>OY744516.1:216225320-218922820 GCA_963556195.1 Sepiola atlantica
TAGTACAATATTAATAGAAATAATAATCATGTTTCTGCTTCAGACAGACAGATATTAAATCTCCATTAGTAATAGAAGTACAATAGTACAATATTAATAGAAATAATAATATAGTTTCTGCTTCCGACAGACAGATATTAAATCTCCATTAGTAATAGAAGTACAATAGTACAATATTAATAGAAATAATAATCATGTTTCTGCTTCAGACAGACAGATATTAAATCTCTATTAGTAATAGAAGTACAATAGTACAATATTAATAGAAATAATAATCATGTTTCTGCTTCAGACAGACATATATTAAATCTCCATTAGTAATAGAAGTACAATAGTACAATATTAATAGAAATAATAATCATGTTTCTGCTTCAGACAGACATATATTAAATCTCCATTAGTAATAGAAGTACAATAGTACAATATTAATAGAAATAATAATCATGTTTCTGCTTCAGACAGACATATATTAAATCTCTATTAGTAATAGAAGTACAATAGTACAATATTAATAGAAATAATAATCATGTTTCTGCTTCAGACAGACAGATATTAAATCTCTATTAGTAATAGAAGTACAATAGTACAATATTAATAGAAATAATAATCATGTTTCTGCTTCAGACAGACATATATTAAATCTCCATTAGTAATAGAAGTACAATAGTACAATATTAATAGAAATAATAATCATGTTTCTGCTTCAGACAGACATATATTAAATCTCTATTAGTAATAGAAGTACAATAGTACAATATTAATAGAAATAATAATCATGTTTCTGCTTCAGACAGACAGATATTAAATCTCTATTAGTAATAGAAGTACAATAGTACAATATTAATAGAAATAATAATCATGTTTCTGCTTCAGACAGACAGATATTAAATCTCCATTAGTAATAGAAGTACAATAGTACAATATTAATAGAAATAATAATCATGTTTCTGCTTCAGACAGACAGATATTAAATCTCTATTAGTAATAGAAGTACAATAGTACAATATTAATAGAAATAATAATCATGTTTCTGCTTCAGACAGACATATATTAAATCTCCATTAGTAATAGAAGTACAATAGTACAATATTAATAGAAATAATAATCATGTTTCTGCTTCAGACAGACATATATTAAATCTCCATTAGTAATAGAAGTACAATAGTACAATATTAATAGAAATAATAATCATGTTTCTGCTTCCGACTGACAGATATTAAATCTCCATTAGTAATAGAAGTACAATAGTACAATATTAATAGAAATAATAATCATGTTTCTGCTTCAGACAGACATATATTAAATCTCCATTAGTAATAGAAGTACAATAGTACAATATTAATAGAAATAATAATCATGTTTCTGCTTCAGACAGACAGATATTAAATCTCTATTAGTAATAGAAGTACAATAGTACAATATTAATAGAAATAATAATCATGTTTCTGCTTCAGACAGACATATATTAAATCTCCATTAGTAATAGAAGTACAATAGTACAATATTAATAGAAATAATAATCATGTTTCTGCTTCAGACAGACATATATTAAATCTCCATTAGTAATAGAAGTACAATAGTACAATATTAATAGAAATAATAATCATGTTTCTGCTTCCGACAGACAGATATTAAATCTCCATTAGTAATAGAAGTACAATAGTACAATATTAATAGAAATAATAATCATGTTTCTGCTTCAGACAGACATATATTAAATCTCCATTAGTAATAGAAGTACAATAGTACAATATTAATAGAAATAATAATCATGTTTCTGCTTCAGACAGACATATATTAAATCTCCATTAGTAATAGAAGTACAATAGTACAATATTAATAGAAATAATAATCATGTTTCTGCTTCCGACAGACAGATATTAAATCTCCATTAGTAATAGAAGTACAATAGTACAATATTAATAGAAATAATAATCATGTTTCTGCTTCAGACAGACATATATTAAATCTCCATTAGTAATAGAAGTACAATAGTACAATATTAATAGAAATAATAATCATGTTTCTGCTTCAGACAGACAGATATTAAATCTCTATTAGTAATAGAAGTACAATAGTACAATATTAATAGAAATAATAATCATGTTTCTGCTTCAGACAGACATATATTAAATCTCCATTAGTAATAGAAGTACAATAGTACAATATTAATAGAAATAATAATCATGTTTCTGCTTCAGACAGACATATATTAAATCTCCATTAGTAATAGAAGTACAATAGTACAATATTAATAGAAATAATAATCATGTTTCTGCTTCCGACAGACAGATATTAAATCTCCATTAGTAATAGAAGTACAATAGTACAATATTAATAGAAATAATAATCATGTTTCTGCTTCCGACAGACAGATATTAAATCTCCATTAGTAATAGAAGTACAATAGTACAATATTAATAGAAATAATAATCATGTTTCTGCTTCAGACAGACAGATATTAAATCTCCATTAGTAATAGAAGTACAATAGTACAATATTAATAGAAATAATAATCATGTTTCTGCTTCCGACAGACAGATATTAAATCTCCATTAGTAATAGAAGTACAATAGTACAATATTAATAGAAATAATAATCATGTTTCTGCTTCCGACAGACAGATATTAAATCTCCATTAGTAATAGAAGTACAATAGTACAATATTAATAGAAATAATAATCATGTTTCTGCTTCAGACAGACAGATATTAAATCTCTATTAGTAATAGAAGTACAATAGTACAATATTAATAGAAATAATAATCATGTTTCTGCTTCAGACAGACATATATTAAATCTCCATTAGTAATAGAAGTACAATAGTACAATATTAATAGAAATAATAATCATGTTTCTGCTTCAGACAGACATATATTAAATCTCCATTAGTAATAGAAGTACAATAGTACAATATTAATAGAAATAATAATCATCTTTCTGCTTCAGACAGACAGATATTAAATCTCCATTAGTAATAGAAGTACAATAGTACAATATTAATAGAAATAATAATCATGTTTCTGCTTCAGACAGACAGATATTAAATCTCCATTAGTAATAGAAGTACAATAGTACAATATTAATAGAAATAATGTAGACTTAAATGGAAATCAGAATTGTATTAGCTAATTTCTGAATATAATTTTAGTTGTACACATGTGTTTGTACAGTCGCACACGGTGAAAAGTTTCTAATGTAAGTTAAGAGAAGTTAAGTAACCATTAGTTTATGTGCATGTATGAATGGCTTTTTGTTTCATTTTACTTCAATCAAAGTTCTCAGAAATCAAGGGAACCCTTCCTGGGACTAACACTTGATCTCTATATGAGATACACAGATATTCAAATATTCCATTAAAGATCTCCTTTACATGTTAGATGTTGAGTTAGTAAAGAAGTTAAGAACATTAATTTTCCTCTCCCCAATTTACAAGTTAACTATGTTATAGTATATCTTTCTTGTGGTCTCCAATGCTTACTCGTACTACTTAAAATTGAATTGCACCCGATCCCCTTTCTGTAAACGGAGCAGGGGTATTTCCTCTTTCTGAGGGCTTCTCAATATTACAACCACTGATCATCATTTTGGTTTTGGTAACATTCACTCTCAGACCTTTACTTTCCATAGCATTCCTTCAAGTCTTTAACTTGACAAGTAGGGCTTCCATTGTTTATCTTTCTCCCTGGGCAGAAGACCATTTCCAAGGGCGATAACTCTTAACTCCCGAAATGGTTCAAGGGAGGTAATTCGTTTTCGTTAGTTGTCCTAATATTTACTCTCAGACCTTTACTTTCCATAACTTTCCTATAAATCTTTAACTTAGTGAGTAGCTATTTCATAAATGTATATATTTTAATTTTTATATATTTTAATTTGTATGAATTGTATTATTAATTTATATAATGTATATTGATTTTTCTACACTAGGTTTTATGACTGTAAGCTTTTTACACTATGCTGTTGCTGAAAAATTTGCATCTTACCCAACTTATGATTTTCAATATTTATCAGATAATTATCAATAATTATGCTGTCACCGTTAACAAGATTCGTTTATCTGTTTTTTTGAATATCTAGAGCTTGTGTTGGGACTTTGCACAATTAGGTTTTAGTGGGGTTCATGTTGATTATTCTGGAAGAACGTCAGGATGAAGAAAGCTGCATTAGCCGTGTCTGTACGTATCTGACTGGAATCTAATATTGAATAAAAAAGAGTCACTATCTTCCATGTAGAAACACCAACATCTCTACTAAAATATAAATCAACTTTATTCAAAGGGAACACTGGAATATAAAGAGAGTTTTTTGGTAGGCTGGCTTTTGTCGAAAACAGAATGTGGCATCCTGGAGTTTATCTCACCTGGCCGTTTCTAGTGAAGGACGAGAACAGGATAGGACGTCTTGCCCTGACAAAATCTACTCTGGAATTAAATCATCTTTTGCGCAAACTCTCTAAGCAGGATTTAGAGGTGTTCTCGCGCCTACAGTTATATAAGTCCAGACATCATTGTGCATGTGCCAAGACTAATCACAACTCAATATAATGCAATATATCGCGCGTACATACAAACAAAATAGATCTGCCATGCAACTGCTACAGGTATGTAACTTTAAAAATATATGGGATGTCAGATACGCGTAACAATAACAGGAGAAAAGAACACAAAACAATTCTTGAAATTGAAGCAGTTTTATATAATATATGCCAGAGAGAGAGAGAGAGAGAAAGAGAGAGAGAGAGAGAGAAAGAAAGAGAGAGAGAGAGAGAGAGAGAGAGGGAGAGGAGTGGGTTGCAATTAGTTGGTTTTGCAGGGCTTAGCTGTTTATATTTTCGTCCAAATAATGGTTCTCAAAGTTCTTTAATATAATTTTGTGAAGATATGCGGGTGAAGAGAAAATGTCTTTGTGTTGACCGTTGTTCTTTTTGCTACATCTGTCTGTGGCCTTTTGCACATTTGTTGAACCTCTGTAGTAGCAGATAGGTGGTTGCTGGAAATGTCTTGCTCTGATGAAAGCCAAGACAAGAAGAATATGATTTATTGAAACGCACATGCATCGTCGACCAAACTTTTGATAGGCGGCCTGTGATTGGTTCCTTCCCACCGCTCCACAGATATTGTTACAAATGAAGGTTGTTTAAAGGGAGGTAACTCTAATGTCTTAATAGTTTTTACATCAGACAAGTGCAAGAATCCAACTCAATTTCATTTAGGTATCTGAAAGTTACTAACTTACTTAAACAGGAGCTTAATTTTATTTGCCCCTTTCTACATATTGGTATAGACTTTACTGGTATGAAAAAGGGTTGAAACTTGACCAGTTAAAGCTTAATCTCACCTGATTAATATGAAAATAATAATGGACTTGTGTGAACCTGTATGCGTGCATTCACTTCACTAACCACAATCGTCCCACACTTGGTGCCGGTCCAAAGTTGTCGTCCGACTCACTCAGTGCTGCAACAAAGAATTCTCATCCCAAGTAAAATCACAACTCCAGGTTATAAACAAGTAACAGATTTATTTGTTGGAGGTTACAAATAAAACTTGTGTTCCCAGGTTGAATGGCAGACTTGCAAAATGAGATCTCTTATACTGGCCAAGCAAAATCTAAGTCCCATCAACACAACAAACCCTCTCTTCCTGAGGACCAACGAACACCAACTGCCACCTTGAACGTCCAACTCCAACTAACTGCCAACTTTCAGAAAGACCAACCAACTGTCATTCTCAGAGGCCAGGTATCCCTCTCCCATCTCTTGGGGTCCTTTCCTTCTCCCATCTCTTTGATTCCAGTCTTTCTCACTGGTCACCATTCGACCACCCAAAGGCTGACCGATGGAGATATCCATTAGAGATAACTAACAGACAATCTACTCAAGCAGGCTTATCATAGAGACGATCTAAGGACATTACTTTCTGGGATCAGCATGATTCTCTGTTTTTAAGAGGCACCTATTTCACTTCAAAGAGAAAAAGGATTCCGGGTGGCCCGATATAAAATCAAAGACATTTTCAAATTTCTCTGTGTCCCTCCTTTTCTTTTGGATGAGCATCTATTATCTGCATCGTCTGCCATTCGCATGCACCACTAAAAAAATGCAGCCTACTGCATTTTTACACTTGTTGCCACAGTCAAAAATAATGCAGGTTACAATCGCTGGACGTTTTTGTCTCTTCTCTCCTTTCTGCTTCTTTCTTCGCTTACCTCACAAGTCCGCAGATTTCAGGCATTACATCATTTACGTTAATTCTTTTTAACCAATACGCATACAGATAATTTATGGGTTCACCTTTTTCTTATTGAAGTGGATTTGCTTACTGCAGTGCAATCGCTAGTCATTCTGTTTCTTCCTAAGTCGCGAGTTCAATCCTCACTAGTAACCTATGATTTCGACAGTTTCTTTAATTTTCAAACTACACGACAAGTAAAGACGGGCAAATCGCGGCAACTTCCACTGCTTCATCTAGGTTCAGGTTCATCATGTACGCCACATGTTAACCTTTGGATATAGACAAACAAAGTCGATAGAAAAGTTTATATGCTGTTATTCACTTGTCTGAATGTACGAGCTGTCCATTTTCTTTACTCTATCATTATTTAACCCTAACTCTACCCATTTTCTCTACTCTATCAGTATTTAACCCTAACTCTAACCATTTCTCTACCCTATCAGTATTTAACCCTAACTCTAACCATTTTCTCTACCCTATCAGTATTTAACCCTAAACCTAACCATTTTCTTTACTCTATCATTATTTAACCCTAACTCTAACCATTTTCTTTACTCTATCAGTATTTGATACTAACTCTAACAATTTTCTTTACTCTATCAGTATTTAACCCTAACTCTAACCATTTTCTTTACTCTATCGGTATTTAACCCTTACTCTAACCATTTCTCTACTCTAACAGTATTTAACCCTAACTCTAACCATTTTCTCTACTCTATCAGTATTTAACCCTAACTCTAACCATTTTCTCTACCCTATCAGTATTTAACCCTAAACCTAACCATTTTCTTTACTCTCTCATTATTTAACCCTAACTCTAACAATTTCTCTACTCTCTCATTATTTAACCCTAACTCTAACCATTTCTCTACTCTATCAGTATTTAACCCTAACTCTAACCATTTTCTCTACTCTATCAGTATTTAACCCTAACTCTAACCATTTCTCTACTCTATCAGTATTTAACCTTAACCATAACCATTTTCTTTACTCTATCAGTATTTAACCCTAACTTTAACCATTTTCTTTACTCTATCAGTATTTAACCTTAACTCTAACCATTTTCTTTACTCTATTAGTATTTAACCCTAACTCTAACCATTTTCTTTACTCTATCAGTATTTTATCCTAACTCTAACCATTTTCTTTACTCTATCAGTTTTTAACCTTAACCATAACCATTTTCTTTACTCTATCATTATTTAACTCTAACCATTTTCTCTACTCTATCAGTATTTAACCCTAACTCTAACCATTTCTCTACTCTATCAGTATTTAACCTTAACCTTAACCATTTTCTTTACTCTATCAGTATTTAACCTTAACTCTAACCATTTTCTTTACTCTATCAGTATTTAACCCTAACTCTAACCATTTTCTTTACTATATTAGTATTTAACCCTAACTCTAACCATTTTCTTTACTCTATCATTATTTAACCCTAACTCTAACCATTTTCTTTACTCTATCAGTATTTAACCTTAACTCTAACCATTTTCTTTACTCTATCATTATTTAACCCTAACTCTAACCATGTTCTTTACTATATTAGTATTTAACCCTAACTCTAACCATTTTCTTTACTCTATCATTATTTAACCCTAACTCTAACCATTTTCTTTACTATATTAGTATTTAACCCTAACTCTAACCATTTTCTTTACTCTATCAGTTTTTAACCTTAACCATAACCATTTTCTTTACTCTATCATTATTTAACTCTAACCATTTTCTTTACTCTATCAGTATTTAACCCTAACCATTTTCTTTACTCTATAAGTATTTAAACCATAACCATTTTCTTTACTCTATCAGTATTTAACCCTAACTCTAACCATTTTCTTTACTCTATTCGTATTTAACCTTAACTCTAACCATTTCTCTACTCTATCAGTATTTAATCCTAACCCTAATTATTTTCTTTACTCTATCAGTATTTAACCCTAACTCTAACCATTTTCTTTACTATATTAGTATTTAACTCTAACCCTAACCATTTTCTTTACTCTATCAGTATTTAACCTTAACTCTAACCATTTTCTTTACTCTATCATTATTTAACCCTAACTCTAACCATTTTCTTTACTATTTTAGTATTTAACTCTAACCCTAAACATTTTCTTTACTCTATCAGTATTTAACCCTAACTCTAACCATTTTCTTTACTCTATCAGTATTTAACCCTAACTCTAACCATTTTCTTTACTCTATCAGTTTTTAACCTTAACCATAACCATTTTCTTTACTCTATCATTATTTAACTCTAACCATTTTCTTTACTCTATCAGTATTTAACCCTAACCATTTTCTTTACTCTATAAGTATTTAAACCATAACCATTTTCTTTACTCTATCAGTATTTAACCCTAACTCTAACCATTTTCTTTACTCTATCAGTATTTAACCTTAACTCTAACCATTTTCTTTACTCTATTCGTATTTAACCTTAACTCTAACCATTTCTCTACTCTATCAGTATTTAATCCTAACCCTAATTATTTTCTTTACTCTATCAGTATTTAACCCTAACTCTAACCATTTTCTTTACTATATTAGTATTTAACTCTAACCCTAACCATTTTCTTTACTCTATCAGTATTTAACCTTAACTCTAACCATTTTCTTTACTCTATCATTATTTAACCCTAACTCTAACCATTTTCTTTACTATTTTAGTATTTAACTCTAACCCTAAACATTTTCTTTACTCTATCAGTATTTAACCTTAACTCTAACCATTTTCTTTACTCTATCAGTATTTAACCTTAACTCTAACCATTTTCTTTACTCTATCATTATTTAACCCTAACTCTAACCATTTTCTTTACTATTTTAGTATTTAACTCTAACCCTAACCATTTTCTTTACTCTATCAGTATTTAACCTTAACTCTAACCATTTTCTTTACTCTATCAGTATTTAACCTTAACTCTAACCATTTTCTTTACTCTATCATTATTTAACCCTAACTCTAACCATTTTCTTTACTATTTTAGTATTTAACTCTAACCCTAAACATTTTCTCTACTCTATCATTATTTTACCCTAACCATGACTATTTTCTTTACTCTATCAGTATTTATTACATGGTATGTGCTCGACTGTGCTTCAATCACTGGTCCCCCTTCCCCCGCAAAACTTCCCCTGCAAGAACTTTACTTGCTACCACTAATAAAACGAACTCTCCTTTCTTCCCCTATATAATTAAAATTAAACGGAACTTCCATGAACAGAGTTTCTTTCTAAGAATTAGCCACTTATGGAACACATTACTCCGGTAAGGTTTCCCTACAAACTACAACATGATCGTTTTCAAGTCTAATGCAAAAAAAAAATATCTGTCGAGTCGTCTTGCAAATTAATCGAGCATCGTTCTCAATCCTTTCATAATATTGTTCATCATCCAACTGACAATCTCATTAACCCTTATTCCCTCGAGTGACTTTTGGACTTGGTAAGTGGTGACTCATTTGTATTTAAAAAAAGAAAGAAAATAAAAAGGAAACTAATTGCTGACATGAGTACTCATCCGTTCATGCTTGCCATGATAAGGTTCATTAATATTTATGGTATTTCCTCGGACAATGTCTTTCGTAGCAGGTTGCAGCTTGTTTGATACGATCTATTTATTTATACTTCTGAGGAGTTCGCTCGTAGATTAAGAAAGTACAATATTAAATACTTGATTATATTTCTGCATAATAATATGCTAAGCCACTTCATGTTCGTGCGTACATCATCACTTTTCACACACATTTAAAAAATGAGATCGTTTGATTGAATTGTGTCGGTGATTAATCTGATGTCGCTATGGTAAAATATTCCAACTTTACCCATTTTAAAATGAATAGTTTCAAAATTAAGTTATGTCGTCTAAAAGAGCACAATTTTTAATAAATACATTTCAAAAAGTGACATTCATTTTATTGATTTGAATATTAGCTGACAATATTTTTATGGTGATAAGACAGAGAATATTTAATGTTTTAAAAAGTATTAAATTGCTACAATATTCGCTTTATTTATTTAAAAAATATTTGGTACTTCTTTACTTTCGCTCGGACATGTTAGGCCTTTCTTTTAAAAAAATACATAAAGAAATGTATAAACTTTGTTATGTACTTACATGGTAGCTGAAAAGAAGACTGTACACTAAAAATTATGCAAATTCATCCAGTATTTATTACATTTTAAAAAAAGCACACAAATTTATCTATCGGTCGCCATATTTTATTTATCGGTCGCCAAGGGAGATAAATGAATTTTTGGGGTTTTCAAAATTTCAAAATTTTGGTTTTCCAGAAAATGACATAACTAAAAATTTACTTTAGCTTAATAAAATGTTATGTTTTTATCTTTTATCATACTCATAAGTTGTTTTTTCCGACATTGGTAAAAAAAATTGAGTTATCTCCCTTGCCGGTATTCCTAATTAACTCGACTTAAAACATAACCTGTTTGGCGGGGGGGGGGGGGGGTAATAATTTAGAATGATGTTTAAATCTTCCCTGAATACGTTCATTATTCAATTTTTTAATTACTAAATTTAATATCGAAATAGTGAATGTCCAATTTCGTAGCAGTTACACTCATGAAAAACTTGAATTTCAGCCAAAAAGAATAGAAAAAAAAACGGGTAGGCTTGTCATGCCCCATTTGTGACTTGGCACTTCTAACAAAACAGGATGTTTTATCGTTCAACAGCTCGGCTCAAGTTGCAGAGATAAATACAATTTCGTTTCTCTGTGTAGAGTCATTTCCACTGATCAACCAGGTGTTACCATGGTGTCGTTATAATCAGCAGCAACTAATCAGGCTGTATAATAAAAAGGGTGTGTTTTGTTCACTAACGGCACTGTGGACCTTATCTTCTACCTTCACTACAAGGCAAGATGGTAACTCCACCAGCAGCCTTTGACCCCAGAATCCCTGCTGGATGAAACATCAATTCATTATGACGATGACGCCTGCCCAGCTGCAGTAGCAGCAGCAACAGCAGCAGACATACAACCATTATAACCAACGGCAACGATCCTGCCATCATAATAACAGGATCTACCACAACGACAGTCACCAGTTTCTTCTACATTTCTCTCCAATTCACGCCAAGAATGATAGCAGTAACAGACACTGAGATGATCAAGTAGTTTCCATTCTGTCTGCAGCAACACTCATTATAATCATCTCTCTGTTCTTTCTACAACTCTATCCTGCACGCTATTATAACCGCAGCACCTACGGCGGCCATGTTCTTTTTGCAAATAGCAGCAGCTCTATCCTGCACGCTATTATAACCGCAGCACCTACGGCCGCCATGTTCTTTTTGCAAATAGCAGCAGCTCTATCCTGCACGCTATTATAACCGCAGCACCTACGGCGGCCATGTTCTTTTTGCAAATAGCAGCAGCTCTATCCTGCACGCTATTATAACCGCAGCACCTACGGCGGCCATGTCCTTTTTGCAAATAGCAGCAGCTCTATCCTGCACGCTATCAGCATCATCACAGCAGCTCTGTTTCTAGCACCAAGAATAATAAACTTTGCTACATACGAAACATTATTGCACGAGTCATCACCATCATGCACTGTGATTATCCAATTCTAAATCCACTTCAATACTGCAGCTATCATCAGCTTCTCTTAATTCTTATCTACAACGAAGAATCAGTTATTCTGTCTTCTATAACGAGCAGCAGTTCCCGATCATTTCCACTACTACAGCATCATCATCTTTCTGTACTTATCTAAAACCTAGAGCAGCCATCTTGTCCTCTATTACAAGCAACAGTTTCCAGCCCTATGCACAGCATCATCATCATCAGCGTCGTCGTCGTCGTCGTCGTCGTCGTCGTTGTCGTCATCATCATCAGCATCAGCATCATCATGTTTTTAAGCAGCTCTGTCTTGTAGACATATTTTATTTCTTTAAAATAAAAATCCTCTAATCTTGTTTTACACTCGAGTTCGGTTTCCATTTTATTGTTGTCACATACCTCACATGTCTTTTTTGATTTTTTTTTCTTGCTGATCTTGGTAACATTCGCTCTCAGACCTTTACTTTCCATGGCATTTCTGCAAGTCTTTAACTTAACAAGTAGGTCTTCCATTGTTTTACAGGCATGTACTAAATCATCAGCATACAGCATCTCTTCTTGACAGCCCGCATGAAACTCCCTGCACAACTGCACAACAAATGAAAAACAACAGAATTCAGTACAGAACTCTGATGTACTCCTACTTTAACATTAAAGCTAAATGTGCTGTTAATTCTAACACGACTTTGAGCATTTCTGTACATTGCTTGAACAACCTTCACCAACCACTCGTTTGCCCCTAGTTTACATAAAGCCCACAAGACAACCTATCTTGGCACTCTGTCAAAAGTTTTCTCAAGGTTCACAAAAAAAAAATACAGGTTCTTCTTCTATCAGAGTACTTCTCTTGCATTTATCTCAGGATAAATATACACTATTTGTACTTTTCCCATAAAACCAAACTACATTTCATCTATGCTTATTTGACTTCTTATTTGCTGCTCAATTATTCTCTCAATCACTTTCAGGACCTGATCCATCAACTTTAAGCCTCTGTAATTACGTCTATCTAATGCTTCCCCTTTACCCTTGTAACAATTCACAATTTTACTAAGTTCCCACTCTTTATTTATGATCTGACTTATCAAGTCTGTAATCATCTCAATTCCTGTTTTATCTTCAGCCTTTCATTATTTTTGCAATAACGCCTGAAGCGTTACCCTTCTTCATCTTACTCACAGCTTCCCATACCATTTTTTCTCAATTCTTATAGCTGAACCAAATACCACTTCTGCAACTTCTCATAGTAGAATTCCCAAGCACCTCTCTCGTCTTGTTCATTCGTTGCTAACACTTCATTATCATTTCGAATGCACTTCTCTCAAACAATATCCTTATTTGTCTATGCCATCTGTTTAGCTATCCTGAATACTTCATTCTTTTGTAATGTTTAGTTATCTCCCTTGCATTGGCTGCCATCATTTCGTAATCAGAGTGATCTCCCTTGTATAGATTTGTGATATAAATAAAACGTGCAAAGGCTTTACAAATCTAGCAACCAAAGTCATAACAACGTGTTCCGTTTCTTGTGTTCTCGCATTTGTTTTGTTTGTAACTTTTTGTTTCAGTTCGCAAGTCGAGAGATTAGTACTATTTTACAACTGACGATGTAGGATTTATGTGATGTGCTCACAATTTCGAAAAGAAAACAAAACTAAACAAGGAAAATATTCGCAAGAACAGAGAGAATGTCTTCTACCGGATTACCCAATTTTCCAAGTTTTAGTGTCCATTCTAACCAGAATCCGCTGACAAAAGTGGTTGGACAAGCTTGAGAATCTATTCATTGCTCTAGACATCGACACAGACAAAAAACGAACGGGCAGTCTGTTTCACTACTCTGGAAGCGAAGTTTTTGATATTTTCCACAACTTCACAGACATACAGAAAGGTGTCGGTGCTACTGTCGAATCAGGAGATGAATCAAAGATACCAGACACATATGAAACAGAAAAGAAGTCACTGACCGACTAATTTACACCTCAAAAGAGTATGTCATACGAGATCTTCAAATTTCGATGCGCATCACAGAATGCAAATGAAACCTTGGACACTTTCCATGCGAGACTGACGACTTGTGACATGGATCAAGAAATACTCGCACAAATAGTACAGGACTATTCGTCCTTCAATGTCAGAAGAAAGGGCGTTAAGAGATGACTCTCCACTCAAACAGGTACTGAACGAAGCCAGGTAGATTGAACTTGCACACACACATGCTGCAGACATAGAACGAGAGGTGGTCCACGCCCTGTCGTTCCACCACAATAAAGTAAGCCACAAGCGGTACGCATGCAGAAAAGAAGTCTGAAAAAATACCAACAGTTCTGACAGCAAACACTAACACACACACACATGAGATAGTAGTCACCATTTTCTCCAAGGCCCCAACGACATGGCAAAGATGCCAGACATGTTTGCCACTATTGTGGATACTCGGCAATACATATGACGTGTCCTGCTGAAGGATAGAAATGTAGGAACTGCCAAAAATGGATCATTTCGCCAAAGTCTGCAACTCAAAGCCAAATTTCATACTCGTATTAAAATGAAATTAATCCCCCTTCTATGTCGAGTGATGAATCTGTGTTCACATTAAAAATTTTCACGTCGACAAGAATGCCCATAGCCACCATTTTCGTTAATGACTCCTCAGTGACCTTTGTTTTAGACACCAATGCTAGTGTCAACATAATTTCTGGATGCACATACGATGGTCTTCAGCACAGACCAACAGTACATAGCACGATCATGCAGATATCTGCGTATCGGTCCAAACAAGCCAGGAACTGGGTATGATATCTTTTAATTTCACGTTTCGTGTGACAGCATCTATCCCTGACGAATTCCTCTCACTATTCGAGGAAAAAATGGGAAAGGTTTCCGGACCCACTATTAAGTTACACATCGACACTTCGGTGGTCCAACTGGTAACGCAGTGACATCGTAGGATACCTTTTTATGTAAGAAAGGACGTCGAGTCAGAACTAAAACGCCTCAAGGAAATGGACATGATTGAGGATGTTACTGGGCCTCCCCCCCCCCCCCCGGGTAAGTCCCCAAAAACATGAGTGGCATACGAATCTGCATAGATATGTGAAAAGCAAACAAAGCCATCCAAAGAGTCAAATATCCCATCCCGACCATAAACGACTTGTTTGCAGATTTAAACCATTCAAGAGTGTTTAGCAAGCTAGACCTGTCGAGTGCGTACCACTAATTAGAGCTGGGGGAGTCCAGCAGAGATATCACAACATTCACCACACATGCTGGACTATTCTGATACAAGAGACTACTTTTCGGAGTAAATGCTGCCTCAGAGATATTTCAAAAAGCTATTGAGGATCTCTCTTGAGAAGCATTCCAGGGGTCAAAAACCTCTCAGACGACATCATCGTCTATGGACGTGACCAAGCCTCATATGATGCCAGTTTGAGGCCCACGCTGGAGTGTCTACAAAATGCCGAGACCAGGTTAAAGGGGGAAAAGTGCATTTTCTCAGTGACACACATTCAGTGAAAATGGGGTGTCACCAGACCCAGAGAAAATTGCAGCAATTGCAAACTGCAAATCGCCCACCAACATTGGGGAAGATCACTCATTTTTGGGAATGGTCTAATACATTGACAAGTTCATCCCACACTATTCTTCTGTCACTGAGCCACTCCGACAACGCACAAGAAAAGACACATAATGGAAGTGATTGGAGACAGAAGAAAGGGCAGTGAGCCCGTTGAAAGAAGCCCCGACTGGAGTATAGTCTACTTTGACCAGAGCAAGGAGACAAATATCCTTGTAGACGCGAGCCCCATTGGATTAGAGGTAATGCAGTGAGAAAATACTGTGTTATGCGAACGGTGCCCTCACAGATGTGGAACAGCGATGCTAGCAAACTAGGAGAGAGATGCTAGCCATTGTATACGCTGCCGAACAATTTCACCTCTATTTTTATGGGTCGAGGTTTACTATCACTACTGACCACAGACCACTTCTCGGTATCGTCAAAAGTCTCAAGTTGGCCAGGTCCAGAATTGAATGCTGCCATCTGCGCCTCATACCATATGAGTATAGCTTGGTTTACCAGCCTGGAAAGGATGATCAAAACCTCGCTGACTACCTCAGCTGACATCCTCATCAAAAACCGAAGACAGACAATGTGTCTGAAACATACATAAGATACATGGCTCAACATGCTATACCCAAATCCATTACCCTTGAAGAGATGAAGCTAACCACAGGAGAAGACCCCATTGCAGAAAGTGATGATTGCACTTTCAGATGGAAACTGGAATGACCAGCAGATATCTAGTCTTACACGCTTCAAGGACGAACTATCAGCACATGATGGCCTCATCTTTTGAGGCCACCGCCTGGTAATTCCGTCTAGCCTAAAGAAAAGACCCATGGACATAGCCCACCACGCATACCAGGGCATTATCAAGACGAAGCAGCTAGTGAGGGAAAAGGTCTGGTTCTATGGAATCTACAAACTAGTGGAGGAGACGGTGCATAACCGCATCTCCTGCTAGGCTTCCGACCCAACATCATCTTCACACCATGAGCTCATATGCACAACACCACTTCCTGATGCCCCATTGACTGAAATCTCCCTGGACTTCGCTTGTCCTTTCTGATCTAGAGATTACGTGCTAGTCACCATTGACGCCTACAGCAAGTTCCCGGAGGTTAGAAATACTCCCTTCGGTATCAGCAAGAGTAGTTATTCTTCGCCTCAACACAATCTTTGCCAGACAAGACTACCTCAATATTGTCAAGTCTGACAATGGTCCCCCTTTCAGGGGCAGGAATTCAAGTATTTTGCCACCCAAGCAGGGTTCCATCACAGAAGAGTCACACCTTTGTAGCCCAAGGCAAATGGAGATGTTGAACGGTTTATGTGAACCCTAAACAGGTATATTCGCACCACCACCATGGAGGGACTAAACTGGAAAACCCAGTTGTCCCATTTCCTAAGACAGTACAACCAAAACATCTCCATTTGAAGCCCTCACTGGAAGGAAAAAGAATATCGGCATACCTGCTGTTCCAAAAGACCCCATGCCAGAGTCGATCCAAACCCACGTAGCAGAGAATGACATGCGAGGGAAGAGAAAAATGAAAACCTATGCTGACACAATAAGAACAAAGGTCTCACCCCTCTGCCTAGGTGACAAAGTACTTGTCAGGCAGAAACGTTTCAGCAAACTATCCCAACCGTTCAGCCCCAAACAAATGTTGATTATCAGTATAAAGGGTAGCATGGTGACAGCACTGAGAGGAGATTACCAAATCATCCGAAACTCCTCTCTCTTCAAGCGGACAGACCTCCTGGAGAAGAGGGTGTAGAATCAGAATCAGATTCCGCAGATGAATTCCACACCCGGAAGCATCAGGCTCTGAACATGAGTACCGGCCACGTCTAGAACCAGAGAAACCAGCCGAAATATACACAACTCCGAGACATAATCCACCAGTGGTAAGACGCAATCCAATGCAGAAGCGGATCCCTCCCGCTAGATCTGAAAACTTTATTAGATAGATGAATATGTAACTAAAGTTTCAGTTCTGTTTTGCAAAAAGAAAAAAAAACTTTCGATTCCTCCTGTAGGGAACATGAACATGAAGAGGGCTTACTTGCGAAACGTCCTCGGGTTTGCTTGTCCTGTGCGCTGCGAGTGAAAGAAAGAAAGAAGGAAAGAAATCCAACATGGCGTCCCTGAATGTTTATTACATACAGTTCACACAAAATCTCGCAAAGTCTCGCTGCACGTATGGAAATTAGGTGTGACTGGATATTATAAAAAGCGAGTCTCGTACCGTCTCAGAGAAACGGAGTGTGCGAAGCGAGTGCACGTGTCGAGCAGTAAGAGCTGCTTTGGAGGTTAACAGTGACTTGCGACCTACGTTATTATTTCAAGCTATCTCGGCGATGGACAAATTCGACTTGAGGTTGATACCCGAGTTCGACGGCTCCCCCTCCGGACCCTCTGTAGTCGAGTGGTGGGAGAAAGCCGAGCGCGTCTGCAGACTTTGCAATATAAAGGATCCTGCACTGGTCATCCCGCTGAGGCTGACCAAAGGAGCATATTCGGTGTATCAGCAGCTCGGAGACGAACCAGGCCTGGAGGAAATTAGGCAGGCGTTATACGCAGCCTTTGCTGTGGACCCTTTCGTCGCCTGGAGGCAGTTCACCGAACGGCGGCTTGGGCTAGATGAGACTGTGGACGTCTACCTGGCCGATTTGAGGAGGCTAGCCGCGCCGTTTGGTGGAACAAGTGAGCGAATACTGGGATGCGCTTTTCTGACTGGACTCCCAGACGGCGCCAGCAGACTGCTGCGAGCATCGTCCAGACTCAGTGAGATTGGGCTTGACGAGTTGTTGGCCAGAGCCCGAAACATTTTGAAAGAGGACACAGAGCCGGTTTCGGCAGCTGCGGAAGCGTCTTCACCACCAACAGAAGACGTGAGATGTTACAAATGTGGCGGGCCGAATCATTTTTCAAAAGACTGCCGTAGCCGAAGCGGTGCAAAGGACGCGCCCGATCGAGGAACGTTAAAACGCGTGCGTTGTTACCGGTGCAACAAGCTGGGTCACGTGGCAAGAGGTTGTCCGGGAAACGGGCAAGGGGAGTAAGCTATAGCGCCAGTCTTCTCCCCAGATCGTCGCCAAATAAGGCGCTACCCACAGTGAGCGTGCGCGTAAACGGGTGTGAGCGCTTCGCGCTCGTAGACACCGGGTGCACGCAAACCCTCGTGCGCAAAGCATGCTGTGACGCATGGGATAAGGAAAGGATCCCGGTATTGACGGTTGGCGGTGGCTCGATTGCCTCTTGTGGCGTTAGCATCATTCGCGCAGGTGTCGGCGATGGGCCTACAGTAACCGCACGAGCCTTGGTTATAAACGGTGACCTGCTCGGTTACGACCTACTCCTGGGAATGGACGTCATCAAGGAATTGGGAGGTGTACGCATTGATGGTGAGGGTAGGGCACATTTTGCAAAAGTGGGCCTTGCTCTGAGTGCAGCTATGAAGCTGGAACAGCCTGATTTTTGTGCGGAATTCGACCAGCGCACAAAATCCTGGACAGCCTCCTGGAAGTGGTCGGAGGAGCAGCCACCCGAGAAATTATGCAATAAGGTGCCAGAATACAAAATTCCCCCCGGAGCTCGTGCAGAATACGACAAGGAACTACAAACTTGGATTAGTAATGGATGGCTAGTTCCGTATTCAGAGAAGGAATTGGGTCCTCCAAAGTGTCTGATCCCGTTAATGGCGGTTATCCAACAGAATAAGCAGAAGGTGAGGCCGGTGCTCGACTATCGAGAATTGAATGAGCACGTGGACCCTTTTACAGCTCGCGCGGACGTATGCACTGAAAAGTTGAGGGAATGGCGGCAAGTGGGATCTAATGTATCTGTACTGGATCTTCACAAAGCATACCTTCAAGTGCGTGTACACAAATCACTATGGCCCTATCAAACGGTGCTCATCAAGGGGAAAAGGTATTGCCTAACCCGCATGGGATTTGGACTTAATGTTGCGCCATCAATTATGCAAATGATTGTTGACACCATTCTGACTAAAGATGAGCGCATTCAGCGGGCAACGTCTGCATATATTGATGACGTGTACGTGGACGAGGAAATTGTATCTGCGGCGCGCGTGAGGGAGCATCTCTACAACTTTGGCCTTCTCAGCAAGGAACCGGAAAGGCTACGAGATGGCGCACGGGTACTTGGTTTGCAGGTCTGGGAGGAAGATGACGTTCTGTACTGGAAACGAGGAAATGAAACCCCGGACATGCCTTGTATTGTTACACGACGAAACGTATTTTCCTTGTGCGGAAAGTTAGTTGGACACCTTCCTGTCGGCGGCTGGCTTCGTGTTGCGGTGGCATTTATTAAGCGAAGAGCCTCCGACGTCACCACTGGATGGGATGACGAAACTCATGACGTCCCTCTCAATACAATGCTCAAAGAAGTCCTCACCAGGGTGCACAAGGAAGACCCAACGCGAGGCAGATGGTGCGTCGACAGCCAGAACCTTAGTGTGTGGGTTGATGCAAGCTCTCTCGCCATTGGTGTATCGGTGGTCCATGATGGAATGGTGGTGGAAGACGCTTGCTGGTTACGCCCAGAAAAGGACTCCCAGCACATAAACCTGGCAGAACTTGATGCGGTTATCAAGGGGATAAACTTGGCAATCCTTTGGAAGACGACCACCCTGCGACTATTCACGGATTCTGCTTGCGTCCATAAGTGGATTTCAGATACTCTCACCGGGAGGGCCAGAATACGAACCAAAGCCACGAGCGAGATGCTCATCCGACGGCGGCTTGACACGATCATGAAGCTGGTGAACGAATATGCGCTGTCAATAGAGGTGTCCCTGGTCAAATCCAGCCTGAACAAAGCAGATTGTTTGACGAGAGTACCTCAAAGATGGCTTGATGCCATAAGAAAGACTATTGAACCCATGCAGCCCGCCTGCGCCGCTTCCATGAGCCCCGTTCGATCTAATACCATCAAAGAAGTCCACCAACAAACCGGGCACCCTGGGGTCAAGCGGACCCTATATTTCGCTAAGTTGGTTGAACCAGGAGTACAAAAGGCAGACGTCAGGAAAGTGGCCAAAGATTGTATAGCATGCCAATCCATTGATCCAGCACCCGTTCGCTGGGAGAAAGGAAAGCTGGTAGTGGAAAGCCATTGGAACCGGCTGGCGATGGATATTACTCACCACAACGGTGAGGATTTCTTGACTCTCATTGATTGCGGTCCATCCAGGTTTGCGATATGGCGCATGCTGCGCCGGCAGGATGCAGCCAGCATCATCCGTCAGTTAAACAATATTTTTCTTGAACGTGGCCCCCCAACGGAGATATTAACCGACAATGGCGCTGCATTCACTAGTGAGCAGTTCAGAAAGTTTGCTGATGGCTGGGGAGTACACCTGAGGTTTCGATGCGCCCACGTACCGAGTGGAAATGGGGTCATCGAGCGGAATCACAGAACCGTCAAAACCATTGCGGCCAGGACGGGCTGCACGGTATTTGAGGCAGTCTACCTGTATAACGTAACCCCAAAGGATAATGTTTCACCCTCTACAGCGCCGGCTGACACCTTGCACAGGTATCACGTCAGGGTGAAAGGCATAGAGACTAACCCGCTGCCCGAACTGGAAGTAACCAAAGAGAAACTGAAAAAAGGGGATGTCGTCTGGACTAAGAACCCGCGCGGCAAGTGTACGACGAAATACGGAGTTGGACGCGTCACCGAGGTAATCAGCCCACAGGCGGTGCGAGTCGACGGTATGCCCCGTCACATTAGGGACCTACGGTTAGCAACGCAATCATCACTGAACGACAAGAGCGAGTCGGAGTCAGAGAGCAGTGAGGCATCGCTCTGGCTTGCAGCAGCCCCATCGGACAGTGACTCGGATATCAGCAGTATCCCAGCGGATGCGATGTTTCTCGACCCTCAGACCGCGGACGAGAGCACAAGCGAAGATGAGGCTTGCGTTGTCCCCCTCCGAAGAAGCAACCGGCGAAGGCGATCTAGGCCTCCCTGCCATCTCTGTGATCATGAGATCAGGGGGGAGTGTAGGGAACATGAACATGAAGAGGGCTTACTTGCGAAACGTCCTCGGGTTTGCTTGTCCTGTGCGCTGCGAGTGAAAGAAAGAAAGAAGGAAAGAAATCCAACATGGCGTCCCTGAATGTTTATTACATACAGTTCACGCAAAATCTCGCAAAGTCTCGCTGCACGTATGGAAATTAGGTGTGACTGGATATTATAAAAAGCAAGTCTCGTACCGTCTCAGAGAAACGGAGTGTGCGAAGCGAGTGCACGTGTCGAGCAGTAAGAGCTGCTTTGGAGGTTAACAGTGACTTGCGACCTACGTTATTATTGACTGAGACAACAGGTCGAATTAATTCAGTAAAATATACTTTCAGGGATCCCCTTGAAATCTGAGTAGATCTCTATAGACTTCCATGCATATTATACATATCAAAATGATAGACAATGATCGACTGTACCCTCTCCAACATACATACACACACACATATGCAAACACATATGGACTATGTATATGTATATATCTGACTTTTATTAAAAAGGAGAGAGATGTAATGTTTAGTTATCTCCCTTGCGTCGGCTGCCATCATTTGGCGATCAGAGTGATCTCCCTTGTATAGATTTGTGATATAAATAAAACGTGCGAAGCTGACGTGGCCTTTACTAGTCTAGCAACCAAAGTGATAACAATGTGTTCCATCTCTTGTATTTTTGCATTTGTTCTGTTCGTATCTTATTTTTCTGCTTCATCTCACGAGTCGAGAGATTAGGACTATTTTACAGTCATCCCTTCCGAATATATCTGGAAACCTGGCTTTCTCAGCCTCCTTCTTGGCTTTGTAGATTGCTCTTCTTGCTTCACTCTTTGTCTCCAGATGCACATCCTTATTCACTAAACCGCTTTTATACACTTCTCAACTTCTTCATTCCATCACCATGTCACTCTATGCCTTGGGAGCCCTTCCGTCAACCCACAACTCTGTCACTGTCCAGCGCTGTATCCTTCAACACTTCTTGTGGTTGATCTGGTAGCCAAACACCCAAACACTTGGTTTCACATGTCCTTCATTCAATCTTCACACCTCCATACACACCCTCAAATCACTAGGGGTCTTTCTAACATGACCTTTTCAATCTCCTGCCACAGCAAGTACAAGTACTTCCTTCTCATCAATCTTACTAGTTACTTCGATAAGCTTGTCATAAAACTTATCTTCCACATATTTACTCAAACCACGTTGTGGTGAATAATCAGACTATGCTGTAAAAAGTTTCTCGACAACCATTAACTTCGCTCACATATACAACCATTAACATATACAACCCTAACATATACAACCATTAACTTTGCTCACATATACAACCATTAACTTTGCTCACATATACAACCATTAACTTTGCTCACATATACAACCATTAACTTCGCTCACATATACAACCATTAACTTCGCTCACATATACAACCATTAACATATACAACCATTAACTTCGCTCACATATACAACCATTAACTTCGCTCACATATACAACCATTAACTTCGCTCACATATACAACCATTAACTTCGCTCACATATACAACCATTAACTTCGCTCACATATACAACCATTAACATATACAACCATTAACTTCGCTCACATATACAACCATTAACTTCGCTCACATATACAACCATTAACTTCGCCCACATATACAACCATTAACTTCGCTCACATATACAACCATTAACATATACAACCCTAACATATACAACCATTAACATATACAATTAACTTCAATCACTTTATCTACCCATCTATTTGCAATAAAAATACTAACCCTAACACCTATTTTCCTTTTTTCATTTCAAATCCAATAAGCTCATATCTTGCATTCTTTCTCACGATTATCGAGCAGATTTGCCTCTTCAATTGTTTCTTGGACACAACACAGGTTAATACATCTTCTCTCAAGAAACTCAACAATATCACCAGACCATTCACGTAAGTTTCCAATTTTCTTTGGAAGTCATTTCCTTATTTGAGGCAAGATTTTTATCGGACTGATGCCACTTGGCACCTACCCAGTGAGGTGATGGGTGTTGTGTTGTCACCAAGTGGGGACAGGAAGTGGGGACAGTTTAAGAGCAGATAATTACCGGAAGTTCCAAAGGTAAACAAACATCGCATCTGATGACATGCTGATACAACAATGGGGACCAGTTCTTTTATCTAGACATCAACTGTAGGTGATTGCCTTCCAATTCTAAAGAAAACTGCACCTGCCCTCTCGTTTTGTTTTTTAAATTTGTTTTTCCAAAGGGTGTAAAAGAATAGACCATAATATGACAGATTTAAATTAATTAGTTCAAAGACGATTTGAACATAAATGCATAGCAGATTAGTACCTATAATATTAATTCCATGAAAAATGCCAGTATACTGAAATCATATGCCCTTAATAGGGTTAAGATGAAAATTCATATACACTAAATGTACAAAAGCAAGGAAATTCCCAAATTTTTACACTTTTATTGTCATTAAGCGTATGACTACATATCAACCAAACCATTTCATTATTACATCACTACAGTATAAATCTCTATGCATGAGTGGATGAAGTGTGTGAGGTGCGCTGAAGAAAAATTCCTACCAGTAAAATACATAGCCCTGTTGTGCTCGCATACCCTTAATGACAATAAAAGTGTAAAAATTTTAGAATTTCCTTGCTTTTGTACATTTAGTGTATATGAATTTTCATCTTAACCCTATTAAGGAGCATATGATTTCAGTATACTGGCATTTTTCATGGAATGTCACTACTTTTGTAAAGGCTATGCCTCAATACAATGGTCATTTTTAAGGTTTTATTGAATTTTCTTTTGAAGTCAATTTCTTAAAGCTGTCCAACACATGCCAGCATTTTTAACAGACTGTCACTAGTTTTGTAAAGGCTATACCTCAATACAATGCCTTCTCATAACTGATATAGTTGGTAGTTTGACTAATCAATGTATATGGTAAACTGAAATTAAAATGCCATCAACTAGACACTAGAACCTCTATCTTTGCCAAAAATCAGCTGAATCCATCAAATGGTCGATAAGATATAGAATAAAGTGTATGAATACTGGTCATTTTTAAGGTTTTTTGGAATTTTCTGGAAAACTAAGGTATATGGTAAACTGAAATTAAAATGCAACTAGACCCTAGAACCTCTATCTCTGCCAAAAATCATTTGAATCCATTATATAGTTGATAAGATACAGGGTGGCACATACGTACGTACGTACGTACGTATGTACACACAGATAACATGATTTCATGATTGAACTTTCTGAATCTCTGGGTTGCCTTGACTAATGATGCTGAAATTCTACACACTTATAGAACCTATCAAATAAAAATTTTGTGCAAAGTTTTAACTAATTTGGTTTATTGGTTTTTGAGTTATGATTGATCAAAGAAATGAGATTTCCAGCATAGGCCATTTGTGTAGTCTATTGAGGGATAGAGTGCTCTCGCGCCTCCCTTGATACTGCAGGTATAAAAGATAAAACATTCTCTTATATAGGTTCCACTTCAAATCTGATTAAAAATAGAATCTCTTTGCATTATAGTATTTTCAGTTTTTAAAAACATGCTAAAAGAACTTCATTAGCTAAATTTATTAGTATTATTAAACATAATAATATTGCATATGATTTAGAACGGTCCATGATTAAAAAGGTCAGATCGCATCAGCCGAGCTCTAACTTTTGTAACCGAGGCTTTAACTATTATGAAGTCTAATGATAATGATAATATACTCAACTTAAAATCTGAAATAATTTCCTCCTGCCTCCATAAGCGTAAATTTTAATATGACAAACTTAAACAAATGAACATGAAACATATATATATATATATATATATATATATATATATATATATATATATATATATATATGTTTCAGATTTAGTATAAGGAACGTTTATGTTTTTGTCTTTTAAGGGAAGTGGGGTATGATCAACTCTGCTGGGAAGCCATGAAATTAAATACTGTCTTGTTTTTAAATTCCCGAAACAGTTTTTCATGGTAAACAACTGATGATCCCTTAAAATAGTGTTAGAAACAAACTAATATAATAACTGTAAAAAATAAATTGACTTACATGAGTGATTTTCCACTGGAAGACTTGGGACTATAAGTTTTTTTTAATTTTTTTTTTTTATATATAGTTTTAATGGTTGAGAAACTTCCGAGACTATATATATATATATATATATAAAGATAAATGAAGGAAGAGAGATAGTGGGTGACAAATCTATTTCATCTTCGATTGTTCAATGCAAGGTGTACTCGATAAAAACATGTTTATTTTTCTTTCCTTGAGCCAGGCTTTTCAAAGATTAAAATCTTATCATCGGAGGAATTACTTAGATGGATAAGTTGGCAGGGGAATAGCCAAAATTAAAAATTTGAAATATTTAAGAAACAATATAAAGTAATGGAAAGTAAGAGTGTGCGTGTAAAAAGGTTATCAAAATATGAAGTCTGTCTATTTTTTTAAAAATGTAGTTCACCCAAACAAGGCAGGCCACCACTGTAGACGTAAGGGGCTACTGAGAAGAAAGAAAAGGGGAGAAGGTTGGGGGTCAACCTAAACTGGGATCTGTGCAGCGAGATGTCTGTTTACATTAATTTTAAATTTCTGCATGTCAGTACTATCGGGGAAACAGGGGGCAGGGAGGGAGTTCCAGAGGCCAGCAGCACGAGGAAAGAAGCTATTTGAGTAGAAAGCTCTTCGGCATCTGGGGACCTCCACAGTAAATGGATGGGATTTAATTGATTGTCGAGTTGGTCTAGTGAATTTATGTCGAGGGGGCACCAAAGTAGCCAATTCATCAGAGCATAATCTATTGAAGTATTTGTAAAACAAGCACAAGGAAGCTACATTGCGGCGATGGGACAGGGTCTGGAGCTTGGTTGAAAGTGAGGGATTTATTAGGTTAGCGACTCTTTGTTGGACCTTGTCAAGGAGGGAGAGACTAGTAGATGATGCACCAGCCCAGATGTGACAACAATACTCCATGCATGGGCGGATGGTGGCTTTGTAGAGGTAGAGGATTATGTCAGGTGTGAGGAGTTTACTAGCACGGTAGAGGGAGCCAACCTTCTTTGCGGCAGCCTTGGCAATGTCTTCACTGTATTCGTTCCAATTCATGTTACCTGTGAAGGTTAGGCCGAGGAGTTTGAATGATGAACTCTCAGGTAGGGTGTTATTTGCCATGACAATCGGTGGTTGGAGAGGTTTCTTGTAGTTATTGAAGGAAAGGAGCTTTGTCTTTGTGGCATTAAAAGTTACCAACCATTTATGACCCCAATCCACTACAGCCTGGAGGTCATTTTCTAAGGATTTAGCCATTGCCTCGGATATGATCGCGTCCGTTTTGCCAACATGGCGAGAGTAAAGCGTGGTGTTGTCAGCAAATAAACCAATCTCAGACTCTATGTCATCAGAGAGATCGTTTATATAGATCAGGAACAATAAAGGCCCAAGGATAGATCCCTGGGGTACACCAGCAATTTAAAGATAGAAAAGAGATTTCGTGGTGACTGTGTTAAAAATGTTCAAAATGTAGTAAATCCAATAGAATGATGTTCAGTTCAACCGTAGATATATTCCTTCATTTATCTTTATAATTGCTCTATCTCGTATATGGAGCTTAAACTATTTCACTATAGGTTCAAGTCTCATATTTTATAAATATATATATATATATATATATGTATATATATATTCTCCATTTCAGTCTTTCCAAATATGATCTAAGGTTAAGATCGGATTCTATCTCAGTTTATAATAGCTGTTGATCGATAACATTGACATGCCAGTGTCGCAGATTTTGAACATGTCTGTGTAACTAAAAATAATCATATATATATATATATATATATATATATATAGTTTTCATCGTATTCTTAAGGAGGAAACATATAAATATGAGTCTCTATTTATTTATTTAATACAAAAAATCAGTACAACATCAGTACCGTCGGTTTCGAGTTCGGAAGGTGTCCGACCTTCCAAACTTTCTTCAGCTTTTGTTGATACTGTTACAGAAAAACCAAGCTGAAGAAAATTTGGAAGGTCGGACCCCTTCCGAACTCGAAACCGACGGTACTGATTTTCTGTATTAAATAAATAAATATTTCTGCACTCCTCTAAATTCATCTGCACTTTCTCCAATTCCCCCTTCAACTCCTTCAACCTTTTACAGTTTTGCATCTCCCATACTCCTCCCCATGTATCTCTTGTCTCCGCTATAAGTACACTTTTGCTAGGCACCCCATTTTCTTTCTTGGCCTTTTGGCTAAGATCAAAGTGTAGTATCTGTTCCGATGGATACTGCACCCCATAGACTGGTATTGTCTTGGCCTTCGGGGCTTGATTTACGCCGGTCAATGGGTCTGTCCTGTGCAGTTCTAGGAGGTCCACCCTCCAAGGCTTCGCCTCCCCTCTTTGGGGAGGAGTAAGTTTATTGCTTACTGCCTGAGGCGCCCCTACCGGGGAATGCCGACACGGCTACACAGGCAATTTTTAATGGCCAGAGTGCTCACCTCTCGGGTGCTGGCTTTTAAAACCCCACTTTCCCGACCCGACCTTGGGTCACATCTTACTTGTGGGAGCAAGATAAAAACTGGCTTTGTGCCTGACCTCCTGGAGAGGAGGTAAATAAATACTCCCTAAGAAAATGAGATTGAAGTTTTTCAAGATGTTCACACGTAATCGCCCTGAAAAAATAAAATCTCATTGGATGGGGGGGGGGGGGGGCGGGTTATTTACCGGAGAGTGTTAATCTTCAATAATACCGGATTACGTTCGCAATTTCGTCTAAATTCCCGACATAAAGATTCCCAAGTTCGAAAAGAAAAAAACAAAAACAAAAAGAAGGTCGGAGATTACATCGACCGAAACGTTGTGAATATAACAATCAAGATGAAAATAGTTGTCCGAATAATCCAAACGATATAAACTACTTAGCATTTAAGTCAGAATTTCCGAGTTAAAAAATTAAAAAAGCTAAAAATTATATAGAGATTAATAGCAAATATTAGATATTATTTTGAGATAGACTTCCTTTTTAAATGGGTTATTAGCTAAACTGACAAATTGAAAGTTACAAACGCATTAAGACATAGAAAGAGAGAGGGGGGGGGGGGTCGCAAACTTTGAGAAAGTCGAACGCGCACTCAACCGGATTGTTAATGTTGTTCAGTTAATTCAACAGGTGACATTTTCCCTTGTCACCGTCTTCGCGATGTCATGGTACGTAATACCATTCTTAATGTTATTGTTTGGTTTTTCATTCTATAAAACCCCATGCAATATTTTTATTATTATTATTATTTGTATCCTGAAACACAGATATAATATTCAAACACAATTTTTTGCATATTTGTATTTGCTGCCGGCTGCGCTAATCACCGTTCTTTAGTGACACTTAAGCTTCTTTGAGACCATTTTCTGTTCTTTTTTTTTATTTATTATTTTTTTAAATAAGCTTTTTTATTATTATTATTTTTCTATTGTAGAAAAATCCAACTTTTCTTTTTCCGTCTCGACACATAAAGTTAAAAATTGTTTAATGTCTCTATTACTTGTCTCCCCACGAGGGCAAAGTTAGACCCAAGGTCCGTTTTTAACCTAGAAGATACCCCCAAAGGGGGGAACTCTTGGACAAAAATAAAAATGGTGCTTGTACAGAGAAGCGTCCATATTAAATTATCAATACCACACACACAAAAAAAAACATTATATACTTACGCAGCAGATTTAAATAAGTATCCTCACCAAAAAGTAGGGAAAAAATGATCGAGTAGAATTTTAATTAAAAATAAACATCAGTTTCATCGTATTTTGGTGAATGCAATTGATTTATTACTTGTTAATATAACTGTCTGAGTTATCTCCCCCTGAATTTCGTGTTTTTTCGCTCGAATCCATGGCCGAACCCGATTAAACGATATAACGGATTTTTATTTTTTTATCATAATTCTACTCGATAGTTTTTGCTAATTTTTGATGTACAAACCTATTTTTACTTGATACATAAGTATTTCAAAGAGTTTTCCGGTTAATTTAATTGGAACTGCGATTTTCAGCGTTTTTCATATGTACGTTTCTCTGTACAAGCACCATAAAAATTGCCCAGTCTAAGAGGATTTCTCCTCCTCCAATCGAACACAAAAACAAATACTTAAACTTTGATGATAGCCAGAAGCCCGGATACTGCTAAGTTTGAAGCCGCAAAAAAGAAAACAAAAATGTTCCGTTTTACTTTTCAAAAACTGATTTTATTTTAGTTAATTCCTATTTCAGTCACGTAAATTGTTTAGAGTGAAATAGTTTTCTTTCGGCATTACTCCCAAACAACTAACTCTTACTTAAACAATGTTTTAGTAAAACTTTTTAAAAAACATTAAAAACAATAAGTTACAAGTTTCATCGTACACGTGAAACGCCGAAATGAAAACTACCGGAAAAATATACTTGCTATCTTTATAAACAAGTTGAAACAAGGCTAAGGGTATATAACTCGAATTCATAGTTAAATCAGCCCTCCCCTTTTCTGTTGAAAAGGTTTCGACATCCCCAAAATGGTAAAATAATGTTTTAGAAACATTGTTTTTCTTTGCTTCTGTGTTAAATAAATGGTTCCCTGTCCTTACTTAGAAATTATGACTTGAGTTGTGCCCAAAGCCTCATTTCGACCTGTTTTTAAAGATGGCGACTATATTTTCCGCCTTAGTTTTCATTTCGGCATTCCCCCTGTACGATGAAGCTTGCTGTAACTTACTGTCTGTAATGTTGTTTTACTAAAACATGGTTTATTTTAAAAAAATAAATAAGGTATTATTGTTGATTAACACCCTCCGCTGAATTCCCCTTCAAAAATGCGATTCTACATTTTTAGGCGATTACGTGTAAACACCCTGAAAAACTGGCGGAGAGAAGAAAAAACAAACAACAATTATTTTAGAATTGGGGATTAGTTTCATATATAAATTTTACGTAAAATGATCCTCCATTTCCAGTCCATTCTAGGTTTTTGGGACACTCAGTTTACCATTTGTTTGTTGCTATGGGCGATAAATTCTGTACGTTTTTTTTGTGGTTTTATGACCTTGACAGTCGGACTTAGTATAACTGCCCTAAAAAAGCTAGAATGGTCCGGAAATGGAGAGATCAGTTTACGTCAAAATGATATACTAAACTGATCCCCCACTTTGAATTCTAAAATAAGTGTTTTTTATTTTCTTCTTTCCAAGTTTTTCTGATTAATCGCCTAAATAAAAAGTAGCATCTCATTTGTTTTCGGGGAAGGGGGTAGCCGAGGATGTTCCTTACAAAAAAACATACCTAAACTGATTCAAGCCTAAATAATTTATGTGACTGCAAAACTGTAAAATTTAGTTTTTTTGTTGTTGTTTTTTTGTTATTGTTTTTCTTTCTTAGTTTTGCAAATGTAAATTAAAATTTTAGTTCTAGAGAATAAAAAGCATTTAGTTTATGGAATTTCAATTTATTTGTATTTTTTTTAATTAAAAAAAAAAATGGCAAATTTTTTGTTGGACATTGTTTTTAAAAAGAAAACAAACAAAAGTAAAAAAAAAATACTTGTTCTTTTTCACAACTTTGTGTTGTCTTAGTCAGAGTCTCTTTTTTTTTTTTTAACTAATCCTTTGATTTTATTTCTTCAGATTTTTATTTCTATTGTATGTGTAGTCTTTTATCCTGTTGTATTCTTCTTTTCGTAATTAATTTAAACCGCGTTAATTTTTGTCGGATTCCAAGTAATTTTGGCAAATAAACTATTTCATTTCCTTTCTTTTTCTTTATACGGACAATTTCACTGTTGTTTGTCTGTCTTTTGTTTGTTTTTAAATCGTATTTATTTAATTTCTTTTTATGAACCGATTTTTGGTTAACCGGATTTTTATTCGCTGAAAAAAAAAAAAACAACAAAAAAACTATAAAATTTAATGATTCACTCAAAACAACAACAAAATTTTTCTTTCCAACAAATTTTATTTCTTCTTTCTTTCCCCAACTTATGTGTAGATCACTCCAATCCGCATTATAAACGCTTCCTAATTTCATATTATTTATTACTAGCGGGGCTACCCGGCGTTGCTCGGGGTCATAAAAACATAATTGAAGAAAAATTGCGTGTGTAACATCTTTATATTAAAACTTCTATTTCTCTCCTTCTCTCTCTATAGCTGTCTCTTTATCTTTCTTGCCTTTTGCGAAAGCTGTTTCTTCCCCACCATTTCATCCTACGTTTCACAGGGCAATAGTATGACTTATTTCTATAAAAAGTACCACCACTGTCTGCGCCTTCTATATAGGTACTTATAACCGCCCCGGTGTTCATACTATATATTTTGAATCCCCTCATGATATCCTTCATCATTTTAACTCCCCTCGTTGTATTCATCATTTTCGATCTCCTCATACTATTAATCATTTTCAATCCCCTCATAATATTCTTCATCATTTTCAATCTCCTCATACTATTAATCATTTTCAATCCCCTCATAATATTCTTCATCATTTTCAATCCTCTCGTAATATTCCTCATCATTTTCAATCCGCTCATGATATTCTTAATAATTTTCAATCCTCTCATGATATTCTTCATTATTTTCAATCCCCTCATGATATTCTTCATCATTTTCAATCCCCTCATGATATTCTTCATCATTTTCAATCCTCTCATGGTATATTTCATCATTTTCGATCCCCTCATTCTATTCTTCTCATTTTCAATCCCCTCATGATATTATTCATCATTTTCAATCCTCTCATGGTATTCTTCATCATTTCCAATCCTGTCAGTCTATTCTTCATAATTTTCAATGCTCTCATGACATTCTTCATCATTTTCAATCCTCTCATGACATTCTTCATCATTTTCAATCGCTTCATGATAGTCTTCATCATTTTCAATTCCCTCATGATAGTCTTCATCATTTTCAGTCCTCTCATGATAGTCTTCATCATTTTCAATCCTCTCATGTCAGTCTTCATCATTTTCAATCCTCTCATGATAGTTTTCATCATTTTTAATCCTCTCATGATAGTCTTCATCATTTTTAATCCTCTCAGGATAGTCTTTATCATTTTTATCCTCTCATGATAGTCTTCATCATTTTCAATCCTCTCAAGATATTCTTCATCATTTTCAATCCCCTCATGATATTATTCATCATTTTCAATCCCCTCATGATATTATTCATCATTTTAAATCCCCTCATGGTATTCTTCATCATTTCCAATCCTGTCAGTCTATTCTTCATCATTTTCAATCCTCTCATGACATTCTTCATCATTTTCAATCCTCTCATGACATTCTTCATCATTTTCAATCCCCTTATGATAGTCTTCATCATTTTCAATCCCCTCATGATAGTGTACATCATTTTCAATCCCCTCATTATAGTCTTCATCATTTTCAATCCCCTCATGATAGTCTTCATCATTTTCTATCCTCTCATGATAGTCTTTATCATAGCTCTATCTAGGATATTGAGCACTTTTCTCCCGGACAACGCCGAGTACTTTGAAAATCAAGGAGGCCTCATGAGCACTACTGAAATCACTTAGGTATCCTCTCTCCTTCTGATCTGCGAAATAGTCCAAAGGGGAACAAAGATGGCGTTAAAATATTTTACAAACCTATCACTACATTAGCTCTATCTAGGACATTGAGCACTTTTCTCCCGGACAACGCCGAGTACTTTAATAATAAAGGAAGCCTCCTGAGGACTACTGAAATCACTTAGGTATCCTCTCTCCTACTGATCTGCGAAATAGTCCAAAGGGGAACGAAGATGGCGTTAAAATATTATCCAAACCTATCACTACAGTAGCTCTATATAGGACATTGAGCACTTTTTTCCCGGACAACGCCGAGTACTTTGATAATAAAGAGGGCCTCCTTGGGACTACTGAAATCACTTCGGTATCCTCTCTCCTTCTGATCTGCGAAATAATCCAAAGGGGAACGAAGATGGCGTTAAAATATTTTCCAAACCTATCACTACAGTAGCTCTATCTAGGATATTGAGCACTTTTCTCTCGGACAACGCTGAGTACTTTGAAAATCGAAGAGGGTTCATGAGAACTACTGATATCCCTTAGGTATCCTTTCTCCTTCTGATCTGCGAAATACTCCAAAGGGGAATGAAGATGGCGTTAAAATATTTTCAAAAACCTATCATTACAGTAGCTCTATCTAGGACATTGAGCACTTTTCTCCCGGACAACGCCGAGTACTTTGATAATCAAGGAGGCCTCCTGGGGACTACTGAAATCACTTAGGTATCCTCTCTCCTTCTGATCTGCGAAATAGTCCAAAGGGGAACGAAGATGGCGTTAAAATATTTTCCAAACCTATCACTACAGTAGCTCTATCTAGGATATTGAGCACTTTTCTCCCGGACAACGCCGAGTATTTCAAAATCAAAGAGGCCTCCTGAGCACTACTGAAATAACTCTTATCGATTACCCAATCCTTTTCAGCGTAGATACTGTTAAAATATTATCCAAACCTATCACTACAGTAGCTCTATCTAGGACATTGAGCACTTTTTTCCCGGACAACGCCGAGTACTTTGAAAAACAAAGAGGCATCCTGGGGACTACTAAATCAGTTAGGTATCCTCCCTCCTTTTCAGCTGCAAAATTGTCCAAAGGGGAACGAAGATGGCGTTAAAATATTTTCTAAACCTATCACTACAGTAGCTCTATCTAGGATATTGAGCACTTTTCATCCGGACAACGCCGAGTACTTTGAAAATCGAGAAGGCTTCATGAGCACTCCTGAAATCCCTTAGGTATCCTCTCTCCTTCTGATCTGCGACATAGTCCAAAGGGGAACGAAGATGGCGTTAAAATATTTTCCAAATTTATCACTACAGTAGCTCTATCTAGGACATTGAGCACTTTTCTCCCGGACAACGCCGAGTACTTTGATAATCAAAGAGGCTTCCTGGGGACTACTGAAATCACTTCGGTATCCTCTCTCCTTCTGATCTGCGAAATAATCCAAAGGGGAACGAAGATGGCGTTAAAATATTTTCCAAACCTATCACTACAGTAGCTCTATCTAGGATATTGAGCACTTTTCTCCCGGACAACGCCGAGTACTTTGAAAATCGAGGAAGCTTCATGAACACCCATGAAATCCCTTTATGTATCCTCTCCCCATTCGGATCTGCGAAATAGTCCAAAGGGGAACGAAGATGGCGTTAAAATATTTTCCAAAACCTATAACTACAGTAGCTCTATCTAGGACATTGAGCACTTTTCTCCCGGACAACGCCGAGTACTTTGATAATCAAGGAGGCCTCCTGGGGACTACTGAAGTCAGTTAGGTATCCTCTCTCCTTCTGATCTGCGAAATAGTCCAAAGGGGAACGAAGATGGCGTTAAAATATTTTCCAAACCTATCACTACAGTAGCTCTATCTAGGATATTGAGCACTTTTCTCCCGGACAACGCCGAGAATTTCAAAATCAAAGAGGCCTCCTGAGCACTACTGAAACAACTCTTATCGATTACCCAATCCTTTTCAGCGTAGATACTGTCAAAATATTATCCAAACATATCACTTCAGTAGCTCTATCTAGGACATTGAGCACTTTTTTCCCGGACAACGCCGAGTACTTTGAAAAACAAAGAGGCCTCCTGGGGACTACTGAAATCAGTTAGGTATCCTCCCTCCTTTTCAGCTGCAAAATTGTCCAAAGGGGAACGAAGATGGCGTTAAAATATTTTCTAAACCTATCACTACAGTAGCTCTATCTAGGATATTGAGCACTTTTCTCCCGGACAACGCCGAGTATTTTGAAAATCGAGGAGGCTTTATGAGCACTCCTGAAATCCCTTAGGTATCCTCTCTCCTTCTGATCTGCGACATAGTCCAAAAGGGAACGAAGATGGCGTTAAAATATTTTCCAAATTTATCACTACAGTAGCTCTATCTAGGACATTGAGCACTTTTCTCCCGGACAACGCCGAGTACTTTGATTATCAAGGAGGCCTCCTGGGGACTACTGAAATCACTTCGGTATCCTCTCTCCTTCTGATCTGCGAAATAATCCAAAGGGGAACGAAGATGGCGTTAAAATATTTTCCAAACCTATCACTACAGTAGCTCTATCTAGGATATTGAGCACTTTTATCCCGGACAACGCCGAGTATTTCAAAATCAAAGAGGCCTCCTGAGCACTACTGAAATAACTCTTATCGATAACCAAATCTTTTTCAGCGTAGATACTGTTAAAATATTATCCAAACCTATCACCACAGTAGCTCTATCTAGGACATTGAGCACTTTTTTCACGGACAACGCCGAGTACTTTGAAAATCGAGGAGGCTTTATGAGCACTCCTGAAATCCCTTAGGTATCCTCTCTCCTTCTGATCTGCGAAATAGTCCAAAGGGGAACGAAGATGGCGTTAAAATATTTTCCAAACCTATCACTACAGTAGCTCTATCTAGGACATTGAGCACTTTTCTCCCGGACAACGCCGAGTACTTTGATAATAAAGAGGGCCTCCTGGGGACTACTGAAATCACTTTGGTATCCTCTCTCCTTCTGATCTGCGAAATAGTCCAAAGGTGAACGAAGATGGCGTTAAAATATTTTCTTAACCTATCACTACAGTAGCTCTATCTAGGATATTGAGCACTTTTCTCCCGGACAACGCCGAGTACTTTGAAAATCGAGGAGGCTTCATGAGCACTACTGAAATCCCTTAGGTATCCTCTCTCCTTCTGATCTGCGAAAAAGTCCAAAGGGGAACGAAGATGGCGTTAAAATATTTTCCAAACCTATCACTACAGTAGCTCTATCTAGGACATTGAGCACTTTTCTCCCGGACAACGCCGAGTACTTTGAAAATCGAGGAGGCTCTATGAGCACTCCTGAAATCCCTTAGGTATCCTCTCTCCTTCTGATCTGCGAAATAGTCCAAAGGGAAACGAAGATGGCGTTAAAATATTTTCCAAACCTATCACTACAGTAGCTCTATCTAGGACATTGAGCACTTTTCTCCCGGACAACGCCGAGTACTTTGATAATCAAGGAGGTTTTCTGGGGACTACTGAAATCACTTAGGTATCCTCTCTCCTTCTGATCTGCGAAATAGTCAAAAGGGGAACGAAGATGGCGTTAAAATATTTTCAAAACCTATCACTACAGTAGCTCTATCTAGAATATTGAGCACTTTTCTCCCGGACAACGCCGAGTATTTCAAAATCAAAGAGGCCCTCTGAGCACTACTGAAATAACTCTTATCGATTACCCCATCCTTTTCAGCGTAGATGCTGTTAAAATATTATCTAAACCTATGACTACAGTAGCTCTATCTAGGACATTGAGCACTTTTCTCCCGGACAACGCCGGGTACTTTGAAAATCAAAGAGGCCTCCTGGGGACTACTGAAATCACTTAGGTATCCTCTCTCCTTCTAATCTGCGAAATAGTTCAAAGGGGAACGAAGATGGCGTTAAAATATTTTCTAAACCTATCACTACAGTAGCTCTATCTAGGATATTGAGCACTCTTCTCCCGGACAACGCCGAGTACTTTGAAAATCGAGGAGGCTTCATGAGCACTCCTGAAATCCCTTAGGTATCCTCTCTCCTTCTGATCTGCGAAATAGTCCACAGGGGAACGAAGATGGCGTTAAAATATTTTCTAAACCTATCACTACAGTAGCTCTATCTAGGATATTGAGCACTTTTCTCCCGGACAACGCCGAGTACTTTGAAAATCGAGGAGGCTTCATGAGCACTCCTGAAATCCCTTAGGTATCCTCTCTCCTTCTGATCTGCGAAATAGTCCAAAGGGGAAAGAAGATGGCGTTAAAATATTTTCCAAACCTATCACTACAGTAGCTCTATCTAGGACATTGAGCACTTTTCTCCCGGACAACGCCGAGTACTTTGATTATCAAGGAGGCCTCCTGGGGACTACTGAAATCACTTCGGTATCCTCTCTCCTTCTGATCTGCGAAATAATCCAAAGGGGAACGAAGATGGCGTTAAAATATTTTCCAAACCTATCACTACAGTAGCTCTATCTAGGATATTGAGCACTTTTATCCCGGACAACGCCGAGTATTTCAAAATCAAAGAGGCCTCCTGAGCACTACTGAAATAACTCTTATCGATAACCAAATCTTTTTCAGCGTAGATACTGTTAAAATATTATCCAAACCTATCACTACAGTAGCTCTATCTAGGACATTGAGCACTTTTTTCCCGGACAACGCCGAGTACTTTGAAAATCGAGGAGGCTTCATGAACACTACTTAAATCCCTTAGGTATCCTTTCTCCTTCTGATCTGCCAAATAGTCCTGAGGCGCTCATACCGGCGAATGCCGACATTCCCCCTCCCCAGATTTCGCCTGAGGCGCTCATACCGACGAATGCCGACATTCCCCCTCCCCGGATTTCGCCTGAGGCGCTCACACTTCAACACTGCTCAAAAAAGGAGTAGATAATGGATGGGATAAGGGCATCATGACAACGGAACCGATACGACCATACCTCAACACTTCTCAAAAAAGGAGGAGATAATGCATGGGATGAGTGCATCATGACAACGGAACCGATACGACCCTACCTCAACACTTCTCAAAAAAGGAGGAGATAATGCATGGGAATAGTGCATCATGACAACGGAACCGATACGACCTTACCTCAACACTTCTCAAAAAAGGAGGAGATAATGCATGGGAATAGTGCATCATGACAACGGAACTGATACGACCCTACCTCAACACTTCTCAAAAAAGGAGGAGGTAATTCATGGGATGAGCACATCATGACAACGGAACCGATACTATTCTACATCTACCCTTCTCAAAAAAGGAGGAGGTAATGCATGGGATCAGTGCATCATGACAACGGAACCGATACTACCCTACCTCTACACATCTCAAAAAAGGAGGAGGTAATGCTCACACCGGCGAATACCGTACCCCCCCCCCAATTTGGCCTGAAAGGAGGAGGTAATTCCTATCATGATAACAGAACGGCCACAGGGAGGGAGGGGGGGGAGGAATATTAGCGTCTATTAATAATTAAGAAAGAAAGTGTGAGAGGGAAAAATGACAGAAAGGAAAACTGCCACTCTCTGACGTCATGATGACCTGATATAACCGGACACAATTTAGGGCAAGACCGGGTACATCCGGCAAGGGATTATGGGACAGGTGCGGATGTGATTGAGCAACCCTTGTTTCACTACACACTCTTAACGTAGGATTCCTATGTTGTTATTGATGCATCCGGACAGAAGTTATTGGATGATCTGATAGAACCGGACACAATTTAAGGCAAGACCGTGTACATCCGGCAAGGGATTATGGGATGTTTACAATGACTCTGCATTTTTATCGGATTAGTACATAAATACATTAGATTATTTCAAATTTAGTACATAATAACGTTGAAAAAGTCGAATAAAATACGAAAAAACTGCTACCTTTTGTCGGAAAGTGGTCCGGTTGACTGTCAGCGAGTGAATCGTTATTTGCGATTTTGAGATATTATGATCCCAGGATATGTACGGTGCTGAAGATATACACTTTTTGACATGTCGCCGCTTAGTTTTTGAGGAGAAGCTTCACATACAGACATACATACATACAGACAACTGCCCTTTATATAAGAGAAGATTATTCATACATGTGACTTTCTTTTTTCGCTCTTTGCTGAGATGTACACACTTGTATCTGTGTTTCTGGCTTGTCTGTAACTTTGATAAATGCACATTGAAGTATTATTATTTTTGGTACTCTATTACATTAGGACCCGAGCTAACTTTGACCCCGTCGTTAGGGTTAGGAGCAGGGTCAAAGTTAGCGCGGGTCCTAATGTAACAAAGTACCTTATTTTTTATTTTTTTTTTATTATTAATCGAATATTTATCAAAAATAAAATATCCTATTTAGAAAAAAATTGTAAACACGAGTTCATTTTTTTTAATTATCTTTCCTCCAAGCCCTTCACCCGGGCAACACCGGGTGAATGCAGCTCGTAAGTTCATAAATGATTGATAATCCGAAAAGTTTACTTAAATATTTTCTCACTATAATTTTTTTAGTCACTCAATGGAAATTTTTTTATGATGAAATATATTTTTTTATTTAATCTTAGGGGTTATCGTACTAAAGGTGCTTCCACACAGAATGCGATAAATAAGTATTAGGAATGATATTATGTTGTTTTTGTTAAATAATATTAACCGAAGAATCATTTTGAGTTTAAATCCAAATAGTATTACGCACGAAAATGTGCGAAAAGCACGGTTGAAATCTATGAACTATCCAACATGGCCGCCAGGTGTCACGTTTTAGATCGACCGGAATGTGTTGAACGAAAAACGAACCCTTCATAGAAAGCATTAAGCAATAAAGTTTACAAGAAGTGTTAATAAAAAAAAAATTGTTAACTCTAAATTATTTTTGTACCTAATTTAAATTTTTGAAATAAAATAATATCTATTTATAATTACACACGGTTTTGCTTCGTTTCGTTTCTTCAGCTCAACAATTCTATTTTTCTATCGCATCGTCCGAGATTTTCCCCCTCAAAGCGATACGTCTTTTAACACGTCTTTTTTATTTTACTAATTAATAGTACTTTTTTTTTTTTACTCAAAAACCCTTCCTACTATCATAATATGAATAATTATATATATATATATATATATATATACACAAACTTATCTACTAAAAGTTTTATCTTTTTTGTGTGGAAGCACCGTTAGGGCTATAAGATTATTATAAAGTTAAACAAACACGTAATAAATGTTTTTCTTAAAAAAAAGTAATTTTACAGGAGGGAAGGGCACAAAAGCGGACGTAAAACAATTCGCTGTCATTTAAAAATAAAATATTTGTATTATTGTAGATTAGCACCCTCATATACCCCCTCCAAAAAGGTGAGATTTTACTTTTTTAGGCGATTACTGAAAACAAATGCAATTACTTTAGAATTTGGCTAAAGTATATTTTAGGGCAAAAAAAAAAGCTCTCAAATTAATATTTGTCAAAAATTATTATTTTTTGAAAAATATTTCAGGACATTTTGAACCATAGTGAATCATATTCCATTAAAAAAAAAATGCTTTTTTTTAACAAAAAAAATAATCTGAAAAAAAAAAAGAAATTTTGAACAATTTTTTACATTTTTTTCTAAAATTAGCACTTATATTAACAAGTAAAAAAATACATTTAATAACATATTACAGTTTTTACATTGGGTACACGAATGTTGTAATGACAGTGCAGAATGAGTGAAGCTTTGTTCCACATCGGGCATCTTTTACGAGACTCAGCAGAGTAAAAACGCTAAAAAAACAAATATACAACAAATAAAAGTAACTGTAGGCTGTAAAAGTTATTTTGAAACTTGCCTGTGCCATTTGTTTGTATTTTTAGACCGTTACAACCGCTATTTATTAGAAATCAATAGTTTTGTCACCGTAAGTTGGTAAAAACATGGCTGCTTTTGGGGGGGCATTTGGTAAGGAAGCACGTAAATCGCCATCTTGAATTTTGTGCGAGCCTTTGGTAAAAAAAAAAATACATTTTTTTTTTTACATCTAATAAAAACCCATTTATAATACGTAAAAATAAAAACAAATTACATAGGTAAATAGAAAAATATCTATTCTCGTCGCAGGTCAACTTCACTTGTTGCAAATTTATGTTTTTAAACCCTTTCTCGTTCTTTTTTTGGACCCCGTTCGCGCCTCGGCTGTTTGGATTAACAGATTTTTAAAAATTTTTATAGTTTAAAATATTAAATTATCGCAGATATTGACTCTTGTATAGATCGGGTCTTCGAAAAATGTTCTATTAATTGAATTTGCATGACTTCTTATTTAAAAATGGATATTTTCCATTTTCGGAGACATTGCGTACTAAAAAAAAAAAGAGTTATCTGCCCCTTACACCATTGAAACTCTTCTAAAATAAATTTCGCTCGTGTATTCGATCTATACAAGAGCCCAGAAATGTTATCACAACGGCTAAAAGAACAAAAAATCAGTTAAAACTGCAGATTCAATAAAACATGTTTAACATTCTAGAAAGATAAATATCAGTTTTCTGGAACTGTTTCAAAGATAATTATTAAATTAATGCCTTAAGAAAGTGAATTTAAAAAAAATGTACCTTCTTGTTTTACTAAAAATTGATAATTATATATAAAAAAAGTAAGTTACGTTCAAAACGTTTACATAAATTGTAAACACAAAATATGGCTACCAAATCTCAATGTATGGAAGACTCGAACTGCGGTAATATTTAAAAAAATGTCTACATTAAATTGACAAGTATGGAAGACCCGAACCACAATTTCCATTTTATTATCTTTAACAAAAGGTTTTGTAATAATTTTCCCTTATTTTTAATTTTACTATGTGTCGAACTAAATCTGGATGGACAGTCTGGACTATAGGATATATTATAGCAAATACATCTAAAAATTAAAAGAAAATATAATAATAGGAAAGTTAATTAATTTAATTTTTCTGTAATAAAAAAAGGAAATCTCATTTAATTATAATATTTTCGAATGTACACAATTAAGATTTTATTTATTTTATCTACAAAGATTCATATTTAACTTATTTTTTTAACTGAAGGGAGGAGTCAAAATGTTTTTACATTTTGGGGATCGGGAATTCATTTTGCACATTTTACCAATGTTTTTCCTTAAAATTTGAAATAAAACATTTTCTAAATGTTAAAAATTATTTTACCTTACAAGCTGCGTCAATTTTATCACTTTTTTACATGATTAAAAACTAACAATTACGTTACTCGATTTATTTTTACACGTGTCATAACGATAAATTACATTAATTCTTTTAAAATAAAACTAAAAGCGCATTTTTTTATTTTAAGTGTGAAAAAGTAAATTAAAATCAATGAATACACTGACAATTTATTCATTGAAAAAGAAAGCTAAAACAATTATTTATCAATAAATAAATAGTATTCAAATTTTAAAGAAAATGATTATTTATTAATGAAAAAATTACAAAAACAAATACAAACTTACGTTTTATTTTCCCAAATAATTGTGAAATTGTAAAACTAACGAAATCGTTGAATCTCTAAAAATAACATTTGGAGGGTGAGGGGTGGAGGGCTAATCCCGCCTGTGTATTGCAGAACTTGGCATCCATACCCCTCCAAATCAATCGTTAGTAAAAATTATCTTATTTTTTAAATTCTTTTTTTCGTTATGGCCAAGATTCTCAACTTTTTCAATTTTTATGTTTATTTTCCAGATTATAAATTTTCTTTTATTACGCCGGTGATGACACTTTCATGCGCAAAGGGGAGATATAATAATATGACGTTTTAAATTTTCCCGGAAACTCTTACCATTAAAATCACATAAAATATTTTTTGCAATTATATTAATATTTGGTTAAAATATTGATTAAACAATGCCTAATACAATGATAATATTGTTAATTCGAATAATTATTTTTTCTTCGAGTTATATTGATTTTACTAACACGGAATTTAGGGGCTTTTTTCGTAATATATAAGTTTTTTTTTTCAATTTTTAAATTGTAAACATCTATAGTGCTTTATTTTCATGAATTTTTTTTTTTAATTCATGCGTTTTTTATTAATACTTAAAAATGTAACTTTAGTAAAAATGTGTTTTTGTTCACAAAATAAAACATTTTCTACTAAAATTTAAAAAAGAAATAATCGGTTCACTATATTTTGTGATCGTTGATTAAAAAATACTGAAAATTTCATTAAAATTGGTTGATTTCCTGAATTTGAAGTGAAGAGCGGGGGTCAAAATATTTTTACATTTTGGATATCGGTCATTCATTTTGCACGTACCTAGGCCAACTAACCATTTTTCTTTTTAATTTTTGCTATGAGAGATAAATTCTGTGCGTTTTTTGTTTTTTTTTTGGGGGGGGGGTCTACATTTTTAGGCGATTACGTATAATTTTACCACCTTGCCAGTCAGACTTATGATTAATGGTAAAAAAATTAGTTAATGTCCTAAAAAGTAAGAATGGCCTGCAAATGGGGGATCATTTTACGCTAAATTTAAATGCGAAACTGATCCCCCACTCTAACTTCGAAAAGTTTTTCAGGGTGTAAACACGTAATCGCCTAAAAAGTAGAATCTAATTTTTTTGTAGCTGACAGTGATAATTTACAATAATACTAAATAATTATTTTCACACTTCAGTTCATACCTTGTAAAATGCACCGACCTTATTACGATTTAACCTTAAGCTGTAAATCATGAAACAAATTCTTTTATATTTGTATATTAGAACTCAAAATCAAATATAAAAAAAATGAGGGTAATTTCCTAATGTACGGTCGCTTATTATTTATAGTGAAATAGGTTTAAGCAGTTGCAGTTACTAATCAACTTTATTTTTAACTTAAGAGTAAGTTTTAGGTTATTCAGAATAACAACCGAAACCGCAAAACAGAGCATTTGTACGTTTAGCTTTTGTAAGTATGGATGTCTTAAAAGACAATAATCTAAATCTAGGTCAATAACTCTTTTTTTTTTTAAAAGTAATATGAAATAAATACATTACATAAAGTTAACATCATGGAATTTTATTTTTAGAGGTCTCGATTATCCTTCCGGATTACCAAGTTTTAGTAATAATAATGATAATAAAAATGAAACCTAAAAAACAACTAATCTATTATGCGAAACACGGACAAAACCAGTCGTCCAGTAAAAAAAAACATGGCCGATATATAAACAAATCCAGAAAAGAGATAATTCCAAATTTTACTTTTAATTTATTTTTTGGTGCTTCTGCATTATGACAACAAAATGACGACAAACAAAATTCTCTTCCTTATTTCTAGAGGAGTGAATCGAAAGGGGAGATAATTCAAATTATTTTGTTTAGAGGGACTCATAACTAACCGATCATATTCGATTTTTTTCGTCACGGGGAAACCTAACACAGATAGAGAAGTGTTAGAATTTGTCAGAAGAAACATTTAAAAACAGTATTTTTCTAATAAAATACATTAAGAAACGGTATTAAAAAGGAAATAAAATAGATTTATTTGAGTAACTTTGACATCATATAAAATATATTTAATAAAATGTCTTCAGGATTTAACGCATTGACGTCCATTTTCAGAAAAAAATTAAGACACTTAAAATATTTCGAATTATCTCCCTTTTCGATTCATTCCTTGAAAAATAAGGAAGGGAATTTTGTTTGTCGCCATTTTGTTGCCATAATGCACAAGCACCTATTTTTTTAATAGGGTAGCATTTTGCAATAACGCGTAGGTAATCAAAAGCAAAGAAAAACATACTTTTACCAGTTTTTTATAGTAACACATGGAGTTATCTTCCTTGTTTATTTATATATCGGCCATGTTTCTTTTCCATGGTCGACTTGTTTTGTCCGCGTTTCGTGTAGGCGATTAAACTTACTGCTTTGAATGTTTAATGTTGTTTTTCTAAAACATGATTTAAGTATAAGTTGTCTGGGAGGAATTAAACTGCTGAAAGCTGTAAGTAATTTTTGACTAATACGGAACAAAATGATTGCTATATTTTTATCAGGCAGTGTCAACCGGAAATGTCTTTCGTTAGATTTTAGTCCGTTTTGTGTGTGTGTGTGTGTGTTTGTGTTGGGGGGGGGGGGGGCATTTAAATACTTTAGATAATTTAAAAATAAATCTTCCGATTTAAATCAATTAAGCACCAAATGTTCAGATTGTTTCAATTTGTTATGCAAGTCTGAAAGTGGGAATTCAGAAGTCTATGACTAAACTCCAAACGTTAAACAAAAAAAAAACCCAGTTCGGTTCAATTCCTGCAACAGCACAAAAACCCTCTGTGTAACTTTGAACTCCAATGAACGAAAAATAATTCTTCTCACCGCAAAATCTCACTCAACCCTCGCTTTTTCCTCTTCTCCTGATTTTCTTCTCTTTTTATTAGCAGATTTTCCTTCAGTTAATTCCGCTTAACCAATCAGAAAAAACATAATCCGCTGGCTGACTATTTGTCGTCAAGGCGAATCCACGTATTATTGTGCAGCAACCAGTAGATTTGTTACTTCGAGGTTGCGAGTTCAATCCTCACTAGAAAACTAGTAAGCCAAATCTTATTTCCCTTTCCATCTGAAAGCCAAGCAAAGGCGGACCCTCTTACTGCGGGGATGAAATAAGTCTGGGCCATTTCCACTGCTCGATTCTGGCTCAAGATCATCAATTCCGCCACACTCTTCCCTGATCTCTGGATCACACAAATGACAATGCGGGCGCGGTCTTTTGTTTCGGGTGCTCCTTCGAAGGGGGAGCAGTTGAACTTCCCCTTCCTCAGAAGCTCTCCCACTAGACGAGTTGGAATCTGCTAGTATGCCACTGACATCCAAGGGATTATCTGGTGAACCTGACCTGAAGTAGACCGGCCTCTCACTATCCTCAGAATCTTCCTTGTCAGAGAAAGGAAGCGATCCTACGTAAGGGCGTAGATCCCTGACGTGACGAGGTACTCCATCAATTCGCACCGACTGCTCACTGATCACATCGGTTACGCGTCCAGTTCCATATTTAGTTGTACACCTGCTGTGTGGGGTCTTAACCCGTACCAGATCACCTATCTCAAATCTTCCTTCAATAACTTGCACTTCAGGCGGGGCACGATATCAATACCTTTTACTCGGATATGGTATCTATGCAAGACATCAGCCGGCGCTGTAGACGGTGAGAGGTTGTCTTTTGGTATAACATTATGCCAGTAGACAGCCTCCAACGCTGAGCAATTTTTTCTAGCCACAATAGTTTTTACGCTTCTGTGACTGCGTTCCACAATGCTGTTACCGGACGGAACGTAAGACCATCGAAACCTCAAATACACGCCCTAGGTACTTGCAAATTCCTTAAATTGCCGGCAAGTGAATGCAGTGTCGTTATCCGTTAATATTTCGGTTGGTGGGCCTCTTTCATGAAAAATGGTCTCAAGCTGACGAATGGCACTAGTCGAATCTTGCCGTCGCAGTGGCTGCCATATTGCAAAGCGGGAGGGACCACAATTGATAAACGTAAAAAAATGGCACCCGTTATAGCGGGTTATGTCCATGGCCAATCTGCTCCAGTTTTTCTCGACACTCAGATCTCCTTTTTTCACTGAACCGGTGCTGGATCAATTGATTGGCAAGCTTTGCAGGTTCTAACAACAGATTTAACGAGCCTCTTTGCCACCAGTGGGTCGACAGTCCTGGCAAAATATAATGTTCTTTTAACACCTGGGTGGCCACTCTGTCGATGGATGTTGGCAACTTGATCTTCACTTAATCGGGCCACCGAAGTGGCGCAACTCTCAAGATTCGGTTCTCCTTTCTTGTGCATACTCAACCATCCCTGCGGATCTCTGGTGAGTCTGTCAGCTTTGTTTTGGCAGGATTTAACCAGAGTAAAATCAATCGCTAACGTGTATTCCTCAGCCAGTGATCGTAATGTTCCCAAGCATCGCCTCACCAGCATTTCACCTGCCGCCTTTGTGTTTAGACGTGCCTTTCCTGTCAGGGCGTCAGACACCCATCGATGCACGCATGCCGAATCGGTCATTATATGCAACACTTGTGCCTTCCACTGAAGGGCCAAATTAATACCTTTAATCACTGCATCAAGTTCGGCCAGATTAATGTGCCTCACATCATTGGTTGGACGAAGCCAACAAGCATCTTCAACAATGTTTTTATTCACTTACAATGCCACTCCCGTAGTAATGGTACTTGCGCTAACCCAGACTTTCATCTCGTTTCCATCAACGCACCAGTTTCCCCTAACTAGATCTTATTTCCACACTCTTGCAGTCATTTCCGACAGCATCTGACAGAGAGAGGCATCTTTGGTCTCATCGTCCCATCCGTTGGTTAGCGAACTTGCTTGACGCTTGATGAACGCAGTAGCAACCCTAAGCCAGCCGCACACTGGGATGTGGCCAAACAATTTCCCACACAAGGAAAATACACGTCGACATGTCAATACATGCAGCATTTCTGGAATCTGACCACCTCGTTTCCATTTGAGAGTCACTATCTCCCCAGACCTGCAGACCCAGGACCTTAGTTCCATCTCTCAATCATTCTGGATCTTTGCAGACCAGTCCGTACTTTAGGAAATGCTGCCGCACACGAACCGCCGAGACCAGTCGTTCGTTGATGAAGATATCGTTGACATAGGCTGACGTGGCATTTTTAATTTTCTCATCTTGAGACGTTATCGCAGCAATCACAGACTTCATAATAAGCGGCGCCACATTTAGGCCAGTCGAGTAAGGCAAAAACGTTTGCCTTTGATAATTACTGTTTGGAAAGGCCACATTGCTTTGTCAACGTGAATTTGTAGGTATGCATTCCACAAATCTAAAAGCGACACATCGGCTCCTTGTTGCCGCCTCCTCTGAGTCTTTGCGTGCACACTTCTGCGTTAGCAGTGAACGCATCCACATAGCCATTTAATTCTCGATAGTCAAGTACTGGTCGGACTTTCCATTTGTGCTCCTGCACAACCGCCATCAAAGGAATTAGCCCCTTCGAAGGGCCTAGTTCTTTCTCGGGATATGGTAATAGCCATCCGTTGCACTGCCACAGTGAGAGTTCTTCGTCATACGCTTCCCGGATGTGATCAGGCACTTTATATTGCTGCACTCTATTTGTCAGCTTGCTGGGAATACGACCACTCGCCCATTTCCACGATGCAGTCCATAATTTTGTACTCTGATCAAATGTTACAACAAAGTCGGGTTCGTCGATAGAAATGGCTGCACACTTGTTCAGGTTCCCAAATTGCACGTTACCAGATTCAGTCAGGTGTACGCCGCCAAGCTCTCTAATCGCATCAATTCAAAGAAGGAGATCGAATCCTAACAACTGCACGTCCACAACTAAAACCTCAATATCCACAGGATGAACTTGCTCAACACCCAACTTGATTTTTCCGTAGCCCAAACACTTCAGGGTCTTTCCGTCAGCAATCAATGCCTCCCACCTCCTTATCCCTCCGGCAACGACACACGGCCTTGCTCACCAGCGTCTGTGAGCATCCGGAATCCACCAGAGCCGCGCACTCTTGTCCATCCACGTAGACTTTTACAGTAGGTAAGGTGCGGGTTTTTACTTGGTCGGGAAGAAGGCTGGCGCTGACGTCTCCTCCCCTTGGGCGTTTCCCTGGCACTCTGATGAAATGTGCCCAAGTCCGTTGCATCGAAAACACTGTTTCTCGCTGACAAACCTCCATAATTTACTATCTGCCCCCTTCGAGGGTCCTTGTGTACAATTTCTGGCCATATGGTTAGACCCAGAGCACTTGTAGCAGATGATTGCTCTGTTGTATCGTTTGGCGGGGGAGAGTTATGCATCCAAACACAATCATCTTACAGACGTGGCGGCTGATACACGGTGCCCATCGTCATCCATCATGATGGCTCTTGCCCGATTAGGAGTTGTTCCATGCTCATTACGTCCATCCTGGACGAGGCTCTAAGAAGCTGCCTGACATACTGTGGCAACCCCGCCACGAATGCACAAGCCATCCATCGATTGGGCAAAGGTTCGCCAATCAGCCGAGTAAAACGATACATTTCAGCCAGAATTCGTCTACCGTTTCCTCTGGGCGAAGACACCTCGCCACAAATTGGTCGAATGCGTTGAATCTATCCGTTGCATACGCAGTCATAAGGACTTGTTTAATTTGTTCCGCGTCTGCCCTTTTCTCCTTACTCAGCTGTCTGTACACGGCAAGCGCGCCGCCTCGTAGCCGTAATGGTAGAACATGCTCAATTTTTTCCATGGCGCAGCGTTCACAAACTAACTCCACATTCTCTATCCATTCAACAATAGGCATGTCAGTTGTAGTACCGCTGAATTCCGGAATTAACCGGATGTTGAAAGCCTTGACATCCATACCAAGTATATGCGCCGAAATAGCTTGAAAGTGGGAATTCAGAAGTCTATGACTAAACTCCAAACATTAAACAAAAAAAAAAAACCCAGTTCGGTTCAATTCCTGTAGAAGCACAAAAACCCTCTGTAACTTTGAGCTCCAATGAACGAAAAATAATTCTGCTCACCGCAGAATCTCACTCAACCCTTGCTTTTTCCTCTTCTCCTGATTTTCTTCTCTTTTTATTAGCAGATTTTCCTTCAGTTAATTCCGCTTAACCAACTGGAAAAAACATAATCCGCTGGCTGACTATTTGTCGTCAAGGCGAATCCACGTATTATTGTGCAGCAACCAATAGATTTGTTACTTCGAGGTTGCGAGTTCAATCCTCACTAGAAAACTAGTAAGCCTAAACTTATTTCCCTTTCCATCTGCAAGCCAGGCAAAGGCGGACTCTCTTACTGCGGGGATGAAGTAAGTCTGGGCCATCTCCACTGCTCAATTCTGGTTCAAGATTATCAATTCCGCCACAAAGTCAAATTAAAATTGTACCTTAATCTTACATAACAAACTAAATTGATCTCCCTGGAGTTTCATAAATATTTCAAATATTCTGTAAAATATATCTTTCTTCTATTACTAATGGAGATTTCGTATCTGTCTGTCTGGAGTTGAAACTAGACTATTACTATCTTTGGCACTTCTTTCGTTAAGCTGTGAATCAGAAATTACTTGTTTTCAATTTTGAAAACAGGGGCAGGCAATCGACCGGAAGTAATATAGAATTAGAAGTTAAAAATCCAAAACAATCAATAAAGCAAACAATAATAACAGCGAACAGTGTTTTTTTTGTTTTTTTTAATAATGTAAAATTTTAAACGAATAATCAACAGTGATTTTTTTTGGTATAATTTTTAACTTTATAAAAACGAAGAGTTTGTCTGATTTTTTTTTATCAAACAAACAGTCAACATTGATTTTTTTTTTGTATAATTTAAAACTTTATAAAGCAAAAAGTTATCATTTAAAAATAATGGTAAAAATAAAGATCCATTTTTGGATTAAAAAAAATCAGTCTAAATTACTTCCGGTTGGTTGGGGTAGGAGTGAATGTAACTTTTCAAAATTGATTTCTGATTCACAGCTAAACTAAAGAAGTGCCAAAATTCAAAGTCTGAATTACTTCCGGTTGATTTGGTTAGGAGTGAATGTATCTCTTCAATATTGATTTCTGATTCACAGCTAAACTAAAGAAGTGCCAAAATTCAAAGTCTGAATTACTTCCGGTTGATTTGGTTAGGAGTGAATGTATCTCTTCAAAATTGATTTCTGATTCACAGCTAAACTAAAGAAGTGCCCTATCTTTAAATGCTCAATTCAGTTTACTATACTATTTCAGACTAATGTACCATTTTTCAATGCTCATATCAGTGGGATGGGGTAGTGTAGTATCACTTTTGTGATCATACTATCCTCTCAGGTATTACCACCTCCTTTTTGGTAGGGATAGTGTAGTGTCTGTTCTGTTGTCATGAGACCATTCTCCTAGGTATTACACCCTCCTTTGAGGGGTAGTGTAGTGTTCAACCGTCATGTTCCCTCTGGTTACATATTTTTGCTAGTATCTCTAATAAACATTTAAAAAATACGTTCACAGGTCTTTGTTTATAATTATGATCAATAGTTTTTAACCATAAGTGTTTATATATTAATGTTGTTGTTACTAACAAACAATGTTTATTTATTTATTTTCCCTCACCCTTCTCATACCTCCCTTGCCATCACCCTTCTCCTCTAAGCCATATTAACTCGACGATGTGTGAAAAAAATACTTTCAGTGGCAATCAACATGAACCTATAAAAGAGCATATGCAGTATACATATACATATATATATATATATATATATATATGATAAAAAATAGAACTAATATTCCAACGTAATGAAAAAAGGGAAACCAAAATTATTATTTTATGTATTCATCAACGTTTCGTCTTTATTTCAAGACTTCCTCAAGATGATTGGCCTGAAGAAAATAACACACAACGTACAAAGTATTTGAAACAATGGTAGCTTTTCTCCTACTACCACTGTTTCAAATATTTTGTATTTTGTGTGTTATTTTCTTTAGACCAATCATCCTGAGGAAGTCTTGAAATAAAGACGAAACGTTGATGAATACATAAATAATATTTTTAGTTTTCCTTTTTTCACTTTCCACTATAGTATCAGTTTTGTACCTACTTTTGGAGCTGCTCCCGTTCTTCCTCCAACGCCCAAAATTTGAGCTGGCTTCTCTCACGCTCCCCATTTTCAAAAAGGAGCCACTCCTGCTCCAACTCCTATAAAAAAGGAGCGGCTCTCTTTCAGCGCTCCGTAATAAAAATGTACCTTCTTTCATAAACGTTCTATTCTGCCAATGAGTGGTCGAAGGATAGGAGTGGGCGTCAAAGGATCTCGTCAATATGGGTTGAGATGTCACTTTAAGTGTAAGACCGTAAGATAATATTTGACGAAATCTTGGTAATATTTTGAGAGTTATAGGAGAACATGTCGGACGAAGTATAGGATTATGCGTAAATTTTCGTTTCCTGAGGTATAAAATAGAAATAGAAAAATCCCTGAAGTATTTTAAAACAATTTTAATATTCATTACATTAACAACCTATTTTTTTAGGAAAGGAAAATTTGACCCGATATATTTAGTTCTTTTTTAAGTAAATAAAGTTTTACTTTTAAACATTATTAGTGATTATTTTCTTATTAAAGAAATCATTTCTCTGGGAGAAATTTTTCTGGGAGAGGTTTTCTCAACCAGGGCAACATTAATCGTCGTACTGTTGTTTAATATTTGTTTGTTTTACGAACGTAACTATATTGTATAATGTATATTATTATTTATAACAGAGAAACGCGCAAGTACTTTCAAACAAATCGATTTATTCATTTTCTTTTCAATAGTACAATTTGAGGCGAAAAAAAACCCCAATGAAGTTTATTTTTTAAAGATTGAATAAAAAAAAATATTTCTCATAAGTTGGCCAAAACATATCAATAAATTGTCAATAAACAATTCAGAGATCCATTTAATGTCTTAAAATTTCATACAAAATATCTAGCCTAGACCTTGGGAGTTGAAAAAATATCGGGTCAAATTTTCCTCCACCGAAAAATTAACCGGAGTAAGTTTTCCTATGTCGTGCGAAAACATTTATTAAAATTAAAAATTTGAATAAAAAAGGTGAAAACGTCTATATTTGAAATCTCTAACAAAAACAAACTGTTTACAATTTTAATATTCGATAATAGATTTTTTAATATAAAGAAAGATATCTATGCTACTTTCGGTTCTAAAAAGACAACAAATTAGCCAGAAAGTCTAATTAATTGCTTTTTTAAATTAAAATGTAAGATATTTTCTTTAATTTAATTAAGTTTAAACATCGGTTTAATTGTAGAATAGGCGCCGCTGTTTTCTTTCGCTCATTTCGCTTGGTATTCGCCCAAATTTTGGATAAAATTGATTGTTGGTCTTAATTATATTTTTGGTCCTGAAATAAAATTCTCATTTACTTTTTAAAGTGTTGAGAATCTAACTTTAATTCCAGGTTTTAATCGCTGGCGGCCATGTTGGTTTTTATTGGTTTTTCCTTGGACTAAAGATATTTTTTCCTTGGACTAAATATATTTTTTACTGCTTTAACATTTTATTACACACAAAAAAACACCTTTGAACATTCTATGTGCAAAAGCAAGTTTTAACAGAATTTAACGAATTTAAAAGCACACATGAAAAGGTTAAAACATACTAGTCGTGAATTTAAGAATAACAAAATGTCACCGAAAAGACGGCGGGTATAAATGTGGCATAAAAGTTCAATTTGATATATGCTTTTTAGAATTTTTTGTCAGGACAAAATGTACCATTTCACCCCAAAAATCGATTTTATCGACCATTTGGGTAAATACCGAGCGAAATGGGTGAGAAAATCCAACGGCCCCTATAGTATAATTGAACCTAAAATTCTTTATTTAAAAACACGAATTAAAAGAAAAATTGACTTATTTATTAAATCAGCAATATACATCCTTGTCATAAGTACAAAAAAAGTTCAAATCTATAAGAAAATAACTTCAAAGACATCTATAGACTCACTGGTGCATTTAAAGACATTTGATGCCAAATTGTCCCCTGCCTTAAGAACACTGTCTTATAAAAAATGTAACACATAGATGTGAAAAAACCCGGAAAAGTTCAGTTTCTGTTTCCATGTGTAACTCTCTCGTCCTTTCCCTCTCTCTCTCACTTCCTCTCCCTCTTCCTCTCTCTCTCTCTCATTGACTCCACCCACCCAGAGGTTAATTGGGTATGCCGCGTCTCATTCATCACGCTGTCATTTTTGACGCATGAGAGAGAAACAGAGAAACAGAAAGATTTTAACTTTTTTTTTTGTTTTTTTGTTCCTCCCACAGCCAGAAAAGTTCCGTGACAATATTTATTTTTAAACATGATGAAATTAAAAGATAAGAGAATGATTATATATATATATATATATATATATATATATGGTGCCCGGAAAACTCGGCAACGGAAAATTCGTCAATAGAAAATTCAGCAACGGAAAACTCGATTTTAGAACCGTTTTTACAGGAGATATACTTGTAAATACGGGGCTACCCCCCCCCCTCCCCAGTGAAGAACATTTTTTATATTATTTTTTTGGTACTTGTGCAGTTTACGAACCGGGCTATTTTTTAGATAAGATTTTCAAGTTAAATTAAATTTTTACGATATCTTTTGTTTATTAAATTGTTAGGTGAAAGTACAGAATAGTTTACAAAGCCCTCCTCACTCCATGTTAAGAATGGCTTTCTAAATATTGTTATTTCAACCTGGTTTGTAATTACATTACGAAATTAAAGGTTTGGACCGGGTTGTTTTTTACATAAAATTTTCAAGTTAAATTCAATTTTTACGATATCTTCTGTTTATTAAATTGTTACGTGAAAGTACAGAATAGTTAACAAAGACCCCCACCCCCACCCCCATTCTCCCCATGTAAAAAATCGTTGTCTAAATAATGTTATTATTTCAAGCCGGTTCGTAATTAAGTTACGAGATTAAATCCATCATAATTCATTTAGATTTCTTCGTAAACAACATGAGCCCCCTCCCTCTCTCTACCAGAGATATAATTTTAAAAAATAATTCAGAGTAAACTCTGAGACTTTCGATACTTTTCTTTTATATTGCTGAATAAAAACTAATGTTTAAAAAAAAAATCAAATAATTTTGGAGCGAGGAGCGATAAAACCACCGCTCTTTAGTCCCAAATGGAGTTGCTCCCGCTCAACTCCCGCTGAATATAAAATGAGCCCTCCTCTCCTTCGCTCCGTAAAGCCCTGTGTATATATATATACAATTGTAATAAATGTGACCCGATTGGTCACCCATTGAGCTCAGGTTAGATTGTTTGAATCATGAAAAAGTGAGTTTGCAAAACCAGTTAAATGCAAATAAAAAAAACAAAATCCTAAATGAATCGCTTCCTGCTTGCTATAACCCCTCATCTCTCTTTTTTTCTCCCTTTCTCTGTCAGCTACAGATTAAATGTTCCCATTTGTTTATAAGGGACTAGTTCAATTTTTGTTTTATTCATTCTATTCTTTATTACCTTCGACTGACAGCACATTTAGTGACAGCTTTAATGTTACAGTGGGAGCACATCATAAACGTTGTCACGGGAGTTTCAAACAGGTTGTCGTCTAGAAGTGCTGTATACTGATGATTTAATGCTTGCTTGTGAAAGAATGGAATGTCTACATGTAAAGTTAAAGATTTGTAAGAAAAGTATGGATAGGAAAAGTCTGAGAGTAAATGTTACCAACACCAAAATGATGATCAGTGGAGAAAGTATATTTGGATGGTGAGGCTATTGAGTTTTTTTTTCTTTCTTTATCTCCCTCCTACAGCGATAAGATGTGACACAAGGTCGGAAAGTGGGATTGAAAAATCAGCACCCTAGAGGATGAGCACTCTGGCCTACAAAAAAATGCTTGGGCAGTCCCATCGGCATTCCCCGGTATGGGCGCCTCAGGCGATTAGCAATAAATGATCCCCTTCTCAAAGGGTGAGAAGACAAAGCCTGGGAGGGTGGCCTCCTAGAACTGCACAGGACAAACTTTAAGACCGGCAGAATCAAGGCCCAAAGGTCAAAACGGTACCAGTCTAAGGGGTGTAGCATCCATCGGAACAGATACTACACTTTGATCTCAGCCAAAAGGCCGAGGTGAGGCTATTAGAGTTGTCCAGAAGTTTTGTTAACTTGGTGATACTATTGAAGCACAGGGAGAAGCTGGTGCCAGTGTGATAGCAAGAGTTAGGAGTAGATGGAGTAAGTTCAGAGAACTTTGGTCATTACTATCTAGCAGAGCGTTATCGCTGTAGACCAAGGGAAGAGTCTATCAGGCATGTGTACGCAGTATGATGATGTGTGGAAGTGAAACCTTGCCAGTGAAAGTTGAGGATATGTGATGCATAGAGAGAAATGATATGAGAATGATATGATGGATGTGTAATGTGTCTTAAAGACAGGTTTAGATCTGATAACCTCAGAGGAAGATTGAATTTAGATAGTATAGGGAGATATGTGCAGAACAGGAGACTTTTTGGTTTGGTCACATTAAAAGAATGGATGAGAGTGCTTGGGTAGTAGATGTAGAACAGTTAAGGTAACAGGGTCAGTTGGCATGGGAAGCCCAAGGAAAACATTGGAGGAAGTGATAAGAATGGATTTGAGAGAAAGAGGGCTAAATAAAGACTTGGTCAGAGATATGATGATGTTAATAAATAGAGAGTCATGGAAGCAAGAGTGACAGAAACCTTATAAAATAAAAGTGGCAGTGGGTGCCAGACAGGATACGGTGAGAGGACGGAAAAGAGCAATAGATACAAACTTAGTTAAAAATGTATCTCTTGAGTTATTTGCAAATTACAACTAATTAGACTAATTAAAATGGATTTTTTTCAAACATAACTCAATCCCAGAACTAAGTTACTTTAGCATGTATTTTGTGTGATTAAAATATATAGGAAATAAGCCTTAGCAAAACAAACGTTGATCAACTCGGCTTTAGTTTAAACATATTGGATGTGAAATTAATATCTGGTCATTTCAATAAAACAAAGAATGGAGTTGTTATAGTTCATGTTATTTTGTTAGACTTGAAATGGATGTCACCTTTGTTAAATTAGACATTAGTATTCAGGGTTATAGACACGGCCAACATGGGCTGTACTACTGACGTGGGTGTTGCTAATATAGTGGACATCACCAACATCATAGTCCCAATCAGTGTTATATTCACCTTTTGGTGCTCGTGAACTGTATGTCCGAAAAAAAATATCTTTAAGTTGAGGCGAGTCAAATAAGGGGAAGAGAACTCTAGTTTCAAGTTTCAACCACGATTTATCTGAAAATGGATTTTACTATTGTAATTATTATAAAATGAAAAATAAAATGATTTTGAAAAATAGGGTTAGGGTTAGTTTTACACTGGGTAAAATTCGGCAATTTGTTGGAAAACAGTTCCCAGTGCAATGTCCTTTCGGAATCTTTGTTTCCACATAAATTCGGCTAGGTACGATTCCGCCATTTGCGTGTGGGTGCCACATTCAACCTTGTTTCTTTTCTTCGCCTCATTCCACATTCGTTCTACGTGGTTAGTTGTGGCACCTTGCAAGTTCAGATTGTTAAAATCCATTTTCAGATAAAACGTGGTTGAAACTTGAAACTAGAGTTCTCTCCTCCTTATTTGACTCTCCTCAACTTAAAGATAACATTTTTTTTTTTCGGACCTACAGTTCACAAGCACCCACCTTTTTTTTTAAATGCTTTCGTCCAAATTTTTGGTGAACTCCGACAAACAGACAAATATTTGCTTTTATTTACATAGATAATATTTATTTATACTAACCCTAACCCTAACCCGTGGAAATTCCAGTTATATCCTTCATCTGTTGTATATTACTGCTGTATTTAAAAATATTTCCGTTCTATGGACGTCGGCTACGAATGATATTATTGTACCGCCTTTGTTCAAACTGAAACACTTATCTAATTACTCTGGTTAATATAGTTCAGAATATTTCTGGATATAGGTATCTATCCCAAAAACTCTTGGAGTTTGTGACATATTTCCATTCTATAGACGTCTGGCATGAACGCAGACCCCCTACAATATTAATGTACCGTCAGCCCAGATACTACACATTGATTCTAGCCTGAAGACACAACAGCGACATCACGTGAAATTTAAAAATCACTTTGTTTTGCATTGCATCTTCGGCGATTGGATGATCTCATCTTTTAAAACAGGGGTGAGGGGTGATAACGTACATATGAATACAAAATTTTCTTAGTGTATTAGTATATAGGTAGATAATGACAATGCTTCATCGAAATGGCTATAATGTAAGACTAACCTACATTTTTTATTTTTCAGGAATCACAGTTCTCTGTAAAAGAACCAGCAAGTGCCCTGGTGCCATGGGTAACAATAATGCTTCCCAATGGTACAGTTGCGTCTCAAAAAATATGTGGTATCCTGATGTGAATACCCCTGTGAATGATCGGCCACTTGAAAACCAGGAAAACAGAATCTACAAGAACTACTCCCCAGTGCCGGAAAACCTGTTGCAAGCCATTATCACTGATAATGCCACTGATCTGCAGCAGTTATTCGAAGCAAATGTTGACCTGAACATGCCGTTGAATGATAAGAATGAGACTGCGCTGATTCTAGCCATACGCCTCGGCCACACGAACCAAGTGAAGAAACTTATTAAGCACCCATCATGTGACAAGAACATCCTTAATATCAAAAACTGTTCAGCTCTTGACGTGGCCCTCATCTATACCTATAACCGGTGCATGGAACAGGAGCCAGACGTCGACCACTGGGAAATCATGAAGACACTCATGTCCTCAAGCTTTGAACCCATCTGCAAAGACGCCATGTTGTATGTGATCCGGACGGCGCTGAAGTTTGGAGACACAGGTTTCATCTACCAACTGTCGGACACTGCCTTCAGGTTTTGCACTTCCTGTAAGTTTCATGAACTACTGCTTCTTCAGTTTCACAGACACCAGCCAGTGTTTGAGCAGCCTATGGATCCGATATTTGAAAGCTTGTCTAAGTTTACTATCAAACTTCTGTGTCAGTGTAGCGGACAGGAGCTAGGGATGTTGGTGAACAGTATGGCTTATTATTTGGGATCTCACTGGGATATTAAGCACCGACAGTTGGATCTCACCAAGAGGTTAGTGTTATATGCCACGGCAGCCGGATGGAGATGGTCTTCACAGCACACTGATTATATTAAAATAGTTGGACCACATATAAGCAACTGGTGTATGACTACCCTGAGAAGAGTGCCTTCTTTGCTCCACGTCTCACGTAGTGTGTACCGTCGAAGAATTGTTTGTAATGTTAATGTCTCATTCCAGAAACTCCCAGTAGCTGTACCGAAAGCTTTAAAGGAGTATATCAGATTAAAAGATGTTGAACACTTGTATGAAAAAGAACTTGAAACTATTGTTTTCTGATTGATTTGTTTTGGGATTATTCGGACTATGATTCTCATCGTGGATGTTAGTGAGAATAGTAATCCGAATAATCCAAATTACCAAGCCTCATCTAAAAAATTCCAAAACTTGATTCATTTTTGCAAAGATGGAAAAAGATATTTTGTAACTATTTGTTTGCAATTTTGCGAAGAGAAAAAAATGATCATTCCTACATCTTTAATGTTTTTTTGTTTTTTTTGGTTAATAATTGAAATTAATTAATTTTTCAACCCCCCCCCCCCACACACACACACATACACAAAAGAAGAAAGTAACATCCAAACTAAAAACAAAAATTAAAATAAAATTAAGGAATTTGTTCGATTGATAATTTCATAGTTATCTGTATTATAAAACAGAAGTGGAAAGCCAGAAAAAGAATTGGGGCATTTTTAACGACAGCTAACAGAACGAAAAAGGGATACAAAAAAAACAAATAGCCAACAAATAAATGTTACCAAAGACAAGATAAATTACTCTTCTACTAACCTGGATATGTTTATTTGTGCTTTAACTTATTTTAAAGAGATTTTTGTTCAAAACAAAGCAAATGTCCACCTGTTCAGTTAGAATGGAAAAAATGGCTGAAAGTACACAGAGTTTCGATAATCGCTCAAAAACGAAAATTAAGCAAAATACTGGTAGAACAATACATTTTCTTACGATTGGTGACATTTATTTGATGTATTTTGCTTATTTTTCGATTTTTCAGTGATTATCAAGGGGCCCCATGCAGGGCTCATGAACAGCCATTATGTTTTTCGTTCTAACTGAACAGGTGGACACTAGGTTTGTTTTGAACAAAAAACTCTTTAAAATAAGTTAAAACACAAATAAACAAATCCAGGTTAGTAGAAGAGTAACTGATCTTGTCTTTGGTAATATTTATTTGTTTCCTATTTGTTTTTTTTACTCCTTTTTCGTTCTGTTAGCTGTCGTTAAAAATTCCCAAGAATTGAGTTCTTTTAAAACCCGACTCTAAAGTCAGATTTGTTTTAGGTGGTTCTTCACATTTGCTGGTAATTTATTCCAAGAATCTTTCAAATAAAAATAAAAATGTCAATTTGAAGAAATTAATAACTCATCATATATATATATATATATATATATATATATATATATATGTATATATATATATATATATATAAGTTAGGTATGTTTATATATTTGTATGGACAGGATTCACTCCTAAACTATTTAACTGATCATTGTGAAATTTTGGAACACACCTGTTAAGTGTCAAGGGGTCAATATAGGCTATATTTAGCTTAATTTAGTTTTATGATAAAAAGGTGGTGGAAGTCCTTGGTGACAATTCAGATACCTCTGATTTGTGTGCAATTTTAATAAGTATTAGACATCAATTAATAAATATTCCCCAAATTTCAGTTTCTTTAGTTTTAAAGGGTTTTTAGGAAGAATGATATAGGCTCCTCTCATTTGAAAATTCAAATATATCAGATTTGCATTGAATTTGATTCCTAGTCATTAGACACCAACTAAGCAAGATTCTCTATATTTCAATTTCTTGTTAAGACCTCTTAAGCTTAATCCTCAAATTTTAGACATTTTCTAGAATCAAAATCATGTAATAGATTTTGATCAAAATTAGAATGAGCATTATCGACATGTTTAGTGTCATTATATCTTAATTTAATCTTTGTAAGCAAACATAACAGTGGTGCAAGGCTGTTCTGTTTGGGGAATTCATTTTGCCTGTCTTCTTAAACTAATTAATCAATCATTATGAATTTTGAAACAGAGCTTCTAAGCATAAGGGTAGGTAATATGGGCTATATTTAGTTTATTTTAATATATGCAAAGGAGGCAAAGAGGGAATGGAAGTCTTTCGTGAAAATTTAATGATAGGTATAATACATCATGATATCATGCCTGAAATCAAACGGTGAATTGCGCTTGGATGGACAGCCTTTTCCAAAGTAGACAACATCATGAAGAGTAGAAAGTCCACAATGAACATTAAACAGAAAGTGTTCAATGAATATCTGTTATGGCATATGGTAGTGAAACATGTGCACTTAATAATACAGCGATAGAAAAGCTAAGAGTGTCACAGCATAAAATGGAACGCATTATGCTCGGCATCAGTTTACATGATAGAAAAAGAAACACCTGGATCAGACAGCAAACTGGAGTAAACGACATCATCACAACCATATGAACGGCAAAACATAGATGGACAGGTCACCTTTCGAGATGTACAGACAACAGGTGGACATAGAGAGCGACAGAATTGACCCCGAGGCAATGGAAAAAAAAAATAGAGGTAGGCCAAAAACCTGGTGGAGAGACTACCTCAATAGTCAATTAGGTCCTACTTAGCCACACCTAGCCAGGGATAAAACAAGGTGGAAAGAAACCAGGAATGAAATAAAAAGACCCTGATGATGATGATGATGATGATGATGATGATGAAGACATCAATTAATAAATATTACCTAAATTTCAGTTTCTTTAGAACATTTTAAACAGAATTATATCTTAATTTAATCTTTGTAAAAGAACATAAAAGTGGTGCAAGACTGTTCTTTTGGAGTAATTAATTTTACCTGTCTTGGGACGGGTATTCTTTTAGTATATATTACTAAAATTCAAGTGCATGCATATATGTTTCCCCAACAGAGAAGAAAAAATGATACAATCAGGTGAAGAGTCTGGAGTTAGTAATGTTTGCAGGGGTTGGTCAGTGAGGTTTTTTAAAACCGACTCTGAGTTGGATTTGTTTTTTTCAACCACTGACCTAACGCCCTCCTCACTACAAACACCTTTCTATTTCTTTTTAATATTTGTTCCAAATCTATATATATCAAAGTCCATGTTTGTTTGTGTGTTATAGAAATCGATATGTTAACAGAACATTCAAATAAGTTTAAATAAGGGTTACATTTTTCAAGGAATCTAAGCATTTCAGTGAAGAATGTATTTTAAAAAACGCTTTAAACATTTAAATAATTATAAATTTGGGAAAGTTAATTTTAAATATTTTTGTAAGCATCTTAGAGTTTAAAACGTAAAGAAAGAGGCAAAATGTCTTCAGAAACCATTTGTTAGATGCATATATTAATTTATTAAAATCAAAACAAATATTTTATTTTCAAAACAAATATTTTCATTTCGACTTTTTTTTTACTAGTAAACAAAAAAAAGTCAAAATGAAAATATTTGTTTTGATTTTAATAAAATGATATATGCATCTTACAAATGGTTTCTGAAGGCATTTTTTATTTAAATAATTATTTTTATTGGTATTTTTTTAAGATTAAAATTTTTTTTTTCTAATAATTCAAATTCGTTTTGATCCGTTAAATCAATTTGGCGTTTTACAGCTGTCTGTAAGCAACATATTTTTTTTATTAATAACACTGCGCTAACAGTTTTTTTATATTACTTGACCTCATATTACAAATGTTATTTTTAACTGTTCTTTCAAGGCAAAAATTGTAAACATTATTAGATTTGAAATTATTTTTTCCTAAAAAGAAAAACCCCTCTAAACAGAAATATATCCCAACACAGAGGAAATAAAACAACAAATGTTTAAAAACAAAACTACCCCCTTTCCTTCTCTGTAATTTGATGTTACAAATTTAATCCGACTGGTGGATTGCAGATTTATTTTAGGCAGATAGGTTGATAAATACAAACTATATAAAAATAAAAGCTATATAAAAATACAAGATAATTTCTTCTAAATGACTGATTATATCAAAAATAAAATCAACAAAAGAAAGTCAACAAAAGATGTATCAATTCAATCTGTTTTGAATGATAAAAATATTATTTTAAACTTAAGTGTGATCAACTGACGGATAATTTAGCTTTCCCGACATGTAAATTGTACTTTGAGCAAGATAAACAGGGGGAAAATAATAAAACGTCTGAAATGCATTTATTACTAAAACTCAAGTGAAAATGTTTCTCTGATAACAAAATTCTTCAATGAAACCAAATTTCTTGGCACAAGTATTCTTTGTTCAAAGCAAATTTTTCTTTCTAGATATTTCTCTATTCAGGTTTCTTTAAATTTAACAAATATAATACAAAACCTTGAGTAGATCGATAATTTCCTTTTGAGATTGAACATCTTGCAATACAAGAACTATTGTTGAATACTCGTTGTCTGTTTAGAAATGGGAGGGAATCACTCAAATTGAGTATTTTGAATATAAACTGATGTATTTTTTACTGCATCTTTTCGTTTATCTTTCTCGGTTTTGGTTTGAACTAAGATGAAACTGTAGAAACAGTTTTTTCGATGCTCAATCGACCGGAGAGAAAAGAGGCTGATTTCATTTTTGTTCACTTTTGTTTCATGCATACTACTGAATGTAATCCCTTGAATTTTTAAACTTTTCCGTTCTGCTTCTGACTCAATTACTCTACAACTGGCCTTTCTGTATCCTATTTTAACCCCTTTACTTGGCTAAGACAACTTTACTTTTTTCATCCAATTTGTCCTTTTCAGAGGGGTATGAATGTGATCTATAGAGCCGTTAGCAGTCGGAAAATCAAGATAGAGAATTCGGATTGATGACAAAGGAAACAGATTTCTCTAGTTTTCGGCAAAAGTAAGCTGAGAGAAAAAACATAACTCTTTCAGAGTAGAGAAAAAGTGAAGACAACGAAAAGGAGAGAAGGAAAAAAAAAATGCAGTTATGAGGGACTGGGATAATGAAGTAAAGAAAAAGGACACAGACTGAGGCAGAGAGAATGATCACAGCAAGATGTAGAGAAATTAGCGACAAGACCCTAATAACACACACACACACCCGTGTTCAACAAGTCGTTTGTATAGAATGTCTGTATCTGTGTGCTGTTTTTATTATGCATGTAAATTGTAGGCTATGTCTTTGTGCACCGACGACCATCTACACTAGACTCTCAATATATTGTCTATAAGAAAATGAAGTCGAACCACGACACATGTGCTTGGAGTAGGTGGTTGGTCAGAGGTGCGGGCATGGTTCCACACGAATAAATCTGTCCAAAACATAATTTCAAAAACGGCCACAGGCGAGTTTAGTCATCAATTCTCAATATTTTGGGGCCCTTCTTAACAAGAAACAAGTATACTTGTAATGGAAAAGGCATTTATCAAAAATAATGCCGAAGTCCATCCATACATTATATATCAACTTTATTTACGTTTTGTTGAACAACCAAAAGTACTGAGTTCAGAAAAGAATTAACAAATGTTCAAAGGTCTAGACAAAGAAAGTGTTGTTTTATTTAGAGTTAAGGGGGTCTAGATGAGGAAAGTGTTATGTCCGTCTGTACGTAAGTGGACTTGTGAGTAAGTTTGTGAGATTGACAGGCTGTCGCTATATTTAGAAGTAAGTCCAGGACTGCAATTTGTGTTGGTTTATCGAGATGCTGGTAACCAGAGGCTATGGCCAAAAGTGAAAAGTTTATTTGTCCTCCAAGATTATGTGTCGTAGTGACATTATTGTAAAATTGTATGTATCTCTCTGAAATACAAACGAAAGACACAAACAGAACAAAGGCAAGAATCAAAAGACAATGTGTTGTTATCGCTTTTGTCGCTCGGCTCTGTAAGAACACGTCAGCGCTCAACACATTTATTTATATTAAAAAATCTATGCACGGGAGACCGTTCTAATTGCCAAATGTAAGGGAGATAATTCTGATCACTTAAAACACAGCATCTATGACTGACAAGGATTCATTCAGGAAGTTTAGTCTCTCACTGCATCTGTGTGTGGACAGCGCATGAGCACTCGTCTATATAGATAACACGAACAGGTGCCATACTCCAGGAGACAACAGTTTTCAATTGGTTGAAGTCTAATATAAGTAAGCAATCAATATTTAAGATTGAGTATTTGGATCTAATCAGCACGGAGCATTTCAACCAAGTAAACATCGAATATTTCAGAGATCATGTATCGATAAATGATGAGTCTGCAGGGTTAAACAGTTTCTTCTGAGGCGATAATATGTATATTGTAGGGAAACGCGGGACTTACCTAACTAGCATGTGTGCATAGTTCAATGGGTCGGTCGTGAAAGTAAATGAATGAAGAAGAAAGAAACAAAAATGGCTGCCTTGTCTCTTTATATGCCTGCAATGTGACCACCTGATATGTAAATGAGATGCTCCTGGTTGGAGATAAAAGAGGGTTGATTTGTTGTTTTCGCAACGTTCACTTTGAAGTTGGATTTCAAAGAGATAAGTAAGATATACAGAGGTTGGAAGTTATAAGCTATTCCGGCACTTGGTGTGTGGTGACTCGAAAGGCAGAAAATGGACAAATTCGATTTTCGCTTGATACCTGAGTTTGATGGATCTACCGCTGGACCGTCTGTTGTTGAATGGGTTGAAAAGGCTGAGAAGATCTGTACACTGTGCAGAATTAAAGAACCAGCCACAGTCATTCCTCTGAGGTTAATCGGAGGGGCCTATGCAGTCTACCAGCAACTCGGGGATGAACCAGACTGGGATACAATCAAACATGGCCTGTATACAGCATTTGGTACAGATCCGTTTGTTGCATGGCAACAGTTTACGAGCCGGCGACTTCAGGCCAAGGAAACGGTTGACGTGTACCTAGCTGACCTACGAAAGTTGTCGGTACCATTTGGTGGAGTCAGCGATAAGATATTAAGATGTGCATTTTTAGTAGGCTTACCTGAGGAGGTCAGCAGACTGTTGCGGACATCGTCACAAATTGATGAATTGACAACGGACGAGTTATTAGCCCGAGCTCGAAACATCTGCAAGGAACATGAGCCAATTGCAGCGGCAACTAGTATTCAACATGCAGCAGTCGAACCACATGGAGGCAAGGTAGATTCTCTCCCAGATAGTAATAAGCGTGTAGGCCCAGTGTGCTATAAATGTGGGGAAATCAATCATTTTGCTAAGGAGTGCCGAAGTGATAGGAGGTGTGTATATCCACGAGCACAGAGAACGGTACAGTGCTATCGCTGCAATAAGTTTGGGCACATATCTCGCAACTGTTCGGGAAACGAGGTTGGGGGCAAGGTACTATCGCCACCCTTGCCCCTTGCCAACCAATAAACACAGGATTACCGGTCATTGGCGTTAAAATCGACGATGTGAAGTGTTCAGCACTCATAGACACGGGGTGTTCCCGGTCTATAGTTAGTGCACATTACTGTCGGATGTGGCGGGAGAAACCAGTCGGTATTATGACAATCAATGGTTTATCCCGAGCATGTTGTGGTGAAGGGACAGTCACGATTTGTACTGAGAAGGGTGACACAGCCAAAGTTGATGTTTTGGTGATGCAAGAAAAACCCCTTGGCTATGACATGTTGCTTGGAATTGATGCGATACAAGCACTAGGAGGCGTCATAATCACAGCGACTGGAGGTGTAATGCTTGGAGAAGGGAAAGAAGTCTGTGCAGCCGTGTCTATTGAAGAAAAGGACTTCTGTGCTACGTTTGACGACAATGAAAAGGCGTGGACTGCAAAGTGGAAATGGACTATGAGCCAGGCACCAGATCGACTGCAACACCATTCCAGAGTATGAAGTTTCCACAAAGAATAGGGCCGCATATGAAGAAGAACTTCAGATATGGATTGAAAACGGATGGTTAATACCGTACCCACAGGAACGTCTGGGACCACCCAAAGGATTAATTCCGCTCATGGCTGTTGAACAACCTACTAAAGACAAAATTCGACCCGTAATAGATTACCGAGAATTGAATCACCACGTTGATGCTTTCACTGGAAATGCAGATGTGTGCGCTGCTAGACTACGAGAGTGGCGTCAGAAAGGGAGTAATGTAGCACTGTTGGATTTGAAGAGAGCCTACCTGCAGATACGTGTCCATGAGTCATTATGGCCATTTCAGACGGTGATAATCAAGGGAAAACGATATTGTTTGACACGTTTAGGTTTTGGCCTGAATGTAGCACCCTTAATAATGACAGCTATTATTAAAACTGTTTTGATGCAGGATGAGACCACAGCAAAAGCTGCTTCAGCTTATATTGATGACATTTACATTGATGAGGATATAATGTCTGCAGATGTGGTTCGAACAAAACTGGAATCGTTTGGGTTAATAAGCAAAGACCCTAAGCGCCTAAAGGATGGGGCGCCCGTGTTAGGGCTAGAGGTCTATGAGAAGGGCAATACTTTGCGATGGAAGCAGGGGAGCGCAATTCCAGAGTTACCCAGTGTATTGACAAGACGCATTGTGTTTTCTATTTGCGGTAAATTAGTAGGACATCTACCTGTTTGTGGATGGCTCCGATCGGCAACAGGAGTGTTAAAACGACGAGTAACTGCAGTAACCACAGGATGGGATGACATGGTGGATGATAATGCTCTCCGGCAAATGATGGCTGAAACGTTGTCCAGAGTACATAGGAACGATCCTGCCCAGGGTGAGTGGCAAGTATCTGGAAACGAAGTGAATGCATGGGTTGACGCAAGTTCACTGGCTACAAGTGTCGTGTTGGAACAATTAGGAGCTGTCGTGGAAGATGCGTGCTGGCTTCGTCCGAAAAATGATGCCCAGCATATAAATTTGGCAGAACTCGATGCCACGTTAAAAGGGCTTAATCTTGCATTGCAATGGCAAGTCAAGGTTGTGCATCTTCACACTGACTCATTGTGTGTTTACCACTGGTTGACCGACACCTTAACTGGGAAGGCCCGGGTTAAGACTAGAGCGGCAAGTGAGATGTTAGTACGTAGGAGACTGGAAATAATAAAGCGTTTAGTTGACGAATACAGCTTGCAAGTGGACATCACTTTAGTTTTGTCAATGCAGAATTTGGCTGATAGCCTGACGAGAGTACCAAAGAGGTGGATTGATGTAATGAGGCAGGGATCTGATCCTCCACAACAGACATGCGCGACCGTAACAGATCAATTGACACCTGACCAGATCCGTACGATACATCAGCAGAGTAGACATCCCGGAATTCGGAGGACAACATATTTTGTCCGAAGAGTGTGTCCTTCAACTACAAGAGCATCAATCAAGGCAGCTATACGCTCGTGTGAAGAGTGTCAGCGAATTGATCCGGCACCATCCCAATGGCAAAAAGGAAAGCTTGAGGTGGAGGACAACTGGTATCGAGTAGGAATGGACATAACGCATTATGAGGGCAAGCACTTTTTGACCATGACAGATTGTGAACCAACACGTTTCACAATATGGCGCCTGTTGACACGACAGGATGCATTTAGCATTATACGACAGTTGAGAGCTGTCTTTTTTGAACGTGGTGCCCCGCTTGAAATTCTGACTGATAACGCCACTACATTTCGATGTCAAGAATTTCAGAAATTCACGCAGGAATGGGGGATTAGAATGCGTTACCGATGCACATATTTTCCCGAAGGTAATGGTATAGCGGAGCGGTGTCACCGCACCATTAAAAGAATTGCGGCCAGGACACAGTGTTCTATTCCAGAAGCGGTGTACTGGTATAATATGACACCAAAGGACGATGCAACACCAGAAACTGCCCCAGCTAATGGGATTTACCGCTATGAACAGCGTATAAAAGGTATTGATGTCACGCCATCAGAGGTTGGCGTTGTCAATACACCATATCAAGTGGGAGACAGTGTTTGGGTGAAACCCCCAAATGCTAGGTGCACTGAAAAATTTTGCAGAGGAAAAATAGATAAAATCATAAGTCCTCAGACCATGTTGATTGATGGTGTACCACGGCATGTAAAAGATATCCGCCCCTGTTATACCTCTCCTGATTCTGAGGATAACGAGGAAGATCACATACAGTTCAGGGATGATCCTGACTGCCTACTACCCCTACCGGTGAGCGTAGAAACACTACCTACAGAACCAGATGAGGGAATGATGGAACATACTGAGGAAGATGGGACCGAGGAAGTGATGCCTCCGGTTCTTCGAAGGAGTACCCGACAAAGACGGATACTGCCCCCATGCCCTGATTGTGAAACACCGCATAGGGAACCACGAGAGGAGATAATGGAACAGATTGGTGGCAATAACGGTGGTAATGAGGAAGATGGCAATGAGGAAGTGCTGCCCCCGATTCTTCGAAGAAGTACTCGACAACGACGGCCACCCCCCTGCCCTGTGTGTGATCATGAGATCAGGGGGGAGTGTAGGGAAACGCGGGACTTACCTAACTAGCATGTGTGCATAGTTCAATGGGTCGGTCGTGAAAGTAAATGAATGAAGAAGAAAGAAACAAAAATGGCTGCCTTGTCTCTTTATATGCCTGCAATGTGACCATCTGATATGTAAATGAGATGCTCCTGGTTGGAGATAAAAGAGGGTTGATTTGTTGTTTTCGCAACGTTCACTTTGAAGTTGGATTTCAAAGAGATAAGTAAGATATACAGAGGTTGGAAGTTATATATATATATATATATATATATATATATATATACACAACTTGCCACCTGACCTCCGCTCAAAGCTCCATTTACAAACACCTTACAGCACATAACATCTCCAAAGATAATTTTAGAAATATCTTAACCGGTAGTACATCCATCCTTGCTGTGTCATTTTGTTGTATTCGCCCCCCCATAATGGAAGCATTGTTCATTCAATTAAAAAAGCCCAAGATCAACCATGCTCGTTATGAGGGGTGCGAAGGCGTGTTGAAATGCTGTTGAATGTTTTTAATCACATGGAAACGTCTTCTTCACCAATTTTATTTTGCATTGATCAATCATCCGCCTGAAGACGACCAATGATGGTCGAAAACGTTTGCGTCCAATATGGAGATTTCCTACACTCCATGGTTAATAGTACAAGATCTATCGTTCGACGAATAGAAAGATTGGATCACAAAAGGAATAAACAAGAGTTGGCACTCCTGTTCAACCAGATATATATATATATATATATATATATTTATATATAAATATATATATATATATATATTTAAGATTATGAAATCAAGAACGTTTCGTAGTAATAGGGAAAAAACAACGATTTTATACTTTTTTCATCTTGAGGGATACAAAAAACCAACATGGCAGCATCCTGTAAGACTCCATTTTGTGAAAATCATGCTTCTTGTAGCATATTTACACATTTCAAACGTGTTTTTTTTCAGATTACATGCGTTGTACTGAATAGATTTTATGTCGAAATGGTTCCTCATTAAATATTATTTTTAAAAAAACAACAAAACCATTTTTATCGCCTATACACAATTTTTATCGCATTATGTTTACCCCTTCAAACTCATCATTAACCCTTTGTCTGCGGTTGTTGTCGCTGCGGAAACAGGGGTTCCACATACTTGGTGACTCATACATGTGCTGACTGTTTCTTCTGCCTTAGGCAATGCATCATTTGTGGGGCACACAATCTTATTAACTTGTTTTTTTTTATTATTAATTTGTCTGAAAATGAAAAATTTTCTTCAAAAAGAAATGCGAAAGGAAACTCTTAAATATCAATCAAATATCGTTTTTTTTTGTATCTTAAAAGTCTTAAAGAAATTTTTAAAACCGTTTTTAATCTCCTCAATTATTTGCTTTTGTTTAATTATAATTTTAAACTTGTCAATAAATGTGTTTCTATTTTTGAAATTTTAAAATAAACATCTAAAGTGTAAGTTTAGAATTGGGACGTCATGGAAAAAAATAAAATTAATAAAATTTTTATGATGTACGTACCTGTGACAGAACGCATATATCATATACCAAAAATCACGGAAATTGATCAAGTAGCTTCTTTTTACAAAAGAAAATAAACATTTTATCGATATTGGGTATAATCAAGGGAGGTAAGTCAAACGTTTTTGAACTAGAGAAATAGTCTAAAATTGTATCGATAAAATTCCAGACTATTTCTCCAGTTTGCAAAAGTTTGACTTACCTCCCTTGACTATTGACTTGGCGAAGATATATCAACGATACTCAATTTGATTTTCTTTTATAACAAAAAAAATACTTGATCAATTTCCGTGATTTTTGGTATACGATATATGAATTCCATCATACAGATTTTTCTTATTTTTTTCTTTTTCCATGACATCCCAATTCTAAACTTGCGCCAAATCTAAAAATAAAATTTTATTTTTTTCTATTCGTAAGTATTTGCTCACTGTGATTGTCAAAATATTTTTAAACGTTTTACTTATATTTTGAAATGTCCTCATAGAACACTCACTTTGTTTGAAAGACATATCTTTCTTTTATTAAAATTCTATTAAATCAATAATAAACATTGGTGCTTTTTTAGAATAAGCTCCCTGCAGAAAATTATTTTCATGTAAAAGCATTATTTTGTACTTACTCAGTCATAGTTTCTCACTCACGGCACGAAAAAGAATTTAAAAATATCAAGCAGAACTTTAATTAGAACGATTTTTCCATTTCCATAAGGGCGATATAAAACGTCGACTCGCCGACATTTTGGGAGTGGTCGATTGATGGAATAGCTAACTAAGGGCAGATAAGTGTCGCGAAATTGTGTGCCCTAGGTAGGCACGTGTGAGCTAATTAGTACTTTTGAAGAATTTCTCTGAAAATGGATGTGAATGATTTAAACTTGAAGGATTTGGTGTACTTGTGCAATAATTATTTAATTTTCTATTTTTTAATTTAATAAATATATATTTTATTATTATTGCATATGTGTTTCTTTCTTTTTAAAATCCTAACAATAAAAACGGAGTTATTGCCCTTGGCTATTCCATCGACCGCTCACACCCAAAATGTCAGCGAATACAGGTTGTACATCGAAATGGAAAAATCGTTCTAATTAAAGTTCTGCATGATATTTTTAAATTCTTTTTCGTGCCGTGAGTGAGAAACTATGACTGAGTAAGTACAAAATAATGCTTTTACATGAAAATAATTTTCTGCAGGGAGCTTATTCTAAAAAAGCACCTAAAAATTTCTTTACAACAAAGATATTATGTATTATTAGTTCTATGTTAGTTAATAATGTAATGTAATATGATAACATGTATAAAATATAAAATCAAGGTTAGTAAATTATACTGAATTGTTTGTCAATCTTTAACAACAAAAAAAAATACCAATAAATTCTAGTTTTTATTTTCAAGTCAAAAACAAATCAAGGCCATAACACTAATAAAAATGTGTCCAGGTAGAAAACTGAATGAAAAATCTGAAACAATATAATAGTAATATTTAGTAGTATTTATCTTCATTGAGAAAATTAATTTCATTCATTAAAGCAGATAGCATCTATCTGCCCTTATTTTTGGCAAAAACACTGACTGTAATTTTTTTTAAGTCTCCAAAATTAATAAAATATTTCATTTTAATCATGTAATTGTTTTTATTTATTTTTTTAAATTTTATTCATATGGTGAAAATAAGTTTGTTTTTTATAGTTACTATTATGTTTTGGTGTTTTTGTAGGAGGGAACCCATATAAGCCCAAATGTTTTCGATTGCGATTTACAGAACTGGAAATGGCCGAGCCGTCACCGAACAGTCAATTACTATTGACATTAAATGAAAGAACTAAAAATTGCAACAAATGCAAGCAGAAATGTATCCTTTTGGTTAAGTTTGGGTTAAAAAAGATTTGCCCTTCCCCCCCTCCCCCCCAAAGAAAAAGTTATAAAGAAAAAAAAGAAATAATGTTGATTCACCTACTGTTTTGAAGAAAGTTATTAACCCCATTCTTAACACTACGGAGGAGGGGGGGGGGGTTGATCCTCACTTTAAGTCATGAAAACAATGAAAAAAGTTGTTTCATTTAATGCCTGTACTAATTGACTATTCAGTAACAGCTCGGCCATTTCTGCTCTGTTCCATAAATCGCAATCCGAAACATTTGGGCCAAAAAGAAGTATTTTTTTTTTTAATATGAAATTGCCAAAAACAAATCTCCTTCCAAAAATTAAAACTTTTCTAAATCAAGGGAGGCGCGAGAGCGCTCTATCCATTAATAGACTTCACGAATGGCCTATGCTGGAAATCTCATTTCTTAGATCAATCATAACTAAAAAACCAATAAACCAAATTAGTTAAAACTTTGCACAAAATTTTTATTTGATAGGTTCTATAAGTGTGTAGAATTTCAGCATCATTAGTCAAGGCAACCCAGAGATCCAGAAAGTTCAATCATGAAATCATGTTATCTGTGTGTACGTACATACGTATGTGCCACCCTGTATCTCATCAACTATTTGATGGATTCAGCTGATTTTTGGCAGAGATAGGGGTTCTAGTGTTTAGTTGATGGCATTTTAATTTCAGTTTACCATATACCTTGATTAGTCAAACTACCAATTATATACGTTATGAGAAGGCATTGTATTGAGGCATAGCCTTTACAAAAGTAGTGACATTCCATGAAAAATGCCAGTATACTGAAATCATATGCCCTTAATAGGGTTTTTACACTTTTATTGTCATTAAGGTTATGCGAGCACAACAGGGCTATGTATTTTACTGGTAGGAATTTTTCTTCAGCGCACCTCCCACACTTCATCCACTCATGCATAAAGATGTATACTGTAGTGATGTGATAATGAAATGGTTTGGTTGATATGTAGTCATACCCTTAATTAATGACAATAAAAGTGTAAAAATTTGGGAATTTCCTTGTTTTGTACATTTAGTGTATATGAATTTTCATCTTAACCCTATTAAGGGCATATGATTTCAGTATACTGGCATTTTTCATGGAATTCAGTTGTACTCGTTTGTTGTAAAATCAAGCAAAAATAAACACCAGCAACTTAATATTGCCCTTAACTTTGACCGTGTTAATTGGGATTGACCAATGGACATAGTCAGTTATAAAGATGCGATGTTCATATGGAAACAGTTTACTCATCTTATATACTCGGGTTCTTAAAAACAAAAAACAAAAACGCAGCTTTATATATATATATATATATATATATATATATATATAACAACTAAATTATGGAGTATGTAGCTTTTTATAATGCAGTATGTCTAATTATATATATATATATATATATATTAAATACAGGAAGAAATCATGAAAAACAAGAGATTTACCAGTTTTGTTCGGATCAACGAACGTCTTCAGAAACTGGTAAATCTCTCATCTTTGATTTCTTCCTGTATTTAATTTGTTTTTCCTTTTGTCTTTTTCATGTATCATTTTTCCACAGTATTTCATTTTGATATATCGTGTATTTTATCCTTATATATATATTATGCATTTATTGAATGATTGGATATGCCATACTTTGAGTTTAATGGATCAAGAACAATTTAATGAATGTATTAGATGCACTTTGTGTCCTGCAGCATTTCATTTTGCACCTGATCCAAGAAACCGGAGACATGGCATATGCAATCATTCAATAAATTTATAATATTGGAATAAATATATGATCTTCTTTACTTAATTAAGCACCCTATCTTCATTTATGAATATATATATATATATATATTATATATATGAAGGAGGGGAAGGTAAAAATTTCGGACGAAATAGAAAATTTGAGTCTTACAAGATACTGATAAAAACGCTTATCCTAATCAGACTGGATACAACATTCAGTCTTAGGCTTATGGTTCAACTAACCCGATTTTTTGTTTGTTTTATGTCTGAAATAAGCGACCACCTACTTAAGAAATCCTACGCCATGTTGAAAGATGAATTTAACGATAGATTAAGAGTGATTATAACAAATTCATAGATAATCAGTATTGACACTTGAAACTTATATAGGTAGGTAGAAAAGTAAATTTTCTTACGTTTGGTAAAAGTTTATTGTTGTATATATGTCCCCCCCTCTCTTTTTTGCGTTCTTAACTATTGTAGGTATTTTATTTCCCAGAACTCGGTGTGGAAGTTGGGAGGAGGGGGGGTATTCTGTAACTAATTTGAATATTGTTGGAGTCCCTGGAATTTGATTGGATGCAGTTACGTTAAAAAAGCTATGAAAGTGAATTTAATTTGACTCCTTTGAATTTGCTTCTACAAGAACGATTCGTTTGCTTGTCAGCTAATTCGTTGCAACCCAACTATATTCAATAAGAAGCGGCCAAAGCAGGTAAGGATTTTATCGTTTTTTCTCTTTCACGTCGAGTTCGTTCTTTTTAAATATTTCGAGTTGCCTAAATCGCCCTACGTCCTCTACCCCCATTATGTCGGATGGAAAATGCGACACTTTGCAATTAATATTAATTATGCCTGTATATTGGCTGACACCCCACGACTTCCAGATTACAAGATGCAATTTGTACTGAATCCGAAAAAAGATTATCCGGATGTCCTGAAAACATGGCTCGAGGAGTGGAAATGTCGAGCAAGGATTGGAAAACATGTTCAATATAAAATCCCTTGGATTGCCTACCTCAAGAGAATTCTTCACCCTGGATAGGGAGAAGGTAAAGAAGTTCAGCGACTCCATATCATTCAGAGATGATAGGTACTATGTACAACTCTCATGGTATGAGGACAAATTGGAGTTGGTGCTCTCAGGATTCTTGAAAGGGTGGTTAAGGACTCGAAGAAAAAAAAAACTCTATGATAAATATCTGGACGTCTTTAAGCTACAAGATGAGAGTATCATAAATGAAATAATTGTGCCTCAGAGACCGGTTCTCAAACTTGCTGACCAGGCTACCACAAAGGGGAGACCGGTATTGTATTTAGTGTCACTGAATGAGGCGGCCTATCCAGGAATTAAGCTAATGGGAGACATGTTTGAGCTGTATATTCTGTTGGCCAACATAAGGAAGGCATTCCTTATGATTCGTCTGGATTTGGAGAAGGACCGAAATCGTTTTTTTGGGGATGAAAACTTGCACTGCTACAGATACTAATCTTATTCGCTTCCAATGCAAACTCTTTTATATTGAATTATTTACTGAAGTGTCCATGCGGAATGGTTTCCCCCCCAACTGAATGCTCCCGGGCACTCAAGTCAAATTTCTATGTGAACAATCTTGTGAAAAAAAGGAAATGACATCAGTAACTTGTCGACTTTATACACAACAGTAAAAGAAATCTCTGCAGGTGAGTAACTTTGAAATAGAATCTTGCAACTCCAACATCCTGATGTTATGCAGGACGGTAGAGGCAGATGGAACCCTGTCAGGGTTTGATACTGGCTTGAAGAAGGTATTGGGATACCTCTACAGCCCTAACAGGATACCATAAATGAAAAGACTAGTATCAGTTATACTGCATGGAAATATATCTTGGTTTATAAACACAAGAAGACAAATCCCTATTCTTAGGCAGTTTTATTCTTTATATGTAAATTTCATTATCATTAGTTTTAGCTGAATTTTGTTTTGTTTTGGAATAATTTGAAAAGAGTTGCTCTAATTTCTGAAAAAATAAATGTTTTTTGATTTTTTTTTAGCTTAAAAGTAAATCAAACATAAAAAGTAAATCAAACATGAAAGATTATGAATTCAGTAAAATAACACAAACTCAATAATTAAAAATAATTAATAGAACATTTATTGTAATAAATTAAAATGTGTGTTTTTTTGGGTTTTTGCAAAACGAACTGTTTATTTACAATATAGTAAAAATTTGTAATAAATTAAAAGTCATGTTTTTTTTGGGGGGGGGGGGGATAAAACGAATTAATTAGTCTAAAATTGTATTTTTTATCTTGAAATAAAATTCTAATTTATTTCTTTAAGACTTGAAATTCGAACTTTAATGCAATGTCTTAATCGTTGGACGCCATGTTGGATTTTTTAAAATTCTCTTTTGCACTCGATATCTATAAAAAGGAAATACATTTGAAAAAAGGAACACGTTAACAATGATTTCCAACTGAACCCTTAGGAGGGTAGCCGGCAGGGGAATAAAGTCGCAATAGCAGGAACAAGTTAACAATGATTTCCAACTGAACCCTTAGGAGGGTAGCCGGCAGGGGAATAAAGTCGCAATAGCAGGAACAAGTTAACAATGATTTCCAACTGAACCCTTAGGAGGGTAGCCGGCAGGGGAATAAAGTCGCAATAGCAGGAACAAGTTAACAATGATTTCCAACTGAACCCTTAGGAGGGTAGCCGGTAGGGGAATAAAGTCGCAATAGCAGGAACAAGTTAACAATGATTTCCAACTGAACCCTTAGGAGGGTAGCCGGCAGGGGAATAAAGTCGCAATAGCAGGAACAAGTTAACAATGATTTCCAACTGAACCCTTAGGAGGGTAGCCGGCAGGGGAATAAAGTCGCAATAGCAGGAACAAGTTAACAATGATTTCCAAGTGAATGAATAATCCTATGGATTTAAGTCTGCTTGCTGTTATTACTTGCTCTGATTACATTTCGGGTCCTCATTGATAGTGGTTCTTACTCCCATTTTCAATGACATCACCAGAAAAACTCGATTCAGTTGACAGGCCTTCTTTTACGATAGCCGTGGCTTTGTCCCTGTTTGAATTATTTTGGTGCATGGACAAAAGCCCACCAGACTAAAGTCCGTGCACCAATTTTTAGGCCATTACATGTGATTTCACAACTTTGCCAGTCAGACTTTGGGTTAGTGGTAAAAGAAAAATTGTTGACTACTCTAAAAGATTACAATGACCCGGAAATGGGGGTTGATATTATGTTAAATTTATATACGAAACTGATCCCCACTCTAAATTCTAAATAAAGTGTTTGTTTGTTTTATCTTCTTTTGTGCCAAGTTTTTCAGAGTGTTCACTCATAATCACTTAAAAAGTATGCGAGAAACGCTGATACACAATTTTATTAATATATTAATCTCGTGAAATTGAAAGGGAAAGAAGGAAAAAATTAAAACAAGTTGTAAATTTGTTTTACTTACACTAAAGTGTCAAAATAGAGATTATTGGAATATCTTCCCAATTTCATTTGTTTGTTTTTTTTTTGGGGGGGGGGGTTGTTTGTTTGTAATAAATATTGGAAAAAAATCGATTCTTGGTCTGAAATGGTAATATTTTTGTAAAAGAAATTCTAGGTAAGGGTATAGTTTGGAGTTGTGTAGTAAAAAATATGTATATTTTGTTTTTTTATGATATTAAATGAGGAACCATTTTGAGTAAATATCTACTTATTATTACCCATATAATCGGAAGAAAAACATGTTTGAAATGTGTAAATATGCTACAAAATAGCATGGAAATGCTACAAAATGAACGGGATCAGACCGGAAGTATGGCCTATCGAAAAACGGAATGGAAGTATAAAACCAGCACTTATTTTTATAATTCACTTTACAATGAAAAAAAAAGGTGAAAGACTTATTGATTTTTGTATTTTTATTGAGATAACACAAGTTGTGAAAACAAGAAACTTCTTAAATAAATTATTTTTATAATTCACTACAAGAGTTCGTTTCAGTACTCCATGCTCCACAATCCACGTTTTCGTATGCTTGATGCCAACATTGCATGTTTTCGACGAAAAATGTATTAAAACGTCTTAAAAAGGGTACTAAGTAGATTTTTACTCAAAATGGTTCCTCATTTAATATCATTTAAAACAAAAAAACAACAAAACCATTCCCATCGCCGAAAACGTTGCCCTGCCGAAAATACCAGGTGCAATAGAATGTGAGCTCCATCGCACAATCAGCTTAATGAGTCACATCATCAAAATCATTTTGACAGTACTTTTACATAGACTACGTAGAGCAATAAAACTAGAAATCTCAGAGGTTCAATTTGGCTTCGTAAACGACAAAGGTTCAATTTGGCTTCGTAAACGACAAAGGTTTAATTTGGCTTCGTAAACGACAAAGGTTCAATTTGGCTTCGTAAACGACAAAGGTACGTGGAACGCAGTTTTTCTCATTCCTATGCTCGCTGAAAGATCGATCAAACATCAACAAGATCTATAAGTATGCTTCATGGACTACAACAAAGCGTTCGACAAAGTCCGACATGAACCTTTAATACAAATGCTCGAAGACCTCATTATGAATGACAAGGACATTCAATTAATATGCAACTTATAGTGGGACCAGCAAGCAGCTGTTCGTATTGATGATGAAATGAGTCCATGGAAAGGAATACAACGTTGATTAAAACAGAGCTGTATATTGTCTCCGGATCTTTTTGCTTTATAAAATGAAAATATCCTGAGGCATCTGGATGGTTTAGAGGGGGTTTCGATTGGAGGACGTCAGCTGAACAACATCCGATACGCTGATGATACCGAACAAATGGCAACATCGAGTGAAGACTTGCAAAACTTCTTGACGTAGTGGTTAAAGAAAGCGAAAGATATGAATTACAACTGAATGCTAAAAAGACCTTTTGCATGACGATTTCTGGAAAACCTCGAATGCCCGCCTGTGAAATCAAGATCGAAGACACTGCAGTCTCGCAAGTACAATCATTTAACTACCTTGGGTCAGTGATAACATCAGATGAAAGGTGTAGGGCAGACGTAAAATCTAGACTTCCCAGGTCAAAGAATGCGTTTATGAAACTGTCTTCTGTTCTTCAGTCTCGTACCATCTCGCTGGAGACCAGATTGAGGATACTTCGACCATACTTGGTCCATTCTGCTTTATGGATGCAAGACTTGGGCTATATGTCCTAAATTAGAAACCGAACTTTTTTTCCGTAGAAACATGGTTTATTCGCCGGATGCTGAATATCAACTGAAAGCAATGAAGAGGTGTGAATGCGATCTGGGCAATTAATGCAGACTTTAATGAAAAGACAAATGACTTTTATTGGCCATATATATATATATATATAGAGAGAGAGAGAGAGAGAGAGAGACACACACACACACACACAAAGAACTCGAACATTTAGTTCTTACTGTTAAAGTGCCTGGCTGTAAGCCAGTGGGCAGACCAAGATATAAGTTTATGGACAATATATGTAGGTGGACAAACCGGAGTGCAATGGGACTATTTCGTTCAATGGATAATAGGACAATGTGGAGGACTATAGTTGCCGACGCCTTACGATGATGATGATTAACAAAGAATTAAAATGGCTGATTTGTTTTATAAAAATTTAGAATAAAATCGATTGAATTTGAAAGTGAAACAAATTAAAAGATGGCAGCCATTTTTTTTAAACATTATGGTTGAGATTCAGTTTCGTATATAAATTTAACGTAAAATGATTCCCCATTTCTGGGCCATTTTAATTTTTTATGGTAGTTAGCCCAATTTTTCACCACTAACCCTAAGTCCAAGTGGCAAGGTCATAAAACCACACGTAATCGCCTAAAAAAAGTAGACCCTCGCTGGAATGGCCCAGAAATGGGGGGGGGGTCATTTTACATTAAATTTATATACAAAACTGATCCCCACTCTAAATTCTTAAATAATTGTTTTTTTTATTTTTGTGTTTTTTCTTCTTTCCTCTAAGAAAAGGATGTTCACACGTAATCGCATAACAAAGTAGAATCTTGTTTTTATTGAGAAGGAGGAGATTAATGGACTGTGTTGATCTACAATAATACCATTTTATTTAAAGACAAAAAAAATGCAAATGGCCGCCAGCGATTAAAACAATGAATTACCCCTTTCATGCATGATTTTTTTTACAAAAATTCTACGTACCTGAGCTAACTTGTTCTTGAACCATGTGCCTTCAAGTTGAGCTGACTTCTGAAAAGGCCCGTAACGACTAATAATGGAGGCAAAACGTATTCCTCGATATCTTTGACGCTCACGTAAACAAATATAATTAATCAAATCAAAATTTATGGCAACTTTTCTATTTGTTTTTGTCGAACAACAGTGAAAAGTTGAATTTTTATGACTTTAGAAAATAAATTAGAATTTTATTTCAGGACAAAAAATACAATTTCAAATACAAATACAATTTTTAATGGTCGTTTTCGAGTCAAATGTCAACAAATACATCTCGAGCCGTTCTCTTAGATAATCAAAATTTGTCCAATTCGTCCATCTGTTAGAGGAGCCGGTCACTGATTGATCGGTCTTACAACTAAGAAAGGAGACAGAAAAAAATCCGGCAAAGAAGGAAAAAACGCGAAATATAAACATAGCATTTATTTCATAGAAATAAATATCTGACCGTTAAGAAGAGTTCATGATTCAATGAGTCGACAGGAAAGATGATGGATCGTTACCGTAGGATGGTGGTGATGGTTATCCTGGTTAAAATGTCCTTTTGCTTTTAACGTAGCTGCTGTAGAGTTTTGACTGGCCAGAGAACAAGCTGCTTATGTTAATGATGATGATGCATGGATCGGTTGATAGCTGCTATATTTGCTATAACAATAGTGATGATAATGGCAGTCAGTGTTGACGTGCTGTAGAAGAGAGGGGGTGAAGCTGTTGCTACTGGATGATTGTCGTCATTGTCGCAATGATGAAATGGCGGGCATCGGAGCCAGGGGGGTATGGTTCCCGAATGAGCGATACTAAAGAGACATACTCATTATTGCCAGCTACTCCTGATACAATGCTTCGATGAGATCTGATTGGTCGACTTCAGTGACATTATACACAGGAATAAGGAAACTGTTGGCTTCGGTCACAAGCTGTAGATGTTGATGCTGATTATCTCTACCGGTTGATAACTGCTGTAGTTGCTGTGACGACAGTGATGATGATGGCAGTCAGTGTTGACGTGCTGTAGAAGCTGTTGTTGGATGCCATCATCGTTGCAGTGCTGAAATGGTGCCGTTTGTTTGGTTTGTTTTCTTTTACGGCATATCAACACTTTTGGGTTATTTAATGCCATCTTCATTTATTCTGCTAAGAAGATTTTATGCCTGCGGTTCATAATATTTTAAAACATTTAACAAATTCAGTCTTGTATATCGATCATTTGCAGATCAATTTCTTTTATATTTTGTAAGTAAACAGTCTGCAATTGATTAAAATAAAGATGTTTTCCATTGGACAGTTTGGTTTATTGGACTTATAGATATTAGATTTTGGGTTATAAACCCACCGTCTTCAAAAAGGACATCATGATTTCCACTCTGATGTCATTAAATAATTCCTTCATCGTACAAAACATTGTAGTATTTTTGTCGCATGGGAGCAAAATCGATACATTCTAACATAAAGTGTTGCATGTTGCTGTGTATGTGACTTGACAAGTCACACACCATGGTGGCTTCTTCTACTCAAGCAGAAATGAATGCGTGGCTTTTGTGTGGCCAATACAGAGTCAAGAGAAGACGATCTCCTCCTTTCGTGACTTACTACAGCTTTATCTCCATTCTCCTAGATCAGGTTTTATTGTCAACAATTTATTGGATGTATTACGCTCCATCTATACTCTTCACCTCAACACCCACGAACGCTTAGTCACCCTTGTCAGTATGTATGCTCCAACACTATCCTCCACAACAGATGCAAAGTTCTACGAGAACCTCGCATCCACCATCAGTAGCATTCCCAGCAAGGAACAACTTGTTCTCATGGATGACTTCAGAGCCAGAGTAGGCGCAGATAACGATTTGTAGCCCTTCTGTCTGGGAAAAAATGAATGAGAACGGCCAACGAGTACTGGAGCTTTGCACATACCACAAATTGCATCGTCAACTCCTATTTCAGGACTAAACCTCAACACAAGGTCTTTTGGTGACACCCACGCTCAAAGCACTGGTATCAGCTGGACCTCATCTTGGTCAGACACACTGCTATTTTTGGAGAGCTTGAAATCAGTTGATGCTGGGTGCCCTTGGAGGCAGGATGGCCCATCTGGGTCTCCAAGGTAAAGGGTTGTGCTATATATATTGTTTTATTTCACCAGGATAGAGAGATCTCAATTTGCAACTCTGCCATTCAACCGGGGAATACAAGTATCATTTGTAACCTCTAGCAAATAAATGTGTTATTTGTTTATAAACTGGAGTTGAGAGTCTTTATTGTAGCACAGAGTCGAGATCGCACAACAACCTTTGGACTGGCGTATGGAGACAATTATGGGCAGTGCAGTGTACGCACGAATAAACACATATTCACACTCTTCAATGCTTGGAAGTCAGAGTAGCACAGCATGTCCTTGCATGTTTTCGCAAGTCAGACGCACTGCTAACAAAAGCGTGCTCCATACATGCTCCCTGTGAAACAGATCGCTCCTTGGTCTGTTGCAAGATCAGGCTACAACCGAAGAGGTTCCACCGCTCCAAGAAACAGGGGGACCTGCGTATGGATGTAAGCAAGATGTCTAAACTAGAACTTGCGGAAAAGTTTGCAGAAACCTTTGAGAGTGAGCTGCGGTCCTTGCAGTCTGGAGATTCTGCCACAGAGAAATGGGAAACGTTGCGCGACACCATGTACCAAAATGTCCTGGCCACTTTTGGAAAGAAGACTTCCAAGACTCACGACTGGTTGAGGCCAAGTGCACCGAGATGACCCCCATCATAGAAGCCAAGTGGTCACCCAGTGAGAGAAACTTGCAGATCCTCAGGACTGTCAGGAACAAAGCTCAGCAGACTGCCAGGCGCTGCACCAACGAGTACTGGACAGCAAAGAAATTCAGACTGCTGCCAATACAGGCAACAACAGAGAGATGTATTTTATTTACCATCCAGGTTTTGATGAAAGTGTTTCTGTGGAACGAACTGGATTCGAACCCAGAACACCCATTCTGTGTCGTTAATCACTTAGCCACCGTGCCATCGGCATCAGAAAGACGCTTATAACACAACACAACGATATAGACCCCCTTCTGTGGAAGGTGCAATCCCTCATGGGAGCCTTTTTACCAGACTTAACGTTGCCCTTTCGGAGAGAGAAGTAAAAATTGGTAATTGTGTTTCCACACCCAAAATGTACCCCATGGGTTTTGACAAGGTGTTTATAAAATCGAGGGCGTGTAGTGCATTGGAAAGGTCAAATCAATTGTCACATGGGCTTGTAAACTGAAAAACATTGTTGACTGTATTTTTCTGTCTCTTTCCCGTTCTCTCTCTTTCTCTCTCCCTCTCCCCCTTCTCTCTCTCTCTCTCGCTTAGTCTATAGTGAGTGAGATATTTTCAGTCTGGTGCTTGCACTGTGTATGAACAGACACGTGTCTGGGGTAGTCACTAACTTAAGTTTTAATCCTGATTCTTCGGAAATTAATAAATTATATTATTCTATATATAAAGTAATGTTTTCGCTCATTACAAAACGTTCAATTTTAAGTCCCAGCAGATGATTAATTCTCTGGAGAGAATTAAAGATGTGAGTTGAATGACATCGCCCTGCAACAGCCGAAGTACCCGTTCAGCCACAAAAAGGGGATGTCGTTAAGTCGTTAGAACCCCGGGGAGCTGGTGTATGCCATTCCCAGTACGAAAGATCCCTTCAAAAAAAAAAGTCCTCAAGGATCAGACACACGAAGTCACACTTGCCGGTTGTTACTATCGTCCAAACAATAATGTCACAGGTCCAGTCCAGAGCAAGACGGTTCCCCTCAAATCTTCCACTGGGAAGGTGATCACAGGCAAGGCTCAGCAAAGTGAGAGATGGGTGGAACACTACTCTGACCTCTACTCCAGACAAAACACTGTGTCCCCTCTCAGTTCTTGACGCCATTGAGTATCTACCAACCATGGAGGAGCTGGATGCAGAGCCTAACATAGAAGAGCTGAGCATTGACAGCTTGGCCTCAGGTAAGGCCCCAGGTAGCGATGGGATTTCCCCAGACGATTAAGCACTGTAAGACTACTCTTTTGTTTCCGCTGCACAAAGTTCTTTCTCAGTGTTGACAAGAGGGAGTCATATCAAGGACATGAGGGACGCCAAGATCATTACCGTCTGCAGAGAGGCGACTGTAACAACTACAGAGGCATCCCCCTCCTCAGCATTGTCGGCAAAGTCTTTGTTCGGGTCATCCTGGTCCGTCTTCAGAAGCTGGAATTCATAAGTTTCTTGAAAACACAAGACTAAATCTTTCGCATTTATTCGTATAAATAGATAAATATTAACATTTTGGTAATGTTGATAAAAATTTATTTATCTTTGAAATAAGTCCCTAATAAAATTTTTAAAAAGAAGAAATAAATTTGCTTAAGAAAAATATGGCAGCGTTAACGGGAGGGAAAGGGAGAAAGCAAGTAAGGCATTTAGCTAACCAGTCAGCCACTCTCTTCCTTTTTCTCTTCTCACTTTTTCATGTCAGTAAGAAGTCTAGTGATGTTAGAAGAAATTTTTTTTAGTAAATTATTAATTTTTTATTAAACCATTTTAGTTAATTACTCTTAATATCGACGAAATTATTGCATATACATAGATAAATTGGCACAATAAAATTACAAATGTATAACATTAATATAAACATTAATTTATTATGAACGAGTTATGCTAATTACGCATTCAAATCAGTGTCTTTAGGTCGTTCGTTAGCAACCTACATAGGAGAAAGCATCACACCATGCGGTATGTGTCATAAAATTACGACGGTCGACAGTTTCGTCTCCCATTAGTGGTTGTTCCTGGTACTAGGCAGAAACTGGTTACAAGTCGTGCAACTAAGCTGGAAACGTATTCATCAGTTAAAATCAGTAAATGCTACACAGGTCATCGAAGATATTATCGAAAAATATCCTGATGTTTTCAAGGCACATTAAAAGATTACACAGCAAAATTGCGTGTTGACCTGAATACAAAGCCGATATTCTGCAAAAATTGTACAGTACTCCTATAGTAGCAGTTGTTAGGATTGATCAATCTATTGGTGTGGAGATTACAAAATGATAATCAATAAATACTTCAACCTCAACCAGTACCCCACCTGCAGAATCGATGACTTGCATGCAAAGTTGATACTAGGGCAAAAGTTCACAAAGCTAGACCTGAGATCGGCATTCCTACAATTTTTTTTTTTTTTTTTAACATAGTTCACCCCAAACAAGGCAGGCCGCCACTGTAGACGTAAGGGGCTACTGAGAAAAAGAAAAGGGGAGAAGGTAGGGGGTGGTCAATCTAGATTGGGATCAGCGCAGCGAGGTGTCTGTTTACATTAGTTTTAAACTTCTGCATGTCTGTACTGTTGGGGAAACAGGGGGCAGGGAGGAAGTTCCAGAGGCCAGCAGTACGAGGAAAGAAGCTATTTGAGTAGAAGGCTCTCCGACATCTGGGGACCTCCACAGTGAATGAATGAGATTTAGTTGATTGTCGGGTTAGTCTAGTGAATTTCCGTCGAGGGGGCACCAGAGTAGCCAATTCATCGGAGCATAATCCATTGAAGTATTTATAAAACAAGCACAAGGATGCTACATTGCGGTGATGGGACAGAGGCTGGAGCTTGGCTGACAGTGAGGGACCTATTAGGTTGGCGATTCTTTTTTGGACCTTGTCAAGGAGGGAGAGACTAGTAGATGATGCACCAGCCCAGATGTGACAACAATACTCCATGCATGGGCGGATAGTGGCTTTGTAGAGATACAGGATAATGTCAGGTGTGAGGAGTTTACTAGCACGGTAGAGGGAGCCAACCTTCTTTGCGGCAGCCTTGGCAATGTCTTCAATGTATTTGTTCCAATTCATGTTACCTGTGAAGGTTAGGCCGAGGAGTTTGAATGATGAACTCTCAGGTAGGGTGTTATTTGCCATGACAATCGGTGGTTGAAAAGGTTCCTTGTAGTTATTGAAGGAAAGGAGTTTTGTCTTTGCGGCATTAAAAGTTACCAACCATTTATGACCCCAATCCACTACAGCCTGGAGGTCATTTTCTAAAGATTCAGCCATTGCATCGGATATAATTGCGTCGGTTTTGCCAACATGGCGAGAGTAAAGGGTGGTGTCATCAGCAAATAAACCAATCTCAGACTCTATGTCATCAGGGAGATCGTTTATATAGATCAGGAACAACAAGGGTCCAAGGATAGAGCCCTGGGGTACACCAGCATTTATGTCATGTTGCTTAGAAGAACGGCCATCGAGGACAACCTGGATTTTTCTTTTGGCTAGGAAGGATCTAATTATATTAAGTAATTGCCCAGTAATACCGTATGATCGTATTTTCAGGAGAAGCCCTTTATGCCATACCTTGTCAAAGGCCTTGGATATATCAAGCGCTACTGCTCTAGCTTCTGCCTTGTCGAGTGTATGATACATGCGTTCAGAGATGACCGTTAGGATGTCTGCAGTAGATCGTGATTGTCTAAATCCATACTGGCGGTCAGAAAGAAGTTTAGCATTAACTAAGTGTCGTACTATTGCTAGATTGATTAAGGATTCAAAGATTTTAGCAAAGATCGGAAGCAGACTGATTGGGCGATAGTTCTGGGGATCGGTTCTATTTCCAGAATTCTTGTAGACTGGTACCACAGAGGCAATTTTCCAGCTATCGGGGAAGCAAGATTCAGCTAGACACTTATTGTAGAGTTTGGAGAGGACAGGGGCCAGTTCAGCAGAGCATTTCTTTATTACTATTGTGGGTATAAGATCAGGCCCACAAGCTTTGGAGGTGTCAAGGTTTTTTATGATGTCTCTAACCTGGGATTAAGCAATTGCCGTTAGAAGAAAACTCCACGCAGTATCTTACCATTAACACACAATGGGGTCTCTACAGCTTTAACCGATTGAGTTTGGAAGTAAAGTCAGCTCCTGGCATCTACCAGCGCTGTATGGATAATCTGATTGCAAATGAAACACATATCGTCTGCTATTAAGATAATATATTAATAGCAGGTTCAACAGACTCTGAACACCTTTGACAGGATGTGAAGGAAACTTTCAGAATTCGGCCTCCGTATTCGTCTGGACAAATGCAAATTCGTGGCATCGTTTGGCACCTACTTAGGTTACTGGATCGACTCTGAAAATCTACATCCCACGGAAGAAAAGATCCGTGCCATCCAGGATGTCCCAGCTCTCCGGAATGAAACAGAACTCAAGGCTTTTTGGGGGCCTCTTCCAGTTTTATGTCAGATATGTTCCCAATGTCGCAGATAAGCTAGGCTCTCTCTATTACCTCCTACAGAAAGATGTTTCTTGTCTTGGAGATAGAGGGGCCACTAAATCGCCAGCCTTTCAGAATGCAAATGCTTTGGTCCATTATGACCCTTTCAAGTAATTGATATTGACCTGTGAGTCAATATGGTGTTGGGGATGTTTTGTCACATGTGTTACCTGATGGATCAGAGATACCTGTTACCTTTGTTTCCAGAACATTGTCATCCGCAGAGAAAAATTACAGCCAATTGGACTAGGAGGGCCTGAGCATCATGATTGGAGTGAAAAAAAATCCACTTGGACCTTTTTGGCCACTCATCAGCCTCTTCAGTCGAACAAAGCTCACACTGGACACCTTACCACCCAGAATCATAGGATCGTTACTGTTGAGGAGTGCTTATCACTACATAATTAAGTATAGGCCTGGATCAAACAGGAGGTTCTTGATATTCTAACGCCCGGTTGTGTTATACATCTCTTGGACCGCCTTAACAACTCAATGGTTGACTCAATCAACATACCCACCTATTTCTGCAAGGCTCCTGTTCTTTTCGAGGGTTGTCCAAGCTGTGTAATTGGGAAGGTACGATCTTTTACAGGATCCTCTGTATTTGCCATTCCATACTCGAAAAAATTAACTGAATGTGAAAGAAGGGTGCTTGCTGTGGGGGTCGCGTATGGTAATTCCCCACTATCTGAGGGAACAAGTTTTGAATGAGTTTCACCAATGCCACCCTGACATGGTTAAGATGAAGGCCCTTGCCTGTAACTATATGTGGTGGCCTGGTATCGATGCCAATGTCGAAGAGAGGGTTAACAACTGCTACCCATACCAATACTCCAGAGGCTTACCTGTTAAGGCACCACTACACCCCTGGGAGTGGCCAGCAGAACCTCGGCATCGTGTTCATGTTGCCTATGGTCTCCTGCATATTCTGGTCAGCGACAATGGTCCGTTTTACCAGTTCAGAGTTTGCATAGTTCACAAAACTAAATGGCATCATACACAAACTTGTGAGTCCACATCAGAACCGTGTTCATGTTGCCTATGCAGATTATAATGGCCAAAGCTTGCTTGTCATCATAGTAGCACGTTCAAAATTGATTGATGTGTACACAACAAGCACAGCTACATTAACAACCACAATCAAACGATTAGGGCGCTGTTTTGTGACTCATGGTCTCCTGCATATTCTGGTCAGCGACAATGGTCCGTTTTACCCGTTCAGATTTTGCATAGTTCACAAAACTAAATGGCATCATACACAAACTTGTGAGTCAACATGCATCAAATGGTCTAGCAGAACGTTAAGTGTGACTAGTCAAGAATGGATTAAAGAGGATGTCAGGAGGAAGTCTAGAAACAATGATATCATGTTTTTTGCGGACATACCAGACAATACTACAGACAACTACAAAAACTATTCCAGCAGATTTGTTGATGGAGTGAATATTATGCATCAATGTGGACCGCATGAGGCATGACACTTCGACCAGTGTGCACCATAGTCAAAAGACCAAAAATTCCACCATGACAGATCTGCTCAGATGATGAAAACCAAGCAGTCTTTGCAAAAAGAATTAGTGTGTCTTTAAACGGGAGTTCATGCTGAGAGCAAGGTACTTGAGAAAATAATGGCCGGCTAGATACTCCTAGACAATGGGTTTTTGTATGTTCATTGTCTAGATCCCCCTAGACAATGGGTTTTTGTATGTTCATGTTTTTCAAGTGGATGCTACCTAGGCATTATCTCAAGTGGTCAATTTCTGGGTGGTCGGATGGGGATGGTCTGAGAAGAGAGACGGATGTAGTCAGTTCTGGTGACCAGCTGAAACTAACTGAGAAAAAGACCGGACATCAAGGATTACATATATTCCAGCCGATGGTCACGGTAGATCAATAAGAGTTGGCCCTAACCCGGCGTCACACAGTCAGTTTGTTTTTTGGGGTCTGACAGGCAGTTGGGCTTGTATGCCTCTCGGAGAGAGATGGGTTCTTGGGGTTCTTAGCTAATGGATTTTGTTCATTGAAGTTGCATTTTCATTTGGTTGGGCTAAGAATACTCATCTGTTATTCGGTAGAAGTAAACGAGTTTCATTGTAACCTTCAAAGAAAATAAAGTTTCACCGAACACCAACAGACCATCTGCTGGAATATATAGAGATATCACTAGGATCACCCCAGAAAGACAACTTGAGAAAGCCAGGCTTATCTATGAACATAAAAAAAACTAATGCCTAGGGAGTCCTGTAACTTGCTGGCCAGGTCTTTTGGCAAAACTAAAGTGAGTCATAACCACAACAAGGAATCTCGTATCTGAAAGAACATTATTTTTACAAGTGGACAAATCGAATTCTGGGTGGTCAGATCCCAAATCATAGATATTTCCCATATCCTGGGTGATTTCTCTTTTCTTAGTTAAATATTTCTCACTCACAGCAAGTGTGTCATTTGCATGCAACCCACTAAACATGCAGCCTAGTGCATGTTTATATCCCTACCCATCCCCATGTGGGAAATGCCGCTTTTTGCAGCATTTCACTCAGTTCTGCTGAAAAAGAGCAAACAAAATCATTTCAGGACAACCCGGAAGAAATGAGAAAAAGAAGTTCACTTGCAAATTCCAACAGTTCTTTATGCATACATTGTAGCAGCCATCAGGTAGGTCTACGAGGAAAAAGAGTGAGGGTCGCACCGTATGTCGTCCATCGGAGATTGAACCCAAAACATCCCGATGACCAGATAGAATCTTATTATTTTTGTGTGATGACTAGAGTTTTCTTATGAGTTTGCTTATGTTTTGTGAATTAAAGGATGGGTGGTGCCTCCCCAAACTCCACACTTCCAGATTGTGTGATGCGAACACCACCGAGTGCCTTAATGGCGTCAATGCCAAGTAACATATCCAAATCAAGAGGTTTCTCTTGCATAATCGGCACGTTGATTGTGGCAACGTTACCAGTATGAATCCTAATAGTGCCATTTCCGCAGCAGGCCTGCATAGCGCCAATCAATGTAGTTACCACCATCTTCTGCTTTGACCAAGACTGACATAGCTTTGCGCTTAAGATAGAACGTGAGCACTCAATGTTGAGGAGAGCTAAGCATGGTGCATCATCAACATAGACTGTAATGACAGGTAGTGCCGAGTTCTGACTGGGAATAGATTGATGCTGATGTCTCATCCCCAACTTCGTTTTCCGGACAATCTCTTACCAGATGACCAGACTTGTTGCACCGATAACATCGTTGATGGGTGGTCTGCAGTCTCTCATGAAATAGTTAGGGACGTTGGATTTGTAACATGTATAATCAGATCGCCCCATGTCCACAGGGGGTTGAGTGATTTGGGGAGGCTGTGTCGCAGCCACTGCTGGTTACCCCACTTCAGCATTGTCTTTCATCAATGCTCGAACTCAAGCCAACAGTTCTTCTAAAGTCATATCGTCTATCCTGGAGGAGGACCGCAACAACCTTTTCACAGGGTCGGGAAGCCCCCATACACCAGCACATGATCTGGTATTCCTCCAAATAGCACTGACAGCTTTCGCAAATCTGCCAAATACACGTCTACAGTCTCACCCGGATGCAACACATGTGCCTACAAAATTCTCATATGCTGTAAATCTGTCATCGGCAAAGGAAGTGATTAGAGCTCCCTTAATTCGTGCTGCATCGGATTTTTCTTGAGTTAGTTGCTGGTAAACTGCGAATGCTTCCCAGTTAACCAAAGTGGGATGACATTTTCAAGCCGCTTCACTCCAGATAAGTCACACACTAATTCCACCTTCTCAGTTCATTCAACTACTGCTCCAGTCTCATCAAACTCAGGAATTATCTTTAGGTCGAAACGGCTGTCGATTTTATGCCGAAATAGCTTGTTACATAACTGTGCCAGAAAATAATTTAAAATAAAAAAGTTTTAACGATAATCCAACTTCCAACCGATTTTCAGTACCACCACTTTCTGAAAATCGCTTCTCCTGTTTCGCAGCTGTCCTCTTCGATTATATCAGCTGATCTCCACATATGCAAATCAGACACATAAAAACCTGCACTTATGAAGAGAAGCCCCTTTTTACGCTGAAGACACGACATGCGAAGCACCTCATTCTTTTTCCTGCTGGTAAGTGTTTCTCTTTATTGTCACATCCAGTGTATGGTATATGCGTTCAGAGATGACCGTTAGGATATCTGCAGTAGATCGTGCTTGCCTGAATCCATACTGACGGTCAGAAAGAAGTTTAGCATTAACGAGATGCCGCACTATCGCTAAATTGATTAAGGATTCAATTCTAGGTACAAAACGCACTAATTATGATCCAGCTTCCAATGGTATGATTGAGCTCTTTAATCGTCAATTAAAAGCCACTTCATGTGCAGTTCCTGATACTCAACAATGGAGATAGTATGTACCTGTTATTCCCCTTTAGGATTTAGGATATTTTGATTGGTTTATCCAATTACATTACCATTACCTGGCCAAACGTACCCCCCCCCCCTCGGATTCCCTTGTTATTGATACAGATCAATAGATAGACAGACTCAGATTTCCACCGATTAACTTTCGGAAACAAAGAATTAAATTAGCAGATCCTTAAGACATTGACTCATGGACCCATGTGTTTTTATGGAAAGACTCTGTCTTACACCGATCCTTATCTTGTCGTCCTTGCCTGAACGGAAAACAGGACATTGAGGATACAAAAGAGACTGTATTGGTTGATAGGTTGAAACGAGCCTTTTTTGGACACGTCCTTCCCAAACAATCTTTCAGAGTTTACGGAGATAGAACCTCCAGAGGCACTCAAACCGTCTTCTGACACATATCACCACCACCCATTCTGGTAGACATGTCAATTAGCCTAAAAGATTACACAAGACTGTATATACATTTTCAATTTGCAGTTTAAATATGAGATTTGATACTTTATTTAATGTTATCTACTTTTTTTTTCTCTTTTCACTAATCGAACAAACATATATTTTTTTTCAAACTGAATATTCGTTTTACCTCTTGTTTTTTATCAGCTATACACCTAACCAGAGGTAATGTAGCAGTTATATTTTAATGAACTACTTTCTTTTGTACATGCTTCTTCTCCCATATGGAAATACATTATCCAATTAGAGCACTTTGTGTGGGAAGTACTTCCGTTGAACTGTTTGTATACTGTTTTCCCGCTTTTCACCAGTCAGATAATTAACGTTAAACTGAATGGACGTGCAATATTCACATACTAGCCAAACCAGTGTTCACATACGCGTAACAAATGGATGTAAGACCTAACCTGCTCCCACCCGACTCTGCGTGCTATATTTCTTCTTGACTTGAAATCTGATTTAAATTGTAGAAGAGTTAGTCTTTGTAATCAAGTTAATAGTAACTCCTGTTTCTTTATACTAAATGTTCAAGCTCGTTTGACTCGTTGGTCCAGTGGTCTCCATCCATTTGCTGTTTCGATACCTCATTGTAATACAGCTTCCTATTCCAGTAGCTTCTTTCCAAGAACTGCATGCTTGTGGAACTCTCTTCCTGCTGACTGTTTTCCTCCTACCTATAATCTTGTTTTTTTTCAAGACTAAGGACAATAGGCATCTCCTGTCTTTGCGATAATCATATTTGTTCTTATTAGTTCCTTACATCAAGTGGCTTCATGCCTTGTCTGGAGCGATTTCCATAAAAAAATGGTCTCTTTTAAAAGTGTTACCAAATGGCAAAAAAAAACTTTTTCGATCTATAATATGTTATTTCAGTTAGACTAAAAAATATTTTTAGTATAGTCAGCGACTGAAAATTGAGCCTTCATATAATTTTCCCAAAGACGCCAAATTCGAAGCACCAGGCGGAAACACGTGCAGCATGAAACAGCGAATTTCTATTTTCTAAACTGTATTTAATAAAATACCTTGACCACATCGAGATGGTACAGTTTGAGAAAATTGAAAATTACATACTCAAGTAGTAATAACCACCTACACAGATCAAAATGTATGTGAAAATTGTAAAACATTCAATTTCGATTGAACCGGAGAAGGGCCACTTTCTCAATGAGGATCTCTGGACCTTGGAATAGTCCCCTAAGAGAGGTAATAAATGCAGCAACAACACAGCAATTCAAGTTGAATTTGGACAGGTGCTGAGCGACATTATCCTCTTCTGTGTAAATTTCTACCACCCTTTCCTTACATGTCAACTGAAACATGCTTGTTTTATATTTTGTCAAATTAATTGAATTGAATTAAAATCCCTCAATGTGACCATCAACCAGGAGACAGCTTCCATAGTATTAGCGAGGATTTGGTCTTTAGCTTCTGTAGAACTATGACTGATATATCCAGAAAAGCAGTGATAATTTCTATGCCCACTTTTATATTGCAAAGAACAGTATAAAATTTATCTGACAGCTAAACATTTAAAGAGATGTAGTTTGTTTAGCTTGAGCGAGGAACTTGTTTGCACCATTCTTTGGGAAAAGCCGCAGTCGATGAGTTCCCCAGTTCAAACATTCCCATCTGATAAATGATTCACCTTTATTTGCTGGAATTCTTTAGAATTGGAAAATGTTCGTACAACTCGAATAGTCTGACCAAAGTTTCACTTACTTATGGGATTTTTTTTATATGGCAAAGAAGATTACATTTAGAAGGATCATCTCCATATTAATACGATTGTCACTCTATGTTACCTAAGATAATAATATTAATGCTGGGATTTTCACAGGTTTTTGCTTTTGATTGTTGTAGTAATGAAATTTTTTTAACTAAAAACAATAGAAAAAAGTGTAATTTCCACAAAATGACTCATTACTACGGATTCAAAATTTTATTGTATTTAACAACTGAACATCATTACTGTAAATATTTTTTTTACTAGAGTTCATTAAAAAAATTATCATAAATACATCGATATAATTCAACCTTAAATATTCAATATCTCTGCTTCATCCTGAGAGGAACATGGATGCATACAAGAATATTATTGAAAACTTAAGTATAATAACTATTTAATATCTTTTATCCAAAATGTCTACCATGCAAAAATGTCTTTCCACTGAATGTTTTATATCAAAGAAACTAGTATTTACAAAAGTATATAAGAATTAAACAAAATCAAAAGAATGAAAGTGACTATAACAAAGATTTTTATTCTGATAATTATATTTTGTTAGCTATACAGAAACTAAATAGTAAAATGAGTTATCTATTATATAAAGGAGAGTTGTCTGTTTATATGTAGGTTTGGTAGTTTGGTAGTTTTGTTTTACGGCATATCAACCCTTTTCGGGCCATCTAATGCCGAATCCGGTCATTATAGTAAAATATTTATGCTTCAAGTTCTAAAAATAAAATAAAAAAGGGGAGGGAGAAAGGGAGAGGGGCTGTTGTTTTTGTTTTTGGTTTTGTAGAACATAATTAAGTTTTACAAAAAAAAAAAAAAACGTCAATGTAGGTGAATTTCGTCTCAGGGAGCCACATGGCAGCCTGATCTGGTATCACCAGTATGTAGGTTTGTATGCCTGCAAAAGGCTCTCGAGATACTCAACAAACCTCTGGATGCATAATATCTCAGAATTAGAAAAAAAAAACTATTTATCCTAGACTAAATAGTAAAATGGGTTATATTCTTATAAATACTGCTTAAAAAGATGCATATTATTACAAATATTAATAATTATTTGCTGAAGTATTGGCAGATATTAAAATATGTGTTTCGCTATAAATATATACACATTAACATAATAAATCGTGGTGGGAATTTCAAAGGTAAAAGTAATTGAAGATAATAATTGCAGAAAATCGTTTTAATAATTATCTTTTATTAGCTATGCTTAAATAGATAAAAGAAAATTTTTAATTGAACTCATATTTACGAATTAAACAGCTATATAGCTTAAATAAAATATGTGCAAGTTTATTTGTTGAAAATAAAAATCACTTATATATTTTAATAAACACCTGTGTACAGAAGGTTATAAATAGTTTGGTCAAATAACCTAGGAAACTTGTGCATATTTAAATTGTTGTCATGTAGTTTCGTAAATATTATTGAATATTATCTGCAGACATTGTTTCGCCATAAATATATACAGCACATTTACATTATAAATGAATGTTTAATTATTTTTAGATATTAAATTATCTATCACGTTATTTAAATGTAAGATAAAAAACACATTAATACGTTAATATTCATTTATGAAAGTGGGATAAATTAAAAAATTGAATAAAACTAAAAGTAAATTAACAAAGTGATTATAACCAGGATTCTTTTATTTTGATGTGTAAATCTTCTAGAAAATTAATTGAGGTAGAAAATAGGGTACACTAGTTTTGCTTAAAAGCAAGGATATGCTGTTTAAATTTAAAAAGTGTCTTTATCTTTCTGCTGTCCTTTCAGCTGCAATATTATTGGCAAGCATAATAGCCATACAATTAATTTCTCTTAACAGTGTTATACATTTTTTCTTCATGATTAAATATATAAAACAGAATATCAGTTTTAAATCCTAGATATATACATCGGTAAGGCTAGACATCACAGATCACCTGGCATTTCCGGATCAATTTTGTCGTCTCGTTCAATAACGGATCTTCAAAATGGTTTATCTGAGCAAAGTTTTCCCTTGTTTGTCAGAACAATAACAAATGAAAAATGGCTAGTCAGGATCAAAGTTTTATTTGTCAGCTTAAATGATATTTAGGTTCAACTTTCAAAACCCAGCCAACATAATTATATATATATATATATATACATATAAAGGTTTTCCAGTTCTTCGTCTTTTGGCTAAGATCAAAGTGTAGTATCTGTTCTCAGCATTGCAGCGACATCAGAAGTATAAAATATCGAAATACGAAAATAGTTTGATCTCTTTTTATAATAATGGTACAACTATTTTTATGTGAAAATAAATTCTTTTTAGGTTTGTATCATTTACCATTATGTGACCCGAGTGTTGAAAGTGTTCTAAAAATAAACGAATACTGGAAAATCGTACAAGTGTAAAATTTAAACAACCTTAATAGATTATATAATTGAATATATGTAAATGTAATTTTTCTGATTGTATATTATTAACTGAAATGGGTTTTGGCATTCAAGTGAACATTACTGTTAAAATATGTTTTCTCAAGTTTGCAACAAAATCCAGAAGAGATCTAAGTCCTGATGATTAAATTTCAACTGAAAAACATGTAGTAACAGACAAAGGTTCAAAACTTCACAAGAATATAGTTTCAATTATGTAAAGTATATAGATCTTTTTTTAATCTTTTATTCACCCTAAACAAGGGAGCATATTGCCACTGAGACATAAGGGGCTACTGTGAATTAGGGGCCAGATTTATAGAGGCATCCTAAGTGGGGAGTTGTGCAGCACGATGTTTGTTCACATTACATTTCTAAATTTCTGCATGTTTGGAAAACAGAGAAAAGAGAGGGAATTTCAAAGGCAAGCGGTCAAAGGAAATAAGCTATTAGCGTAAAAGGTTTTCCTGTATCTAGGGACCTCTACAGTAAAGTTTTGCAACCTCGGTTTTGTCGAGAGTATTTCAGAGGAAGATTAACTATGAACAGTATAGGAAAATGGTGGCAGAAGAGGCCAAGGAAATCAGAGTTGCATGAGATAAGAATGAACTTCAGAGAAAGAGGGATAAAGAAAGCCCTGCCAGAGATAAGTTAGTTTGAAAGTCAATTTCCAAAAGCTGTCCAACGCATGTTAATATGTAAAACAAATTTTAACCCGAATATAATTGTTATTATCTATTTTCATTCTCGCGATAAGTTTTTCTGGATTGTGGCAATACTCTGTAGTTGTCTGCAGTGTGTATGTGGATCTGCTTTTTCATAACCAAAACACTCTGAAATGCTGTTGGTTGCTTATCTAAGTGTACACGCATGTGTTTGTTAAATTAGAAGTGTATGAAAATGCCGTTCCACAAACTTTACAATAAGGTTTCTCTCCAGTGTGTCTGTTCATTGTTTAAATTCCATCAAAATGCAGATCCTCAAACTTGATAAGAATATGATTTCTCTCCTGTGTCTGTTCATATGTGCTTTTTTCGATAGCAGTTCTCTGAAAATACAGATCCATAAATTGGACAAGACTATGGATTCTCTCTTTTTTTTCAATTTTCTTATTTTTTAGCTTTTGCTGGAGATGGGGTATTCTACTGGATGCTAGGCATCGACTCACTATTTCAGACACTTACCAAGAGATTTTTTAAAGATTCTAACCGTCTCTTTAAGTGCAATTGTTTGTATCTTTCTTGCACTTGATTCACCGGGTATATTCTATAGGTAGTTTTCAAAATACTTTTTCATGAGTCCGGTTGCTTCTATGATTGCTGGAATGATTGAGATCTTTCTAAGATTCCAGTTTCTTTTCATGTTGTACATAATACCTTGGTATTTAGTTATATTTTCCCTCTCAGCTCTGTTTAAGCCAGCATCATTAGGGACACTGACTTCAACTAGAGTTGTTACTTTCTCCCTTTTGTTCCATATCACTATGTCAGGTTTAACAACTCCGTTTTCTAGATATGTAGCTGTAGGAATTGCATAGTCATAGTGGATGGTGTATGACTTATTTCAAACTGTTCTTTCTGGTATATGTTTCCAGGACTTGCTTCTACACGGGATATTTAACTTTTTACAGATGGTCCTGCATGTGTTTGCATGTGATCTATCAGACGAGTTTTCTGTGAGAATGCAGATCCACAAAGTTGACAAGAATATGGCTTCTCTCTCATGTGCAGTCAGGTGTGACTTTTTAGAGTGGAGTTTTCAGAAAATGCTAATCCACAAATTTGACAGGAATATGGTTTCTCGCTGTTTCATTTTACTTCAGTCGCCTGTGTGTTTTCGCATGTGGCTTTTTAGATTGGAGTTATCTGAAAATGCTGATCCACAAATTTGACAGGAATATGGTTTCTCTCCTGTGTGTGTTCGCATGTGCCTTTTTAGATTGGAGTTATCTGAAAATGTTGATCCACAAATTTGACAGGAATATGGTTTCTCTCCTGTGTGTTTTCGTATGTGCCTTCTCAGATGATTTCTTTGTGAAAATGAGCAGTCACAAACTTTACACAAATATGGTTTCTCTCCTGTGTGTGTTCGCACATGCTTTTTTAGAGTGCTGTTCTCTGAAAATGTAGATCCACAAATTTGACAAGAATATGGCTTCTCTCCTGTGTGTGATCGGATATGACTTTTGAGACTGTAATTTTTTGAAAATGCATATCCACAAATTTGACAAGTATATGGTTTCTCTCCTGTGTGCGTTCGTATGTGTTTTTTCAGATCCTTGTTCCGTGAAAATGAACAGTCACAAACTTTACAAGAATTTGGTTTCTCTCCTGTGTGTGTTCGCATGTGCCTTTTTAGATTAGAATTATCTGAAAATGCCGATCCACAAATTTGACAGGAATATGGTTTCTCTCCTGTGTGTTTTCGCACATGCTTCCTCAGATTATGTTTTTGTGAAAATGCAGATCCACAAATTTGACAAGAATATGGCTTCTCTCTCATGTGCATTCGAGTGTGACTTTTTAGATTAGAGTTATCTGAAAATGTCGATCCACAAATTTGACAAGTATATGTTTTCTCTCCTGTGTGTGTTCGCATGTACATTTTCAGATCAATGTTCTGTGAAAGCGAACAGTCATAGATTTTGCAAGAATATAGTTTCTCTGTCGCATGTAACTTTTTAGAAAGGTACTTATTAAAAATGCAGATCTAGAAACTTGACAAGAATATAGTTTTTATCCTATGTTCTGAAGTGATGTTTTAGATGTTCTGCGCTAAAATGCAGCTCCACAAAAAGTTAGTTCCTTTCCTGTATGTATTCCCATGTGGGATTTTAGATACAATTTATTTGTAAACGAAGATCTAAAAATCTTAAAACAATATGGTTTCTCACCTGTATATGTTCATACATGCTTTTGTAGTTTACAGTTCTGTGAAAATTCACATCCATACACATCACACGTATATGGTTTCTCTTCCATGTGTGTTTTCGTGTTAATTTCATAAAACATATTCTAGCTCTTAAAACAATGTAATTTTTCCTCTGCGTACTGGCATGCTGATATTAAAATCTGAATTCAATAAAATGTAAATCCACGAACTTTATTAATATATCAGTTGTTTCGTGTGTATTTCGGAATTTATTTTCAAAAAAGATATCTCACACACTATAGATTTACTCTTAGACAGAACTTCTTTAAAATAAAACAAACTAGACTTTTCTTCATTCTTTGCCGAATTGGAATATCATCAGAGTTTAAATCTGTAAATAAAGAAAAAACGAAGAGATGATATCAACAGAAATACAAAGATGTTCTATTATTTGTCTTCGTTTTGTTTCAGTAAACCAAAGTAAACATGTACTGACTTTAGATTTAGTCTCAATCAAATTTGGTATTTTAATTTATACTCTCAGAACCAATTGACATTGGAAACTTTTGTTAAATATCTTACGAATCTTTCTCTATATTAAGTTGTAGTTGCAGTTTGTTCACCAACTTATTTGAGTTTTTTTTCTTAAACTTCATTACTTAGTGTACATGAATAAGTATATTTAATTCTCATCAAAGGAGATTGATGTTTTACTTTGAGGGTCATAACAAGTAAATACGATCTTTTACTTTATTTTATTTCTGGCTGAATTGTAAACAATGTCATATGTTGGATAGTTGATGCTATGGAGATTTTTTAATTACAATGTGTAATAGAATAAAAAATTGACTATATAAAAGATACTATATTAAAAATATATTATATATAATGAAATAAAATTAACTATATAAAAGATACGTTAAAAATATATTAATAAAAAAACAAATATTTTGAAATTTAAATTTTAAATTTTTTCTTTAAGGAATATTTTTTATTTCATAACTTATATTAATTAATTAAATTTATATCTTTGCTTTTTTGTTTGATACACGTGGATATGAGAACATTAGAATGAGAATCATTAAGATACAATTTTATTTTTAAATTAGTGATTTGTCATTGAACAATGTATGTTTGAGTATTAATAAATTGAGAACTACATTTATATACAGATCCCCAATCGGCAAACTTGAAAATTAAGATGAGAAATGTGTTTCTTCTTGAAACTATTGTTAGCAAACTCCGTCACCTTGCGTGGATTCCTTTCTCAATACAGATATCCTCATCTTTTATAACAAAATACACAGAAAAAAGGAATGTGTAAATCTCGTGGTTCTTTTTTAGGAATGGTGAATAAACGGTAAGTATAATCTCGATCTCACATGATACTTATGAACTTTGACTTTTGACCTTCAAGTTCTAACCCCCATCCTCGTCCTTTGTCCATTAACCCACTCCTAATTGTCCTGTGCGTTTTTTGTCCTTTTTCTGTCCAGTTTATTCTTTAGATTCGTTGATTTAATTTATTTATTATTGTAAAATACATTAAGATGCACATCGCAATGATGCAATTTTTAAAGTGATAGAAAATTATTTTTTCAAGAATATTTTGAATAATCGTACATTAACATAGAGAATTAAAAATAATTCTCAAACAATCTTTAATTATTTACGATATATACCTAACAACAATGTTCTATTTGGGGTTAAAAATTTATTTAAAATAAAAATGTTTCTAGTTTTAATCTACGACACTTAACACATATATACTTTGTTTGCAGTATCAGAAATGAAACGATGACGGACATTCAATGTTCGTAGAAAATGTCTTTTTATCATAAATATGTACTTCTGTTAATTAATAATTTAATTTATTATCTTTCGTATAGTTCAACAGCACTGATATTTATCCTTCAAGATAAATTATGAAATTACAATTAAATATTATCTCGTAAATAAGTACTGTGTTATAAATTGTGAAAACATGGGATTACCTGGCAAACGGTCTCGATGCGCGCTCTGCAGGGCTGGACCGCCCAAAGAGCGGCAAGATGGCGTCCTAGGCTTAATATCGCCAGGTAATCCCGTGAAATCTCGTGTTCTCTCGCGGAGACGAGAGTCCAGTTTGATATAAAAACGGGTCGCTGGAGGCAAGACGGCAGAAGGCTGAGAGCGTAGTCTACGAGGGACGATGTGGAAAGAAGAAGAGAAAGAAGAAGAAGAAGAAGAAGAGAATGAAGAAGAAGAGAAAGAAGAAGAGAGAGAGGAAGAAGAAGAGAAAGAAGAAGATAACGAAGTAGAGAAAGAAGAGGTGGAAGATTAATTTTTTCTGCTACAAGCTATTTTCGGCGTTGTTATGGAAAAATTCGACATCAGATTGATTCCGGAATTCGACGGCTCTCCTGCTGGTCCATCGGTGGTCGAATGGCTGGAGAAGGCCGAGCGTGTTTGCCGGTTGTGCAAAATTAAAGACCCAGCTATGGTCATCCCATTGAGACTCACTAAGGGGGCTTACGCCGTGTACCAGCAGCTCAGTAATGATGCGACCATGGAGCAGATTGCACAGGCGCTGCACGGGGCATTTGGTGCAGATCCTTTTGTTGCCTGGAGGCAATTTTCCGAACGCCGGCTTGGGCCGGGGGAGACAGTGGACGTCTACATGGCCGACTTGAAAAAGCTTGCTGCTCCCTTCGGCGGTGCGAGTGACCGCATATTGGCATGCGCCTTTTTGTCTGGACTTCCGGACGATGCAAGCCGACTGCTGCGAGCATCATTGAGACTCACAGAGATTGAATTGGTGGAGTTGTTGGCGAGAGCACGAAACATCTTGAAGGACGATCGAGAACTGGTCTCTGCAGCGGTTGACACCTTGGACTCGCCAGCAGAGGGCCTACAATGCTATACATGTGGTGGCCTCAACCACTTCTCCAGAGACTGCAGAGGCGGCACAATGCGCACCCCAAATTATGGAGCACGAAAAGTAATACGGTGTTACCAATGCAATAAGCCAGGCCACATAGCACGGAATTGTCCGGGAAACGGGCAAGGGGAGGACGCCGCAGTGCTAGCACCCTCCCCAAAGCGGCATTGAACAAAGCGCTTCCTGCAGTGACAGTTCAAGTTGATGGGTGTAAACGTTCAGCGCTGGTTGACACCGGCTGTACCCAAACCCTCCTTCGAAAGGAATGTTGCACCACATGGAAGAAACGATAGATCCCCGTCCTGACTGTCGGCAAAGGCTCATTAGTGTGTTGTGGATCCAGTGTTGTTCATATCAGCATTGACAATGGCCCCCCGGTGGCTGTGACGGTGTTGGTGGTCGATGGGGAGCTGCTCGGATATGACCTTCTCCTTGGAATGGACACTATTACACAGCTAGGCGGAATTACTGTAAACAGCGTCGGTGATGTGAGATTCCCTCGACCAGACAAACAAATGTGTGCAGCAATCACTCTTGACGAACCCGATTTCCACGCAGAATATGACAAGGGCACAAACACATGGACAGCGTCCTGGAAGTGGGCAGGCGACCAGCCACCAGTGTCTTTGCGGAATCGGCTGACAGAGTATCCCCCTCCTGCATGGCTTAGGGGGCAGTACGAGGCAGAACTTCAAGTGTGGCTGGATAACGGCTGGTTAATTCCATACCCAGAGGATGAGCTCGGGCCCCCGCGGGGGCTAATTCCCCTGATGGCTATCAGACAAGAGAACAAGCAGAAAGTTCGACCTGTTCTTGATTACCGGGAACTCAATGAACACGTTGACCCGTACACTTCGGGGGCTGACGTTTGTGCTCATAAACTGCGAGAGTGGCGACGGCAGGGTGCGGAAGCGGCCATACTGGACTTGCGAAGAGCTTACCTACAAATACGTGTTGAGAAATCGCTGTGGCCATTCCAGACGGTGGTAGTCAAAGGAACTCGCTATTGCTTGACCAGGCTGGGGTTCGGCTTGAATGTAGCCCCGGGCATCATGACGGCGATCATGCGGGCGATCCGGCGTCAGGATAAAGCTGTGCAACAGGCGACATCGTCTTATATAGACGACATTTTTGTCAATGAGAGCCTGCTGTCTGCCCAGGCGGTCAAAGAACACTTTGAGCACTTCGGGTTGTCGTGCAAGGAACCGGAGCGGCTGCAGGATGGGGCGAAAGTGCTCGGGCTGCAGGTGAGCGGAAGTGCAGATGGCCTCCAATGGGGAAGGGGCGGTGAAATCCCGGAAATCCCATCTACCATCACACGTCGGAGCACGTTTTCCGTGTGTGGAAAACTGGTGGGTCACTTCCCTGTGTGTGGGTGGCTCCGAGTGGCTGTGGCGGCTATAAAGCGACGGGCAACTTCTTTGTCAACAGGATGGGACGATGAGGTGCGTGATCCTTCCCTGCGAAGCATGCTGGTGGAAGCTGTGGCCAGAGTGACCAATGATGACCCTGTACGAGGGAGCTGGTGCGTCGATGGGAGTGAGTTTACAGTTTGGGTGGACGCCAGCTCACTTGCCCTTGGCGTTGCTCTGGCAGTCAACGGAAGTATAGTAGAAGATGCCTGCTGGCTCCGGCCAGAGAATGACGCTAAGCACATAAACCTAGCTGAACTCGATGCTACACTGAAAGGAGTCAATCTAGCGCTTCAGTGGCAGGCTAGCGTCCTCCACGTTATCACGGATTCCACGTGTGTGCATCGGTGGATGACCGATGCCTTGAACGGAAAAGCACGGCTGACAACGAAGGCATCGGCCGAAATGTTAATCCGGAGGCGGCTTGCTACCCTAACCGAAACCATCAATGAATACAACTTGGTCATAGATGTGACACTGGTGCAGTCCTGTTTGAATCGAGCGGATCGATTGACCAGAGTGCCTCGCCGTTGGCTGGACCTGCAGAAAGAAGTGAACGAACCAGCACCTGTAAATTGTGCTGCGGTGGGACGTAGACTCAGCCCAGAGCGTATCGCTGATGTCCATTGCCAAAGCGGGCACCCTGGTGTAAACCGAACCTTTTACTTCGCCAGGTTGGTTGACCCCTCTGTGTCACGGAGGGCTGTGAAATCTGTTGTGAGAAGTTGCAACACCTGCCAATCGATCGACCCAGCACCTGTCCGGTGGAAGAAGGGCACACTCGGTGTGAAGTATAACTGGGATAGGATTGCGATGGACATAACTCACTACAACGGGGGGAATTTCTTGACCCTTATTGACTGCGGACCGTCCCGATTTGCATTGTGGCGGTCCCTTCGCCGGCAGGATACGGCTGCCATTGTCCATGAGTTGGAAAGTGTGTTCCTTGAGCGTGGCCCTCCTTCTGAGATATTGACCGACAATGGCCCTGGGGTGTCCGTCTGCGTTTTCGGTGTGCCCATGTGCCCAGTGGGAACGGAATTATTGAGCGCAACCATAGGACTATCAAGACCATCGCAGCGCGGAAGGGGTGTACGGTGGCTGAAGCAGTCTATTGGTATAACGTCACCCCTAAGGACGATACTTCACCCTCCACCGCGCCAGCTAATGCGCTACATACATACCATGTCAGGGCGAGAGGTTTGGAGAGCAGCTTACTGCCCGAACCAGAACCTCCACAGGAGAAAATGAAAAAAGGAGATGTCGTTTGGGTTAAAAAACCCCGAGGCCAGTGCACGACTCGTTACGGAACCGGTCGTGTCACTGAAGTGATCAGCCCGCAGGCGGTGCGAGTTGATGGAGTACCCCGTCACATTAAAGACTTAAGATCGGTATTCCAAACGCAGCTGCCATTTAACGAGGATAATGACATTGAATCCGTGACCAGTGAACCATCATTCTGGTTCATGACGGCTTCATCGCGCAGCGACACTGAGAGTGATAGCCTTGAATGTACTGACCCTCCCACTGCTGATGAAAGCCCGGACAGTGATGCTGCGATGCGTAGCCTCAGGTTCGCTGACCTTCCTGCCACGGAAGACAGCACGGATGACGATGAGGCCCCGAATCCCCCTCCCCGAAGAAGCACTCGAAGAAAAAGGACACGGCCTCCCTGCTCTTTCTGTGATAATGAGATCAGGGGGGAGTGTGTTATAAATTGTGAAAACATGGGATTACCTGGCAAACGGTCTCGATGCGCGCTCTGCAGGGCTGGACCGCCCAAAGAGCGGCAAGATGGCGTCCTAGGCTTAATATCGCCAGGTAATCCCGTGAAATCTCGTGTTCTCTCGCGGAGACGAGAGTCCAGTTTGATATAAAAACGGGTCGCTGGAGGCAAGACGGCAGAAGGCTGAGAGCGTAGTCTACGAGGGACGACGTGGAAAGAAGAAGAGAAAGAAGAAGAAGAAGAAGAAGAAGAGAAAGAAGAAGAAGAGAAAGAAGAAGAGAGAGAGGAAGAAGAAGAGAAAGAAGAAGATAACGAAGTAGAGAAAGAAGAGGTGGAAGATTAATTTTTTCTGCTACAAGTACTGTATTTATTTGCAAAAGAAATGTAGATTCTAAATATGAGTATTGTCCATTAAAGGAATGTTTTACTAACAAAAACTAATCAATTAACATTTGATTGTTTTCTAGATAAGGGTTCCTCCGATAAATATGCTTAATTTAACCCGAAATAACTTTTGATATTTTAAAGGCATCAACATTAATTCCTAACACCCCACGGAAATGGTAAATACTTATCCCGTACACAGTTATTTTTATTATTTTATTTTCTTGGAAAATTCAAAGTGTTTCTGGAGCTAATTTATTGAAAGTCATTGATGAATAGAATTAAAGTTCGTTGTTCACAATTGAGAATTATGAGTTATTTGTGTGCCTAACTAAAGATAAAAAGGAGCCACTAATCTAGAAAATAACTGATGCTTTCGTAAAGTTTTATTTTATTTTTATTTGTAAACATTTAATGTGAGAAAAACGAATACAATAAAACTGACTCAACTTCTTCCATGTAAAAAAAACAATAACAAAAAAAAGCACGGAAAAAATGTATTATAAAAAATAGAGAACTCTTCTATCTCCTTCTATGCTTCGGAAGTGAATTACTTCCCTTGATCACTCTTTCTTTTTTAGTCAGCCATTGTTTCTCAGAGAGACTAGACCCCTCCGGAGATCTTTGTTGAATAAAGCTTCTTCAAGCAAACTCAGTCTTCTTATCCTTTTGACTAACTCATTACAGTATTATTATAAAAAATAGCTATAAATAAATTATTTCGATAGTGTATCATTTTGTTTGTTTTATAAATTAGTCTGTCATGTTGAATTCTGCATTTGTAGATGCGTTCAGGAATCATTATAAGCTTCGAACCATACGGTGGTCTGCCATGCTTATGTCAAAGTATGCATTTTTAGACGCATCCACAAATCATTATAAGCTCTGAACTATATGTTGGTCTGTCATGCTTATGCCCAAGTAAAAGCAGGTTGTTAAACTGTCATAGTATTTTAAATAAGTCCATGTATCGATATAAAAACATTGACAGTGTAGTAGTTTTACAGGAAGCATTGGCCATCTGTCGATCTGTCACACCAAAATTTGATTTAGCGGTTTTAGATACCTCCACGAATTGATATATTAGAAATTTGACATGCTCAAGTGTGAAGTAGATTTTTTTACATTTATTCATGAATTATAAGCAGCTCTGTGCGTCAATTTATTTAATCAAGTTTCACATATCATTTTTAGACGATTCCACCTGTCTCTATAGGAAACTGTCATTCATTTTATTTGATCAGAGAAAGGCTTACAATCGAAATGAGTAGATCTAGTGCCTTTTCATCCCAAACAGAAAGATCCGGGGAGTTGACTGCATGTGTAAGGCAGAAGTGTTACGAAGAAATGTTGACATTCTATTACAAATAAATTGTGAGCAATAATAAAACCATTCTTGTTTGCGATTCTTCATTTTGTTGAACACCTTCTGCAGGGATCAGTAAAGAACGGGGATAACATTGCACATACATCTGATATGTCATTCTGTTGGATTATTATGCTGAAATAGCATTTCCCAATATGTCAACCATTCTTAGAAGCACTGTCAATGCATCAGTCTGCAAAGGTGAAGTATGTGGTTACATTTTTAGGTGTTTGGATGAATCGGGATAAGAAGCCGTCTGTCTGTCACGTTTACGTCTCAGACATGGACTCATAGTAAGCTATCTGTGAAGCTGCGTACTCCTAGTCAGGGTTAGGGTTAACCAGTCATCACCATGTTCTCCAACCTCAGACGCGAATGAAGGCTGCCGAATGTTTAGACTAAATCTGCCCAAAACAAAATACATGGGTTCCTCTTGTAATTTCAATACTTATTTATTCTTCTTTCAGCATTTTGGTATTCATGCTGATAACCAGTTGTTAACCTCACCGTTTCTCGCAGATCTGCGACTGGTGACAATATCTGATGCTAAACTTGAAATATCTTAATATACCACATATATAATATATACATATATATATATATAGTCTCGGAAGTTTCTCAACCATTAAAACTATATAAAAAAAACAAAAAAAAAACAAAAAACTTATAGTCTCAAGTCTTCCAGTGGAAAATCACTCATGTAAGTCAATTTATTTTTTACAGTTATTATATTAGTTAGTTTCTAACACTATTTTAAGGGATCATCAGTTGTTTACCATGAAAAACTGTTTCGGGAATACATACATATATATATGCTGAAGTATTAGTTAACAATGCTAAACCATTATTTTTAGCAATAGACAGTTGCTTATCAGGCGGCATTTTCAAGCAATCAAAAGAACAAACTGGTTTTCATTCGGCCTTTTCCGACTATTTACGTAATTCTGTGTCGGCAAAAGTCGGTTTTGTCTGGTTCAAAACTGTATCAGTACCAACTTCCTCAATACTAAGTTCAGGTGGCAATACAAAAAATAAATTTAAAAAAAACAACGGAAAAGATTTGTGCAATGTGAGCGCTTTAAAAATCAATTTATATTCTACACGACTGCAAAAACTCAATTTTACTCCCAAAACGTAATTATTTAATTGATAACATGCTATAATTTCAACAGAAAATAAAACACCACAATCGATTTTCAAGAAATTTAGAAAATAGCAAAAAATAAATAAAATAAAGTAATAATAATGATGACAATAATAATAATTAAATTGGTTTCATGTCCAAGAACAACTCAAAAAATCAAAAAGTAAACAAAAATACAGCGAATTAAAATATACAGATCGGTTGAAAATTAGATTTTCTGACCAATTGATGACAGTTATTAGCTGTGTTTTTTGTAATTTTCGAGTTGTTAAACCTATGACGTCAGTGTTTCATTTCGAGTAATATCACACGCCTTTTTGAATATGTCACGTTTACAAGACTCAAAAGCTATCGATAAAAATGTAAATAAAAGCGCTTTAAAATATTCTAAACCAAACAAATTAGGAAGGTAAGTAGAGAAGTAACTTTTCTTGCCTTTGGTAACAAATATTTGTTGACTATTTGTTTTTTTGTTTGTTAACACCTTTTTTCTCTGTTGAAAATTGTTAACAATCGCCAAAATATATACATATATTTGTTTTTATTTAGTTTTACCACCAAGTTTTTTAGGCTGTTTACATGTGTAGTGTCGAAGATCACGTACCAACGTGATCGGTACGAGAGCAGGAAGCAGCAGCAGCAGCGACATAGCTAGGGACATAGATAGAGAGATTACGACCGTTGATACACACATGTTGTTATAACCCTTGTTAAATAAAGATATGTTTACAACCACCACAATTGACTGTTGTTTATTACCAAACACCACAAACTGGCGACGACGATGAGATGAAATTCTACACAAAAAAAAAGCAAAGAAAGACATCTACAAAAAAAAAAGTGCAAACAACGAACTTTTCTACGAAAAAAAAACACGAAAAAAGAGGTCACACGTGCTACAAGAGAGAAAGAAAAATATACTTTTTTTCTTCCAAAGGAAAAGTACAGAAAAAAACGAGAGATAAGTAATTCGTTTGTTATCACATTTATTGTCTTTAAATAACAATCCTTTTGTTATTCACATCTTATTGTCCTTTTAAACAACAATATGGCAAAATTCGTCACATTGGGGGGGGGGGGGGGCTAAGCCCTCCACGTGCGTTAGATACGATCGGAGATTCAGAGTCTTTACATAAAAGATGGGTAAATTGGAAAACCGATCTGGAAATTTTCATACTAGCTTCAGGTGTCATAAATTCTGAGCAAAAAAGAGCTATCCTTTTGTTAACAGGAGGCGAGGGTCTGTGTGAAATTTGGACGAATTTCACGGACGAACAAAAAGTCGGACACGAGGCTAATAAAGAAAGAGTCGATGTATTCCGAACAGCTATAGAACTGTTTGACAAAACTTTCGCTCTAAAGGAAAGTATCCCTAAAGCGCGTTCAAGATTTTGGGAGTCTGAACCAAACACGGGAGAAACCGTGAATAATTATATCACTCGCTTAAAGAGTTTGGCGAAGGTGTGCGGTTTCACTCCAGAACCGAACGAATTCGTCAGAGACAAGATCCTTCTTCGCATAAAGGACGCGAAACTAAAAGCCAAATTATATGGTGAAAGCAACTTGACGTTGGATTGTCTCATCCAAATTATTGGGACGTACCACCACAAAGAGGCCCTAATTTTAGGATCTACTTGTACGTCTGATATAAATAGATTAAGCGACAGACAAAAACCTAAACCAAGCCACAATGTGTCATCTGCATGTTATAAGTGGGGGGGGGGGAATGGACATTTTGCAAGAGATTGTGTTAGAAGCAAGCATCACAAGTGTGGAATCTGTGGGAAAAAGGGACATTTTGAAGTCTGTTGTTTCTACAAAAACAAACAAACAAAAACGCAGAATAGAAACGAACATGACAGAGCCCCAAAATACAGTCGTGGTGGACGAAAGCATTATCATAACAAAGGAATTCAACAGAATGTAGGGGAAAGGGAAGATAACAAAACTGGTGGTGCTAATGGGTTTAATTTATTCAAAATATCAATGAGTGAAAATGTAATAAACCTCAAAGTCAGAAACACCACCATCCCTTTAGTGATAGACTCAGGAGCACAGCATAATACATTATCTGTAAAGGACTTCAAGAAAATAGAAAAAGAAGGACTCAAAATTAAGCTCCAGCCAGATTCTACTAAACTATACCCCTATGCTAGTGAAAAACCACTTCCCCTTCTAGGAAAGTGCATATTGAAGGTTGAAGTTCCTAGCACAAATCGCTACATAACAGTTCCATTTTTTGTCATACCACAGGCCCAAGCGTCACTTTTAAGTGGTAGAACTAGTAAAAGACTAGGACTTTTAAGTGTGGGCGTTAACGCCAACATCTTGAACTGCTCGGAACTGGATATATGGACAAGAATACTAAAAGAATTTCCAAAGGTTTTCAGTAGATTGGGGAAACTGAAAAACTACCAATTAAAATTCAAAATAAATCCAGAAATTATACCTGTCACTCAGCCAGTACGTCGGATACCATTCAAGCGGCGGCAATGTGTCCTAAACAAATTGCAAGAACTGGTTGATCTGGATGTAATTGAGAGGGTCAGGGAACCTTCTCAATGGGTGAATCCTTTAGTGACAGTGGAAAAAAGGCCCGAGGACAATGGAAAAAGCGATGTGAGGATATGTATCGACATGCGTAGAGCAAACGAAGCTATCGTTCGAGAACGTCATCCAGTGCCCACGATTGAGGAAACTATACAAGAAATGGCTGGAGGCAAATATTTCTCAAAAGTAGATTTGAATATGGCCTACCATCAAATAGAGTTGCATCCAGACTCCAGAGAAATCACAACATTTGCTGCACCTGATGGGCTATACCGGTATAAAAGACTTATGTTTGGGGTAAACATGGCCTCAGAAAAATTTCAGCAAATCATAAGTCAGGTTATAGCTGGCTGCCCAGGAGCATACAACATGTCAGATGACATCATAGTAGTCGGGAAAACAGAAAGTGAGCACGACACTAGACTCGCCAAAGTTTTCCAACACCTAGCCGAACAAGGACTGACCGTCAATGGAAAGAAGTGCCAGATTAAAATGACATCTATAAGATACATGGGCCACATTCTGACACAAGACGGCTTGAAGGTCTCGGACGAAAAGGTGAAGGCTGTAGTTGATGCTCCTCCACCAAAAGATGCATCACAGATGAGGAGTTTCTTGGGACTGGCCCAATTCTGTGCTAAGTTTGTGCCCCATTTTGCTAGTGTAACTGCACCACTTTGGGATCTTACAAGACTAGATTCTGATTGGAAATGGGAAGAAGAGGAACAATATTCCTTTAACAAACTAAAGAAAGGGTTAATTGAAGCGCCAGTCATGGCATACTACAGTGTTGAGTTGCCAACTAGAATCACAACTGATGCTTCTCCCGTTGGCGTGGGTGCAATCATTGAACAACAGCAGCTAAACGGATACTGGAAACCAGTATACTATGCCAGTAGGAAGCTCACACCAACAGAGTCCCGATATTCTCAATTTGAAAGAGAAGCACTGGGAGTATTCTGGGCATGCAAAAAGTTCAGTCTGTACCTCATTGGATGTGACTTTCAGATCCTGACTGATCACAAAGCGCTGGTAAAGGTACTATCACCTTCCTCGAAGCCCCCTTCAGCAAGAGTGGAGAGATGGCTGTTGTTTCTACAACAGTTCACCTACAAAGTCATCCACATTCCTGGCCGAACCAATAAGGCGGACCTGCTGAGTCGACAGCCCGTTGAAAACCCAGACAAAACTGAGGAAAATGAAACAATAGACTACATCTACAGTATCATTAAAGATACTGTACCTCAGGCACTGACTCCCTGTGAAGTGGAAAAAGCTTCAAAGGATGATGCTACGATCTCCAAACTTCGGCAAGCTATATCCGAAAATGACTGGACCCATTTCAAAGGTACTGCATTTCATGCAATCAAAGATGAACTCTGGATAGCAGGACAGATGGTCATCCGAGGACGCAGGATCATAATCCCTGAGGCACTTCAGGGGCGGGTAGTTGTACTGGCTCATGAAGGACACCAAGGGATTGTGCGAACCAAAAATCGCCTACGGTCCAAAGTTTGGTGGCCAGAGATGGATAGAATGGCAGAAAAGCGAGTAAAAGCGTGTTAACCATGTCAAGTGGTTGGCAAAAATGCCCCTCCAGAAGAACTAGAGAGTACACCGCTGCCTGACCAACCCTGGACCTATGTAGCTGTTGACCTACTGAGTGTCTCCGAAGGGAACTACCTGCTGGCTGTTGTCGACTACTACTCAAGATGGCCAGAAGTTGCGCATATGAAAATAGCAAATGCCAAAAATGTAACGGGTGCACTAGAAATGATGTTCAATCATCATGGATATCCCAACTATCTGAGGAGTGACAACGGACAGCCATTCTCATCAAGAGAATTCAATGAGTATATGAATACTCACGGCATCACCCAGGTGAGAGGGATCCCGTATTGGCCACAGTCCAACGGCGAAGTGGAACGGTTCAACAGAACAATCCTAAAGGCAATTAAAATCGCCAAAGTCGAAGGGAAAGACTGGAGGACTGAACTAAGGAATTTTCTGTTCCAATACCGAACCACCCCTCACACAGTAACCGGAGTATCCCCAGCGAAGTTACTAATGAACCGCGAACTCCGAGGTAAGCTGCCAAGTATTGTAGGAGCGTCCACTGATTTTAGTGACGTACATGATAAGGATGCTCTACACAAACTAAAACGCAACATAGCTGCTGACCAGAGAAGAGGAGCCAGAGACCAACAGATCCAGAGAGGGGACACAGTATTGTGTAAAAATTTACACAGAACAAACAAGCTGGACGCTCGGTTCGAGTCTCAGCCCTATCAAGTTGTGGAAAAGAAGGGAAATGCTGTTCTAATACAACAACCCCAAGGCCAAGTGAGAATGAGAAACGCTGCCCATGTAAAAAAGGTACCCGGCGACATGCAGTATAGTCCTGACTACACCGACGTCCCTAAAGCAGTTTACTCTCCCCCTGATACAACCCACTGGCCCCCTACTTCTACAACAGATATCGAAGACACACACCTCAACCCAATCGATGCACTTCCCATCTCCAGTCCAGACCCTAAGGAAACTGCTCAAGAACCCCTAACACCGGCCCTAACTGCCCCTAGTGGTTCAATCAGAACACCTAGAGTAAGATCCACCCCAGTGTGGCAAGAAGACTTTATAGTGACATAAATTTATAAAAAAAAAAGAGGGAAGATGTAGTGTCGAAGATCACGTACCAACGTGATCGGTACGAGAGCAGGAAGCAGCAGCAGCAGCGACATAGCTAGGGACATAGATAGAGAGATTACGACCGTTGATACACACATGTTGTTATAACCCTTGTTAAATAAAGATATGTTTACAACCACCACAATTGACTGTTGTTTATTACCAAACACCACAACATGTTATCGTCTAAAAAAGATAGAAGTTAAGGCACTTCCGTAGATTAACATTCCCGGCAAATCAATGTTTTCATTTTAGGAGAGTTCTATCCGCAGCAAGGGAAGACAATCACTGAATTAATTTAAGTTATTGAATTTATCTTAATGGACGTAAATGATCTAAATCTTGAAGAATTTTTTTTAACTATAGAGAAATATAAGCTGGTAGCCATTTAATCACTTTCTTTTTATTTAAAAAAAACTATTCGCCCCCCCCACACACAATCACATTTTCAAATAATTAGTTTTAATTTATTTCAAAATTTTAATTTAATTCAATAAATGTTCTATTAATTACTGTTTTATTTTGTGTTATTTTAATATATTGGTTTTGTTTCATGTTTGATTTACCAAAAAGTTTCACAAACTTGACCATAAATTCAATTATTGTCTTCCCTTGCCGTAGACGGAACTCTCCTAAAATGAAAACAATTAATTTGTCGGCGATGTAAATTTACACAATTGCCGAAGTTAATATTTCTTTTTGGATGAATTAGCATAGGGTGTTGGGTTCCAGTACACAGAAAGAGATATGAAGATTACGATTGCTTCTCCAATTTAATGCCATCGACGAACATATATTTTATTAGTTAGCACGATAAGCGATTGGATAAAAAATATTTATATGAAATATGTATATTTATATAACAAATGATGTTTATATAAATATAACTAATAGCAGATTTTTTCTCGATTTTACTGATGATTAAAAATGTTGAAATAAATTAAACATCACAGAAAGTAAAAAATATAAAAATACGTAAATGAAAGGAAAAATTGATTCCAATAAATCGTCTTACATTTTTATTGGTGCCGAATACCATAGAATTGTTTGATTCCTACATAATCCTTTTACGTGTCGTATATATATATTTTGGTGCTTGTGCATATCAACCCTGACATGTTAGATCGCTCTTAAAAATAAAATAGCTAAAGAAATGTATAAACTTTGTTATGTACTTACGTGGTAGATGAAAAAAAGACTGTACACCAAAAATTATTCAAATTCATCAAGTATTTATTTAATTATAAAAAAAAAAACGATTTTATCACTCGGTAGATATTTCCACCATTTTCCAGTGGTCAAGGACGATAACTCATATTTTCACGATTTCCGGGTTTGGGGGGGGAGAGTCTCTATTGTTTACAAAAATGTTAAAATGCGGCAGCACTTTTACCCGCCGCCCACCCAGCCCCCGGGGCCAGCATTTTGGCTCACGTGACTCAATCGTAGTCACTTATAAACAGAATAGTCTTCCGTATTAACAATTAGCATATATCCCACCCCCAATACATTTTTTTTTGTTTATTAATTATTTACCTTACGAAATAGAATGAAGATTGATGGATTTTCCGCCCACCGCCGCCCAGCGCCAGCATTTTGGCTCACGTGACTCAATAATTAATAAACAAACAAAAAAATGTATTGGGAGTGGGATATATGCTAATTGTTAATACGGAAGACTATTCTGTTTATAAGTGACTACGATTGAGTCACGTGAGCCAAAATGCTGGCGCCGGGGGCTGGGCGGCGGTGGGCGGCATATCCATCAATCTTCATTCTATTTCGTAAGGTAAATAATTAATAAACAAAAAAAATGTATTAGGGGTGGGATATATGCTAATTGTTAATACGGAAGACTATTCTGTTTATAAGTGACTACGATTGAGTCACGTGAGCCAAAATGCTGGCGCCGGGGGGATGGGCGGCGGTGGCGGCGGGTAAAAGTGCTACCCTGTCAAAATGTACGTAAAATCATTTTTTTTCTTTTTCTTTTTTCACCACAATCTTATTTTCAGCTAACACGTAAGTACATGATGAAGTTTATACATTCTTTAAATATTTCAATGTCAAGGTTGATATGCACAAGCACCTATATTTTTTTACTTTAAGTTAATTAAAATGCATAATGCTGAAATCCCTTTGAAGATAAATACTGGGGGAATACTTTGCATTATCTTCCCCTGTCATTTGACTCTTCAAAATTAAAGATTTTTTTGCCCTGTAATACAGAAGCACCGAAATGTTTTTTTAGACGTAAATTAATATCGACATTTTCCCTGAAGAAATTGGGTGCTTGCGGACTGTAGGTCCGAAAAAAAACAAAAACTTTTATCTTTAATTTAAGGAGAGTCAAATAAGGGGGAGAGAACTCTAGTTTCCACCACGATGTATCTTAAAATGGATTTTACTATTGTAATTATTTTAAAATAAAGTTTTTTTTTAATGTATACGTAAAAGGAACTGTTTTCAAACAAAGTGCCGAATTTTACCCAGTGTAAAACTCATTTATTTTAAAAACATTATTTCCCGTGTGTCATGTTTTTTCCCCATCCATTTACGTATTTTTTCCTTCTGTGATAATTTATTTTAAGAAATCATTTTATTTTTCATTGGTGCCGAATGCGGTGATTGTTTTATTCCTAAATTATCTTTTTACGTATACATCTTTTAAAACTTTATTTTAGAATAATTACAATTGTAAAATCCATTTTAAGATACATCGTGCTTGAAACTTGAAACTAGAGTTCTCCCACCCCACTTATTTGACTCTCCTCAAATTAAAGATAAAAATGTTTTTTCGAACCTACAGTGACAGTCTACAAGCACCAGAAATTGTTTACGCATCATAAAACAATTTAATAACGAAAAAAAAAAAAAAACTTATGAAACATTATACTTACTTGTATGTGAACGTATTTCGTATATCTTATCCGCTTTTAAGAAATTAATTAAATGTGTGAAATAAAAGATAAGATATAGGTTTAAGGGAGTCGAGCTGAAAATTCAAAATGGTGACCACTGACGAGAAAAGCAGCTCCGCAGAAAACATCAGAGGTAAAATAAATAAAGAAAGAAAGAGAACCACTTTGACAAGTAGTACGATCCTTAACGGGTGTCTGTCAACTTGTGTAGTCCAAGTATCTTTTACAATAATCAACACAACGAGAACAGTAATAAAAACAAATATACAACAAATGTCGAAAAAATCGTTCGACTGGTAGAAAGGTGTGTCATTTTAGAGGATGTCAATGGATTGAATAGAAACATAACGACAGAGATCAGGTTCTATAAAAAATGGCGTCCTTTATTTACATCAGGCAAAACATGAGTGCCCCGGTAAAGGGGCGTAACTCCAGACGGTGAAACTCTTATTCAGTCCCTCATGCAACATGAATAGTAGAAGTGCAGTAATAATTAGTCAAGATTGTCTTCTTGTGAAATACTGCCGATTCGCGACTTTCCACCGAAATCGGGAAGTCAATTAACAGTTGTAACTAATGACGAGTACTCCTTGGGGGGGGGGGAGCTGTAAGCTTGGTAACAAAATAAAGAGATAGTATCGGAACAGGTTAACAGAGGTGCGACTGAGAGCAAGTCCCAATGTTAATGCCGCTCTCTAGTAGTGAGGTAGATTTTATAACAATCGACTGCCTTCTCTACTCGTATAAAAGGTTCGAAGTCATCAGGTTTCACCTTCCGGTCCTCCCCTTCTGTCCGTGTGAGTATCGTCACTTCTGTTTTCACAAACTCCCAAACAAGAGAAAAGAAGAAAAAAAAGAAAAAAAGTGTGGTGAGGTAGGCTGTAGTTTGAAGTCGTACCCAGGACCTTTAATTTAAGCTGGAAGTAAGCTGGATCTGTCTCGCCAGCGTTTGCGAAGAGCGCACTCAGGACAGTATGATTTCTGTCTCTCCGGCGGAGCCCTTTCCACACCCGCACATCTAAAATGGAACCATTTGTTACACAGATCACAGGCAATCATGTTCTCATCTCCCTGAGGGGAATTGCATTTCGGGCATAACCACAGTGTGCTCTTTTCTCCTATGGGGCTGCTCGGAATGTTGGATGGGAAAGAGGAGTCTGCGGTTTGTCCAGCCTCCTCTGGTGAAAGGGAAAGCTCCAATGAAAATAGATTTTCAAGAAAATGCATCACTACTGCACTATCACTCTGCCTGATACGAGCCGACCTAATGATACCCCTGTCAGATCCTAAAAGTTCTAAGACGGACCCCAAGAGCCAAAAAGGTTTTGGTTAAGGGGGCTCTTAATGAGGACAACATCATTTACCCGTAACTGGTTTGTGAAGGGCTCCTGTGATCGGCCTTGGGGCCTCTCCCTAAGACAGAGGAGATATTCCTCATACCACACATGTCGGAAACTTTCTAACCATTCATTCCGCAGCATCATTGCCTCGACCAATTTTCTGCAACCAGAGGGAGCTTTATTTGTCAAGGCACCTGCTCCTAGCTTCAACATCAATCCAGGGTTTTTCCTGGGTCGCAGGAACATACTAGGGGTCACGACCTCTAGTCCTCGGTCTGTAAATTCCCAGTAGGTCAGAGGACGATTATTGACCGCCCTCTGGATGCCCGAAATGATAGTCAGTCGCAAGAAGTAATCCAATCATCCCCTGCCTATGGTTTTGTACAGGCATGTTTTAACAGTTTGTATGCATCTCTCCCACACACCTCCATACCAGGGAGAATACAGGGGAATAGTGCGCAGCTGGATATTGGAGGTGGCAAATTTCTCTTGGTATTCGTGAAACAGAGCGAGTCGGGCAAACAGCTTGCCGCTGTCTACAGATGTCTTAGCATTATCTGAATAAAGTGCTTGAGGCACACCATAAAGGTTAGTGAACATAACCAAGGCTTGCACGAAAGATAACATTCCCATGTCAGGCACCACCTGCACATGTATAGCTCTGATGGACATGCAAGTGAATAGTAAAAGGTACACCTTTTCTTCCGTAGACCTGCTCTTGATCCAAAAATGTCACGTAAAATCCACTCCAGTGTTTTGGAAGGGCTCCGCAAACTCGATCTGGGACACTGGAAGACTAGCCAGATTAGTGGGGAGAACAGATCTTGAATTGTATTTCCTACATAAATGGCAAGATGCCAAGGCCTTAGTGACCGCCTGTCTCCCTTGAGGAATTCAAAAACCACAACGCCTGACCTCCGCTAGAGTAGCCCCACTCCTAAATGGGCGCTCCTGTAATGGCAATCCAGAATGATAAGTTTAGTGATGTGGTGGTCCTTGCCCAACAAGATGGGCTTTTTTACCTCGAAACTGAGGTGTGGTGATCTGTATATTCAGCCTCGTGAATGGATAAGGCCATCCTGGTCCAGAAACAAGTCAAGAGAATGGATCAATGGAGGGACCGATTTTCCAGAGGGATCCTGTAAGAAATCTAATTCCACCAAGCAGGATTGTGCCTGTAAGTTCTTCACATATATTTTGGCCCGCATCCCCATGGCGTCCCCTAAGCCTATTAATGAACGCAAACACCAAGGTCACCATTCTGAGAAGGCGGGAGAATTGGGAGAAACGTCCAAAGTTGATGCAGGGAGTACAATCTGTCTCAAGGGCCATGGAAACACCTACACAAGCTGATGTCATTTGCTGGAAATGCTCGCTGAGACATGGCATATCCTGTACTGGCCAGGCAGAACTTCCTCCCCCCAACTAAGACGGAACATGATACCGAAATTTGAAAACCGACCTGAACTTTTTCAAAGACATTCCTCTGGTAATGAGATCAGCTGGGTTTTGAGATGTATGGATATAACAGAACACCGATTCGAGTCCGTGGAGAGTAGCAAGTTGACTCCTCATATGAAGGACATCCTTCAGCCGATTTTGTGCAAAAACATTCTTACTTGCCATAGATTGTGAGAGAATCCACAACAAGACCACCTGTGCATCAGTTGCTATATACAACTTGGTGGGGATCAAACTCCTGCAGCCCACCAACACTGAGGGCAAGCACTTTAGAGCTAAGTATATGGCCATTAGCTCCAATGTCGGGAGCGACTTCGTCTTGGAGGAGGTTACTTTGGCTTTGGAAAAAATCAACTGGGGACGACCGTGCTGCAAGACGTATGCCATAAACCCATATGCCTCAGCAGAGGCGTCACAACTAAACGAATAACCCTAACCTCTTGACCTGCCTGGAAGGCGCAACGGTGAAACTGCAAGTCACTCAGGTCAGACCGATCCCAAGCAAGAGTCCTCCATAACATTTTATATTCATCTGGGATCTATTCATCCCATCCTAGTCCTCTCTTCCATAATTTGGCCATTAGTACTCGACTCCACAGGGTCACAGGAAGGCAAAGGGACAAAGGATCAAAGATTTTAGCAGCTTCAACCAGTATTCTTCGCTTGGTCGAAGCATCCGGCTAGTATTTCACCGGTTGACATTCATTTCTTGTTAGTGGGGCATAGCAATAACCTAATACTCTCTCCCAACTGCCTCCATGGATGCTGAGAGTGCCGTCCTGACTCATTTTTTCTCTGAGGGTGTCACAATTGGAGTTGCAGGCAAGCTCTGGAGATGGAGTACAATTCGGTAATGATTTCTGGTTCTGCTTCTGTCATTACCAGGTTGTCCATGTAAAATCGCTCCTCCATCATAGATCGACAACGGTCCGGGGGGAAATTGTGCTGCATGGAATTTTAATATGCAACCTAGGATGAAGGGACTTGACACAAACCCAAAAATGATTGTCATGTACCTGTAACAACGAAGTTGATCTCCATCGCGGAGGAAGCAGCAAAACCTGTTCTTATCAGACTCCAGTTTCAGATGAATCATCAGAAATACCTTTCTAATATCTGCTAACAACACATATTTGTAAGACCTGAACGCAAGCAAGAGATTCAGCATATTGCCGGTCAGATTAATCACAGGGTAGGCTGCTTCGTTTAACGAAACAGAGCTTCCAACCTTTAAACTACAATTGAAGACCGGTCGAATCTTGGTAGTAGAAGTTGGGTCCGTCTTCATGATGGGTCGGTGAGGAATCCACACATAATTTTTGAATTAGTGAGGAAATACTTTGATCTCCTCAATGGTGCCATCTAGTTCTTGTTGACAGAATACCTCCTGGTACTCCTGGTCGATTTCAGCAAGAGATTCCTCCTCGGGAAGCCCCAGCGATTCCATGCTGAACATGAGCTCCAATCCCCTTTACACCTGCCGGTCCCGGAAGAAATCTCCTTATGGATCTGTATAAGTGGATTCAGACTCCAACACAAAGCACAAAAGGGATGATTCAACATTCTCCGTAGAATCCAATACCCTGCAGAAAGAAAGGCCTACATTTTCCTGATGAGATCGGTTCTCCTTGGGGAGGAAAGAATCTTCTCTTCCAAAGAGAATGAGCCCGGATGGCACTGAAAAGGCCTGGCCTCGAGCGCAGGGCACAATTTGAAGGGGTCTCAAATGTTGAATGACATCCAGTCCAAAAATACCTTGAATCTTAATTCGGTTGGTACTCCTCGAGAAGTGTATATAACCATTCCCCAGAAATTGTCCAACAGGTCATCTAGATGTTCCAAGCGTGATGAAAGATCCAATTTCTCATGCATTAGAATGGGGAGTAGCAATATTTGTTCCATTCCCAGACCGGTCTTCAGAGCAATCTCTCAATAGCACTTCCTATGTTGTCTCTGGAATGTGGTGAGTGAAAGCTCATACTCTCGACTCCCAGAATCAGGGATGTGCAGTGGTTGTAGAGCTTCTTTCGAAACCAAAGTATGCTCGCTTCTGGTGTCCAGCAGGCAGTTAACATGTACGGTCTTGTTTCCCCAAGAGAAGGAGACGTGCATGACAGGAGGAATACTTCCTGTGGCTTCGGTAGAGGTAAGGAAGGAGGTATCTTTATGAGGGGTAGAACCTACTGGTTTCCGTGAATGGGGACATTGAGAACCATGGAACTTTGGGAAGGTAGGACAGGTGGATCTGCCCTCCTTGACACAGTCGTTTGATTGCTTTTCCAGTGTCACTAAGTAAAGAGGACAACGAAGGGATAATTTTGCTCTTTATCTCCTTGGGGAACTTTATGAACAAAATCTGCTGAGTGATTATCTGTAAAATCACAGTCGAAGGAATCTCCCAGTTCTGTGAAGAGAGCAGCAGTTTTGACTAGGAATTCCCCTAAATCAGTAGAGGGGTCATTGTGTTGGACTTTATAATCCAGGATATCTTGGAATATCTGCTGGATGATTTTCTCTTCATCCAAATACTCCGACTTAAGAATGTCTAACGCTGTTTGGTAGTTCAAGTCGCATACACTCAGGTGTTTGATGAGCAAAAGAGGTCTGCCAGTTACGGAATACTTGAGAAAGTTTAGTCTTTTAGTGTCATTCGCCATTCCTGCGACGCAATTCTCAAATAGAGAGAGAAAACTACAAAACCTCATAACGTCCTCTCCCATTTCTCGACAACTAAAGATAGGCACTGTTATATGTACCTGAGGAGAGTTCACTACAAAGGAAGAAGGAGTCATGTGAGGAAAGGAGTCAGATGGTCGAGAGCGTGGAGGCAGGCCAAATGCATTATCAGAGTTGGAGGGGAGAAGAGTTATACGAAGTTGGTGGAGAGAATCCCAAAACCTTGTGTATCCTGAAGACCAACTCTCCATCTCTCCATGGGAGGAGGGGTTATGAAGTCTGATATGGCTAATGTAAGAGTCATTCTGCACCAGATAGGTAATGATCTGTTCCTCGAAAACCGAAAATGTAAGTGAAGAGGTCCTTCCAGCACGTAAACTTGCAAGTTTCGTCTGGACCATATCCTTGATAACTGAAATTTTGTTGCGTACTGTATCGATATTTTCCGCTATTTCACCTGAGGGGGTGAAAAATAGCTGTAACGGTTATTCTTTGAATAAAAACTGTGAAAAGGCAGTAAGACAAGAGCCTAAACTCTTGGGTAGCGTCAAGAACGGCTGCTCCATCATCAGTTGCATAATACCATGTTGTATGTGCCATGTCGCACATGGAAAGGGACCCTGCAATTATCTCCGGTGGGCTTTCCCGAGGCCACAACTCCCATGGACCAGGTCGCCACTAATGGACTGGTTGTGTAAGCTTATTGGCACCAAACAAGGACCCACCTTGGCCAACCCACTCTATAACAAAATAAACATGTCATTACAAAAAAATCAAATCAAACCTAAACCAGACACCCAACAAAAAACACTTTCGCCTCCGCCCTTGAGGCTCGCATTCACAAATATCTGAGGACTAAGAACCAACATCAACGACGTAGAAACCTTTCTCCTAACAAACTTCCCGGATATTCTAGCTCTAAGTGAAACAAACCTTCAATCCTCAATCTCCTCTCACCACTTTGACATGACTGACTACCACCCACTCAACCGTAAAGACTCTGACAAACATATGCACGGGCTAGGAGTTTATGTTCGGAACACCCTCTCCCTGACTAGAGAATATAGGTTAGAATCGGATGACCAAGACTACATGTGCTTTAGATTGACTTTACATCACAGCGTCAGTTACTTATATTTCTTATACTATTCCCCATCGTCCCAGGACTGTACCCATGCTAAACTCTGTCTCTGAAAGCATAGAAAGAACACTCTCAATTGACTCGAATGCCCAGATACATGTATTTGGGGATTTTAATGCACACCACCGTGACTGGCTGGGATCCTTCAGTCTTCCTGACACAGCTGGCAACTCTATGTATAATTTCTCCTTAGCTCACTTCCTCTCTCAGACTGTCGATTTTCCGACCCGCATCCCCGATCGAGTAGACCAGCAAGCCTCACTTGTGCTAATGATTCATGTCACCCTAAAAAGTCGTCCAAAAGCTGATGAACCGTTGCTCAAAATAACGAGATACTACGAGTAGGTTGATTTTGAGTCAATCAGAGATCACATCAGCGACGCCCCATGGAGGGCAACCTTCTCACTCCCTGCTGACCAGTGTGCAAATGAATTAACTGAATGGGTCAAAACAGGGATTGAAGCCTATGCCCCCATGCGAAAATTCTTTAGCAAGCCCCACTCTCCCCAATGGTTCACCTCGGAATGTGCAGCTGCCATTGCTGAGAGGCAACAAGCATTCCATAAATTCGGCCACCATAAGTCAGCTACTAATAGACAGAAATTTATAGAGTCAAGAAATAATTGTAAGGCCGTGATAGGCGAAGCAAAGAGAAGGTATAATGAGTTAACAAAAAAACGCATTCAGTCACAGAAACTAGGTACTCGTGACTTCTGGAAAATCTACAATAGTGTAGTGAACAATGGTCAATCAACGATTCCCCCACTATCAAACCACAATGATGTCGTTTGCACGGCCACTGATAAGGCTGAACTACTTGCCCAGCGTTTCGACTCAGGACTCAGAAAACCACCCCCTTCCTAAATTCCCATTGCAGACCGAAGCCACACTTGATAACCTACTCATCACCCCATTCCAGGTCAGAGACATCATAAAACACCTTGACACTTCCAAAGCCTGTGGGTCTGATCTCATACCAGTAATAGTAATAAAGAAATGTTCTGCTGAACTGGCCCCTGTCCTCTCCAAACTCTACAATAAATGCCTAGCTGAATCTTGCTTCCCCGATAGCTGGAAAATTGCCTCTGTGGTACCAGTCTACAAGAATTCTGGGAATAGAACCGATCCTCAGAACTACCGCCCAATCAGTCTACTTCCGATCTTTGCTAAAATCTTTGAATCCTTAATCAATCTAGCAATAGTCCAGCACTTAGTTAATGCTAAACTTCTTTCTGACCGCCAGTATGGATTTAGACAAGCACGATCTACTGCAGACATCCTAACGGTCATCTCTGAACGCATATATCATACACTCAACAAGGCAGGTGAAACTAGGGCAGTAGCGCTTGATATATCCAATGCCTTTGACAATGTATGGCATAAAGGGCTTCTCCTGAAAATACGTTCATACGGTATTACTGGGCAATTACTTAATATAATTAGATCCTTCCTAACCAAAAGAAAAATCCAGGTTGTCCTCGATGGCCGTTCATCTAAGCAGCATGGCATAAATGCTGGTGTACCCCAGGGATTTATCCTTGGACCTTTATTGTTCCTGATCTATATAAACGATCTCCCTGATGACAGAGTTTGAGATTGGTTTATTTGCTGACGACACCACGCTTAACTCTTGTCATGTTGGCAAAACCGACGCAATCATATGCGAGGCAATGGCTGAATCCTTAGAAAATGACCTCCAGGCTGTAGTGGATTGGGGTCATAAATGGTTGGTAACTTTTAATGCCGCAAAGACAAAGCTCCTTTCCTTCAATAACTACAAGAAATCTCTCCAACCACCGATTGGCATAGCAAATAACATCCTACCTGAGAGTTCAACATTCAAACTCCTCGGCCTAACCTTCACAGGTAACATGAATTGGAACAAATACATTGAAGACATTGCCAAGGCTGCAGCAAAGAAGGTGGGCTCCCTCTACCGTGCTAGTAAACTACTCACACCTGACATTATCCTGTATCTCTACAAAGCCACTATCCGCCCATGCATGGAGTATTGTTGCCACATCTGGGCTGGTGCATCATCTACTACTCTCTCCCTCCTTGACAAGGTCCAAAAAAGAGTTGCCAGCCTATAGGTCCCTCACTGTCAACCAAGTTCCAGTCCCTGTCCCATCGCAGCAATGTAGCATCCTTGTGCTTGTTTTACAAATACTTCAATAGGTTATGCTCCGATGAATTGGCTACTCTGGTGCCCCCTCAACGTAAATTCACTAGACCAACTCGACAATCAACTAAATCCTATCCATTCACTGTGGAGGTCCCCAGATGCCAGAGAGCTTTCTACTCAAATAGCTTCTCCCTCTTTCCCTGACGGTACTGACATGCAGAAATTTAAAACTAATGTAAACAGACATCTTGCTGAGCAGATCCCAATTAAGGTTGACCCTCCAAACCATCTCCCTTTTTTTTTCTCAGTAGCCCCTTACGTCTACAGTGGCGGCCTTCCTTGTTTGGGGCGTACTATGTTAAAAAAAGCAACAAAAAAAACCCAACAAAAATCAACCAAAAAAGGTCCAGCCGACTTCAAACTGTTGCAGACTATTTTGCAATATGTCGAAAAAAATCTTTCGACTGGTAGAAAGAGTAGAAGTGCAGTAATAATTAGTTACAGTTGTAGTCTTGCGAAATACTGCTAATTCGCGACTTCCCACCGAAATCGGGAAGTCAATTAACAGTTGTAACTAATGACGAGTACTCCTTGGGGGGGGGGGGTAGCTGTAAGCTTGGTAACAAAATAAAGAGATAGTATCGGAACAGGTTAACAGAGGTGTGACTGAGAGCAAGTCCCAATGTTAATGCCACTCTCTAGTAGTGAGGTAGATTTTATAACAATCGACTGCCTTCTCTACTGTGGTCAATCCGTGAAGACAAATATAAAAAAAAATCTGATGGCAAACCACAGTGGTTAATCTTTTTCAACGTCCAATCGGTAAGCAATAGTTCAAGAACAATTCTTTGTACTTCAGTCTCCTCTTTCAGCCTCACTCTGCTCTCCCTACCGCTCTCTAGAAGCTCAATGAAAAGAGTACAGTTTTTATACTACTTATTGCCCCACCTATGCAAATTGACTGTCAACCAGAGCCATCTAGCTTTCAAATTCTCCAAACAGCCAATTTGCAAAGGGGGACAACTCAAACCACACTTTCTGGATCCATTCCTGGCTGGGGTAACTTTTGTAACCACATCTACTCGTATAAATTAGGTCTTTTGGCTAAGATCAAAGTGTAGTATCTGTTCCGATGGATACTGCACCCCATAGACTGGTATTGTCTTGGCCTTCGGAGCTTGATTTACGCCGATCTATGGGTCGGTCCTGTGCAGTTCTAGGAGGTCCACCCTCCCAGGCTTCGCCTCCCCTCTTTGGGGAGGAGTAAGTTTATTGCTTACTGCCTGAGGCGCCCCTACCGGGGAATGCCGACGGGGCTGCCCAGGCAATTTTTAATGGCCAGAGTGCTTACCTCTCGGGCGCTGGCTTTTCAAACCCCACTTTCCCGACCCGACCTTGGGTCACATCTTACTTGTGGGAGTAAGATAAAAACTGGCCTTGTGCCTAACTCCTGGAGAGGAGTAAATCAATACTTGTATAAATACTTTAAAGTCATCGGGTTTCACCTTCCGGTCCTCCCCTTCTGTCCGCGTGAGTAGCGTCACCTCTTTTTTGCGCACAAATAAATGTGACCGTAGCCCATAAAACTTATTTTCCGACTTACCTATGACATTTGTTTGTATTTTTAAGTAGTTTCAATGGCTTTTAATTAGATATCAAAATTCTCTCCATTTTCCGTTCACGGAAAGTTGGAAATTTGCCGACATTTTTTTTCCCTCAGCCTCGCTTTATTTATTTTTTTACTGGGACTCATAATCAAAGTGCACTTTTGTTAGAATTTGTTAAAGCCCCCCCCCCTCACTGATTGGCTGTTGCCATGTCCCTTAAGGGCCTCACGGATTGGCTGTCAGGCATTGCAACCCCTTTTTAGTATAGGTGTCACGTGAGCCAGCCCTTAAAACCCTTGTATACGGCTTCCCGCCCTCTTTTTCCACGACTCTGCTCGAGTCAACAACACATCAGCTGGTCTTCTCAGTGGTACAGCCCTCGACGGCATCACAGAGAATGACCTCCCGCCGATACTCGAACTCTATGCAGGCTCTTTTTCAACGACTCTACTCCAGTCAATAACATATCAGGCGGCCTTATCAGTGATACAGCCCACGACGGCATCACAGAGAAAGACTCCCCGCCGTTACCAGAACTCTAAAACAGATAAGTTCTAGCGAACCAAGTTTTCGCAATTCAACCAAACCCAAACCCAAACCCCCAACCCATCTCTCTACCATCCTCTCTATGATTTACCAATGCCTAATGAACTGTTTGAAACTGTAAATATTCGCTCCGATCTTCTCTTTCTTACTAAATGACACCCTTGTGTTTTGTGTTCCTTCTTCAGACTTCCGTCCTATACATATCTTTGATGAATTTATCTGCACATGGTTACCCCATTCTCACGTGAGAAAATTGAACTTTATTTCAGGATTATTTTAATCCCAACACTTTTTCCAAAACTTTGATACGTTAGTTTTGTTATTTGCAGGCGGGTATGTGTGACTTTTAATGTAATTTACAATATATTTTAGTTTCGATGACTTAATTAAAAGTACTAGGCTGAGAAAAAAAATCTTGTCTTGTCAAATTTACAACTTTCCGTGAAACTGTAATTAAATTTCTTCCCAAAATAATTCTTTCTGGGGAAACATTATTTCAAACGTATTTAGTTTTATCCACATTTACTGGAATTTCTCCAAATAAATTCATGAGCAAGGAAAACATATTTGTGCATTTTTAACGACAGTTAACAGAACGAAAAGAGAAGTGAAAAAAAACAAAAAACAATTGTGTAACAAATTAATGTTAACAAAGGCAAAATAAGTTACTCTTCTACCTACCTGGATGAGTTTATTTGTGTTTTAACTTATTTTAAAGCATTGTTTAATTCGATTTAAAAGTAGTGTCAAGACGTCACATTAGAATGGGGGAAAATGGCCGAAGGTGACCACGTGACGTCTCGACACTACTTTTAAATCGAACTAAAAAACTCTTCAAAATAAGTTAAAACACAAATAAACGGCACTTCTGCAGAATAGGGACCAGTCGAAATTTATTTGTTTTCATTTTAGGTGGTTTGGTAGTTTTGTTTTACGGCATATCAACCCTTTTTGGGTTATTTAATGCCGAATCTGGTCATTATAGTAAAAGTTTTTATGCTTCAAGTTCTTTATATCTTCAAATGTTTAATCATTGTTTTTGGTTTGGTAGTTTTGTTTTACGGCATATCAACCCTTTTTGGGTTATTTAATGTCGAATCTGGTCATTATAGTAAAAGATTTATGCTTCAAGTTCTAAAAATAAAATAAAAAAGGGGAGGGAGAAAGGGAGAGGGGCTGTTGTTTTTGTTTTTGGTTTTGTAGAACATAATTAAGTTTTACAAAAAAACAAAAAAAAACAAAAAAATGTCAATGTAGGTGAATTTCGTCTCAGGGAGCCACAGGGCAGCCTGATCTGGTATCACCAGTTTCATTTTAGAAGAGCTCCAATAGTGTAAGGGGCCGACAACTCTCTTTTTAGTACATAATTTTTAATTACTCCGAAAATGGACATGAATGCCATGAATATGCGTGATTTATTTTTGAATTTTATCCCGTTTAAAACAAGAGAAGAAAAACAAAAAACAAAAAGAGAAATTAATTTTTTAAACTAAAAAAAAAAAAAAATGAAAAATATGTTAAACGAAACCAAACACGATGAATGTTCGTTTTGAAATGAAAAAATATATTGTTGATTTTCCAAAATTTTCTATTCTTCAATAAATGTTCTATTAATATACTGTTGATTTTCTCAAATTTTAATTTCTACGATAAATGTTCTATCAATTAATTGAATTTGCATTACTTCTTATTTAAAAAATGAATATTTTTCATTTTCGGAGAAATTACGTACTTAAAAGTGAAACAAAAAAGAAGTGACAAATAATCTTATCCAGGTCGGTAGAAGAGTAACTTTGGTAACATTTATTTGTTGCCGATTTGATTTTTTCACCCCGTTTTTCGTTCTGTTACCTGTCGTTAAAAATGCCCACCTATTTCAACAAGGTGGATGGCTAAAACTTATAAAATATACGTGATTCTGTAGAAATTAAATTAACCCTTCGGTGCCCAAAATGAAAATGCTTAAACTCGTCTCTGCATAATCGGTTCGATGCATGCATTCGCTTGAATTAATAAAAACAAAAGATTTTAAGCCAATCAGATGCATTTCTCTGGATTTATCAAATTTGCCATTTTGATCCATCCGGAATGCATGTAAAGCCAGATTTTTCCTTCAACAACGTTTAGCCCAAATCTATGACAGAGCTAACATCGACATTTCTCCAGCACCCCCCCCCCCCCCCCAGGCCTCGGGAAATCTGAGATTGCCTTTTCTAAACTCACACACAGCCATTCTGGCACCAACCAACACACATACATAGTGCATTAACTCTTTCGCTGTCTTACACATACGCACACTAAAGGCGACACAGACACACACCTTGAATCCCCTTGCAATGTCGTCTGCTGATTTCTGCTGATTAAAAACAAATGTATAAACTTAACCATTTTAATACTTCATACATTTCTCACTGAACTTTCTACTATGAAAACAAATGAATATTGACTCTAATTAATAACTTTCAATGAAATGTAATTTAGTGATGAAGTTTTGATTACGATTTTTCAGACCCGTGGATAATTCACAGCCTTAAATGATCGACTCAGGCTTCCTCGATATCTCAACTAGGTAATATAGCAAAACTACGCTGCTTTATTCTATGAGTTTTACGGCTAGATTAAAGTTTAAAGTAATATTTTAGGTAAGATAACAATGAAACTCTTTAGAAAATGGTAAAATGAAAACAATTAAAGTAATGTTATACGCTTGTTCTCCAGGGCTACACTGTGACCTTCGTAAGTAAGGCCTGTGCACTGAAAAGTGACGTCATGCTAGTAAGTAGCAAGTGATATCTTTTGAAGAGTCAGACTGTCAATAATGAATGAGAGCTTTTTTTAAAAAGCGTTAGAAAACTGTACAAATTGCATTTAAAAGAAGAAAGAAACACGTTTTGATTTATACTGAAACTGAGCTTTATTCAATATAAATTAAAAAAAAACAAACAAGAATTCAAAATAAATAGTTGTGTTATTGCTACGTTAAAGTAAATAAAACCATTGTTTAATGGCTTTTTTTTTACTATTTCTATGTACTTGCCTCCCCACGAGAACAGGACAGAGTTAGACAGAAGTTCAGTTTTTAATGTGAGGAAAATCAAGCTCTCAAAAAGGCACACTCTGGATTGAGACAAAAGTTAAAATTGCCTCAGTCTAGAAGAATTTCTCATTCATCTTTAATGACCGAGGACAGGAAAGACGAAGTGCAGTATCAGAACAGATATTACACTTTTAATAAGTTTATTGCAAATAATATAAAAATGCAATTAAAATTTTTCAACAAATTAGGCACAAGACCATCAAAAGTGTGAAGAGTAGAATGTCTATCCTACTCTTTGCTAGAATCATTAGTCACCACAATACCATATTTACTCTAGGAGTCAAAATCCTCAATGTGTTGAAAATTTAAATGTGATTCATAAATATACATATCCTAATATTTTATCATATATAAACAGAAAAACAGAAAGCAATACCAAATTCACTTCAATAACAAAACGCTCAAAACTAAAGCCATAAAAATCGGCTCCCAGAGATCAGTCTAACAAAAAGGTGCAAAAAGCCAAAAATGTTGATCACGTGGGTTGCTCACAAAAATGTGAAAATTTATATTTTTATATGAATTTTTATAAACACGTGCTCTCAGGTCACAAATTAACCTTTTCTCATGATAAAAAAATGTCGATACTTTTGTATAATTTTGCATACTCTGTATATGTATTCGTTTGGGAAATTTGTAGAAAAACAAATGTTTTATGAACTTATGTCATTTGCTCTCTTCATTAACTTATGTTTACATAAAATTGTAATTAACAAAGAGCTTACACTTGAACTGTTCCATAAGCCAAATAATTATAACAGAAAGGCAAACCGAAAAAAAAATGTTCTCCATGGAGCAGATTCAATGTTCATTGAAAATAAAATAAATAAATAAATGATTTTTATAATCATCCGGACATCACAAAAACAGCTAACACCACACTTGCTGTTATGTAAGATTTTAAGTTCAGGATAACCATTAAATGTATGACTAACAAAGTTCTGTTTACACAAGAAATACAGACACATGAGAAGTGACACTTTAAACAAATCGGTTCCAGAATTTTTGAGATGAGGATTGATTGGCTTTTTAGGATTGCATATTTTTAATTGAAGTGAGCTTTGCTATGTATTAGTGTTGAAATATGTTTTCCTCGTGTTTGCAACAAATTCTAGAAGAGATCTAACTCCTGATGATTATATTTTAGTTGGAAAACTGGAAATAACAGGTGTTGGTTCAAAATCTGAATCTTTTAAACTGAAAAAAACTAAAATGTGTTAAACTAAACACAATGACTGTTCTAATTTAAATTTTTAAAAAAATTTAAAAAGTGTGTTGAACCAAACAAGATGACTGTTCGTTTTGAAATGAAAAAATATACTGTTGATTTCCCAAATTTTCTTTTCTTCAATAAATGTTCTATTAATATACTGTTGATTTCCCAAATTTTCTTTTCTTCAATAAATGTTCTATTAATATACTGTTGATTTCCCAAATTTTCTTTTCTTCAATAAATGTTCTATTAATATACTGTTGATTTTCACAAATTTCTTTGATAAATGTTCTATTAATTAATTGAATTTAAATTACTTCTTATTTAAAAAATCCTTAGAAATTATCTACTTAAAAGTGAAAGAAAAAGAGTTGGCCGCCCCTTACACTATTGGAGCTCTTCTAAAATGAAGACAAATAAATTTCGGCTTGTCCCTAATCTGCAGAAGTGCTGAAAAATATTTTTCTATTATGTAAAGCATGTGGACCTTTTCTTTTTTACTTTTATTTACCCCAAACAAGCCATATTATCACTAAGACCTTAGAGGCTACTCTGATATGGGGCTAGATTTATAGGGAGCATTCTTAGTGGGGAGTTGGGTAGCAACATTTGTTCACATTACATTTAAATTTCTGCATGTTTGAAGAGTTGGAGAAAAGGGGAACAGGGAGAGAATTCCAAAGGGAAGCGGTCTGAGGAAATAAATATTCCCTGCATTTGGTGACATCTAGTGAAGAGTGGCATTTTGCTACTCATTAAATTAGTCAAGGGTAGATATTACAGAGAGATTAAATATGGACAGTATAGAGAAAATGTTGGCAGAATAGGAGACTTTGATAGTATGGTCAGGTTGAAAGAATTAATCAGTTATTTGGTAAGTAGATGTATAGCATTGAGGTACCAAGTTCGGTTCAGTAGGAATCAAGGAAAACAGGTGTCGAAGATATAATAATGAACTTGAGAAAAAGAGGGATCAATAAAGACCTGGTCAAAGATAAGTTAGTTTGGAGGTTTATTTCTAAAAGCTGTCAAACACATGCCAACATGTAAAATTACTAATAAAAATGCTTTCTAAAACAGCAACACTATTTCTTATTCAGTTCGCCCTGCCATGTGCTAGGCGTTTACTTGGCCTTTTGGCTAAGAAGAAAGTGTAGTATCTGTTCCGATGGATACTGCACTCTATAGACCGGTGTTGTCTTGGTCTTCGGTCTTGATTCCGCTGATTTGTGGGTTTGTCCTGTGCAGTTCTAGGAGGTTCACCCTCCCAGGCTTTGCATCCCCTCTTTGGGGTGGAGTAAGTTTATCGCTTACTGCCTGAGGCGCCTCCACCGTGGAATGCCGACGGGGCTGCCCAGACATTTTTTGTAGGCCAGAGTGCTCATCTTCTCGGGCGCTGGCTTTTCAAATCCCACTTTCCCGACCTTGTGTCACATCTTACCGCTGTGGGAGGAAGATAAATAAATTGACTAAAACTTCCATCCAGCATTCGCTTCAACAACAGATGAATTGAACCCCTCCCCTAAAAAAAGAGATGAAAAAAAAGGTAATACTTTTGATGAGTAACATGTTGAGAGAAAGGACAAAGTTGTGCCCAGTTTTAATTGGAATGAGTTGGAGAGTTACGTTTTTTTTCAAGAAAAACCAAAACACCAAAGAAAAATATTTTGAAAATAATATTGGTGAATTACGCTTCAATCAGTGGAGTTGATTTTTTCTTTAAATGATGAACCAAAACAACAAAGAAGGTTTTTAAATTAATATTGCTGAATTTAAAATCAATCACCAAAAATATTTCTGTTAAGCTGCAGTGATAAGTTCCTTTTAAATATTTATTAATGTTAAATATATGCAATTATATTACAAGGTATACTAAAAAATAAATAGAATAAAGGAAACAAAAGAGACATAATACAGTTGCGAGGCGCTTTTATGTGAATGAATTGTGAAAGTAAGCATACAAAAATCTAACGTTCAAATTCGAATTCTTGCTAGTTTGAGCTTGCATTCAGGTGTATATAGACGTGCAGGATAGTAGGATAGAAATACACTTCTGACGATCTATCTCTACAAATCTACTACCAGACCATGTATGGATTACTGTTGTCATATTTGGGCTGGTGAATCTGTCCCATTTAAGAGTTCTTGATAAGGTGCAGAAACGTATCTGTAATTTGATTGGACATACCATTTCTTCTTCTCTACACACACTCTCTCACAGATGTGATGTTGCTAGTCTCAAGTCTTTTCTATTAATACTATTATGGCGTGTTCTTCAGAGTTGTGATCTATTTCATGCTTCCTTTGTTCCAGCTCGTTTGACTCGTTGGTCTAGTGGTCTCCATCAATTTACTGTTTTGATACCTCATTGTAATAGTTTCCTATTCCAGTAGCTTCTTTCCAAGAACTGCAGGCGTGTGGAACTTTCTTCCTGCTGACTGTTTTCCTCCTACCTATAGCCTTTGTCTTTCTAAGACTAAGACCAATAGGCATGTCCTGTCGTTGCAATAATCATATTTCTTTCTTTTTAGCTCCTTACAAGTCGCTTCAGTTTTTATCTGAAGCGATTTTCATAAAAGAAAAAGAAAAATGAATGGGAAACTGAATATGACTATGATGATGATCTTTCTTTCTCGCGATAAGAGTTTCTGGGTTGTTGTAATTCTCTGTAGTTTTCTACAGTGTGCCAGTGCCTTTCTTGTAACCGAACCCTCTTAGATGGTTTCTACGGGGAGGGCAGATTCTTTGATTTTCTCGACCAGAATTTAATTTGGTGTCTTGCTCCAATCTGCAAATTTAGAGTAGTGGTAGCAAAACAATAGAACCTTCTAACCCTATTCTGTGCAACAGCTGTAAAAAAAGATGCTTAAAAGCAGCTTACTTTTTTTACAGCTGTTGCACATAATGGAGATATGGGGACATGCATTTTTATCAAGGCCTGATGATTGACACTGGTTGGTCTCTGTCATAGCTGGAATGCTATTTCCAGAGGCTGGAAGGCTTACCCCATTGCTTACTTCTTCTCGCCTGGTGTGTAAACAGTTGTGGAGCCCATTAATCCTGGGTGCCACATTGTTAACGGCTTCTTATTTGTTATTAAAATCTTCCCTCTATTGATCAAGGGAGTGTCTCCGTCTATAAACCTGGGGGCATGCTGGATGGCTTGAGAAGACATTTTTTAATAGTTTGTCAAGATTTGAATCATATCAGAGTGGTTTGGCAAACCATTGTACAGAAAGATTAGAAGACTCGAGGGTGGTGTCATGTAGGCATTCAGTTTCTCTAATCTAAGTGTAAGCACACGCGCTTTTTTAAATTAGAATTCTTTGAAAATGCAGACCCACAGACTTGACTAGAATATAGTTTCTCTACTCTGTGTGTCTGCATATTGATATTTAGATATGAATTTTGCAAAAATGCAGACCAACAAACGTGACAAGAATATGCTTTTTTGTTTTTTTAAATTTTCCTATCTTTTTGTTTTTGCTGGGGATGGGGCATCCTACTGGATGCCAGACATTCACCGGCTATATCAAACACTCCAGCCGAGAGATCTTTTTAAGATTCTAACCGTCCCTTTAAGTGCCATTGTTTGTATTTCTCTTGCACTCGGTTCACCGAGTATACTCGCCAGATAGCTTTTGAAATTCTTTTTCATTAGTCCTGCTGCTCCTATAATTACTGGCATGATGGAGATTTTCCTAAGATTCCAGTTTCTTTTCATGTCGTACATAAGACCCTGGTATTTCGTAATCTTTTCCCTTTCTGCTCTGTTCAATCCTGCATCATTAGGGACACTAACTTCAACTACGGTTGCTACTTTCTCTTTTTTGTCCCATATTACGATATCAGGTTTAACAGCTTCGTTTTCTAGATATGTAGCTGTAGAGATTACAAAGTCATAGTGGATGGTGTATAACTTATTTCCAACTGTTCTTTTTGGTATATGCTTCCAGGACTTGCTTCTACACTGGATATTCAACTTTTTACATATAGTCCATGTGCTTTTTCAAGTAAGTGTTACATGAAAATGAACAGTCACAAATTTAACAAAAATATGGTTTATCTCCTCTGTGTTCACATGTGAATTTTTAGAGAATAATTCTCTGAAAATGGAGACCCACAAATGTGACAGGAATATGGTTTCTCTCCTGTGTGTTTGCAAGTGCTTTTTTAGAGATGAATTCTGTGAAAATGCAAACACACAACAGTGACAAGAATATGGTTTCTCTCTTTTTTATCATTTTAGTTCAGTTAATCTAAAGAAATCAAAGGCATCCTCTTGAGGCTAACACTTCATTTCCCTATGAGTAAAACTTATATCCGTGGGCTCTCTTTAGGATAGATTTTGTCCCTTTTAGGGCTGCTATTTGTACTACCCTACAGTTTGGTCTTCCAGGGATTGTGTTTAAGTATTTTATCACATGTTTTTTCACTAGACCAGTTGTCCCCACTACAACCGGTATGATGTTTATTTCTTTGAGGGACCATGTTATTTTTAGATCATTCTTAAGGTTTTGGTATTTGGTTATTTTTTCCCCGTTCGGTTCTATTGAGACCATAGTCGTTTGGGACAGTTACATCAATGATAAGAACAGTCCTTTCTGGTTTGTTCCAGATGACAATGTCTGGTTTGATGGCCTTGTCTTTTATGTATATGCCCACCTGTATGTCTTTATCATAGAACACTGTCACTTTTCCATTTGATGTTATAGATGAGGGTTCATGTTCCCAGATGTTCAGTGATCTTTCAAGCTGCATCTCTCCGCAGATCTTCTAATGTAGGTATTTACATACTTTGTTGTGGCGGGCAGTGTAATGACCATCAGCCAAAAGGATATTGCATCCAGACATTAGGTGGCTTGGACTTTCAATGGCTAAATGGCAGAATCTACACTGGTCAATTTTTTGTAAACCAGCCATTTTCTTAAATCCATTCGTAAGTAAGCCTTGGTCTTGTGCAGCTATTAGTATCCGTTCCTCATCAAACAGGAAGTTGCCACTCTTGAGCCATTGTAGTGAAGCCTCCTTGTCGATATAACTCTGGCTAAGTTCTTCAATGAACTTTCCTGCTCTTTTATTGTCATCATCCTTCAAGTCTGGTCCTCAGCTCCTTTTCCGTGTACTCCTCCCTCTTTTTGCATGCGATCAGGGTTGCTGGGTTGGTATAATCTTTGGTAGTGTTCTCTTGTGTTTCCACTGAAATCATCGGCTAATTTTGTTGTTGAGGTCTGCTGAGGAATGTATTTGTGTGAATTCGCATGTGAAGTTTTAGATTGCATTTCTCTGTAAATGCAGACCCACAAATTTGACAAGAATATAGATTCTGTCTTATTTAAATTTTCTTATCTTTTTGTTTTGCTAGAGATGGAGCATCCTACCAGATGCCAGACATTCGCCGGCTATATCAGACACTCCAGCCAAGAGATCTTTTTAAGATTCTAACCGTTCCTTTAAGTGCAATTGTTTGTATTTCTCTTGCACTTGGTTCACCGGGTATATTCGCCAGATAGCTTTTGAAATTCTTTTTCATAAGTCCTGTTGCACCTATAATTACTGGAATGATGGAGATTTTCCTAAGATTTAAGTTTCTTTTCATGTCGTTTTTCTGTGTGTCTGCATGTGCTTTTTTAGAGAAGAATTATATGAAAATGCAGATCGACAAACTTGACACGAATATGGTTTCTCTCCTGTGTGTGTTCGCATATGAATTTTAAGAGAATAATTCCCTGAAAATGCAGATCCACAAACGTTACATGAATATGGTTTCTCTCCTGTGTGTGTTCGCATGTGAACTTTAAGAGAATAATTCTCTGAAAATGAAGATCCACAATCGTGACAAGTATATGGTTTCTCTCCTGTGTGTGTTCGCATGTGCTTTTTTAGAGAAGAATTCCGTGAAAATGCAAACTCACAAATGTGACAGGAATATGGTTTCTCTCCTGTGTGTGTTTGCAAGTGCTTTTTTAGAGATGCCTTCTGTGAAAATGCAGCCACACAACAGTGACAAGAATATGGTTTCTCTCCTGTGTGAGTTCGCATGTGAATTTTTAGATTGCCGTTTTTTGTAAATGCAAACCCACAAATTTGACACGAATATGGTTTCTCTCCTGTGTGTGTTCGCATGTGATTTTTTAGAGAAAAATTATCTGAGCATGCAAACTCACAAATGTGACAAGAATATAGTTTCTCTCCTGTGTGTTTTCGCATGTGATTTTTTAGATGAGTAAGCTGTGAAAATGCAGATCCACAAATGTGACAAGAATATGGCTTCTCTCCTGTATGTGTTCGCATGTGGATTTTTAAAATACAATTCTGTGAAAATGCAGACCCACAAACGTGACATGAATATGGTTTCTCTCCTGTATGTGTTCGCATGTGCATTTTTATATGAGAATTCTGTGAAAATTTAGATCCACAAACTTGACAAGAATATGGCTTCTCTCCTGTATGTGTTCGCACATGAATTTTAAGATTATAATTCTCTAAAAATGCAGATCCACAAACTTTACAAGAATATGGTTTCTCTCCGCGTTTTTGCATGTTATTTTTTAGATGAGAATTCTGTGAAAATATAAATTCACAACAATATATTTTTGGATAATGCCTCCATGAACATGAAGCTCAACAAATTTGGCAATAATACAATGTCTTACTCTTTGTTTCATTTTACTTCAGTCAAAGTTTTCAGAGATCAAAGGGACCCTTCTTGAGGCTAACATGTGATCTCTATATGAGATACATAGATATTCAAATATTCTATTAAAGTTCTCCTTTACTTGTCAAATGTGGAGTTAGTAAAGAAGTGAAGAACACTAACTTTCCTCTCCCCAATTGACCCGTTAAGTATTTTATAGTATATCTTCTTGTACTTTCTTGGTCTTACCGGATTCCAGGACAATAATTTATTTAGTCTGGTGGAGTATCCAGCTAAATTCTGTTACTTGAAGTAACATTATTTGTAGAAGATACACCATTCTTCATATGGGCCAATGTATAGCCGTATTGAAGGGATCTTATTTGGGCTTCGAATACTGTTATTTTTAATATTTAGTCAGGGTTTATTTGTAGGCTGAAGTATCCTCATGTCAGGTTGTCCTGACAAACCCTTGTACAGAGAGACCTAAGACACTCAAGATGCTGTCTACTTGGTAATTCAAATTCTGTGGGCTTTTAAATTCGATTTATCTGTAAATGAAGATCTACAAACTTTACTAAGATACCGGTTCTCACTCGTATGTGTTAGTACATGATTTTGTAAGTTATTGTTCTGTGAAAATGCAGATCCACAAACATGACACGAATATGGTTTCTCTTCATGTGTGTTTTCATGTTAATATTAGAAAACATATTTTAACATTTACAACAATGTGCTTTCTCTGCTTGGTACTGACCTAGAGTTTAAAAAATGTAAATTCACTAAAATACAAATCCAGTAACTTCATAAATATATAAGTTTTTTTCTAATGTGTACATCTGTTTTTTTCCAAAATGGATTTCTCACATGATATAGATTTAATCTTCCAAAGGCCTCTACATTTTTCTTCAAACAGAACTCTAAAAGAACGTATTGAGTTGTTTCACAAAAAATGTGGCAGCACTTATCTAAAACAGAGACTAGTCTTTTCTTCCTTCTTTGCCAAATTGGAAAATCGTCATTTTCTATAAGAGTTAAAATCTGTAAATAAAAAACGAAGATATAATATCAACAAAAATACAAGGATTTTCTATTATTTGTTCTCGTTTATTGTTTAAATAAAACAAGGTAAAAAAAGGTTAGGGTTAGGGTCAAAGTTAGCGTGGATCCTAATCGGTACTCTTATAGATGGCACAATTATTTTATTTCCGGATGAATTGTGAACAATATCAGATGTTAGAGTTAGGGTCAAAGTTAGTGTGGGTCCTAATCGGTACTCTTATAGATGGCACAATTATTTTATTTTCGGATGAATTGTGAACAATAACGGTTATGGTTAGGGTTAGGGTCAAAGTTAGCGTGGGTCCTAATCGGTACTCTTATAGATGGCACAATTATTTTATTTCCGGATGAATTGTTAACAATATCAAATATTATGGTTAGGGTCAAAGTTAGTGTGGGTCCTAATCGGTACTCTTATAGATGGCACAATTATTTTATTTTCGGATGAATTGTGAACAATAACGGTTATGGTTAGGGTTAGGGTCAAAGTTAGCGTGGGTCCTAATCGGTACTCTTATAGATGGCACAATTATTTTATTTCCGGATGAATTGTGAACAATATCAGATGTTAGAGTTAGGGTCAAAGTTAGTGTGGGTCCTAATCGGTACTCTTATAGATGGCACAATTATTTTATTTTCGGATGAATTGTGAACAATAACGGTTATGGTTAGGGTTAGGGTCAAAGTTAGCGTGGGTCCTAATAAGTACTCTTATAGATGGCACAATTATTTTATTTCCAGATGAATTGTGAACAATATCATATGTTAGAGTTAGGGTCAAAGTTAGTGTGGGTCCTAATCGGTACTCTTATAGATGGCACAATTATTTTATTTCCGGATGAATTGTGAATAATATCAGATGTTAGAGTTAGGGTCAAAGTTAGTGTGGGTCCTAATCGGTACTCTTATAGATGGCACAATTATTTTATTTCCGGATGAATTGTTAACAATATCAGATGTTAGAGTTAGGGTCAAAGTTAGTGTGGGTCCTAATCGGTACTCTTATAGATGGCACAATTATTTTATTTTCGGATGAATTGTTAACAATATCAGATGTTAGAGTTAGGGTCAAAGTTAGTGTGGGTCCTAATCGGTACTCTTATAGATGGCACAATTATTTTATTTCCGCATGAATTGTGAATAATATCAGATGTTAGAGTTAGGGTCAAAGTTAGTGTGGGTCCTAATCGGTACTCTTATAGATGGCACAATTATTTTATTTCCGGATGAATTGTTAACAATATCAGATGTTAGAGTTAGGGTCAAAGTTAGCATGGGTCCTAATCGGTACTCTTATAGATGGCACAATTATTTTATTTCCGGATGAATTGTGAATAATATCAGATGTTAGAGTTAGGGTCAAAGTTAGTGTGGGTCCTAATCGGTACTCTTATAGATGGCACAATTATTTTATTTTCGGATGAATTGTTAACAATATCAGATGTTAGAGTTAGGGTCAAAGTTAGTGTGGGTCCTAATCGGTACTCTTATAGATGGCACAATTATTTTATTTCCGGATGAATTGTGAATAATATCAGATGTTAGAGTTAGGGTCAAAGTTAGTGTGGGTCCTAATCGGTACTCTTATAGATGGCACAATTATTTTATTTCCGGATGAATTGTTAACAATATCAGATGTTAGAGTTAGGGTCAAAGTTAGCATGGGTCCTAATCGGTACTCTTATAGATGGCACAATTATTTTATTTCCGGATGAATTGTGAATAATATCAGATGTTAGAGTTAGGGTCAAAGTTAGTGTGGGTCCTAATCGGTACTCTTATAGATGGCACAATTATTTTATTTTCGGATGAATTGTTAACAATATCAGATGTTAGAGTTAGGGTCAAAGTTAGTGTGGGTCCTAATCGGTACTCTTATAGATGGCACAATTATTTTATTTCCGGATGAATTGTGAATAATATCAGATGTTAGAGTTAGGGTCAAAGTTAGTGTGGGTCCTAATCGGTACTCTTATAGATGGCACAATTATTTTATTTCCGGATGAATTGTTAACAATATCAGATGTTAGAGTTAGGGTCAAAGTTAGCATGGGTCCTAATCGGTACTCTTATAGATGGCACAATTATTTTATTTCCGGATGAATTGTGAATAATATCAGATGTTAGAGTTAGGGTCAAAGTTAGTGTGGGTCCTAATCGGTACTCTTATAGATGGCACAATTATTTTATTTCTGGATGAATTGTGAATAATATCAGATGTTAGAGTTAGGGTCAAAGTTAGTGTGGGTCCTAATCGGTACTCTTATAGATGGCACAATTATTTTATTTCCGGATGAATTGTTAACAATATCAGATGTTAGAGTTAGGGTCAAAGTTAGTGTGGGTCCTAATCGGTACTCTTATAGATGGCACAATTATTTTATTTCCGGATGAATTGTGAATAATATCAGATGTTAGAGTTAGGGTCAAAGTTAGTGTGGGTCCTAATCGGTACTCTTATAGATGGCACAATTATTTTATTTTCGGATGAATTGTTAACAATATCAGATGTTAGAGTTAGGGTCAAAGTTAGTGTGGGTCCTAATCGGTACTCTTATAGATGGCACAATTATTTTATTTCCGGATGAATTGTGAATAATATCAGATGTTAGAGTTAGGGTCAAAGTTAGTGTGGGTCCTAATCGGTACTCTTATAGATGTCACAATTATTTTATTTCCGGATGAATTGTTAACAATATCAGATGTTAGAGTTAGGGTCAAAGTTAGCATGGGTCCTAATCGGTACTCTTATAGATGGCACAATTATTTTATTTCCGGATGAATTGTGAATAATATCAGATGTTAGAGTTAGGGTCAAAGTTAGTGTGGGTCCTAATCGGTACTCTTATAGATGGCACAATTATTTTATTTCCGGATGAATTGTTAACAATATCAGATGTTAGAGTTAGGGTCAAAGTTAGCATGGGTCCTAATCGGTACTCTTATAGATGGCACAATTATTTTATTTCCGGATGAATTGTGAATAATATCAGATGTTAGAGTTAGGGTCAAAGTTAGTGTGGGTCCTAATCGGTACTCTTATAGATGGCACAATTATTTTATTTTCGGATGAATTGTTAACAATATCAGATGTTAGAGTTAGGGTCAAAGTTAGTGTGGGTCCTAATCGGTACTCTTATAGATGGCACAATTATTTTATTTCCGGATGAATTGTGAATAATATCAGATGTTAGAGTTAGGGTCAAAGTTAGTGTGGGTCCTAATCGGTACTCTTATAGATGGCACAATTATTTTATTTCCGGATGAATTGTTAACAATATCAGATGTTAGAGTTAGGGTCAAAGTTAGTGTGGGTTCTAATCGGTACTCTTATAGATGGCACAATTATTTTATTTCCGGATGAATTGTGAATAATATCAGATGTTAGAGTTAGGGTCAAAGTTAGTGTGGGTCCTAATCGGTACTCTTATAGATGGCACAATTATTTTATTTCCGGATGAATTGTTAACAATATCAGATGTTAGAGTTAGGGTCAAAGTTAGCATGGGTCCTAATCGGTACTCTTATAGATGGCACAATTATTTTATTTCCGGATGAATTGTGAATAATATCAGATGTTAGAGTTAGGGTCAAAGTTAGTGTGGGTCCTAATCGGTACTCTTATAGATGGCACAATTATTTTATTTTCGGATGAATTGTTAACAATATCAGATGTTAGAGTTAGGGTCAAAGTTAGTGTGGGTCCTAATCGGTACTCTTATAGATGGCACAATTATTTTATTTCCGGATGATTTGTGAATAATATCAGATGTTAGAGTTAGGGTCAAAGTTAGTGTGGGTCCTAATCGGTACTCTTATAGATGGCACAATTATTTTATTTCCGGATGAATTGTTAACAATATCAGATGTTAGAGTTAGGGTCAAAGTTAGCATGGGTCCTAATCGGTACTCTTATAGATGGCACAATTATTTTATTTCCGGATGAATTGTGAATAATATCAGATGTTAGAGTTAGGGTCAAAGTTAGTGTGGGTCCTAATCGGTACTCTTATAGATGGCACAATTATTTTATTTTCGGATGAATTGTTAACAATATCAGATGTTAGAGTTAGGGTCAAAGTTAGTGTGGGTCCTAATCGGTACTCTTATAGATGGCACAATTATTTTATTTCCGGATGAATTGTTAACAATATCAGATGTTAGAGTTAGGGTCAAAGTTAGCATGGGTCCTAATCGGTACTCTTATAGATGGCACAATTATTTTATTTCCGGATGAATTGTGAATAATATCAGATGTTAGAGTTAGGGTCAAAGTTAGTGTGGGTCCTAATCGGTACTCTTATAGATGGCACAATTATTTTATTTCTGGATGAATTGTGAATAATATCAGATGTTAGAGTTAGGGTCAAAGTTAGTGTGGGTCCTAATCGGTACTCTTATAGATGGCACAATTATTTTATTTTCGGATGAATTGTTAACAATATCAGATGTTAGAGTTAGGGTCAAAGTTAGTGTGGGTCCTAATCGGTACTCTTATAGATGGCACAATTATTTTATTTCCGCATGAATTGTGAATAATATCAGATGTTAGAGTTAGGGTCAAAGTTAGTGTGGGTCCTAATCGGTACTCTTATAGATGGCACAATTATTTTATTTCCGGATGAATTGTTAACAATATCAGATGTTAGAGTTAGGGTCAAAGTTAGTGTGGGTCCTAATCGGTACTCTTATAGATGGCACAATTATTTTATTTTCGGATGAATTGTTAACAATATCAGATGTTAGAGTTAGGGTCAAAGTTAGTGTGGGTCCTAATCGGTACTCTTATAGATGGCACAATTATTTTATTTCCGCATGAATTGTGAATAATATCAGATGTTAGAGTTAGGGTCAAAGTTAGTGTGGGTCCTAATCGGTACTCTTATAGATGGCACAATTATTTTATTTCCGGATGAATTGTTAACAATATCAGATGTTAGAGTTAGGGTCAAAGTTAGCATGGGTCCTAATCGGTACTCTTATAGATGGCACAATTATTTTATTTCCGGATGAATTGTGAATAATATCAGATGTTAGAGTTAGGGTCAAAGTTAGTGTGGGTCCTAATCGGTACTCTTATAGATGGCACAATTATTTTATTTTCGGATGAATTGTTAACAATATCAGATGTTAGAGTTAGGGTCAAAGTTAGTGTGGGTCCTAATCGGTACTCTTATAGATGGCACAATTATTTTATTTCCGGATGAATTGTGAATAATATCAGATGTTAGAGTTAGGGTCAAAGTTAGTGTGGGTCCTAATCGGTACTCTTATAGATGGCACAATTATTTTATTTCCGGATGAATTGTTAACAATATCAGATGTTAGAGTTAGGGTCAAAGTTAGCATGGGTCCTAATCGGTACTCTTATAGATGGCACAATTATTTTATTTCCGGATGAATTGTGAATAATATCAGATGTTAGAGTTAGGGTCAAAGTTAGTGTGGGTCCTAATCGGTACTCTTATAGATGGCACAATTATTTTATTTTCGGATGAATTGTTAACAATATCAGATGTTAGAGTTAGGGTCAAAGTTAGTGTGGGTCCTAATCGGTACTCTTATAGATGGCACAATTATTTTATTTTCGGATGAATTGTTAACAATATCAGATGTTAGAGTTAGGGTCAAAGTTAGTGTGGGTCCTAATCGGTACTCTTATAGATGGCACAATTATTTTATTTCCGGATGAATTGTGAATAATATCAGATGTTAGAGTTAGGGTCAAAGTTAGTGTGGGTCCTAATCGGTACTCTTATAGATGTCACAATTATTTTATTTCCGGATGAATTGTTAACAATATCAGATGTTAGAGTTAGGGTCAAAGTTAGCATGGGTCCTAATCGGTACTCTTATAGATGGCACAATTATTTTATTTCCGGATGAATTGTGAATAATATCAGATGTTAGAGTTAGGGTCAAAGTTAGTGTGGGTCCTAATCGGTACTCTTATAGATGGCACAATTATTTTATTTCCGGATGAATTGTTAACAATATCAGATGTTAGAGTTAGGGTCAAAGTTAGCATGGGTCCTAATCGGTACTCTTATAGATGGCACAATTATTTTATTTCCGGATGAATTGTGAATAATATCAGATGTTAGAGTTAGGGTCAAAGTTAGTGTGGGTCCTAATCGGTACTCTTATAGATGGCACAATTATTTTATTTTCGGATGAATTGTTAACAATATCAGATGTTAGAGTTAGGGTCAAAGTTAGTGTGGGTCCTAATCGGTACTCTTATAGATGGCACAATTATTTTATTTCCGGATGAATTGTGAATAATATCAGATGTTAGAGTTAGGGTCAAAGTTAGTGTGGGTCCTAATCGGTACTCTTATAGATGGCACAATTATTTTATTTCCGGATGAATTGTTAACAATATCAGATGTTAGAGTTAGGGTCAAAGTTAGTGTGGGTTCTAATCGGTACTCTTATAGATGGCACAATTATTTTATTTCCGGATGAATTGTGAATAATATCAGATGTTAGAGTTAGGGTCAAAGTTAGTGTGGGTCCTAATCGGTACTCTTATAGATGGCACAATTATTTTATTTCCGGATGAATTGTTAACAATATCAGATGTTAGAGTTAGGGTCAAAGTTAGCATGGGTCCTAATCGGTACTCTTATAGATGGCACAATTATTTTATTTCCGGATGAATTGTGAATAATATCAGATGTTAGAGTTAGGGTCAAAGTTAGTGTGGGTCCTAATCGGTACTCTTATAGATGGCACAATTATTTTATTTTCGGATGAATTGTTAACAATATCAGATGTTAGAGTTAGGGTCAAAGTTAGTGTGGGTCCTAATCGGTACTCTTATAGATGGCACAATTATTTTATTTCCGGATGATTTGTGAATAATATCAGATGTTAGAGTTAGGGTCAAAGTTAGTGTGGGTCCTAATCGGTACTCTTATAGATGGCACAATTATTTTATTTCCGGATGAATTGTTAACAATATCAGATGTTAGAGTTAGGGTCAAAGTTAGCATGGGTCCTAATCGGTACTCTTATAGATGGCACAATTATTTTATTTCCGGATGAATTGTGAATAATATCAGATGTTAGAGTTAGGGTCAAAGTTAGTGTGGGTCCTAATCGGTACTCTTATAGATGGCACAATTATTTTATTTTCGGATGAATTGTTAACAATATCAGATGTTAGAGTTAGGGTCAAAGTTAGTGTGGGTCCTAATCGGTACTCTTATAGATGGCACAATTATTTTATTTCCGGATGAATTGTTAACAATATCAGATGTTAGAGTTAGGGTCAAAGTTAGCATGGGTCCTAATCGGTACTCTTATAGATGGCACAATTATTTTATTTCCGGATGAATTGTGAATAATATCAGATGTTAGAGTTAGGGTCAAAGTTAGTGTGGGTCCTAATCGGTACTCTTATAGATGGCACAATTATTTTATTTCTGGATGAATTGTGAATAATATCAGATGTTAGAGTTAGGGTCAAAGTTAGTGTGGGTCCTAATCGGTACTCTTATAGATGGCACAATTATTTTATTTTCGGATGAATTGTTAACAATATCAGATGTTAGAGTTAGGGTCAAAGTTAGTGTGGGTCCTAATCGGTACTCTTATAGATGGCACAATTATTTTATTTCCGCATGAATTGTGAATAATATCAGATGTTAGAGTTAGGGTCAAAGTTAGTGTGGGTCCTAATCGGTACTCTTATAGATGGCACAATTATTTTATTTCCGGATGAATTGTTAACAATATCAGATGTTAGAGTTAGGGTCAAAGTTAGTGTGGGTCCTAATCGGTACTCTTATAGATGGCACAATTATTTTATTTTCGGATGAATTGTTAACAATATCAGATGTTAGAGTTAGGGTCAAAGTTAGTGTGGGTCCTAATCGGTACTCTTATAGATGGCACAATTATTTTATTTCCGCATGAATTGTGAATAATATCAGATGTTAGAGTTAGGGTCAAAGTTAGTGTGGGTCCTAATCGGTACTCTTATAGATGGCACAATTATTTTATTTCCGGATGAATTGTTAACAATATCAGATGTTAGAGTTAGGGTCAAAGTTAGCATGGGTCCTAATCGGTACTCTTATAGATGGCACAATTATTTTATTTCCGGATGAATTGTGAATAATATCAGATGTTAGAGTTAGGGTCAAAGTTAGTGTGGGTCCTAATCGGTACTCTTATAGATGGCACAATTATTTTATTTTCGGATGAATTGTTAACAATATCAGATGTTAGAGTTAGGGTCAAAGTTAGTGTGGGTCCTAATCGGTACTCTTATAGATGGCACAATTATTTTATTTCCGGATGAATTGTGAATAATATCAGATGTTAGAGTTAGGGTCAAAGTTAGTGTGGGTCCTAATCGGTACTCTTATAGATGGCACAATTATTTTATTTCCGGATGAATTGTTAACAATATCAGATGTTAGAGTTAGGGTCAAAGTTAGCATGGGTCCTAATCGGTACTCTTATAGATGGCACAATTATTTTATTTCCGGATGAATTGTGAATAATATCAGATGTTAGAGTTAGGGTCAAAGTTAGTGTGGGTCCTAATCGGTACTCTTATAGATGGCACAATTATTTTATTTTCGGATGAATTGTTAACAATATCAGATGTTAGAGTTAGGGTCAAAGTTAGTGTGGGTCCTAATCGGTACTCTTATAGATGGCACAATTATTTTATTTCCGGATGAATTGTGAATAATATCAGATGTTAGAGTTAGGGTCAAAGTTAGTGTGGGTCCTAATCGGTACTCTTATAGATGGCACAATTATTTTATTTCCGGATGAATTGTTAACAATATCAGATGTTAGAGTTAGGGTCAAAGTTAGCATGGGTCCTAATCGGTACTCTTATAGATGGCACAATTATTTTATTTCCGGATGAATTGTGAATAATATCAGATGTTAGAGTTAGGGTCAAAGTTAGTGTGGGTCCTAATCGGTACTCTTATAGATGGCACAATTATTTTATTTCTGGATGAATTGTGAATAATATCAGATGTTAGAGTTAGGGTCAAAGTTAGTGTGGGTCCTAATCGGTACTCTTATAGATGGCACAATTATTTTATTTCCGGATGAATTGTTAACAATATCAGATGTTAGAGTTAGGGTCAAAGTTAGTGTGGGTCCTAATCGGTACTCTTATAGATGGCACAATTATTTTATTTCCGGATGAATTGTGAATAATATCAGATGTTAGAGTTAGGGTCAAAGTTAGTGTGGGTCCTAATCGGTACTCTTATAGATGGCACAATTATTTTATTTTCGGATGAATTGTTAACAATATCAGATGTTAGAGTTAGGGTCAAAGTTAGTGTGGGTCCTAATCGGTACTCTTATAGATGGCACAATTATTTTATTTCCGGATGAATTGTGAATAATATCAGATGTTAGAGTTAGGGTCAAAGTTAGTGTGGGTCCTAATCGGTACTCTTATAGATGTCACAATTATTTTATTTCCGGATGAATTGTTAACAATATCAGATGTTAGAGTTAGGGTCAAAGTTAGCATGGGTCCTAATCGGTACTCTTATAGATGGCACAATTATTTTATTTCCGGATGAATTGTGAATAATATCAGATGTTAGAGTTAGGGTCAAAGTTAGTGTGGGTCCTAATCGGTACTCTTATAGATGGCACAATTATTTTATTTCCGGATGAATTGTTAACAATATCAGATGTTAGAGTTAGGGTCAAAGTTAGCATGGGTCCTAATCGGTACTCTTATAGATGGCACAATTATTTTATTTCCGGATGAATTGTGAATAATATCAGATGTTAGAGTTAGGGTCAAAGTTAGTGTGGGTCCTAATCGGTACTCTTATAGATGGCACAATTATTTTATTTTCGGATGAATTGTTAACAATATCAGATGTTAGAGTTAGGGTCAAAGTTAGTGTGGGTCCTAATCGGTACTCTTATAGATGGCACAATTATTTTATTTCCGGATGAATTGTGAATAATATCAGATGTTAGAGTTAGGGTCAAAGTTAGTGTGGGTCCTAATCGGTACTCTTATAGATGGCACAATTATTTTATTTCCGGATGAATTGTTAACAATATCAGATGTTAGAGTTAGGGTCAAAGTTAGTGTGGGTCCTAATCGGTACTCTTATAGATGGCACAATTATTTTATTTCCGGATGAATTGTGAATAATATCAGATGTTAGAGTTAGGGTCAAAGTTAGTGTGGGTCCTAATCGGTACTCTTATAGATGGCACAATTATTTTATTTCCGGATGAATTGTTAACAATATCAGATGTTAGAGTTAGGGTCAAAGTTAGCATGGGTCCTAATCGGTACTCTTATAGATGGCACAATTATTTTATTTCCGGATGAATTGTGAATAATATCAGATGTTAGAGTTAGGGTCAAAGTTAGTGTGGGTCCTAATCGGTACTCTTATAGATGGCACAATTATTTTATTTTCGGATGAATTGTTAACAATATCAGATGTTAGAGTTAGGGTCAAAGTTAGTGTGGGTCCTAATCGGTACTCTTATAGATGGCACAATTATTTTATTTCCGGATGATTTGTGAATAATATCAGATGTTAGAGTTAGGGTCAAAGTTAGTGTGGGTCCTAATCGGTACTCTTATAGATGGCACAATTATTTTATTTCCGGATGAATTGTTAACAATATCAGATGTTAGAGTTAGGGTCAAAGTTAGCATGGGTCCTAATCGGTACTCTTATAGATGGCACAATTATTTTATTTCCGGATGAATTGTGAATAATATCAGATGTTAGAGTTAGGGTCAAAGTTAGTGTGGGTCCTAATCGGTACTCTTATAGATGGCACAATTATTTTATTTTCGGATGAATTGTTAACAATATCAGATGTTAGAGTTAGGGTCAAAGTTAGTGTGGGTCCTAATCGGTACTCTTATAGATGGCACAATTATTTTATTTCCGGATGAATTGTTAACAATATCAGATGTTAGAGTTAGGGTCAAAGTTAGCATGGGTCCTAATCGGTACTCTTATAGATGGCACAATTATTTTATTTCCGGATGAATTGTGAATAATATCAGATGTTAGAGTTAGGGTCAAAGTTAGTGTGGGTCCTAATCGGTACTCTTATAGATGGCACAATTATTTTATTTCCGGATGAATTGTTAACAATATCAGATGTTAGAGTTAGGGTCAAAGTTAGTGTGGGTCCTAATCGGTACTCTTATAGATGGCACAATTATTTTATTTCCGGATGAATTGTGAATAATATCAGATGTTAGAGTTAGGGTCAAAGTTAGTGTGGGTCCTAATCGGTACTCTTATAGATGGCACAATTATTTTATTTTCGGATGAATTGTTAACAATATCAGATGTTAGAGTTAGGGTCAAAGTTAGTGTGGGTCCTAATCGGTACTCTTATAGATGGCACAATTATTTTATTTCCGGATGAATTGTTAACAATATCAGATGTTAGAGTTAGGGTCAAAGTTAGCATGGGTCCTAATCGGTACTCTTATAGATGGCACAATTATTTTATTTCCGGATGAATTGTGAATAATATCAGATGTTAGAGTTAGGGTCAAAGTTAGTGTGGGTCCTAATCGGTACTCTTATAGATGGCACAATTATTTTATTTCCGGATGAATTGTTAACAATATCAGATGTTAGAGTTAGGGTCAAAGTTAGCATGGGTCCTAATCGGTACTCTTATAGATGGCACAATTATTTTATTTCCGGATGAATTGTGAATAATATCAGATGTTAGAGTTAGGGTCAAAGTTAGTGTGGGTCCTAATCGGTACTCTTATAGATGGCACAATTATTTTATTTTCGGATGAATTGTTAACAATATCAGATGTTAGAGTTAGGGTCAAAGTTAGTGTGGGTCCTAATCGGTACTCTTATAGATGGCACAATTATTTTATTTCCGGATGAATTGTGAATAATATCAGATGTTAGAGTTAGGGTCAAAGTTAGTGTGGGTCCTAATCGGTACTCTTATAGATGGCACAATTATTTTATTTCCGGATGAATGGTTAACAATATCAGATGTTAGAGTTAGGGTCAAAGTTAGCATGGGTCCTAATCGGTACTCTTATAGATGGCACAATTATTTTATTTCCGGATGAATTGTGAATAATATCAGATGTTAGAGTTAGGGTCAAAGTTAGTGTGGGTCCTAATCGGTACTCTTATAGATGGCACAATTATTTTATTTTCGGATGAATTGTTAACAATATCAGATGTTAGAGTTAGGGTCAAAGTTAGTGTGGGTCCTAATCGGTACTCTTATAGATGGCACAATTATTTTATTTCCGGATGAATTGTTAACAATATCAGATGTTAGAGTTAGGGTCAAAGTTAGCATGGGTCCTAATCGGTACTCTTATAGATGGCACAATTATTTTATTTCCGGATGAATTGTGAATAATATCAGATGTTAGAGTTAGGGTCAAAGTTAGTGTGGGTCCTAATCGGTACTCTTATAGATGGCACAATTATTTTATTTCTGGATGAATTGTGAATAATATCAGATGTTAGAGTTAGGGTCAAAGTTAGTGTGGGTCCTAATCGGTACTCTTATAGATGGCACAATTATTTTATTTCCGGATGAATTGTTAACAATATCAGATGTTAGAGTTAGGGTCAAAGTTAGTGTGGGTCCTAATCGGTACTCTTATAGATGGCACAATTATTTTATTTCCGGATGAATTGTGAATAATATCAGATGTTAGAGTTAGGGTCAAAGTTAGTGTGGGTCCTAATCGGTACTCTTATAGATGGCACAATTATTTTATTTTCGGATGAATTGTTAACAATATCAGATGTTAGAGTTAGGGTCAAAGTTAGTGTGGGTCCTAATCGGTACTCTTATAGATGGCACAATTATTTTATTTCCGGATGAATTGTGAATAATATCAGATGTTAGAGTTAGGGTCAAAGTTAGTGTGGGTCCTAATCGGTACTCTTATAGATGGCACAATTATTTTATTTCCGGATGAATTGTTAACAATATCAGATGTTAGAGTTAGGGTCAAAGTTAGCATGGGTCCTAATCGGTACTCTTATAGATGGCACAATTATTTTATTTCCGGATGAATTGTGAATAATATCAGATGTTAGAGTTAGGGTCAAAGTTAGTGTGGGTCCTAATCGGTACTCTTATAGATGGCACAATTATTTTATTTCCGGATGAATTGTTAACAATATCAGATGTTAGAGTTAGGGTCAAAGTTAGCATGGGTCCTAATCGGTACTCTTATAGATGGCACAATTATTTTATTTCCGGATGAATTGTGAATAATATCAGATGTTAGAGTTAGGGTCAAAGTTAGTGTGGGTCCTAATCGGTACTCTTATAGATGGCACAATTATTTTATTTTCGGATGAATTGTTAACAATATCAGATGTTAGAGTTAGGGTCAAAGTTAGTGTGGGTCCTAATCGGTACTCTTATAGATGGCACAATTATTTTATTTCCGGATGAATTGTGAATAATATCAGATGTTAGAGTTAGGGTCAAAGTTAGTGTGGGTCCTAATCGGTACTCTTATAGATGGCACAATTATTTTATTTCCGGATGAATTGTTAACAATATCAGATGTTAGAGTTAGGGTCAAAGTTAGCATGGGTCCTAATCGGTACTCTTATAGATGGCACAATTATTTTATTTCCGGATGAATTGTGAATAATATCAGATGTTAGAGTTAGGGTCAAAGTTAGTGTGGGTCCTAATCGGTACTCTTATAGATGGCACAATTATTTTATTTCTGGATGAATTGTGAATAATATCAGATGTTAGAGTTAGGGTCAAAGTTAGTGTGGGTCCTAATCGGTACTCTTATAGATGGCACAATTATTTTATTTCCAGATGAATTGTGAACAATATCAGATGTTAGAGTTAGGGTCAAAGTTAGTGTGGGTCCTAATCGGTACTCTTATAGATGGCACAATTATTTTATTTCCGGATGAATTGTTAACAATATCAGATGTTAGAGTTAGGGTCAAAGTTAGCATGGGTCCTAATCGGTACTCTTATAGATGGCACAATTATTTTATTTCCGGATGAATTGTGAATAATATCAGATGTTAGAGTTAGGGTCAAAGTTAGTGTGGGTCATAATCGGTACTCTTATAGATGGCACAATTATTTTATTTCCGGATGAATTGTGAATAATATCAGATGTTAGAGTTAGGGTCAAAGTTAGTGTGGGTCCTAATCGGTACTCTTATAGATGGCACAATTATTTTATTTCCGGATGAATTGTGAATAATATCAGATGTTAGAGTTAGGGTCAAAGTTAGCATGGGTTCTAATCGGTACTCTTATAGATGGCACAATTATTTTATTTCCGGATGAATTGTGAATAATATCAGATGTTAGAGTTAGGGTCAAAGTTAGCATGGGTCCTAATCGGTACTCTTATAGATGGCACAATTATTTTATTTCCGGATGAATTGTGAATAATATCAGATGTTAGAGTTAGGGTCAAAGTTAGTGTGGGTCCTAATCGGTACTCTTATAGATGGCACAATTATTTTATTTCCGGATGAATTGTTAACAATATCAGATGTTAGAGTTAGGGTCAAAGTTAGTGTGGGTCTTAATCGGTACTCTTATTGATGGCACAATTATTTTATTTCCGGATGAATTATTAACAATATCAGATGTTAGAGTTAGGGTTAAAGTTAGCATGGGTCCTAATCGGTACTCTTATAGATGGCACAATTATTTTATTTCCGGATGAATTGTGAATAATATCAGATGTTAGAGTTAGGGTCAAAGTTAGTGTGGGTCCTAATCGGTACTCTTATAGATGGCACAATTATTTTATTTCCGGATGAATTGTGAACAATATCAGATGTTAGAGTTAGGGTCAAAGTTAGTGTGGGTCCTAATCGGTACTCTTATAGATGGCACAATTATTTTATTTCCGGATGAATTGTGAATAATATCAGATGTTAGAGTTAGGGTCAAAGTTAGCATGGGTTCTAATCGGTACTCTTATAGATGGCACAATTATTTTATTTCCGGATGAATTGTGAATAATATCAGATGTTAGAGTTAGGGTCAAAGTTAGCATGGGTCCTAATCGGTACTCTTATAGATGGCACAATTATTTTATTTCCGGATGAATTGTGAATAATATCAGATGTTAGAGTTAGGGTCAAAGTTAGTGTGGGTCCTAATCGGTACTCTTATAGATGGCACAATTATTTTATTTCCGGATGAATTGTTAACAATATCAGATGTTAGAGTTAGGGTCAAAGTTAGTGTGGGTCCTAATCGGTACTCTTATTGATGGCACAATTATTTTATTTCCGGATGAATTGTTAACAATATCAGATGTTAGAGTTAGGGTCAAAGTTAGCATGGGTCCTAATCGGTACTCTTATAGATGGCACAATTATTTTATTTCCGGATGAATTGTGAATAATATCAGATGTTAGAGTTAGGGTCAAAGTTAGCGTGGGTCCTAATCGGTACTCTTATAGATGGCACAATTATTTTATTTCCAGATGAATTGTGAATAATATCAGATGTTAGAGTTAGGGTCAAAGTTAGCGTGGGTCCTAATCGGTACTCTTATAGATGGTACAATTATTTTATTTCCAGATGAATTGTGAACAATATCATATGTTAGAGTTAGGGTCAAAGTTAGTGTGGGTCCTAATCGGTACTCTTATAGATGGCACAATTATTTTATTTCCGGATGAATTGTGAATAATATCAGATGTTAGAGTTAGGGTCAAAGTTAGCGTGGGTCCTAATCGGTACTCTTATAGATGGCACAATTATTTTATTTCCAGATGAATTGTGAATAATATCAGATGTTAGAGTTAGGGTCAAAGTTAGCGTGGGTCCTAATCGGTACTCTTATAGATGGCACAATTATTTTATTTCCAGATGAATTGTGAACAATATCAGATGTTAGAGTTAGGGTCAAAGTTAGCGTGGGTCCTAATCGGTACTCTTATAGATGGCACAATTATTTTATTTCCAGATGAATTGTGAATAATATCAGATGTTAGAGTTAGGGTCAAAGTTAGCGTGGGTCCTAATCGGTACTCTTATAGATGGCACAATTATTTTATTTCCAGATGAATTGTGAATAATATCAGATGTTAGAGTTAGGGTCAAAGTTAGCGTGGGTCCTAATCGGTACTCTTATAGATGGTACAATTATTTTATTTCCAGATGAATTGTGAACAATATCATATGTTAGAGTTAGGGTCAAAGTTAGCGTGGGTCCTAATCGGTACTCTTATAGATGGCACAATTATTTTATTTCCAGATGAATTGTGAACAATATCAGATGTTAGAGTTAGGGTCAAAGTTAGCGTGGGTCCTAATCGGTACTCTTATAGATGGCACAATTATTTTATTTCCAGATGAATTGTGAACAATATCAGATGTTAGAGTTAGGGTCAAAGTTAGCGTGGGTCCTAATCGGTACTCTTATAGATGGCACAATTATTTTATTTCCAGATGAATTGTGAATAATATCAGATGTTAGAGTTAGGGTCAAAGTTAGCGTGGGTCCTAATCGGTACTCTTATAGATGGCACAATTATTTTATTTCCAGATGAATTGTGAATAATATCAGATGTTAGAGTTAGGGTCAAAGTTAGCGTGGGTCCTAATCGGTACTCTTATAGATGGTACAATTATTTTATTTCCAGATGAATTGTGAACAATATCATATGTTAGAGTTAGGGTCAAAGTTAGCGTGGGTCCTAATCGGTACTCTTATAGATGGCACAATTATTTTATTTCCAGATGAATTGTGAATAATATCAGATGTTAGAGTTAGGGTCAAAGTTAGCGTGGGTCCTAATCGGTACTCTTATAGATGGCACAATTATTTTATTTCCAGATGAATTGTGAACAATATCAGATGTTAGAGTTAGGGTCAAAGTTAGTGTGGGTCCTAATCGGTACTCTTATAGATGGCACAATTATTTTATTTCCGGATGAATTGTGAATAATATCATATGTTAGAGTTAGGGTCAAAGTTAGTGTGGGTCATAATCGGTACTCTTATAGATGGCACAATTATTTTATTTCCGGATGAATTGTGAATAATATCATATGTTAGAGTTAGGGTCAAAGTTAGTGTGGGTCCTAATCGGTACTCTTATAGATGGCACAATTATTTTATTTCCAGATGAATTGTGAACAATATCAGATGTTAGAGTTAGGGTCAAAGTTAGTGTGGGTCCTAATCGGTACTCTTATAGATGGCACAATTATTTTATTTCCGGATGAATTGTGAATAATATCAGATGTTAGAGTTAGGGTCAAAGTTAGTGTGGGTCATAATCGGTACTCTTATAGATGGCACAATTATTTTATTTCCGGATGAATTGTGAATAATATCATATGTTAGAGTTAGGGTCAAAGTTAGTGTGGGTCCTAATCGGTACTCTTATAGATGGCACAATTATTTTATTTCCGGATGAATTGTGAATAATATCAGATGTTAGAGTTAGGGTGAAAGTTAGCATGGTAAAAAAAGGTTAGGGTTAGGGTCAAAGTTAGCGTGGATCCTAATCGGTACTCTTATAGATGGCACAATTATTTTATTTCCGGATCAATTGTTAACAATATCAGATGTTAGAGTTAGGGTCAAAGTTAGTGTGGGTCCTAATCGGTACTCTTATAGATGGCACAATTATTTTATTTCCGGATGAATTGTGAATAATATCAGATGTTAGAGTTAGGGTGAAAGTTAGCATGGTAAAAAAAGGTTAGGGTTAGGGTCAAAGTTAGCGTGGATCCTAATCGGTACTCTTATAGATGGCACAATTATTTTATTTCCGGATGAATTGTTAACAATATCAGATGTTAGAGTTAGGGTCAAAGTTAGTGTGGGTCCTAATCGGTACTCTTATAGATGGCACAATTATTTTATTTCCGGATGAATTGTGAATAATATCAGATGTTAGAGTTAGGGTGAAAGTTAGCATGGTAAAAAAAGGTTAGGGTTAGGGTCAAAGTTAGCGTGGATCCTAATCGGTACTCCTATAGATGGCACAATTATTTTATTTCCGGATGAATTGTTAACAATATCAGATGTTAGAGTTAGGGTCAAAGTTAGCATGGTAAAAAAAGGTTAGGGTTAGGGTCAAAGTTAGTGTGGGTCCTAATCGGTACTCCTATAGATGGCACAATTATTTTATTTCCGGATGAATTGTGAACAATATCAGATGTTCGATATTTTATGCTAGAAATATTTAATGAAACAAATTACCATATGAAAGACATGTGTTTATATTAAAATATAAAATGTGACTTGTCTTTAGTTTTCTTCATACTAATAGTGTAAGTGAGAAATCTTCATAGACCATCCATATGAAAGCATGTGTTTGTTGAATAAATACCAAAAACTGACATAAATTGTAGAATCGCTTTAGAATTTAATACAATTTTATTTTTTTGTAGAATTTAAAGGTTTAACATCAATCCATCATCAATTCCTACACAAGATAAACAACGTATTCTATTTGGAATTAAATATATGACGATATCATTAGTTGTTTTTGGTGTTGCTGCTATTTTATTTTATTTATCTTCCTCCCACAAGGTAAGATGTGACAAGGTCGGGAAAGTGGGATTTTAAAAGCCAGCGCCCGAGAATGTGAGCACTCTGGGCATTAAAAATTTCCTGGGCAGCCCCGTCGGCATTGCTTGGTAGGGGCGCCTCAGGCAGTAAGCAATAAACTTACTCCTCCCCAAAGAGGGGAGGCAAAGCCTGGGAGGGTGGACCTCTAGAACTGCACAGGACAAACTCACAGATCGGCATAAATCAAGCCCTGAAGGCCAAGACAATACCAGTCTATGGGGTGTAGTATCCATCAGAACAGATACTACACTTTGATCTTAGTCAAAAGGCCAATATTTTATTTGTTGGAAAAATTTAACAAAGATTCGACATCAATCCAATAAAGGTTTCTAAACAATGAATAAGAGAAACAAAGGATTTTTATTTTAATTAAATATATTGTGGCAAATTAATTAAATTTATTCGTTTCCTTATTGATACAGCTATGCAAAATTTGTTGTCGCATCTTAATTTTTTATAGCATTAAGAGAAAGTAAATATCAGTTTATATTTTTAAATTACGATTTTTGATATTTTCTTTCAGAGATATTTTCATTCAATCATTTTTATGAATTCAATTTATATTATTAAATAACTGCTTTATTCGTTTTTGATTGCCTATGCATAGAAATAGGAAACGTCCGAATAGGCTTTAATTTTTCAGTGAAAATTAGAATTAAATAAATTGCTTATCTTTCAATATTGATAGGTAATAACTAAGATACAATTTTATTATTAAAACCAAAGCGACATAAAGAGAATTAAAAATAGTTCTCAAACAATCTTTAATAATTTACAATATATACTTGCTCAACTCGATATATACTTAAAAATTGTTCTATTTGAGATTAAAAATTAGTTAAAATAAAAATGTTTCTGATTTCAATCTGTAACACTTGACAAGTTTCAAGTAGATATTTTAAACCATACAGGGAATAAGGACCCCAGATAAATGATACAGCGAGATGAACACTTTTCGAATACACTGGTGTCTTCTGGTTAACCTTTTGCAAAAATTTTTTAATAAACAAATGAAACATCGAAGTGTCCAAAATAATATATATAGATTTTTTTCTTTCAAAACATGTTAATATTTATAGGGGGGAATATATATTATATATTTATTTTTTAATGTAGGGTGCGTATTTCTTTTATTTACAAAACTTTTTGACAAATAAATGTATTTAAAACGAGTAATCTTAAACAAAACATTGCAGAATACTTGTTCTAAAATGTTTTTGTCACTATTTATTTGCCTCTCCACGAGGGCAGAATCCATAATGAAATAAAATCTTATAGCGTGCGTCTTTTTTTTTTACAATATGTTTTAATAAACACAGACGATTCTATTTTTCGTGTTGTGTATTTTAAGATATTTTTTTTTTAATCGGTGGACTTGAGTAATCTTCCGTTTTGCCTTCCCATGAGGGCGGAGATAGACTTCACAAATAAGTTTCCAAACCAGAGCAATTTAATGTTTTGTCCCAATCCAAAGTGCTCCATTTTGGGGAGAACTGGATTTTACCTATATTAAAAACTGACCGTAGAAATTTATAATACATTTTTAATTAAAAAAAAAAATACAGAAGTTTGGCCTCCTCACTAGGGCAGATTAAGCACATGGTCAGCTTTTAATGTAGGGAAAATCAAGCTCCCCAAAAAGAGGCACTCCGGATCAGGACGAAAATGAGAATTACCTCAGTCTAGAAGGATTTCTCCATCACTGACCACAGAGAGAAATGATGAAGTGTAGTATCAAAACAGATACTACAGTTTGCTCCTAGCCTGGCGATGCAAAATGGAAGATTACGCAAGTCTGCCGATTGAAAAAAAATAATAATGTGCTTTCAAGTTCACCTTAGAAAACACATACCATAGTCGTCCCAAATTTCCTACTACAGAGAGAAGCAACACTCGATCATTTAATCATAACCTCTTCCATTGTCCAGGATATCATGAAAATCTTTGACACCTCCAAAGCATGTGTGCCTGATATTATCCCTGCTAAAGTAATAAAGAATGCTCTGCTCAGCTGGTGCCTGTCCTTTTAAAACTCTATAACAAATCTCTGGTCAGATCTTGCTTTACTGATGTCTAGAAAGTTATCTCTGTGATACCAATCTTTAAAAATACATGCGAAAGAACTGACCTGCCAAATGACTGCCTTTATCAGTCTCCTTCAACTCTAAATAAAGTTTTTGAAATAACTGACAGTTTTACACTGGGTAAAATTCGGCAATTTGTTTGAAAACAGTTTCCAGTGCAGTGTCCATTCGGAATTTGTGTTTCCACATGAATTCAGCTAGGTGTGATTCCACCATTTGCGTGTGGGTGTCACATTCAACTTTGTTTCTTCGCCTCATTCCACATTCGTTCTACATGGTTAGTTGTGGCACCTGCTAGTGGATCAACAAAATTGTATTTGTGATTCACACACAAATGATGGAATCCTTCAGCACCTAGCCGATCATAGGCTCGCCAACAGTCAGACACAATCTTTAAAGATTCTGGCGAAAGAGCTCACCTGCAAAATTATTGCCTTTATCAGTCTCCTTCAACTCTTCGCTAATATTTTTGAATCATTAATCAATCTAGCAATAGACCACCACTTTGAAAATGCTAAACTTCTTTCTGCCCAACAGTATTGATGCAATTGTGTCTGAGATGGGTATATTTGGTGATGACACCATGCTCTATTCTTAACATGAAGGCTAAAAGAACGCATACATATCCAAGGCAATGGCAGAATCCTTAGAAAATTAATTCCACTCGTGCAATGGAGCCATAAATGGATAGCAACATTTATAGCTACTAAGACAAAGCAACTTTCCTTTAACAATTAAAAGAAACCTTTCCAATCTACCGGGCTATAAAACTTCTCACACCTGCTAGTATCCTATATCTCTACAAAACCACCGTTCACCCATGCATGAAGTATTGTTGCCATATCAGGGCTGGTGTACACACATTAGTCTCTGCTCCTTAAAGAATATTTATATTTAAGTTTTGGGATAAATGGAGTTTATAAAAATATAAGGCGATTTAGTCGTTTCACAGCCAAAATGGCGGACAATGAATCGGTTTCTTTTTTTCTGAACTCACAAATGAGTAAGTAAACCCCCCAAAATTGTTTTGGACTAATTTCAAATTTACCTTAAATTATTTTAAAGGAAATATAGCTGCGATATTAGTCCCAAACAATTTATTTGGGTTAAATATTTATTTGTGAGGTCGGAAAAAAAAATCAGCAAAAAAGCAGCCGATTCATTTTCCCCCGATTTTGGCTGTGAAACGACTAAATTGACGAATATTACTAATACCAGATTTTTTCTTGATTTAAATGATGATTAAAAAAGTTTTTTTTAGACTTAAATTAATATCAACATAAAATTTATTCCCTAAAATTGATTACGCCTCATAAAACACAAGGAAATCTGGGCATTTATAACAACAGCTAACAGAACGAAAGGGGGGGGGGGGTAAAAACTAAACAAATAGGCAACAAATGTCACACAAGGCAAGATAAGGTACTCTTCTACTAACTATAATAAGTTTATGTGTTTTAACTTATTTTAAAGCGTTTTTTGATTCAAAACAAAGCTGGGGTCACCCTGTTCAGTTAGAACGAAAAGCAAAATGGCTGCTCATGAGCCTAGGGATCTTTGATAATTGGTGAAAAATCGAAAAATAAACAAAATAGTGGTAGAAACACATCCAATAAATGCCACCGATCGTGGGAAAATGTCATGTTCTATAGGGACCTCCCATTGGTTGTGAACTATTTATCCCCCCCCCCTATATGTAACTTTAATTTAGATTAAGATTATCAACAAAACTTTTTTACCATTCAAAAGAGGATACATAAAATAAACTGCTGATGATTTTTTAGAATTTTTCAATACTTATTAACTATAGGACTAATTTATCTTTAAAATGCTGTTTTCCTAAAATATATTAGGGAAAATATTTTTTTCTACGTGATCCCCCCCCCCCCCCATTTCAGTTTATGAAATATTGAACGAAATGTATTCAGGTCGGTCGGTTTTTTTTTCTTATATAAAACTAGTCTTGGATTAATTTTATTAAACTTTATGTCCACATATTTGAGTAAATTGGTCCGTGAATGCACAAATAAAAAATAGAAAATAAAAGCAATATTATTATGTTTTGAATTTTTTTTTACCGTTTCTCAATAAAATATACTGTGATATATTGAAATGCCAAAAAAAAAAGAAAGTTTTACGAAATAATTTTTATTTTCAGAGACATTTATTCATTTGATCGAGTTTATCGGTTAGTCAATTTCATTTTTAAACATCATTTTTGAAAATATGTGTTCTAAATTTTTCAAAATATTTTAATATAATATAGCCCGAAGTATTAGGAATCGTAAAAGACCAAAGTTGTATACGACCTCATAATATGTACTTGGAAAAAAGTCCTTCATTTGCTAGAAGTGAGAAAGCCTTTTTCGCTGTAGCTCGTTTCGCCGCAACTATGGAACGCAATACTAGCCGTAATTAACGCGGTTACATTTTTAGAGTGAAATTGACGCACGCTAATTAATTTGTAGAGCTAAGCTCATTCTAAAAAAAAAACGTTGACAAAAGTAAGTATTAATTATATTTATTATTATTATAATAATTATTTTATTATTATTATATATTTATAATACTTTTTATCATTTTTCTTTTTTCAAATTAAAATGTTTATCCATTCAGAATTTTCTTTCGAAATTTCGAAATAAAAACTCAATTGACGAATATTTTTAATCATTAACAAACCACAATACTTTCTCCATTTTCATTTTTAGTTTAATTTTTATTATATAAAATTTAACCCAAATTTAAGTCAAATGCTAACAAAACAAAATAGATCAAATCGTTACTTGCAGTAGTATTTTAAAATTAAACATGACTGGGGAATCTTATACTATTGTCAACAGAACGAGAGCGGGTTTAACAAATAAATGTTACCAGAGAGCTAACTTGAGTTACTCAACTACCTACCTGGATATGTTTATTTGTTTTTAACTTATTTTAAAGGGTTGTTTTTTGGTTCCAAAGATGCTGTATCCAATATATATACATTAATATATATATATATATATATATATATATATATTAATATTTATATATATATATTAATATATAGGCGCTTTTTACTGAATGTAGAAGTGCCGCGATTCCGAATCCGCTAAAACTTAGCAATGTTACGGCTTTTATATGCATTAAAGATAACCTTTAAGCGTTTTTATCTACATGCTACAAATTTAATAAACTTTATAACAATTAATAAAGTGTTACGGGTTTTTAACACAAACAAAGAAAGAAAATGCGACGATTTATCTGCAACTATCGTCGCATTCTGCAGCTATCGTCGCATTTTCTTTCTTTCTTTGTGTTAAACACTGTAACACTTTTTTTTTTATTAATTGTTATAAAGTTTATTACATTTGTAGCATGTAAATAAAAACGCTTAAAAGTTATCTTTAATGCATATAAAAGCCGTAATATTGCTAAGTTTTAGCGGATTCGGAATCGCAGCACTTCCACATTCAGTAAAAAAGCGCCAAAGTGAATATATAAGTTATTCAGGCAATTCTTTTCTTTTTTTTTCAGTAAAAAAAAGTAATAATCTGTCTCAAGGAAAAAAAAATGGTAAAAACAAACCATTAATTTTGTCTACACCATAGTAGTAAAGTAATTGTTTCAGTTTTGGACACCCGTACGTACATAATATCTTGCCATGACTCACACGATAAAGCTACTGTTTGGGTAAACAATACTGCGAGTCGTAAAAAAGAAAATTTCGTACTTCCATCATACAATAAAGAAGGGTTGGGTATATTTAATAATAGCCCAACAACGAAAACGCTGAAAAAACAAATATACAACAAATAAAAGTTACCGTAGCCGATAAAACTGAATTTCCAAGTTAACTGTGACAGTTATTAATGATTATAATCCGTTAAAAGTGCTATTTTCTATAAGTTAATAGTTTTAGCTTACGTGAAATGAATAAAAAAAAATTAATGGCCGCTCTCGTTCTCGTCTCGTTCTCGTCTCGTTTCAATTGGTTTTTTACTGGGACTCATAGTCAAAGCGCAATGTTTGCATTTTTCAGCCAAGCAGAAGAACAAAACAAAACTACATTTTAAGCAAAAGGAATAAAATAATTTTCTTTTTATTTACATGTCAGTGTGCTTTTATTTACATATTATTTTCATTCGTCACACCGTAATGTTTATTTTTCCTGTTTCTTAAAAAAATGCCTAACCCTAACCTAAACCCAGTCCTAACCCTAACCTAAACCCAACCCTAACCTAAACCCAAACCCTAACCTAAACCCAACCCTAACCTAAACCCAACCCTAACCCTAACCTAAACCCAACCCTAACCCTAACCTAAACCCAACCCTAAACCTAAACCCAACCCTAACCTAAACCCTAACCCTAACCCTAACCTAAACCCTAACCCTAAACCCAACCCTAACCTAAACCCAGCCCTAAGCCTAATCAAAACCCCAAGTTTTCAATGACGTAACGACATGCGCGCTCATTCGGTGATCAAAATGATCGTTAAAATGTTCGTTTCATAAAATTACATTTCAAAAATGCAACCCCCCCCAAAAAAAAAACGCCACTTTGATTATGAGTCCCGGTAAAAAAAAAACACACACACGTGACACCGATAACAAAAACTAATGACGCCATTTTGTTTTTTAAATACATGACTTGAAAATTTTTTTTTTCTTTTTTCATGTCTAATAAAAAGCCATTTATCCTACGTAAACATACAAACAAATGGAATAGATAACTAGGAAAATCTCCAGTGTCTACGTACGTCGAATTTATTTGTTGCATATTCATTTTTTTGACTACGTTCTACAACTTTTTTTCAACCCGACTCGCGAGTTGTAGGGCTATTATTAAAGATTCCCGAAGGGTTTCTTTCCGAATTTGATAATGTAACCTTTAAATAAACTATTTTACTTTAAAACAAGTATAACTTTATTTGAGAGAGTTTTTTTGCAATCGGTAAAGTTTACCGATTGCAAAAAAACTCTCTCAAATAAAGCAAAACGAATGTATGACTTCTTAAAGTACACAGGAAATAGTGACGTCATCGTTTTTCACATGCAAATGGAGGTCCCAGTATTTTGCTTAATTTTCGTTTCATCGAAACTGTAATTTTAGGCATTTTTTTTTTCGTTCTGAACCGGGGACATCAGGGTTGTTTTGAACAAAAAAAAAACTCTTTTAAAATAAGTTAAAACACAAATAAACTTATCCAGGTTAGTAGAAGAGTAACTTATTTTGCCTTTCGTAATATTTATTTGTTGTCTATTTGTTTGTTGTTTTTTTTACTCCTTTTTCGTTCTGTTAGCTGTCGTTATAAATACCCTGAAAACAATTTAATAACGAAAAAAACAACAACTTATAAAACATTATACTTACTTGTATACAAACGTCTTTCGTATTAATCAGATTTGAAGAAATCAAATAATAACCATACTAACACGGTTAAATTTGCGAATTTAAAGATAAGATATAGATTTTAAGAAGTAGAGCTGAAAATTCAAGATGGTGACGAGAAAAGCAGGCCCGCAGAAAACTACAGAGGTAAAAATAAACAAACAAATAAATAAAGAGAACCACTTCGACAAGAGTAGCGATCTTTTCCGAATTAAAAATCAATTTATTTTTATTTTATTTATATCAATATTTATTTTATTTATATCAATATATTTTTCGTAATGTTACACCACCCATTCGTCTTAATTTCTGTTTAATTTTCATTAATTATCTTATTACAGTTTTTGGTGCTTGACTGTAGGGCCGAAAAAAAACATTTTTTTATCTTTAATTTCAGGAGAGTCAAATAAGGGGGAGAGAACTCTAGTTTCAAGTTTTAACGCGCTTTATCTTAAAATGGATTTTACTATTGTAATTATTCTAAAATAAAGTTTTTAAAAATGTATACGTAAAAGGATAATTTAGGAATAAAACAATCATAACGCATTCGGCACCGATAAAAAATAAAATGATTTTGAAAAATAAAATGATTTATTAAAATTAATTATCAAAGAAGAAGAAGAAAAAATAGAAAAATACGTAAATGGAAGTGAAAAAAAAAACACAAAACAGGGGAAATAAAGTTTTTGAAATAACTGACAGTTTTATACTGGGTGATCAACCAAAAATCACGAACGCCCAACTTTGGTGACGTCACACGAGGACAAGGGTACATTTTAGTGGTGCCGTGACCCGCGATGCGATGATCAATTATTATTTTTAATCAGCAGACCTTTTTTCATCACTTGATTTTGGTCTAAGACCAAGGGCCAACCGGACCTGTATTAAAAGACTTTGAGAGCATCACCAGACCGTGAACTTTAGTCAATCAACTATAAAGGTCAAGGCAGCTTTCTAGAATAACCACCCGACAGCAGAAGACATTAGAAGGAGCGAATCACCGAAGAAGTGGTGAGTCGCTTTTTCGTTCCCTTTGTTTTTGTTTTTTTTATCAGTTTTGTACTCTGTCAGTGTATAGGTTTTCATTTGTTTAATTTAACTTTGCACGGAGTTGAGAAATGATTCTGTTGTGCGTTGAGAAGTTGTAGTTAATGAAGACATGGTCGAGAATCTAACAGAGAATGGAGTCGAAGATAGGACGTTCGAAATGCAGAGGAAAATTGCGAAACCAATAGAGGGAATAAAGACTCTCCTATAAGGGAAACTCAACCAAGCTACAAGAATTGTTGGCTCTCATACATAAAAACGAGTGGTATATGGGATAGAGGACTATGAAATTGTACTGCTTGCTCTTGATAGAGCGGCGGGACCAGTCTCAAATTTAATTACAGGGAGAACCCGGGACTGTCTTAAATCAATATGCCAGTGAACGGACCGCAATAGAATCTGTGTGTAAATTGACCCAGCTGAAAATAGCAGAGGGAGAGGGTCTCGACAAGCTAGTTGAACGAATCCAGGGGTTAGCGGTCCTCGTATTCCTAGATGGGTCGATAAGAAACACAGGGTCCATAAAGGCCATTCTGATAGATGCGTTCGTGGACGAGTTGAGTGACAAGTAAATGGAGAAACAGGTCATGAAGAACCGCCCACTCACCTTGCTATGGGCCCAAGAGTTAGCAAGCGATAGTATTAGATTATAGAGAGGGGCAAGAAGGAAATAAAGGCTCGATATGGAGAAAAAGTGTCAGGAAGCAAAAAGAGTCTGGGACGCAGAGCTAAGGCAGAGAGTGTAGAGGATTGAGAGGTGGAATCCGATCCCGGCAGGAATGCATGGGACCTTCGGCATGGGTTCTATAGGCCTAGCTCAGGTAGGTACGTGTTGATCTGTTAAGCCTGCAAATAATACGTAAGATTGTCTCACAAAATATGTAGCCTCGCCCCGCTTGTCAGGGCCGAATTGCACTAAATGTAGCCAGTTCAGAGATGATCATCGGTCGTGCAGAGTAGTGGGAGATCAGAGGTTGGGATATAGAATGCTAGACTTTAGTGTACCACCTAACACTTAGGTGAGGAACAAGGGAAACACCAATGGGCCATACTGCAAGTGAAAATAAAGAAAGGGTAAAACTCCAGGTAAACAGGATAGAAGGGGGAAGAGGACTGGTAAGTATAGAAACTTGTGTGGATAACACGAAAAAAAGAAATGAAAAATACATTACCAAGAACACAGAAAGGCTGATAAACCCAGCAAGAGACACCGCCAAAAATAAACAATAAAATTAACAGCGAAACTTGAAACCAAAAGTCGAGTAAACAAAAGTGGGAGGAGAAACAGCTACAATGACGATTTATGAGACTGTCAACAAAATAACCTGTTCATAACTACAAAAAGTAAACTTTAACAGAGAAATAGGAATTGCTGCTAACAGCCGTACAGAACAACGCGATCTGAACAAACTATATGAAAGCTAAAATAGACTAAACCCAGAAAAAACAATAAATGTAAACTGCGGACAAGGACACGAAATAATTAATCACATAAGTAATGCACAAACTACCTTCAAAAGAATAGAAAAACAGACACAATGTGTGGGAAAGGCATCCATTGTGAACATTGCAAACGGCTGCATTTTGGTTGCAAATAAATGGTACAGATACAAATCGAAGACAGAATTGGAAAACGAAAAGCACAAACTCCTTTAGAACATGAAGGTACAAACAAACAAACAAACAAACAAACAAACTCATCCAAGCAAGGAAACTAGATGTCATAATAGTGAATAGTTTTCAGTTAATTGCCAGTTACGAAAGTGCTGGAATTGTGAGAGAGCAGGCCACTTAAGAAAAGGATTGTGCAGTGAGTTGATTCTAGAAGATTGGCTCAGAGAAAATGGCGCCAAATTAAATTTTGACCCGGTTACATTGATGGTGGGGGTGGAGGGTGTGGCACTCTGCCCGTAGGTGCGCACACCAATGTAAAACTTCCCCCAAGGACAGCTATATCCTGTGGAAAAAGTATAAATACTGAGAGGGAACTAAAGGGATAACTATATCAGAAAGTCCCCGTAGAAAAATGTACAGATAATGAGGAGGTTGTTACCCTGAGCAAGTCCGTGGTTCAAGGGTTCGAAACGATCCCCATGTTGATAGTCAATGCAATAAATAAAACAGTGAAAATAAAGAAAGGGTAAAACTATAGACGAAGCCAACCGAGATATAATAGCGATGACAGACAAAGAGTTACGACAGACTAAAACGGTGTAGATGAGGATAAATATGGATGACAATCTGTTGCATTACCGCTTACCTTTGGGTATAGCTTTTTGCTGGACGCCATTGTGATGACACATGTGCGTGTCTGTCTATTCGTCGCTGCACTCATCATCACCATCGCTGTCAGGTACAGAAGTACGCAAACGCTGTAGGTGTTTTTTTAACTGTTTATTCCGACAAAATACACTTGACAGAATTTATGTGTGGGGTACGAGAGGAAGAGAGACTCCTGAGTAAATTTGATGAAGATACCATATCACTTTGGCCACCTGTGTTCATTGTCCCGCCCCCACCCTTTCAAGGTTAGCAGGATGACCAATTTTCACGACGACCTCTGCAAGTCAATCAGGAACAAAGGGGTCGGCAAAGCCTCCGACCGTCATGACGTAATTTCCGATTTGGCTCCTACCCTCTTTTGTTCAGATCCCTCCTACTCTCTGCATCCACCACTATCTAACATATTTACCCATTAAAATGAGGCCCAATAGAACTCCGGTACATAAGAGAAAACTGGTGGAAGAAGCAGAGAGCGATATGCTAGAAACAGGTAACATAGAGGTGGTCCACATTCCCTTGGAGTTTCAAGTTTGGGAGGCTACAAAAGCAAGTGTTGAAGCTGAAGTTTCCAAAGCGTCATTTTTAAAAAGAGAGAACTAAGTATTTAGACAGGATCAATTAAGACAGGATCCGACCAGACATGGACAAAGTAGAGGTCATCCAGGTCATGCCGAAACCTAAAACGGTAAGGCAGGTCCGAGGTTTTATAGGAGTAATCGGCTATTACAGGCTCTTCATCTCTGTCTTCTGTTGATTAGCAGAGCCATTGATAAAGACGTACGCTAGATTTAAATGGACAGAAGACTGTCAGTGGGATTCTGATTCTCTTAAGGAGCAGCTCACAGCAGTACCCTTACTGAATTATCCAGACTTAGATAAACCGATTATACTATACACCTACGCAAGTGACAAATGCATCAGTGCTATACTGACACAACCCTGTCCAGAGAAAGATAGACCAGTAACAGGCATACCCGAAGACGTACAGGTATATTTCCTGTTGTATAGGCTATCCAAACTCAGCAGAGATGATCAGTACCTACCTGTATCTGGTACGACATTAACCCTGGTCGGGATGAACTGGCTTCTTCCGAAGGAGGATGCTTTATCGGAGTATCAAATTCACCAGCGCATGTATATTCTGGTTAGGAGAGATGATGATATTAGGTTTTTGCAGTTCATTCTGGGATGTGTCAACGTCCCCTTACATACAGCACCTGGTATTCCCAAATGGTCACATATCTGGTACTAACAAGGCTCAACGTTGCTTAACTTCGGTGATCTAAAGAGAACCGGTGTCAACGTGATTGTGCCGTATAAGATGGTCAGTGATAGAGAAGGAAGCATTCTCGATTATGTAGGCGGTGCCGAAATTAGATTACTACTTGAGCGGCACGGTTTTTACGATCAAGACCGACCATAAACCACTCAAGCATCTGTTGGAGGACGAATTGACCAATGAGAGAATACAGCAGTGATCCTTGAAACTTAGTGGGTACAACTGCAAGATAAAATATCTGGCGGGCAAGGATAATACTTGCGCGGACCTATTGTCCAGAATCTCAAAACAACTAGAGACCAAATCGGTTAGACTTGAGCCAAGAGTAGACGATACAGCATATCAGATTAATGTGATAAATTCACAGCGAAAGAAATCAACGTCCAAGTTGAGACAGTGAAGGTGAAAGCGAACTAGAGATAGTGAGTACCCACATTGAGAAGGTACTATAGAAGACAGCCAGAGAGATAGTGAAATAACCAGTATATGCGGGAGGCTTTTATTAGCGGTATATCTTCCCCCTCAATTCGACAACGACTTCCCGAGAAATCCTCGCTAACTTTTCAGAAAGCATACGAGATGGCAAGATCTCTTGAACAAGCAGAAAAACACTCTGCGTGTTACAACCAGGAGAATATGATTTCCGCGCTAATAATCACTTCAAGAGAAAATACAAGTCTGGCAGCGACACAAAAAAATATGAGGCCGAAGGAAATTTGCTTTTTCTGCGGGAATTCTCGTCATCTGCGTCACCTTTGTCCGGCCCGTGACTCAAACTGCAATAAGTGTTTGAAAAAAGGACACTGGGCTAATGTCTGTAAATCTTCCGTGTCGGCAGTGTTAACTGAAGACACTGATTTCCCTAGTCTCGCGTGACTAGGAAGAAAAAAGACATTACATTTACTAAGTGTAAAATAAATGGATCCACTGTCAATGCCATGGTGGATTCTGGTAGTGTGGGGACTTTTATTAACGGCAATATTGCAAAAAAAATGAACCATAAAATTATTCCCAAACAAAAAGCAATATCATTGGCCGACCCTAATATGTGTGCGAAAATTGTGGGAGAAACTAAAGTCGATAGTTGATAGAGTGGAGGTGAAAGCGAACATTGGGAAGGTACTATAGAAGACAGCCAGGGAGATAGTGAAATATCTGCTCTTAGAGACAGTGTGAAGACAGAAAGCACGTTCACGCTTGTAATACATGAGCAAGTATTGTGTTATCTCTCTAGGAAGGATGAACAGGTAAGCTTCAGGTTGTTCGTTCCCAAGATGTTAAGGGCTGAGATCTTAAATCAATTCCAAGAGAAAGTTGATCACATGAGGATTAAAAAGGCATATGAGCTTATAGGGAAGAATTATTAGTGGCCAAAGTTGTATAATGAGGTAATCAGCCATGTGAATAAATGCGTGACATGTAAATTGCAAATTAGGAGAGTGAGAGTCGCCCCCCTTGATGGAAACCGACGTTACATATTAGCTATTCCAAAATGTAAGCATGGATATCTCGTGACCGTATGGGGAGACCACTCAGGGTAATCTCTACATACTGAGTTTTGTAGACTGGTTGACAAACGGGCCAGACAAACTAGATCAGCGAGCAAGACGCTGTCCGATTTGATATTAAAAGAAATATTCCCTAGGTATAGAGCCCCTGAGTAACTGGTCACTGATAACGTGTTAGAGAATGTGAACTAAATTATGGCAGAAACGTTGGCAGGTCTAAATATACACCATGTAATTACCTCAGCGTACCATTCCGAAAGCATTACCAAGGTGGAAAGCTTTCTTAAAACCTTGGCCAATGTATTGGCTAAGTTAACAGAAGCGATAAGGAAAATTGGGATCTCTATCTGACCCAAGCTTTAGCGGTCGTGAAGTTCATGCTGAATGAAACCTCAAAATTCACCCTTTAGTATCTATTGTTTGGTAGAGATGTGATCTTACCAATAGATAACCTGCTAAAAGCACGCCAGAAATACATGGGGGAAGATCATCACAAAATTATTTTGGAGCGGTAACATAAGGTTTTCACGCAGGTAAGAAGAAGGATTAAGAGACCACAAAACAAAAGGAACGAACGGATCAACAAACATAGGAAGAATGTTGACCTACAGGTAGGTGACTTGGTGTATTATAAACTGCAAGGGAAGGTAAATTAGACCAGAGGTGGGGTTTCCTCCATCAGATAGTGCAACAGACGTGTTCTTTGTGATCTGTGATCGAATGGCAGGAAAGATAAAAACGATGCATGCTAATGATTTAAAGTTAGCATAGGTAGGAGGTTGGGAAGAACTGAAACAAGTAAACAGGAAAAGAAGATTACGGAAAACAACTCTTGTAGAACGAGACGTAATTGAAAGAGGTAGTGAATCTGAATGGGTGGGAAAAATTAAATTTAGCACCCCGTAAGGTGTCAGGAGAGGAAAAAGACCCCCCAGCAAAAATGATGATGAATTTAACCTAACTTCAAAGTCGGTTAAAGAATCGGGTGTGTGGGAGGTGGAGGAGAAAATACCTTTATCCCAACTCCAGAAAAAGCTGAAGGAAGAGAATGTTACTAAAGTGGGGAAGATTTGCCCTTAAAGGTAGGGTTGAGGGGAGCAAACTAGAAAAGCTATGTATGAGAGTCAGAAAACTAGGTAACAGATTGTCTGTGATATGGGTGACATCCCGAGGGCAAACTGTGTCGCAGCTTCTGGCTCCGTCATGTGTATGGAGGGCCCTTGTGTGTGTGTGTGATGCTGGTGGTTATAGCACGGACCGTTTTCTCGGATGTTATCTCCATAGATAAAAGGTAGATAAGGATAGAGAGAGATATATAACTAAGACCGGTTCTTCTCTCTGTCTCGTTTCAGATATGGACGGAAATAGGTGGATAATATTGCTGTCGATAATGACCGTCGTAAGAAAATGTAAGTACAGTTGTGACAAAGTATCTGGGTCCCATGGAGATCAGGTACACTGGTGATGCGCTAGTATGCATCTTGGTGGCGATGCTACATCGACAGAGGGCCCTGCGACAAGACTAAGTGGAGATATAAAACTAGTATATATTTGACGTAGAAATGAACTTATTCAGACGACAGGACGAGACACCAGCTAGTCTCGTTGAATCGTGTAAGATATTCAAAATCAATTACCACCAGAGGCAAGAAGACATTTGCCAGCTGGAAGGTGGAGATTAGAGAATTCCATATCGCAATTTTAATTCTGAAATATCAATAGTACGATATCATTGTTTGGGTGAATGGCGCGTTTTTTTACCCACAGGTCTTTTACAGTTGTCACGACCAGGATGACACAAGGCACTTGTGACAGAGATTTATGTGAGCCTGTCATCGTTTGTTTACGATGTCGTTGGGTTACGGGGAAATCCCATTTATTTTGAGAAAAAAGGAGTGAGATGCCCGTCCTCACCCTTCTTGAGAGAGAGGAAGACAGGCAGAAAGTAAGATGGTGGAGAAGGGGTGTGTACGACTACAGACGCACGAGAAAGAGAGATAACAAAAATGCTGCTACTTCAATAAAAGAATGTGTTTTTTTCACACACCAGTCAGAGTTGAACTGACACCCAGGGGAGACCGAAGGGACGTGCGCCAAAGTGGCGTGCGCCGAAGAAACAGACCGGAAGAAATTCTAGCCACCGTCTTCGCACGTTAAGTTTGTGACTTAGACAACCACTGGTGTAAAGAATTCGCATATACAGAGAACTAGCGAAATAACTTAGCGAAAAAACAACCCTTGCTACAGACATTTACAAGCACGGTAGACATTAATCCTACAATTGACCAATGTAAAATCAATTCTTTTATTTTATTAATAATTATTATTCTATACAAAAAAAACAGACCGAGTTGTTGAACATTGTTGTTTTCTTTTTGTTCTGCTTTGAATGATCATTCACCCCCACAGAGCCAACCGGTTGCTGTTCGCCCAGTGATCGCTCGCTGCTATAAACAGTTTCAACGTGGGAGTGTGTTTGTAGCTGGACGAGACGACCAGATCGGCGACGTCATCATCATCATCGTCGCCATCCCGGCCTAGAGAAACTTGGATCTATTTTATGTTGTCATGATGATCTGCACGGCTGAGGGGTTCACAATCAGTACGCAGTAAGTGGGATTCACACAGTGAAAATACAGTGTTTAAAAAAGACATGTGAAGTCATCATAACTAGATCTAAATGGTTTATTACGTTAATGATAAACCATTTGAATCTACAGGGTGGGCAAAAATAAGGGTCCTATTTTTAAAAATTCATAACTTTTTTATTTATTGATTTTTAAAATTTTTTTTTAGAATAAGTAAAGGACCCCTTCCGAAGCAAGCATGAGCCGTATTAGCCCTAAGGAACGTACTCTCATTTAGAAAACATTATTTTTGCTTAAAAAACTCAAAACAGTGTAAAAAACAATACTTTAGTTTTTGTAAGTTTTAAGAAGTGTTTTTCGGCTAAAATTTGTTTTGTTTATTTCAAAAAATCTCGGAAGGGTCAGTCTACACACACATAAAGTTTGGTGAGTTTAACTTTTATTTTGTGGAAGTTATTCAAATTCAAGTTATTCAAATTTAAAGATAGGACCCTTATTTTGGCCCATCCTGTAGTTATGATGACTTCATATGTCTTTACGTGTGTGATAGATCTACAACCGTATGAGTTTTTGATGGAAAGGCTGAGCGGAAAGGTAATGAGCTTAACGAGGTTAAAAGAACAAGTAATCCAAAAATACACGAATTATACGGTTTTGTACGAAGATATTTTCTATTATTGGCGATAATAAGTAGGGTGCACCAGACAGGAAAGTCATTGATGATGTTATTAGAGCATGTATGTGCACATTTGGGGGTGCTTTCACTGGGGCACCTCTCGCCGAGTATAGTAACTCTGGGGAGATTGAAAGACGTGTTATTTAAAATACAGACTGAGTTACCCCATCATTTGTGATTGTCTGTGAACCCCACTGATCAATGATGGATATATTATAATGCGTTAGGGCGTATCATGTTATTGGAGGGTAAAAAGCTATTAGTGTTTGCATCCATCCCGTTGTTGGATGAAGATATTAATTCAGACGTATTTTTCATCCTTAAATGTGGCCAGTAGAAAATTCATGTTGTTAACAAATGAAGAAACAAATAAATGTATAACGGATGCCATGGGAACGTGTGGGTCGGTGAGTCCGATTTATGTAGCAAGCGTTCACGAGTTGTGTGTGTTGGAATTGTTTAAAACAAAGAGATTATGAGAAATTCTCAGGTAGAAGTGTTGACGAATGTTGCGTTACCCTCCGCAGTTGGTGTGTCCCATGGGATTTAGACAGTGACCACCAGGAAAAGATTGAGGTATCTAGCGTTTGTGAAGGTTATCCCACCATAACGATAAAAGTTATGTCCCCATTGTCCGACATAAATTTACCCATGGGATGCGCAGTTTTTGGGGCCTCGATTTCCTTTCCTTCTTACTATCAGGTGGAGGAGAAATTTTTAAATAAGGAGTCTTTCTTAAAATTGATCAAAACTAATGCGAGTGGGTAGACGGGGTTATGGGAACCCATAGTGAAGTAATTTCCTGGGGTTACTTTACAGAAAATGCCTGAATTATTGAAGCCTGTGGAAAAATTTGTTTCTAGCAACTGAAATCTCAATTAAGCTTGTGGGGAAGGCAAGCTCAGGTTGGAGAGAGAATATGGATACTATAATAGCTTTGCTGGCGGTATTAATAATTTTAATTATAACAGCTGAACTTAGTGCGGATAATTTTAAATGCCCAATATTCGTCCAAGGACTTGTATCAGCCAAAGACGCAGTAATCAGACAAAACAAGTTAAAAAGTGAACCAAATTTAACATTACAGAAAATAGCTGAAGATCTGTAAGTGTTAAACTAGATTCTAAAGATATTGAAGAATCAGAATCTCATTTCAACTCTCCTTCGAAAACAAGTCAAACCAAAAAGAGAGATTATTTTCACGCTCCTATGAAAACAAGCCACCTCAATAAAAAAAAACAGGGAAAATTACCACCTAGCTTGTGTTTCCGTTGTGGATCCCTAACTTTGGGTTATGGATAGCCTATATTGTTTTAAAACCTGTCTAACTTGTAATAAAGTAGGACACAAGAGTTCACATTGCAGAACGAATTAAAAAATAAAAGTCGGGTCTAATCCACAAAAACAAACGAACAGGACTATAAATATAAGAAAGTACGTACAGGTAAAAATCTTGAACATAAATGTCAAGTTATAACTAGACTCTGATTCAGACGTATCGATAAGCAACCTACATACATGGAAAAAGCTGGACAAACCAACCATGCTAAAATTCTTACCAACGTTACTTTAAACGGAACTACCAAAAAATTAAAATGTTCGTATTAAAAAACACCAACAATTTATTTGGAACAGGCTGGATGAAACAGTTCAATCGATGGGATTTGCACATCAACACTTATTGCCCAAAAATAGAAAATCTGACGACCGAGTCAGTAAAATTAAAGAGACATTAAACGGATAATAGCCACTTGTAGGAACTAACCCCAAGAGATATCTTGAATGTTCCATTTGATTTTTAATCGTAAAATCTATTACACAATAGGGTTAGGGTTGGTCTCTTCTTCTAGCGCATTGCAGTTCAATAATGCTTACACAGGGTCAAGATCACAGTCTATTATCTGTACACATGCTTTCATCTTGTCTCTTTTGTATCCTCCCAAATTGGAGAGCAAACTTAAGAGACAGGTGGAAGTTTTTTTAATGACCCTGACCGTCGACAAATGCTGCAGACCCACCTATAAAACTCCTATATATAGAGCTGTGGGGGTTTGCATGTACGAACTTACATCACATTTAGGCACTCCAGAAAAACATCCGACTCTGAGACAGCGTGCCGCGATTTTGAATTCACAACAGCAAGCTGCAATCAATAGACTGTCTCTCTGGCCATAATTTTTAAAAATTCAAAATCTTTTTCATGTAAAACTTTATAATTAAAAGTTTTGTATTTTTATTTTAAATAATTTCTTTTAGAAAAATAAGTAATCAAATAGTTCTGTCAGATCGCAGATATTAAAAACAAAATCCATTTTTACTTTATATTTAATTTTCAATTAAAAAGAAATTACCAGCAAGTTTTAATTGTAAAATTAAATCCTAAGTTCGTAACTAACCAGAATTATGCTAAATACAACTCAGATTTAAACCAGTTACTTCCCTTGACAATCCCGAAATGTTTAGGGTGCGATTTTTACATTGGTAGACGCGTTTTCGTAAAACAAATCGCATGATAAAAACCACCAATGCATGTGCGCACATTACATGTTTTTACGGTACTATCGATTCAGCAACAACTTTAAAGATTATAAAAGACTTTGTAGAAAAACTTACCTGTTTAATTTTAAGAGAGGTTGTGGGGTGGGTTCAGTTCACTATGTAAGTTTAACTTAAATTGACCAGCAACGCGAGAGAATGAGAGAATATAAATAACAGCATTTTATCGCTGCAAAATGATAAAATTGATTTGTAAATTTCTCAAACTTTTGAAAAGAAAAGGAATCTTTCCAAACCTTTCCTGAAACTAAACGACCCAAAATGTTGATGCTGTTGTGCTACTTCTGCTGCTGCTGATGATGATGATGGTAACACTGGAATGTCGCCAGCCATCTTGAAGTTGATTAAGGATGAGCATTCGAACTGGATGTTGATGATGATGACGAGGACGCGGATGAGGATGATGATTCGCTGTTTAAAACAAACTATTTCATAAAAAATTGTTCTCTTTTCTACGAACAGGTTTATTTTTTCAGTTCAATCAAATCCAACGTGACATTTTATTATGATCTTTCTTTTCAGGCACTAATCTCTTCACATCATGGTTGGTGGATTTTATCTGAAACATGCCACCAAAAACTGCTAGTTGTCGAAGATGTCCAAAAATGAATTTGTATTCTTCGGTTAGTCAATTACAGAATTTATATAAAATCTTTTTTATTGAATATAAAACATTTTTTGAAAATTTTGAATTAGTTTTATTTAAGATTTTTGTTTCATTAATAAAAACATTTTTTTACATTTGTGAGTATACAAGTTTGTCACGAAAAAGATTTATAAAAGAAGGAACAAAATATCTGTTTTCTAAAACAGTTTAGATGAGAATGAGACAAACATTTGGTGAACTCATTCGTTTGCAAATACATATTGTATACTTTTGCAAAATATTAAAAAGGGAGATAACTCTGCGATATAAGATTTTCCCCAAATCCTTTGTAAAATTTCCAGATTTTGATGACCTTACTTCTTGAGGATTCAAATAGACAAGTTCAGAAATGCAATTGTTCTAGATTTGTATTTAATCTTTAACCAAGATAAACTCTTCTTCTCACTCGTTGAAATCATAAAAGATCTTAATCAATCGTTGGTCTGTATCATACATATTAGTTTGAACAATAATTCTCATCAGCTTATCAAAGCATTTGTAAATTATTTGGTGCTTCTGCCTTATGGCGACAAAATGGCAACAAACCAAATTCCCTTCCTTATTTCTAAAGGAGTGAATCAAAAGGGGAGATAATTCGAAATATTTTAAGTGTCTTAATTTTTTTCTTAAATTATAAAAGATCTTAATCAATCGTTGGTCTGTATCATACATTTTAGTTTGAACAATAATTTTCATCAGATTCTCAAGTTTTGAATAACATTTTCATGACTAAATGTGCAGATTGGATACTTCTTCAGATTTGTTGTTGTTGTTTGTGTGATGATTCGATGGGCAATCAAAGAATCTTTGGTGCTTCTGCATTATGGCAACAAAATGGCAACAAACAAAATTCCCTTCTTTATTTCTAAAGGAGTGAATCGAAAGGGGAGATAATTCGAATTATTTTAAGTGTCTTAATTTTTTTCTGAAAATGGACGTCAATGCGTTAAATCTTGAAGACATTTAATATTTAACTAGAGATAAGGCGAAGTTTGTCGACTTTTTGTGCGCTTTCAACAAAATCGACAAACTTCGCCTAATGTCTTTAAGATTTAATGCAAGCACCGAATCTTTTACCAGATTTTATTGCAATTGATTTCAACAGCATTTCTAAAGAGAAATTTCTTTTTCTCACAATAAAACTACTGTCTAACATCAATTTTCATCAATCGCTCTTTTATTCGGGTAAAACCCGCTATGAAAGATTTTCCGATCTGAAAGCTTTTAATAGCTGTGGGATAATACGTCGCGGTAGATATTAAAAAATATTCTATGGACTTAATTACGACGCTTTCTCCGAATGATCCGAATTTATCACAAACATTTAAAAAGGCCACATGGAAAATCTGGCCACAATTTGGTTCATTTTATTCTGTGACTAAAGTTGGCACAAGATTTCCGACTAAAAAGACGTATTTTCATAAAAATGTACATTTATTTGCATATATTCTGTATTTTGATATTTGATATTGCTATGTTGCTTTTGATTTTCATCTAAGCATAATCAAAGGAAAACAATTTCAATACCAATGGGACAACTGAGTGTGCAGAATCTCCCATCAAATAGTTAGGTTTCATATCATTTCACATCTTCAGAGATTTCCGTCATCTTTTCAAACATCTTTCTGATAGACCAGTCGCCATGACTAACGCAAATATAAGTTTATTAGTGAAGTTTTGAAGGAAAAGCAAATCGTCGTCTTTCCACACTCTGCGATCATTGTCTGCTTTTATACATTTACTAGCGGGGCTACCCGGCGTTGCTCGGGGTCATAAAAACATAATTGAAGAAAAATTGCGTATGTAACATCTTTATATTAAAACTTCTATTTCTCTCCTTCTCTCTCTATAGCTGTCTCTTTATCTTTCTACTTTTCTCTACCCTGGTCGCTACTTTTAAATTTTGCCTTTTGCGAAAGCTGTTTCTTCCCCACTATTTCATCCTACGTTTCACAGGGCAATAGTATGACTTATTTCTATAAAAAGTACCACCACTGTCTGCGCCTTCTATATAGGTACTTATAACCGCCCCGGTGTTCATACTATATATTTTGAATCCCCTCATGATATCCTTCATCATTTTAACTTCCCTCGTTATATTCATCATTTTCGATCTCCTCATACTATTAATCATTTTCAATCCCCTCATAATATTCTTCATCATTTTCAATCTCCTCATACTATTAATCATTTTCAATCCCCTCATAATATTCTTGCTCATTTTCAATCCTCTCGTAATATTCCTCATCATTTTCAATCCGCTCATGATATTCTTAATAATTTTCAATCCTCTCATGATATTCTTCATTTTTTCAATCCTCTCATGATATTCTTCATTATTTTTAAACCCCTCATGATATTCTTCATCATTTTCAATCCCCTCATGATATTATTCATCATTTTAAATCCCCTCATGGTATTCTTCATCATTTCCAATCCTGTCAGTCTATTCTTCATCATTTTCAATCCTGTCAGTCTATTCTTCATCATTTTCAATCCTCTCATGACATTCTTCATCATTTTCAATCCCCTCATGATAGTCTTCATCATTTTCAAACCTCTCATGATAGTCTTCATCATTTTCAAACCTCTCATGATAGTCTTCATCATTTTCAAACCTCTCATGATAGTCTTCATCATTTTCAAACCTCTCATGATAGTCTTCATCATTTTCAAACCTCTCATGATAGTCTTCATCATTTTCAAACCTCTCATGATAGTCTTCATCATTTTCAAACCTCTCATGATAGTCTTCATCATTTTCAATCCTCTCATGAAAGTCTTCATCCTTTTCAATCCTCTCATGAAAGTCTTCATCCTTTTCAATCCTCTCATGAAAGTCTTCATCCTTTTCAATCCTCTCATGATAGTCTTTATCATAGCTCTATATAGGATATTGAGCACTTTTCTCCCGGACAACGCCGAGTACTTTGAAAATCAAGGAGGCCTCATGAGCACTACTGAAATCACTTACGTATCCTCTCTCCTTCTGATCTGCGAAATAGTCCAAAGGGGAACAAAGATGGCGTTAAAATATTTTCCAAACCTATCACTACAGTAGCTCTATCTAGGACATTGAGCACTTTTCTCCCGGACAACGCCGAGTACTTTAATAATAAAGGAGGCCTCCTGAGGACTACTGAAATCACTTAGGTATCCTCTCATACTGATCTGCGAAATAGTCCAAAGGGAAACGAAGATGGCGTTAAAATATTATCCAAACCTATCACTACAGTAGCTCTATATAGGACATTGAGCACTTTTTTTCCCGGACAACGCCGAGTACTTTGAAAATCAAAGAGGCCTCCTGAGCACTACTGAAATAACTCTTATCGATTCCCCATCCTTTTCAGCGTAGATTCTGTTAAAATATTATCCAAACCTATCACTACAGTAGCTCTATCTAGGACATTGAGCACTTTTTTTCCCGGACAACGCCGAGTACTTTGAAAATCAAGGAGGCCTCATGAGCACTACTGATATCACTTAGGTATCCTCTCTCCTTCTGATCTGCGAAATAGTTTAAAGGGGAACGAAGATGGCGTTAAAATATTTTCCAAACCTATCACTACAGTAGCTCTATCTAGGATATTGAGCACTTTTCTCCCGGACAACGCCGAGTACTTTGAAAATCGAGAAGGCTTCATGAACACCCATGAAATCCCTTAGGTATCCTCTCTCCTTCTGATCTGTGAAATAGTCCAAAGGGGAACGAAGATGGCGTTAAAATATTTTCCAAACCTATCACTACAGTAGCTCTATCTAGGACATTGAGCACTTTTCTCCCGGACAACGCCGAGTACTTTGATAATCAAGGAGACCTCCTGGGGACTACTGAAATCACTTAGGTATCCTCTCTCCTTCTGATCTTCGAAATAGTCCAAAGGGGAACGAAGATGGCGTTAAAATATTTTCCAAACCTATCACTACAGTAGCTCTATCTAAGATATTGAGCACTTTTCTCCCGGACAACGCCGAGTACTTTGAAAATCGAGGAGGCTTCATGAACACCCATGAAATCCCTTAGGTATCCTCTCTCCTTCTTATCTGCGAAATAGTCCAAAGAGGTCCGAAGATGGCGTTAAAATATTTTCCAAAACCTATCACTACAGTAGCTCTATCTAGGACATTGAGCACTTTTCTCCCGGACAACGCCGAGTACTTTGATAATCAAGGAGGCCTCCTGTGGACTACTGAAATCACTTAAGTATCCTCTCTCCTTCTGATATGCGAAATAGTCCAAGGAGGAACTAAGATGGCGTTAAAATATTTTCAAAACCTATCACTACAGTAGCTCTATCAAGGATATTGAGCACTTTTCTCCCGGACAACGCCGAGTATTTCAAAATCAAATAGGCCTCCTGAGCACTACTGAAATAACTCTTATCGATTACCCCATCCATTTCAGCGTAGATGCTGTTAAAATATTATCCAAACCTATCACTACAGTAGCTCTATCTAGGACATTGAGCACTTTTTTCCCGGACAACGCCGAGTACTTTGAAAATCGAGGAGGCTTTATGAACACCCATGAAATCCCTTAGGTATCCTCTCTCCTTCTGATCTGCGAAATAGTCCAAAGGGGAACGAAGATGGCGTTAAAATATTTTCCAAAACCTTTCACTACAGTAGCTCTATCTAAGACATTGAGCACTTTTCTCCCGGACAACGCCGAGTACTTTGATAATCAAGGAGGCCTCCTGGGGACTACTGAAATCACTTAGGTATCCTCTCTCCTTCTGATCTGCGAAATAGTCCAAAGGGGAACGAAGAAGGCGTTAAAATATTTCCAAACCTATCACTACAGTAGCTCTATCTAGAATATTGAGCACTTTTCTCCCGGACAACGCCGAGTATTTCAAAATCAAAGAGGCCTCCTGGGGACTACTGAAATCAGTTAGGTATCCTCCCTCGTTTTCATCTGCAAAATTGTCCAAAGGGGAACGAAGATGGCGTTAAAATATTTTCTAAACCTATCACTACAGTAGCTCTATCTAGGATATTGAGCACTTTTCTCCCGGACAACGTCGAGTACTTTGAAAATCGAGGAGGCTTTATGAGCACTCCTGAAATCCCTTAGGTATCCTCTCTCCTTCTGATCTGCGAAATAGTCCAAAGGGAAACGAAGATGGCGTTAAAATATTTTCCAAACCTATCACTACAGTAGCTCTATCTAGGATATTGAGCACTTTTATCCCGGACAACGCCGAGTACTTTGATAATCAAGGAAGCCTCCTGGGGAGTACTGAAATCACTTAGGTATCCTCTCTCCTTCTGATCTGCAAAATAGTCCAAAGGTGAACGAAGATTGCGTTAAAATATTTTCCAAACAAATCACTACAGTAGCTCTATCTAGGATATTGAGCACTTTTCTCCCGGACAACGCCGAGTACTTTGAAAATCGAGGAGGCTTCATGAACACCCATGAAATTCCCCAGGTATCCTCTCTCCTTCTGATCTGCGAAATAGTCCAAAGGGGAACGAAGATGGCGTTAAAATATTTTCCAAAACCTATCACTACAGTAGCTCTATCTAGGACATTGAGAACTTTTCTCCCGGACAACGCCGAGAACTTTGAAAATTGAGGAGGTTTCATGAGCACTCCTGAAATCCCTTAGGTATCCTCTCTCCTTCTGATCTGCGAAATAGTCCAAAGGGGAACGAAGACGGCGTTAAAATATTTTCCAAAACTATCACTACAGTAGCTCTATCTAGGACATTGAGCACTTTTCTCCCGGACAACGCCGAGTACTTTGATAATCAAGGAGGCTTCCTGAGGACTACTGAAATGACTTAGGTATCCTCTCTCCTGATCTGCAGAATAGTCCAAAGAATAACAGAGACGGCGTTAAAATATTTTCCAAACCTATCACTACAGTAGCTCTATCTAGGATATTGAGCACTTTTCTCCCGGACAACGCCGATTATTTCAAAATCAAAGAGGCCTCCTGAGCACTACTGAAATAACTCTTATCGATTACCCCATCCTTTTCAGCGTAGATGCTGTTAAAATATTATCCAAACCTATCACTACAGTAGCTCTATCTAGGACATTGAGCACTTTTTTCCCGGACAACGCCGAGTACTTTGAAAATCAAAGAGGCCTCCTGAGCACTACTGAAATAACTCTTATCGATTACCCCATATTTTCAGCGTAGATGCTGTTAAAATATTATCCAAACCTATCACTACAGTTGCTCTATCTAGGACATTGAGCACTTTTCTCCCGGACAACGCCGAGTACTTTGATAATCAAGGAGGCTTCCTGGGGACTACTGAAATGACTTAGGTATCCTCTCTCCTGATCTGCGAAATAGTCCAAAGGGTAACAGAGACGGCGTTAAAATATTTTCCAAACCTATCACTACAGTAGCTCTATCTAGGATATTGAGCACTTTTCTCCCGGACAACGCCGAGTATTTCAAAATCCAAGAGGCCTCCTGAGCACTACTGAAATAACTCTTATCGATTACCCCATCCTTTTTAGCGTAGATGCTGTTAAAATATTATCCAAACCTATCACTACAGTAGCTCTATCTAGGACATTGAGCACTTTTTTCCCGGACAACGCCGAGTACTTTGAAAATCAAAGAGGCCTCCTGGGGACTACTGAAATCAGTTAGGTATCCTCCCTCCTTCTGATCTGCGAAATAGTCCAAAGGGGAACGAAGATGGCGTTAAAATATTTTCCAAACCTATCACTACAGTAGCTCTATCTAAGACATTGAGCACTTTTCTCCCGGACAACGCCGAGTACTTTGAAAATCAAAGAGGCCTCCTGGGGACTACTGAAATCAGTTAGGTATCCTCCCTCCTTTTAAGCTGCAAAATTGTCCAAAAGGAAACAGAGATATCGTTAAAATATTTTCCAAACAAATCACTACAGTAGCTCTATCTAGGATATTGAGCAATTTTCTCCCGGACAACGCCGAGTACTTTGAAAATCTAGGAGGCTTCATGAACACCCATGAAATCCCTTAGGTATCCTCTCTCCTTCTGATCTGCGAAATAGTCCAAAGGGGAACGAAGATGGCGTTAAAATATTTTCCAAAACCTATCACTACAGTAGCTCTATCTAGGACATTGAGCACTTTTCTCCCGGACAACGCCGAGTACTTTGAAAATCGAGGAGGCTTCATGAGCACTCCTGAAATCCCTTAGGTATCCTCTCTCCTTCTGATCTGCGAAATAGTCCAAAGAGGAACGAAGACGGCGTTAAAATATTTTCCAATACTATCACTACAGTAGCTCTATCTAGGACATTGAGCACTTTGCTCCCGGACCACGCCGAGTACTTTGATAATCAAGGAGGCCTCCTAGGGACTACTGAAATCAGTTAGGTATCCTCCCTCCTTTTCATCTGCAAAATTGTCCAAAGGGGAACGAAGATGGCGTTAAAATATTTTCTAAACCTATCACTACAGTAGCTCTATCTAGGATATTGAGCACTTTTCTCCCGGACAACGCCGAGTACTTTGAAAATCAAAGAGGCCTCCTGGGGACTACTGAAATCAGTTAGGTATCCTTCCACCTTCTGATCTGCGAAATAGTCCAAAGGGGAACGAAGACGGCGTTAAAATATTTTCCAAAACTATCACTACAGTAGCTCTATCTAGGACATTGAGCACTTTTCTCCCGGACAACGCCGAGTACTTTGATAATCAAGGAGGCCTCCTGGGGAATAACTGAAATGACTTAGCTATCCTCTCTCCTTCTGATCTGCAAAATAGTCCCAAGGTGAACGAAGATGGCGTTAAAATATTTTCCAAACAAATCACTACAGTAGCTCTATCTAGGATATTGAGCACTTTTCTCCCGGACAACGCCGAGTACTTTGAAAATCGAGGAGGCTTTATGTACACCCATGAAATCACTTAAGTATCCTCTCTCCTTCTGATCTGCGAAATAGTCCAAAGGGGAACGAAGATGGCGTTAAAATATTTTCCAAAACCTATCACTACAGTAGCTCTATCTAGGACATTGAGCACTTTTCTCCCGGACAACGCCGAGTACTTTGAAAATCGAGGAGGCTTCATGAGCACTCGTGAAATCCCTTAGGTATCCTCTCTCCTTCTGATCTGCGAAATAGTCCAAAGAGGAACAGAGACGGCGTTAAAATATTTTCCAAAACTATCACTACAGTAGCTCTATCTAGGACATTGAGCACTTTTCTCCCGGACCACGCCGAGTACTTTGAAAATCAAGGAGGCCTCCTGGGGACTACTGAAATCAGTTAGGTATCCTCCCTCCTTTTCATCTGCAAAATTGTCCAAAGGGGAACGAAGATGGCGTTAAAATATTTTCTAAACCTATCACTACAGTAGCTCTATCTAGGATATTGAGCACTTTTCTCCCGGACAACGCCGAGTACTTTGAAAATCGAGGAGGCTTCATGAGCACTCCTGAAATCCCTTAGGAATCCTCTCTCCTTCTGATCTGCGAAATAGTCCAAAGGGGAACGAAGATGGCGTTAAAATATTTTCCAAACCTATCACTACAGTAGCTCTATCTAGGATATTGAGCACTTTTCTCCCGGACAACGCCGAGTATTTCAAAATCAAAGAGGCCTCCTGAAGACTACTGAAATAACTCTTATCCATTCCCCCATCCTTTTCAGCGTAGATTCTGTTAAAATATTATCCGAACCTATCACTACAGTAGCTCTATCTAGGACATTGAGCACTTTTCTCCCGGACAACGCCGAGTACTTTGATAATCAAGGAGGCCTCCTGGGGACTACTGAAATGACTTAGGTATCCTCTCTCCTTCTGATCTGTGAAATAGTCTAAAGGGGAACGAAGACGGCGTTAAAATATTTTCCAAACCTATCACTACAGTAGCTCTATCTAGGATATTGAGCACTTTTCTCCCGGACAACGCCGAGTATTTCAAAATCAAAGAGGCCTCCTGAGCACTACTGAAATAACTCTTATTGATTACCCCATCCTTTTCAGCGTAGATGCTGTTAAAATATTATCCAAACCTATCACTACAGTTTCTCTATCTAGGACATTGAGCACTTTTCTCCCGGACAACGCCGAGTACTTTGATAATCAAGGAGCCTTCCTGGGGACTACTGAAATGACTTAGGTATCCTCTCTCCTGATCTGCGAAATAGTCCAAAGGGTAACAGAGACGGCGTTAAAATATTATCCAAACCTATCACTACAGTAGCTCTATCTAGGACATTGAGCACTTTTTTCCCGGACAACGCCGAGTACTTTGAAAATCAAAGAGGCCTCCTGGGGACTACTGAAATCAGTTAGGTATCCTCCCTCCTTTTCATCTGCAAAATTGTTTAAAGGGAGACGAAGATGGCGTTAAAATATTTTCTAAACCTATCACTACAGTAGCTCTATCTAGAATATTGAGCACTTTTCTCCCGGACAACGCCGAGTACTTTGAAAATCGAGAAGGCTTCATGAACACCCATGAAATCCCTTAGGTATCCTCTCTCCTTCTGATCTGCGAAATAGTCCAAAGGGGAACGAAGATGGCGTTAAAATATTTTCCAAAACCTATCACTACAGTAGCTCTATCTAGGACATTGAGCACTTTTCTCCCGGACAACGTCGAGTACTTTGAAAATCGAGGAGGCTTCATGAGCACTCCTGAAATCCCTTTGGTATCCTCTCTCCTTCTGATCTGCAAAATTGTCCAAAGAGGAACGAATACGGCGTTAAAATATTTTCTAAACCTATCACTACAGTAGCTCTATCTAGGATATTGAGCACTTTTTTCCCGGACAACGCCGAGTACTTTGAAAATCAAAGAGGCCTCCTGGGGACTACTGAAATCAGTTAGGTATCCTTCCTCCTTTTCATCTGCAAAATTGTCCAAAGGGAAACGAAGACGGCGTTAAAATATTTTCTAAACCTATCACTACAGTAGCTCTATCTAGGATATTGAGCACTTTTCTCCCGGACAACGCCGAGTATTTCAAAATCAAAGAGGCCTCCTGGAGACTACTGAAATAACTCTTATCCATTCCCCCATCCTTTTCAGCGTAGATTCTGTTAAAATATTATCCGAACCTATCACTACAGTAGCTCTATCGAGGACATTGAGCACTTTTTTCCCGGACAACGCCGAGTACTGTGAAAATCAAAGAGGCCTCCTGGGGACTACTGAAATCAGTTAGGTATCCTCCCTCGTTTTCATCTGCAAAATTGTCCAAAGGGGAACGAAGATGGCGTTAAAATATTTTCTAAACCTATCACTACAGTAGCTCTATCTAGGATATTGAGCACTTTTCTCCCGGACAACGCCGAGTACTTTGAAAATCGAGGAGGCTTCATGAGCACTACTGAAATCCCTTAGGTATCCTCTCTCCTTCTGATCTGCCAAATAGTCCCGAGGCGCTCATACCGGCGAATGCCGACATTCCCCCTCCCCAGATTTCGCCTGAGGCGCTCATACCGACGAATGCCGACATTCCCCCTCCCCGGATTTCGCCTGAGTCGCTCACACTTCAACACTTCTCAAAAAAGGAGGAGATAATGCATGGGATGAGGGCATCATGACAACGGAACCGATACGACCCTACCTCAACACTTCTCAAAAAAGGAGGAGATAATGCATGGGAATAGGTCATCATGACAACGGAACCGATACGACCCTACCTCAACACTTCTCAAAAAAGGAGGAGATAATGCATGGGATGAGGGCATCATGACAACGGAACCGATACGACCCTACCTCAACACTTCTCAATAAAGGAGGAGGTAATTCATGGGATGAGCACATCCTGACAACGGAACCGATACTATTCTACATCTACACTTCTCAAAAAAGGAAGAGGTAATGCATGGGATCAGTGCATCATGACAACGGAACCGATACTACCCTACCTCTACACTTCTCAAAAAAGGAGGAGGTAATGCTCACACCGGCGAATACCGTAACCCCCCCCCCCCCCCAATTTGGCCTGAAAGGAGGAGGTAATTCCTATCATGATAACAGAACGGCCACAGGGAGGGAGGGGGGAGGAATATTAGCGTCTATTAATAATTAAGAAAGAAAGTGTGAGAGGGAAAAATGACAGAAAGGAAAACTGCCACTCTCCGACGTCATGATGACCTGATATAACCGGACACAATTTAGAGCAAGACCGGGTACATCCGGCAAGGGATTATGGGACAGGTTAGGATGTGATTGAGCAACCCTTGTTTCACTACACACTCTTAACGTAGGATTCCTATGTTGTTATTGATGCAACCGGACAGAAGTTATTGGATGATCTGATACAACCGGACACAATTTAGGGCAAGACCGGGTACATCCGGCAAGGGATTATGGGATGTTTATAGTGACTCGGCATTTTTATCGGATTAGTACATAAATACATTAGATTATTTCGAATTTACTACATATTAACGTTGAAATTTCGTGAAAAATACGAAAAAACTGCTACCTTTTGTCGGAAAGTGGTCCGGTTGACTGTCAGCGAGTGAATCGATTTTCGCGATTTTTAGATATTTTACATCCGGGATTTGTGCGGTCCTGTAGATGTCAACTTTTTGACATGTCGTCGGGTAGTTTTTGAGGAGATACTGGACATACAAACAAACAAACAAACAAACATACAAACAGACAACTGCCCTTTATATAAGAGATGAAGTAATAGCACAACTCACCTGATAATAAAACGCCACCTTGGAATCCAAATCAATTTCTCCCAGGACGATATATAATTGTAAAACGGCAAACAAAAAACATGTAGTTGAGTTTAAAGTTTTATATATAAATGTAATTTATAGAAAGCAATACAATGCAGAGGTGTAACGGATAAACACGAACTGAAGCAAACTAAGACATATAACGGTGGAATGAGTTTTGAAGTTTCCACCTTTTTTATTAATACATTTTTTTCGTTCTTTTTTTAATGGTACAAAACAATGCTTTAAGCAAACTACGTTAACCTATTAATTTTTTATATTTTACATCTAATAATTAATTAATTTTCTTTCGAAATTAAGGTAAAACAACTACAGAACTTCAAAGTTTGGCTTGTAAGAAAGTTAGATTTCAAAATAAGCTTTAATCTTTGAAGTTTTGGTGCTTATCCAGATTAAGGGAGACATTAGAACATTTTTTGAAAAACTTAGGAATATCTGTTTGATGTACATACCTATAATAAAAATCACGTAAATTAATCAAGTGTTTATTTTATAAAAGAAAATTAAATTTTACCGATTCACAAATAACGTTGAAATACGGCTGCGATTAAGGCTTACTATGAATTTCGGTTATCTCCCTTGAATAAGCCGTAAAATACCGGTCGTATTTCCACGTTATTTGTTAATCGGTAAAATTAAATTTTCTTTTATCAAATAAAAACTACTTGATTAATTTACGTGATTTTTGCTATAGGATATATTCAGCCCGTGACAGGTACGTAAATCAAACAGATATTCCTCAGTTTGTTTGTTTGTTTTGTTTATAGAATTTCTCCCTTAATCTAGATAAGCACCGAATTTTTATATTTAGGTTTGTTATCGAATATTTATCACATTTTGAACACAGTGAATTTGAATCCACCATTACTGGACAATAGACACAAATAGCGTATATTATTTATGTTACGTGTAAGCATTGAAATAAAATCAACTACTTGTTTTTATGACTAGATAAATGGAAAGGACAACTAATTAGCTCTTAAAATGTCTGGCTTAGCAGCATAGCTACAAATGTATCATTTTGACCAAAAATGTTTCTCTTCACACCGCTTGTCCCAGTTCTTTTATGAAAAAAATAAATAAATGGGAAGGTGTATAAATATATTTAAAATTTATCTCAATCAAAAATTTAAAAAAATTCAGAATTCAATGAAAAGTTTTTGTTTATTTTTCTCATGTTTGTCAGCTTCAGTCCACCTTCAATGATAGCCAATTTTGCTGTTGTACTTAAAAGTTCTGGAAAGCGATAATCGACACAAGAATCTGATAATCGTGAATCCAAGAGATAAGCAGCCGAAAATACTAAGCTTTTTAAGCAACTGATCATTTCATCACGTTTTTCACACAGATTTAATTGACCTTTTACCAAGCTACATATCAGGTTCTGTTAGAACAAGATATCTTTGAATATTACATCAGTTTTGTATTAATATATATTTTTGCCTCGCATCCATCTAACTGTTTTCTGATACTCAAGTCTTTGGAGGAGGGATCTGAATTTTCCTAAAAAAATAATTTTTCATTCTAATTTCTGGTTTATTTCCTTTCCTTTCTTTTTTTTTGAGGGGGAGGGAAGGCGTATAAAATTGTCATTTTTCGATCTGATAATCTTATGTTTTCTTTTAAATTTTAGTCATCAAAATTAGTAGCTCTATCGAAGTTTTGTCATTTCAGCATTTAATTCTTTTTAGTCATAATTTTTCCCGAAAAATGTAATTTCACATTACGTACTTATCATTTTTAGGGTTTCATGTGTTATTGATTCATGTGGGCGAATATATGTAAAACGATCAGATTGTATGTTTAGTTAAACGTTGAGTTTAAAAACCTTTTGAAATGTTCACTGAAGTAAATAATAGAATCGCTGATAAGTCTCTGGAATTGGATCAAAGATCAAGAGGAAGTGAATTCTCGAACACGTGACCTAACAACGGGAATTCCTGATCGTCGTCAAAAAAGGTTTGGTTCGGTTTGGTTGTTATGTTTTACGGCATATCACCCTTTTCGGGTTATTTAATTTCTTCTTCCTTGAATTAGAAATAGTCTACATATATAAATGCTCTAATAATGTGAGTTTTTTTTTTCTCCTGATGATTTGGACACGATTATTTGGCCTACACTTATAGAAAATCCAAGATTTACAACTTTGTATTGTGGCTAAGTATTAACGAAACGGTCCGTCAACAAATGGATCTTTTTTGAATGAATAAAGACATGCTTACTGGAATCTAACTTTATATTATTTATTTATACAGGCTCTGAAGTTAAAAAAAGAAAAACTTGCATCTATTGACCTTAAATCCCAAGAGCCTGACTATTAATAATATATATTTGAATACAATATGAACCTGTCGTGTATATATATATATATATATATATATATATATATATATATATATATATATATATATATATATATATATATATGAAGTTTTTATTGACGTTATAGACATTGAAAGTAGCAGAGAATCTAACATCATGTTATTTATTTATACAGGCTGTGGAGTTTTAAGAAAACTAACATCTATTGACCTTAAATCCCGAGAGCCTGACTACTAATAATATATATTGGAATATAATATGAACCTGTCTTATATATATATATATATATATATATATATATATATATATATATATATATATATATATATATATTATGGAAATCGCTCCCGACCAGGCCTGGAGCCACTTGATGTTCATATTGCATACTATTTTTAAATTGCTGTTTGTTTGAGAAACAAATTAATTGGTAAAATTTTCTTCCAGGATGCTCACAAATTTGCATTGGAAAGAAAATACAGAGACACCTTTGATCAATTCACAGTAAGTTCTACCAATTCTCAATTGACTTTAACAACAATTGCACTTCAGTTTACAACTTTTGATCAAATTGTCATGTCAGGGAATAAATATTTTTCACGCTTCTGGTTCGAGCGTTGTTTTCCAAAGATCGGTGAACCACTTTGACCCTACCAGACCGTTGTTTTCCAAAGATCGGTGAACCACTTTGGCCCTACCAGACCGTTGTTTTCCAAAGATCGGTGAACCACTTTGGCCCTACCAGACCGTTGTTTTCCAAAGATCGGTGAACCACTTTGCCCCTACCAGACCGTTGTTTTCCAAAGATCGGTGAACCACTTTGGCCCTACCAGACCGTTGTTTTCCAAAGATCGGTGAACCACTTTGGCCCTACCAAACCGTTGTTTTCCAAGGTAGAAGGTACTGTTTAAAGATGTAGGGATTTTGTCTGAACGTGGCTCCTCAAATAATGAGGTCCATTACGAACGAAATCTTATCATAAGACGACCTTGGCTTATATCGATAGTGTGTATTATTAGGGATTAAGTACGTAGTCATTGTTCAATCGACAATCACCTACAAGGATGTGATTTCTACGTATAATTATTCTCTCTCACTTATTCCCTTCTCTCTTTATTTAGAGGGTTTTTCTTTCTCCGTACGTTCGTTTACATGTCCACAACTCAATTACATTTACCAGCGTATTGCCACCTGCCACGATATACCACACAAACTATTCATGGTTGGCCAAATTACAATCAACTTTTCTATTTTTACCTACAAAGATGAGATTTCTACAAATAAATATTCTCTCTCACTTATTTCCTTCTCTCTTTATTTGAAGGGCTTTTGCATTGGAATCTGCATTTTACTGACAATATTCAAAGTCGACATCAGCAAAATAGAAATGGTCCACAACCAGGCGCCAGTTGAAAAAGAATATCAAGTCGTTATTCTGTGCGACTCGTCTTAATTTTCATTGAAAATATTATTTCTATTTTTAAGTTTGTTTTTTTAGTTCATCTCATACCTTTTAATTAGTCAAGTACAATTTCAACAGATGTAACATCTGCTGCCACAACATCTCCAGATCTGTTCACTTTTTCCAGTCCAATTACAATTAATGTTAAAGTTCAGTAAGTTTTCCTCTTTTTTCAGAACATTTCTGTCATGACGTAATTTTTTTTCAATGTTACCAAATGATCAAAATTACTGACTTTTTTATGAAGAAACATAAAGTATTCTGGAGGATTTAATTTTGTTATTGAACTAAAAAAATAGAAGTTTATAAGTGCGTTTTAGACAATTTTATTTGTAAAGATACAATTATCATTTGAACTTCCACTTAGCAAACAATTTGATTTTTGTTAGGAAGAACCATTTCAACTGAAGACGACTTTTATTTTGCCTATTAAAGAGATGGACAAGTTTTCTTATGGTAATATTTTTTTAACTGCGATGAAATCATATGAACCGTTGTGGTTTTTCTTTTTATTGTTCAGATAAGTTACAGTAATTAGTTTAGGAATCTGCATTTCAAGCACAATTTTCAAAGTAAATATCAGAAACACGAAGACGCATCTATTTTTGTATCCATTTTTAGTATGAAACTCAGAATGTTTTTACACAATTTCTAATGTGCAACCCGTGTTCAGTGTAGCCATTCCAAGTGAACAATTCGAGGATTTAGAAAATCTGTTGTCATTTATCAGATTTCCTGGAAATGATCAAATAGCTAATAGGTAAAAGTGGCAGTAAAAACTTTGGTAAATTCCCGAAGAGGAATTAATTGTCAGCGCCTTTCTCTTATTAATCACAGTTTTGTTTTTCGGTGCTTATGCAGATGAGCGGACCATTAAAAAATCATTTCTTTTATAAAAACAATATTATATACTTATTCAGTGCTATCTTCTTACTCACTGTGCAAAAAAGTAGAAAAAGTTATCCACTAGAACTTTAATTACAAGTATTTTTCCATTCTGCGTATCGTAATAGCGATTCGTTCACATAGACGCCATGTTGTTTTTTATTATGATTTCGCAAGTTGATTATCTCCCCTGCGAAATCTTCTTTAGAAACGAACGAATCGCTGAATGGAAAACTACTTTTACGATACGCAGAATGGAAAAATACTTTTAATTAAAGTTCTAGTGGATAATTTTTTCTACTTTTTTGTACAGTGAGTAAGATTATAATGCTTAATAAGTATATATTAATATTTTTTTTTTAATAAATTTTTAATGGTCCGCTCATCTGCATAAGCACCAAATTACCTTAACATTGGTAAGGGGGGGATAATACAAAATGGAGATTACCTGAAACGAAATTGATTCCATCAAATAAGTTCAAAAGCATCAAATAAGATATTTTACCTCCCAAACCTTTAGGATTTTTTTTTTCAATATTTGTGCAAAATAATAATTCATGTAAATATGAATAAGTATTTACTGAATCTTATCTCTTGATTTTCAAACTATTTCCATCTTTTTTTCACCCTTTCAGAGTTTAACCGAAAAAGATGACTATACAGGTGTCCTTTTAGGGAACTTTACTTATGAAGATAATGGCAAACTTATTCAACAATTCTTTACACAGGTAAATAGTTTTTTTCTTCTTTTCTTCCCCATTAAACCATTTTCAACTTTGATTTTCTTTTTATTCCAATTTTACTATTCGTTTTCATTTGAAATACTTAATAATGTTTTTTGTTTTTTTTAATTTCAGGTGAAGAATGTAAAGCCAACACAATTCGTGAAACTTCATATTACCAGCAATCACGGCAATTTGAAACATACTTGTCTCTATCGTTTCCGCGTACATGGCGTTCCTCCCACTCCTTAAAAATCTATAGGGTGCTTATGCAGATGAGCGGCAAAATATTATAAAATTATAAAAAAAATTATTTAAATAAAAAAAAAATAATATATACTTATTAAGCATTATAATCTTACTCACTGTACAAAAAAGTAGAAAAAAATTATCCACTAGAACTTTAATTAAAAGTATTTTTCCATTCTGCGTATCGTAACAGCGATTCGTTCACAGAGACTTCAGTTTGTTTCTAAAGAAAGAAGATTTCGCAGGGGAGATAATCAACTTGCGAAATCATAATAAAAAACAACATGGCGTCTCTGTGAACGAATCGCTGGTACGATACACAGAATGTGGTGCTAGGGATAGACGCAATTGCTCGACTAGGGGGCGTCACAGTACATACAAATACCGTGAGATTTGGAGGACATCAAGGGGATGCATGTGTGCGATCCGAAAAAGGTGGCAGAGGAACAGGAGCGGCCGGGTCAGACAAAAGTTGCATGATAGAGGACCAAGATTTATCTGCACACTTTAATGGTGAGAAATGGACAGTTAAGTGGGCATCGAAGGGAGAACCTCCTGTACTAAACAACAGAGTGGAATGCTACGAACATACGTTGCAAGGAGGCGTGAGAATTGAATTTGAGAAGGAGGTGGACCGTTGGATCTCAGAGGGGATTTTAAGACCATGGATGGAGAAGGTGGAAGGCGTGCTGCCGGCAATGGCGGTTGTTCAGCCCACAAAGCAAAAGGTTCGGCCAGTACTGGACTTCAGAGATCTGAACGCATACGTTGCGTGTCACACGGGAGGCGATGTGATGGACGTGTGCAGGGAGACCATGCGAAAGTGGAGGCAGATGCAGAAGGCTGCGGCGATTGTGGATTTAAAATCTGCATACCTACAGATCCACATTTCGCAGGAATTCTGGAAGTATCAGCTGGTCGGATACAAAGGCCAAACATACTGCCTAACTAGGTTAGGTTTTGGCCTAAATTCTGCACCAAAGATCATGGCGGCGATCCTCAAAACGGTGCTAAGCAGGGAGGACGCAGTCAGAAGAGCCACCAGTTCCTACATAGATGACATCATGGTGGATGAGACGGTGGCAACTGCGAAGGACGTAGTAGAGAACCTCAACGGCTTTGGGCTAATCGCGAAACGCCCGGAATCGTTCGAGGGGGGAGCGGCGTTAGGGCTCTAACTAAGGAAGGACCAGACAGGAAGGTTAGTGTTCCGGAGGGGAAATGAAATCCCGGAGGTGTCTGAAAAACTGAGCAGGCGGGAACTCTTCTCGATATGCGGAAGACTGGTGGGCCATTACCCGATTGCAGGATGGCTGCGGACTGCATGTAGTTACATCAAAAGGCGAGCTAGTGGAGTGAAGTTGGAGGATGGAGTTGATAAAGAGACTGTGGACATTATGAGAGAGATTATTGAAGAGGTGAAGAGGGAGGATCCAGTGAGAGGTGTTTGGCACGTACCCAACAGTGCAGAAGGTGTTGTGTGGTGTGATGCAAGCAGTATAGCAGTGGGGGTCACCTTGGAGATAGGTGGTGTCACTGCAGAAGATGCTGCTTGGTTGCGGAAGAAGGACGACGTGGCTCACATAAATGTGGCGGAACTGGATGCGGTTATGAAGGGCATCAATTTAGCCTTGAAATGGGGGCTACAGAATGTTGAGGTGAGGACCGACTCAGCCACTGTGTTCTCTTGGGTCCAGTCCGAAGCTACAGGAGAAAGGAGGGTGAAGATGAAAGGCGCTGCCGAGATGCTGATTAGGGAATTTGATCTTCAACTCAGGATCAGTATCGTTCCCTCAGCGAAGAACAGAGCAGATGTGATGACGAGGGTGAGCAAGACCTGGCTCAAGGCGCCGAATGAGGCGGCTGCTGCAATATGTGGCTTGGCTGAAGACACTCCGAAGGATTTGCATGACATGCACCATTTCGGAGTGGATAGAACGTTGTTCTTGGCCAGGAAGGTAGACCCCAGAATCACAAAGGAGGCCGTCAGGACAGTGGTTGAGAAATGGCACCGGTGTCAATCAATCGACCCTGCGCCGAGTAGACACGAAGTTGGTGAGGTTCAGGTGGCAGAGAACTAGAGCAGGTTGGCGATAGACGTAATGCACTATCGACGGAGGCCGTACCTGTCAATGGTCGACTTGAACCTGGAAGAGTGGCCATTTGGAGGGAGATCAATGCGGAAAACACAGGTGAGATTGCAAAGGTCCTGGAAGAGGTGTTTTTGGAGAGGGGTCCAGTGACGGAAGTGCTAATGGACAATGGAACTGCCTTTCGCTCAGCAGCCCTGAAGAATGTGTTGGATAAGTGGGGAGTGCGGCGCTATTTAAGGGCTGCATATAGACCAGGCGGAAACCGAATTGTGGAGAGCCATCACAGGATCATCAAGGCTGTAGCTGAAAGGGGCCAGATTTCACCGCCAGAAGCTGTCTTCTGGTATAATATGGCTCCAAAGACAGGGCAAAAAATGGAGTCAGTGCCACAGAGGGTAGTCTTCAAGTACGAGTGGCGGCATCCCCGAACTGCGCCCGTAGCCACGGAGGAAGGGAGGAAGCAAGCGTCTGTGCGAGTGGGAGAGGAAGTGTGAATCAAACCGCCTGACGCTCGCTGTACCACACGCTGGGGGAGGGGCATTGTGACAAGTGTCCAGTCCCCGAACAATGTATCCATCAACGGCATCCCTCGACACATCCTTGATGTGCGGCCGGAAGTGGTGTCATCAGAAGAAGAAGTCAGCGACGTCGAGCCAAGTAGCGACGTTCACAAAAGCGCACCGCGAAGATCGCAGTGAGAGAGACGCCCGCCATGTTTGTCGAGCGACTACGTGATGGGCTAACCAGTGATGATCGTGTAGATCAAGGGAGCGTGTAGTTAGCAAAGTATGACTTACCCCAGCCAGGAATGGATTCATAAAGAAACAGAACCTGAGTGAAATGGCTAGTTATAGCAAAGACCTCCCATTACTTCCTGATCTCTCTGGCAGAAGAGCTCACTGCTCATTTGCATGCTCATTTGCATGAGTGAAATGTCACTGGCAATAAAAGGGGAATGTTTTGAAGGAAGTGGGCCACTATAAGTTGGTGATTTGAGTTGGTGACTACGTTGGTGTGTGCGCTGGATTTACGACTGTTAGGAGAGATATCATTTGGCAGAGCAAGACCGTGGTAACATTTTGTTGCGATAAGGAGTACGGACACGAGGAATTGAGGAGACAAAAAATAAAATCACATGCCACCTGCCACGATATACCACACAAACTATTCATGTTTGGCCAAATAACAATCAACTTTTCTTTTTCATCTACAACGTCAACCTCACATTACGTAAGTTTACCACATTTGCTATACACTTTTTGTTGTTTTTGTTTTCCTAGTTCACATCAGTTTTTCTCCATTTGATTTGTCTTGCATTGGCATCTGCACTTTAGTAACAATATTCAAAGTAGACATGAGTACTGTAAGTACGTAGTCATTGTTCATTCGATAACCACATACAAGGATGTGATTTCTACGAATAATTATTCTCTCTCACTTATTCTCCTCTCTCTTTATTTGGAGTGTTTTTCTTTATCCGTACGTTCGTTTACATGTCCACAACTCAATTATATTTACCAGGGTACTGCCACCTGCTACTATATACCACACAAACTATGTATTTTTGGCCAAATTACAATCAACATTTCTTTTTCATCTGCAAAGTCAACCTCACATTACGTAAGTTTAATACATTTTCTAGTCACATTTTTTGTTGTTTTTGTTTTCCTAGTTCACATGAGTTTTTCTCCATTTGATTTGTCTTGCATTGGAATCTGCACTTTATTGACAATATTAAAGTAGACATCAGCACTATAAGTACGTAGTCATTGTTCAATCGACAACCACCTACAAAGATGAGATTTCTACAAATAAATATTCTCTCTCACTTATTTCCCTCTCTTTTTATTTGAAGGGCTTTTGCATTGGAATCTGCATTTTACTGACAATATTCAAAGTCGACATCAGCAAAATAGAAATGGTCCACAACCAGGCGCAAGTTGAAAAAGAATATCAAGTCGTTATTCTGTGCGACTCGTCTTAATTTTCATTGAAAATATTATTTCTATTTTTAAGTTTTTTTTTAGTTTATCTCATACAATCCGGTGTATCCCTTAAGGAAAACAGAATGTCAGCAAACGTTTTTGTAATTTTAATTTATTTTATTAAAATTATTTCATTTAGGAAATGATTTTTTAAGAGAGACAATTCAACTGTAACCAACTTGATGTTGGCTATTAAAAAGATGACTGTTTCACGAGTAACATCGTTGACACGCCACCTCTCAATTAGTCAAGTACAATTTCAACAGATGTAACATCTGCTGCCACAACATCTCCAGATCTGTTCACTTTTTCCAGTCCAATTACAATTAATGTTAAAGTTCAGTAAGTTTTCCTCTTTTTTCAAAACATTTCTGTCATGACGTAATTTTTTTTTCAAATGTTATCAAATGATCAAAATTACTGACTTTTTTTATGAAGAAACAGAAAGTATTCTGGAGGATTTAATTTTGTTATTGAACTAAAAAAGTAGAATTTTATTAGTTCGTTTTAGTCAATTTTATTTCTAAAGCTAAAATCATCATTTTAAATTCCACTTAGCAAACAATTTGAATTTTTTTTAGGAAGAACCAGTTCAACTGAAGACGACTTTTATTTTGCCTATTAAAGAGATGGACAATTTTCCTTTTGGTAATATTTTTTTAACTGCGATGAAATCATATGAACCGTTGTGGTTTGTTTTTTTTCTTGTTCAGATAAGTTTGAGTAATTAGTTGCGGAATCTGCATTTCATGCACAATTTTCAAAGTAAATATCAGCAACACGATGACGTATCTATTTTTGTGTCCAGTTTTAGTACGAAACTCAGAATTTTTTCCACAATTTCTAATGTGCAACCCGTGTTCAGTGGAATCATTCCAAGTGAACAATTCGAGGATTTAGAAAATCTGTTGTCATTTGTCAAATTTCCTGAAAATGATCAAAGAGCAAAAAGGTTAAAGTGACAGTAAAAACTTTGGTAAATTCCCGAAGATAAATTAATTGTCAGGTTTGTTTACAACGTCCACCCTGGACTTTTATGCAACGTACATGCACTTTGTAGAACGTCGCATGCGTCCTGATTAAACGGAAGAGTTTTTTTACTGGCGGACCTGCATAAGCTTTCTGTGTCATTCGATGGTATGACGGATCGAGGCCTTAAAGCAGCCATTGTATATTGACTGCCAAACCATGTCCGATAGCTACTACAAACATTTTGCATTGAGTCAATAAACATTTTCCCGCTTCTGGTTCGAGCGAGAGGTATATTGAAAAATCAAGTAGTGTTTGACAAACAGCGAAATGAATAAACTGTCACATGTAAATGGACAGAATATGCCCGAGAAGCTGCAAAATCGGGTCACGAACGATGTATTCGATGCCGGCAACAGTATGAAGACTATTCCATGAAAAAGTAGAGCAATGGATCAAGATTGTCTGGCTTGTTCTCTAGGACTAACAAAAGCTTGGACCCTCGATAAGGCTGCACCCGTTGATGGCTGTCGTCAAGCAGAATAAATTAAAAGTGCACCCTGTAATGGACTACAGCGAACTCAACCTTAATGTGGATGCATACACCAAAGGCGATGATGTTTGCACTAGCAAACTGAGGGAATGGGTGATACGAAGATGAAATGTGGCGTTTCTGGGTACCTGCTTACCTTCAAGCGCGCATCGGTGAACCACTTTGGCCCTACCAGACCGTTGTTTTCCAAAGATCGGTGAACCACTTTGGCCCTACCAAACCGTTGTTTTCCAAGGTAGAAGATACTGTTTAAAGATGTAGGGATGTTGTCTGAACGGGGCTCTTCAAATAAGGAGGTCCATTATAAACTAAGTCTTATCATAAGACGACCTTGGCTTACATCGATAGTGTGTATGTGGATGAAAGAGTCGCATCCGCAACTAGTGTTGCTGAACATTTATCGCGCTTTGGACTTGTCAGCAAAACTCTAGAGCGACAAAAGGATGGGGCACAGGTGTTTGGCTCAATAATGGACCCCGTAACAGAATAAATATTTTTAAAATAGCATTTTTTTAAAGTTCGTCTTTTAGCGTTTTATTTGTAAAAATAAAAAATAAAATACCTTTTATTTCTACTTAGCACACTATTTTAACGTATTTATTAAATACTTTTAACAAATATTGGTTTTTGTTTTTCACTGGAGACGAATATGATTTTGGCCGTTAAAGATATGCCCAAGTTTACTTTTTCACCAGCAAAATCGTTGAAACGCCACCTCTCCGTTAGTCCAGTACAATTTAAACAGATGTAACATCTGCTGCCACAACATCTCCAGATCTCAATTAGTCAAGTACAATTTCAACAGATGTAACATCTGCTGCCACAGCATCTTCAGATCTGTTCACTTTTTCAAGTCCAATTACAATTAATGTTAAAGTTCAGTAAATTTTCCTCTGTTTTCAAAATATTTCTGTCATGAAATAATTTGTTTTTCAAATGTTATCAAATGATCAAAATTACTGACTTTTTATGAAGAAACAGAAAGTATTCTGGAGGATTTAACTTTGTTATTGAACTAAAAAATTAGAATTTTATAAGTTCGTTTTAGTCAATTGATTTGTAAAGATACAATTATCATTTTAACTTCCACTTAGCAAACAATTCGAATTCTTTTTAGGAAGAACCATTTCAACTGAAGACGACTTTAATTTTGCATATTAAAGAGATGGACAAGTTTCCTTTTGATAATATGTTTTTTAACAGCGATGAAATCATATGAACCGTTGTGGTTTTTCTTTTTGATGTTCAGATAAGTTTGAGTAATTAGCTTCGGAATCTGCATTTCATTGACAATTTTCAAAGTCAATATAAGCAACACGATGACGCATCTATTTTTGTATCCATTTTTAGTATGAAATTACAAATGTTTTTCCACGATTTCCAATGTGCAATCCGTGTTCAGTTCCAAGTGAATAATAATAATTTAAACTTCCACTTAGAAAACAATTTGAATTTTTTATTGCATTTGAATTGCATTGCAATCTGCACTTTACTGACAATATTCAAAGTAGACAAAAGCGAAACAAATAACTCAATTCGTATATTAACCAACCCAGCGTACTGTCACCTGCCCCCTAAATGTTCTTGTCTGTTCGTATTCGGCCAAAATACAAACAACTTTTCTTTTTCATCTGCAAAGTCAACCTCACGTTATGTAAGTTTACCACATTTTCTATCCACTTTTTTGTTGCTGTTTTTGTTTCAGAGTTCACATCCGTTTTTCTCCATTGTATTTGTCTTGCATTGGAATCTGCACATTTCTGACAATATTCAAAGTAAACATAAGCGACACAAATAACTCAATTCCTGAATTACACCTACCAGCGTACTGCCACCGGCCACCCTAAACTTTCTTGTCTGTTCGTATTCGGCCAAAATACAAACAAATTTTCTTTTTCATCTGCAAAGTCAACCTCACATTATGTAAGTTTACCACATTTTCTATATAGTTTTTTGTTGCTGTTTTTGTTTCCGAGTTCACATCCGTTTTTCTCCATTTGATTTGTCTTGCATTTGAAACTGCCCTTTACTGATAATATTCAAAGTAAAATTTGGTAAAAAAGAACTCAATTCCTCAATTACACCTACCAGCGTACTGCCACCTGCCACCCTAAACCTCCTGGTCTGTTTGTATTCAGCCAAAATACAAACAACTTTTTTTTTTCACCTGCAAAGTCAACCTCACGTTATGTAAGTTTACCACATTTTCTATACAATGTTTTGTTGCTGCTTTTGTTGGTGAGTTCACATCCGTTTTTCTCCATTTCATGTTTTTGCATCGGAATCTGCACGTTACTGACAATATTCAAAGTAAACATTAGTGTAAACAAGAACTCAATTCCTCAATTACACCTACCAGCGTACTGCCACCTGCGACCGTAAACCTCCTGGTCTGTTTGTATTCGGCCAAAATACAAACAACTTTTTTTTTTCATCTGCAAAATCAACCTCACGTTATGTAAGTTTACCACATTTTCTAAACAATTTTTTGTTGCTGTTTTTGTTGGTGAGTTCACATCCGTTTTTCTCCATTTCCTGTTTTTGCATCGGAATCTGCACGTTACTGACCATATTCAAAGTAAACATTAGTGTAAACAACAACTCAATTCCTTAATTACACCTACCAGCGTACTGCCACCTGCCACCCTAAACCTCCTGGTCTGTTTGTATTCGGCCAAAAAACAAACAACTTTTCTTTTTCAACTACAAAGTCAACCTCACGTTATGTAAGTTTACTACATTTTCTATACACTTTTTTTGCTGTTTTGGTTTTCCGAGTTCACATCCGTGTTTCTCCATTTGATTTGTCTTGCATTGGAATCTGCACTTTACTGACAATATTCAAAGTAAACATTAGTGTAAAAAAGAACTCAATTCTTCAATTACACCTACCAGCATACTGCCACAGTCCACCCTAAACCTCCTGGTCTGTTTGTATTCGGCCAAAATACAAACAACTGTTCTTTTTCATCTGTAAAGTCAACCTCAGATTATGTAAGTTTAATACATTTTCTATACACATTTTTTTTGCTGTTTTCGTTTCCGAGTTCACATCCGTTTTTCTCCATTTGATTTGTCTTGCATTGGAATCTGCACTTTACTGACAATATTCAAAGTAAACATTAGTGTAAAAAAACACTCAGTTCCTCAATTACACCTACCAGCGTACTGCCACCTGCCACCCTAAACCTCCTGATCTGTTTGTATTCGGCCAAAATACAAACAACTTTTCTTTTTCATCTGTAAAGTCAACCTCAGATTATGTAAGTTTACCACATTTTCTATACACATATTTTTTGCTGTTTTTGTTTCCAAGTTCACATCAGTGTTTCTCCATTTGAGTTGTCTTGCATTGGAATCTGCACTTTACTGATAATATTCAAAGTACACATTAGTGTCAAAAAGAACTCAATTCCTCAATTACACCTACCAGCGTACTGCCACCCGCCACACTAAACCTCCTGGTCTGTTCATATCTGGCCAAAATACAAACAACTTTTCTTTTCTATCTGTAAAGTCAACCTCACATTATGTAAGTTTACCACATTTTCTATACACTTTTTTGTTGCTGTTTTGGTTTTACGAGTTCACATCCGTTTTTCTCCATTTGATTTGTCTTGCATTGGAAACTGCACTTTACTGACAATATTCAAAGTACACATTAGTTTCAAAATGAACTCAATTCCTCAATTACACCTACCAGCGTACTGCCACCCGCCACACTTAACCTCCTGGTCTGTTCATATCTGGCCAAAATACAAACAACTTTTCTTTTCTATCTGTAAAGTCAACCTCACGTTATGTAAGCGTACCACATTTTCTATACACTTTTTTGTTGCTGTTTTTGTTTCCGAGTTCACATCCGTTTTTCTCCATTTGATTTGGCTTGCATTGGAATCTGCACTTTACTGACAATATTCAAAGTAAACATTAGTGTAAAAAAGAACTCAATTCTTCAATTACACCAACCAGAATACTGCCACCTGCCACCCTAAACCTCCTCGTCTGTTTGTATTCGGCCACAATACAAACAACTTTTCTTTTTCATCTGTAAAGTCAACCTCAGATTATGTAAGTTTAATACATTTTCTATACACATTTTTTTGCTGTTTTGGTTTTACGAGTTCACATCCGTTTTTCTTCATTTGATTTGTCTTGCATTGGAATCTGCACTTTACTGACAATATTCAAAGTACACATTAGTTTCAAAATGAACTCAATTCCTCAATTACACCTACCAGCGTACTGCCACCCGCCACACTTAACCTCCTGGTCTGTTCATATCTGGCCAAAATACAAACAACTTTTCTTTTCTATCTGTAAAGTCAACCTCACATTATGTAAGTTTACCACATTTTCCATACACTTTTTTGTTGCTGTTTTTGTTTCCGAGTTCACGTCCGTTTTTCTCCATTTGACTTGTCTTGCATTGGAATCTGCACTATACTGACAATATTCAAAGTAAACATTAGTGTAAAAAAGAACTCAATTCTTCAATTACACCTACCAGAATACTGCCACCTGCCACCCTAAACCTCCTGGTCTGTTTGCATTCGGCCAAAAAACAAACAACTTTTCTTTTTCAACTGCAAAGTCAACCTCACGTTATGTAAGTTTACTACATTTTCTATACACTTTTTTTTGCTGTTTTGGTTTTCCGAGTTCACATCCGTTTTTCTCCATTTGATTTGTCTTGCATTGGAATCTGCACTTTACTGATAATATTCAAAGTACACATTAGTTTCAAAAAGAACTCAATTCCTCAATTACACCTACCAGCGTACTGCCACCCGCCACACTTAATTTCCGGGTCTGTTCATATCTGGCCAAAATACAAACAACTTTTCTTTTCTATCTGTAAAGTAAACCTCACATTATGTAAGTTTACCACATTTTCTATAAACTTTTTTGTTGCTGTTTTTGTTTCCGAGGTCACATCCGTTTTTCTCCATTTGATTTGTCTTGCATTGGAATCTGCACTTTACTGACAATATTCAAAGTAAACATTAGTGTAAAAAAGACCTCAATTCTTCAATTACACCTACCAGCATACTGCCACCCGCCACCCTAAACCTCCTGGTCTGTTTGTATTCGGCCAAAAAACAAACAACTTTTCTTTTTCAACTGTAAAGTCAACCTCAGATTATGTAAGTTTACTACATTTTCTATACACAGTTTTTTTGCTGTTTTTGTTTCCGAGTTCACATCCGTGTTTCTCCATTTGATTTGTCTTGCATTGGAAACTGCACTTTACTGATAATATTCAAAGTAAATATTAGTGTAAAAAAGAACTCAATTCTTCAATTACACCTACCAGCATACTGCCACCTGCCACCCTAAACCTCCTGGTCTGTTTGTATTCGGCCAAAAAACAAACAACTTTTCTTTTTCAACTGTAAAGTCAACCTCAGATTATGTAAGTTTACTACATTTTCTATCCACAGTTTTTTTGCTGTGTTTGTTTCCGAGTTCACATCCGTTTTTCTCCATTTGATTTGTCTTGCATTGGAAACTGCACTTTACTGATAATATTCAAAGTACACATTAGTTTCAAAAAGAACTCAATTCCTCAATTACACCTACCAGCGTACTGCCACCCGCCACACTTAACCTCCTGGTCTGTTCATATCTGGCCAAAATACAAACAACTGTTCTTTTCGATCTGTAAAGTCAACCTCACATTATGTAAGTTTACCACATTTTCTATACACTTTTTTGTTGCTGTTTTTGTTTCCGAGGTCACATCCGTTTTTTTCCATTTGATTTGTCTTGCATTGGAATCTGCACTTTACTGACAATATTCAAAGTACACATTAGTGTAAAAAAGAACTCAATACTTCAATTACACCTACCAGCATACTGCCACCTGCAACCCTAAACCTCCTGGTCTGTTTGTATTCGGCCAAAAAACAAACAACTTTTCTTTTTCAACTGCAAAGTCAACCTCACGTTATGTAAGTTTACTACATTTTCTATACACTTTTTTTTGCTTTTTTGGTTTTCCGAGTTCACATCCGTTTTTCTCCATTTGATTTGTCTTGCATTGGAATCTGCACTTTACTGACAATATTCAAAGTAAACATTAGTGTAAAAAAGAACTCAATTCTTCAATTACACCTACCAGCATACTGCCACCTGCCACCCAAACCCTCCTGGTCTGTTTGTATTCGGCCAAAAAACAAACAACTTTTCTTTTTTAACTGCAAAGTCAACCTCACGTTATGTAAGTTTACTACATTTTCTATACACTTTTGTGTTGCTGTTTTGGTTTTCCGAGTTCACATCCGTTTTTCTCCATTTGATTTGTCTTGCATTGGAATCTGCACTTTACTGATAATATTCAAAGTACACATTAGTTTAAAAAAGAACTCAATTCCTCAATTACACCTACCAGCGTACTGCCACCTGCCACACTTAATTTCCTGGTCTGTTCATATCTGGCCAAAATACAAACAACTTTTCTTTTCTATCTGTAAAGTCAACCTCACATTATGTAAGTTTACCACATTTTCTATAAACTTTTTTGTTGCTGTTTTTGTTTCCGAGTTCACATCCGTTTTTCTCCATTTGATTTGTCTTGCATTGGAATCTGCACTTTACTGACAATATTCAAAGTAAACATTAGTGTAAAAAAGAACTCAATTCTTCAATTACACCTACCAGCATACTGCCACCTGCAACCCTAAACCTCCTGGTCTGTTTGTATTCGGCCAAAAAACAAACAACTTTTCTTATTCAACTGTAAAGTCAACCTCACGTTATGTAAGTTTACTACATTTTCTATACACTTTTTTTGCTGTTTTGGTTTTCCGAGTTCACATCCGTTTTTCTCCATTTGATTTGTCTTGCATTGGAATCTGCACTTTACTGACAATATTCAAAGTAAACATTAGTGTAAAAAAGAACTCAATTCTTCAATTACACCTACCAGCATACTGCCACAGTCCACCCTAAACCTCCTGGTCTGTTTGTATTCGGCCAAAATACAAACAACTGTTCTTTTTCATCTGTAAAGTCAACCTCAGATTATGTAAGTTTAATACATTTTCTATACACATTTTTTTTGCTGTTTTCGTTTCCGAGTTCACATCCGTGTTTCTCCATTTGATTTGTCTTGCATTGGAAACTGCACTTTACTGACAATATTCAAAGTACACATTAGTGTCAAAAAGAACTCAATTCCTAAATTACACCTACCAGCGTACCGCCACCCGCCACACTTTACCTCCTGGTCTGTTCATATCTGGCCAAAATACAAACAACTTTTCTTTTCTATCTGTAAAGTCAACCTAACATTATGTAAGTGTACCACATTTTCTATACACTTTTTTTTGCTGTTTTTGTTTCCGAGTTCACATCTGTTTTTCTCCATTGGATTTGTCTTGCATTGGAATCTGCACTTTACTGACAATATTCAAAGTTAACATTAGTGTGGAAAAGAACTCAATTCTTCGATTACACCTACCAGAATACTGCCACATGCCACCCTAAACCTCCTGGTCTGTTTGTATTCGGCCAAAAAACAAACAACTTTTCTTTTTCAACTGCAAAGTCAACCTCAGATTATGTAAGTTTACTACATTTTCTATACACATTTTTTTTGCTGTTTTTGTTTCCGAGTTCACATCCGTGTTTCTCCATTAGATTTGTCTTGCATTGGAAACTGCACTTTACTGACAATATTCAAAGTACACATTAGTTTCAAAATGAACTCAATTCCTCAATTACACCTACCAGCGTACTGCCACCCGCCACACTTAACCTCCTGCTCTGTTCATATCTGGCCAAGATACAAACAACTTTTCTTTTCTATCTGTAAAGTCAACCTCACATTATGTAAGTTTACCACATTTTCTATAAACTTTTTTGTTGCTGTTTTTGTTTCCGAGGTCACATCCGTTTTTCTCCATTTGATTTGTCTTGCATTGGAATCTGCACTTCCCTGACAATATTCAAAGTAAACATTAGTGTAAAAAAGGACTCAATTCTTCAATTACACCTACCAGCATACTGCCACCTGCCACCATAAACCTCCTGGTCTGTTTGTATTCGGCCAAAAAACAAGCAACTTTTCTTTTTCAACTGCAAAGTCAACCTCACATTATGTAAGTTTACTACATTTTCTATACACTTTTTTTTGTTGTTTTGGTTTTCCGAGTTCACATCCGTTTTTCTCCATTTGATTTGTCTTGCATTGGAATCTGCACTTTACTGACAATATTCAAAGTACACATTAGTTTCAAAATGAACTCAATTCCTCAATTACACCTACCAGCGTACTGCCACCCGCCACACTTAACCTCCTGGTCTGTTCATATCTGGCCAAAATGCAAACAACTTTTTATTTCTATCTGTAAAGTCAACCTCACATTATGTAAGTTTACCACATTTTCTATACACTTTTTTGTTGCTGTTTTTGTTTCCGAGTTCACATCCGTTTTTCTCCATTTGATTTGTCTTGCATTGGAATCTGCACTTTACTGACAATATTCAAAGTAAACATTAGTGTAAAAAAGAACTCAATTCTTCAATTACACCTACCAGCATACTGCCACCTGCCACCCAAACCCTCCTGGTCTGTTTGTATTCGGCCAAAAAACAAACAACTTTTCTTTTTTAACTGCAAAGTCAACCTCACGTTATGTAAGTTTACTACATTTTCTATACACTTTTTTTTGCTGTTTTGGTTTTCCGAGTTCACATCCGTTTTTCTCCATTTGATTTGTCTTGCATTGGAATCTGCACTTTACTGATAATATTCAAAGTACACATTAGTTTAAAAAAGAACTCAATTCCTCAATTACACCTACCAGCGTACTGCCACCTGCCACACTTAATTTCCTGGTCTGTTCATATCTGGCCAAAATACAAACAACTTTTCTTTTCTATCTGTAAAGTCAACCTCACATTATGTAAGTTTACCACATTTTCTATAAACTTTTTTGTTGCTGTTTTTGTTTCCGAGTTCACATCCGTTTTTCTCCATTTGATTTGTCTTGCATTGGAATCTGCACTTTACTGACAATATTCAAAGTAAACATTAGTGTAAAAAAGAACTCAATTCTTCAATTACACCTACCAGCATACTGCCACAGTCCACCCTAAACCTCCTGGTCTGTTTGTATTCGGCCAAAAAACAAACAACTTTTCTTTTTTAACTGCAAAGTCAACCTCACGTTATGTAAGTTTACTACATTTTCTATACACTTTTTTTTGCTGTTTTGGTTTTACGAGTTCACATCCGTTTTTCTCCATTTGATTTGTCTTGCATTGGAATCTGCACTTTACTGATAATATTCAAAGTACACATTAGTTTCAAAAAGAACTCAATTCCTCAATTACACCTACCAGCGTACTGCCACCCGCCACACTTAATTTCGTGGTCTGTTCATATCTGGCCAAAATACAAACAACTTTTCTTTTCTATCTGTAAAGTAAACCTCACATTATGTAAGTTTACCACATTTTCTATAAACTTTTTTGTTGCTGTTTTTGTTTCCGAGGTCACATCCGTTTTTCTCCATTTGATTTGTCTTGCATTGGAATCTGCACTTTACTGACAATATTCAAAGTAAACATTAGTGTAAAAAAGAACTCAATTCCTCAATTACACCTATCAGCATACTGCCACCTGCCACCCTAAACCTCCTGGTCTGTTTGTATTTGGCCAAAAAACAAACAACTTTTCTTTTTCAACTGTAAAGTCCACCTCAGATTATGTAAGTTTACTACATTTTCTATACACATTTTTTTTGCTGTTTTTGTTTCCGAGTTCACATCCGTGTTTCTCCATTTGATTTGTCTTGCATTGGAATCTGCACTTTACTGACACTATTCAAAGTACACATTAGTTTCAAAATGAACTCAATTTTTCAATTACACCTACCAGCGTACTGCCACCCGCCACACTTAACCTCCTGGTCTGTTCATATCTGGCCAAAATACAAACAACTTTTCTTTTCTATCTGTAAAGTCAACCTCACATTATGTAAGTTTACCACATTTTCTATAAACTTTTTTGTTGCTGTTTTTGTTTCCGAGTTCACATCCGTTTTTCTCCATTGATTTGTCTTGCATTGGAATCTGCACTTTACTGACAATATTCAAAGTAAACATTAGTGTAAAAAAGAACTCAATTCTTCAATTACACCTACCAGCATACTGCCACCTGCCACCCTAAACCTCCTGGTCTGTTTGTATTCGGCAAAAAAAAAACAACTTTTCTTTTTTAACTGCAAAGTCAACCTCACGTTATGTAAGTTTACTACATTTTCTATACACTTTTTTTTGCTGTTTTGGTTTTCCGAGTTCACATCCGTTTTTCTCCATTTGATTTGTCTTGCATTGGAATCTGCACTTTACTGACAATATTCAAAGTACACATTAGTTTCAAAAAGAACTCAATTCCTCAATTACACCTACCAGCGTACTGCCACCCGCCACACTTAACCTCCTGGTCTGTTCATATCTGGCCAAAATACAAACAACTTTTCTTTTCTATCTGTAAAGTCAACCTCACATTATGTAAGTTTACCACATTTTCTATAAACTTTTTTGTTGCTGTTTTTGTTTCCGAGTTCACATCCGTTTTTCTCCATTTGATTTGTCTTGCATTGGAATCTGCACTTTACTGACAATATTCAAAGTAAACATTAGTTTCAAAAAGAACTCAATTCCTCAATTACACCTACCAGCGTACTGCCACCCGCCACACTTAATTTCCTGGTCTGTTCATATCTGGCCAAAATACAAACAACTTTTCTTTTCAATCTGTAAAGTAAACCTCACATTATGTAAGTTTACCACATTTTCTATAAACTTTTTTGTTGCTGTTTTTGTTTCCGAGGTCACATCCGTTTTTCTCCATTTGATTTGTCTTGCATTGGAATCTGCACTTTACTGACAATATTCAAAGTAAACATTAGTGTAAAAAAGAACTCAATTCTTCAATTACACCTACCAGCATACTGCCACCTGCCACCCTAAACCTCCTGGTCTGTTTGTATTCGGCCAAAATACAAACAACTGTTCTTTTTCATCTGTAAAGTCAACCTCAGATTATGTAAGTTTAATACATTTTCTATACACATTTTTTTTGCTGTTTTCGTTTCCGAATTCACATCCGTTTTTCTCCATTTGATTTGTCTTGCATTGGAAACTGCACTTTACTGACAATATTCAAAGTAAACATTAGTTTCAAAAAGAACTCAATTCCTAAATTACACCTACCAGCGTACCGCCACCTGCCACACTTTACCTCCTGGTCTGTTCATATCTGGCCAAAATACAAACAACTTTTCTTTTCTATCTGTAAAGTCAACCTAACATTATGTAAGTGTACCACATTTTCTATAGACTTTTTTGTTGCTGTTTTTGTTTCCGAGTTCACATCTGTTTTTCTCCATTTGATTTGTCTTGCATTGGAATCTGCACTTTACTGACAATATTCAAAGTAAACATTAGTGTAAAAAAGAACTCAATTCTTCGATTACACCTACCAGAATACTGCCACCTGCCACCCTAAACCTCCTGGTCTGTTTGTATTCGGCCAAAAAACAAACAACCTTTCTTTTTCAACTGCAAAGTCAACCTCACGTTATGTAAAGTACTACATTTTCTATACACTTTTTTTTGCTGTTTTGGTTTTACGAGTTCACATCCGATTTTCTCCATTTGATTTGTCTTGCATTGGAATCTGCACTTTACTGATAATATTCAAAGTACACATTAGTTTCAAAAAGAACTCAATTCCTCAATTACACCTACCAGCGTACTGCCACCCGCCACACTTAATTTCGTGGTCTGTTCATATCTGGCCAAAATACAAACAACTTTTCTTTTCTATCTGTAAAGTAAACCTCACATTATGTAAGTTTACCACATTTTCTATAAACTTTTTTGTTGCTGTTTTTGTTTCCGAGGTCACATCCATTTTTCTCCATTTGATTTGTCTTGCATTGGAATCTGCACTTTACTGACAATATTCAAAGTAAATATTAGTGTAAAAAAGAACTCAATTCCTCAATTACACCTATCAGCATACTGCCACCTGCCACCCTAAACCTCCTGGTCTGTTTGTATTTGGCCAAAAAAAAAACAACTTTTCTTTTTCAACTGTAAAGTCAACCTCAGATTATGTAAGTTTACTACATTTTCTATACACATTTTTTTTGCTGTTTTTGTTTCCGAGTTCACATCCGTGTTTCTCCATTTGATTTGTCTTGCATTGGAATCTGCACTTTACTGACAATATTCAAAGTACACATTAGTTTCAAAATGAACTCAATTTTTCAATTACACCTACCAGCGTACTGCCACCCTACACACTAAACGTCCTGGTCTGTTCATATCTGGCCAAAATACAAACAACTTTTCTTTTCTATCTGTAAAGTCAACCTCACATTATGTAAGTTTACCACATTTTCTATACACTTTTTTGTTGCTGTTTTTGTTTCCGAGTTCACATCCGTTTTTCTCCATTTGATTTGTCTTGCATTGGAATCTGCACTTTACTGACAATATTCAAAGTAAATATTAGTGTAAAAAAGAACTCAATTCCTCAATTACACCTACCAGCATACTGCCACCTGTTACCCTAAACCTCCTGGTCTGTTTGTATTCGGCCAAAAAACAAACAACTTTTCTTTTTCAACTACAAAGTCAACCTCACGTTATGTAAGTTTACTACATTTTCTATACACTTTTTTTGCTGTTTTGGTTTTCCGAGTTCACATCCGTGTTTCTCCATTTGATTTGTCTTGCATTGGAATCTGCACTTTACTGACAATATTCAAAGTAAACATTAGTGTAAAAAAACACTCAGTTCCTCAATTACACCTACCAGCGTACTGCCACCTGCCACCCTAAACCTCCTGATCTGTTTGTATTCGGCCAAAATACAAACAACTTTTCTTTTTCATCTGTAAAGTCAACCTCAGATTATGTAAGTTTACCACATTTTCTATACACATATTTTTTGCTGTTTTTGTTTCCAAGTTCACATCAGTGTTTCTCCATTTGAGTTGTCTTGCATTGGAATCTGCACTTTACTGATAATATTCAAAGTACACATTAGTGTCAAAAAGAACTCAATTCCTCAATTACACCTACCAGCGTACTGCCACCCGCCACACTAAACCTCCTGGTCTGTTCATATCTGGCCAAAATACAAACAATTTTTTTTTTCTATCTGTAAAGTCAACCTCACATTATGTAAGTTTACCACATTTTCTATACACTTTTTTGTTGCTGTTTTTGTTTCCGAGTTCACATCCGTTTTTCTCCATTTGATTTGTCTTGCATTGGAATCTGCACTTTACTGACAATATTCAAAGTAAACATTAGTGTAAAAAAGAACTCAATTCTTCAATTACACCTACCAGCATACTGCCACCTGCCACCCTAAACCTCCTGGTCTGTTTGTATTCGGCCAAAAAACAAACAACTTTTCTTTTTCAACTGCAAAGTCAACCTCACGTTATGTAAGTTTACTACATTTTCTATACCCTTTTTTTTTAGCTTTTTTGGTTTTCCGAGTTCACATCCGTTTTTCTCCATTTGATTTGTCTTGCATTGGAATTTGCACTTTACTGACAGTATTCAAAGTAAACATTAGTGTAAAAAAGAACTCAGTTCCTCAATTACACCTACCAGCGTACTGCCACCTGCCACCCTAAACCTCCTGGTCTGTTCATATCTGGCCAAAATACAAACAACTTTTCTTTTCTATCTGTAAAGTCAACCTCACATTATGTAAGTTTACAACATTTTCTATACACTTTTTTGTTGCTGTTTTTGTTTCCGAGTTCACATCCGTTTTTCTCCATTTGATTTGTCTTGCATTGGAATCTGCACTTTACTGACAATATTCAAAGTACACATTAGTTTCAAAATGAACTCAATTCCTTAATTACACCTACCAGCGTACTGCCACCCGCCACACTTAACCTCCTGGTCTGTTCATATCTGGCCAAAATACAAACAACTTTTCTTTTCTATCTGTAAAGTCAACCTCACATTATGTAAGCGTACCACATTTTCTATACACTTTTTTGTTGCTGTTTTTGTTTCCGAGTTCACATCCGTTTTTCTCCATTTGATTTGGCTTGCATTGGAATCTGCACTTTACTGACAATATTCAAAGTAAACATTAGTGTAAAAAAGAACTCAATTCTTCAATTACACCAACCAGAATACTGCCACCTGCCACCCTAAACCTCCTGGTCTGTTTGTATTCGGCCACAATACAAACAACTTTTCTTTTTCATCTGTAAAGTCAACCTCAGATTATGTAAGTTTAATACATTTTCTATACACATTTTTTTGCTGTTTTGGTTTTACGAGTTCACATCCGTTTTTCTTCATTTGATTTGTCTTGCATTGGAATCTGCACTTTACTGACAATATTCAAAGTACACATTAGTTTCAAAAAGAACTAAATTCCTCAATTACACCTACCAGCGTACTGCCACCCGCCACACTTAATTTCCTGGTCTGTTCATATCTGGCCAAAATACAAACAACTTTTCTTTTCTATCTGTAAAGTAAACCTCACATTATGTAAGTTTACCACATTTTCTATAAACTTTTTTGTTGCTGTTTTTGTTTCCGAGGTCACATCCGTTTTTCTCCATTTGATTTGTCTTGCATTGGAATCTGCACTTTACTGACAATATTCAAAGTAAACATTAGTGTAAAAAAGAACTCAATTCTTCAATTACACCTACCAGCATACTGCCACCTGCCACCCTAAACCTCCTGGTCTGTTTGTATTCGGCCAAAAAACAAACAACTTTTCTTTTTCAACTGCAAAGTCAACCTCACGTTATGTAAGTTTACTACATTTTCTATACACTTTTTTTTGCTGTTTTGGTTTTACGAGTTCACATCCGTTTTTCTCCATTTGATTTGTCTTGCATTGGAATCTGCACTTTACTGATAATATTCAAAGTACACATTAGTTTCAAAAAGAACTCAATTCCTCAATTACACCTACCAGCGTACTGCCACCCGCCACACTTAATTTCCTGGTCTGTTCATATCTGGCCAAAATACAAACAACTTTTCTTTTCTATCTGTAAAGTAAACCTCACATTATGTAAGTTTACCACATTTTCTATAAACTTTTTTGTTGCTGTTTTTGTTTCCGAGGTCACATCCGTTTTTCTCCATTTGATTTGTCTTGCATTGGAATCTGCACTTTACTGACAATATTCAAAGTAAACATTAGTGTAAAAAATACCTCAATTCTTCAATTACACCTACCAGCATACTGCCACCCGCCACCCTAAACCTCCTGGTCTGTTTGTATTCGGCCAAAAAACAAACAACTTTTCTTTTTCAACTGTAAAGTCAACCTCAGATTATGTAAGTTTACTACATTTTCTATACACAGTTTTTTTGCTGTTTTTGTTTCCGAGTTCACATCCGTGTTTCTCCATTTGATTTGTCTTGCATTGGAAACTGCACTTTACTGATAATATTCAAAGTAAATATTAGTGTAAAAAAGAACTCAATTCTTCAATTACACCTACCAGCATACTGCCACCCGCCACCCTAAACCTCCTGGTCTGTTTGTATTCGGCCAAAAAACAAACAACTTTTCTTTTTCAACTGTAAAGTCAACCTCAGATTATGTAAGTTTACTACATTTTCTATACACAGTTTTTTTGCTGTTTTTGTTTCCGAGTTCACATCCGTGTTTCTCCATTTGATTTGTCTTGCATTGGAAACTGCACTTTACTGATAATATTCAAAGTAAATATTAGTGTAAAAAAGAACTCAATTCTTCAATTACACCTACCAGCATACTGCCACCTGCCACCCTAAACCTCCTGGTCTGTTTGTATTCGGCCAAAAAACAAACAACTTTTCTTGTTCAACTGTAAAGTCAACATCAGATTATGTAAGTTTACTACATTTTCTATACACAGTTTTTTTGCTGTGTTTGTTTCCGAGTTCACATCCGTTTTTCTCCATTTGATTTGTCTTGCATTGGAAACTGCACTTTACTGATAATATTCAAAGTACACATTAGTTTCAAAAAGAACTCAATTCCTCAATTACACCTACCAGCGTACTGCCACCCGCCACACTTAACCTCCTGGTCTGTTCATATCTGGCCAAAATACAAACAACTGTTCTTTTCGATCTGTAAAGTCAACCTCACATTATGTAAGTTTACCACATTTTCTATACACTTTTTTGTTGCTGTTTTTGTTTCCGAGGTCACAACCGTTTTTTTCCATTTGATTTGTCTTGCATTGGAATCTGCACTTTACTGACAATATTCAAAGTAAACATTAGTGTAAAAAAGAACTCAGTTTCTCAATTACACCTACCAGCGTACTGCCACCTGCCACCCTAAACCTCCTGGTCTGCTTGTATTCGGCTAAAATACAAACAACTTTTCTTTTTCATCTGTAAAGTAAACCTCAGATTATGTAAGTTTACTACATTTTCTATACACATTTTTTTTGCTGTTTTTGTTTCCGAGTTCACATCCGTGTTTCTCCATTAGATTTGTCTTGCATTGGAAACTGCACTTTACTGACAATATTCAAAGTACACATTAGTTTCAAAATGAACTCAATTCCTCAATTACACCTACCAGCGTACTGCCACCCGCCACACTTAACCTCCTGCTCTGTTCATATCTGGCCAAGATACAAACAACTTTTCTTTTCTATCTGTAAAGTCAACCTCACATTATGTAAGTTTACCACATTTTCTATAAACTTTTTTGTTGCTGTTTTTGTTTCCGAGGTCACATCCGTTTTTCTCCATTTGATTTGTCTTGCATTGGAATCTGCACTTCCCTGACAATATTCAAAGTAAACATTAGTGTAAAAAAGGACTCAATTCTTCAATTACACCTACCAGCATACTGCCACCTGCCACCATAAACCTCCTGGTCTGTTTGTATTCGGCCAAAAAACAAACAACTTTTCTTTTTCAACTGCAAAGTCAACCTCACGTTAAGTAAGTTTACTACATTTTCTATACACTTTTTTTTGTTGTTTTGGTTTTCCGAGTTCACATCCGTTTTTCTCCATTTGATTTGTCTTGCATTGGAATCTGCACTTTACTGACAATATTCAAAGTACACATTAGTTTCAAAATGAACTCAATTCCTCAATTACACCTACCAGCGTACTGCCACCCGCCACACTTAACCTCCTGGTCTGTTCATATCTGGCCAAAATGCAAACAACTTTTTATTTCTATCTGTAAAGTCAACCTCACATTATGTAAGTTTACCACATTTTCTATACACTTTTTTGTTGCTGTTTTTGTTTCCGAGTTCACATCCGTTTTTCTCCATTTGATTTGTCTTGCATTGGAATCTGCACTTTACTGACAATATTCAAAGTAAACATTAGTGTAAAAAAGAACTCAATTCTTCAATTACACCTACCAGCATACTGCCACAGTCCACCCTAAACCTCCTGGTCTGTTTGTATTCGGCCAAAATACAAACAACTGTTCTTTTTCATCTGTAAAGTCAACCTCAGATTATGTAAGTTTAATACATTTTCTATACACATTTTTTTTGCTGTTTTCGTTTCCGAGTTCACATCCGTGTTTCTCCATTTGATTTGTCTTGCATTGGAATCTGCACTTTACTGACAATATTCAAAGTAAACATTAGTGTAAAAAAGAACTCAATTCTTCGATTACACCTACCAGAATACTGCCACCTGCCACCCTAAACCTCCTGGTCTGTTTGTATTCGGCCAAAAAACAAACAACCTTTCTTTTTCAACTGCAAAGTCAACCTCACGTTATGTAAGTTTACTACATTTTCTATACACTTTTTTTTGCTGTTTTGGTTTTACGAGTTCACATCCGTTTTTCTCCATTTGATTTGTCTTGCATTGGAATCTGCACTTTACTGATAATATTCAAAGTACACATTAGTTTCAAAAAGAACTCAATTCCTCAATTACACCTACCAGCGTACTGCCACCCGCCACACTTAATTTCGTGGTCTGTTCATATCTGGCCAAAATACAAACAACTTTTCTTTTCTATCTGTAAAGTAAACCTCACATTATGTAAGTTTACCACATTTTCTATAAACTTTTTTGTTGCTGTTTTTGTTTCCGAGGTCACATCCGTTTTTCTCCATTTGATTTGTCTTGCATTGGAATCTGCACTTTACTGACAATATTCAAAGTAAACATTAGTGTAAAAAAGAACTCAATTCCTAAATTACACCTATCAGCATACTGCCACCTGCCACCCTAAACCTCCTGGTCTGTTTGTATTTGGCCAAAAAACAAACAACTTTTCTTTTTCAACTGTAAAGTCCACCTCAGATTATGTAAGTTTACTACATTTTCTATACACATTTTTTTTGCTGTTTTTGTTTCCGAGTTCACATCCGTTTTTCTCCATTTGATTTGTCTTGCATTGAAATCTGCACTTTACTGACACTATTCAAAGTACACATTAGTTTCAAAATGAACTCAATTTTTCAATTACACCTACCAGCGTACTGCCACCCGCCACACTTAACCTCCTGGTCTGTTCATATCTGGCCAAAATACAAACAACTTTTCTTTTCTATCTGTAAAGTCAACCTCACATTATGTAAGTTTACCACATTTTCTATACACTTTTTTGTTGCTGTTTTTGTTTCCGAGTTCACATCCGTTTTTCTCACTTGATTTGTCTTGCATTGGAATCTGCACTTTACTGACAATATTCAAAGTAAACATTAGTGTAAAAAAGAACTCAATTCCTAAATTACACCTATCAGCATACTGCCACCTGCCACCCTAAACCTCCTGGTCTGTTTGTATTTGGCCAAAAAACAAACAACTTTTCTTTTTCAACTGTAAAGTCCACCTCAGATTATGTAAGTTTACTACATTTTCTATACACATTTTTTTTGCTGTTTTGGTTTTCCGAGTTCACATCCGTGTTTCTCCATTTGATTTGTCTTGCATTGGAATCTGCACTTTACTGACAATATTCAAAGTACACATTAGTTTCAAAATGAACTCAATTCCTCAATTACACCTACCAGCGTACTGCCACCCGCCACACTTAACCTCCTGGTCTGTTCATATCTGGCCAAAATACAAACAACTTTTCTTTTCTATCTGTAAAGTCAACCTCACATTATGTAAGTTTACCACATTTTCTATAAACTTTTTTGTTGCTGTTTTTGTTTCCGAGTTCACATCCGTTTTTCTCCATTTGATTTGTCTTGCATTGGAATCTGCACTTTACTGACAATATTCAAAGTAAACATTAGTTTCAAAAAGAACTCAATTCCTCAATTACACCTACCAGCGTACTGCCACCCGCCACACTTAATTTCCTGGTCTGTTCATATCTGGCCAAAATACAAACAACTTTTCTTTTCAATCTGTAAAGTAAACCTCACATTATGTAAGTTTACCACATTTTCTATAAACTTTTTTGTTGCTGTTTTTGTTTCCGAGGTCACATCCGTTTTTCTCCATTTGATTTGTCTTGCATTGGAATCTGCACTTTACTGACAATATTCAAAGTAAACATTAGTGTAAAAAAGAACTCAATTCTTCAATTACACCTACCAGCATACTGCCACCTGCCACCCTAAACCTCCTGGTCTGTTTGTATTCGGCCAAAATACAAACAACTGTTCTTTTTCATCTGTAAAGTCAACCTCAGATTATGTAAGTTTAATACATTTTCTATACACATTTTTTTTGCTGTTTTCGTTTCCGAATTCACATCCGTGTTTCTCCATTTGATTTGTCTTGCATTGGAAACTGCACTTTACTGACAATATTCAAAGTAAACATTAGTTTCAAAAAGAACTCAATTCCTAAATTACACCTACCAGCGTACCGCCACCTGCCACACTTTACCTCCTGGTCTGTTCATATCTGGCCAAAATACAAACAACTTTTCTTTTCTATCTGTAAAGTCAACCTAACATTATGTAAGTGTACCACATTTTCTATAGACTTTTTTGTTGCTGTTTTTGTTTCCGAGTTCACATCTGTTTTTCTCCATTTGATTTGTCTTGCATTGGAATCTGCACTTTACTGACAATATTCAAAGTAAACATTAGTGTAAAAAAGAACTCAATTCTTCGATTACACCTACCAGAATACTGCCACCTGCCACCCTAAACCTCCTGGTCTGTTTGTATTCGGCCAAAATACAAACAACTTGCTTTTTTCATCTGCAAAGTCAACCTCACGTTATGTAAGTTTACTACATTTTCTATACACTTTTTTTTGCTGTTTTGGTTTTACGAGTTCACATCCGATTTTCTCCATTTGATTTGTCTTGCATTGGAATCTGCACTTTACTGATAATATTCAAAGTACACATTAGTTTCAAAAAGAACTCAATTCCTCAATTACACCTACCAGCGTACTGCCACCCGCCACACTTAATTTCGTGGTCTGTTCATATCTGGCCAAAATACAAACAACTTTTCTTTTCTATCTGTAAAGTAAACCTCACATTATGTAAGTTTACCACATTTTCTATAAACTTTTTTGTTGCTGTTTTTGTTTCCGAGGTCACATCCATTTTTCTCCATTTGATTTGTCTTGCATTGGAATCTGCACTTTACTGACAATATTCAAAGTACACATTAGTTTCAAAATGAACTCAATTTTTCAATTACACCTACCAGCGTACTGCCACCCGCCACACTTAACCTCCTGGTCTGTTCATATCTGGCCAAAATACAAACAACTTTTCTTTTCTATCTGTAAAGTCAACCTCACATTATGTAAGTTTACCACATTTTCTATACACTTTTTTGTTGCTGTTTTTGTTTCCGAGTTCACATCCGTTTTTCTCCATTTGATTTGTCTTGCATTGGAATCTGCACTTTACTGACAATATTCAAAGTAAACATTAGTGTAAAAAAGAACTCAATTCTTCAATTACACCTACCAGCATACTGCCACCTGCCACCCTAAACCTCCTGGTCTGTTTGTATTCGGCCAAAATACAAACAACTTGCTTTTTTCATCTGCAAAGTCAACCTCACGTTATGTAAGTTTACTACATTTTCTATACACTTTTTTTTGCTGTTTTGGTTTTCCGAGTTCACATCCGTTTTTCTCCATTTGATTTGTCTTGCATTGGAATCTGCACTTTACTGATAATATTCAAAGTACACATTAGTTTCAAAAAGAACTCAATTCCTCAATTACACCTACCAGCGTACTGCCACCCGCCACACTTAATTTCGTGGTCTGTTCATATCTGGCCAAAATACAAACAACTTTTCTTTTCTATCTGTAAAGTAAACCTCACATTATGTAAGTTTACCACATTTTCTATACACTTTTTTGTTGCTGTTTTTGTTTCCGAGTTTACATCCGTTTTTCTACATTTGATTTGTCTTGCATTGGAATCTGCACTTTACTGACAATATTCAAAGTAAACATTAGTTTAAAAAAGAACTCAATTCCTCAATTACACCTACCAGCGTACTGCCACCTGCCACACTTAATTTCCTGGTCTGTTTGTATTCGGCCAAAAAACAAACAACTTTTCTTTTTCAACTACAAAGTCAACCTCACGTTAAGTAAGTTTACTACATTTTCTATACACTTTTTTTTGCTGTTTTTGTTTCCGAGTTCACATCCGTGTTTCTCCATTTGATTTGTCTTGCATTGGAATCTGCACTTTACTGACAATATTCAAAGTACACATTAGTTTCAAAATGAACTCAATTCCCCAATTACACCTACCAGCGTACTGCCACCCGCCACACTTTACCTCCTGGTCTGTTCATATCTGGCCAAAATACAAACAACTTTTCTTTTCTATCTGTAAAGTCAACCTCACATTATGTAAGTTTACCACATTTTCTATACACTTTTTTGTTGCTGTTTTTGTTTCCGAGTTCACATCCGTTTTTCTCCATTTGATTTGTTTTGCATTGGAATCTGCACTTTACTGACAATATTCAAAGTAAACATTAGTGTAAAAAAGAACTCAATTCTTCAATTACACCTACCAGAATACTGCCACCTGCCACCCTAAACCTCCTGGTCTGTTTGTATTCGGCCAAAAAACAAACAACTTTTCTTTTCTATCTGTAAAGTCAACCTCACGTTATGTAAGTTTACCACATTTTCTATACACTTTTTTGTTGCTGTTTTTGTTTCCGAGTTCACATCCGTTTTTCTCCATTTGATTTGTCTTGCATTGGAATCTGCACTTTACTGACAATATTCAAAGTAAACATTAGTGTAAAAAAGAACTCAATTCTTCAATTATACCTACTAGAATACTGCCACCTGCCACCCTAAACCTCCTGGTCTGTTTGTATTCGGCCAAAATACAAACAACTTGCTTTTTTCATCTGCAAAGTCAACCTCACGTTATGTAAGTTTACCACATTTTCTATACACTTTTGTGTTGCTGTTTTAGTTTCCGAGTTTACATCCGTTTTTCTACATTTGATTTGTCTTGCATTGGAATCTGCACTTTACTGACAATATTCAAAGTAAACATTAGTTTAAAAAAGAACTCAATTCCTCAATTACACCTACCAGCGTACTGCCACCTGCCACACTTAATTTCCTGGTCTGTTTGTATTCGGCCAAAAAACAAACAACTTGCTTTTTTCATCTGTAAAGTCAACCTCACGTTAAGTAAGTTTACTACATTTTCTATACACTTTTTTTTGCTGTTTTGGTTTTACGAGTTCACATCCGTTTTATCCATTTGATTTGTCTTGCATTGGAATCTGCACTTTACTGATAATATTCAAAGTACACATTAGTTTCAAAATGAACTCAATTCCTCAATTACACCTACCAGCGTACTGCCACCCGCCACACTTAATTTCGTGGTCTGTTCATATCTGGCCAAAATACAAACAACTTTTCTTTTCTATCTGTAAAGTAAACCTCACATTATGTAAGTTTACCACATTTTCTATAAACTTTTTTGTTGCTGTTTTTGTTTCCGAGGTCACATCCGTTTTTCTCCATTTGATTTGTCTTGCATTGGAATCTGCACTTTATTGACAATATTCAAAGTAAACATTAGTGTAAAAAAGAACTCAATTCATTAATTACACCTACCAGCATACTGTCACCTTCCACCCTAAACCTCCTGGTCTGTTTGTATTTGGCCAAAAAACAAACAACTTTTCTTTTTCAACTGTAAAGTCAACCTCAGATTATGTAAGTTTACTACATTTTCTATACACATTTTTTTTGCTGTTTTTGTTTCCGAGTTCACATCCGTGTTTCTCCATTTGATTTGTCTTGCATTGGAATCTGCACTTTACTGACAATATTCAAAGTACACATTAGTTTCAAAATGAACTCAATTCCCCAATTACACCTACCAGCGTACTGCCACCCGCCACACTTTACCTCCTGGTCTGTTCATATCTGGCCAAAATACAAACAACTTTTCTTTTCTATCTGTAAAGTCAACCTCACATTATGTAAGTTTACCACATTTTCTATAAACTTTTTTGTTGCTGTTTTTGTTTCCGAGTTCACATCCGTGTTTCTCCATTTGATTTGTCTTGCATTGGAATCTGCACTTTACTGACAATATTCAAAGTAAACATTAGTGTAAAAAAGAACTCAATTCTTCAATTACACCTACCAGCATACTGCCACCTGCCACCCTAAACCTCCTGGTCTGTTTTTATTCGGCCAAAAAACAAACAACCTTTCTTTTTCAACTGCAAAGTCAACCTCACGTTATGTAAGTTTACTACATTTTCTATACACTTTTTTTTGCTGTTTTGGTTTTACGAGTTCACATCCGTTTTTCTCCATTTGATTTGTCTTGCATTGGAATCTGCACTTTACTGACAATATTCAAAGTAAACATTAGTGTAAAAAAGAACTCAATTCTTCAATTACACCTACCAGCATACTGCCACCTGCCACCCTAAACCTCCTGGTCTGTTTGTATTCGGCCAAAAAACAAACAACCTTTCTTTTTCAACTGCAAAGTCAACCTCACATTATGTAAGTTTACCACATTTTCTATACACTTTTTTTTGCTGTTTTGGTTTTCCGAGTTCACATCCGTTTTTCTCCATTTGATTTGTCTTGCATTGGAATCTGCACTTTACTGATAATATTCAAAGTACACATTAGTTTCAAAAAGAACTCAATTCCTCAATTACACTTACCAGCGTACTGCCACCCGCCACACTTAATTTCCTGGTGTGTTCATATCTGGCCAAAATACAAACAACTTTTCTTTTCTATCTGTAAAGTCAACCTCACATTATGTAAGTTTACCACATTTTCTATACACTTTTTTGTTGCTGTTTTTGTTTCCGAAGTCACATCCGTTTTTCTCCATTGGATTTGTCTTGCATTGGAATCTGCACTTTACTGACAATATTCAAAGTAAACATTAGTGTAAAAAAGAACTCAATTCCTCAATTACACCTACCAGCGTACTGCCACTTGCCAACCTAAACCTCCTTGTCTGTTCGTATTCGGCCAAAATACAAACAACTTTTCTTTTTCACCTGCAAAGTCAACTTCACGTTAAGTAAGTTTACCACATTTTCTATACACTTTTTTGTTGCTGTTTTTGTTTCCGAGTTCACATCCGTTTTTCTCCATTGGCTTTGTCTTGCATTGGAATCTGCACTTTACTGATAGTATTCAAAGTAGACATCAGAACTACAAATACGCGCTCTTTGTTTAATAGACAACCACCTACGAAGATCTGATTTCTATGATTGCTCGTTTTTCTCGCTCACTCAAACTAGTTTCTCTATATATATGTTGCTTGTCAAAATGCGCGATTTATCTTTTGTTAATAATTGGTTAGATTTAATTGAATCACTTAGACAGTCTTAACCAGCAGAGGCACCGTTTATACTCCTTGACTTTAATTGGCGTTATCCATAGCCTCTAGCGATTTCCATAAATCAATATATATATATTTATATATATATATATATATATATATATATATATATATATATATATATATATATATATATATATATATATATATATTCGTTTAGCGTTTCAAGCTTATTGCTCTCATCAGTGCAGGAAATTTACAATTTCCAACGATCAGGAGGGTTAACCCAGTACACAGAGTCAGCCTTGAATCTGCAAGCAGTCGCCATATCTACTCGACCACCGGAAACTGTCACGTAATTAAGGAAAATTAAGATCTATATTTACCTAGGAACGGGCACAGATAGAAGAGTAGTCGAGAGTGTTCGACGAACGTATTCGGAACTTTGTGTGTGTGTGTTAAATGTGTTATGTACTAAGACCGTTATGTTTACTGTAAAATGTCTACAAATATATTTTGGTTTCGATTACGAATGCTTAATTAAGTACGAATCAACTTTTTTTAATCACTTGGCTGTGAAAAAACCTTTAGTCGAGACTTTTGCATGTTGCTTTCAGCTAAATAATCTTTTTTTTTAATTTACAAGAAATATGACTAAAATTTCCTATCGATTAAGACTATTTAACAAAAACAAAGCAATATATTTCAATAAATAACTGAAGAATCAGATTCTATTATGTACCTTTCGCAAAGAACGCCATTTCAGTGAAAGGAAGAGGGGAGCTGATTCTACTTTATATATAAGATATATATAATTAAATACAAGACGGATGTTCAAATTTCTCTTGATTTAACAGAACATGAACTCTTGATAAAAGGTCAAGTAAATGTGTCTGAAACAGGTGATAATATAATTAGTTACTTACAGGATCCAACCGTTCGGAACTTGTGTCTGGTTCCTCAGATTCATCTGGTATTCTTCAGCTTTTTGAAATCTGACGAACATGGAAAAGAGAAAAACAACGAAAAAAATCTTCATTGCAATTCATTAAATAAATAAATTTTGGATTTTGATAGAAATTATCATTAGAGAAGATCGTGCATTTATAACGACAGCTAACAGAACGAAAAAGGGGTGAAAACCCCCAAATAACCAACAAATAAATGTTACCAAAGGCAAGATAAGTTACTCTTCTACATACCTGGATAAGCTTATTTGTGTTTTAACTTATTTAAAAACGTTTTTTAGTTCGATTTAAAAGTAGTACGAGACGCCAGGTTAGAATTGAAAAGAAAACTAGGTGCTTGTGCAGAGAAGCGTACATATGAAAATCGCAGTTCCAATTAAATTAACGGGAAAACTCTTTGAAATACTTATGTATCAAGCAAAAATAGGTTTGTACACCAAAAATTAGCAAAAACTATCGAGTAGAATTGTTATAAAAAATAAAAATCAGTTATATCGTTTAATCGGGTTTGGCCATTGATTTGAGCGAAAAACACGAAATTCAGGGGGAGATAACTTAGTCTGTCATATTAACAAGTAATAAATTAATGGCATTCATCAAAATTCGATGAAACTGATTTTGATTTTTAATTAAAATTCTACTCGATTATTTTTCCTACTTTTATGTGAGGATACTTATTTAAATCTGCTGCATAAGTATATAATAATGTTTTTGGTGGTATTGATAATTTAATATGCACGCTTCTCTGTACAAGCACCTGAAACAAATGACCGTATTTGATCACGTGGCATCTCGACACTACTTTTAAATCGAACTAAAAACGCTTTTAAATAAGTTAAAGCACAAATAAACTTATCCAATAGAGTACCTCTTTTCGTTCTGTTAGCTGTCGTTATAAATGGCCAGAAGATCTGTTCCCCATTTACTTTTTACAATAAAATTGGGGGCGAGGGTGAGAGGAAACCTTTTCGGCAAAACTGAACTTTGGGAGCCATGCTGCTAAAACAAACATTTAGAGAGCAAATTTTGGCACTTTTTTTAGTTTAACTGTGAATCAGAAATCAATATTGAAGAGATACATTCATTCCTAACCAAATCAACCGGCAGTAATTCAGATTTTGAATGTTAGCACTTCTTTAGTTTAGCTGTGAATCCGAAATCAACATTGAAGAAATACATTCATTCCTAACCAAATCAACCGGAAGTAATTGAGACATTGAATTTTGGCACTTCTTTAGTTTAGCTGTGAATCAGAAATCAATATTGAAGAGATACATTCATTTCTAACCAAATCAACCGGAAGTAATTAAGATGTTGAATTTTAGTACTTCTTTAGTTTAGCTGTGAATCCGAAATCAATATTGAAGAGATACATTCATTCCTAACCAAATCAACCGGAAATAATTCAGACATTGAATTTTGGCACTTCTTTAGTTTAGCTGTGAATCCGAAATCAATATTGAAGAGATACATTCATTCCTAACCAAATCAACCGGAAGTAATTCAGATTTTGAATTTTAGCACTTCTTTAGTTTAGCTGTGAATCCGAAATCAATATTGAAGAGATACATTCATTCCTAACCAAATCAACCGGAAGTAATTCAGATTTTGAATTTTAGCACTTCTTTAGTTTAGCTGTTAATCCGAAATCAATATTGAAGAGATACATTCATTCCTAACCAAATCAACCGGAAGTAATTCAGACATTGAATTTTGGCACTTCTTTAGTTTAGCTGTGAATCCGAAATCAATATTGAAGAGATACATTCATTTCTAACCAAATCAACCGGAAGTAATTCAGATTTTGAATTTTGGCACTTCTTTAGTTTAGCTGTGAATCAGAAATCAGTATTGAAGAGATACATTCACTCCTAACCCAATCAACCGGAAATAATTCAGACTTTGAATTTTTTATCCAAAAATGGACCTTCATGACCTCAATCTGCGAGATTATTTTTACCATTATTTTTAAATTAACTTTTCGTTTTTATAAAATTTAAATTATACAAAAAAATCAATGTTGACTGTTTGATAAAAAAATCAGACAAACTTTCGTTTTCATAGTTTTAAATTATACAAAAAAAAATCACTGCGGACGCACAAATGATAACTTTTCGTTTTACATTATTATTATTATTAAATTAAAAAACACTGTTCATTGTTATTATTGTTCGCTTTATTGATTGTTTTTAATAAAAACTTATAATTCTATATTACTTCCGGTTGATTGTCTGCCCCTGCTTTCAAAATCGAAAACAAATTAATTCTGATTCACAGCTAAACTAAAGAAGTATCCACATTAGTTTTTCCTATGGACTTATCTAGCCATACAAACAATTACTTGGTTTAATTTCAATGTGTTTTTTTACACATAACATACATAGTATCAACCATTTGTGTCCAGTGTTCAGTAATGGCCGATTAAAATCTGATGGAAATGTGATAAATATTCGATCTTACATCAGAATACAATTTTTCAAATATTAAAATTTTCTTTGAAATCTAACGTTCTTATAAACCAACATTTGAACTTCTGCACTTGTTTCACCTTTGTTTTGAAAGAAAATGAATTTTTTATTTGCTGTTTACTGAATGCGTTGTGATTGTTTTATTCCTAAATTATCCTTTTACGTATGCATTGTTTAAACTTTATTTTAGAATAATTACAAAGGAAGAAAAAGGGTGAAGGGGAGAGGAACTAGCGAGAGAGAAGGAGAAGGGGCGATAGAAAAAGGGAGAAACTTGCAATAGAGAGGGGGAAGGGGAGAGAAACTAGCGAGAGAGAAGGTGAAAGGGTGATAGAAAAAGGCAGAAACTAGCAATAGAGAGGGAGAAGGGGAGAGAAACTAGCGAAAGAGAGAGAACAAGAAGACAGGGAACAACGAGCGAGATTGAGAGAGGGTGGGGAGGGGGGGGGGGCTGGCACAATAGAGAGAAACAAGCGATAAAGAAGAAATTAACGACAGAGATAGAGAGAATTTAGAATCGGAATCGGTAATTGTATCGGAATCGGTAAAAAAATTGGAATCGTCACATCACTAGTTTCGATGCTAATATAGTTAAGACTAATGGAAAAAACTTTCGCATCTATTCAAACACACACACACACACACACACACACACAGATATATATATATATATATATATATATATATATATATATATATATATATAGTAATCCAAGTAAATTAAACATCCACAGGATAGGAATCCAAAACATTTCAACTGGGCTTGTAAATAATGATCAATATCAAATAGAGCTTTTATATATATGATTGTTTTGTATTCAAGCAGACATGTAAAAAATCTGCGACACTGGCATGTCGGTGATATTGATCTACAGCTGTTAAAAATTGAGATTTCATCAGGCAGAATTAGAATCCGATCCTTACCTCAGGTCATATTTGGGACAGAGATATCTTTATCTATAATACAAGTGAAGTGCGGGTATATGTTTATATATTAGTAACTACAGCATCACTTCTAAATCTATTAACTGATCATAATAACTATATATTATGGGCTATATATATATATATATATATATATATATATATATATATATATATATATATTTAACTTACTTCACCCCAAACAAGGCAAGTTGCTACTGTAGACGTAAGGGGCTACTGAGAATTAGGGTTAAGTTTAGGGGGTCATCTTAAATTGGGAGCTGTGCAGCGAGATGCTTGTTCACATTAGTTTCAAATTTCTGCATGTTACTATTTATTAACTGATCATAATGACGTCATATAATGGGCTATATATAGTTTGATTCGGGAAAATTCAGATATCTCCGTGAAACTGTAACAATAGTTCTTAAACAACATTAAATAAATATCCCCCAAATGCCAGTATCTTTGGAATATTTTAATGGTATCAGCGGGCATAACATGGGCGGAACCTCCCATCTGAAAATTTAAATGTTTCATATTTGCATTGAATTTGATCCGCAGTCATCAGATACTAATTAGGCAAGATACACTTGATTTCAATTCCTTCTTAAGACCCCTTAAGCCTAAGCCTTATATTTTAGAATTTTCTAGAATCAAAATCATATAATGGATTTTGATCAAAGTATAGGAATAAGGATTCTAGACCTAAGATTTAGTATCATTACATCTTGATTTTCATCTTTTTAAGGGGACATAAAAGTGGTGCAAAATGTTCTGTTCGAGGAAAAACTAACGAGAGAGAAAGGAAGAAACTTGTGAGAGTTGGATTCACGAGTGACGGTTGTGAGTCTCACCTCTTTGTGGAGGACATAAATATTCTGGCTTGAGTAGGCTTCCCCTTGTCTCACCTCTTGGTGGAGGACATAAATATTCTGGCTTGAGTAGGCTTCCCCTTGTCTCACTTCTTGGTGGACGACATAAATATTCTGGCTTGAGTAGGCTTCCCCTTGTTAAATATATGATGGCTGCTGTCGAGTGACTGTCGAAGTTTCGTCCTGTGATAAAAATGAGAAACAAATGTCATCTTAATTTGCAGCATGAAACAAATACTCCCTTTACAACAAAACGTGGTGCCTTCTTATAGAGTTACAAAAGGACTAATATGTGGAAGAAGGCTGCAGCAACCATTGCCGACCTCAACATCAACGATGTTTGTTTGATTTTAATCAAAAGAAAAAGAAACATTCATTAGAAAGAGTAAGGCACAAACATATGCTTCTCGTTCGAGACCATTATTTGATAAGACGTTTTTGTAACGGCACATCAACCGATTTGACAAAATTCAAGTAAAGAACAGTTCAATGAAATGTAATTAGACTAAAGATGATATAAATGTTTTAGTCTAAGGTGGCAACGAATTAAAAATATTTTTAATAAGAAAAAGAAATTAATATATACTAGTAGAATACCCGTCTCGGGATGGTTAAAAGCAATAACTACAGCATTAGTTTTAAGTTTTAATGTTTTTTGTTTGTTTTGGGAGTATGGAACGGTTTCGGTATCTCCTTAATGATAAAGTTTACAAAAAACACATACATATATTTATATATAATATAATGTATATATATAATATATAACATATAGACAGAGAGAGAGAGAGAGAGAGAGAGAGAGAGAGAGAGAGAGAGAGAGAGAGAGAGAGAGTGAGAGAGAGAGAGAGAGAGAGAGAGAGAGAGAGAGAGAGAGAGTGAGAGAGAGAGACAGAGAGAGAGAGAGAGTGAGAGAGAGAGAGAGAGAGAAAGAGAGAGAGAGAGAGAGAGAGAGACAGAGAGAGAGAGAGAGAGAGAGGGAGAGAGAGAGAGAGAGAGAGAGAGAGAGAGAGAGAGAGAGAGAGAGAGATGTGTGTATAATATTTGCCGTGAATGAGTGTAAAGTAAAATTCTGAAAAAGAATACAAGTAGTAAATAATCGATATTCCCTGTAACCATTTAGAACAGTTCGTAAGTAATATGTGGGTATGTTAAAAACGTGAAAGATTTTATGAAAATACTAGACCACCCGTGACCCGTTGGGTCAGTTTGTTATATTAGCTATGGAATTCATGTATGAGAGTGACACTTGTGGCATAAAGAAAATAGTTTTTTTTTACATAACAGAAGCATTTCTATGAAAGTATATTAAAATGAAAAAAGAATATAGATAGATTTCTATGAGTCGTTCTGTTTATTATAATTGTTTTTTTTTTTAAATCAGAGTTACTGAATTATAAGTGGTTGGCCATACTTATAGTTAAATATGCACTGAACAGGTACCATAATACTTATTATAGTTAAATTCAAATTTTGATATATCATCTTTTAAATGAAATTGTTAGTTGAAAGTACAGAATAATAAAAAAACACTCTCCACATGTTAATAATGGCTTTTTAAATAGAAAATGAAAATAAAATGTAACTTTTTTCATTTAATTTAAGCAAACATTCAGTACCCATTGTGTAAAATATTTAATTTGTATGTTAATAATAAGGTCAATAAAATTAAGACAATTCTTTTCTATTTACATTTTTTGTACAATTAAAGTTTTTTAAAGAAAACTTTTGTTATCCTTTCGCTTAATTGAGACTTCTTATCAGGTTCTAACACTCTTATATCCAGATTATTTATATTAATCCATTTATTTTATTGAATATGTATCGCTGAAAAGTACGGGTGCTTAAGCACTTATTGTACAGCAAATAAATATTGTATTTATATGCTAATAATAAGGTCACTAAAACTAAGACAATACTTTTCTATTTACAACATTTTTTGTACAATTTGAGTGTTTTAAAAAAACTTTTATGTTTTCCTTTCGCTTAACTCTACTGAGTGCAACATATAGTTGACCATGTTGAAAGACAGGTTTGTCTAGATAAACTAAAACTTTATGTAAGGTCTGTCCTTGAGACTTATGAATAGTCATAGCAAATGCTAATTGTATAGGAAACTGGACTCTGGCAAATGGAATATTGTCACCGTCAGATAAAACCATTTTCAATCTTGGAATTAAAACGATTTCTCCTTCAAACTGTGATGCAATAATTTTAGCAACAATCAAATTATTATACAGCTCCTCTATTATTAGTCTTGTACCATTACATAAGCGTGGTGGATCAATATTCCTCATACATATGATTGGAGCTCCTTTCTTGAGTTCAAGTTTATGTGGAGGTAATCCTGATAACTCTATCGAATCAAGAAATTCTGTTGGGTAATGTGTAGCTTCTGTTCCTTCAAGAACAGAATTAAATGACAAATATTCTTTGACTTGTCCAGGAAATTTTTCAATACAATTATGATTTATTGCTCTAACTGTATCATTAAATGGTACTAATATGCAATTTTCCGCAAACATTTCTAGATTGTCAAACGAAGGATAAATGTATTCAATGCATTGGTCAACATTATCTGCACGGATTATCAAATCTTCAGGCAGTTCAATCTCACCATTTTCATTTTTTTCAAGTTTGTCTTCACCAATCTTTATAATAAATTTAGAGTATTCATCATCATCATCTTGAACTCTCATGTTTTGTTTTAAATAAAATTTCTTAAATTTACGCCACAAAAACGACTCTTTGATGCAAGCATTGTAAATGTCAGCATCATTTCCTCTCTTTATGACTGGTAGTAGTTGCCTGAAGTCACCACTGCACACCGTCAATATCCCTCCGAATGTTTCATTGTTTCCACATATATCCTTGAGAGTCCTGTCGAACGTCTCTAAACTCTCCCTTCTTATCATTGGACATTCGTCCCAAATAATAATTTTTGCTGCCCTTATCAAGTTGGCTGTTTCTGATTGTTTATCAAAATTACAAACATCATTTTCTCTTACATTGAGAGGAAGCTTGAATCTGGAATGAGCAGTGCGACCACCAGGCATCAATGTTGCAGCAATACCTGATGATGCTACAGCCAGTGCAATTTGTCCTAAGCTCCTTACTTTTGAAAGAAGAAGTTTTATTAAGAAGGTCTTTCCTGTGCCTCCTGGAGCATCGATGAAAATCAATGAAGAAGAGTCTGTGTTTAAGCAACTGCATATAAAGTTGTAGATGATCGATTGTTCGTCATTTAATAAATGTTGATGTGTCTTTACATATGTTATTTGCTCTGCTATATTGTAACTTTGCTCATCCATTATGGCTCTATTTATGTGAATCACATTAGGTAAATTCTGAGGCAAAGGCAATCCAAAATCTTGCAGTGATTTGTCAGCAGCACAAAGTTTATCATTTATGTACCTCAACGTGTTGTTGATGGCATTTTTATTGACCATGTTCTGATTGTTGACTTGGATTTGCATTGCATTGTAGTAATCCATTGCCATAGAGTTGGAAAATCTTTCCCACAACTCAAGAGGATTTGAACATTCTGTGTTTAAAAGTATCACAATGAACAGATCCCTTATCGCTCTTGGCATTCTCGTTTTATCTGCATCCTCCATTGTTTGTAGCCAGTGGTTGTCATGAAGCAGTAATCCTCTTTCTTTGCAAGCAGTTTTAAATAATGGACATATATGACCTGCTACAGTTCGCAGAGATTCAAAAGAATTAGGTCCTTTTACATGGTGAAGTAGTAGCCGCAAAAAGTACAATTCACCACTATTTGGTGAGACTGTGTACATACGACCAAGAATATTCGCTTCAAAAACTCCTGGGTGATCAACTATTCTTCTACCCATTTTTCTTCTTTGCCATTTCTTATTTTGCCACACATAGTATTTTGGGACATCCGAGTAATAGAGTGTTCTGGCAAATTCATCATTCTGGCAAATATTGAAAAACTCTGTTAGAGTTGTGCAGGAAGCATTTCTATTAAGGTCTCTGTTGCTTGTCCTTTGAATATAGATCATATGTTGATCAGGGAGATGTATCTGAAGACGAATAACTGCAGGTTCTCTAACATGAATTGGAAATCCCAGTATCATCGAAACTGCTTCTGATGGTCCAATATATCTTCCTGTCAAGTATTGCTTAATTTCGTCTTTGCTTACACTGAAAACTGCCTGATCGCTTCCCTTTAATGTATATTTAATTACATATTTAATGGATTTTACAGAAGTGCATATTTCTACATTTAAGTGACAATTAAATAACTTCAAGAGAGTCATGTTGTAAGGTACAACCCATTTGGAAGTTATAGGTTCATTTCTACCTTCTTTATAGCCTTGATGACCTCTCATTTCTGGTGACCTTCGCCTATAAATAGGGTAGGAATCATATCCACATCTTGTTTCATCACTATATGGTTTTGGGTACCTCTTTGAACAGCTCCCATTTTTCCAGCACAGAGATGTACTGTTGCAGTTTGGTCCATGTATCATATGCGTCAATACCAATTCATGTCCTTCTGGATCTTCGACTTTATTTGGTATTTCAGCTTGAACAAAATCATCATAATTCTGGGGTCTGGGTTTAGATTCTTCTTCCATCCATAGCAGGCAATGTAGGTGTGGTAAACCTCTTTTCTGGTATTCAACACTTATAACGTAGGCAATACAATTACCCAACAGACCTTGTGTTCCTGTTAAATATTTAATGAAAAGTTTTCTTTTTAAATCAAAAATTCTTGCAATTATGTCCGGTCGATCGTGAGGAAATTGGTTCTCAATGAGATTATTCTTAATCTCAGGCCAATTTGGATTGCATGTCATTGTGATGAAGTAAGTTGCAGTCCCATATTTTCTAACATACATCATAGCATCTTGACATCTCTCCATCATATATCGTGGACCACCAACAAATGTTGATGACAAAATAACTTTTCTGCCTATGTTACTAAGATCATCATTATCATGTAACGCATCGACAAAACCTCTGTATGTTGTAGATCTAAGAGAGGCTTGATTCAATCTAATGTAGTTCAAACGATCTACTTCAATTTTTCCTGCCATATCCACAACATACTGCTGAAACAATCTCCCACCTCTTAATATTTGGCTAAATTCATCATCACGGATCATAATGCGGTAGGCATAATAACGCATAGCAGTTAATTTTCGGTTAATTGTCATTGTCATCTCGGGATGCCAGCCATCCTCACCATCAGGGAAAAACAGTACATACTGTAGTGGATCATATGATCGATGATATTCCGATATTGTCTGAAGCTGTCCACCTTTTTCTCTCAATATTATGTGGCGTGATGTTGTTTGCTGTTCATTGTTATTTTGAATAATAATTCCTACTTCATTAAAAATCTGATTATTGTATCGCCTTTCATGCTCATTAATCGGTTTCCTCGTAGGATCTATAACAATAACTGCATTAGGTATGTTGTATATCATGTCCTTAGTTTGTTGAAATGCAGTCACATAGATATTAGCACGTCTTAGAATATACTCAATATTTTCTATGATATTCCGACGTATCTCAATGTTCTGGTACATATTCATCCGAACATCAATACTATATTCTTTGTCAAGAAAGTATATCTGAATAAACTGAGCTTGATTGTCTGGCTCAGGTAATAATGATCCAATATAGTGATGAATCTGCCCTTGAATAACTATAGATGGATTCCATCCGTGTTGTGGCTTGATTTCTTTGCAACCAAAAGATGTCATTTGAAACAGGCTATTATATTGTCTCAGGTGCCTTCTGAAGTGGCGAGCTTCTTCACCTTGATCAGCATACAAATAATAGAGTTCATGTGGCAACTTGTGCAACTTTGGCAATCTAACCTTGCCATTCATGCAACAAAAATGTGCAGTTTCTCCAACAAAAAGTTTTGCTTTACAATGAGAACATAGCTTATTCAAATTTCCAACATTTCCCTGTAAGTTTGCTCTGCGCTGTAAATTATATTGACTATTTCGCAAAGCAAGTATGTTGTTTATTTCCACAACATTCTCGTCACCTCGGTTTCGTTCATCTCTTATTCTTTGGCTACTCAGTCTCTCTTCTCTTTGTTGTGCTGTCTCGCTAGCTCGTCTTTGTTCAGCTCTAATTCTCTGCCTGTTCAGTCTCTCTTCTCTCCTCTCTGTTGTTTCATTGTTTCTTGTCTCTTGTGTTCGCTTTCTTTGCATGCTCAGTCGGTAATCTCTTCGCTGCGGCGTTTCTAAATTTCGATATCTATAATCTTTTTCCCTTTGTTTTTGCCAGCGAATTTCTCTTTGTTCACTTGTTTCAGAAGCTCTTTGAAGTCTATACGTTTCTCTAGAACGAATCAGTCGAGTTCGTCTTTGTTGCTCAGTTTCAGTAAGTTGTGGCATGCCAGAGGGACCAGCTTGTTGCTGATCCACATTGGTTTCGTCGTTGATTTTGGTTTTGTTACTTTTTATTTGGTTGTGTGCCATATTAGTAAAGTTCTACAAAGAATGTAAAATAATTTGTTACAGCTTTGTGTAACAACTTCTGAAAAATTTAAAATATTAAATGTGTTAAAAAATGGATGTAATATGTGTAAAACATATGATTCAAGTATTTGCTGTTTAAAAAACAACAAAAGGAAACACTATTTAATGTAATAGAAATGTGTGCATTTACCGATTCAGCTTTCCGTTTGGAAATGTAAGCAGACGACTTGAAAAAACATTGGAAGAAGAAAAAGAAATTTTTTTTAATCACGCCCTCTAGTAAGAAGGTCTGCATTAGTTAAGGGGGATAACTCTATCCAGTTTTACATCGCTCCCTCTTTCTCTCTCTCACACACACGCGTAACTACAAGCATCTCGCTGCTCAACTCCAGTATTGCCAGCCATGGGGATTGATCTATATATACGAGCACGCATTAAAAAAAACGAAAATAAAAAAAGAAAAATGATGGAGGTATATTAAACATCTTTAATAAAAAGAATCAGTGCAAATGGCGATTTGAGAAAGGAAGGGAGTACATGTACAACAGGCTTTCTCGCGTACGTAACGAAAACAGAGGGAGTAGGAGTGGTGAAATCTATGTGAGGAAAAGTGGGAGGTGGTTTCGTTGACCGCCCGCTAATAATGAGTGTGTTGTTTTTTTGTTTGTTTGTTTTTGTTTTTTAAAAGGGAGGAGTTTTTTTGAAACTGCGGCAGACCTTACGAAGTCCTACCGTGAAGAAAACAAAAAAACTATTTGATGAAATTAAATGAAATTGTTTATATTAAAAGCGATATAAAAATTTCCAAAATGAAAATTTCATGCGTTCGTTAATCATAAGAGATTAACGGAATTAGATTAACAGATTAGAAGACGATGCTATTTACGCATGCGCAACCGGATGTTGAAACCGGAAAGCTGAAAGCTGATTGCAAACATACAAGACCCATAGACTTTTAGTAGTATATAGATGCTTTCATGGTGTTTGCTAGCAGTGGAACGAAAAGATATGTGTCTTACTAAATGAAATACCCTGGTGTAATGGGTGACGTGTGTAGTACATGTTAGTGAGAGAGTGCAAATGCTGCCATTTTTTTTACTCAATAAGACAATATAAAGTGAAATATTGATCAGTATTAAACATTTCAAAAAGTCAAATCGCTCAATGGGGTTAAAAAAAAATGTTAATTAAAAATTTTCGGGACAATTTACTGGGAAAATGAAATATGTACCAGATTTTAATGTAGTTTTTTTGCATATTCCGGTCAATGGTGTTGGGAAAAATCTCATTTGACTTCATATATTAGAAAAAATACGTGAAAATATTTTGTAACTCTCTTGCAGATTTCAAGTCCAAATTTCGGCGATGTGAAGATTCTTTTTTACCAAACTTCAATTCTATCTCCAGTTTAGTGTTTATTTTTCAGAGAAAGAAAAAGGAAAGATATACAATTTTATATTAATAAACATAACTGTTTTAGATGAATGAATTTAATATACAAGAAATAACTTAATAAGTAAACTATGTCAGCATAGCATGCCACGTGAGATCATGGCATAACACATCGGCCTCTAGTTCGGAGTAAAGAATTTTCTTTTTATTATTCCAAATTTCGATTCGATTTCGCTTGACTCAAGTAAAGAATTCTTTTTTATTATTATTCTATCAAACTTTGATTCGATTTTTGGTAAAACAATCCAAACATTGAATGTATTCCATTCGTTGATTGAAGTAAAAGGTTAAAGACGCAGTTACCATTCATTTTAATTTTTTTCTATATTTGATATTAGTTAAAAAACAAGAGTAAGACGATTGGTTATCACTCCCTTCCGTGTCTTTCTTTCATTCGTTTAAAAAGATTTTTTTCTTTTTGTATGTAAATGGAAGTCGTAAATAATGGAGGAAAGGAAGCCTTTTCGGCAAAATTGTATTTTTGGAGCCATGCTGCTATGTACATATTTAGTCATGAAAACAAATGGTTGATTTCAATGTTTTTCTTCTTACATGTCACGTACATAGTATCAGTCATTTGTCTCACTTTTTACAGTAATGATAGATTCAAATTCAAAACTACTGTGATAAAATCCGATAGATATTCTCTTGATTTCCAAAAACTTCTCCAAATCCTGACATCCCGAGCCACTCCAATTATTATCAGGGGTAAGGTTTAGGATAGCTGTAATAAGCGTGATGTTGTATGGCAGTGAGTGTTGGGCCCTCACCCAGGCCTCACTTGCTTGACTCCAAAGAAATGACCGGGCAATGATTAGGTGGATATGCAATGTAAAGCCAGACCAGATCAAGAACATAAGGTCAGACACTCTACTTGAGAAATTGGCCATTTTAAAACTTGATGTCCTAATAAGGGCAAACCGTCTTTGCTGGTTCGGGCATGTTGAAAGAAACAATGGGTATATCAGCAGATGGAGAGACCTAAGGCTAGACATCAAACAGAAAGCTGGGTGCCCTAGAAACACATGGAAAGAAACCATCAGGCAAGACTGTAAACAGTGGCAATTGGACACAGTCAATCCCCACAATCGTGATCACTGGAGACTTAGCATAAGGACAATCAGATAACGTCGAACCTCTTGTTAAAGGGGAACATAGATGATAAACCTGGATAGTGAGTGAGTGTGATCGACGTTTGGTAAAAGGTCAAGTAAAAAGCGCAACAGGTGATGATGTGATCAATTACTTACATGATTGCACTTGTTTGTCGTCTTTGTTCTCTGGTAAATTGCCATTTTGACCAAGTGGTGCAACCTAACAAATGTGGAATAGAGGAAAAAACGTTTTATTGTAATTCATTAAATTCTTAAATTGGTTATTTTTTATCGAGATTATCTTTCAAAGTATATCGGTTCCCGCTTTTACTTTTCTCAATCAAAACTGAAGGAGTCGGCGGAAATGAAACGTTTTTAGCAAAACTCTACTTTTGGAACCATGCTATTGAAACAAACATTTCAAGAATCAACCAATAAAATTCCATATATTTGTAATATCACCTTCGTATGGCATCTGAAGACAATTCTTATAATCCGGAAAGGAATTTGATAGTATTTTTTTAACGAAGATTTTTTTGTAATATGTTGCGGATTATTTTAGATGAGTCTTGAGAATTTGGATTATTTGGATTATTCGAACTAGTGTTCAAGCTTGGGGGTTATTCCCACAACGTTTCGACCGATGTAACCTCCGACCTTCTTCGGGTGCATTTTGTCAAACTCGTGAATCTGTACGGTATTTCAAACCGCACCCTTTATTTGATCTATGGGGGTAGATTGCTCTCGTTCCCTCAGCCTTTACCGGGTAAATGTCTCACGTAATTCTTAATTATATTCTTAGAATCGCCTCTAATGGTGATTATACCTTCTACCTCCAGAAGACTTGTCACTTTTCTTTCTTCTTCTTTTTTTATCATAGTTCACCCCAAACACGGCAGGCCGCCACTGTAGACGTCAGGGGCTGCTGTGAAATAGGGTGAACGTTTTGGGGAGTACTCCTAAGTTGAGAACTGGGCAGCGAGATGTCTGTTCACATTAGTTTTAAATTTCTGCATGTCGGTACAGTAGGTGAAACAGGGAGCAGAGAGGGAGTTCCAGAGGCCGGCAGCACGAGGAAAGAAGCTATTGGAATAGAAGGCTCTCCGGCATCTGGAGAACCTCCACAGTGAATGGATGGAACTTAGCTGATTGTCGGGTTCGTCGAGTGTATTTACATTGAGAGGCCACCAGAGCAGCAAGTTCATCAGAGCAAAATCCATTGAAGTACTTGTAAAACAGGCACAAGGATGCAAAATTGCAGCGATTGGACAGGGGTTGGAGCTTGGTGGATAGTGAGGGACCTATTAAGTTGGCGACTCTCTTTTAGACCTTGTCTAAGAGGGAGAGACTAGTGGATGGTGCACCAGCCCAGATGTGGCAACAATACTCCATGCATGGGCGGATGGTGACTTTGTAGAGATATAGGATCATGTCAGGTGTGAGAAGTTTACTAGCACAGTAGAGAGATCCACCTTCTTTGCAGCAGCCTTGGCAATGTCTTCAATGTATTTAGAGCTGATTATTTCTTATCGTTTTATCCGTTGCGCCACGGCTCCACTGAATGCCTTTAATTTATAAATAAGAGAGACAGACGATTTCAATAGAAAATGATAGAAGAATTTTTCTAAAAATTGAAAATGTCTGATCAAAATCTTTGATAATTTAAACGAATGAAAAGAAAAGTTGTCCTCGATTAAAGACTAAATATAAATGTACAATAATTGTACTCTTGAGTTGTCTCTCCACCTTCGTCAGTCCAGCGAACGTTTTACTCTGGATTTGCCTATCACGCAGACACGAAACTTCTTGAGTTTTCGATTTTTCTGCTAAAATCTCGAAGTCTGTAACATACTCCATTTTCGCTTCTTTTTTAAGTAGATTAAATAAATTAATTAGAATTGATAAAAAATGTTATGTTTTCTTTGAAATGTTTTTATTCACGAAGAACGAAAAGATTTATAAAATCTCTTTTCTGGTGACATTTGTTTTTCCTTTGTGTATTTAAATGCAAGAATTGAAAATATTGTTATTAATGAAGCAAGAATCTCCAATAAAAGTAATTTGAAATAATTTTTTAAAGTGCTTTATATTCAGTAAAAAAAGAAAAAAGAAGTTGATATAAAGTCTGTAGATTGGCTTACCGAAAATGATAATTCCTTCTTCCACATTTTCGACACCTGGCAGTTTCTGGCGGCTTTTCTCCATGAAATCCGCCAACTACGCCAACAGGAAACGGTCTAACACATTAGAAAGTATCCGTGAAGAAAAAAAGCCCGTCATCAAATATCACGTTTGAATTGATTGAACTGAAACAACAAAAAAAAACTATTCGTAGAAATGAGAACAGTTTTTTATGAAATAGTTTGTTTTTTCAAACACCGCTGCTCAAATTACGATACTCATACACTGCGAAGACTGATCCTTAATCCATCTCGACCTTAAAATGTTGCCATCATTATCAGAAGCAGACGTTTGGTAAAGAACTTTACAGCAAATTACACCGTTTCTGCCTAGGGCCACTTACTCCGAGACTTCCTCGCATTACTAATAAAACTATATGTGACATCCGAATAACTTTCCGTCATGTCCCCAAACTCATCAATGCCGGCGTGCCCCTAGGATGCATTTTGAGCTTCACCCTCTTCCTGATCTTCATAAAAGATCTTCCAAATCATATACTGTGATAATTCGTTGACATCTCCGCAGACGACACAACTATCTATGACAGCACTTTGAAGAGCATTGATGATCAAGATATTTCTAAATCTCTTTCTCTCTCCTCCTCTCTCTTCCTCTCTCTTTTCTGACTTGAAGCAATGGTGCAACAGGGAGAAAGTGGCTTGTTACTTCTAACGCCAAGAATATAACAACTTTGTGGGTGTTTGTTTCATAGTTTTTGACATTTCGCTGGATATACACACCACACACACATACAACTGACGTTTATATAATAGATAAACCCCAGTAAATGTAACAGTTCGATTAAATTTTGTGAGACGCACATTTCAATATGTTCTTAGAAGGTAGGACACCAAATGTGGGGGTTAAATGTGTCGGTAATGTGGACACCACATCACCTCCACCAGTTTTTAGAAATGAACATCAAAGCAATATTCTTTTTAATTGATATGTATGGATACTAATTGATTGGTATTGCCAACAAGCCCCTCAACAACATCATCTGTAACACCTGCATGATATTTAATGTAATGTAACTTCGTGCATGCAACCCCCCGTGGATCTAAGTGGTGTACTTGCCAATAACATTTTCATGAAGTATTGCCTCATTCATTTTTAAGGCAATTAAAAAAACGGTATATATAAAACTGAGAATAATGACAGTTCAATTAAAACCTGGTATCAATTTCCTGAAATATATCTATTGAATAAAGAAAGAAGTATAAGTGCATTGGCTGCCGTAGGAGGGGAGAAGGCTAAGTCACAACATACTAACCGGGAGAATTATTATCGCAATTTTTCCAGATAAAGTTTAAGATCACCTACTATTCTCAAATAAGTATCATATACTTATTTGACCCAAGTAATTCGCTCCCTTGCATACCTCAAACAAGATTATAACAAAATTCTTACGCTGATGATGACACGTTCATGTGCGAAAGGGAAATATAATTACATCGCATTTTATATTTTCCCAGAAATTCTAATCATTAAAATCACATGAAATATTTTTTGTAATTATATTATTTTTTAGTGAAAATATTGATCAAACAATGCTTTATTCAATGATAACATCGCCAATTCAAGACATTAATTTTCCTTCGAGTTATAGTGATTTATTTCTTATATATTACGAAAAAAGACCTCTAAATTCCGTGTATTAACACGGAATTTAGAGGTCTTTTTTCGTAATATATAAGAAATAATTCAAAATATTTTTTTTTAATTTTAAACATGTACGATGCTTTATTTTCATTTAAAAATCATGCATTTTGTTATTAATACATAAAAATATAACTTTAGTAAAGGTGTATTTTGATTTCAAAAAATATATTTTCACTATGATTTAAAAAAATGATTTTATTATATTATGTGATCATCTCATCTCAATATATATAAGGCAAACATCTGTGTGTATGTATGTGACGCTAAGGCTTTTAAAATACTCAACAAACACCTCCAAATTAGGTATTATTTTAACCGGCATAACCTCGGGAAAATAATATCTAAAAATTAAAAAAAGAGTAATTTTTAAGGGGTCAAATAGCCATTTTTTCTGTTTAATGTGATCACGATTTTTAATGTTATCTTGTGCACATGACATCACTTTGATAGGTACATGACGTCATAGTGATAGGTTTGGATATTATTTTGATGCCATCATCACATTATTATTGTTTTTTTTTTCATTTCTCTTAGGACTATTGCCCTCATCAAAGAGAGGGGAGTAAGAAAGAGTAATTTTAGTAGAGCTCTTGAGGCCTCCTTGTATTTGGCGTTGTCCGGAACAAGACAATACAATGTTAAGAACGTTTTGTTGTCATTATTATCGGTCAAAAGGAAGAAGTTAAGCAACGCATAGCATGGCCAGTACTAAATAGGTGACGATTTAGGATTACCAGATGCTGTAAAATCGAGGTTAAGCAACGCGTATATTCGCAAGTACTAAATGGATGACTCAATAAGTGAAATCAAAGGAATAAACAATCATGCTCCGCCATTGTTTTCGCTAATATATATATCCATATAAAATAACTTCTCAATCAGTTAAGTTACAGGAAAAAATTATTATGCTCCGCAACTGTTTGCACTAATATTTGTATTCATATAAAATAACGTCTTTTTAAAAGAAAGTTTTTCTTCTATTTTATGTTTTTATGACCCTGAGCAACGCCGGGTAGCCCTGCTAGTCTACTATATAAAGGGAAGTTGTCTGTATGTTTGTTTGTTTGTTTGTATATGCAGATACTCCTCCGAGAATACCCAACAAACAGTTACACGGTTGACATCATTATGACCGGCCAGCTCCGGGATGTGTAATATCTCGAAGCCGGAAGAAAATTGACTCTTCGGGGGTCGACTGAGCACTTTTCTCCAATGGCGGGGTGCCTTATTCCACGATTTTAAAAGTTATTCAATTCTAATTTGAGAAAAAAAAACAAAGCTATCATGTATAATTTGAGAAATATGCAAAGTCACGCTTTAAACAGGAAATGACGTCAGAGGAAAAGAGTGTAGGGAAGAAAATCACTCACACTACAACCTTCTTTCCCTCTCACTCCCACCCTTTCTTAATTACTATTCCTTCCGCCCGTTCTGTGTTCATGATAGCACCCTCCTAGGCATTACCTCCTCCTTTTTGAGAGGTGTAGAGATAGTGTAGTATCTGTTGAGAGAAGAGAGTGTCAGCATTCGCCGGTGTGAGGCCATATTTTATTTGGGGGACGGATTGTAAGCAAATTTGAGAGGGAGAGGGTTGGCATTCGTGAGTGTGAGCGCCTCAGGCCAAATTTAAGGGAAGGGTGTTTTTTATTTAACTTAAAATATTTCTCAGGGTTGGAGGAAGGGGGCTGGAGAAGTTGAGGGGTCGGGGAAAAATTTAGGGGTCAGGCCGTACTTTTTAGAAGTCAAGCCGAATTTTTTTATTTTTTTATTTTGAAAACAAAATATTTCTCAGGGTTGGGGGAAGGGGGCTGGAGAAGTTGAGGGGTCGGGGAAAAATTTAGGGGTCAGGCCGTACTTTTTAGAAGTCAAGCCGAATTTTTTTATTTTTTTATTTTGAAAACAAAATATTTCTCAGGGTTGGGGGAGAGTGAAAAATTAGTTGGGAAGTCGGGGTTGGAAAGATTGAGGGATCAGGGAAAATTTTAGGGGTCAAGTCGATCTTTTTAGGGGTCAGGTCAATTTTTTTTGTTTTTTTTTGTTTTGAAATTCAAAATATTTCTCAAGGTTGGGGGAGAGTGAAAAATTAGTTGAGATGGGGGGCTGGAGAGATTGAGGGGTCGGGGAAAATTTTAGGGGTCAGGCCGAACTTTTTAGGGGTCAGGCCAAATTATTTTCTTTTTTTTTGTTTTGAACTCAAAATATTTCTCAAGGTTGGGGGAGAGTGAAAAATTAGTTGAGATGGGGGGCTGGAGAGATTGAGGGGTCGGGGAAAATTTTAGGGGTCAGGCCGAACTTTTTAGCGGCCAGGCTAAATTTTCTTTTTTTGTTTTGAACTCAAAATTTTGTTTAGGGTTGTGGGGAGAGTGAAAAATTAGTTGGTATGAGGGGCTGGAGAGATTGAGGGTCGGGGAAAATTTTAGTGGTCAAGCCGAACTTTTTAGAGGTCAGGCCAAACTTTTTGCTGTTTTTTTTGTTTTGAACTCAAAATATTTCCCAGGGTTTGCGGAGAGTGCAAAATTAGTTGGGATGGGGGTTGGAGAGATTGAGGGGTCGGTGAAAATTTTAGGGGTGAGGCCGAACTTTTAAGGGGTCAGCCCAAATTCTTTTCTTTTTTGTTTGTTTTGAACTCAAAATATTTCTCAGGGTTGGGGGAGAGTGAAAAATTAGTTGGGATAGGAAGCTGGAGAGATTGAGAGCTCGGGGAAAATTTTAAGGGTCAGGCCGAACTTTTAAGGGGTCAGACCAAATATTTTGTATTTTGAACTAAAAATATTTCTCATGGTTGGGGAAGAGTAAAAAATGAGTTGGTATGGGGGGCTGAAAAGATTGAGAGGTCGAAGGAAATTTTCAGGGTCAGGCCGAACTTTTTAGGGGTCAGACCAAATGTTTCCCATTTTTTGTTTTGAACTCAAAATATTTATCAGGTTTGGGGGAGAGTGAAAAATAAGTTGGGATGAGGGGCTGGAGAGATTGAGGGGTTGGGGAAAATTTTAGGGGTCAGGCCAAACCTTTTAGGGGTGTGGCCAATCTTTTTGCTGTTTTTTTGTTTTGAACTCAAAATATTTCCCAGGGTTTGGGGAGAGTGCAAAATTGTTGGGATAGCGGTGGAGAGATTGAAAGGTCGGTGAATATTTTATGGGTCAGGCCAAACTTTTAAGGGGTAAGCCCAAATTCTTTTCTTTGTTGTTTGTTTAACTCAAAATATTTCTCAGAGTTGGTAAAGAGTGAAAAATTAGTTGGGATGGGGGGCTGGAGAGATTGAGGGTTCGGGGAAAATTTTAGGTGTCAGGCCGAACTTTTTAGCAGTCAGGCCTAATTTTTCGCTGTTTTTTAGTTTTGAACTCAAAATATTTCCCAGGGTTTTGGGAGAGTGCAAAATTAGTTGGGATGGGGGTGGAGACATGGAGGGGTCGGTGAAAATTTTAGGGGTGAGGCCGAACTTTTAAAGGGTTACCCCTAATTTTTTTTTTGTTTGTTTTGAACTCAAAATATTTCTCAGGGTTGGGGGAGAGTGAAAAATTAGTTGGGATAGGAAGCTGGAGAGATTGAGAGGTCGGGGATAATTTTAGGGGTCAGGCCGAACTTTTAAGGGGTCAGACCAAATATTTTGTGTTTTGAACTCAAAATATTTCTCAGGGTTGGGGAGAGTGAAAAAATAGTTGGTATGGGGGGCTGAAGAGATTGAGAGGTCGAGGGAAATTTTAAGGGAAGGCCGAACTTTTTAGGGGTCAGACCAAATATTTCCTTTTTTTTGTTTTGAACTCAAAATATTTCTCAGGGTTGGGGGAGAGTGAAAAATTAGTTGGGATGAGGGGCTGGAGAGATTAAGGGGTTGGGGAAAATTTTAGGGGTCAGGCCAAACCTTTTAGGGGTCAGGCAAATTTTTTTGCTGTTTTTTTTTGTTTTGAACTCAAAATATTTCCCAGGGTTGGGGGAGAGTGCACAATTAGTTGGGATAGGAAGCTGGAGAGATTGAGGGGTCGGGGAAAATTTTAGGGGTCATGCCTAACTTTTTAGGGGTCAGACAAAATTAGTTTTCTTTTTTTTGTTTTGAACTCAAAATATTTCTCAAGGTTGTGGGAGAGTTGGGATGGGTGGCTGGAAAGATTGAGGGGTCGGAGAAAATTTTAGGGGTAAGGCCGAACTTTTTAGGGGTAGGCCAAACTTTTTTCTTTTTTTTTGATTTGAACTCAAAATATTTCTCAGGCTTGGGTGAGAGTGCAAAATTAGTTGGGATAGGGGGCTGGAGAGATTGAGAGGTCGGGGGAAATTTTAAGGGTCAGGCCAGACTTTTAAGGGGTCAGACCAAATATTTTGTGTTTTGAACTCAAAATATTTCTCAAGGTTGGGAGAGAGTTGGGATGGGTGGCTGGAAAGATTGAGTGGTCGGAGAAAATTTTAGGGGTAAGGCCGAACTTTTTAGGGGTAGGCCAAACTTTTTTCTTTTTTTTTTGATTTGAACTCAAAATATTTCTCAGGCTTGGGTTAGAGTGCAAAATTAGTTGGGATAGGGGGCTGAAGAGATTGATAGGTCGGGGGAAATTTTAAGGGTCAGGCCGCACTTTTTAGGGGTCAGACCTAATATTTCTTTTTTTTTGTTTTGAACTCAAAATATTGCTCAGGCTTGGGGGAAGGTGAAAAATTAGTTGGGATGACGGCTGGAGAGTTTGAGGGGTCGGGGAAAATTTTAGGGGTCAGGCCGAATATTTTAGGTGCCAGGACAAATTTTTTGCTGTTATTTTGTTTTGAACTCAAAATATTTCCCAGGGTTTTGGGAGAGTGCAAAATTAGTTGGGATGGGGGGGGGGGGTGGAGAGATTGAGGTGTCGGTGAAAATTTTAGGGGTCAGGCCGAACTTTTAAGGGGTCAGCCCAAATTCTTTTCTTTTTTCTTTGTTTATAACTCAAAATATTTCTCAGGGTTTGTGTAGAGTGAAAAATTAATTGGGATGAGGGGCTGGAGAGATTGAGGGTTCGGGGAAAATTTTAGGGGTCAGTCCGAACTTTTTAGGGGTACGGCTAAATCTTTTTGTTTTGAACTCAAAAAGTTTCCCAGGGTTGGGGGAAGGTGAAATATTACTTGGGATGAGGGGCTGGAGAAATCGAGGGGTCGAGGGAAATTTTAGGGATCAGGCTAATTTTTTTTCGTTTTGAACTCAAAATATTTCTCAAGGTTGGGGGAAGGTGAAAAATTAGTTGGGATGAGAGGCTGGAGAGATTGAGAAGTCGGGGGAAATTTTAGGTGTCAGGCCGAACTTTTTAGGTGTCAGGACAAATTTTTTGCTGTTATTTTGTTTTGAACTCAAAATATTTCCCAGGGTTTGGGGCAAGTGCAAAATTAGTTGGGATGGGGGGATGGGGGGGGGTGGAGAGATTAAAAGGTCGGTGAAAATTTTAGGGGTCAGGCCGAACTTTTTAGGGGTAAGCCCATATTCTTTTCTTTTTTGTTTGTTCATAACTCAAAATATTTCTCAGGGTTTGTAGAGAGTCAAAAATTAGTTAGGGTAGAGGGCTGGAGAGATTGAGGGTTCGGGGAAAATTTTAGGTGTCAGATCGAACTTTTGAAGGGTCAGGCCAAATTTTTTTCTTTTTTTTTCTTGAACTTGAAATATTTCCCAGGGTTTTTGGAGGGTGAAATATTTGTTGGGATGAAGGCTGAGGAGATTGAGGGGTCGGAGAAAATTTTAGGGGTCAGGCCGAACTTTTTAGGGGTCGGGCCAAATTTTTTTGTTTTTAACTCAAAATGTTTCTCAGGGTTGGGGGAAGGTGAAAAATTAGTTAGGATGAGGGGCTGGAGAAATTGAGGGGTCGGTGAAAATATTAGGAGTCAGGCCGAACTTTTTAGGGGTCAAGCCATTTTTTTTTGTTTTGAACTCAAAATATTTCTCAAGGTTGGGGGAATGTGAAAAATTAGTTGGGATGAGAGGCTAGAGAGAGAGAGAAGTCGGAGAAAATTTTAGGGGTCAGGTCGAACTTTTTAGGTATCAGGCCAAATTTTTTTCTGTTTCTTTGTTTTGAACTCAAAATATTTCCCAGGGTTTGGGGAAAGTGCAAAATTAGTTGGGATGGAAGGTGAAGAGATTGAGGTGTCGGTGAAAATTTTAGGGGTCAGGCCGAACTTTTAAGGGGTCAGCCCAAATTCTTTTCTTTTTTGTTTGTTTATAACTCAATATATTTCTCAGGGTTAGTGGAGAGTGAAAAATTAGTTTTGATGGAGGGTTGGAGAAATTGAGGGTTTGGGGAAAATTTTAGGTGTCAGGTCGAACTTTTTAGGGGTAGGGCTAAATTCTTTTCTATTGAACTCAAAATATTTCTCAGGGTTGGGGAAGAGTGGAAAATTAGTTGGGATGAGCGGCTGGAGAGATTGAGGGGTCGGGGAAAATTTTAGCGGTCAGGCCGAACTTTTTAGGTGTCAGGCCAATTTTTTTTGATTTGAACTTCAAAATATTTCTCAAGGTTGGGGGAATGTGAAAAATTAGTTGGGATGAGAGGCTGGAGAGATTGAGAAGTCGGGGAAAATTTTAGGGGTCAGGCCGAACTTTTAAGGGGTCATGCTAAATTGTTTGCTGTTTTTTTTGTTTTGAACTTAAAATATTTCCCAGGGTTTGGGGAGAGTGCAAAATTAGTTGGGATGGAAGGTGAAGAGATTGAGGGGTCGGTGAAAATTATAGGGGTCAGGCCGAACTTTTAAGGGGTCAGCCCAAATTCTTTTCTTTTTTGTTTGTTTATAACTAAAAATATTTCTCAGGGTTGGTGGAAGGTAAAAAATTAGTTGGGATGGGGGGCTGGAGAGATTGAGGGTTCGGGGAAAATTTTAGGTGTCAGGTCGAACTTTTTAGGGGTAGGGCTAAATTCTTTTGTTTTGAACTCAAAATGTTCCCCAGGGTTGGGGGAAGGTGAAAAATTAGTTGGGATGAGGGGCTGGAGAAATTGAGGGGTCTGTGAAAATTTTAGGTGTCAGGCCGAACATTTTAGGGATCAGGCAAATTTTTTTGCTTTTGAATTTAAAATATTTCTCAGGGTTGGGGGAGAGTGAAAAACAAGTTCGGATGGGGGGCTACAGAGATTGAGGGGTCGGTGAAAATTTTTGGGGTCTGGCCGAACTTTTTAGGGGTCAGGCCCATTTTTTTTCTTCTGAACTCAAAATATTTCTCAGGGTTGGCGAAGAGTGAAAAATTAGTTGGGATGAGTGGCTGGAGAGATTGAGGAGTCGGTGAAAATTTTAGGGCTCAGGCCGAACTTTTTAGGTGTCAGGCCAAATTTTTTGTGTTTATCTTTGTTTTGAACTTAAAATATTTCTCAGTGTTTGAGGAGAGTGCAAAATTAGTTGGGATGGGGGGTGAAGAGATTGAGGGGTCGGTAAAAATTTTTGGGGTCAGGTTGAACTTTTGAAGGGTCAGGCCAAATTTTTTTCTTTTTTTTTTCTTGAACTTAAAATATTTCCCAGGGTTTGGGGAAGGTGAACTATTTGTTGGGATGGGGGCTGGAGATATTGAGGGGTCGGAGAAAATTTTAGGGGTCAGTCAGAACTTTTTAGGGGTACGGCTGAATTATTTTGTATTGAACTCAAAATCTTTCCCAGGGTTGCGGGAAGGTGAAAAATTACTTGGGATGAGCGACTGGAGAAATTGAGGTGTCGGTTAAAATATTAGGGGTCAGGCCGAACTTTTAAGAGGTCAGGCTAATTTCTTTTGTTTTGAACTCAAAATATTTCTAAAGGTTGGGGGAAGGTGAAAAATTAGTTGGGATGAGAGGCTGGAGAGATTCAGAAGTCGGGGAAAATTTTAGGGGTCAGGCCGAACTTTTTAGGTGTCAGGCCAACTTGTTTCCTTTTTTTTTGTTTTGAACTCAAAATATTTCCCAGGGTTTGGGGACAGTGCAAAATTAGTTGGGATAGGTGGTGGAGAGATTGAGGGGTCGGTAACAATTTAGGGGTCAAGCCGAACTTTTAAGGGGTCAGCCCAAATTCTTTTCTTTTTTGTTTGTTCATAACTCAAAATATTTCTCAGGGTTGGTGGAAGGTCAAAAATTAGTTGGGATGGGGGGCTGGAGAGATTGAGGGTTCGGGGAAAATTTTAGGTGTCAGGTTGAACTGTTGAAAGGTCAGAGCAAATTTTTTTCTTTTTTTTTCTTGAACTTAAAATATTTCCTAGGGTTTGGGGAGGGTGAAATATTTGTTGGGATGGGGGCTGCAGAGATTGAGGGGTCGGGGAAAATTTTAGGGGTCAGGCCGAACTTTTTAGGGGTATGGCTAGATTTTTTTGTTTTGAATCTAAATGTTTCCCAGGGTTGGGAGAAGGTGAAAAATTACTTGTGATGAGGGGCTGGAGAAATTGAGGGGTCGGTTTAAATTTTAGGGGTCAGGCCGAACATTTAAGTGGTCAGGCAAATTTTTTTTCTTTTGAACTTAAAATATTTCTTAGGGTTGGGGGAGAGTGAAAAACAAGTTGGGATGGGGGGCTACAGAGATTGAGGGGTCGGGGAAAATTTTAGGGGTCAGGCCGAACTTTTTAGGGGTTAGACCAAATTTTTTTATTTTGAACTCAAAATATTTCTCAAGGTTGGGGAAGGTGAAAAATTAGTTGGGATGAGAGGCTGGAGAGATTGAGAAGTCGGGAAAATTTTAGGGGTCAGGCCGAACTTTTTAGGTGTCAGGCCAAATTTTTTGCTGTTTTTTTGTTTTGAACTCAAAATATTTTCCAGGGTTTGGGGAGAGTGCAAAATTAGTTGAGATGGGGGTGGAGAGATTGAGGCGTCGGTGAAAATTTTAATGGTCAGGCCGAACTTTTAAGGAGTCCGCCCAAATTTATTTCTTTTGTGTTTGTTTTGAACTCAAAAAATTTCTCAGGATTGGGGGAGAGTGAAAAATTAGTTGGGATGGGGGGCTGGAAAGATTGTGGAGTCGGAGACAATTTTAGGGGTCAGGCCGAACTTTTAAGGAGTCAGGCAAGATTTTTAAAAAATTTTTTTGATTTGAACTCAAAATATTTGTCATGGTTGGGGGAGAGTGAAAAATTAGTTGGGATAGGGGGCTGGAGAGATTGAAGGGTTGGGGTATATTTTAGGGGTCAGGCCGAGCTTTTTAGGAGTCAGGCCAAGTTTTTTTGTTTTTGAACTCAAAATATTTCTCAGGGTTGGGGAGAGTGAAAAATTAGTTGGGATAGGGGGCTGGAGAGATTGAGGGGTTGCGGTATATTTTAGGGGTCAGGCCGAGCTTTTTAGGGGTCAGGCCAAGTCTTTTTGTTTTTGAACTCAAAATATTTCTCAGGGTTGGGGAGAGTGAAAAATTAGTTGGGATGGGGGGCTGGAGAGATTGAGGGGTTGCGAAAAATTTTAGGGGTCAGGCGGAACTTTTATGGGGTCAGTCCAAACTTTTTTTTTTTTTCTTTTGTTTTGAACTCAAAATATTTCTCAGGGTTTGGGGAGAATTAAAAATAAGTTGGAATGGGGGCTGGAGAGATTGAGGGGTCGCGAAAAATTTTAGGGGTCAGTCCGAACTTTTTTTGCTTAGAACTCAAAATATTTCCCAGGGTTGGGGATGAGTGAAAAACAAGTTAGGATGGGGGGCTTCAGAGATTGAGGGGTCGGTGAAAATTTTAAGGGTGAGGCCGAAGTTTTTAGGGAACAGACCAAATTTTTTTCTTTTTTTTGTTTTGAACTCAAAATATTTCTCAGGGTTGGGGAGAGTGAAAAATTAGTTGAAATGGGGGGCTTGAGAGATTGAGCGGTCGGGGAAAATGTTAGGAGTCAGGCCAAACTTTTTAAGGCTCGGGCCAATTTTTTTTCTTGTTTTTTGTTTTGAACTCAAAATATTTTTCAGGGTTGGAGAGGGTAAAACAAAATTGGGGTGTGCGGCTGGGGAGATTGAGGGGTCGGGGAAAATTGTAACGGTCGGGCCAAACTTTTTAGGGGGTCAGGGGAAATTTTTTGGGTTTTTTTACTGAAAATATTTTGTAGGTAAGTATATAGTATGCACACTGCGGCGGCGATAGGTACGAATATAGTATGCGCACCCGGGCGGCGATATGTATATATATAGTATGTGCACCTGGGTGGCAATAGGTACGTGTATAGTAGTGCATAGAGGTGGCGATAGGTACTATATAGCATTGCACAGGGATGGCAGTAAGTATGTATATAGAATGCGCACCAGGGCGGTGATAGGTATATATTTAGCAAGCGCTCCGGGGCGGCGATCAGTACGTATATAGCATGCACACCAGGGCGACGATAGGTACGTATTTAGCACGTGCACCGGGGCAGTGATAGGTACATATTTAGCATTCGCATCAGGCTGGCGATAGTGACTTATTTTGCATTTGCACTGGGGCGGCGATAGGTACATATGTAGCATTCGCAAGGGGGCAGCGATATGTACGTATGCAGCATACGCACTGGGGCGGCGATAGGTACGTATGTAGCATTTGCACCCGGGCAGCGATAGGTACTCATGTATTATGCATACCGGGGCGGCAATAGGTACTTATATAGTATCTGCCCCGGGGCGGTGATAGGTACGTATATTGTATGTGCACCGGGGTGGTGATAGATATGTATATAGTATGAACACCGGTGCAGAGATAAGTACCTATATAGAAGGCGCAGATAGATGTAGTACTTTTTATAGAAATATGTCATACTACTGCCCTGGGCTACGTAGTAGAAATGGTAGGGAAGAAGCAGCTTTTGCAAAAGGCAAAATTAGAAAGTAGCGATGAAATGGGGCGACCAGGGAAGAGAAAGGTATAAAGATAAAGAGACGGCTATAGAGGAGGGGGAGAAATAGAAGTTTGAATATAAAGATGTTACACACGCGATTGTTCTTCAATTATATGTCTTTATGACCCCGAGCAACGCCGGGTAGCCCCGCTAGTCTCTTATATAAAGGGCAGTTGTCTGTATGTATGTATGTATGTTTGTATGTGAAGCTTCTCCTCCGAGAGTGCCAATTAAACAGTCACACGGTTGACATCATTATGACCAGCACTTTTCTCCAATGGGGGGGGGGGGGGGGCTTTTTCCTCGATTTTCAACGTTGTTTAGTACTAATTTGAGAAAAAAACAATGCTATCATGTATAATTTGAGAAATATTCCAAGTCACGATTTTAACAGAAAATGGCGTCATGTACTAATCCGATAAAAATGCTGCCTCACTGAACATGTCACATAATCCCTTGACCGATGTACCGGGTTTTGCCCTAAACTCTGTCCGGTTGTATCAAGTCATCCCATAACTTCTGTCCGGATGTATTAATAACATCATAGGAAAACTACGTTAAGAGTATGTAGTGAAACAAGGGTTGCTCAATCACATCCGCACCTGGCAACTGGTAAGAGTGGTTTCACTAGTGCTCAGGAGGCCTCCTTGATTTTCAAAGTACTCGGCGCTGTCCGGGAGAAAAATGCCCAATGTCCCAGATAGAGCTGCTGTAGTGATAGATTTGTATAGAACCCAGCACCGGGGATGCTTCTACAATATAAGACCCAGAGGCTTCTGCAGAATAGAAACCATGAGTGCTTCTGCAGTATAGGGACCAGGGGTGCTTTTACAATATAGGACCCAGCAGCGGGGGTGCTTCTACGATATAGAACCCGGAGGCTTATGAAGATAGGGACCATGGGTGCTTCTGCAGTGTAGGGACCAGGGGTGTTTCGACAGTATAGGACCCAGCACCGGGGGTGCTTCTACAACATAAGACCCGGAGGCTTCTGCAGAATAGGAACCATGGGTGCTTCTACGGTATAGGGACCAGGGGTGCTTCTACAGTATAGGACTCAGCATCGGGGGTGCTTTTACAATATAGGACCCAGAGACTCCTGCAGAATAAGGGCCTCGGGGAGTTTCTGCAGTATAGAGGCCAGGGGTTCTTCTACAGTATATGACCTAGCACCGGGGGTACTTCTACAATATAGGACCCGGAAGCTTCTGTAGAATAGCGACCATGGGTGGTTGTGCAGTATAGCGACCTGGGGTGCATCTACACCATAGGACCTACCTGCTTCTACAATATAGGACCCGGAGGCTTCTGCAGAATAGGAACCATGGGTGCTTCTACAGTATAGGACCTAGCACTGTAAGGTTCTTCTACAATATAGGACCCGGAGTCTTCTGCAGAATAGCGACCATGGGTGCTTCTGCAATATAGGGACCAGGGGTGTTTTTAAAGTATAAGACCCAGCACCGGGGGTGCTTCTACAATATAGGACCCGTAGGCTTATGAAGAATAGGGACCATGGGTGCTTCTGCAGTATATGGGCCAGGGGTGCTTCTACAGTAGAAGCCAGGGGTGCTTCTACAGTATAAGACCCAGCACCGGGGGAGCTTCTACAATATAGGGCCAAATTTTCATTTTTTATTAACTTAAAATATTTCTCACGGTTGTGGGACAGTGAAAAAAAGTTGGTGGCGGGCTGAATAGATCGGGGAAATTTTTTGGGGTCGGGCCAAATTTTTTAGGGGTCAGGCCAAATTTTTTTTTTTTAACTTAAAATATTTCTCAGGGTTGTGGGAGAGTGAAAAAAAAGTTGGGGAGGGGGCTGGAAATATTAGGGGTCCGAGAAAATTTTAGGGTTCGAGCCAAATTTTTTTTTTTTTAACTTAAAATATTTCTCAGGGTTGTGGGAGAGTGAAAACAAGTTGGGGCAGCGGCTGGAGAGATTAAGGAGTCGGAGAAAAATTTAGGGGTGGGGCCAAATTTTTTTTTTTAACTTAAAATATTTCTCATGGCTGTGGGAGAGTGAAAAAAAGTTGGGGGCAAAAGAGATTAGAGGGTCGGTGAAAATTTTAGGGGTCGGGCCAAATCTTTTAGGGGTCGGGCTAATTTTTTTTTTTTTTAACTTAAAATATTTTTCAGGGTGTTGGGAGAGTGAGAAAAAGGTTGGGGGCTGGAGAGATAAGGGGGTCGGGGAAAGTTTTAGAGGTCGCGCCAAATTTTGTAGGGGTCCTGCCAAATTTTTTTTTTTTTTTTTGAACTTCAAATATTTCTCAGGGTTGTGGAAGAGTTAAAAAAATGTTGGAGGCTGGTAAGATTAGAAGTCGGGGAAATTTTTAGTGGTCGGGCAAAATTTTTTAGGGGTTAGGCCAACTTTTTTTTTTTGTTGAACTTAAAATATTTCTCACGGTTGTGGGACAGTGAAAAAAAGTTGGGGGCGGGCTGAATAGATTAAGGGCTCGGGGAAATTTTTAGGGGTCGGGCCAAATTTTTTAGGGGTCAGGCCAAATTTTTTTTTAACTCAAAATATTTCTCAGGGTTGTGGAAGAGTTAAAAAAAAGTTACGAGGGGGCTGGTAAATATTAGGGGGTCCGAGAAAATTTTAGGGTTTGAGCCCAATTTTTTTTTTTTAACTTAAACTATTTCTCAGGGTTGTGGTAGAGTGAAAACCAGTTGGTGCAGCGGCTGGAGAGATTAAGGAGTTGGAGAAAATTTTAGGGGTCGGGCCAAATATTTTTTTTAACTTAAAATATTTCTCATGGCTGTGGGAGAGTGAAAAAAAAGTTTGGGCAAAAGAGATTAGGAGGTTGGAGAAAATTTTAGGGGTCGAGCCAAATTTTTTAGGGGTCGGGCTAAATTTTTTTTTTTTTTAACTTAAAATATTTTTCAGGGTGTTTGGAGAGTGAGAAAAAGGTTGGGGGCTGGAGAGATAAGGGGGTCGGGGAAAATTTTAGAGGTCGCGCCAAATTTTGTAGGGGTCCTGCCAATTTTTTTTTTTTTTCTTTGAACTTCAAATATATCTCAGTGTTGTGGAAGAGTTAAAAAAAAGTTGGAGGCTGGAGAGATTAGATGTCGGGGAAAATTTTAGGGGTCGGGCAAATATTTTTAGGGGGTAGGCCAACTTTTTTTTTTTGTTGAACTTAAAATATTTCTCACGGTTGTGGGAGAGTGAAAAAAAATTGGGGGAGGGAGGCTGGAGAGATTAGGGATAGGGGAAAATTTTAGGGGTCAGGCCAAATTTTTTTTGAACTTAAAATATTTCTCAGGGTTATGGGAGAGTGAAAAAAAGTTGATGAAGGTCTGGAGAGATTAAGGGGTCGGTGAAATTTTTAAGGGTCGGGCCAAATTATTTATTATTTTTTTAACTTAAAATATTTCTTAGGGTTAGGGGAGAGTAAAAAAATCAGAGGGTGAGATTGGCGAGATGGGGGTAGGGGGTCGGGGGTCGGGGAAAATTTTAGGGTTCGGCCAAACTTTTTAGGGGGTCGGGTCAAATTTTTCTTTTTTTTTAATTGAAATATTTCTAAGGGTTGGGTGAGAGTTAAATAAGTTTTGTGGGGCTTAGGGTTGGAGAGATTGAGGGGGGTTGGGGAAAATCTTAGGGGTCGCGCCCAATTTTTTAGGGGGTCGGACCAATTTTTTTTTTTTTACTTAAAATATTTCTTAGGTTTGGTGTAGAATAAAAATTTTAATGGCTGGGTGGGGGTGGAGTGTAAACATTTTGGGGAGGCTGTAGGGTGGTGCCAAATTTTTTAGGCGGTATGGCCAAATTATTATTATTTTTTTTTAACTTAAAGTATTTCTCAGCGTTAGGGGAGAGTAAAAAAATGGGGGGGGGCTGGAGAGAGTGGGGGTCGGGGAAAATTTTTTTAGGGGGTAGGGCCAAACAATTTTATTTTTTTTACTTAAAATATTTCTGAGGGTTGGGGAGAGTAAAAAATTGTTGTGAGCAGTTAGAGGTGGAGGGTAAACCATTTTGGGGAAACATTTTTAGGGTGATGGCGCCAAATTGTTTTATTTTTTAACCTAAACTATTTCTTAGGGTTGCGGGGGAGTAAAATCTTTTTTGGGAGGTGGGGCTAAAGGGTTAAAATTTTTGGAGGGGTCGGGGAATTTTTTTTTCTTGAACTTAAACAGGGCTCATTAATATGAGTTCTTTTTTATGATAGTCTTCTCTTATATAAAGGGCAGTGGTCTGTATGTATGTATGCCTGTTTGTATGTAAAGCTTCTCCTCAAAAACTACATGGCAACATGGCAACAAGTTGATATCTTCAGGACCGTACATATCCAGGGATCATAATATCTCAAAATCGCAAAAAAACGATTCACTTGCTGAGGGTCAACCGGACCAGTTTCCGACATTGGGTAGCATTTTTTCCGTCTTTTTCAGAATTTTTTCAATGTTAATTAGTAGTAATTTGGAAATTATCTAATGTATTTATGTAATAACTTTATAAAAGTGCTGACTCACTGAACATGTCCCATAATCCCTTGCCGGATGTACCAGGTCTTGCCCTAAATTCTGTCCGGTTGTATCAGGTCATCCCATAACTTCTGTCCGGATGCATCAATAACATCATAGGAAGGCTACGTTAAGAGTGTGTAGTGAAACAAGGGTTGCTCAATAATGTCCCACCTGACAACAAGTAAAAGTGATTTCAGTAGTGCTCAGGAGGCCTTCTTGATTTTCTGAATAATCAGCGTTGTCCGGGAGAACAGTGCTCAATGTCCTAGATAGAGCTACTGTAGTGATAGGTTTGGATAATATTTTAACAGAATCTGTGCTGAAATGGAAGATGAATCGATAAGAGTGCTTTTAGTAGTGCTCTGTATGCCTCCTTGATTTTTTTAGTACTCAGCGTTGTCCGGTAGAAAAGTGTTCAATATCCTAGATAGAGCTGCTGTAGTGATAGATTTTTATCATATTAAATATCATCTACGCTTCTTTTCGGACAAAAGAGTGCTTTTAGTAGTGCTTTGTATGCCTCCTTGATTTTCGGCGTTGTCCGGGAGAAAATATCGTAGATCGAGCTAATTTTAGGGGTCAGGCGAAACTTTTCAGGGGGTCGGCCCAATTTTTTTTTTTTAACTTAAAATATTTCTCAGGGTTGGGGGAGAGTAAAAAATGTCAGTGGGGTTGGAGAGATGGGGGTAGGGGGAGGGGAACATTTTAGGGGTCGGCCGACCTCTTTAGGGGTCGGGGCAAATTTTTTTTTTTCTGAACTTAAAATATTTCTCAGGGTTGAGGGAGAGTGAAAAACAAGTTGTGTGGGGGAGGGGGTGGCTGGAAAGATTGAGGGGGTCGGGGAAAATTTTAGGGGTTGGCCGAACTCTCTAGGGGTAAGGCCCAATTTTTTTCTTTTTCTTTTTTTAAACATAAAATATTTCTCAGGGTTGGGGGAGAGTGTAAAACAAGTGGAGGGCTGCAAAGATTGAGGGTTCGGGGAAAATTTTAGGGGTCGGGCTAAATTTCTTTTTTTTTTTTAACTTAAAATATTTCACAGTGTTGGGGGAGAGTGAAAAACAAGTTGGGGGGGGGCTTGAGAGATTGAGGGTGTGAGAAAATTTTAGGGGTCGGGCCGAACTTTTCAGGGAGTCGGGCCAAATTTTTTCTTTATTTTACTTAAAATATTTCTCAGGGTTGGGTGAGAGTAAAAAAACAAGTTGGGAGCGGGTCGGGCTGGAGAGATTGAGGGGTCGGAGAAAATTTTAGGGGTAGGACCGAACTTTTTAGGGGTCGGGCCAAATTTTTATTTTTTTGTTTTTTTAACTTAAAATATTTCTCAGGGTTGGGGGAGAGTGAAAAACAAGTTGGGGGGGGGGTCTGGAGAGATTGAAGGGTCGGCCCGAACTTTTAAAAAATTGCCTGGGCAGGGCGCATCAGACAGTAAGCAATAAACTTACCCCTCCCCAAAGAGGGGAGGCAAAGCCTGGGAGGAGGTTAACTTCCTAGAATTGCACAGGACAGACCCATTGACCGGCGTAAATCAAGACTCGAAGGCCAAGACAATACCAGTCTATGGGGTGCAGTATCCATCGGAACAGATACTACACTTTGAGAAATCGACTGAAATTAAAAGTTATTTATCTACCTCCCACAAGGTAAGATGTGACACAAGGTCGGGAAAGTGGGATTAGATAAGCCAGCGCTCGAAAGGTGAGCACTCTGGCCATTTAAAAATTGCCTGGGCAGCCCCGTCGGCATTACCCGGTAGAGGCGCCCCAGACAGTAAGCAATAAACTTACTCCTCCCCAAAGAGGGGAGGCATAGCCTGGGAGGGTACACCTCTTAGAACTGCACAGGACCGGCAACCCCCAATAGACCGGCGTAAATCCAGACCCAAAGGGCCGGACAATACCAGTCTATTAGGGTGGGTAAAAACCCCTGGTTGATAACTAGGTATTTATCTACTCCCCACAGAGTAAAATGTGACACAAGGTCGGAAAGTGGGGTTTTGATAAGTCAGTACTAAACGTGTTTATAGATTTAATGGAGTATTCATAAGAAATATACAACAGTACATCGGTCTATCCACTAGACTGTTCAAATTACATTAATAAATTCATGAGTAATAATAACTATGATTTTTTTTGGTCAAACATTGTATAATACTATTTAACAAATTCTTACAAGAGTTTTGATGATCAACAAATAATCTTAGACTCCCCATAGGCCGTTTTCCCCTAATTCAACATAGCTTTTATACGCCATATTTTAAACCGAAAATGACATTGTTCCGATGGATACTGCACACCATAGATTGGTATCGTCTTGGTCTTCGAGGCTTGATTCCGCCGGTCTATGGGTTTCTCTTGTACAGTTCTAAGAGGTTCATCCTCCCAGGCTTTGCCTCCCCTCTTTGGGGAGGAGTAATTTTATTGCCTACTACCTGAGGCGCCCCTACCGGGGAATGCCGACGGGGCTGCCCAGACAATTTTTAATTGCCAGAGTGCTCACCTTCTCGGGCGCTAGCTTTTAATGTCCCACTTTCCCGACCCGACCTTGGGTGACATCTTACCTTGTGGGAGTAAGATAAAACTGGCCTTGTGCCTAACCTCCGAGAGAGGAGGTAAATAAACACTCCTTGTCTTGGCCTTTTGGCTAAGATCAAAGTGTGGTATCTGTTCCGATCGATACTGCATACACTGGTATTATCTTGGCCTTCGGGGTTTGATTCCGCCGGTCTATGAGTTTGTCCTGTGCAGTTCTAGGAGGTCCACACTCCCAGGCTTTGCCTCCCCTCTTCGGGGAGGAGTAAGTTTCTAGCTTAATGACAAAGGCGCCCTACCGGGGAACGCCGAATAACAGCATCTACGTTTCTCTTCGGACTATTTTGCAGATGAAAAAGGGGGGATTGGTTAGAGTGATTTCAGTAGTGCCCCAGAAGCCTCCTTGATTTTCTAATTACTCGGCGTTGTCCCGGAGAAAAGTGCTCAATATCCTAGATAGAGCTGCTGTAGTGACAGATTTGTATAATATTGTAACGCCATTTACGCTTCTTTCGGAATATTGTGCAAATGAAAAGGAGGGGGATCAGTAAGAGTGATTTTAATAGTGCTCTGGAAGCCTCCTTGATTTTCTAAATACTCGGTGTTGTCCGGGAGAAAAGTGCTCAATATCCTAGATAGAGTTGCTGTAGTGATAGATTTGTATAATATTTTAACGCCATTTACGCTTCTTTTCGGAATATTGTGCAGAATAAAAGGAGGAGGATCGGTAAGAGTGATTTCAGTAGTGCTCTAGACCCCTCCTTGATTTTCTAAATACTCGGCGTTGTCTGGGAGAAAAATGCTCAATATCCTAGATAGAGCTGCTGTAGTGATAGATTTGTATAATATTGTAACGCTATTTACGCTTCTTTTCGGAATATTTTGCAAATGAAAAGGAGGAGGGATTGGTAAGAGTGATTTAAGTAGTGCTCTGGAAGCCTACTTTATTTTCTAAATACTCGGCGTTGTCTGGGAGAAAAGTGCTCAATGTCCTAGAAAGAGCAACTGTAGTGATAAGTTTGTATAATATTTTAACGCTATCTACGTTTCTCTTCAGACTATTGTGCAGCTGGATGCTAATTTGATTTTCTAAATACTCGGCATTGTCCGAGAGAAAAGTGCTCAATATCCTAGATAGAGCTACTGAAGTTATAGGTTCGTATAGTATTTTATCGCCATGTAGTATTCTCTGACGTCATAGTAATATGTACATCACGTCATCGTTATAGTTTTGGAATATTTTTTCAGCCCACTGATTATTGTGCACATGACGTCATAGTAATAGGTATATGACGTCATCGTTATAATTTTTAAATTTAAAAAAAATATTTTAACGCCATCTAGGAATGAAATAATGTTTTTTTTTGACCGGGGTGAATTTTCTTTCTTCTTTTTAAACTAAATATATTTCTATGTATAGGAAGAGGGTAAAAAAAAATTGGTGGGGGGAGGTCAACATTTTTTTTTCGTTTTAATTTAAAATATTTATATGTATGGGGGATGATGAAATAAAAATTGGGGGGGATAAAAAAAAAAGTATTATATTTTTTGTTTCTTTTTAAAACTAAGAATATTTCTATGTATGGGGGGAGGGTAAAAAAAATTGGGGGGGGGGGGGTGGATGTCAAAATTTTTTTTTTCTTTCTTTTTAATTCAAAATCTTTCTATGTATAGGGGAGGATGAAAATAAAATTTTCTTGGCGGGGGGGGGGGGGTCAGAAATTTTTTTTTTTTTACTTTTTAATTAAAAATATTTCTATGTATGGGGGAGTATTAAAAAATTTTTTAGGAGGGTTAAAAAAAAACTTGTTTTTATTCTTTTTAATTTAAAATATTTCTATATATGTGGAGGGTAAAAAAAAATTGATAGGACGTCAAACAAATTTTTTAATAAAAATTTTTTTTTTTTTAAATATTTCTGTTTTAGTGACACTACATGAATGAACACTATTTTATTTTTCTGACAGATGACAGGGGCGCATTAGTATAGGTTCTTAGGTATGCGAACTGAGCTGGAGATAGGTACATATATAGTATGTGCACCCTTGCAAAGATAGGTAAGTATATAGTATGCACACCGGGGCGGCGATAGGTACGAATATTGTATGCTCACCGGGGCGGCGATAGGTATGTATATAGTATGTGCACCGGGGTGGCAATAGGTACGTATATAGTAGTGCATAGGGGTGGCGATAGGTACGTATATAGCATGTGAACAGGGGCGGCAATAAGTATGTATATAGCATGCGCACTGGTGCGCCAATCCGTACCTATATAGCACGCGTTCCGGGGCGGCGCTCGGTACATATAAAGCATGCGCACTGTGGCGGAAATAGGTACGTATTTAGCATTCGCACCGGGGCATCGATAGGTACGTATTTAGCATTCGCACCGGGGCGGCGATAGGTACGTATTTAGCATTCACACCGGGGCGGTGATAGGTACTTATGTAGTATGCACACTGGGGCAGCAATAGGTACGTCTTTAGAATTCAGGGGTGGCGGTAAGTATTATATAGCATGTGCACATGGGTGGCAATAAGTATGTATATAGCATGCGCCCCAGGGCGGTGATAGGTACCTATTTAGCATGTGCTCAGGGGCGGCGATCAGTATGTGTACAGCACGCACACCGGTGCGGCAATAGGTATGTATTTAGCATTCGCACCAGGGCGGCGATATGTACATATTTAGTATTCGCACTGGGGCAGCGATAGGTACTTAAGTAGTCTGCACACCTGGGCGGCATTAGGTACTTATATAGTATCTGCACCGGGGCGGCAATAGGTACCTATATTATGCACACCGGTGCAGCGATACATACGTATTTAGCATTCGCACCGCGGTAGCAATATGTACATATTCATTATTTGCACTGGGGAGGCGATAGGTACGTATTTAGCATTCGCACCAGGGCAGCGATAGGTACATATATAGTATCTGCACCGGGGTGGCGATACATACGTATATAGTATGTGCACTGTGGCGGTGATAGGTACGGATATAGTATGCGCACCAGGGCGGCGATAGGGACGTATATAGTATGAAAACCAGGGCGTAGATAAGTACCTATATAGTATGTACATCGGGGTCGAGATATGTACCTATATAGAAGGTGCAGACAGAGGTGGTACTTTTTAAAAAAATATGACATACTTTTGCCTTTGGCAACGTAAGAGGAATGGTGGGGAAAAAACAGCTTTTGCAAAAGACAAAATGAGAAAGTACCGGTGAAATGGGGCGACCAGGGAAAAGAAAAGTAGAAAGATAAAGAGACGGCTATAGAGAGAGGGGGAGAAATAGAAGTTTGAATATAAAGATGTTACAAACGCGATTTTTCTTCAATTATATGTTTTTATGATCCCAAGCAACGCCGGGTAGCCCCGCTAGTAACTTTATAAAAGTGCTGACTCACTCAACATGTCCCATAATCCCTTGCCGGATGTACCCGGTCCTGCCCTAAATTCTGTCCGGTTGCATCAAATGCTTTTCAGTTATTTTTCACTATATTTTATAGTAATTTGAAATTGCTGAGTCATATTGTAATTTAATTACGTAATACCTCAAGTTCATAAAACAATTGATGGTTTTTAATGAAATTTATTTGTTCGGGTATAGCTAAGGAAGAACGATAACTCACGTTTAAAAAACATAATTTAGGTTTTTAAAACAAGCTTAGAGAATATACATAACATATAAAACTGTATTCTTATGTAAAATTCACAGAGTAAGATGATGGGAGTATTGCTGAATCTCTACACCCACCCCTTAGGGGTCTATGGAGCAGATTTTATCTGGGGTGGGGTCGTTTTCATCTGTTTCTTATTCTATTATATAGTAATTAGAAAATGCTTAGTCATATTTTGCTTTAATTACGTAATACTTTGAGATAACTTTTAATTTTATTTAACGTTTCTTAGCGTCAATTCTATTTACATAGAGGGGGGTAAGAAACTATGCGAAGGTCCGCCACTAGCCGCCACTGCCTGCCACTCTGTACGTACACAAATACATGTACATTTTATAATATCTTATATAAGAACAGTATTTTATTTAACGTTTCTTAGCGCCAGGGACGTGCCTCTAAATTTTTAGTTTTTTGGTATTGTTTTTTAAATAAGCGACAAACGCTAATCAAATTATTGCTACTATTTTACAAAAGAAAATTATAGGAAATTACAACATGGCCGCCAGCGATTAAGTCATTGCATTCAAGTTCGATTTTAAAGTCTTTAATAAAATATAATTTTATGTCGGCATCAAAAATACAATGTAAAATAATTAATAACTTTCATCCTAAATATTTGTTTGTTTACATGACATATTTCTTTGAGAAAATCCACAGTTACATAAAATACATATTTAGTAAAGAGAATTTACATGAATTACATTATTATTAGTTTTTAACACATTTAAACAAGAGAAGAATCATATGGGAAAAAGGGAAATAGAGGGTTGAAGGAGGGAGGGAAATAATGAGGACCAGGGAAAGAGAGACGACTAGAGAAAGAAGAGAGATTGAAGTTTTTATAAAAAGATGTTACACACGCTCATTAATTTCTACTACTTTGTTTTCTTATCGCCCCGGGCAACACCGGGCCGCCCTGCTAGTCTCTTATATAAAGGGCACTTGTCTGTCTGTCTGTCTGTATGTATGTATGTATGTATGTATGTATGTGAAGCTTCTCCTCAAATATTACGCGGTGACATGTCAAAAAGTTGATATCTCCAGGACCGGACAACACCTGGGATCATAATATCTCAAAATCACAACAAAAAAAATGTTACTGGGTGTCAACGGGGCCAGTTTTCGGCAACGGGTCTGCTTTTTTCACGCTTTTTCAATGTTATTTAGTATTAATTTGTAAATTATCCAATGTATTTATGTAATAACTTTATAAAAGTGCTGACTCACTGAACATGTCCCATAATCCCTTGCCGGATGTACCCGGTCTTGCCCTAAATTCTGTCCAGTTATATCAGGTCATCCCATAACTTCTGTCTGGATGCATCAATAACATCATAGTAAGGCTACGTTAAGAGTGTGTAGTGAAACAAGGATTGCTCAATCACATCCACACCTGGCCACCGGTAAGAGTGATTTCAGTAGTGCTCAGGAGGCCTCCTTGATTTTGAAAGTACTTGGCTTGTCCAGGAGAAAAGTGCTCAATGTCCTAGATAGAGCTGCTCTAGTGATAGATTTGTATAGGACCCAGCACCAGAGGTGCTTTTACAATATAGGACCCGGAGGCTTCTGCAGAATAGGAACCATTGAAAATGATGAAGAATACCATTAGAGGATTGAAAATGATGAAGAATCCCATGAGAGGATTGAGAATGATGAAGAATATCATGAGGGGATTGAAAATGATGAAGAACATCATGAGAGGATTGAAAATGATGAAGAATATCACGAGGGGATTGAACATGATGAAGAATATCATGTAATGATTAAAAATGATAAAGAATAGCAGAGAGGATTGAGAATGATGAAGATTATCATGAGAGGATTGAAAATGATAAATAATAGTATGACGTGACTTAAAATGATAAAGAATATCATGAGGGGATTGAAAATGATGAAGAATATCATGAGAGGATTGAAAATGATATAGAACATCTTGAGGGCATTGAAAATGATAAAGGATAGCTTGAGAGGATTCAAATGATGAAGAATGTCATGATGGGATTGAAAATGATCAAGAATATAATGAGGGGATTGAAAATGATAAAGAATATCATGAGAGGATTGAAAATGATCAAGAATATCATGAGGGGATTGAAAATGACGACGAATACTATGAGAGGATTGAAAATTATGGAGAATATAATGAGAGGATTGAAAATGATGAAAAATATCATAAGTGGATTGAAAATGATGAAGAATATACTGAGGGGATTGAAAATGATAAAGAATATCATGAGAGGATTGAAAATTATGAATATCATGAGGGGTTTGAAAATGATGAAGAATAGAATGAGAGAATTAAAAATGATGAAGAATAACATGAGGGGATTGAAAATGATAAAGAATATAATGAGAGGATTGAAAATTATGAATATCATGAGGGGTTTGAAAATGATGAAGAATAGAATGAGAGAATTAAAAATGATGAAGAATAACATGAGGGGATTGAAAATGATAAAGAATATAATGAGAGGATTGAGAATGATGAAGAATATCATGAGGGGATTGAAAATGATGAAGAATATCATGAGAGGATTGAAAATGATGAAGAATATCATGAGGGGATTGAACATGATGAAAAATAGCATGTAATGATTGAAAATGATAAAGAATTGCATGAGAGGATTGAAAATGATGAAGAATAGCATGATACATATCCATGATACATGATATATATCTATGATACATATACATAATACATATCTATGTTACATAACACATATCAATGATACATACACATGATACATATCTATGATACATATCTGTGATACATGATACATATCAATGATACATATCCATGATACATGATACATATCCATGATACATCTCCAAGATACATGATACATATCCATAATACATGATACATATGCATGATACATATCAATGATACATATACATATCCATGATACACATCCATGATACATGATACATGATACATATCAATCATTAATTATATTATCCATGATACATATCTATGATACATGATACACATTCATAATACATGATACATGATGCATATCCATGATACATGAGACATATCCATCATACATATCCATATCCATCATACATATCTATGATACATGACATATCCATCATACATATCCTTCATACATAATACATATCGATGATACATGATACCTATACATGATACATATACATGATACATATACATGATATATATCCATGATACATATTTATGTGCACCCTTGCAGAGATAGGTAAGTATATAGTATGTGCAATGATACATACCCATGATACATATCCATAATACATGATACATATCTATGATACATATACATGATACATATCTATGATACAGAACACATATTTATTATACATGATACATGATACATATATATGATAGATAGCCATGATACATGATACAAATCAATCATACACGATACATATGAATTATACATGATACATATACATTATACATATCCATGATACATGATAAATGATATATATCCATGATACATCACACATATCCATGATATATGTCCATGATACGTATCCATGATACATATACATATTCATCATACATATCCATGATACATGATACATATCCATCATACATATCCATGATACATAATACATATCGATGATACATGATACATATACATGATACATGATACATATCCATGATATATATTTATGTGCGCCCTTTAAGAGATAGGTAAGTATATAGTATGCACAATGATACATATCGGTGATACATATGCATATCCATGATACCTATCCATGATACATGATACATATCCACGATACATATTTATAATACATAATACATATCAATGATACATATTTATGATAAAAGATACATATTTGTGATATATATATACATAATACATATCTATGATACATAACACATATATATGATACATGATACATGAAACATATACATGCTACATATCTATGATACAGTATACATGATACATATCTATGAAACATGATACAAATCCATGATACATGATATCTATCCAATATACATGATACATATCCATGATACATATCCAAAAGTCATATCAATGATACATGATACATATCCAAGATACATGATACATGTCCATGATACATATCCATGATACATTATACATATCCATGATACATGATACATGATACATATCCATGATACATATCCATGATACATGATACATATCCATGATACATGATACATATCCATGATACATATCCATGATACATGATACATATACATGATACATATCTATGATACATTACACATATCTATGATACATGATACATATCTATGATACATGATACATATCCAGGATACATATCCATGATACATATCCATGATACATATACATATCAATCATACATATCCATGATACATGATACATATATATATATCTATCATACATATCGATAATATGTGATACAAGATACATATTGATTATAAATGATACATTATACATATACATAGTACATGATACATATCCATGATACATATACATGATACATGATACGTGTCCATGATACATATCTATGTGTATCATGGATATGTATCATGTATCATGGATATGTATCATGTATCATGGATATGTGTCATAGATATGTATATGTATCATGGATATGTACATTCTATATACTTATGCATTCTATATACTTACCTATCTCTGCAAGGGTTGCAGAGATATTAAGTATATAGAATGCACAATGATACATATCCATGATACATATACATATCTATGATACATATCCATGATACATGATACATATCCATGATACATTATACATATCCATGATACATGATACATATCCATGATACATGATACATATCCATGATACATATCCATGATACATGATACATATCCATGATACATGATACATATACATGATACATGATACAAATTCTATGATACATATCCATGATACATGATACATATCCATAATACATATCCATGATACATGATACATATCTATGATACATATACATGATACATATCATATACATTACACATATCTATGATACATGATACATATCTATGATACATGGTACATATCCATGATATATGATACATTATACATATCCATGATACATGATAAATGATACATATCGATGATATATATCCATGATACATGAATCATATCTATGATACATATCCATGATACATGATACATGATACATATCGATGATACATGATACATATCCATGATACATATCCATGATACATATACATATCCATTATACATATCCATGATACATGATACATGATACATATTGATGAAACATGATACATGATACATGATACATATACATGATACATATCTATGCACACCCTTGCAGAGATAGGTAAGTATATAGTATGCGCACCAGGGCGGCGATAGGTACGAATATAGTATGTGCACAGGGCCGGCGATATGTTCTCTGGGGTGGCAATAGGTACGCATATAGTAGTGCATAGGGGTGGTGATAAATACGTATTTAACATTCGCACCGGGGCGGCAATATGTGCATATTTAGTATTCGCACTGATGCAGCAATATGTACATATGTAGTATGCACACTGGGTCGTCGATAGGTGCGTATATAGCATGTGCATATGGGCGGCAATAAGTAGGTATACAGCATGTGCACCGGACCGGCGATAGGTATGTATATAGCACGTACAGTGGGGCAGCTATAGGTACGTATATAGCACGCGCACTGGGGCGGCAAAAGGTACGTATTCATCATTCGCACCGGGTCGGCGATACGTACGCATTTAGCATTCGCACTGGGGCGGCGATAGGTACGTATTTAGCATTCGCACAGCGGCGATAGGTACGTATTTAGCATTCAGGGGCGGCTATAGGTACGTATATAGCATGTGCACATGGGCGGCAACACGTATATATATAGCATGTGCACCGGGCCGCTGATAGGTATGTATTCAGCATGCGTTCCAGGGCGGCGATCAGTACGTTTACAGCACATGCACTGGGGCGGCAATAGGAACATATATATAACGGGCACTGGGGCGGCGAAAGGTACGTATTTAGCATTCACAGCAGGGTGGTGATAAGTACGTATTTTGTATTTGCACCAGGGTGGGGATAGGTACCTATTTAGCATTCGCATCAGGCGGCAATAGGTACATATTTAGGATTCACACCAGGGCAGCGATATGTACATATTTAGTATTTGCATTGGGGCAGCGATAGGGGCTTATGCAGTATGCACACCGGGACGGCAATAGGTACGTATTTAGCATTCGCACCGGGGCGGCGATAGGTACGTATTTAGCATTCTCACCGGGTGGCAGAAGGTACGTATTTAGCATTAGCACCGATAGGTACTTATATTGTATCTGCATTCAGGGCAGCGATAGGTACTTATATAGTATCTGCACCCAGGCGGCGATAAGTACTTATATAGTATCTGCACCCGGGTTGCGATAAGTATGTATATATTATGTGCACTGGGGCAGAGATATGTAAGTATATAGTATGCACACCGGGGTGGCGATAGATATGTATATATTATGAACACCGGGACGGAGATTAGTACCTATATAGAAGGCGCAGACAGAGGTGTTACTTTTTATACAAAGAAGTCATTCTATTGCCCTGGGAAACGTCGGATGAAATGGTGGGGAAGAAACAGCTTTCGCAAAAGGCAAAATTAAAAAGTAGCGGTTGAATGGGGCGACCTGGGAAGAGAAAAGTAGAAAGATAAATAGACGGCTATAGAGAGAGGAAGAGAAATAGAAGTTTTAATATAAAGATGTTACACACGCGATTTTTCTTCAATTATATGTTTTAATGACCCCAAGCAATGCCGGGTGGCCCTGCTAGTCTCTTATATAAAGGGCACTGTATGTATGTATGTATGTATGTGTGTATGTATGTACGTATATATGTATGTGAAGCTTCTCCTCAAAAACTACGCGGCGACATGTCAAAAAGTTGACATATTTAGGACCGCACATATCCTGAGAGTATAATATCTAAAAATCGTAAAAAAAGATTCACTTGCTGAGGGTCAACCGGACTAGTTTCCGACAGAGGGTAGCAGTTTTTTCGTATTTCTCAGACTTTTTTCAATGTTAATTAGTAGTAATTTGGAAATTATAATGTATAATGTATTTATGTAATAACTTTATAAAAGTGCTGACTCACTGAACATGTCCCATAATCCCTTGCCATGGATGTACCCCGTCTTGCCCTAAATTCTGTCTGGTTGCATCAAGAGCTTTTCATTTATTTTTCATTATATTTTATAGTAATTTGAAATTGTTGAGTCATATTGTAATTTTATTACGTAATACCTCAAGTTCACTAAATAATTTATGGTTTTTAATGAAATTTATTTGTTAGAGGATAGCTAAAGGAAGAACGATGACTCACGTTTAAAAACACAATTTAGGTTTTTAAAACAAGGTTAGAGAATATACATAACATATAAAAGTGTATTTTTATGTCACATTCACAGAGTAACATGATGAGAGTATCCCCGAATCTATAAACCCACCATTTAGGTGTCCACGGGGCATATTTCATCAGGGGGGGGGGGGCTTTTCAGTTATTTTTCATTATATTTTATAGTAATTTGAAATTGCTCAGTCATATTGTAATTTAATTACGTAATACCTCAAGTTCATAAAACAATTAATGGTTTTTAATGAAATTTATTTGTTAGAAGATAGCTAAGGAAGTGCGTTAACTCACGTTTAAAAACACAATTTAGGTTTTTAAAACAAGGTTAGAGAATATACATAACATATAAAAGTGTATTTTTATGTAAAATTCACAGAGTAAGATGATGGAGTATTCCCGAATCTATAAACTCACCCCTTAGTATGGGACAATGGGACATATTTCATCAGGAGGGGGGTGGGGGTGGGGGTCAGTAATTTTTCATTATATTTAATATTAATTTTAAATTGTGAATCATATTGTAATTAAATTACGTAATACCTCAAGTTCATAAAACAATTAATGGTTTTTAATCACATTTATGTGTTAGAGGATAGCTAAGGAAGAATAATAACTCACGTTTAAAACACACACTTTAAGTTTTTAAAACAATGTTAGAGAATATACATGACATATAAAAGTGTAATCTCATGTAAAAAGTAAGATGATGAGAGTATTCCCGAATCTATAAACCCATTCCTTAGGTGTCCACGCGGCATATTTCATCAGGGGGGGAAGGGCTTTTCATTTATTTTTCATTATATTTTATAGTAATTTGAAATTACTTAGTGATATATTGTAGTTTAATAACGTAATACCTCAAGTTCATAAAATAATTCATGGTTTTTAATGTAATTTATTTGTTTGATGTTAGCTAAGGAAGAACGATATCTCACGTTTAAAAACACAATTTAGGTTTTTAAAACAAGGTTAGAGAATATACATAACATAAAAGTGTATGCTTATGTAAAATACACAGAGTAAGATGATGAGCGTATTCCCGAATCTATGAACCCACCCATTAGGGGTCCATGGGGAATATTTCATCAGGCGGGGGGGAGGGGGGAGGGCTTTTCAATTATTTTTCATTATATTTTATAGTAAGTTGAAATTACTGAGTCATATTGTAATTTAATTACGTAATACATCAAGTTCATAAAAAATCATCGTTTTTTATGAAATTTATTTGTTAGAGGATAGCTAAGGAAGAACGATAACTCACGTTTAAAAACACAATTTAGGTTTTTAAAACAAGGTTAGAGAATATACATAACATATAAAAGTGTATTCTTATGTAAAATTCACAGAGTAAGATGATGAGCGTATTCCCCAATCTATAAACCCACTCCTTAGGCGTCCATGGGGCATATTTCATCGGGGGGAAGGGCTTTTCAGTTATTTTTCCTTATATTTTATAGTAATTTGAAATTGCTGAGTCACATTGTAATTTAATTACGTAATACTTTGACATAACTTTTAATTTTATTTCACGTTTATTAGCGTCAATACTATTTACATGAAGGGGGGGGGGGTAAGAAACTATTGAAGGTCCGCCACTATCCGCCACTGCCCGCCACTCTGTATGTACACAAATACATGTACATGTACATTTTATATCTTATATAAGAACAGTATTCAGCGTTGTCCGGCAAATTATACCTCAAGTACATAACATAATTTATGGTTTTTATGAAATTTATTTGTTCGGGTATAGCTAAGGAAGAACGATAACTCACGTTTAAAAACATAGTTTAGGTTTGTAAAACAAGGTTAGAGAATATACATAACATATAAAAGTGTATTCTTATGTAAAATTCACAGAGTAAGATGATGGGAGTATTGCTGGATCTCTACACCCACACCCCTTAGGGGTCTATGGAGCAGATTTTATCAGCGTGGGGGTCGTTTTCAGTTATTTTTCATTCTATTATATAGTAATTAGAAAATGCTTAGTCATATTTTGCTTTAATTACGTAATACTTTGAAATAACTTTTAATTTTATTTAACGTTTCTTAGCGTCAATTCTATTTACATAGAAGGGGGTAGGAAACTATGCGAAGGTCCGCCACTATCCGCCACTGCCCGCCACTCTGTACGTACACAAATACATGTACATGTACATTTTATAATATCTTATATAAGAACAGTATTTTATTTAACGTTTCTTAGCACCAGGGACGCGCCTCTAAATTTTTATTTTTTGGGTATTGTTTTTTAAATAAGCGACAAACGCTAATCAAATTATTGCTACTATTTTACGAAAGAAAATTATAGGGAATTACAACATGGCCGCCAGCGATTAAAGAGAGACGACTAGAGAAATAAGAGAGATTGAAGTGTTTATATAAAGATGTTACACACACTCTTTAATCTCTACTACTTTGTTTTTTATCGCCCCGGGCAACACCGGGTAGCCCTGCTAGTTGATTAATAAATACTGAAAATTTCATTAAAATTGGTTGATTTTCTGAATTTTAGTGATTTTTTACGTGAAGGGAGGGTCCAAATGTTTTTACATTTTTGGAATAAGCCATTGATTTTTCCCATACTTACAAAAAGAAAAAAAGAAAACTATTTTGATTTTAACGCTGGTTCGTTTTGCTTCGGCTTTCTACGGCTTTTTACGTGTTTCCGTATTGCCCCAAATCGGTTTTGTCTGGTTTAAAAGCTGTACCAATACCGAAAAATTTAATGGCTGACTCGTTTACGAAGAAAAAAGTGCATTCTGGTAGATTTGATTGCGGAATTATTTTTAAATAGGATTTTTTAAAATTCGTTTCGTTTTATTCTATTCCATTTTTATTTCAATAAATAGTCAATTAATAGACGAGTTAACAAAAGGGTGCGGTACTGTTATAGCTGACGCGCCAGATTTCCGTGACTTCGCGTCGGTAATGATCGGACAGGTCTAAAAAGCGCCCGAAGCTTACCAAGTATTAACCAATCAGGTTGCAGCATTCATTCGCCAAGCAGGCTATAGCAAACAGTCGACAAGGAAAAAACAATGATCACGTTCTATTGCAACAACAATGAATTATTATCGACTTTGTCAAGTCGTCGGATCTTCGGAAGGACTAATTCAAAAGTATAACATTTTCTTTTCTTTCTTTGTTTAATGTTAAAAAAACATTGACAAAATTTTTACCCCCCCCCTTCCCTAAAAAAAACAATCTTATTTCCACAAACAAATCAAAACATTTACATCTACACATTTGATTGACAATGGTTCATTTGGCCCACCAAAAAATAAAAATATATTTGGTACTTGTCCAGATATTGACCCTAATTTCCGTAACTGCCCTGCAGCAGCAAGCCGACAGCTAACGGAAGCGTCCGAGACCTGCCGAATCGAAAACGAGGCTGGCGTCAAAAGCAGACGATAGCGATTTGAAGGAGAGACATTTGGCAATTGTAGAAAATGAATTTCGAAGTGCTGTGTCGTACAATTGCCTCTCCGAAGCCGTGCATTAACTTTTGCCAGCAGAAAGCTCTGCTGGCAAAAGTTATGCGGCGGTGGCGGCGGTGGCGGCGGCGGCCGACTTTGCCGGCTAGTACCGCGAAAGACTGTGACGGAGAAATATGCCTGGAGATGCCCCACCCAGGAATACCGGGCTTGGATTTCGTCGCGATCGGGGACGTTTTTTTTCGCGGTCAAAACTAGAAATTGCAACAATTTTAAAGATGATATACCTGTGGTCCCAGGATATGGCGACCGGGAAAAACTTTACTAAAAGAATGCGGCGTACTGTCTCGAACCACGCAAGTGGACTGGAAAAATTTCTTGCGGGAGGTGTGCATCGAACACCTAGCGCGAAACCCCAAACGACCCGGAGGCCCAGGGCATACGGTTGAGATAGACGAGAGTCTGTTCAACCGTAGGAAAAACAACGTCGGCCGTGTTCTTCAGCCGCTCTGGGTCTTCGGGGGGATACGACCCCGCAGAGAAGGAGGGTTTCCTGGTGACGGTACCAAACAGAAATGCCGAAACCCTAACCGTTCCAATAATCAGACAGTACGTCGCCCCTGGGACCACCACGGTCGTCTCCGATTGCTGGAGGGCTTACAGCAGGTTAGGAGAGGAGGATGGATATCGACACCTAACTGTGAATCACACCCAACATTTCGTGGACCCGACGACGGGGGCATGCACGAATCATGTCGAGAGAATGTGGAAGGAAGCGAAGCAGAGGAACAAGAAAGAATGCGGGACGAGCAGGACTCTAATAGACGGCTATCTGCGGGAATTCATGTGGCGTCAGACTTTCAAAAAAGACCCCTTCGACGCCATATTATCGCAGATAGCCGTACTTTATCCAGTCGTCGGCGACCAACAATCTTCTGCTTCTCCTCCTTCCATATCCTCGACGACGACGACCCCATCCTCCTCTTCTGCCTGTATTTCGCTAAGCCCCCCCCCGAAAAAAAAACAAGCCCTTACCCCTCCAGGAAAAGAATCTAATGAAGGAAAAAAATGCTTAATGTAAAAAAAAAAAAAAAAAATTCAAAAAAGGCTAAAATAATGAAACAAAAACAATGCGCAATTGCAAAAAAAAGAAAGTTACAAAAAAAATGGCTTAAAAAAGTTTAAAGAAAAACAGTTTTTATTATTTTAGAGTTTAAAAGTTAAAAAATGGTTTGAAAAAGTAAAAAAAAACAACAGTTTGTATTATTTTCGCGTTTTAAAGTTAAAAAACAGTTTATTTTAGTTTAAAAAAAAATGGTAAAAAAAAGTTAGCGTTTCTACAAAAAGTTTTTAAAAAATGGTTAAAAAATAATGATAAAAAAAAGTTTATTTATTTCAGCTATGGGTTTGTTCATTTATTTCATTTTTTTGTATAAAATATATATGCATTTCTTTTTCTTTACGTATATTCATCGTCTTACATTGTTGTCGTCTGCCGACTCGGCAGGTCTCGGACGCTTCCGTTAGCTGTCGGCTTGCTGCTGTCGGGCAGTCACGGAAATTAGGGTCAATATCTGGACAAGTACCATATATTTATTTACAGTTCTTCAGCAACGGTTTGTCCGTTTTTTTTCTTTTTATCTATGTATTTTTTATTTGAAAGTCTTCCATCAAGCGCTTGGCTGATTCAGCCTCGTTTTCGTCTGGTCTCATCTCGCCAATTCTCGGGCGCTTCCGCGACCTGCCCGATCGTTGCCGACGCGAAGTCAAAGAAATCTGGCGCGTCAGCTATTATAGTACAAAGGGTGCTTTCACAGATTAGGACCCACGCTAACTTTAACACCGTCGGTAGGGTTAGGATCGGGGTAGGGGTTAGGATTAGGGTGAGGGTCAAAGTTAGCGTGGGTCCTAATCTGTGAAAGCACCAACAAAAGTATGATGTGTAAGTCACGTAGATGAGAGAAACAGTGGAAAGTTTTGCCATCATTTTTTATATAAACGTAACAAAGTGACTAAAAATGACAAAATAAAAAAATCTCATCTGGAAACTGTGAAATCTCAAATAGAATGATTTGATTTTAAATAATGAAAATGTTATTTAAAGATTATGTAAATTCGAAGAAAATCATATAAAAAAATGTAACTCATCTTTTTTTTCTTAAATTCTAATGCCGCGATAATATGCTCGTTACTTCAATTTGCTTACCTTGGTCTGTCATGAGGTATCGATGAAATGTGGGTTGTTCGTCTGTAAATTTGCATTTCAAAGAAATACTCTGCTACTTGCAAGGGTTAAGCCACTAAATATGGCGGCAATAAAAACTTCATATCAAATAACTTTTTATACTAAAAGTGTATACTGATAATTTATACAAAATATAGGTTTGCATTTCATCGGATTAAATCCTATGAACAAAAACTCAAAAGCCCCATATATATAATATATAAATATATGTATATATTTTAGTATATCTCTCTATAGATATATATCTTCAGTAGTAGATACTAGAAATATGTGGAGCTCGTTTATATACGTGCGTACTGGACGACAGCTAAACAATAAATGTGTACACTGAATAGAAAAACATGATGACGTCGTAAAGAAGAAGAGAATTTATTTGTTTCTTGGTTGAATTTTTTTCATATTATGACGTCAAAAAATGCGCTTTCGGCAGCGCTGGTTCCCCCCACACACCTTACTCCTTATAATATGGGGGGTGGACCCCGCGGGGAATTCCAGCGATTAACATACTAGTATATATTTGGGGACCCGCGCCGAGTGCGATGAGAAAAAGAATGAAATTATTTTCACACTGAATTATTGTTTTGTATTTCGGAGTTAAAAGTTGCACTGGTAAAAATAGTGTTTTACAGTTTACGTTGTCTGATTTTGCAGCTGTAACGGCCGAGGGGAAGACAAAGATTAACCTTTTTTTTTCTTCTTATCTTTCTGTTTTTGCTTGGAGATGGTGCATCCTACCGGATGCCAGACATTCACCGGCTATTTCAGACACTCCAGACTAGAGATCGTTTTAAGATTCTAACCGTCTCTTAAAGTGCAGTTGTTTGTATTTCTCTTGCACTCGGTTCACCGGGTATACTCGCCAGATAGCTCTTGAAATTTGTCTTCATTAATCCTGTTGTTCCTATAATTACTGGTATGATGGAGATTTTCCTAAGATTCCAGTTTCTTTTCATGTCGTACATAAGACCTTGGTATTTCGTAATCTTTTCCCTTTCTGCTCTGTTCAATCCTGCATCATTAGGGACACTGACTTCAACTAGGGTTGCTACTTTCTCCCTTTTGTCTCATATTACGATGTCAGGTTTAACAGCTCCGTTTTCTAGATATGTAGCTGTAGGGATTGCCTAGTCTCCGTATGCGAGCTGCTATGATTTGAAAAATGTCAAACCGAGGAGAGTTTGTGCAGATCTGATCTGGTGCAAAGACGTGTTTGCCCCACACCCTTCAAAAAAATGTGTGGCTTCACCTTCTCACCTTTTGAGAAGGAGTTAGTTTATTGCTAATCGCCTGAGGCTCCCATGCAGGGGAATACTCACGGGGCTGCTCAAACATTTTTTGACGGCCACAGCGCTCTTCTTTCTCGAATGCGCTGGTTTTTCAAATCCCACTTTCCCGACCTTGTGTCACATCTTACCGCTGTATGAGGAAGATATCGGCTGCCTACTGCAACCTGATTGGCTAATAGTTTCGGCAACTCTCGGGCGCTTCCGTAACCTGCCCAAACGTTAACGACGCAAAGTCACGGAAACACGAGTCGTTCTCTATAAAAAATACAAAAGCCACTAATGACTTTCTTTTGGCTATGATCACAGTGTAGTATCTGTTCCGATGGATACTACACACTACAGACCGGTATCGTCTTGATCTTCGGGGCTTGATAACGCCCACCCTCCCAGGCTTTCAGAAGGGGTTAGTTTATTGCTAATCGCCTGAGGCGCCCCTACCGAGGAATGCCGACGGGGCTGACCAGGCAATTTATAAAGGTCATAAGTGCTCTTCCTCTAGTGTGCTAACTTATCAAATCCCACTTTCCGACCTTGTGTCACATCTTACTGCTATGGGAGGTAGATAAATAATCGGACAGTTTAAATGCTTCTAAATTACTTTCAAATTTCGAAAGAAAAATTAATTTATTCGGTTTTTTTTTTTCGACTTAAAAAAATTGGAAGTGGAACAGCTTTTGAACTAGACAACACCGACTTTTTGTTCGGCATCTTCCGGTCGGTTACGTAAACAGCCGGGAGATGCTGACGCGTTGAGCCAATGAGAAGGCGAGAGCAGACGACAACTTTACCTGTAAATAAATTAAATCTTAATCGGGTTTGTTCGGTTCAAACGCTGCACCAGTATAAATTAAAAAAAAAAACGAAAAAAAATCTAATAAAATCGTTGTTTCATTGCTTATATTCTTTACAATCTTTAGTTTATTAATTAAAAAACACAATTTATCGAAAAATATTTTAAAAACTTTTCCGTGAATAAAAAAGCTTTCATTGATTTTCTTCGACAAAAAATAAATAAATTGTCATAAAAATAAACATACAGTGAATGTTTTCTTACATTGTTTTTTTTTTTTCATGTTGTAAAGCAGCCTAGTTTTGATTTGCTTCGGCCTTTTCCGGCTTTTTACGTGTTTCTGTGTCGCCAAAAATCGGTTTTATTTGGTTTAAAAGCTGTACCATTACCGAAAAATGTAATGGTTGACTTGTTTATGAAGAAAAAAATACATTCTGGTAGATTTGATATCGTATTTTTTTTAATAGGAGTTTTTAAAAATTTTTTTATTTAAATAAATAGTCAATTAATAGACGAGTTAACAAAAGGGTGCTTTCACAGATTAGGACCCACGCTAACTTTGACACCGTCGTTAGGGTTAGGGTCAGGTTCAAAGTCGGGGATAGGGTTAGCGTTAGGGTTAGGGTCAAAGTTAGCGTGGGTCCTAATCTGTACCAACAAAGTATAATGTGTAAGTCACGTAGATGAAACAAAGAGTGGAAAGTTTTCCCATCATTTTTTATATAAACCTGACAAAGTGATAAACAAAGTGACTAAAAATGACTAAAAATTCGAAGAACATCATATAAAAAAATGTAACTCATCTTTTTTCTTTAATTCTAATGCCGCGATAATATGCTCGTTACTTCAATTTGCTTACCTTAGTCTGTCATGAGGTTTCGATGAAATGTGGGTTGTTCGTCTGTAAATTTGCATTTCAAATCGATTTTGTACGTTTCGATTAAATCTGGTTGACTGCAAGAAAGTGATTCTCTGCTTCTTGCAATGTCTAAAAGTTCATGTATATATATATATATATATATATATATATATATATATATATATATATATATATATATATATATTATATTGTATGTGTATTTAGGCAGTATTTTCTCATTTATGCAAACATCGTTAAAAATTACAGAATTCGTCTGTTTAATTGTACCTTTTTTATGGTCCTTTTAGTATTAAAATCAAAATGATTTAAGACACATTCTAGTTAATAACACTAAAATTATACATTCCGAATATTCGAAGCTATCTACATAAAAACATAACCACCTAAAATTAACAACATCACACATGAAAGCAGTGGTAACATTTTAAAATACTTAACGTAATGCAATCTTGTTCTGTGATGCCATCCAGCGTTGCTGTATTTAAATCGTCAACAACTTCCTGGAACAATGCGGAAAAGTTCTATGCGCGTTTCCACCGTCTTTTTAAAATTCTCTTCTTTCTTTCTTTTTTTATCCTCCTCCTACAGCGGTAAGATGTGACACAAGGTCGAGAAAGTGGGATTTGAAAAACCAGCGTCCGAGAAAGTGAGCACTCTGGCCTACAAAAAAGTGCCTGGCCAGCCCCATAGGCATTCCCCAGTAGGGGCGCCTCAGGCAGTAAACAATAAACAAAGAGGGGAAGCAAAGCATGGAAGGGTGGACCTCCTAGAACTGCACAGGACAAACCCACAAACCGGCGTCATCAAGCCCCGAAGGCCAAGACGATACCGGTCTATAGGGTGTAGTATCCATCGGAACAGATGCTACACTCTCAGCCAAAAGGCCAAGAAGTTCAATTCTCTTCTTTCTCCAGATTTTTGGTTCATTTACTTTTGACACCTCGAATCGAAAACGTGCGTGAAACATGTGAAACCTATAGTACATTTATAACGACCCCCTCGTTATTCTGCCGGGACCGGCAAAATAACGAGGGTTCGTTATTCTGCCGGCTTATGTTTTTGGCAACTGCCATTCATCCTTTTTTATGTAGTACTGTTTTGGGCGACTACCATTCATTCTTTATGACGTCTTTCTGTTTTTGGCAACTACCATTCATCCTTTATTATGTAGCACTGATTGTGGCGACTACCATTCATTCTTTATGACGTCTTACTGTTTTTTGGCAACTGCCATTCATCCTTTATTATGTAGTACTGTTTTGGCGACTACTATTCATCCTATGTTATTTATTTACAAATAAATTATATATATATATATATATATATATATATATATATATATATATATATATATATATATATATATATATATATATATATATAAAGATATATATATATATATATAAAGATATATATATATATATATAAAGATATATATATATATATATATATATATATATATATATATATATGCTAACATTGTTAAAAATAACAATTTGTCTGTTTAATTATACCTTTTTTTATTTGTTCAATTTTTCATGGTCTTTTTTGTATTCCAATTAAAAAAATAATACAAGTTCAATAGGTTTTACGAACGTTTTCGATTCTTCGTCGAATTATTCTGGGGTGTCAAAAGCGAATTAACAAAAAAGCTGAAGAAAGGAGAGAAAAGAATTTTAAAAAGACGATTTAAATTCAGCAACGCTGGATGGCATCACAGAACAAAATCGCATTACGTTAAGCATTTTAAAATGTTACTACTGCTTTCAGATGTGATGTTCTTAATTTTAGATTCTTGTCTTTTTATGTAGATAGCTTCGAGTATTTTGTGAAACCTGTGGAACATTTTTATTATTATTTTAATACAAAAAAGACCATCAGAAAAATTGAAAAACTGAAAAAGGTATAATTATCCAGACGAATTCTGTAATCTTTAACAATGTTTGCATAAATGAGAAAATGCTGTCTAAATACGCACACACACACACACACACACACACATATATATATATATATATATATATATATATATATATATATATATATATATATATATATATATATATATAGTCTAAAGAAGCTATGAGTTATTTTAAACAAAAAGACAAAAAAAAGGAAAATGCAGTTTAAATACACACACACACACACACACACACACACACACACACTCACACACACACAACACACACAGACACACACATATATATATATATGCAAACATTTTTAAATAACACGGAATTTTTCTTGATAAACCTTTTTTTTATTTTTTCAATTTTCCGAATAGTCCATTTAGTATTTCGGTCAAATTGGTGTATGTAAGTTCCGCGGCGTTTTTGTTTTATGTTTCTGTCTTTTTTTCTGCGAGTAATTTACCAAGTAAATACAGTATAAAATTCACCCATGAACTTATACAGATACTCCCCCCCCCCCCAAAAAAAACAGATAATAAAATTACCGCTTCACTTGATGTTGAAAGGTTATTTACAAATTTTCCAGTACACAAAACAATAGATATCATTATTGATAACATATACAAACCCATCCTTCCATCCACTAAAAAATAGTCCTAAAACACTTAAAAAGTTATTATTAATTTGCACAACCGAAGTCCCTTTCTTGGACATAAAGGAAACGTCTATACCCAAATTGATGGCGTTTCTATGGGATCGGTTCTCGAACCGACCTTCAGTAATGTTTACATGGCTGACCTTGAAAATAAAATATTTAATATAATTACTAAACCCTCCATTTATGCCCGCTGCATTGATGATCTTGTTTTAGCAGACAATAATGATTAAAAAACAAACTACAAGACATTTTTCAAAATAACCCCGTACTTACATTCATTTATGAGATTAACGTTAATAACAAAATGCCGTTTTTATGTCCTCAGTGACTCTAACAATGACGCATTCATCACATCTCCCTATAAAAAAACTACCTCTATTAATACATGCATTTTAAGTTATAGAAACGAATGTCCATATCGATATAAAATTGTAACGATTAAAAATCTATTAAACCGTGCAAAGCTAATCTCTTCAACCCCAAAATATAAATTCATAGCTATGTGGAAGATATATGGATTTATACCTTTCCTAAAGGTTTTAGTGAAAGTAATGCTGTTTTCCATCTCTTAAACTAGTTTCCCAATCTAGGCTTGAGAGTACAGTCTACCCTACTATTTAATCTATAGCTGAAAGGAAGATATATGTATTCATACCTCTCCCTAATGTATTAGTGAAAGTGATTCTGTTTTCCTTCTCTTAGACTAGTTGCCCAATAATATATCTGTTATAATAAAACTCAAATATCTTACGCACCCTCTACACATACTAGGAAAGTAGAAAGTGTTTACCAAATATATGCGTCTTCTACAAAACCAATTGATCTACAAACCAATCCTATACAAAACATGCATGTACGACGGTTTCGGCATAAAACGACAACAATTGAGATACCGTCAAACCCAACAACAAATTCATCCGAGAGGATAACATTAACGTAAACGATGAAGAGGAAGAAGAAATAATAAATAACAACACAAATATAAAGAAATGGTTATTTTATTATTGCCACTGCATGCTACCATACTTGAACTTTTCATATCTTGCTGCATTTTGCATCTCCCGTAGCAGAGATTGAACTCAAAATTGACTCGCTAAACGTTACTAAAAGAGAAAGATTAAAAACACTAAGGAGAATTAGCGAGAGTGAATGAGAAAATAATATTTAGAAATATAAATGGAAGATTGTAAGAAACGTAGCAGAGATTGAAAAACGCCTTTTCTAAACTCACGCACACATAGCCACACTGACATCAACGCACACACAGCCACAATGCATTAACTCTTTTATTGTCTTACGCATAAGCACACTAAAGGCGACATACACTGTTTGAACCCCGTTTTCAATGTCTGCATATTTAAAACAAACTCATAAACTTAACCATTTTAATACTTCATACATTTCTCACTGAATTTTCCTGAAAGACAGGCTTTCATACGTCAGCCCACGCATTTGCGGGGCGGAGGATTCATCCAATCAAATGAGAGAATACCGTAGCTAATGCACAGGTGAGCGAGAAATCGAAGCAAGAGGCAATACCGGAGAAGGTCCCGGACCAGCGTTAAGAGTGGACGTCTCTGAGAGTGACAGCCCACCCCGCTGTCATATTCAAACAATTTATCCCCGCACACAAAATCAAAAAATAGGAAAAGTGGAATTCGAAAATTAACGCTTAAGAAATACAGCGACATTTAATACGGCTGTCTACTGGTCACAAAAGAAAACCCTGGTCCAACAAAATTGATTACGACAGACCAGTCAATCGAATGACCTCCCCAACGTCGAGATTACGTATATCTCGGCACCCTATTACAATTATAACACCTATCTTTGTAAACTTCCTTTTTTATCATATACAAAATATCTCTTTTTTTCAATTTATGCTTTTGAATTCATCATTTTGTTTGTTGATCATGTTAAGTCTGCACCATTCACTAAGTGTCAAGACTGAAGCAAGTGCAGACCTGTTAAAGTCTCTTCTTTTTATAATCAACACAACAACAACAATTACAACAAAGGCGCCCTCTGGGCCAATCAAAAACTTCACCCAATGGCTGTAACTTGATACATTACATCCCTCCATTCTTAGATGGATCACTAAACATAGTCTCTGAACTTAAATGGAGCTCTCCTTACACGCTCAGATCTCCTAGGAATAGGCGATGCTTTCTGTTTGAAGTCTATAGGTTCCACCTCAGCCTCATCCTGTTTTACCAATTCAGGAACTCCTTCTTCCTCAGTAGACTCCCTTGTACTGATTCTCACCATGTCCTCTGCGGCATCATTCGTATCAGTCACATTCTCCTCTGGGACCAGGATTGTCCTTTTAATGACCTGGTCTGAATGTCTCCGTGTAACTCCTCTCTCGGTCTCTACCTCAAAATGGACATTACCCAACTGCCTCGTAATGATGCCCTCCAGCCACCGTTGACCAGGGCCAAAATTCCTCACAAGGACTGGATCATTTACCCCATGATTTCGGCACGGTGTCATGATCTTAGTACCCTTCTCCATTTTGTAGTTGTACACCCTGCTCTTAAACTTGTTTGGCTGTAACAGATGAAAGGCTGTTCTTAATTGTCGCTTGAACAGCAATTCAGCTGGAGGAACCCCAGTTACTGTGTGTAGAGCTGTCCTTTAGTTAAAAAGGAATCTGTTGACTTTTGTTTCAAGAGATGTTTTTGTGTCTTTGTCCATCCTCTTCATTGTTTCCTTGAATTTACGCACACTGCGTTAGGCCTGGCCGTTGGAGTAGGGATGGTAAGGAGCCGTGAATATGTGTGTTAACCCCATTTGCCTCTAAACACCTCCTGAATTCATCACTGGAGAAACAAGGGCCATTGTCACTCACAACCAACAGAGGCAAACCATGAGTCGCAAAGATTCCCCTCAACTTCTCAATGGTAGCTGCAGCAGTGGATGTCTTCATTATGCAAACCTCCATCCATTTGGAGTAGGCATCAACCACTATTAAGAACATGTGTCCAAAAACTGGACCAGCATAGTCTATGTGAATTCTTTCTCAGGGCTGACTTGGATATTCCCAACAATGAATCGGAGTTCTGTTGGGCTGTTTCTGATTTAGCACACAACTTTCACACCCGTTGGCGGTCCACTCAATATCTTCATCCAGTTTTAGCCACCATACATAGCTTCTAGCTAATGCTTTCATATTCACAATGCCTACATGAGTCTGGTGTAATTGCTGCAAAACTTTTCCTCTCAACTTAGGAGGAATGATAATCCTGCTTCCCCACAGTAACACGCCATCTTCACAGGTCAGTTCCTCCCGTTTATTAAAATCAGGCTTTAACTGTTCACTCCAACTGACTCCATTCCAGCCATTCATGGTGAATTTGTATACTCGACTCAAGATCGGATTTTTTCTAGTCTCTGCTCTCACAGCTTCAACCTTCACTGGAGCTTCCACAAGATCCATCATAAATATTTCATTAGTAGATTTAGATATATCTTTTTCCTGAGCCTCCAGTGGAAGACGACTCAAACAGTCCGCATTACTATTGAGGGCTCCAGTTCGATATTCTAGTTTGTAATTATAGGCAGCCAAGAATAGGGCCCAACGCTGAACCCGGGCAGCTGCCATAGCAGGAATTGGCTTGTTCTTTGCAAATAGACCCAACAACGGTTTGTGATCGGTGAACATCGTGAAGGGGTTTCTAAACAGATATTGATGTAACCTCTTCACTGCAAACACCAGGGCTAACCATTCCTTTTCAATGTGTGCATAATTCCGTTCAGCATCTGAGAGCGTTCGGGAGATGTAACATACTGGCTTTTCACTGCCATCTTCCATCCTATGAGCCAACACAGCTCCCAAGCCATAAAAAGAAGCATCCACTTGTACAAATGTGGGCTTAGATGGGTCAAAATGAGTCAGAAGGGGTGCTGTACACAGCATTTTCTTTGTCTCTTCAAAAGCTTTTTGCTGGCAGGCTTCCCACTTCCAAACTGTGCCTTTCCTCATTAGACTGTGCAGTGGCTCAAGTCGTGTGGACAAATTTGGTAAATGGCTGCGATAATAATTTGCTGCCCCAAGATAGGCTTTCAACTCTGTAACATTCCTGGGTGTAGGGGTTCTTGCCATCGCAGCCATTTTCTCTGCTAGAGGAGCTGGACCATCCTTGCTAACCTTGAACCCTAGATAGGTTATTTCCTCAAGAAGGAATTCGCAGTTGCTTCTTTTCAACTTGAGCCCAGCTATGCTCAGCGTATGTAATACTCTTTCTAGGTTCTTTAAGTGGATGTCATCATCGGGACCTGAAATTAGTATATCGTTCACTCGTACATTGCAGAAAGGAACATCATTTCAATCGTTTGTCCATCTCCGGTTGAAAAATGCCTGTAGATCTGTGCACCCCGACCTGTAACCTTGTGGGTTGGTACAAACCCCTATGTGTGTTTACAGTTAACAATTCCTGGGTACCTTCCTCCAATTTCAGCTGCTGATAGGCGTGGTTTAAATCCAGTTTGCTGAATTTTTCACCCCCTCTCAGTGTGGCAAATATATCTTATGTTCGAGGAATAGGGTAGCTGACACATGAAGCTGCTGTATTGATGGTTTGCTTATAGTCCCCACATATTCGGATTCCCCCATTGTTATTTTTAACAACGGGCACTATGGGTGCAGCCCATCTAGAATATTCTACTCTTTTGTAAATGCCTTGGTTTTCTAGGCGGTCTAACTCCTTCTCCACCCCTTCTCTTAAAGCATAAGGTACAGGCCTGGCTCGACAACATTTAGGCTTGGCTTCTTTATCAATGGGTATATTCACCTGAAAGTCTTTCAAGCATCCCATTTCTCCATTAAATAAGGCATCATATTTTGTAAGTATTTTTAAGCCTCGATGGGTTCTCCCTTGTTAAACAAAACAGCCTTTCCTAGTCTAGCTTTAACCTTTTCATCCAATCTCTACCCAGTAGAGTTGGTACCTCTCCTTTCCCAACCAGTAGTAGTAAACAGTTCACTTGCCCTTCATGTAATACCTCTACAACTGTTGTCCCCTGAGGTATTACTATTTCACCAGTATACGTCGTCAGTTTTACTGTGCTTTTTAAAAAATCCTGAATCCTACCCAGTCTTTAAATTGTTTTAGACTAATGACCGAACAAGATGCTCCTGTATCTACCTGCATGGCCACTCTTTTTTTGGTTAACAACAGCTCCACCTTTACCGATGGTGTTTACAAGTGAAAAACATTGTATAAATTCAATTCTTCTTGCCGAACCTCCCTCTCATCCAGATTTAACCATTCCATAGTGAATCCTTTTTCAACTGTCTGGTCTTCATCCACCACATTCATTGCATCGCTCTTTTTAGTTATTTTAAAGAATTGACCTGGTTGCTGCCTGCACTTTCTGCAGGTGTATCCTGTCTTATGACATCTGTAAAATTAACTATTTTTAAATGTACATTTATCTGCCGTGTGTATGGTACTACAACATCTGTAACACTCTCCTCTCAAGGATAATTTGTCTATTGGGTTTTCATAAGCGGGAAATGTTTCCTGCATTGATATAGAATATTTCCGAGCTGATTCGATTGACACTGCTATTTCAATAGCTCGATTCAACGTTAGATCCATTTCGGTTAGTAGGCGTTCCTGGATTTTCACATCTTTAATTCCAAAGACTAAGCTGTCCCGTATGTATTCACCAACCCTCTCTTCAAAATTGCAGTGTTCGGACATTTTCCTTAATGCGGCCACATAGTCACTTATAGACTATTCCTCCCTTTTGTCCCTCGTGTTGAACAAGAATCTTTCATGAATCACATTAGGTGCTGGTTTAATATGTCTCTGCATCAGCGCAACTAGTTCATCAAACGTTTTTTTTTCCGGACGATTATCTGCTAAACCTCTTAACACAGCATAGTGTTTTGCACCAATAACAGATAATAAAATCGCCTTTTTCTTCCCTTCACTCTGAATATCATTGGCTATAAACAAAAAACTGCACACATTCAATGTAGTTTATCCAGGACTCCTCAAGATCGTTCCATACCCGTAAAGTGCCCACCAAGCCATTTTTTATGCTTCTAGGAACTCTGAACACATCCAATGTGTGTGTTTAATTTTCTTTTCTTTAAAAACTTCCAGCACAAGTTGGTGTTAATCTTCTAAAGCCCTTCCTCGCATTGTCTTCTACTACCTCGTCGCCAATTGTTAAGTCTGCACCATTCACTAAGTGTCAAGACTGAAGCAAGTTCAGACCTGTTAATGTCTCTTCTTTATATAATCAAAACAACAACAAACACCAATTACAACAAAGGCGCCCTCTGGGCCAATCAAAAACTTCACCCAATGGCTGTAACTTGATACATTACATCCCTCCATTTTTAGATGGATCAATAAATATAGTCTCTTAACTTAAATGGAGCTCTCCTTACACGCTCAGATCTCCGAGAAATAGCCGATGCTTTCTGTCCGAAGTCTATATGTCCCACCTCAGCTTCATCCTGTTTTACCAATTCACCAAATGGCTGTGACTTGAAACATTACAGTATGTATAAAGCTTTAAGAACTTTCAATATTTTAATCAAATGAGGATTTACTAATAATTTTCAAGCCACAACTGATTTTCCATTGTGTGATGTCCCCAATCAAAGGGACATAACTCTATGAGTTATCTACCCTTAGGTATGTGCGCTCTTCAATAAATATATGTTTGGACGGCAGTCTATCTGCGACCAAGCTGTTGTTAACACGTTACCTTCTGAGTTGTTGTTCTTTCATATTGTTTGATACCCGCGAGACGGGAAGCCCCGACATTATACTGGCGACGAGAATTTCGTGACGAGCTCACGTTACATTTCGGAATTTAATACAAAAATAAATCTTTTTTTTTCCGGAATTAATACAAAAAAAAAAAAAAAATGCCCAGCGTTGGATTACCAGTTTTTCCAAGTTTCAGCGTACATGCGGACCAAAACACGACTACCGTTCGCTGGAAAAAATGGATAGACAGGTTAGAAAATTTATTTATTGCTATGGACATTTGCGACGACAAAAATAAGAAAGCAACACTTCTTCACTACGCAGGAGACGAAATCTTTGATATCTTCCATGACTTCACGGACCAGCAAAAGGGCATAGGTGCAACAAACATTTTGGACGACGGCTCTATAGTTTCGGGAGAGTATGAAACTGTTAAGAAATCGATAACGGATCATTTCACGCCGCAGAAAAACACGTCATATGAACTTTTCAAATTTAGACGGGCTATGCAAAACATGGACGAAAGTCTAGATCAGTACCATGCCCGACTACGGACTCTAGCCACCACGTGCGAGTTTGAAGATAAAGACAGAGAGATCCTAGCCCAAATTTTGCAGGGGTGCACATCCTCAAAAGTCAGAAGGAAGGCGCTAAGAGACAACTCTACGCTGAAACAAGTCCTGGACGAAGCTAGGGCAATAGAACTTGCTGATACGCGTGCTGCAGACATGGAACGAAATGAACTGCAAGCTATTTACAGCAACGAGAACCGCACGCGTCTCACACGTAGAAATAATGAAAATTTCAACGTCAACGACAGTAAAGACATTTGTTGTGGACACTCACGGCAAAATAGTCGCCATGACACCTCGAACAACAGACCACGAGGTGGACAAAAAAAAGATGGCGGACAGCGCGGCAAAATAGTCGCCATGACACCTAGAAGAACAGACCACGAGGTGGACAAAAAAAAAGATGGCGGACAGCAAACATGTCACTATTGTGGATATTCTGCTACACACCCGACTTGTCCAGCCCGAGGAAAAGAATGCATGAATTGTCACAAAAAAACCACTTTGCAAGAGCATGTAAAGCAAAGCCGGTAAGAGTAATTCGTTTCACCAATCCTCCTCCGATATCTCCCTATACGTCCAGTGACGAATCTATTTACTCGGTAAAATCTACACGTCCAACTAAGACACCAGGAGTCACCGCCCTTGTCAATAATCCAACTAAGACACCAGGAGTCACCGCCCGTGTCAATAATCCGAATAAGACACCAAAAGTTACCGCCCTTGTGAATAATTCCCCTGTAATGTTTGTGGTAGACACGGGAGCTAGCGTAAACATAATTGCTGGACACGTATATGATGATTTAAAACACAAACCACGTATAAACAAAACAACGACCCGGATATTTGCATACAGGTCAAAACATGCCATACCCATCCGAGGATTTATCAATGCGTGCATAAAATTTCGGGATAAATCCTGTAAGGCTAAAATATTTGTGGTCGAAAGCGAAAATACTTCAGTTGGACTGCATAACCTCTTGAGCAGTAATTCTGCTGAAGCATTGGGAATGATAACGTTTAACTTCACGTTCCACGTGACGGTCCCAATTCAAGACGAGTTCCATGCACTGTTTGATGGAAAGATGGGAAAAATTTCTGGAGTTACCATTAAGCTCCACATTGACTCATCGGTTTTCCCCGTAACTCAGCGACACCGCAGGATACCCTTCCATGTGAGAAAAGATGTGAAGACAGAACTCAAACGTCTCATGGAAACGGATGTGATTGAGGAAGTCACGGGACCTACCCCATGGGTTAGCCCGATTGTCGTAGTTCCCAAGAAAAATGGTAGCGTACGAATGTGCGTCGATATGAGAAAGGCAAATGAAGCCATTCAACGGATTAAACATCCAATGCCAACCGTAGACGACCTAATAGCGGACTTAAATGGGTGTACAGTTTTCAGCAAACTAGACCTCTCTAATGCGTATCATCAATTAGAACTGGAAGAGCCCGGCAGATATATAACGACATTTGCCACGCATGAAGGTTTATTTCGTTACAAGCGACTAAGTTTTGGTGTGAATGCATCCTCAGAACTATTTCAAAAAGCTATATCAGACCTCCTCGGAGACATCCCTGGAGTAAAAAACTTATCAGATGATCTAATAATATATGCACGTGACCAGTCATCTCATGACATCAGCTTGAGGAACACCCTGAAACGTCTACAAGAAGTAGGAGCCAAGCTGAACAAAGAAAAATGCATTTTTTCTGTACGGAAACTGACTTTCTTCGGACACATTTTCAGTGAGAATGGAGTGTCCCCTGACCCAGAGAAAATCTCGGCTATTACAAAATGCAAGTCTCCAGGGAACATCAGTGAAGTCAGATCATTCTTGGGCATGCCACAGTATGTGGCTCGATTTATTCCACATTATGCCACTATTAGTGAACCACTGAGACGGCTCACAAAAAAAGATACAAACTGGAGATGGACAGAGGAAGAAGAAGCAGCTGCAAACAAGTTAAAGGAAGCGTTGACTGGAGCTAAGGTGATGGCGTATTTTGACCCGAAGAAAGACACCGACATACTGGTAGATGCAAGCCCAGTTGGATTAGGTGCAGTTCTGACACAAGATGGGAGGGTGCTATGTTATGCCAGTCGTGCCCTCACAGATGTAGAACAACGATACTCTCAAACTGAGAGAGAAATGTTAGCCGTGGTATATGCAGCTGAGCATTATCATCTCTACTTATATGGAGCGAGATTCGAAATCACCACCGACCATCGACCTCTTCTAGGGATTGTGAAAAGTCTCAAACCGACAACAACGAGAATGGAACGCTGGCGTCTTCGTCTCATGCCCTACCAGTACAACCTGGTATACCGTCCCGGGAAAGATGACAAAAACCCTGCGGACTATCTGAGTCGTCACCCACAACACATACCATCTAAAGACAATGTAGCAGAAGCCTACATAAGATATATAGCTAAGAATATCATACCAAAATCTTTAACTCTTGAGGAAGTCAAACAAGCCACAGAACAGGACCCCCAGTTACAAAAAGTCAAGGGTGCGGTTAAAGATGGACGATGGAATGACCCCCAGCTGTCAAGTTTTTCCCTATTCAAGGACGAAATTTCAACACACAATGGTCTCGTCCTTCGAGGACACCGGCTTGTAATTCCCTCAAAATTGAGGAAGAGATCCGTCGATTTAGCCCATCAATCTCACCAGGGCATGGTCAAAACCAAACAACTGATAAGGGAAAAAGTATGGTTCCCAGGAATCGATAGACTGGTGGAGGAAACAGTACACGGATGCATTCCCTGCCAAGCCTCAGACCCAAGGCACATGAGCCGCGAACCCATACACTCCTCACCACTACCAGTTGCACCATGGACTGAAATCTCAGTCGATTTTGCAGGTCCGTTCCCATCAGGTGACTATGCGTTAGTCATAATCGACGATTACAGCCGATGCCCTGAGGTGGAGGTAATACCCTCAATAGCTGCGGGTACAGTTATTCCTCGTTTAAACATGATCTTTGCTAGACAAGGATATCCAACCATTCTAAAATCTGATAACGGTCCACCATTTCAAGGACAAGACTTTAAAGACTTAGCGGCACAAGCAGGTTTCAAACATAGACGCATTACACCTCTATGGCCGGAGGCAAATGGTGAAGTAGAGCGTTTTATGCGCACTTTAAAAAAATACATTCTTGCAGCCACGGTGGAAGGCCACAACTGGAAGACCCAGTTACCACATTTCCTAAGGCAATATAGAGCCACCCCCCATACCACCACTAAAATATCACCATTTGAAGCTTGTACGAGCCGAAAAATGAACATCGGAATACCAAATGGTATCGAAAGCCCAGTAACAGGGCCGACACATAAAAGAATAAAAGAAAATGACTCCAAAGGAAAAGAGAAGATGAAGGGGTACGCTGATAGAAAGGCAAAAACAACAACTCTCAGCCTGGGTGATATGGTTTTGGTCAGGCAGAAGAGACAAAACAAACTGTCAACACCATACAATCCTAAACCATATACCATTACAAAAATGAAGGGAAGTATGATAACGGTGCAGAGAGGAAATCCCAAAATGACTAGAAACTCTTCTTTGCTAAAACGCATAACACCTAGGAATGAGAACCGTGACTCTGATTCAGACTGGGAAAGTGAGTACAATTCACACACCTCAGAAGACCTGGAAATACCCAAAACACAAATAGCTGACCAGTTACCGAGACGAAATCCATCTCGGGAAAGACTGCCCCCAGCCAGATTCAAAGACTACATAATGTAAAATAAATAAGTAAATAAAAAGAAAAAATAAATAAATAAAATAAGACAAGTTGTCCCACCAAGATGGGGAGGGATGTGATGTCCCCAATCAAAGGGACATAAAACTCTATGAGTTATCTACCCTTAGGTATGTGCGCTCTTCAATAAATATATGTTTGGACGGCAGTCTATCTGCGACCAAGCTGTTGTTAACACGTTACCTTCTGAGTTGTTGTTCTTTCATATTGTTTGATACCCGCGAGACGGGAAGCCCCGACATTATACATTGGACAGTTTAAATGCCTCTAAATTGCTTTCAAATTTCGAAGGAAAAATTAACTTATTCTTTTTCTTTCGACTAAAAATATTGGTAGTGGTAAAGATTTTTGACTTGATAAAACCGACTGTTTATTCGGCATCTTCCGGTCGTTCACGTAAACAGCCGGGAGATGCTGAAGCGCTGAGCCAATCAAATGTCAAAACGGACAAAAATCGATTGTTTTCAACCATAACACAACCCTAAGCAAATCCTAACTTAGTCGAGATGTGTCCGGTTCAAAAGCTGTACCAATACCAAAAAGATAGGTATGTGCAAAAATGGCCGTCGCTTATACTGACTATAGTTCTTTAAAGTGTGTTTTCTTAATTTTTAAAGTAGTTTTCGTTTAACTTTTGATTGTGTCCGAAAGATAAAAGAATTAAGTTAATATCTAAAAGGAAACAAATGTATATTTACGTGTGAAAAAAATTTAGAATGAAAAATGTTCTAAAAACGGCTAAAAAAAAATCAGTTAAAACTGCAGATTCAATAAAACATGTTTAAAATTCGCTGGAAAGGTAAATATCAGTTTTAAGGAACTGTTTCAAAGATAATTATTAAATTAAATTCTTAAGAGAGTGAATTACAAAAGAATATACCTATTTTTTTTTTTACTAAAAATTGCTTAATTATCAAATAAAAAATTAAAAGTTAGGTTCCGGACATCTCTTCGCTGTGTTGTAATTGTAAACAGAAAATATGGCTACAAGATCTCAAAGTATGGAAGACTCAAACTGCAGTAATATTTAATTTTTTTCAATTTTTATGTTACGAACTGCGTCAATTTTATTAATTATATTTACATGATGATCGATTAAAATCTTGAACAATTACATTACTCGATTTATTCTTTAAGAATTATGATGTAATTTTTAATTACATCAATTATTAAAGAATAATTTACTAATTCCTTCTTACGACACATGTAAGAATTTCTTACATGTGTCGTAATGATAAATTACATTAATTCTTTTAAAATAAAGCTAAAAGAGTATTTTTTTAAAATTTTAAGTATGAAATAGTAAATAAAAGTCAATATTGGCAGTGTAGTCATTGACTTTAATTGAAAAAAAGTTAAAACATTAACAATTGTTAATAAAATAATATAATTCAATTTTGAAAGAAAATGTCATATTTGAATTCTATTTATTTATAATATTTGTTAATGAAAAAATGACAAAACAAATACAAAGTTACGTTTTATCTTTCCAACTTACTGAATTGTGAAATTAACGAAAGTGATAAATCTCTGAAAATAACATTTGATCAACACTGGTTTATTTGGTCCACCAAAAGATAAAAATATATTTATTTATAGTTCTTAAGCTACGGTTTGTTCGTTTTTTATTCATGTATTTTTTCATTGAAAGTCTTCCAATAAGCGCTTGGCAGATTCAGCCTCGTTTTCGTCTCGTCTCATCTCGCCAGCTCTCGGGCGCTTCCGCGACCTGCCCGATCGAAGTGTACTTTCACAGATTAGGACCCACGCTAACTTTGACCCCGTCGTTAGGGTTAGGGTCAGGTTCAAAGTCGTGGATGGGGTTAGCGTTAGGGTTAGGGTCAAAGTTAGCGTGGGTCCTAATCTGTGAAATACCAACAAAGTATAATGTGTAAGTCACGTAGATGAGACAAAGAGTGGAAAGTTTTCCCATCATTTTTTATATAAACCTGACAAAGTGATAAACAAAGTGACTAAAAATGACTAAAAATGCCAAAATAAAAAAAATCTCATCTGGAAACTGTGAAATCTCAAATAGAATGATTTGATTTTAAAAAATGAAAATTATTATTTAAAAATTATAAAAATTCGAAGAAAATCATATAAAAAAAATGTAACTCATCTTTTTTCTTAAATTCTAATGCCGCGATAATATGCTCGTTACTTCAATTTGCTTACCTTGGTCTGTCATGAGGTTTCGATGAAATGTGGGTTGTTCGTCTGTAAATTTGCATTTCAAAGATAAAGATGCTCTGCTACTTGCAAGAGCTAAGCCACTAAATATGGCGGCAATAAAAACTTCATATCAAATAACTTTTTAAACTAAAAGTGTATACTGATAATTTATACAAAATATAGGTTTGTGTTTCATCGGAGTAAATCCTATGAACAAAAACTCAAAAACCCCATATATATAATATATAAATATATGTATATATTTTAGTATATCTCTCTATAGATATATATCTTCAGTATCTACTACTAGAAATATGTGGAGCTCGTTTATGTACGTGCGTACTGGACGACAGCTGAACAATAAATGTGTACACTGAATAGAAAAACAGATGATGACGTCGTAAAGAAGAAGAGAATTTGTTTGTTTCTTGGTTGAATTTTTCCTATTATGACGTCAAAAATGCGCTTTCGGCACCGCTGGTTCCCCACACACACCTTACTCCTTATAACAAGGGGGATGGACCCCGCAGGGAATTCGAGCGATTAACATACTATCTAGGAGGTCCACCCTCCCATGCTTTGCCTTCTTACCCTTTGAGAAGGGCTTAGTTTAGTGCTAATCGCTTGAGGCGCCCCTACCGGAGAATGCCGACGGAGCTGACCAGGCAATTTATAAAGGTCATAAGTGCCCTTCCTCTAGGGTGCTGACTTATCAAATCCCACTTTCCGACCTTGTGTCACATCTTACTGCTATGGAAGGCAGATGAATAATTGGACAGTTTAAATGCTTCTAAATTCCTTTCAAATTTTGAAAGAAAAATTAATTTATTCGTTTTTTTTTTTTCGACTTAAACAATTGGAAGTGGAAAAGCTTTTTAACCAGACAAAACCGAATTTATTTGTTTCTTGGTTGAATTTTTTCTATTATGACGTCAAAAAATGCGCTTTCGGCAGCGCTGGTTCCCCTCAAACACCTTACTTCTTATAACAAGGGGAATGGACCCCGTGGGGAATTCGAGCGATTAACATACTAGTATATATTTGGGGACCCGCGCCGAATGCGATGAGAAAAAGAATGAAATTATTTTCACACTGAATTATTGTTTTGTATTTCGGAGTTAAAAGTTGCACAGGTAAAAATAGTGTTTTCAGTTTACGTTGTCTGATTTTGCAGCTGTAACGGTCGAGGAGAAGACAAAGGTCAACCCCGTATGCGAGCTGCTATGATTTGAAAATCGCGCAACCCTAACCGGCGACTCGGAGGCCCAGGGCATACGGTGGAAATAGACGAGTCTCTATTCAACCGCCGGAAAAAAACAAAAACAATGCTGGCCGTGTTTTCTCTAGCCGCCTTGGGTCTTGGGGGGGGGGGGGGGGGGATACGACCCCGCAGAGAAGGAGGGGTTTCCTGGTGACAGTGCCTCACAGGAATGCCGAAACCCTAACTCTTCCAATAATCAAGCCAGTACCTGGGACGACGGTAGTATCCGATTGCTGGAGGGCGTATAACAGTCTTTTGCTCAGCCTAACAAAACAAGCTACAACAAAAGTAGCAGTAAACCCTGAACATCTACGAGAAAATATACGTAATCCCCCCCCCTCCCCCCAAAAATAAAGGAAGAACTTGCCTAATTGTAAAATTGACTTCTTTGCTTTATGTAACACGAAACACATGAAAAAAAAACAACATAAAAATGTTTCATTTTGCCCACGAAACAATAATAAAAAAAAGTGTATTTATAGTTCTTCAGCTATGGGTTTGTTAATTTCTTTCATTTTTTTTTTTTATAAAAATATATGAATTTTTTTTCTTTCCGTATATTCATAGTCTTATATTGTTGTCGTCTGCCAATCTTCCATTTTTTTTGCACGATTTTTAGGTTTTGTTTATACAGCCGCGTTTTCGTCTCGAGAGCCTCGTTTTCGACTCAGCAAAGTTACTAAAAGTGACTAAAAATGACAAAATAAAAAATCTCATCTGGAAACTGCGAAATCTCAAAAAGAATGATTTGATTTTAAATAATGAAAATTGTTATTTAAAGATTATAAAAATTCGAAGAAAATCATATAAAATCATATAAAAAAATGTAACTCATCTTTTTTCTTAAATTCTAATGCCGCGATAATATGCTCGTTACTTCAATTTGCTTCCCTTGGTCTGTCATGAGGTATCGATGAAATGTGCGTTGTTCGTCTGTAAATTTGCATTTCAAATCGATTTTGTACATTTCGATTGACTGGTTGACTGCAATGAAATAATTCCTTGCTTTTTGCAATGTCTATGGCGGCAATAAAAACTTCATGTATATATATATATATATATATATATATATATATATATATATATATATATATATATATATATATTGTGTATTTAGGCAGCATTTTCTCATTGATGCAAACATTGTTAAAAATTACAGAATTCGTCTGTTTAATTGTACCTTCTTTATGTTTTTTTTAAGTATTAAAATCAAAATGATTTAAGACACATTCTAGTTAATGACACTAAAATTATACATTTCGAATATTCGAAGCTATCTACATAAAAACATAACCACCTAAAATTAACAACATCACACATGAAAGCAGTGGTAACATTTTAAAATGCTTAACGTAAAGCGATTTTGTTCTGTGATGCCATCCAGCGTTGCTGAATTTAAAATCGCCAACGACTACCTGGAACAATGCGGAAGCGTTCTATGCGCGTTTCCACCGTCTTTTTAAAATTCTCTTCTTTCTTTTTTTTATCCTCCTCCCACAGCGGTAAGATGTGACACAAGGTCGGGAAAGTGGGATTTGAAAAACCAGCGCCCGAGAAAGTGAGCACTCTGGCATACAAAAAATGCCCAGACAGCTCCGTTTGGCATTCCTCGGTAGGAGCGCCCCAGGCAGTAAGCAATAAACTTACTTCTTCCCAAAGAGGGGAGGCAAAACCTTGGAAAGTTGACCTCCTAGAACTGCCCTGACAAACCCACAAACCGGCGCCATCAAGCCCCGAAGGCCAAGACGATACCGGTCTATAGGGTGTAGTATCCATCGGAACAGATACTACACTCTCAGCCAAAAGGCCAAGAAGTTCAATTCTCTTATTTCTCCAGATTTTTTGTTCATTTAGTTTTGACACCTGAGGATGATTCGACGAAGAATCGAAAACGTTCGTGAAACATGTGAAACCTTTAGTACATTTATTAATTTTTTTGATTTTAATACAAAAAAGACCATCAGAAAAATTGAACAAATAAAAATAGAAGAGGCTATTTGCCGGTCTCGGCAAAATAACGACCCCCTAGCCCCCACGTAGCCAGGGGGTTCCAGGGGGGCAAGCCCCCCCCCCCTGCAATTACATTTGCTCCCCCACCAATTTGTGATCCAAAAAATATTATAAATATAAATACTCTTATATTTCCTAGTCAACTATACTTCTTCATTATGAAGCAGTATTTACTTTTGTGTAATATATTTTACAGCAGGGCCGGATTAAGGGGCCACGGGGCTGGGGCTCTGGGCCACCTACCAAGAGAGGACCTCCCACCAATTTTTAACATAATTTCCGATTTCAAAAACGCTTCTTTGGATTTTATTTTGTTTAAAACTTAATTTTCCATTCCTGGTACTAATGATACCATAATAAATATTTACGGATTTTAAACTACCAGTTAAAATAAATCTATTGACCATAATAACATCTAAATATGATTTAAATTCATGTTACCTTGTAAAAAGAAAAAAAAGAAAAATGTACGTGTTCTCAAACTCAAACATAATTTCGCTAGTTTCAGATCAAGTGGCGAGGGAAACAAAGCCTCAAAGCTTTTCACCTATTTCCTGCTTGGTGAAAGAGATTGTCAGTGTATCTGTCTTTTTTGTCAACTTACCAGATATATATTTTTAAATATTGTTAATTCACACTATTTAATATTATAAATTATCAATTAAATAATTATAATCCAAATGATGCAATATAAACACAAAATTAATTCGCGGTGTTGTTCTGCCAGCTTCTTTTAAAGATATTTTTTTAATTTATAAAAGAAAGTGGTGTCTTCATTCAAAAGATAGAAACGAATACTAGCAACCTAAATTATTTTCAAATGAAAGTGGGAATTAGTTTAAAAAATAATTTTTGTATTTTATCACGAATCTCAAATACGTTTTTTTCTTTTTGTTGTTAGTTGCAACTATTAATTAAAAAAATTGTGAATGCTACATTCAACATTTTTGAAATTAACATAGAAAAAAATCCCAGATTTCACCCGAGATAAAGTTGAAAGAAAAACAGCATTGGTAGGGTATAAACCCCACGTACAAATAGAAGATTATAATAGAATTCTGTAGAGCTAGCAAGTTGCTACCTTATTTTACGAACTTTATGTTATTATTACTGTGTTTACTATGCTTTATGTGCTTTACTATACTGATGTTGTTATTTACATGTACCTACCGAAATACACAACAATATATTTAGATTATATAAAAGAAATTGAAATTTTGTATCTACTTATTTATATTTATATATCAGTACACACACACACTGAACCAAAACGTCACCCATATTAGAATATCAATATTAGTTTTGCCTCCCCCCCCCCTAAAAATGCCTTGCCCCCCTCTAAAAATGCCTTGCCCCCCCTAAAAATGCCTTGCCCCCCCTAAAAATGTCCCCCCCCCAAGTTAGAAGTCTGGTTACGTGCCTGCCCCCTAGTTATTCTGCCGGGACCGGCAAAATAACGAGGGAGTCGTTATTTTTCCTGTCAAACTGCATGCATCCTTTATTATGTAGTACTGTTTATGGCGACTACCATTCATTCTTTATGACGTCTTACTGTTTTTGGAAACTGCCATTCATCCTTTATTATGTAGTATCGATTTTGGCGACTACCATTCATCATTTATGACGTCGTACTGTTTTTTGGCAACTGCCATTCATCCTTTACTATGTAGTACTGTTTTTTGGCGACTACTATTCATCCTATGTTATTTATTTACATATATATATATATATATATATATATATATGCAAACATTGTTAAAAATAACAGAATTTGTCTGTTTAATTACACCTTTTTTATTTTTTCAATTTTTTTATGGTCTTTTTTGTATTCCAATTAAAAAAATAATACAAGTTCCCTAGGTCTTACGAACGTTTTCGATTCTTCGTCGAATTATCCTGAGGTGTCAAAAGCAAATTAACAAAAAAGCTGGAGAAAGAAGAGAATTTCAAAAAGACGGTGGAGAAACGCGCAGAGAACGTTTTCCGGATTGTTCCAGGAAGCCGTTGACAATTTAAATTCAGCAACGCTGGATGGCATCACAGAACAAAATCGCATTACGTTAAGCATTTTTAAATGTTACCACTACTTTCATATGTGATGTTCTTAATTTTAGATTGTTGTCTTTTTATGTAGATAGCTTCGAGTATTTTGTGAAACCTGTGGAACATTTTTTTATTATTATTATTTTAATACAAAAAAGACCATCAGAAAAATTGAAAAAATAAAAAAGGTATAATTAACCAGACGAATTCTGTTATCTTAAACAATGTTTGCATAAATGAGAAAATGCTGTCTAAATACGCACATACACACACACACATAGACACACACACATACACACACACACATATATATATATATATATATATATATATATATATATATATATATATATATATATATATGCAAACATGTTTAAATAACACGGAATTTTTGCTTACCAAGTAAATACAGTGTAACATTCACCCATGAACTTACACAGATACCCCCCCTAAAAAAAAACAGATAATAAAATTACCGCTTCATTTGATGTTGAAAGGTTATTTACAAATTTTCCAGTACACAAAACAATAGATATCATTATTGATAACATATACAAACCCATCCTTCCATCCACTAAAAATTGATCCTAAAACACTTAAAAAGTTATTATTAATTTGCACAACCGAAGTCCCTTTCTACGACATAAGGGAAACGTCTATACCCAAATTGATGGCGTTTCTATGGGATCGGTTCTCGAACCGACCTTCAGTAATGTTTACATGGCTGACCTCGAAAATAAAATATTTAATATAATTACTAAACCCTCCATTCATGCCCGCTACGTTGATGATCTTGTTTTAGCAGACAATAATGATGAAAAAACAAACTACAAGACATTTTTCAAAATAACCCCGTACTTACATTCATTTATGAGATTAACGTTAATAACAAAATTCAGTTTTTATATCCTCAGTGACTCTAACAATGACGCATTCATCACATCTCCCTATATAAAAAAAAACTGCCTCTATTAATACATGCATTTTAAGTTATAGAAACGAATGTTCATATCGATATAAAATTGCAACGATTAAAAATCTATTAAACCGTGCAAAGCTAATCTCTTCAACCCAAAAAATATAAATTCATAGCTATGTGGAAGATATATGGATTTATACTTTTCCTAAAGGTTTTAGTGAAAGTAATGCTGTTTTCCATCTCTTAAACTAGTTTCCCAATCTGAGCTTGAGAGTACAGTCTACCCTACTATTTAATCTATAGCTGGAAGGAGGATATATGTATTCATACCTCTCCCTAATGTATTAGTAAAAGTGATTCTGTTTTCTTTCTCTTAGACTAGTTGCCCAATAATATATCTGTTATAATAAAACTCAAATATCTTACGCACCCTCTACACATACTAGGAAAATAGAAAGTGTTTACCAAATATATGCGTCTTCTACAAAACCAATTGATCTACAAACCAATCCTATACAAAACATGCATGTACGACGGTTTCGGCATAAAACGACAACAATTGAGATACCGTCAAACCCAACAACAAATTCATCCGAGAGGATAACATTAACGTAAACGATGAAGACGAAGAAGAAATAATAAATAACAACACAAATATAAAGAAATGGTTATTTTATTATTGCCACTGCATGCTACCATACTTGAACTTTTCATATCTAACTGCATTTTAGAACCTTAAAAAGAATCCTCCAAATGCTCTCCGGCATTTGTGAAAATGAAAGAGAAATTATTCAATCAATGCGGTATTCTTCTTGTCTGTTTCTTTGATTCTTATCTCTTAGTCTGGTTTACGAAAGGACAAAATTCCGTGAATAAGACTTAGTGCTAGTATTTTATATATACTTATAGGCAAGGGGCGATAACTAAGTATGACTGAGTTATTTGCCCTTCTCGTCTGCTCAGACAGTTTCTTCCATTATTATATTGTTTACGTTTGGTTGTGTTTGTTAGTTTGGGAATAAAGTCTCTTTGTACCTTCAAATGGTTTCGTGTGATACTTTTTTTTTATTTATTGGCGTAGAGTTACCGTGTCTTATCGTCGTAATATTTCAATTCTTTTTGCGGCGTTTTGTTTAAGGGGAGATAAATCTCGTTAAGAATGTTTTCTTTATTACCTCCCTTGCGTATTCGGCTCTACTCTGACTTTTTATCTTATAAATTGGCGAACGGTTCAGCGAAAATTGTTTTTCAATTCGGCAGAGATCAGTTTATTTGCTTTTGTCAATTGTAAATCTGAGTGTTCTTTTTTTATAATTTTCTTTTTGTGTTTTTCATTTCAAGAACCTGGGTTCAATTTTGTGGGGTCGCATTTATATAAACATATGCTAGATATCATTTACCAATGACGTGGTGATCAGAGCTACTGACTATCGACTAGATGGTTGTTGGTTCGATCCCTGGCTTTGGATGTGTGCTGATCGAGCCACACTGAATAGCTGTTATACAGCGAAACAGTCCGGTCCGTGGAGTACTACATAATCCCCCGTTCTCGGGTGGAGTACTGTCGTAAATGATATTCTCTGTTACTAATTTAACGTAATGCAAAGCTCTTTCTAAATAAACAAATAGAGCACTGTAAAGTAACCGTCAATGTTTATATAAAAACACGATAGATATAATTTATTTGTATTCAAGTTCTTAATATAAGAGGTTAGTGTTAGTTAGGGTTAGGGTTTTAAAAAAACAGTTCGGTTTTTGTCCGGTTCAAAAGCTGTACCAGTACCTTCGCTTGTCTTCAGTACTATTTAGTTTGTTACCGGTTGTCTACGGTTATATTTGCTTTGTCTTCGGTACAATTTAGTGTATTGAAAAAATGTAAACTATAACGTCTTCAGTTTTAAAACATTTCCCTCCTTTTTTACTAAAAACGCCAAATTAATCTTTTCTTTTAAATTATGAAAAAATTAAAGCGCAAGACAAGTTCATCGCCCTTATTTTTTTTAATATCCTAACCCAACCCTAAACTAACCTAAACTTAATCGGGTTTTATCATGGCCACCGAGAGTTGACAAGGCCAAGCAACTAACTTCCTGCCCCCCTCTGACGTCACTGCATTCGGTGTCAAAACAAGGACCGTAGTAATAACAATAAGAAGGCATTTCGACTTCTCCATTCACTAAATAATCCATCAAAATTCAGGAAATCAACCAATTTTAATGAAATTTTCAGTATTTATTAATTAATGATCACGGAATATAATAAATCCATTACTTTATTATAAAGCTTGGTGCAAATGTATTATTTCTTGTAAACAAAAAACACCTTTACTAAAGTTATCCAAAATATCAAAACATGTTGACCATACGATATTGTAAATATTTAAAACAAAGCATTAGAAAACTTTAAAAATTGCATGTTTTTTTACATGCAATTTTTAAAGAAAAGAACACGATTCGAGTCATCTTGAAACTGATCTTTATTCAATATAAAGTTAAAGAAAATAATAATTCACGATCAAATACTGCAAAAAACTGAATTATGAATTTGTATTCGTTTCGCAACTACGCAACTACGGCAGTTGATTAACACACGCACGTCGGACGTCTAATCACACCGATGCAGTTTATAGACACTCCCTTGATCTTCTGAACATACTCCTTTTATTGTCCAAGTGTTCATCATCAGCCAATCGGTGGTCAGAAAAACAGTCACGTGAGGCCTGACGTCATCGCTCAATAATCGTACAAAAAACCACAGCCGCCATTAATTTAATTTCCGCCCTCCCCGCGATCATCCCAGCAGGTAAGACAACACGCGCAAACACGTGGTCGCTTTCTTCCTTCATTCTGTTCGACTTTACACTCCCCTCTGGTCTCAAGATCACACATGCGGCATTGCGGCCGCGGTCGTTTGTTACGGGCACTCCTACGGAGGGGGATTAGCTGGACTTCTTCATCTTCATCAGAGCTCTCAGGAGGGGTAACAGATCTGTCGCCATTAACGTTGCCAGCAGTCCTTCCATCAAGCTGGGCTCCATCGTCATTGGGGCTTTCAGAAGTGGCGCTGGAACTATCGCCATCTGTGCTGAGGGTCTCAGCCATGTCATCACGGCAATGGGGCATAGGTCGGATCCACATTTCATCATTGGATGATTCATCACTTTCGCTGTTCGATATTTAGTTTGTATCAAGGGCGGGCCGGACATCCTTCACATGCCGTGGAGTACCATCAACCAGCACAGCCTGCTCACTAATTATGCCGGTGATCCGTCCTCTTCTGAAACTGGTCGTACATCGGTTACTGGGAGGCCTTACCCAAACGGCGTCCCCCAACTTGTACCGTCCTTGCGTCCTCTTCTGATTAGGCAGGCAGGCGTCAATGCCCTTAACACGCACTCGATAGCAATGTATCGCATTAGCAGGTGCACTTTCAGCAGTCGCGTCATCCTTTGGTGTCGTATTGTACCTATATACTGCCTCTGCAATCGTACATTGCTTCCTTGCTGCTATCCTCTTCACACTTCGGTGGCACCGCTCCGCTATACCGTTGCCACTCGGTACATATGCACACCTGTGTCTAAGCCGGATCTCCCACTCGTCTACAAAACGCCTGAATTCTCTGCCGCAAAAGGCTGTGTCGTTGTCAGTGAGAATCTCTTCAGGTGGCCCCCGCTCGTAAAATATGGACTCTAATTGACGGATGACACTAGCCGAGTCCTGTCTTGTTAATAATCGCCAGATCGCAAACCTCGTTGGTCCGCAATCGATCAGTGTGAGGAAGTGCTGACCACCATAATGGGTTATGTCCATGCCCAGTCGGCTCCAATTCTCGTCGACTTCCAGCCGACCTTTCTGCCATTTGGTGGGAGCAGGGTCGATTGACTGGCATATTTGGCATTCTACTTTGCTTTTGGACACGGACGGGTTGGTTAAGCGTACGAAATAATACGTCCGTCTCACTCCGGGGTGTCCACTGTCATGGTGTACCTTCTTGATTTTACCCGTCTCCTCAACAGAGGCAGCACATAAAGACCCTGGTTCGGCTTCTTTCTTCATTGCGTCGAACCATCTCTGGGGCACACGGGTAAGTCTATCGGCAAGATTGCAGGTTGAAGTGACAAGCACCGCATTCACCGATAGGTCGTACTCTTCCACCAACTTCCTTATTGTCTCCAACCTTCGTCTGATTAGCATTTCGGAAGCCGCCTTGGTGCACACTCTCGCTTTGCCTGTTAGTGTGTCAAGTATCCAGTGGTATACGCACAGCTAATCTGTGTGTATGCATAATTCTTTGACTTTCCACTGGAGTGCCAAGTTTATTCCTTTTGTTACCGCATCCAACTCCGCCAGGTTGATGTGAGCAGCATCATCCATTGGTCGCAACCAGCAGGCGTCCTCAATCACGGACCCGTTCATCTCCAATAGCGCCCCGATCGCGAGGGAGCTCGCATCCACCCACACATTTAGCCTGTCTCCCTGGACGCACCAATCTCTTTTAGCGGGGTCCTCCTGCTCGACTCTTGTGATGGTCTCCTTCACCATGCGCCGCAACAAATTGTCCACCGTTTCGTCATCCCAACCTTTGGTAACTGCACTCGCCCTCCTCTTCATGATGGCTGTCGCGGCCCGAGTCCATCCACCTACTGGTAGGTGTCCCACCAGTTTTCCACACAGGGAAAATATAGCCCGCCTCGTAAGGACATGGGGCACTTCAGGAAATGCAGTTCCGCGCCCCCACTTCAAGGTCCCTCGCTCCTGTTGAACGCTCACCCCTAAGACACGAGCGCCATCCTCCAAGCGTTCTGGATCCTTACACATCAGTCCAAGTTCGGCTAGCTTGGCCCTCACACGTGATGACGGCACAATGTCTTCATCCACGTATATGTCGTCAAGGTATGCTGATGTCCCTTCTTTTACGGTCTTATCCTGTGACAATGCAGCATTGACAATCGTCTTCATTATTTGGGGCGCAACGTTCAGCCCAAAGCCCAGTCTTGTGAGGCAATACCTCCTACCGGCAAACACTACCGTCTGAAACGGCCACATTGTCTCGTTAACTCGGACCTGCAGATATGCCCTTCTCAGATCCAACAGGGACACATTAGAACCCAGCTGGCGCCACTCTCGTAGTTTGCTAGCACACACGTCAGCATCAGCTGTAAACGGATCGACATGCGAGTTCAGTTCTCGGTAGTTCATTACCGGCCTGACTTTGGCTTTGTTGTGCTGAGCGACCGTCATTAATGGGATCAGACCCTTAGGAGGTCCAAGTTTTTTGTATGGGTAGGGAATCAGCCAGCCATCCTCGATCCATTTGCGAAATTCCTCTTCGTACGCGGGCCTCATGTGGTCGGGCACATGGTATTCAGTTATTCCATTCTGCAGTTTGGCTGGTTCACTGTTTTTCGACCACTTCCATGAGGCAGTCCAAACCCTCTTTTGCTCGTCAAATTCGACGCTGAAGTCTGGTTGGTCGATCCTTAGCGCAGCACACACTGGGGCTTTCTCCTGAAAATGTACCGCCCCTGTCACCGTTATATGGACACCACCAAGGGCTCTGATGGCATCATATCCTAGGAGCAGGTCAAAACTCAGGGGTTTTTCGAGCACTACCAGCGCCTCTAGGTTAGCGGAGCTTCCATTTTTCGTCCGTATAGTTACATTGCCCACGCCGCAACATGTGCGCGTCTCTCCACTGATGGTAGTCACTCTGACGTTCTTCTTTCTCCAAATGTGGCAGAGATCTGCACATACGATAGTGCGGGAGCACCCGGAATCGAGGAGTGCTGAGCACAGTGTTTCGTTGATATATATCGGGATGATCGGCAGCGTCTCATTTAATTTCTGCGTGGGGAAGAGGTCGACGCTGACACCTTGTCCCCGGTTCCGTTTCCCGGACAGTCTTGAGCTATATGGCCAGCTTCCTTACACCGGTAGCAGCGAACAGCCATTGCTTGTTGCCGGCAGTTCCTTGCGATGTGGCCCTGTCCATTGCATCTGTAGCATACGATTCCACCACGTGGACCGGGTCCTTGATACGGTTTCTTATCATTCGGTGTGGACTGAGCAGCAGCACTTACTGGTTCCCTCATTTCGGAGTAATTCTTCATTACAGTCCTGGCCCGATCTACTAGGTCATTAAGGGGCAGCGAATCTGCACTTGAGCTAGCTCGTAGCAGTTGCTTCGCTCCTGTCGGGAGTCCCGCTAGGAATTTGCATGCTAAGGCTCGCTCAGGCAGTCCACCAAACAACACTGTCAACTTCGTCAGCTCTGCCAAGTACACATCGACCGTTTCGCCCGGACGTAAGGTCCTTGCCTCAAGTTGCTCCCAAGCAGTGGTGGGGTCAATCGCAAACGCCTTGAACAGTGCCACCTTGATTTTCTCGTAGTCCTGTTTGCCCTCATGGCTGAGCTGTTGATACACCGCAAAGGCGCCGCCGGACAAGCGCAGAGGAACATGTTCGATGTTTTTTACGCCAGACAAAAGGCAATGTAATTCCACCTTTTCCACCCAGTCAATTACCGGGTTCGATCCATCAAACTCTGGTATTAATTTGAGGTCAATTTTTTCCCCCATTTCGCCGAAATAGCTTGTATTCGTTTCGCAACTACGCAACTACGGCAGTTGATTAACACAGGCACGTCGGACGTCTAATCACACTGATGCAGTTGATAGACACTCCCGTGATCTTCTGAATATACTCCTTTTATTGTCCAAGTGTTCATCATCAGCCAATCGGTGGTCAGAAAAACAGTCACGTGAGGCCTGACGTCATCGCTCAATAATCGTACAAAAACCACAGCCGCCATTAATTTAATTTCCGCCCTCCCCGCGATCATCCCAGCAGGTAAGACAACACGCGCAAACACGTGGTCACTTTCTTCCTTCATTCTGTTCGACTTTACAGAATTACCATTATTTAAACTTCTAACCCAATCAATCGTAAGTAATTCAGACTTTGAAATTTGTTTAAAAATTATACAAAAAAAGTTCAATGTTAACTGTTTGTTTAATAATGGAATCTAAATCAACCAATTTTAAAATAATTTCGCGCTTTTTAAAATTTCATTTCATAATTCACAAAGTTAAAATGTCTACTGCATATGTTTGGATTTTCAAAAGAGAAAGAATTACTGCAAATATGTATACACGTAATAATGTTTACACCGACTAAATATAGTGTAGTAAGTGTGAATTTTTTTTAATTATATAAAAAATCAAGTCTGAATTACTTATTCATTATTTGATAAAAAAGTAGTGTTCCATTTTTTTATTACTTTTTTCGATGTCTTAAGTGTAGTATAGTTTATCTTTTCTCTGTACTTTTGTAGATTAAATAAATGAAATAATAACATCATATTTAATCAAAATTTTCACAAAAAATATTAATTAAACAATGCTTTATTCAATGATAATATCGTTAATTCTTCGAGTTATACTGATTTTATTAACAAGAGTGTAGGGGCATTTTCCGTAATATATACGAAATAGTTTAAAAAAAAAAATATTTTAAACATATACAGATCTTACTTTCATTAAAAAAAAATCATGGATTTTTTTTATATATATAAAAATATACGTTTAGTAAAGGTGTATTTTGTTTTTAAAAAAATAATGCATTTTCACTAAGATTTAAAAAAATGTTTCACTCTCTCCTGTGCTTGTTTATTAATAAATATTGAAAATTTCATTAAACTTGGTTGATTTCCTGAATTTTGGTGAATTTTTAAGTGAAGGGAGGGTCAAAATGTTTTTACATTTTGGGGATCGGCCTTTGATTTTGCACGTACCTATCTCTTAATAGCAAGATAGTCTTGGTCGTTCCATTATTAAACAGACAGTTAACATTGAACTTTTTTTTTGTATAATTTTTAAACAAATTTCAAAGTCTGAATTACTTACGGTTGATTGGGTTAGAAGTTTAAATAATGGTAATTCATAATTCAGTTTTTTGCAGTATTTAATCGTGAATGATTATTTTCTTTAAATTTATATTGAATAAAGATCAGTTTCAGGATAAGTCGAATCGTGTTCTTTTTCTTTTTTTACATGCAATTTTTAAAGTTTTCTAATGCTTTGTTTTAAATATTTACAATATCGTATGGTCAACATGTTTTGATATTTTGGATAACTTTAGTAAAGGTGTTTTTTGTTTACAAGAAATAATACATTTGCACCAAGGTTTCTAATGAAGTAATAGATTTATTATATTCCGTGATCATTAATTAATAAATACTGAAAATCTCATTAAAATTGGTTGATTTCCTGAATTTTGATGGATTATTTAGTGGATAGAGAAGTCGAAATGCCTTCTTATTGTCATTACGACCGTCCTTGTTTTGACACAGAATGCAGTGACGTCATTTTCTAGCCAACCGGCCTGTAGTAACTCTCGGTGGCCACGGTTTTGTTCGGTTCAAAAGCTGCACCAGTTTAATAAAAATTAAAGAACGAAAAAAAAATCTAATAAAATCGTTGTTTCATTGATTATATTCTTTACAATCTTTAGTTTATTAATAAAAAACACAATTTATCTAAAAATATTTTTTTAACTTTTCAGTGAAATAAATAAAAAAGATTTCATTGATTTTCTTCGTCAAAAAAATAAATAAATCGTCATAAAAATAAACATACAGTTAATGTTTTGGTACTACTCCGGGGTTTGCGCCAATTTCCGTGACTGCTCGGTAGCAGCGATCCGACAGCTCACGGAAGCGTCCGAGACCTGCCGAGTCGAACACGAGGCTGTAAAAAAAAAAATGGACAAACAAACAAAAAATGTCTGTCGCGCAACCCTAACCGGCGACTCGGAGGCCCAGGGCATACGGTGGAAATAGACGAGTCTCTATTCAACCGCCGAAAAAAAAACAAAAACAATGCTGGCCGTGTTTTCTCCAGCCGCTCTGTCGACCCTGCAGAGAAGGAGCGGTTTCCTGGTGACAGTGCCTTACAGGAATGCCGAAACCCTAACTCTTCCAATAATCAAGCCAGTACCTGGGACGACGGTAGTATCCGATTGCTGGAGGGCGTATAACAGTCTTTTGCTCAGCCTAACAAAACAAGCGGCAGCAAAAGTAGCAGTAAACCCTGAACATCTACGAGAAAATATACGTAATTCTCCCCCCCCCCTAAAAAAAAATATAAAAGAAGAACTTGCCTAATTCTTTGCTTTATGTAACACGAAACACATAAAAAATACATAAAAATGTTTCATTTTTCCCACGAAAACAATAATAAAAAAAGTGTATTTATAGTTCTTCAGCTATGGGTTTGTTAATTTCTTTCATTTTTTTTAATAAAAATATATGAATTTTTTTTCTTTCCGTATATTCATAGTCTTATATTGTTGTCGTCTGCCAATCTTCCATTTTTTTTGCACGATTTTTAGGTTTTGTTTATACAGCCGCGTTTTCGTCTCGACAGTCTCGTTTTCGACTCGGCAAAGTTACTAAAAGTGACTAAAAATGACAAAATAAAAAATCTCATCTGGAAACTGCGAAATCTCAAAAAGAAGGATTTGATTTTAAATAATGAAAATTGTTATTTAAAGATTATAAAAATTCGAAGAAAATCATATAAAATCATATAAAAAAATGTAACTGATCTTTTTCTTTAAATTGTAATGCCGCGATAATATGCTCGTTACTTCAATTTGTTTACCTTGGTCTGTCATGAGGTATCGATGAAATGTGGGTTGTTTCGTCTGTAAATTTGCATTTCAAATCGATCTTGTACATTTCGATTGACTGGTTGACTGCAATGAAATAATTCCCTGTTTTTTGCAATGTCTATGGCGGCAATAAAAACTTCATGTATATATATATATATATATATATATATATATATTGTGTATTTAGGCAGCATTTTCTCATTGATGCAAACATTGTTAAAAATTACAGAATTCGTCTGTTTAATTGTACCTTCTTTATGTTTTTTTAAGTATTAAAATCAAAATGATTTAAGACACATTCTAGTTAATAACACTAAAATTATACATTCCGAATATTCGAAGTTATCTACATAAAAACATAACCACCTAAAATTAACAACATCACACATGAAAGCAGTGGTAACATTTTAAAATGCTTAACGTAAAGCGATTTTGTTCTGTGATGCCATCCAGCGTTGCTGAATTTAAAATCGCCAACGACTTCGTGGAACAATGCGGAAACGTTCTATGCGCGTTTCCACCGTCTTTTTAAAATTCTCTTCTTTCTTTTTTTTTATCCTCCTCCTACAGCGGTAAGATGTGACACAAGGTCGGGAAAGTGGGATTTGAAAAACCAGCGCCCGAGAAAGTGAGCACTCTGGCCTACAAAAAATGCCTAGACAGCCCCGTTTGGCATTCCTCGGTAGGAGCGCCTCAGGCAGTAAGCAATAAACTTACTTCTCCCCAAAGAGGGGAGGCTAAGCCTGGGAGGGTGGACCTCCTAGACCAACACAGGACAACCCCACAAACCCACAAACCGGCGCCATCAAGCCCCGAAGGCCAAGACGATACCGGTCTATAGGGTGTAGTATCCATCGGAACAGATACTACACTCTCAGCCAAAAGGCCAAGAAGTTCAATTCTTTTCTTTCTCCAGATTTTTGTTCATTTAGTTTTGACACCTGAGGATGATTTGACGAAGAATCGAAAACGTTCGTGAAACACGTGAAACCTATGGTACATTTATTAATTTTTTTGATTTTAATACAAAAAAGACATTGAACAAATAAAAATAGAAGAGGCTATTTTGCCGGTCCCGGCAAAATAACGACCCCCTAGTTATTCTGCCGGGACCGGCAAAATAACGAGGGAGTCGTTATTTTTCCTGTCAAACTGCCATTCATCCTTTATTATGTAGTACTGTTTATGGCGACTACCATTCATTCTTTATGACGTCTTACTGTTTTTGGCAACTGCCATTCATCCTTTACTATGTAGTACTGTTTTTTGGCGACTACTATTCATCCTATGTTATTTATTTACAAATATATATATATATATATATATATATATATATATATATATAGTAATCCAGGTAGGGTAAAAATCCACAGGGTAGAAATCCAAAGGGAATCAAACCGGGTTTATAAAAGAGTGCTCAATAAAAATATAGAGCTGTATTGTGAATGCTTTTATTCAAACATGTACAAGGTCTGCTACACTGGTATGTCGATGTTATCGATCTACAGCTCTCAAGAGCTGAGGTCTCATCAGGCAGAAAATTGTTTTTTGATTCAAACTGGTTGCTGAATTCCAGGGAGAATGAAGTCAAGCAAAAAAGAAGAGGAGAAAGAAATAAAAGTCATGTGACCGATTTATATATATATATATATATATATATATATATATATATATATATATATTATATATATATATATATATATATATATATATATATATATATATATATATATGCAAACATTGTTAAAAATAACAGAATTTGTCTGTTTAATTACACCTTTTTTATTTTTTCAATTTTTTAATGGTCTTGTTTGTATTCCAATTAAAAAAATAATACAAGTTCCATAGGTTTTACGAACGTTTTCGATTCTTCGTCGAATTATTCTGAGGTGTCAGAAGCAAATGAACAAAAAAGCTGGAGAAAGAAGAGAATTTCAAAAAGACGGTGGAGAAACGCGCAGAGAACGTTTTCCGGATTGTTCCAGGAAGCCGTTGACAATTTAAATTCAGCAACGCTAGATGGCATCACAGAACAAAATCGCATTACGTTAAGCATTTTAAAATGTTACCACTACTTTCATATGTGATGTTCTTAATTTGAGATTGTTGTCTTTTTATGTAGATAGCTTCGAGTATTTTGTGAAACCTGTGGAACATTTATTTATTTTTATTTTAATACAAAAAAGACCATCAGAAAAATTGAAAAAATAAAAAAAGTATAATTAACCAGACGAATCCTGTTATCTTAAACAATGTTTGCATAAATGAGAAAATGCTGTCTAAATACGCGCACACACACACACGCATATATATATATATATATATATATATATATATATATATATATATATATATATATATATATATATATATATATATATATATATATATGTGCGTGTGTGTGTGTGCGCGTATTTAGACAGCATTTTCTCATTTATGCAAACATTGTTTAAGATAACAGGATTCGTCTGGTTAATTATACTTTTTTTATTTTTTCAATTTTTCTGATGGTCTTTTTTGTATATATATATATATATATATATATATATATATATATATATATATATATATATATATATATATATATATATATATATCCTAGTTGAAGTATGTGTCCCTAATGATGCAGGATTTAACAGAGCAGAAAGGGAAAAGATTACGAAATACCAAGGTCTTATGTACGACATGAAAAGAAACTGGAATCTTAGGAAAATCTCCATCATACCAGTAATTATAGGAGCAACAGGACTAATGAAGAAGAGTTTCAAGAGCTATCTGGCGAGTATACCCGGTGAACCGAGTGCAAGAGAAATACAAACCACTGCGCTTAAACGGACGGTTAGAATCTTAAAACGATCTCTAGGCTGGAATGTCTGAAATAGCCGATGAATGTCTGGCATCCGGTAGGATGCCCATCTCCAGCAAAAACATAAAGATAAGAAATATATATATATATATATATATATATATATATATATATATATATATATATATTAGCTACATGCAAAATCAATGGCCGATTCCCAAAATGAAAAACCATTTTGACCCCCCCTTTACTTAAAAATACACTAAAATTCAGGAAATCAACCAATTTTACTGAAATTTTCAATATTTATTAATCAACAATCACGGAATATAATGAAACCATTATTTTTTTTTAAATCTTAGTGAAAATGTATTATTTTTTAAAAAGAAATACACCTTTACTAAAGTTATATTTTTATATATTAATAAAAAAATGCATGATTTCTTAACTTATGTTATCTTGCTTATGTAAATAAAGGATCGTAGATGTTAACAATTAAAAATAATTTTCAAAATATTTCGTATATATTACGAAAAAGGCCAGTAAATACCGTGTTAATAAAATCACTATAACTCGAAGAAAAATTAATTTTTTGAATTAGCGATATTATTATTGAATAAAGCATTGTTTAATCAATATTTTCACCAAAAAATAATATAATTGCAAAAAATATTTCATGTGATTTTAATGATTAGAGTTTTTGGAAAAATAAAAAATACGACATAATTATATTTCTCTTTCTATAAAGGAACGTGGCATCATCAGCGCAAGAAATTGTTTTTTATAATCTTGAAAATAAACCAAAAATTGACAAATTTGAGATCCAGGAACTTAACGAAAAAAAGAATTAAAAAAATTGAATAATTTCTACTAACGATGAACTTTCATTGGTATGGTAGCCCCGTTCTGTTAGCCTTCCAACTCACTTTTACAGCGCACTCAAATTTTTTTTTTTTAGAGATTTAACAATTTCGTTCATTTCACAATTCATCATCAATTATTTGGAAAGATTTGTATTTGTTTTGTCTTTTTTCATTAATAAATATTTAAGTTAAAAATAATTATTTATTAATAAATAAAGAGAATTAAAACATGACATTTTCTTTCAAAATTGAATTCTGTTTATCAATAAATAACTGTTTTAACTTTTTTTTCAATGAATAAAATGTCAGTGTAGTCATTGAATTTAATTTACTTTTCACACTTAAAATATAAAAATAAAAACACTTTATTTTTAAAAGAATCAATGTAATTTATCGTTACGACACGTTAAGAATGAATCGAGTAACTAAAGTTTTAAATCATGTAAAAAAATTGATAAAATTGACGCAGTTCGTAACGTAAAAATATTTTTAACATTTAAAAAATAGTTTTATTTCAAATTCTAAGGAAAAACATTGGTAAACAGACGTCATCAATAATTTCAGAGTATTACGAAATTAAAAACTGAACCTTTTCAGTTAAAAATAATTGCGTACACTCACAAATAATTAAATAAGCATTTCCTTTTTTATTATAAAAAAATAGGGTACTTAAATTTGTTTATAACCTTAAAAAGAATAAAGAAATTAATGGATAATAATTTTTCAAATTCTATAAACTATTATTACATTTTTATATATAAAGTTAAAAATGATAAATTATGACATTTTTTGTCTTCCATATATTTTGCATAGCGATGCCAGTTTGTAAACAGCGTCATTTTCCGATGAAGTTATGGCGGATTTTACTCATTTATCACATTTGAAGGGCTAATTTTGCTAATTTTTAGTCAAACGTGGGATTTTTTTTTTAATTCAGTGTCTTATGACTTTAATTTAATAATTATCTTTGAAATAGTTCCCAAAAACTTATATTTATCTTTTAAGGGATTTTTACAAGTAATTTTTTCAAAGTTCAAAATTCATTGAATTTTTGAGGTTTTTGACCGTCGTAATTACATATTTTATTATAATTTATTTTTCACACATAAATATGTAGTTTTTTTCGTTTAGAGATTAAGTTTAGGCTTTTATCTTTCAAACACAATCAAAGTTTACACGGAAACTAATTAAATAATTAATGATAAGCGCTTTTTAATAAGCATAGTCCGTACAAGAAGCCGCCATGTTTGCACGTACCAATATATATATATATATATATATATATATATATATATATATATATATATATATATATATATGCAAACATTATAAAATAACACGGAATTTTTGCTTGATAAACCTTTTTTTTATTTTTTCAATTTTACGAATAGTCCATTTAGTATTTCGGTCAAATTGGTGTATGTAAGTTCCGCGGCTTTTTTGTTTTATGTTTCTTTCTTTTTTTTCTGCGAGTAATTTATCAAGTAAATACAGTGTAAAATTCACCCATGAACTTATACAGATACTCCCCCCCCCAAAAAAAAAACAGATAATAAAATGACCGATCACTTGATGTTGAAAGGTTATTTACAAATTTTCCAGTACACAAAACAATAGATATCATTATTGATAACATATACAAACCCATCCTTCCATCCACTAAAAATTGATCCTAAAACACTTAAAAAGTTATTATTAATTTGCACAACCGAAGTCCCTTTCTAGGACATAAGGGAAACGTCTATACCCAAATTGATGGGATCGGTTCTCGAACCGACCTTCAGTAATGTTTACATGGCTGACCTCGAAAATAAAATATTTAATATAATTACTAACCCCTCCATTTATGTCCGCTGCATTGATGATCTTGTTTTAGCAGACAATAATGATGAAAAAAAAAATACAAGACATTTTTCAAAATAACCCCGTACTTACATTCATTTATGAGATTAACGTTAATAACAAAATTCCGTTTTTATGTCCTCAGTGACTCTAACAATGACGCATTCATCACATCTCCCTATAAAAACTACCTCTATTAATACATGCATTTTAAGTTATAGAAACGAATGTTCATATCGATATAAAATTGCAATGATTAAAAATCTATTAAACCGTGCAAAGCTAATCTCTTCAACCCCAAAAATATAAATTCATAGCTATGTGGAAGATATATGGATGTATACCTTTCCTAAAGGTTTTAGTGAAAGTAATGCTGTTTTCCATCTCTTAAACTAGTTTCCCAATCTAGGCTTGAGAGTACAGTCTACCCTACTATTTAATCTATAGCTGAAAGGAGGATATATGTATTCATACCTCTCCCTTATGTATTAGTGAAAGTGATTCTGTTTTCCTTCTCTTAGACTAGTTGCCCAATAATATATCTGTTATAATAAAACTCAAATATCTTACGCACCCTCTACACATACTAGGAAAGTAGAAAGTGTTTACCAAATATATGCGTCTTCTACAAAACCAATTGATCTACAAACCAATCCTATACAAAACATGCATGTACGACGGTTTCGGCATAAAACGACAACAATTGAGATACCGTCAAACCCAACAACAAATTCATCCGAGAGGATAACATTAACGTAAACGATGAAGAGGAAGAAGAAATAATAAATAACAACACAAATATAAAGAAATGGTTATTTTATTATTGCCACTGCATGCTACCATACTTGAACTTTTCATATCTAACTGCATTTTGCATTCGCCCCTCCCCCAATGTGCACAGTCGTCAAACAGCATTCCGTTTCTTGTCTCTTTCTCGTGTTTGATTTGACCTAATATCTAACTCTCTTTGTTTTATCGCTTTTTAATGATATGCGGGGGGGGCACTTTGGTGATCGTCGCATCAGTAAGAGGTGTGATTCTGAATGAATAGGTTCACATTCATCGGACATATATCCCATCAGATATTTATCTTTGGGCTGAGCTTATCTCAAAGATAATGTCAGTGGAGGTCTGGATGGTGCTTGTAGCAGACGAATTTACCCATAGGTGTTGAAAATAAAAGTGCGTAAACTCGTTTCTGCGCACACCGCTTTGCGCACGAATCTGCCAGAATTAATAAAAACAAATAATAATATTTTGAACCAATCAGAGGATTTTTCTGAATTTATAGAAATTGTCCTTTGGGGGCCACCTTGACCCCATATAAACCCAGATTTTTCTTTCAACTGCATGTTTAGCCCTAATCCACGAGAGATCTAACATCAACGTTTCTACAGTCCCATCGCTCCTCTGTAGGGCCTTAGCAATGCTGAAAAACGCCTTTTCTAAACTCACGCACACATAGCCACACTGACATCAACGCACACACATACACAATGCATTAACTCTTTCATTGTCTTATACATAAGCACGCTAAAGGCGACATACACTGTTTGAACCCCGTTTCAATGTCTGCATATTTAAAACAAACTTATAAACTTAACCATTTTAATACTTCATACATTTCTCACTGAACTTTCTAATATGAAAACAAATGATTATTAACTCTATTTAATAACTTTTAATGAAATATAACTGATGTAATTGAGTGAGGAAGTTTTGATTACGATTTTTCAGACTCGTGAATAATTCACAGCCCTTAAATTATCGACTCAGGCTTCCTCGATATGTCAACCAATGAATGAATCCCCTTTTTCGGCAAAGACACTCAAATATGAACAGTTATTCTATGTTTTCGTATGTGATATCTACATCTTTTGCCCCATAAAGCATAAAAAGGAAGCAGGGGACTTGTCGGCACATGTTCCCCTACGCATACAAAAAGGGGGGTGCAGACGGCGACGGTTGTCATAAGTGGGTCAACAAGAAGTTTGACAGACAGGCTTTCATGAGTCAGCCCACGCATTTGCGGGGGCGGAAGATTCATCCAATCAAATGAGAGAATACCCTAGCTAATGGACAGGATAGCGGGAATATCGAAGCAAGAGAAAATACCGGAGAAGGTCCCGGACCAGCGTAAAGAGCGGACGTCTCTGTCATATTCAAACAATTTATCCCCGCACACAAAATCAAAAAATAGGAAAAGAGGAATTCGAAAATTAACGCTTAAGAAATACAGCGACATTTAATACGGCTGTCTACCGGTCACAAAAGAAAACCCTGGTCCAACAAAATTGATTACGACAGACCAGTCAATCAAATGACCTCTCCAACGTCGAGATTACGTATATCTCGGGACTCTAAAACAGCTCGTTAAGAACGGACCACAGAATCTAAAATTCTGTGAAAATATCCTTCCCTCCGCCGTCAAACCAAAAAGGTATGTGTTTACGACATTAAGACCAAAAAAAGAAAAAGAAAGAAATACTATATTAATTCGTCCTAAATCAAACTTTCATATTGTTTATATTGTCGTGTTAAATGATCTCATTCAATCGTTCCCCGCGATTTTAACACATTTACCTTTATATCTTGATCTCCCGTTGGAGGAAAAGGACTTCTCATTTTGTTTTCCTCGAATTTCGTAAGAAAAAAACTTCCTATTTTCATTTTCATAAAGGCTATAAGCCTTCTTAATTGCTATATTTGAACTTTTAATTCTGATCAACTTTCTCGGAATAACAAAAACCAGCTTCCTATAGATAACTCCGTTTGTGCAAAGGAATACCAGTTGATCTTTTGAAAAAAAATAATAATAAATAAATAAATACTTGTTATGTATTGTTAATTTGTCTTGGTTGTTTATACAATATATGTTTATAATTTGTGATACGATGTGTTATTCATTTTTATGGAGTACGGGTTGATTTCCTTTCATCGGGTTTTCAACCTTTGCACATTTTACATTCGTGGCGGAACTACGTGTAGGTAACGTTCAGTGTCTTAGTACCACAATCATAACATTGGTGTCATAAGTTACGGTCTCTTCCCAAAAGAGCAACGTACCCGCGCAGGAACGCGCGATAACAAGTTTAACAATTATAACATTTTCGACATAATTATAACATTGGTCTCAGAAGTAACGGTCTCTTCACAAAAGAGTAACGTACCCACACTGAAACGCACGAGGTCGATTTTCGACACAATTATAACATTGGTATTATAAAGCTGGTTTCCGAGAATAAACAAAAATATTTTTTAAAAATTTAAAAATGTATATTAAGAAGGAGCTGTGAACTTTAACTCGTCAAGCAACGAGACAAACAAAATAATAATTTAATAGAGGATTGCCACAAAGATGGGTTACTCCCGACTCACTGAAGGACAGTTACTGAGTCTTATTAAAGACCAGAAAGCTGAGCTATTTAGGCTCAGGCAAAAGACAACACAAGCGTCAGACTCCGTGATAAGAGAAATGGCGGAGGATTTAAACAATCTGCTGATAGCAATGAAGTCGGCGATCCCGACGCCAACGCAGTCCAGTCATCAAGCTGATTATAATTTGCGCGATTCCATGCGTCATATTCGCTCGTTCCAGCCGGGTGTCGACGTGAACAAGTTCATCACTGACCTAAACAAGGCCTATGCTATTCACGTACGACCGAAGCGTCAAGAATACCCCAAATTGGAGGATGAATTTTTAAAGGTGGCTAAGCAGTTGCTTAACGAGGAAATATTCCAGCAGATGGAAGATTCAGCACATGAGACAACATCATTCGACCAGCTAAAGGCTTACCTGTTGTTGGCACACGGTAGCCACATGTCGAATTTTCAGCACTTGAGCCTTGCGTGGGACCTTCAGCATAAGGAGGGCGAAAGGCTGACAGATTTCGCGGGAAGACTAGAAAACAGAATGAGGGAGGCGGCAGTCCACATAAAGGACAAATATTAAAAAAAAGACAAGCAGACCGAAATGTCGGCGGACACGTTTTTTTCATTGATGGGTGCCATGCTAATGAGTGAGAAGGTGAAGTTGTGGGCATCGAATGTTTTCCCACACGTAGTGAAAACTATGGGCAGACACTACACTGTTAGAAGCATAGCAAATGAGGCTCAAAAGTATCTGGACAGGGGCATTCAGTTAAATTCTTCTCCGGTAGCGAAGCCGGTAGCGAAGCCGGTAGCTTACGTGGCACAAAAATGGCGTCAGCACAGAAGCCCCCAGAACGGACATTCTAAACCCAGACCAAGGTACAGAGGCGACACAATGCCCAAACCAGCCGAAGCCAAGAAAAAGCTATTCCAGCAAAATAAAAGGCAGGCATACCCACAGAACAGAGCGATGGTCAAATAGCGACAGCCAAATGTCCCAAATAGGATGTACAGTACAGAGGCAATAACAGCTGGTGAAACACCCAGTCGTGGTATATACCAGCGATCGGTACAGACCCACACCGCCATAGCGAGGGACAAGGATCGAGTGAACACCCATACTCATTCAGAGGAAGAAGATTTTCTTCACGGCGCGGGCGAGATGTGATGCTCCGATCCACGTCTAATATTATAAAAGAAAAACATCACCTCTACAACGTTCAGCAGGATAGGGGACCAGGTTCTCCATTCACGAAGGTAGCAGTCGACATCCAAGGACATACAATTCATGCAGTAGCGATGATCGACTCAGAGTGTTCGGTAACGATCATACCCAGTCACCTTATCCCTGGCGAGTTAAAGAAACATATGACGACATCGTCAGTGGACATAGCGGGCATCAATGGAAATATACGAGCTAGCGCCGAAATTCATGCGACATTACCATAGGCGATGCCGGATCACCAAAGTTTGAGGAGGTAACGGTTCTCCTTGTTTCTATCGATATACCGATATTGTTGGGTCAGGACATTTTGAGACACGAGTCTGTGGCAGAGTATAGCATTAACAATGCTGAAAACAATATATCCTTTACTCGCATTAAAAAATAGGGGCAGATAACTCACAAGGCATTGCTTCTAGCAGACGAGGCAAGGGAAACAACTCGTCATCATACTACCACGATTACAGTGATATCTCCTACAATTGATGCTTCTTTGCCTCAGAAGCGGAAACGGCTGAAATAACATTTGAATGTACAGCTGCCACAGCATTCAAATACGGAAGACATTGATAACGCACAGCTCATGCGAGTCGACCACACACGACAGAACACGGAGGCATGTAAGACTTTTACCAGAGCATTTTTGACAGTTAGCTCCGAAGTTGACACGGCGGCCGACAACATATGTGATCGAGTCAACATAGCAGCAGAGCAGTCAGCGGACGACACACTGGCGAGCATTATTAAGTCTCTGCACAACGGGAAGTTGGACAGCAACTTCAAGATTGATGGACAGGACCATAGAGCCGACATGTTCATGAAGCACATCAGCAAATTCTACCTGGAGCCTGGCACATCAGTTCTCATGATACGGGATAGTAACATGACGCTTAAGTTGGTGGTGCCTTACCGAGCAAGAAGTGCATATCTGCACCAGGCCCATGACTATATTAACCATTCAGGAATATCGCGCATGCGAGACCATCTAAAAGATTTCTGGTGGGAATACAAGAACAGGCGTATGTTGAGTCACGTATGACCTGCGCCAAACGGAAAGGGAACTACGGTCGTCAGGGTCACACTCAGCCTGGCCACTGTAAAAGAAGCAAAAGACCTTTCCGCGTCATGTATACGGATTTCGTGGAGATGCCTTCGTCCGAGGGCAAGCGGTACATTTTGACAATTCTTGACAGTTTCGGTCGCCACCTGACTGCGATACCGTGCGCTAGGGACCGCGCATTGGGTGCAGCGGTTAGGGGTCTATACAGTTTTTTCCTGCGACACCTGCGATTATTGTTATGTATTGTTAATTGTCTTGGTTGTTTATACATGATATGTTTATAATTTGTCTTGGTTGTTTATACATGATATGTTTATAATTTGTCTTGGTTGTTTATACATGATATGTTTATAATTTGTCTTGGTTGTTTATACATTATATGTTTATAATTTGTCTTGGTTGTTTATACATGATATGTTTATAATTTGTCTTGGTTGTTTATACATTATATGTTTATAATTTGTCTTAGTTGTTTATACATGATATGTTTATAATTTGTCTTGGTTGTTTATACATGATATGTTTATAATTTGTCTTGGTTGTTTATACATGATATGTTTATAATTTGTCTTGGTTGTTTATACATGATATCTTTATAATTTGTGATACGATGTGTTATTCATTTTTATGGAGTACGGGTTGATTTCCTTTCATCGGGTTTTCAACCTTTGCACATTTTACATTCGTGGCTGAACTACGTGTAGGTAACGTTCAGTGTCTTAGTACCACAATTATAACACCTATCTTTGTAAACTTCCTTTTTTTACATATATAAAATATCTCTTTTGTGAATTTATGCTTTTGAATTCATCATTTTGTTTGTTGATCATGTTAAGTCTGCACCATTCACTAAGTGTCAAGACTGAAGCAAGTGCAGACCTGTTAAAGTCTCTTCTTTTTATAATCAAAACAACAACAACAACAATTACAACAAAGGCGCCCTCTGGGCCAATCAATCAAAAATCACACATTTGAATATTACTTAAAACTGTTTTTCTGTAAGATGTTTATATAAAACTCGGCTCTCCCAAAATCTTCCCCCAAAAACTGGAACCCTAAAAAGAATCCTCCAAATGCTCTCCGGCATTTGTGAAAATGAAAGAGAAATTCTTCAATCAATGCGGTATTCTTCTTGTCTGTTTCTTTGATTCTTATCTCTTAGTCTGGTTTACGAAAGGACAGAATTCCGTGAATAAGACTTAGTGCCAGTATTTTATATATACTTATAGGCAAGGGGCGATAACTAAGTATGACTGAGTTATTTGCCCTTCTCGTCTGCTCAGACAGTTTCTTCCATTAATATATTGTTTACGTTTGGTTGTGTTTGTTAGATTGGGAATAAAGTCTCTTCGTACCTTCAAATGGTTTCGTATGATACTTTTTTATTTATTGGCGTAAAGTTACCGTGTCTTGTCGTCGTAATATTTCAATTCTTTTTTTCAGCGTTTTTTTTAAAGAAGAGATAAATCTTGTTAAGAATGTTTTCTTTATTACCTCCCTTGCATATTCTGTTCTACACTGACTTTTATCTTATAAATTAGTGAACGCTTCAGCGAAAATTGTGTTCGGCGGAGATCAGTTTATTTGCTTTTGTCAATTGTTGCATCGTATTTGTTCACGAAAAAAGCTTTAAAATAGCACGAAAATACAATAATTACAACGACAAAATTTAAAAAAGTAACAATTTATTTTTAAGTAAATCTGAGTGAATTATTTTCAAATTTTCTTTTGTGTTTTCCATTTCAAGAAGCCGGGTTCAATTTTGTGGAGTCGCATTTATATAAATACATGCTAGATATCATTTACCAATGACGTGGTATCGTCGTATCATCGATACGCGCCATAAACTGGTATCGTCTTGGCCTTCGGGGCTTGATTTACGCCGGTCTATGGGTCTGTCCTGTGCAGTTCTAGGAGGTCCACCCTCCCAGGCTTCGCCTCCCCTCTTTGGGGAGGAGTAAGTTTGTTGCTTACTGCCTGAGGCGCCCCTACCGGACAATGCCGACGGGGCTGCCCAGGCAATTTTTAATGGCCAGAGTGCTCACCTTCTCGGGCGCTGGCTTTTCAAACCCCACTTTCCCGACCCGAGCTTGGGTCACATCTTACTTGTGGGAGTAAGATAAACCTGGCCTTGTGCCTAACCTCCTGGGGAGGTAAATAAAATGACGTGGTATCGTCTTGGCCTTCATGGCTTGATTTACGCCGGTCTATGGGTCTGTCCTGTGCAGTTCTAGGAGGTCCACCCTCCCAGGCTTTGCCTCCCCTCTTTGGGGAGGAGTAAGTTTATTGCTTACTGCCTGAGGCGCCCCTACCGGGGAATGCCGACGGGGCTGCCCAGGCAATTTTTAATGGCCAGAGTGCTCACCTTCTCGGGCGCTGGCTTTTCAAACCCCACTTTCCCGACCCGAGCTTGGGTCACATCTTACTTGTGGGAGTAAGATAAACCTGGCCTTGTGCCTAACCTCCTGGGGAGGTAAATAAAATGACGTGGTGATCAGAGCTACTGACTATCGAATAGATGGTTGTTGGTTCGATCCCTGGCTTTGGATGTGTGCTGATCGAGCCACACTGAATAGCTGTTATACAGCGAAACAGTCCGGGTGTGGATGACTACATAATACCCCGTTCTCGGGTGGAGTACAGTCGTAAAGGATATTGTCTGTTACTAATTTAACGTAATGCAAAGCTCTTTCTAAATAAACAAATAGAGCACTGTAAAGTAACCGTCAATGTTTATATAAAAACATGATAGATATCATTTATTTGTATTCAAGTTCTTAATATATTAGTTATTCTTAATATAAGAGGTTAGTTGTACTGTTTTTTGTCAACTGCTATTTATCCTTTACTAGCGGGGCTACCCGGCGTTGCTCGGGGTCATGAAGACATATAATTGAAGAAAAATCAAGTGTGTAACATCTTTATATTCAAACTTCTATTTCTCCCCCTCCTCTGTAGCCGTCTCTTTATCTTTCTACCTTTCTCTTCCCTGGTCGCCCCATTTCACTGCTACTTTCTAATTTAGCCTTTTGCGAAAGCTGCTTCTTCCCCACCATTTCTCCTACATTGCCCAGGGCAATAGTATGACATATTTCTATAAAAAGTACCACATCTATCTGCGCCTTCTATATAGGTACTTATCTCCGCCCCGGTGTTCATACTATATACATATCTATGGCCACCCCGGTGCACATACAATATACGTACCTATCGCCGCCCCGGGGCAGATACTATATAAGTACCTATTGCCACCCCAGTATGCATACTACATAATTACCTATCGCTGACCCGGTGAAAATGCTACATACGTACCTATCGCCGCCCCAGTGCAAATGCTACATTCGTCAATATCGCCGCACCGTTGCGAAAGCTACATAGTACCTATCGCCGCCCCGGTGCAAATGCTAAATACGTCCCTATTGCCGGCCTGGTGCAAATGCTAAATATGTTCCTATTGCAGCCCCGGTGCGCGTGCTAAATACGTACCTATCGCTGCCTTGGTGTGCGTGCTATATACGTACTGATCGCCGCCCCAGAGCGCATGCTAAATATATGCCTATCACCGCCCTGGTAAGCATTCTATATACATACTTACTGCCATCCCTGTGCACGTGCTATATAGTACCTATCGCTACCTCTATGCACTACTATACACGTACCTATTGCCACCGCAGTGCTATACTATATATATACCTATCGCCGCCCCGGTGCGCATACTATATTCGTATCTATCGCCGGCCCGGTGTGCATACTATATACTTACCTACGAAATATTTTAAGTTAAAAAAAAACAAAAATATCACCCGACCCCCTAAAAAGTTTGGCCCGACCCCTACAATTTCCCCCGACCCCTAATATCTCAAGCCGCACCCCCCCCCCAATTTTGTTTTACTCTCCCCCAACCCGTAGAAATATTTTGAGTTCAAAACAAAAAAAAACAAAAAATAATGGCCTGACCCCTAAAAAGTTCGGCCTGACCCCTAAAATTTTCCCCGACCCCCTCAATATCTCCAGCCCCCCATCCCAACTAATTTTTAACTCTCCCCCAACCCTGAGAAATATTTTGAGTTCAAAACAAAAAAAACAAAAAACAATTGGCCTGATCCCTAAAAAGTTCGGCCTAACCCCTAAAATTTTCCCCGACCCCTCAATTCTTCCAGCCCCCCCATCCTAACTTGTTTTTCACTTTCCCCCAACCATGAGAAATATTTTGAGTTCAAAAAAAAAGAAAAAAAATTTAGCCTGACCCCTAAAAAGTTCGGCCTGACCCCTAAAATTTTCCCGGACCCCCCAATCTCTCTAGCCCCCCATCCCAACTAATTTTTCACTCTTCCCCAAACCTGAGTAATATTTTGTAGTTCAAAACAAAAAAAAATGGCCTGACCCCTAAAAAGTTCGGCCTGACCCCTAAAATTTTCCCCGACCCCTTCAATATCTCCAGCCCTCCATCCCAACTAATTTTTCACTCTCCCCCAACCCTCAGAAATATTTTGAGTTCAAAACAAAAAGAAAAAAACACAATTGGCCTGATCCCTAAAAGGTTCGGCCTGACCCCTAAAATTTTCCCCGACCCCTCAATCTTACCAGACCCCCATCCTAACTTGTTTTTCACTTTCCCCCAACCATGAGAAATATTTTGAGTTCAAAAAAAAAAAAAATATTTAGCCTGACCCCTAAAAAGTTCGGCCTGACCCCTAAAATTTTCCCCGACCCCTCAATCTCTCGAGCCCCCCTCCCAACTAATTTTTCACTCTTCCCCAACCCTGAGAAATATTTTGAGTTCAAAACAAACAAAAACAAAAAAATTTGGCCTGACCCCTAAAAAGTTCGGCCTTACTTCTAAAATTTTCCTCGACCCCTCAATCTCTGTAGCCTCCCCCTTCCAACTAATTTTTCACTCTTCCCCAACCCTGAGAAATATTTTGAGTTCAAAACAAAAAAAAAAAAAAAAAATTGTCCTGACCCCTAAAAAGTTCGGCCTGACTCCTAAAATTTTGCCTGACCCTTCAGTCTCTCCAGCCCCTCATCCCAACTAATTTTTCACTTTCCCCCAATCCTGAGAAATATTTTGTGTTCAAAACCAAAAAAAAAACAATTTGGCTTGACCCCTAAAAAGTTCGGCCTGACCCCTAAAATTTTCCTAGACCCCTCAATCTCTCCAGCCCCTAATCCTAACTAATTTTTCACTCTCCCCCAACCCTGAGAAATATTTTGAGTTCAAAACAACAAAAAAAAGAAAAAAATTTGGCCTGACCCCTTAAATGTTTTGCCTGACCCCTAAAATTTTCCCCAACCTCTCAATCTCTCCAGCCCCCCCCATCCCAACTAATTTTTCACTCGCCCCCAACCCTGAGAAATATTTTGAGTTCAAAAAAAAAAAAAAATTTGCTTGACCCCTAAAAAGGTCGGCCTGCCCCTAAAATTTTCCCCGACCCCTCAATCTCTAATGTTTCACTCTCCCCCAAACCTGAGAATATTTTGAGTTCAAAACAAAAACAAAAAAGAAAAAAATTTTGCCTGACCCCTAAAAAATTTGGCCTGACCCCTAAAATTTCCCCCGACCCCCTAATCTCTCTAGCCCCCCCTCCATTTTTTTTCAGTGTCCCACAACCCTGAGAAATATTTTAAGTTCAAGGAAAAAAAAGTTGGCCCGAACCACCAATATTTCTTGGGACCGTTATACTTAAGAAGCACCAATATTTCTAGGGACTGTTATACTTAAGAAGCACCAACATTCGTTTGAAAATCAAGGAGGCCTCCTGAGCACTACTGAAATAACTCTTACCGGTGGGCAGGTGCGGGTGTGATTGAGCAACCCTTGTTGCCTTAATGTAGCCTTCCTATGATTTTATTGATTTATCCGGACAGAAGTTATGGGATGACCTGATACAACCGGACACAATTTAGGGCAAGACCGGGTACATCCGGCAAGGGATTATGGGGCAGGTGCGGATGTGATTGAGCAACCCTTGTTTCACTACACACTCTTAACGTAGCCTTCCTATGATGTTATTGATTTATCCGGACAGAAGTTATGGGATGACCTGATACAACCGGACAGAATTTAGGGCAAGACCGGGTACACCCGGCAAGGGATTATGGGATGTTTTCAGTGACTCAGCATTTTTATCGGATTAGTACATAAATACATTAGATTAGTTCGAATTTACTACATATTAACGTTGAAAGAATGTGTAAAATACGAAAAAACTGCTACCTTTTGTTGCAAAGTGGTCCGGTTGACCGTCAGCGAGGGAATCGTTTTTCGCGATTTTTAGATATTATAATCTCGGGATATGTGCGGCTCTGAAGATATCAACTTTTTGACATGTCGCCGCGTAGTTATTGAGGAGTATCTGGATATACAAACAGACAAACATACAGACAACTGGCCTTTATATAATAGACTAGCGGGGCTACTCGGCATTGCTCGGGGTCATAAAAACATATAATTGAAGAAAAATCGCGTGTGTAACATATTTATATTCAAACTTCTATTTCTCCCCCTCTCTCTATAGCCGTCTCTTTATCTTTCTACTTTTCTCTTCCCTGGTCGCCCCATTTCACCGCTACTTTCTAATTGTGCCTTTTGTGAAAGCTGTTTCTTCTCCACCATTTCATCCTACGTTTCCCAAGGCAATAGTACAACATATTTCTATAAAAATACGACCTCTGTCTGCGCCTTCTATATAAGTACTTATCTCCGCCCTGCTGTTCATACTCTATCGCCACCCCGGTGCCCGTACTATATACGTACCTATCGCCGCTCTGGTGCGCATACTATATACTTACCTATCTCTGCAAGAGTGCACATAATGTATATGTACCTATCCCCAGCCCAGTTCACATACCTAAGAACTCATATTAATACGCCCCTGTCGTGTCATGAAAACAAAATAGTGTTCATTCATGTATTGTCACTATATATAGTGACAATACATGAATGAACAGTATTAGTTAGTTAAGAAAATAAAAAAATAAAAATTTTTTGCCCCCCCAAGAAATTTTTTTTTCATCCTCCCCCATACTTAGAAATACTTTTTATTTAAAAGAAAAAAAAAAGAAAAATGTTTGACCCACACCCCCAAAAAATGTCCATCCCCCCCATACATAGAAATATTTTTAGTAAAAAACAGGAAAAAAAACAAAACATTTTACCCCCCCCCAATTTTTTTTTCATCCTCCCCCATACATAATGAAAAAGATTAAAAAAAACATTTTTTTACCCTCCCGTCTCCATAGAAATATTTTTAGTTTGAAAAAGAAAAAAAAAATGTTATTGCCTCACCCCCCGCCCCAAATTTATTTTTCAACCTACATATAAATATTTTTGATGAAAAAGAAAACAAAAATGTTGACTCCCCCCTAAAAAGTTTTTTTTAACCCTCCCCCATACATAGAAATATTTTTAGTTTAAAAATGGGAAAAAGAAAACAACAAATTTAACTACCCCCAAAAAAAAATTTGGAGAAGAACCCCTGGTCCCTATACTGGAGAAGCACCCATTGTCCCTATTCTGCAGAAGCCTCCGGGTCCTAAATTGTAGAAGCACCCCTGGTGCTGGGTCCTATACTGTAGAAGCACCCCTGGTCCCTATACTGGAGAAGCACCCATGGTCCCTATTCTGCAGAAACCTCTATATTCTATATTGTAGAAGCACCCCCGGTGCTGGGTCCTATACTGTAGAAGAACCCATGGTCCCTATACTGGGGAAGAACCCATTGTCCCTATTCTGCAAAAGCGTCCGGGTTCTATATTGTAGAAGCACCCCCTGTTCTGGCTCCTATACTGTAGAAGAACACCTGTTCCCTATACTGGAGAAGCACCCATGGTCCCTATTCTGCAGAAGCCTCCACGTTCTATATTGTAGAAGCACCCCCGGTTCTTGGTCCTATACTGTAGAAACACCCCTGGTCCCTAAACTGGAGAAGCAGCCATGGTCCCTATTCTGCAGAAGCCTCCGGGTTCTATATGGTAGAATGACCCCTGGTTCTGGGTCCTAGACTGTAAAATCACGCCTGGTCCGTATACTGAAGAAGCACCTATATTTCTAGGGACCGTTATACTTTAGAAGCACCAACATTCCTGGGGGCGTCATACTTTAAAAGCACCTATATTTCTAGGGACTTATACTTTAGAAGCACCAACATTCCTATGGACCGTTATACTTTAGAAGCACCAATATTTCTAGGGACCGTTATACTTTAGAAGCACTTTACTTATTGAGACGTTATTTAACATGTATACAAATATTAGTGAAAACAATGGCGGAGCATAATTATTTCCGTTCTTACTTTACTTATTGAGACGTTAACAAATATTAGTGAAAACAATGGCGGAGCATAATTATTTCTCTTCTTACTTTACTTATTGAGACTTTATTTAATATGTATACAGATATTAGTGAACACAATGGCGGCGCATAATTATTTCTGTTCTTACTTTACTTATTGAGACTTTATTTAATATGTATACATATATTAGTGGAAAGAATGGCGGAGCATAATTATTTCTCTTCTTACTTTACTTATTGAGACTTTATTTAATATGTATACAGATATTAGTGGAAAATATGGCGGAGCATAATTATTTCTCTTCTTACTTTACTTATTGAGACTTTATTTAATATGTATACAGATATTAGTGGAAACAATGGCAGAGCATAATTATTTCTGTTCTTACTTTACTTATTGAGACTTTATTTAATATATATACAGATATTAGTGGAAACAATGGCGGAGCATAATTATTTCTGTTCTAACTTTACTTATTGAGACTTTATTTAATATGTATACATATATTAGTGGAAACAATGGCGGAGCATAATTATTTCTGTTCTTACTTTACTTATTGAGACGTTATTCAACATGTATACAAATATCAGTAAACACAATGGCGGAGCATAATTATTTCTGTTCTTACTTTACTTATTGAGACTTTATTTAATATGTATACAAATATTAGTGGAAACAATGGCGAAGCATAATTATTTCTGTTCTTACTTTACTTATTGAGACTTTATTTAACATGTATACAAATATCAGTGAACACAATGGCGGAGCATAATTATTTCTCTTCTTACTTTATTTAATATGTATACAGGTATAAGTGAAAACAATTGCAGAGCATAATTATTTCTGTTCTTACTTTACTTATTGAGACTTTATTTAACATGTATACAAATATCAGTGAACACAATTGCGGAGCATAATTATTTCTGTTCTTACTTTACTTATTGAGACGTTATTTAATATGTATACAGATATTAGTCAAAACAATGGCGGAGCATAATTATTTCTCTTCTTACTTTACTTATTCAGCTGTTATTTAATATGTATACAGATATTAGTGAAAACAATGGCGGAGCATAATTATTTCTCGTCTGACTATTCTTATTGAGACGTTATTTAATATGTATACAAATATAAGTTAAAACAGTGGTGGAGCATAATTATTTCTCTTCTTACTTTACTTATTGTGACGTTTACCAATATTAGTGAAAACAATGGCGGAGCATAATAATCTTTGTTCTAACTTTACTTATTGAGACGTTATTTAATATGTATAGAGATATTAGTGGAAACAATGGCGGAGCATAATCATTTCTCGTCTTACTATTCTTATTGAGACGTTATTTAATATGTATACAAATATAAGTTAAAACAGTGGTGGAGCATAATTATTTCTCTTCTTACTTTACTTATTGAGACGTTTACAAATATTAGTGAAAACAATGGCGGAGCATAATAATCTATTTTCTAACTTTACTTATTGAGACTTTATATAATATGTATACAGATATTAGTGGAAACAATGGCGGAACATAATTATTTCTCGTCTTACTATTCTTATTGAGAAGTTATTTAATATGTATACAAATATAAGTTAAAACAGTGGTAGAGCATAATTATTTCTCTTCTTACTTTACTTATTGAGACGTTTACAAATATTAGTGAAAACAATGGCGGAGCATAATAATCTATTTTCTAACTTTACTTATTGAGACGTTATTTAATAAGTATACAGATATTAGTGAAAACAATGGCGGAGCATAATTATTTCTCGTCTTACTATTCTTATTAAGACGTTATTTAATATGTATACAAATATAAGTTAAAACAGTGGTGGAGCATAATTATTTCTCTTCTTACTTTACTTATTGAGACGTTTACAAATATTTGTGAAAACAATGGCGAAGCATAATAATCTTTTTTCTAACTTTACTTATTGAGACGTTATTTAATATGTATACAGATATTAGTGAAAACAATGGCGGAGCATAAATATTTCTCTTCTTACTTTACTTATTGAGACGTTATATAACATGTATACAAATATTAGTGAACACAATGGCGGTGCATAATAATCTTTTTTCTAACTTTACTTATTGAGACGGTGTTTAATATATATACATATATTAGTGAAAACAATGGCGGAGCATAATTATTTCTCTTCTTACTTTACTTATTGAGACGTTATTTAATATGTATACAAATATAAGTTAAAACAATGGCGGAGCATAATTATTTCTCTTCTTACTTTACTTATTGAGGCGTTATTTAATATGTATACAAATATTAGTGAAACAATGGCGGAGCATAATTATTTTTTCTTTTAATTTCACTGATTGAGACGTTATTTAGTATGTATGAAAACAATGGCGGAGCATAATTATTTATGAGTACTTGCCATTATATGCTTAACTCGATTTTACAGCACCTGGTCACTATAAATCGTCACACATTTAGTAATGGCCACGCTATGCATTGCTTAACCTCTTCTTTTTTACCGATAATAATGACAACAGAACGTTCTTAACATTGTTTTTTTTTTATTCCCGGACAACGCCAAATAAAAGGAGGTGTACTAAATCGCTCTGTCTTATTCCCCTCCCTTTGGTGAGGGCAATAGTCCGAAGAGAATTAAAAAAAAATCAATAATAATGTGACGATGGCATAAAAATAGATACAAACCTATCACTATGACGCCATGTACGTATAAATGTGACGTCACGTGCACAAGATAACATTAAAAATCGTGATCACAGTAAACAAAAAAATAGCTATTTGACCCCTTACAAATGAATCTTTTTTTTTAATTTTTAGATATTATTTTCTCGAGGTTATGGCGCTTAAAATAATACCTGATTTAGGGGTGTTTGTATAGTATTTTTTAAGTTTTAGCGAGACATACACACACACACAGATTTTTGCCTTATATATATTGAGATGAGATTGAGATGAGATGAGATAAGATGAGAGGAGAAGATGGCGTTGTACTGTTTTTGGAAACTGCCATTCATCCTTTATGACGTCGTACTGTTTTTTGGCAACTGCCATTTATCCTTTATGGCGTTGTACTGTTTTTGGCCACTGCCATTCATCCTTTATGACGTACAACTATTTTTTGGCAATTGCCCTTCATCCTGTATGAGGTTGTACTGTTTTTTGGCCACTGCCATTACGCCTTTATAGCGTTGTACTGTTTTTTGGCAACTGCCATTTATCTTTTATGACGTCGTACTGTTTTTTGGCAACTGCCATTCATCCTTTATGACGTTGTACTGTTTTTTGACAACTGCCATTCATCTTTTATGATGTCGTACTGTTTTTTGGCAAATGCTAGTCATCCTTTATAACGTTGTACTTTTTTGGCAACTGCCATTCATCCTTTATGACGTCGTACTGTTTTTTGGCAATTGCAATTCATCCTGTATGGCGTTGTACTGTTTTTTGGCCAATGCCATTTATCCTTTATAGCGTTGTACTATTTTTTGGCAACTGCCATTCATCCTTTATGACGTCGTACTGTTTTTTGACAAGTGCAATTCATCTTTTATGATGTCGTACTGTTTTTTGGCAAATGCTTGTCATCATTTATGACGTCGTACTGTTTTTGGCAACTGCCATTCATCCTTTATGACGTCGTACTGTTTTTGGCAACTGCCATTCATCCTTTATGACGTCGTACTGTTTTTGGCAACTGCCATTCATCCTTTATGACGTCGTACTGTTTTTGGCACCTGCCATTCATCCTTTATGACGTCGTACTGTTTTTGGCAACTGCCATTCATCCTTTATGACGTCGTACTGTTTTTGGAAACTGCCATTCATTCTTTTATGACGTCGTACTGTTTTTGGCAACTGCCATTCATCCTTTATGACGTCGTACTGTTTTTGGCAACTGCCATTCATCCTTTATGACGTCGTAATGTTTTTGGCACCTGCCATTCACTCTTTATGACTTCGTAATGTTTTTGGCAACTGCCATTCATCCTTTATGACGTCGTACTGTTTTTGGCACCTTCCATTCATCCTTTATGACGTCGTACTGTTTTGGCAACTGCCATTCATCCTTTATGACGTCGTACTGTTTTTGGCAACTGCCATTCATCCTTTATGACGTCGTACTGTTTTTGGCACCTGCCATTTATCCTTTATGACGTCGTACTGTTTTTGGCACCTGCCATTCATCCTTTATGACGTCGTACTGTTTTTGGCAACTGCCATTCACCCTTTATGACGTGGTACTGTTTTTGGCAACTGCCATTCATCCTTTATGACGTGGTACTGTTTTTGGCAACTGCCATTCATCTTTTATGACGTGGTACTGTTTTTAGCAACTGCCATTAATCCTTTATGACGTCGTACTGTTTTTGACACCTTCCATTCATCGTTTATGACGTCGTACTGTTTTTGGCAACTGCCATTCATCCTTTATGACGTCGTACTGATTTTGGCACCTGCCATTCATCCTTTATGACGTCGTACTGTTTTTGGCAACTGCCATTCATCCTTTATGACGTCGTACTGTTTTTGGCAACTGCCATTGATCCTTTAAGACGTCGTACTGTTTTTGGCAACTGCCCTTCATCCTTTATGACGTCATACTGTTTTTGGCACCTGCCATTCATCCTTTATGACGTCGTACTGTTTTTGGCAACTGCCATTCATCCTTTATGACGTCGTACTGTTTTTGGAAACTGCCATTCATTCTTTTATGACGTCGTACTGTTTTTGGCAACTGCCATTCATCCTTTATGACGTCGTACTGTTTTTGGCAACTGCCATTCATCCTTTATGACGTCGTACTGTTTTTGGCACCTGCCATTCATCCTTTATGACTTCGTAATGTTTTTGGCAACTGCCATTCATCCTTTATGACGTCGTACTGTTTTTAGCACCTTCCATTCATCCTTTATGACGTCGTACTGTTTTGGCAACTGCCATTCATCCTTTATGACGTCGTACTGTTTTTGGCAACTGCCATTCATCCTTTATGACGTCGTACTGTTTTTGGCACCTGCCATTTATCCTTTATGACGTCGTACTGTTTTTGGCACCTGCCATTCCTCCTTTATGACGTCGTACTGTTTTTGGCAACTGCCATTCATCCTTTATGACGTGGTACTGTTTATGGCAACTGCCATTCATCCTTTATGACGTGGTACTGTTTTTGGCAACTGCCATTCATCTTTTATGACGTGGTACTGTTTTTGGCAACTGCCATTAATCCTTTATGACGTCGTACTGTTTTTGACACCTTCCATTCATCGTTTATGACGTCGTACTGTTTTTGGCAACTGCCATTCATCCTTTATGACGTCGTACTGTTTTTGGCACCTGCCATTCATCCTTTATGACGTCGTACTGTTTTTGGCAACTGCCATTCATCCTTTATGACGTCGTACTGTTTTTGGCAACTGCCATTCATCCTTTATGACGTCGTACTGTTTTTTGGCAACTGCCATTCATCCTTTATGGCGTTGTACTGTTTTTGGCCACTGCCATTCATCCTTTATGACGTACAACTATTTTTTGGCAATTGCCCTTCATCCTGTATGACGTTGTACTGTTTTTTGGCCACTGCCATTACGCCTTTATAGCGTTGTACTGTTTTTTGGCAACTGCCATTTATCTTTTATGACGTCGTACTGTTTTTTGGCAACTGCCATTCATCCTTTATGACGTTGTACTGTTTTTTGACAACTGCCATTCATCTTTTATGATGTTGTACTGTTTTTTGGCAAATGCTAGTCATCCTTTATAACGTTGTACTTTTTTGGCAACTGCCATTCATCCTTTATGACGTCGTACTGTTTTTTGGCAATTGCAATTCATCCTGTATGACGTTGTACTGTTTTTTGGCCAATGCCATTTATCCTTTATAGCGTTGTACTATTTTTTGGCAACTGCCATTCATCCTTTATGACGTCGTACTGTTTTTTGACAAGTGCAATTCATCTTTTATGATGTCGTACTGTTTTTTGGCAAATGCTTGTCATCCTTTATGACGTCGTACTGTTTTTGGCAACTGCCATTCATCCTTTATGACGTCGTACTGTTTTTGGCAACTGCCATTCATCCTTTATGACGTCGTACTGTTTTTGGCAACTGCCATTCATCCTTTATGACGTCGTACTGTTTTTGGCATCTGCCATTCATCCTTTATGACGTGGTACTGTTTTTTTGCAACTGCCATTAATCCTTTATGACGTCGTACTGTTTATAGCAACTGCATATGATCCTTTATGACGTCGTACTGTTTTTGGCAACTGCCATTCATCCTTTATGACGTCGTACTGTTTTTGGCACCTGCCATTCATCCTTTATCACGTCGTACTATTTTTGGCAACTGCCATTCATCCTTTATGACGTCGTACTGTTTTTGGCAACTGCCATTGATCCTTTATGACGTCGTACTGTTTTTGGCAACTGCCATTCATCCTATATGACGTCGTACTGTTTTTGGCACCTGCCATTGAGCCTTTATGACGTCGTACTTTTTTTGGCAAATGCCATTCATCCTTTATGACGTCGTACTGTTTTTGGCAACTGCCATTCATCCTTTATGACGTCGTACTGTTTTTGGCATCTGCCATTCATCCTTTATGACGTCGTACTGTTTTTGGCAACTGCCATTCATCCTTTATGACGTCGTACTGTTTTTTGCAACTGCCATTCATCCTTTATGACGTCGTACTGTTTTTGGCAACTGCCATTCATCCTTTATGACGTCGTACTGTTTTTGGCAAATGCCATTCATCCTTTTTGACGTCGTACTGTTTTTGGCAACTGCCATTCATCCTTTATGACGTCGTACTGTTTTTGGCATCTGCCATTCATCCTTTATGACGTGGTACTGTTTTTGGCAACTGCCATTCATCCTTTATGCCGTCGTACTGTTTATGGCAACTGCTATTGATCCTTTATGACGTCGTACTGTTTTTGGCAACTGCCATTCATCCTTTATGACGTCGTACTGTTTTTGGCACCTGCCATTCATCCTTTATGACGTCGTACTGTTTTTGGCAACTGCCATTCATCCTTTATGACGTCGTACTGTTTTTGGCAAAGGCCATTCATCCTTTATGACGTCGTACTGTATTTGGCAACTGCCATTCATCCTTTATGACGTCGTACTGTTTTTGGCAACTGCCATTCATCCTTTATGACGTCGTACTGTTTTTGGCACCTGCCATTTATGCTTTATGACGTCGTAATGTTTTTGGCAACTGCCATTCATCCTTTATGACGTCGTACTGTTTTTGGCACCTTCCCTTCATCCTTTATGACGTCGTACTGTTTTGGCAACTGCCATTCATCCTTTATGACATCGTACTGTTTTTGGCAACTGCCATTCATCCTTTATGACGTCGTACTGTTTTTGGCACCTGCCATTCATCCTTTATGACGTCGTACTGTTTTTGGCACCTGCCATTCATCCTTTATGACGTCGTACTGTTTTTGGCAACTGCCATTCATCCTTTATGACGTGGTACTGTTTTTGGAAACTGCCATTCATCCTTTATGACGTGGTACTGTTTTTGGCAACTGCCATTCATCTTTTATGACGAGGTACTGTTTTTGGCAACTGCCATTCATCCTTTATGACGTCGTACTGTTTTTGACACATTCCATTCATCGTTTATGACGTCGTACTGTTTTTGGCAACTGCCATTGATCTTTTATGACGTCATACTGTTTTTGGCAACTACCATTCATCCTTTATGACGTCGTACTGTTTTTGGCAACTGCCATTCATCTTTTATGACGTGGTACTGTTTTTGGCAACTGCCATTCATCCTTTATGACGTCGTACTGTTTTTGACACCTTCCATTCATCGTTTATGACGTCGTACTGTTTTTGGAAACTGCCATTCATCCTTTATGACGTCGTACTCTTTTTGGCAACTGCCATTCATCCTTTATGACGTCGTACAGTTTTTGACACCTGCCATTCATCCTTTATGACGTGGTACTGTTTTTTTGCAACTGCCATTAATCCTTTATGACGTCGTACTGTTTATAGCAACTGCATATGATCCTTTATGACGTCGTACTGTTTTTGGCAACTGCCATTCATCCTTTATGACGTCGTACTGTTTTTGGCACCTGCCATTCATCCTTTATCACGTCGTACTATTTTTGGCAACTGCCATTCATCCTTTATGACGTCGTACTGTTTTTGGCAACTGCCATTGATCCTTTATGACGTCGTACTGTTTTTGGCAACTGCCATTCATCCTATATGACGTCGTACTGTTTTTGGCACCTGCCATTGAGCCTTTATGACGTCGTACTTTTTTTGGCAAATGCCATTCATCCTTTATGACGTCGTACTGTTTTTGGCAACTGCCATTCATCCTTTATGACGTCGTACTGTTTTTGGCATCTGCCATTCATCCTTTATGACGTCGTACTGTTTTTGGCAACTGCCATTCATCCTTTATGACGTCGTACTGTTTTTTGCAACTGCCATTCATCCTTTATGACGTCGTACTGTTTTTGGCAACTGCCATTCATCCTTTATGACGTCGTACTGTTTTTGGCAAATGCCATTCATCCTTTTTGACGTCGTACTGTTTTTGGCAACTGCCATTCATCCTTTATGACGTCGTACTGTTTTTGGCATCTGCCATTCATCCTTTATGACGTGGTACTGTTTTTGGCAACTGCCATTCATCCTTTATGCCGTCGTACTGTTTATGGCAACTGCTATTGATCCTTTATGACGTCGTACTGTTTTTGGCAACTGCCATTCATCCTTTATGACGTCGTACTGTTTTTGGCACCTGCCATTCATCCTTTATGACGTCGTACTGTTTTTGGCAACTGCCATTCATCCTTTATGACGTCGTACTGTTTTTGGCAAAGGCCATTCATCCTTTATGACGTCGTACTGTATTTGGCAACTGCCATTCATCCTTTATGACGTCGTACTGTTTTTGGCAACTGCCATTCATCCTTTATGACGTCGTACTGTTTTTGGCACCTGCCATTTATCCTTTATGACGTCGTAATGTTTTTGGCAACTGCCATTCATCCTTTATGACGTCGTACTGTTTTTGGCACCTTCCCTTCATCCTTTATGACGTCGTACTGTTTTGGCAACTGCCATTCATCCTTTATGACATCGTACTGTTTTTGGCAACTGCCATTCATCCTTTATGACGTCGTACTGTTTTTGGCACCTGCCATTCATCCTTTATGACGTCGTACTGTTTTTGGCACCTGCCATTCATCCTTTATGACGTCGTACTGTTTTTGGCAACTGCCATTCATCCTTTATGACGTGGTACTGTTTTTGGAAACTGCCATTCATCCTTTATGACGTGGTACTGTTTTTGGCAACTGCCATTCATCTTTTATGACGAGGTACTGTTTTTGGCAACTGCCATTCATCCTTTATGACGTCGTACTGTTTTTGACACATTCCATTCATCGTTTATGACGTCGTACTGTTTTTGGCAACTGCCATTGATCTTTTATGACGTCATACTGTTTTTGGCAACTACCATTCATCCTTTATGACGTCGTACTGTTTTTGGCAACTGCCATTCATCTTTTATGACGTGGTACTGTTTTTGGCAACTGCCATTCATCCTTTATGACGTCGTACTGTTTTTGACACCTTCCATTCATCGTTTATGACGTCGTACTGTTTTTGGAAACTGCCATTCATCCTTTATGACGTCGTACTCTTTTTGGCAACTGCCATTCATCCTTTATGACGTCGTACAGTTTTTGACACCTGCCATTCATCCTTTATTACGTCGTACTGTTTTTGGCAACTGCCGTTCATCCTTTATGACGTCGTACTGTTTTTAGCACCTGCTATTCATCCTTTATGACGTCGTACTGTTTTTGGCAACTGCCATTCATCCTTTATGACGTCGTACTGTTTTTGGCAACTGCCATTCATCTTTTATGACGTCGTACTGTTTTTGGCACCTGCCATTCATCTTTTATGACGTCGTACTGTTTTTGGCACCTGCCATTCATTCTTTTATGACGCCGTACTGTTTTTGGCACCTGCCATTCATCCTTTATGACGTCGTACTGTTTTTGGCACCTGCCATCAATCCTTTATGACGTCGTACTGTTTTGGGCAACTGCCATTAATCCTTTATGACGTCGTACTGTTTTTGGCATCTTCCATTCATCCTTTATGACGTCGTACTGTTTTTGGACCCTGCCATTAATCTTTTATGACGTCGTACTGTTTTTGGCAACTGCCATTCATCCTTTATGACGTCGTACTGTTTTTTGCAACTGCCATTAATCCTTTATGACGTCGTACTGTTTTTGGCAACTGCCATACATCCTTTATGACGTCGTACTGTTTTTGGCAACTGCAATTCATCCTTTATGACGTCGTACTGTTTTTGGCACCTGCCATTCATCCTTTATGACTTCGTAATGTTTTTGGCAACTGCCATTCATCTTTTATGACGTCGTACTGTTTTTGGCACCTTCCATTCATCCTTTATGACGTCGTACTGTTTTGGCAACTGCCATTCATCCTTTATGACGTCGTACTGTTTTTTGCAACTGCCATTCATCCTTTATGACGTCGTACTGTTTTTGGCACCTGCCATTGATCCTTTATGACGTCGTACTGTTTTTGGCACCTGCCATTCATCCTTTATGACGTGGTACTGTTTTTGGCAACTGCCATTCATCCTTTATGACGTCATACTGTTTTTGGCAACTACCATTCATCCTTTATGACGTCGTACTGTTTTTGGCAACTGCCATTCATCTTTTATGACGTGGTACTGTTTTTGGCAACTGCCATTCATCCTTTATGACGTCGTGCTGTTTTTGACCCCTTCCATTCATCGTTTATGACGTCGTACTGTTTATGGCAACTGCCATTCATCCTTTATGACGTCGTACTCTTTTTGGCAACTGCCATTCATCCTTTATGACGTCGTACTGTTTTTGACACCTGCCATTCATCCTTTATCCCGTCGTACTGTTTTTGGCAACTGCCGTTCATCCTTTATGACGTCGTACTGTTTTTAGCACCTGCCATTCATCCTTTATGACGTCGTACTGTTTTTGTCAACTGCCATTCATCCTTTATGACGTCGTACTGTTTTTGGCACCTTCTATTCATCTTTTATGACGTCGTACTGTTTTTGGCACCTGCCATTCATCTTTTATGACGTCGTACTGTTTTTGGCACCTGCCATTCATTCTTTTATGACGTCGTACTGTTTTTGGCACCTGCCATTCATCCTTTATGACGTCGTACTGTTTTTGGCACCTGCCATCAATCCTTTATGACGTCGTACTGTTTTGGGCAACTGCCATTAATCCTTTATGACGTCGTATTGTTTTTTGCATCTTCCATTCATCCTTTATGACGTCGTACTGTTTTTGGCAACTGCCATTAATCTTTTATGACGTCGTACTGTTTTTGGCAACTGCCATTCATCCTTTATGACGTCGTACTGTTTTTTGCAACTGCCATTCATCCTTTATGACGTCGTACTCTTTTTGGCAACTGCCATTCATCCTTTATGACGTCGTACAGTTTTTGACACCTGCCATTCATCCTTTATTACGTCGTACTGTTTTTGGCAACTGCCGTTCATCCTTTATGACGTCGTACTGTTTTTAGCCCCCGCCATTCATCCTTTATGACGTCGTACTGTTTTTGGCAACTGCCATTCATCCTTTATGACGTCGTACTGTTTTTGGCACCTTCCATTCATCTTTTATGACGTCGTACTGTTTTTGGCACCGGCCATTCATCTTTTATGACGTCGTACTGTTTTTGGCACCTGCCATTCATCCTTTATGACGTTGTACTGTTTTTGGCACCTGCCATCAATCCTTTATGACGTCGTACTGTTTTGGGCAACTGCCATTAATCCTTTATGACGTCGTACTGTTTTTGGCATCTTCCATTCATCCTTTATGACGTCGTACTGTTTTTGGCAACTGCCATTCATCCTTTATGACGTCGTACTCTTTTTGGCAACTGCCATTCATCCTTTATGACGTCGTACTGGGTTTTGCAACTGCCATTCATCCTTTATGACGTCGTACTGTTTTTGGCAACTGCCATTCATCCTTTATGACGTCGTACTGTTTTTGGCAACTGCCATTCATCCTTTATGACGTCGTACTGTTTTTGGCAACTGCTATTCATCCTTTATGACGTCGTACTGTTTTTGGCATCTGCCATTCATTCTTTATGACGTCGTACTGGTTTTGGCAACTGCCATTCATCTTTTATGACGTCGTACTGTTTATGGCAACTGCTATTGATCCTTTATGACGTCGTACTGTTTTTGGCAACTGCCATTCATCGTTTATGACGTCGTACTGTTTTTGGCACCTGCCATTCATTCTTTATGACGTCGTACTATTTTTGGCAACTGCCATTCATCCTTTATGACGTCGTACTGTTTTTGGCAACTGCCATTGATCCTTTATGACGTCGTACTGTTTTTGGCAACTGCCATTCATCCTTTATGACGTCGTACTGTTTTTGGCACCTGCCATTCATCCTTTATGACGTCGTACTGTTTTTGGCAACTGCAATTCATCCTTTATGACGTCGTACTGTTTTTTGCAACTGCCATTCATCCTTTATGACGTCGTACTGTTTTTGGCAACTGCAATTCATCCTTTATGACATCGTTCTGTTTTTGGCAACTGCCATTCATCCTTTATGACGTGGTACTGTTTTTGGCAACTGCCATTCATCCCTTATGACGTGGTACTGTTTTTGGCAACTGCCATTCATCTTTTATGACGTGGTACTGTTTTTGGCAACTGCCATTAATCCTTTATGACGTCGTACTGTTTTTGACACCTTCCATTCTTTGTTTATGACGTCGTACTGTTTTTGGCAACTGCCATTGATCCTTTATGACGTCGTACTGTTGTTGGCAACTGCCATTCATCCTTTATGACGTCGTACTGTTTTTGACACCTGCCATTCATCCTTTATTACGTCGTACTGTTTTTGGCAACTGCCATTCATCCTTTATGACGTCGTACTGTTTTTAGCACCTGCCATTCATCCTTTATGACGTCGTACTGTTTTTGGCACCTGCCCTTTATCCTGTATGACGTCGTACTCTTTTTGGCAACTTCCATTTATCTTTTATGACGTCGTACAGTTTTGGGCAACTGCCATTAATTCTTTATTACGTCGTACTGTTTTTGGCACCTGCAATTAATCCTTTATGACGTCGTACTGTTTTTGGCACCTGCCATTCATCTTTTATGACGTCGTACTGTTTTTGGCAACTGCCATTCATTCTTTATGACGTCGTAGTGGGTTGGGCACCTTCCATTCATCCTTTATGACGTCGTACTGTTTTTGGCAACTGCCATTCATCCTTTATGACGTCGTACTGTTTTTAGCAACTGCCATTCATCCTTTATGACGTCGTACTGTTTTTGGCAACTGCCATTCATCCTTTATGACGTCGTACTGTTTTTGGTAACTGCCATTCATCCTTTATTACGTCGTACTGTCTTTGACACCTGCCATTCATCATTTATGACGTCGTACTGTTTTTTGCAACTGCCATTGATCCTTTATGACGTCGTACTGTTTTTGGCAACTGCCATTCATTCTTTATGACGTCGTACTTTTTTTGGCAACTGCCATTCATCCTTTATGACGTCGTACTGTTTTTGGCACCTTCCATTCATCCTTTGTAACGTCGTACTGTTTTAGGCAACTGCCATTCCTCCTTTATGACGTCGTTCTGTTTTTGACAGCTTCCATTCATCGTTTATGACGTCGTACTGTTTTTGGCAACTGCCATTCATCCTTTATGACGTCGTACTGTTTTTGGCACCTGCCCTTCATCTTTTATGACGTCGTACTGTTTTTGGCAACTACACTTCATCCTTTATGACGTCGTACTGTGTTTGGCACCTTCCATTCATCTTTTATGACGTCGTACTGTTTGTGGCAACTGCCATTCATCCTTTATGACGTCGTACTGTTTTTGGCACCTGCCATTCATCTTTTATGACGTCGTACTTTTTTTGGCACATGCCATTCATCCTTTATGACGCCGTACTGTTTTTTGCAACTGCCATTAATCTTTTATGACGTCGTACTGTTTTTGCCACCTGCTATTCATCCTTTATGACGTCGTACTGTTTTTGGCAACTGCCATTCATCCTTTATGACGTTTACTGTTTTTGGCAACTGCCATTCATCCTTTATGACGTCGTACTGTTTTCGGCACCTGCCTTTCATCCTTTATGACGTCGTACTGTTTTTGGCAACTGCCATTCATCCTTTATGACGTCGTACTGTTTTTGGTACCTGCCACTCATCCTTTATGACGTCGTCCTTTTTTTGGCAACTGCCATTCATCCTTTATGACGTCGACTGTTTTTGACACCTTCCATTCATCGTTTATTACGTCGTACTAGTTTGCAACTGCCATTCATCCTTTATGACGTCGTACTGTTTTTGGCAACTGCCATTCATCCTGTATTACGTCGTACTGTTTTTGGCACCTTCCATTCAACCATTTATGACGTGGTTCTGTTTTTGGCAACTGCCATTCATCCTTTATGACGTCGTACTGTTTTTGGCAACTGCCATTCATCCTTTATGACGTCGTACTGTTTTTGGCATCTGCCCTTCAACCATTTATGACGTCGTACTGTTTTTGGCAACTGCCATTAATCCTTTATGACGTCGTACTGTTTTTGGCGACTGCCATTCATCCTTTATGACGTCGTACTGTTTTTGGCATCTGCCATTAATCATTTATGACGTATGACGTGGTACTGTTTTTGGCAACTGCCATTCATCCTTTATGACGTCGTACTGTTTATGGCAACTGCCATTCAGCCTTTATGACATCGTACTGTTTTTGGCACCTGCCATTCATCCTGTATGACGTCGTACTGTTTTTGGCACCTTCCATTCATCTTTTATGACGTCGTACTGTTTTTGGCAACTGCCATTGATTCTTTATGATGTCGTACTGTTTTTGGCAACTGCCATTCATTCCTTATGACGTCGTACTGTTTTTGGCACCTTCCATTCAACCTTTGTTACGTCGTACTGTTTTTGGCACCTGCCATTCATCCTTTATGACGTCGTACTGTTTTTGGCAACTGCCATTCATCCTTTATGACGTCGTACAGTTTTTGGCGCCTTATATTCATCCTTTATGACGTCGTACTGTTTTTGGCAACTGCCATTCCTCCTTTATGACGTCGACTGTTTTTGACACCTTCCATTCATCGTTTATTACGTCGTACTGGTTTGGAACTGCCATTCATCCTTTATGACGTCGTACTGTTTTTGGCAACTGCCATTCATCCTTTATGACGTCGTACTGTTTTTGGCACCTGCCATTCATCCTTTATGACGTCGTACTGTTTTTGGCAACTGCCGTTCATCCTTTATGACGTCGTACTGTTTTTAGCAACTGCCATTCATCTTTTATGACGTCGTACTGGGTTTTGCAACTGCCATTCATCCTTTATGACGTCGTACTGTTTTTGGCAACTGCCATTCATCCTTTATGACGTCGTACTGTTTTTGGCAACTGCCATTCATCCTTTATTACGTCGTACTGTTTTTGGCAACTGCCATTCATCCTTTATGACGTCGTACTGTTTTTGGCATCTGCCATTCATTCTTTATGACGTCGTACTAGTTTTGGCAACTGCCATTAATCCTTTATGACGTCGTACTGTTTATGGCAACTGCTATTGATCCTTTATGACGTCGTACTGTTTTTGGCAACTGCCATTCATCCTTTATGACGTCGTACTGTTTTTGGCACCTGCCATTCATTCTTTATGACGTCGTACTGTTTTTGGCAACTGCCATTCATCCTTTATGACGTCGTACTGTTTTTGGCAACTGCCATTCATCCTTTATGACGTCGTACTGTTTTTAGCAACTGCCATTCATCCTTTATGACGTCGTACTGTTTTTGGCAACTGCCATTCATCCTTTATGACGTCGTACTGTTTTTGGTAACTGCCATTCATCCTTTATTACATCGTACTGTTTTTGACACCTGCCATTCATCATTTATTACGTCGTACTGTTTTTTGCAACTGCCATTCATCCTTTATTACGTCGTACTGTTTTTGGCAACTGCCATTCATCCTTCATGACGTCGTACTGTTTTTGGCAACTGCCATTCATCCTTTATGACGTCGTACTGTTTTTGGCAACTGCCATTCATCCTTTATGACGTCGTACTGGTTTGCAACTGCCATTCATCCTTTATGAAGTCGTACTGTTTTTGGCAACTGCCATTGATCCTTTATGACGTCGTACTGTTTTTGGCAACTGCCATTCATTCTTTATGACGTCGTACTGTTTTTGGCAACTGCCATTCATCCTTTATGACGTCGTACTGTTTTTGGCACCTTCCATTCATCCTTTGTAACGTCGTACTGTTTTAGGCAACTGACATTCCTCCTTTATGACGTCGTTCGGTTTTTGACAGCTTCCATTCATCGTTTATGACGTCGTACTGTTTTTGGCAACTGCCATTCATCCTTTATGACGTCGTACTGTTTTTGGCACCTGCCCTTCATCTTTTATGACGTCGTACTGTTTTTGGCAACTACACTTAATCCTTTATGACGTCGTACTGTGTTTGGCACCTTCCATTCATCTTTTATGACGTAGTACTGTTTGTGGCAACTGCCATTCATCCTTTATGACGTCGTACTGTTTTTGGCACCTGCCATTCATCTTCTATGACGTCGTACTGTTTTTGGCACCTGCCATTCATCCTTTATGACGCCGTACTGTTTTTTGCAACTGCCATTAATCTTTTATGACGTCGTACTGTTTTTGGCAACTGCCATTCATCCTTTATGACGTCGTACTGTTTTTAGCAACTGCCATTCATCTTTTATGACATCGTACTGTTTTCGGCAACTGCCATTCATTCTTTTATAACGTCGTACTGTTCTTGGCATCTGCCATTCATCCTTGATGACGTGGTACTGTTTTTGGCAACTGCCATTCATCCTTTATGACGTCGTACTGTTTTTGGCAACTGCCATTCATCTTTTATGACGTCGTACTGTTTTTGGCACCTGCTATTCATCCTTTATGACGTCGTACTGTTTTTGGCAACTACCATTCATCCTTTATGACGTTTACTGTTTTTGGCAACTGCCATTCATCCTTTATGACGTCGTACTGTTTTCGGCACCTGCCTTTCATCCTTTATAACGTCGTACTGTTTTTGGCAACTGCCATTCATCCTTTATGACGTCGTACTGTTTTTGGCACCTGCCATTCATCTTTTATGACGTCGTCCTTTTTTTGGCAACTGCCGTTCATCCTTTATGACGTCGTACTGTTTTTGGCACCTGCCATTCATCCTTTATGACGTCGTACTGTTTTTGGCAACTGCCATTCATCCTTTATGACGTCGTACTGTTTTTGGCAACTGCCATTCATCCTTTATGACGTCGTACTGTTTTTGGCATCTGCCATTCATCCTTTATGACGTCGTACTGTTTTTGGCAACTGCCATTCATCCTTTATGACGTCGACTGTTTTTGACACCTTCCATTCATCGTTTATTGCGTCGTACTGGTTTGCAACTGCCATTCATCCTTTATGACGTCGTACTGTTTTTGGCAACTGCCATTCATCCTTTATGACGTCGTACTGTTTTTGGCACCTTCCATTCAACCATTTATGACGTGGTTCTGTTTTTGGCAACTGCCATTCATCCTTTATGACGTCGTACTGTTTTTGGCAACTGCCATTCATCCTTTATGACGTTGTACTGTTTTTTGCATCTGCCCTTCATCCGTTATGACGTCGTACTGTTTTTGGCAACTGCCATTAATCCTTTATGACGTCGTACTGTTTTTGGCGACTGCCATTCATTCTTTTATGACGTCGTACTGTTTTTGGCATCTGCCATTAATCATTTATGACGTATGACGTGGTACTGTTTTTGGCAACTGCCATTCATCCTTTATGACGTCGTACTGTTTATGGCAACTGCCATTCAGCTTTTATGATATCGTACTGTTTTTGGCACCTGCCATTCATCCTTTATGACGTCGTACTGTTTTTGGCACCTTCCATTCATCTTTTATGACGTCGTACTGTTTTTGGCAACTGCCATTGATCCTTTATTACGTCGTACTGTTTTTGGCAACTGCCATTCATTCCTTATGACGTCGTACTGTTTTTGGCACCTTCCATTCATCCTTTGTTACGTCGTACTGTTTTTGGCACCTGCCATTCATCCTTTATGACGTCGTACTGTGTTTGGCAACTGCCATTCATCCTTTATGACGTCGTACTGTTTTTGGCACCTGCCATTCATCTTTTATGACGTCGTACTGTTTTTGGCAACTGCCGTTCATCCTTTATGACGTCGTACTGTTTTTAGCACCTGCCATTCATCCTTTATGACGTCGTACTGTTTTTTGCACCTGCCCTTCATCCTTTATGACGTCGTACTGTTTTTGGCAACTGCCATTCATCCCTTATGACGTGGTACTGTTTTTGGCATCTGCCATTCATCTTTTATGACGGCGTACTCTTTTTGGCACCTTCCATTCATATTTTATGACGTCGTACTGTTTTTGGCAACTGCCATTCATCCTTTATGACGTCGTACTGTTTTTGGCACGTTCCATTCAACCATTTATGACGTCGTTCTGTTTTTGGAACCTGCCATTCATCCTCTATGACGTCGTACTGTTTGTGGCACCTGCCATTCATTCCTTATGACGTCGTACTGTTTTTGGCACCTGCCATTCATCCTTTATGACGTCGTACTGTTTTTGGCAACTGCCATTCATCCTTTATGACGTCGTATAGTTTTTTGCAACTGCCATTCATCCTTTATGACGTCGTACTGTTTTTAGTAACTGCCATTTATCCTTTATGACGTCGTACTTTTTTTGGCAACTGCCATTCATCCTTTATGACGTCGTACTGTTTTGAACACCTGCCATTCATCGTTTATGACGTCGTTCTGTTTTTGGCAAAGGCCATTCATTCTTTTATGACGTCGTACTGTTTTTGGCACCTTCCAGTCATCTTTTATGACGTGGTACTGTTTTTGGCAACTGCCATTCATCCTTTATGACGTCGTACTGTTTTTGGCACCTGCCATTCATCCTTTATGACGTTGTACTGTTTTTGCCACCTGCCGTTCATCCTTTATGACGTCGTACTGTTTTTGGGGCTGCCATTCATCCTTTATGACGTGTTACTGTTTTTTGCAACTGCCATTCATCCTTTATGACGTCGTACTGTTTTTGGCAACTGCCATTCATCCTTTATGACGTCGTACTGTTTTTGGCAACTGCCATTCATCCTGTATGACGTCGTACTGTTTCTGGCACCTGCCATTGATCCTTTATGACGTCGTACTGTTTTTGCCACCTGCCGTTCATCCTTTATGACGTCGTACTGTTTTTGGCAACTGCAGTTCATCCTTTATGACGTCGTACTCTTTTTGGCACCTTCCATTCATATTTAATGATGTCGTACTGTTTTTGGCAACTGCCATTCATCCTTTATGACGTCGTACTGTTTTTGGCACGTTCCATTCAACCATTTATGACGTCGTTCTGTTTTTGGAACCTGCCATTCATCCTCTATGACGTCGTACTGTTTGTGGCACCTGCCATTCATTCCTTATGACGTCGTACTGTTTTTGGCACCTGCCATTCATCCTTTATGACGTCGTACTGTTTTTGGCAACTGCCATTCATCCTTTATGACGTCGTATAGTTTTTTGCAACTGCCATTCATCCTTTATGACGTCGTACTGTTTTTAGTAACTGCCATTTATCCTTTATGACGTCGTACTTTTTTTGGCAACTGCCATTCATCCTTTATGACGTCGTACTGTTTTGAACACCTGCCATTCATCGTTTATGACGTCGTTCTGTTTTTGGCAAAGGCCATTCATTCTTTTATGACGTCGTACTGTTTTTGGCACCTTCCAGTCATCTTTTATGACGTGGTACTGTTTTTGGCAACTGCCATTCATCCTTTATGACGTCGTACTGTTTTTGCCAACTGCCATTCATCCTTTATGACGTCGTACTGTTTTTGAAACCTTCCATTCATCGTTTATGACGTCGTACTGTTTTTGGCAACTGCCATTCATCTTTTATGACGTCGTACTGTTTTTGGCAACTGCCATTCATCTTTTATGACGTCGTACTGTTTTTGGCACCTGCCATTCAATCTTTTATGACGTCGTACTGTTTTTGGCAACTGCCGTTCCTCCTTTATGACGTCGTACTGTTTTTGGCAACTGCCGTTCATACTTTATGACGTCGTACTATTTTTGGAACCCGCCCATTCATCCTTTATGACGTCGTACTCTTTTTGGCACCTGCCCTTCATGCTTTATGACGTCGTACTGTTTTTGGCAACTGCACTTCATCCTTTATGACGTCGTACTGTTTTTGGCAACTGCCATTCATCCTTTATGACGTGTTACTGTTTTTGGCACCTGCCATTCCTTCTTTTATGACGTCGTACTGTTTTTGCCAACTGGCATTCATCCTTTATGACGTCGTACTGTTTTTGGCACCTTTCCTTTCATCTTTTATGACGTCGTACTGTATTTGGCAACTGCCATTCATCCTTTATGACGTCGTACTGTTTTTGGCATCTGCCATTCATCCTTTATGACGTCGTACTGTTTTTGGCAACTGCCATTCATCCTTTATGACGTCGTACTGTTTTTGGCACCTGCCATTCATCCTTTATGACGTCGTACTGTTTTTGGCACCTGCCATTCATCTTTTATGACGTCGTACTGTTTTTGGCAACTGCCGTTCATCCTTTATGACGTCGTACTGTTTTTAGCACCTGCCATTCATCCTTTATGACGTCGTACTGTTTTTTGCACCTGCCCTTCATCCTTTATGACGTCGTACTGTTTTTGGCAACTGCCATTCATCCCTTATGACGTGGTACTGTTTTTGGCATCTGCCATTCATCTTTTATGACGTCGTACTCTTTTTGGCACCTTCCATTCATATTTTATGACGTCGTACTGTTTTTGGCAACTGCCATTCATCCTTTATGACGTCGTACTGTTTTTGGCACGTTCCATTCAACCATGTATGACGTCGTTCTGTTTTTGGAACCTGCCATTCATCCTCTATGACGTCGTACTGTTTTTGGCAACTGCACTTAATCCTTTATGACGTCGTACTGTTTTTGGCAACTGCCATTCATCCTTTATGACGTCGTACTGTTTTTGCCAACTGCCATTCATCCTTTATGACGTCGTACTGTTTTTGAAACCTTCCATTCATCGTTTATGACGTCGTACTGTTTTTGGCAACTGCCATTCATCTTTTATGACGTCGTACTGTTTTTGGCAACTGCCATTCATCTTTTATGACGTCGTACTGTTTTTGGCACCTGCCATTCAATCTTTTATGACGTCGTACTGTTTTTGGCAACTGCCGTTCCTCCTTTATGACGTCGTACTGTTTTTGGCAACTGCCGTTCATCCTTTATGACGTCGTACTATTTTTGGAACCCGCCCATTCATCCTTTATGACGTCGTACTCTTTTTGGCACCTGCCCTTCATGCTTTATGACGTCGTACTGTTTTTGGCAACTGCACTTCATCCTTTATGACGTCGTACTGTTTTTGGCAACTGCCATTCATCCTTTATGACGTGTTACTGTTTTTGGCACCTGCCATTCCTTCTTTTATGACGTCGTACTGTTTTTGCCAACTGGCATTCATCCTTTATGACGTCGTACTGTTTTTGGCACCTTTCCTTTCATCTTTTATGACGTCGTACTGTATTTGGCAACTGCCATTCATCCTTTATGACGTCGTACTGTTTTTGGCATCTGCCATTCATCCTTTATGACGTCGTACTGTTTTTGGCAACTGCCATTCATCCTTTATGACGTCGTACTGTTTTTGGCACCTGCCATTCATCCTTTATGACGTCGTACTGTTTTTGGCACCTGCCATTCATCTTTTATGACGTCGTACTGTTTTTGGCAACTGCCGTTCATCCTTTATGACGTCGTACTGTTTTTAGCACCTGCCATTCATCCTTTATGACGTCGTACTGTTTTTTGCACCTGCCCTTCATCCTTTATGACGTCGTACTGTTTTTGGCAACTGCCATTCATCCCTTATGACGTGGTACTGTTTTTGGCATCTGCCATTCATCTTTTATGACGTCGTACTCTTTTTGGCACCTTCCATTCATATTTTATGACGTCGTACTGTTTTTGGCAACTGCCATTCATCCTTTATGACGTCGTACTGTTTTTGGCACGTTCCATTCAACCATGTATGACGTCGTTCTGTTTTTGGAACCTGCCATTCATCCTCTATGACGTCGTACTGTTTTTGGCACCTGCCATTCATCCTCTATGACGTCGTACTGTTTTTGGCACCTGCCATTCATCCTTTATGACGTCGTACTGGTTTTGGCAACTGCCATTCATCCTTTATGACGTCGTAGAGTTTTTTGCAACTGCCATTCATCCTTTATGACGTCGTACTGTTTTTAGTAACTGCCATTCATCCTTTATGACGTCGTACTTTTTTTGGCAACTGCCATTCATCCTTTATGACGTCGTTCTGTTTTGAACACCTGCCATTCATCGTTTATGACGTCGTTCTGTTTTTGGCAAATGCCATTCATTCTTTTATGACGTCGTACTGTTTTTGGCACCTTCCAGTCATCTTTTATGACGTGGTACTGTTTTTGGCAACTGCCATTCATCCTTTATGACGTCGTACTGTTTTTGGCACCTGCCATTCATCCTTTATGACGTTGTACTGTTTTTGCCACCTGCCGTTCATCCTTTATGACGTCGTACTGTTTTTGGGGCTGCCATTCATCCTTTATGACGTGTTACTGTTTTTTGCAACTGCCATTCATCCTTTATGACGTCGTACTGTTTTTGGCAACTGCCATTCATCCTTTATGACGTCGTACTGTTTTTGGCAACTGCCATTCATCCTGTATGACGTCGTACTGTTTCTGGCACCTGCCATTGATCCTTTATGACGTCGTACTGTTTTTGCTACCTGCCGTTCATCCTTTATGACGTCGTACTGTTTTTGCCACCTACCATTCATCCTTTATGACGTCGTACTTTTTTGCATCTGCCATTCATCTTTTATGACGTCGTACTGTTTTTGGCACCTGCCATTCATCCTTTATGATGTCGTACTGTTTTTGGCACCTGCCCTTCATCCTTTATGACGTCGTACTTTTTTTGGCAACTGCACTTCATCCTTTATGACGTCGTACTGTTTTTGGCAACTGCCATTCATCCTTTATGACGTCGTACTGTTTTTGCCAACTGCCATTCATCCTTTATGACGTCGTACTGTTTTTGAAACCTTCCATTCATCGTTTATGACGTCGTACTGTTTTTGGCAACTGCCATTCATCTTTTATGACGTCGTACTGTTTTTGGCAACTGCCATTCATCTTTTATGACGTCGTACTGTTTTTGGCACCTGCCATTCATCCTTTATGACGTCGTACTGTTTTTGGCAACTGCCGTTCCTCCTTTATGACGTCGTACTGTTTTTGGCAACTGCAGTTCATCCTTTATGACGTCGTACTATTTTTGGCACCGTCCATTCATCCTTTATGACGTCGTACTCTTTTTGGCACCTGCCCTTCATGCTTTATGACGTCGTACTGTTTTTGGCAACTGCACTTCATCCTTTATGACGTCGTACTGTTTTTGGCAACTGCCATTCATCCTTTATGACGTCGTACTGTTTTTGGCAACTGCCATTCATCCTTTATGACGTCGTACTGTTTTTGGCAACTGCCATTCATCCTTTATGACGTCGTACTGTTTTTGGCACCGTCCATTCATCCTTTATGACGTCGTACTGTTTTTGCCAACTGCCATTCATCCTTTATGACGTCGTACTGTTTTTGGCACCTTTCCTTTCATCTTTTATGACGTCGTACTGTATTTGGCAACTGCCATTCATCCTTTATGACGTCGTACTGTTTTTGGCATCTGCCATTCATCCTTTATGACGTCGTACTGTTTTTGGCAACTGCCATTCATCCTTTATGACGTCGTACTGTTTTTGGCACCTGCCATTCATCCTTTATGACGTCGTACTGTTTTTGGCACCTGCCATTTATCCTTTATGACGTCGTACTGTTTTTGGCAACTGCCGTTCATTTTTTATGACGTCGTACTGTTTTTAGCACCTGCCATTCATCCTTTATGACGTCGTACTGTTTTTGGCACCTGCCCTTCATCCTTTATGACGTCGTACTGTTTTTGGCAACTGCCGTTCATCCTTTATGACGTCGTACTGTTTTTAGCACCTGCCCTTCATCCTTTATTACGTCGTACTGTTTTTGGCACCTGCCCTTCATCCTTTATGACGTCGTACTGTTTTTGGCAACTGCACTTCATCCTTTATGACGTCGTACTGTTTTTGGCAACTGCCATTCATCCTTTATGACGTCGTACAGTTTTTGGCACCTTCCATTTATCCTTTATGACGTCGTACTGTTTTTGGCAACTGCCATTGCTCCTTTATGACGTCGACTGTTTTTGACACCTTCCATTCATCGTTTATTACGTCGTACTGGTTTGCAACTGCCATTCATCCTTTATGACGTCGTACTGTTTTTGGCAACTGCCATTCATCCTTTATGACGTCGTACTGTTTTTGGCACCTGCCATTCATCCTTTATGACGTCGTACTGTTTTTGGCAACTGCCATTCATCCTTTATGACGTGGTACTGTTTTTGGCAACTGCCATTCATCCTTTATGACGTCGTACTGTTTTTGGCATCTGCCATTCATCTTTTATGACGTCGTACTGTTTTTGGCAACTGTCATTAATCCTTTATGACGTCGTACTGTTTTTGGCGACTGCCATTCATCCTTTATGACGTCGTACTGTTTTTGGCACCTGCCATTTATCCTTTATGACGTCGGACTGTTTTTGGCAACTGCCATTCATCCTTTATGACGTCGTACTGTTTTTGGCACCTTCCATTCATCTTTTATGACGTCGTACTGTTTTTGGCAACTGCCATTCATCTTTATGACGTCGTACTGTTTTTGGCACCTGCCATTCATCCTTTGTGACGTCGTACTGTTTTTGGCACCTTCCATTCATCCTTTATGACGTCGTTCTGTTTTTAACAACTGCCATTCATCCTTTATGACGTCGTACTGTTTTTGGCACCTTCCATTCATATTTTATGACGTCGTACTGTTTTTGGCAACTGCCATTCATCCTTTATGACGTCGTACTGTTTTTAGCACCTTCCATTCATCATTTGTGGCGTCGTACTGTTTTTTGCAACTGCCATTCATCCTTTATGACGTCGTACTGTTTTTGGCACCTTCCATTCATATTTTATGACGTCGTACTGTTTTTGGCAACTGCCATTCATCCTTTATGACGTCGTACTGTTTTTAGCACCTTCCATTCAACCATTTATGACGTCGTTCTGTTTTTGGCAACTGCCATTCATCCTTTATGACGTCGTACTGTTTTTGGCAACTGCCATTCATCCTTTATGACGTCGTACTGTTTTTGGCATCTGCCATTCATCTTTTATGACGTCGTACTGTTTTTGGCAACTGTCATTAATCCTTTATGACGTCGTACTGTTTTTGGCGACTGCCATTCATCCTTTATGACGTCGTACTGTTTTTGGCACCTGCCATTTATCCTTTATGACGTCGGACTGTTTTTGGCAACTGCCATTCATCCTTTATGACGTCGTACTGTTTTTGGCACCTTCCATTCATCTTTTATGACGTCGTACTGTTTTTGGCAACTGCCATTCATCTTTATGACGTCGTACTGTTTTTGGCACCTGCCATTCATCCTTTGTGACGTCGTACTGTTTTTGGCACCTTCCATTCATCCTTTATGACGTCGTTCTGTTTTTAACAACTGCCATTCATCCTTTATGACGTCGTACTGTGTTTGGCAACTGCCATTCATCCTTTATGACGTCGTACTGTTTTTGGCACCTGCCATTCATCCTCTATGACGTCGTACTGTTTTTGGCACCTGTTATTCATCCTTTATGACGTCGTACTGTTTTTGGCACCTGCCATTCATCCTTTATGACGTCGTACTGTTTTTGGCAACTGCCATTCATCCTTTATGACGTCGTACTGTTTTTTGCAACTGCCATTCATCCTTTATGACGTCGTACTGTTTTTAGTAACTGCTATTTATCCTTTATGACGTCGTACTGTTTTTGGCAACTGCCATTCATCCTTTATGACGTCGTACTGTTTTTGGCAACTGCCATTCATCCTTTATGACGTGGTACTGTTTTTGGCATCTGCCATTCATCATTTGTGACGTCGTACTGTTTTTGGCAACTGCCATTCATCCTTTATGACGTCGTACTGTTTTTGGCACCTTCCATTCATATTTTATGACGTCGTACTGTTTTTGGCAACTGTTATTCATCCTTTATGACGTCGTACTGTTTTTAGCACCTTCCGTTCAACCATTTATGACGTCGTTCTGTTTTTGGAAACTGCCATTCATCCTTTATGACGTCGTACTGTTTTTGGCAACTGCCATTCATCCTTTATGACGTCGTACTGTTTTTGGCATCTGCCATTCATCTTTTATGACGTCGTACTGTTTTTGGCAACTGCCATTAATCCTTTATGACGTCGTACTGTTTTTGGCGACTGCCATTCATCCTTTATGACGTCGTACTGTTTTTGGCTCCTGCCATTTATCCTTTATGACGTCGGACTGTTTTTGGCAACTGCCATTCATCCTTTATGACGTCGTACTGTTTTTGGCACCTTCCATTCATCTTTTATGACGTAGTACTGTTTTTGGCAACTGCCATTCATCCTTTATGACGTCGTACTGTTTTTGGCACCTGCCATTCATCCTTTGTGACGTCGTACTGTTTTTGGCACCTTCCATTCATCCTTTATGACGTCGTTCTGTTTTTAACAACTGCCATTCATCCTTTATGACGTCGTACTGTTTTTGGCAACTGTCATTCATCCTTTATGACGTCGTACTGTTTTTGGCACCTGCCATTCATCCTCTATGACGTCGTACTGTTTTTGGCACATGTTATTCATCCTTTATGACGTCGTACTGTTTTTGGCACCTGCCATTCATCCTTTATGACGTCGTACTGTTTTTGGCAACTGCCATTCATCCTTTATGACGTCGTACTGTTTTTTGCAACTGCTATTCATACTTTATGACGTCGTACTGTTTTTAGTAACTGCTATTTATCCTTTATGACGTCGTACTTTTTTTGGCAACTACCATTCATCCTTTATGACGTCGTACTGTTTTGAACACCTGCCATTCATCGTTTATGACGTCGTTCTCTTTTTGGCAACTGCCATTCATCCTTTATGACGTCGTACTGTTTTTGGCACCTTCCATTCATCTTTTATGACGTCGTACTGTTTTTGGCAACTGCCATTGATCCTTTATTACGTCGTATTGTTTTTGGCAACTGCCATTCATTCTTTATGACGCTTTACTGTTTTTGGCAACTGCCATTCATCTTTTATGACGTCGTACTCTTTTTGGCACCTTCCATTCATCCTTTTATAACGTCGTACTGTGTTAGGCAACTGCCATTCATCCTTTATGACGTCGTTCTGTTTTTGACAGCTTCCATTCATCGTTTATGACGTCGTTCTGTTTTTGGCACCTGCCCTTCATCCTTTATGACGTCGTACTGTTTTTGGCAACTGCACTTCATCCTTTATGACGTCGTACTGTTTTTTGCATCTGCCATTCATCCTTTATGACGTCGTACTGTTTTTGGCAACTGCCATTAATCATTTATGACGTCGTACTGTTTTTGGCAACTGCTGTTCATCTTTTATGACGTCGTACTGTTTTTAGCACCTGCCATTTATCTTTTATAACGTCGTACTGTTTTTGGCACCTGGCCTTTATCCTTTATGACGTCGTACTGTTTTTGGCAACTGCACTTCATCCTTTATGACGTCGTACTGTTTTTGGCATCTGCCATTCATCCTTTATGACGTCGTACTTTTTTTGGCAACTGCCATTCAAGCTTTATGACGTCGTACTGTTTTTGGCAACTGCCATTCATCCTTTATGACGTCGTACTGTTTTTGGCACCTGCCATTCATCCTTTATGACGTCGTACTGTTTTTGGCACCTGCCATTTATCCTTTATGACGTCGTACTGTTTTTGGCAACTGCCATTCATCCTTTATGACGTCGTACTGTTTTTGGCACCTGCCATTCATCCTTTATGACGTCGTACTGTTTTTGGCAACTGCCGTTCATCTTTTATGACGTCGTACTGTTTTTAGCACCTGCCCTTCATCCTTTATGACGTCGTACTTTTTTTGGCAACTGCACTTCATCCTTTATGACGTGGTACTGTTTTTGGCAACTGCCATTCATCGTTTATGACGTGGTACTGTTTTTGGCACCTTCCATTCATCCTTTATGACGTCGTACTGTTTTTGGCAACTGCCATTCATCCTTTATGACGTTGTGCATGTTTTTGGCAACTGCCATTCATCCTTTATGACGTCGTACTGTTTTTAGTAACTGCCATTTATCCTTTATGACGTCGTACTTTTTTTGGCAACTGCCATTCATCCTTTATGACGTCGTACTGTTTTGAACACCTGGCATTCATCGTTTATTACGTCGTTCTCTTTTTGGCAACTGCCATTCATCCTTTATGACGTCGTACTGTTTTTGGCACCTTCCATTCATCTTTTATGACGTCGTACTGTTTTTGGCAACTGCCATTGATCCTTTATGACGTCGTATTGTTTTTGGCAACTGCCATTCATCTTTTATGACGTCGTACTCTTTTTGGCACCTTCCATTCATCCTTTGTAACGTCGTACTGTGTTAGGCAACTGCCATTCATCCTTTATGACGTCGTTCTGTTTTTGACAGCTTCGATTCATCGTTTATGACGTCGTTCTGTTTTTGGCACCTGCCCTTCATCCTTTATGACGTCGTACTGTTTTTGGCAACTGCACTTCATCCTTTATGACGTCGTACTGTTTTTGGCATCTGCCATTCATCCTTTATGACGTCGTACTGTTTTTGGAAACTGCCATTAATCATTTATGACGTCGTACTGTTTTTGGCAACTGCTGTTCATCTTTTATGACGTCGTACTGTTTTTAGCACCTGCCATTTATCTTTTATAACGTCGTACTGTTTTTGGCACCTGGCCTTTATCCTTTATTACGTCGTACTGTTTTTGGCAACTGCACTTCATCCTTTATGACGTCGTACTGTTTTTGGCATCTGCCATTCATCCTTTATGACGTCGTACTGTTTTTGGCAACTGCCATTCATGCTTTATGACGTCGTACTGTTTTTGGCACCTGCCATTCATCCTTTATGACGTCGTACTGTTTTTGGCACCTGCTATTCATCCTTTATGACGTCGTACTGTTTTTGGCAACTGCACTTCATCCTTTATGACGTCGTACTGTTTTTGGCACCTGCCATTAATCCTTTATGACGTCGTACTGTTTTTGGCAACTGCCATTCATCTTTTATGACGTCGTACTGTTTTTAGCACCTGCCTTCATCCTTTATGACGTCGTACTGTTTTTGGCAACTGCACTTCATCCTTTATGACGTGGTACTGTTTTTGGCAACTGCCATTCATCGTTTATGACGTGGTACTGTTTTTGGCACCTTTCATTCATCCTTTATGACGTCGTACTGTTTTTGGCAACTGCCATTACTCCTTTATGACGTTGTGCATGTTTTTGGCAACTGCCATTCATCCTTTATGACATCGTACTGTTTTTTGCAACTGCCATTCATCCTTTATGACGTCGTACTGTTTTTGGCAACTGCCATTCATCCTTTATGACGTCGTACTGTTTTTGGCAACTGCCATTCATCCTTTATGACGTCGTACTGTTTTTGGCAACTGCCATTCATCCTTTATGACGTCGTACTGTTTTTGGCATCTGCCATTCATTCTTTATGACGTGGTACCTGTTTTTGGCACCTGCTATTCATACTTTATGACGTTGTACTGTTTTTGGCAACTGTCATTCATCCTTTATGACGTCGTACTGTTTTTGGCAACTGCCATTCATCCTTTATGACGTCGTACTGTTTTTGGCACCTGCCTTTTATCCTTTATGACGTCGTACTGGTTTTGGCAACTGCCATTCATCCTTTATGACGTCGTACTGTTTTTGGCACCGTCTATTCATCCTTTATGACGTCGTACTGTTTTTGGCAACTGCCGTTCATCCTTTATGACGTCGTACTGTTTTTAGCACCTGCCATTCATCCTTTATGACGTCGTACTGTTTTTGGCAACTGCCATTCATCCTTTATGACGTCGTACTGTTTTTGGCAACTGCCATTCATCCTTTATGACGTCGTACTGGTTTTGGCATCTGCCATTCATCCTTTATGACGTCGTACTGTTTTTGGCAACTGCCATTCATCCTTTATGGCGTCGTACTGTTTTTGGCAACTGCCATTCATCTATTATAAATTGATACTTAAATATATTTCTTAACTTAAGCATTGGCTGATAAAGCCGCAGAATTAACTTCAAATATTTCTCAGTGTTGTGAGAGAATGAAAAAAAGTTGGGGGGTTAGCTTCTTTTTTTTTTTACTTTAAATATTTCACAGGTTTGTGGGAGAGTTAAAAAAAAGTTTGTGAGGGGTCTTGAAATATTAAGGGGTCGGGGAAAATTTTAGGGGTCGGGCCAAATTTTTTATGGGTCGGGCAAAATTTTTTTTCCTTTTTTGAACTTAAAAAAATTCTCAGGTTGTGGGAGAGTGAAAAAAAAGTTGTGGAGGGGGTTGGGGAGATTCAGGGGTCGGGGAAAATTTTAGGGGTCTGGCCAAATTTTTCAGGGAGCAGGCCAAATTGTTTTTTTTTTTGTTTTTTCTCAAGATTGTGGGAGAGTGAAAAAAAGTTGGGGGAGAGCTGGAGAGATTAAGGGGTCGGAGAAAATTTTAGAGGTCGGGCCGCATTTTTTTGGGGTCAGGCAAATTTTTTCTTTTGAACTTAAAATATTTCCTAGGGTTGTGGGAGAGTGAAAAAAAGCTAGGGGGCTGGAGAGATCAGGGGGTGGGGTAGAATTTTAGGGGTCGGGCCGAACTTTTTAGGGGTTTGGCCAAATTTTTCTTTTTTAACTTAAAATATTTCTCAGGGTTGTGGGAGAGTGAAAAAAAGTTAGGGGCTGGAGAAGGTAGGGGGTCGGGGAAAATTTTAGGGGTCGGGCCAAATTTTTACGGGTCGGGCAAATTGTTTTCTGTTTTTTTTAACTCAAAATATTTCACAGGTTTGTGGGAGAGTGAAAAAAAAGTTGTAAGGGGAGGGCCGGAGAGATTAGGAGGTCGGGAAAAATTTTAGGTTTCGGGCCGAACTTTTTAGGGGTCCGGCAAAAATTTTTTTTTTTAACTTAAAATAATTCTCAGGGTTGTGGCAGAGTGAAAAAAGTTGGAGAGAGCGCTGGAGAGATGTAGGTGTCGGGGAAAATTTTAAGTGTCGTGCCGAACTTTTCAGGGGTCCGGCAAAAAAAAATTTTTAACTTTAAATATTTCTCAGGGTTGTGGGAGAGTGAAAAAAAGTTAGGTGGTGCTGGGGAGATTAGAGGGTCAGGCCAAATTTTTTTCGTTTTTTTTTTTGAACTTTAAATACTTGTCAGGGTTGGGGGAGAGTGAAAAACGAGTTGAGGGGGCTGAAGAGATTGCGGGATTGGCAAAATTTGAAGGGTCGGGCCGAACATTTTTGGGGTCAGGCCAAATTTTTTTCTTTTTTTGAACTTAAAATATTTCTTACGGTTGGGGGAGAGTGAAAAACGATCTGGCTGGAAAGATTGAGAGGTCAGAAATAATTTTAGTTGTCGGGCAAAACTTTTTAGGGATCGGGCCAAATTTTTCTTTTTTAACTTAAAATATTTCTCAGGGTTGTGGGAGAGTGAAAAAAGTTAGGGGGCTGGAGAAGTTAGGGGGTCGGGAAAATTTTAGGGGTCGGGCAAAACTTTTTATGGGTCGGGCCAAATTTTTTTCTGTTTTTTTTTTTAACTCAAAATATTTCTCAGGTTTGTGGGAGAGTGAAAAAAAAGTTGTAAGGGAAGGGCCGGAGAGATTAGGGGGTCGGGAAAAATTTTAGGTTTCGGGCCGAACTTTTTAGGGGTCCGGCAAAAAAAAAAATTTTTAACTTAAAATAATTCTCAGGGTTGTGGGAGAGTGAAAAAAAGTTGGGGGGCTGGAGAGATTAAGGGATCGGAGAAAAATTTTAGGTGTCGGGCCGAACTTTAAAGGGGTCGAGCCAAATTTTGTTCTCTTTCTTTTTGACTTAAAATATTTCTCAGGGTTGTGGGAAAGTGAAAAAACGTTGGGAGGGCTGGAGAGATAAGGGGATCAGGGTAAATTTTAGGGGTCGGGTCAAATTTTTGGGGGTCGGGCAAAATTGTTTAGTGGTCAGGCAAATTTTTTTTCTTTTTCTTTAACTTAAAATACTTGTCAGGGTTGGGGGAGAGTGAAAACAAGTTGGGGGAGGTACTGGAGAGATTGAAGGGTCGGGGAAAATTTAAGTGGTCGGGCCGAACTTTTTTCTTTATTTATTTTTTGAACTTTAAATTCTTCTCAGGGTTGGGGAGAGTGAAAACAAATAAGTTACGGGAGGTACTCGAGGGAAAATTTTAGGGTTCGGGCCGAACTTTTTAGGGGTCGGGCAAAATTTTTTTCGTTTTATTTTAACTTAAAATATTTCTCAGTGTTGTGGGAGAGTGAAAATAAAGTTGGGGGCTGGAGAGTTTAGGGGGTCAGGGAAAATTTATGGGGTCGCCCCCAATTTTTTTTTTAACTTAACATATTTCTCATGTTGGGGAGAGTGAAAAACAAGTTGGGGATGTACTGGAGAGATTGAGGGGTCGGGGACAATTTTAGGGGTCAGGCCGATCTTTTTAGGGGTCGGTGCAAATTTTTTTCTTTCTTTTTTTTTTAACTTAAAATATTTCTTAGGTTTGGGGGAAAGTGAAAAACGAGTTGGGAGGGGGCTGGAGAAATTGAGGGGTCGGGGAAAATTTTAGGGGTTGGGCCGAGCTTTTCAGGGGTCGGGCGCAATTTAGTTAAAAAAAGTTGGGGGCCTGGAGAGATTAGGGGGTCGGGAAATATTTTAGAGGTCTGGTTGAGTTTTTAGGGGTCCGGCCAAATTTCTTTTTTTTTTAGCTTAAAATATTTCTCAGGGTTGTGGGAGAGTAAAAAAAAGTTTGAAGGCTGGAGAGATTAGGGGGTTGGGGAAAATCTTAGGGGTCGGGCCCAAATTTTTAAGGGTCGGGCCAAATTGCGTTTTGGGGGAACTTAAAATATTTCTCAAGGTTGTGGGAGAGTGAGAAAAGTTGGGGGCTGGAGAGATTAAGGGGTCAGGGAAAATTTTAGGGGTCGGGCATAACTTTTTAGGGGCGGGACAAATTTTTTTTTAACTTAAAATATTTCTCAGGGATGTGAGAGAGTGAAAACAAAGTTGAGGGCTGGAGAGATTAGGGGGTCGGGAAATATTTTAGAGGTCGTGGTGAATTTTTAAGGGGTCGAACCAAATTTTTATTTTATTTCTTAACTTAAACTATTTCTCAGGGTTGTGGGAAAGGTAAAAAAAGTTGGAGGGGCTAAAGAGATAAAGTGGTTGGGGAAAATTGTAGGGGTCGGACCACATTTTTTAGGTGTCGGGCAAAAAAAATTTATCATTTTTTTTTAAATTAAAATATTTCTCAGGGTTGTTGCAGAGTGAAAAAAAGTTGGGGAGTTAGCTGGAGAGATTAAGGGGTCGGGTGAAACTTTAGGTGTTGAGCCGAACTTTTTAGGGGTCGTGTCAAATTTATTTTTTTTACTTAAAATATTTCTCTTGGTTGTGGGAGCGTGAAAAAAGTTAGGGGGGCTGCAAAGATTAGGGGGTCTGGGAAGATCTTAGGGGTCGGGCCTAATTTTGTAAGGATCAGGCAAAATTGCTTTTTGGGGCTGAAGAGATAAGGTGGTTGGGGGAAATTTTAGGGGTCGGACCACGTTTTTTAGGTGTCGGGCAAAATGTTTTTATTATTTTTTTTTTAACTTACAATATTTGTCAGGGTTGTGGCAGAGTAAAAAAAAGTTGGGTAGTAAGCTGGATAGATTAAATGGGTCGGGTGAAATTTTAGGTGTTGGGCCGAACTTTTTAGGGGTCGGGCCAAATTTTTTTCTGTTTTTTTAACTTAAAATATTTCACAGGCTTGTGGGAGAGTGAAAAAAGTTTTAAGGGGAGGGCTGGAGAGATTAGGGGGTCGGGGAAAATTTTAAGTTTCGGCCCGAACTTTTTAGGGGTCCGGCAAAATTTTTTTTTTTTAACTTAAAATAATTCTCAGGGTTGTGGCAGAGTGAAAAAAGTTAGGAAGTGCTGGAGAGATTAGGGGGTCAGGCCAAATTTTTTTCTTTTTTTTTTAACTTAAAATACATGTCAGGGTTGGCGGAGAGTGAAAAACGAGTTGGGGGACTGAAGAGATTGCGGTATGGGCAAAATTTTAAGGGTCGGACCGAACATTTTAGGCCAAATTTTTTTCTTTTTTTGAACTTAAAATTCTTCTCAGGGTTGGGGGAGAGTGAAAACAAGTCGGGGCTGAAGAATTTAGGAGGGTCAGGGAAAATCTTAAGGGTCGGGCAAAATTTTTTAGGGGTTGAGCCAAATTTTTTTCTTTTTTTAATATAAAATATTACTAAGGGTTGTAGGAGAGGTAAAACAAGTTGGAGGGGCTGAAGAGATAAGGTGGTTGAGGGAAAATTTTAGGGGCCAAATTTTTTTCTTTCTTTTTTTTTTGAACTTAAAATACTTCTCAGGGTTGGGGAGAGTGAAAAAAAAGTTGGGGCTTGAGAGATTAGGGGGACAGGGAAAATGTTAGGGTTCGGGCCGAACTTTTTAGGGGTTGAGCAAAATTATTTTTCTCTTTTTTTTTTAACTTAAAATATTTCTCATGGTTTTGGGAGAGGTAAAAAAAAGTTGGAGGGGCTGAACAGATAAGGTTGTTGAGGAAAATTTTAGGGGTCGGACCACATCTTTTAGGTGTCGAGCTAAATGTTTTTATTATTTTTTTTTAACTTAAAATATTTCTCAGGGTAGTGGCAGAGTGAAAAAAAGTTGGGGAGTAAGCTGGAGAGATTAACGGGTCGGGTGAAATTTTAGGTGTTGGGCCGAACTTTTTAGGGGTCGTGCCAAATTTATTTTTTTAACTTAAAATATTTCTCTAGGTTGTGGAAGCGTGAAAAAAGTTAGGGGGGCTGGAGAGATTAGGGGGTCGGGGAAAATCTTAAGGGTCGGGCCCAATTTATTAGGGATCAGGCAAAATTGCTTTTTTGGGGGGAACTTAAAATATTGATCAGGGTGCTGGGAGAGTGAAAAAAAGTTGGAGGGCTGGAGAGATTAGGGGGTTGGGCACAATTGTAGGTTTCGGGCTGAACTTTTTAGGGGTCCGGCAAAATTTTTTTTTTTTTTAACTTAAAATAATTCTCATGGTTGTGGCAGAGTGAAAAAAGTTAGGAAGTGCTGGAGAGATTAGGGGGTCAGGCCAAATCTTTTTCTTTTTTTTTAACTTAAAATACTTGTCAGGGTTGGCGGAGAGTGAAAAACGAGTTGGGGGACTGAAGAGATTGCGGGATGGGCAAAATTTTATGGGTCGGACCGAACATTTTAGGGGTCAGGCCAAATTTTTTTTCTTTTTTTGAACTTAAAATTCTTCTCAGGGTTGGGGGAAAGTGAAAACAAGTCGGGGCTGAAGAATTTAGGGGGGTCAGGGAAAATCTTAGGGGTCGGGCAAAATTTTTTAGGGGTTGAGCCAAATTTTTTATCTTTTTTTAACTTAAAATATTACTAAGGGTTGTAGGAGAGGTAAAACAAGTTGGAGGGGCTGAAGAGATAAGGTGGTTGAGGGAAAATTTTAGGGGTCAGTTCGACCTTTTATGGGGTCGGGCCAAATTTTTTTTCTTCTTTTTTTTTTTAACTTAAAATACTTCTCAGGGTTGGGGAGAGTGAAAAAAAAGTTGGGGCTTGAGAGATTAGGGGGACAGGGAAAATTTTAGGGGTCGGGCCGAACTTTTTAGGGGTTGAGCAAAATTATTTTTCTCTTTTTTTTAACTTAAAATATTTCTCATGGTTTTGGGAGAGGTAAAAAAAAGTTGGAGGGGCTGAACAGATAAGGTTGTTGAGGAAAATTTTAGGGGTCGGACCACATCTTTTAGGTGTCGGGCTACATGTTTTTATTATTTTTTTTTTAATTTAAAATATTTCTCAGGGTTGTGGCAGAGTGAAAAAAAGTTGGGGAGTAAGCTGGAGAGATTAACGGGTCGGGTGAAATTTTAGGTGTTGGGCCAAACTTTTTAGGGGTCGGGCCAAATTTATTTTTTTAACTTAAAATATTTCTCTAGGTTGTGGAAGCGTGAAAAAAGTTAGGGGGGCTGGAGAGATTAGGGAGTCGGGGAAGATCTTAGGGGTCGGGCCCAATTTTTTAGGGATCAGGCAAAATTGCTTTTTTGGAAGGAACTTAAAATATTGATCAGGGTTCTGGGAGAGTGAAAAAAAAGTTGGAGGCTGGAGAGATTAGGGGGTCGGGGACAATTTTAGGTTTTGGGCTGAACATTTTAGGGGTCGGGCCTAATTATTTTTTTTTTTTAACTTAAAATATTTCTCAGGGATGTGAGAGAGTGAAAACAAAGTTGAGGGCTGGATAGATTAGGGGGTCGGGAAATATTTTAGAGGTCGTGTTGAATTTTTTAGGGGTCGGGCATGATTTTTTTTTTAACTTAAAATATTTCTCAGGGTTGTGGGAGAGGTAAAAAGGTTGGTAGGGGCTAAAGAGATAAGGTGGTTGGGGAAAATTTTAGGGGTCGGACCACATTTTTTAGGTGTCGGGCAAAATTTTTTTATTATTTTTTTTTTAACTTAAAATATTTCTCAGGGTTGTGGAAGAGTGAAATAAAGCTGGGGAGAGAGCTGGAGAGATTAAGGGGTCGGGGAAAATTTTAGGTGTCGGGCCGAACTTTTTAGGAGTCGGGTCAAATTTTTTTTTTTTTAACTTTAAATACTTCTCAGGGTTGTGGAAGAGTAAAAAAAAGTTTGGGAGTAAGCTGGATAGATTAAGGGGTCGGGTGAAATTTTAGGTGTTGGGCCGAACTTTTTAGGGGTCGGGCCAAATTTTTTCTGTTTTTTTTAACTTAAAATAATTCTCAGGGCTGTGGCAGAGTGAAAAAAAAGTTAGGGGTGCTGGAGAGATTAGGGGGTTAGGCCAAATTTTTCTCTTTTTTTTTTAACTTAAAATACTTGCAAGGGTTGGGGGAGAGTGAAAAACGAGTTGAGCGACTGAAGAGATTGCGGGATGGGAAAAATTTTAAGGGTCGGGCCGAACATTTTAAGGGTCAAGCCAAATTTTTTTCTTTTTTTTTTTAACTTAAAATTTTTCTCAGGGGTAGGAGAGAGAGAAAAAATGTCGGGGCTGGAGAATTTAGGGGTTCAGGGAAAATTTTAAGGGTCGGGCAAAATTTTTTAGGGGTTGGGCCAAATATTTTCTTTTTTTTAACTTAAAATATTACTCAGGGTAGTGGGAGAGGTAAAAAAAAGTTGAGGGAATATTTTAGGGGTCGGTTCTAACTTTTAAGGGGTCGGGCCAAATTTTTTTCTTTTTTTTTTTTTGAACTACAAATACTTCTCCAGGTTGGGGGAGAGTGAAAAAAAACAAGTTGGGGGAAGTACTAAAGGGAAAATTTTAGGGGTCGGGCCAAAATTTTTAGGGGTCGGGCCAATTTTTTTTCTTTCCTTTTTTTAACTTAAAATATTTCTCAGGGTTGTGGGAGAGTAAAAATAAAGTTGGGGGGCTGGAGAGTTTAGGGGGTCGGGGAAAATTTGAGGGGCGCCCCAAATTTTTTAGGGGTCGGGCAAAATTTGTTTTCTTTAATTTGAACTTAAAATATTTCTCAGGTTGGGGGAGAGTGAAAAACAAGTTGGGGGAGGTACTTGAGACATTGAGGGGTCGGGGAAAATTTTAGGGGCCGGGCCGAACTTTTAAAAGGTCGGCCCACATTTTTTCTTTCTTTTTTTTTAACTTAAAATATTTCTTAGGGTTGGAGAGAGTGAAAAACGAGTTGGGGGGCTGAAGATATTAGGGGGTCGAGGAAAATTTTAGGTTTCGGGCCGAACTTAGGGGTCAGTCAGTTTTTGAACTAAAAATAATTCTCAGGGTTGTGGCAGAGTGAAAAAAAGTTAGGGTTGCTGAAGAGATTAGGGGGTCAGGCCAATTTTTTTTTTTTTGTTTTACTTAAAATACTTGTCAGGGTTGGGGGAGAGTGAAAAACGAGTGTGGGGACTGAAGAGATTACGGGATGGGAAACATTTTAGGGGTCGGGCCGAACATTTAAGGGGTCAGGCCAAATTTTTTTCTTTTTTTTAAACTTAAAATTCTTCCTAGGGTTGGGGAGAGTGAAAGTCGGACTGGAGAGATTAAGGGGTCAGGGAAAATTTTAGGGGTCGGGCAAAATTTTTTAGTGGTTGGGCCAAATTTTTTTCTTTTTTTTCAACTTAAAATATTACTCAGGGTTGTGGGAGAGGAAAAAAAAATGTTGGAGGGGCTGAAGAGATAAGGTGGTTTAGGGAAAATTTTCGGGGTCGGGTTGAACTTTTAAGGGGTCGGGCCAAATTTTTTTAATTTTTTTTTTTTTGAACTTAAAATACTTCTCAGGGTGTGGGGGGGAGTGAAAAAAAACAAGTTGGGGGAGGTACTGGAGGGAAAATTTTAGGGTTCGGGCCGAACTTTTTTGGGGTCGGGCTGAATTTTTTTCTTTCTTTTTATAACTTAAAGTATTTCTCAGGGTTGTGGGAGAGTGAAAATAAAGTTTGGATGCTGGAGAGTTTAGGGGGTCGGGGAAAATTTTAGGGGTCGCCCCAACATTTTTAGGGGTCGGTCAAAATTTTTTTTTTATTTGAACTTAAAATATTTCTCAGGTTGGGGGAAAGTTAAAAACAAGTTGGGGGAGGTACTGGAAGGATTGATGGGTCGGGGAAAATTTTAGGGCCGGGCCGAACTTTTTAGGGGTCGGCCCAAATTTTGTCTTTCTTTTTTTTTAACTTAAAATACTTGTCAGGGTTAGGGGAGAGTAAAAAACGAGTGTGGGGACTGAAGAGATTACGGGATGGGAAAAATTTTAGGGGTCGGGTTGAACATTTTAGGGGTCAGGCCAAATTTTTTTCTTTTTTTTTAACTTAAAATTCTTTCTCAGGGTTGGGGAGAGTGAAAAAAAAGACGGACTGGAGAGATTAGGGCGTCAGGGAAAATTTTAGGGGTCGGGCAAAATTTTTTAGTGGTTGGGCCAAATTTTATTTCTTTTTTTTCAGCTTAAAATATTACTCAGGGTTGTGGGAGAGGTAAAAAAAAGTTGGAGGGGCTGAAGAGATAAGGTGGTTTAGGGAAAATTTTAGGGGTCGGTTCGAACTTTTAAGGGGTCGGGCCAAATTTTTTTCTTTCTTTTTTTTGAACTTAAAATACTTCTCAGGGTTGGGGGGGGAGTGAAAAAAAACAAGTTGGGGGAGGTACTGGAGGGAAAATTTTAGAGTTCGGGCCGAACTTTTTAGGGGTCGGGCTAAATTTTTTTCTTTCTTTTTTAACTTAAAATATTTCTCAGGGTTGTGGGAGAGTGAAAATAAAGTTTGGATGCTGGAGAGTTTAGGGGGTCGGGGAAAATTGTAGGGGTCGCCCCAAAATTTTTAGGGGTCGGGCAAAATTTATTTTTTATTTGAACTTAAAATATTTCTCAGGTTGGGGGAGAGTTAAAAACAAGTTGGGGGAGGTACTGGAAGGATTGAGGGGTCGGGGAAAATTTTAGGGCCGGGCCGAACTTTTTAGGGGTCGGCCCAAATTTTTTCTTTCTTTTTTTTCAACTTTAAATATTTCTTAGGGTTGGGGGAGAGTGAAAAACGAGTTGGGGGGCTGGAGAGATTAGGGGGTCGGGGATAATTTTAGGTTTCGGGCCGAACTTTTTAAGTGTCCGGCAAAAGATTTTTTTTTTGGAACTTAAAATAATGGGTTGTGGCACAGTGAAAAAAAAGTTAGGGGGTGCTAAAGAGATTAGGGGGTCAGGCCAAATCTTTTTCTTTTTCTTTTTAACTTAAAATACTTGTCAGGGTTGGGGGAGAGTGAAAAACGAGTTGGGGGACTGAAGAGATTGCGGGATGGGAAAAATTTTAAGGGTCGGACCGAACATTTTAGGGGTCTGGCCAAATTTTTTTCTTTTTTTTTAACTTAAAATTCTTCTCAGGGTTGTGACAGAGTGAAATAAGTTGGGGAGAGAGCTGGAGAGATTAAGGTGTCGGGGACAATTTTAGGTGTCGGGCCGAACTTTTTAGGGGTCGGGCCAAATTTTTTTTTTTAAACTTAAAATATTTCTCAGGGTTGTGGGAGAGTGAAAAACAAGTTGGCGGGCTGGAGAGATTAGAGGGTCGGGGAAAATTTTAGGGGTCGGTCCAAACTTTTTAGGGGTCGGGCCAAATTTTTTATTATTTTTTTTTTAACTTAGGGTTGGGGGAGAGTGAAAAACGAGTTGGGGTGGAGGCTTGGAAGATTGAGGGGTCGGAGAAAATTTTAGGGGTCGCGCCAAACTTTTTAGCGGTGGGGCCAAATTTTTTCTTTTTTTTTTTTTAACCTTAAATATTTCTCAGGTTTGAGGAGAGTAAAAAAATAATTTGGGGTGGCGGGAGAGATTGGGGGCGAGAAAATTTTCAGGGGTTAGGTCAAAATTGCAGGGGGTCGGGCTAAATTTTTTTCTTTTTTTTCTGTTAACTTAAAGTATTTCTCAGGGTTGGGGGAGAGTTAAACTAAATACGGAGGGTGGGGTTTGAGAGATGGGGGAGGGGGAGGGGAAATTCTAGGGGTCCGACTAAACCTTTTAGGGGTCGGGCAAAATTTTTGTCTTTTTTTTTAACTTAAAATATTTAAGGGTTGGAGAGATTGTGGAGGTTCGGGGAAAATGTTAGGGGTCGCGCCCAATTTTTAAGGGTGTCGGACCAAATTTATTTTTTTTTGTCTTAAACTATTTCTTAGGTTTGGTGTAGAGTAAACATTTTGAGGGCTAGGTGGGGGTGGAGCGTAAACATTTTTTTGAAGGGGGCTTTGGGGTGGAGGCTAAACATTTTTTGTGGGGTGGTGCCAAATTCTTTAGGGGGTCCGGCCAAATTATTATTATTTTTTTTTTACTTAAAATATTTCTCAGTGTTGGGGAGAGCGAAAAACAAATTGGGGGGGGGGCGGAGAGATTAAGGGGTCGGGGAATTTTTTTTTTTAACATAGTTAACCCTAAACAAGGCAGGCCGCCACTGTAGACGTAAGGGGCTACTGAGAAAAAGAAAAGGGGAGAAGGTAGGGGACGGTCAACCAAGATTGGGATCAACGCAGCGAGGTGTCTGTCTATTTCTGCATGTCTGTACTGTTGGGGAAACAGGAGGCAGGGGGAGTTCCAGAGGCCAGCAGTACGAGGAAAGAAGCTATTTTAGTAGAAGGCTCCCCGACATCTGGGGACCTCCACAGTGAATGAATGAGATTTAGTTGATTGTCGAGTTAGTCTAGTGAATTTACGTCGAGGGGGCACCAGAGTAGCCAATTCATCGGAGCATAATCCATTGAAGTATTTGTAAAACAAGCCCAAGTAAAATTGCGGCGATGGGACAGAGGCTGGAGCTTGGCTGACAGTGAGGGACCTATTAGGTTGGCGATTCTTTTTTGGACCTTGTCAAGGAGAGAGAGACTAGTAGATGATGCACCAGCCCAGATGTGACAACAATAATCCATGCATGGGCGGATGGTGGCTTTGTAGAGATACAGGATAATGGCAGGTGTGAGGAGTTTACTAGCACGGTAGAGGAAGCCAACCTTCTTTGCGGCAGCCTTGGCAATGTCTTCAATGTATTTGTTCCAATTCATGTTACCTGTGAAGGTTAGGCCGAGGAGTTTGAATGATGAACTCTCAGGTAGGGTGTTATTTACCATGACAATCGGTGGTTGAAAAGGTTCCTTGTAGTTATTGAAGGAAATGAGTTTTGTCTTTGCGGCATTAAAAGTTACCAACCATTTATGACCCCAATCCACTACAGCCTGGAGGTCATTTTCTAAAGATTCAGCCATTGCATCGGATATGATTGCGTCGGTTTTGCCAACATGGCGAGAGTAAAGGGTGGTGTCATCAGCAAATAAACCAATCTCAGACTCTATGCCATCAGGGAGATCGTTTATATAGATCAGGAACAACAAGGGTCCAAGGATAGATCCCTGGGGTACACCAGCATTTATGTCATGTTGCTTAGATGAACGGCCATCGAGGACAACCTGGATTTTTCTTTTGTCTAGGAAGGATCTAATTATATTAAGTAATTGCCCAGTAATACCGTATGATCGTATTTTCAGGAGGAGCCCTTTATGCCAAACCTTGTCAAAGGCCTTGGATATATCAAGCGCTACTGCCCTAGCTTCACCTGCCTTGTCGAGTGTATGATACATGCGTTCAGAGATGACCGTTAGAATGTCTGCAGTAGATCGTGCTTGTCTAAATCCATACTGGCGGTCAGAAACAAGTTTAGCATTAACTAAGTGTCGTACTATCGCTAGATTGATTAAGGATTCAAAGATTTTAGCAAAGATCGGCAGCAGACTGATTGGGCGATAGTTCTGGGGATCGGTACTATTTCCAGAATTCTTGTAGACTGGTACCACAGAGGCCATTTTCCAGCTATCGGGGAAGAAAGATTCAGCTAGACACTTATTGTATAGTTTGGAGAGGACAGGGGCCAGTTCAGTAGAGCATTTCTTTATTACTATTGTGGGTATAAGATCAGGCCCACAAGCTTTGGAGGTGTCAAGGTTTTTTATGATGTCTCTAACCTGGGATGGGATGATGGCCAGGTTATCAAGTGTGGCTTCGGTCCGCAATGGTTATCTGAGTCCAAAGTAGAGTTAGAAGCGAAGCGCTGAGCAAGTAGTTCAGCCTTATCAGTGGCCGTGCAAGCGACATCATTATGGTTTGATAGTTGGGGAATCGTTGATTGACCATTATTCACTACACTATTGTAGATTTTCCAGAAATCACGAGTACCTAGTTTCTGTAACTGGATGCGTTTTTCTATTAACTCATTAAACCTTCTCTTTGCTTCACCTATCACGGCCTTGCAATTATTTCTTGACTCTATAAATTTATTTCTATTAGTAGCTGACTTATGTCGGCCGAATTTACGGAATGCTTGTTGCCTCTCAGAAATGGCAGCTACACATTCCGAGGTGAACCATTGGGGAAAGTGAGGCTTGCTAAAGAATTTTCGCATGGGGACATAGGCTTCAATGCCTGCTTTGACCCATTCAGTTAATTCGTTTGCACACTGATTGGCAGGGAGTGAGAAGGTTTCCCTCCATGGGGCGTCACTGATGTGATCTCTGATTGACTCAAAATCAGCCCGCTCGTAGTATCTTGTTGTTTTGAGCAACGGTTCATCAGCTTTTGGACGACTTCTTAGGGTGATATGTATCATTAGCACAATGTGATCAGAATTCCCGAGTGGGCTATGAGCTTTTGTCACACAAGCCTCGGGCATGAAAAAGTCTAGAAGTGAGGCTTGTTGGTCTATTCGATCGGGGATGCGGGTCGGAAATCGACAGTCTGAGAGAGGGAGTGAGCTAAGGAGAAATTATACGTAGAGTTGCCGGCTGCGTCAGTAAGGCTGGAGAATCCCAACCAGTCACGGTGGTGGGCATTAAAATCCCCAAATACATGTATGTGGGCATTCGAGTCAATTAAGAGTGCTCTATCTATGCTTACAGAGACAGAGTTTAGCAGAGTACAGTCCTGGGTCGACGGGGAGCGGTATAAGAAATATAAGTGACTGATGCTGTGATGTAAAGTCAATCTAAAGCACATGTAGTCGTGGTCATCTGATTCAAACCTATGTTCTCTAGTCAGGGGGAGGGTGTTCCGAACATAAACTCCTAGCCCGTGCATATGTTTGTCAGAGTCTTTACGGTAGAGTGGGAGGTAGTCAGTCATGTCAAAGTGGTGAGAGGAGATTGAGGATTGGAGGTTAGTTTTAGGGGTTGGGCCGAACTTTTTAGGTGTCGGGCCAAATTTTTTTTTTTTAACTTAAAATATTTCTTAGGGTTGTGGGAGAGTTAAAAACGAGTTGGAGGGCTGGAGAGATTAGGGGGTCGTGGAAAATTTTAGGGGTCGGGCAAAATTTTTTACGGGTCGGCCCCAATTTTTTTTTTTTTTTCGAACTTAAAATATTTCTTAGGGTTGGGGGATAGTGAAAAAAAAGTTGGGGGGGGGGGGGCTGGAGAGATTAGGGGGGTCGGGATAAATTTTAAAGGTCGGGCCAAATTTTTTTGTTTGTTTTTTTTCAACTTAAAATATTTCTCAGGGTTGTGGGAGAGTGAAAAAAAAGTTGGGGGCTGGAGAGATTAGTGGGTCGGGGAAAATTTTAGGGGTGGGGCCAAATTTTTTAGGGGTGGGGCCAAATTTTTTTTTTCTTTTGAAATTAAAATATTTCTCAGGGTTGGGGAGAGCGAAAAACAAATTGAGGGGGGCGAAGAGATTAAGGCGTCGGGGAAAATTTTAGGGGTTGGGCCGAACTTTTTAGGTGTCGGGCCAAATTTATTTTTTTTTTCTAACTTAAAATATTTCTCAGGGTTGTGGGAGAGTGAAAAAAAGTTAGGGGGCTGGAGAGATTAGGGGGTCTCGGAAAGTTTTAGGGGTCGGGCCGAACTTTTTAGGGGTCGGGCCCAATTTTTTTTTTTAATTAAAATATTTCTCAGGGTTGGGGGCAGAGTAAAAGAAATTTGGTGGGAGAGATTGGGGGGGGGGTCGGGGAAAATCTTAGGGGTCGCGCCCAATTTTTTAGGGAGTCGGACTAAATTTTTTTTTTTTCTACTTATAATATTTCTTAAGTTTGTGGCAGAGTAAACATTTTGAGGGCTGTGTGGGGGTGGAGGGTAAACATTTTGAGGGGTAGTTACATATATATTATGTGCACCCTTGCAGAGATAGGTAAGTATATAGTATGCACACAGAGGCGGCGATAAGTACAATATAGTATGCGCACTGGGGCGGCGATAGGTATATATATATATATAGTACGTGCACCGGGTTGGAAATAGGTACGTTTATAGTAGTACATATGGTGGCGATAGGAACGTATATAGCATGTGCACAGGTGCGACAATAAGTACGTATATAGAATGCGCACCAGGGCGGTGATAGGTATATATTTATCATACGCTCCGTGGCGGCGATGAGTACGTATTTAGCATTTGCACCGGGGCAGCGATAGGTACTTATGTAGTATGCATACCGGAGTTGCATAGGTATTTATGTAGTATACAGACCGGGGCGGCAATAGGTACTTATATAGTATCTGCAATGTGGCAGCAATAGGTACGTATATAGTATGCACACCGGGGCGGCGACAGGTACGTATTTAGTATGAACACCAGGGCGGAGATATGTAGCTATATAGTATGCACACTGGGGCGGACATATGTACCCATATATTATGCACACCGAGGCGGAGATATGTACCTATATAGAAGGCGCAGACAGTGGTGATAATTTTATAGAAATATGTAATATTTTGCCCTGGGCAACGTAGGAGAAATGGTGGGGAAGAAACAGCTTCGCAAAAGGCAAAATGAGTAAGTAGCGGTGAAATGTGGCCACCAGGGAAGAGAAAGCTAGAAAGATAAAGAGACGGCTATAGAGAGAAGGAGAGAAATAGAAGTTTGAGTATTTTTACGAGTTTCTGTATTGCCCCAAATCGGTTTTGTCTGGTTTAAAAGCTGTACCAATACCGAAAAATGTAATGGCTGACTCGTTTACGAAGAAAAAAGTGCATTCTGGTAGATTTGATTGCGGAATTATTTTTAAATAGATTTTTTTTTAATTCGTTTCGTTTCATTCTATTCCATTTTTATTTCAATAAATAGTCAATTAATGGACGAGTTAAAAGGGTGCGGTACTGTTATAGATGACGCGCCAGATTTCCGTAACTTCGCGTCGGTAATGATCGGACAGGTCTAGGAAGCGCCCGAAAGCTGACGAAGTATTAACCAATCAGGTTGCAGCATTCATTCGCCAAGCAGGCTATAGCAAAAAGTCGACAAGGAAAAAAAAAACAATGATCACGTTCTATTGCAACAACAATGAATTATTATCAGCTTTGTCAGGTCGTAAAATCTCCGGAAGGACTAATTCAAAAGGATAACATTTTCATTTCTTTCTTTGTTTTATGTTAAAAAAAAACATTGACAAAATCCCCCCCCCCCATGTTAGGTCATCGAATCTACGGAAGGACTAATTCAAAAGCATAACATTTTTATTTATTTCTTTGTTTTATGTTAAAATAACATTGACAAAATTTGTACCCCCCCCTCCTTAAAAAAACAACCTTATTTCCACAAACAAATCAAAACATTTACATCTACACATTTGATTGACAATGGTTCATTTGGCCCACCAAACAATAAAAATATATTTATTTACAGTTCTTCAGCAACGGTTTGTCCGTTTTTTTTCTTCTTTTTATCCATGTATTTTTTATTTGAAAGTCTTCCATCAAGCGCTTGGCAGATTCAGCCTCGTTTTCGTCTCATCTCGCCAATTCTCGGGCGCTTCCGCGACCTGCCCGATCGTTGCCGACGCGAAGTCACAGAAATCTGACGCGTCAGCGATAACAGTACGAAGGGTGCTTTCACAGATTAGGACCCACGCTAACTTTGACACCGTCGAGTTAGGATCGGGGTAGGAGTTAGGGTTAGGGTCAAAGTTAGCGTGGGTCCTAATCTGTGAAATTACCAACAAAGTGTAACGTGTAAGTCACGTAGATGAGAGAAACAGTGGAAAGTTTTGCCATCATTTTTTATATAAACCTAAAAAAGTGATAAAAGTGACTAAAAGTGACTAAAAACGACTAAAAATGACAAAATAAAAAAATCTCATCTGGAAACTGAAATCTCAAATAGAATGATTTGATTTTAAATAATGAAAATTGTTGATTAAAGATTATGAAAATTCGAATAAAATCATATAAAAAAATGTAACTCATCTTTTTTCTTAAATTCTAATGCCGCGATAATATGTTCGTTACTTCAATTTGCTTACCTTGGTCTGTCATGAGGTATCGATGAAATGTGGGTTGTTCGTCTGTAAATTTGCATTTCAAAGAAAAAGATGCTCTGCTACTTGCAAGGGTTAAGCCACTAAATATGGCGGCAATAAAAACTTCATATTAAATAACTTTTTATACTAAAAGTGTATACTGGTAATTTATACAAAATATAGGTCTTTGTTTCATCGGAAAAAAAACTCAAAAGCCCCATATATATAATATATAAATATATGTATATATTTTAGTATATCTCTCTATAGATATATATCTTCAGTATCTACTACTAGAAATATGTGGAGCTCGTTTATGTACGTGCGTACTGGACGACAGCTGAACAATAAATGTGTACACTGAATAGAAAAACAGATGATGACGTCGTAAAGAAGAAAAGAATTTATTTGATTCTTGGTTGAATTTTTTTCATATTATGACGTCAAAAAATGCGCTTTCGGCAGCGCTGGTTCCCACACACACCTTACTGGACCCCGCGGGGAATTCGAGCGATTAACATACTAGTATATATTTGGGGACCCGCGCCGAATGCGATGAGAAAAAGAATGAAATTATTTTCACACTGAATTATTGTTTTGTATTTCGGAATTAAAAGTCGCACAGGTAAAAATAGTGTTTTCAGTTTACGTTGTCTGATTTTGCAGCTGTAACGGCCGAGGGGAAGACAAAGGTCAACCCCGTATGCGAGCTGCTATGATTTGAAAATTTTCAAACCGAGGAGAGTTTGTGCAGATCTGATCTGGTGCAAAGACGTGTTTGCCCCACACCCTTCAAAAAAAATTGTGGCTTTACCTTCTCACCTTTTGAGAAGGAGTTAGTTTATTGCTAATCGCCTGAGGCTCCCATGCAGGGGAATACTCACGGGGCTGCTCAAGCATTTTTTACGGCCACAGCGCGCTTCTTTCTCGAATGCGCTGCTTTTTCAAATCCCACTTTTCCGACCTTGTGTCACATCTTACCGCTGTAGGAGGAAGATATCGGCTGCCTACTGCAACCTGATTGGCTAATAGTTTCGGCAACTCTCGGGCGCTTCCGTAACCTGCCCAAACGTTGACGACGCGAAGTCACGGAAACGCGAGTCGTTCTCTATAAAAATATAAAAGCCACTAATGACTTTTTTTGGCTAAGATCACAGTGTAGTATCTGTTCCGATGGATACTACACACTACAGACCGGTATCGTCTTGACCTACGGGGCTTGATAACGCCGGTCTGTCGGTTTTACCTGAGCAGTTCTAGGAGGCCCACCTTCCCAGGCTTTGAGAAGAGGTTAGTTTATTGCTAATCGCCTGAGGCGCCCCTACCGGGGAATGCCGACAGGGCTGACCAGACAATTTATAAATGTCATAAGTGCTCTTCCTCTAGTGTGCTAACTTATCAAATCCCACTTTCCGACCTTGTGTCACATCTTACTGCTATGGGAGGTAGATAAATAATCGGACAGTTTAAATGCTTCTAAATTCTTTTCAAATTTCGAAAGAAAAATTAATTTATTCGTTTTTTTTTTTCGACTTAAAAAAATTGGAAATGGAACAGCTTTTGAACTAGACAACACCGACTTTTTGTTCGGCATCTTCCGGCCTGTTACGTAAACAGCCGAGAGATGCTGACGCGTTAAGCCAATCAGAAGGCGAGAGCAGACGACAACTTTACCTGTAAATAAATTAAATCGTAATCGGGTTTTGTTCGGTTCAAACGCTGCACCAGTATAAAGTAAAAAATTTAAAAAACGAAAAAAAAATCTAATAAAATCGTTGTTTCATTGATTATATTCTTTACAATCTTTAGTTTATTAATAAAAAAAAACACAATTTATCGAAAAATATTTTAAAAACTTTTCCGTGAATAAAAAAGATTTCATTGATTTTCTTCGTCAAAAAATAAATAAATTCTCATAAAAATAAACGGTAGTACTCCAGGGTTTGCGCCTAATTTCCGTGACTGCGAGCCGACAGCTAACGGAAGCGTCCGAGACCTGCCGAGTCGAAAACGAGGCTGGCGTCGACGCTGTATAAACAAAACTGCAAAAATCGTGATTTAAAAGAAAAATGGCAGCTCGGCAGATAACAATATAAGACGATGAATATACGGAAAGAAAGAAATGCATGTATTTTTATAAAAAATAAACAAACCCATAGCTGAAATAAATAACCATTTTTTTTTTAACTTATCAGAAATAAACAATGAACGCTGAAATAAGTAACTGTTTTTTTTGTTGTTATTTTTTAACCGTTTGTTTTTTTTTTTTTGGCTATTAGGCATTCTTTTGTGTTTTTGATAGATTTCTTTTGGGGTGGGGGGAATTTGGGATCTTTTCCCGGAGAGGTAGCGCTTGTTTTTTGGGGTTCTTTTTTTTTGGGGGGGGGGGGGGGGGCGTTAGCGAAATACAATCGGAGACGACCGTGGTCCCAGGGGCGACGTAGTGCCTGATTATTGGAAGGAGGGTTTCGGCATTTCTGTTTGGCACTGTCACCAGGAAACCCTCCTTCTCTGCGGGGTCGTACCCCCCCCCCCCCCGAAGACCCAGAGCGCCTGTAGAACACGACCGACGTTGTGTTTACGACGGTTGAAGACAGTTCCGTCGATCTTCACCGTATGCCCTGGGCCTCCGAGTCGTCTAGGGATGCGAGCCAGATGTTCGGTGCATATCTCCCGCAGAAAATTCTTCCAATCAACTTGTGCGGTTGCAGACAGTACGCCGCATTATTTTTGTAGATTTTTCCCTGTCGCCATATCCTGGGACTACAGGTTGATCATCTTTAGGATGGTACCTATCTCCAACTTTGATCTCGAAAACAAAGTCCCCGCTCGCAACGAAATCCAAGCCCTGCATTCATTGTGTCGGTTTGCCATAGCGTCTCCTTCCAATGGTTATCGTCTGCTTACAGCCTCGTTTTCGACTCGGCAGGTCTCGGACGCTTCCGTGAGCTGTCGGCTCGCTGCTGCCGAGCAATCACAGAAATTAGGCGCAAACCCTGGAGTAGTACCAAATAAACATACAGTGAATGTTTTCTTACATTGTTTTTTTTTCTTCATGTCGTAAAGCAGCCTAGTTTTGATTTGCTTCGGCCTTTTCCGGTTTTTTATGTGTTTCTTTGTCGCCAAAAATCGGTTTTGTCTGGTTTAAAAGCTGTACCAATACCGAAAAATGTAATGGTTGACTTGTTTATGAAGAAAAACATACATTCTAGTAGATTTGATATCGTATTTTTTTTTTAAATAGGATTTTTTTAAAATTCGTTTCGTTTCATTTTATTTTATTTTTTATTTAAATAAATAGTCAATGAATAGACGAGTTAACTAAAGGGTGCTTTCACAGATTAGGACCCACGCTAACTTTGACCCCGTCGTTAGGGTTAGGGTCAGGTTCAAAGTCGAGGATAGGGTTAGCGTTAGAGTTAGTGTTAGGGTCAAAGTAAGCGTGGGTCTTAATCTGTGAAATTACCAACAAAGTATAATGTGTAAGTCACGTAGATGAGAGAAAGAGTGGAAAGTTTTCCCATGATTTCTTTCATAAACCTAACAAAGTGACTAAAAATGACAAAATAAAAAAATCTCATCTGGAAACTGTGAAATCTCAAATAGAATGATTTGATTTTAAATAATGAAAATTGTTGATTAAAGATTATGAAAATTCGAAGAAAATCATATAAAAAAATGTAACTCATCTTTTTTTTCTTAAATTCTAATGACGCAATAATATGCTCGTTACTTCAATTTGCTTACCTTGGTCTGTCATGAGGTTTCGATGAAATGTGGGTTGTTCGTCTGTAAATTTGCATTTCAAAGACAAAAATACTCTGCTACTTGCAAGGGTTAAGCCACTAAATATGGCGGCAATAAAAACTTTTGTACATTTCGATTACATCTGGTTGACTGCAAGGAAGTGATTCTCTGTTTCTTGCAATGTCTAAAAGTTCATGTATATATATATATATATATATATATATATATATATATTGTGTATTTAGGCAGCATTTTCTCATTGATGCAAACATTGTTAAAAATTACAGAATTCGTCTGTTTAATTGTACCTTCTTTATGTTTTTTTAAGTATTAAAATCAAAATTGTTTAAGACACATTCTAGTTAATGACACTAAAATTATACATTTCGAATATTCGAAGCTATCTACATAAAAACATAACCACCTAAAATTAACAACATCACATATGAAAGCAGTGGTAACATTTTAAAATGCTTAACGTAAAGCGATTTTGTTCTGTGACGCCATCCAGCGTTGCGTAATTTAAAATCGCCAACGACTTCCTGGAACAATGCGGAAACGTTCTATGCGCGTCTTTTTAAAGTTCACTTCTTTTTTTCATATTTGTTTTCATCCTCCTCCCACAGCGGTAAGATGTGACACAAGGTCGGGAAAGTGGGATTTGAAAACCCAGCGCCCGAGAAAGTGAGCACTCTGGCCATTAAAAAATGCCTGGCCAGCCCCGTTTGGCATTCCCCGGTAGGGGCGCCTCAGCTAGTAAGCAATACAATTACTTCTCCCCAAAGAGGGGAGACAAAGCCTGGGAGGGTGAACCTCCTAGAACTGCACAGGACAAACCCACAAACCGGCGTCATCAAGCCCCGAAGGCCAAGACGATACCGGTCTATAGGGTGTAGTATCTATCGGAACAGATACTACACTCTCAGCCAAAAGGCCTAGAAGTTCAATTCTCTTCTTTCTCCAGATTTTTTGTTCATTTACTTTTGACACCTGAGGATGATTCGACGAAGAATCGAAAACGTTCGTGAAACATTTTGCCGGTCCCGGCAAAATAACGAGGGTTCGTTATTCTGCCGGCTTATGTTTTTGGCAACTGCAATTCATCCTTTATTATGTAGTACTGTTTGTGGCGACTACCATTCATTCTTTATGATGTCTTACTGTTTTTGGCAACTGCAATTCATCCGTTATTATGTAGTACTGTTTGTGGCGACTACCATTCATTCTTTATGACGTCTTTCGTTTTTTGGCAACTGCCATTCATCCTTTATTATGTAGTAATGTTTTTGGCGACTACTATTCATCCTATGTTATTTATTTACAAGGGACTTCGACCGGGGCTAACAGTCTGGAGAGGGATGGGCGCCGCTAGACTACATTTGCCCAAGACACACTGCATGGAAAAAAAAATGAACATAATACAAAAATCCATACCGGCTCGGCCGTCGCACGGGTTAACAAGGGTCGCGCCCCTCGTCTCGCATCAGGGCGAGGGTGAAAAGTGTGCTACTGATGCAACAACGAGAACAACGAGAACAACGAAAATAAGAGGAAGAGACAATGTCAGTATAGCCACATGGAATGTCAGAACGCTTGCCCAAACAGGAAAGCTGCAAGAACTCATAAATGGACTGAAGAGTTACACATGGCATGTTGTCGGACTATGCGAAGTCAGATGGAAGAATATCGGTGAACACCTTACAGATGATCACCACATGCTGTACTACAGCGGTGAAGTGGATAAGCACATGAACGGAGTAGGCTTTCTCGTCAATAAAGCCGTCAAAGACTCAGTACTCGGGTGCCATCCAATATCCAGCAGGCTCATCGCCATTCGCCTTGGAGCAACACCATTCAACATCACAATAGTACAAGCCTACGCACCGACAACTGAGTACAGCGACGACCAGGTGGAGGAATTCTACGCTCAACTACAGGAAACCATCGACAAGGTGGATAAGAATGACATTCTCATCATTCAGGGAGACTGGAATGCCAAAGTGGGTGCAGATGCACTCGAAGATTGGAAAAACTACTGCGGCCCCTCCTGCAACGCAACAACCAACGAGCGCGGTTTGCGCCTACTGGAATTCGCTAGCTACAACGACATGGTGCTGGCAAACACTCTTGGTGAGCACAAGGCTTCAAGACGATGGACGTGGCATGCCCCCAACGGATCACATCACCAGCTTGATTATATCATGGTACAGAGACGGTTCAGATCGGGAATCAACAGAGCCAGGTCAAGAGCATTTCCAGGAGCGGATATGGGAAGTGATCATGACCTAGTGATACTGAACTTCAAGGTACGACTAAAGAAGCTCAATAGGCCAAAGAACACTAGATTAAAGTTCAATTTAGACAGACTGAAAGATCCCGACATACTCGAAACCTTTCAAGCAACAATTGGCGGTAAATTTGCTGCTCTCCTCAAGCTTGAAGAAGATACGCAAGCACTGACCACCAAATTCAACAAAGTGATGACCGAAACAGCGAACGAAGTCTTGGGGAAAGAGCGCCGGAAAACTCAACCATGGGTCACAGACGAAATCCTCGATATGTGCGACTCTAGGAGAGAGCTCAAGAAAACCAAGAACTCTGAAGAAGGAGTGATAGCATACAGAACGATCAACAAGCAAATCCGGAAAAGAATGAGAGAGGCAAAGGAAGACTGGATAGACAAACAATGCATTTCAGTCGAAGAGAACCTAAACAACAACAATAGCAAGAAGGCTTTCCAAATAGTGAAAGACCTGACGAAGCAGAAACCATCAAGAGCCAACACTATCCACGACAAAGAGGGCCGATGCCTAACAGAAAATCAATGCATCCTGAACAGGTGGACAGAATACTGCTCAGAGCTGTACAACCACCAGAACAACGGTGATATCAGTGTTTTAACCAGTCAGGAGTCAACGAACAGTGATGACCACCCAATCCTACGGGAAGAAGTAGTACATGCTATTAAATCGTTGAAAACGGGAAAAGCAACAGGAGTAGACAACATCCCAGCCGAAATGATTAAGAAGGGAGGAACAACAGTAACCGATATCCTAACACAAATCTGCAACAAAATCTGGCAGACTGGAGAGTGGCCATCAAGTTGGACACAGTCACTCATCATCACGCTACCCAAGAAAGGTAACCTACAGCTGTGTCAAAATTACAGGACCATTAGTCTTATCAGCCATGCCAGCAAGGTAATGCTGAGGGTCATTTTGAACAGACTTAGACCACAAGCAGAAGAGATCATCGCTGAAGAACAAGCTGGATTCCGTAGGGGTAGAAGCACCACAGAACAAATCTTCAATCTACGAGTTCTGAGCGAGAAGTACAGACAAGAACAACAAGAATTATATCATGTATTTGTTGATTTCAGGAAAGCCTTCGACAGGGTCTGGCATGACGCACTGTGGTCAACAATGAAGAAATACAACATGGGTCAAAAAATGATCAAAATAATACAGGAGTTGTATACTAAAGCCACAAGTGCAGTTCTCGTTCAGGGTTCAGTGGGGGATTGGTTTCACACTGCGGTTGGTGTTCGCCAGGGCTGTCTGTTGTCGCCAACACTCTTCAACATCCTCCTTGAACGAATCATGTCAGATGCCCTGGATGGTCACGTGGGCACAGTCAGCATTGGTGGACGAACCATCACAAACCTCAGATTCGCCGATGACATTGATGGACTTGCCGGAAATCAAACAGAACTTTCTGGTCTGGTGAGCCGCCTCGACAGAACATCCACGAGGTACGGAATGGAGATCAATGCTGAAAAAACGAAGCTGATGACGAATAGTGGACAACCATTATCAACAACGATAACAGCCAACGGCCAAGAACTGGAAACCGTAAACCAGTTCAAATACCTTGGCGCTATACTCAGCAACAAAGGATCCAAGACTGAAATCCTGGCAAGAGCAGCACAAACGGCAGCAGCACTTGCAAAACTGAAATCAATCTGGAAAGACGGAAACATTAGTCTCCGTTGCAAACTGAAGCTGCTGCATACACTAGTATTATCCATCTTTTTGTATGCATGCGAGTCATGGACCTTGACAGCCGAGCTCCAAAGAAAAATCCAAACGGTAGAAATGAGATGCTACAGAAGAGTGCTTGGCATCTCGTACTCAGACCGTGTCACAAACGAAGAACTTCGCGCGCTCATCAACGCAAATCTGAACAACTACGAAGATTTGCTGACAACTGTAAAAAAAAGAAAGCTTGGATGGTATGGTCACGTGACAAGGGGCAGCGGTCTCTCCAAAACCATCCTGCAGGGAGCAGTGCAAGGCAAGAGAAGGAGGGGTAGACAACACAAAAGATGGACGGACAACATCAAAGAGTGGACGGGCTACAACTTCGCTACAACCCAGTCCATTGCCCATGACCGTCAGAAGTGGAGACAGCTGGTGTGGAGTTCATTGGTGCAGTGCCCCTACGACCCAGGAGGGGGTTAAGGGACCAAGTCAAGTCAAGTCATATATATATATATATATATATATATATATATATATATATGCAAACATTGTTAAAAATAACAGAATTTGTCTGTTTCATTACAGCTTTTTTTATTTTTCAATATTTTATGGTCTTTTTTGTATTACAATTAAAAAAATAATACAAGTTCCATAGGTTTTACGAACGTTTTCGATTCTTCGTCGAATTATTCTGGGGTGTCAAAAGCAAATTAACAAAAAAGCTGGAGAAAGAAGAGAATTTTAAAAAGACGGTGGAGAAACGCGCAGAGAACGTTTTCCGGATTGTTCCAGGAAGTCGTTGACAATTTAAATTCAGCAACGCTGGATGGCATCACAGAACAAAATCCATGGACGGGGGGGGGGGGCGGTTCAAGCCCCCCCCCACTTTTTAACTTGGCCCCCTCCCACTTTACGGTCATCAATAATGAAGTTATATATGCATGTGTTTAACCGCTCCCCCCCACTTTTTAGGAGAGCCTATAGTTTTATAACTGTCCCGCCGGCCCTGAAATCGCATTACGTTAAGCATTTTCAAATGTTACCACTGGTTTCATATGTGATGTTCTTAATTTTAGATTGTTGTCTTTTTATGTAGAAAGCTTCGAGTATTTTGTGAAACCTGTGGAACATTTATTATTTTTTTTGATTTTAATACAAAAAAGACCATCAGAAAAATTGAAAAAATGAAAAAGGTATAATTAACCAGACGAATTCTGTAATCTTTAACAATGTTTGCATAAATGAGAAAATGCTGTCTAAATACGCACACACACACACACATACACACACACACACACACACACACATATATATATATATATATATATTTATATATATATATATATATATATATATATATATATATATATGCAAACATGTTTAACATGTCACTGTTTCGGAGATTTAAAAACAGGACATGGCTCTCCAATGGTACTGATCAAACTACCATTTCCCCAATAATCAAGTGTCGAAATAATTCAGCTTAAAAGTTCACTTATATATATATTTACCTCCTCTCCAAGAGGTTAGGCACAAGGCCAGTTTTATCTTACTCCCACAAGTAAGATGTGACTCTAGGTCGAGTCGGGAAAGTGGGACTTGAAAAGCCAGCGCCCGAGAAGGTGAGCACTCTGGCCATTAAAAATTGCCTGCGCAGCCCCGTCGGCATTCCCCGGTAGGGGCGCCTCATGCAGTAAGCAATAAACTTACTCCTCCCCAAAGAGGGGAGGCGAAGCCTGGGAGAGTGGACCTCCTAGAACTGCACAGGACAGACCCATAGACCGGCGTAAAACAAGTCCCGAAGGCCAAGACAATACCAGTCTATGGGGTGCAGTATCCAACGGAACAGATACTACACTTTGATCTTAACCAATGAAAAAATGACAAAACAAATACAAAGTTACGTTTTATCTTTCCAACTTACAGAATTGTGAAATTAACGAAAGTGATAAATCTCTGAAAATAACATTTGATCAACAATGGTTCATTTGGTCCACCAAAAGATAAAAATATATTTATTTATAGTTCTTAAGCTACGGTTTGTTCGTTTTTTATTCATGTATTTTTTCATTGAAAGTCTTCCAATAAGCGCTTGGAAGATTCAGCCTCGTTTTCGTCTCGTCTCATCTCGCCAGCTCTCGGGCGCTTCCGCGACCTGCCCGATCGAAGTGTACTTTCACAGATTAGGACCCACGCTAACTTTGACCCCGTCGTTAGGGTTAGGGTCAGGTTCAAAGTCGGGGATAGGGTTAGCGTTAGGGTTAGGGTCAAAGTTAGCGTGGGTCCTAATCTGTGAAAGTACCAACAAAGTATAATGTGTAAGTTACGTAGATGAGACAAAGAGTGGAAAGTTTTCCCATCATTTTTTATATAAACTTGACAAAGTGATAAACAAAGTGACTAAAAATGACTAAAAATGCCAAAATAAAAAAAATCTCATCTGGAAACTGTGAAATCTCAAATAGAATGATTTGATTTTAAAAAATGAAAATTATTATTTAAAAATTATGAAAATTCGAAGAAAATCATATAAAAAAAATCTAACTCATCTTTTTTCTTTAATTCTAATAAAAATGTTTCATTTTGCCCACGAAAACAATAATAAAAAAAGTTTATTTATAGTTCTTTCATTTTTTTTTATAAAAATATATGCATTTTTTTCTTTTCGTATATTCATAGTCTTATATTTTTGTCGTCTGCCAACCTTCCCTTTTTTTTTGCACGATTTTTAGGTTTTGTTTATACAGCCGCGTTTTCGTCTCGACAGCCTCGTTTTCGACTCGGCAAAGTTACTAAAAGTGACTAAAAATGACAAAATAAAAAATCTCATCTGGAAACTGCGAAATCTCAAAAAGAATGATTTGATTTTAAATAATTAAAATTGTTATTTAAAGATTATAAAAATTCGAAGAAAATCATATAAAAAAATGTAACTGACCTTGGTCTGTCATGAGGTTTCGATGAAATGTGGGTTGTTCGTCTGTAAATTTGCATTTCAAAGATAAAGATGCTCTGCTACTTGCAAGAGCTAAGCCACTAAATATGGCGGCAATAAAAACTTCATATCAAATAACTTTTTAAACTAAAAGTGTATACTGATAATTTATACAAAATATAGGTTTGTGTTTCATCGGAGTAAATCCTATGAACAAAAACTCAAAAACCCCATATATATAATATATAAATATATGTATATATTTTAGTATATCTCTCTATAGATATATATCTTCAGTATCTACTACTAGAAATATGTGGAGCTCGTTTATGTACGTGCGCATTGGACGACAGCTGAACAATAAATGTGTTCACTGAATAGAAAAACAGATGATGACGTCGTAAAGAAGAAGAGAATTTATTTGTTTCTTGGTTGAAATTTTCCTATTATGACATCAAAAAATGCGCTTTCGGCAGCGCTGGTTCCCCACACACACCTTACTCCTTATAACAAGGGGAATGGACCCAGCGGGGAATTCGAGCGATTAACATACTAGTATATATTTGAGGACCCGCGCCGAGTGCGATGAGAAAAAGAATGAGATTATTTTCACACTGAATTATTTTTTTCTATTTTGTATTTCGTAATCTTTTCCCTTTCTGCTCTGTTAATCCTGCATCATTAGGGACACTGACTTCAACTAGGGTTGCTACTTTCTCCCTTTTGTCCCATATTACGATGTCAGGTTTAACAGCCCCGTTTTCTAGATATGTAGCTGTAGGGATTGTCTAGTCCCCGTATGCAAGCTGCTATGATTTGAAAAATGTCAAACCGAGGAGAGTTTGTGCAGATCTGATCTGGTGCAAAGACGTGTTTGCCCCACACCCTTCAAAAAGAATTGTGTGTTTTTTAGCTCGTTTCGTTTCATTTTATTTCATTTTTTATTTCAATTAATAGTCAATTAATAGAAGAGTTGTCTGATTTTGTAGCTGTAACTGCCGAGGGGAAGACAAAGACGTGTTTGCCCCACACCCTTCAAAAAGAATTGTGTTTTTTTAACCCGGCGAAAAAACGCTATTCACACCCACTGTTCATTAACATTGTGAGTCAAAGTTTGAAATCTAAACTTCGCCAATAATCAAACATATTAACCTTCTAACCAATGAAAAACATTTAATAAATAAATATGAATATATATTGCCGTGAAACTTACAGTTTAAGAATATTTGGTGAGTTGTCGATACCTTTATTGTCGGTGGGTTTTTTTTTGTTTCTTTTCAAATGTACTTCTCATCTGTCAGATGACGACGCATTTTTGGAGTGACTTCGGGCCATTCTTGGAGTGACTCCGGGTCGAATCTCTTGATCAATCAACACTACGTAGAGTAGGTACAGGCCGGTCAACAGAAACATTTTGAAACATCTTTTCAAATCCCACTTTTCCGACATTGTGTCACATCTTATCGCTGTAGGAGGAAGATATCGGCTGTCTACTACAACATGATTGGCTAATAGTTTCGGCAACTCTCGGGCGCTTCCGTAACCTGCCAAAACGTTGACGACGCGAAGTCACGGAAACGCGGGTTGTTCTCTATAAAAATATAAAAGCCACTAATGACTTTCTTTTGGCTAAGATCACAGTGTAGTATCTGTTCCGATAGATACTACACACTACAGACCGGTATCGTCTTGATCTTCGGGGCTAGATAACGCCGGTCTGTCGATTTTACCTGAGCAGTTCTAGGAGGCCCACCCTCCCAGGCTTTAAGAAGGGGTTAGATAATTGCTAATCGCCTGAGGCGCCCCTACGGAGCTGACCAGGCAATTTATAAAGGTCACAAGTGCTCTTCCTCTAGGGTGCTGACTTATCAAATCCCACTTTCCGACCTTGTGTCACATCTTACTGCTATGGAAGGTAGATAAATAATTGGACAGTTTAAATGCTTCTAAATAGATTCAAATTTCGAGAAAAAAAATAATTTATTCTTTTTTTTTCGACTTAAAAAAATTGGAAGTGGAACAGCTTTTGGACTAGACAACACCGACTTTTTGTTCGGCATCTTCCGGCCGTTTACGTAAACAGCCGGGAGATGCTGACGCGTTGAGCCAATCAGAAGCCGAGAGCAGACGACAACTTTACCTGTAAATTGATTAAATCTTAAAATTCATGGCAGGCAAGCGATAATTGAAGAAAAGCAATTAAACCGAAAATAAATGTCGAAACAGGCAAAGAACGAACTGTTTTTGTTTATATCTTAACCCAACCCTAAACTAACCTTAACTTAATCGGTTCAAAAGCTGCACCAGTATTAAAAAAAAATTAAAAAACGAAAACAAATCTGATAAAATCGTTGTTTCATTGGTTATATTCTTTACAATTTTTAGTTTATCAATAAAAAATCACAATTGTTTTCATACATTGTTTTTTTTTGTTTGTTTGTTTGTTTTTTTTCATGTTGCAAAGCAGCCTAAACGCTGCACCAGTATATATATATTTTTTTAAACGAAAAAAAATCTAATAAAATCGTTGTTTCATTGATTATATTCTGTACAATCTTTAGTTTATTAATAAAAAACACAATTTATCAAAAAATATTTTAAAAACTTTTCCGTGAATAAAAAAGATTTCATTGATTTTCTTCGTCAAAAAATAAATAAATTGTCATAAAAATAAACATACAGTAAATGTTTTCTTACATTGTTTTTTTTTTTTTTTTTTGTTTTTTTCATATTGTAGAGCAGCCTAGTTTTGATTTTAACGCTGGTTTGTTCTGCTTCGGCCTTTTCCGGCTTTTTACGTGCTTCTGTGTCGCCAAAAATCGGTTTTGTCTGGTTTAAAGGCTGTACCAATATCGAAAAATGTAATGGTTGACTTGTTTATGAAGAAAAAAATACATTCTGGTTGATTTGATATCGAAATTTTTTTTTAATGTGATTTTTTAAAATTCGTTTCGTTTCATTTCATTTCATTTTTTTTATTTCAATAAACAGTCAATTAATAGACGAGTTAACAAAAGGGAGCTTTCATATATTAGGACCCACGCTAACTTTGACCCCGTCGTTAGGGTTAGAGTAAGGGTTAGGGTCAGGTTCAAAGTCCGGGATAGAGTTAGCGTTAGAGCTAGGGTGAGGGTCAAAGTTAGCGTGGGTCCTAATCTGTGAAATTATCAACAAAAGTATAATGTGTAAGTCACGTAGATGAGAGAAAGAGTGGAAAGTTTTGTCATCATTTTTCATATACTTCATATATTTTGTTACTTCAATTTGCTTACCTTGGTCTGTCATGAGGTTTCGATGAAATGTGGGTTGTTCGTCTGTAAATTTGCATTTTAAAGAAAAAGATGCTCTGCTACTTGCAAGGGTTAAGCCACTAAATATGGCGGCAATAAAAACTTCATATTAAATAACTTTTTATACTAAAAGTGTATACTGATAATTTATACAAAATATAGGTTTGTGTTTCATCGGATTAAATTCTATGAACAAAAACTCAAAAGCCTCATCTCTATAATATATAAATATATGTATATATTTTAGTATATCTATCTATAGATAAATATCTTCAGTATCTACTACTAGAAATATGTGAAGCTCGTTTATGTACGTGCGTACTGGACGACAGGTGAACAATAAATGTGTACACTGAATAGAAAAACAGATGATGACGTCGTAAAGAAGAAGAGAATTTATTTGTTTCTTGGTTGAATTTTTCCTATTATGACATCAAAAAATGCGCTTTCGGCAGCGCTGGTTCCCCACACACACCTTACTCCTTATAACAAGGGGAATGGACCCCGCGGGGAATTCGAGCGATTAACATACTATCTAGGAGGTCCACCCTCCCATGCTTTGCCTTCTTACCCTTTGAGAAGGGGTTAGTTTAGTGCTAATTGCCTGAGGCGCCCCTACCGGAGAATGCCGACGGAGCTGACCAGGCAATTTATAAAGGTCATAAGTGCCCTTCCTCTAGGGTGCTGACTTATCAAATCCCACTTTCCGACCTTGTGTCACATCTTACTGCTATGGAAGGTAGATGAATAATTGGACAGTTTAAATGCTTCTAAATTCCTTTCGTATTTTGAAAGAAAAATTAATTTATTCGTTTTTTTTTTTCGACTTAAAAAATTGGAAGTGGAAAAGCTTTTTAATCAGACAAAACAGAATTTATTTGTTTCTTGGTTGAATTTTTTCTATTATGACGTCAAAAAATGAGCTTTCGGCAGCGCTGGTTCCCCTCAAACACCTTACTCTTTATAACAAGGGGAATGGACCCCGTCGGGAATTCGAGCGATTAACATACTAGTATATATTTGGGGACCCGCGCCGAATGCGGTGAGGAAAAGAATGAAATTATTTTCACACTGAAATATTGTTTTGTATTTCGGAATTAAAAGTCGCACTGGTAAAAATAGTGTTTTCAGTTAACGTTGTCTGATTTTGCAGCTGTAACTGCCGAGGGGAAGACAAAGGTCAACCCCGTATGCGAGCTGCTATGATTTGAAAATCGCGCAACCCTAACCGGCGACTCGGAGGCCCAGGGCATACGGTGGAAATAGACGAGTCTCTATTCAACCGCCGGAAAAAAACAAAAACAATGCTAGCCGTATTTTCTCCAGCCGCTCTGGGTCTTCGGGGGGGGGGGGGGATACGACCCCGCAGAGAAGGAGGGGTTTCCTAGTGACAGTGCCTAACAGGAATGCCGAAACCCTAACTCTTCCAATAATCAAGCCAGTACCTGGGACGACGGTAGTATCCGATTGCTGGAGGGCGTATAACAGTCTTTTGCTCAGCCTAACAAAACAAGCGACAGCAAAAGTAGCAGTAAACCCTGAACATCTACGAGAAAATATACGTAATTCCCCCCCCCCCAAAAAAAAAAAAAATTAAGGAAGAACTTGCCTAATTGTAAAATTGACTTCTTTGCTTTATGTAACACGAAACACATAAAAAAAACATGAAAATGTTTCATTTTGCCCACGAAAACAATAATAAAAAAAGTTTATTTATAGTTCTTCAGCTATGGGTTTGTTAATTTCTTTCATTTTTTTTAATAAAAATATATTAATTTTTTTTCTTTCCGTATATTCATAGTCTTATATCGTTGTCGTCTGCCAACCTTCCATTTTTTTGCACGAGTTTTAGGTTTTGTTTATACAGCCGCGTTTTCATCTCGAGAGCCTCGTTTTTGACTTGGCAAAGTTACTAAAAGTGACTAAAAATGACAAAATAAAAAATCTCATCTGGAAACTGCGAAATCTCAAAAAGAATGATTTGATTTTAAATAATGAAAATTGTTATTTAAAGATTATAAAAATTCGAAGAAAATCATATAAAATCATATAAAAAAATGTAACTCATCTTTTTTCTTAAATTCTAATGCCGCGATAATATGCTCGTTACTTCAATTTGCTTACCTTGGTCTGTCATGAGCTATCGATGAAATATGGGTTGTTCGTCTGTAAAATTGCATTTCAAATCGATCTTGTACATTTCGATTTACTGGTTGACTGCAATGAAATAATTCCCTGCTTTTTGACATGTCTATGGCGGCAATAAAAACTTCATGTATATATATATATATATATATATATATATATATATATATATATATATATATATTGTGTATTTAGGCAGCATTTTCTCATTGATGCAAACATTGTTAAAAATTACAGAATTCGTCTGTTTAATTGTACCTTCTTTTTTTAAGTATTAAAATCAAAATGATTTAAGACACATTCTAGTTAATAACACTAAAATTATACATTCCGAATATTCGAAGCTATCTACATAAAAACATAACCACCTTAAATTAACAACATCACATATGAAAGCAGTGGTAACATTTTAAAATGCTTAACGTAAAGCGAGTTTGTTCTGTTATGCCATCCAGCGTTGTTGAATTTAAAATCGCCAACGACTTCCTGGAACAATGCGGAAACGTTCTATGCGCGTTTCCACCGTCTTTTTAAAATTCTCTTCTTTCTTTTTTTTATCCTCCTCCCACAGCGGTAAGATGTGACACAAGGTCGGGAAAGTGGGATTTGAAAAACCAGCGCCCGAGAAATTTAGCACTCTGGCCTACAAAAAAGTGCCTAGACAGCCCAGTTTGGCATTCCTCGGTAGGAGCGCCTCAGGCAGTAAGCATTAAACTTACTTCTCCCCAAAGAGGGGAGGCAAAGCCTGGGAGGGTGGACATCCTAGAACTGCACAGGACAACCCCACAAACCGGCGCTATCAAGCCCCGAAGGCCAAGACGATACCGGTCTATAGGGTGTAGTATCCATCGGAACAGATACTACACTCTCAGCCAAAAGGCCAAGAAGTTCAATTCTCTTATTTCTCCAGATTTTTTGTTCATTTACTTTTGACACCTGAGGATGATTCGACGAAGAATCGAAAACGTTCGTGAAACACGTGAAACCTATAGTACATTTATTATTTTTTTTGATTTTAATACAAAAAAGACCATCAGAAAAATTGAACAAATAAAAATAGAAGAGACTATTTTGCCGGTCCCGGCAAAATAACGACCCCCTAGTTATTCTGCCGGGACCGGCAAAATAACGAGAAAGTCGTTATTTTTCCTGTAAAACTGCCATTCATCCTTTATTATGTAGTACTGTTTATGGCGACTACCATTCATTCTTTATGACGTCTTACTGTTTTTGGCAACTGCCATTCATCCTTTACTATGTAGTACTGTTTTTTGCCGACTACTATTCATCCTATGTTATTTTTTTACAAATATATATATGTATATATATATATATATATATGTAAACATTGTTAAAAATAACAGAATTTGTCTGTTTAATAACACCTTTTTTATGTTTTCAATTTTTTATGGTCTTTTTTGTGTTCCAATTAAAAAAATAATACAAGTTCCCTAGGTCTTACGAACGTTTTCGATTCTTCGTCGAATTATCCTGAGGTGTCAAAAGTAAATTAACAAAAAAGCTGGAGAAAGAAAAGAATTTTAAAAAGACGGTGGAGAAACGCGCAGAGAACGTTTTCCGGATTGTCCCAGGAAGCTGTTGACAATTTAAATTCAGCAACGCTAGATGGCATCACAGAACAAAATCGCATTACGTTAAGCATTTTAAAATGTTACTACTGCTTTCATATGTGATGTTGTTAATTCTAGATTGTTGTCTTTTTATGTAGATAGCTTTGAGTATTTTGTGAAACCTGTGGAACATTTATTTATTTTTATTTTAATACAAAAAAAACATCAGAAAAATTGAAAAAATAAAAAAAGTATAATTAACCAGACGAATTCTGTTATCTTAAACAATGTTTGCATAAATGAGAAAATGCCGTCTAAATACGCACGCACACACACACACACACACACACACACACACACATATATATATATATATATATATATATATATATATATATATATATATATATATATATATCTTAGTTAAAGTATGTGTCCCTAATGATGCAGGATTTAACAGAGCAGAAAGGGAAAAGATTACGAAATACCAAGGTCTTATGTACGACATGAAAAGAAACTGGAATCTTAGGAAAATCTCCATCATACCAGTAATTATAGGAGCAACAGGACTAATGAAGAAGAATTTCAAGAGCTATCTGGCGAGTATACTCGGTGAACCGAGTGCAAGAGAAATACAAACCACTGCACTTAAAGGGACGGTTAGAATCTTAAAACGATCTCTAGGCTCGAGTGTCTGAAATAGCCGATGAATGTCTGGCATCCGGTAGGATGCCAATCTCCAGAAAAAATAGAAAGATATGAATATATATATATATATATATATATATATATATATATATACAAACATTATTAAATAACACGGAATTTTTGCTTGATAAGCCGTTTTTTTTATTTTTTCAATTTTCCGAATAGTCCAATTAGTATTTCGGTCAAATTGGTGTATGTAAGTTCCGCGGCTTTTTTGTTTTATGTTTCTTTTTTTTCTGCGAGTAATTTACCAAGTAAATACAGTGTAAAATTCACCCATGAACTTATACAGATACTCCCCCCCCCCAAAAAAAAAGATAATAAAATTACCGCTTCACTTGATGTTGAAAGGTTATTTACAAAGGTTATTTTTCAGTACACAAAACAATAGATATCATTATTGATAACATATACAAACCCATCTTTCCATCCACTAAAAATTGATCCTAAAACACTTAAAAACTTATTATTAATTTGCACAACCGAAGTCCCTTTCTACGACATAAGGGAAACGTCTATACCCAAATTGATGGCGTTTCTATGGGATCGGTTCTCGAACCGACCTTCAGTAATGTTTACATGGCTGACCTCGAAAATAAAATATTTCATATAATTACTAAACCCTCCATTTATGCCCGCTGCATTGATGATCTTGTTTTAGCAGACAATAATGATGAAAAAACAAACTACAAGACATTTTTCAAAATAACCCCGTACTTACATTCATTTATGAGATTAACGTTAATAACAACATTCCGTTTTTATGTCCTCAGTGACTCTAACAATGACGCATTCATCTCATCTCTCTATATAAAAAACTGCCTCTATTAATACATGCATTTTAAGTTATAGAAACGAATGTTCATATCGATATAAAATTGCAACGATTAAAAATCTATTAAACCGTGCAAAGCTAATCTCTTCAACTCCAAAACTATAAATTCATAGCTATGTGGAAGGTATATGGATTTATACCTTTCCTAAAGGTTTTAGTGAAAGTAATGCTGTTTTCCCTCTTTTAAACTAGCTTCCCAATCTAGGCTTGAGAGTACAGTCTACCCTACTATTTAATCTATAGCTGCAAGGAGGATATATGTATTCATACCTCTCCCTAATGTATTAGTGAAAGTGATTCTGTTTTCTTTCTCTTAGACTAGTTGCCCAATAATATATCTGTTATAATAAAACTCAAATATCTTACGCACCCTCTACACGTACTAGGAAAGTAGAAAGTGTTTACCAAATATATGCGTCTTCTACAAAACCAATTGATCTACAAACCAATCCTATACAAAACATGCATGTACGACGGTTTCGGCATAAAACGACAACAATTGAGATACCGTCAAACCCAACAACAAATTCATCCGAGAGGATAACATTAACGTAAACGATGAAGAGGAAGAAGAAATAATAAATAACTTACGGCAAATTACGGCAAACGTGAATCTGCGTGACTTCGTAGGTTCCCAACTTCGGAGACAAAGAAGGCTTAAGTAAACAAAGAAAGAAAGGGAGAGAGTACCTAACTGTGGTGTTCACCACAAGCTTATCTCAAAGATAATGTCAGTGGAGGTCTGGATGGTGCTTGTAGCAGACGAGTTTACCCTTCGGTGCCGAAAATATAAGTGCTTAAACTCGTTTCTGCGCACACCGCTTTGCACACGAATCTGTCAAAATTAATAAAAACAAATAATAATATTATGAACTAATCAGAGGATTTTTCTGAATTTATCGAAATTGTCCTGTGGGAGCCACCTTGACCCCGATATAAACCCAGATTTGTCTTTCAACTGCATCTTTAGCCCTAATCCACGAGAGATCTAACATCAACGTTTCTACAGTCCCTATCCCCACTCTGCAGGGCCTTAGGAATGCTGAAAAACGCCTTTTCTAAACTCATGCACACATAGCCACACTGACATCAACGCACACACAGACACAATGCATTAGCTCTTTTATTGTCTTACGCATACGCACACAAACTCATAAACTTAACCATTTTAATACTTCATACATTTCTCACCGAACTTTCTAATATGAAAACAAATGATTATTGACTCTATTTAATAACTTTCAATAAAATGTAACTGATGTAATTGAGTGAGAAAGTTTTGATTACGATTTTTCAGACCCGTGAATAATTCACAGCCCTTAAATTATCGAGTCAGGCTTCCTCGATATCTCAACTAATGAATCCCCCTTTTCTGCAAGGACACTCAAATATGAACAATTATTCTATGTGTTCCTATCTTTGTAGACTTCCATTTTTAACATATATAAAATATCTCTTTTGTGAATTTATACTTTTGAATTTATCATTTTGTTTGTTCATCATATAACATTTCTCTCGCTCTCTCAAACATTTAAATATTACTTAAAACTGTTTTTCTTCAAGATGTTTCTATAAAACTCGGCTCTCCAAAAATCTTCCCCCAAAAACTAGAACCCTAAAAAGAATCCTCCAAATGCTCTCCGGCATGTGTGAATATGAAAGAGAAATTCTTCAATCAATGCGGTATTCTTCTTGTCTGTTTCTTTGATTCTTATCTCTTAGTCTGGTTTACGAAAGGACAGAATTCCGTGAATAAGACTTAGTGCCAGTATTTTATATATACTTATAGGCCAGAGGCGATAACTAAGTATGACTGAGTTAACTAAGTATGACTGAGTTATTTGCCCTTCTCGTCTGCTCAGACAGTCTCTTCCATTATTATATTGTTTACGTTTGGTTCTGTTTGTTAGCTTGGGAATAAAGTCTCTTCGTACCTTCAAATGGTTTGGTGTGATACTTTTTTTATTTATTGGGGTAGAGTTACCGTGTCTTGTCGTAATATTTCAATTCTGTTTTCGGCGTTTTGTTTAAAGGGAGCTAAATCTTGTTAAGAATGTTTTCTTTATTACCTCCCTTGCGTATTCGGCTCTACTCTGACTTTTTATCTTATAAATTAGCGAACGGTTCAGCGAAAATTGCTTTTCAATTCGGCAGAGATCAGTTTATTTGCTTTTGTCAATTGTTGCATCGTATTTGTTCACGAAAAAAGCTTGAAAATAGCACGAGAATACAATAATTACAACAACAAAATTTTTTAAAAATAACAATTTATTTTTTTAATGCAATCTAAGTAAATCTGAGTGATATTTTTGTTTTTTTGTTTTTGTGTTTTCCATTTCAAGAACCCGGGTTCAATTTTGTGGGGTCGCATTTATATAAACACATGCTAGATATCATTTACCAATGACGTGGAGATCAGAGCTACTGACTTTCGACTAGATGGTTGTTGGTTCGATCCCTGACTTTGGCTGTGTGCTGATCGAGCCACACTAAATATCTGTTATACAGCGAAACAGTCCGGTCCGTGGATGACTACATAATCCCCCGTTCTCGGGTGGAGTACTGTCGTAAATGATATTGTCTGATACTAATTTAACGTAATGCAAAGCTCTTTCTAAATAAACAAATAGAGCACTGTAAAGTAACCGTCAATGTTTATATAAAAACATGATAGATATCATTTATTTGTATTCAAGTTCTTAATATATTAGTTATTCTTAATATAAGAGGTTAGTGTTAGTTAAGGTTAGGGGTAGGGTTTTTTAAAAAATCAGTTCGGTTTTTGTACGGTTCAAAAGCTGTACCAGTACCTTCGGTTGTCTTCGGTACTATTTAGTGCGTTGAAAAAAATTTAAATTATAACGTCTTCAGTTTTTAAACATTTCCCTCCTTTTTCTTTTACTAAAAACGCCAAATCAATCTTTTCTTTTAAATGATGAAAAAATTAAAGCGCAAGACAAGGTCATCGCCTTTTTTCCTTTAATGGGGAAAAAGACAGACAAAACTTTCTTGTGTATCAAAGAATCGAAAATTTATTAACAATAAAATGGAAAAAAACATCAAGATAAGAAAGAAGGTAGACATGCATATATGTTCATGTCATTCAAAAAAGAAAATATTAACAGCAAAATGTACTCACAGTTCACAATTTACAATATAATTTTTTTACAGAAGTGGAAATTCTCTTGTGAATTTAGTTCGCTCATCAATGGGCGATAAAATTTCTCTTGGAATAAAAGTTCTTTCATTCTTCATGGAAAACCGCTTCAAGCAGACGACATTTTCATTGAACAAAACCAAAAGTCTGGAAACCGGCTTTTTTATCCTCTCCGGGTGTTTTTTAATTCAAGTAATAATTTAACAAATGTTACTCGTGTTTCTGAAAATCAAATAATTATTATTTTCTAACTTAATTAATTCTAATATTAATTTTTTTAAATAATTGTACCTCCTTTTTTATATTTAAAATGCGAATTTCTGGACTACAGACTTCCATACAAAACAAACCCTCGATGACTTTATCCGTTTACCTTTCTGATAAACGAATATTAAATTCAATAAATATTTTTAACTATTTTAGTTCTACTGACTAAATAATAAATATTATCGATCTTGTGTCGATATTTTTCAATCAATCCTTAAAAACAATTAGTCCTTTTTTTAGACTAAAAGAACATCAACGATCGTTTTGTCGAGATATTCTCCATCAAATATCAGGCTAAACTGGCCTTCGTTTAACCATTTTAAAATACTGACATATTGTCATGAATTTCTTTTCACAAACTTTTAAATAACTTATCGTCATAAGTTTTCTTTTCTTCATAAGCAATGGTTTGTATTTGAGATTTTCATAATTCTAGGAGCTCTTGCTCGAATTATGATTAACAGTCATCAAATTAAAATGTCTGAAGTCCAAATTAAATTCACATCGTAACTAAGAGATACACATCTCAAATCTAGTTTGTTACTTTTAAAGCTATCTTTAAATTATTATTCAAATCAATTTTCGACATGGTAATGCCGATTTTACATGAAAAGGAGTTATCAAATTAACGAGGGTACAATTTCCCTGAGGAATGAAAACTCTGTCTTCGGAGACAAAATTCAAGATGTTAATTAATCAGTCAACATCCAGATTCTATCAGAAGATTATTTCTTCAAAATATTCCAGTGAGAAAATTGCCGTCTGCTTTGTTTACGTTTGTAAATTGACACGTCACTCAAATTGACCAATCGGATGATGCCACTAAGTTAATCTCTGAAATTCAATGAAAAATTGTCGTCCGCTTCAAACAATTTAGGTGCGGTTGAACCAAACTTGAATTCGTTAAAAAAACTAATTTTACAAACACCTATTATCCCTGAGCATTTTCAATAAAAATCAAACATGGCCACTCTTTAAAAATAAATTCTGTAACTCTCCCAACAACAAAAAAGAAATGTTCTTAATCTATTACATGAAAGATTAATATTCTAGATTTGATAGAAGAAGAAAAAAAGGAGACTATACCACTTTCCATAGAATTCTAACAGAATACACACAGAGAAAAGATCGAAACATCAATACCAAAAATAATCATCATTGTTTCACATGTTCTTTGAATTCTTCTGAGGTCTAGAATTAGCATCCGCATTGGAAGTACTTGCAACCTGTACCTTCTCTCTCATCGTTCGTGCTCAAGCATCTCATTCTCCTCTACTCCAAGGTATTTATAAACAGCATCCTCTCCTGGGTCTTCAATAGATACAGTGTTGATACAGGGTGGGCAAAAATAAAGGTCCTATTTTTAAAAATTCATAACTTTTTGATTTATTGATTTAAAAAAATTTTTTTTTTAGAATAAGTAAAGGACCTCTTCCGAAGCAAGCATGAGCCGTATTAGCCCTAAGGAACGTACCCTCATTTAGAAAACATTATTTTTGCTTAAAAAACTCAAAACAGTGTAAAAAACAATACTTTAGTTTTTGTAAGTTTTAAGAAGTGTTTTTCGGCTAAAATTTGTTCTGTTTATTTCAAAAAATCTCGGAAGGGTCAGTCTACACACACATAAAGTTTGGTGAGTTTAACTTTTATTTTGTGGAAGTTATTCAAATTCAAGTTATTCAAATTCAAAGATAGGACCATTATTTTTGCCCACCCTGTATTAAGATGTTCTGATGCTGTCTTTTTCCTTTTCTTTATTGTGCATTTACACATTTGTTGAATCCAAATTCCATGCAGATGTCTTCCGTGGAATCATTTACAATTTCTATCAGAGAGACTAGTTGTTTCTCAGATTCCGCATAGAGTTTGAGATCGTCCATAAAGATAGGATGATTTATTCTTTTATTTTTATCCTTCTTTCTGCCTCTGCTAAGGTTGTATTGAACATTGGATCGTTTAAGTAGCTTAGTCAGTGGATTCATTGTGAGGCAAAAGAGAAGCGGTGATAGGCTGTTTTCCTGGAATATTTCTTGCTGAATCTTAACGTTTGGAGTCTGAATTTTTCCATTCCATATGGTGAAGCATGATTGATGTACGCCATCTTGTCATTTGCATCTGGAGGAATGTACAGGTCCACACAGCGAAGTATCGAGGAGTGAGGTATACTATCAAAGGCCTTTTTGTAATCGATCTAGGCCATTGAGAGGTTTCTCTGTCTTTTTTTACAGTCCTCCAGGATTTTTCTGTTTACAAGGAGTTGGTCTTTTGGGCCAAGTCTTTTTCTCGTACATCCCTTCTGCTCACTTTCAAGGTAGTTGCCGGCAGCTAGATTTTCATATGTTGCCTCAGCAATAATCACTGTTAGAAACTTGTATGTTGTTGTTAGGCAGCATATAGGCCTGTATTTGTAAACCAAATAGGTATCCTCACTTTTGGAAAAAAAGGGACGTGTTGCCTACAGTAAGCCATTCCGGTGGCTCCCCATCACCACTGATGATTTTATTGAACGCCTTGGTGCAATGATGATGAAGTGCTTTCAGTTTTTTCTAGCCAGAAATTTGGGACATTGTCGATTCCTGGGGTCTTGAAATTACTATAGTGGACTACCTTCCTGCAAACAACTTCTTTGGTAATTTCCAGGGCTGGCATCTTTGGTTTCTCCTTGTTATCCTCTTTGATGGTGTTGATCTATTCTTTTTCCAGATATTGTTTGGGGTCCTCATAGAGTAGCCTCCAGTAGTTTTTAACTTCCTCTTGGGTAGGTGGAGAGCACACTTTTATTTCTTCTCCTATGAGGCTCTGATACAGCATCCTGGGATTCGTCATTAACAGTTTATTTATTCTTTTTGACTCATAGTTTTTTACTTCGTTTTTTTTTATTTGTGCAGCTAAGGCTTTTATTTCAGCTTCATGTTCTGCTATCTTAGCTCTAAGCTGCTGCGGGTTTTGAAGGAATACTCGGTTTTAAGTTTCTTCACCTTCTTTTTCAATGTTGATCATGGGTGTTTACATGACAGAAAGGCAGATATCTGAGCGGTATCTTGTCAGAGATTTTCAATCTTTTGTTGGAGTTTTCTCTTCCAGGCTGGCTCATAAGCTTTGGTCTTCAAGTTTCCCTCTTTTTACTTTCTTAGTGCTGGGGTAAATGTTTTGATTGCATGAACCATGCTGCCCCATAAGTTGCATGGTTAATTTCACTTAGAGACGCATTCTTTGGGACGATCTTTGTAACGGCATCATTAACCTTTGTAGCAAGAGTCTTGAAGGCTTTACTATTGTTCATATTTACCAGTCTGGGTCTACCTTCAACAGTCAGACCTTGTGCCACTTCTATCATATTTGCCAGCTCTTCATCCAGTTCCATCTGGTCTGTATCCAGTGTCTCTTATTCAGTGGCTCTTTTGCCCAGGGTGATGTTCTCCGTCTTCACACGCGCCTGTACGGAGTGACACTCGAAGAGATATCATGCTGTTTAGTGGGGTGTTGTTTCGGGGACGCATCTGCTTTGTCAATCGTAGGTATCTCAGGCTTGAGCTCGGTGCTATTATGTCCAGTAGCTGGGTCAGCGGAGATCATGTTCTACTGTCCTTTGATTGGGCCTCACAAAACCTTGGCACAGGGAGGGTGTTACCGATTGGACAAATGTTGTCTTCAACCATCTCACGGATGTCTTGTTTCATCTTGGAAATTTGGTCCGTGGAGAAGGCATTGTTTTTCAAGAAATTGTACTTTAACATGTGAGTTTTTCTTTCACAATGTCCTTCTTGCTTGGGCAGTAGTGTCTTAAAATCTTTGGCCATTCTTGGCATCTTTCTGCCAGTTTTTGATGTTTTGTTTTGGTATACTCCATTGCCCATATCAGCGCCCATTTTTCCTCCCTGCTCCATAGGGTTTGGGCAAATTCAATAGTGTTGGTCTTGGTGAAGTCAATCATCGCTTCACCAACAGCTTCTGCTTCGATTGTATCTTTCACATCTTTTGGAAGATATTCATATATCTGTGTACAATCGAATGCATATTTTTGGTTGGGCAGACGTCCTTATTTGAGCCTCGAATATATTATTTTTCTTTTTTCCACACTTCTCATACCTTGAATAAGCGAAGTTGTGAAGAATCATTTTCTTCTCCTCAATTGACCACTTAACTTGATTATAGTTTCTTTTTCTGGTGGTCATTGTTTGGTTTTGCCAGATTCCAGGACCAGAATTGTGCTGGTCTGGTGGAGTGTCCAGTTTAGTGTTGTTGTTTATGGTAACATCATTAGAAGAAGGTGCACCGTTATTTTTCTTCATATGACCCAGTGCGTAGCCATTCTGAGGGCATTATTTTATTCTGGACAACATCCTGCCAGTTTGTAGACTTTTGATTTCTTTTCATTTTCATTTGAATATTTGGTCAGTGTTTACTTCAAATGGAAAGTATCCTATTGTAAGGATTTCTGACAAACCTCCTGCACAGAGTGATCTTAGACACTCGAGGGCAGTGTCTAGTAGGTATTCAAGTTCTCTCCTGTGTGAGTTCGCATGTGAGGTTTTAGATTGCATTTTTTCTGTAAATGCAGAGCCACAAATTTGACAAAAATATAGATTCTCTCTTTTTTTTCTTTTTCTTTTCATTGTCTTTCATTTGCTGGAGACGGAGCATTCTTCCAAATGCCATACTATCACCCGCTATTTACAGACTCCAACCGAGAGCTCTTTTTAGTATTCTGGCTTTTCCCTTGAGTGCAGTTGTTTGGATTTCTCTTGCACTTTGTTCACCAGGTATACTTGCTAAATACTTTTCAAGTTCTTCTTTATGAGTCTAGTGGCTCCTATGATAACTGGAATGATGGAGATCTCTTTGAGGTTCCAGTTTCTTTTCATATTATACATTAGACATTGATATTTGTTATCTTCTCCCTTTCAGCTCTGTTTACCCTTCCATCATTAGGAACACTGACCTCAACCAAAGTTGCCACTCTCTCTCTCTCCCCGTCTCTCTCTCTCTTGTTCCATATGACAATGTCAGGTTTGACAGCTACGTTTTCCAGATAGGTAGCTGTGAGGATTTCATGGTCATAATGGATGGTGTATGTCTCATTCCCCACAGTTCTCTCAGATAGATGTTCTCAGGGCCTGCTATTACACCTGATATTCAGTTTCTTACAGATCGTCCAGTGGAGGTACCTGCACACTCCATTATGTCGTGATGTATAGAAGCCATCTGCCAATATGATTTTGCAACTCGATATCAGGTGGCTCACACTCTCTCCTGCGTGTGTCTGCATATGCTTTTTAGAGAAGAATTATATAAAAATGCAGACCCACAAACGTGACAAGTATATTGTTTCTCTCCTGTGTGCTCGCATGTGTATTTTTAGAGAAGAATTCCGTGAAAATGCAGACTCCCAAACATAACAGGATTATGGTTTCTCTCCTTTGTGTGTTTGCAAGTGATTTGTAGAGATGAATTCTGTGAAAATGCAGACACACAACAGTAACAAGAATATGGTTTCTCTCTATTTTTTATTTTTCTTATCTTTCTGTTTTTGCTGGAGATGGGGCATCCTACCGGATGCCAGACATTCACCGGCTATTTCAGACACTCCAACGTAGAGATCTTTTTAAGATTCTAACCGTTCCTTTAAGTGTAATTGTTTGTATTTCTGTTGCACTCAGTCTACCAGGTATACTCGCCAGATAGCTTTTAAAATTCTTTTTCATTAGTCCTGTTGCTCCTATAATTACTGGTATGATGGAGATTTTCCTAAGATTCCAGTCTCTTTTCATGTCGTACATCAGACTTTGGTATTTCGCAATCTTTTCACTTTCTGCTCTGTTACATCCTGCATCATTATGGACACTGACTTCAACTAGGGTTACTACTTTCTCCCTTTTGTCTCATATTACGATGTCAGGTTTACCAGCTCCGTTTTCTAGATATGTAGCTAAGGGGATTGCATAGTCATAGTGGATGGTGTATAAATTATTTCCAACTGTTCTTTCTGGTATATGCTCCTAGGACTTGCTGCTACACTGGATATACAACGTTGTGTCTCATTGTATAGTAGTCATCCCCCAGGAGAACCTTACAACTGGATGTCAGGTGGCTCACACTCTCTACTTCTGTGTGGCGGAACATGCACTTGTTATTGTTGCTGAGACCACTCAACTTTTTAAAGACATTGGTCTTGAGCAGCCATTATCATTCTCTCCTGATCATAATGGAGAGATGCTCTTTTCAGCCAATCTACAGAGCCTTCCTTATCTATATATTCATGGGATAATTCACCTAGGAAATACTTAGCACGTTGTTGGTTGGCCCATTCTTCCAGTTTTCTGGAATGGAAGGTCTTGGTGTATTTCTGACGGCTTTTGCGAGCTATTTCTGTGGCAGGATTGTTGTCTGTTTCTGCCTCATTTGTAAGACAGTCCTGTCCAAAATGTTTGACCAGTTTTGTGATAGAGGTTGTTCTGCTTGCTCTAATTTCTTGATGTTGGCATACCATCATAAGGTTTGGGTTCTGGGAGCTCATCAGATATTGGCCGGTGCTCACAATAGTGGCTCGATGTTGATGGTCAATTTCTGAGAGACCCATACCCCCTGTTCCTCTTGGGAGATACAGCGTGTGTGAGTTCGAATGTGAACTTTTAGATTGCCGTTTTTTGAAACTGTAGATCCACAAATTTGACAAGAATATACCTTCTCTCATTTTACAATTTTTTCTAATCTTTTCGTTTTTGCTGGAGATGGGGCATCCTACCGGATATCAGACATTCACTGGCTATTTCAAACACTCCAACGTAGAGATCTTTTTCAGATTCTAACCGTTCCTTTAAGTGTAATTGTTTGTATTTCTGTTGCACTCAGTCTACCGGGTATACTCGCCAGATAGCTTTTGAAATCCTTTTTTTTTCATCTTAAGAAACCCCGTTTCTGTATTATGTGAAACCAATTGAAATATGATAATATAATATCGGATTAATGAGCGGCCATTACGGCTTTTGATATTAATAAGATTCTCTGGTGACTGATTGTTAAAATGGCGTTCGTCTTCGTAGCTACAATGGCGTTCGGAAATTATCGGATGGTAATTTTGTCGGCTCTCAGCTCGTCGCTCCATAGACACGAGAATGGTAATTACGAAGATCAGGGTTCAGCACATTAACTTGTGCTTCATGGTTTTGTGACGTTTTATGATTCTCATCAAAATGACGACAGGGTTTAATTAATAATGCTTCATTCAGATAGTCAGTTATGGCGGGTGAATGCCGCTAGATGACGAGAGTTCGAATTCCGACCATTGCCGGAGTGACACACGACGCAAACAAGCTGTGGACATATCAAACTTCAATGGGAGTCGGTATGTACGAACTTAGTTTGATTTCTTCTGAATCGGTTGATGACAAATATTTGTTGACATTGCATTTGAAGATGACTACGTTGTAAACTGTAGGGAAGCAGTCCCACGATAATGTGTTCCAAAGACGGGGAGACGCTTGCAAAAAAGCTCTACCCATGGAAAATCCGCGTAACGGTAGGCACATGCAGAGGGAAAGAAATGTATTTAGTCCGTTGTGGTTATAAGTCAAGTTCTTACTCTGAATGTCTTACCAGAAAGATCCAGAGATCGGATCTCAGTCGGGTACCTTTCATGGAAATAACGAAAGAGTAGAAAGAGATTAGCAACGTGTCTTCTTTGAGAAAGGGACTGCATAGAAGAGAAGATATCAGCGCACACTAGATTGTGAAATCGATTTTGTACTCTGTCAAAGCAGGGATGAGTATTATGTGTCGCACCTCCTCGGAGGTGGCAACAGTACACTATTTTAAGACGTACTTATATCTGATACAGGTAGAGAACTGCATCTGAAGTCACATACTTACTAGAACGGTAGAATGATCCAGCCATTTTTCCAGCGGCAGGTAACTCTTCCTGTATCGGTGCTTACGATGACAACTAAGTAATTTGTGTGTTTTTTTTTTCATTTACATTTTTGGTACTCTCATAGCTGACGCACCATGTTTCCATGACTTCGCGTCGTCAACGTTCGGGCAGGTTACAGAAGCGCCTGAGAGGTGACGAGGCGAAAACTGCCAAACGCTAAATTGAAGACTGGCAGCCGATGAATTACGACGAAAAAAGTCAAACCAAAATATATATATAAAAACAAAAAACTAACAAACCATTACCCCCTTCCATGTTAAAAGGGTAGTGTAACATCAATTCGGTGATAATGTAACCGTTCTCTGGTTGCATATTTTAGGTTGCTAATAGTATTAATGAAATCGATTTGATCGCATTTAACTCGGCTTAACCGAGTCTATTTCGGTATCCATTAAGCTAGCCAAGCCCCCGGCAATTCTGAGTTTAAAACTAAAGAATAATAACTTGCAAGAAACGAACAAGACATGTAAAGCGGTGTCAGGACCCAATAATTGGCAATGAGAATCGAAGTCTTCCGATTTGGATTTTAGCAAATAAAAGATGAGGAGAAATCGCGATTGAAATGATAAAAGAGAAATGCAGACTATTTTTACGTACATGAAATGTGAAAAGAGATCGCACACATTGTTTTTCAATGCTTGAATGCGAACCGCAGATTATTTCGAGAAAGAAAGATGGCGTCTACTGAAAAAAAAAAGTTTTTTTTGTTCTATGCCAGTAAGACACGGCATGTAATTGCGACAATCTGAATGCCGACGGCGAGATTTCCGTTTTCCTGAAATTACCGCTGCAGCCGATGTGCATTGGATGAGTTTAAAAATTAACGTTCGACTCTTTTCCAAAGTGTTAAATTTCGTTTGCGAGATGACCGTATCACGTGTTTTCTCGGTAACCGGCAGGCGGTTATACGAGTTAATTCTGTTTTTTTTTTTTTATTATTTCTTTTTGTGTGTGTGTGAAGTATATTTACCGTCACACTCGGCGCGATAACCACTCTGCTACAAAAAACCAACTCCAATTCAAGAGTACCTTTTTTTGCTCGTTTTTTTAACCCTCACAGGTCTCCCAGTCTCTTGTTCCGTCCCCCTCTCTCTCTCTCTCTCTTTGGATATTTCTCTTTCTCTCTCTATCTGTCGCTTGAACCCTCTCTCTCTCTCTCTATCTATCTTTCGCTTGAACCCTCTCTCTCTCTCTCTATCTTTCGCTTGAACCCTCTCTCTCTCTCTATCTTTCTCTCTCTCTCTCTCTCTCTCTCTCTCTCTATATATATATATATATATATCCATGGCTTTTATACACATACACACACACACGAATCCATACACAGACAGTTAAATATCCAGTGTAGCAGCAAGTCCTGGGAGTATATACCAGAAAGAACTGTTGGAAATAGGTTATACACCATTCACTTTGACTACAGCTATATATCTAGAAAACGGTGCTGTTAAACCTGACATCATGATATGGGACAGAAAGAAGGAAGTAGCAACCCTAGTTGAAGTCAGTGTCCCTAATGATGCTGGCTTAAACAGAGCTGAAAGGGGAAAAGATTACGAAATACCAAGGTCTTATGTACGACATGAAAAGAAACTGGAATCGTAGAAAGATCTCCATCATCCCAGTAATTGTAGAAACAGCCGTTTCAAAAACGACCTGGCGAATATACCCGGTGAACCAAGTGCAAGAGAGATACAAATAATTGCACTTAAAGGGACGGTTAGAATCTTTAAAAATATCTCTCGACTGGAGTGTCTGAAATAGCGGATGAATGTCTAGCAAAAACAAAAGGATAAGAATTTTTTTAAAAGACATACTATAGACCACTGGTGATCTGTTGGGTCAGTATTTTCTATGTATATTACTAGCATGGATACCCACGGGCATAGAAAATAAAACAGAAGATTTAAAATGTTTGCACGCACAAGATTTATGAATTAATTAAAAAACAATCTATATATACAAAAATTGATGACACGTCTGATTAAGGTTTAATTTAAATGCAGTCATCTGCATATTCTTAAAATAAATAAACCGTTTCGGGTAGCGACAAATAATAAAAACGCAACGGTAAACATCAGTCGACTATCGTCAGAAAAAAAACAATAACAAAAAATCAGCGTATATGTATATATATATATATATATATATATATATATATATATATATATATATATATATATATATATATATGTGTATATATATATATATATATATATATATATATATATATATATATATATATATATATACAATGAAAATTAAAAAAAGGAAAACCAAAAAATTTTATTTATGTACTCATCAACGTTTCGTCGTTTCAAGACTTCCTGAGGATGATTGTCTGAATAAAATAACACACAAGTACAAAATGTTTAACACAATGGTAGTAGGAGTAGTGAATCTTAAAAGGCCGCTCATGAGAAGAATAAATTATGATTTCAAATAGATGATGGCAGTTGGAAATTAAGTTAACAGTAGAAAGTGTGTGGAGGGATTGTAGCGGTTGGAGTTATAAAATTATTTCCATTACGTCGGAACACTATTTCCATTCTTTATCACACACACACACACACACACACACACACACACACACACACACACACACACACACACACACATATATATATATATATATATATATATATATATATATATATATATATATATATATTCCATGATAAATGCCAGTATACTGAAATCATATGCCCTTAATAGGGTTAAGATGAACATTCATATACACTAAATGTACAAAAGCAAGGAAATTCCCAAATGTTTACACTTTTATTGTCATTAAGGGTATGCGAGCACAACAGGGCTTTGTATTTTACCGCACCTCACACACTTCATCCACTCATGCATAGAGAGTTATACTGTAGTGATGTGATAATGAAATGGTTTGGTTGATATGTAGTCATACGCTTAATTAATGACAATAAAAGTTTAAAAGTTTGGGAATTTCCTTGCTTTTGTACATTTAGTGTATATGAATTTTCATCTTAACCCTATACTGGCATTTTTCATGGAATGTCACTACTTTTGTAAAGGCTATGCCTCAATAAAATGGTCATTTTTAAGGTTTTTTGTGAATGTTCTCGAAAACTAAGGTATATGGTAAACTGAAATTAAAATGCCATCCACTAGACCCTAGAACCCCTACTTCTGCCAAAAATCAGATGAATCCATCAAATAGTTGACGAGATACAGGGTGGCACATACGTACGTACGTACGTACACACGGATAACACACAATCATGCCTGACCTTTCTGGATCTCTGGGTTTTCTTGACTAATGATGCTGAAATCCTACACACTTATAGAACCTATCAAAAATAAATTTTGTGCAAAGTTTTAATTAATTTGGTTTATTGGTTTTTGAGTTATGATTGATCAAAGAAATGAAATTTCTCGCATAGGCCGTTTTTGAGTCTATTAAGGGATAGAGCGCTCTCGCGCCTCCCTTGATATATATATATATATATATATATATATATATATATATATATATATATATATATATATATATATATACAATAGTAAGCTCTACTTACGTATTGAGTACTGTTGAAGTAAATACTGAAAATTCATACACAATATATGATATCACCTTATAATATGGTATGTATATACATTAAATAATAATATTGCTCTCTATCCCTTTTTCTATCGTCCCTCTATTTCTCTCAGTCGCTCTCTCAACTGGTTCAATATGTAAGAAAGTAAAATAAATCTGACTGACTGTCGTTTGACCTAATTACAGTGTTTTCCAAACTATGAGTAATTTTTGTACATCCCCCGCTGCAAAACTTTGATCCCTCAAAGGGAATGAATATTGCAATGCTGCTTTTGACACACTGAATCCGATTATGTAAGTTTTGTACATGTGTATCCTGTGAAGTTTCTCACTTTTAATTGGTGACACACAAACACACGCAAAATTACAATTTTCGTTTAAATAATAATTAGAATTTAAAAGTCTATTCTAAACATGGAGTGGTAGAATTACAGGTTCTTCAGACTCAGCAATTTCCGCAAAGTAACAGATTACTACATAATAACATTGAATCATCGTTCTCTATATTAAGAATGAATTTTTTTAACAATATTTCTTATTTAGAAACCCATTCCCCGCATTGGGAAGTGTGGAATTATCGTTTATTAAGGCTCACCAATTTCAGCAAAGTAACACTCTCTCTCTTTGAGCCATGTGACGTCATATTCGTTTCCATTAAATCCCACAATCTAGCAATCTTCACTTTTAGTTCATCACGTTGACCCGAGCTGACCTTTAATTTCCTGCTTTTGTCAACTAACCATTTATATACTAGTGGGTCTACTCGTCCAATACCAATTTTTACGGGCGCAATATTAAGATATTCATAAAACTTAATAAGGAAAATTATTTCTCGTTGTTCATGTTTTTTTTTTTAAATCCGACACAAAAGAGCTGAAGTTTTCAATACATTAATTTCAGTTTCACTTTTTTAATAATAAAATCGTGTTTTTTTTAGTTTTAATAATAACGATTTTTTTAAAGATATTATCCGTGTTTTTTTCAGTGCGCAAGTGTGGCTTGAATTATCAAATAACTCATTACAGCAAATAACAAAAGCTATCATTTTTAGATATTATTCGTTGTTTTCAGTGCGCAAGTGTGGCTTGAATTATCAAATAACTCATTACAGCAAATAACAAAAGCTATCATTTTTAGATATTATTCGTTGTTTTGTAAAAATTGAAATGCGATTATCTTCGAATGTAACTTTTTGAGATATTTAGAATCTTTATTGGTATTGAGTTTATGGCGGTTTTTTTAATTCGATATTAACAGAATGTTTCACCCCAGGATGTAAATGAGTGTCGAAAATGTTGTACTGAATCCATACATGCATTTCTTATGAATCAAATGATTCTAGTGTTGTCATTGGTTCACCCGATATCTTTAAAATTCTTTCCCGAAATACATCCGATAGTTACGGGAGAGATCACAGGAATTGAACTTGGCACACCCAGGTTGTCAGTCCGTGTCGTTAACCACTTAGCAACCGTCACCTCCTTTGACTAAATGAAAGAATATGAACTCGGAGGAATAAATAGAACGGGTCATGGCGTTCTGGAAGATAATAATAATATACGACGCCCGAAAAGACTCATAATATATAGGCACTTTCTTGTGTGTGTGTGTGTGTGTGTGTGTGTGTGTGTGTGTGTGTGTGTGTGTGTGTGTCCATCAGTCACAATTTTTTAAAGAAATAATGTAACTTCTTTTAGAAATGGAAAATACTGCATTAATATTCAATAATAAATTCCCAACAAATAAAGCGGATTCCATGACCGGAAATCGAAACCTTGAGATATTCGATCTGATGTTCTACGAACTGAGCTATTTAAATTTTCGTATAAGCAGATTTTAAAACATTATCTTAACAACATTTTTATAGCTTTGACGTGATGTCATAGATTTAGGACTTCCGTCATGTTTCAGAACATGAATTACAACATAAGCGATCATAAAAATAAATAAATAAATGGTTTATGTTTAACCATTTATCAATAAAGTTGGAAATACTTTTAGTAATCCAAAACAATTTATTTTGCTTTGGCGTTAAAAACTATTTAATACATAAATATATAGTACATTTTCTCTCTCTCTCTTCCATATATATATATATATATATATATATATATATATATATATATATATATATATATATATATATATATATATATATAAGACAAACTGTCTAGGCCCGGAGCATCTAGTCTCTTCTAAATGAATAAATGACAAAGTTTTTCTTGTTTATCACTACTATATTACCATCAAAACGGGATTATGTTAACTAAATCAATAATAAATTATCTTTCTTTCAAATACGGTATATATTGTACTAAAGAACCCCATACAGGCATTCAAATATCTGTCTAATTTGCATAACTTCTTGTATAACAGTTTATAATTAATCAATGTTTTCTGTTATACATTTATGATTATATTATGTTATTGTCCCTGTGTATCTACAATAGTTTTGTGTAAATTAACAGATGCTAATATAAGTAATTCAATTAAAAAATGAATAAATTGCGAAAAAACATTCTTAAAATATCAAGGGAGATAATTTAGATGAAACTAAGATCTTAGCTACCTAGAAAGATATACAGAGTTTTCAGAAATGAGGAGGTGATTGGGTTCTCTCTCGCACCCTCACCTCTCTCTCTCTCTCTCTCTCTCCCAAGAGAAGGGGACTCCTTTAAAACTAAAAAAAAAAATTGGTGTCGTCAGCACTATCTGTCTCTCTTCTCTCACCCTCCCCTTTTCTATCGACAATAGATGTTTTTTTTATTGTTTTTGAAGTACATAATTTATATATGAAATAAAAGAGCAAAAATATATAAATATAAAGTCTTAAAATACAAACCAATAAAATTGGACTTTCTGTTTAAATTGTAAGCTTTTTTAATGTAAAGTTTTCTTTCACTTCTTAATAAATCTCCCCCCCCCCAACATAAAATAATTTTTTAAAAAACAGGCATGTTGACTTTTTTTTTAATAAACCCCTACTCTTTAGGAAAAGGGGTATTTTCCCTTTCATTTGGCGTTAATTCCTATTTCAGTCACGTAAATTATTTAAAGTGAAATAAGTTTCGGCATTACTTATAATGAACTTATATTTTTTTTACTTAAACCATGTTTTAGTAAAAAAAAAAGTAAACATTAAAAAAACCTAAGTTATATCATACACGTGAAACGCCAAAATAAAAATTAGATGGGAAAAATATAGTCTACATCTAAACAAGCCAAGTAAGAGGCTAGCTAAGGAAGAATGATTACTTACGGTTATAAACATGTATTATTTTATTAAAAAAAAGAAAGGAAGTTATCGTTCTTCCTTAGCTTGTATACTTCTCTTTGTTTATAAAGATGGCGACTATATTTTTCAGCCCACTTTACATTTCGGCATTTTACGTCAACAATAAAACTTGCCATACCATACTCACAGATATACCTTCTCCTTTTATGGGGTGATACTCCCAGGTATTACCTTCTCTATCTCGGAGGGAGTATTTCCTATCAAGCATAAACACATCGTTTTTTGTGTGTGGGGGGTATACTCCTGCGCTTTACCTTCATCTTAGGTGGTTTGTGTAATATATTTTCGTTCATCATAATACATTCCTCCCGGGCATTACCGTCTCTTTTTTTGGGGGGGGGGGGCAGTACAATATATGTTCGTTCCTCACAATATCATCGTCCCAGGATGACTTTCTCCCTGTTTTAGGGGGTCGGGGTAGTTTACTAGCTATTCTGTTTCATGATAACAACCTCCCAAGCATTAACTTCTCCCCGGATCTAGTAAAAATATGCGACCGGAGGAAGCATATTATTATTATTATTAAAACTGTGTTCTGCGGCTACGGTAGTCAAATGACATCCCGTAGCTGCAATCAGTCCTCTATGCTAGTCCCAGACCATCTGGCCTTGTCATGCGCAAGTTGTCGTAGGCAATGAAGTTGTTTCGCTGTACGTAGTGGTCCTAGTCCCTCCTGCTTGAGGTCAGCACGTAGTGTTCCCAGCAGATTGGTGCAGTGCCGTCCTAGTCGTTGTTGGTAGGCTTGCGAGCCAGTAATGGCAAAGTCTAGTGCCCTCTGTGCGGGAGTGTCAGGATCTATTCGTAGGACATGGCCTAACATAGATCATCTTTGTTCAGCGACCTTTGTGAAGAGGGGTTTTTCGTTGCACAGCTCGTATAGTGCCTAGTTGCTGATAAGTTTTTTTCAGCCAGCAGTGACCTGTGATTGAACGGAATATTATAAATGTGGTGTGCTTCTATCTCTCTCTGTCCGACGATCCAACTGACATTAAGGTCATGTAATAACTTCTAATACAACTTTCCGAGTTGAAATTTGATGAAAGATTTAATGGTAGTATTTATGCAAATTCATTTGGCGGTCACCAGGGCACAACTTACGTAATAATTGTATTATCTGCTCATTTGAATGAATGTTCTATTTTAGCCGAGTATGTGTTACACACCATGTTTTGAATGTTGATATATATATATATATATATATATATATATATATATATATATATATATATATATATATATATATATATATATATATATGAATGGAAATCCTAAACTGTAGAAATAAAATCCTAAACTGAAGGAAAATCTTAAACTGTAGAAGTAAAATAGCAAACTGCTTACATAGAATAAAATTTACCTTAGGTTAACAACACATAATTTAATTAATAAATAAATGAACTAATGTACAAATTAATAAATAAAAAACTAAACCAAACTAAAACCTAAAATAGAAATACAAGCATGTACATGTTAAAATAAGGTCACACATTATTTCGACACAATAAAGAAACAGGGATGGGCCGCCCTATAGAAAACAGAACAATAAAATAGAAAGTAAAATCAACCGAACATTTTTTTGTGAGTGGCCCAAAGATTGGCTAAGAGAACAATAAAGAAGCTGATTGGTCAACTAGTTAGATTAAACACCATGTGTATATATAAAAACATCCGGTGACAGAAACTCCATGTATTTTAGCCTGACGATTCCATACGGGGATGAAACACGGAAGTCTCTGTGTAGCTTAATTGCCATAAATATATTTCATAACTTACTACCTAGCTCTACTTACGTAGTTGAAGTAAATATTGAAAATTGATACATAAAAGATTATATCTACTTATAACATTGTATGTTGATACATGAAATAATATGTATCAATTTTACAGGGGAACAGGAAGGGGAACAAGTCAGCCCTTGAAATAAGGCTCGTCTGACCGCTGGCATTCCGGACGAACATTTATGTTGCTTTTCCTTGTGATGAATTAGATTTAGAATTCCCATACTATCATTGGATTGGAATGGTAACTTGTGAGCGGTATCTTGAATGGTTTTTTTTGGGGGGGGGGATTTTTCATCATTGTTCCGCCCGACGTGAAAGTGTATTATCGCACATTGTTCCGTTTTTTTTAGTTTTTTTTTTAATGCATTTGGGACCGATTATTTGCTTGTTGGCTTGGTGGCAGAAATAATGCACGAGCTACTTTTCTAAGACATTTTCTAGGACTTTCTTTTTTATCGTTGTTCTTTCTTGTTTTTTAATTTTAACTTTTTTATTTCTATTTTTTCCTCTTCTCTTCTTAAGTGAACTAAACTATTGCAACGCCACAGTGTGTATTGTCGGCAGTTGAAATTCTTATTCCAGACATTTAATTTCCCTGATGATCTGCCAACCAAGTACCTGCTTGGTAGTGAAACACGTGTAGGAAAAAAACATTTAATTTGAATAAATAATATTTGTAAGAAAAAATATCTTTAATGGTGATCATTGGTGTCCTGAAAGGAATGCTTTGGTAAGCCTTCATAAAATCGCATATATATATATATATATATATATATATACCTTCTCTATCTTAGAGGGAGTATTTCCTATCAAGCATACACACATCCTTTTTTGTGTGTTTGGGGGGTATACTCCGACGCTTTACCTTCATCTTTGGTGGTTTGTGTAGTATATTTTCGTTCATCATAATACATTCCTCCCGGGCATTACCGTCTCTTTTTTTTTGGGGGGGGGACAGTACAATATATGTTCGTTCCTCACAATATCATCGTTCCAGGATGACTTTCTTCCTGTTTTAGGGTGTCGGGGTAGTTTACTATCTATTCTGTTTCATGATAACATCCTCCCAAGCATTAACTTCTCTCCGGACCTAGTAAAATATGCGACCAGAGGGAGCATATTATTATTATTATTATTATTAAAACTGTGTTCTGCGGCTACGGTAGTCAAATGACATCCCGTAGCTGCAATCAGTCCTCTATGCTAGTCCCAGACCATCTGGCCTTGTCATGCGCAAGTTGTCGTAGGCAATGAAGTTGTTTCGCTGTACGTAGTGGTCCTAGTCCCTCCTGCTTGAGGTCAGCACGTAGTGTTCCCAGCAGATTGGTGCAGTGCCGTCCTAGTCGTTGTTGGTAGGCTTGCGAGCCAGTAATGGCAAAGTCTAGTGCCCTCTCTGCGGGAGTGTCAGGATCTATTCGTAGGACATGGCCTAACATAGATCATCTTTGTTCAGCGACCTTTGTGAAGAGGGGTTTTTCGTTGCACAGCTCGTATAGTGCCTAGTTGCTGATAAGTTTTTTTCAGCCAGCAGTGACCTGTGATTGAACGGAATATTATAAATGTGGTGTGCTTCTATCTCTCTCTGTCCGACGATCCAACTGACATTAAGGTCATGTAATAACTTCTAATACAACTTTCCGAGTTGAAATTTGATGAAAGATTTAATGGTAGTATTTATGCAAATTCATTTGGCGGTCACCAGGGCACAACTTACGTAATAATTGTATTATCTGCTCATTTGAATGAATGTTCTATTTTAGCCGAGTATGTGTTACACACCATGTTTTGAATGTTGATATATATATATATATATGGGAAGAGAAGGATGAAGGTAATCCGACGTGATGGTAAAATGAAAAAGGAAAACCAAAAACTGGATGTTTTTTTATGTGTACATCAACGTTTCGTCTTTATTTATAAGACTTCATCAGGATGATGATATAGGGAAAAGATATCATGCAAGCACGGATACATGTAGGGTAGACATGTTGGGAAGAAAAATAAAATAAAATGAAAAATAATGGCAGCGTATAGCTGGACGTCCGTACTTGTTAGAGAATGAAAAATGAGTGGGAGAAAAAAGGGGAAGGGTGGAGGGAGCAAGGACTACTGTGGCTGGCGATGAGAGAAAGAGGTGGGGGATGAGCAGGGGTAAAATGGATGGCAGAGAGAGATTGGAGGAAGAGGGGGAGGGGGTGTTTGACCAGATGGCTGTGGTCGAGATTGAAGGGGAAGAGTGAGTTGGAATGTTTGTGTGTGTGGGGTGTATGCAGGGAAATGGGGATGGGTAGAGAGGGAGGGGGGGGGCTGTGATTTTGGTGGATGGGCGAAAGTTATAGTCTTAGAGAGCGTTTGAAGAAAATGAGGGAATTTAAGAAGAGGTATGGGAGAAAATGGATGAGAGGGGGAAGAGGGAGGATTTGTCGTGATAGGGTGTGAAATATTTGAAATATTTGGAAAATGATAGCAATGAGTGAGGGATTGGAGTGGGTGGGGGAGGGGGGTGATTGAAAGGGTGGGTGAGGAATATATTTGAAATATTTGGAACATGAGAAAGTTTATTTGGACTGTATTTCCCTGCATACACCCCCCACACACAAACATTCCAACTCACTCTTCCCCTTCAATCTCGACCACAGCCATCTGGTCAAACACCCCCTCCCCCTCTTCCTCCAATTTCTCTCTGCCATCCATTTTACCCCTGCTCATCCCCCACCTCTTTCTCTCATCGCCAGCCACAGTAGTCCTTGCTCCCTCCACCCTTCCCCTTTTTTCTCCCACTCATTTTTCATTCTCTAACAAGTACGGACGTCCAGCTATACGCTGCCATTATTTTTCATTTTATTTTATTTTTCTTCCCAACATGTCTACCCTACATGTATCCGTGCTTGCATGATATCTTTTCCCTATATCATCATCCTGATGAAGTCTTATAAATAAAGACGAAACGTTGATGTACACATAAAAAACATCCAGTTTTTGGTTTTCCTTTTTCATTTTACCATCACGTCGGATTACCTTCATCCTTCTCTTCCCATTTTGTCGAAATGGAAAACCAAACCTTCCAGCAGAAGCTACGGAAATATAAGAACACACTATTCGCAGCCAACTCCCACAACAACAGGAGAAACTTTCTGCTGAGATGCATCGAAGAAAAGGTCATACCCGCAAGTACATTTACATTTCTAAAGCAATCGCACCACATTTTTCCTGACTACATTCAAACATATTTAACATCATCTGCAAACCTACTAAAACACAAGAGTTCACACCTTTTCCACGAGGCCAGAACATTGGGCATCAACCTCAAAAATAATAGAACAATACTGCCCAACACTATCGATAACATCACTAAATCCATCAAAAGATTCAATACACAACATACAACCAGACTAAACAACAAACTCAACAAACTTATCCAAAACAGCAAATGGAAAACTCTAGGACGTCCGGAACTCATAAACAACCTCACCACCTATAAACTTTCCAACATAGAAACTGAAGCTCTCAGTTTCGGTTTAAAATTCGCCACTGGAATACACTCTAACACCACCACCAACACAGTTCTAAAAAATTACAGACACACTGACACAGATTTCACCAAAGGCTTCATTCAAGGCATAATCTCAACTACCACCACTCTCCCTAATGACCCCGTCTTACCCAAGAGATACATAGACACTCTTAAACACCTAGCTAACAACAACAACATACTCATATCACCATCTGACAAAGGAGGGGGCATAGTAATCATGGACAAAAATTCATATATCAAAAAAATATCTACTCTATTATCCGACGAAAACACATACACTAAAACTGACCAAAAAACTATAGATAAAAACATAGAACATTTTAACAAATCTTTCAAACACCTAATTAAGAACAACAAAAAATGGGCATCAAACATTGAGTATCACCCTATCATTCCCACATTATACGGGCTCCCCAAAACCCACAAACCTGACACCCCCATGCGTCCAATTGTATCAAGCATAGGTAGCACCACACACAAAATCGCACGGGCCATAGCTAACATCCTCACTCCACTAATGGGTACCATCAGTCCCTCCCACATAAAAAATTCAGGCGACCTTCTTAGCAGAATAAAACACATCAACGTAGAAAATAAAAATATACACAGCCTAGATGTAACTTCGCTCTACACTAACGTACCTGTAAAAAAATGCCTACACTTACTTCACACACATATAAAGAAAACAAAAACCGACCTACCTTTTCCCCCCAACACTTTTATAGAAATAATTAGACTCATCACTGACATAACATATTTCCAATTTAACGAAGTATTCTACAAACAAAAATTTGGACTCCCCATGGGCAACCCCCTTAGCGGTGTATTGGCCTGCCTCTTTTTAGAATTCTTAGAATCCGGTCCTTTCAAATATAGACTACCTCCTAACATCGAATACTTTAGATACATAGATGATATTTTAATTTTCCTCCCCACAGACACACAAATCATTCATGTTAAGGATAAACTCAACACAGTAGAACCCTCCATAAAATTCACCCATGAGACTGAAATAAACGGCTCTATTCCCTTCCTTGATACTCTTATAATTAAGTCCAACAATAAACTAGAATTTAAGGTACACCGCAAAAACACTCACAAAAATGACTACATACATTTCTACTCCCACCATCATAGCAAGATCAAAACAGGTATAATTATAGGCTTCTTCCTACGCGCATTTAGAATATGTAGCCCCCCACACATAGATGAAGAAATAAAATACATTTTTAATTCCCTAAAAACATTGCAATACCCCACACATTTCATATTAAATGCCAAGAAAAAAGCCTTCCAAATATTCTCCAGAAACACCACACAAAAAAATCAAACCCCTAACACCTCTCTCATAGACAGACCCCTTCTCCTACCCACGCATTCCAATAACACATCCATATGCAACACGCTCAACAAACTAGGCATTCCAATAGTACAAACCACTTCTCAATCCATAAAACAAACTTTAAACACATCTAGACATTTCCAAAAAACACCCACATCCCATGCCGGCTTATACACTGTCCCTTGCAATGATTGCCATCAATTCTACGTGGGAGAAACACAACGTGAATTAAAGAAACGATTAAATGAACATAAAAGGGATATAAAAAACAACAACCCTCTTAGTGCATTTTTCCCATGCTCTAGAATATGGTCATGCATTCAAATTTGAACAAGCCAAAATCACTAAACACATCCACAACAAATCTCGGCGAAGATTATTGGAAACTGCACTCATCACATCCTCCACTACTATCAAGCAGCGAAATGGTTTCTTTAACCTATCACCCTTAATAAGCAAGATCATCCTCACAGAACAAAGTCTTTTGCCTGATCATGGCTAACTTTTATTTTCATCTCTAACCTTATGACACTCTTCCATTCACCCACACCCTTCCCTTTTCTCCCTGAATCTTCTCTTATTTTTCCTCATTTTTTTTCCCTCACATTTTTAATACTACAGTCCAAATAAACTTTCTCATGTTCCAAATATTTCAAATATATTCCTCACCCACCCTTTCAATCACCCCCCTCCCCCACCCACTCCAATCCCTCACTCATTGCTATCATTTTCCAAATATTTCAAATATTTCACACCCTATCACGACAAATCCTCCCTCTTCCCCCTCTCATCCATTTTCTCCCATACCTCTTCTTAAATTCCCTCATTTTCTTCAAACGCTCTCTAAGACTATAACTTTCGCCCATCCACCAAAATCACAGCCCCCCTCCCTCTCTACCCATCCCCATTTCCCTGCATACACCCCACACACACAAACATTCCAACTCACTCTTCCCCTTCAATCTCGACCACAGCCATCTGGTCAAACACCCCCTCCCCCTCTTCCTCCAATCTCTCTCTGCCATCCATTTTACCCCTGCTCATCCCCCACCTCTTTCTCTCATCGCCAGCCACAGTAGTCCTTGCTCCCTCCACCCTTCCCCTTTTTTCTCCCACTCATTTTTCATTCTCTAACAAGTACGGACGTCCAGCTATACGCTGCCATTATTTTTCATTTTATTTTATTTTTCTTCCCAACATGTCTACCCTACATGTATCCGTGCTTGCATGATATCTTTTCCCTATATCATCATCCTGATGAAGTCTTATAAATAAAGACGAAACGTTGATGTACACATAAAAAACATCCAATTTTTGGTTTTCCTTTTTCATTTTACCATATATATATATATATATATATATATATATATATATATATATATATATATATATATATATATGAATGGAAATCCTAAACTGTAGAAATAAAATCCTAAACTGAAGGAAAATCTTAAACTGTAGAAGTAAAATAGCAAACTGCTTACATAGACTAAAGTTTACCTTAGGTTAACAACACATAATTTAATTAATAAATAAATGAACTAATGTACAAATTAATAAATAAAAAACTAAACCAAACTAAAACCTAAAATAGAAATACAAGCATGTACATGTTAAAATAAGGTCACACATTATTTCGACACAATAAAGAAACAGGGATGGGCCACCCTATAGAAAACAGAACAATAAAATAGAAAGTAAAATCAACCGAACATTTTTTTGTGAGTGGCCCAAAGATTGGCTAAGAGAACAATAAAGAAGCTGATTGGTCAACTAGTTAGATTAAACACCATGTGTATATATAAAAACATCCGGTGACAGAAACTCCATGTATTTTAGCCTGACGATTCCATACGGGGATGAAACACGGAAGTCTCTGTGTAGCTTAATTGCCATAAATATATTTCATAACTTACTACCTAGCTCTACTCACGTAGTTGAAGTAAATATTGAAAATTGATACATAAAAGATTATATCTACTTATAACATTGTATGTTGATACATGAAATAATATGTATCAATTTTACAGGGGAACAGGAAGGGGAACAAGTCAGCCCTTGAAATAAGGCTCGTCTGACCGCTGGCATTCCGGACGAACATTTATGTTGCTTTTCCTTGTGATGAATTAGATTTAGAATTCCCATACTATCATTGGATTGGAATGGTAACTTGTGAGCGGTATCTTGAATGGTTTTTTTTTGGGGGGGGGGGATTTTTCATCATTGTTCCGCCCGACGTGAAAGTGTATTATCGCACATTGTTCCGTTTTTTTTAGTTTTTTTTTTAATGCATTTGGGACCGATTATTTGCTTGTTGGCTTGGTGGCAGAAATAATGCACGAGCTACTTTTCTAAGACATTTTCTAGGACTTTCTTTTTTATCGTTGTTCTTTCTTGTTTTTTAATTTTAACTTTTTTATTTCTATTTTTTCCTCTTCTCTTCTTAAGTGAACTAAACTATTGCAACGCCACAGTGTGTATTGTCGGCAGTTGAAATTCTTATTCCAGACATTTAATTTCCCTGATGATCTGCCAACCAAGTACCTGCTTGGTAGTGAAACACGTGTAGGAAAAAAACATTTAATTTGAATAAATAATATTTGTAAGAAAAAATATCTTTAATAGTGATCATTGGTGTCCTGAAAGGAATGCTTTGGTAAGCCTTCATAAAATCGCATATATATATATATATATATATATATATATATATATATATATATATATATATATATATATATATACCTTCTCTATCTTAGAGGGAGTATTTCCTATCAAGCATACACACATCCTTTTTTGTGTGTTTGGGGGGTATACTCCGACGCTTTACCTTCATCTTTGGTGGTTTGTGTAGTATATTTTCGTTCATCATAATACATTCCTCCCGGGCATTACCGTCTCTTTTTTTTGGGGGGGGGACAGTACAATATATGTTCGTTCCTCACAATATCATCGTTCCAGGATGACTTTCTTCCTGTTTTAGGGTGTCGGGGTAGTTTACTATCTATTCTGTTTCATGATAACATCCTCCCAAGCATTAACTTCTCTCCGGACCTAGTAAAATATGCGACCAGAGGGAGCATATTATTATTATTATTATTAAAGCTGTGTTCTGCGGCTACGGTAGTCAAATGACATTCCGTAGCTGCAATCAGTCCTCTATGCTAGTCCCAGGCGATCTGGCCTTGTCATGCGTTGACAATGAAGTTATTTCTCTGTACGTTGACAATGAAGTTATTTCTCTGTACGTAGTGGTCCTAGTCCCGCCTGCTTGAGGTCAGCACGTAGTGTTCCCAGCAGATTTGTGCAGTGCCGTCCTAGTCGTTGTTGGTAGGCTTGCGAGCCAGTAATGGCAAAGTCTAGTGCCCTCTGTGCGGGAGTGTCAAGATCCATTCGTAGGACATGGCCTAACATAGATCATCTTTGTTCAGCGACCTTTGCGAAGAGGGGGTTTTCGTTGCACAGCTCGTATAGTGCCTTGTTGCTGATAAGTTTTTTCAGCCAGCAGTGACCTGTGATGGAACGGAGGTGTCTGCGGTGGCACGCATCTAGCATATATTTGCTAGTATATTATAAATGTAGTGTGCTTCTATCTATCTCTGTTCGACGATCCAACTGACATTAAGGTCATGTAATCACTTCTAATACAACTTTCCTAGGTGAAATTTGACGAAAGATTTAATGGTAGTATTTATGCAAATTCATTTGGCGGTCACCAGGGCACAACTTACGTCATAATTGTATTATCTGTTCATTTGAATGAATGTTCTATTTTAGCCGAGTATGTGTTACACACCATGTTTTTAATGCTGATATATATATATATATATATATATATATATATATATATATATATATATATATATATATCAATGGAAATCCTAAACTGTAGAAGTAAAATAGCAAACTGCTTACATAGACTAAAGTTTACCTTAGGTTAACAACACATAATTTAATTCATAAATAAATGAACTAATGAACAAATTTATAAATAAAAAACTAAACCAAACTAAAACCTAAAATAAAAATACAAGCATGTACATGTTAAAATAAGGTCATACATTATTTCGACACAACAAAGAAACAGGGATGGGCCACCCTATAGAAAACAGAACAATAGAATAGAAAATAAAATCAATCGAACCTTTGTTTGTGAGTGGCCCAAAGATTGGTTAAGAGAACAATAAAGAAGCTGATTGGTCAACTAGTTAGATTAAACACCATGTGTATATATAAAAACATCCGGTGACAGAAACTCCATGTATTTTAGCCTGACGATTCCATACGGGGATGAAACACGGAAGTCTCTGTGTAGCTTAATTGCCATAAATATATTTCATAACTTACTACCTAGCTCTACTCACGTAGTTTAAGTAAATATTGAAAATTGATACATAAAAGATTATATCTACTTATAACATCGTATGTGGATACATGAAATAATATATATATATATATATATATATATATTATTTCATGTATCCACATACAATGTTATAAGTAGATATACACTTTTATGTATCAATTTTACAGGGGAACGGGAAGGGGAACAAGTCGGCCCTTGAAATAAGGCTCGTCTGATCGCTGGCATTCCGGACGAACATTTATGTTGCTTTTCCTTGTGATGAATTAGATTTAGAATTCCCATACTATCATTTGATTGGAATGATAACTTGTGAGCGGTATTTTGAATGGTTTGGTTTTTTGTTTTTTGTTTGGGACCCCCTCCCAAACAAAAAACAAAAAACCAAACCATTCAAAATACCGCGCACAAGATTTTTTCATCATTGTGCCGCCCGACGTGAAAGTGTATTATCGCACATTGTTCCGTTTTTTCTAGTTTTTTTTTTTTTAATGCATTTGGGACCGATTATTTGCTTGTTGGCTTGGTGGCAGAAATAATGCACGAGCTACTTTTCTAAGACATTTTCTAGGACCGTCTTTTTTATCGTTGTTCTTTCTTGTTTTTTAATTTTAACTTTTTTATTTTTATTTTTTTCCTCTTCTCTTCTTAAGTGACCTCAACTATTACAACGCCACATTGTGTATTGTCGGCAGTTGAAACCCTTATTCCAGACATTTAATTTCTCTGATTATCTGCCAACCAAGTACCTGCTTGGTAGTGAAACACATGTAGGAAAAAACATTTAATTTGAATAAATAATATTTGTAAGAAAAAATATCTTTAATGGTGATCATTGGTGTCCTGAAAGGAATGCTTTGGTAAGCCTTCATAAAATCGCATATATATATATATATATATATAAAGTTAAGTATGTATATTTTCATTTAGGGAGTGCGCCCACTCAAAACTCGCACCCGCCCTCAATTTCTCTTAAAAATAAGTTACAAACAACAAGTTAATAGAGAAAAGAATTGCTCCACAAAAATGTTTGAGTTATACTAAGTTATATATTTTTGAAAGAATCGGTGCGTGAACGTCAATAATATGTGTGTGCGTGGTAAAATCCTTAACTATCGAACTTATCACTATGGATTATTGAATATGTATTCTAGGCGACAGGGTGAGTAACGTGTGCACATTATTTTTTAACTATAAAAGTTAGGGGGAATCATACCCCTCACCCACCCACAAGAAAGAAAAAAAACGATCAAAATTTAAAACTACTGCTAAACGCTTCCGGAACGATTAAACGTATACATATTTAGATAAACAAATATTTATAATTATTTGTCGCCCCCAATCTAGGCTGGGTACTGTAGTAAGTAGTATTAATACAGCCGTCAAAATCATAGCTTTAATGCATGTTTCTCTATAAGTTGAACACTCTTGACGTCGGCTGCCTACAATACGTTTTAAACTCTCACTGTTTATGTAGTTGTTCATGATGGCCGTGGGGGTTAAGACGTCGGAATCTGAGTTATGAAAATGACTTGTTCCGGGTTTTCAAATGCAGCGACCGACTTAAATAATCATCTCTACACTGATGATTCCGGAAGGATGAAACATAAACGTATGCAGATAAGAAAATATTTATTATTATTTGTCGCCCCATAATGTAGGCTGGGCACTGTAGTAAGTAGTATTAATACAGCATAATTTAATAATTATCTTTACACTGACGATTCCAGGAAGATGAAACGTATAAGTATGTAGATAAACAAATATTTATAATCATATATGTATGTATAGTTAAAAGAGGGTAAATATAATGAAATATGTTAATATAAAGATAAAGATAGAAAAAATAAGAGTGATAAACATGTACGAATGTCCAAATTTATTTCAAATTTCGATTGTTCAATGCAAGGTGTATTCTGTAATAAACTAGTGTTTATTATTCTTTCCTTAAGCCAAGGTTTTTCAAAGAATACACCTTGCATTGAACAATCGAAATTTGAAATAAATTTTGACATTCGTACATTTTTATCACTCTTATTTCTTCTATCTTTATAATTGCTCTATCTCGTATATTTAGCTTAACCTTTTCACTAAAGGTTCTATCTACTGAAAGTTTACTTTTGGTTTATATTTGATTTTACATATGTTAATACATATATATATATATATATATATATATATATATATATATATATATATATATATATATTAACAAATTTATTTTCAAAGTTCCACAATATTCAATAAAAACAGAAATGAATCATAAGGAAACCTTCAAATCCAGGATTTTTCAAACTTTACGGAAATTGCACAGCCTTAAGAAACACTAATTCCACCCCCTGCCATGTTGAGAATGGGTTTTTAAATATAAATTATTATTTTGTATATGGGGAAGCGAATTTAATTATATAGTAATTAGTAACTTAGTTGAAATTGCCGAGCCTTGAGCTAATAAATCCACGTTTTTGTTAAGAGTGGGTTTCTAAATAATAATTATCGTTTAAAATTCCATTTCTAATATGGGGAACGGGGGTTTAATATTATTATAGAGTAATGTGTTACTTTGCTGAAATTGGTGAGCCTTAATAAACGATAATTCCACACTTCCCAATGCGGGGAATGGGTTTCTAAATAAGAAATATTGTTATAAAATCCATTCTTAATATAGAGAACGATGATTCAATGTTATTATGTAGTAATCTGTTACTTTGCGGAAATTGCTGAGTCTGAAGAACCGGTAATTCTACCATTCAATGTTTAGAATAGACTTTTAAATTCTAATTATTATTTAACAGAAAATTGTAATTTTGCGTGTGTTTGTGTGTCACCGATTAAAAGTGAGAAACTTCACAGGATACACATGTACAAAACTTACATAATCGGATTCAGTGTGTCAAAAGCAGCATTACAATATTCATTCCCTTTGAGGGATCAAAGTTTTGCAGCGGGGAATGTACAAAAATTACTCATGGTTTGAAAAACACTGTAATTAGGTCAAACGGCAGTCAGTCAGATTTATTTTACTTTCTTACATATTGAACCAGTTGAGAGAGCGACTGAGAGAAAGAGAGGGACGATAGAAAAAGGGATAGAGAGCAATATTATTATGTAATGTATATACATACCATATTATAAGTGAGATCATATATTGTGTATGAATTTTCAGTATTTACTTCAACAGTACTCAATACGTAAGTAGAGCTTACTATTATATATATATATATATATATATCAAGGGAGGCGCGAGAGCGCGCTATCCCTTAATAGACTCAAAAACGGCCTATGCTAGAAATTTCATTTCTTTGATCAATATTAACTCAAAAACCAATAAACCAAATTAGTTAAAACTTTGCACAAAATTTCTTTTTGATAGGTTCTATAAGTGTGTAGAATTTCAGCATCATATGTCAAGGAAACCCGTTAATTTTTAAACTCATCCAATGCACATCGGCTGCAGCGGTAATTTCAGGAAAACGGAAATCTCGCCGTCGGCATTCAGATTTTCGCAATTACATGCCGTGTCTTACTGGCATAGAACAAAAAAAACTTTTTTTTTTCAGTAGACGCCATCTTTCTTTCTCGAAATAATCTGCGGTTCGCATTCAAGCATTGAAAAACAATGTGTGCGATCTCTTTTCACATTTCATGTACGTAAAAATAGTGTGCATTTCTCTTTTATCATTTCAATCGCGATTTCTCCTCATCTATTGTTTGCTAAAATCCAAATCGGAAGACTTCGATTCTCATTGCCAATTATTGGGTCCTGGCACCGCTTTACATGTCTTGTTCGTTTCTTGCAAGTTATTATTCTTTAGTTTTAAACTCAGAATTGCCGGGGGCTTGGCTAGCTTAATGGATACCGAAATAGACTCGGTTAAGCCGAGTTGAAATGCGATCAAATCGATTTCATTAATACTATTAGCAACGTAAAATATGCAACCAGAGAACGGTTACATTATCACCGAATTGATGTTACACTACCCTTTTAACATGGAAGGGGGTAATGGTTTGTTAGTTTTTTGTTTTTATATATATATTTTGGTTTGATTTTCTTCGTCGTAATTCATCGGCTGCCAGTCTTCAATTTAGCGTTTGGCAGTTTTCGCCTCGTCACCTCTCAGGCGCTTCTGTAACCTGCCCGAACGTTGACGACGCGAAGTCATGGAAACATGGTTCGTCAGCTATGAGAGTACCAAAAATGTAAATGAAAAAAAACACACACAAATTACTTAGTTGTCATCGTAAGCACCGATACAGGAAGAGTTACCTGCCGCTGGAAAAATGACTGGATCATTCTACCGTTATAGTAAGTATCTGACTTCAGATGCAGTTCTCTACCTGTATCAGATATAGGTACGTCTTAAAATAGTGTACTGTTGCCACCTCCGGGGAGATGCGACACATAATACTCATCCTTTCTTTGACAGAGTACAAAATCGATTTCACAATCTAGTATGCGCTGATATCTTCTCTTCTATGCAGTCCCTTTCTCAAAGAAGACACGTTGCTAATCTCTTTCTACTCTTTCGTTATTTCCATGAAAGGTACTCGACTGAGATCCGATCTCTGGATCTTTCTGGTAAGACATCCAGAGTAAGAACTTGACTTATAACCACAACGGACAAAATACATGTCTTTCCCTCTGCATGTGCCTACCGTTACGCGGATTTTCCATGGGTAGAGCTTTTTTGCAAGCGTCTCCCCGTCTTTGGAACACATTATCGTGGGACTGCTTCCCTACAGTTTACAACGTAGTCATCTTCAAATGCAATGTCAACAAATATTTGTCATAAACCGATTCAGAAGAAATCAAACTAAGTTCGTACATACCGACTCCCATTGAAGTTTGATATGTCCCCAGCTTGTTTGCGTCGTGTGTCACTCCGGCAATGGTCGGAATTCGAACTCTCTTCATCTAGCGGCATTCACCCGCCATAACCGACTATCTGAATGAAGCATAATTAATTAAACCCTGTCGTCATTTTGATGAGAATCATAAAACGTCACAAAACCATGAAGCACAAGTTAATGTGCTGAACCCTGATCTTCGTAATTACCATTCTCGTGTCTATGGAGCGACGAGCTGAGAGCCGACAAAATTACCATCCGATAATTTCCGAACGCCATTGTAGCTACGAAGACGAACGCCATTTTAACAATCAGTCGCCAGAGAATCTTATTAATATCAAAAGTCGTAATGGCCGCTCATTAATCCGATATTATATTATCATATTTCAATTGGTTTCACATAATACAGAAACGGGGTTTCTTAAGATGCGTCCATTCAATCTGCGCGTTTAGTGATGAAAATTCAATTTGAAACTTAAGCGTGACAGACCGATGGATCAACCGACAGACGGACATAACCCTTTTTAGAAATGCATATACGCATCTAAGAATGCCATTTCAGAGTTAATCCTGACGAACCGGCGAAAATACAATATTAAACTTGACCGTTACAGACCGACGCACATACATCAGCTTTTATACATGGACGCATCTAAAATGCTATTTTAAATTTAAATCTGACAGACCGACGAAAAGTCTATATAAAACTTAACTGTGACAGACTGAGAGATGGACATCGCCCCTTCTACATGGACGAATCTGAAAATGCTATTTCAAATTAAGTCTGACGGATCGACGAAAATGCTATTGAAAATTAAAGCGTGACAGACTGACGGACAGACATAGCATATTATAGAGATGCATAATCGCAGCTCAAAATTCGATTTCAAACTTAAGACAGACGGACCGCCGAAAATTCGATTATAAAATATAGCGTAAAAGAAAATTAACATTTCCTGTTTTAATACCATGCCCTTTTTTAATACCATCTTCTTTTTAATACCATCCCTTGTTTTAATAATATACCCTGTTTTAATGCTATTCTCTGTTTTAATACCATCCCCTGTTTTAATGCCATTCTCTGTTTTAATACCATCCTCTTTTTTAATACCATCCCCTAATTTAATACTAATCTCTGTTTTAATATCATCCTCTGTTTTAAAACCATTCCCTTTTTTAATACCATCCCCTTTTTTAATACCATCCTCTGTTTTCATATCATCCCCTGTTTTTATACCATCCCCGTGTTTTAATACACTTCTCTGTTTTAATACCATCCTCCATTTTAATACCATCCCCTGTTTTGATACCATCCTCTGTGTTAATACCATCCTATGTTTTAAAACTATCTCTGTTTGAATACCATCCTCTGTTTTAATACCATCCCTTTTTTAAATACCATCCCATGTTTTAATAACAACCCATTGTTTTAATACCATCATCTGTTTTAAAACCATCCCCTGTTTTAATACCATCCCCTGTTTTAATAACATTCTCTGTTTTAATTCCATCCAATTTTTAATAACATCCCCTTTTTTAATACCATCCTCTGTTTTAATACCATCCCCTGTTTTAATACCATTCTCCGTTTAAATACTATCCTCTGTGATTATACCATCCCCTGTTTTAATACCATTCTCTGTATTAATACCATCATCTGTTTTAATACCAATCCCTGTTTAAATACATTTCTCTATGTTAATATCATCCTCTGTTTTAATACACTCCTCTGTTTTAATACCATCTTCTGTGTTAATACAATCCCCTGTTTTAATACCATCCTCTGTTTTAATACCATCCCCTATTTTTATACTCTCTCTGTTTTAATACACTCCTCTGTTTTAATACCATAACCTTTTTTAATACCATCCCCTTGATTAATACCATCCCCTGTTTTAATACCATCCCCTTTTTTAAATACCATCCCCTTGATAAATACCATCCCCTATTTTAATACCATCCCCTTTATTAATTCCATCCCTTGTTTTTATACCATCCCCCGTTTTAATACTATCCCCTGTTTTAATACTATCTCTGTTTTAATACCATTCTCTGTTTTAATTCCATCCAATTTTTAATAACATCCCCATTTTTTAATACCATCTTCTTTTTTAATGCCATCCTCTGTTTTAATACCATCCACTGTTTTCATGCAATTCTCTGTTTTAATACAATCCTCTATTTTAATACCATTCCTTTTTTTATACCATCCCCTTTTTAATACCATCTTCAAAGTGGATTGGGACAAAACTTTAAATTGTCTCAGTTTGGAAACTTATTTATGAAGGCAAAACAGAAGATTACTCAGATCCGCCGATTAAAAAAATATTCCCATTTTTTATACCATCCCCCTTTTTAATACCATCTTTTGTTTTAATACCATAATTTGTTTATACCATCCCCTGTTTTAATACCATCCCCTTTTTCAATACCATCTCCTGTTTTAATACTATCTCTGTTTTAATACTATTCTCTTTTTTTATACCATCTCCTATTTTAATACCACCCCTCTTTTAAAACTATCCTCTGTTTTAATACCATCCTCTGTTTTTATACCATCCCTCATTTTAACACCATCCCACTTTTTAATAAATCTTCTTTGTTAATACCATCCTCTGTTTTAATACCATCCACTGTTTTAATGCCATTCTCTGTTTTAATACCACCCTCTGTTTTAATACCATCCCTTTTTTTAATACTATCCTCTGTTGTAATACTATCTCTGTTTTAATATCATCCTCTATTTTAATACCATTCCCTTTTTTCATACCATTTCCTTTTTTTAATACCATCTTCTAAGTGGATTCGGACAAAACATTAAATTGCCTCAGTTTGGAAACTTATTTGTGAACACAACACAGAAGATTACTCAGATCCGCCGATTAAAAAAATATCTTAAAATACACAACATGAAGAAAAGAATCGTCTGTGTTTATTAGTAGCAATTAGAACCCACACTAACTTTGACCCTAACTCTAACATCTGATATTGTTCACAATTACTCAGGAAATAAAATAATTGTGCCATCTATAAGAGTACCGATTAGGACCCACACTAACTTTGACCCTACTCTAACATCTGATATTGTTCACAATTCATCTTAAAATAAAATAATTGTGCCATCTATAAGAGTACCGATTAGGACCCACACTAACTTTGACCCTACTCTAACATCTGATATTGTTCACAATTCATCTTGAAATAAAATAATTGTGCCATCTATAAGAGTACCGATTAGGACCCACACTAACTTTGACCCTAACTCTAACATCTGATATTGTTCACAATTCATCTTAAAATAAAATAATTGTGCCATCTATAAGAGTACCGATTAGGACCCACACTAACTTTGACCCTAACTCTAACATCTGATATTGTTCACAATTCATCTTGAAATAAAATAATTGTGCCATCTATAAGAGTACCGATTAGGACCCACACTAACTTTGACCCTAACTCTAACATCTGATATTGTTCACAATTCATCTTAAAATAAAATAATTGTGCCATCTATAAGAGTACCGATTAGGACCCACACTAACTTTGACCCTAACTCTAACATCTGATATTGTTCACAATTCATCTTAAAATAAAATAATTGTGCCATCTATAAGAGTACCGATTAAAACCCACACTAACTTTGACCCTAACTCTAACATCTGATATTGTTCACAATTCATCTTGAAATAAAATAATTGTGCCATCTATAAGAGTACCGATTAGGAACCATGCTACTTTGACCCTAACTCTAACATCTGATATTGTTCACAATTCATCTGGAAATAAAATAATTGTGCCATCTATAAGAGTACCGATTAGGACCCATGCTACTTTGACCCTAACCCTAACATATGATATTGTTCACAATTCATCTTGAAATAAAATAATTGTGCCATCTATAAGAGTACCAATTAGGAACCACGCTACTTTGACCCTAATCCTAACATATGATATTGTTCACAATTCATCAGGAAATAAAATAATTGTGCCATCTATAAGAGTACCGATTAGGACCCACGATAACTTTGACCCTAACTCTTACCTATGATATTGTTCACAATTCATCAGGAAATAAAATAATTGTGACATCTATAAGAGTACCGATTAGGACCCACACTAACTTTGACCCTAACTCTAACATATGATATTGTTCACAATTCATCAGGAAATAAAATAATTGTGCCATCTATAAGAGTACCGATTAGGACCACCACTAACTTTGACCCTAACTCTAACATGTGATATTGTTCACAATTCATCTTGAAATAAAATAATTGTTCCATCTATAAGAGTACAGATTAGGAACCACGCTACTTTGACCCTAACTCTAACATCTGATATTGTTCACAATTAATCTCGAAATAAAATAATTGTGCCATTTATAAGAGTACCGATTAGGAACCATGCTACTTTGACCCTAACTCTAACATATGATATTGTTCACAATTCATCTTGAAATAAAATAATTGTGCCATCTATAAGAGTACCAATTAGGAACCACGCTACTTTGACCCTAATCCTAACATATGATATTGTTCACAATTCATCAGGAAATAAAATAATTGTGCCATCTATAAGAGTACCGATTAGGAACCATGCTACTTTGACCCTAACTCTAACATCTGATATTGTTCACAATTAATCTCGAAATAAAATAATTGTGCCATTTATAAGAGTACCGATTAGGAACCATGCTACTTTGACCCTAACTCTAACATATGATATTGTTCACAATTCATCTTAAAATAAAATAATTGTGCCATCTATAAGAGTACCGATTAGGACCCACGATAACTTTGACTCTAACTCTTACATATGATATTGTTCACAATTCATCAGGAAATAAAATAATTGTCCCATCTATAAGAGTACCGATTAGGACCCACACTAACTTTGGCCCTTACCCTAACATATGATATTGTTCACAATTCATCAGGAAATAAAATAATTGTGCCAACTATAAGAGTACCGATTAGGACCCACGATAACTTTGGCCCTTACCCTAACATATGATATTGTTCACAATTCATCAGGAAATAAAATAATTGTGTCAACTATAAGAGTACCGATTAGGACCCACGATAACTTTGGCCCTTACCCTAACATATGATATTATTCACAATTCATCTGGAAATAAAATAATTGTGCCATCTATAAGAGTACCAATTAGGAACCACGCTACTTTGACCCTAACCCTAACATATGATATTATTCACAATTCATCCGGAAATAAAATAATTGTGCCATCTATAAGAGTACCGATTAGGACCCATGCTAACTTTGACCCTGCCTCTAACATCTGATATTGTTCACAATTCATCAGGAAATAAAATAATTGTGCCATCTATAAGAGTACCAATTAGGAACCACGCTACTTTGACCCTAACCCTAACATATGATATTGTTCACAATTCATCAGGAAATAAAATAATTGTGCCAACTATAAGAGTACCGATTAGGACCCACGATAACTTTGGCCCTTACCCTAACATATGATATTGTTCACAATTCATCAGGAAATAAAATAATTGTGCCAACTATAAGAGTACCGATTAGGACCCACGATAACTTTGGCCCTTACCCTAACATATGATATTATTCACAATTCATCTGGAAATAAAATAATTGTGCCATCTATAAGAGTACCAATTAGGAACCACGCTAGTTTGACCCTAACCCTAACATATGATATTATTCACAATTCATCCGGAAATAAAATAATTGTGCCATCTATAAGAGTACCGATTAGGACCCATGCTAACTTTGACCCTGCCTCTAACATCTGATATTGTTCACAATTCATCAGGAAATAAAATAATTGTGCCATCTATAAGAGTACCAATTAGGAACCACGCTACTTTGACCCTAACCCTAACATATGATATTGTTCACAATTCATCAGAAAATAAAATAATTGTGCCAACTATAAGAGTACCGATTAGGACCCACGATAACTTTGGCCCTTACCCTAACATATGATATTATTCACAATTCATCTGGAAATAAAATAATTGTGCCATCTATAAGAGTACCAATTAGGAACCACGCTACTTTGACCCTAACCCTAACATATGATATTATTCACAATTCATCTGGAAATAAAATAATTGTGCCATCTATAAGAGTACCAATTAGGAACCACGCTACTTTGACCCTAACCCTAACATATGATATTATTCACAATTCATCCGGAAATAAAATAATTGTGCCATCTATAAGAGTACCGATTAGGACCCATGCTAACTTTGACCCTGCCTCTAACATCTGATATTGTTCACAATTCATCAGGAAATAAAATAATTGTGCCATCTATAAGAGTACCGATTAGGACCCACACTAACTTTGGCCCTTACCCTAACATATGCTATTGTTCACAATTCATCCGGAAATAAAATAATTGTGCCATCTATAAGAGTACCGATTAGGACCCACACTAACTTTGGCCCTTACCCTAACATATGCTATTGTTCACAATTCATCCGGAAATAAAATAATTGTGCCATCTATAAGAGTACCGATTAGGACCCATGCTAACTTTGACCCTGCTCTAACATCTGATATTGTTCACAATTCATCTGGAAATAAAATAATTGTGCCATCTATAAGAGTACCGATTAGGACCCATGCTAACTTTGACCCTAATCTAACATCTGATATTGTTCACAATTCATCTGGAAATAAAATAATTGTGCCATCTATAAGAGTACCGATTAGGACCCATGCTAACTTTGACCCTGCCTCTAACATCTGATATTGTTCACAATTCATCAGGAAATAAAATAATTGTGCCATCTATAAGAGTACCAATTAGGAACCACGCTACTTTGACCCTAACCCTAACATATGATATTGTTCACAATTCATCAGGAAATAAAATTATTGTGCCAACTATAAGAGTACCGATTAGGACCCACACTAACTTTGGCCCTTACCCTAACATATGATATTATTCACAATTCATCCGGAAATAAAATAATTGTGCCATCTATAAGAGTACCGATTAGGACCCACACTAACTTTGGCCCTTACCCTAACATATGCTATTGTTCACAATTCATCCGGAAATAAAATAATTGTGCCATCTATAAGAGTACCGATTAGGACCCATGCTAACTTTGACCCTGCTCTAACATCTGATATTGTTCACAATTCATCTGGAAATAAAATAATTGTGCAATCTATAAGAGTACCGATTAGGACCCATGCTAACTTTGACCCTGCCTCTAACATCTGATATTGTTCACAATTCATCTGGAAATAAAATAATTGTGCCATCTATAAGAGTACCAATTAGGAACCACGCTACTTTGACCCTGCCTCTAACATCTGATATTGTTCACAATTCATCTGGAAATAAAATAATTGTGCCATCTATAAGAGTACCGATTAGGACCCATGCTAACTTTGACCCTAACTCTAACATCTGATATTGTTCACAATTCATCCGGAAATAAAATAATTGTGCCATCTATAAGAGTACCGATTAGGACCCACACTAACTTTGGCCCTTACCCTAACATATGCTATTGTTCACAATTCATCAGGAAATAAAATAATTGTGCCATCTATAAGAGTACCGATTAGGACCCACACTAACTTTGGCCCTTACCCTAACATATGATATTATTCACAATTCATCTGGAAATAAAATAATTGTGCCATCTATAAGAGTACCGATTAGGACCCACACTAACTTTGGCCCTTACCCTAACATATGATATTATTCACAATTCATCTGGAAATAAAATAATTGTGCCATCTATAAGAGTACAGATTAGGACCCACACTAACTTTGGCCCTTACCCTAACATATGATATTATTCACAATTCATCTGGAAATAAAATAATTGTGCCATCTATAAGAGTACCGATTAGGACCCACACTAACTTTGGCCCTTACCCTAACATATGATATTATTCACAATTCATCTGGAAATAAAATAATTGTGCCATCTATAAGAGTACCGATAAGGACCCACACTAACTTTGGCCCTTACCCTAACATATGATATTATTCACAATTCATCCGGAAATAAAATAATTGTGCCATCTATAAGAGTACCGATTAGGACCCACACTAACTTTGGCCCTTACCCTAACATATGCTATTGTTCACAATTCATCAGGAAATAAAATAATTGTGCCATCTATAAGAGTACCAATTAGGAACCACGCTACTTTGACCCTAACCCTAACATATGATATTGTTCACAATTCATCCGGAAATAAAATAATTGTGCCATCTATAAGAGTACCGATTAGGACCCATGCTAACTTTGACCCTGCTCTAACATCTGATATTGTTCACAATTCATCTGGAAATAAAATAATTGTGCAATCTATAAGAGTACCGATTAGGACCCATGCTAACTTTGACCCTGCCTCTAACATCTGATATTGTTCACAATTCATCTGGAAATAAAATAATTGTGCCATCTATAAGAGTACCAATTAGGAACCACGCTACTTTGACCCTGCCTCTAACATCTGATATTGTTCACAATTCATCTGGAAATAAAATAATTGTGCCATCTATAAGAGTACCGATTAGGACCCATGCTAACTTTGACCCTGCCTCTAACATCTGATATTGTTCACAATTCATCAGGAAATAAAATAATTGTGCCAACTATAAGAGTACCGATTAGGAACCACGCTACTTTGACCCTAACCCTAACATATGATATTGTTCACAATTCATCAGGAAATAAAATAATTGTGCCAACTATAAGAGTACCGATTAGGACCCATGCTAACTTTGACCCTGCCTCTAACATCTGATATTGTTCACAATTCATCTGGAAATAAAATAATTGTGCAATCTATAAGAGTACCGATTAGGACCCATGCTAACTTTGACCCTGCTTCTAACATCTGATATTGTTCACAATTCATCTGGAAATAAAATAATTGTGCCATCTATAAGAGTACCAATTAGGAACCACGCTACTTTGACCCTGCCTCTAACATCTGATATTGTTCACAATTCATCTGGAAATAAAATAATTGTGCCATCTATAAGAGTACCGATTAGGACCCATGCTAACTTTGACCCTGCCTCTAACATCTGATATTGTTCACAATTCATCTGGAAATAAAATAATTGTGCCATCTATAAGAGTACCGATTAGGACCCATGCTAACTTTGACCCTGCCTCTAACATATGATATTGTTCACAATTCATCTGGAAATAAAATAATTGTGCAATCTATAAGAGTACCGATTAGGACCCATGCTAACTTTGACCCTGCCTCTAACATCTGATATTGTTCACAATTCATCTGGAAATAAAATAATTGTGCCATCTATAAGAGTACCAATTAGGAACCACGCTACTTTGACCCTAACCCTAACATATGATATTGTTCACAATTCATCAGGAAATAAAATAATTGTGCCAACTATAAGAGTACCGATTAGGACCCACACTAACTTTGGCCCTTACCCTAATATATGATATTATTCACAATTCATCCGGAAATAAAATAATTGTGCCATCTATAAGAGTACCGATTAGGACCCATGCTAACTTTGACCCTAATCTAACATATGATATTGTTCACAATTCATCAGGAAATAAAATAATTGTGCCAATTATAAGAGTACCGATTAGGACCCACACTAACTTTGGCCCTTACCCTAACATATGATATTATTCACAATTCATCCGGAAATAAAATAATTGTGCCATCTATAAGAGTACCGATTAGGACCCATGCTAACTTTGACCCTAATCTAACATATGATATTGTTCACAATTCATCAGGAAATAAAATAATTGTGCCAACTATAAAAGTACCGATTAGGACCCACACTAACTTTGGCCCTTACCCTAACATATGATATTATTCACAATTCATCCGGAAATAAAATAATTGTGCCATCTATAAGAGTACCAATTAGGAACCACGCTACTTTGACCCTAACCCTAACATATGATATTGTTCACAATTCATCAGGAAATAAAATAATTGTGCCAACTATAAGAGTACCGATTAGGACCCACGATAACTTTGACTCTAACTCTTACATATGATATTGTTCACAATTCATCTGGAAATAAAATAATTGTGCCATCTATAAGAGTATCAATTAGGAACCACGCTACTTAGACCCTAACCCTAACATATGATATTGTTCACAATTCATCAGGAAATAAAATAATTGTGCCATCTATAAGAGTACCGATTAGGACCCACACTAACTTTGGCCCTTACCGTAACATATGATATTGTTCACAATTCATCTGGAAATAAAATAATTGTGCCATCTATAAGAGTACCGATTTAGACCCACACTAACTTTGACCCTAACTCTAACATATGATATTGTTCACAATTCATCAGAAAATAAAATAATTGTGCCATCTATAAGAGTACCGATTAGGACCCACACTAACTTTGGCCTTTACCCTAACATATGATATTGTTCACAATTCATCTGGAAATAAAATAATTGTGCCATCTATAAGAGTATCAATTAGGAACCACGCTACTTAGACCCTAACCCTAACATATGATATTGTTCACAATTCATCAGGAAATAAAATAATTGTGCCATCTATAAGAGTACCGATTAGGACCCACACTAACTTTGGCCCTTACCGTAACATATGATATTGTTCACAATTCATCTGGAAATAAAATAATTGTGCCATCTATAAGAGTACCGATTTAGACCCACACTAACTTTGACCCTAACTCTAACATATGATATTGTTCACAATTCATCAGAAAATAAAATAATTGTGCCATCTATAAGAGTACCGATTAGGACCCACACTAACTTTGGCCCTTACCGTAACATATGATATTGTTCACAATTCATCTGGAAATCAAATAATTGTGCCATCTATAAGAGTACCGATTAGGAACCATGCTACTTTGACCCTAACCCTAACATATGATATTGTTCACAATTCATCAGGAAATAAAATAATTGTGCCATCTATAAGAGTACCGATTAGGACCCACACTAACTTTGGCCCTTACCGTAACATATGATATTGTTCACAATTCATCTGGAAATAACATAATTGTGCCATCTATAAGAGTACCGATTTAGACCCACACTAACTTTGACCCTAACTCTAACATCTGATATTGTTCACAATTCATCTGGAAATAAAATAATTGTGCCATCTATAAGAGTATCAATTAGGAACCATGCTACTTTGACCCTAACTCTAACATATGATATTGTTCACAATTCATCTGGAAATAAAATAATTGTGCCATCTATAAAAGTACCGATTAGGACCCACACTAACTTTGGCCCTTACACTAACATATGATATTGTTCACAATTCATCTGGAAATAAAATAATTGTGCCATCTATAAGAGTATCAATTAGGAACCACGCTACTTAGACCCTAACCCTAACATATGATATTGTTCACAATTCATCAGGAAATAAAATAATTGTGCCATCTATAAGAGTACCGATTAGGACCGACACTAACTTTGGCCCTTACCGTAACATATGATATTGTTCACAATTCATCTGGAAATAACATAATTCTGCCATCTATAAGAGTACCGATTTAGACCCACACTAACTTTGACCCTAACTCTAACATCTGATATTGTTCACAATTCATCTGGAAATTAAATAAGTGTGCCATCTATAAGAGTACTGATTAGGACCCATGCAAACTTTGGCCCTTACCCTAACATATGCTATTGTTTACAATTCATCTGGAAATAAAATAATTGTGCCATCTATAAGAGTACCGATTAGGACCACCACTAACTTTGACCCTAACTCTAACATATGATATTGTTCACAATTCATCTTGAAATAAAATAATTGTGCCATCTATAAAAGTACCAATTAGGAACCACGCTACTTTGACCCTAACCCTAACATATGATATTGTTCACAATTCATCTTAAAATAAAATAATTGTGCCATCTATAAGAGTACCGATTAGGAACCACGCTACTTTGACCCTAACTCTAACATCTGATATTGTTCACAATTCATCTGGAAATAAAATAATTGTGCCATCTATAAGAGTACCGATTAGGAACCACGCTACTTTGACCCTAACTCTAACATCTGATATTGTTCACAATTCATCTGGAAATACAATAATTGTGCCATCTATAAGAGTACCGATTAAGAACCACGCTACTTTGACCCTAACTCTAACATCTGATATTGTTCACAATTAATCTGGAAATAAAATAATTGTGCCATCTATAAGAGTACCGATTAAGACCCACACTAACTTTGGCCCTTACCCTAACATATGATATTGTTCACAATTCATCTGGAAATAAAATAATTGTGCCATCTATAAGAGTACCGATTAAGAACCACACTACTTTTACCCTAACTCTAACATATGATATTGTTCACAATTGATCAGGAAATAAAATAATTGTGCCAACTATAAGAGTACCGATTAGGACCCACGATAACTTTGACCCCAACTCTTACATATGATATTGTTCACAATTCATCAGAGAAATAAAATAATTGTCCCATCTATAAGAGTACCGATTAGGACCCACACTAACTTTGACCCCAACCCTAACATATGATATTGTTCACAATTTATCCGGAAATAAAATAATTGTTCCATCTATAAGAGTACCGATTAGGACCCACACTAACTTTGACCCTAACTCTAACATCTGATATTGTTCACAATTCATCTTAAAATAAAATAATTGTGCCATCTATAAGAGTACCGATTAGGACCCATGCTAACTTTGACCCTAACTCTAACATATGATATTGTTCACAATTCATCTGGAAATAAAATAATTGTGCCATCTATAAGAGTACCGATTAGGAACAACGCTACTTTGACTCTAACTCTAACATCTGATATTGTTCACAATTCATCTGGAAATAACATAATTGTGCCATCTATAAGAGTACCGATTAGGACCCACACTAACTTTGGCCCTTACCCTAACATATGATATTGTTCACAATTCATCTGGAAATAAAATAATTGTGCCATCTATAAGAGTACCGATTCGGACCACCACTAACTTTGACCCTAACTCTAACATATGATATTGTTCACAATTCATCAGGAAATAAAATAATTGTGCCATCTATAAGAGTACCGATTAGGAACCACGCTACTTTGACCCTAACCCTAACATATGATATTGTTCACAATTCATCAGGACATAAAATAATTGTGCCATCTATAAGAGTACCGATTAGGAACCATGCTACTTTGACCCTAACTCTAACATCTGATATTGTTCACAATTCATCTGGAAATAAAATAATTGTGCCATCTATAAGAGTACCGATTAGGACCCACACTAACTTTGGCCCTTACCGTAACATATGATATTGTTCACAATTCATCTGGAAATAACATAATTGTGCCATCTATAAGAGTACCGATTTAGACCCACACTAACTTTAGCCCTTACCCTAACATATGATATTGTTCACAATTCATCTGGAAATAAAATAATTGTGCCATCTATAAGAGTACCAATTAGGAACCACGCTAATTTGACCCTAACCCTAACATATGATATTGTTCACAATTCATCAGGAAATAAAATAATTGTGCCATCTATAAGAGTACCAATTAGGAACCACGCTACTTTGACCCTAACCCTAACATATGATATTGTTCACAATTCATCAGGAAATAAAATAATTGTGCCATCTATAAGAGTACCGATTAGGAACCACGCTACTTTGCCCCTAACCCTAACATATGATATTGTTCACAATTCATCTGGAAATAAAATAATTGTGCCATCTATAAGAGTACCAATTAGGAACCACGCTACTTTGACCCTAACCCTAACATATGATATTGTTCACAGTTCATCAGGAAATAAAATAATTGTGCCATCTATAAGAGTACCAATTAGGAACCACGCTAGTTTGACCCTAACCCTAACATATGATATTGTTCACAATTCATCAGGAAATAAAATAATTGTGCCATCTATAAGAGTACCGATTAGGAACCACGCTACTTTGACCCTAACTCTAACATCTGATATTGTTCACAATTCATCTGGAAATAACATAATTCTGCCATCTATAAGAGTACCGATTAGGAACCACGCTACTTTGACCCTAACTCTAACATCTGATATTGTTCACAATTCATCTGGAAATAAAATAATTGTGCCATCTATAAGAGTACCGATTAGGACCCACACTAACTTTGGCCCTTACCCTAACATATGATATTGTTCACAATTCATCTGGAAATAAAATAATTGTGCCATCTATAAGAGTACCGATTAGGAACCATGCTACTTTGACCCTAACTCTAACATATGATATTGTTCACAATTCATCTGGAAATAAAATAATTGTGCCATCTATAAGAGTACCAATTAGGAACCACGCTACTTTGACCCTAACCCTAACATATGATATTGTTCACAATTCATCAGGAAATAAAATAATTGTGCTAACTATAAGAGTACCGATTAGGACCCACGATAACTTTGACTCTAACTCTTACATATGATATTGTTCACAATTCATCAGAGAAATAAAATAATTGTCCCATCTATAAGAGTACCGATTAGGACCCACACTAACTTTGACCCCAACTCTAACATATGATATTGTTCACAATTCATCCGGAAATAAAATAATTGTGCCATCTATAAGAGTACCGATTAGGACCCATGCTAACTTTGACCCAAACTCTAACATCTGATATTGTTCACAATTCATCTGGAAATAAAATAATTGTGCCATCTATAAAAGTACCGATTAGGAACCATGCTACTTAGACCCTAACTCTAACATATGATATTGTTCACAATTCATCTGGAAATAAAATAATTGTGCCATCTATAAGAGTACCGATTAGGACCCATGCTAACTTTGACCCTAACTCTAACATATGATATTGTTCACAATTCATCAGGAAATAAAATAATTGTGCCATCTATAAGAGTACCGATTAGGAACCACGCTACTTTGACCCTAACCCTAACATATGATATTGTTCACAATTCATCAGGAAATAAAATAATTGTGCCATCTATAAGAGTACCGATTAGGAACCATGCTACTTTGACCCTAACTCTAACATCTGATATTGTTCACAATTCATCTGGAAATAAAATAATTGTGCCATCTATAAGAGTACCGATTAGGAACAACGCTACTTTGACTCTAACTCTAACATCTGATATTGTTCACAATTCATCTGGAAATAAAATAATTGTGCCATCTATAAGAGTACCGATTAGGACCCACACTAACTTTGGCCCTTACCCTAACATATGATATTGTTCACAATTCATCTGGAAATAAAATAATTGTGCCATCTATAAGAGTACCGATTCGGACCACCACTAACTTTGACCCTAACTCTAACATATGATATTGTTCACAATTCATCAGGAAATAAAATAATTGTGCCATCTATAAGAGTACCGATTAGGAACCACGCTACTTTGACCCTAACCCTAACATATGATATTGTTCACAATTCATCAGGAAATAAAATAATTGTGCCATCTATAAGAGTACCGATTAGGAACCATGCTACTTTGACCCTAACTCTAACATCTGATATTGTTCACAATTCATCTGGAAATAAAATAATTGTGCCATCTATAAGAGTACCGATTAGGACCCACACTAACTTTGGCCCTTACCGTAACATATGATATTGTTCACAATTCATCTGGAAATAACATAATTGTGCCATCTATAAGAGTACCGATTTAGACCCACACTAACTTTGGCTCTTACCCTAACATATGATATTGTTCACAATTCATCTGGAAATAAAATAATTGTGCCATCTATAAGAGTACCAATTAGGAACCACGCTACTTTGACCCTAACCCTAACATATGATATTGTTCACAATTCATCAGGAAATAAAATAATTGTGCCATCTATAAGAGTACCAATTAGGAACCACGCTAGTTTGACCCTAACTCTAACATATGATATTGTTCACAATTCATCAGGAAATAAAATAATTGTGCCATCTATAAGAGTACCGATTAGGAACCACGCTACTTTGACCCTAACTCTAACATCTGATATTGTTCACAATTCATCTGGAAATAAAATAATTGTGCCATCTATAAGAGTACCGATTAGGAACCACGCTACTTTGACCCTAACTCTAACATCTGATATTGTTCACAATTCATCTGGAAATAAAATAATTGTGCCATCTATAAGAGAACCGATTAGGACCCACACTAACTTTGGCCCTTACTCTAACATATGATATTGTTCACAATTCATCTGGAAATAAAATAATTGTGCCATCTATAAGAGTACCGATTAGGAACCATGCTACTTTGACCCTAACTCTAACATATGATATTGTTCACAATTCATCTGGAAATAAAATAATTGTGCCATCTATAAGAGTACCAATTAGGAACCACGCTACTTTGACCCTAACTCTAACATATGATATTGTTCACAATTCATCTGGAAATAAAATAATTGTGCCATCTATAAGAGTACCAATTAGGAACCACGCTACTTTGACCCTAACCCTAACATATGATATTAATCACAATTCATCTGGAAATAAAATAATTGTGCCATCTATAAGAGTACCGATTAGGAACCATGCTACTTTGACCCTAACTCTAACATATGATATTGTTCACAATTCATCTGGAAATAAAATAATTGTGCCATCTATAAGAGTACCAATTAGGAACCACGCTACTTTGACCCTAACCCTAACATATGATATTGTTCACAATTCATCAGGAAATAAAATAATTGTGCTAACTATAAGAGTACCGATTAGGACCCACGATAACTTTGACTCTAACTCTTACATATGATATTGTTCACAATTCATCAGAGAAATAAAATAATTGTCCCATCTATAAGAGTACCGATTAGGACCCACACTAACTTTGACCCCAACTCTAACATATGATATTGTTCACAATTCATCCGGAAATAAAATAATTGTGCCATCTATAAGAGTACCGATTAGGACCCATGCTAACTTTGACCCAAACTCTAACATCTGATATTGTTCACAATTCATCTGGAAATAAAATAATTGTGCCATCTATAAAAGTACCGATTAGGAACCATGCTACTTAGACCCTAACTCTAACATATGATATTGTTCACAATTCATCTGGAAATTAAATAATTGTGCCATCTATAAGAGTACCGATTAGGACCCATGCTAACTTTGACCCTAACTCTAACATATGATATTGTTCACAATTCATCTGGAAATAAAATAATTGTGCCATCTATAAGAGTACCGATTAGGAACAACGCTACTTTGACTCTAACTCTAACATCTGATATTGTTCACAATTCATCTGGAAATAAAATAATTGTGCCATCTATAAGAGTACCGATTAGGACCCACACTAACTTTGGCCCTTACCCTAACATATGATATTGTTCACAATTCATCTGGAAATAAAATAATTGTGCCATCTATAAGAGTACCGATTCGGACCACCACTAACTTTGACCCTAACTCTAACATATGATATTGTTCACAATTCATCAGGAAATAAAATAATTGTGCCATCTATAAGAGTACCGATTAGGAACCACGCTACTTTGACCCTAACCCTAACATATGATATTGTTCACAATTCATCAGGAAATAAAATAATTGTGCCATCTATAAGAGTACCGATTAGGAACCATGCTACTTTGACCCTAACTCTAACATCTGATATTGTTCACAATTCATCTGGAAATAAAATAATTGTGCCATCTATAAGAGTACCGATTAGGACCCACACTAACTTTGGCCCTTACCGTAACATATGATATTGTTCACAATTCATCTGGAAATAACATAATTGTGCCATCTATAAGAGTACCGATTTAGACCCACACTAACTTTGGCTCTTACCCTAACATATGATATTGTTCACAATTCATCTGGAAATAAAATAATTGTGCCATCTATAAGAGTACCAATTAGGAACCACGCTACTTTGACCCTAACCCTAACATATGATATTGTTCACAATTCATCAGGAAATAAAATAATTGTGCCATCTATAAGAGTACCAATTAGGAACCACGCTAGTTTGACCCTAACTCTAACATATGATATTGTTCACAATTCATCAGGAAATAAAATAATTGTGCCATCTATAAGAGTACCGATTAGGAACCACGCTACTTTGACCCTAACTCTAACATCTGATATTGTTCACAATTCATCTGGAAATAAAATAATTGTGCCATCTATAAGAGTACCGATTAGGAACCACGCTACTTTGACCCTAACTCTAACATCTGATATTGTTCACAATTCATCTGGAAATAAAATAATTGTGCCATCTATAAGAGAACCGATTAGGACCCACACTAACTTTGGCCCTTACCCTAACATATGATATTGTTCACAATTCATCTGGAAATAAAATAATTGTGCCATCTATAAGAGTACCGATTAGGAACCATGCTACTTTGACCCTAACTCTAACATATGATATTGTTCACAATTCATCTGGAAATAAAATAATTGTGCCATCTATAAGAGTACCAATTAGGAACCACGCTACTTTGACCCTAACTCTAACATATGATATTGTTCACAATTCATCTGGAAATAAAATAATTGTGCCATCTATAAGAGTACCAATTAGGAACCACGCTACTTTGACCCTAACCCTAACATATGATATTAATCACAATTCATCAGGAAATAAAATAATTGTGCCAACTATAAGAGTACCGATTAGGACCCACGATAACTTTGACTCTAACTCTTACATATGATATTGTTCACAATTCATCAGAGAAATAAAATAATTGTGCCATCTATAAGAGTACGGATTAGGACCCACAGTAACTTTGACCCTAACTCTAACATATGATATTGTTCACAATTCATCCGGAAATAAAATAATTGTGCCATCTATAAGAGTACCGAGTAGGACCCATGCTAACTTTGACCCTAACTCTAACATATGATATTGTTCACAATTCATCTGGAAATAAAATAATTGTGCCATCTATAAGAGTACCGATTAGGAACCACGCTACTTTGACCCTAACCCTAACATATGATATTGTTCACAATTCATCAGGAAATAAAATAATTGTGCTAATTATAAGAGTACCGATTAGGACCCACGATAACTTTGACTCTAACTCTTACATATGATATTGTTCACAATTCATCAGAGAAATAAAATAATTGTCCCATCTATAAGAGTACCGATTAGGACCCACACTAACTTTGACCCCAACTCTAACATATGATATTGTTCACAATTCATCCGGAAATAAAATAATTGTGCCATCTATAAGAGTACCGATTAGGACCCATGCTAACTTTGACCCAAACTCTAACATCTGATATTGTTCACAATTCATCTGGAAATAAAATAATTGTGCCATCTATAAAAGTACCGATTAGGAACCATGCTACTTAGACCCTAACTCTAACATATGATATTGTTCACAATTCATCTGGAAATTAAATAATTGTGCCATCTATAAGAGTACCGATTAGGACCCATGCTAACTTTGACCCTAACTCTAACATATGATATTGTTCACAATTCATCTGGAAATAAAATAATTGTGCCATCTATAAGAGTACCGATTAGGAACAACGCTACTTTGACTCTAACTCTAACATCTGATATTGTTCACAATTCATCTGGAAATAAAATAATTGTGCCATCTATAAGAGTACCGATTAGGACCCACACTAACTTTGGCCCTTACCCTAACATATGATATTGTTCACAATTCATCTGGAAATAAAATAATTGTGCCATCTATAAGAGTACCGATTCGGACCACCACTAACTTTGACCCTAACTCTAACATATGATATTGTTCACAATTCATCAGGAAATAAAATAATTGTGCCATCTATAAGAGTACCGATTAGGAACCACGCTACTTTGACCCTAACCCTAACATATGATATTGTTCACAATTCATCAGGAAATAAAATAATTGTGCCATCTATAAGAGTACCGATTAGGAACCATGCTACTTTGACCCTAACTCTAACATCTGATATTGTTCACAATTCATCTGGAAATAAAATAATTGTGCCATCTATAAGAGTACCGATTAGGACCCACACTAACTTTGGCCCTTACCGTAACATATGATATTGTTCACAATTCATCTGGAAATAACATAATTGTGCCATCTATAAGAGTACCGATTTAGACCCACACTAACTTTGGCTCTTACCCTAACATATGATATTGTTCACAATTCATCTGGAAATAAAATAATTGTGCCATCTATAAGAGTACCAATTAGGAACCACGCTACTTTGACCCTAACCCTAACATATGATATTGTTCACAATTCATCAGGAAATAAAATAATTGTGCCATCTATAAGAGTACCAATTAGGAACCACGCTAGTTTGACCCTAACTCTAACATATGATATTGTTCACAATTCATCAGGAAATAAAATAATTGTGCCATCTATAAGAGTACCGATTAGGAACCACGCTACTTTGACCCTAACTCTAACATCTGATATTGTTCACAATTCATCTGGAAATAAAATAATTGTGCCATCTATAAGAGTACCGATTAGGAACCACGCTACTTTGACCCTAACTCTAACATCTGATATTGTTCACAATTCATCTGGAAATAAAATAATTGTGCCATCTATAAGAGAACCGATTAGGACCCACACTAACTTTGGCCCTTACCCTAACATATGATATTGTTCACAATTCATCTGGAAATAAAATAATTGTGCCATCTATAAGAGTACCGATTAGGAACCATGCTACTTTGACCCTAACTCTAACATATGATATTGTTCACAATTCATCTGGAAATAAAATAATTGTGCCATCTATAAGAGTACCAATTAGGAACCACGCTACTTTGACCCTAACTCTAACATATGATATTGTTCACAATTCATCTGGAAATAAAATAATTGTGCCATCTATAAGAGTACCAATTAGGAACCACGCTACTTTGACCCTAACCCTAACATATGATATTAATCACAATTCATCAGGAAATAAAATAATTGTGCCAACTATAAGAGTACCGATTAGGACCCACGATAACTTTGACTCTAACTCTTACATATGATATTGTTCACAATTCATCAGAGAAATAAAATAATTGTGCCATCTATAAGAGTACGGATTAGGACCCACACTAACTTTGACCCTAACTCTAACATATGATATTGTTCACAATTCATCCGGAAATAAAATAATTGTGCCATCTATAAGAGTACCGAGTAGGACCCATGCTAACTTTGACCCTAACTCTAACATATGATATTGTTCACAATTCATCTGGAAATAAAATAATTGTGCCATCTATAAGAGTACCGATTAGGACCCACACTAACTTTGGCCCTTACCGTAACATATGATATTGGTCACAATTCATCTGCAAATAAAATAATTGTGCCATCTATAAGAGTACCGATTAGGACCCACACTAACTTTGACCCTAACTCTAACATCTGATATTGTTCACAATTCATCTGGAAATAAAATAATTGTGCCATCTATAAGAGTACTGATTAGGACCCATGCTAACTTTGACCCTAACTCTAACATCTGATATTGTTCACAATTCATCTGGAAATAAAATAATTGTGCCATCTATAAGAGTACCGATTAGGACCTACACTAACTTTGACCCTAACTCTAACCTTTTTTACCTTGTTTTATTTAAACAATAAACGAAGGCAAATAATAGAGAATCCTTGTATTTTTGTTGATATTATATCTTCGTTTTTTATTTACAGATTTTAACTCTTATAGAAAATAACGATTTTCCAATTTGGCAAAGAAAGAAAGAAAAGACTAATCTCTGTTTTAGATAAGTGCTGCCACATTTTTTGTGAAACAACTCAATACGTTCTTTTAGAGTTCTGTTTGAAGAAAAATGTAGAGGCCTTTGGAAGATTAAATCTATATCATGTGAGAAATCCATTTTGGAAAAAAACAGATTAACACATTAGAAAAAAACGTATATATTTATAAAGTTACTGGATTTGTATTTTAGTGAATTAAATTTTTTTAAACTCTAGGCCAGTACCAAGCAGAGAAAGCACATTGTTGTAAATGTTAAAATATGTTTTCTAATATTAACATGAAAACACACATGAAGAGAAACCATATTCGTGTCATGTTTGTGGATCTGCATTTTCACAGAGCACTAACTTACAAAATCATGTACTAACACATACGAGTGAGAACCGGTATCTTAGTAAAGTTTGTAGATCTTCATTTACAGATAAATCGCATAATTTAAATTACTTAGTAGACAGCATCCTCGGATGTCTTCGGTCTCTCTGTACAAGGATTTGTCAGGACAACCTGACATGAGGATACTTCACCCTACAAATTAACCCTGACTAAATATAAAAAATAACAGCACTTAGCTGAATACTCAACCTGACTAGATGAATTCTTGTCCTGGAATCCGGTAAGACCAAGAGAGCACAATAAGATATACTATAAAATACTTAGCGGGTCAATTAGGGAGAGGAAAATTAGTGTTCTTCACTTCTTTACTAACTCCACGTTTGACAAGTAAAGGAAAACTTTAATATAATGTTTGAATATATATATATCTCATATAGAGATCAAGTGTTAACCCCAAGAAGGGTCCCCTTGATTTCTGAAAACTTCGACTGAAGTAAAATGAAACAAAGAGTAAAAAACCGTATTATGGTCAAATTTGTTGAGCTTCATGTTCATGGAGGCATTATCCAAAAACTCACATGCAGACACACATAGAAAAAAACATATTTTTGTAAAGGTTGTGAATCTGTATTTTCACAGAAAAATCATCTAAAAAATAACATGCGAACACACAGAGGAGAGAAACCATTTTCTTGTAAAGTTTGTGGATCTGCATTTTTAGAGAATTCTCATCTTAAAAATCGCGTGCAAACACATACAGGAGAGAAGCCATATTCTTGTCAAGTTTGTGGGTGTGCATTTTCACAAAATTGTATTTTAAAAATCCACATGCGAATACACACAGGGAAGTTTGAATTACCTACTAGACACTATCCTCGAGTGTCTTCGGTCTCTCTGTACAAGGGTTTGTCAGGACAACCTGACATGAGGATACTTACCCCTACAAGTAAACTCTGACCAAATATTCAAATTACATAGTATCCATAGCACAAATAAGATCCCCTCATACGAGGAATAGTGCATCTTCTCCTAGTGATGTTACCTCAAGTAACATCACGTAGCTGGATACTCCACCAGACTAGATGAATTCTTGTCCTGGAATCCGGTAAGACCAACAGACTACAAAAAAGATATAGTACTACATACTTGACTGGTAAGTTGGGGAGAGAAGAAATTATTCTTAACTTTTTTACTAACTCAATGCTTGAGAAATAAAAGAGAATTTTAATAGAATACTCGGGTATCTATGTATCTCATATAGAGATAAAGTGTTAGTCCCAGGAAGGGGCCCCTTGATTTCTGAGATCTTCGACTGAAGTAAAATTAAACATTAAGAGAGAAGCCATATTCTTGTAAAATTTGTGGATCTGCATTTTCGCAGCTTACTCATCTAAAAAATCACATGCGAAAACTTACAGGAGAGATGCAATCTCTACAGCTACGTATCTAGAAACTAAACTTGACATCGTAATATGGGACACAAACGGGAGAAAGTAGCAACCCTAATTGATGTTAGTGTCCCTAATGATGCAGGATTAAACAGAGCAGAAAGTGAAAAGATTACGAAATACCAGGGTCTTATGTACGACATGAAAAGAAACTGAAATCTTAGGAAAATCTCCATCATACCAGTAATTATAGGAGCAACAGGATTAATGAAAAAGAATTTCCAAAGCTATCTGGCGAGTATACCCGGTAGACTGAGTGCAACAGAAATACAAACAATTACACTTAAAGGAACGATTAGAATCTAAAAAAGATCTCTACGTTGGAGTGTCTGAAATAGCCAGTAAATGTCTGATATCCGGTAGGATGCCCCATCTCCAGCAAAAACGAAAAGATTAGAAAAAATGTTAAAATGAGAGAAGGTATATTCTTGTCAAATTTGTAGATCTACAGTTTCAAAAAACGGCAATCTAAAAGTTCACATGCGAACTCACACACGCTGTATCTCCCAAGAGGAAAAGGGGGTATGGGTCTATCAGAAATTGACCATCAACATCGAGCCACTATTGTGAGCACCGGCCAATATCTGATGAGCTCCCAGAACGCAAACCTTATGATGGTATGCCAACATCAAGAAATTAGAGCAAGCAGAACAACCTCTATCACAAAACTGGTCAAACATTTTGGACATGACTGTCTTACAAATGAGGCAGAAACAGACAACAATCCTGCCACAGAAATATTTCGCAAAAGCCGTCAGAAATACACCAAGACCTTCCATTCCAGAAAACTGGAAGAATGGGCCAACCAACAACGGGCTAAGTATTTCCTAGGTGAATTATCCCATGAATATATAGATAAGGAAGGCTCTGTAGATTGGCTGAAAAGAGCATCTCTCCATTATGATCAAGAGAGAATGATAATGGCTGCTCAAGATCAAGGCTTGATTACCAATGCCTTTAAAAAGATGAGTGGTCTCAGCAACAATAACAAGTGCATGTTCCGCCACACAGAAGTAGAGAATGTGAGCCACCTGACATCCAGTTGTAAGGTTCTCCTGGGGGATGACTATTATACAATGCGACACAACGTTGAATATCCAGTGTAGCAGCAAGTCCTAGGAGCATATACCAGAAAGAACAGTTGGAAATAATTTATACACCATCCACTATGACTATGCAATCCCTTTAGCTACATATCTAGAAAACGGAGCTGTTAACCTGACATCGTAATATGGGACACAAAGGGAGAAAGTAGTAACCGTAGTTGAAGTCAGTGTTCATAATGATGCAGGATGTAACAGAGCAGAAAGGGAAAAGATTGCGAAATACCAAGGTCTTATGTACGACATGAAAAGAAACTGGAATCTCAGGAAAATCTCCATCATACCAGTAATTATAGGAGCAACAGGACCAATGAAAAAGAATTTAAAAAGCTATCTGGCGAGTATACCCGGTGAACCGAGTGCAAGAGAAATACAAACAATTGCACTTAAAGGAACCGTTAGAATCTTAAAAAGGCTGGAGTTTCTGAAATAGCCGGTGAATGTCTGGCATCCGGTAAAATGCCCCATCTCCAGCAAAAACAGAAAGATAAGAAAAATAAAAAATAGAGAGAAACCATATTACACATGCGAGCACACAGGAGAGAAACAATATACTTGTCACGTTTGTGGGTCTGCATTTTCATATAATTCTTCTCTAAAAAGCACATGCAGACACACACAGGAGAGAGTGTGAGCCACTTGATATCGAGTTGCAAAATCATATTGGCAGATGGCTCCTATACATCACGACATAATTGAGTGTGCAGGTACCTCCACTGGACGATCTGTAAGAAACTGAATATCAGGTGTAACAGCAGGCCCTGAGAACATCTATCTGAGAGAACTGTGGGGAATGAGACATACAGCATCCATTATGACCATGAAATCCTCACAGCTACCTATCTGGAAAACGTAGCTGTCAAACCTGACATTGTCATATGGAACAAGTGAGAGAGAGAGAGAGAGATAGATGGAGAGGTAAACAGAGCTGTAAGGGAGAAAATAACAAAATATCAGGGTCTAATGTATAATATGAAAAGAAACTGGAACCTCAAAGAGATCTCCATCATTTCAGTTATCATAGAAGCCACTGGACTCATGAAGAAGAACTTGAAAAAATATTTAGCAAGTATACCTGGTGAACCAAGTGCAAGAGAAATCCAAACAACTGCACTCAAGGGAAAATCCAGAATACTGAAAAGAGCTCTCGGTTGGAGTCTGTAAATGGTGCGTGATTGTATGGCATTTGGAAGAATGCTCCGTCCCCAGCAAATGAAAAACAATGAAAAGAAAAAGAAAAAAAGATAGAATCTATACTTTTGTCAAATTTGTGGGTCTGCATTTACAGAAAAATGCAATCTAAAACCTCACATGCGAACTCACACAGGAGAGAACTTGAATACCTACTAGACACTGTCCTCGAGTGTCTAAGATCTCTCTGTGCAGGGGTTTGTCAGAAATCCTGACACGAGGATACTTTCCATTTGAAGTAAACACTGACCATATATTCAAATGAAAATGAAAAGAAATCCAAGGTCTACAAACTGGCAGAATAAAAAGATGCCCTCAGAATGGCTACGCACTGGGTCATATGAAGAAAAATAACTGTGCACCTTCTTCTAATGATGTTACCATAAACAACAACACTAAACTGGACACTCCACCAGACCAGCCAAATTCTGGTCCTGGAATCTGGCAAAACCAAACAATGACCACCAGAAAAAGAAACTATAATCAAGATAAGTGGTCAATTGAGGAGAAGAAAATTATTCTTCACTACTTCGCTTATTCAAGGTATGAGAAGTGTGGAAGAAAGAAAAATAATATATTCGAGGCTCAAATAAGGACGTATGCCCAAACAAAAATATGCATTCGATTGTACACAGATATATGAATATCTCCCAAAAGATGTGAAAGATACAATCGAAGCAGAAGCTGTTTGTGAAGCGATGATTGACTTCAGCAAGACCAACACTATTGAATTTGCCCAAACCCTATGGAGCAGGGAGGAAAAATGGGCGCTGATATAGGCAATGGAGTATACCAAAACAAAACATCAAAAACTGGCAGAAAGATGCCAAGAATGACAAAAGATTTTAAGATACTACTGCCCAAGCAAGAAGGACATTGTGAAGGAAAAACTCACATGTCAAAGTACAATTTATTGAAAAACAACGCCTTCTCCACGGACCAAATTTCCAAGATGAAACTAGACATCCGTGAGATGGTTGAAGACAACATTTGTCCAATCGGTAACCCCCTCCCTGTGCCAAGGTTTTGTGAGGCCCAATCAAAGGACAGTAGAACATGATCTCAGCTGGACCAGCTACCTGACATAATAGCACAGAGCCCAAGCCTGAGATGCCTACGATTGACAAAGCAGATGCGTCCCCGAAACAACACCCCACTAAACAGCATGCTATCTCTTCGAGTGTCACTCCGTACAGGCGCGTGTGAAGACGAAGAACATCACTCTGGGCAAAAGAGCCAACGCAATGCCCCGCCTGAACAAGAGACACTGGATACAGACCAGATTGAACTGGAGGAAGAGCTGGCAAACATGATAGAAGTGGCACAAGGTCTGACTGTTGGATGGAGACCCACACTGCTAAATATGAACAATAGTAAAGCCTTCAAGACTCTTGCTACAAAGGTTAATGATGCCGTTACAAGGATCGTCCCAAAGAATGCGTCTCTAAGTGAAATAAACCATGCAACTTATGGGGCAGCATGGTTCATGCAATCAAAATATTTACCCCAGCACCAAGAAAGTAAAAAGAGGGAAACTTGAAGACCAAAGCTTATGAGCCAGCCTGGAAGAGAAAACTCCAACAAATGATTGAAAATCTCTGACAAGAAACCACTCAGATATCTGCCTTTCTGTCATGTAAACACCCAGGATCAAAATTGAAAAAGGTGAAAAAACTTAAAACCGAGTATTCCTTCAAAACCCGCCGCAGCTTAGAGCTAAGATAGCAGAACATGAAGCTGAAATAAAAGCTTTAGCTGCACAAATAAATAATAAAAAAACAAAGTAAAAAAAACTATGAGTCAAAAAGAATAAATAAACTGTTAATGACGAATCCCAGGATGGTGTATCAGAGCCTCATAGGATAAGAAATAAAAGTGTGCTCTCCACCTACCCAAGAAGAAGTGAAAAACTACGGAAGGCTACTCTATGAGGACCCCAAACAATATCTGGAAAAAGAATGGATCAACACCATCAAAGAGGATAACAAGGAGAAACCAAAGATGCCAGCCCTGGAAATTACCAAAGAAGTTGTTTGCAGGAAGGCAGTCCATTATAGTAATTTCAAGACCCAGGAATCGACAATGTCCCAAATTTTTGGCTAGAAAAAACTGAAAGCACTTCATCATCATTACACCAAGGCGTTCAATAGAATCATCAGTGGTGATGGGGAGCCACCGGAATGGCTTACTGTAGGCAACACGTCCCTTTTTTTCCAAAAGTGAGGATACCTATTTGGTTAACAAATACAGGCCTATATGCTGCCTAACAACAACCTACAAGTTTCTAACAGTGATTATTGCTGAGGCAACATATGAACATCTAGCTGCCGGCAACTACCTTGAAAGTGAGCAGAAGGGATGTACCAGAAAAAGACTTGGCCCAAAAGACCAACTCCTTGTAAACAGAACAATCCTGGAGGACTGTAAAAAGAGACAGAGAAACCTCTCAATGGCATAGATCGATTACAAAAAGGCCTTTGATAGTATACCTCACCTCTCGATACTTCGCTGTGTGGACCTGTACAATGTCAACAAAGACATTAGGTCATTCCTCTAGATGCAAATGACAAGATGGCGTACATCAACCGTGCTTCACCATAGGGAATGGAAAAATTCAGACTCCAAACGTTAAGATTCAGCAAGAAATATTCCAGGAAGACAGCCTATCACCGCTTCTCTTTTGCCTCACAATGAATCCACTGACGTAGCTACTTAAACGATCCAATGTCGGATACAACCTTAACAGAGGCAGAAAGGAGGATGAAAAGACAGCATCAGAACATCTTAATATCAACACTGGCTCTATTGAAGACCTAGGAGAGGATGCTGTTTATAAATACCTTGGAGTAGAGGAGAATGAGATGCTTGAGCACGAAAGATGAGAGAGAAGGTACAGGTTGCGGATGCTAATTCTAGACCTCAGAAGAATTCGGAGAACATGTGAAACAATGATGATTATCTTTGGTATTGATGTGGAAGGAGATGTTTCGATCTTTTCTCTGTGTGTATTCTGTTAGAATTCTATGGAAAGTGGTATAGTCTCCTTTTTTTCTTCTTCTATCAAAGATAGAATATTAATCTTTCATGAAATAGATTAAGGAGAACTTTTCTTTTTTTGTTGGGAGGGTTACAAAATTTATTTTTAAAGAGTGACCATGTATCATTTTTATTGAAAATGTTCAGGGATAATAAGTGTTTGTAAAATTAGTTTTTTAACGAATTCAAGTTTGGTTCAACCGCGCCTAAATTGTTTGAGGCGGACGACAAATATTTCATTGAATTTCAGTGATTAACTTAGTGGCATCATCTGATTGGTCAATTTGAGTGACGTGTCAATTTACAAACGTAAACAAAGCAGACGGCAATTTTCTCACTGGAATATTTTGAAGAAATTATCTTCAGATAGATTCTGGATGGTGACTGATTAATTAACATCTTGAATTTTGTCTCCGAAGACAGAGTTTTCATTCCTCAGGGAAATTGTACCCTCGTTAATTTGATAACTCCTTTTCATGTAAAATCGGCATTACCATGTCGAAAATTGATTTGAATAATAATTTAAAGATAGCTTTAAAAGTAACAAACTAGATTTGAGATGTGTATCTCTTAGTTACGATGTGAATTTAATTTGGACTTCAGACATTTTAATTTGATAACTGTAAATCATAATTCGAGGAAGAGCTCCTAGAATTATGCAAAGATTGTATTTGAAAATCTCAAATAAAAACCATTGCTTATGAAGAAAAGAAAACTTATGACGATAAGTTATTTAACAGTTTGTGAAAAGAAATTCATGACAATATGTCAGTATTTTAAAATGGTTAAACGAAGGCCAGTTTAGCCTGATATTTGATGGAGAATATTTCGACAAAACGATCGTTGATGTTCTTTTAGTCTAAAAAAAGGACTAATTGTTTTTAAGGATTGATTGAAAAATATCGACACAAGATCGATAATATTTATTATTTAGTCAGTAGAACTAAAATAGTTAAAAATATTTATTGAATTTAATATTCGTTTATCAGAAAGGTAAACGGATAAAGTCATCGAGGGTTTGTTTTGATTGGAAGTCTGTAGTCCAGAAATTCGCATTTTAAATATAAAAAAGGAGGTACAATTATTTTAAAAAATAATATTAGGATTAATTAAGTTAGAAAATAATAATTATTTGATTTTCAGAAACACGAGTAATATTTGTTAAATTATTACTTGAATTAAAAAAGCACCCGGAGAGGATGAAAAAAGCCGGTTTCCAGAATTTTGCTTTTGTTCAATGAAAATGTCTGCTTAAAGCGGTTTTTGATGAAGAATGAAAGAACTTTTTTTCAAAGAGAAATTTTATCGCCCATTGATGAGCGAACTAAAAAAAAAATACACGAGAGAATTTCCACTTCTGTAAAAAAATTATATTGTAAATTGTGAACTGTGAGTACATTTTGTTGTTAATATTTTCTTTTTTGAATGACATGAACATATATGCATGTATACCTTCTTTCTTATCTTGATGTTTTTTTCCATTTTATTGTTAATAAATGTTCGATTCTTTGATACACAAGAAAATTTTGTCTGTCTTTTTCCCCCATTAAAGGAAAAAAGGCGATGACCTTGTCTTGCGCCTTAATTTTTTCATCATTTAAAAGAAAAGATTGATTTGGCGTTTTTAGTAAAAAAAAAAAAGGACGGAAATGTTTTAAAACTGAAGACGTTATAATTTAAATTTTTTTCAACGCACTAAATAGTACCGAAGACAACCGAAGGTACTGGTACAGCTTTTGAACCGTACAAAAACCGAACTGATTTTTTAAAAAACCCTACCCCTAACCTTAACTAACACTAACCTCTTATATTAAGAATAACTAATATATTAAGAACTTGAATACAAATAAATGATATCTATCGTGTTTTTATATAAACATTGACGGTCACTTTACAGTGCTCTATTTGTTTATTTAGAAAAAGTTTTGCATTACGTTAAATTAGTAACAGACAATATCATTTACGACAGTACTGCACCCGAGAACGGGGGATTATGTAGTCATCCACGGACCGGACTGTTTCGCTGTATAACAGATATTTAGTGTGGCTCGATCAGCACACAGCCAAAGCCAGGGATCGAACCAACAACCATCTAGTCGATAGTCAGTAGCTCTGATCACCACGTAATTGGTAAATGATATCTACCATTGTTTATGTAAATGCGACCCCACAAAATTGAACCCGGGTTCTTGAAATGAAAAATACAAAAAGCAAAAAAAAAAAATCACTCAGATTTTCTTAGATTGCATTAAAAAAATTAATTGTTATTTTTTTAAATTTTGTTGTTGTAATTATTGTATTCTCGTGCTATTTTCAAGCTTTTTTCGTGAACAAATACGATGTAACAATTGACAAAAGCAAATTAACTGATCTCTGCCGAATAAAAAGTCAAAGTAGAGCCGAATACGCAAGGGAGGTAATAAAGACAACATTCTTAACAAGATTTATCTCCCTTTAAACAAAACGCCGCAAAAAGAATTGAAATATTACGACGACAAGACACGGTAACTCTACCCCAATAAATAAAACAAGTATCACACCAAACCATTTGAAGGTACGAAGAGACTTTATTCCCAAGCTAACAAACACAACCAAACGTAAACAATATAATAATAGAAGAGACTGTCTGAGCAGACGAGAAGGGCAAATAACTCAGTCATACTTAGTTATCGCCCCTTGCCTATAAGTATATATAAAATACTGGCACTAAGTCTTATTCACGGAATTCTGTGAGAGAGCGAGGGAAATGTTATATGATCAACAAACAAAATGAGGAGTTCAAAAGCATAAATTCACAAAAGAGATATTTTATATATGTTAAAAATGGAAGTCTACAAAGATAGGAACACATAGAATAATTGTTCATATTTGAGTGTCCTTGCAGAACGGATTCATTAGTTGAGATATCGAGGAAGCCTGAGTCAATAATTTAAGGGCTGTGAATTATTCACGGGTTTGAAAAATCGTAATCAAACTTCCTCACTCAATTACATCAGTTACATTTCATTGAAAGTTATTGAATAGAGTCAATAATCATTTGTTTTCATATTAGAAAGTTCAGTGAGAAATGTATGAAGTATTAAAATGGTTAAGTTTATAAGTTTGTTTTAAATATGCAGACATTGAAAAGGGGGTTCAAACAGTGTATGTCGCCTTTAGTGTGCTTATGTGTAAGACAATAAAAGAGGTGATGTATTGTGGCTGTGTGTGCGTTGATGTCAGTGTGGCTATGTGTGCGTGAGTTAAGAAAAGGCGTTTTTCAGCATTCCTAAGGCCCTACAGAGGGGCGATAGGGACTGTAGAAACGTTGATGTTAGATCTCTCGTGGATTAGGGTTAAAGATGCAGTTGAAAGAAAAATCTGGGTTTATATGAGGTAAAGGTGGCTCCCAAAGGACAATTTGTATAAATTCAGAAAAATCCTCTGATTGGTTCATAATATTATTATTTGTTTGTATTAATTCTGGCAGATTCGTGTGCAAAGTGGTGTGCCCAGAAACGAGTTTAAGCACTTATATTTTCGGCACCGAAGGGTAAATTCGTCTGCTACAAGCACCATCCAGACCTCCACTGACATTATCTTTGAGATAAGCTTGTGGTGAACACCACAGTTAGGTACTCTCTCCCTTTCTTTCTTTGTTTACTTAAGCCTTCTTTGTCTTAGAAGTTGGGAACCTACGAAGTCACGCAGATTCACGTTTGCCGTAAGATTCCGGCCAACTTGACCACGCGTGAGTTGGGGTCTATAAAAGAACACGCGTTCCCTTCCTCACTCTCTCTCTTTTTCCCTCAGCGTTCTGAGACGAACTAACACACAAAAAACTCTCGTCTATTCCCCCCCCCACCTCGAACGAGCTGTGTGGAGGAGGAAGGAAGAAAAAAAGGTAATCTTTAAATCCAAACGAACTCGTGTTTCTTCAAACACATATCACATTCTACAATCTTCCAATTTGACAAACATTTCTTCGCACATTCACCATTCACAAATTGTTTTGTTAATATAAATGTTTTCCTTTTTATTAACTTTTATAAAATGACTATATTGTTTAGCTTCATCTTTCATTCGTTTTCGTTTTTAATATAAGTTTTTAATAATAATGTTTTCTTCCTTTCTTCTTTGTTTGTCTTAAATGTTTTATTTAATCTACACGTGGTCCGATGGTGGAATCCTAACAGTGAGATTACGTGCCGTTACAAAGGCATCTATCACACTACCTATGGTTGGGGGAGTCATTATCGCAAAACCATTTGACGGCATCCTTCGCCACTATGGTTAATATCCATAATCCTTTGTTCTCGTTTGAATCTCCCGCCATTAACACAGACTTCCAGCCCACAGATAAATATCTGATGGGATATATGTTCGATGAATGTGAACCCGATTCAGGATCACACCTCTTACTGATGCGACGATCACCAAAGTGCCCCCGCATATCATTGAAAAGCGATAAAATAAAGTGAGTTAGACATTAGGGCAAATCAAACACGAGAAAGAGACTAGAAACAGAATGCTGTTTGACAACTGTGCACATTGGGGGGGGGAAATGCAGTTAGATATGAAAAGTTCAAGTATGGTAGCATGCAGTGGCAATAATAAAATAAGCATTTCTTTATATTTGTGTTGTTATTTATTATTTCGTGTTCCTCTTCATCGTTTACGTTAATGTTATCCTCTCGGATGAATTTGTTGTTGGGTTTGACGGTATCTCAATTGTTGTCGTTTTATGCCGAAACCGTCGTACATGCATGTTTTGTATAGGATTGGTTTGTAGATCAATTGGTTTTGTAGAAGACGCACATATTTGGTAAACACTTTCTACTTTCCTAGTATGTGTAGAGGGTGCGTAAGATATTTGAGTTTTATTATAACAGATATATTATTGGGCAACTAGTCTAAGAGAAGGAAAACAGAATCACTTTCACTAATACATTAGGGAGAGGTAGTAATACATATATCCTCCTTCCAGCTATAGATTAAATAGTAGGGTAGACTGTACTCTCAAGCCTAGATTGGGAAACTAGTTTAAGAGATGGAAAACAGCATTACTTTCACTAAAACCTTTAGGAAAGGTATAAATCCATATATCTTCCACATTGCTATGAATTTATATGTTTTGGGTTGAAGAGATTAGCTTTGCACGGTTTAATAGATTTTTAATCATTGCAATTTTATATCGATATGAACATTCGTTTCTATAACTTAAAATGCATGTATTAATAGAGGTAGTTTTTATAGGGAGATGTGATGAATTCGTCATTGTTGGAGTCACTGAGGACATAAAAACAGAATGTTGTTATTAACGTTAATCTCATAAATGAATGTAAGTACGGGGTTATTTTGAAAAATGTCTTGTAGTTTGTTTTTTCATCATTATTGTCTGCTAAAACAAGATCATCAATGCAGCGGGCATAAATGGAGGGTTTAGTAATTATATTAAATATTTTATTTTCGAGGTCAGCCATGTAAACATTACTGAAGGTCGGTTCGAGAACCGATCCCATAGAAACGCCATCAATTTGGGTATAGACGTTTCCCTTATGTCGTAGAAAGGGACTTCGGTTGTACAAATTAATAATAACTTTTTAAGTGTTTTAGGATCAATTTTTAGTGGATGGAAGGATGGGTTTGTATATGTTATCAATAATGATATCTATTGTTTTGCGTACTGGAAAATTTGTAAATAACCTTTCAACATCAAGTGAAGCGGTAATTTTATTATCTGTTTTTTTTTGGGGGGGGGGGAGGGTATCTGTGTAAGTTCATGGGTGAATTTTACACTGTATTTACTTGGTAAATTACTCGCAGAAAAAAAAGAAAGAAACATAAAACAAAAACGCCGCGGAACTTACATATACCAATTTGACCGAAATACTAAATAGACTATTCGGAAAATTGAAAAAAAAAAAAAAAGGCTTATCAAGCAAAAATTCCGTGTTATTTAATAATGTTTGCATATATATATATATATATATATATATATATATATATATATATATATATATATATATATATATTCCTTATCTTTCTGTTTTTGCTGGAGATGGGCATCCTACCGGATGCAAGACATTCATCGGCTATTTCAGACACTCCAGCCTAGAGATCGTTTTAAGATTCTAACCGTCCCTTTAAGTGCAGTGGTTTGTATTTCTCTTGCACTCGGTTCACCGGGTATACTCGCCAGATAGCTTTTGAAATTCTTCTTCATTAGTCCTGTTGCTCCTATAATTACTGGTATGATGGAGATTTTCCTAAGATTCCAGTTTCTTTTTATGTCGTACATAAGACCTTGGTATTGCGTAATCTTTTCCCTTTCTGCTCTGTTGAATCCTGCATAATTAGGGACACATACTTCAACTAGGATATATATATATATATATATGTGTGTGTGTGTGTGTGTGTGTGCGTATTTAGACAGCATTTTCTCATTTATGCAAACATTGTTTAAGATAACAGGATTCGTCTGGTTAATTATACTTTTTTTATTTTTTCAATTTTTCTGATGGTCTTTTTTGTATTAAAATAAAAATAAATAAATAAATAAATAAATAAATGTTCCACAGGTTTCACAAAATACTCGAAGCTATCTACATAAAAAGACAACAATCTCAAATTAAGAACATCACATATGAAAGTAGTAGTAACATTTTAAAATGCTTAACGTAATGCGATTTTGTTCTGTGATGCCATCTAGCGTTGCTGAATTTAAATTGTCAACGGCTTCCTGGAACAATCCGGAAAACGTTCTCTGCGCGTTTCGCCACCGTCTTTTTAAAATCCTCTTCTTTCTCCAGCTTTTTTGTGAATTTGCTTTTGACACCTCAGGACAATGCGACGAAGAATCGAAAACGTTCGTAAAACCTATGGAACTTGTATTATTTTTTAAATTGGCATACAGAAAAGACCATAAAAAAATTGAAAAAATAAAACAGGTGTAATTAAACAGACAAATTCTGTTATTTTTAACAATGTTTGCATATATATATATATATATATATATATATATATATATATATATATATATATATATTTGTAAATAAATAACATAGGATGAATAGTAGTCGCCAAAAAACAGTACTACATAGTAAAGGATGAATGGCAGTTGCCAAAAAACCGTACGACGTCATAAATGATGAATGGTAGTCGCCAAAATCAATACTACATAATAAAGGATGAATGGCAGTTGCCAAAAACAGTAAGACGTCATAAAGAATGAATGGTAGTCGCCATAAACAGTACTACATAATAAAGGATGAATGGCAGTTTGACAGAGAAAATAACGACTCCCTCGTTATTTTGCCGGTCCCGGCAGAATAACTAGGGGGTCGTTATTTTGCCGGGACCGGCAAAATAGCCTCTTCTATTTTATTTGTTCAATTTTTCTAGTGTCTTTTTTGTATTAAAATCAAAAAAATTAATAAATGTACCATAGGTTTCACGTGTTTCACGAACGTTTTCGATTCTTCGTCGAATCATCCTCAGGTGTCAAAAGTAAATGAACAAAAAATCTAGAGAAATAAGAGAATTGAACTTCTTGGCCTTTTGGCTGAGAGTGTAGTATCTGTTCCGATGGATACTACACCCTATAGACCGGTATCGTCTTGGCCTTCGGGGCTTGATGGCGCCGGTTTGTGGGTTTGTTCTGTGCAGTTCTAGGAGGTCCACCCTCCCAGGCTTTGTATCCCCTCTTTGGGGAGAAGTAATTGTATTGCTTACTACCTGAGGCGCCCCTACCGGGGAATGCCAAACGGGGCTGGCCAGGCATTTTTTAATGGCCAAAGTGCTCACTTTCTCGGGCGCTGGGTTTTCAAATCCCACTTTCCCGACCTTGTGTCACATCTTACCGCTGTGGGAGGAGGATGAAAACAAAAATGAAAAAAAGAAGTGAATTTTAAAAAGACGCGCATAGAACGTTTCCGCATTGTTCCAGGAAGTCGTTGGCGATTTTAAATTCAGCAACGCTGGATGGCATCACAGAACAAAATCGCTTTACGTTAAGCATTTTAAAATGTTACCACTGCTTTCATATGTGATGTTGTTAATTTTAGGTGGTTATGTTTTTATGTAGATAGCTTCGAATATTCGAAATGTATAATTTTAGTGTCATTAACTAGAATGTGTCTTAAATCATTTTGATTTTAATACTTAAAAAAACATAAAGAAGGTACAATTAAACAGACGAATTCTGTAATTTTTAACAATGTTTGCATCAATGAGAAAATGCTGCCTAAATACACAATATATATATATATATATATATATATATATTTATATACATGAAGTTTTTATTGCCGCCATAGACATTGCAAAAAGCAGTGAATTATTTCATTGCAGTCAACCAGTCAATCGAAATGTACAAGATCGATTTGAAATGCAAATTTACAGACGAAACAACCCACATTTCATCGATACCTCATGACAGACCAAGGTAAGCAAATTGAAGTAACGAGCATATCGCGGCATTAGAATTTAAGAAAAAAGATGAGTTACATTTTTTTATATGATTTTATATGATTTTCTTCGAACTTTTATAATCTTTAAATAACAATTTTCATTATTTAAAATCAAATCCTTCTTTTTGAGATTTCACAGTTTCCAGATGAGATTTTTTATTTTGTCATTTTTAGTCACTTTTAGTAACTTTGCCAGGTCGAAAACGAGGCTGTCGAGACGAAAACGCGGCTGTATAAACAAAACCTAAAAATCGTGCAAAAAAAATGGAAGGTTGGCAGACGACAACAATATAAGACTATGAATATATGGAAAGAAAAAAAATGCATATATTTTTATTAAAAAAAAATGAAAGAAATTAACAAACCCATAGCTGAAGAACTATAAATAAACTTTTTTTATTATTGTTTTCGTGGGCAAAATGAAACATTTTTATGTTTTTTTTTATGTGTTTCGTGTTACATAAAGCAAAGAAGTCAATTTTACAATTAGGCAAGTTCTTCCTTTTTTTTTGGGGGGGGGGGGGAATTACGTATATTTTCTCGTAGATGTTCAGGGTTTACTGCTACTTTTGTTGTCGCTTGTTTTGTTAGGCTGAGCAAAAGACTGTTATACGCCCTCCAGCAATCGGATACTACCGTCGTCCCAGGTACTGGCTTCATTATTGGAAGAGTTAGGGTTTCGGCATTCCTGTTAGGCACTGTCACCAGGAAACCCCTCCTTCTCTGCGGGGTCGTATCCCCCCCCCCCCGAAGACCCAGAGCAGCTGGAGAAAACACGGCCAGCATTGTTTTTGTTTTTTTCCGGCGGTTGAATAGAGACTCGTCTATTTCCACCGTATGCCATGGGCCTCCGAGTCGCCGGTTAGGGTTGCGCGACAGACATTTTTTGTTTGTTTGTCCATTTTTTTTTACAGCCTCGTTTTCGACTCGGCAGGTCTCGGACGCTTCCGTGAGCTGTCGGATCGCTGCTACCGAGCAGTCACGGGAAATAGGCGCAAACCCTGGAGTAGTACCAACACATTAACTGTATGTTTATTATTCTGACGATTTATTTATTTTTTTGACGAAGAAAATCAATGAAATCTTTTTTTTTTATTTCACGGAAAAGTTAAAAAAATATTTTTTGATAAATTGTCTTTTTTATTAATAAACTAAAGATTGTAAAGAATATAATCAATGAAACAACGATTTTATTAGATTTTTTTTTCGTTCTTTAATTTTTGTTAGACTGGTGCAGCTTTTGAACCGAACAAAACCGTGGCCACCGAGAGTTACTACAGGCCGGTTGGCTAGAAAATGACGTCACTGCATTCCGTGTCAAAACAAGGACGGTCGTAATGACAATAAGAAGGCATTTCGACTTCTCTATTCACCAAATAATCCATCAAAATTCAGGAAATCAACCAATTTTAATGAAATTTTCAGTATTTATTAATTAATGATCACGGAATATAATAAATCCATTACTTCATTAGAAACCTTGGTGCAAATGTATTATTTCTTGTAAACAAAAACACCTTTACTAAAGTTATCCAAAATATCAAAACATGTTGACCATACGATATTGTAAATATTTAAAACAAAGCATTAGAAAACTTTAAAAATTGCATGTAAAAAAAGAAAAGAAAAAGAACACGATTCGACTTATCTTGAAACTGATCTTTATTCAATATACATTTAAAGAAATTAATAATTCACGATTAAATACTGCAAAAAACTGAATTAGGAATTACCATTATTTAAACTTCTAACCCAATCAACCGTAAGTAATTCAGACTTTGAAATTTGTTTAAAAATTATACAAAAAAAAAAGTTCAATGTTAACTGTCTGTTTAATAATGGAATCACCAACTCCTATCTTGCTATTAAGAGATAGGTACGTGCAAAATCAAAGGCCGATCCCCAAAATGTAAAAACATTTTGACCCTCCCTTCACTTAAAAATTCACCAAAATTCAGGAAATCAACCAAGTTTAATGAAATTTTCAATATTTATTAATAAACAAGCACAGGAGATAGTGAAACATTTTTTAAATCTTAGTGAAAATGCATTATTTTTTTAAAAACAAAATACACCTTTACTAAACGTATATTTTTATATATATAAAAAAAAATCCATGATTTTTTTTTAATGAAAATAAGATCTGTATATGTTTAAAATATTTTTTTAAAACTATTTCGTATATATTACGGAAAATGCCCCTACACTCTTGTTAATAAAATCAGTATAACTCGAAGAATTACCGATATTATCATTGAATAAAACATTGTTTAATTAATATTTTTTGTGAAAATTTTGATTAAATATGATGTTATTATTTCATTTATTTAATCTACAAAAGTACAGAGAAAAGATAAACTATACTACACTTAAAACATCGAAAAAAAGTAATAAAAAAAAATGGAACACTACTTTTTTATCAAATAATGAATAAGTAATTCAGACTTGATTTTTTATATAATTAAAAAAAATTCAAACTTACTACACTATATTTAGTCGGTGTAAACATTATTACGTGTATACATATTTGCAGTAATTCTTTCTCTTTTGAAAATCCAAACATATCCAGTAGACATTTTAACTTTGTGAATTATGAAATGAAATTTTAAAAAGCGCGAAATTATTTTAAAATTGGTTGATTTTGATTCCATTATTAAACAAACAGTTAACATTGAACTTTTTTTGTATAATTTTTAAACAAATTTCAAAGTCTGAATTACTTACGGTTGATTGGGTTAGAAGTTTTTTGCAGTATTTGATCGTGAATTATTATTTTCTTTAACTTTATATTGAATAAAGATCAGTTTCAAGATGAATCGAATCGTGTTCTTTTCTTTAAAAATGGCATGTAAAAAAACATGCAATTTTTAAAGTTTTCTAATGCTTTGTTTTAAATATTTACAATATCGTATGGTCAACATGTTTTGATATTTTGGATAACTTTAGTAAAGGTGTTTTTTGTTTACAAGAAATAATACATTTGCACCAAGCTTTATAATAAAGTAATGGATTTATTATATCCCGTGATCATTAATTAATAAATACTGAAAATTTCATTAAAATTGGTTGATTTCCTGAATTTTGATGGATTATTTAGTGAATGGAGAAGTCGAAATGCCTTCTTATTGTTATTACTACGGTCCTTGTTTTGACACGGAATGCAGTGACGTCAGAGGGGGGCAGGAAGTTAGTTGCTTGGCCTTGTCAACTCTCGGTGGCCATGACAAAACCCGATTAAGTTTAGGTTAGTTTAGGGTTGGGTTAGGATATTAAAAAAAATAAGGGCGATGAACTTGTCTTGCGCTTTAATTTTTTCATAATTTAAAAGAAAAGATTAATTTGGCGTTTTTAGTAAAAAAGGAGGGAAATGTTTTAAAACTGAAGACGTTATAGTTTACATTTTTTCAATACACTAAATTGTACCGAAGACAAAGCAAATATAACCGTAGACAACCGGTAACAAACTAAATAGTACTGAAGACAAGCGAAGGTACTGGTACAGCTTTTGAACCGGACAAAAACCGAACTGTTTTTTTAAAACCCTAACCCTAACTAACACTAACCTCTTATATTAAGAATAACTAATATATTAAGAACTTGAATACAAATAAATGATATCTATCATGTTTTTATATAAACATTGACGGCCACTTTACAGTGCTCTATTTGTTTATTTAGAAAAAGCTTTGCATTACGTTAAATTAGTAGCAGACAATATCATTTACGACAGTACTCCACCTGAGAATGGGGGATTATGTAATCATCCACGGACCGGGCTGTTTCGCTGTATAACAGCTATTCAGTGTGGCTCGATCAGCACACATCCAAAGCCAGGGATCGAACCAACAACCATCTAGTCGAAAGTCAGTAGCTCTAATCACCACGTCATTGGTAAATGATATCTAGCATATGTTTATATAAATGCGACCCCACAAAATTGAACCCGGGTTCTTGAAATGAAAAACACAAAAGGAAAATTATAAAAAAAACACTCAGATTTACAATTGACAAAAGCAAATAAACTGATCTCTACCGAATTAAAAAAAAACAATTTTCACTGAACCAATTTATAAGATAACAAGTCAGAGTAGAGCCGAATACGCAAGGGGGGTAATAAAGACAACATTCTTAACAAGATTTATCTCCCCTTTAACAAAACGCCTCAAAAAGAATTGAAATATTACGACGATAAGACACGGTAACTCTACGCCAATAAATAAAAAAGTATCACACGAAACCATTTGAAGGTACAAAGAGACTTTATTCCCAAACTAACAAACACAACCAAACGTAAACAATATAATAATGGAAGAAACTGTCTGAGCAGACGAGAAAGGGCAAATAACTCAGTCATACTTAAGTTAACTCAGTCATGCTTAGTTATCGGCCCTTGCCTATAAGTATATATAAAATACTGGCACTAAGTCTTATTCACGGAATTCTGTCCTTTCGTAAACCAGACTAAGAGATAAGAATCAAAGAAACAGAGAAGAAGAATACCGCATTGATTGAAGAATTTTTCTTTCATTTTCACAAATGCCGGAGAGCATTTGGAGGATTCTTTTTAGGGTTCTAGTTTTTTGGGGAAGATTTTGAGAGAGCCGAATTTTATAGAAACATCTTAAAGAAAAACAGTTTTAAGTAATATTTAAATGTGTGAGAGAGCGAGAGAAATGTTATATGATCAACAAACAAAATGATGAATTCAAAAGCATAAATTCACAAAAGAGATATTTTATATAATGGAAGTCTACAAAGAGGAAAACATAGAATAATTGTTCATATTTGAGTGTCCTTGCAGAAAAGGGGGATTCATTAGTTGAGATATCGAGGAAGCCTGACTCGATAATTTAAGGGCTGTGAATTATTCACGGGTCTGAAAAATCGTAATCAAAACTTCCTCACTCAATTATATCAGTTACATTTCATTGAAAGTTATTAAATAGAGTCAATAATTATCGTTAGAAAATTCAGTGAGAAATGTATGAAGTATTAAAATGGTTAAGTTTATAAGTTTGTTTTAAATATGCAGACATTGAAAACGGGGTTCAAACAGTGTGTGTCGCCTTTAGTGTGCTTATGTGTAAGACAATAAAAGAGTTAATGCATTGTGGCTGTGTGTGCGTTGATGTCAGTGTGGCTATGTGTGCGTGAGTTAAGAAAAGGCGTTTTTCAGCATTCCTAAGGCCCTGCAGAGGGGCGATAGGGACTGTAGAAACGTTGATGTTAGATCTCTCGTGGATTAGGGCTAAACATGCAGTTGAAAGAAAAATCTGGGTTTATATGGGGTCAAGGTGGCTCCCAAAGGACAATTTGTATAAATTCAGAAAAATCCTCTGATTAGTTCATAATATTATTATTTGTTTTTATTAATTCTGGCAGATTCGTGCGCAAAGCGGTGTGCGCAGAAACGAGTTTAAGCACTTTTATTTTCGGCACCGAAACAAGAAACAAGATCATCAATGCAGCGGGCATAAATGGAGGGTTTAGTAATTATATTAAATATTTTATTTTCAAGGTCAGCCATGTAAACATTACTGAAGGTCGGTTCGAGAACCGATCCCATAGAAACGCTATCAATTTGGGTATAGACGTTTCCCTTATGTCGTAGAAAGGGACTTCGGTTTTTCAAATTAATAATAACTTTTTAAGTGTTTTAGGATCAATTTTTAGTGGATGGAAGGATGGGTTTGTATATGTTATCAATAATGATATCTATTGTTTTGTGTACTGGAAAATTTGTAAATAACCTTTCAACATCAAATGAACCGGTAATTTTATTATCTGTTTTTTTTTGGGGGGGGGGATATCTGTGTAAGTTCATGGGTGAATGTTACACTGTATTTACATGGTAAGCAAAAATTCCGTGTTATTTAAACATGTTTGCATATATATATATATATATATATATATATATATATATATATATATATATATGTGTGTGTGTGTGTGTGTGTGTATGTGTATGTGCGTATTTAGACAGCATTTTCTCATTTATGCAAACATTGTTTAAGATAAGAGAATTCGTCTGGTTAATTATACCTTTTTTATTTTTTCAATTTTTCTGATGGTCTTTTTGTATTAAAATAAAAATAAATAAATAAATAAATGTTCCACGTTCTCTGCACGTTTCGCCACCGTCTTTTTAAAATTCTTTTCTTTCTCCAGCTTTTTTGTTTATTTGCTTTTGACACCCCAGAATAATTCGACGAAGAATCGAAAACGTTCGTAAAACCTATGGAACTTGTATTATTTTTTTAATTGGAATACAAAAAAGACTATAAAACAATTGAAAAAATAAAAAAGGTGTATGTTATTTATTTACATGCAAACATTGTTATGTTTGCATGTAAATAAATAACATAGGATTAATAGTAGTCGCCAAAAAACAGTACTACATAGTAAAGGATGAATGGCAGTTGCCAAAAAGCAGTACGACGTCATAAATGATGAATGGTAGTCGCCAAAATCGATACTACATAATAAAGGATGAATGGCAGTTGCCAAAAACAGTAAGACGTCATAAAGAATGAATGGTAGTCGCCATAAACAATACTACATAATAAAGGATGCATGCAGTTTGACAGGAAATATAACGACTCCATCGTTATTTTGCCAGACTTCTAACTTAGGGGGGGGGGAAGACATTTTTAGGGGGGGGGGCAAGGCATTTTTAGGGGGGCAAGGCATGTTTAGGGGGGGGGGCAAAACTAATATTGATATTCTAATACGGGTGACGTTTTGGTTCAGTGTGTGTGTGTACTGATATATAAATATAAATAAGTAGATACAAAATTTCAATTTCTTTCATATAATCTAAATATATTGTTGTGTAGGTACATGTAAATAACAACATCAGTATAGTAAAGCACATAAAGCATAGTAAACACAGTAATAATAACATAAAGTTCGTAAAATAAGGTAGCAACTTGCTAGCTCTACAGAATTCTATTATACTCTTCTATTTGTACGTGGGGTTTATACCCTACCAATGCTGTTTTTCTTTCAACTTTATCTCGGGTGAAATCTGGGATAAAAATCCCAGATACTGATGTTGTTATTTACATGTACCTACCGAAATTCACAACAATATATTTAGATTATATAAAAGAAATTGAAATTCTGTATCTACTTATTTATATTTATATATCAGTACACACACACACTGAACCAAAACGTCACCCATATTAGAATATCAATATTAAATATTCTATGTTAATTTCAAAAATGTTGAATGTAACATTCACAATTTTTTTAATTAATAGTTGCAACTGACAACAAAAAGAAAAAAAACCTATTTGAGATTCGTGATAAAATACAAAAATAATTTTTTAAACTAATTCCCACTTTCATTTGAAAATAATATAGGTTGCTAGTATTCGTTTCTATCTTTTGAATGAAGACAACACTTTCTTTTATAAATTAAAAAAATATCTTTAAAAGAAGCTGACAGAACAACAACGCGAATTAATTTTGTGTTTATATTACATCATTTGGATTATAATTATTTAATTGATAATTTATTATATTAAATAGTGTGAATTAACAATATTTAAAAATATATATTTGGTAAGTTGACAAAAAAGACAGATACACTGACAATCTCTTTCACCAAGCAGGAAACAGGTGAAAAGCTTTGAGGCTTTGTTTCCCTCACCACTTGATCTGAAACTAGCGAAGTTATGTTTGAGTTTGAGAACACGTACATTTTTCTTTTTTTTCTTTTTACAAGGTAACATAAATTTAAATCATATTTAGATGTTATTATGGTCAATAGATTTATTTTAACTGGTAGTTTAAAATCCGTAAATATTTATTATGGTATCATTAGTACAAGGAATGGAAAATTAAGTTTTAAACAAAATAAAATCCAAAGAAGCGGTTTTGAAATCGGAAATTATGTTAAAAATTGGTGGGAGGTCCTCTCTTGGTGGGTGGCCTAGGGCCTCAGCCCCGTGGCCCCTTAATCCGGCCCTGCTGTAAAATATATTACACAAAAGTAAATACTGCTTCATAATGAAGAAGTATAGTTGACTAAGAAATATAAGAGTATTTATATTTATAATATTTTTTGGATCACAAATTTCAGGGGGTGCAAATGTAATTGCAGGGGGAGGGGGATTGCCCCCCTGGCACCCCCTGGCTACGTGGGGGCTAGGGGGTCGTTATTTTGCCGGGACCGGCAAAATAGCCTCTTCTATTTTTATTTGTTCAATTTTTCTGATGGTCTTTTTTGTATTAAAATCAAAAAAATTAATAAATGTACTATAGGTTTCACATGTTTCACGAACGTTTTCGATTCTTCGTCGAATCATCCTCAGGTGTCAAAACTAAATGAACAAAAAATCTGGAGAAATAAGAGAATTGAACTTCTTGGCGTTTTGGCTGAGAGTGTAGTATCTGTTCCGATGGATATTACACCCTATAGACCGGTATCGTCTTGGCCTTCTGGGCTTGATGGCGCCGGTTTGTGGGTTTGTCAGGGCAGTTCTAGGAGGTCAACTTTCCCAGGCTTTGCCTCCCCTTTTTGGGGAGAAGTAAGTTTATTGTTTACTGCCTGCGGCCGCTCCTACCGAGGAATGCCAAACGGGGCTGTCTAGGCATTTTTTGTAGGCCAGAGTGCTCACTTTCTCGGGCGCTGGTTTTTCAAATCCCACTTTCCCGACCTTGTGTCACATCTTACTGCTGTGGGAGGAGGATAAATAAAAGAAAGAAGAGAATTTTAAAAAGACGGTGGAAACGCGCATAGAACGTTTCCGCATTGTTCCAGGAAGTCGTTGGCGATTTTAAATTCAGCAACGCTGGATGGCTTCACAGAACAAAATCGCTTTACGTTAAGCATTTTAAAATGTTACCACTGCTTTCATATGTGATGTTGTTAATTTTAGGTGGTTATGTTTTTATGTAGATAGCTTCGAATATTCGGAATATATAATTTTAGTGTTATTAACTAGAATGTGTCTTAAATCATTTTGATTTTAATACTTAAAAAAACATAAAGAAGGTACAATTAAACAGACGAATTCTGTAATTTTTAACGATGTTTGCATCAATGAGAAAATGCTGCCCAAATACACAATATATATATATATATATATATATATATATATATATTTATATACATGAAGTTTTTATTGCCGCCATAGACATTGCAAAAAGCAGGGAATTATTTCATTGCAGTCAACCAGTCAATTGAAATGTACAAGATCGATTTGAAATGCAAATTTACAGACGAAACAACCCACATTTCATCGATACCTCATGACAGACCAAGGTAAGCAAATTGAAGTAACGAGCATATTATCGCGGCATTAGAATTTAAGAAAAAAGATGAGTTACATTTTTTTATATGATTTTATATGATTTTCTTCGAATTTTTATAATCTTTAAATAACAATTTTCATTATTTATAATCAAATACTTCTTTTTGAGATTTCGCAGTTTCCAGATGAGATTTTTTATTTTGTCATTTTTAGTCACTTTTAGTAACTTTGCCGAGTCGAAAACGAGGCTGTCGAGACGAAAACGCGGCTGTATAAACAAAACCTAAAAATCGTGCAAAAAAAATGGAAGGTTGGCAGACGACAACAATATAAGACTATGAATATACGAAAAGAAAAAAAAATCCATATATTTTTATGAAAAAAAATGAAAGAAATTAACAAACCCATAGCTGAAGAACTATAAATAAACTTTTTTTATTATTGTTTTCGTGGGCAAAATGAAAATCTGTATTTTTTTTTATGTGTTTCGTGGTACATAAAGCAAAGAAGTCAATTTTACAATTAGGCAAGTTTTTCTTTCATATTTTTTTTTTTTTTGGGGGGGGTGGATAATTACGTATATTTTCTCGTAGATGTTCAGGGTTTACTGCTACATTTCCTGCCGCTTGTTTTGTTAGGCTGAGCAAAAGACTGTTATACGTCCCAGGTACTGGCTTGATTATTGGAAGAGTTAGGGTTTCGGCATTCCTGTTAGGCACTGTCATGAGGAAACCCCTCCTTCTCTGTGGGGTCGTATCCCCCCCCCCCCCGAAGACCCAGAGCGGCTGGAGAAAACACGGCCAGCATTGTTTTTGTTTTTTCCGGCGGTTGAATAGAGACTCGTCTATTTCCACCGTATGCCCTGGGCCTCCGAGTCGCCGGTTAGGGTTGCACATTTTTCAAATTATAGCAGCTCGCATACGGGGTTGACCTTTGTCTTCCCCTCGGCCGTTACAGCTGCAAAATCAGACAACGTAAACTGAAAACACTATTTTTACCAGTGCGACTTTTAATTCCGAAATACAAAACAATAATTCAGTGTGAAAATAATTTCATTCTTTTTCTCATCGCATTTGGCGCGGGTCCCCAAATATATACTAGTATGTTAATCGCTCGAATTCCCCGCGGGGTCCATTCCCCTTGTTATAAGGAGTAAGGTGTTTGAGGGGAACCAGCGCTGCCGAAAGCGCATTTTTTGACGTCATAATAGAAAAAATTCAACCAAGAAACAAATAAATTCGGTTTTGTCTGGTTAAAAAGCTTTTCCACTTCCAATTTTTTAAGTCGAAAAAAAAAACGAATAAATTAATTTTTCTTTCAAAATTTGAAAGGAATTTAGAAGCATTTAAACTGTCCAATTATTCATCTACCTTCCATAGCAGTAGGATGTGACACAAGGTCGGAAAGTGGGATTTGATAAGTCAGCACCCTAGAGGAAGGGCACTTATGACCTTTATAAATTGCCTGGTCAGCTCCGTCGGCATTCTCCGGTAGGGGCGCCTCAGGCGATTAGCACTAAACTAACCCCTTCTCAAAGGGTAAGAAGGCAAAGCATGGGAGGGTGGACCTCCTAGATAGTATGTTAATCGCTCGAATTCCCCGCGGGGTCCATCCCCCTTGTTATAAGGAGTAAGGTGTGTGTGGGGAACCAGCGCTGCCGAAAGCGCATTTTTTGATGTCATAATAGGAAAAATTCAACCAAGAACCAAACAAATTCTCTTCTTCTTTACGACGTCATCATCTGTTTTTCTATTCAGTGAACACATTTATTGTTCAGCTGTCGTCCAGTACGCACGTACATAAACGAGCTCCACATATTTCTAGTAGTAGATACTTAAGATATATATCTATAGATAGATATACTAAAATATATACATATATTTATATATTATATATATGGGGCTTGTGAGTTTTTGTTCATAGGATTTAATCCGATGAAACACAAACCTATATTTTGTATAAATTATCAGTATACACTTTTAGTATAAAAAGTTATTTGATATGAAGTTTTTATTGCCGCCATATTTAGTGGCTTAACCCTTGCAAGTAGCAGAGCATCTTTTTCTTTAAAATGCAAATTCACAGACGAACAACCCACATTTCATCGAAACCTCATGACAGACCAAGGTAAGCAAATTGAAGTAACGAACATATTATCGCGACATTACAATTTAAAAAAAAAAGATGAGTTACATTTTTTATATGATTTTCTTCGAATTTTCATAATCTTTAATCAACAATTTTCATTATATAAAATCAAATCATTCTATTTGAGATTTCACAGTTTCCAGATGAGTTTTTTTTATTTTGTCATTTTTAGTCACTTTGTTTAGTCACTTTGTTAGGTTTATATAAAAAATGATGGCAAAACTTTCCACTCTTTCTCTCATCTACGTGACTTACACATTATACTTTTGTTGATAATTTCACAGATTCGGACCCACGCTAACTTTGACCCTCACCCTAACTCTAACGCTAACTCTATCCAGCACTTTGAACCTGACCCTAACCCTAACCCTAACCCTAACGGCGGGGTCAAAGTTAGCGTTGGTCCTAATCTATGAAAGCTCCCTTTTGTTAACTCGTCTATTAATTGACTGTTTATTGAAATAAAAAAATGAAATAAAATGAAACGAAACGAATTTTTTAAAAATCATATTAAAAAAAAAATTTCGATATCAAATCTACCAGAATGAATTTTTTTCTTCATAAACAAGTCAACCATTACATTTTTCGGTATTGGTACAGCTTTTAAACCAGACAAAACCGATTTTTGGCGACACAGAAACACGTAAAAAGCCGGAAAAGGCCGAAGCAAATCAAAACTAGGCTGCTTTACAACATGAAAAAAAAAACAATGTAAGAAAACATTCACTGTATGTTTATTTTTATGAGAATTTATTTATTTTTTGACGAAGAAAATCAATGAAATCTTTTTTATTCACGGAAAAGTTTTTAAAATATTTTTTGATAAATTGTGTTCTTTATTAATAAACTAAAGATTGTAAAGAATATAATCAATGAAACAACGATTTTATCAGATTTGTTTTCGTTTTTTAATTTTTTTTTTAATACTGGTGCAGCTTTTGAACCGATTAAGTTAAGGTTAGTTTAGGGTTGGGTTAAGATATAAACAAAAACAGTTCGTTCTTTGCCTGTTTCGACATTTATTTTCGGTTTAATTGCTTTTCTTCAATTATCGCTTGCCTTCCATTGATTATTGGCGAAGTTTAGATTTCAAACTTTGACTCACAATGTTAATGAACAGTGGGTGTGAATAGCGTTTCTTCGCCGGGTTAAAAAAACACAATTCTTTTTGAAGGGTGTGGGGCAAACACGTCTTTGTCTTCCCCTCGGCAGTTACAGCTACAAAATCAGACAACTCTTCTATTAATTGACTATTAATTGAAATAAAAAATGAAATAAAATGAAACGAAACGAGCTAAAAAACACACAATTCTTTTTGAAGGGTGTGGGGCAAACACGTCTTTGCACCAGATCAGATCTGCACAAACACACCTCGGTTTGGCATTTTTCAAATCATAGCAGCTTGCATACGGGGACTAGGCAATCCCTACAGCTACATATCTAGAAAACGGAGCTGTTAAACCTGACATCGTAATATGGGACAAAAGGGAGAAAGTAGCAACCCTAGTTGAAGTCAGTGTCCCTAATGATGCAGGATTAACAGAGCAGAAAGGGAAAAGATTACGAAATACAAAATAGAAAACAATAATTCAGTGTGAAAATAATCTCATTCTTTTTCTCATCGCACTCGGCGCGGGTCCCCAATTATATACTAGTATGTTAATCGCTCGAATTCGCCGCGGGGTCCATTCCCCTTGTTATAAGGAGTAAGGTGTGTGTGGGGAACCAGCGCTACCGAAAGCGCATTTTTTGATGTCATAATAGGAAAATTTCAACCAAGAAACAAATAAATTCTCTTCTTCTTTACGACGTCATCATCTGTTTTTCTATTCAGTGTACACATTTATTGTTCACCTGTCGTCCAGTACGCACGTACATAAACGAGCTCCACATATTTCTAGTAGTAGATACTGAAGATATATATCTATAGAGAGATATACTAAAATATATACATATATTTATATATTATATATATGGGGCTTTTGAGTTTTTGTTCATAGGATTTACTCCGATGAAACACACACCTATATTTTGTATAAATTATCAGTATACACTTTTAGTTTAAAAAGTTATTTGATATGAAGTTTTTATTGCCGCCATATTTAGTGGCTTAGCTCTTGCAAGTAGCAGAACATCTTTATCTTTGAAATGCAAATTTACAGACGAACAACCCACATTTCATCGAAACCTCATGACAGACCAAGGTAAGCAAATTGAAGTAACGAACATATTATCGCGACATTACAATTTAAGGAAAAAGATCAGTTACATTTTTTTATATGATTTTCTTCGAATTTTTATAATCTTTAAATAACAATTTTCATTATTTAAAATCAAATCCTTCTTTTTGAGATTTCGCAGTTTCCAGATGAGATTTTTTATTTTGTAATTTTTAGTCACTTTTAGTAACTTTGCCGAGTCGAAAACGAGGCTGTCGAGACGAAAACGCGGCTGTATAAACAAAACCTAAAAATCGTGCAAAAAAAATGGAAGGTTGGCAGACGACAACAATATAAGACTATGAATATACGAAAAGAAAAAATTAATATATCTTTATAAAAAAAAATGAAAGAACTATAAATAAACTTTTTTTATTATTGTTTTCGTGGGCAAAATGAAACATTTTATTAGAATTAAAGAAAAAAGATGAGTTAGATTTTTTTTATATGATTTTCTTCGAATTTTCATAATTTTTAAATAATAATTTTTTAAAATCAAATCATTCTATTTGAGATTTCACAGTTTCCAGATGAGATTTTTTTATTTTGGCATTTTTAGTCATTTTTAGTCACTTTGTTTATCACTTTGTCAGGTTTATATAAAAAATGATGGGAAAACTTTCCACTCTTTGTCTCATCTACGTGACTTACACATTATACTTTGTTGGTACTTTCACAGATTAGGACCCACGCTAACTTTGACCCTAACCCTAACGCTAACCCTATCCCCGACTTTGAACCTGACCCTAACCCTAACGACGGGGTCAAAGTTAGCGTGGGTCCTAATCTGTGAAAGTACACTTCGATCGGGCAGGTCGCGGAAACGCCCGAGATCTGGCGAGATGAGACGATACGAAAACGAGGCTGAATCTGTCAACCGCTTATTGGAAGACTTTCAATGAAAAAATACATGAATAAAAAGAAAACAAAAACGAACAAACCGTAACTTATGAACTATAAATAAATATATTTTTATCTTTTGGTGGACCAAATGAACCATTGTTGATCAAATGTTATTTTCAGAGATTTATCACTTTCGTGATTTTCACAATTCAGTAAGTTGGAAAGATAAAACGTAACTTTTTATTTGTTTTGTCATTTTTTCATTAACAAATATTATAAATAAATAGAATTCAAATATGACATTTTCTTTCAAAATTGAATTATATTCATTTATTAGCAATTGTTAATGTTTTAACTCTTTTCAATTAAAGTCAATGACTACACTGCCAATATTGACTTTAATTTACTTTTTCATACTTAAAATTTAAAAAAATACTCTTTTAGCTTTATTTTAAAAGAATTAATGTAATTTATCATAACGACACATGTAAGAAATTCTTACATGTGTCGTAAGAAGGAATTAGTAAATTATTCTTTAAGAATTGATGTAATTAAAAATTACATCATAATTCTTAAAGAATAAATCGAGTAATGTAATTGTTCAAGATTTTAATCGATCATCATGTAAATATAATTAATAAAATTGACGCAGTTCGTAACATAAAAATTGAAAAAAATTAAATATTACTGCAGTTTGAGTCTTCCATACTTTGAGATCTTGTAGCCATATTTTCTGTTTACAATTACAACACAGCGAAGAGATGTCCGGAACCTAACTTTTAATTTTTTATTTGATAATAAAGCAATTTTTAGTAAAAAAAAGAGGTATATTCTTTTGTAATTCACTCTCTCAAGAATTTAATTTAATAATTATCTTTGAAACAGTTCCTTAAAACTGATATTTACCTTTCCAGCGAATTTTAAACATGTTTTATTGAATCTGCAGTTTTAACTGATTTTTTTTTTAGCCGTTTTTATAACATTTTTCATTCTAAATTTTTTTCACACGTAAATATACATTTGTTTCCTTTTAGATATTAACTTAATTCTTTTATCTTTCGGACACAATCAAAAGTTAAACGAAAACTACTTTAAAAATTAAGAAAACACACTTTAAAGAACTATAGTCAGTACAAGCGACGGCCATTTTTGCACATACCTATCTTTTTGGTATTGGTACAGCTTTTGAACCGGACACATCTCGACTAAGTTAGGATTTGCTTAGGGTTGGGTTAAGGTTAAACACAATCGATTTCTGTCCGTTTTGACATTTGATTGGCTCAGCGCTTCAGCATCTCCCGGCTGTTTACGTGAACGACCGGAAGATGCCGAATAAAAAGTCGGTTTTATCAAGTCAAAAAGCTGTACCACTACCAATATTTTTAGTCGAAAGAAAAAGAATAAGTTAATTTTTCCTTCGAAATTTGAAAGCAATTTAGAGGCATTTAAACTGTCCAATAGAAAATCAGTTGTGGCTTGAAAATTATTAGTAAATCCTCATTTGATTAAAATATTGAAAGTTCTTAAAGCTTTATACATACTGTGATGTTTCAAATCACATCCGTTTGGTGAAGTTTTAGATTGGCCCAGAGGGCGCCTTTGTTGTAATTGTTGTTGTTGTTTTGATTATATAAAGAAGAGACTTTAACAGGTCTGAACTCGCTTCAGTCTTGACACTTAGTGAATGGTGCAGACTTAACAATTGGCGACGAGGTAGTAGAAGACAATGCGAGGAAGGGCTTTGGAAGATTAACACCAACATGTGCTGGAAGTTTTTAAGGAAAAAAAAGTAAACACACTCATTGGATGTGGTCAGAGTTCCTAGAAGCATAAAAATAAAAATGGCGTTGGTGGGCACTTTACGGGTATGGAACGATGCTGAGGAGTCCTAGATTAACTACATTGAAAGTGTGGAGTCTTTTTTTATAGCCAATGATATTGAGAGTGAAGGGAAGAAAAAGGCGATTTTATTATCTGTTATTGGTGCAAAACACTATGCTGTGTTAAGAGGTTTAGCATATAATCATCCGGAAAAGAAAACGTTTGATGAACTAGTTGGACTGATGCAGAGACATATTAAACCAGTACCTAATGTGATTCATGAAAGATTCTTGTTCAACACGAGGGATAAAAGGGAGGAATAGTCTATAAGTGACTATGTGGCCGCATTAAGTAAAATGTCCGAACACTACAATTTTGAAGAGAGGGTTGGTGAATACATACAGGACCGCTTAGTCTATGGAATTAAAGATGTGAAAATCCAGGAACGCCTACTAACCGAAAGGGATCTAACGTTGAATCAAGCTATTGAAATAGCAGTGTCAATCGAATCAGCTCGGAAATATTCTATATCAATGCAGGAAACATTTCCCGCTTATGAAAACCCAATACACAAATTACCCTTGAGACGGGAGTGTTACAGATGTGGTAGTACCATACACACGGCAGATAAATGTACATTTAAAAATAGTTAATGTTACAGATGTCATAAGACAGGGTACACCCGCAGAAAGTGCAGGCAGCAACAACGTAAATTCTTTAAAATAGCCAAGAAGAGCGATGCAATGAATGTGGTGGATGAAGACCAGACAGTTGAAAAAGGATTCACTATGGAATGGTTAAATCTGGATGAGAGGGAGGTTCGGCAAGAAGAATTGAATTTATACAATGTTTCTAACTTGTAAACACCACCGGTAAAGGTGGAGCTGTTGTTAAACAAAAAAAAGTGGTCATGGAGGTAGATGCAGGAGCATCTTGTTCGGTCATTAGTCTAAAAAAAATTTAAAGAGCTGGGTAGGATTCAGGATTTAAAAAAAAGCACAGTAAAACTGACGACGTATACTGGTGAAATAGTAAAACCTCAGGGGGCAACAGTTGTAGAGGTATTACACGAAGGACAAGTGAACTGTTTACCACTACTGGTTGTGAAAGGAGAGGTACCAACTCTACTGGGTAGAGATTGAATGAAGAAGTTAAAGCTGGATTGGGAAAGGCTGTTTTGTTTAACAAGGGAGAACCCATCGAGGCTTAAAAAATACTTACAAAATATGATGCCTTATTTAATGGAGAAATGGGATGCCTGAAAGACTTTCAGTTGAATATACCCATTGATAAAGAAGCCAAGCCCAAATTTTGTCGAGCCAGGCCTGTACCTTATGCTTTGAGAGAAGGGGTGGAGAAGGAGTTCTGTATGCGTAGGGGAACATGTGCCGACAAGTCCCCTGCTCCCTTTTTTATGCTTTATGGGGCAAAATATTTAGATGTAACATAGGAAAACATAGAATAACTGTTCATATTTGAGTGTCTTTGCCGAAAAAGGGGATTCATTAGTTGAGATATCGAGGAACCTGAGTCGATAATTTAAGGGCTGTGAATTATTCACGGGTCCGAAAAATCGTAATCAAAACTTCCTCACTCAATCACATCAGTTTCATTTCATTGAATAAAATAGAGTCAATAATCATTTGTTTTTATATTAGAAAATTCAGTGAGAAATGTATGACGTATTAAAATGGTTAAGTTTATAAGTTTGTTTTAAATATGCAGACATTGAAAACGGGGTTCAAACATTGTATGTCGCCTTTAGTGTGCTTATGCGTAAGACAATAAAAGAGTTAATGCATTGTGTATGTGTGTGCGTTGATGTCAGTGTGGCTATGTGTGCGTGAGTTTAGAAGAGGCGTTTTTCAATCTCTGCTACGTTTCTTACAATCTTCCATTTATATTTCTAAATATTATTTTCTCATTAACTCTCGCTAATTCTCCTTAGTGTTTTTAATCTTTCTCTTTTAGTAACGTTTAGCGAGTCAATTTTGAGTTCAATCTCTGCTACGGGGGATGCAAAATGCAGTTAGATATGAAAAGTTCAAGTATGGTAGCATGCAGTGGCAATAATAAAATAACCATTTCTTTATATTTGTGTTGTTATTTATTATTTCTTCTTCCTCTTCATCGTTTACGTTAATGTTATCCTCTCGGATGAATTTGTTGTTGGGTTTGACGGTATCTCAATTGTTGTCGTTTTATGCCGAAACCGTCGTACATGCATGTTTTGTATAGGATTGGTTTGTAGATCAATTGGTTTTGTAGAAGACGCATATATTTGGTAAACACTTTCTATTTTCCTAGTATGTGTAGAGGGTGCGTAAGATATTTGAGTTTTATTATAACAGATATATTATTGGGCAACTAGTCTAAGAGAAGGAAAACAGAATCACTTTCACTAATACATTAGGGAGAGGTATGAATACATATATCCTCCTTTCAGCTATAGATTAAATAGTAGGGTAGACTGTACTCTCAAGCCTAGATTGGGAAACTAGTTTAAGAGATGGAAAACAGCATTACTTTCACTAAAACCTTTAGGAAAGGTATAAATCCATATATCTTCTACATAGCTATGAATTTATATTTTTGGGTTGAAGAGATTAGCTTTGCACAGTTTAATAGATTTTTAATCGTTGCAATTTTATATCGATATGGACATTCGTTTCTATAACTTAAAATGTATGTATTAATAGAGGTAGTTTTTTATATAGGGAGATGTGATGAATGCGTCATTGTTGGAGTCACTGAGGACATAAAAACTGAATTTTGTTATTAACGTTAATCTCATAAATGAATGTAAGTACGGGGTTATTTTGAAAAATGTCTTGTATTTTTTTTTTCATCATTATTGTCTGCTAAAACAAGATCATCAATGCAGCGGGCATAAATGGAGGGTTTAGTAATTATATTAAATATTTTATTTTCGAGGTCAGCCATGTAAAAATTACTGAAGGTCGGTTCGAGAACCGATCCCATAGAAACGCCATCAATTTGGGTATAGACGTTTCCCTTATGTCGTAGAAAGAGACTTCGGTTGTGCAAATTAATAATAACTTTTAAGTGTTTTAGGATCAATTTTTAGTGGATGGAAGGATGGGTTTGTATCTGTTATCAATAATGATATCTATTGTTTTGTGTACTGGAAAATTTGTAAATAACCTTTCAACATCAAGTGAAGCGGTAATTTTATTATCTGTTTTTTTTTGTGGGGAGGGGAGGAGTATCTGTATAAGTTCATGGGTGAATTTTACACTGTATTTACTTGGTATACTGTAGAATCACCCCTGGTCCCTATACTGGATAAGCACCCATAGTCCCTATTCTGCAGAAGGTAAATTACTCGCAGAAAAAATAGAAAGAAACATAAAACAAAAACGCCGCGGAACTTACATACACCAATTTGACCGAAATACTAAATGGACTATTCGGAAAATTGAAAAAAAAGGCTAATCAAGCAAAAATTATGTTTGCATATATATATATATATATATATATATATATATATATATATATATATATATATATATATATTTCTGGTACCTAAGGTACTTAAGCTTTTCTTTTAAAACAATTTTGTTTTTAATGCAACATTAATTCCTATATAATTTTATTTCTAGCTACCATATCGCGGAATGGTTCTTGGGTGTAGCGTTTAGTAGTAGTAGTAGTAGTAGTATTATTATTATTATTATTATTATTATTATTATTATTATTATTATTATTACTACTACTTCTACTAGTACCACTACTACTATTGTTATAATTAATGTTATTTGATATGCAAATTACCATATCACACGGTAGTCTTAAGGATAGTATATTATTATTATTTTTTGATTATTATTATTATTTATTTATGTATATATAAGTGAAATTTTAAGCTGAATTATTTCGACACTTGATTATTGGGGAAATGGTAGTTTGATCAGTACCATTGGAGAGCCATGCATGTTATAACTGTCCTGTTTTTAAATCTCCGAAACAGTTACATGTTAAACAGCTGATGATCCACGTGTTAATACTAGACGCGTAAGGTCTCCTGTTTTTGTTTCACTGTTAGATACTTAATCCCCCTTTTTATTTTATTTACTTACTATTATATATTTTTTATTTATGAATTTTCCAACGAATGTTAAGTCTGCAATATTTTGGATTTAGTTAGTTTCTCTGGAAATTTAAACTGCATTTTCCTTTTTTTTGTCTTTTTGTTTAAAATAACTCATAGCTTCTTTAGACTATATATATATATATATATATATATATATATATGTGTGTGTGTGTGCGTATTTAGACAACTTTTTCTCATTTATGCAAACATTGTTAAAGATTACAGAATTCGTCTGGTGGGGCTTGACCCCCCCCCCCCTGCCCCCCAGTGCCCCGTCCATGGATTTTGTTCTGTGATGCCATCCAGCGTTGCTGAATTTAAATTGCCAACGACTTCCTGGAACAATCCGAAAAACGTTCTCTGCGCGTTTCATCACCGTCTTTTAAAAATTCTCTTCTTTCTCCAGCTTTTTTGTTAATTTACTTTTGACACCTCAGGATAATTCCACGAAGAATCGAAAACGTTCGTAAAACCTATGGAACTTGTATTATTTTTTTTAATTGTAATACAAAAAAGACCATAAAAAATTGAAAAATAAAAAAAGCTATAATTAAACAGACAAATTCTGTTATTTTTAACAATGTTTGCATATATATATATATATATATATATATATATATATATATATATATATATATATTTACTTGTAAATAAATAACATAGGATGAATAGTAGTCGCCAAAAACATTACTACATAATAAAGGATGAATGGCAGTTGCCAAAAAACAGAAAGACGTCATAAAGAATGAATGGTAGTCGCCACAAACAGTACTACATAATAAAGGATGAATTGCAGTTGCCAAAAACATAATCCGGCAGAATAACGAACCATCGCTATTTGGCCGGTCCGGCAAAATGTTTCACGAACGTTTTCAATTCTTCGTCGAATCATCCTCAGATGTCAAAAGTAAATGAACAAAAAATCTGGAGAAATAAGAGAATTGAATTTCTTGGCTTTTTGGCTGAGAGTGTAGTATCCGTTCCGATAGATACTACACCCTATAGACCGGTATCGTCTTGGCCTTCGGGGCTTGATGACGCCGGTTTGTGGGTTTGTCCTGTGCAGTTCTAGGAGGTCCACCCTCCCAGGCTTTGCCTCCCCTCTTTGGGGAGAAGTAAGTTCATTGCTTACTGCCTGAGGCGCTCCTACCGAGGAATGCCAAACGGGGCTGTCTAGGCATTGTTTGTATGCCAGAGTGCTCACTTTCTCGGGCGCTGGTTTTTCAAATCCCACTTTCCCGACCTTTATGCATTGTTCCACGAAGTCGTTGGCGATTTTAAATTCAGCAACGCTGGATGGCATCACAGAACAAAATCGCTTTACGTTAAGCATTTTAAAATGTTACCACTGCTTTCATATGTGATGTTGTTAATTTTAGGTGGTTATGTTTTTATGCAGATAGCTTCGAATATTCGGAATGTATAATTTTAGTGTTATTAACTAGAATGTGTCTTAAATCATTTTGATTTTAATACTTAAAGGACCATAAAAAGGTACAATTAAACAGACGAATTCTGTAATTTTTAACAATGTTTGCATAAATGAGAAAATGCTGCCTAAATACACATACAATATATATATATATATATATATATATACATGAACTTTTAGACATTGCAAGAAACAGAGAATCATTTCCTTGCAGTTAACCAGATTTAATCGAAATGTACAAAATCGATTTGAAATACAAATTTACAGACGAACAACCCACATTTCATCGATTTGAGATTTTAGTTTCCAGATGAGATTTTTTATTTTGTCATTTTTAGTCACTTTGTTAGGTTTATATAAAAAATGATGGCAAAACTTTCCAGTGTTTCTCTCATCTACGTGACTTACACATTATACTTTGTTGGTACTTTCACAGATTAGGACCCACGCTAACTTTGACACTAACACTAACTCTAACGCTAACCCTATCCTCGACTTTTAACCTGACCCTAACCCTAACGATGGGGGGCAAAGTTAGCGTGGGTCCTAATCTGTGAAAGCACCCTTTTGTTAACTCGTCTAATAATTGACTATTTATTTAAATAAAAAATGAAATAAAATGAAACGAAACGAATTTTTAAAAAATCCTATTTAAAAAAAAAATACGATATCAAATCTTCTAGAATGTACTTTTTTCTTCATAAACAAGTCAACCATTACATTTTTCGGTAATGGTACAGCTTTGAAACCAGACAAAACCGATTTTTGGCGACACAGAAACACGTAAAAAACCGGAAAAGGCCGAAGCAAATCAAAACTAGGCTGCTTTACAACATGAAGAAAAGAAAAAAAACAATGTAAGAAAACATTCACTGTATGTTTATTTGGCACTACTCCAGGGTTTGCGCCTAATTTCTGTGACTGCTCGGCAGCAGCGAGCCGACAGCTCACGGAAGCGTCCGAGACCTGCCGAGTCGAAAACGAGGCTGTAAGCAGACGATAACCATTGGAAGGAGACGCTATGGCAAACCGACACAATGAATGCAGGGCTTGGATTTCGTTGCGAGCAGGGACTTTGTTTTCGAGATCAAAGTTGGAGATAGGTATCATCCTAAAGATGATCTACCTGTGGTCCCAGGATATGGCGACAGGGAAAAATCTACAAAAAGAATGCGGCGTACTGTCTGCAACCACACAAGTGGATTGGAAGAATTTTCTGCGGGAGATATGCACCGAACATCTGGCTCGCAACCCTAGACGACTCGGAGGCCCAGGGCATACGGTGGAGATCGACGAGACTGTCTTCAACCGTCGTAAACACAACGTCGGTCGTGTTCTACAGCCGCTCTGGGTCTTCGGGGGGGGGGGGGGGGGTACGACCCCGCAGAGAAGGAGGGTTTCCTGGTGACAGTGCCAAACAGAAATGACGAAACCCTCCTTCCAATAATCAGGCACTACGTCGCCCCTGGGACCACGGTCGTCTCCGATTGTATTTCGTTAAGCCCCCCCCCCCCCCCCCCCCCCCAAAAAAAAACAAACAAAAAAAACAAGCGCTACCTCTCCGGGAAAAGATCCCAAATTCCCCCCACCCCCCAAAAGAAATCTATCAAAAACACAAAAAATGCCTAATTACCAAAAAAAAAAAACGGTTAAAAAATAACAACAAAAAAAACATATTCATCGTCTTATATTGTTGTCTGCCGAGTTTCCATTTTTCTTTTAAATCACGATTTTTGCAGTTTTGTTTATACAACGTCGACGCCAGCCTCGTTTTCGACTCGGCAGGTCTCGGACGCTTCCGTTAGCTGTCGGCTCGCTGCTACCGAGCGGTCACTGAAATTAGGCGCAACCCCTGGAGTAGTACCAAAACATTAACTGAATGTTTATTTTTATGACGATTTATTTATCTTTTTTATTCACGGAAAAGTTTTTAAAATATTTTTCGATAAATTGTGTTTTTTTTTATTAATAAACTAAATATTGTAAAGAATATAATCACTACTGAAACAACGATTTTATTAGATTTTTTTTCGTTTTTTTTTAAAATTCATACTAGTGCAGCGTTTGAACCGAACAAAACCCGATTACGATTTAATTTATTTACAGGTAAAGTTGTCGTCTGCTCTCGCCTTCTGATTGGCTTAACGCGTCGGTATCTCCCGGCTGGTTACGTAACCGGCCGGAAGATGCCGAACAAAAAGTCGGTGTTGTCTAGTTCAAAAGCTGTTCCACTTCCATTTTTTTTAAGTCGAAAAAAAAAACCGAATAAATTAATTTTTCTTTCGAAATTTGAAAGGAATTTAGAAGCATTTAAACTGTCCGATTATTTATCTACCTCCCATAGCAGTAAGATGTGACACAAGGTCAAAAAGTGGGATTTGATAAGTTAGCACACTAGAGGAAGAGCACTTATGACCTTTATAAATTGCCTGGTCAGCCCCGTCGGCATTCCCCGGTAGGGGCGCCTAAGGCGATTAGCAATAAACTAACCTCTTCTCAAAGCCTGGGAGGGTGGGCCTCCTAGAACTGCTCAGGTAAAACCGACAGACCGGCGTTATCAAGCCCCGAAGGTCAAGACGATACCGGTCTGTAGCGTGTAGTATCCATCGGAACAGATACTACACTGTGATCTTAGCCAAAAGAAAGTCATTAGTGGCTTTTGTATTTTTATAGAGAACGACTCGCGTTTCCGTGACTTCGCGTCGTCAACGTTTGGGCAGGTTACGGAAGCGCCCGAGAGTTGCCGAAACTATTAGCCAATCAGGTTGCAGTAGGCAGCCGATATCTTCCTCCTATAGCGGTAAGATGTGACACAAGGTCGGAAAAGTGGGATTTGAAAAACCAGCGCATTCGAGAAAGAAGAGCGCTGTGGCCGTCAAAAAATGCTTGAGCAGCCCCGTGAGTATTCCCCTGCATGGGAGCCTCAGGCGATTAGCAATAAACTAACTCCTTCTCAAAAGGTGAGAAGGTGAAGCCACAATTTTTTTTGAAGGGTGTGGGGCAAACACGTCTTTGCACCAGATCAGATCTGCACAAACTCTCCTCGGTTTGACAATTTAGTAATCGCTCGAATTCCCCGCGGGGTCCATCCCCCTTGTTATAAGGAGTAAGGTGTGTGTGGGGAACAAGCGCTGCCGAAAGCGCATTTTTTGACGTCATAATAGGAAAAATTCAACCAAGAAACAAATAAATTCTCTTCTTCTTTACGACGTCATCATCTGTTTTTCTATTCAGTGTACACATTTATTGTTCAGCTGTCGTCCAATGCGCACGTACATAAACGAGCTCCACATATTTCTAGTAGTAGCTACTTAAGATATATATCTATAGATAGATATACTAAAATATATACATATATTTATATATTATATATATGGGGTTTGTGAGTTTTTGTTCATAGGATTTAATCCGATGAAACACAGAGCTATATTTTTGTATAAATTATCAGTATACACTTTTAGTTTAAAAAGTTATTTAATATGAAGTTTTTATTGCCGCCATATTTAGTGGCTTAACCCTTGCAAGTAGCAGAGCATCTTTTTCTTTGAAATGCAAATTTACAGACGAACAACCCACATTTCATCGAAACCTCATGACAGACCAAGGTAAGCAAATTGAAGTAACGAACATATTATCGCGGCATTACAATTAAAAAAAGATGAGTTTCATTTTTTTATATGATTTTCTTCGAATTTTCATAATCTTTAAATAACATTTTCATTTTTTAAAATCAAATCATTCTATTTGAGATTTCACAGTTTCCAGATGAGATTTTTTTATTTTGTCATTTTTAGTCACTTTGTTTATCACTTTGTTATGTTTATATAAAAAATGATGGGAAAACTTTCCACTGTTTCTCTCATCTACGTGACTTACACGTTATACTTTTGTTGGTAATTTCACAGATTAGGACCCACGCTAACTTTGACCCTAACCCTAACTCTATCCCCGACTTTGAACCTAACCCTAACCCTAACGACGGTGTCAAAGTTAGCGTGGGTCCTAATCTGTGAAAGCACCCTTTTGTTAACTCGTCTATTAATTGGCTATTTATTGAAATAAAAATGAAATAAAATGAAAAGAAACGAATTTTTTAAAATCCTATTTAGAAAAAAATTTCGATATCAAATCTACCAGAATGTATTTTTTTCTTCATAAACAAGTTAACCATTACATTTTTCGGTATTGGTACAGCTTTTAAACCAGACAACACCGATTTTTGGCGACACAGAAACACGTAAAAAGCCGGAAAAGGCCGAAGCAAAACAAATCAGCGTTAAAATCATAACTAGGCTGCTTTGCAACATGAAAAAAAACCAAAAAAACAAAAGAAAACAATGTATGAAAACATTCACTGTATGTTTATTTTTATGACAATTTATTTATTTTTTGACGAAGAAAATTAATGAAATGATTTTTATTCACGGAAAAGTTAAAAAAACATTTTTTGATAAATTGTGTTTTTTTATTGATAAACTAAAGATTGTAAAGAATATAATCAATGAAACAACGATTTTGTCAGATTTGTTTTCGTTTTCAAACTTTTTTATACTGGTGCTGTAAAAAAATTAATTTTTAAACTTTTTATTAAAATGTTACCTCTTTAAATGACTATAAAAAGAAAAAACTAAACGACTGTTCATCTATACGCCTCTTTTTTCCTGGTAACAAATGGGAAAAAGACAGACAAAACTTGCTTGTGAATCAAAGAATCGAAATTTATTTACAAATAAATGGAAGAAAAAAGGTTAAAAAAGAAAATAGGTTGATATGCATATTTGTCCATATGTCATTTAAAAAGAAAACCGGTAACAAACAAAAGTACTCACAGTTCACAATAAATATTCTTTTTTACAGACGTGGAAATTCTCTGGTATATATATTTTATTTTTTTCGCTCATCAGTGGCGATAAAGTTTGACTTACAAATGTTCTTTCATTTTGTTCGGCAAAAGGGGCGCCAAGCAGACGACATTCTTTTCTTCGTGGTTTTTTTTTTACTCAAGTAATAATTTTACAAATATTACTAGAGTATCAAAAACTTATTATTTTCTAACTTAATTAACTTGATTAATTTTTATATTCATTTTTATGAATAATTATTACACCCTTTTTTATATATAAGATGCGAATATTTGGACTGACAAACGAATTCCAATCAAAACTAAACGTTCGATGACTTTTTTCCTTTTCGTCTATCTCTCTGATAGACGAACATTGAATACAATAAAACCTTTTAATATCTTAGTCTTTCTGACTAAATAATAAATATTATCGATCCAATGTCGATATTTTTCAATCAATTCTTTAAAACAATTAGTCCTTCTGACTAAATAACAAATATTATCGATCCAATGTCGATATTTTTCAATCAATTCTTTAAAACAATTAGTCTAAGTAAAATCAACGACTCTTTGTCGTGATTATATTTTTCGATTATAACTTATCGTCATAAGTCTTTTCATAAACAATGGTTTATATTTGAGTTTTGTCAAATACAACCTTGTAATACTAGGACCTCCTTCTAGAATTATAATTAAAATTAGTCATCAACTTAAAACATATTGTCTGTAGTCCAAATTAAATACACATCGAAACTAAGAGATAAATTACTCAAATCCACTACGTTATTTTTAATAAATCTTTTAAATTATTAGTTAAATTAATTTTCGACATAATAATGTCGATTTTACATAAAAGAGAGTTATCTAATTAATTATCGAAGACACAATATTCCAAAGGAAAGAAAATTCTGTCCACGGAGACAAATTAGATGTTAACAAGTCAACATCTCAAATTTATCTGAAGAAAATATCTTCAAAATATTTTAACGAGAATTATGCATTTTAGCCTTGTTTACAATTAGAAACTGACACGTCACTCAAATTGACCAATCAGAAGACGAGCCTGAGTCAATCACAGATTCAATAAAAACTGTCGTCTGCTCTGAACAATTTAGGCGCGGTTGAACCAAAAACTTGAATTCGTTACAAACGAATCTTACAAAAATTATTATTATTATTAAGCGTTTTCAATAAAAATGAAACATGGCCATTCTTTAAAAAATAAATTCTCAAAGTGCAGCTTTTGAACCGAACAAAACTCGATTAAGTTAAGCTTAGTTTAGGCTTGGGTTAAGATATAAACAAAAACAGTTCGTTCTTTGTCTGTTTCGTCATTTATTTTCGGTTTTATTGCTTTTCTTCAATTATCGCTTGCCTGCCATGAATTTTCAGATTTAATTTATTTACAGGTAAAGTTGTCGTCTGCTCTCGCCTTCTGATTGGCTCAACGCGTCAGCATCTCCCGGCTGTTTACGTAAACGTCCGGAAGATGCCGAACAAAAAGTCGGTTTTGTCTGGTTCAACAGCTGTTCCATTCCATTTTTTTAAGTCGAAAAAAAAAAAGAATAAATTAATTTTTCTTTCGAAATTTGAAAGCAATTTAGAAGCATTTAAACTGTCCAATTATTTATCTACCTCCCACAGCAGTAAGATGTGACACAAGGTCGGAAATTGGGATTTGAGAAGTCAGCACCCCAGAGGAAGAGCACTTTAACCTTTAAACATTGTCTGGGCAGCTCCGTCGGCATTCTCCGTTAGGGGCGCCTCAGGCGATTAGCAATAAACTAACCCCTTCTCAAAGGGTAAGAAGGGAAAGCATGGGAGGGTGGACCTCCTAGAACTGCTCAGGTAAAACCGACAGACCGCCGTTATCAAGCCCCGAAGGCCAAGACGATATCAATAGTATGTTAATCGCTCGAATTCCCCACGGGGTCCATTCCCCTTGTTATAAGGAGTAAGGTGTTTGAGGGGAACCAGCGCTAAGATCAAAGTGTAGTATCTGTTCCGATGGATACTGCACGCCTGTGCTGTGCAGTTTTAGGAGGTCCACCCTCCCAGGCTTTGCCTCCCTCTTTGGGGAGGAGTAAGTTTATTGCTTACTGTCTGAGGCGTCCCTACCGGGGAATGCCGACGGGGCTGCCCAGGCAATTTTTAAATGGCCAGATTGCTCACTTCTCGAGCGCTGGCTTTGCAAACCTCACCTTCTCGACCCGATCTTGGGTCACATCTTACTTGTGGGAGTAAGATAAAACTGGCCTTGTGCCTAACTCCTGGGGAGAAGTAAATAAAACCAGTGCTGCTGAAAGCGCATTTTTTGACCTCAGATTTGCTGACGTCATAATAGAAAAAATTCAACCAAGAAACAAATAAATTCTCTTCTTCTTTACGACGTCATCATCTGTTTTTCTATTCAGTGTACACATTTATTGTTCAGCTGTCGTCCAGTACGCACGTACATAAACGAGCTCCACATATTTCTAGTAGTAGATACTGAAGATATATATCTATAGATAGATATACTAAAATATATACATATATTTATATATTATATATATGGGGCTTTTGGGTTTTTGTCTATAGGATTTAATCCGATGAAACACAAACGTATATTTTGTATAAATTATCAGTATACACTTTTAGTTTAAAAAGTTATTTAATATGACATTTTTTATTGCCGCTATATTTAGTGGTTTAACCCTTGCAAGTAGCAGAGCATCTTTTTCTTTGAAATTCAAATTTACAGACGAACAACCCACATTTCATCGAAACCTCATGACAGACCAAGGTAAGCAAATTGAAGTAACGAACATATCGCGGCATTACAATTAAAAAAAGATGAGTTTCATTTTTTATATGATTTTCTTCGAGTTTTCATAATCTTTACATAATAATTTTCATTATTTAAAATCAAATCATTCTATTTGAGATTTCACAGTTTCCAGATGAGATTTTTTTATTTTGTCATTTTTAGTCACTTTTAGTCACTTTGTTTTGTCACTTTTTTAGGTTTATATAAAAATGATGGGAAAACTTTCCACTCTTTCTCTCATCTACGTGGCTTACACGTTATACTTTGTTGGTAATTTCACAGATTAGGACCCACGCTAACTTTGACCCTAACCCTAACTCCTACCCCGATCCTAACTCGACGGTGTCAAAGTTAGCGTGGGTCCTAATCTGTGAAAGCACCCTTCGTACTGTTATAGCTAACGCGCCAGATTTCTGTGACTTCGCGTCGGCAACGATCGGGCAGGTCGCGGAAGCGATCGAGAATTGGCGAGATGAGACGAAAACGAGGCTGAATCTGCCAAGCGCTTGATGGAAGACTTTCAAATAAAAAATACATGGATAAAAAGAAAAAAAATACGGACAAACCGTTGCTGAAGAACTGTAAATAAATATATTTTTATTGTTTGGTGGGCCAAATGAACCATTGTCAATCAAATGTGTAGATGTAAATGTATTGATTTGTTTGTGGAAATGAGGTTGTTTTTTTTAAGGAGGTGGGGGGGGGGGGTAAAAATTTTGTCAATGTTATTTTAACATAAAACAAAGAAAGAAATGAAAATGTTATACTTTTGAATTAGTCCTTCCGGAGATCCGACGACCTAACATGGGGTGGGGTGGGGGGGATTTTGTCAATGTTTTTTTAACATAAAACAAAGAGAGACATGAAAATGTTATCCTTTTGAATTAGTCCTTCCGGAGATTTTACGACCTGACAAAGCTGATAATAATTCATTGTTGTTGCAATAGAATGTGATCATTGTTTTTTTTTCCTTGTCGACTTTTTGCTATAGCCTGCTTGGCGAATGAATGCTGCAATCTGATTGGTTAATACTTCGTCAGCTTTCGGGCGCTTCCTAGACCTGTCCGATCATTACCGACGCGAAGTCACGGAAATCTGGCGCGTCATCTATAACAGTACCGCACCCTTTTAACTCGTCTATTAATTGACTATTTATTGAAATAAAAATGGAATAGAATGAAACGAAACGAATTAAAAAAAAAATCCTATTTAAAAATAATTCCGCAATCAAATCTACCAGAATGCACTTTTTTCTTCGTAAACGAGTCAGCCATTACATTTTTCGGTATTGGTACAGCTTTTAAACCAGACAAAACCGATTTGGGGCAATACAGAAACTCGTAAAAATACTCAAACTTCTATTTCTCTCCTTCTCTCTATAGCCGTCTCTTTATCTTTCTAGCTTTCTCTTCCCTGGTCGCCACATTTCACCGCTACTTACTCATTTTGCCTTTTGCGAAGCTGTTTCTTCCCCACCATTTCTCCTACGTTGCCCAGGGCAAAATATTACATATTTCTATAAAATTATCACCACTGTCTGCGCCTTCTATATAGGTACATATCTCCGCCTCGGTGTGCATAATATATGGGTAAATATGTCCGCCCCGGTGTGCATACTATATAGCTACATATCTCCGCCCTGGTGTTCATACTAAATACGTACCTGTCGCCGCCCCGGTGTGCATACTATATACGTACCTATTGCTGCCACATTGCAGATACTATATAAGTACCTATTGCTGCCCCGGTCTGTATACTACATAAATACCTATGCAACCCCGGTATGCATACTACATAAGTACCTATCGCTGCCCCGGTGCAAATGCTAAATACGTACTTATCGCCGCCCCGGTGCGAATGTTAAATATGTACCTATTGCTGTTTTGGTGCATGCTATATACGTACTCATCGCCGCCCCTGAGCGTATGATAAATATATACCTATCACCGCCCTGGTGCGCATTCTATATACGTACTTATTGTCGCACCTGTGCACATGCTATATACGTTCCTATCGCCACCATATGCACTACTATAAACGTACCTATTTCCAACCCGGTGCACGTACTATATATATACCTATCGCCGCCTCAGTGCGCATACTATATTGTACTTATCGCCGCCTCTGTGTGCATACTATATACTTACCTATCTCTGCAAGGGTGCACATAATATATATGTAACTACCCATCAAAATGTTTACTCTGCCACAAACCTAAGAAATATTATGAGTAAAAAAAAAAAAATTTGGTCCGACTCCCTAAAAAATTGGGCGCGACCCCTAAGATTTTCCCCGACCCCCGCAATCTCTCCCACCAAATTTCTTTTACTCTGCCCCCAACCCTGAGAAATATTTTAATTAAAAAAAAAAATTGGGCCCGACCCCTAAAAAGTTCGGCCCGACCCCTAAAACTTTCCGAGACCCCCTAATCTCTCCAGCCCCCTAACTTTTTTTCACTCTCCCACAACCCTGAGAAATATTTTAAGTTAAAAAAAAAAAAAAATTTGGCCCGACACCTAAAAAGTTCGGCCCACCCCCTAAAATTTTCCCCGACCCCTTAATCTCTTCGCCCCCCCCCCAATTTGTTTTTCGCTCTCCCTAACCCTGAGAAATATTTTAATTTCAAAAGAAAAAAAAAATTTGGCCCCACCCCTAAAAAATTTGGCTCCACCCCTAAAATTTTCTCCGACCCACTAATCTCTCCAGCACCCAACTTTTTTTTCACTCTCCCACAACCCTGAGAAATATTTTAAGTTAAAAAAAAACAAACAAAAAAATTTGGCCCGACCTCTAAAATTTATTCCGACCCCCCTAATCTCTCCAGCCCCCCCCCCCCAACTTTTTTTTCACTATCCCCCAACCCTAAGAAATATTTTAAGTTCGAAAAAAAAAAAAAAAAATTGGGGCCGACCCGTAAAAAATTTTGCCCGACCCCTAAAATTTTCCACGACCCCCTAATCTCTCCAGCCCCCCAACTCGTTTTTCACTCTCCCACAACCCTAAGAAATATTTTAAGTTAAAAAAAAAAATTTGGCCCGACACCTAAAAAGTTCGGCCCAACCCCTAAAACAAACCTCCAATCCTCAATCTCCTCTCACCACTTTGACATAACTGACTACCTCCCACTCTACCGTAAAGACTCTGACAAACATATACACGGGCTAGGAGTTTATGTTCGGAACACCCTCCCCCTGACTAGAGAACATAGGTTTGAATCAGATGACCACGACTACATGTGCTTTAGATTGACTTTACATCACAGCATCAGTCACTTATATTTCTTATACCGCTCCCCGTCGACCCAGGACTGTACTCTGCTAAACTCTGTCTCTGTAAGCATAGATAGAGCACTCTTAATTGACTCGAATGCCCACATACATGTATTTGGGGATTTTAATGCCCACCACCGTGACTGGTTGGGATTCTCCAGCCTTACTGACGCAGCCGGCAACTCTACGTATAATTTCTCCTTAGCTCACTCCCTCTCTCAGACTGTCGATTTTCCGACCCGCATCCCCGATCGAGTAGACCAACAAGCCTCACTTCTAGACCTTTTCTTGACCTCAATGCCCGAGGCTTGTGTGACGAAAGCTCATAGCCCACTCGGGAATTCTGATCACATTGTGCTAATGATACATATCACCCTAAGAAGTCGTGCAAAAGCTGATGAACCGTTGCTCAAAACAACAAGATACTACGAGCGGGCTGATTTGAGTCAATCAGAGATCACATCAGTGACGCCCCATGGAGGGAAACCTTCTCACTCCCTGCCAATCAGTGTGCAAACGAATCAACTGAATGGGTCAAAGCAGGCATTGAAGCCTATGTCCCCATGCGAAAATTCTTTAGCAAGCCTCACTTTCCCCAATGGTTCACCTCGGAATGTGCAGCTGCCATTTCTGAGAGGCAACAAGCATTCCATAAATTTGGCCGCCATAAGTCAGCTACTAATAGAAATAAATTTATAGAGTCAAGAAATACTTGCAAGGCCGTGATAGGTGAAGCAAAGAGAAGGTTTAATGAGTTAACAGAAAAACGCATCCAGTTACAGAAACTAGGTACTCGTGATTTCTGGAAAATCTACAATAATGTAGTGAATAATGGTCAATCAACGATTCCCCAACTATCAAACCACAATGATGTCGCTTGCACGGCCACTGATAAGGCTGAACTACTTGCTCAGCACTTCGCTTCTAACTCTACTTTGGACTCAGATAACCACCCCCTCCCCAAATTCCCATTGCGGACCGAAGCCACACTTGATAACCTGGCCATCATCCCATCCCAGGTTAGAGACATCATAAAAAACCTTGACACCTCCAAAGCTTGTGGGCCTGATCTTATACCCACAATAGTAATAAAGAAATGCTCTACTGAACTGGCCCCTGTCCTCTCCAAACTATACAATAAGTGTCTAGCTGAATCTTGCTTCCCCGATAGCTGGAAAATGGCCTCTGTGGTACCAGTCTACAAGAATTCTGGAAATAGAACCGATCCCCAGAACTATCGCCCAATCAGTCTGCTGCCGATCTTTGCTAAAACCTTTGAATCCTTAATCAATCTAGCGATAGTACGACACTTAGTTAATGCTAAACTTCTTTCTGACCGCCAGTATGGATTTAGACAAGCACGATCTACTGCAGACATTCTAATGGTCATCTCTGAACGCATGTATCATACACTCGACAAGGCAGATGAAGCTAGGGCAGTAGCGCTTGATATATCCAAGGCCTTTGACAAGGTCTGGCATAAAGGGCTCCTCCTGAAAATACGATCATACGGTATTACTGGGCAATTACTTAATATAATTAGATCCTTCCTAGACAAAAGAAAAATCCAGGTTGTCCTCGATGGCCGTTCATCTAAGCAACATGACATAAATGCTGGTGTACCCCAGGGATCTATCCTTGGACCCTTGTTGTTCCTGATCTATATAAACGATCTCCCTGATGGCACAGAGTCTGAGATTGGTTTATTTGCTGATGACACCACCCTTTACTCTCGCCATGTTGGCAAAACCGACGCAATCATATCCGATGCAATGGCTGAATCTTTAGAAAATGACCTCCAGGCTGTAGTGGGTTGGGGTCATAAATGGTTGGTAACTTTTAATGCCGCAAAGACAAAACTCATTTCCTTCAATAACTACAAGGAACCTTTTCAACCACCGATTGTCATGGTAAATAACACCCTACCTGAGAGTTCATCATTCAAACTCCTCGGCCTAACCTTCACAGGTAACATGAATTGGAACAAATACATTGAAGACATTGCCAAGGCTGCCGCAAAGAAGGTTGGCTTCCTCTACCGTGCTAGTAAACTCCTCACACCTTACATTATCCTGTATCTCTACAAAGCCACCATCCGCCCATGCATGGATTATTGTTGTCACATCTGGGCTGGTGCATCATCTACTAGTCTCTCTCTCCTTGACAAGGTCCAAAAAAGAATCGCCAACCTAATAGGTCCCTCACTGTCAGCCAAGCTCCAGCCTCTGTCCCATCGCCGCAATGTAGCATCCTTGGGCTTGTTTTACAAATACTTCAATGTATTATGCTCCGATGAATTGGCTACTCTGGTGCCCCCTCGACGTAAATTCACTAGACTAACTCGACAATCAACTAAATCTCATTACTTCACTGTGAAGGTCCCCAGATGTCGGGGAGCCTTCTACTCAAATAACTTCTTTCCTCGTACTGCTGGCCTCTGGAACTCCCTCCCTGCCCCCTGTTTCCCCAACAGTACAGACATGCAGAAATAAACAGACACCTCGCTGCGTTGATCCCAATGTTGGTTGACCGTCCCCTACCTTCTCCCCTTTTCTTTTTCTCAGTAGCCCTTTACGTCTACAGTGGCGGCCTGCCTTGTTTAGGGTGAACTATGTTAAAAAAAAAAACCTCCCCGACCCCTTAATCTCTCCGCCCACCCCCAATTTGTTTTTCGCTCTCCCCAACACTGAGAAATATTTTAAGTAAAAAAAAAATAATAATAATTTGGCCGGACCCCCTAAAAAATTTGGCACCACCCCACAAAAAATGTTTACCCTCCACCCCAAAGCCCCCTTCAAAAAAATGTTTACGCTCCACCCCCATCTAGCCCTCAAAATGTTTACTCTACGACAAACCTAAGAAATAGTTTAAGACAAAAAAAAATAAATTTGGTCCGACACCCTTAAAAATTGGGCGCGACCCCTAACATTTTCCCCGAACCGCTACAATATCTCCAACCTAACCCCCACCAAACTTTTTTAACTCAAACCCAAACATGAGAAATATATCAATTAAAAAAAAAAAAATTTGCTCCGACCCCCTGAAAAGTTTTGCTTGACCCCTGAAAACTTCCCCGACCCCCAATCTCTCCAGCCCCGCTTCAACTTTTTTTACTCTCCCCAAACACTGAGAAATATTTTGCCCGACCCCTAAAAGGTTTAGTCGGACCCCTAGAATTTCCCCTACCTCCTCCCCCATCTCTCTAACCCCACCCTCCGTATTTTTTTTAACTCTCCCCCAACCCTGAGAAATACTTTAAGTTAACAGAAAAAAAAGAAAAAAATTTAGCCCGACCCCTGCAATTTTGACCTAAACCCTGAAAATTTTCTCGCCCCCAATCTCTCCCGCCAAATTATTTTTTTACTCTCCTCAAACCTGAGAAATATTTAAGGTTCAAAAAAAAAAAAGAAAAAATTTGGCCCCACCGCTAAAAAGTTTAGCGCGACACCTAAAATTTTCTCCGACCCCTCAATCAACCAAGTCTCCACCCAACTCGTTTTTCACTCTCCCCCAACCCTAAGTTAAAAAAAAATAATAAAAAATTTGGCCCGACCCCTAAAAAGTTCGGCCCGGCACCTAAAATTTTCCCCGACACCTTAATCTCTCCAGCTCTCTCCCCAACTTTTTTTCACTCTGCGACAACCCTGAGAAGAATTTTAAGTTAAAAAAAAAAGAAAAAAATTTGGCCAGACCCCTAAAATGTTCGGTCCGACCCTTAAAATTTTTCCCATCCCGCAATCTCTTCAGTCCCCCAACTCGTTTTTCACTCTCCCCCAACCCTGACAAGTATTTAAAGTTAAAAAGAAAAAGAAAAAAATTTGGCCTGACCCCCTAATCTCTTTAGCACCCCCTAACTTTTTTTTCACTCTGCCACAACCCTGAGAATTATTTTAAGTTCAAAAAAAAAAAATATTTTGCCGGACCCTTAAAAAGTTTAGCCGAAACCTAAAATTATCCTCGACCCCCTGATCTCTCCAGCCCCCAACTCGTTTTTCACTCTCCCCCAACCCTAAGAAATATTTTCAGTTAAAAAAAAAGAAAGAAAAAATTTGGGCCGACCCCTAAAAAGTTCGACCCGGCCCCTAAAATTATCCCTGACCCTTCAATCTCTCCAGTACCTCCCCCAACTTGTTTTTTACTCTCCTCCAACCTGAGAAACATTTTAAGTTCAAATAAAAAAAACAAATTTTGCCCGACCCCTAAAAAATTTGGGGCGACCCCTAAAATTTTTCCCGACCACCTAAACTCTCCAGCCCCAACTTTATTTTCACTCTCCCACAACCCTGAGAAATATTTTAAGTTAAAAAAAGAAAGAAAAAAATTTGGCCCGACCCCTAAAAATTTCGGCCCGAACCCTAAAATTTTTCCTCCAGTACCTCCCCCAACTTGTTTTTTTTCACTCCCTCCAACCCTGAGAAGTATTTTAAGTTAAAAAAAAGTTTTAAAAAAAAAGAAAGAAAAAATTTGGGCCGACCCCTAAAAAGGTCGGCCCGGCCCCTAAAATTTTCTCCGACCCCTCAATCTCTCAAGTACCTCCTCCAACTTGTTTTTCACTCTCCCCCAACCTGAGATATATTTTAAGTTCAAATAAAAAACAAATTTTGCCCGACCCCTAAAAAATTTGGGGCGACCCCTAAAATTTTCCCCGACCCCCTAAACTCTCTAGCCCCCCAACTTTATTTTCACTCTCCCACAACCCTGAGAAATATTTTAAGTTAAAAAAAAGAAAGAAAAAAATTTGGCCCGACCCCTACAAATTTTGGCCCGACCCCTAAAATTTTCCCTCCAGTACTTCCCCCAACTTTTTTTTTTCACTCTCCCCCAACCCGGAAGAGTATTTGTAGGTCAAAAAAAAGAAAGAAAAAAATTTGGCCCGACCCCTTAAAAGTTCGAACCGACCCCTAAAATATTCCCTCAACCACCTGATCTCTTCAGCCCCTCCAACTTTTTTTTACCTCTCCCACAACCCTGAGTAATATTTTAAGTTAAAAAAAGAAAATATTTGGCCCAACACCTAAAAAATTTTGCCCGACCCCTAAAATTTTCCCTGACCCCCTAAATTCTCCAGCCCCGACTTTTTTTCACTCTTCCCCACCCCTGAGAAAAGTTTTAAGTTAAAAAAAAAGAAAAAAATTTGGCCTGACTCCTAAAATGTTCGGCCCGACCCTTAAAATTTTCCCATCCCGCAATCTCTTCAGTCCCCCAACTCGTTTTTCACTCTCCCCCAACCCTGACAAGTATTTTAAGTTCCAAAAAAAAGAGAAAAATTTGGCCTTACCCCCTAATCTCTCGAGCACCCCTAACTTTTTTTTCACTCTGCCACAGCCCTGAGAATTATTTTAAGTTTTAAAAAAAAATTTTTTGCCGGACCCCTAAAAAGTTTGTCCCGACCCCTAAAATTTTCCCCGACCCCCTAATCTCTCCAGCTCTCTCCCGAACTTTTTTTCAATCTCCCACAACCCTGAGAAGTATTTTAAGTTAAAAAAAAAAAATTTGGCCCGACTCCTAAAAAGTTCGGCCCGATACCTAAAATTTTCCCCGACCCCTTAATCTCTCCAGCTCTCTCCCCAGCTTTTTTTCACTCTGCCACAACCCTGAGAAATATTTGAAGTTAAAAAAAAAATAATAAAAAATTTTGCCCGACACCTAAAAAATGTGGTCCGACCACTAAAATTTTCCCCAACCACCTTATCTCTTTAGCCCCTACCAACTTTTTTACCTCTCCCACAACCCTGAGAAATATTTTGAGTTAAGAAAAAAATTTATGCCCGACCCCTAAAAAATTCAACACGACCTCTAAAATATTTCCCGACCCTCTAATCTCTCCAGCCCCCAACTTTGTTTTCACTCTATACATCCCTGAGACATATTTTAAGTTAAAAAAAAAAAAATTTGGCTCGACCCCTAAAAAGTTCAGCCCAAAACCTAAAATTGTCCCCGACCCCCTAATCTCTCCAGCCCTCCAATTTTTTTTTCACTCTCCCACAACGCTGATCAATATTTTAAGTTACTTCCAAAAAAGCAATTTTGCCTGATCCCTAAAAAATTGGGCCCGACACCTAAGATCTTCCCGACCCCCTAATCTCTCCAGCCCCCCTAACTTTTTTCACGCTACCACTACCTAGAGAAATATTTTAAGTTAAAAAAATAAATTTGGCCCGACCCCTAAAAAGGTCGGCCCAACACCTAAAATTTCACCCGACCCCTTAATCTCTCCAGCTTACTCCCAAACTTTTTTTTAACTCTGCCACAACCCTGACAAATATTTTAAGTTAAAAAAAAATAATAAGAACAGTTAAAAAAAAATAATAAGAACATTTTGCCCGACACCTAAAAGATGTGGTCCGACCCCTAAAATTTTCCCCAACAACCTTATCCCTTCAGCCCCTCCAACTTTTTTTACCCCCCAAAACCATGAGAAATATTTTAAGTTAAAAAAAAAAGAAAAATAATTTGGCCCAACCCCTAAAAAATTTTGCCCGACCCCTAAAATTTTCCCTGACCCCCTAATCTCTCCAGTCCGACTTTTTTTTTCACTCTCCCCAACCCTGAAAAGAATTTTAAGTTAAAAAAAAAAGAAAAAAATTTGGCCTGACCCCTAAAATGTTCGGCCCGACCCCTAAAATTTTTCCCATCCCGTAATCTCTTCAGTCCCCCAACTCGTTTTTCACTCTCCCCTAACCCTGACAAGTATTTTAAGTTAAAAAAACAAAGAAAAAAATTTGGCCTGACCCCCTAATCTCTAAGTTAAAAAAAAAAAATTTTGCCGGACCCCTAAAAAGTTCGGGCCGAAACTTAAAATTTTCTCCGACCCCCTAATCACTCCAGCCCTCCCCTGAAAACTTTTTTCACTCTCCTACAAGCCTGTGAAATATTTTAAGTTAAAAAAGAAAGAAAAAAATTTGGCCCGACCCCTAAAAAGTTCGGCCTGACCCCTTAAATTTTGCCCACCCCGCAATCTCTTTAGCCCCACGAACTCGTTTTTCACTCTTCCCCAACCCTGAGAAATATTTTTGGTTAAAAAAAAAAAAATTTTTGCCCGACCACTAAAAGATTCAACCCGACCCCTAAAATTTTCCCCGACTCCTCAATCTCTTCAGCGCCTCCTCTACTCGTTTTTCAATCTCCTCAACCCTGGGAAATAGTTCAAAAAGTAATCTAATAAAACATTATGCCCGATCAATAAAAAATTTGACCGGACCCCTAAAATTTTCACCGACCCCCTAATCTCTACAGCCCCCCCAACTTTTTTTCACTCTCCCACAACCCTGAGTAATATTTTAAGTTAAAAAATAAATTTTTGCCCAACGCCTTAAAAGTTTGGCCCGACCCCTAAAATTTTCCTCGATCCCCTAATTTCTCCAGCCCCCCAACTTTTTTTTCACTCTCCCAAAACTCTGAGAAATATTTTAAGTTAAAAAATAGAACAAAATTTTCCCCGACCCCTAAAAAGTTCGGCCCGACCCCTAACATTTTCCCCGACCCCTCAATCTCTTCAGCCCCCCAACTCGTTTTTCACTCTGCCCCAACCCTAAGAAATATTTTAAGTTAAAAAAAAAGAAAGAAAAAATTTGGGCCGACCCCTAAAAAGTTCGGCCCGGCCCCTAAAATTATCCCTGACCCTTCAATCTCTCCAGTACCTCCCCCAACTTGTTTTTTACTCTCCTCCAACCTGAGAAACATTTTAAGTTCAAATAAAAAAAACAAATTTTGCCCGACCCCTAAAAAATTTGGGGCGACCCCTAAAATTTTTCCCGACCACCTAAACTCTCCAGCCCCAACTTTATTTTCACTCTCCCACAACCCTGAGAAATATTTTAAGTTAAAAAAAAGTAAGAAAAAAATTTGGCCCGACTCCTAAAAAGTTCGGCCCAAACCCTAAAATTTTTCCTACAGTACCTCCCCAACTTGTTTTTTTTTCACTCCTTCCCAAACCTGAGAAGTATTTTAAGTTCAAAAAAAAGAAAGAAAAAAATTTGACCCGACCCCTCAAAAGTTTGAACCGACCCCTAAAATTTTCCCTCAACCACCTTATCTCTTCAGCCCCTCCAACTTTTTTTTACCTCTCCCACAACCCTTAAAAATATTTTAAGTTAAAAAAAAAGCAAAAAATTTTGCCCCCCACCTTAAAAAATTTTGCCCGACTCCTAAAATTTTCCCTGACTCTCTAATCTCTCCAGCCCCGACTTTTTTTTTACTCTCCCCCAACCCTAAGAAGAATTTTAAGTTAAAAAAAAAGAAAAAAATTTGGCCGAACCACTTAAAAATTTCGCCCGACCCATAAAATTTTCCCTTACCCCCTAAATTCTCCAGCCCCGACTTTTTTCACTCTCCCCCAACCCTAAGAAGAATTTGAAGTTAAAAAAAATAAAAAAAATTGGCCTGAACCCTAAAATGTTCGGCCCGAGCCTTAAAATGTTTCCCATCCCGAAATCTCTTCAGTTCCCCAACTCGTTTTTCACTCTCCCCCAACCCTGACAAGTATTTTAAGTTAAAAAAAAAGAAAAAAATTTGGCCTGACCCCCAAATATCTCCTGCACCCCCTAACTTTTTTTCACTCTGCCACAACCCTGAGAAATAAAAAAAGTTCAAATAAAAAAAACAAATTTTGCCCGATCCCTAAAAAATTTGGGGCGACCCCTAAAATTTTCCTCTACCCCTAAACTCTCCAGCCCCCAACTTTGTTTTCACTCTCCCACAACTCTGAGAAATATTTTAAGTTAAAAAAAAGAAAGAAAAAAATTTGGCCCGACCCCTAAAAAGTTCGGCCCGAACCTAAAAATTTCCCTCCAGTCCCTCCCCCAACTTGTTTGTTTTCACTCTCCCCCAACCCTGAGAAGTATTTAAGTTAAAAAAAAAGAAAGTAAAAAATTTGGCCCGACCCTATAAAAGTTCGAACCGCCCCTTAAGATTTTCACTCAACCACCTTATCTCTTCAGCCCCTCCAACTTTTGTTTTACCTCTCCCACAACCCTAAGTAATATTTTAAGTTAAAAAAGAAAAAAATTTGGCTCAACCCTTAAAAATTTTTGCCCGACCCCTAAAATTTTCCCTGACCACCTAAATTCTCCAGCCCTGACTTTTTTTCACTTCCCCCCAACCCTGAGAAGACCTTTATGTTCAAAAAAAGAAAAAAATTTGGCCTGACCCCTAAAATGTTCGGCCCGACCCTTAAAATTGTTCCCATCCCGCAATCTCTTCAGTCCCCCAACTCGTTTTTCACTCTCCTCCAACCCTTACAAGAATTCACTCCTCCACAAGCTTGTGAAATATTTTAAGTTAAAAAAAAACAGAAAAAAATTTGGCCCGACCCCTAAAAAGTTTGTCTCGACCCCTAAAATTTTCCCCGACCCCCTGATCTCTCCAGCTCTCTCCCCAACTTTTTTTTCAATCTCCCACAACCCTGAGAAGTATTTAAGTTCAAAAAAAAAAAATTTGGCCCGACTCCTAAAATTTTCCCTCAACCACCTTATCTCTTCAGCCTCTCCAACATTTTTTTTACCTCTCCCACAACCCTGAGTAATATTTTAAGTTAAAAAAAAAGAAAAAAATTTGGCCGAACCCCTAAAAAATTTTGCCTGACCCCTAAAATTTTCCCTTACCTCCTAAATTCTCCAGCCCCGACTTTTTTTTCACTCTCTCCCAACCCTGAGAAGTATTTTAAGTTAAAAACAAAGAAAAAAATTTGACCCGACCTCTTAAAAGTTCGAACCAACCCTAAAATTTTTGCCTCAACCACCTTATCTCTTCAGCCCCTCCAACTTTTTTTTACCTCCCCCACAACCCTGAGTAATATTTTAAGTTAAAAAAAGAAAATATTTGGCCCAACCCTTAAAAAATTTTGCCCGACCCCTAAAATCTTCCCTGACTCCCTAATTTCTCCAGCCCCGACTTTTTTTTCACTCTCCCCCAACCCTGAGAAGAATTTTAAGTTAAAAAAAGGAAAATATTTGGCCTGACCCCTAAAAAATTCAACCCGACCTCTAAAATATTTCCCGACCCCCTAGTCTCTCCAGGCCTCCCAACTTTGTTTTCACTCTCTCACATCCCTGAGAAATATTTTAAGTTAAAACAAAATTTGGTCTGACCCCTAAATAGTTCGGCCGACACCTATTTTAAGTTAAAAATTTGGCCTGACCCCTAAAAAATTCAACCCGACCCCTAAAATTTTCCCCGACCCCTCAATCTCTCCAGACCCCCCAACGTTTTTTTCACTCTCCCACAACCCTGATCTATATTTTAAGTTGCCCCCAAAAAAGCAATTTTGCCTGATCCCTAAAAAAATAGACCCGACCCCTAAGATCGTCCCAGACCCCCTAATCTTTCCAGCCCTCCTAACTTTTTTCACGCTCCCACAACCAAGAGAAATATTTTAAGTTAAAAAATAAATTTGGCACGACCCCTAAAAAGTTCGGCTCAACACCTAAAGTTTCACCCGACCCCTTAATCTCTCCAGCTAACTCCCCAACTTTTTTTCACTCTGCCACAACCCTTAGAAATATTTTAATTTAAAAAAAATAATAAATTTTTTTTGCCCGACACCTAAAAAATGTGGTCCGACCCCTACAATTTTCTCCAACCACTTTATCTCTTTAGCCCCTCCAACTTTTTTTACCTTTCCTACAACCATGAGAAATAGTTTAAGTTAAGAAATAAAATAAAAATTTGGCCCGACCCCTAAAATATTTCCCGACCCCCTAATCTCTCCAGCCCCAACTTTGTTTTCACTCTCTCACATCCCTGAGAAATATTTTAAGTTAAAAAAAAATTTGGTCTGACCCCTAAAAAGTTCGGCCCGACACCTAAAATTTTCCCCGACCCCTCAATCTCTCCAGCTCTCTCCCCAACTTTTTTTCACTCTGCCACAAATGTGGCCCGACCTCTAAAATTTTCCCCGACCCCCCTAATCTCTCAAGCCCCCCAATTTTGTTTTCACTCTCTCACATCCCTGTAAAATATTTTACGTTAAAAAAAAATTTGTCCCGCCCCTAAAAAGTTATGCCCGACCCCTAAAATTTTCCCCGACCAATTAATCTCTCCAGCCCCCAACTTTTCTCACTCTCCCACAACCTTGAGAAATATTTTAAGTTCCCCCAAAAAGCAATTTGGCCCGACCCTTAAAAATTTGGGCCCGACCCCTAAGATTTTCCCCGACCCCCTAATCTCTCCAGCCCTCAACCCTGAGAAATATTTTAAGCTCAAAAAAAAAAAATTTGGCCGGACCCCTAAAAAGTTCGGCCCGAACCCTAAAATTTTCCCTCGAGTACCTCCCGTAACTTATTTGTTTTCACTCTCCCCAACCCTGAGAAGTATTTAAAGTTCAAAAAATAAATAAAGAAAAAAGTTCGGCCCGACCACTAAAATTTTTCCCGACCTCTCAATCTCTCCAGTACCTCCCCCAACTTGTTTTCACTCTCCCCCAACCCTGACAAGTATTTTAAGTTAAAAAAAAATAAAAAAAAATTGCCTGACCCCTAAACAATTTTGCCCGACCCCCAAAAATTTGACCCGACCCCTAAAATTTACCCTGATCCCCTTATCTCTCCAGCCCTCCCAACGTTTTTTCACTTTCCCACAACCCTGAGAAATATTTTAAGTAAAAAAAAAAAGAACAAAATTTTGCCCGACCCCTTTAAAGTTCGGCCCGACACCTAAAATTTTTCTCCGATCCCCTAATCTCTCCAGCCCCCCAACTTTTTTTCACTCTCCCACAACCCTGAGAAGTATTTTAAGTTAAAAAAGAAAAATTTGGCCCGACCCCTAAAAAGTTTTGCCCGACCACTAAAATTATTTCCGACCTCTCAATTTTTCCAGCCAGATCGTTTTTGACTCTCCCCCAACCGTAAGAAATATTTTAAGTTAAAAAATTTTATTTTTAAAATTTGCCCGACCCGTAAAAATTTGGCCCGACCCCTAAAATTTTCACTGATCCCCTACACTCTTCAGCCCCCCAACTTCTTTTCATACTCCTACAACTCTGAGAAATATTTTAAGTTAAAAAAAAAAATTGGCCCGACCCCTAAAAAGTTCGGCCCGACTCCTAAAATTTTACCTGACCCCCTGATCTCTCCAGCCCCTAGCTTTTTTTTCACTCTCCCACAACCCTGAGAAATATTTTAAGTTCAAAAGAAAAATTTTGCCTGACCCCAAAAAAATGTGGCCCGACCTCTAAAATTTTCTCCGACCCCTTAATCTCTCCAGCTTTCCCCAATCTTTTTTTCACTCTCCAACAATCTTGAGAAAAAAAAAACAATTTGGCCAGACCCCTAAAATTTTCCCCGACCCCTTAATCTCCCCAACCCCCTCCACAACTTTTTTTTCACTCTCCCACAACCTGAGAAATGTTTTAAGTTCAAAAAAAGAAAAAAAATTTTTGCCCGACCCATAAAAAATTTGGGCCGACCCCTAAAATTTTCCACGAACCCTTAATCTTTCAAGACCCCTCACAAACTTTTTATTAACTCTCCCACAACCCTGAGAAATATTTAAAATAAAAAAATAAAAAATTTGGCCATACTCCTAAAATTTTCCCCGACACACATATCTCTCGTGCCCCCCCCCCAACTTTTTTTTAAACTCTCTCACAACCCTGAGAAATATTTAAAATAAAAAAATAAAAAAATTGGCCATACTCCTAAAATTTTGTCCGACACCCATATCTCTCGTGCCCCCCCCCAACTTTTTTTAAAACTCTCTCACAACCCTGAGAAATATTTTAAGTTAATTCTGCGGCTTTATCAGCCAATGCCAAAGTTAAGAAATATATTTAAGTATCCATTTATAATGGAGATTATGTATCGGTCTCTCTGTCAGTCTGTCTGTCTGTCTGAAGCCGAAACTATATATATTTACTTGTAAATAAAAAACATACTACATAGTAAAAGATGAATAACAGTTGCCAAAAAACAGTACGACATCATAAAAGTTAAATGGTAGTCGCCAAAATCAGTACTACATATTAAAGGATGAATGGCAGTTGCCAAAAAACGTACAACGTCATAAAGGATGAATGGCAGTTATCAAAAACAGTACAACGCCATTAAGAGTGAATGGCAGGGGCCCGAAAAATGTAGAACGTAATAAAGGATGAATAACAGTTGCCAAAAAACAGTACAACGCCATAAAGGATGAATGGCAGTTGCCAAGAAAACAGTACGACGTCATAAAGGATGAATGACAGTTGCCAAAATAACAGTACAACGTAATAAAAGATGATTGGCAGTTGCCTAAACGAACGTACAACGTCAACAAGGATGCCTGGTAGTTGCCAAAAAAACAGTACAACGTAATAAAGGATGAATGGCAGTAGTACAAATCACAGTACAACGTAATAAAGGATGAATGGCAGTTGCCAAAAAACAGTACAACGACATGAAAGATGAATGCCAAAAACCAGTACGACGTCATAAACGATGAATGACAGTTGCCAAAAGAACAGTACGACGTCATCAAGGACGAATGGCAGTTGCCAAAAAACGTACAACGTAATAAAAGATGAATGGCAGTTTCCAAAATACAGTATAACATCAAACAGAATGAATAGCAGTGGGTAAAAAAACGTACAAAGTCATAAAGGATGAATGGCAGTTGCCAAAAAATAGTACAACGTCATAAAAGATGAATGGCAGTTGCCTAAAAAAATTACAACGTCATAAAGTATAAATGGCAGTTGCCGAAAAACAGTACGACGTCATTAAGGATGAATGGCCGTTGCCAAAATACAGTACAACGTCATAGATGATTTAAAGTCATTAAGAATGAATGGCCGTTGCCAAAATACAGTACAACGTCATAAAGGATGAATTTAAGTTGCCAAAGAAACAGTTCAACGTGATAAAATATGAAAGGCAGTTGTCAAAAAACAGTACGACGTAATAAAGGATAAATGACAGTTGCAAAAATACAGTACAACGTCACAAAGGATAAATGGCAGTTGCCAAAAAACAGTAGAGCATCATAAAGGATGAATGGCAGTTGCCAAAAAACAGTACGACGTCACAAAGTGAGGAATGGCAGTTGCCAAAAAACAGTACGACGTCATTAAGGACGAATGGCATTTCCTAAAAAACGTACAACTTCATAAGAAATGAATAACAGTTGCCATAAAACGTACAACGTCATAAAGGATGGATGGCAGTTGCCAAAAAACAGTACAACGTCATAAAGGATGAATGGCAGTTACCAAAAAACGTACAACTTAATCAGTAATGAATCACAGTTGCCAAAAAACGTACAACGTCATAAAAGATGAATCGCAGTTTTCAAAAAACAATCAGAACGTCATAAATAATGAATGGCAGTTGCCAAAAAAGAGTACGACGTCATAAAAGATGAATGGCAGTTGCCAAAAAAGCACAACGTCATAAAAGATAAATGGCAGTTGCTAAAACACGGTACGACGTCATAAAGGATGAATGGCAATTGCCAAAAAACAGTACGACGTCATAAATGATTAATAGCAGTTGCCAAAAAAAAGTACGACGTCATAAATGATGAATAGCACTTGCCAAAAAACGTACAACGTCATAAAGGATAGATGGCAGTTGCCAAAAATCAGTACAACGTCATAAAAGATGAATGGCAGTAGCCAAAACAGTACACCGTCATGAAGGATGTATGGCAGTTGCTAAAAAGAGTACGACGTCATAAAGGAAGAATGACAGTTGCCCAAAAACAGTGCGACGTCATAAAAGATGAATGGCAGTTGCCATAAAATAGTACAACGTGATAAAGGATGAATGGCAGTTTTCAAAAAACCGTCACAACGTCATAAAGGATGAATGGCAGTTGCCAAACAAGAGTACGACGTCATAAAGGATGAATGGCAGTTGCAAAAACGTACAACGTCATAAAAGAATGAATGGCAGTTGTCAAAAAACGTACAACATCATGAACGTCATGGCAGTTGCCAAAAACAGTACGACGTAATAAAGGATGAATGGCAGTTGCACCAAAAACAGTACGACGTCATAAAAGAATGAATGGCAGTTGCCAAAAAACGTACAACATTATAACGGATGAATAGCAGTTGCCAAAAAAACGTACAACTTCATAAAAACTTGCCAAAAAACGTACAACGTCACCAAAGAGGAATGGCAGTTGCTAAAAAACAGTACGACGTCATAAAAGATGAGGGGCAGTTTTATAAACAGTCACAACGTCATAAAGTATGAATGGCAGTTGCCAAAAAACAGTACGACGTCATAAAGGATGAATGGCAGTTGCCAAAAAACGTACAACGTCATAAAAGATAAATGCCAGTTGCCAAAAAAACCTACAACGTCATGAATGAGGGATGGCAGTTTCTAAAAAACAGTACGACGTCATAAAGGATGAATAGCAATTGCCAAAAAACGTACCACGTAATCAAGGATGAATGGCAGCTGCCAAAAACAGTACGACGTCATAAAGGATGACTGACAGTTACCAAAAACAGTACGACGTCATAAAGGATGAATGGCAGTTGCCAAAAAACGTACAACGTCATAAACGATGAATGGCAGTTGCTAAAAAACGCACAACGTCATAAAGGATTAAATGGCAGTTGCTAAAAAACAGTACGAAGTCATAAAGGATGAATAGCAGTTGCCACAAACCGTACGACGTCATAAAGGATGAATAGCAGTTGCCAAAAACAGTACGACGTCATAAAAGATGGATGGGAGTTGCCAAAAACAGTACGACGTCATAAAAGATGAATGGTAGTTGCCAAAAAAACGTACAAAGTCATAAAGGATGAATGGCAGTTGCCAAAAAAAGTAGCCAATAAAACGTACAACGTCATAAAGAAGGAATGGCAGTCCCTAAAAAACAGTACGACGTCGTCATAAAGTATGAATGGCAGTTGCCAAAAACAGTACGACGTCATAAAGAATGAATGGTTGTATCCAGTCACAGTACGACGTTATAAAGGATGAATGGTAGTTGCAGAAAACGTACAACGACATAAAGGATGAATGGCAGTTGCGAAAAAACAGTACAACGATGTGAAAGATGAATGCCAAAAACCAGTACGACGTCATAAACGATGAATGACAGTTGCCAAAAAACAGTACGACGTCATCAAGAATGAATGGCAGTTGCTAAAAAACGTACAACGTAATAAAAGATGACTCGCAGTTTCCAAAAAACAGTACAACGTCATCAAAAAATAAATAGCAATTGGTAACAAAACGTAAAAAGTCATAAAGGATGAATGGCAGTTGCCAAAAAACAGAACGTCATAAAAGATGAATGGCAGTTGCCTAAAAAAATTACAACGTCATAAAGTATGAATGGCAGTTGCCGAAAAACAGTACGACGTCCTTAAGGATGTATGGCCGTTGCCAAAATACAGTACAACGTCATAAATGATGAATTTAAGTTGCCAAAAAACAGTACAACGGTATAAAATATGAATGGCAGTTGTAAAAAAAACGTACGACGTAATAAAAGATAAATGGCAGTTGCAAAAATACAGTACAACGTCATAAACGATAAATGGCTGTTGTCAAAAAACAGAAGAACACCATAAAGGAACAATGGCAGTGGCCAAAAAACAGTACGACGTCATAAAAGATAAATAACAGTTGCCATAAAACGTACAACGTCATCAAGGATGGATGGCAGTTGCCAAATAACAGTACAACGTCATAAAGAATGAATGGCAGTTGCCAAAAAACGTAAAACTCCATAAGGAAGGAATAACAGTTACCAAAAAACGTACAACGTCATAAGGGATGAATGGCAGTTTTCAAAAAACAATCAGAACGTCATAAAGAATGAATGGAAGTTGCCAAAGAAGAGTGCGACGTCATGAAAGATGAATGGCAGTTGCTAAAAAAACGTACAACGTCCTAAAGGACGAATTGCAGTTGCTAAAAAACAGTACAACGTCATAAAAGAATGAATGGCAGTTTTCAAAAAACAATCAGAACGTCATAAAGAATGAATGGCAGTTGCCAAAAAACGTACAACGTCATAAAGGATGAATGGCAGTTGCCAAAAAAACGTACAACGTTATAAAAGAAAGAATGGCAGTTGCTAAAAAACAGTACGACGTCATAAAGCAAGAATGGCAGTTGCTAAAAAACAGTACGACGTCATAAAGGATGAATGACAGTTGCCAAAATAACAGTACAACGTAATAAAAGATGATTGGCAGTTGCCTAAACGAACGTACAACGTCAACAAGGATGCCTGGTAGTTGCCAAAAAAACAGTACAACGTAATAAAGGATGAATGGCAGTAGTACAAATCACAGTACAACGTAATAAAGGATGAATGGCAGTTGCCAAAAAACAGTACAACGACATGAAAGATGAATGCCAAAAACCAGTACGACGTCATAAACGATGAATGACAGTTGCCAAAAGAACAGTACGACGTCATCAAGGACGAATGGCAGTTGCCAAAAAACGTACAACGTAATAAAAGATGAATGGCAGTTTCCAAAATACAGTATAACATCAAACAGAATGAATAGCAGTGGGTAAAAAAACGTACAAAGTCATAAAGGATGAATGGCAGTTGCCAAAAAATAGTACAACGTCATAAAAGATGAATGGCAGTTGCCTAAAAAAATTACAACGTCATAAAGTATAAATGGCAGTTGCCGAAAAACAGTACGACGTCATTAAGGATGAATGGCCGTTGCCAAAATACAGTACAACGTCATAGATGATTTAAAGTCATTAAGAATGAATGGCCGTTGCCAAAATACAGTACAACGTCATAAAGGATGAATTTAAGTTGCCAAAGAAACAGTTCAACGTGATAAAATATGAAAGGCAGTTGTCAAAAAACAGTACGACGTAATAAAGGATAAATGACAGTTGCAAAAATACAGTACAACGTCACAAAGGATAAATGGCAGTTGCCAAAAAACAGTAGAGCATCATAAAGGATGAATGGCAGTTGCCAAAAAACAGTACGACGTCACAAAGTGAGGAATGGCAGTTGCCAAAAAACAGTACGACGTCATTAAGGACGAATGGCATTTCCTAAAAAACGTACAACTTCATAAGAAATGAATAACAGTTGCCATAAAACGTACAACGTCATAAAGGATGGATGGCAGTTGCCAAAAAACAGTACAACGTCATAAAGGATGAATGGCAGTTACCAAAAAACGTACAACTTAATCAGTAATGAATCACAGTTGCCAAAAAACGTACAACGTCATAAAAGATGAATCGCAGTTTTCAAAAAACAATCAGAACGTCATAAATAATGAATGGCAGTTGCCAAAAAAGAGTACGACGTCATAAAAGATGAATGGCAGTTGCCAAAAAAGCACAACGTCATAAAAGATAAATGGCAGTTGCTAAAACACGGTACGACGTCATAAAGGATGAATGGCAATTGCCAAAAAACAGTACGACGTCATAAATGATTAATAGCAGTTGCCAAAAAAAAGTACGACGTCATAAATGATGAATAGCACTTGCCAAAAAACGTACAACGTCATAAAGGATAGATGGCAGTTGCCAAAAATCAGTACAACGTCATAAAAGATGAATGGCAGTAGCCAAAACAGTACACCGTCATGAAGGATGTATGGCAGTTGCTAAAAAGAGTACGACGTCATAAAGGAAGAATGACAGTTGCCCAAAAACAGTGCGACGTCATAAAAGATGAATGGCAGTTGCCATAAAATAGTACAACGTGATAAAGGATGAATGGCAGTTTTCAAAAAACCGTCACAACGTCATAAAGGATGAATGGCAGTTGCCAAACAAGAGTACGACGTCATAAAGGATGAATGGCAGTTGCAAAAACGTACAACGTCATAAAAGAATGAATGGCAGTTGTCAAAAAACGTACAACATCATGAACGTCATGGCAGTTGCCAAAAACAGTACGACGTAATAAAGGATGAATGGCAGTTGCACCAAAAACAGTACGACGTCATAAAAGAATGAATGGCAGTTGCCAAAAAACGTACAACATTATAACGGATGAATAGCAGTTGCCAAAAAAACGTACAACTTCATAAAAACTTGCCAAAAAACGTACAACGTCACCAAAGAGGAATGGCAGTTGCTAAAAAACAGTACGACGTCATAAAAGATGAGGGGCAGTTTTATAAACAGTCACAACGTCATAAAGTATGAATGGCAGTTGCCAAAAAACAGTACGACGTCATAAAGGATGAATGGCAGTTGCCAAAAAACGTACAACGTCATAAAAGATAAATGCCAGTTGCCAAAAAAACCTACAACGTCATGAATGAGGGATGGCAGTTTCTAAAAAACAGTACGACGTCATAAAGGATGAATAGCAATTGCCAAAAAACGTACCACGTAATCAAGGATGAATGGCAGCTGCCAAAAACAGTACGACGTCATAAAGGATGACTGACAGTTACCAAAAACAGTACGACGTCATAAAGGATGAATGGCAGTTGCCAAAAAACGTACAACGTCATAAACGATGAATGGCAGTTGCTAAAAAACGCACAACGTCATAAAGGATTAAATGGCAGTTGCTAAAAAACAGTACGAAGTCATAAAGGATGAATAGCAGTTGCCACAAACCGTACGACGTCATAAAGGATGAATAGCAGTTGCCAAAAACAGTACGACGTCATAAAAGATGGATGGGAGTTGCCAAAAACAGTACGACGTCATAAAAGATGAATGGTAGTTGCCAAAAAAACGTACAAAGTCATAAAGGATGAATGGCAGTTGCCAAAAAAAGTAGCCAATAAAACGTACAACGTCATAAAGAAGGAATGGCAGTCCCTAAAAAACAGTACGACGTCGTCATAAAGTATGAATGGCAGTTGCCAAAAACAGTACGACGTCATAAAGAATGAATGGTTGTATCCAGTCACAGTACGACGTTATAAAGGATGAATGGTAGTTGCAGAAAACGTACAACGACATAAAGGATGAATGGCAGTTGCGAAAAAACAGTACAACGATGTGAAAGATGAATGCCAAAAACCAGTACGACGTCATAAACGATGAATGACAGTTGCCAAAAAACAGTACGACGTCATCAAGAATGAATGGCAGTTGCTAAAAAACGTACAACGTAATAAAAGATGACTCGCAGTTTCCAAAAAACAGTACAACGTCATCAAAAAATAAATAGCAATTGGTAACAAAACGTAAAAAGTCATAAAGGATGAATGGCAGTTGCCAAAAAACAGAACGTCATAAAAGATGAATGGCAGTTGCCTAAAAAAATTACAACGTCATAAAGTATGAATGGCAGTTGCCGAAAAACAGTACGACGTCCTTAAGGATGTATGGCCGTTGCCAAAATACAGTACAACGTCATAAATGATGAATTTAAGTTGCCAAAAAACAGTACAACGGTATAAAATATGAATGGCAGTTGTAAAAAAAACGTACGACGTAATAAAAGATAAATGGCAGTTGCAAAAATACAGTACAACGTCATAAACGATAAATGGCTGTTGTCAAAAAACAGAAGAACACCATAAAGGAACAATGGCAGTGGCCAAAAAACAGTACGACGTCATAAAAGATAAATAACAGTTGCCATAAAACGTACAACGTCATCAAGGATGGATGGCAGTTGCCAAATAACAGTACAACGTCATAAAGAATGAATGGCAGTTGCCAAAAAACGTAAAACTCCATAAGGAAGGAATAACAGTTACCAAAAAACGTACAACGTCATAAGGGATGAATGGCAGTTTTCAAAAAACAATCAGAACGTCATAAAGAATGAATGGAAGTTGCCAAAGAAGAGTGCGACGTCATGAAAGATGAATGGCAGTTGCTAAAAAAACGTACAACGTCCTAAAGGACGAATTGCAGTTGCTAAAAAACAGTACAACGTCATAAAAGAATGAATGGCAGTTTTCAAAAAACAATCAGAACGTCATAAAGAATGAATGGCAGTTGCCAAAAAACGTACAACGTCATAAAGGATGAATGGCAGTTGCCAAAAAAACGTACAACGTTATAAAAGAAAGAATGGCAGTTGCTAAAAAACAGTACGACGTCATAAAGCAAGAATGGCAGTTGCTAAAAAACAGTACGACGTCATAAAGGATGAATGGCAGTTGCCAAAAAGAGTACGACGTCATAAAGGATCAATGGCAGTTGCCAAAAACAGTACGACGTCATAAAGTATAAATGGCAGTTGCCAAAAACGTACAACGTCATAAAGGATGAATGGCAGTTGCCCAAAAAACGTACAACGTCATAAAAGAGGAATGGCAGTTGCTAAAAAACAGTACGACGTAATAAAACCTGAATGGCAGTTGCCAAAAACAGTACGACGTCATAAAGGATGAATGGCAGTTGCGATAAACAGTACCACGTAATAAAGGATGAATAGCAGTTGCCAAAAACATTACTACGTCATAAAAGAATAGATGGCAGTTGCTAAAAACAATACGACGTCATAAAGGATGAATGGCAGTTGCCAAAAACAGTACGACGTCATAAAGGATGAATGGCAGTTGCCAAAAACAGTACGACGTCATCAATGATGAATGGCAGTTGCCAAAAAATGTAGAACGTCATAAACGATAAATGGCAGTTGTCAAAAAAACGTACAACGTCATAAAAGAGGAATGGCTGTTGCTAAAAAACAGTACGATGTCATAAAGGATGAATGGCAGTATCCAAAAACAGTACGACGTCGTAAAAGATGAATGGCAGTTGCCAAAAACAGTACGACGTCATAAAGGATGAATGGCAGTTGCCAAAAACAGTACGACGTCGTAAAAGATGAATGGCAGTTGCCAAAAAACGTACAACGTCATAAAGGATGAATTGCAGTTGCCAAAACAACGTACAACGTCGTAGAGGAAGAATGTCAGTGGCTAAAAAACGTACAACGTCATAAAAGAAGGAATGGCAGTTGCTAAAAAACAGTACGACGTCATAAAGGATGCATGACAGTTGCCAAAAACACTACGACGTCATAAAGCATGAATGGCAGTTGCCAAAAACAGTACGACGTCATAAAGGATGAATAGCAGTAGCCAAAAACAGTACGACGTCATAAAGGATGAATGGCAGTTGTTAAAAACAGTACGACGTCATAAAGGAGGAATGGCAGTTGCCAAAAACAGTACGACGTCATAAAGGATGAATGGCAGGTGCCAAAAACAGTACAAAGTCATGAAGGATGCATGGCAGTTGCCAAAAACAGTACGACGTCACAAAGGATGAATGGCAGTTGCCAAAAACGGTACTACGTCATAAAGGATGAATGGCAGTTGCCAAAAACAGTACGACGTCATAAAGAATGAATGGCAGTTGCCAAAAACAGTACGACGTCATAAAGCATGAATAACAGTTGCCAAAAACAGTACGACGTCACAAAGGATGAATGGCAGTTTCCAAAAAACGTACAACGTCATAAAAGATTGAATGGCAGTTGTCAAAAACACGTTCACCGTCATAAAAGAGAAATGGCAGTTGCTAAAAAACAGTTAAATGTTATCTATTATATAAACGTCACCTGTCTGTCTGTATGTATGTATGTATGTATGTATGTATGTATGTATGTATGTTGGTCTTCTCCTCCGAAAGTACCCAACACACGGTCACGCGGGTGACATTATTAAAACCGGCCAGCCCCCAGACGTGCTAACTCTGAGAATTGGGGGGAAACGTTCATGTTTTCGTATAGAAATGGCTCGAAACGTTGAGGGGGGGGGATATCTTACACAATCAAGACATAGTACAAAAACGAATTGCGCATGCGTGAAATATATGTCACTTCCTCAATAAGACCATTTTGAACGCGGCAAGTATGAAAACGTAAGTTTACGACATTTTTTTTATTTGTTTCTGTAATCAACAATTATAAACAACTTAATTTTTATTTAAACAAAAAAATTCGCTAATATTATTTGTTTATTAAACGTATCGTAAAAAAAATTTATATATGAGTTTATTATGCATTCTGTCCTCGTGGGGAGGCAAGTAAATATTTACATTTCTCTTCGTAAGCCAACTCCAAATAAAACGGTATTTTCACACTTAAATAAAAACATTCACATGTACACATTTGACTGACAATTGTTAATCCTCCCCCCCAAAAAAACACAACAAATTAAAATATATTTATTGCTAATATTATTTGTTTATTAAACGTATCGCAAAAAATATATATATATATATATATATGAGTATATTATGCATTCTGTCCTCGTGGGGAGGCACGTAAATACTGACACAAAAACATGTTTGTTTAGTTTCCCAACGAGAAACGCAATATATTTTAATAAATAAACAAAATATATACATTTTAAAAAATAACCCTACATTGGCCTCACCATCCATAATCAACAATTAAGATCGATAATTTTATTTACAAATATTTCTATAACTTATTTTTTTTGTTTATTAAACGTATCGTAAAAAAAAAAACACGATATGACTTTATTATGCAATCTCTCTTCGTGGGGAGGCAAGTAAATATTTACATTTCTCTTCGTAAGCCAACTCCAAATAAAACGGTATTTTCACACTTAAATAAAAACATTCACATGTACACATTTGACTGACAATTGTTAATCCCCCCCCAAAAAAAAACACAACAAATTAAAATATATTTATTGCTAATATTATTTGTTTATTAAACGTATCGCAAAAAAAAAAAAAATATATATATATATGAGTTTATTATGCATTCTGTCCTCGTGGGGAGGCAAGTAAATATTTACATTTCTCTTCGTAAGCCAACTCTAAATAAAACGGTATTTTCACACTTAAATAAAAACATTCACATGTACACATTTGACTGACAATTGTTAATCCCCCCCCCCAAAAAAAACACAACAAATTAAAATATATTTATTGCTAATATTATTTGTTTATTAAACGTATCGCAAAAAAAATATATATATATATATATGAGTTTATTATGCATTCTGTCCTCGTGGGGAGGCACGTAAATACTGACACAAAAACATGTTTGTTTAGTTTCCCAACGTGAAACGCAATATATTTTAATAAATAAACAAAATATATACATTTTAAAACATAACCCTACATTGGCCTCACCATCCATAATCAACAATTAAGATCGATAATTTTATTTACAAATATTTCTATAACTTAATTTTTTTGTTTATTAAACGTATCGTAAAAAAAAACAGGATATGACTTTATTATGCAATCTCCCTTCGTGGGGAGGCAAGTAAATATTTACATTTCTCTTCGTAAGCCAACTCCAAATAAAACGGTATTTTCACACTTAAATAAAAACATTTACATGTACATTTGACTGACAATTGTTCACAACAAATTAAAATATATTTATTTATAATTCTTATGTATTTTTCTTTACAAGTATTAAGAGTTTTACTTATTTACATGAAATTAAAACAACTGTTACTTATACAGAATTTGAACTTTCTTAAAATCGTTTTAAACGATCACTATTGACTAATCACTAACTACTCATTTCATTGATAAATTTTCACTTCAGAAATTACTGTTGCCTACTTTCAGAAACTTTTCATTCATACAATAAGATAAATCGATGACTTTACATTCAGTTTGGCACTTCCGGTTGACTCGGTGGAATGAATGGAACTCTTCAATTATTAAGTCCAAGTGACGTTTGAAATGCAGAACTACCCTTACTTATTACAATAAAATATCAGAATTTGTTAAAGTTTTTGTATTGTTTCTTTTCTTATTTTTTAGAGTTTAAAGTTTTATTTTTTTCCTTTTTTATAATATAAAGTATAAGAATTTGGCATAATTATTTTGTCGTGTAAATGAAAAATCTGTGTAAACGGAATAAATGTTCCCCCACCCACCCCACCTAAATATATAAGACAGCGACTACATAATAACGTGCCACCCATTATAAATAATATTACAATATTTTTATAAATAATATTACAATATTTTTAAGTATAAAAACTCATCGGACATAATCAAATATGAATTCGTAAACGTCGATAATTAAATATGATATACTTCTTTTTAAGGCATTAGAACTTTACACGATAAAAAACAATTGACAAATTCGGATATTTTCCATTATAATAAATTAAAAAAAAAAACATTAAACTCACAAAAAAAAATAAAACAATTGCTGAAATTTTTTAATAAACACTTACTCTGTCTGTGATAAGGGGGCCTTTGAAAATTAAAGAGGCCTACAGAGCCACATTAAAATTACCCCCCCCCCAACTGCTGCCCTTATATTAAATACATTTTCTTCTTTTTTCAACATACACTAATTGACATTAATTTAGACTTAGATTTACCCGTGAGGCGGTGGCAAGCGACATATTGTCGATAGTGTTCACCACTCGACTACAACAATATTTCTGTTTCACACTTACTACAATAACTTCCAGTAGTATTTACTGACCAACACATCAGATTTGTTTGCCTTTCAAGCTCCATACGGAAATAGAATTTACGTGCTTTAAATAGTAATTAATGCCCCCCTTCATTTGCCCAATTGATACACATCAGAAACATATTACATACAATAACATATCCTTTGGACTTTTAACACAATACATGGTTCAGATCAAAATTGGTTTAATTTCTTGCAAATCAGACGTGACTAACCTGCCACATTTTCAAGATTTTCATAGCAAGAGTTTTCCATCTAAAGCTAGGTATCCAACTCCTAACGAAAGGAAACATTTTAGGAGTGGTCATAGCATACATTTACACTGTTGAGTGGCAGAAAAGAGGATTGCCACATGCTCATTGTCTGGTTTGGCTTCAACAAAAATTGAGATCCTCTGACATAGATTCAGTTATCAGTGCGGAAATTCCGGATCCAGTGGCAGATCCGCTTTTACATGATATCATTAGGCACCATATGATTCATGGACCATGTGGAAACATAAACAGATGTTCACTCTGTCTCAAAGATGGACACTGCAGTAAGAGATATCCCAGACACTTCTTGAGTGAAACTCAATCGGATACAAATGGCTACCCACAATATCGACGACTAGCTCCTTTAGCTGGAGGTTTTGAGACGACAGTTACCCTACCTGGCAACATAACGGTTCCTGTAGACAACCGATGGGTTGTACCACATAATAAACTGCTTTGTAAGATTTTTGATGCACATATCAATGTTGAATACTGCAACAGCGTGAAATCAATAAAATACATTTGTAAATATGTAAATAAAGGTAGTGATCAAGCTATCTTCACAATTGAAAGTAATGCTCATGATGAAGTTAAGAGATACGAAACAGGACGTTACATATCAACCAATGAAGCCATTTGGAGAATACTTAACTATCACATACATGTACATCATCCCCCAGTTATTCACCTATCAGTTACTCTAGAAAATGGACAGCGAATATACTTTACTGAAAGTACTGCAGCAGATAGAGTTGCAAATCCACCTACAACCACTCTAACAGCTTTCTTCAAATTGTGTCAAACAGATTTTTTTGCACGTACACTTTTTTACTCGGAAGTTCCACTTTATTATACCTGGGACAGTAAAACTAAGCTCTTCAAGCGACAACTGAACTGTGTAGAACACAATAAAAATTCCAATATTCATTGCCACCATGTTCTTTTTCAGTAAGTCACCAATTTCAAACTCCTCAAGAGTTTTCAGAATTCTAAATTCATTTTAACTACATTTTGTTTATACAAATTACCTATTCTAAAATGACAACTCTCCCAGAGTTTAGAATAATTAAATAATGAATGATGCCCCCCCCTGAGTTGAGAATGACTTAAAAATGAATGACAACTCCTCCAGAGTTGAGAATAACTTACAAATGAATGACAGTTGAGAATTGACTAAAAGAACATGGTTTTGGTTGCTTAACATCCAAATATGCCTCCCAAAATCCAACCTCTGGTCCCTGTTCTGGGAGGTGGTAACAGGGTAAAACAGTGTAAATGCTTAGGAGGTTATGGATGCAACTTTACACCAGTTCTTATAGCCCGTTTCACTCTGTATAACCCTGGCTAACAAGGCTCTGGTAATGTATTCTTCAACTATTTTGTTTCAAACAAGTATTTTTATTTGCTTGCTATTTAATCTATTAGTCTGTCGATGTTACATTCAATAAACAGCATGTGTATTATTCTATTAACTATGCAACACCATATAAATACTGCTACATGATATAAACCAAACCATGCACACAGATGAAGTAAGGGAGACAGTCGGACAGATAGGGGAAAACAGTCATTATCAGAGAAAATATTTTTGTTTACTTTTTTGGTGCACATTCTTTTTTTTATAATTATTTTCACTTTCTAAGTAAATGTTTGAAAACTATTAGCACTGAAACTTAGTGAAAACAATGGCACTTTGGTGAGAAGTGAAATGACTGTATAGTCCCATTGAGACTCCCTCGTGAATATAGTAAGGCACCTCACCCAACAGGCAATAGTAAATACATCTCCTATTAGAAAGTTACACAAAGGAAAACATCAACACAAATTTACACTAGAGTATAGATTTACTCCTCTCCAGGAGTTAGGCACAAGGCCAGTTTTTATCTTAATCCCACAAGTCGGGTTGGGAAAGTGGGGTTTAAAAATTGCCTGGGCAGCCCCGTCGGCATTCCCCGGTAGGGGCGCCTCAGGCAGTAAGCAATTAACTTACTCCTTCCCAAAGAGGGGAGGTAAAGCCTGGGAGGGTGGACCTCCTAGAACTGCACAGGACAGATCAGACCCACAGACCGGCGGAAACCAAGCCCCGAAGGCCAAGACAATACCGATCTATGAAGTGCAGTATCCATCGGAACAGATACTACACTTTGATCTTAGCCAAAAGGCGTTATTTAACCCCCACCCACAATAGGAATATGTGACACAAGGTCGGAAAGTGGGATTTGAAAAGCCAGCGCTCGAGAAGATGAGCACTCTGGCCATTAAAAATTGCCTGGGCAGCCCTGTCGGCATTCCCCGGCAGGGGCGCCTCAGGCAGCAAGCAATTAACTTACTCCTCCCTAAAGAGGGGAGATAAAGCCTCGGAGGGTGGACCTCCTAGAACTGCACAGGACAGATCAGACCCACAGACCGGCGGAAACCAAGCCCCGAAGGCCAAAACAACACCGATCCATGAAGTGCAGCACCCATCGGAACAGATACCACACTTTGATCTTAGCAAAATGGCCAAGCTATTTTACTACTAAACAATATCTTAGTTCTGTTTCAGTTTGGAATTGCTTAACAGCCTGAGACCCCCCAGTACCAGAAAATCTCAATTGAAGCAGCCTTTTTCAATAGAGTACAGCATTTTTTCTTTGTAATTATATATCTTTTACTACAAAACTATCTATTTTTAAACAAACTGCATTTTATTCTTTTCTATTCACAATTCAGAACACCTTTTAAATAGATTCCTTTATGTTCTATATATTTGATGCTTTCTTTCCTTCAGATTTGATTATCAGAGTCCGGCTTTACCACAATTTGAATTAAGAGAAATTCAGACTACCCATTATCTTATGCATGGATTAATAGACACCATTTATTCTTATAAACACAGGACTCACTGCTTCAGTTATTTTTTGTGTGTGTGTAATCGTTATGAACAATTTCTTTTTAATACATGACTTTAGTTTGATGTATGATTAGTAAAAAAAAAATTTAAAAAAAAGATCAGTGATCATCACAAACGAAGGACTCTGTTCTTGCAATAATAACTACGTCATAGCTCTCATGTTTTTAATTATCTATTCCTCAAAATCATAAAAGAAAGAACATTCTTTGGGGTGGATTCTTGATGATAGCAAGTCACTAATAAGAACTTAACACAAACATTTCAGTACTTTCATATTTTGAGTTTTAAAAAGTGATTATTAATGATGTACATTTTTAGCCACATCATTTTGATTACTGTACTCATTCAATTGAATAGTATATTTTCTAATTTCATCTTCCATTTCAGACAATTTGGTTGTTTTTCCCAATTACATCTTTCATTTAAGTGAATTTGCCTACTTAGTTTCATTAACCACACAAGCTACATTGTCATCATCGAAATCTCCAGGTTGATTGAAATTTATTTTTATATTCTTTTATATAAAATGAAGACTATAGCAAAATCTTATTACAAATAATCAAACGGTTAAAAAAACGTTTTATTACTAAAACATCACGGTTGAACAATGTGTTTCTGTGATTGATATCATTAAGTGCTGCAGTTCCTTTTTTAAATTTGTGTTTTTATCTTTTGACACAATTACACATTCTCAAAAGACACATTAAAATAAAAATCACCCATTTAAATATAAAATTGTTTTTGTTTTTTTTACAATATATTCTTGCTTGAAAGTGGTGAACAAACTTAAAATAAATGTGTTTCAATATATTGAGCAATAAACTAATCATTTTTCATAAATATGTTAAGCACATTTTTTGACTATTGTTTTGTTGTTCATGCCTAGGTTTATAATCTGAAACAAACTCAGGAGCAATACATTATTACTGCACTAGGACACTTTCTAAATGTTATATTTTGTAGAAAACACTGATCAGTTCCCTAGATGCAACAGATGTGTGCAATAATGCAGTAGGACACTCAAAACATAGTAAATGCTGCATTCGGATGTATTTAATACTCTAGATAGAGCAAGTATGTGTTATAATATAGTGTGACTCTTAGTATGTCTTATGGTGAATCTAACAGTGCACAATATCATAGAGATAGCATGTGTGTAATTTACTAATGGATATATACTAAATCAGTAACTGTTCAATATGTTAGATAGAACAGTGTAAAACTTGGTAAGGTGTACCTGCTTAATCTGTCGGTGTTCTTTACCCTAAATACAGCAGCTTTCTGTAAATTCGGTCTATTCTACTTTTAACTAGAATGATCAGTCACCACAATACCACATTTACTCATAACCGTATATTTGCTTTTTGCTTTATTGAACAAGTTGTAAACTTTCATTCTTTTTAGTTTTTACGGACGTTAACCATCCATCTGAACAAATACTAAACTTTGAATTATTTACTTGCAGAAAATATGAAAAAATTACATTCAAAACAAGGCTTTCAAAAGTGTTCTAAAGTAATAAAAATGTATATCCTACTATAACTAGAATGTTAGTCACCACAATACCACATTTACTCATAACACAAATTAGACACAAGACCATCAGAAGTGTGGGAAAGAGTGTCGTCGGTCATCATTGTTCTAACATATGAAAAAAAATTAATATTTCTATGTTTCTCCAGCTAAGACATTTGTTTAAAAGAAAAAATTATTCTTCCCCATTGATACCATTTATTATATTCATATAAAATATTTAATCGGTGATCAACCTAGGTTATTTAATCTAACATACACAAACATGAAAGAAGTAAATAGACACCATTATTATTATTAACAAAGACTGCTGTCAGAGGGGCCTGATCAACCTAGGTTATTTTATCTAACATACACGGACATGAAGAAGTAAATAAACAAACACCCTTATTAACAATACTAATGAAGACAAATATGGTACTTTTAATAGAAATGTTACATTTTTACTCCAGGGAATGGAGAGGTAGTGCAGAGTTTTGGGGAGGCCTGAAAATAGTGGAAGGTTAACATAAAATAGTAAATTCTTTACAGTAAGGTAACATTGGCATTTTCCCTTTAATGTTATAATTAAACACTGCTTTTAATGTTATCCAGTAAAAGAGAATAGCAAATCAGTCATCATTTTTTTACATTGAAATTTAACAAGTTCTAGGCGCTTGATTGTGATAGTGCTCTCTTGGCCTCCTTATTTTAAAAGTGCTCATTATCCTACATAGAACGAGTGTTTAATTAAACAGAGTTCAATATCCTAGATAGAGCAGATGTGTTTATTATACACACCATAGCACAGGATTAAAAAAAACAAACTGATGTTCGGGGAGCAGTGAAACAGTGAAACAGTCAAAGCTGGAGGTTCGGGAAAAGATTCAGAGCTTGCAGTATATGAAAGAGTCACCCTGATGTTTAAGGAGTCGGAGCCAGCTCTTCAGGAAGTAGTCAGGTCCTAATTGTTCGTGTAGGAGTCAGAGCCTGATGTTCAGGAAAGAGTCAAGGCCTGGAGTTCAACCCGAATGGTATATTACGGAGTCTGAGTAGAATGGTATAGGAAGGGTCCCCATTGTTAGCACTATTATTTATATTCATATAAAATAATGTCTCGATCGGTGAATTTAAAAGAAAAAATTATTCTTCCCCATTGATACCATTTATTATATTCATATAAAATATTTAATCGGTGATCAACCTAGGTTATTTAATCTAACATACACAAACATGAAAGAAGTAAATAGACACCATTATTATCATTAACAAAGACTGCTGTCAGAGGGGCCTGATTGACCTAGGTTATTTTATCTAACATACACGGACATGAAGAAGTAAATAAACAAACACCCTTATTAACATTAATAATGAAGACAAATATGGTACTTTTAATAGAAATATTACATTTTTACTCAAGGGAATGGAGAGGTAGTGCAGAGTTTTGGGGAGGCCGGAGATAGTGTAGCCAGGGTGAATTGGCAACCATGTACGTGACATCTTTTACTCCTGGCAACTGTGGAAGGAGGGCGACTGGAGAAGTGATCCCCGTGCAACGCCAATAGGTACGTATATAGTATGCGCACCGGGGCTGTAATAGGTACGTATATAGCATGTGAACAGGGATGGTGATAAGTAAGTACATACCATGCGCACCTGGGCGACAATAGATACGGATTTAGCATTCACACCAGAGTGGCGATAGGTACTTATATATTATGTACCTATATAGAAGGCACAGACAGAGGTGGTACTTTTTATAGAAATATGTCATACTTTTGCCCTGGCCAACGTAAGAGGAATGGTGGAGAAGAAACAGCTTTCGCAAAAGGCAAAATGAGAAAGTAGCTGTGAAATTGGGCGACCAGAGAAGAGAAAAGTAGAAAGATAAAGAGACGGCTATAGAGAAAGGGAGAGAAATAGAAGTTTGAATATAAAGATGTTACACACGCGATTTTTCTTCTATTCTATAACCTGAGCAACGCCGGGTAGCCCTGCTAGTCTATTATATAAATCCCACCTGTCTGTCTGTCTGTATGTATGTATGTATGTATGTATGTAAAGCTTCTCCTCCGAAAGTACCCAACAAACGGTCACACGGGTGACATCATTCCGACCGGCCAGCCCAGGCGCGTCTAATATCTCGAAACCGGAAAAAAAAATTGACTCTTCCGGGGTCGACTGAGCACTTTTCTCCAATGGGGGGTGGCTTTTAACTCCATTTTTCAACGTTATTTATACTAATTTGAGAAGAAAACTAATGCAAAGTCACGATAAACTAGATATGACGTCAGAGTAAGGGAGGAAATTCACTCACACTACAACCATTTTTTTCCTTTCTTTCTTCTTTCCCTCTCACTCCCACACTTTCTTTCTTAATTATTAATAGACGCTAATATTTCTTCCCCCCTCCCTTCCTCACTATGGCCGTTCTGTTATCCTGATATAATACTCCCAGGCATTACCTCCTCCTTTCAGGCCAAATGGGGGGGGGAATGTCGGCATTCGCCGGTATGAGCGCCCTAGGCCAAATCTGGGGAGGAGGAATGTCGGCATTCGCCGGTATGAGCGCCTCAGGCCAAATCTGGGGAGGGGGAATGTCGGCATTCGCCGGTATAAGCGCCTCAGGCCAAATCTGGGGAGGGGGAGTGTCGGCATTCGCCCGATGAGCGCCTCAGGCGAAACTTGGGGAGGTGGAGTGTCAGCATTCGCCGGTGTGAACGCCCCAGGTGAAATTCAGGGGAGGGGGAGGAGTATAAGTAATCGTCGGTGAGATCCCGACCGAGGGTATTAGCTTGTACTTTAGGGGAGATGAAATTCCCAAAAGGAAAAGTGATTAAAAAATAAAATGATAAAAACCGACACCTATCGGATAATACACTTGATCTCAAGGCAAATTGCCGAGAACAGATACTACACTTTGATCTTAGCCAAAAGGCTGAGAAAGGATCCGAAATTGAAGTTTTTGAAGAGATTTCTATCAGTATTTATAACGAATCTACGACAGCACAGCGGTCTATCTACTTATACACTGTTTAAATTACATTAATAAATTAACAAGTAATAATAACTATGATTTTCTTTCGACAAACATTGTATTATACTATTTAACAACTTATTACATGAATTTTGAATATCAAAAAATAATTTTAGACTCCCCCAGGCCGTTTTTCTCTAATTCAACATAGCTTTTAGACGCCATTTTTTTTTAACCGAAAATTACATTAATTCACTTTTTTGGCTAAGATCAAGGTGTAGTATCTGTTCCGATGGATACTGCACTCCATAGACTGGTATCGTCTTGGCCTTCGGGGCTTCATTCCGCCGGTCTATGGGTCTGTCCTGTGCAGTTCTAGGAGGTCCACACTCCCAGGCTTTGTCTCCCCTCTTTGGGGAGGAGTAAGTTTATTGCTTACTGAGGCGCCTCTACCAGGACAATCCCGACGGGGCTGCCCAGGCAATTTTTAATGGCCAGATTGCTAACCTTCTCGGGCGCTAGCTTTACAAGTCCAACTTGAATTTATTTGTTAGAGAATAGCTAAGGAAGAGCGATAACTCACGTTTAAAAACACAATTTAGGTTTTTAAAACAAGTTTAGAGAATATACATCTATTATATAAAGGCCAGTTGTCTGTATGTCTGTTTGTCTGTTTGTCTGTTTGTCTGTTTGTATGTCCACATACTCCTCCGAGAGGACCCAACAAACAGTCACACGGTTGACATCATCATGACCGGCCAGCCCCGGGACGTGTAATATCTCAGAACCGGAAATAGAAATTGACTCTTTGAGGGTCGACTGAGCACTTTTCTCCAATGGGGGTGTGCTTTTTTCCTCGATTTTCAACGTTGTTTAGTACTAATTTGAGAAAAAACAATGACATCATGTAGAATTTGAGAAATAATGCACCGTCATGATTTTAACAGGAAATGACGTCAGAGGAAATCCCTAACGGCTCTTTTTTGAACATGAGTTTATAGTGAAGCAAGTGTTGCTTAATCACAAACGGCACTTTTTTTGAACACGAGTCCATAGTCAAGCATGGGTTGCTTACTTACTAACGGCACTTTTTTGAACATGAGTCTATAGTGATGCAAGGGTTGCTTAACTGCTAACGGCACTTTTTGATACATGCGTTTATAGTGACGCAAGTGTTGTTTAATCAATAACGGCACTTTTTTTAACTGAGTTCATAGTGAAGCAAGGGTTGCTTAATCCTAACCACATTTTTTCTGTTGACATGATAACATCCTCCTAGGTATTACCTCCTCCTTTTTGAGAGGTGTGAAGTTAGTGTAGTATCAGTAAAATTAAAGTAATAAATAATTATGCTCCCCCACTGTTTTCACTAATATTTGTATGCTCCCCCATTGTTTTCACTAATATTTCTATACATATTGTATACATATTGAAAACTTGGGGTGGGTGTGGGGGGTGTCGGCATTCGCCGGTGTGAGCGCCTCAGGAGAAATTTGGGGAAGAGGGGGGGTATCGGCATTCGGCGGTGGGGCGCCTCAGGCCAAATCTGGGGAGGGTGAGTGTCGGCATTCGGCGGTGGGGCGCCTCAGCCGAAATTCGGGGAGGAGTGTCGGCATTCGCCAGTATGAGCGCCTCAGGCCGAATTTGGTGGAGTGTCGGCATTCGCCGGTGGTGCGCCTCATGCCAAATTTGGAGATGGGGGATTGTCGGCATAATGCAAAGTCACGATTTTAGCAGGAAATGACGTCAGAGGAAATCCCTAACGGCACTTTTTTGAACATGAGTTTATAGTGAAGCACGGGTTGCCTTATCCCAACGAAACATAAGTTTTTATTGAAGCAACTGTTGCTTAATCTCTAACGGCATTTTTTGAACATGAGTCCATAGTGAAGCAAGGGTGGCTTAATTCCTAACGGCACTTATTTGAACATGAATCCACAGTGAAGCCAGGGTTGCTTAATCAATAACGGCACTTTTTTGAACACGAGTTTGTAGTGAAGCCAGGGTTGCTTAATCTTAACTGCATTTCTTCTGTTGACATGATACCATCCTCCCAGGTATAACCTCCTTCTTTTTGAGAGGTGTGAAGTTAGTGTAGTATCAGTAAAATTAAAGTAATAAATAATTATGCTCCACCATTGTTTTCACTAATATTTGTATACATATTAAATAACGTCTCAAGAAGTAAAGTAAGAAGAGAAATAATTATGCTCCGCCATTGTTTTCACTAATATTTGTATACATATTAAAAAACATCTCAATAAGTAAAGTAAGAAAAGAGATAATTATGCTCCCCCATTGTTTTCACTAATATTTGTATACATATTAAATAACGTCTCAAGAAGTTAAGTAAGAAGAGAAATAATTATGCTCCGCCATTGTTTTCACTAATATTTGTATACATGTTAAATAACGTCTCAATAAGTAAAGTAAGAAGAGAAACAATTATGCACCGCCATTGTTTTCACTAATATTTGTATACATGTTAAATGACATTTTTTGTTTTGAACTCAAAATATTTCGCAGGGTTGGGAGAGAGTGAAAAATTAGTTGGGAGTAGGGGGCTGGAGACATTGAGGGGTCGGAGAAAATTTTAGGAGTCAATCCGAACTTTTTAGGGGTCAGGCCAAATTTTTTTGTTTTTTTTTGTTTTGAACTCAAAGTATTTCTCAGGGTTGGGGGAGAGTGAAAAATTAGGGGGCTGGAGAGATTGAGGGGTCGGGGAAAATTTTAGGGGTCAGGACGAACATTTTAAGGGTCAGGCCAAATTTTTTTGTTTTTTTTTGTTTTGAAGTCAAAATATATCTCATGGTTGGGGGAGAGTGAAAAATTAGGGGGCTGGAGAGATTAGGGGGTCGGGGAAAATTTTAGGGGTCAGGACGAACTTTTTAGGGGTCAGGCCAAATTTTTTTGTTTTTTTTTGTTTTGAAGTCAAAATATATCTCATGGTTGGGGGAGAGTGAAAAATTAGGGGGCTGGAGAGATTAAGGGGTCGGGGAAAATTTTAGGGGTCAGGACGAACTTTTTAGGGGTCAGGCCAAATTTTTTTGTTTTTTTTTGTTTTGAACTCAAAATATTTCTCATGGTTGGGGGAGAGTGAAAAATTAGGGGGCTGGAGAGATTTAGGGGTCGGGGAATATTTTAGGGGTCAGGACGAACTTTTTAGGGGTCAGGCCAAATTTTTTTGTTTTTTTTTTGTTTTGAAGTCAAAATATATCTCATGGTTGGGGGAGAGGGAAAAATTAGGGGGCTGGAGAGATTTAGGGGTCGGGGAATATTTTAGGAGTCAGGACGAACTTTTTAGGGGTCAGGCCAAATTTTTTTGTTTTTTTTTGTTTTGAAGTCAAAATATATCTCATGGTTGGGGGAGAGGGAAAAATTAGGGGGCTGGAGAGATTTAGGGGTCGGGGAAAATTTTAGGGGTCAGGACGAACTTTTTAGGGGTCAGGCCAAATTTTTTTGTTTTTTTTTTGTTTTGAAGTCAAAATATTTCTCAGGGTTGGGGGAGAGTGAAAAATTAGGGGGCTGGAGAGATTAGGGGGTCGGGGAAAATTTTAGGGGTCACGACGAACTTTTTAGGGGTCAGGCCAAATTTTTTTCTTTTTTTTGGTTTTGAACTCAAAATATTTCTCAGGGTTGGGGGAGAGTGAAAAATTAGGGGGCTGGAGAGATTTAGGGGTCGGGGAATATTTTAGGGGTCACGACGAACTTTTTAGGGGTCAGGCCAAATTTTTTTGTTTTTTTTTGGTTTTGAAGTCAAAATATATCTCATGGTTGGGGGAGAGGGAAAAATTAGGGGGCTGGAGAGATTTAGGGGTCGGGGAAAATTTTAGGGGTCAGGACGAACTTTTTAGGGGTCTGGCCAAATTTTTTTGTTTTTTTTTTGTTTTGAAGTAAAAATATTTCTCAGGTTGGGGGAGAGTGAAAAATTAGGGGGATGGAGAGATTAGGGGGTCGGGGAAAATTTTAGGGGTCACGACGAACTTTTTAGGGGTCAGGCCAAATTTTTTTCTTTTTTTTGGTTTTGAACTCAAAATATTCCTCAGGGTTGGGGGAGAGTGAAAAATTAGGGGGCTGGAGAGATTTAGGGGTCGGGGAAAATTTTAGGGGTCAGGACGAACTTTTTAGGGGTCAGGCCAAATTTTTTTGTTTTTTTTTGGTTTTGAACTAAAAATATTTCTCAGTGTTGGGGGAGAGTGAAAAATTAGGGGGCTGGAGAGATTTAGGGGTCGGGGAAAATTTTAGGGGTCAGGACGAACTTTTTAGGGGTCAGGCCAAATTTTTTTGTTTTTTTTTGTTTTGAAGTCAAAATATTTCTCATGGTTGGGGGAGAGTGAAAAATTAGAAGGCTGGAGAGATTTAGGGGTCGGGGAAAATTTTAGGGGTCAGGACGAACTTTTTAGGGGTCAGGCCAAATTTTTTTCTTTTTTTTGGTTTTGAACTCAAAATATTTCTCATGGTTGGGGGAGAGTGAAAAATTAGGGGGCTGGAGAGATTTAGGGGCCGGGGAAAATTTTAGGGGTCAGGACGAACTTTTTAGGGGTCAGGCCAAATTTTTTTGTTTTTTTTTTGTTTTGAACTCAAAATATTTCTCATGGTTGGGGGAGAGTGAAAAATTAGGGGGCTGGAGAGATTTAGGGGTCGGGGAAAATTTTAGGGGTCAGGACGAACTTTTTAGGGGTCAGGCCAAATTTTTTTGTTTTTTTTTTGTTTTGAACTCAAAATATATCTCATGGTTGGGGGAGAGTTAAAAATTAGGGGGCTGGAGAGATTTAGGCGGCCGGGGAAAATTTTAAGGGTCAGGACGAACTTTTAGGGGTCAGGCCAAATTTTTTTGTTTTTTTTTGTTTTGAACTCAAAATATATCTCATGGTTGGGGGAGAAGGAAAAATTAGGGGGCTGGAGAGATTTAGGGGTCGGGGAAAATTTTAGGGGTCAGGACGAACTTTTTAGGGGTCAGGCCAAATTTTTTTGTTTTTTTTTGTTTTGAACTCAAAATATTTCTCATGGTTGGGGGAGAGTGAAAAATTAGGGGGCTGGAGAGATTTAGGGGCCGGGGAAAATTTTAGGGGTCAGGACGAACTTTTTAGGGGTCAGGCCAAATTTTTTTGTTTTTTTTTTGTTTTGAAGTCAAAATATTTCTCATGGTTGGGGGAGAGTGAAAAATTAGGGGCTGGAGAGATTTAGGGGTCGGTGAAAATTTTAGGGGTCAGGACGAACTTTTTAGGGGTCAGGCCAAATTTTTTTCTTTTTTTTTTGGCTTTGAACTCAAAATATTTCTCAGGGTTGGAGGAGAGTGAACAATTAGGGGGCTGGAGAGATTTAGGGGTCGGGGAAAATTTTAGGGGTCAGGACGAACTTTTTAGGGGTCAGGGAAAATTTTTTTGTTTTTTTTTTGTTTTGAAGTCAAAATATTTCTCACGGTTGGGGGACAGTGAAAAATTAGGGGGTTGAGAGATTTTGGGGTCGGGAAAAACTTTAGGGGTCAGGACGAACTTTTTAGGGGTCAGGCCAAATCTTTTTTTTGTTTTTTTTGTTTTGAAGTCAAAATATTTCTCAGGGTTGGGGGAGAGTGAACAATTAGGGGGCTGGAGAGATTTAGGGGTCGGGGAAAATTTTAGGGGTCAGGACGAACTTTTTAGGGGTCAGGCCAAATTTTTTAGGGGTCCGCCAAATTTAGGGGCGGCGATATGTACGTATTTAGCTTCCACACCGGGGCGGCGATAGGTACTTATTTAGTATTCAGCCGTGGTGATAGGTACTTATGTGCACATAGGCAGTAATAAGTACGTATATAGTATGCGCACCGGGGTAGTGATAGGTATGTATTTAGCATGCGCACTGAGGCAGCGATCGGTTCATATATAGCACGCGCACGGGGGCGGAGATAGGTATGTATATAGCACGCGCACGGGGGCAGAGATAGGTATGTATATAGCATGCGCACAGGGGCGGCGAAAGGTACATATTTAAAATTCACACCGGGGCGGCGAAAGGTACATATTTAAAATTCACACCGGGGCGGCGATAGATACGTATTTAGCATTCACACCGGGGCTGCGATAGGTATGTATTTAGCATTCACACCGGGGCAGCGATAGGTATGTATTTAGCATTCGCACCGGGGTGGCGATATGTACGTATTTAGCTTCCGCACCGGGGCGGCGATAGGTACGTATTTAGGATTCACACCGGGGCGGCGATAGGTACGTATTTAGAATTCACACCGGGGCGGCGATAGGTATGTATTTAGCATTCGCACCGGGGCGGCGATATGTACGTATTTCGCTTCCACACCAGGGCGGCGATAGGTACGTATTCAGAATTCAGGGGTGGCGATAGCTACGTATATAGCATGTACACATGGGCAGCAATAAGTACATACATAGCATGCGCTCTGCAGCGGCGATTAGTACATATATAGCACGCGCACCGGGGCGGCGAAAGGTATGTATTTCGCATTCGCACCGTAGTGGTGATAGGTACATATTTAGCATTCGCACCGGGGCGGCTATAGGTACGTATTTAGCATTCGCACCAGGGCGGCTATAGGTACGTATTTAGCATTCGCACTGGGCCGGCGATAGGTACGTATTTAGCATTCACACCAAAGCGGCAATATGTACATATTAATTATTCGCACTAGGGCAGCGATAGGTACTTATGTAGCATGCACACCGGGGCGCAATTGGTATGTCTTTAGTATTCGCACTAGTGCAGCGATAGGTACTTATGTAGCATGCACACCGGGGCTCAATAGGTATGTATTTAGCATTCACACCAGGGCAACAATACGTACTATTTAGCATTCGCAACGGGGCGACGATAGGTACTTAAATAGTATCTGCACCGGGGCGGCGATAGGTACGTATATAGTATGTGCACTGGGGCGGCGATAGGTACGTATATAGTATACGCACCGGGGTGATGATAGATACGTATATAGTATGAACACCGGGGTGGAGATAAGTACCTATATAGAAGGCGCAGATAGAGGTGTTACTTTTTATAGAAATATGTCATACTATTACCCTGGGCAATAGGAGAAATGGTGGGGAAGAAACAGCTTTTGCAAAAGGCAAAATTAGAAAGTAGCGGCGAAATGAGGCGACCAGGGAAGAGAAAGGTAGCAGATAAAGAGACGGCTATAGAGAGAGGGGGCGGACATAGAAGTTTGTATATAAAGATGTTACACACACGATCTTTCTTCAAATATATGTTTTTATGACCCCGAGCAACGCCGGGTAGCCCCGCTAGTCTCCTATATAAAGGCCAGTTGTCTGTATGTCTGTTTGTCTGTTTGTCTGTTTGTCTGTTTGTATGTCCAGATACTCCTCCGATAGTACCCAACAAATAGTCACACGGTTGACATCATCATGACCGGCCAGCCCCGGGACGTGTAATATCTCAGAACCGGAAATAGAAATTGACTCTTTGGGGGTCGACTGAGCACTTTTCTCCAATGGGGGTGTGGTTTTTTCCTCGATTTTCAACGTTGTTTAGTACTAATTTGAGAAAAAACAATGCTATCATGTATAATTTTAGAAATATGCAAAGTCACGCTTTTATTTAACAGGAAATGACGTCAGAGGAAAAGAGTGTAGGGAAGAAAACTCCTCACACTAAAACCCTTCTTTCCCTCTCACTCCCACCCTTTCTACCTTCCCTTCCTCCCCTACGCCCGTTCTGTTGTTATGATACCACCCTCCTAGGCATTACCTCCTCCTTTTTGAGAGTTGTGGAGATAGTGCGGCGATGTGACTGCTTCAGGGCAAATTAGAGGGGGGGGAGTGTCGGCATTCGCTTAATTTGGGGGAGCGGCGCGTCAGGCGAAATTATGGGAGGGGGGAGTGTCGGAAAAAAAAATTCACTCTTCGGGGGGGGGGGGCTTTTTCCATCACTTGTTTAGTACTAATTTGAGAAAAAAACAATGCTATCATCGTCACGCTTTTAACAGGAAATGACGTCAGAGGAAATCCCTAACGGCACTTTTTTGAACATTGGTTTATAGTGAAGCAAGGGTTGCTTAACTACTAACGTCATTTTTTGAAACATGCGTTTATAGTGACGCAAGTGTTGTTTAATCAACAACGGCACTTTTTTGAACATGAGTTTATAGTGAAGCAAGAGTTGCTTATACTAACCGCATTTCTTCTGTTGACATGATACAATCCTCCCAAGTATTACCTCCTCCTTTTTGAGAGGTGTGAAGTTAGTGTATTATCAGTGAAAGTAAAGTAATAAATAATTATGCACCACCATTGTTTTCACTAATATTTGTATACATATTAAATAACGTCTAAATAAGTAAAATAAGAAGAGAAAAATTATGCTCCACCATTGTTTTCACTAATATTTGTATACATGTTAAATAACGTGTCAATAAGTAAGTAAGAACAGAAAAATTATGCTCCGCCATTGTTTTCACTAATATTTGTATACATGTTAAATAACGTGTCAATAAGTAAAGTAAGAAGAGAAAAATTATGCTCCGCCATTGTTTTCACTAATATTTGTATACATGTTAGATAACGTGTCAATAAGTAAAGTAAGAATAGAAAAATTATGCTCCGCCATTGTTTTCACTAATATTTGTATACATGTTAAATAACGTGTCAATAAGTAAGTAAGAACAGAAAAATTATGCTCCGCCATTGTTTTCACTAATATTAGTATACATGTTAAATAACGTGTCAATAAGTAAAGTAAGAAGAGAAAAATTATGCTCCGCCATTGTTTTCACTAATATTTGTATACATGTTAGATAACGTGTCAATAAGTAAAGTAAGAATAGAAAAATGATGCTCCGCCATTGTTTTCACTAATATTTGTATACATGTTAAATAACGTGTCAATAAGTAAAGTAAATAGTACAAAATTATGCTCCGCCATTGTTTTCACTAATATTTGTATACATGTTAAATAACGTGTCAATAAGTAAAGAAAGAAGAGAAATAATTATGCTCCACCATTGTTTTCACTTATATTTGTATACATGTTAAATAACGTGTCAATAAGTAAAGTAAGAAGAGAAATAATTATGCTCCACCACTGTTTTCACTAATATTTGTATACATGTTAAATAACGTGTCAATAAGTAAAGTAAGAAGAGAAATAATTATGCTCTGCCATTGTTTTCACTAATATTTGTATACATGTTAAATAACGTGTCAATAAGTAAAGTAAGAAGAAAAATAATTATGCTCCATTATGCTTTTGTTTTGAACTCAAAATATTTCTCAGGGTTGGGGGAGAGTGAAAAATTAGGGTGCTGGAGAGATTTAGGGGTCGGGGAAAATTTTAGGGGTCAGGACGAACTTTTTAGGGGTCAGGCCAAATTTTTTTGTTTTTTTTTGGTTTTGAACTGAAAATATTTCTCAGGGTTGGGGGAAAGTGAAAAATTAGGGGGCTGGAGAGATTTAGGGGTCGGGGAAAATTTTAGGGGTCAGGACGAACTTTTTAGGGGTCAGGCCAAATTTTTTTGTTTTTTTTTGTTTTGAACTCAAAGTATTTCTCATGGTTGGGGAAGAGTGAAAAATTACGGGGCTGGAGAGATTTAGGGGTCGGGGAAAATTTTAGGGGTCAGGCGGAACTTTTTAGGGGTCAGGCCAAATTTTTTTCTTTTTTTTGGTTTTGAAGTCAAAATATTTCTCAGGGTTGGGGGAGAGTGAAAAATTAGGAGGCTGGAGAGATTTAGGGGTCGGGGAAAATTTTAGGGGTCAGGACGAACTTTTTAGGGGTCAGGCCAAATTTTTTTGTTTTTTTTTGGTTTTGAACTGAAAATATTTCTCAGAGTTGGGGGAAAGTGAAAAATTAGGGGGCTGGAGAGATTTAGGGGTCGGGGAAAATTTTAGGGGTCAGGACGAACTTTTTAGGGGTCAGGCCAAATTTTTTTTTTTTTTTTTGTTTTGAACTCAAAGTATTTCTCATGGTTGGGGAAGAGTGAAAAATTACGGGGCTGGAGAGATTTAGGGGTCGGGGAAAATTTTAGGGGTCAGGCGGAACTTTTTAGGATTCAGGCCAAATTTTTTTGTTTTTTTTTGTTTTGAAGTCAAAATGTATCTCATGGTTGGGGGAGAGTGAAAAATTAGTAGGCTGGAGAGATTTAGGGATCGGGGAAAATTTTAGGGGTCAGGCGGAACTTTTTAGGGGGCAGGCCAAATTTTTTTGTTTTTTTTTGTTTTGAACTCAAAGAATTTCTCATGGTTGGGGGAGAGTGAAAAATTACGGGGCTGGACAGATTAAGGGGTCGGGGAAATTTTAGGGGTCAGGCGGAACTTTTTAGGGGTCAGGCCAAATTTTTTTGTTTTTTTTGTTTTGAAGTCAAAATATTTCTCATGGTTGAGGGAGAGTGAAAAATTAGGGGGCTGGAGAGATTTAGGGGTCGGGGAAAATTTTAGGGGTCAGGACGAACTGTTTAGGGGTCAGGCCAAATTTTTTTGTTTTTTTTGGTTTTGAACTGAAAATATTTCTCATGGTTGGGGGAGAGTTAAAAATAAGGGGGCTGGAGAGATTTAGGGGTCGGGGAAAATTTTAGGTGTCAGGACGAACTTTTAAGGTGTCAGGCCAAATTTTTTTGTTTTTTTTTGGTTTTGAACTGAAAATATTTCTCATGGTTGGGGGAGAGTGAAAAATTAGGGGGCTGGAGAGATTTAGGGGTCGGCGAAAATTTTAGGGGTCAGCACGAACTTTTTAGGGGTCAGGCCAAATTTTTTTGTTTTTTTTTGTTTTGAAGTCAAAATATTTCTTATGGTTGGGGAGAGTGAAAAATTAGAGGGCTAGAGAGATTTAGGGGTCGGGGAAAATTTTAGGGGTCAGGCAGAACTTTTTAGGGGTCAGGCCAAATTTTTTTGTTTTTTTTTGTTTTGAAATCAAAATATTTCTTATGGTTGGGGGAGAGTGAAAAATTAGGGGGCTGGAGAGATTTAGGGGTCGGGGAAAATTTTAGGGGTCAGGCGGAACTTTTTAGGGGTCAGGCCAAATTTTTTTGTTTTTTTTTGTTTTGAAGTCACCATATTTCTTATGGTTGGGGGAGAGTGAAAAATTAGGGGGCTGTAGAGATTTAGGGGTCGGGGAAAATTTTAGGGGTCAGGACGAACTTTTTAGGGGTCAGGCCAAATTTTTTTCTTTTTTTTGGTTTTGAACTTAAAATAATTCTCATGGTTGGGGGAGAGTGAAAAATAAGGGGGCTGGAGAGATTTAGGGGTCGCGGAAAATTTTAGGGGTCAGGACGAACTTTTTAGGGGTCAGGCCAAATTTTTTTGTTTTTTTTGGTTTTGAAGTCAAAATATTTCTCAAGGTTGGGGGAGAGTGAAAAATTACGGGGGCTTGAGAGATTTAGGGGTCGGGGAAAATTTTAGGGGTCAGGCGGAACTTTTTAGGAGGCAGGCCAAATTTTTTTTTTTTTGTTTGGAACTCAAAGTATTTCTACTGGTTGGGGGAGAGGGAAAAATTACGGGGCTGGAGAGATTTAGGGGTCGGGGAAAATTTTAGGGGTCAGGACGAACTTTTTAGGGGTCAGGCCAAATTTTTTTGTTTTTTTTTGTTTTGAAGTCAAAATATTTCTCATGGTTGGGGGAGAGTGAAAAATTAGGGGGCTGGAGAGATTTAGGGGTCGGGGAAAATTTTAGGGGTCAGGACGAACTTTTTAGGGGTCAGGCCAAATTTTTTTGTTTTTTTTTGTTTTGAAGTCAAAATATTTCTCATGGTTGGGGGAGAGTGAAAAATTAGGGGGCTGGAGAGATTTAGGGGTCGGGGAAAATTCTAGGGGTTAGGCCAAATTTTTTAGGGGTCTTACCAAATTTAGGGGCGGCGATATGTACGTATTTAGCTTCCACACCGGGGCGGCGATAGGTACTTATTTAGCATTCAGCGGTGGTGATAGGTACTTATATAGCATGTGCACATGGGCGGTAATAAGTACGTATATAGTATGCACACCGGGGCAGTGATAGGTATGTATTTAGTATGCGCACTGAGGCAGCGATCGGTTCATATATAGCACGCGCACCGGGGCGGCGATAGGTACGTATATAGCACGGGCACAGGGGCGGCGAAAGGTACATATTTAAAATTCACACCGGGCGGCGAAAGGTACATATTTAAAATTCACACCGGGGCGGCGATAGGTACGTATTTAGCATTCACACCGGGGCGGCGATAGGTATGTATTTAGCATTCACACCGGGGCAGCGATAGGTATGTATTTAGCATTCGCACCGGGGTGGCGATATGTACGTATTTAGCTTCCGCACTGGGGCGGCAATAGGTACATATTTAGAATTCACACCGGGGCGGCGATAGGTACATATTTAGAATTCACACCGGGGCGGCGATAGGTATGTATTTAGCATTCGCACCGGGGTGGCGATATGTACGTATTTAGCTTCCGCACTGGGGCGGCAATAGGTACGTATTTAGAATTCACACCAAGGCGGCGATAGGTACATATTTAGAATTCACACCGGGGCGGCGATAGGTATGTATTTAGCATTCGCACCGGGGCGGCGATATGTACGTATTTAGCTTCCACACCAGGGCGGCGATAGGTACGTATTCAGAATTCAGAAGTGGCGATAGCTACGTATATAGCATGTACACATGGGCAGCAATAAGTACGTACATAGCATGCGCTCTGCGGCGGCGATCAGTACATATATAGCACGCGCACCGGGGCGGCGAAAGGTATGTATTTCGCATTCGCACCGTGGTGGTTATAGGTACATATTTAGCATTCGCACCGGGGCGGCTATAGGTACGTATTTAGCATTCGCACCAGGGCGGCTATAGGTACGTATTTAGCATTCGCACTGGGCCAGCGATAGGTACGTATTTAGCATTCACACCAAAGCGGCAATATGTACATATTAATTATTCGCACTAGGGCAGCGATAGGTACTTATGTAGCATGCACACCGGGGCGCAATTGGTATGTCTTTAGTATTCGCACTAGGGCAGCGATAGGTACTTATGTAGCATGCACACCGGGGCGCAATAGGTATGTATTTAGCATTCACACAGGGGCAACGATAGGTACTATTTAGCATTCGCAACGGGGCGTTGATAGGTACTTAAATAGTATCTGCACCAGGGCGGCGATAGGTACGTATATAGTATGTGCACTGGGGCGGCGATAGGTACGTATATAGTATGCGCACCGGGGTGATGATAGATACGTATATAGTATGAACACCGGGGTGGAGATAAGTACCTATATAGAAGGCGCAGATAGAGGTGTTATTTTTTATAGAAATATGTCATACTATTACCCTGGGCAATAGGAGAAATGGTTGGGAAGAAACAGCTTTTGCAAAAGGCAAAATTAGAAAGTAGCGGCGAAATGGGGCGACCAGGGAAGAGAAAGGTAGCAGATAAAGAGACGGCTATAGAGAGAGGGGGCGGACATAGAAGTTTGAATATAAAGATGTTACACACACGATCTTTCTTCAAATATATGTTTTTATGACCCCGAGCAACGCCGGGTTGCCCCGCTAGTCTATTATATAAAGGGCACTTGTCTGTATGTTTGTCTGTTTGTCTGTTTGTCTGTTTGTATGTCCAGATACTCCTCCGAGAGGACCCAACAAACAGTCCCACGGTTGACATCATTATGACCGGCCAGCCCCGGGACGTATAATATCTCAGAACCGGAAAAAAAAATGGACTCTTCGAGGGTCGACTGAGCACTTTTCTCCAATGGGGGGGGTGCCTTTTTCCTCGATTTTCAACGTTGTTTAGTACTAATTTGAGAAAAAAACAATGACATCATGTAGAATTTGAGAAATAATGCACCGTCATGATTTTAACAGGAAATGACGTCAGAGGAAATCCCTAACGGCTCTTTTTTGAACATAAGTTTATAGTGAAGCAAGTGTTGCTTAATCACAAACGGCACTTTTTTTGAACACGAGTCCATAGTCAAGCATGGGTTGCTTACTTACTAACGGCACTTTTTTGAACATGAGTCCATAGTGATGCAAGGGTTGCTTAACGTCTAACGGCACTTTTTTTAACATGAGTTCATAGTGAAGCAAGGGTTGCTTAATCCTAACCACATTTTTTAACATCCTCCTAGGTATTACCTCCTCCTTTTTGAGAGGTGTGAAGTTAGTGTAGTATCAGTAGAATTAAAGTGATATTGTTTTCACTAATATTTGTATACATATTGAAAAATTGGGGTGGGGGTCGGGGTGTCGGCATTCGCCGGTGTGAGCGCCTCAGGAAGCATTCGGCGGTGGGGCGCATCAGGCGAAATTTGGGGGAGGGTCAGTGTCGGCATTCGCCAGTATGAGCGCCTCAGGCCGAATTTAGGGGGAGTGTCGGCATTCGCCGGTGTGAGCGCCTCAGGCTGAATTTGGGGAGGAGGAGTGTCAGCATTCGCCGGTGACGAGTGTCGCCAGTATGAGCGCCTCAGGCGAAATTTGGGGAGGCCGAATTTGGTGGAGGGGGGAGTTCCGGCATTCGCCGGTGTGCGCTTCAGGCAAAATTTGTGTCGACATTCGCCAGTCTCAGGCCGAATATGGGGAGGGGAGCGCCTAAGGCGAAATTTGGAGGAGTACGAGTATTAGTCGGTAAGAGAGAGATCCTGAACGTACTTTAGGGGAGAGGAAGTGAAAACAAGGAAAAGGGATTAAAAATAAAATGATAATCTGATTTTTGATTCGACAGTGTAAGATCGACACCTATCGGATAGGACTAGATATTACACTTTATCTCAAGGCAAAAATGCCGAGAACAGATACTACACTTTGATCTTAGCCAAAAGACCAAGTAAAGATCCGAAATTAAAATTCTGAGGTTTTACTGGGGTATTTATAACCAAACTACACCTGAACAGCGGTCTATCTATTAGACACTGTTCAAATGACATTATTAAATTAATAACTAATAATAACTATGATTTTCTTTGAACAAACATTGTATAATACTATTTAACAAATTCTTATATAACTTTTGAATATCAAGAATTAATTTTAGACTCCCCTAGGCCGTTTTTCTCTAATTCAACATAGCTTTCATACGCCATTACCGATAATGACATTAATTCACTTCTTTTGGCTAAGATCAAAGTGTAGTATCTGTTTCGATGGATACTGCACCCCATAGACTGGTATCGTCTTGGCCTTCGGGGCTTCATTCCGCCGGTCTATGGGTTTTAGGAGGTCAAATTCGATAGTAAATTCGAAATAATCTAATGTATTTATGTACTAATCCGATAAAAATGCAAACACTGTAAACATCCCATAATCCCTTGCCGGATGTACCCGGTCTTGCCCTAAATTGTGTCCGGTTGTATCAGATCATCCAATAACTTCTGTCCGGATGCATCAATAACAACATAGGAATCCTACGTTAAGAGTGTGTAGTGAAACAAGGGTTGCTCAATCACATCCGCACCTGTCCCTTAATCCCTTGCCGGATGTACCCGGTCTTGCTCTAAATTGTGTCCGGTTATATCATGACGTCAGAGAGTGGCAGATAATTTGAAAAATAATGCAAAGTGGCGGGAAGAAATTCACTCACACTACAACATTTTAATAGACGCTAATATTCCTCCCCCTCCCTTCCGTTATCATGATAGGCATTACCTCCTCCTTTCATGTCAAATTGGGGGGGGGGGGGGTGACGGCATTCGCCGGTGTGAGTCCCTCAGGCCAAATTTGGGGAGGGGGAGTGTCGGCATTCGCCGGCGCTCACACCTTTTTGAGAGGGTGGAGATAGTGTAGTATCTGTTGCGAGGAGAGAGTGTCAGCATTCGCCGGTGTAAGCGCCTCAGGCCAAATCTTTTCTTGGGGGGGGGGTATTAAGCAAATCTATAATAAATACCAATGTGCATTTTTTTGTATCTATAATAAAGGCCAATGTGCATTTATTTGTATCTATAATAAAGGCCAATGTGCATTTATTTGTATCTATAATAAAGACCAATGTGCATTTATTTGTATCTATAATAAAGGCCAATGTGCATTTACCTGTATCTATAATAAAGGCCAATGTGCATTTATCTGCATCTATAATAAAGACCAATGTGCATTTATTTGTATCTATAATAAAGACCAATGTGTATTTATTTGTATCTATAATAAAGGCCAATGTGCATTTACCTGTATCTATATAATATTGTAATTTAATTACGTAATACCTCAAGTTCATAAACCAATTAATGTTTTGTAATGAAATTTATTATTTAGAAGATAGCTAAGGAAGTGCGTTTACTCACGTTTAAAAACACAATTATGGTGTTTAAAACAAGGTTAGAGAATATATACATAACATATAAAAGTGTATTCTTATGTAAAATTCACAAGGTAGGATGATGAGAGTATTCCCGAATCTATTAACCCAGCCCTTAGGGGTCCATGGGGAATATTTCATCGGGGGGGGGGGGGCTTTTCATTTATTGTTCATTATATTTTATAGTAATTTGAAATTGCTGAGTCATATTGTAATTTCATTACGTAATACCTCAAGTTCATAAACCAATTAATGTTTTTTAATGAAATTTATTTTTTAGAGGATAGCTAAGGAAATGCGTTAACTCACGTTTAAAAACACAATTAAGGTGTTTAAAACAAGGTTAGAGAATATATACATAACATATAAAAGTGTATTCTTATGTAAAATTCACAGAGTAAGATGATGAGAGTATTCCCGAATCTATTAACCCAGCCCTTACGGGTCCATGGGGAATATTTCATCGTGGGGGGGGGGCTTTTCAGTTATTTTTCATTATATTTTATAGTAATTTGAAATTGCTGAGTCATATTGTAATTTAATTACGTAATACCTCAAGTTCATAAACCAATTAATGTTTTTTAATGAAATTTATTTTTTAGAGGATAGCTAAGGAAATGCGTTAACTCACGTTTAAAAACACAATTAAGGTGTTTAAAACAAGGTTAGAGAATATATACATAACATATAAAAGTGTATTCTTATGTAAAATTCACAGAGTAAGATGATGAGAGTATTCCCGAATCTATTAACCCAGCCCTTACGGGTCCATGGGGAATATTTCATCGTGGGGGGGGGGGGCTTTTCAGTTATTTTTCATTATATTTTATAGTAATTTGAAATTGCTGAGTCATATTGTAATTTAATTACGTAATACCTCAAGTTCATAAACCAATTAATGTTTTTTAATGAAATTTATTTTTTAGAGGATAGCTAAGGAAATGCGTTAACTCACGTTTAAAAACACAATTAAGGTGTTTAAAACAAGGTTAGAGAATATATACATAACATATAAAAGTGTATTCTTATGTAAAATTCACAGAGTAAGATGATGAGAGTATTCCCGAATCTATTAACCCAGCCCTTACGGGTCCATGGGGAATATTTCATCGTGGGGGGGGGGGGGGCTTTTCAGTTATTTTTCATTATATTTTATAGTAATTTGAAATTGCTGAGTCATATTGTAATTTAATTACGTAATACCTCAAGTTCATAAACCAATTAATGTTTTTTAATGAAATTTATTTTTTTGAGGATAGCTAAGGAAGTGCGTTAACTCACGTTTAAAAACACAATTAAATTTTAGGGGTCAGGATAAATTTTTTAGGGGTCAGGCCAAATTTTTTTTTTTTGCACTTAAAATATTTCTCAGGGTTGTGGGACACAGAAAAAAAAGTTAGGGGGGGCTGGAGAGATTAGGGGGTCGGGGACAATTTTAGGGGTCAGGCCAAATTTTTTAGGGGTCGGGCAAAAATTTTTTTTTTTTAACTTAAAATATTTCTCAGGGTTGTGGGAGAATCAAAAAAAGTTCGGGGTGGGGGCTGGAAGGATTAGGGGGTCGTGGAAAATTTTAGGGGTCAGGCCGAACTTTATAGGGGTCAGGCAAAATTTTTGTTTTTTTTTTGTTTTTGAACTCAAAATATTTCTCATGTTTGGGAGAGTTAAAGAAATTGAGGGGGGCTGGAGAGATTAGGGGAGGGGGGGTCGGAGAAATTTTCAGGGGCCAGGACAAACTTTTAAGTGGTCGGGCCAAATTTTTTTATTTTTTGAACTAAAAATATTACTCAGGGTTGGGCGAGAGTAAAAACAAGTGTTGGGGGGGGGGGGGGGGCCTGGAGAGATTGGGGGGGTCGGGGAAATTTTTAGTGGTCAGGACACACTTTTTATAGGTCCGGCCAATTTTTTTTTGTTTTTTTATTTTTTTAACTAAAAATACTTCTCAGGGTTGGGAGAGAATAAAAAAAAAGTTGGGTGGGGGGGGGGGGGTTCTGGAGAGATTGGGGGCTCCGGGAAATGTTTAGAGGTCAGGAAAACTTTTTAGAGGGCGGGCCAAATTTTTTTATTTTTTTATTTTTGGAACTAAAAATATTACTCAGGGTTGGGCGAGAGTAAAAAAAAGTTGGGGGGCCTGGAGAGATTGGGGGGTCGTGGTAATTTTTAGCGGCGATATAAACGTATTTACCATTCGCACCGGGGTGGCGATAGGTACCTATTTAGCATTCGCACCACGGCGGCAATAGGTACGTATTTAGCATTCAGCGGTGGCGATAGGAACGTATATTGCATGTGCACATGGGATGCCATAAGTACGAATATAGCATGCGCACCGGGAGTGTAAAAAAAAATGGGGGGGGGCAACATTTTTTCCTTTTTCTTTTATCTTTTTCATTGAAAATATTTATATGTATGGGGCAGGATGAAAAAAAAAATTTTCAGGGCGGGGGGCTAAAAAAATTTGTTTTTCTTTTTTTAAACTAAAAATATTTCTATGTATGGGGGGAACATAAAATTTTTGGGGCGGGTCAAAAGATTTTCTTTTCTTTTTTATTTCTTTTAAATTAAAAATATTTCTAAGTATGTGGGAGGATGGAAAGAAAATTTTCGTGGGGGGAGGCAAACAAATTTCTTTTTTTCTGTTTTTAACTAAAATTATTTATATTTATGATACTGACAATACATGAATGAACACTATTTTGTTTTTCTAACACGACAGGGGTGCACTAATATGAGTTCTTACGTATGCGAACTGGGCTGGAGATAGGTACATATATAGTATGTGCACCCTTGCAGAGATAGGTAATTATGTAGTATGCACACCAGAGCCGCGATAGGTACGAATAAATTATGCGCACCGGGGCGGCGATAGGTTTATATATAGTATGTGCACTGGGGTGGCATAGGTACGTATATAGTAGTGCATAGAGGTCGCGATAGCTAAGTATTTAGCATTCGCCCTGGGGTTCCGATAGGTACGTATTCAGCATTCGCATGTGGGCGGCGATATGTACATATTTAGTATTCGCACTGGGGAAGTAATAGGTACATATGGTGTATGCACACCGGGGCGGCAATATGTACATATTTAGCATTCACCCCTGGGCGGAGATAGGTACTTATTTAGCATTCAGCGGTGGCGATAGGTACGTATATAGCATGTGCACATGGGGGGCAATAAGTACGTATATAGTATGCGCACCGGTGCGGTGATAGGTATGTATTTAGCATGTGCACTGGGGCAGCTATCGGTTCATATATAGCACGTGCACCGGGGCGGCGATAGGTACGTATATAGCACGCACACCAGAGAGACGAAAGGTACGTATTTAAAATTCACACCGGGGCAGCGATAGGTACGTATTTAGCATTCACACCGGGGCGGCGATAGTTATGTATTTAGCATTCACACCGGGGCGGTGATAGGTATGTATTTAGCATTCACACCGGGCCGGCGATAGGTACGTATTTAGCATTCACACCAGGGCGGTGATAGGTATGTATTTAGCATTCACACCGGGCGGTGATAGGTATGTATTTAGCATTCGAACCACGGTGGCGATATGTACGTATTTAGCTTCCGCACCAGGGCGGCGATAGGTACGTATTTAGAATTCACACCGGGGCGGCGATAGGTACGTATTTAGCATTCACACCGGGGTGGCGATAGGTATGTATTTAGCATTCACACCGGGGCGGCGATAGGTATGTATTTAGCATTCACACCGGGGCGGCGATAGGTACGTATTTAGCATTCACACCTGGGCGGCGATAGGTATGTACTTAGCATTCACACTGGGGCTGTGATAGGTATGTATTTAGCATTGGCACCAGGGTGGCGATATGTACGTATTTAGCTTCCGCACCGGGGCGGCGATAGGTACGTATTTAGAATTCACACCGGGGCGGCGATAGGTACGTATTTAGAATTCACACCGGGGCGGCGATAGGTACGTATTTAGCATTCGCACCGGGGCAGCGATATGTACCTATTTAGCTTCCACACCAGGGCGGCGATAGGTACGTATTTAGCATTCACACCGGGGCGGCGATAGGTATGTATTTAGCATTCACACCGGGGCGGTGATAGGTATGTATTTAGCATTCGCACCAGGGTGGCGATATGTACGTATTTAGCTTCCGCACCTTGGCGGCGATAGGTACGTATTTAGAATTCACACCGGGGCGGCGATAGGTACGTATTTAGAATTCACACCGGGGCGGCGATAGGTACGTATTTAGCATTCGCACCGGGGCAGCGATATGTACCTATTTAGCTTCCACACCGGGGCGGCGATAGGTACGTATTCAGAATTCAGGGGTGGCGATAGCTACGTATATAGCATGTACACATGGGCAGCAATAAGTACGTACATAGCATGCGATCTGCGGCGGCGATCAGTACATATATAGCACGCGCACCGGGGCGGCGATAGGTACGTATATAGCACGCGCACCGGGGCGGCGAGAGGTACATATATAGCACATGCACCGGAACGGCGAAAGGTATGTATTTCGCATTCGCACCGGGGCGGCTATAGGTACGTATTTAGCATTCGTACTGGGCCGGCGATAATTTTAAATAGTATCTGCACTGGGGCGGCGATAGATACGTATATAGTATGTGCACTGGGGCGGCGATAGGTACGTGTATAGTATGCGCACCGGGGTGATGATAGATACGTATATAGTATGAACACCGGGGCGGAGATAAGTACCTATATAGAAGGGGTCAGATAGAGGTGTTACTTTTTATAGAAATATGTCATACTATTGCCCTGGGCAACGTAGGAGAAATGGTGGGGAAGAAACAGCTCTTGCAAAAGGCAAAATTAGAAAGTAGCGGCGAAATGGGGCGACCAGGGAAGAGAAAGGTAGCAGATAAAGAGACGGCTATAGAGAGAGGAGGCGGACATAGAAGTTGTAATATAAAGATGTTACACACACGATCTTTCTTCAAATATATGTTTTTATGATCCCGAGCAACGCCGGGTAGCCCCGCTAGTCTATTATATAAAGGGCAGTTGTCTGTATGTCTGTCTGTCTGTTTGTTTGTTTGTTTGTATGGCCAGATACTCCTCCGACAGGACCCAACACACAGTCACACGGTTGACGCCATTATGACCGGCCAGCCCCGGGACGTATAATATCTCAGAACCGGAAAAAAAAATGGACTCTTCGAGGGTCGACTGAGCACTTTTCTCCAATGGGGGGGTGCCTTTTTCCTCGATTTTCAACGTTGTTTAGTACTAATTTGAGAAAAAAAACAAAGAATTTGAGAAATAATGCACCGTCATGATTTTAACAGGAAATGACGTCAGAGGAAATCCCTAACGGCTCTTTTTGAACATGAGTTTATAGTGAAGCAAGTGTTGCTTAATCAATAACGGCACTTTTTTTGAACACGAGTCCATAGTGATGCAAGGGTTGCTTAACTGCTAACGGCACTTTTTGATACATGCGTTTATAGTGACGCAAGTGTTGTTTAATCAATAACGGCACTTTTTTTAACATGAGTTCATAGTGAAGCAAGGGTTGCTTAATCCTAACCGCATTTTTTCTGTTGACATGATAACATCCTCCTAGGTATTACCTCCTCCTCCTTTTTGAGAGGTGTGAAGTTAGTGTAGTATCAGTAAAATTAAAGTAATAAATAATTATGCTCCCCCACTGTTTTCACTAATATTTGTATGCTCCCCCATTGTTTTCACTAATATTTCTATACATATTGTATACATATTGAAAACTTGGGGTGGGTGTGGGGGGTGTCGGCATTCGCCGGTGTGAGCGCCTCAGGAGAAATTTGGGGAAGAGGGGGGGGTATCGGCATTCGGCGGTGGGGCGCCTCAGACCAAATCTGGGGAGGGTGAGTGTCGGCATTCGGCAGTGGGGCGCCTCAGGCCAAATTTGGAGATGGGGGATTGTCGGCATAATGCAAAGTCACGATTTTAGCAGGAAATGACGTCAGAGGAAATCCCTAACGGCACTTTTTTGAACATGAGTTTATAGTGAAACACGGGTTGCCTTATCCCAACGAAACATAAGTTTTTATTGAAGCAACTGTTGCTTAATCCCTAACGGCATTTTTTTGAACATGAGTCCATAGTGAAGCAAGGGTTGCTTAATTCCTAACGGCACTTTTTTGAACATGAATCCACAGTGAAGCCAGGGTTGCTTAATCAATGACAGCACTTTTTTGAACACGAGTTTGTAGTGAAGCAAGGGTTGCTTAATCCTAACTGCATTTCTTCTGTTGACATGATACCATCCTCCCAGGTATAACCTCCTTCTTTTTGAAAGGTGTGAAGTTAGTGTAGTATCAGTAAAATTAAAGTAATAAATAATTATGCTCCACCATTGTTTTCACTAATATTTGTATACATATTAAATAACGTCACAATAAGTAAAGTAAGAAGAAAAATAATTATGCTCCACCACTGTTTTCACTAATATTTGTATACATATTAAATAACGTCTCAATAAGTAAAGTAAGAAGAAAAATAATTATGCTCCACCATTGTTTTCACTAATATTTGTATACATATGATATAACGTCTAAATAAGTAAAGTAAGAAGAAAAATAATTATGCTCCACCACTGTTTTCACTAAAATGTGTATACATATTAAATAACGTCTCAATATGTAAAGTAAGAAGAAATATAATTATGCTCCGCCATTGTTTTCACTAATATTTGAATACATGTTAAATAACGTCTCAATAAGAAAAGTAAAAAGAGAAATAATTATGCTCCGCCACTGTTTTCACTAATATTTGTATACATATTAAATAACGTCTCAATAAGTAAAGAAAGAAGAAAAATAATTATGCTCCACCATTGTTTTCACTTATATTTTTATACATGTTAAATAACGTCTCAATAAGTAAAGTAAAAAGAGAAATAATTATGCTCCGCCATTGTTTTCACTAATATTTGTATACATGTTAAATAACATTTTTTTGTTTTGAAGTCAAAATATTTCTTAGGGTTGGGGGAGAGTTAAAAATTAGAGGGGCTGGAGAGATTGAGGATTCGGGGAAAATTTTAGGGGTCAGGCCGAACTTTTTAGGGGTCAGGCCAAATTTTTTTGTTTTTTTTTGTTTTGAAGTCAAAATATTTCTCAGGGTTGGGGAGAATGAAAAAATAAGGGGCTAGAGATATTGAAGGGTCGGGGAAAATTGTAGGGGTAAGGCCGAACTTTTTAGGGGTCAGGCCAAATTTTTTTGTCATTTTTGTTTTGAACTCAAAATATTTCTCAGGGTTGGGGTTGAGTGAAAAATTAGGGGGCTGGAGAGATTGAGGGGTCGGGGAAAATCTTGGGGGTCAGGCCGAACTTTTTAGGGGTCACGCCAAATTTTTTTGTTTTTTTTTGTTTTGAAGTCAAAATATTTCTCAGGGTTGGGGGAGAGTGAAAAATTAGGGGGCTGGAGAGATTGAAGGGTCAGGGAAAATTTTAGGGCTCAGGACGAACTTTTTGGGGGTCAGGCCAAATTTTTTTGTTTTTTTTTGTTTTGAAGTCAAAATATATCTCATGATTGGGGGAGAGTGAACAATTAGGGGGTTGGAGAGATTTAGGGGTCGGGGAAAATTTTAGGGGTCAGGACGAACTTTTTAGGGGTCAGGCCAAATTTTTTTGTTTTTTTTTGTTTTGAAGTCAAAATATATCTCATGGTTGGGGGAGAGTGAAAAATTAGGGGGCTGGAGAGATTTAGGGGTCGGGGAAAACTTTAGGGGTCAGGACGAACTTTTTAGGGGTCAGGCCAAATTTTTTTGTTTTTTTTTGTTTTGAAGTCAAAATATTTCTCATGGTTGGGGGAGAGTGAAAAATTAGGGGGCTGGAGAGATTTAGGGGTCGGTGAAAATTTTAGATGTCAGGACGAACTTTTTAGGGGTCAGGCCAAATTTTTTTGTTTTTTTTTGGTTTTGAACTCAAAATATTTCTCAGGGTTGGGGGAGAGTGAACAATTAGGGGGCTGGAGAGATTTAGGGGTCGGGGAAAATTTTAGGGGTCAGGACGAACTTTTTAGGGGTCAGGCCAAATTTTTTTCTTTTTTTTTGGTTTTGAACTCAAAATATTTCTCAGGGTTGGGGGAGAGTGAAAAATTAGGGGGCTGAGGAGATTTAGGGTCGGGAAAATTTTAGGAGTCAGGCAGAACTTTTTAGGGGTCAGGCCAAATTTTTTTGTTTTTTATTGTTTTGAAGTCACAATATTTCTCATGGTTGGGGGAGAGTGAAAAATTAGGAGGCTGGAGAGATTTAGGGGTCGGGGAAAATTTTAGGGGTCACGACGAACTTTTTAGGGGTCAGGCACAATTTTTTTGTTTTTTTTTGTTTTGATCTCAAAATATTTCTCATGGTTGGGGAGAGTCAAAAATTAGGGGGCTGGAGAGATTTAGGGGTCGGGGAAAAGTTTAGGAGTCAGGACGAACTTTTTAGGGGTCAGGCCAAATTTTTTTCTTTCTTTTTTGGTTTTGAACTCAAAATATTTCTCAGGGTTGGGGGAGAGTGAAAAATTAGGGGGCTGGAGAGATTGAGGGGTCGGGGAAAATTTTAGGGGTAAGGCGGAACTTTTTAGGGGTCAGGCCAAATTTTTTTGTTTTTTTTGTGTTGAAGTCAAAATATTTATCATGGTTGGGGGAGACTGAAAAATTAGGGGGCTGGAGAGATTTAGGGGTCGGGGAACATTTTAGGGGTCAGGACGAACTTTTTAGGGGTCAGGCCAAATTTTTTTCTTTTTTTTTGGTTTTGAACTCAAAATATTTCTCAGGGTTGGGGGAGAATGAACAATTAGGAAGCTGGAGAGATTTAGGGTCGGGAAAATTTTAGGGGTCAGGCAGAACTTTTTAGGGGTCAGGCCAAATTTTTTTGTTTTTTTTGTTTTGAAGTCAAAATATTTCTCATGGTTGGGGGAGAGTAAAAAATTAGGTGCTGGAGAGATTTAGGGGTCGGGGAAAATTTTAGGGGTCCGCCCAAATTTAGGGGCGGCGATATGTCTGTATTTAGCTTCCACACCGGGGCGGCGAGAGGTACTTATTTAGCATTCAGCGGTGGTGATAGGTACTTATATAGCATGTGCACATGGGCAGTAATAAGTACGTATATAGTATGCGCACGGGGCTGTGATAGGTATGTATTTAGCATGGTCACTGAGGCAGCGATCAGTTCATATATAGCACGCGCACCAGGGCGGCGATAGGTACGTATATAGCACGCGCACAGGGGCGGCCACAGGTACATATTTAAAATTCACACAGGGCGGCGAAAGGTACATATTTAAAATTCACACCGGGGCGGTGATAGGTACGTATTCAGCATTCACACCAGGGCGGCGATAGGTATGTATTTAGCATTCACACCGGGGCAGCGATAGGTATGTATTTAGCATTCGCACCGGGGTGGCGATATGTACGTATTTAGCTTCCGCACCGGGGCGGCGATAGGTACGTATTTAGAATTCACACCGGGGCGGCGATAGGTACGTATTTAGAATTCACACCGGGGCGGCGATAGGTATGTATTTAGCATTCGCACCGGAGCGGCGATATGTACGTATTTAGCTTCCACACCAGGGCGGCGATAGGTACGTATTCAGAATTCAGGGGTGACGATAGCTACATATATAGCATGTACACATGGGCAGCAATAAGTACGTACATAGCATGCGCTCTGCGGCGACGATCAGTACATATATAGCACGCGCACCGGGGCGGCGAAAGGTATGTATTTCGCATTCGCACCAAGGTCGTGATAGGTACGTATTTAGCATTCGCACCTGGGCGGCTATAGGTACGTATTTATCATTCGCACCAGGACGGCTATAGGTACGTATTTAGCATTCGCACTGGGCCAGCAGGTACGTATTTAACATTCACACCAAAGCGGCAATATGTACATATTAATTATTCGCACTAGGGCAACGATAGGTACTTATGTAGCATGCACACCGGGGCGCAATTGGTATGTCTTTAGTATTCGCACTAGGGCAGCGATAGGTACTTATGTAGCATGCACACCGGGGCGCAATAGGTATGTATTTAGCATTCACACCGGGGCAACGATAGGTACTATTTAGCATTCGCAACGGGGCGTCGATAAGTACTTAAATAGTATCTGCACCGGGGCGGCGATAGGTACGTATATAGTATGTGCACTGGGGCGGCAATAGGTACGTATATAGTATGCGCACCGGGGTGATGATAGATATGTATATAGTATGAACACCGGGGTGGAGATAAGTACCTATATAGAAGGCGCAGATAGAGGTGTTACTTTTTATAGAAATATGTCATACTATTACCCTGGGCAATAGGAGAAATGGTGGGGAAGAAACAGCTTTTGCAAAAGGTAAAATTAGAAAGTAGCGGCGAAATGGGGCGACCAGGGAAGAGAAAGGTAGCAGATAAAGAGACGGCTATAGAGAGAGGGGGCGGACATAGAAGTTTGAATATAAAGATGTTACACACACGATCTTTCTTCAAATATATGTTTTTATGACCCCGAGCAACGCCGGGTAGCCTTGCTAGTCCCCTCTATAAAGGGCACTTGTCTGTATGTCTGTTTGTCTGTTTGTCTGTTTGTATGTCCAGCTTCTCCTCAAAAACTACGCGGCGACATGTCAAAAAGTTGACATCTTCAGCACCGTACAACACCTGGGATCATAATATCTCAAAATTACAACAAAAAAACATGTTGTTGGGGGTCAACGGGGCCAGTCTTCGGCAGCGGGTCTGGTTTTTTCAAACTTTTCTAATGTTATTCAGTAGTAATTTGGAAATCAGCCAATGTAATTATGTAATAATAATTTCGTTTTCAACCAACTTATTCTTGTGCACGTGACGTCACAGTAATAGGTATATGACGTCATCGTTATAGGTTTTGAATTTTTTTTTCTCTTCAAAACTTATTTTACTTCAACATATTTTTATACATAACATATAAAAGTGTATTCTTATGTAAAATTCACAGAGTAAGATGATGAGAGTATTCCTGAATCTATAAACCCACCTCTTAGGGGTCCATGGGGCATATTTTATCGGGGGGGGGGGGCTTTCCAGTTATTTTTCATTATATTTTATAGTGATGAAACAAGAAAAAAAGAGGAATTTGACAAGTACACGTTTACAGTGACCCGTTGAGTCATAACCACTCTATATATGTATAAAAAAAGAAAAAGAGAATTTAACCAGTACATGTTACCAGTGACCCGTTGGGTCATAACCACTCTATATATGTATAAAAAAGACCCAGAACCGGGGGTGCTTCTACAATATAGGACCCGGAGGCTTCTGCAGAATAGGGACCATGGGTGCTTCTACAGTATAGGACCCAGAACCGGGGGTGCTTCTACCATATAGAATCCGGAGGCTTCTACAGAATAGGGGCAATGGTGCTTCTACAGTATAGGGACCAGAGGTGCTTCTACAGTATAGGACCCAGTACCGGGGGTGCTTCTACAATATTAGAACATAGAGGCTTCTGCAGTAAAAGGACCATGGGTGCTTCTCCAGTATAGGGACCAAGGATGCTTCTACTGTATATGACCCAGCACCAGGGGTGCTTCTACATTTTAGAACCCGGAGGCTTCTGCAGAATAGGGACAATGGGTGCTTCTCCAGTATAGGGACCAGGGGTGCTTCTCCACTATAGGGACCTGGTGTAGTGCTTCTAAAGTATCACGGCCCGCCAGGAATGTAGGTGATTCTATAGTATAACAGTCCCTAGAAATATTGGTGCTTCTGAAGTATAACAGTCTCACCCCAGGAATGTTGGTGCTTCTAAATTATAATGGTCCCTAAAAATGTTGGTGCTTCTAAAGTATAATGGTCCCCCCAGGAATGTTGTTAAAGGATAGCTTAGGAAGAGCGATAACTCACGTTTTTAAAAAAAAGTTGGGGGGGGGGGGGCTGGAGAGATTTAGGGGTCGGGGAAAATTTTAGGGGTCAGGACGAACTTTTTAGGGGTCAGGCCAAATTTTTTTGTTTTTTTTGGTTTTGAACTCAAAATATTTCTCATGGTTGGGGGAGAGTGAAAAATTAGAGGGCTGGAGAGATTTAGGGGTCGGGGAAAATTTTAGGGGTCAGGACGAACTTTTTAGGGGTCAGGCCAAATTTTTTTCTTTTTTTTGGTTTTGAACTGAAAATATTTCTCAGGGTTGGAGGAGAGTGAAAAATTAGGGGGCTGGAGAGATTTAGGGGTCGGGGAAAATTTTAGGGGTCAGGCCAAATTTTTTTCTTTTTTCTGGTTTTGAACTCAAAATATTTCTCAGGGTTGGGGGAGAGTGAACAATTAGGGGGCTGGAGAGATTTAGGGGTCGGGAAAAATTTTAGGGGTCAGGCGGAACTTTTTAGGAGTCAAGCCAAATTTTTTTCTTTTTTCTGGTTTTGAACTCAAAATATTTCTCATGGTTGGGGGAGAGTGAACAATTAGGGGGCTGGAGAGATTGAGGGGTCGGGGAAAATTTTAAGTGGTCAGGCGGAACTTTTTAGGGGTCAAGCCAAATTTTTTTCTTTTTTTTTCTTTTGAACTCAAAATATTTCTCATGGTTTGGGGAGAGTGAAAAATTAAGGGGCTGGAGAGATTTAGGGGTCAGGGAAAATTTTAGGGGTCAGGACGAACTTTTTAGGGGTCAGGCCAAATTTTTTTCTTTGTTTTGGTTTTGAACTCAAAATATTTCTCAGGGTTGGGGGAGAGTGAAAAATTAGGGGGCTGGAGAGATTTAGGGGTCGTTTAAAATTTTAGGGGTCAGGACGAACTATTTAGGGGTCAGGCCAATTTTTGTTTTTTTTTGTTTTGAAGTCAAAATATTTCTCATGGTTGGGGGAGAGTGAAAAATTAGGGGCTGGAGAGATTTAGGGGACAAGGAAAATTTTAGGGGTCAGGCAAAATTTTTTAGGGTCTGCCCAAATTTAGGGGCGGCGATATGTACATATTTAGCTTCCACACCGGGGCGGCGATAGGTACTTATTTAGGATTCAGCGGTGGTGATAGGTACTTATATAGCATGTGCACATGGGCGGGAATAAGTACGTATATAGTATGCACACCAGGGCAGTGATAGGTATGTATTTAGCATGCGCACTGAGGCAGCGATCGGTTCATATATAGCACGCGCACCAGGGCGGCGATAGGTACGTATATAGCACGCGCACAGGGGCGGCGAAAGGTACATATTTAAAATTCACACCGGGCGGCGAAAGGTACATATTCAAAATTCACACCGGGGCGGCGATAGGTACGTATTTAGCATTCACACCAGGGCGGCGATATGTATGTATTGAGCATTTACACCGGGGCAGCGATAGGTATGTATTTAGCATTCGCACCGGGGTGGCGATATGTACGTATTTAGCTTCTGCACCGGGGCGGCGATGGTTACGTATTTAGAATTCACACCGGGGCGGCGATAGGTACGTACTTAGAATTCACACTGGGGCGGCGATAGTTATGTATTTCGCATTCGCACCGGGGCGGCGATATGTACGTATTTAGCTTCCACACCAGGGCGGCGATAGGTACGTATTCAGAATTCAGGGTTGGCGATAGTTACGTATATAGCATGTACACATGGGCAGCAATAAGTACGTACATAGCATGCACTCTGCGGCGGCGATCAGTACATATATAGCACGCGCACCGGGGCGGCGAAAGGTATGTATTTGGCATTCACACCGTGGTGGTGATAGGTACGTATTTAGCATCTGCACCAGGGCGGCTATAGCTACGTATTTAGCATTCGCACCAGGGCGGCTATAGGTACGTATTTAGCATTCGCACTGGGCCAGCGATAGGTACGTATTTAGCATTCGCACTGGGCCAGCGATAGGTACGTATTTAACATCACACCAAAGCATCAATATGTACATATTAATTATTTGCACTAGGGCAGCGATAGGTACTTATGTAGCATGCACACCGGGGCGCAATTGGTATGTCTTTAGTATTCGCACTAGGGCAGCGATAGGTACTTATGTAGCATGCACACCGGGGCGCAATAGGTATGTATTTAGCATTCACACCGGGGCAACGATAAGTACTATTTAGCATTCGCAACGGGGCGGCGATAGGTACTTAAATAGTATCTGCACCGGGGCGGCGATAGGTACGTATATAGTATGTGCACTGGGGCGGCGATAGGTACGTATATAGTATGCGCACTGGGGTGATGATAGATACGTATATAGTATGAACACCAGGGTAGAGATAAGTACCTATATAGAAGGCACAGATAGAGGTGTTACTTTTTATAGAAATATGTCATACTATTATCCTGGGCAATAGGAAAAATGGTGGGGAAGAAACAGCTTTTGCAAAAGGCAAAATTAGAAAGTAGCGGCGAAATGGGGCAGGGAAGAGAAAGGTAGCAGATAAACAGACGGCTATAGAGAGAGCGGGCGGACATAGAAGTTTGAATATAAAGATGTTACACACACGATCTTTCTTCAAATATATGTTTTTATGACCCCGAGCAACGCCGGGTAGCCCTGCTAGTCTCCTATATAAAGGGCACTTGTCTGTATGTCTGTTTGTTTGTCTGTCTGTCTGTTTGTATGTCCAGATACTCCTCCGAGAGGACCCAACAAACAGTCACACGGTTGACATCATTATAACCGGCCAGCCCCGGGACGTATAATATCTCAGAACCGGAAAAAAAAATGGACTCTTCGAGGGTCGACTGAGCACTTTTCTCCAATGGGGGGGTGCCTTTTTCCTCGATTTTCAACGTTGTTTAGTACTAATTTGAGAAAAAAAACAATGACATCATGTAGAATTTGAGAAATAATGCACCGTCATGATTTTAACAGGAAATGACGTCAGAGGAAATCCCTAACGGCTCTTTTTTGAACATGAGTTTATAGTGAAGCAAGTGTTGCTTAATCACAAACGGCACTTTTTTTGAACACGAGTCCATAGTGAAGCATGGGTTGCTTACTTACTAACGGCACTTTTTTGAACATGAGTCCATAGTGATGCAAGGGTTGCTTAACTCCTAACGGCACTTTTTGATACATGCGTTTATAGTGACGCAAGTGTTGTTTAATCAATAACGGCACTTTTTTAACATGAGTTCATAGTGAAGCAAGGGTTGCTTAATCCTAACCACATTTGTTTCTGTTGACATGATAACATCCTCCTAGGTATTACCTCCTCCTTTTTGAGAGGTGTGAAGTTAGTGTAGTATCAGTAAAATTAAAGTAATAAATAATTATGCTCCCCCACTGTTTTCACTAATATTTGTATGCTCCCCTATTGTTTTCACTAATATTTCTATACATATTGTATACATATTGAAAACTTGGGGTGGGTGTGGGGGGTGTCGGCATTCGCCGGTGTGAGCGCATCAGGAGAAATTTGGGGAAGAGGAGGGGGGGTATCGGCATTCGGCGGTGGGGCGCCTCAGGCGAAATTCGGGGAGGAGTGTCGGCATTCGCCAGTATGAGCGCCTCAGGCCGAATTTGGGGGAGTGTCGGCATTCGCCGGTGTGAGCGACTCAGGCCGAATTTGGTGGAGTGTCGGCATTCGCCGGTGGTGCGCCTCAGGCCAAATTTGGAGATGGGGGATTGTCGGCATAATGCAAAGTCACGATTTTAGCAGGAAATGACGTCAGAGGAAATCCCTAACGGCACTTTTTTGAACATGAGTTTATTGTGAAGCACGGGTTGCCTTATCCCAACGAAACATAAGTTTTTTATTGAAGCAACTGTTGCTTAATCCCTAACGGCATTTTTTGAACATGAGTCCATAGTGAAGCAAGGGTTGCTTAATTCCTAACGGCACTTTTTTGAACATGAATCCACAGTGAAGCCAGGGTTGCTTAATCAATAACGACACTTTTTTGAACACGAGTTTGTAGTGAAGCCAGGGTTGCTTAATCCTAACTGCATTTCTTCTGTTGACATGATACCATCCTCCCAGGTATAACCTCCTTCTTTTTTAGAGGTGTGAAGTTAGTGTAGTATCAGTAAAATTAAAGTAATAAATAATTATGCTCCACCATTGTTTTCACTAATATTTGTATACATATTAAATAACGTCTCAATAAGTAAAGTAAGAAGAAAAATAATTATGCTCCACCACTGTTTTCACTAATATTTGTATACATATTAAATAACGTCTCAATAAGTAAAGTAAGAAGAAAAATAATTATGCTCCACCATTGTTTTCACTAATATTTGTATACATATGATATAACGTCTAAATAAGTAAAGTTAGAAGAAAAATAATTATGCTCCACCACTGTTTTCACTAAAATGTGTATACATATTAAATAACGTCTCAATATGTAAAGTAAGAAGAAATATAATTATGCTCCGCCATTGTTTTCACTAATATTTGAATACATGTTAAATAACGTCTCAATAAGTAAAGTAAAAAGAGAAATAATTATGCTCCGCCATTGTTTTCACTAATATTTGTATACATGTTAAATAACATTTTTTTGTTTTGAACTCAAAATATTTCTTAGGGTTGAGGGAGAGTTAAAAATTAGGGGGCTGGAGAGATTGAGGACTCGGGGAAAATTTTAGGGGTCAGGCCGAACTTTTTAGGGGTCAGGCCAAATTTTTTTGTTTTTTTTTGTTTGGAAGTCAAAATATTTCTCAGGGTTGGGGAGAATGAAAAAATAAGGGGCTAGAGATATTGAAGGGTCGGGGAAAATTTTAGGGGTCAGGCCAAACTTTTTAGGGGTCAGGCCAAATTTTTTTGTTATTTTTGTTTTGAACTCAACATATTTCTCAGGGTTGGGGTTGAGTGAAAAATTAGGGGGCTGAAGAGATTGAGGGGTCGGGGAAAATTTTAGGGGTCAGGCCGACATTTTTAGGGGTCACGCCAAATTTTTTTGTTTTTTTTTGTTTTGAAGTCAAAATATTTCTCATGGTTGGGGGAGAGTGAAAAATTAGGGGGCTGGAGAGATTTAGGGGTCGGGGAAAATTTTAGGGGTCAGGACGAACTTTTTAGGGGTCAGGCCAAATTTTTTTCTTTTTTTTGGTTTTGAACTGAAAATATTTCTCAGGGTTGGGGGATAGTGAAAAATTAGGGGGCTGGAGAGATTTAGGGGTCGGGGAAAATTTTAGGGGTCAGGCCAAATTTTTTTTTTTTTTTTTTTTGAACTTAAAATATTTCTCAGGGTTGTGGGACACTGACAAAAAAAGTTGGGAGGATGCTGGAGAGATTAGGGGGTCGGGGAAATTTTAGGGGTCAGGCCAAATTTTTAGGGGTCAGGCCAAATTTTTTTGTTTTTTTTTGTTTTGAAGTCAAAATATATCTCATGGTTGGAAGAGAGTGAAAAATTAGGGGGCTGGAGAGATTTAGGGGTCGGGGAAAATTTTAGGGGTCAGGACGAACTTTTTAGGGGTCAGGCCAAATTTTTTGTGTTTTTTTTTGTTTTGAAGTCAAAATATTTCTCATGGTTGGGGGAGAGTGAAAAATTAAGGGGCTGGAGAGATTTAGGGGTCGGGGAACATTTTAGGGGTCAGGACGAACTTTTTAGGGGTCAGCCAAATTTTTTTGTTTTTTTTTGTTTTGAAGTTAAAATATATCTCATGGTTGGGGGAGAGTGAAAAATTAGGGAGCTGGAGAGATTTAGGGGTATGGGAAAATTTTAGGGGTCAGGAGAACTGTTTAGGGGTCAGGCCAAATTTTTTTGTTTTTTTTTGGTTTTGAAATCAAAATATTTCTCAGGGTTGGGGGAGAGTGAAAAATTAGGGGGCTAGAGAGATTTAGGGGTCGGGGAAAATTTTAGGGGTCAGCCGGAACTTTTTAGGGGTTAGGCCAAATTTTTAGGGGTCAGGCCAAATGTTTTTGTTTTTTTTTGTTTTGAAGTCAAAATATATCTCAGGGTTGGGGGAGATTGAAAAATTCGGGGGCTGGAGAGATTTAGGGGTCGGGGAAAATTTTAGGGGTCAGGACGAACTTTTTAGGGGTCAGGCCAACTTTTTTTGTTTTTTTTTTGTTTTGAAGTCAAAATATTTCTCATGGTTGGAAGAGAGTGAAAAATTACGGGGCTGGAGAGATTTAGGGGTCGGGGAAAATTTTAGGGGTCAGGACGAACTTTTTAGGGGTCAGGCCAAATTTGTTTGTTTTTTTTTGTTTTGAAGTCAAAATTTTTCTCATGGTTGGGGGAGAGTGAAAAATTAGGGGGCTGGAGAGATTTAGGGGTCGGGGAAAATTTTAGGGGTCAGGACAAACTTTTTAGGGGTCAGGCAAATTTTTTTGTTTTTTTTTGTTTTGAAGTCAAAATATTTCTCATGGTTAAGGGAGAGTGAAAAATTAGGGGGCTAGAGAGATTTAGGGGTCGGGGAAAATTTTAGGGGTCAGCCGGAACTTTTTAGGGGTCAGGCTACATTTTTTTGTTTTTTTTTGTTTTGAAGTCAAAATATATCTTATGGTTGGGGGAGAGTGAAAAATTAGGGAGCTGGAGAGATTTAGGGGTATGGGAAAATTTTAGGGGTCAGGAGAACTGTTTAGGGGTCAGGCCAAATTTTTTTGTTTTTTTTTGTTTTGAAGTCAAAATATTTCTCAGGGTTGGGGGAGAGTGAAAAATTAGGGGGCTAGAGAGATTTAGGGGTCGGGGAAAATTTTAGGGGTCAGCCGGAACTTTTTAGGGGTCAGGCCAAATTTTTAGGGGTCACGCCAAATTTTTTTGTTTTTTTTTGTTTTGAAGTCAAAATATATCTCAGCGTTGGGGGAGATTGAAAAATTAGGGGGCTGGAGAGATTTAGGGGTCGGGGAAAATTTTAGGGGTCAGGACGAACTTTTTAGGGGTCAGGCCAAATTTTTTTGTTTTTTTTTTGTTTTGAAGTCAAAATATTTCTCATGGTTGGAAGAGAGTGAAAAATTACGGGGCTGGAGAGATTTAGGGGTCGGGGAAAATTTTAGGGGTCAGGACGAACTTTTTAGGGGTCAGGCCAAATTTTTTTGTTTTTTTTTGTTTTGAAGTCAAAATATTTCTCATGGTTGGGGGAGAGTGAAAAATAAGGGGGCTGGAGAGATTTAGGGGTCGGGGAAAATTTTAGGGGTCAGGACGAACTTTTTAGGGGTCAGGCCAAATTTTCTTGTTTTTTTTTGTTTTGAAGTCAAAATATTTCTCAGGGTTGGGGGAGAGTCAAAAATTAGGGGGCTAGAGAGATTTAGGGGTCGGGGAAAATTTTAGGGGTCAGCCGGAACTTTTTAGGGGTCAGACCAAATTTTTTTGTTTTTTTTTGTTTTGAACTCAAAATATTTCTCATGGTTGGGGGAGAGTGAAAAATTAGGGGGCTGGAGACATTTAGGGTCGGGAAAAGTTTAGGGGTCACGCGGAACTTTTTAGGGGTCAGGCTAAATTTTTTTGTTTTTTTTTGTTTTGAAGTCAAAATATATCTCATGGTTGGGAGAGAGTGAAAAATTAGGGAGCTGGAGAGATTTAGGGGTATGGGAAAATTTTAGGGGTCAGGCCAAATTTTTTAGGGGCCTGCCCAAATTTAGGGGCAGCGATATGTACGTATTTCGCTTCCACACCGGGGCGGCGTAGGTACTTATTTAGCATTCAGCGGAGGTGATAGGTACTTATATAGCATGTGCACATGGGCGGTAATAAGTAAGTATATAGTAGGCACACCGGGGCAGTGATAGGTATGTATTTAGCATGCGCACTGAGGCAGCGATCGGTTCATATATAGCACGCGCACCGGGGCGGCGATAGGTACGTATATAGCACGCGCACAGGGGCGGCGAAAGGTACATATTTAAAATTCACACCGGGCGGCGAAAGGTACATATTTAAAATTCACACCGGGGCGGCGATAGGTACGTATTTAGCATTCACACCGGGGCGGCGATAGGTATGTATTTAGCATTCACACCGGGGCAGCGATAGGTATGTATTTAGCATTCGCACCGGGGTGGCGATATGTACGTATTTAGCTTCCGCACCGGGGCAGCGATAGGTACGTATTTAGAATTCACACCGGGGCGGCGATAGGTACGTATTTAGAATTCACACCGGGGCGGCGATAGGTATGTATTTAGCATTCGCACCGGGGCGGCGATATGTACGTATTTAGCTTCCACACCAGGGCGGCGATAGGTACGTATTCAGAATTCAGGGGTGGCGATAGCTACGTATATAGCATGTACACATGGGCAGCAATAAGTACGTACATAGCATGCGCTCTGCGGCGGCGATCAGTACATATATAGCACGTGCACCTGGGCGGCGAAAGGTATGTATTTCGCATTCGCACCGTGGTGGTGATAGGTACGTATTTAGCATTCGCACCAGGGCGGTAATAGGTACGTATTTAGCATCTGCACCAGGGCGGCTATAGGTACGTATTTAGCATTCGCACTGGGCCGGCGATAGGTACGTATTTAGCATTGACATTAAAGCGGCAATATGTACATATTAATTATTCGCACTAGGGCAGCGATAGGTACTTATGTAGCATGCACACCGGGGCGCAATTGGTATGTATTTAGCATTCACACCGGGGCAACGATAGGTACTATTTAGCATTCGCAACGGGGCGGCTATAGGTACGTATTTAGCATTGGCACTGGGCCGGCGATAGGTACGTATTTAGCATTCACACCAAAGCGGCAATATGTACATATTAATTATTCGCACTAGGGCAGCGATAAGTACTTATGTAGCATGCACACCGGGGCGCAATTGGTATGTCTTTAGTATTCGCACTAGGGCAGCGATAGGTACTTATGTAGCATGCACACCGGGGCGCAATAGGTATGTATTTAGCATTCACACCGGGGCAACGATAGGTACTATTTAGCATTCGCAACGGGGCGGCGATAGGTACTTAAATAGTATCTGCACCGGGGCGGCGATAGGTACGTATATAGTATGTGCACTGGGGCGGCGATAGGTACGTATATAGTATGCGCACCGGGGTGATGATAGATACATATATAGTATGAACACCGGGGTGGAGATAAGTACCTATATAGAAGGCGCAGATAGAGGTGTTACTTTTTATAGAAATATGTCATACTATTACCCTGGGCAATAGGAGAAATGGTGGGGAAGAAACAGCTTTTGCAAAAGGCAAAATTAGCAAGTAGCGGCGAAATGGGGCGACCAGGGAAGAGAAAGGTAGCAGATAAAGAGACGGCTATAGAGAGAGGGGGCGGACATAGAAGTTTGAATATAAAGATGTTACACACACGATCTTTCTTCAAATATATGTTTTTATGACCCCGAGCAACGCCGGGTAGCCCCGCTAGTAACATATAAAAGCGTATTCTTATGTAAAATTCACATCTTCGTTCCCCTTTGGACTATTTTGCAGATGAAAAGGAGGGAGGATACCTAAGTAATTTCAGTAGTGCTCATGAGGCCTCCTTGATTTTCAAAGTACTCGGCGTTGTCCGGGAGAAAAGTGCTCAATATCCTAGATAGATAGAGCTACTGTAGTGATAGGTTTGGAAAATATTTTAACGCCATCTTCGTTCCCCTTTGGACTATTTTGCAGATGAAAAGGAGGGAGGATACCTAAGTAATTTCAGTAGTGCTCAGAGGGCCTCCATGATTTTCAAAGTACTCGGCGTTGTCCGGGAGAAAAGTGCTCAATATCCTAGATAGAGCTACTGTAGTGATAGGTTTGGAAAATATTTTAACGCCATCTTCGTTCCCCTTTGGACTATTTTGCAGATGAAAAGGAGGGAGGATACCTAAGTAATTTCAGTAGTGCTCAGGAGGCCTCCTTGATTTTCAAAGTACTCGGCGTTGTCCGGGAGAAAAGTGCTCAATATCCTAGATAGAGCTACTGTAGTGATAGGTTTAGAAAATATTTTAACGCCATCTTCGTTACCCTGTGGACTATTTTGCAGATAAAAAGGAGGGAGGATACCTAAGTAATTTACGTAGTGCTCAGGAGGCCTCCTTGATTTTCAAAGTACTTGGCGTTGTCCGGGAGAAAAGTGCTCAATATCCTAGATAGAGCTACTGTAGTGATAGGTTTGGAAAATATTTTAACGCCCTCTTCGTTACCCTTTGTACTATTTTGCAGATGAAAAGGAGGGAGAATACCTAAGTAATTTCAGTAGTGCTCAGAGGGCCCTCTTGATTTTTAAAGTACTCGGCGTTGTTCGGGAGAAAAGTGCTCAATGTCCTAGATAGAGCTACTGTAGTGATAGGTTTGGAAAATATTTTAACGCCATCTTTTTCCGCTTTGGACTATTTTGCAGATGAAAAGGAGGGAGGATACCTAAGTGATTTCAGTAGTGCTCAGGAGGCCTCCTTGATTTTCAAAGTACTCGGCGTTGTCCGGGAGAAAAGTGCTCGATATCCTAGATAGAGCTACTGTAGTCATAGGTTTAGAAAATATTTTAACGCCATCTTCGTTACCCTTTGGACTATTTTGCAGATAAAAAGGAGGGAGGATACCTAAGTAATTTACGTAGTGCTCAGGAGGCCTCCTTGATTTTCAAAGTACTCGGCGTTGTCCGGGAGAAAAGTGCTCAATATCCTAGATAGAGCTACTGTAGTGATAGGTTTGGAAAATATTTTAGCGCCATCTTTTTCCCCTTTGGACTATTTTGCAGATGAAAAAGTAGGGAGAATACCTAAGTTATTTCAGTAGTGCTCAGAGGGCCCTCTTGATTTTTAAAGTACTCGGCGTTGTTCGGAAGAAAAGTGCTCAATGTCCTAGATAGAGCTACTGTAGTGATAGGTTTGGAAAATATTTTAACGCCAACTTCGTTCCCCTTTGGACTATTTTGCAGATGAAAAGGAGGGAGGATACCTAAGTAATTTCAGTAGTGCTCAGGAGGCTTCCTTGATTTTCAAAGTACTCGGCGTTGTCCGGGAGAAAAGTGCTCAATATCCTAGATAGAGCTACTGTAGTGATAGGTTTGGAAAATATTTTAACGCCATCTTCGTTACCCTTTGGACTATTTTGCAGATAAAAACGAGGGAGGATACCTAAGTAATTTCAGTAGTGCTCAGGAGGCCTCCTTGATTTTCAAAGTACTCGGCGTTGTCCGGGAGTAAAGTGCTCAATATCCTAGATAGAGCTACTGTAGTTATAAGTTTGGAAAATATTTTAACGCCATCTTTTTCCGCTTTGGTCTATTTTGCAGATGAAAAGGAGGGAGAATACCTAAGTTATTTCAGTAGTGCTCAGAGGGCCCTCTTGATTTTTAAAGTACTCGGCGTTGTTCGGGAGAAAAGTGCTCAATGTCCTAGATAGAGCTACTGTAGTGATAGGTATGGAAAATATTTTAACGCCATCTTCGGTCCCCTTTGGACTATTTTGCAGATGAAAAGGAGGGAGGATACCTAAGTAATTTCAGTAGTGCTCAGGAGGCCTCCTTGATTTTCAAAGTACTCGGTGTTGTCCGGGAGAAAAGTGCTCAATATCCTAGATAGAGCTACTGTAGTGATAGGTTTGGAAATTATTTTAACGCCATCTTCGTTCCCCTTTGGACTATTTTGCAGATGAAAAGGAGGGAGGATACCTAAGTAATTTCAGTAGTGCTCAGGAGGCATCCTTGATTTTCAAAGTACTCGGCGTTGTCCGGTAGAAAAGTGCTCAATATCCTAGATAGAGCTACTGTAGTGATAGGTTTGGATAATATTTTAACACCATCTTCTTTCCTTTTTTGACTATTTTGCAGATGAAAAGGAGTGGGGGGCAGTAAGGGTTATTTCAGTAGTAGCTTCTGCGGTATTGAACCTGTGGAGTGCTTCTGCGGTATAGGAACCTGCGGCTTCTGCGGTAGGGGACCAGAGGAGTGCTTCTGCGGTATAGGAACTTGAGGCTTCTGCAGTATGGCAGGCGGGGGAGGGGTGCTTCTGCGGTATAGAAACCTGAGGTATTTGCGGTATGGCACCCAGGGTGTGCTTCTGCGGTATGGCACCCGGGGGGTGCTTCTGCGGTATGGCACCCGGGGGGTGCTTCTGCGATATAGAAACCGGGGGGGGGGTTGCTTCTGCAGTATAGCAACTGGTGGGTACTTCTGTGGTATAGCAACCGGAGGGTGGTGCTTCTGCGGTATAGGAGCCTGAGGCTTCAGCGGTATGGCACTCAGGGGGTTCTTCTGCGGTATAGGGGTGTGCTTCTATGGTATAGCACCCGGGGGGTTGCTTCTGCAGTATAGGAACTTGAAGCTTCTGCGGTATAGCAGCTAAAGATAGGGTGCTTCTGCGGTATAGGACCACGAGGTTTATGCGGTATAGCACCTGGTGGGGGTGCTTCCTCAGTATAGGACCACGAGGCTTCTGCAGTATAGCAACCGGGGGAGGGGGGGTTTCTCTGGTATAGCAACGGGGGGGGAGGGGGTGCTTCTGTTTGTATGGCACTCGGGGGGTGTTTTTGCAGAATAGGAACCTGAGGCTTCTGCAGTATGGCAACCAGGAGGCTGCTTCTGTGGTATGGCACCCTGGGGGTTCTTCTGCAGTATGGCACCCAGGGGGTTGCTTCTGCGGTATGGCACCCAGGGGGGTGCTTCTGCAGTATAGAATTACGATGCTTCTGCGGTATAGCAACCAGGGGTTGGGTGCTTCTGCGGTATAGGACCACGAGACTTCTGCGGTATAGTATTCGCACTGGGCCGGTTATAGATGCGTATTTCGCATTCGCACTTGGGCTGCGATAGGTACGTAAGTATCATTCACACTGGGGCAGCGATAGGTACGTATATAGCATGCATACCGGGGCGGCAATAGGTACTTTTATAGTATATGCACCGGGGCGGCAATAGGTACGTATATAGTATGTGCACTGGGGCGACAGTAGGTACGTATATAGTCTGCGCACCATTGTGGCGATACATACGTATATAGTATGAATATCGGAGCAGAGATAAGTACCTATATAGAAAGCTCAGATAGAGGTGGTACTTTTTATAGAAATATGTCATACTATTGCCCTGGAAAACGTAGGAGAAATGGTGGGGAAGAAGCAGCTTTCGCAAAATGCAAAATGAGGCGACCAGGGAAGAGAAAGGTAGAAAGATAAAGAGACGGCTATAGAGGAGGGGGGAAATAGAAGTTTTAATATAAAGATGTTACACACGCGATTTCTCTTCAATTATATGTTTTTATGACCCCGAGAAACGCCGGGTAGCCCCGCTAGTAAAGAATGAATGGCAGTTGCTAAAAAACAGTACGATGTCATAAGGAATGAATGGCAGTTGCCAAAAACAGTACGACGTCATAAACATGAATGGCAGTTGCCTAAAACGGTACTACGTAATAAAGGATGAATGGCAGTTGCCAAAAATCGTACAACGTCATAAAGGAGGAATGGCAGTTGCTAAAAAACAGTACGACGTCATAAAGGAAGAATGGCAGTTGCTAAAAAACATTATGTAGTCATTAAGGATGAATGGCAGTTGCCAAATACAGTACGACGTCATAAAGAATTAATGGCAGTTGCGAAAAACAGTACGACGTCATAAAGGATTAATGGCAGTTGCCAAAAACAGTACGACGTAATAAAAGAATGAATAGCAGTTGCCAAAAAACGTACTACGTCATAAACTATGAATTTCAGTTTCCAAAAAAACGTACAACGTCATAAAAGAGGATTGGCAGTGGCTAAAAAACAGTACGGCGTCATAAAAGATGAATGGCAGTTGCCAAAAACAGTACGACGTCATAAAAGATGAATGCCAGTTGCCAAAAACAGTACGACGTCATAAAGAATGAATGGCAGTTTCCCAAAACGGTACTACGTCATAAAGGATGAATGGCAGTTGGACCAACCAGTACGACGTCATAACGGATGAATGGCAGTTGCCAAAAACAGTACGACGTCATAAAGAATCAATGGCAGTTGCCAAAAACAGTACGACGTCATAAAGTATGAATGGCAGGTGCCAAAAACAATACGACGTCATAAAGGATGAATGACAGTTGCCAAAAACAGTACGACGTCATAAAAGATGAATGGCAGTTGCCAAAAACAGTACGACGTCATAAAGGATGAATGGCAGGTGCCAAAAACAGTACGACGTCATAAAGGATGAATGGCAGTTGCTAAAAACAGTACGACGTCATAAAGGATGAATGGCAGTTTCCAAAAACAGTACGACGTCATAAAGAATGAATGGCAGTTGCCAAAAACAGTACGACGTAATTAAGGATGAATGTCAGGTGCCAAAAACAGTACGACGTCATAAAGGATTAATGGCAGTTGCCAAAAACTGTACTACGTCATAAAGGATGAATGGCAGTTGCCAAAAACAGTACGACGTCACAAAGGATGAATGGCAGTTGCCAAATACAGTACGACGTCATAAAGGATGAATACCAGTTGCCAAAAACAGTACGACGTCACAAAGGATGAATTGCAGTTGCCAAAAAACGTACAACGTTATTAAGGATGAATGGCAGTTGTAAAAAAAAAACGTACAACGTCATAAAGGAGGAATGGCAGTAGCTAAAAAACAGTACGATGTCATAAAGAATCAAGTGCAGTTGCCAAAACAGTACGACGTCATAAAGGATGAATGGCAGTTGCCAAAAAAACGTACAACGTCATAAAGGAGGACTGGCAGTTGCTAAAAAAAAGTACGACGTCATAAAGGAGGAATGGCAGTTGCTAAAAAACAGTACGACGTAATAAAGGATGAATGGCAGTTGCCAAAAACAGTACGACGTCATAAAAGATGAATGGCAGTTGCCAAAAAAAGTACGACGTTATAAAGATAGAATGGCAGTTGCCTAAAACGGTACGACGTCATAAAGGATGAATGGCAGTTACCAAAAACAGTACAACGTCATAAAAGATGACTGGCAGTTGCCAAAAAACGTGCAACGTCATAAAAAAAAATGGCAGTTGCTAAATAAAAATTTCGACGTCATAAATGATGAATCGCAGTTGCCAAAACCAGTACGACGTCATAAAGTATGAATGGCAGTTGCCAAAAACAGTACGACGTAAAAAAGGATGAATGGCAGTTGCCAAAAACAGTACGACGTCATAAAAATGAATGGCAGTGGCCAAAAAACGTACAACGTCATAAAGGATGAATGGCAGGTGCTAAAAAACAGTACGACGTCATAAACGATGAATGGCAGTTGCGAAAAACAGTACGACGTCATAAACGATGAATGGCAGGTGCCAAAAACAGTACGACGTCATAAAAGATGAATGGCAGTTGCCAAAAACAGGACGACGTCATAAAGGATGAATGGCAGTTGCTAAAAACAGTACGACGTCATAAAGGTTGAATGGCAGGTGCCAAAAATAGTACGACGTCATAAAGGATGAATGACAGTTGCCAAACACAGTACGACGTCATAAAGGATGAATGGCAGTAGTCAAAAACAGTACGACGTCATAAAGGATGAATGACAGTTGCCAAAAACAGTACGACGTCATAAAGGATGAATGGCAGTTGCCAAAAACAGTACGACGTCATAAAAGATGAATGGCAGGTGCCAAAAGTACGACGTAATAAAAGATGAATGGCAGATTCCAAAAACAGTACGACGTAATAAAGGATAAATTGCAGGTGCGAAACACAGTACGACGTCATAAAGGATGAATGGCAGTTGCGAAAAACAGTACGACGTAATAACGGATGAATGGCAGTTGCCAAAAACAGTACGACGTCATAAAGGATGAATGGCAGTTGCCAAAAACAGTACGACGTCATAAAGGATGAATAGCACGTGCCAAAAACTGAAAGACGTCATAAAGGATGAATGGCAGTTGCCAAAAAAAGTACGACGTCATAAAGGATGAATGGCAGGTGCCAAAAACAGTACGATGTCATAAAGGATGAATGGCAGTTGCCTAAAACGGTACGACGTCATAAAGGATGAATGGCAGTTACCAAAAACGGTACTACGTCATAAAGGATGAATGGCAGTTGCCAAAAACAGTACGACGTCATAAAGAATGAATGGCAGTTGCCAAAAACAGTACGACGTCATAAAGGATGAATGGCAGTTGCCAAAAACAGTACGACGTCACAAAGGATGAATGGCAGTTTCCAAAAAACGTACAACGTCATAAAAAATGAATGGCAGTTGCCAAAAAGAGGTAGACCGTCATAAAAGAGAAATGGCAGTTGCTAAAAAACAGTAAAATGTAATAAAGAATGAATGGCAGTTGCTAAAAAACAGTACGATGTCATAAGGAATGAATGGCAGTTGCCAAAAACAGTACGACGTCATAAACATGAATGGCAGTTGCCTAAAACAGTACGACGTCATAAAGGATGAATGGCAGGTGCCAAAAACAGTACGACGTCATAAAGGATGAATGGCAGTTGCTAAAAACAGTACGACGTCATAAAGGATGAATGGCAGGTGCCAAAACCAGTACGACGTCATAAAAAATGAATGGCAGTTGCCAAAAACAGTACGACGTCATAAAGAATGAATGGCAGTTGCCAAAAACAGTACGACGTAATTAAGGATGAATGTCAGGTGCCAAAAAAACGTACAACGTCATAAAGGAGGAATGGCAGTTGCTAAAAAACAGAACGACGTCACAAAAGCAGAATGGCAGTTGCTAAAAAACATTACGTAGTCATTAAGGATGAATGGCAGTTGCCAAATACAGTACGACGTCATAAAGGATGTATGGCAGTTGCGAAAAACAGTACGACGTCATAAAGGATGAATGGCAGTTTCCAAAAACAGTACGACGCAATAAAAGAATGAATAGCAGTTGCCAAAAAACGTACAACGTCATAAACTGTGAATTTCAGTTTCCAAAAAAACGTACAACGTCATAAAAGAGGATTGGCAGTGGCTAAAAAACAGTACGACGTCATAAAAGATGAATGGCAGTTGCCAAAAACAGTACGACGTCATAAAAGATGAATGCCAGTTGCCAAAAACAGTACGACGTCATAAAGGATGAATGGCAGTTCCCCAAAACGGTACTACGTCATAAAGGATGAATAGTAGTTTGCAAAACCAGTACGACGTCATAAAGGATAGATGGCAGTTGCCAAAAACAGTACGACGTCATAAAGGATGAATGGCAGTTGCCAAAAACAGTACGACGTCATAAAGAATCAATGGCAGTTGCCAAAAACAGTACGACGTCATAAAGTATGAATGGCAGGTGCCAAAAACAGTACGACGTCATAAAGGATGAATGACAGTTGCCAAAAACAGTACGACGTCATAAAAGATGAATGGCAGTTGCCAAAAACAGTACGACGTCATAAACGATGAATGGCAGGTGCCAAAAACAGTACGACGTCATAAAGGATGAATGGCAGTTGCCAAAAAAAGTACGACGTCATAAAGGATGAATGGCAGGTGCCAAAACCAGTACCACGTCATAAAAAATGAATGGCAGTTGCCAAAAACAGTACGACGTCATAAAGGATTAATGGCAGTTGCAAAAAACGGTACTACGTCATAAAGGATGAATGGCAATTGCCAAAAACAGTACGACGTCACAAAGGATGAATGGCAGTTGCCAAAAACAGTACGACGTCATAAAGGATCAATGCCAGTTGCCAAAAACAGTACGACGTCATAAAGGATGAATTGCAGTTGCCAAAAAAGCGTACAACGTTATTAAGGATGAATGGCAGTTGTAAAAAAAAACGTACAACGTCATAAAGGAGGAATGGCAGTAGCTAAAAAACAGTACGATGTCATAAAGGATCAAGTGCAGTTGCCAAATAAAACAGTACAACGTCATAAAGGATGAATGGCAGTTGCCAAAAAAACGTACAATGTCATAAAGGAGGAATGGCAGTTGCTAAAAAAAAGTACGACGTCATAAAGGAGGAATTGCAGTTGCCAAAGACAGTACGACGTCATAAAGGATGAATGGCAGGTGCCAAAAACAGTACGACGACATAAAGGATGAATGGCAGGTGCCAAAACCAGTACCACGTCATAAAAAATGAATGGCAGTTGCCAAAAACAGTACGACGCTATAAAGGATTAATGGCAGTTGCCAAAAACGGTACTACGTCATAAAGGATGAATGGCAGTTGCCAAAAACAGTACGACGTCACAAAGGATGAATGGCAGTTGCCAAAAACAGTACGACGTCATAAAGGATGAATGCCAGTTGCCAAAAACAGTACGACGTCACAAAGGATGAATAGTTGCCAAAAACAGTACGACGTCACAAAGGATGAATTGCAGTTGCCAAAAAACGTACAACGTTATTAAGGATGAATGGCAGTTGTAAAAAAAAACGTACAACGTCATAAAGGAGGAATGGCAGTAGCTAAAAAACAGTACGATGTCATAAAGAATCAAGTGCAGTTGCCAAAACAGTACAACGTCATAAAGGATGAATGGCAGTTGCCACAAAAACGTACAACGTCATAAAGGAGGAATGGCAGTTGCTAAAAAACAGTACGACGTAATAAAGGATGAATGGCTGTTGCCAAAAACAGTACGACGTCATAAAAGATGAATGGCAGTTGCCAAAAAAAGTACGACGTCATAAAGATGAATGGCAGTTGCCTAAAACGGTACGACGTCATAAAGGATGAATGGCAGTTACCAAAAACAGTACAACGTCATAAAAGATGACTGGCAGTTGCCAAAAAACGTGCAACGTTATAAAGGAAAAATGGCAGTTGCTAAATAAAAATTTCGACGTCATAAAGTATGAATGGCAGTTGCCAAAAACAGTACGACGTCATAAAGTATGAATGGTAGTTGCCAAAAACAGTACGACGTCATAAAGGATGAATGGCAGTTGCCAAAAACAGTACGACGTCATAAAAATGAATGGACGTTGCCAAAAAATGTACAACGTCATAAAGGAGGAATGGCAGGTGCTAAAAAACAGTACGACGTCATAAAGGATGAATGGTAGTTGCGAAAAACAGTACGACGTCATAAAAGATGAATGGCAGTTGCCAAAAAAAGTACGACGTCATAAAGATGAATAGCAGGTGCCAAAAACAGTACGACGTCATAAAAGATGAATGGCAGTTGCCAAAAACAGGACGACGTCATAAAGGATGAATGGCAGGTGCCAAAAATAGTACGACGTCATAAAGGATGAATGGCAGTTGCCAAAAACAGTACGACGTCACAAAAGATGTATGGCAGTAGTCAAAAACAGTACGACGTCATAAAGGATGAAACAGTTGCCAAAAACAGAACGACGTCATAAAGGATGAATGGCAGTTGCCAAAAACAGTACGACGTCATAAAAGATGAATGGCAGGTGCCAAAAGTACGACGTCATAAAAGATGAATGGCAGGTTCCAAAAACAGTACGACGTAATAAAGGATGAATGGCAGGTGCGAAACACAGTACGACGTCATAACGGATGAATGGCAGTTGCCATTGCCAAAAACAGTACGACGTCATAAAGGATGAATGGCACGTGCCAAAAACTGAAAGACGTCATAAAGGATGAATGGCAGTTGCCTACAAAAGTACGACGTCATAAAGGATGAATGGCAGGTGCCAAAAACAGTACGATGTCATAAAGGATGAATGGCAGTTGCCAAAAACAGTACGACGTCATAAAGGAGAAATGGCAGTTGCTAAAAAACAGTACGACGTCATAAAGGATGAATGGCAGTTGCCAAAATCAGTACGACGTCATAAAAGATGAATCGCAGTTGCCAAAAAAAGTACGACGTCATAAAAGATGAATGGCAGTTGCCAAAAACAGTACGACGTCATAAAGGATGAATGGCAGTTACCAAAAACAGTACAACGTCATAAAAGATGAATGGCAGTTGCTAAAAGACGTGCAATGTCATAAAGGAGGAATGGCAAGTTGCCAAAAGACGTGCAACGTCATAAACGAGGAATGGCAGTTGCTAAATAAAAATTTCGACGTCATAAAGGATGAATGGCAGTTGCCAAAAACAGGACGACGTCATAAAGTATGAATGGCAGTTGCCAAAAACAGTACGACGTCAAAAAGGATCCATGGCAGTTGCCAAAAAAAAAATGAATGGCAGTTGCCAAAAAACGTACAACGTCATAAAGGATGAATTGCAGTTGCCCAAATAACGTACAACGTCATAAAGGAGGAATGGCAGGTGCTAAAAAAAAGTACGACGTCATAAAGGATGAATGGCAGTTGCGAAAAACAGTACGACGTCATCAACGATGAATGGCAGGTGCCAAAAACAGTACGACGTCATAAAGGATGAATGGCAGTTGCCAAAATCAGTACGACGTCATAAAAGATGAATCGCAGTTGCCAAAAAAAGTACGACGTCATAAAAGATGAATGGCAGTTGCCAAAAACAGTACGACGTCATAAAGGATGAATGGCAGTTACCAAAAACAGTACAACGTCATAAAAGATGAATGGCAGTTGCTAAAAGACGTGCAATGTCATAAAGGAGGAATGGCAAGTTGCCAAAAGACGTGCAACGTCATAAACGAGGAATGGCAGTTGCTAAATAAAAATTTCGACGTCATAAAGGATGAATGGCAGTTGCCAAAAACAGGACGACGTCATAAAGTATGAATGGCAGTTGCCAAAAACAGTACGACGTCAAAAAGGATCCATGGCAGTTGCCAAAAAAAAAATGAATGGCAGTTGCCAAAAAACGTACAACGTCATAAAGGATGAATTGCAGTTGCCCAAATAACGTACAACGTCATAAAGGAGGAATGGCAGGTGCTAAAAAAAAGTACGACGTCATAAAGGATGAATGGCAGTTGCGAAAAACAGTACGACGTCATCAACGATGAATGGCAGGTGCCAAAAACAGTACGACGTCATAAAGGATGAATGGCAGTTGCCAAAAACAGGACGACGTCATAAAGGATGAATGGCAGTTGCGAAAAACAGTACGACGTCATAAAAGATTAAAAGATGAATGGCAGGTGCCAAAAATAGTACGACGTCATAAAGGATGAATGGCAGTTGCCAAAAACAGTACGACGTCATAAAGGATGAATGACAGTTGCCAAAAACAGTACAACGTCATAAAGGATGAATGGCAGTTGCCAAAAACAGTACGACGTCATAAAAGATGAATGGCAGGTGCAAAAAACAGTACGACGTAATAAAGGATGAATGGCAGGTGCGAAACACAGTACGACGTAATAAAGGATGAATGGCAGGTGCGAAACACAGTACGACGTAATAAAGGATGAATGGCTAAAGGATGAATGGCAGTTACTAAAAACAGTACGACGTCATAACGGATCATAACGGATGAATAGCAGTTGCTAAAAAAAGTACGACGTCATAAAGGATGAATGGCAGGTGCCAAAAACAGTACGACGTCACAAAGGATGAATGGCAGTTGCCAAAAACAGTACGACGTCATAAAGGATGAATGTCAGGTGCCAAAAACAGTACGACGTCATAAAGGATGAATGGCAGTGGCCAAAAACGGTACTACGATGATTAGCATAAAAGATGAATGCTAGTTGCCAAAAACAGTACGACGTCATAAAGGATGAATGGCAGTTGCTAAAAACAGTACGATGTCACAAAAGATAGATGGCAGTTGCCAAAAAACGTACAACGTCCTAAAGGATGAATGGCAGTTGTAAAAAAAACGTACAACGTCATAAAGGAGGAATGGCAGTTGCTAAAAAACAGTACGATGTCACAAAGAATGAATGGCAGTTGCCAAAAACAGTACGATGTCATAAAGAATGAATGGCAGTTGAATGACGTTTTACTGTTTTTGGCAACTGCCATTCATCCTTTATGACGTCGTACTGTTTTTGGCACCTGCCATTCATCCTTTATGACGTCGTACTGTTTTTGGCAGCTGCCATTCATCCTTTATGACGTCGTACTGTTTTTGGCAACTGCCATTCATCCTTTATCACGTCGTACTGTTTTTGGCACTTGCCATTCATCCTTTATTACGTCATACTGTTTTTGGCACCTGCCATTAATCCTTTATGACGTCGCACTGTTTTTGGCAACTACTATTCATCTTTATGACGTCGTACTGTTTTTGGCAACTGCCATTCACCATTTATGACGTCGTACTGTTTTTGGCAACTGCCATTCATTCTTTTATGACATCGTACTGTTTTTTAGCAACTGCCATTCTTCTTTTATGACGTTGTACGTTTTTTTGACAACTGCCATTCATCGTTTATGACGTTGTACGTGTTTTGGCAACTGCCATTCATCCTTTATGACGTCGTACTGTTTTTGGCAACTGCCATTCATCCTTTATGACTTCGTACTTTTTTTAGCAACTGCCATTTTTTTTTATGACGTCGTACTTTTTTTTAGCAACTGCCATTCCTCCTTTATTACGTTGTCCATTCATCCTTTATGACGTTGTACGTTTTTTGGCAACTGCCATTCATCCTTTATGACGTCGTACTGTTTTAGGCAACTGCAATTCATCCTTTATGACGTCGTACTGTTTTTGGCAACGGCCATTCACCATTTATGACGTCGTACTGTATTTTAGCAACTGCTATTCCTCCTTTATAGCGTTGTACGTTTTTTTGGCAACTATGTTATGACGTTGTACGTTTTTGGGCAACTGCCATTCATCCTTTATGACGTCGTACTGTTTTTTAGCAACTTCCATCCCTTTTTTATGACGTTGTACCTTTTTTTGGCAACTGCCATTCACCCTTTATGACGTTGTACGTTTTTGGTAACTGCCATTCATCCTTTATGACGTCGTACTGTTTTTGGCAACTGCCATTAACCATTTATGACGTCGTACTGTATTTTAGCAACTGCTATTCCTCCTTTATAGCGTTGTACGTTATTTTGACAACTGCCATTCATCGTTTATGACGTTGTACGTTTTTTGGCAACTGCCATTCATCCTTTATGACGTCGTACTGTTTTTGGCAACTGCCATTCATCGTTTATTACGTCGTACACTTTTTTGGAAACTGCCATTCATCCTTTATGACGTCGTACTGTTTTTTAGCAACGGCCATTCTTTCTTTATGACGTCGTACGGTTTTTTAGCAACTGCCATTCCCCCTTTATTACGTTGTACGTTTTTTTGGCAATTGCCATTCATCCTTTATGACGTTGTACGTTTTTTGGCAACTGCCATTAATCCTTTATGACGTCGTACTGTTTTAGGCAACTGCCATTCATCCTTTATGACGTCGTACTGTTTTTGGAAACGGCCATTCACCATTTATGACGTCGTACTGTATTTTAGCAACTGCTATTCCTCCTTTATAGCGTTGTACGTTTTTTTGGCAACTGCAATTCATCTGTTATGACGTTGTACGTTTTTTGGCAACTGCAATTCATCCTGTATGACGTCGTACTGTTTTTGGCAACTGCCATTCATTCTTTTATGACATCGTACTGTTTTTTAGCAACTGCCATTCTTCTTTTATAACGTTGTACGTTTTTTTGACAACTGCCATTCATCGTTTATGACGTTGTACGTTTATTGGCAACTGCCATTCATACTTTATGACGTCGTACTGTTTATGGAAACTGCCATTCATCCTTTATGACGTCGTACTGTTTTTGGCAACTGCCATTCATCCTTTATTACGTCGTACATTTTTTAGAAACTGCCATTCTTTCTTTATGACGTCGTACTGTTTTTTAGCAACTGCCATTCCTCTTTTATTACGTTGTACGTTTTTTTGGCAACTGCCATTCATCCTTTGTGACGTTGTACGTTTTTTGGCAACTGCCATTCATCCTTTATGACGTCGTACTGTTTTAGGCAACTGCCATTCATCTTTTATGACGTCGTACTCTTTTTTGGCAACTGCCATTCATCCTTTATGACGTTCTGAGTGTTTTTTGAAAACTGCCATTTATTATTTTATGACGTTGTACTGTTTTTTAGCAACTGCCATTCTTCCTTCATGACGTTGTACGTTTTTTTGGCAACTGCCATTCATCTTTGATTACGTCGTACTCTTTTTTGGCAACTGCAATTCATCCTTTATGACGTTCTGATTGTTTTTTGAAAACTGCGATTCATCCCTTATGACGTTGTACGTTTTTTGGCAACTGTTATTCATTCCTTATGAAGTTGTACGTTTTTTTGGCAATTGCCATTCATCTTTTATGACGTTGTACTGTTATTTGGCAACTGCCATCCATCCTTTATGACGTTGTATGTTTTATGGCAACTGTTATTCATCCTTTATGACGTCGTACTGTTTTTTGGCAACTGCCATTCACCATTTATGATGTTCTTCTGTTTTTTGGCAACTGCCATTGATCTTTTATGACGTTGTACTGTATTTTTGCAACTGCCATTTATCCTTTATTACGTAGTACGGTTTTTGACAACTGCCATTCATATTTTATACCGTTGTACTGTGTTTTGGCAACTTAAATTCTTCTTTTGTGACGTTGTACTGTATTTTTGCAACGGCCATACATCCTTAATGACGTCGTACTGTTTTCCGGCAACTGCCATTCATACTTTATGACGTTGTAATTTTTTTAGGCAACTGCCATTCATCTTTTATGACGTACTGTTTTTTGGCAACTGCCATTCATTCATTTATGACTTTTTACGTTTTGTTACCAATTGATATTCATTCTTTGATGACGTTGTACTGTTTTTTGGAAACTGCGATTCATCTTTTATTACGTTGTACGTTTTTTAGCAACTGCCATTCATTCTTGATGACGTCGTACTGTTTTTTGGCAACTGTCATTCATCGTTTATGACGTCGTACTGGTTTTTGGCATTTATCTTTCACATCGTTGTACCGTTTTTTCGCAACTGCCATTCATTCTTTATGACGTTGTACGTTTTTTGGCAACTGCCATTTATTCTTTTATGACGTCGTACTGTTTTTAGCAACTACTGTTCATCCTTTATGACGTCGTACTGTTTCTGGCAACAACCATTCATCTTTTATGACGTCGTACTGTTTTTGGCAACTGCCATTCATACTTTATGACGACGTCGTACTGTTTTTTAGGGACTGCCATTCCTTCTTTATGACGTTGTACGTTTTATTGGCTACTTTTTGGGGCAACTGCCATTCATCCTTTATGACTTTGTACGTTTTTTGGGCAACTGCCATTCATCCTTTATGACGTTGTACGTTTTTTGGCAACTACCATTCATCCTTTATGACGTCGTACTGTTTTTGGCAACTCCCATTCATCTTTTATGACGTCGTACTGTTTTTGGCAACTGCTATTCATCTTTTATGACGTCGTACGGTTTGTGGCAACTGCCATTTATCCTTTATGACTTCGTACTGTTTTTTAGCAACTTCCATTTAATTCTTTATGACGTTGTGCTTTTTTTTGCAACTGCCATTTATCGTTTATGACGTTGTACGTTTTTGTGCAACTGCCATTCATCCCTTATGACGTCGTACTGTTTTTGGTAACTGTCATTCATCCTTTATGACGTCGTTCTGTTTTTTAGCAACTGCCATGCCTCTTTCATGACGTTGTACGTTTTTTTGGCAACTGGCATTTATCCTTTATGACGTTGTACGTTTTTTGGAAACTGCCATTAATACTTTAAAACGTTGTGAATGTTATCAAAACTGCAATTCATCTTTTATTACGTTGTACTATTTTATGGAAACTGCCATTCATCTTTTTTTTAACGTCGTACTGTTTTTTAGCAACTGCCATTCATCCTTTATGACTTTGTACGTTTTTTGGCAACTTCTTATGAAGTTGTACGTTTTTTTGGCAACTGCTATTCATCCGATCTAACGTTGTACGTTTTTTGCAACTGCCATTCATACTTTATGACGTCGTACTGTTTTTTGGCAACTGCCATCCTTCTTTTATTACGTCGTACTAATTTTGGCAACTGCCATGACGTTCATGATGTTGTACGTTTTTTGACAAATGCCATTCATTCTTTTATGACGTTGTACGGTTTTGGCAACTGCCATTCATCCTTTATGACGTCGTACTCTTGTTTGGCAACTGCCATTCATCCTTTATGACGTTGTGACGGTTTTTTAAAAACTGCCATTCATCCTTTATTTCGTTGTACTATTTTATGGCAACTGCAATTCATCTTTTATTACGTCGTACTGTTTTTGGGCAACTGTCATTCTTCCTTTATGACGTCGTACTGTTTTTTAGCAACTGCCATTCATCCTTCATGATGGTGTACTGTTTTTTGGCTACTGCCATCCATCCTTTATGACGTTGTACAGATTTTTGGCAACTGCCATCAATCCTTTATGACGTTGTACGTTTTTTGGCAAGTTCTATTCATCATTTATGACGTCGTACTTTTTTTTGGCAACTGCTATTCAAACTTTTATGACGTCGTACTGTTTTTTGGCTACTGCTATTTATCCTTTATGACGTCGTACTGTTTTTTAGCAACTGCCATTTATCTTTTATGACGTTGTTCTTTTTTGGCAACTGCCATTCATCCTTTATGACGTCGTACTGTTTTTTGGCAACTGCCATTCCTCACTTTGTGACGTCGTACTGTTTTTTGGCAACTGCCATTCATCCTTTATGATGCTCTACTGTTTTTTGGCAACTGCCAGTTATTCTTTGTGACGTTGTACTGTATTTTTGCAACTGCCATTTATCCTTTATTACATCGTACTGTTTTTTGACAACTGCCATTCATATTTTATCACGTTGTACTGTTTTTTTGGCAACTTAAATTCATCCTTTATGACGTTGTACTGTATTTTGGCAACGGCCATTCATCCTTAATGACGTCGTACTGTTTTTCGGCAACTGCCATTCATACTTTATGACGTTGTAATTTTTTAAGGCAACTGCCATTCATCTTTTATGACGTTGTACTATTTTTTGGCAACTGCCATTCATCCTTTATGACTTTGTACGTTTTTTTACCCACTGCTATTCATTCTTTTTGACGTTGTACTGTATTTTGGAAACTGCCATTCATCTTTTATTACGTTGTACGTTTTTTGGCAACTGCCATTCATCCTTGATGACGTCGTACTGTTTTTTGGCAACTGTAATTCATCGTTTATGACGTCGTACTGGTTTTTGGCATTCATCTTTCATGTCGTTGTACTGTTTTTTGGCAACTGCCATTCATCCTTTATGACGTTGTACGTTCTTTTGGCAACTGCCATTCATCCTTTATTACGTTGTACTGTTATTAGTACTACTGCCATTTATCCTTTATTACGTTGTACTGTTTTTTGGCAACTACCAGGCATCCTTGTTGACGTTGTACGTTCGTTTAGGCAACTGTCAATCATCTTTTATTACGTTGTACTGTTATTTTGGCAACTGTCATTCATCCTTTATGGCGTCGTACTGTATTTTTGGCAACTCCCATTCATCCTTTATGGCGTTGTACTGTTTTTTCGCAACTGCTATTCATCCTTTATTACGTTCTACATTTTTCGGGCCCCTGCCATTCATCCTTTATGGCGTCGTACTGTTTTTGATAACGGCCATTCATCCTTTATGACGTTGTACGTTTTTTGGCAACTGCCATTCATCCTTTAATATGTAGTACTGATTTTGGCGACTACCATTTAACTTTTATGATGTCGTACTGTTTTTTGGCAACTGTTATTCATCCTTTACTATGTAGTATGTTATTTATTTACAAGTAAATATATATATAGTTTCGGCTTCAGACAGACAGACAGACTGACAGAGAGACCGATACATAATCTCCATTATAAATGGATTCTTAAATATATTTCTTAACTTTGGCATTGGCTGATAAAGCCGCAGAATTAACTTAAAATATTTCTCAGGGTTGTGAGAGAATTTTAAAAAAAGTTGGGGGGGGGCTGGAGTGATATGGGTGTCGGGGAAAATTTTAGGTGTATGGCCAAATTTTTTATTTTTTATTTTAAATATTTCTCAGGGTGTGGGAGAGTTAAAAAAAAGTTTGTGAGGGGTCTTGAAAGATTAAGGGGTCGAGGAAAATTTTAGGGGTCGGGGCAAATTTTTTATGGGTCGGGCAAAAATTTTTTTTCTGTTTTTGAACTTAAAATATTTCTCAGGTTGTGGGAGAGTGAAAAAAAAGTTGTGGAGGTGGTTGGGGAGATTAAGGGGTCGGGGAAAAATGTAGGGGTCTGGCCAAATTTTTCAAGGAGGTCAAATTGTTTTTTTTTTCTCTCAAGATTATGGGAGAGTGAAAAAAAGATTGGGGAGAGCTGGAGAGATTAAGGGGTCGGAAAAAATTTTAGAGGTCGGGCCACATTTTTTTGGGGTCAGGCAAAATTTTTCTTTTGAACTAAAAATATTTCTCAGGGTTGTGGGAGAGTGAAAAAAAGCTAGGGGCTGGAAAGATCAGGGAGTCGGGTAAAATTTTAGGGGTCGGGCCGAACTTTTTAGGGGTCGGGCCAATTTTTTTTTTAACTTAAAATATTTCTTAGAGTTGTGGGAGAATGAAAAGAAGTTGGGGGCTGAAGAGCGTAGGGGATCAGTGAAAATTTTAGGGGTCGGGCCAAATTTTTACGGGTCGGGCAAATTTAAAAAAAAAAAATTTTTTACTTAAAATATTTCTTACGGTTGGGGGAGAGTCAAAAACGATCTGGCTGGAAAGATTGAAAGGTCGGAAATAATTTTAGTGGTCGGGCAAATCTTTTTAGGGGTCGGGCCAAATTTTTCTTTTTTAACTTAAAATATTTCTCAGGGTTGTGGGAGAGTGAAAAAAAGTTAGGGGGCTGGAGAAGTTAGGGGGTCGGGGAAAATTTTAGGGGTCGGGCAAAACTTTTTATTGGTCGGGCCAAATTTTCTTCTGTTTTTTTTAAACTCGAAATATTTCACTGGTTTGTGGGAGAGTAAAAAAAAAGTTGTAAGGAGAGGGCCGGAGAGATTAAGGGGTCGGGAAAAATTTTAGGTTTCGGGCCGAACTTTTTAGCGGTCTGGCAAAAAAAAAAAATTTTTAACTTAAAATAATTCTCAGGGTTGTGGCAGAGTGAAAAAAGTTGGAGAGATCGCTGGAGAGATGTAGGTGTCGGGGAAAATTTTAAGTGTCGTGCCGAACTTTTCAGGGGTCCGGCAAAAAAAAAAAATTTTACTTAAAATATTTCTCAGGGTTGTGGGAGAGTGAAAAAAAGTAAGGTGGTGCTGGGGAGATTAGAGGGTCAGGCCAAATTTTTGTCTTTTTTTTTTTGAACTTTAAATACTTGTCAGGGTTGGGGGAGAGTGAAAAACGAGTTGGGGGGCTGAAGAGATTGCGGGATGGGCAAAATTTGAAAGGTCGGGCCGAACATTTTTGGGGTAAAGCAAATTTTTTTTCTTTTTTTGAACTTAAAATCTTTCTACGGGTTGGGGGAGAGTAAAAAACGATCTGGCTGGAAAGATTGAGGGGTCGGAAATAATTTTAGTGGTCGGGCCGAACTTTTTAGGGGTCAGGCCAAATTTTTTTCTTTTTTTTTAAACTTAAAATATTTCTCAGGGTTGTGGAAGAGTGAAAAAAAGTTGGGGGGGCCTGGAGAGATTAGGGGATCGGAGAAAAATTTTAGGTGTCGGGCCGAACTTTAAAAGGGTTGGGCCAAATTTTGTTCTTTTTTTTTTACTTAAAATATTTCTCAGGGTTGTGGGAAAGTGAAAAACGTTTAGAGGGCTGGAGAGATAAGGGGATCAAGGTAAATTTTAGGGGTCGGGTCAAATTTTTGGGGGTCGGGCAAAATTGTTTAGGGGTCAGGCAAATTTTTTTTCTTTTTTTTTAACTTTAAATCCTTGTCAGGGTTGGGGGAGAGTGAAAACAAGTTGGAGGAGGGACTGGAGAGATTGAGGGGTCGGGGAAAATTTTAGTGGTCGGGCCGAACTTTTTTCTTTATTTATTTTTTGAACTTTAAATACTTCTCAGGGTTGGGGAGAGTGAAAACAAATAAGTTACGGGAGGTACTCGAGAGAAGATTTTAGGGTTCGGGCCGAACTTTTTAGGGGTCCGGCCAAATTCTTTTTTTTTTGAGCTTAAAATATTTCTCAGGGTTGTGGGAGAGTGAAAAAAAAGTTTGAGGGCTGGAGAGATTAGGGGGTCGGGGAAAATCTTAGGGGTCGGGCCCAAATTTTTAAGGGTCGGGCCAAATTGCTTTTTGGGGGAACTTAAAATATTTCTCAAGGTTGTGGGAGAGTGAGAAAAGTTGGGGGCTGGTGAGATTAAGGGGTCGGGGAAAATTTTAGGGGTCGGGCATAACTTTTTAGGGGCGGGACAAATTTTTTTTTTTAACTTAAAATATTTCTCAGGGATGTGAGAGAGTGAACACAAAGTTGGGGGGCTTGAGAGATTAGGGGGTCGGGGAAAATTTTAGGGGTCGGGCCACATTATTTAGGTGTCGGGCAAAACTTTTTTATTATTTTTTTTTAACTTAAAATATTTCTCAGGGATGTGAGAGAGTGAAAACAAAGTTCGGGGCTGGAGAGATTAGGGGGTCGGGAAATATTTTAGGGGTCGGGCCAAATTTTTATTTTATTTCTTAACTTAAACTATTTCTCATGGTTGTGGGAGAGGTAAAAAAAAGTTGGAGGGGCTAAAGAGATAAAGTGGTTGGGGAAAATTGTACGGGTCGGACAACATTTTTTAGGTGTCGGGCAAAAAAAATTTATTATTTATTTTTAAATTAAAATATTTCTCAGTGTTGTGGCAGAGTGAAAAAAAAGTTGGGGAGTTAGCTGGAGAGATTAAGGGGTCGGGTGAAACTTTAGGTGTTGAGCCGAACTTTTTAGGGGTCGTGCCAAATTTATTTTTTTAACTTAAAATATTTCTCTTGGTTGTGGGAGCGTGAAAAAAGTTAGGGGGGCTGGAATGATTAGGGGGTCTGGGAAGATCTTAGCGGGCGGGGTTAATTTTTTAGGGATCAGGCAAAATTGCTTTTTTGGGGGGAACTTAAAATATAGATCAGGGTTGTGGGAGAGTGAAAAAAAAGTTGGGGGGGTCTGGAGAGATTGAGGGGTCGGGGAAAATTTTAGGGGTCGGGCCGAACTTTTTAGGGGTCAGACGCAATTTTTTTTTTAACTTAAAATAGGTGTCGGCCCGAACTTTTTAGGGGTTAGACCAAATTTTGTTTTAACTTAAAATATTTCTCAGGGATGTGAGAGAGTGAAAACAAAGTTGGGAGGCCTGGAGAGACTAGGGGGTCGGGGAATATTTTAGAGGTCGGGTTGAATTTTTTAGGGGTCAGGCCAAATTTTTTCCTTTTTTTAACTTTAAATTCTTCTCAGGGTTGGGGGAGAGTGAAAAAAAAGTCGGGGCTGGAGAGATTAGGGAGTCAGGGAAAATTTTAGGGGTCGGGCAAAATTTTTTAAGGGTTGGGCCAAATAGTTTCTTTTTTTAACTTAAATATTACTCAAGGTTGTGGGGCAGGTAAAAAAAAAGTTGGAAGTGGTGAATAGATAAGGTGGTTGAGGGAAAATTTTAGGGGTCGGTTCGAACTTTTAAGGGGTCGGGCCAAATTTTTTTCTTTGTTTTTAACTTAAAATACTTCTCAGGGTTGGGGGAGAGTGAAAAAAGTCGGGGCTGGAGAATTTAGGGGGTAATGGTAAATTCTAGGGGTCAGGCAAAATTTTTTAGGGGTTCGGCCAAATTTTTTTCTTTTTTTTAACTTAAAATATTACTCAGGGTTGTGGGAGAGGTAAAAAACATGTTGGAGAGGCTGAAGAGATAAGGTGGTTGGGGGAAAATTTTAGGGGTCGGTTCGAACTTTTAAGGGGTCGGGCCAAATTTTTTTCTTTCTTTTCTTTGAACTTAAATAATTCTCCGGGTTGGAGGAGAGTGAAAAAAAACAAGTTGGAGGAGGTACTGGAGAGAAAATTTTAGGGTCCGGCCGAACTTATTAGGGGTCGGGACAATTTTTTTTTTCTTTTTTTTAACTTAAAATATTTCTCAGGGTTGTGGGAGAGTGAAAATAAATTTGAGTGGCTGGAGAGTTTAGGGAGTCAGGGAAAATTTTAGGGGTCGCCCCAAATTTTTTAAGTGTCGGGCAAAATTTTTTTTTTTTATTTGAACTTAAAATAGTTCTTAGGTTTGGGGAGAGTGAAAAACAAGTTAGGGGAGGTACTTGAGAGATTGAGGGGTCGGGGAAAATTTTAGGGGCAGGGCCGACCCCTAAAAAGTTCGGCCCGGCCCCTAAAATTTTCCCCGACCCCTCAATCTCTCAAGTAATTTTTTCTTACTTTTTTTTGTAACTCAAAATCTTTCTTAGTGGCAGAGTGAAAAAAGTTAGGGGGCGCTGGAAAGATTAGGGGGTCGGGGAAGATGTTAGGGGTCGGCCCCAATTTTTTAGGGATCAGGCAAAATTGCTTTTTGGGGGGAACATAAAATATTGATCAGGGTTGTCGGAGAGTGAAAAAAAGTTGGGGGCTGGAGAGATTAGGGGGTCGGGGATAATTTTAGGTTTCAAGCTGAACTTTTTAGGGCTCGGGCCAATTTGTAGGGGTCGGGCCAAATTTTTTTTTTAACTTAAAATATTTCTCAGGGATGTGAGAGAGTGAAAACAAAGTTGGGGGCTGGAGAGATAAGGGGGTCGGGAAATATTTTAGAGGTCGAGTTGAATTTTTTAGGGGTCGGGCCAAATTTTTTTTAACTAAAAATATTTCTTAGGGTTGTGGGGGAAGTAAAAAAGTTGGAGGGGCTAAAGAGATAAAGTGGTTGGGGATAATTGTTTTATTATTGTTTTTTAACTTCAAATATTTCTCAGGGTTGTGGCAGAGTTAAAAAATAAGCTGGGGAGAGAGCTGGAGAGATTAAGTGGTCGGGAAAAATTTTAGGTGTCAGGCCGAACTTTTTAGGAGTCGGGCCAAATTTTTTTTTTTGAACTTAAATACTTCTCAGGGTTGTGGGAGATTGAAAAAAAAGTTGGGGAAAGAGCTGGAGAGATTAGGGGGTCGGGGAAAATTTTAGGGGTCGGGACAAACTTTTTAGGGGTCGGGCCAAATTTTTTTCTGTTTTTATTTAACTTAAAATATTTCACAAGCTTGTGGGAGAGTGAAAAAAAGTTTTAAGGGAAGGGCTGGAGAGATTAGGGAGTCGGGGAAAATTTTAAGTTTCGGGCCGAACTTTTTAGGGGTTCGGCAAAAAAATTTTTTTTGAACTTAAAATAATTCTCAGGGTTGTGGCAGAGTGAAAAAAAAGTTACGGGGTGCTGGAGAGATTAGGGGGTCAGGCCAAATTTTTTTATTTTTTCTTTGAACTTAAAATACTTGTCAGGGTTGCGGGAGAGTGAAAAACGAGTTGCGGGACTGAAGAGATTGCGGGATGGGAACAATTTTAAGGGTCGGGCCGAACATTTTAGGGGTCAGGCCAAATTTTTTTCTTTTTTTGAACATAAAGGTCTTCTCAGGGTTGGGGGAGAGTGAAAAAAAGTCAGGGCTGGAGAATTTAGGTGGTCAGGGAAAATTTTAGGGGTCGGGCTAAATTTTTTAAGGGTTGAGCCAAATTTATTTCTTTTTTTAACTTAAAATATTACTTAGGGTTGTGGGAGAGGTAAAAAAAAGTTGGAGGGGCTGAACAGATAAGGTGGTTGAGGGAAAATCTTAAGGGGCGGTTCGAACTTTTATGGGGTCGGGCCAAATTTTTTACTTTCTTTTTTTTTAACTTAAATACTTCTCAGGTTTGGGAAGGAGTGAAAAAAAACAAGTTGGGGAGGTACTGTAGGGAAAATTTTAGGGTTCTGGGCCGAACTTTTTAGGAGTCGGGCAAAATTTTTATTCTTACTTTTTTTTAACTTAAAATATTTCTCAGGGTTGTGGGAGAGTGAAAATAAAGTTGGGGCTGGAGAGTTTAGGTGGTCGGGAAAAATTTTAGGGGTCGCCCCAAATTTTTTAGGGGTCGGGCAAAATGTGTTTTTTTTATTTGAACTTAAAATGTTTCTCAGGTTGGAGGAGAGTAAAAAACAAGTTGGGGGAGGTACTGGAGAGATTGAAGGGTCAGGGATAATTTTAGGGGCCGGGCCGAACTTTTTAGGGGTCGGCCCAAATTTTTTCTATCTTTTTTTTTAACTTAAAATATTATTTAGGGTTGGGGGAGAGTGAAAAACGAGTTTGGGGCTGGAGAGATTGAGGGGTCGGGGAAAATGTTAGGGGTCGGGCCGAACTTTTTAGGGGTCGGGGAAAATTTTGTTCTATTTTTTAACTTAAAATATTTCTCAGAGTTTTGGGAGAGTGAAAAAAAAGTTGGGGGGCTGGAGAAATTCGGGGATCGGGGAAAATTTTAGGGGTCGGGCCAAACTTTTAAGGCGTTGGGCAAAAATTTATTTTTTAACTTAAAATATTACTCAGGGTTGTGGGAAAGTAAAAAAAAGTTGGGGGGCTGTAGAGATTAGCGGGTCGGTGAAAATTTTAGGGGTCCGGTCAAATTTTTTATGGATCGGGCATAATGTTTTATTAGATTACTTTTTGAACTATTTCTCAGGGTTGAGGAGATTGAAAAACGAGTAGAGGAGGCGCTGAAGAGATTGAGGAGTCGGGGAAAATTTTAGGGGTCGGGTTGAATCTTTTAGGGGTCGGGCAAAAATTTTTTTTTTTTTTTAACTTAAAATATTTCTCAGGGTTGTGGGAGAGTGAAAAAAGTTGGGGGCTGGAGTGATTCAGGGGTCAGAGAAAATTTTAGGGGTCGGGCATAACTTTTTAGGGGTCGGGCCAATTTTTTCTTTTATTTTAACTTAAAGTTCTTCTCAGGGTTAGGGGAGAGTGAAAAAAAGTTGGGGCTTGAGAGATTAGGGGATCGGCGTGGAAAATTTTAGGGGTCGGGCCAAACTTTTTTTTTAACTAAAACTATTTCTCAGGGTTGGGGAAGAGTGAAAAACGAGTTGGTGGGGCTAAAGAGATTGCGGGGTGGGCAAAATTTATGGGGTCAGTCCGAACTTCTTAGGGGGCAGGCCAATTTTTTCTTTTATTTTAACTTAAAATTATTCTAAGGGTTGGGGAGAGTGAAAAAAAAGTTGGGGCTTGAGACATTAGGGAGATAGGGAAAATTTTAGGGGTCGGGCAAAATTATTTAGGTGTTGGGCCAAATTATTTTTCTCTTTTTCTTAACTTAAAATATTTCTCATGGTCTTGGGAGAGGTAAAAAAAAGTTGGAGGGACTGAAGAGATAAGGTGGTTGGGGGAAATTTTAGGGGTCGGACCACGTTTTTTAGGTGTCGGGCAAAATGTTTTTATTTTTTTTTTTAACTTAAAATATTTGTCAGGGTTGTGGCAGAGTTAAAAAAAAGTTTGGGAGTAAGCTGGAGAGATTAAGGGGTCGGGTGTAATTTTAGGTGTTGGGCCGACCTTTTTAGGGGTCGGGCCAAATTTATTTTTTTAACTTAAAATATTTCTCTAGGTAGTGGAAGCGTGAAAAAAGTTAGGGGGGCTGGAATGATTAGGGGGTCTGGGAAGATCTTAGGGGTCGGGCTTAATTTTTTAGGGATCAGGCAAAATTGCTTTTTTGGAAGGAACTTAAAATATTGATCAGCGTTGTGGGAGAGTGAAAAAAAAATTGGAGGGCTGGAGAGATTAGAGGGTCGGGGACAATTTTAGGTTTTGGGCTGAACTTTTTAGGGGTCGGGCCCAATTTTTTTTTTTAACTTAAAATATTTCTCAGGGATGTAAGAGAGTGAAAACAAAGTTGGGGGCTGGAGAGATTAGAGGATCGGGAAATATTTTAGAGGTCGTGTTGAATTTTTTAGGGGTCGGGCATAATTTTTTTCTTAACTTAAAATATTTCTCAGGGTTGTGGGAGAGGTAAAAAAGTTGGTAGGGGCTAAAGAGATAAGGTGGTTGGGGAAAATTTTAGGGGTCGGGCCGAACTTTTTAGGAGTCGGACCAAATTTTTTTTTTTTAACTCAAAATACTTCTCAGGGTTGTGGGAGAGTGAAAAAAAGTTGGGGAGAGAGCTGGAGAGATTAGGGGGTCGGGGAAAATTTTAGGGGTCGAGACAAACTTTTTAGCGGTCGGGCCAAATTTTTTTCTGTTTTTTTTTAACTTAAAATATTTCACAGGCTTGTGTGACAGTGAAAAAAGGTTTAAGGGGAGGGCTGGAGAGATTAGTGGGTCGGGGAAAATTTTCAGTTTCGGGCCTTACTTTTTAGGGGTCCGGCAAAAATTTTTTTTTTTAAACTTAAAATAATTCTCAGGGCTGTGGCAGAGTGAAAAAAAAGTTAGGGGTGCTCGAGAGATTAGGTGGTTAGGCCAAATTTTTCTCTTTTTTTTGGAACTTAAAATACTTGTCAGGGTTGGGGGAGAGTGAAAAACGAGTTGGGGGACTGAAGAGATTGCGGGATGGGAAAATTTTAAGGGTCGGGCCGAACATTTTAGGAGTCAGGCCAAATTTTTTTCTTTTTTTTTTAACTTAAAATTTTTCTCAGGGGTGGGGGAGAGTGAAAAAAGTTGGGGCTGGAGAATTTAGGGGGTCAGGAAAAATTTTAGGGGTCGGGCAAAATTTTTTAGGTGTTGGGCAAAATATTTTCTTTTTTTAACTTAAAATATTACTCAGGGTTGTGGGAGAGGTAAAAAAAATGTTGGAGAGGCTGAAGAGATCAGGTGGTTGAGGGAATATTTTAGGGGTCGGTTCGAACTTTTAAGGGGTCGGGCCAAATTTTTTTCTTTCTTTTTTTTTGAACAACAAATACTTCTCCGGGTTGGGGGAGAGTGAAAATAAACAAGTTGGGGGAAGTACTGGAGGGAAGATTTTAGGGGTCGGGCCAAAATTTTTAGGGGTCGGGCCAAATTTTTTTCTTTCTTTTTTTAACTTAAAATATTTCTCAGGGTTGTGGGAGAGTGAAAATAAAGTTGGGGGGCTAGAGAGTTTAGGGGGTCGGGGAAAATTTTAGGGGTCGTCCCAAATTTTTTAGGGGTCGGGCAAAATTTGTTTTTTTATTTGAACTTAAAATATTTCTCAGGTTGGGGGAGAGTGAAAAAAAAGTTGGGGGAGGTACTTGAGAGTGAAAAACGAGTTGGGGGACTGAAGAGATTGCGGGATGGGAAAAATTTTAAGGGTCGGACCGAACATTTTAGGGGTCTGGCCAAATTTTTTCTTTTTTTTTTTAACTTAAAATTCTTCTCAGGGTTGTGGCAGAGTGAAAAAAAGTTGGGGAGAGAGCTGGAGAGATTAAGGTGTCGGGGAAAATTTTAGGTGTCGGGCCGAACTTTTTAGGGGTCGGGCCAAATTTTTTTTTTAAACTTAAAATATTTCTCAGGGTTGTGAGAGAGTGAAAAAAAAGTTGGGGGGGGGCTGGAGAGATTAGAGGGTCGGGGAAAATCTTAGGGGTCGGTCCAAACTTTTTAGGGGTCGGGCCAAATTTTTAATTTTTTTTTTAACTTAGGGTTGGGGGAGAGTGAAAACCAAGTTGGGTGGAGGCTTGGTTGATTGAGGGGTCGGAGAAAATTTTAGGGGTCGCGCCAAACTTTTTAGCGGTGGGGCCAAATTTTTTCTTTTTTTTTTTTGAACCTTAAATATTTCTCAGGTTTGAGGAGAGTAAAAAAATAATTTGGGGGGGGCGGGAGAGATTGGGGGCGAGAAAATTTTCAGGGGTTAGGTCAAAATTGCAGGGGTCGGGCTAAATTTTTTTCTTTTTTTTCTGTTAACTTAAAGTATTTTTCAGGGTTGGGGGAGAGTTAAAAAAAATACGGAGGGTGGGGTTAGAGAGATGGGGGAGGGGGAGGGGAAATTCTAGGGGTCCGACTAAACCTTTTAGGGGTCGGGCAAAATTTTTGTCTTCTTTTAAACTTAAAATATTTCTCAGGGTTTGGGGAGAGTAAAAAAAGATGGAGCGGGGCTGGAGAGATTGGGGGGCGGGGAAGTTTTCAGGGGTCAGGCAAAACTTTTCAGGGGGTCGGAGCAAATTTTTTTTTTTTAATTGATATATTTCTCATGTTTGGGTTAGAGTTAAAAAAGTTTGGTGGGGGTTAGGGTTGGAGATATTGTGGAGGTTCGGGGAAAATGTTAGGGGTCGCGCCCAATTGTTAAGGGTGTCGGACCAAATTTATTTTTTTTTGTCTTAAACTATTTCTTAGGTTTGTCGTAGAGTAAACATTTTGAGGGCTAGGTGGGGGTGGAGCGTATACATTTTTTTGAAGGGGGCTTTGGGGTGGAGGGTAAACATTTTTTGTGGGGTGGTGCCAAATTTTTTAGGGGGTCCGGCCAAATTATTATTATTTTTTTTTTACTTAAAATATTTCTCAGTGTTGGGGAGAGCGAAAAACAAATTGGGGGGGGGGCGGAGAGATTAAGGGGTCTGGGAATTTTTTTTTTAACATAGTTCACCCTAAACAAGGCAGGCCGCCACTGTAGACGTAAGGGGCTACTGAGAAAAAGAAAAGGGGAGAAGGTAGGGGACGGTCAACCAAGATTGGGATCAACGCAGCGAGGTGTCTGTTTATTTCTGCATGTCTGTACTGTTGGGGAAACAGGGGGCAGGGAGGGAGTTCCAGAGGCCAGCAGTACGAGGAAAGAAGCTATTTGAGTAGAAGGCTCCCCGACATCTGGGGACCTCCACAGTGAATGAATGAGATTTAGTTGATTGTCGAGTTAGTCTAGTGAATTTACGTCGAGGGGGCACCAGAGTAGCCAATTCATCGGAGCATAATCCATTGAAGTATTTGTAAAACAAGCCCAAGGATGCTACATTGCGGCGATGGGACAGAGGCTGGAGCTTGGCTGACAGTGAGGGACCTATTAGGTTGGCGATTCTTTTTTGGACCTTGTCAAGGAGAAAGAGACTAGTAGATGATGCACCAGCCCAGATGTGACAACAATAATCCATGCATGGGCTGATGGTGGCTTTGTAGAGATACAAAATAATGTCAGGTGTGAGGAGTTTACTAGCACGGTAGAGGAAGCCAACCTTCTTTGCGGCAGCCTTGGCAATGTCTTCAATGTATTTGTTCCAATTCATGTTACCTGTGAAGGTTAGGCCGAGGAGTTTGAATGATGAACTCTCAGGTAGGGTGTTATTTACCATGACAATCGGTGGTTGAAAAGGTTCCTTGTAGTTATTGAAGAAAATGAGTTTTGTCTTTGCGGCATTAAAAGTTACCAACCATTTATGACCCCAATCCACTACAGCCTGGAGGTCATTTTCTAAAGATTCAGCCATTGCATCGGATATGATTGCGTCGGTTTTGCCAACATGGCGAGAGTAAAGGGTGGTGTCATCAGCAAATAAACCAATCTCAGACTCTATGCCATCAGGGAGATCGTTTATATAGATCAGGAACAACAAGGGTCCAAGGATAGATCCCTGGGGTACACCAGCATTTATGTCATGTTGCTTAGATGAACGGCCATCGAGGACAACCTGGATTTTTCTTTTGTCTAGGAAGGATCTAATTATATTAAGTAATTGCCCAGTAATACCGTATGATCGTATTTTCAGGAGGAGCCCTTTATGCCAGACCTTGTCAAAGGCCTTGGATATATCAAGCGCTACTGCCCTAGCTTCACCTGCCTTGTCGAGTGTATGATACATGCGTTCAGAGATGACCGTTAGAATGTCTGCAGTAGATCGTGTTTGTCTAAATCCATACTGGCGGTCAGAAAAAAGTTTAGCATTAACTAAGTGTCGTACTATCGCTAGATTGATTAAGGATTCAAAGGTTTTAGCAAAGATCGGCAGCAGACTGATTGGGCGATAGTTCTGGGGATCGGTTCTATTTCCAGAATTCTTGTAGACTGGTACCACAGAGGCCATTTTCCAGCTATCAGGGAAGCAAGATTCAGCTAGACACTTATTGTATAGTTTGGAGAGGACAGGGGCCAGTTCAGTAGAGCATTTCTTTATTACTATTGTGGGTATAAGATCAGGCCCACAAGCTTTGGAGGTGTCAAGGTTTTTTATGATGTCTCTAACCTGGGATGGAATGATGGCCAGGTTATCAAGTGTGGCTTCGGTCCGCAATGGGAATTTGGGGAGGGGGTGGTTATCTGAGTCCAAAGTAGAGTTAGAAGCGAAGCGCTGAGCAAGTAGTTCAGCCTTATCAGTGGCCGTGCAAGCGACATCATTGTGGTTTGATAGTTGGGGAATCGTTGATTGACCATTATTCACTACATTATTGTAGATTTTCCAGAAATCACGAGTACCTAGTTTCTGTAACTGGATGCGTTTTTCTGTTAACTCATTAAACCTTCTCTTTGCTTCACCTATCACGGCCTTGCAATTATTTCTTGACTCTATAAATTCATTTCTATTAGTAGCTGATTTATGTCGGCCGAATTTACGGAATGCTTGTTGCCTCTCAGAAATGGCAGCTGCACATTCCGAGGTGAACCATTGGGGAACGTGAGGCTTGCTAAAGAATTTTCGCATGGGGACATAGGCTTCAATGCCTGCTTTGACCCATTCAGTTAATTCGTTTGCACAATGATTGGCAGGGAGTGAGAAGGTTTCCCTCCATAGGGCGTCACTGATGTGATCTCTGATTGACTCAAAATCAGCCCGCTCGTAGTATCTTGTTGTTTTGAGCAACGGTTCATCAGCTTTTGGACGACTTCTTAGGGTGATATGTATCATTAGCACAATGTGATCAGAATTCCCGAGTGGGCTATGAGCTTTCGTCAGACAAGCCTCAGGCGTTGAGGTCAAGAAAAAGTCTAGAAGTGAGGCTTGTTGGTCTATTCGATCGGGGATGCGGGTCGGAAATCGACAGTCTGAGAGAGGGAGTGAGCTAAGGAGAAATTATACGTAGAGTTGCCGGCTGCGTCAGTAAGGCTGGAGAATCCCAACCAGTCACGGTGGTGGGCATTAAAATCCCCAAATACATGTATGTGGGCATTCGAGTCAATTAAGAGTGCTCTATCTATGCTTACAGAGACAGAGTTTAGCAGAGTACAGTCCTGGGTCGACGGGGAGCGGTATAAGAAATATAAGTGACTGATGCTGTGATGTAAAGTCAATCTAAAGCACATGTAGTCGTGGTCATCTGATTCAAACCTATGTTCTCTAGTCAGGGGGAGGGTGTTCCGAACATAAACTCCTAGCCCGTGCATATGTTTGTCAGAGTCTTTACGGTAGAGTGGGAGGTAGTCAGTCATGTCAAAGTGGTGAGAGGAGATTGAGGATTGGAGGTTAGTTTTAGGGGTTGGGCCGAACTTTTTAGGTGTCGGGCCAAATTTTTTTTTTTTAACTTAAAATATTTCTTAGGGTTGTGGGAGAGTGAAAAACGAGTTGGGGGGCTGGAGAGATTAGGGGGTCGGGAAAATTTTAGGGGTCGGGCGAAATTTTTTACAGGTCGGCCCCAATTTTTTTTTTTTTTTCGAACTTAAAATATTTCTTAGGGTTGGGTGATAATGAAAAAAAAGTTGGGGGGGGGGGGGGGGGCTGGAGAGATTAGGGGGGTCGGGATAAATTTTAGATGTCGGGCCAAATTTTTTTGTTTGTTTTTTTTTAACTTAAAATATTTCTCAGGGTTGTGGGAGAGTGAAAAAAAAGTTGGGTGCTGGAGAGATTAGTGGGTCGGAGAAAATTTTAGGGGTGGAGCCAAATTTTTTAGGGGTGGGGCCAAATTTTTTTTTTCTTTTGAAATTAAAATATTTCTCAGGGTTGGGGAGAGCGAAAAACAAATTGGGGGGGGGGCGAAGAGATTAAGGGGTCGGGGAAAATTTTAGGGGTTGGGCCGAACTTTTTAGGTGTCGGGCCAAATTTTTTTTTCTTTTAACTTAAAATCTTTCTCAGGGTTGTGGGAGAGTGAAAAAAAGTTAGGGGGCTGGAGAGATTAGGGGGTCTCGGAAAGTTTTAGGGGTCGGGCCGAACTTTTTAGGGGTCGGGCCCAATTTTTTTTTTAATTAAAATATTTCTCAGGGTTGGGGGCAGAGTAAAAGAAATTTTGTGGGAGAGATTGGGGGGGGGGGTCGGGGAAAATCTTAGGGGTCGCCCCCAATTTTTTAGGGAGTCGGACCAAATTTTTTTTTTTTTACTCATAATATTTCTTAGGTTTGTGGCAGAGTAAACATTTTGAGGGCTGTGTGGAGGTGGAGGGTAAACATTTTGAGGGGTAGTTACATATATATTATGTGCACTCTTGCAGAGATAGGTAAGTATATAGTATGCACACAGAGGCGGCGATAAGTACAATATAGTTGCGCACTGGGGCGGCGATAGGTATATATATAGTACGTGCACCGGGTTGGAAATAGGTACGTTTATAGTAGTGCATATGGTGGCGATAGGAACGTATATAGCATGTGCATAGTTGCGACAATAAGTACGTATATAGAATGCGCACCAGGGCGGTGATAGGTATATATTTATCATACGCTCAGGGGCGGCGATGAGTACGTATATAGCATGCACCAAAGCAGCAATAGGTACATATTTAGCATTCGCACTAGGCCGGTGATAGGTACATATTTAGCATTCGCACCGGGGCGGCGATAAGTACGTATTTAGCATTTGCACAGGGGCAGCGATAGGTACTTATGTTTTATGCATACCGGAGTTGCATAGGTATTTATGTAGTATACAGACCGGGGCGGCAATAGGTACTTATATAGTATCTGCAATGTGGCAGCAATAGGTACGTATATAGTATGCACACCGGGGCGGCGACAGGTACGTATTTAGTATGAACACCAGGGCGGAGATATGTAGCTATATAGTATGCACACCGGGGCGGACATATGTACCCATATATTATGCACACCGAGGCGGAGATATGTACCTATATAGAAGGCGCAGACAGTGGTGATAATTTTATAGAAATATGTAATATTTTGCCCTGGTGGGGAAGAAATGGTGGGGAAGAAACAGCTTCGCAAAAGGCAAAATGAGTAAGTAGCGGTGAAATGTGGCGACCAGGGAAGAGAAAGCTAGAAAGATAAAGAGACGGCTATAGAGAGAAGGAGAGAAATAGAAGTTTGAGTATTTTTACGAGTTTCTGTATTGCCCCAAATCGGGTTTGTCTGGTTTAAAAGCTGTACCAATACCGAAAAATGTAATGGCTGACTTGTTTACGAAGAAAAAAGTGCATTCTGGTAGATTTGATTGCGGAATTATTTTTAAATAGGATTTTTTTAAAATTCGTTTCGTTTCATTCTATTCCATTTTTATTTCAATAAATAGTCAATTAATAGACGAGTTAAAAGGGTGCGGTACTGTTATAGATAACGCGCCAGATTTCCGTGACTTCGCGTCGGTAATGATCGGACAGGTCTATGAAGCGCCCGAAAGCTGACGAAGTATTAACCAATCGGGTTGCAGCATTCATTCGCCAAGCAGGCTATAGCAAAAAGTCGACAAGGAAAAAAAAACAATGATCACGTTCTATTGCAACAACAATGAATTATTATCAGCTTTGTCAGGTCGTAAAATCTCCGGAAGGACTAATTCAAAAGGATAACATTTTCATGTCTCTCTTTGTTTTATGTTAAAAAAACATTGACAAAATCCCCCCCCCCCATGTTAGGTCATCGAATCTACGGAAGGACTAATTCAAAAGCATAACATTTTTATTTATTTCTTTGTTTTATGTTAAAATAACATTGACAAAATTTGTACCCCCCCCCCTCCTTAAAAAACAACCTTATTTCCACAAACAAATCAATACATTTACATCTACACATTTGATTGACAATGGTTCATTTGGCCCACCAAACAATAAAAATATATTTATTTACAGTTCTTCAGCAACGGTTTGTCCGTTTTTTTTTCTTTTTATCCATGTATTTTTTATTTGAAAGTCTTCCATAAAGCGCTTGGCAGATTCGGCCTCGTTTTCGTCTCATCTCGCCAATTCTCGGGCGCTTCCGCGACCTGCCCGATCGTTGCCGACGCGAAGTCACAGAAATCTGGCGCGTTAGCTATAACAGTACGAAGGGTGCTTTCACAGATTAAGACCCACGCTAAGTTTGACACCGTCGTTAGGATCGGGGTAGGAGTTAGGGTTAGGGTCAAAGTTAGCGTGGGTCCTAATCTGTGAAATTACCAACAAAGTATAACGTGTAAGTCACGTAGATGAGAGAAACAGTTGAAAGTTTTGCCATCATTTTTTATATAAACCTAAAAAAGTGACAAAACAAAGTAACTAAAAATGACAAAATAAAAAAAATCTCATCTGGAAACTGTGAAATCTCAAATAGAATGATTTGATTTTAAATAATGAAAATTGTTGATTAAAGATTATGAAAATTCGAATAAAATCATATAAAAAAATGTAACTCATCTTTTTTCTTAAATTCTAATGCCACGATAATATGCTCGTTACTTCAATTTGCTTACCTTGGTCTGTCATGAGGTATCGATGAAATGTGGGTTGTTCGTCTGTAAATTTGCATTTAAAAGAAAAAGATGCTCTGCTACTTGCAAGAGCTAAGCCACTAAATATGGCGGCAATAAAAACTTCATATTAAATAACTTTTTATACTAAAAGTGTATACTGGTAATTTATACAAAATATAGGTCTTTGTTTCATAGGAAAAAAACTCAAAAGCCCCATATATATAATATATAAATATATAGATATATATCTTCAGTATTTACTACTAGAAATATGTGGAGCTCGTTTATGTACGTGCGCATTGGACGACAGCTGAACAATAAATGTGTACACTGAATAGAAAAACAGATGATGACGTCGTAAAGAAGAAAAGAATTTATTTGTTTCTTGGTTGAATTTTTTTCCTATTATGACGTCAAAAAATTCGCTTTCGGCAGGGCTGGTTCCCACACACACCTTACTCCTTATAACAAGGGGAATGGGCCCCGCGGGGAATTCGAGCGATTAACATACTAGTATATATTTGGGGACCCGCGCCGAGTGCGATGAGAAAAAGAATGAAATTATTTTCACACTGAATTATTGTTTCCTATTTCGGAGTTAAAAGTTTCACTGGTAAAAATAGTGTTTTTAGTTTACGTTGTCTGATTTTGCAGCTGTAACGGCCGAGGGGAAGACAAAGGTCAACCCCGTATGCGAGCTGCTATGATTTGAAAATTTTCAAACCGAGGAGAGTTTGTGCAGATCTGATCTGGTGCAAAGACGTGTTTGCCCCACACCCTTCAAAAAAATGTGTGGCTTTATCTTCTCACCTTTTGAGAAGAAGTTAGTTTATTGCTAATCGCCTGAGGCTCCCATGCAGGGGAATACTCACGGGGCTGCTCAAGCATTTTTTGACGGCCACAGCGCTCTTCTTTCTCGAATGCGCTGCTTTTTCAAATCCCACTTTTCCGACCTTGTGTCACATCTTACCGCTGTAGGAGGAAGATATCGGCTGCCTACTGCAACCTGATTGGCTAATAGTTTCGGCAACTCTCGGGCGCTTCCGTAACCTGCCCAAACGTTGACGACGCGAAGTCACGGAAACGCGAGTCGTTCTCTATAAAAATATAAAAGCCACTAATGACTTTTTTTGGCTAAGATCACAGTGTAGTATCTGTTCCGATGGATACTACACGCTACAGACCGGTATCGTCTTGACCTTCGGGGCTTGATGACGCCGGTCTGTCGGTTTTACCTGAGCAGTTCTAGGAGGCCCACCCTCCCAGGCTTTGAGAAGAGGTTAGTTTATTGCTAATCGCCTGAGGCGCCCCTACCGGGGAATGCCGACAGGGCTGACCAGACAATTTATAAATGTCATAAGTGCTCTTCCTCTAGTGTGCTAACTTATCAAATCCCACTTTCCGACCTTGTGTCACATCTTACTGCTATGGGAGGTAGATAAATAATCGGACAGTTTAAATGCTTCTAAATTCTTTTCAAATTTCGAAAGAAAAATTAATTTATTCGTTTTTTTTTTTCGACTTAAAAAAATTGGAAATGGAACAGCTTTTGAACTAGACAACACCGACTTTTTGTTCGGCATCTTCTGGCCTGTTACGTAAACAGCCGAGAGATGCTGACGCGTTAAGCCAATCAGAAGGCGAGAGCAGACGACAATTTTACCTGTAAATAAATTAAATCGTAATCGGGTTTTGTTCGGTTCAAACGCTGCACCAGTATAAATTAAAAAATAAAAAAAACGAAAAAAAAATCTAATAAAATCGTTGTTTCATTGATTATATTCTTTACAATCTTTAGTTTATTAATAAAAAAAACACAATTTATCGAAAAATATTTAAAAAACTTTTCCGTGAATAAAAAAGATTTCATTGATTTTCTTTTCGCCATATCCTGGGACCACAGGTAGATCATCTTTAGGATGGTACCTATCTCCAACTTTGATCTCGAAAACAAAGTCCCCGCTCACAACGAAATCCAAGCCCTGCATTCATTGTGTCGGTTTGCCATAGCGTCTCCTTCCAATTGTTATCGTCTGCTTACAGCCTCGTTTTCGACCCGGCAGGTCTCGGACGCTTCCGTGAGCTGTCGGCTCGCTGCTGCCGAGCAATCACAGAAATTAGGCGCAAACCCTGGAGTAGTACCAAATAAACATACAGTGAATGTTTTCTTACATTGTTTTTTTTTTTTCTTCATGTTGTAAAGCAGCCTAGTTTTGATTTGCTTCGGCCTTTTCCGGTTTTTTATGTGTTTCTTTGTCGCCAAAAATCGGTTTTGTCTGGTTTAAAAGCTGTACCAATACCGAAAAATGTAATGGTTGACTTGTTTATGAAGAAAAACATACATTCTAGTAGATTTGATATCGTATTTTTTTTTTAAATAGGATTTTTTAAAAATTCGTTTCGTTTCATTTTATTTTATTTTTTATTTAAATAAATAGTCAATGAATAGACGAGTTAACTAAAGGGTGCTTTTACTGAGGATGATTCGACGAAGAATCGAAAACGTTCGTGAAACATTTTGCCGGTCCCGGCAAAATAACGAGGGTTCGTTATTCTGCCGGCTTATGTTTTTGGCAACTGCAATTCATCCTTTATTATGTAGTACTGTTTGTGGCGACTACCATTCATTCTTTATGATGTCTTACTGTTTTTGGCAACTGCAATTCATCCGTTATTATGTAGTACTGTTTGTGGCGACTACCATTCATTCTTTATGACGTCTTTCGTTTTTTGGCAACTGCCATTCATCCTTTATTATGTAGTAATGTTTTTGGCGACTACTATTCATCCTATGTTATTTATTTACAAGTAAATATGTATATATATATATATATATATATATATATATATGCAAACATTGTTAAAAATAACAGAATTTGTCTGTTTCATTACAGCTTTTTTTATTTTTCAATATTTTATGGTCTTTTTTGTATTACAATTAAAAAAATAATACAAGTTCCATAGGTTTTACGAACGTTTTCGATTCTTCGTCGAATTATTCTGGGGTGTCAAAAGCAAATTAACAAAAAAGCTGGAGAAAGAAGAGAATTTTAAAAAGACGGTGGAGAAACGCGCAGAGAACGTTTTCCGGATTGTTCCAGGAAGTCGTTGACAATTTAAATTCAGCAACGCTGGATGGCATCACAGAACAAAATCCATGGACGGGGGGGGGGGGGGGGGGCGGTTCAAGCCCCCCCCCCACTTTTTAACTTGGCCCCCTCCCACTTTACGGTCATCAATAATGAAGTTATATATGCATGTGTTTAACCGCTCCCCCCCACACTTTTTAGGAGAGCCTATAGTTTTATAACTGTCCCGCCGGCCCTGAAATCGCATTACGTTAAGCATTTTAAAATGTTACCACTGGTTTCATATGTGATGCTCTTAATTTTAGATTGTTGTCTTTTTATGTAGAAAGCTTCGAGTATTTTGTGAAACCTGTGGAACATTTATTATTTTTTTTGATTTTAATACAAAAAAGACCATCAGAAAAATTGAAAAAATGAAAAAGGTATAATTAACCAGACGAATTCTGTAATCTTTAACAATGTTTGCATAAATGAGAAAATGCTGTCTAAATACGCACACACACACACATACACACACACACACACACACACATATATATATATATATATATATATATATATATTATATATATATATATATATATATATATATATATATATATATATATATGCAAACATGTTTAACATGTCACTGTTTCGGAGATTTAAAAACAGGACATGGCTCTCCAATGGTACTGATCAAACTACCATTTCCCCAATAATCAAGTGTCGAAATAATTCAGCTTAAAAGTTCACTTATATATATATTTACCTCCTCTCCAAGAGGTTAGGCACAAGGCCAGTTTTATCTTACTCCCACAAGTAAGATGTGACTCTAGGTCGAGTCGGGAAAGTGGGACTTGAAAAGCCAGCGCCCGAGAAGGTGAGCACTCTGGCCATTAAAAATTGCCTGCGCAGCCCCGTCGGCATTCCCCAGTAGGGGCGCCTCATGCAGTAAGCAATAAACTTACTCCTCCCCAAAGAGGGGAGGCGAAGCCTGGGAGAGTGGACCTCCTAGAACTGCACAGGACAGACCCATAGACCGGCGTAAAACAAGTCCCGAAGGCCAAGACAATACCAGTCTATGGGGTGCAGTATCCAACGGAACAGATACTACACTTTGATCTTAACCAATGAAAAAATGACAAAACAAATACAAAGTTACGTTTTATCTTTCCAACTTACAGAATTGTGAAATTAACGAAAGTGATAAATCTCTGAAAATAACATTTGATCAACAATGGTTCATTTGGTCCACCAAAAGATAAAAATATATTTATTTATAGTTCTTAAGCTACGGTTTGTTCGTTTTTTATTCATGTATTTTTTCATTGAAAGTCTTCCAATAAGCGCTTGGAAGATTCAGCCTCGTTTTCGTCTCGTCTCATCTCGCCAGCTCTCGGGCGCTTCCGCGACCTGCCCGATCGAAGTGTACTTTCACAGATTAGGACCCACGCTAACTTTGACCCCGTCGTTAGGGTTAGGGTCAGGTTCAAAGTCGGGGATAGGGTTAGCGTTAGAGTTAGGGTCAAAGTTAGCGTGGGTCCTAATCTGTGAAAGTACCAACAAAGTATAATGTGTAAGTTACGTAGATGAGACAAAGAGTGGAAAGTTTTCCCATCATTTTTTATATAAACTTGACAAAGTGATAAATAAAGTGACTAAAAATGACTAAAAATGCCAAAATAAAAAAAATCTCATCTGGAAACTGTGAAATCTCAAATAGAATGATTTGATTTTAAAAAATGAAAATTATTATTTAAAAATTATGAAAATTCGAAGAAAATCATATAAAAAAAATCTAACTCATCTTTTTTCTTTAATTCTAATAAAAATGTTTCATTTTGCCCACGAAAACAATAATAAAAAAAGTTTATTTATAGTTCTTTCATTTTTTTTTATAAAAATATATGCATTTTTTTCTTTTCGTATATTCATAGTCTTATATTGTTGTCGTCTGCCAACCTTCCATTTTTTTTGCACGATTTTTAGGTTTTGTTTATACAGCCGCGTTTTCGTCTCGACAGCCTCGTTTTCGACTCGGCAAAGTTACTAAAAGTGACTAAAAATGACAAAATAAAAAATCTCATCTGGAAACTGCGAAATCTCAAAAAGAATGATTTGATTTTAAATAATTAAAATTGTTATTTAAAGATTATAAAAATTCGAAGAAAATCATATAAAAAAATGTAACTCATCTTTTTCCTTAAATTGTAATGTCGCGATAATATGCTCGTTACTTCAATTTGCTTACCTTGGTCTGTCATGAGGTTTCGATGAAATGTGGGTTGTTCGTCTGTAAATTTGCATTTCAAAGATAAAGATGCTCTGCTACTTGCAAGAGCTAAGCCACTAAATATGGCGGCAATAAAAACTTCATATCAAATAACTTTTTAAACTAAAAGTGTATACTGATAATTTATACAAAATATAGGTTTGTGTTTCATCGGAGTAAATCCTATGAACAAAAACTCAAAAAAACCATATATATAATATATAAATATATGTATATATTTTAGTATATCTCTCTGTAGATATATATCTTCAGTATCTACTACTAGAAATATGTGGAGCTCGTTTATGTACGTGCGCATTGGACGACAGCTGAACAATAAATGTGTTCACTGAATAGAAAAACAGATGATGACGTCGTAAAGAAGAAGAGAATTTATTTGTTTCTTGGTTGAAATTTTCATATTATGACATAAAAAATGCGCTTTCGGCAGGGCTGGTTCCCACACACACCTTACTCCTTATAACAAGGGGAATGGACCCCGCGGGGAATTCGAGCGATTAACATACTAGTATATATTTGAGGACCCGCGCCGAGTGCGATGAGAAAAAGAATGAGATTATTTTCACACTGAATTATTTTTTTCTATTTTGTATTTCGTAATCTTTTCCCTTTCTGCTCTGTTAATCCTGCATCATTAGGGACACTGACTTCAACTAGGGTTGCTACTTTCTCCCTTTTGTCCCATATTACGATGTCAGGTTTAACAGCTCTGTTTTCTAGATATGTAGCTGTAGGGATTGTCTAGTCCCCGTATGCAAGCTGCTATGATTTGAAAAATGTCAAACCGAGGAGAGTTTGTGCAGATCTGATCTGGTGCAAAGACGTGTTTGCCCCACACCCTTCAAAAAGAATTGTGTGTTTTTTAGCTCGTTTCGTTTCATTTTATTTCATTTTTTATTTCAATTAATAGTCAATTAATAGAAGAGTTGTCTGATTTTGTAGCTGTAACTGCCGAGGGGAAGACAAAGACGTGTTTGTCCCACACCTTTCAAAAAGAATTGTGTTTTTTTAACCCGGCGAAGAAACGCTATTCACACCCACTGTTCATTAACATTGTGAGTCAAAGTTTGAAATCTAAACTTCGCCAATAATCAAACATATTAACCTCCTAACCAATGAAAAACATGTAATAAATAAATATAAGAATATATATTGCCGTGAAACTTACAGTTTAAGAATATTTGGTGAGTTGTCGATACCTTTATTGTCGGTGGGTTTTTTTTTTGTTTCTTTTCAAATGTACTTCTCATCTGTCAGATAACGACGCATTTTTAGAGTGACTTCGGGCCATTCTTGGAGTGACTCCGGGTCGAATCTCTTGATCAATCAACACTACGTAGAGTAGGTACAGGCCGGTCAACAGAAACATTTTGAAACATCTTTTCAAATCCCACTTTTCCGACATTGTGTCACATCTTATCGCTGTAGGAGGAAGATATCGCCTGTCTACTACAACATGATTGGCTAATAGTTTCGGCAACTCTCGGGCGCTTCCGTAACCTGCCAAAACGTTGACGACGCGAAGTCACGGAAACGCGGGTTGTTCTCTATAAAAGTACAAAAGCAACTAATGACTTTCTTTTGGCTAAGATCACAGTGTAGTATCTGTTCCGATGGATACTACACACTACAGACCGGTATCGTCTTGATCTTCGGGGCTAGATAACGCCGGTCTGTCGATTTTACCTGAGCAGTTCTAGGAGGCCCACCCTCCCAGGCTTTAAGAAGGGGTTAGATAATTGCTAATCGCCTGAGGCGCCCCTACGGAGCTGACCAGGCAATTTATAAAGGTCACAAGTGCTCTTCCTCTAGGGTGCTGACTTATCAAATCCCACTTTCCGACCTTGTGTCACATCTTACTGCTATGGAAGGTAGATAAATAATTGGACAGTTTAAATGCTTCTAAATAGATTCAAATTTCGAGAAAAAAAATAATTTATTCGTTTTTTTTCGACTTTAAAAAATTGGAAGTGGAACAGCTTTTGGACTAGACAACACCGACTTTTTGTTCGGCATCTTCCGGCCGTTTACGTAAACAGCCGGGAGATGCTGACGCGTTGAGCCAATCAGAAGCCGAGAGCAGACGACAACTTTACCTGTAAATTGATTAAATCTTAAAATTCATGGCAGGCAAGCGATAATTGAAGAAAAGCAATTAAACCGAAAATAAATGTCGAAACAGGCAAAGAACGAACTGTTTTTGTTTATATCTTAACCCAACCCTAAACTAACCTTAACTTAATCGGTTCAAAAGCTGCACCAGTATTAAAAAAAATTAAAAAACGAAAACAAATCTGATAAAATCGTTGTTTCATTGATTATATTCTTTACAATCTTTAGTTTATCAATAAAAAATCACAATTGTTTTCATACATTGTTTTTTTTTGTTTATTTGTTTGTTTGTTTTTCATGTTGCAAAGCAGCCTAAACGCTGCACCAGTATATATATTTTTAAACGAAAAAAAATCTAATAAAATCGTTGTTTCATTGATTATATTCTGTACAATCTTTAGTTTATTAATAAAAAACACAATTTATCAAAAAATATTTTAAAAACTTTTCCGTGAATAAAAAAGATTTCATTGATTTTCTTCGTCAAAAAATAAATAAATTGTCATAAAAATAAACATACAGTAAATGTTTTCTTACATTGTTTTTTGTTTGTTTTTTTTGTTTTTTGTTTTTTTTCATATTGTAGAGCAGCCTAGTTTTGATTTTAACGCTGGTTTGTTCTGCTTCGGCCTTTTCCGGCTTTTTACGTGCTTCTGTGTCGCCAAAAATCGGTTTTGTCTGGTTTAAAAGCTGTACCAATATCGAAAAATGTAATGGTTGACTTGTTTATGAAGAAAAAAATACATTCTGGTTGATTTGATATCGAAATTTTTTTTTTAATGTGATTTTTTAAAATTCGTTTCGTTTCATTTCATTTCATTTTTTTATTTCAATAAACAGTCAATTAATAGACGAGTTAACAAAAGGGAGCTTTCATAGATTAGGACCCACGCTAACTTTGACCCCGTCGGTAGGGTTAGGGTTAGGGTTAGGGTCAGGTTCAAAGTCCGGGATAGAGTTAGCGTTAGAGCTAGGGTGAGGGTCAAAGTTAGCGTGTCTCCTAATCTGTGAAATTATCAACAAAAGTATAATGTGTAAGTCACGTAGATGAGAGAAAGAGTGGAAAGTTTTGCCATCATTTTTCATATACTTCATATATTTTGTTACTTCAATTTGCTTACCTTGGTCTGTCATGAGGTTTCGATGAAATGTGGGTTGTTCGTCTGTAAATTTGCATTTTAAAGAAAAAGATGCTCTGCTACTTGCAAGGGTTAAGCCACTAAATATGGCGGTAATAAAGACTTCATATTAAATAACTTTTTATACTAAAAGTGTATACTGATAATTAATACAAAATATAGGTTTGTGTTTCATCGGATTAAATCCTATGAACAAAAACTCACAAGCCCCATATATATAATATATAAATATATGTATATATTTTAGTATATCTATCTATAGATATATATCTTCAGTATCTACTACTAGAAATATGTGGAGCTCGTTTATATACGTGCGTACTGGACGACAGCTGAACAATAAATGTGTACACTGAATAGAAAAACAGATGATGACGTCGTAAAGAAGAAGAGAATTTATTTGTTTCTTGGTTGAATTTTTCCTATTATGACGTCAAAAAATGCTTTTTCGGCAGCGCTGGTTCCCCACACACACCTTATCCTTATAACAAGGGGAATGCAGCCCGCGTGGAATTCGAGCGATTAACATACTATCTAGGAGGTCCACCCTCCCATGCTTTGCCTTCTTACCCTTTGAGAAGGGGTTAGTTTAGTGCTAATTGCCTGAGGCGCCCCTACCGGAGAATGCCGACGGAGCTGACCAGGCAATTTATAAAGGTCATAAGTGCCCTTCCTCTAGGGTGCTGACTTATCAAATCCCACTTTCCGACCTTGTGTCACATCTTACTGCTATGGAAGGTAGATGAATAATTGGACAGTTTAAATGCTTCTAAATTCCTTTCGAATTTTGAAAGAAAAATTAATTTATTCGTTTTTTTTTTTCGACTTAAAAAATTGGAAGTGGAAAAGCTTTTTAATCAGACAAAACAGAATTTATTTGTTTCTTGGTTGAATTTTTTCTATTATGACGTCAAAAAATGCGCTTTCGGCAGCGCTGGTTCCCCTCAAACACCTTACTCCTTATAACAAGGGGAATGGACCCCGTGGGGAATTCGAGCGATTAACATACTAGTATATATTTGGGGACCCGCGCCGAATGCGGTGAGGAAAAGAATGAAATTATTTTCACACTGAATTATTGTTTTGTATTTCGGAATTAAAAGTCGCACTGGTAAAAATAGTGTTTTCAGTTTACGTTGTCTGATTTTGCAGCTGTAACGGCCGAGGGGAAGACAAAGGTCAACCCCGTATGCGAGCTGCTATGATTTGAAAATCGCGCAACCCTAACCGGCGACTCGGAGGCCCAGGGCATACGGTGGAAATAGACGAGTCTCTATTCAACCGCCGGAAAAAAACAAAAACAATGCTGGCCGTATTTTCTCCAGCCGCTCTGGGTCTTCGGGGGGGGGGGGGGGGGGATACGACCCCGCAGAGAAGGAGGGGTTTCCTGGTGACAGTGCCTAACAGGAATGCCGAAACCCTAACTCTTCCAATAATCAAGCCAGTACCTGGGACGACGGTAGTATCCGATTGCTGGAGGGCGTATAACAGTCTTTTGCTCAGCCTAACAAAACAAGCGACAGCAAAAGTAGCAGTAAACCCTGAACATCTACGAGAAAATATACGTAATCCGCCCCCCCCCCAAAAAAAAAAATTAAGGAAGAACTTGCCTAATTGTAAAATTGACTTCTTTGCTTTATGTAACACGAAACACATAAAAAAAAAAACAACATGAAAATGTTTCATTTTGCCCACGAAAACAATAATAAAAAAAAGTTTATTTATAGTTCTTCAGCTATGGGTTTGTTAATTTCTTTCATTTTTTTTAATAAAAATATATTAATTTTTTTTCTTTCCGTATATTCATAGTCTTATATCGTTGTCGTCTGCCAACCTTCCATTTTTTTGCACGATTTTTAGGTTTTGTTTATACAGCCGCGTTTTCGTCTCGACAGCCTCGTTTTCGACTCGGCAAAGTTACTAAAAGTGACTAAAAATGACAAAATAAAAAATCTCATCTGGAAACTGCGAAATCTCAAAAAGAATGATTTGATTTTAAATAATGAAAATTGTTATTTAAAGATTATAAAAATTCGAAGAAAATCATATAAAATCATATAAAAAAATGTAACTCATCTTTTTTCTTAAATTCTTATGCCGCGATAATATGCTCGTTACTTCAATTTGTTTACCTTGGTCTGTCATGAGGTATCGATGAAATATGGGTTGTTCGTCTGTAAATTTGCATTTCAAATCGATCTTGTACATTTCGATTGACTGGTTGACTGCAATGAAATAATTCCCTGCTTCTTGCAATGTCTATGGCGGCAATAAAAACTTCATGTATATATAAATATATATATATATATATATATATATATATATATATATATATATTGTGTATTTAGGCAGCATTTTCTCATTGATGCAAACATTGTTAAAAATTACAGAATTCGTCTGTTTAATTGTACCTTCTTTTTTTAAGTATTAAAATCAAAATGATTTAAGACACATTCTAGTTAATGACACTAAAATTATACTTTTCGAATATTCGAAGCTATCTACATAAAAACATAACCACCTTAAATTAACAACATCACATATGAAAGCAGTGGTAACATTTTAAAATGCTTAACGTAAAGCGATTTTGTTCTGTGATGCCATCCAGCGTTGTTGAATTTAAAATCGCCAACGACTGGAACAATGCGGAAACGTTCTATGCGCGTTTCCACCGTCTTTTTAAAATTCTCTTCTTTCTTTTTTCTTATCCTCCTCCCACAGCGGTAAGATGTGACACAAGGTCGGGAAAGTGGGATTTGAAAAACCAGCGCCCGAGAAAGTTAGTACTCTGGCCTATAAAAAAGTTCCTAGACAGCCCAGTTTGGCATTCCTCGGTAGGAGCGCCTCAGGCAGTAAGCAATAAACTTACTTCTCCCCAAATAGGGGAGGCAAAGCCTGGGAGGGAGACATCCTAGAACTGCACAGGACAACCCCACAAACCGGCGCTATCAAGCCCCGAAGGCCAAGACGATACCGGTCTATAGGGTGTAGTATCCATCGGAACAGATACTACACTCTCAGCCAAAAGGCCAAGAAGTTCAATTCTCTTATTTCTCCAGATTTTTTGTTCATTTACTTTTGACATCTGAGGATGATTCGACGAAGAATCGAAAACGTTCGTGAAACACGTGAAACTTATGGTACATTTATTAATTTTTTTGATTTTAATACAAAAAAGACCACCAGAAAAATTGAACAAATAAAAATAGAAGAGACTATTTTGCCGGTCCCGGCAAAATAACGACCCCCTAGTTATTCTGCCGGGACCGGCAAAATAACGAGAAAGTCGTTATTTTTCCTGTCAAACTGCCATTCATCCTTTATTATGTAGTACTGTTTATGGCGACTAACCATTCATTCTTTATGACGTCTTACTGTTTTTGGCAACTGCCATTCATCCTTTACTATGTAGTACTGTTTTTTGGCGACTACTATTCATCCTATGTTATTTTTTTACAAATATATATATATATATATATATATATATATATATATATATATATATATATATATGCAAACATTGTTAAAAATAACAGAATTTGTCTGTTTAATTACACCTTTTTTATTTTTTCAATTTTTTTATGGTCTTTTTTGTATTCCAATTAAAAAAATAATACAGGTTCCCTAGGTCTTACGAACGTTTTCGATTCTTCGTCGAATTATCCTGAGGTGTCAAAACAAATTAACAAAAAAGCTGGAGAAAGAAGAGAATTTTAAAAAGACGGTGGAGAAACGCGCAGAGAACGTTTTCCGCATTGTTCCAGGAAGCCGTTGACAATTTAAATTCAGCAACGCTGGATGGCATCACAGAACAAAATCGCATTACGTTAAGCATTTTAAAATGTTACCACTACTTTCATATGTGATGTTGTTAATTTGAGATTGTTGTCTTTTTATGTAGATAGCTTCGAGTATTTTGTGAAACCTGTGGAACATTTATTTATTTTTATTTTAATACAAAAAAAAAACATCAGAAAAATTGAAAAAATAAAAAAAGTATAATTAACCAGACGAATTCTGTTATCTTAAACAATGTTTGCATAAATGAGAAAATGCCGTCTAAATACGCACACACACACACATATATATATATATATATATATATATATATATATATATATATATATATATATATATATATATCCTAGTTGAAGTATGTGTCCCTAATGATGCAGGAATTAACAGAGCAGAAAGGGAAAAGATTACGAAATACCAAGGTCTTATGTACGACATGAAAAGAAACTGGAATCTTAGGAAAATCTACATCATACCAGTAATTATAGGAGTAACAGGACTAATGAAGAAGAATTTCAAGAGCTATCTGGCGAGTATACCCGGTGAACCGAGTGCAAGAGAAATACAAACCACTGCACTTAAAGGGACGGTTTGAATCTTAAAACGATCTCTAGGCTGGAGTGTCTGAAATAGCCGATGAATGTCTGGCATCCGGTAGGATGCCAATCTCCAGAAAAAATAGAAAGATATGAAATATATATATATATATATACATATATATATATATATATACAAACATTATTAAATAACACGGAATTTTTGCTTGATAAGCCGTTTTTTTATTTTGTCAATTTTCCGAATAGTCCATTTAGTATTTCGGTCAAATTGGTGTATGTAAGTTCCGCGGCTTTTTTGTTTTATGGTTCTTTTTTTTTTCTGCAAGTAATTTACCAAGTAAATACAGTGTAAAATTCACCCATGAACTTATACAGATACTCCCCCCCCCTAAAAAAAACAGATAATAAAATGACCGCTTCACTTGATGTTGAAAGGTTATTTACAAATTTTCCAGTACACAAAACAATAGATATCATTATTGATAACATATACAAACTCATCTTTCCATCCACTAAAAATTGATCCTAAAACACTTAAAAAGTTATTATTAATTTGCACAACCGAAGTCTCTTTCTACGACATAAGGGAAACGTCTATACCCAAATTGATGGCGTTTCTATGGGATCGGTTCTCGAACCGACCTTCAGTAAATTTTACATGGCTGACCTCGAAAATAAAATATTTAATATAATTACTTAATCCTCCATTTATGCCCGCTGCATTGATGATCTTGTTTTAGCAGACAATAATGATGAAAAAACAAACTACGAGACATTTTTCAAAATAACCCCGTACTTACATTCATTTATGAGATTAACGTTAATAACAACATTCCGTTTTTATGTCCTCAGTGACTCTAACAATGACGCATTCATCACATCTCCCTATAAAAAAACTGCCTCTATTAATACATGCATTTTAAGTTATAGAAACGAATGTTCATATCGATATAAAATTGCAACGATTAAAAATCTATTAAACCGTGCAAAGCTAATCTCTTCACCCCCAAAACATATAAATTCATAGCTATGTGGAAGATATATGGATTTATACCTTTCCTAAAAGTTTTAGTGAAAGTAATGCTGTTTTCCATCTCTTAAACTAGTTTCTCCAATCTAGGCTTGAGAGTACAGTCTACCCTACTATTTAATCTATAGCTGCAAGGAGGATATATGTATTCATACCTCTCCCTAATGTATTAGTGAAAGTGATTCTGTTTTCCTTCTCTTAGACTAGTTGCCCAATAATATATCTGTTATAATAAAACTCAAATATCTTACGCACCCTCTACACATACTAGGAAAGTAGAAAGTGTTTAACAAATATATGCGTCTTCTACAAAACCAATTGATCTACAAACCAATCCTATACAAAACATGCATGTACGACGGTTTCGGCATAAAACGACAACAATTGAGATACCGTCAAACCCAACAACAAATTCATCCGAGAGGATAACATTAACGTAAACGATGAAGACGAAGAAGAAATAATAAATAACAACACACATATAAAGAAATGGTTATTTTATTATTGCCACTGCATGCTACCATACTTGAACTTTTCATATCTAACTGCATTTTGCATCCCCCCCCCCAATGTGCACAGTCGTCAAACAGCATTCCGTTTCTTGTCTCTTTCTCGTGTTTGATTTGAACTAATGTCTAACTCTCTTTGTTTTATCGCTTTTCAATGATATGCGGGGGCACTTTGGTGATCGTCGCATCAGTAAGTGGTGTGATCCTCAATGGGGTTCACATTCATCGGACATATATCCCATCAGATATTTATCTGTGGGCTGAGCTTATGGCCGGGGTGGAAGTGTGTGTTAATGGCGGGAGATTCAAACGAGAACAAAGGATTATGGATATTAACCACAGTGGCGAAGGATGCCGCAATGGTTTTGCGATAATGACTCCCCCAACCATAGGTAGTGTGATAGATGCCTTTGAAACGGCACGTAATCTCACTGTTAGGATTCCAACCATCGGACCACGTGTAGATTAAATAAAACAGTTAAGACAAACAAAGAAGAAAGGAAGAAAACATTATTATTAAAAACTTATATTAAAAACGAAAGCGAAGAAAAGATGAAGCTAAACAATATAGTCATTTTATAAAAGTTAATAAAAAGGAAAACATTTATATCAACAAAACAATTTTTTAATTTAATATTTTATAAGCGATATATACGAGCGAGATGAATGTCTTTTTGTGTGTCGATTTGTGAATGGTGAATGTGCGAAGAAATGTTTGTCAAATTGGAAGATTGTAGAATGTAATATGTGTTTGAAGAAACACGAGTTCGTTTGGATTGAAAGATTACCTTTTCTTCTTCCTCCCTCCTCCACACAGCTCGTTCGAGCTGGTGGGGGGGGGGAGTCGACGAGAGTTTTTTGTGTGTTAGTTCGTCTCAGAACGCTGAGGGAAAAAGAGAGAGAGAGTGAGGAAGGGAACGCGTGTTCTTTTATAGACCCCAACTCACGCGTGGTCAAGTTGGCCGGAATCTTACGGCAAACGTGAATCTGCGTGACTTCGTAGGTTCCCAACTTCGGAGACAAAGAAGGCTTAAGTAAACAAAGAAAGAAAGAGAGAGAGTACCTAACTGTGGTGTTCACCACAAGCTTATCTCGAAGATAATGTCAGTGGAGGTCTGGATGGTGCTTGTAGCAGACGAGTTTACCCTTCGGTGCCGGAAATATAAGTGCTTAAACTCGTTTCTGCGCACACCGCTTTGCACACGAATCTGCCAGAATTAATAAAAACAAATAATGATATTATGAACTAATCAGAGGATTTTTCTGAATTTATACAAATTGTCCTTTGGGAGCCATTTTGACCCCATATAAACCCAGATTTTTCCTTCAACTGCATCTTTAGCCCTAATCCACGAGAGATCTAACATCAACGTTTCTACAGTCCCTATCCCCACTCTGCAGGGCCTTAGGAATGCTGAAAAACGCCTTTTCTTAACTCACGCACACATAGCCACACTGACATCAACGCACACACAGACACAATGCATTAACTCTTTTATTGTCTTACACATAAGCACACTAAAGGCGACATACACTGTTTGAACCCCGTTTTCAATGTCTGCATATTTAAAACAAACTCATAAACTTAACCATTTTAATACTTCATACATTTCTCACTGAACTTTCTAATATGAAAACAAATGATTATTGACTCTATTTAATAACTTTCAATGAAATGTAACTGATGTAATTGAGTGAGGAAGTTTTGATTACGATTTTTCAGACCCGTGAATAATTCACAGCCCTTAAATTATCGAGTCAGGCTTCCTCGATATCTCAACTAATGATTCCACCTTTTCTGCAAGGACACTCAAATATGAACAATTATTCTATGTGTTCCTATCTTTGTAGACTTCCATTTTTAACATATATAAAATATCTCTTTTGTGAATTTATACTTTTGAATTCATCATTTTGTTTGTTGATCATATAACATTTCTCTCGCTCTCTCACACATTTAAATATTACTTTAAACTGTTTTTCTTCAAGATGTTTCTATAAAACTCGGCTCTCCCAAAATCTTCCCCAAAAAACTGAAACCCTAAAATGAATCCTCCAAATGCTCTCCGGCATTTGTGAAAATGAAAGAGAAATTCTTCAATCAATGCGGTATTCTTCTTGTCTGTTTCTTTGATTCTTATCTCTTAGTCTGGTTTACGAAAGGACAGAACTCCGTGAATAAGACTTAGTGCCAGTATTTTATATATACTTATAGGCAAGGGGCGATAACTAAGTATGACTGAGTTAACTAAGTATGACTGAGTTATTTGCCCTTCTCGTCTGCTCAGACAGTTTCTTCCATTAATATATTGTTTACGTTTGGTTGTGTTTGTTAGCTTGAGAATAAAGTCTCTTCGTACCTTCAAATGCCGTGTCTTGTCGTCGTAATATTTCAATTCTTTTTTCGGCGTTTTGTTTAAAGGGAGCTAAATCTTGTTACGAATGTTTTCTTTATTACCTCCCTTGCGTATTCGGCTCTACTCTGACTTTTTATCTTATAAATTAGCGAACGGTTCAGCGAAAATTGCTTTTCAATTCGACAGAGATCAGTTTATTTGCTTTTGTCAATTGTTGCATCGTATTTGTTCACGAAAAAAGCTTGAAAATAGCACGAGAATACAATAATTACAACAACAAAATTTTTAAAAAATAACAATTTATTTTTTTAATGTAATCTAAGTAAATCTGAGTGATATTTTTTTTTTTTTGCTTTTTGTGTTTTCCATTTCAAGAACCCGGGTTCAATTTTGTGGGGTCGCATTTATATAAACACATGCTAGATATCATTTACCAATGACGTGGAGATCAGAGCTACTGACTTTCGACTAGATGGTTGTTGGTTCGATCCCTGACTTTGGCTGTGTGCTGATCGAGCCACACTAAATATCTGTTATACAGCGAAACAGTCCGGTCCGTGGATGACTACATAATCCCCCGTTCTCGGGTGGAGTACTGTCGTAAATGATATTGTCTGATACTAATTTAACGTAATGCAAAGCTCTTTCTAAATAAACAAATAGAGCACTGTAAAGTAACCGTCAATGTTTATATAAAAACATGATAGATATCATTTATTTGTATTCAAGTTCTTAATATATTAGTTATTCTTAATATAAGAGGTTAGTGTTAGTTAAGGTTAGGGGTAGGGTTTTAAAAAAATCAGTTCGGTTTTTGTACGGTTCAAAAGCTGTACCAGTACCTTCAGTTGTCTTCGGTACTATTTAGTTTGTTGAAAAAAATTTAAATTATAACGTCTTCAGTTTTAAAACATTTCCCTCCTTTTTCTTTTACTAAAAACGCCAAATCAATCTTTTCTTTTAAATGATGAAAAAATTAAAGCGCAAGACAAGGTCATCGTCTTTTTTCCTTTAATGGGGAAAAAGACAGACAAAACTTTCTTGAGCATCAAAGAATAGAACATTTATTAACAATAAAATGGAAAAAACATAAAGATAAGAAAAAAAAGGTAGACATGCATATATGTTCATGTCATTCAAAAAAGAAAATATTAACAACAAAATGTACTCACAGTTCACAATTTACAATATAATTTTTTTACAGAAGTGGAAATTCTCTCGTGTATTTTTTTTAGTTCGCTCATCAATGGGCGATAAAATTTCTCTTGGAAAAAAAGTTCTTTCATTCTTCATCAAAAACCGCTTCAAGCAGACGACATTTTCATTGAACAAAACCAAAATTCTGGAAACCGGCTTTTTTCATCCTCTCCGGGTGTTTTTTAATTCAAGTAATAATTTAACAAATGTTACTCGTGTTTCTGAAAATCAAATAATTATTATTTTCTAACTTAATTAATTCTAATATTAATTTTTTAAATAATTGTACCTCCTTTTTTATATTTAAAATGCGAATTTCTGGACTACAGACTTCCATTCAAAACAAACCCTCGATGACTTTATCCGTTTACCTTTCTGATAAACGAATATTAAATTCAATAAATATTTTTAACTATTTTAGTTCTACTGACTAAATAATAAATATTATCGATCTTGTGTCGATATTTTTCAATCAATCCTTAAAAACAATTAGTCCTTTTTTTAGACTAGAAGAACATCAACGATCGTTTTGTCGAGATATTCTCCATCAAATATCAGGCTAAACTGGCCTTCGTTTAACCATTTTAAAATACTGACATATTGTCATGAATTTCTTTTCACAAACTTTTAAATAACTTATCGTCATAAGTTTTCTTTTCTTCATAAGCAATGGTTTTTATTTGAGATTTTCAAATACAATCTTTGCATAATTCTAGGAGCTCTTCCTCGAATTATGATTTACAGTTATCAAATTAAAATGTCTGAAGTCCAAATTAAATTCACATCGTAACTAAGAGATACACATCTCAAATCTAGTTTGTTACTTTTAAAGCTATCTTTAAATTATTATTCAAATCAATTTTCGACATGGTAATGCCGATTTTACATGAAAAGGAGTTATCAAATTAACGAGGGCACAATTTCCCTGAGGAATGAAAACTCTGTCTTCGGAGACAAAATTCAAGATGTTAATTAATCAGTCAACATCCAGAATCTATCTGAAGATAATTTCTTCAAAATATTCCAGTGAGAAAATTGCCGTCTGCTTTGTTTACGTTTGTAAATTGACACGTCACTAAAATTGACCAATCAGATGATGCCACTAAGTTAATCACTGAAATTCAATGAAAAATTTGTCGTCCGCCTCAAACAATTTAGGCGCGGTTGAACCAAACTTGAATTCGTTAAAAAACTAATTTTACAAACACCTATTATCCCTGAACATTTTCAATAAAAATGAAACATGGCCACTCTTTAAAAATAAATTCTGTAACTCTCCCAACAAAAAAAGAAAAGTTCTCCTTAATCTATTTCATGAAAGATTAATATTCTATCTTTGATAGAAGAAGAAAAAAGGAGACTATACCACTTTCCATAGAATTTTAACAGAATACACACACAGAAAAGATCGAAACATCTCCTTCCACATCAATATCAAAGATAATCATCATTGTTTCACATGTTCTCCGAATTCTTCTGAGGTCTAGAATTAGCATCCGCAACCTGTACCTTCTCTCTCATCTTTCGTGCTCAAGCATCTCATTCTCCTCTACTCCAAGGTATTTATAAATAGCATCCTCTCCTAGGTCTTCAATAGAGCCAGTGTTGATATTAAGATGTTCTGATGCTGTCTTTTTCCTTTTCTTTATTGTGCATTTAGCACATTTGTTGAATCCAAATTCCATGCAGATGTCTTCTGTGGAGTCATTTACAATTTCTATCAGAGAGACGAGTTGTTTCTCAGATTCCGCATAGAGTTTGAGATCGTCCATAAAGAGGAGACGATTTATTCTTTTATTTTCATCCTTCTTTCTGCCTCTGTTAAGGTTGTATCCGACATTGGATCGTTTAAGTAGTTACGTCAGTGGATTCATTGTGAGACAAAAGAGAAGCGGTGATAGGCTGTCTTCCTGGAATATTTCTTGCTGAATCTTAACGTTTGGAGTCTGAATTTTTCCATTCCCTATGGTGAAGCACGGTTGATGTACGCCATCTTGTCATTTGCATCTGGAGGAATGACCTAATGTCTTTGTTGACATTGTACAGGTCCACACAGCGAAGTATCGAGAGGTGAGGTATACTATCAAAGGCCTTTTTGTAATCGATCTAGGCCATTGAGAGGTTTCTCTGTCTCTTTTTACAGTCCTCCAGGATTGGTCTGTTTACAAGGAGTTGGTCTTTTGGGCCAAGTCTTTTTCTGGTACATCCCTTCTGCTTACTTTCAAGGTAGTTGCCGGTAGCTAGATGTTCATATGTTGCCTCAGCAATAATCACTGTTAGAAACTTGTAGGTTGTTGTTAGGCAGCATATAGGCCTGTATTTGTTAACCAAATAGGTATCCTCACTTTTGGAAAAAAAGGGACGTGTTGCCTACAGTAAGCCATTCCGGTGGCTCCCCATCACCACTGATGATTCTATTGAACGCCTTGGTGTAATGATGATAAAGTGGTGTCAGTTTTTTCTAGCCAAAGATTTGGGACATTGTCGATTCCTGAGGTCTTGAAATTACTATAATGGACTACCTTCCTGCAAACAACTTCTTTGGTAATTTCCAGGGCTGGCATCTTTGGTTTCTCCTTGTTATCCTCTTTGATGGTGTTGATCCATTCTTTTTCCAGATATTGTTTGGGGTCCTCATAGAGTAGCCTTCCGTAGTTTTTAACTTCCTCTTGGGTAGGTGGAGAGCACACTTGTATTTCTTCTCCTATGAGGCTCTGATACACCATCCTGGGATTCGTCATTAACAGTTTATTTATTCTTTTTGACTCATAGTTTTTTTTACTTTGTTTTTTAAAAATTTATTTGTGAAGCTAAAGCTTTTATTTCAGCTTCATGTTCTGCTATCTTAGCTCTCAGCTGCGGCGGGTTTTGAAGGAATACTCGGTTTTAAGTTTTTTCACCTTTTTCAATTTTGATCCTGGGTGTTTACATGACAGAAAGGCAGATATCTGAGCAGTTTCTTGTCAGAGATTTTCAATCTTTTGTTGGAGTTTTCTCTTCCAGGCTGGCTCATAAGCTTTGGTCTTCAAGTTTCCCTCTTTTTACTTTCTTGGTGTTGGGGTAAATATTTTGATTGCATGAACCATGCTGCCCCATAAGTTGCATGGTTTATTTCACTTAGAGACGCATTCTTTGGGACGATCCTTGTAACGGCATCATTAACCTTTGTAGCAAGAGTCTTGAAGGCTTTACTATTGTTCATATTTACCAGTGTGGGTCTCCATCCAACAGTCAGACCTTGTGCCACTTCTATCATGTTTGCCAGCTCTTCCTCCAGTTCAATCTGGTCTGTATCCAGTGTCTCTTGTTCAGGCGGGGCATTGTGTTGGCTTTTTTGCCCAGAGTGATGTTCTTCGTCTTCACACGCGCCTGTACGGAGTGACACTCGAAGAGATATCATGCTGTTTAGTGGGGTGTTGTTTCGAGGACGCATCTGCTTTGTCAATCGTAGGCATCTCAGGCTTGGGCTCGGTGCTATTATGTCAGGTAGCTGGTCCAGCGGAGATCATGTTCTATTGTCCTTTGATTGGGCCTCACAAAACCTTGGCACAGGGAGGGGGTTACCGATTGGACAAATGTTGTCTTCAACCATCTCACGGATGTCTAGTTTCATCTTGGAAATTTGGTCCGTAGAGAAGGCATTGTTTTTCAAGAAATTGTACTTTGACATGTGAGTTTTTCCTTCACAATGTCCTTCTTGCTTGGGCAGTAGTGTCTTAAAATCTTTTGCCATTCTTGGCATCTTTCTGCCAGTTTTTGATGTTTTGTTTTGGTATACTCCATTGCCCATATCAGCGCCCATTTTTCCTCCCTGCTCCATAGGGTTTGGGCAAATACAATAGTGTTGGTCTTGCTGAAGTCAATCATCGCTTCACAAACAGCTTCTGCTTCGATTGTATCTTTCACATCTTTTGTGAGATATTCATATATCTGTGTACAATCGAAAGCATATTTTTGGTTGGGCAGACGTCCTTATTTGAGCCTCGAATATATTATTTTTCTTTTTTCCACACTTCTCATACCTTGAATAAGCGAAGTAGTGAAGAATAATTTTCTTTTCCTCAATTGACCACTTGACTTGATTATAGTTTCTTTTTCTGGTGGTCATTGTTTGGTTTTGCCAGATTCCAGGACCAGAATTTGGCTGGTCTGGTGGAGTGTCCAGTTTAGTGTTGTTGTGTATGGTAACATCATTAGAAGAAGGTGCACCGTTATTTTTCTTCATATGACCCAGTGCGTAGCCATTCTGAGGGTATCTTTTTATTCTGGACAACATCCTGTTAGTTTGTAGACCTTGGATTTCTTTTCATTTTCATTTGAATATATGGTCAGTGTTTACTTCAAATGAAAAGTATCCTCATGTCAGGATTTCTGACAAACCCCTGCACAGAGAGATCTTAGACACTCGAGGACAGTGTCTAGTAGGTATTCAAGTACTCTCCTGTGTGAGTTCGCATGTGAGGTTTTAGATTGCATTTTTCTGTAAATGCAGACCCACAAATTTGACAAAAGTATAGATTCTATCTTTTTTTCTTTTTCTTTTCATTGTTTTTCATTTGCTGGGGACGGAGCATTCTTCCAAATGTCATACAACCACGCACCATTTACAGACTCCAACCGAGAGCTCTTTTCAGTATTTTGGATTTTCCCTTGAGTGCAGTTGTTTGGATTTCTCTTGCACTTGGTTCACCAGGTATACTTGCTAAATACTTTTCAAGTTCTTCTTCATGAGTCCAGTGGCTCCTATGATAACTGGAATGATGGAGATCTCTTTGAGGTTCCAGTTTCTTTTCATATTATACATTAGACATTGATATTTGTTATCTTCTCCCTTTCAGCTCTGTTTACCCTTCCATCATTAGGAACACTGACCTCAACCAAAGTTGCCACTCTCTCTCTCTCTTTCTCTCTCTCTCTCTTTCTCTCTCTCTCTCTTGTTTCGTATGACAATGTCAGGTTTGACAGCTCCGTTTTCCAGATAGGTAGCTGTGAGGATTTCATGGTCATAATGGATGGTGTATGTCTCATTCCCCACAGTTCTCTCAGATAGATGTTCTCAGGGCCTGCTGTTACACCTGATATTCAGTTTCTTACAGATCGTCCAGTGGAGGTACCTGCACACTCCATTATGTCGTGATGTATAGGAGCCATCTGCCAATATGATTTTGCAACTCGATATCAGGTGGCTCACACTCTCTCCTGCGTGTGTCTGCATATGCTTTTTAGAGAAGAATTATATAAAAATGCAGACCCACAAACGTGACAAGTATATTGTTTCTCTCCTGTGTGCTCGCATGTGTATTTTTAGAGAAGAATTCCGTAGAAATGCAGACTCCCAAACATGACAGGATTATGGTTTCTCTCCTTTGTGTGTTTGCAAGTGATTTGTAGAGATGAATTCTGTGAAAATGCAGACACACAACAGTAACAAGAATATTGGTTTCTCGCTATTTTTTATTTTTCTTATCTTTCTGTTTTTGCTGGAGATGGGGCATCTTACCGGATGCCAGACATTCACCGGCTATTTCAGACACTCCAGCCTAGAGATCTTTTTAAGATTCTAACCGTTCCTTTAAGTGCAATTGTTTGTATTTCTGTTGCACTCGGTTCACCGGGTATACTCGCCAGATAGCTTTTGAAATTCTTTTTCATTAGTCCTGTTGCTCCTATAATTACTGGTATGATGGAGATTTTCCTAAGATTCCAGTCTCTTTTCATGTCGTACATCAGACCTTGGTATTTCGCAATCTTTTCACTTTCTGCTCTGTTACATCCTGCATCATTATGGACACTGACTTCAACTAGGGTTACTACTTTCTCCCTTTTGTCCCATATTACGATGTCAGGTTTAACAGCTCCGTTTTCTAGATATGTAGCTAAAGGGATTGCATAGTCATAGTGGATGGTGTATAAATTATTTCCAACTGTTCTTTCTGGTATATGCTCCTAGGACTTGCTGCTACACTGGATATACAACGTTGTGTCTCATTGTATAGTAGTCATCCCCCAGGAGAACCTTACAACTGGATGTCAGGTGGCTCACACTCTCTACTTCTGTGTGGCGGAACATGCACTTGTTATTGTTGCTCAGACCACTCAACTTTTTAAAGGCATTGGTCATCAAGCCTTGATCTTGAGCAGCCATTATCATTCTCTCCTGATCATAATGGAGAGATGCTCTTTTCAGCCAATCCACAGAGCCTTCCTTATCTATATATTCATGGGATAATTCACCTAGGAAATACTTAGCACGTTGTTGGTTGGCCCATTCTTCCAGTTTTCTGGAATGGAAGGTCTTGGTGTATTTCTGACGGCTTTTGCGAGCTATTTCTGTGGCAGGATTGTTGTCTGTTTCTGCCTCATTTGTAAGACAGTCCTGTCCAAAATGTTTGACCAGTTTTGTGATAGAGGTTGTTCTGCTTGCTCTAATTTCTTGATGTTGGCATACCATCATAAGGTTTGGGTTCTGGGAGCTCATCAGATATTGGCCGGTGCTCACAATAGTGGCTCGATGTTGATGGTCAATTTCTGAGAGACCCATACCCCCTGTTCTTCTTGGAAGATACAGCGTGTGTGAGTTCGAATGTGAACTTTTAGATTGCGGTTTTTTGAAACTGTAGATCCACAAATTTGACAAGAATATACCTTCTCTCATTTAAAAATTTTTTCTAATCTTTTCGTTTTTGCTGGAGATGGGGCATCCTACCGGATATCAGACATTCACTGGCTATTTCAGACACTCCAACGTAGAGATCTTTTTAAAATTCTAACCGTTCCTTTAAGTGTAATTGTTTGTATTTCTGTTGCACTCAGTCTACCGGATATACTCGCCAGATAGCTTTTGAAATCCTTTTTTTTCATCTTAAGAAACCCCGTTTCTGTATTACGTGAAACCAATTGAAATATGATAATATAATATCGGATTAATGAGCGGCCATTACGGCTTTTGATATTAATAAGATTCTCTGGCGACTGATTGTTAAAATGGCGTTTGTCTTCGTAGCTACAATGGCGTTCGGAAATTATCGGATGGTAATTTTGTCGGCTCTCAGCTCGTCGCTCCATAGACACGAGAATGGTAATTACGAAGATCAGGGTTCAGCACATTAACTTGTGCTTCATGGTTTTGTGACGTTTTATGATGTTCATCAAAATGACGACAGGGTTTAATTATGCTTCATTCAGATAGTCGGTTATGGCGGGTGAATGCCGCTAGATGAAGAGAGTTCGAATTCCGACCATTGCCGGAGTGACACACGACGCAAACAAGCTGGGGACATATCAAACTTCAATGGGAGTGGGTATGTACGAACTTAGTTTGATTTCTTCTGAATCGGTTTATGACAAATATTTGTTGACATTGCATTTGAAGATGACTACGTTGTAAACTGTAGGGAAGCAGTCCCACGATAATGTGTTCCAAAGACGGGGAGACGCTTGCAAAAAAGCTCTACCCATGGAAAATCCGCGTAACGGTAGGCACATGCAGAGGGAAAGACATGTATTTTGTCCGTTGTGGTTATAAGTCAAGTTCTTACTCTGAATGTCTTACCAGAAAGATCCAGAGATCGGATCTCAGTCGAGTACCTTTCATGGAAATAACGAAAGAGTAGAAAGAGATTAGCAACGTGTCTTCTTTGAGAAAGGGACTGCATAGAAGAGAAGATATTAGCGCACACTAGATTGTGAAATCGATTGTGTACTCTGTCAAAGAAGGGATGAGTATTATGTGTCGCACCTCTCCGGAGGTGGCAACAGTACACTATTTTAAGACGTACCTATATCTGATACAGGTAGAGAACTGCATCTGAAGTCACATACTTACTAGAACGGTAGAATGATCCAGCCATTTTTCCAGCGGCAGGTAACTCTTTCTGTATCGGTGCTTACGATGATAACTAAGTAATTTGTGTGTTTTTTTTCATTTACATTTTTGGTACTCTCATAGCTGACGCACCATGTTTCCATGACTTCGCGTCGTCAACGTTCGGGCAGGTTACAGAAGCGCCTGAGAGGTGACGAGGCGAAAACTGCCAAACGCTAAATTGAAGACTGGCAGCCGATGAATTACGACGAAGAAAATCAAACCAAAATATATATATAAAAACAAAAAACTAACAAACCATTACCCCCTTCCATGTTAAAAGGGTAGTGTAACATCAATTCGGTGATAATGTAACCGTTCTCTGGTTGCATATTTTAGGTTGCTAATAGTATTAATGAAATCGATTTGATCGCATTTCAACTCGGCTTAACCGAGTCTATTTCGGTATCCATTAAGCTAGCCAGGCCCCCGGCAATTCTGAGTTTAAAACTAAAGAATAATAACTTGCAAGAAACGAACAAGACATGTAAAGCGATGTCAGGACCCAATAATTGGCAATGAGAATCGAAGTCTTCCGATTTGGATTTTAGCAAAAATAGATGAGGAGAAATCGTGATTGAAATGATAAAAGAGAAATGCAGACTATTTTTACGTACATGAAATGTGAAAAGAAATCGCACACATTTTTTTTTCAATGCTTGAATGCGAACCGCAGATTATTTCGAGAAAGAAAGATGGCGTCTACTGAAAAAACCCAGTTTTTTTTTTGTTCTATGCCAGTAAGACACGGCATGTAATTGCGACAATCTGAATGCCGACGGCGAGATTTCCGTTTTCCCGAAATTACCGCTGCAGCCGATGTGCATTGGATGAGTTTAAAAATTAACGTTCGACTCTTTTTTAAATTTCGTTTGCGAGATGACCGTATCACGTGTTTTCTCGGTAACCGCCTGCGGTTATACGAGCGAATTCTTTTTTTTATTATTTCTTTTTTTGTGTGTGTGAAGTATATTTACCGTCCCACTCGGCGCGATAACCACTCTGCTGCCAAAAATCAACTCCAATTCAAGAGTACCTTTTTTTGCTCGTTTTTTTTTAACCCTCACAAGTCTCCCAGTCTCTTGTTCCGTTCCCCCCTCTCTCTCTCTTTCTTTGGATATTTCTCTTTCTCTCTCTATCTTTCGTTTGAACCTTCTCTCTCTCTCTCTCTCTCTATTTTTCGCTTGAACCCTCTCTCTCTCTCTATATATATATATATATATCTTTCGCTTGACCCCCCTCTCTCTCTATCTATCTCTCTCTCTCTCTCTCTCTCTCTCTCTCTCTCTATATATATATATATATATATATGGCTTTTATACACATACACACACACACGAACCCATACACAGACAGTTAAATATCCAGTGTAGCAGCAAGTCCTGGGAGTATATACCAGAAAGAACTGTTGGAAATAGGTTATACACCATTCACTATGACTACAGCTACATATCTAGAAAACGGTGCTGTTAAACCTGACATAATGATATGGGACAAAAGGAGGAAGTAGCAACCCTAGTTGAAGTCAGTGTTCCTAATGATGCTGGCTTAAACAGAGCTGAAAGGGGAAAAGATTACGAAATACCAAGGCCTTATGTACGACATGAAAAGAAACTGGAATCGTAGAAAGATCTCCATCATCACAGTAATTGTAGAAGCAACCGTTTCAAAAACGACCTGGCGAATATACCCGGTGAACCAAGTGCAAGAGAGATACAAATAATTGCACTTAAAGGGACGGTTAGAATCTTAAAAAATATCTCTCGATTGGAATGTCTGAAATAGCGGGTGAATGTCTAGCAAAAACAAAAGGATAAGAATTTTTTTAAAAAGACATACTATAGACTACTGGTGATCCGTTGGGTCAGTATTTTCTATGTATATTACTAGCATGGATACCCACGGGCATAGAAAATAAAACAGAAGATTTAAAATGTTTGCACGCACAAGATTTATGAATTAATTAAAAAACAATCTATATATACAAAAATTGATGACACGTCCGATTAAGGGTTAATTTAAATGCAGTCATCTGCATATTCTTAAAATGAATAAACCGTTTAGGGTAGCGACAAATAATAAAAACGCAACGGTAAACATCAGTCGACTATCGTCAGAAAAAAATAATAACAAAAAATCAGCGTATATATATATATATATATATATATATATATATATATATATATATATATATATACAATGAAAATTAAAAAACGGAAAACCAAAAAATATTATTTATGTACTCACCAACGTTTCGTCGTTTCAAGACTTCCTGAGGATGATTGTCTGAATAAAATAACACACAAGTACAAAATGTTTAACACAATGGTAGTAGGAGTAGTGAATCTTAAAAGGCCGCTCATGAAAAGAATAAATTATGATTTCAAATAGATGATGGCAGTGGGAAATTAAGTTAACAGTAGAAAGTGTGTGGAGGGATTGTAGCGGTTGGAGTTATAAGATTATTTCCGTTACGTCGGAACACTATTTCCATTCTTTATCACACACACACACACACACACACACACACACACACACATATATATATATATATGTGATTTTATGAAGGCTTACCAAAGCATTCCTTTCACGACACCAATGATCACCATTAAATATATTTTTTCTTACAAATACTATTTATTCAAATTAAATGTTTTTTCCTACACGTGTTTCACTACCAAGCAGTTACTTGCTTGGCAGATCATCAGGGAAATTAAATGTCTGGAATACTGGTTTCAACTGCCGACAAAACACAATGTGGCGTTGTAATAGTTGAGGTCACTTAAAAAGAGAAGAGGAAAAAAAATAAAAATAAAAATAAAAATAAAAGTCAAACTTGAAAAGCAAGGAAGAACAACGATAAAAAAAGAAAGTCCTAGAAAAGCCTTAGAAAAGTAGCTTGTGCATTCTAGGACTTTCTTTTTTTATCGTTGTTCTTCCTTGCTTTTCAAGTTTGACTTTTATTTTTATTTTTATTTTTTTTCCTCTTCTCTTCTTAAGTGACCTCAACTATTACAACGCCACATTGTGTTTTGTCGGCAGTTGAAACCAGTATTCCAGACATTTAATTTCCCTGATGATCTGCCAAGCAAGTAACTGCTTGGTAGTGAAACACGTGTAGGAAAAAACATTTAATTTGAATAAATAGTATTTGTAAGAAAAAATATATTTAATGGTGATCATTGGTGTCGTGAAAGGAATGCTTTGGTAAGCCTTCATAAAATCACATATAAATGCTCTGTACTCTGTAATCGAGTATCATCGAGCTTGTTTTTTATTGGAACAACCCCGGTCTTCACTGAATAATCTATTTTATAAGTGAAAAATCTAAATATATATATATATATATATATATATATATATATATATATATATATATATATATATATATATTCCATGATAAATGCCAGTATACTGAAATCATATGTCCTTAATAGGGTTAAAATGAAAATTCATATACACTAAATGTACAAAAGCAAGGAAATTCCCAAATTTTTACACTTTTATGTCATTAAGGGTATGCGAGCACAACAGGGATATGTATTTTACTGGTAGGAATTTTTCTTCAGCGCACCTCACACACTTCATTCACTCATGCATAGAGATTTATACTGTAGTGATGTGATAATGACATGGTTTGGTTGATATGTAGTCATACGCTTAATTAATGACAATAAAAGTGTAAAAATTTGGGAATTTCCATGCTTTTGTACATTTAGTGTATATGAATGTTCATCTTAACCCTATTAAGGGCATATGATTTCAGTATACTGGCATTTGTCATGGAATGTCACTACTTTTGTGAAGGCTATACCTCAATACAATGGTCATTTTAAAGTTTTTTGTGAATTTTCTGGAAAACTAAGGTATATGGTAAACTGAAATTAAAATGCCATCAACTAGACCCTAGAACCCCTATCTCTGCCAAAAATCAGATGAATCCATCAAATAGTTGACGAGATACAGGGTGGCACATACGTACGTACGTACACACGGATAACACACAATCATGCCTGACCTTTCTGGATCTCTGGGTTTCCTTGACTAATGATGCTGAAATTCTACACACTTATAGAACTTATCAAATAAAAATTTTGTGCAAAGTTTTAACTAATTTGGTTTATTGGTTTTTGAGTTATGATTGATCTAAGAAATGAGATTTCCAGCATAGGCCATTCGTGAGGTCTATTAAGGGATAGAGCGCTCTCGCGCCTCTCTTGATACATATTGAACCAGTTGAGAGAGCGACTGAGAGAAAGAGAGGGACGATATAAAACGGGATAGAGATCAATATTATTATTTAATATATATTGATCTACTTACGTATTGAGTACTGTTGAAGTAAATACTGAAAATTCATACACAATATATGATCTCACCTTATAATATGGTATGTATATACATTAAATAATAATATTGCTCTCTATGCCTTTTTCTATCGTCCCTCTCTTTCTCTCAGTCGCTCTCTCAACTGGTTCAATATGTAAGAAAGTAAAATAAATCTGACTGACTGCCGTTTGACCTAATTACAGTGTTTTCCAAACTATGAGTAATTTTTGTACATCCCCCGCTGCAAAACTTTGATCCCTCAAAGGGAATGAATATTGCAATGCTGCTTTTGACACACTGAATCCGATTATGTAAGTTTTGTACATGTGTATCCTGTGAAGTTTCTCACTTTTAATCGGTGACACACAAACACACGCAAAATTACAATTTTCTGTTAAATAATAATTAGAATTTAAAAGTCTATTCTAAACATGGAGTGGTAAAATTACCGGTTCTTCAGACTCAGCAATTTCCGTAAAGTAACAGATTACTACATAATAACATTGAATCATCGTTCTCTATATTAAGAATGAATTTTTTTAACAATATTTCTTATTTAGAAACCCATTCCCCGCATTGGGAAGTGTGGGATTATCGTTTATTAAGGTTCACCAATTTCAGCAAAGTAACACATTACTCTATAATAATATTAAACCCCCGTTCCCCATATTAGAAATGGAATTTTAAACGATAATTATTATTTAGAAACCCACTCTTAACAAAAACGTGGATTTATTAGCTCAAGGCTCGGCAATTTCAACTAAGTTACTAATTACTATATAATTAAATTCGCTTCCCCATATACAAAATAATAATTTATATTTAAAAACCCATTCGCAACATGGCAGGGGTGGAATTAGCGTTTCTTAAGGCTCTCTATAAAATATTTAGAAAACTTTGCACAAAGTTTCTAAATATTTTATAAAAAAAATATCTTCGTCATTATTGCCACCCACCCAACGCTTCAAATTGTGTGACTTTTCAAAGTATCCTTCCACGCCGACCACGTGACACACAGCCATATCAACACTTTTCTCTCTTCGTCAAAACACCTAGACGGATTTTCAACTTGGCCACGTCAAAGCTATAAAAATGTTGTTAAGATAATGTTTTAAAATCTGCTTATACGAAAATTTAAATAGCTCAGTTCGTAGAACATCAGATCGAATATCTCAAGGTTTCGATTTCCGGTCATGGCATCCGCTTTATTTGTTGGGAATTTATTATTGAATATTAATGCAGTAGTTTCCATTTCTAAAAGAAGTTACATTATTTCTTTAAAAAATGGTGACTGATGGACAGACAAACACACACACACACACACAAACAAAGAAAGTGCCTATATATTATAAGTCTTTTCCGGCGTCGTATATTATTATTATCTTCCAGAACGCCATGCCCCGTTCTTTTTATTTCTCCGAGTTCATATTCTTTCATTTAGTCAAAGGAGGTGACGGTTGCTAAGTGGGTAACGACACGGACTGACAACCTGGGTGTGCCAAGTTCAATTCCTATGATCTCTCCCGTAACTTTCGGATGTATTTCGAGAAAGAATTTTAAAGATATTGGGTAAACCAATGACAACACTAGAATCATTTGATTCATAAGAAATGCATGTATGGACTCAGTACAACATTTTCGACACTCATTTACATCCTGGGGTGAAACATTTTATTAATATCGAATTAAAATAACCGCCATAAACTCAATACCAATAAAGATTCCAAATATCTCAAACAGTTACATTCGAAGATAATCGCATTTCAATTTTTACCAAAAAACAAAATGGCGTCAAAAACAACTTTCTTCGAAATGATAGCTTTTGTTATTTGCTGTAATAAGTTATTTGATAATTCAAGCCACACTTGCGCACTGAAAACAACGAATAATATCTAAAAATGATAGCTTTTGTTATTTGCTGTAATGAGTTATTTGATAATTCAATCCACACTTGCGCACTGAAAAAAACCCGGATAATATCTTTAAAAAAATCGTTATTATTAAAACTAAAAAAAACACGATTTTATTATTAAAAGAGTGAAACTGAAATTAATGTATTGAAAAGTTCAGCTCTTTTGTGTCGGATTAAAAAAAATAAACATGAACAACAAGAGATAATTTTCCTCATTAAGTTTTATAAATATCTTAATATTGCGCCCGTAAAAATTGGGGTGTGTGACTCGACTAATGGATAATGTCGTATGCTTCTTTTAGAAATGGAAAATACTGCATTAATATTCAATAATAAATTCTCAACAAATAAGGCGGATGCCATGACCGGAAATCGAAACCTTGAGATATTCGATCTGATGTTCTACGAACTGAGCTATTTAAATTTTCGTATAAGCAGATTTTAAAACATTATCTTAACAACATTTTTATAGCTTTGACGTGGCCAAGTTGAAAATCCGTCTAGGTGTTTTGACGAAGAGAGAAAAGTGTTGATATGGCTGTGTGTCACGTGGTCGGCGTGTACGGATACTTTGAAAAGTCACACAATTTGAAGCGTTGGGTGGGTGGCAATAATAACGAAGATATTTTTTTATAAAATATTTAGAAACGTTGTGCAAGGTTTTCTAAATATTTTATAGAGAGCCTTAAGAAACGCTAATTCCACCCCTGCCATGTTGCGAATGGGTTTTTAAATATAAATTATTATTTTGTATATGGGGAAGCGAATTTAATTATATAGTAATTAGTAACTTAGTTGAAATTGCCGAGCCTTGAGCTAATAAATCCACGTTTTTGTTAAGAGTGGGTTTCTAAATAATAATTATTGTTTAAAATTCCATTTCTAATATGGGGAACGGGGGTTTAATATTATTATAGAGTAATGTGTTACTTTGCTGAAATTGGTGAACCTTAATAAACGATAATCCCACACTTCCCAATGCGGGGAATGGGGTTCTAAATAAGAAATATTGTTTTAAAAAATCCATTCTTAATATAGAGAACGATGATTCAATGTTATTATGTAGTAATTTGTTACTTTGCGGAAATTGCTGAGTCTAAAGAACCTGTAATTCTACCACTCCATGTTTAGAATAGACTTTTAAATTCTAATTATTATTTAACAGAAAATTGTAATTTTGCGTGTGTTTGTGTGTCACCGATTAAAAGTGAGAAACTTCACAGGATACACATGTACAAAACTTACATAATCGGATTCAGTGTGTCAAAAGCAGCATTGCAATATTCATTCCCTTTGAGGGATCAAAGTTTTGCAGCGGGGGATGTACAAAAATTACTCATAGTTTGGAAAACACTGTAATTAGGTCAAACGGCAGTCAGTCAGATTTATTTTACTTTCTTACATATTGAACCAGTTGAGAGAGCGACTGAGAGAAATAGAGGGACGATAGAAAAAGGGATAGAGAGCAATATTATTATTTAATGTATATACATACCATATTATAAGGTGATATCATATATTGTGTATGAATTTTCAGTATTTACTTTAACAGTACTCAATACGTAAGTAGAGCTTACTATTATATATATATATATATATATATATATATATATATATATATATATATATATATATATATATATATATATATATGTCTAGGGAGGCGCGAGAGCGCTCTATCCCTTAATAGACTCAAAAACGGCCTATGCTAGAAATTTCATTTCTTTGATCAATCATAACTCAAAAACCAATAAACCAAATTAGTTAAAACTTTGCACAAAATTTCTTTTTGATAGGTTCTATAAGTGTGTAGAATTTCAGCATCATATGTCAAAGAAAACCCGTTAATTTTTAAACTCCTCCAATGCACATCGGCTGCAGCGGTAATTTCAGGAAAACAGAAATCTCGCCGTCGGCATTCAGAATGTCGCAATTACATGCCGTGTCTTACTGGCATAGAACAAAAAAAACTTTTTGTTTTTAAGTAGACGCCATCTTTCTTTCTCAAAATAATCTGCGGTTCGCATTCAAGCATTGAAAAAAAATGTGTGCGATTTCTTTTCACATTTCATGTACGTAAAAATAGTCTGCATTTTTCTTTTATCATTTCAATCGCGATTTCTCCTCATCTATTGTTTGCTAAAATCCAAATCGGAAGACTTTGATTCTCATTGCCAATTATTAGGTCTTGACACCGCTTTACATGTCTTGTTCGTTTCTTGCAAGTTATTATTCTTTAGTTTTAAACTCAGAATTGCCGGGGGCTTGGCTAGCTTAATGGATACCGAAATAGACTCGGTTAAGCCGAGTTGAAATGCGATCAAATCGATTTCATTAATACTATTAGCAATCTAAAATATGCAACCAGAGAACGGTTACATTATCACCGAATTGATGTTACACTACCCTTTTAACATGGAAGGGGGTAATGGTTTGTTAGTTTTTTGTTTTTATATCTATATTTTTGTTTGATTTTCTTCGTCGTAATTCATCGGCTGCCAGTCTTCAATTTAGCGTTTGGCAGTTTTCGCCTCGTCACCTCTCAGGCGCTTCTGTAACCTGCCCGAACGTTGACGACGCGAAGTCATGGAAACATGTTGCGTCAGCTATGAGAGTACCAAAAATGTAAATGAAAAAAAAACACACACAAATTACTGATATCTTCTCTTCTATGCAGTCCCTTTCTCAAAGAAGACACGTTGCTAATCTCTTTATACTCTTTCGTTATTTCCATGAAAGGTACTCGACTGAGCTCCGATCTCTGGATCTTTCTGGTAAGACATTCAGAGAAAGAACTCGACTTATAACCACAACGGACAAAATACATTTCTTTCCCTCTGCATTTGCCTACCGTTACGCGGATTTTCCATGGGCAGAGCTTTTTTGCAAGCGTCTCCCCGTCTTTGGAACATATTATCGTGGGACTGCTTCCCTACAGTTTACAACGTAGTCATCTTCAAACCCTCCTCTGTTTTAATACAATTCTCTGTTTTAAAACCAATCTCTGTTTAAATACAATTCTCTGTTTTAATACCATCCTCTGTTTTAATACCATCCCCTGTTTTAATACACTCCTCTGTTTTAATACTATCCTCTGTTTTAATACCACCCCCTGTTTTAATATCATCATCTGTTTTAATACCATTCTCTGTTTTAAAACCAATCCATGTTTTAATACCATCCTCTGTTTTAATACTATCCTCTGTTTTAATACCATTCTCTGTTTTAAAACCATCGTCTGTTTTAATACCAATCTCTGTTTAAATACACTTCTCTGTGTTAATACCATCCTCTGTTTTAATACAATCCTCTGTTTTTATACTATTTCTGTTTTAATAACATCCTCTGTTTTTATAGCATCCCCTTTGTTAACACCATCCCATTTTTTAATACCATCTTCTTTTTTAATACCATCCTTTGTTTTAATACCACCCTCTGTTTTAATGCCATTCTCTGTTTTAATACCATCCTCTGTTTTAATTTGATCCCCTTTTATAATACTAATCTCTGTTTTAATACTATCTCTGTTTTAATACCATACTTATTTTAATACCATTCTATTTTTTAATACCATCACCTTTTTTAATACCATCCTCTGTTTTCATACCATCCCCTGTTTTAATACCATCCCCCTGTTATAATACAATTGTCTGTTTTAATACCATCCTCTTTTTTAATACCATCCCCTGTTTTAATACTATCCTCTGTGTTAATACCATCATCTGTTTTAATACTATCTCTGTTTTAATACCATCCTCTGTTTTAATACCACCCCCTGTTTTAATAACAACCCATTGTTTTAATACCATCCTCTGTTTTAAAACTATCCCCTGTTTTAATACCATCCCCTGTTTTAATACCGTTCTCTGTTTTAATACCATCCTCTGTGTTAATACCATCCCCTGTTTTAGTACCATTCTATTTTTTAATACCATCATCTGTTTTAATACCATCCCCTGTTTTCATACTAACCCCATGTTTTAATAATATCTCTGTTTTTATACTATCCTCTGTTTTAATACCATCTTCTGTTTTAATACCATCCCCTGTTTTTATACTATCTCTGTTTTTATACACCACTCTGATTTAATTCTATTCTCTTTTTTAATACCATCCCCTTGATTAATACCATCCCCTGTTTAAATACAATCCCCTGTTTTAATACCATCCCCCTTTTTAATACCACTCCCTTGATAAATACCATCCTCTGTTTTAATACCATCCCCTTTTTTAATACCATCCCCTTTATTAATACCATCCCCTGTTTTAATACCATCCCCTGTTTTTATACCATCCCCTTTTTTATACTATCCCCTGTTTTAATACTATCTCTGTTTTAATACCATCTCCTATTTTAATACCATCCTCCTTTTTAAACCATCCTCTGTTTTAATACCAACCTCTGTTTTTATACCATCCCCTATTTTAACACCATCTCCTTTTTAATACCATCCTCATTTTTTTATACCATCCTCTGTTTTAATACCATCCACTGTTTTAATGCAATTCTCTGTTTTAATACCATCCTCTATTTTAATACCATTCCCTTTTTTCATACCATCTTCAAAGTGGATTGGGACAAAACTTTAAATTGCCTCAGTTTGGAAACTTATTTGTGAAGGCAAAACAGAAGATTACTCAGATCTGCCGATTAAAAACATATTCTCATTTTTTATTCCAACCCCTTTTTAATACCATCCCTTTTTTTAAATACCATCCCCTTGATTAATACCATCCCCTGTTTTAATACCATCCCCTGTTTTAATACCATCCTGTGTTATAATACAATCCCCTGTTTTAACACCATCCCATGTTTTAATACTATCTCTGTTTTAATACTATTCTCTTTTTTAAAACTACCTCTGTTTTAATACCATCCTCTGTTTTAATACCATCCCCTATTTAATACCATCCCCCTTTTAATACCATCCTCTGTTTTAATAACATCCTCTGTTTTTATACCATCCCTTTTTTAATACCATCCCACTTTTTAATACAATCTTCTTTTTTAATACCATCCCTTATTTTAATACCATCCACTGTTTTAATGCCATTCTCTGTTTTAATACCACCCTATTGTTTTAATACCATCCTTTGTTTTAATACCATCCACTGTTTTAATGCAATTCTCTGTTTTAATACTATCCTCTATTTTAATACCATTCCCTTTTTTCATACCATACCCTTTTTAATACACTTTTTAAAGTGGATTGGGACAAAACTTTAAATTGCCTCAGTTTGGAAACTTATTTGTGAAGACAAAACAGAAGATTACTCAGATCCGCCGATTAAAAAAATATCTTAAAATACACAACATGAAGAAAAGAATCGTCTGTGTTTACTAGTAGCGATTAGGACCCACACTAACTTAGACTCTAACTCTAACATCTGATATTGTTCACAATTCATCCGGAAATAAAATAATTGTGCCATCTATAAGAGTACCGATTAGGACCCACACTAACTTTGACCCTAACTCTAACATATGATATTGTTCACAATTCATCCGGAAATAAAATAATTGTGCCATCTATAAGAGTACCGATTAGGACCCACACTAACTTTGACCCTAACTCTAACATATGATATTGTTCACAATTCATCCGGAAATAAAATAATTGTGCCATCTATAAGAGTACCGATTAGGACCCACACTAACTTTGACCCTAACTCTAACATCTGATATTGTTCACAATTCATCCGGAAATAAAATAATTGTGCCATCTATAAGAGTACCGATTAGGACCCACACTAACTTTGACCCTAACTCTAACATCTGATATTGTTCACAATTCATCCGGAAATAAAATAATTGTGCCATCTATAAGAGTACCGATTAGGACCCACACTAACTTTGACCCTAACTCTAACATATGATATTGTTCACAATTCATCCGGAAATAAAATAATTGTGCCATCTATAAGAGTACCGATTAGGACCCACACTAACTTTGACCCTAACTCTAACATCTGATATTGTTCACAATTCATCCGGAAATAAAATAATTGTGCCATCTATAAGAGTACCGATTAGGACCCACACTAACTTTGACCCTAACTCTAACATCTGATATTGTTCACAATTCATCCGGAAATAAAATAATTGTGCCATCTATAAGAGTACCGATTAGGACCCACACTAACTTTGACCCTAACTCTAACATCTGATATTGTTCACAATTCATCCGGAAATAAAATAATTGTGCCATCTATAAGAGTACCGATTAGGACCCACATTAACTTTGACCCTAACTCTAACATATGATATTGTTCACAATTCATCTGGAAATAAAATAATTGTGCCATCTATAAGAGTACCGATTAGGACCTACACTAACTTTGTACCCTAACTCTAACATATGATATTGTTCACAATTCATCCGGAAATAAAATAATTGTGCCATCTATAAGAGTACCGATTAGGACCCACACTAACTTTGACCCTAACTCTAACATCTGATATTGTTCACAATTCATCTGGAAATAAAATAATTGTGCCATCTATAAGAGTACCGATTAGGACCCACACTAACTTTGACCCTAACTCTAACATATGATATTGTTCACAATTCATCCGGAAATAAAATAATTGTGCAATCTATAAGAGTACCGATTAGGACCCACGCTAACTTTGACCCTAACTCTAACATCTGATATTGTTCACAATTCATCCGGAAATAAAATAATTGTGCCATCTATAAGAGTACCGATTAGGACCCACACTAACTTTGACCCTAACTCTAACATCTGATATTGTTCACAATTCATCTGGAAATAAAATAATTGTGCCATCTATAAGAGTACCGATTAGGACCCACATTAACTTTGACCCTAACTCTAACATATGATATTGTTCACAATTCATCTGGAAATAAAATAATTGTGCCATCTATAAGAGTACCGATAAGGACCCACACTAACTTTGACCCTAACTCTAACATCTGATATTGTTCACAATTCATCCGGAAATAAAATAATTGTGTCATCTATAAGAGTACCGATTAGGACCCACACTAACTTTGACCCTAACTCTAACATCTGATATTGTTCACAATTCATCCGGAAATAAAATAATTGTGCCATCTATAAGAGTACCGATAAGGACCCACACTAACTTTGACCCTAACTCTAACATCTGATATTGTTCACAATTCATCCGGAAATAAAATAATTGTGTCATCTATAATAGTACCGATTAGGACCCACACTAACTTTGACCCTAACTCTAACATCTGATATTGTTCACAATTCATCCGGAAATAAAATAATTGTGCCATCTATAAGAGTACCGATTAGGACCCACACTAACTTTGACCCTAACTCTAACATCTGATATTGTTCACAATTCATCCGGAAATAAAATAATTGTGTCATCTATAAGAGTACCGATTAGGACCCACACTAACTTTGACCCTAACTCTAACATCTGATATTGTTCACAATTCATCCGGAAATAAAATAATTGTGCAATCTATAAGAGTACCGATTAGGACCCACGCTAACTTTGACCCTAACTCTAACATCTGATATTGTTCACAATTCATCCGGAAATAAAATAATTGTGCAATCTATAAGAGTACCGATTAGGACCCACACTAACTTTGACCCTAACTCTAACATCTGATATTGTTCACAATTCATCTGGAAAAAAAATAATTGTGCCATCTATAAGAGTACCGATTAGGACCCACACTAACTTTGACCCTAACTCTAACATCTGATATTGTTCACAATTCATCCGGAAATAAAATAATTGTGCAATCTATAAGAGTACCGATTAGGACCCACGCTAACTTTGACCCTAACTCTAACATCTGATATTGTTCACAATTCATCTGGAAATAAAATAATTGTGCCATCTATAAGAGTACCGATACAGACCCACGCTAACTTTGACCCTAACTCTAACATCTGATATTGTTCACAATTCATCCGGAAATAAAATAATTGTGCAATCTATAAGAGTACCGATTAGGACCCACGCTAACTTTGACCCTAACTCTAACATCGGATATTGTTCACAATTCATCCGGAAATAAAATAATTGTGTCATCTATAAGAGTACCGATTAGGACCCACACTAACTTTTACCTTAACTCTAACATCTGATATTGTTCACAATTCATCCGGAAATAAAATAATTGTGCAATCTATAAGAGTACCGATTAGGACCCACGCTAACTTTGACCCTAACTCTAACATCTGATATTGTTCACAATTCATCCGGAAATAAAATAATTGTGCAATCTATAAGAGTACCGATTAGGACCCACGCTAACTTTGACCCTAACTCTAACATCTGATATTGTTCACAATTCATCCGGAAATAAAATAATTGTGCCATCTATAAGAGTACCGATTAGGACCCACACTAACTTTGACCCTAACTCTAACATCTGATATTGTTCACAATTCATCTGGAAATAAAATAATTGTGCCATCTATAAGAGTACCGATTAGGACCCACACTAACTTTGACCCTAACTCTAACATCTGATATTGTTCACAATTCATCCGGAAATAAAATAATTGTGCCATCTATAAGAGTACCGATTAGGACCCACACTAACTTTGACCCTAACTCTAACATATGATATTGTTCACAATTCATCCGGAAATAAAATAATTGTGCAATCTATAAGAGTACCGATTAGGACCCACGCTAACTTTGACCCTAACTCTAACATCTGATATTGTTCACAATTCATCTGGAAATAAAATAATTGTGCCATCTATAAGAGTACCGATTAGGACCCACACTAACTTTGACCCTAACTCTAACATCTGATATTGTTCACAATTCATCTGGAAATAAAATAATTGTGCCATCTATAAGAGTACCGATTAGGACCCACACTAACTTTGACCCTAACTCTAACATCTGATATTGTTCACAATTCATCCGGAAATAAAATAATTGTGCCATCTATAAGAGTACCGATTAGGACCCACACTAACTTTGACCCTAACTCTAACATATGATATTGTTCACAATTCATCCGGAAATAAAATAATTGTGCAATCTATAAGAGTACCGATTAGGACCCACGCTAACTTTGACCCTAACTCTAACATCTGATATTGTTCACAATTCATCTGGAAATAAAATAATTGTGCCATCTATAAGAGTACCGATTAGGACCCACACTAACTTTGACCCTAACTCTAACATCTGATATTGTTCACAATTCATCTGGAAATAAAATAATTGTGCCATCTATAAGAGTACCGATTAGGACCCACACTAACTTTGACCCTAACTCTAACATCTGATATTGTTCACAATTCATCCGGAAATAAAATAATTGTGCCATCTATAAGAGTACCGATTAGGACCCACACTAACTTTGACCCTAACTCTAACATATGATATTGTTCACAATTCATCCGGAAATAAAATAATTGTGCAATCTATAAGAGTACCGATTAGGACCCACGCTAACTTTGACCCTAACTCTAACATCTGATATTGTTCACAATTCATCCGGAAATAAAATAATTGAGCCATCTATAAGAGTACCGATTAGGACCCACATTAACTTTGACCCTAACTCTAACATATGATATTGTTCACAATTCATCTGGAAATAAAATAATTGTGCCATCTATAAGAGTACCGATTAGGACCCACACTAACTTTGACCCTAACTCTAACATATGATATTGTTCACAATTCATCCGGAAATAAAATAATTGTGCAATCTATAAGAGTACCGATTAGGACCCACGCTAACTTTGACCCTAACTCTAACATCTGATATTGTTCACAATTCATCCGGAAATAAAATAATTGTGCCATCTATAAGAGTACCGATTAGGACCCACATTAACTTTGACCCTAACTCTAACATATGATATTGTTCACAATTCATCTGGAAATAAAATAATTGTGCCATCTATAAGAGTACCGATTAGGACCCACACTAACTTTGACCCTAACTCTAACATCTGATATTGTTCACAATTCATCTGGAAATAAAATAATTGTGCCATCTATAAGAGTACCGATTAGGACCCACACTAACTTTGACCCTAACTCTAACATCTGATATTGTTCACAATTCATCCGGAAATAAAATAATTGTGCCATCTATAAGAGTACCGATTAGGACCCACACTAACTTTGACCCTAACTCTAACATCTGATATTGTTCACAATTCATCTGGAAAAAAAATAATTGTGCCATCTATAAGAGTACCGATTAGGACCCACACTAACTTTGACCTTAACTCTGATATTGTTCACAATTCTATCTGGAAATAAAATAATTGTGCCATCTATAAGAGTACCGATTAGGACCCACGCTAACTTTGACCCTAACTCTAACATCTGATATTGTTCACAATTCATCTGGAAAAAAAAAAATTGTGCCATCTATAAGAGTACCGATTAGGACCCACACTAACTTTGACCTTAACTCTGATATTGTTCACAATTCTATCTGGAAATAAAATAATTGTGCCATCTATAAGAGTACCGATTAGGACCCACACTAACTTTGACCCTAACTCTAACATCTGATATTGTTCACAATTCATCTGAAAATAAAATAATTGTGCCATCTATAAGAGTACCGATTAGGACCCACACTAACTTTGACCCTAACTCTAACATCTGATATTGTTCACAATTCATCTGGAAATAAAATAATTATGCCATCTATAAGAGTACCGATTAGGACCCACCCTAACTTTGACCCTAACTCTAACATCTGATATTGTTCACAATTCATCTGGAAATAAAATAATTGTGCCATCTATAAGAGTACCGATTAGGACCCACACTAACTTTGACCCTAACTCTAACATCTGATATTGTTCACAATTCATCTGGAAATAAAATAATTGTGCCATCTATAAGAGTACCGATTAGGACCCACGCTAACTTTGACCCTAACTCTAACATCTGATATTGTTCACAATTCATCTGGAAATAAAATAATTGTGCCATCTATAAGAGTACCGATTAGGACCCACCCTAACTTTGACCCTAACTCTAACATCTGATATTGTTCACAATTCATCTGGAAATAAAATAATTGTGCCATCTATAAGAGTACCGATTAGGACCCACGCTAACTTTGACCCTAACTCTAACATCTGATATTGTTCACAATTCATCTGGAAATAAAATAATTGTGCCATCTATAAGAGTACCGATTAGGACCCACACTAACTTTGACCCTAACTCTAACATCTGATATTGTTCACAATTCATCTGGAAATAAAATAATTATGCCATCTATAAGAGTACCGATTAGGACCCACCCTAACTTTGACCCTAACTCTAACATCTGATATTGTTCACAATTCATCTGGAAATAAAATAATTGTGCCATCTATAAGAGTACCGATTAGGACCCACCCTAACTTTGACCCTAACTCTAACATCTGATATTGTTCACAATTCATCTGGAAATAAAATAATTATGCCATCTATAAGAGTACCGATTAGGACCCACCCTAACTTTGACCCTAACTCTAACATCTGATATTGTTCACAATTCATCTGGAAATAAAATAATTGTGCCATCTATAAGAGTACCGATTAGGACCCACACTAACTTTGACCCTAACTCTAACATCTGATATTGTTCACAATTCATCTGGAAATAAAATAATTGTGCCATCTATAAGAGTACCGATTAGGACCCACACTAACTTTGACCCTAACTCTAACATCTGATATTGTTCACAATTCATCTGGAAATAAAATAATTGTGCCATCTATAAGAGTACCGATTAGGACCCACCTTAACTTTGACCCTAACTCTAACATCTGATATTGTTCACAATTCATCTGGAAATAAAATAATTGTGCCATCTATAAGAGTACCGATTAGGACCCACGCTAACTTTGACCCTAACTCTAACATCTGATATTGTTCACAATTCATCTGGAAATAAAATAATTGTGCCATCTATAAGAGTACCGATTAGGACCCACACTAACTTTGACCCTAACTCTAACATCTGATATTGTTCACAATTCATCTGGAAATAAAATAATTATGCCATCTATAAGAGTACCGATTAGGACCCACCCTAACTTTGACCCTAACTCTAACATCTGATATTGTTCACAATTCATCTGGAAATAAAATAATTGTGCCATCTATAAGAGTACCGATTAGGACCCACCCTAACTTTGACCCTAACTCTAACATCTGATATTGTTCACAATTCATCTGGAAATAAAATAATTGTGCCATCTATAAGAGTACCGATTAGGACCCACGCTAACTTTGACCCTAACTCTAACATCTGATATTGTTCACAATTCATCTGGAAATAAAATAATTGTGCCATCTATAAGAGTACCGATTAGGACCCACGCTAACTTTGACCCTAACTCTAACATCTGATATTGTGCACAATTCATCTGGAAATAAAATAATTGTGCCATCTATAAGAGTACTGATTAGGACCCACACTAACTTTGACCCTAACTCTAACATCTGATATTGTTCACAATTAATCTGGAAATAAAATAATTGTGCCATCTATAAGAGTACCGATTAGGACCCACACTAACTTTGACCCTAACTCTAACATCTGATATTGTTCACAATTCTATCTGGAAATAAAATAATTGTGCCATCTATAAGAGTACCGATTAGGACCTACACTAACTTTGACCCTAACTCTAACATCTGATATTGTTCACAATTCATCTGGAAATAAAATAATTGTGCCATCTATAAGAGTACCGATTAGGACCCACACTAACTTTGACCTTAACTCTAACATATGATATTGTTCACAATTCATCTGGAAATAAAATAATTGTGCCATCTATAAGAGTACCGATTAGGACCCACACTAACTTTGACCCTAACTCTAACATCTGATATTGTTCACAATTCATCTGGAAATAAAATAATTGTGCCATCTATAAGAGTACCGATTAGGACCCACACTAACTTTGACCCTAACTCTAATATATGATATTGTTCACAATTCATCTGGAAATAAAATAATTGTGCCATCTATAAGAGTACCGATTAGGACCCACACTAACTTTGACCCTAACTCTAACATCTGATATTGTTCACAATTTATGCGGAAATAAAATAAGTGTGCCATCTATAAGAGTACCGATTAGGACCCATGTTAACTTTGACCCTAACTCTAACCTTTTTTACCTTGTTTTATTTAAACAATAAAAGAGGGCAAATAATAGAAAATCCTTGTATTTTTGTTGATATTATATCTTCGTTTTTTATTTACAGATTTTAACTCTTATAGAAAATGACGATTTTCCGATTTGGCAAAGAAGGAAGAAAAGACTAGTCTCTGTTTTAGATAAGTGCTGCCACATTTTTTGTGAAACAACTCAATACGTTATTTTAGAGTTCTGTTTGAAGAAAAATGTAGAGGCCTTTGGAAGATTAAATCTATATCATGTGAGAAATCCATTTTGGAAAAAAACAGATGTACACATTAGAAAAAAACTTATATATTTATTAAGTTACTGGATTTTTATTTTAGTGAATTAAATTTTTTAAACTCTTGGCCAGTACCAAGCAGAGAAAGCACATTGTTGTAAATGTTAAAATATGTTTTCTAATATTAAAATGAAAACACACATGAAGAGAAACCATATTCGTGTCATGTTTGTGGATCTGCATTTTTACAGAACAATAACTTACAAAATCATGTACTAACACATATGAGTGAGAACCGGTATCTTAGTAAAGTTTGTAGATCTTCATTTACAGATAAATCGCATTTAAAAGCCCACATAATTTGAATTACTTAGTAGACAGCATCCTCGGGTGTCTTCGGTATCTCTGTACAAGGATTTGTCAGGACAACTTGACATGAGGATACTTCACCCTACAAAAAAACCCTGACTTAATATGAAAAATAACAGCACTTAGCTGGATACTCAACCAGACTAGATTAATTCTTGTCCTGGAATCCGGTAAGACCAAGGGAGCACAAGAAGATATACTATAACATACTTAGCGAGTCAATTAGGGAGAGGAAAATTAGTGTCCTTCACTTCTTTACTAAATCCACGTTTGACAAGTAACGGAAAACTTTAATAGAATGTTTGAATATATATGTATCTCATATAGAGATCAAGTGTTAGCCCCAAGAAGGGTCCCGTTGATTTCTGAAAACTTCGACTGAAGTAAAATGAAACAAAGAGTAAAAAACCGTATTATTGTCAAATTTGTTGAGCTTCATGTTCATGGAGGCATTATCCAAAAACTCACATGCAGACACACAGAGAAAAAAACATTTTTGTAAAGGTTGTGAATCTGTATTTTCACAGAAAAATTATCTTAAAAATAACATGCGAAAACACAGAGGAGAGAAACCATATTATTTAAAGTTTGTGGATCTGCATTTTCGCAGCTTACTCATCTAAAAAATCACATGCGAATACACACAGGAGAGAAGCCATATTCTTGTAAAATTTGTGGATCTGCATTTTCGCAGCTTACCTATCTAAAAAATCACATGAGAAAACTCACAGGAGAGATGCAATCTGTACAGCTACGTATCTAGAAACTAATCTTGACATCGTAATATGGGACAAAAAGGGAGAAAGTAGTAACCCTAATTGATGTTAGTGCCCCTAATGATGCAGGATTGAACAGAGCAGAAAGGGAAAATATTACGAAATACCAGGGTCTTATGTACGACATAGAAAGAAACTGGAATCTTAGGAAAATTTCCATCATACCAGTAATTATAGGAGCAATAGGACTAATGAAAAAGAATTTCAAAAGCTATCTGGCGAGTATACCTGGTGAACCGAGTGCAAGAGAAATACAAACAATTGCACTTAAAGAGACGGTTAGAATCTTAAAAAGATCTCTAGGCTGGAGTGTCTGAAATAGCCAGTGAATGTCTGGCATCCGGTAAGATGCCCCATCTCCAGCAAAAACAGAAAGATAAGAAGAAAAAAATAGAGAGAAAGCATATTCTTGTTACTGTTGTGTGTCTGCATTTTCACAGAATTCATCTCTACAAATCACTTGCAAACACACAAAGGAAAGAAACCATAATCCTGTCATGTTTGGGAGTCTGCATTTTCACGGAATTCTTCTCTAAAATACACATGCTTGCACACAGGAGAGAAACAACATACTTGTCACGTTTGTGGGTCTGCATTTTCATATAATTCTTCTCTAAAAAGCACATGCAAACACACACAGGAGAGAATGTGAGCCACCTGATATCGAGTTGCAAAATCATATTGGCAGATGGCTCCTATACATCACGACATAATGGAGTGTGCAGGTACCTCCACTGGACGATCTGTAAGAAACTGAATATCAGGTGTAACAGCAGGCCCTGAGAACATCTATCTGAGAGAACTGTGGAGAATAAGACATACACCATCAATTATGACCATGAAATCCTCACAGCTACCTATCTGGAAAACGTAGCTGTCAAACCTGACATTGTCATATGGAACAAGAGAGAGAGAGAGAGAGAGAGAGAGAGAAAGAGAGAGAGAGAGAGAGAGAGAGAGTGGTAACTTTGGTTGAGGTCAGTGTTCCTAATGATGGAATGGTAAACAGAGCTGAAAGGGAGAAAATAACAAATATCAATGTCTAATTTATGATATGAAAATAAACTGGAACCTCAAAGAGATCTCCATCATTCCAGTTATCATAGGAGCCACTGGACTCATAAAGTAGAACTTGAAAAGTATTTAGCAAGTATACCTAGTGAACCAAGTGCAAGAGAAATCCAAACAACTGCACTCAAGGGAAAAGCCAGAATACTGAAAAGAGCTCTCGGTTAGAGTCTGTAAATGGCGCGGGATTTTATGGCATTTGGAAGAATGCTCCGTCCCCAGCAAATGAAAGACAATGAAAAGAAAAAGAAAAAAAGAGCATCTATATTTTTGTCAAATTTGGGGGTCTGCATTTACAGAAAAATGCAATCTAAAACCTCACATGCGAACTCACACAGGAGAGAACTTGAATACCTACTAGACACTGTCCTCGAGTGTCTAAGGACTCTCTGTGCAGGGGTTTGTCAGAAATCCTGACATGAGGATACTTTTCATTTGAAGTAAACACTGACCATATATTCAAATGAAAATGAAAAGAAATCCAAGGTCTACAAACTGGCAGAATAAAAAGATGCCCTCAGAATGGCTACGCACTGGGTCATATGAAGAAAAATAACGGTGCACCTTCTTCTAATGATGTTACCATAAACAACAACACAAAACTGGACACTCCACTAGACCAGCCAAATTCTGGTCCTGGAATCTGGCAAAACCAAACAATGACCACCAGAAAAAGAAACTATAATCAAGTGGTCAATTGAGGAGAAGAAAATTATTCTTCACTACTTCGCTTATTCAAGGTATGAGAAGTGTGGAAGAAAGAAAAATAATATATTCGAGGCTCAAATCAGGACGTCTGCCCAACCAAAAATATGCTTTCGATTGTACACAGATATATGAATATCTCCCAAAAGATGTGAAAGATACAATCGAAGCAGAAGCTGTTGGTGAAGCGATGATTGACTTCAGTAAGACCAACACTATTGAATTTGCCAAACCCTATGGAGCAGGGAGGAAAAATGGGCGCTGATATGGGCAATGGAGTATACCAAAACCAAACATCAAAAACTGGCAAAAAGATTCCAAGAATGGCAAAAGATTTTAAGACACTACTGCCCAAGCAAGAAGGACATTGTGAAGGAAAAACTCACATGTCAAAGTACAATTTCTTGAAAAACAATGCCATTTCTACGGACTAAACAGAACAATCCTGGAGGACTGTAAAAAGAAACAGAGAAACCTCTCAAGTCCTAGATCGATTACAAAAAGGCCTTTGATAGTATACCTCACTCCTCGATACTTCGCTGTGTGGACCTGTACAATGTCCACAAAGATATTAGGTCATTCCTCCAGATGCAAATGACAAGATGGCGTACATCAATCATGCTTCACTATATGGAATGGAAAAATTCAGACTCCAAACGTTAAGATTCAGTGAGAAATATTCCAGGAAGACAGCCTATCACCGCTTCTCTTTTGCCTCACAATGAATCCACTGAATAAGCTACTTAAACGATCCAATGTCGGATACAACCTTAGCAGAGGCAGAAAGAAGGATGAAAATAAAAGAATAAATCATTTCCTCTTTATAGACGATCTCAAACTCTATTCGGAATCTGAGAAACAACTCGTCTCTCTGATAGAAATTGTAAATGATTCCACGGAAGATATCTGCATGGAATTTGGATTCAACAAATGTGCTAAATGCACAATAAAGAAAAGGAAAAAGACAGCATCAGAACATCTTAATATCCACACTGGCTCTATTGAAGACCTAGGAGAGGATGCTGTTTATAAATACCTTGGAGTAGAGGAGAATGAGATGCTTGAGCACGAAAGATGAGAGAGAAGGTACAGGTTGCAAGTACTTCCAATGCGGATGCTAATTCTAGACCTCAGAAGAATTCGGAGAACATGTGAAACAATGATGATTATCTTTGGTATTGATGTGGAAGGAGATGTTTCGATCTTTTCTTTTCTCTGTGTGTATTCTGTTAGAATTCTATGGAAAGTGGTATAGTCTCCTTTTTTTCTTCTTCTATCAAAGATAGAATATTAATCTTTCATGTAATAGATTAAGAACATTTCTTTTTTGTTGTTGAGAGAGTTACAGAATTTATTTTTAAAGAGTGGCCATGTATCATTTTTATTGAAAATGCTCAGGGATAATAGGTATTTCTAAAATTCGTTTTTTAACGAATTCAAGTTTGGTTCAACCGCGCCTAAATTGTTTGAGGCGGACGACAATTTTTTCATTGAATTTACGTGATTAACTTAGTGGCATCATCTGATTGGTCAATTTGAGTGACGTGTCAATTTACAAACGTAAACAAAGCAGACGGCAATTTTCTCACTGGAATATTTTGAAGAAATTATCTTCAGATAGATTCTGGATGTTGACTGATTAATTAACATCTTGAATTTTGTCTCCGAAGACAGAGTTTTCATTCCTCAGGGAAATTATGCCCTCGTTAATTTGATAACTCCTTTTCATGTAAAATCGGCATTACCATGCCGAAAATTGATTTGAATAATAATTTAAAGATAGCTTTAAAAGTAACAAACTAGATTTGAGATGTGTATCTCTTAGTTACGATGTGAATTTAATTTGGACTTCAGACATTTTAATTTGATCACTGTAAATCATAATTCGAGGAAGAGCTCCTAGAATTATGCAAAGATTGTGTTTGAAAATCTCAAATACAAACGATTGCTTATGAAGAAAAGAAAACTTATGACGATAAGTTATTTAAAAGTTTGTGAAAAGAAATTCATGACAATATGTGAGTATTTTAAAATGGTTAAACGAAGGCCAGTTTAGCCTGATATTTGATGGAGAATATCTCGACAAAACGATCGTTGATGTTTTTAGTCTAAAAAAAGGACTAATTGTTTTTAAGGATTGATTGAAAAATATCGACACAAGATCGATAATATTTATTATTTAGTCAGTAGAACTAAAATAGTTAAAAATATTTATTGAATTTAATATTCGTTTATCAGAAAGGTAAACGGATAAAGTCATCGAGGGTTTGTTTTAATTGGAAGTCTGTAGTCCAGAAATTCGCATTTTAAATATAAAAAGGAGATACAATTATTCAAAAAATTAATATTAGAATTAATAAAGTTAGAAAATAATAATTATTTGATTTTCAGAAACACGAGTAATATTTGTTAAATTATTAATTGAATTAAAAAACACCCGGAGAGGATGGAAAAAGCCGGTTTCCAGAATTTTGGTTTTGTTCAATGAAAATGTCGTCTGCTTGAAGCGGTTTTCCATGAAGAATGAAAGAACTTTTTTCCAAGAGAAATTTTATCGCCCATTGATGAGCGAACTAAATTCACAAGAGAATTTCCACTTCTGTAAAAAAATGATATTGTAAATTGTGAACTGTGAGTACATTTTGCTGTTAATATTTAATTTTTTGAATGACATGAACATATATGCATGTCTACCTTCTTTCTTATCTTGATTTTTTTTTTCCATTTTATTGTTAATAAATGTTCTATTCTTTGATGCTCAAGAAAATTTTGTCTGTCTTTTTCCCCATTAAAGGGAAAAAGGCGATGACCTTGTCTTGCGCTTTAATTTTTTCATCATTTAAAAGAAAAGATTGATTTGGCGTTTATAGTAAAAAAAAAGGAGGGAAATGTTTAAAAACTGAAGACGTTATAATTTTAAATTTTTTCAACACACTAAATAGTACCGAAGACAACCGAAGGTACTGGTACAGCTTTTGAACCGGACAAAAACCGAACTGATTTTTTTTTAAACCCTACCCCTAACCTTAACTAACACTAACCTCTTATATTAAGAATAACTAATATATTAAGAACTTGAATGCAAATAAATGATATATATCATGTTTTTTATATAAACATTGACGGTTACTTTACAGTGCTCTATTTGTTTGTTTAGAAAGAGCTTTGCATTACGTTAAATTAGTAACAGACAATATAATTTACGACATTACTCCACCCGAGAACGGGGGTTTATGTAGTCATCCACGGACCGGACTGTTTCGCTGTATAACAGATATTTAGTGTGGCTCGATCAGCACACAGCCAAAGCCAGGGATCAAACCAACAACCATCTAGTCGATAGTCAGTAGCTCTGATCACCACGTCATTGGTAAATGATATCTAGCATGTGTTTATATAAATGCGACCCCACAAAATTGAACCCGGGTTCTTGAAATGGAAAACACAAAAAGCAAAAAAAAAAAAAATCACACAGATTTACTTAGATTGCATTAAAAAAATGAATTGTTATTTTTTAAAATTTTGTTGTTGTAATTATTGTATTCTCGTGCTATTTTCAAGCTTTTTTCGTGAACAAATACGATGTAACAATTGACAAAAGCAAATAAACTGATCTCTGCCGAATTGAAAAACAATTTTCGCTGAACCGTTCGCTAATTTATAAGATAAAAAGTCAGAGTAGAGCCGAATACGCAAGGGAGGTAATAAAGAAAATATTCTTAACAAGATTTATCTCCCTTTAAACAAAACGCCGAAAAAAAGAATTGAAATATTACGACGACAAGACACGGCAACACTCTACCCCAATAAATAAAACAAGTATCAAACCAAACCATTTGAAGGTACGAAGAGACTTTATTCCCAAGCTAACAAACACAACCAAACGTAAACAATATAATAATGGAAGAAACTGTCTGAGCAGACGAGAAAGGGCAAATAACTCAGTCATACTTAGTTATCGCCCCTGGCCTATAAGTATATATAAAATACTGGCACTAAGTCTTCTTCACGGAATTTTGTCCTTTCGTAAACCAGACTAAGAGATAAGAATCAAAGAAACAGACAAGAAGAATACCGCATTGATTGAATAATTTCTCTTTCATTTTCACAAATGCCGGAGAGCATTTGGAGGATTCTTTTTAGGGTTCCAGTTTTTTTGGGAAGATTTTGGGAGAGCCGAGTTTTAGAGAAACATCTTAAAGAAAAACAGTTTTAAGTAATATTTAAATGTGTGAGAGAGCGAGGGAAATGTTATATGATCAACAAACAAAATGATGAATTCAAAAGTATAAATTCACAAAAGAGATATTTTATATATGTTTAAAATGGAAGTCTACAAAGATAGGAACACATAGAATAATTGTTCATATTTGAGTGTCCTTGCAGAAAAGGGGGATTCATTAGTTGAAATATCGAGGAAGCCTGACTCGATAATTTAAGGGCTGTGAATTATTCACGGGTCTGAAAAATCGTAATCAAAACTTCCTCACTCAATTACATCAGTTACATTTCATTGAAAGTTATTAAATAGAGTCAATAATCATTTGTTTTCATATTAGAAAGTTCAGTGAGAAATGTATGAAGTATTAAAATGGTTAAGTTTATAAGTTTGTTTTAAATATGCAGACATTGAAAAGGGGGTTCAAACAGTGTGCTTATGTGTAAGACAATAAAAGAGTTAATGCATTGTGGCTGTGTGTGCGTTGATGTCAGTGTGGCTATGTGTGCGTGAGTTTAGAAAAGGCGTTTTTCAGCATTCCTAAGACCCTGCAGAGGGGCGATAGGGACTGTAGAAATGTAGATGTTAGCTCTCTCGTGGATTAGGGCTAAACATGCCGTTGAAAGAAAAATCTGGGTTTATATGGGGTCAAGGTGGCTCCCAAAGGACAATTTGTATAAATTCAGAAAAATCCTCTGATTGGTTCATAATATTATTATTTGTTTTTATTAATTCTGGCAGATTCGTGTGCAAAGTGGTGTGCGCAGAAACGAGTTTAAGCACTTTTATTTTCGGCACCGAAGGGTAAACTCGTCTGCTACAAGCACCATCCAGACCTCCACTGACATTATCTTTGAGATAAGCTTGTGGTGAACACCACAGTTAGGTACTCTCTCCATTTCTTTCTTTGTTTACTTAAGCCTTCTTTGTCTCCGAAGTTGGGAACCTACGAAGTCACGCAGATTCACGTTTGCCGTAAGATTCCGGCCAACTTGACCACGCGTGAGTTGGGGTCTATAAAAGAACACGCGTTCCCTTCCTCACTCTCTCTTTTTCCCTCAGCGTTCTGAGACGAACGAATACACAAAGAACTCTCGTCTATCCCCACCCCCCTCTCACCAGCTTGAACGAGCTGTGTGGAGGAGGGAGGAAGAAAAAAAGGTAATCTTTAAATCCAAACGAACTCGTGTTTCTTCAAACACATATTACATTTTACAATCTTCCAATTTGACAAACATTTCTTCGCACATTCACCATTCCCAAATTGTCACACAAAAAGACATTCATCTCGCTCGAATATATCGCTTATAAAATATTAAATAAATAAATTGTTTTGTTGATATAAATGTTTTCCTTTTTATTAACTTTTATAAAATGACTGTATTGTTGTTTAGCTTACAAAGGCATCTATCACACTACCTATGGTTGGGGGAGTCATTATCGCAAAACCATTTGTTGGCATCCTTCGCCACTGTGGTTAATATCCATAATCCTTTGTTCTCGTTTGAATCTCCCGCCATTAACACACACTTCCACCCCGGCCATAAGCTCAGCCCACAGATAAATATCTGATGGGTATATGTCCGATGAATGTGAACCCCATTCAGGATCACACCACTTACTGATCCGACGATCACCGAAGTGCCCCCGCATATCATTGAAAAGCGATAAAACAAAGAGAGTTAGACATTAGTTCAAATCAAACACGAGAAAGAGATAAGAAACGGAATGCTGTTTGACGACTGTGCACATTCTGGGGGGGGGGGATGCAAAATGCAGTTAGATATGAAAAGTTCAAGTATGGTAGCATGCAGTGGCAATAATAAAATAACCATTTCTTTATATTTGTGTTGTTATTTATTATTTCTTCTTCCTCTTCATCGTTTACGTTAATGGTATCCTCTCGGATGAATTTGTTGTTGGGTTTGACGGTATCTCAATTGTTGTCGTTTTATGCCGAAACCGTCGTACATGCATGTTTTGTATAGGATTGGTTTGTAGATCAATTGGTTTTGTAGAAGACGCATATATTTGGTAAACACTTTCCTCTTTTCCTAGTATGTGTAGAGGGTGCGTAAGATATTTGAGTTTTATTATAACAGATATATTATTGGGCAACTAGTCTAAGAGAAGGAAAACAGAATCACTTTCACTAATACATTAGGGAGAGGTATGAATACATATATCCTCCTTCCAGCTATAGATTAAATAGTAGGGTAGACTGTACTCTCAAGCCTAGATTGGGAAACTAGTTTAAGAGAGGGAAAACAGCATTACTTTCACTAAAACCTTTAGGAAAGGTATACATCCATATATTTTCCATATAGCTATGAATTTATATTTTTGGGGGTTGAAGAGATTAGCTTTGCACGGTTTAATAGATGTTTAATCATTGCAATTTTATATCGATATGAACATTCGTTTCTATAACTTAAAATGCATGTATTAATAGAGGCAGTTTTTTTATATAGAGAGATGAGATGAATGCGTCATTGTTAGAGTCACTGAGGACATAAAAACTGAATTTTGTTATTAACGTTAATCTCATAAATGAATGTAAGTACGGGGTTATTTTGAAAAATGTCTTGTAGTTTGTTTTTTCATCATTATTGTCTGCTAAAACAAGATCATCAATGCAGCGGACATAAATGGAGGGGTTAGTAATTATATTAAATATTTTATTTTCGAGGTCAGCCATGTAAACATTACTGAAGGTCGGTTCGAGAACCGATCCCATAGAAACGCCATCAATTTGGGTATAGACGTTTCCCTTATGTAGTAGAAAGGGACTTCGGTTGTGCAAATTAATAATAACTTTTTAAGTGTTTTAGGATCAATTTTTAGTGGATGGAAGGATGGGTTTGTATATGTTATCAATAATGATATCTATTGTTTTGTGTACTGAAAAATAACCTTTGTAAATAACCTTTCAACATCAAGTGAAGCGGTAATTTTATTATCTGTTTTTTTTTTTGGGGGGGGGGGAGTATCTGTATAAGTTCATGGGTGAATTTTACACTGTATTTACTTGGTAAATTACTCGCAGAAAAAAAAGAAACATAAAACAAAAAAGCCGCGGAACTTACATACACCAATTTGACCGAAATACTAAATGGACTATTCGGAAAATTGAAAAAATAAAAAAAACGGCTTATCAAGCAAAAATTCCGTGTTATTTAATAATGTTTGTGTATATATATATATATATATATATATATATATATATATATATATTTCATATCTTTCTATTTTTTCTGGAGATTGGCATCCTACCGGATGCCAGACATTCATCGGCTATTTCAGACACTCGAGCCTAGAGATCGTTTTAAGATTCTAACCGTCCCTTTAAGTGCAGTGGTTTGTATTTCTCTTGCACTCGGTTCACCGGGTATACTCGCCAGATAGCTCTTGAAATTCTTCTTCATTAGTCCTGTTGCTCCTATAATTACTGGTATGATGGAGATTTTCCTAAGATTCCAGTTTCTTTTCATGTCGTACATAAGACCTTGGTATTTCGTAATCTTTTCCCTTTCTGCTCTGTTAAATCCTGCATCATTAGGGACACATACTTCAACTAAGATATATATATATATATATGTGTGTGTGTGTGTGTGTGTGTGTGTGTGTGTGCGTGCGTATTTAGACGGCATTTTCTCATTTATGCAAACATTGTTTAAGATAACAGAATTCGTCTGGTTAATAATACTTTTTTTATTTTTTCAATTTTTCTGATGTTTTTTTTGTATTAAAATAAAAATAAATAAATGTTCCGCAGGTTTCACAAAATACTCGAAGCTATCTACATAAAAAGACAACAATCTCAAATTAACAACATCACATATGAAAGTAGTGGTAACATTTTAAAATGCTTAACGTAATGCGATTTTGTTCTGTGATGCCATCCAGCATTGCTGAATTTAAATTGTCAACGGCTTCCTGGAACAATCCGGAAAACGTTCTCTGCGCGTTTCTCCACCGTCTTTTTAAAATTCTCTTCTTTCTCCAGCTTTTTTGTTAATTTGCTTTTGACACCTCAGGATAATGCGACGAAGAATCGAAAACGTTCGTAAGACCTAGGGAACTTGTATTATTTTTTTAATTGGAATACAAAAAAGACCATAAAAAATTGAAAACATAAAAAAGGTGTTATTAAACAGACAAATTCTGTTATTTTTAACAATGTTTACATATATATATATATATATACATATATATATTTGTAAAAAAATAACATAGGATGAATAGTAGTCGCCAAAAAACAGTACTACATAGTAAAGGATGAATGGCAGTTGCCCAAAACAGTAAGACGTCATAAAGAATGAATGGTAGTCGCCATAAACAGTACTACATAATAAAGGATGAATGGCAGTTTTACAGGAAAAATAACGACTTTCTCGTTATTTTGCCGGTCCCGGCAGAATAACTAGGAAGTCGTTATTTTGCCGGGACCGGCAAAATAGTCTCTTCTATTTTTATTTGTTCAATTTTTCTGATGGTCTTTTTTGTATTAAAATCAAAAAAATTAATAAATGTACTATAGGTTTCACGTGTTTCACGAACGTTTTCGATTCTTCGTCGAATCATCCTCAGGTGTCAAAAGTAAATGAACAAAAAATCTGGAGAAATAAGAGAATTGAACTTCTTGGCCTTTTGGCTGAGAGTGTAGTATCTGTTCCGATGGATACTACACCCTATAGACCGGTATCGTCTTGGCCTTCGGGGCTTGATAGCGCCGGTTTGTGGGGTTGTTCTGTGCAGTTCTAGGATGTCCACCCTCCCAGGCTTTGCCTCCCCTCTTTGGGGAGAAGTAAGTTTAATGCTTACTGCCTGAGGCGCTCCTACCGAGGAATGCCAAACTGGGCTGTCTAGGCACTTTTTTGTAGGCCAGAGTGCTAACTTTCTCGGGCGCTGGTTTTTCAAATCCCACTTTCCCGACCTTGTGTCACATCTTACCGCTGTGGGAGGAGGATAAAAAAAAGAAAGAAGAGAATTTTTAAAAGACGGTGGAAACGCGCATAGAACGTTTCCGCATTGTTCCAGGAAGTCGTTGGCGATTTTAAATTCAGCAACGCTGGATGGCATCACAGAACAAAATCGCTTTACGTTAAGCATTTTAAAATGTTACCACTGCTTTCATGTGTGATGTTGTTAATTTTAGGTGGTTATGTTTTTATGTAGATAGCTTCGAATATTCGGAATATATAATTTTAGTGTCATTAACTAGAATGTGTCTTAAATCATTTTGATTTTAATACTTAAAAAAACATAAAGAAGGTACAATTAAACAGACGAATTCTGTAATTTTTAACAATGTTTGCATCAATGAGAAAATGCTGCCTAAATACACAATATATATATATATATATATATATATATATATATATATATATATATATATATATATATATATATATATATATAAATATATATATTTATATATACATGAAGTTTTTATTGCTGCCATAGACATTGCAAGAAGCAGGGAATTATTTCATTGCAGTCAACCAGTCAATCGAAATGTACAAGATCGATTTGAAATGCAAATTTACAGACGAACAACCCATATTTCATCGATCCATCATGACAGACCAAGGTAAGCAAATTGAAGTAACGAGCATATTATCGCGCCATTAGAATTTAAGAAAAAAGATGAGTTACATTTTTTTATATGATTTTATATGATTTTCTTCGAATTTTTATAACAATGTTCATTATTTAAAATCAAATCATTCTTTTTGAGATTTCGCAGTTTCCAGATGAGATTTTTTATTTTGTCATTTTTAGTCACTTTTAGTCACTTTGCCGAGTCGAAAACGAGGCTCTCGAGATGAAAACGCGGCTGTATAAACAAAACCTAAAAATCGTGCAAAAAAAATGGAAGGTTGGCAGACGACAACGATATAAGACTATGAATATACGGAAAGAAAAAAAATTAATATATTTTTATTTAAAAAAATGAAAGAAATTAACAAACCCATAGCTGAAGAACTATAAATAAACTTTTTTTATTATTGTTTTCGTGGGCAAAATGAAACATTTTTATGTTTTTTTTATGTGTTTCGTGTTACATAAAGCAAAGAAGTCAATTTTACAATTAGGCAAGTTCTTTTCTTATATTTTTTGGGGGGAGGGGGAGGAGAATTACGTATATTTTCTCGTAGATGTTCAGGGTTTACTGCTACTTTTGCTGCCGCTTGTTTTGTTAGGCTGAGCAAAAGACTGTTATACGCCCTCTAGCAATCGCATACTACCGTCGTCCCAGGTACTGGCTTCATTATTGGAAGAGTTAGGGTTTCGGCATTCCTGTTAGGCACTGTCACCAGGAAACCCCTCCTTCTCTGCGGGGTCGTATCCCCCCCCCCCCCCGAAGACCCAAAGCGGCTGAAGAAAACACGGCCAGCATTGTTTTTGTTTTTTCCGGCGGTTGAATAGAGACTCGTCTATTTCCACCGTATGTCCTGGGCCTCCGAGTCGCCGGTTAGGGTTGCGCGATTTTCACATCATAGCAGCTCGCATACGGGGTTGACCTTTGTCTTCCCCTCGGCCGTTACAGCTGCAAAATCAGACAACGTAAACTGAAAACACTATTTTTACCAGTGCGACTTTTAATTCCGAAATACAAAACAATAATTCAGTGTGAAAATAATTTCATTCTTTTTCTCACAGCATTCGGCGCGGGTCCCCAAATATATACTAGTATGTTAATCGCTCGAATTCCCCACGGGGTCCATTCCCCTTGTTATAAGGAGTAAGGTGTTTGAGGGGAACCAGCGCTGCCGAAAGCGCATTTTTTGACTTCATAATAGAAAAAATTCAACCAAGAAACAAATAAATTCGGTTTTGTCTGGTTAAAAAGCTTTTTCACTTCCAATTTTTTAAGTCGAAAAAAAAAAACCAATAAATTAATTTTTCTTTCAAAATTTGAAAGGAATTTAGAAGCATTTAAACTGTCCAATTATTCATCTACCTTCCATAGCAGTAAGATGTGACACAAGGTCGGAAAGTGGGATTTGATAAGTCAGCACCCTAGAGGAAGGGCACTTATGACCTTTATAAATTGCCTGGTCAGCTCCGTCGGCATTCTCCGGTAGGGGCGCCTCAAGCGATTAGCACTAAACTAACCCCTTTCTCAAAGGGTAAGAAGGCAAAGCATGGGAGGGTGGACCTCCTAGATAGTATGTTAATCGCTCGAATTCCCCGCGGGGTCCATTCCCCTTGTTATAAGGAGTAAGGTGTGTGTGGGGAACCAGCGCTGCCGAAAGCGCATTTTTTGACGTCATAATAGGAAAAATTCAACCAAGAAACAAATAAATTCTCTTCTTCTATACGACGTCATCATCTGTATTTCTATTCAGTGTACACATTTATTGTTCAGCTGTCGTCCAGTACGCACGTACAAAAACGAGCTCCACATATTTCTAGTAGTAGATACTGAAGATATATATCTATAGATAGATATACTAAAATATATACATATATTTATATATTATATATATGGGGCTTGTGAGTTTTTGTTCATAGGATTTAATCCGATGAAACACAAACCTATATTTTGTATTAATTATCAGTATACACTTTTAGTATAAAAAGTTATTTAATATGAAGTCTTTATTACCGCCATATTTAGTGGCTTAACCCTTATAAGTAGCAGAGTATTTTTTTCTTTAAAATGCAAATTTACAGACGAACAACCCACATTTCATCGAAACCTCATGACAGACCAAGGTAAGCAAATTGAAGTAACAAAATATATGAAGTATATGAAAAATGATGGCAAAACTTTCCACTCTTTCTCTCATCTACGTGACTTACACATTATACTTTTGTTGATAATTTCACAGATTCGGACCCACGCTAACTTTGACCCTAACCCTAACTCTAACGCTAACTCTATCCCGGACTTTGAACCTGACCCTAACCCTAACTCTAACCCTAACGACGGGGTCAAAGTTAGCGTGGGTCCTAATCTATGAAAGCTCCCTTTTGTTAACTCGTCTATTAATTGACTGTTTATTGAAATAAAAAAATGAAATGAAATGAAACGAAACGAATTTTAAAAAATCACATTAAAAAAAAATTTCGATATCAAATCAACCAGAATGTATTTTTTTCTTCATAAACAAGTCAACCATTACATTTTTCGATATTGGTACAGCTTTTAAACCAGACAAAACCGATTTTTGGCGACACAGAAGCACGTAAAAAGCCGGAAAAGGCCGAAGCAGAACAAACCAGCGTTAAAATCAAAACTAGGCTGCTCTACAATATGAAAAAAACAAAAAACAAAAAAACAAACAAAAAACAATGTAAGAATACATTTACTGTATGTTCATTTTTATGACAATTTATTTATTTTTTGACGAAGAAAATCAATGAAATCTTTTTTATTCACGGAAAAGTTTTTAAAATATTTTCGATAAATTGTGTTTTTTATTAATAAACTAAAGATTGTACAGAATATAATCAATGAAACAACGATTTTATTAGATTTTTTTTCGTTTAAAAAAAAATATATATACTGGTGCAGCGTTTAGGCTGCTTTGCAACATGAAAAAAAACAAACAAACAAACAAAAAAAAACAATGTATGAAAACAATTGTGATTTTTTATTGATAAACTAAAGATTGTAAAGAATATAATCAATGAAACAACGATTTTATCAGATTTGTTTTCGTTTTTTAATTTTTTTTTTAATACTGGTTAGTTTAGGGTTGGGTTAAGATATAAACAAACACAGTTCGTTCTTTGCCTGTTTCGACATTTATTTTCGGTTTAATTGCTTTTCTTCAATTATCGCTTGCCTGCCATGAATTTTAAGATTTAATCAATTTACAGGTAAAGTTGTCGTCTGCTCTCGGCTTCTGATTGGCTCAACGCGTCAGCATCTCCCGGCTGTTTACGTAAACGGCCGGAAGATGCCGAACAAAAAGTCGGTGTTGTCTAGTCCAAAAGCTGTTCCACTTCTAATTTTTTTAAGTCGAAATAAAAAGAATAAATTTTTTTTTTTCTCGAAATTTGAATCTATTTAGAAGCATTTAAACTGTCCAATTATTTATCTACCTTCCATAGCAGTAAGATGTGACACAAGGTCGGAAAGTGGGATTTGATAAGTCAGCACCCTAGAGGAAGAGCACTTGTGACCTTTATAAATTGCCTGGTCAGCTCCGTAGGGGCGCCTCAGGCGATTAGCAATTATCTAACCCCTTCTTAAAGCCTGGGAAGGTGGGCCTCCTAGAACTGCTCAGGTAAAACCGACAGACCGGCGTTATCTAGCCCCGAAGATCAAGACGATACCGGTCTGTAGTGTGTAGTATCCATCGGAACAGATACTACACTGTGATCATAGCCAAAAGAAATCATTAGTGGCTTTTGTATTTTTATAGAGAACAACCCGCGTTTCCGTGACTTCGCGTCGTCAACGTTTTGGCAGGTTACGGAAGCGCCCGAGAGTTGCCGAAACTATTAGCCAATCATGTTGTAGTAGACAGCCGATATCTTCCTCCTACAGCGATAAGATGTGACACAATGTCTGAAAAGTGGGATTTGAAAAGATGTTTCAAAATGTTTCTGTTGACCGGCCTGTACCTCCTCTACGTAGTGTTGATTGATCAAGAGATTCGACCAAGAATGGCCCGAAGTCACTCTAAAAATGCGTCGTCATCTGACAGATGAGAAGTACATTTGAAAAGAAACAAAAAAAAACCCACCGACAATAAAGGTATCGACAACTCACCAAATATTCTTAAACTGTAAGTTTCACGGCAATATATATTCTTATATTTATTTATTAAATGTTTTTCATTGGTTAGGAGGTTAATATGTTTGATTATTGGCGAAGTTTAGATTTCAAACTTTGACTCACAATGTTAATGAACAGTGGGTGTGAATAGCGTTTCTTCGCCGGGTTAAAAAACACAATTCTTTTTGAAGGGTGTGGGGCAAACACGTCTTTGTCTTCCCCTCGGCAGTTACAGCTACAAAATCAGACAACTCTTCTATTAATTGACTATTAATTGAAATAAAAAATGAAATAAAATGAAACGAAACGAGCTAAAAAAACACACAATTCTTTTTGAAGCGTGTGGGGCAAACACGTCTTTGCACCAGATCAGATCTGCACAAACTCTCCTCGGTTTGACATTTTTCAAATCATAGCAGCTTGCATACGGGGACTAGACAATCCCTACAGCTACATATCTAGAAAACGGAGCTGTTAAACCTGACATCGTAATATGGGACAAAAGGGAGAAAGTAGCAACCCTAGTTGAAGTCAGTGTCCCTAATGATGCAGGATTAACAGAGCAGAAAGGGAAAAGATTACGAAATACAAAATAGAAAAAAATAATTCAGTGTGAAAATAATCTCATTCTTTTTCTCATCGCACTCGGCGCGGGTCCTCAAATATATACTAGTATGTTAATCGCTCGAATTCCCCGCTGGGTCCATTCCCCTTGTTATAAGGAGTAAGGTGTGTGTGGGGAACCAGCGCTGCGGAAAAAGCATTTTTTGATGTCATAATAGGAAAAATTCAACCAAGAAACAAATAAATTCTCTTCTTCTTTACGACGTCATCATCTGTTTTTTAATTCAGTGAACACATTTATTGTTCAGCTGTCGTCCAATGCGCACGTACATAAACGAGCTCCACATATTTCTAGTAGTAGATACTGAAGATATATATCTATAGAGAGATATACTAAAATATATACATATATTTATATATTATATATATGGGGTTTTTGAGTTTTTGTTCATAGGATTTACTCCGATGAAACACAAACCTATATTTTGTATAAATTATCAGTATACACTTTTAGTTTAAAAAGTTATTTGATATGAAGTTTTTATTGCCGCCATATTTAGTGGCTTAGCTCTTGCAAGTAGCAGAGCATCTTTTTCTTTGAAATGCAAATTTACAGACGAACAACCCACATTTCATCGAAACCTCATGACAGACCAAGGTCAGTTACATTTTTTTATATGATTTTCTTCGAATTTTTATAATCTTTAAATAACAATTTTCATTATTTAAAATCAAATCCTTCTTTTTGAGATTTCGCAGTTTCCAGATGAGATTTTTTATTTTGTCATTTTTAGTCACTTTTAGTAACTTTGCCGAGTCGAAAACGAGGCTGTCGAGACGAAAACGCGGCTGTATAAACAAAACCTAAAAATCGTGCAAAAAAAAGGGAAGGTTGGCAGACGACAACAATATAAGACTATGAATATACGAAAAGAAAAAAATGCATATATTTTTATAAAAAAAAATGAAAGAACTATAAATAAACTGTTTTTATTATTGTTTTCGTGGGCAAAATGAAACATTTTTATTAGAATTAAAGAAAAAAGATGAGTTAGATTTTTTTTATATGATTTTCTTCGAATTTTTATAATTTTTAAATAATAATTTTCATTTTTTAAAATCAAATCATTCTATTTGAGATTTCACAGTTTCCAGATGAGATTTTTTTATTTTGGAATTTTTAGTCATTTTTAGTCACTTTGTTTATCACTTTGTCAAGTTTATATAAAAAATGATGGGAAAACTTTCCACTCTTTGTCTCATCTACGTAACTTACACATTATACTTTGTTGGTACTTTCACAGATTAGGACCCACGCTAACTTTGACCCTAACCCTAACGCTAACCCTATCCCCGACTTTGAACCTGACCCTAACCCTAACGACGGGGTCAAAGTTAGCGTGGGTCCTAATCTGTGAAAGTACACTTCGATCGGGCAGGTCGCGGAAGCGCCCGAGAGCTGGCGAGATGAGACGAGACGAAAACGAGGCTGAATCTTCCAAGCGCTTATTGGAAGACTTTCAATGAAAAAATACATGAATAAAAAACGAACAAACCGTAGCTTAAGAACTATAAATAAATATATTTTTATCTTTTGGTGGACCAAATGAACCATTGTTGATCAAATGTTATTTTCAGAGATTTATCACTTTCGTTAATTTCACAATTCATAAGTTGGAAAGATAAAACGTAACTTTGTATTTGTTTTGTCATTTTTTCATTGGTTAAGATCAAAGTGTAGTATCTGTTCCGTTGGATACTGCACCCCATAGACTGGTATTGTCTTGGCCTTCGGGACTTGTTTTACGCCGGTCTATGGGTCTGTCCTGTGCAGTTCTAGGAGGTCCACTCTCCCAGGCTTCGCCTCCCCTCTTTGGGGAGGAGTAAGTTTATTGCTTACTGCATGAGGCGCCCCTACCGGGGAATGCCGACGGGGCTGCCCAAGCAATTTTTAATGGCTAGAGTGCTCACCTTCTCGGGCGCTGGCTTTTCAAGTCCCACTTTCCCGACTCGACCTAGAGTCACATCTTACTTGTGGGAGTAAGATAAAACTGGCCTTGTGCCTAACCTCTTGGAGAGGAGGTAAATAAATATATAAGTGAACTTTTAAGCTGAATTATTTCGACACTTGATTATTGGGGAAATGGTAGTTTGATCAGTACCATTGGAGAGCCATGCATATTATAACTGTCCTGTTTTTAAATCTCCGAAACAGTTACATGGTAAACAGCTGATGATCCCCGTGTTAATATTAGACGCGTAGGGTCTCCTGTTTTTGTTTCACTGTTAGATACTTAATCCCCCTTTTTATTTTATTTACTTACTATTATATATTTTTATTTATTTATGAATTTTCCAACGAATGTTAAGTCTGCAAAATTTTAGATTTAGTTAGTTTCTCTGGAAATTTAAACTGCATTTTCCTTTTTTTTGTCTTTTTGTTTAAAATAACTCATAGCTTCTTTATATATATATATATATATATATATATATATATATATATATATATATATATATATATATATATATATATATATATGTGTGTGTGTGTGTGTGTGTGTGTGTGTGTGTGTGTGTGTTCGTATTTAGATAGCATTTTCTCATTTATGCAAACATTGTTAAAGATTACAGAATTCGTCTGGTTAATTGTACCTTTTTCATTTTTTCAATTTTTCTGATGGTCTTTTTTGTATTAAAATCAAAAAAAATAATAAATGTTCCACAGGTTTCACAAAATACTCGAAGCTATCTACATAAAAAGAGAACAATCTAAAATTAAGAACATCACATATGAAACCAGTGGTAACATTTTAAAATGCTTAACGTAATGCGATTTCAGGGCCGGCGGGACAGTTATAAAACTATAGGCTCTCCTAAAAAGTGGGGGGGGGGGAGCGGTTAAACACATGCATATATAACTTCATTATTGATGACAGTAAAGTGGGAGGGGGCCAAGTTAAAAAGTGTGTGTGTGTGGGGGCTTGACCCGCCCCCCCCCGTCCATGGATTTTGTTCTGTGATGCCATCCAGCGTTGCTGAATTTAAATTGTCAACGACTTCCTGGAACAATCCGGAAAACGTTCTCTGCGCGTTTCTCCACCGTCTTTTTAAAATTCTCTTCTTTCTCCAGCTTTTTTGTTAATTTGCTTCTGACACCTCAGGATAATTCGACGAAGAATCGAAAACGTTCGTAAAACCTATGGAACTTGTATTATTTTTTTAATTGTAATACAAAAAGGACCATAAAATATTGAAAAATAAAAAAAGCTATAATGAAACAGACAAATTCTGTTATTTTTAACAATGTTTGCATATATATATATATATATATATATATATATATATATTTACTTGTAAATAAATAACATAGGATGAATAGTAGTCGCCAAAAACATTACAACATAATAAATGATGAATGGCAGTTGCCAAAAAACGAAAGACGTCATAAAGAATGAATGGTAGTCGCCACAAACAGTACTACATAATAACGGATGAATTGCAGTTGCCAAAAACAGTAAGACATCATAAAGAATGAATGGTAGTCGCCACAAACAGTACTACATAATAAAGGATGAATTCCAGTTGCCAAAAACATAAGCCGGCAGAATAACGAACCCTCGTTATTTTGCCGGGACCGGCAAAATGTTTCACGAACGTTTTCGATTCTTCGTCGAATCATCCTCAGGTGTCAAAAGTAAATGAACAAAAAATCTGGAGAAAGAAGAGAATTGAACTTCTAGGCCTTTTGGCTGAGAGTGTAGTATCTGTTCCGATAGATACTACACCCTATAGACCGGTATCATCTTGGCCTTCGGGGCTTGATGACGCCGGTTTGTGGGTTTGTCCTGTGCAGTTCTAGGAGGTCCACCCTCCCAGGCTTTGTCTCCCCTCTGTGGGGAGAAGTAATTTTATTGCTTATTACCTGAGGCGCCCCTACCGGGGAATGCCAAACGGGGCTGCCAGGCATTTTTTGTAGGCCAGAGTGCTCACTTTCTCGGGCGCTGGGTTTTCAAATCCCACTTTCCCGACCTTGTGTCACATCTTACCGCTGTGGGAGGAGGATGAAAACAAAAATGAAAAAAAGAACTGAATTTTAAAAAGACGCGCATAGAACGTTTCCACATTGTTCCAGGAAGTCGTTGGCGATTTTAAATTCAGCAACGCTGGATGGCATCACAGACAAAATCGCTTTACGTTAAGCATTTTAAAATGTTACCACTGCTTTCATATGTGATGTTGTTAATTTTAGGTGGTTATGTTTTTATGTAGATAGCTTCGAATATTCGGAATATATAATTTTAGTGTTATTAACTAGAATGTGTCTTAAATCATTTTGATTTTAATACTTAAAAAACATAAAGAAGGTACAATTAAACAGACGAATTCTGTAATTTTTAACAATGTTTGCATCAATGAGAAAATGCTGCCTAAATACGCAATATATATATATATATATATATATATATACATGAACTTTTAGACATTGCAAGAAACAGAGAATCACTTCCTTGCAGTCAACCAGATTTAATCGAAATGTACAAAAGTTTTTATTACCGCCACCTTTAGTGGCTTAACCCTTGCAAGTAGCAGAGTATTTTTGTCTTTGAAATACAAATTTACAGACGAACAGCCCACATTTCATCGAAACCTCATGACAGACCAAGGTAAGCAAATTGAAGTAACAAAATATATGAAGTATATGAAAAATGATGGCAAAACTTTCCACTCTTTCTCTCATCTACGTGACTTACACATTATACTTTTGTTGATAATTTCACAGATTAGGAGACACGCTAACTTTGACCCTAACCCTAACTCTAACGCTAACTCTATCCCGGACTTTGAACCTGACCCTAACCCTAACCCTTACGACGGGGTCAAAGTTAGCGTGGGTCCTAATCTATGAAAGCTCCCTTTTGTTAACTCGTCTATTAATTGACTGTTTATTGAAATAAAAAAATGAAATAAAATGAAACGAAACGAATTTTTTAAAAATCATATTAAAAAAAAAATTTCGATATCAAATCTACCAGAATGTATTTTTTTCTTCATAAACAAGTCAACCATTATAAAAAGTTATTTAATATGAAGTCTTTATTACCGCCATATTTAGTGGCTTAACCCTTGCAAGTAGCAGAGCATCTTTTTCTTTAAAATGCAAATTTACAGACGAACAACCCACATTTCATCGAAACCTCATGACAGACCAAGGTAAGCAAATTGAAGTAACGAGCATATTATCGCGGCATTAGAATTTAAGAAAAAAGATGAGTTACATTTTTTTATATGATTTTCTTTGAATTTTCATAATCTTTAATCAACAATTTTCATTTTTTAAAATCAAATCATTCTATTTGAGATTTCACAGTTTCCAGATGAGATTTTTTTATTTTGTCATTTTTAGTCACTTTTAGTCACTTTGTTTATCACTTTGTCAGGTTTATATAAAAAATGATGGGAAAACTTTCCACTCTTTCTCTCATCTACGTGACTTACACATTATACTTTGTTGGTAATTTCACAGATTAAGACCCACGCTTACTTTGTACCCTAACACTAACTCTAACGCTAACCCTAACCCTATCCTCGACTTTGAACCTGACCCTAACCCTAACGACGGGGTCAAAGTTAGCGTGGGTCCTAATCTGTGAAAGCACCCTTTTGTTAACTCGTCTATTCATTGACTATTTATTTAAATAAAAAAATGAAATAAAATGAAACGAAACAAATTTTTTTTAAATCCTATTTAAAAAAAAATACGATATCAAATCTACTAGAATGTATGTTTTTCTTCTATAAACAAGTCAACCATTACATTTTTCGGTATTGGTACAGCTTTTAAACCAGACAAAACCGATTTCTGGCGACACAGAAACACGTAAAAAGCCGGAAAAGGCCGAAGCAAATCAAAACTAGGCTGCTTTACGACATGAAAAAATAAACAATGTAAGAAAACATTCACTGTATGTTTATTTGGTGCTACTCCAGGGTTTGCGCCTAATTTCCGTGACTGCTCGGCAGCAGCGAGCCGACAGCTCACGGAAGCGTCCGAGACCTGCCGAGTCGAAAACGAGGCTGTAAGCAGACGATAACCATTGGAAGGAGATGCTATGGCAAACCGACACAATGAATGCAGGGCTTGGATTTCGTTGCGAGCGGGGACTTTGTTTTCGAGATCAAAGTTGGAGATAGGTACCATCCTAAAGATGATCTACCTGTGGTCCTAGGATATAGCGACAGGGAAAAATCTACAAAAATAATGCGGCGTACTGTCTGCAACCATACAAGTGGATTGGAAGAATTTTCTGCGGGAGATATGCACCGAACATCTGGCTCGCAACCCTAGACGACTCGGAGGCCCAGGGCATACGGTGGAGATCGACGAGACTGTCTTCAACCGTCGTAAACACAACTTCGGTCGTGTTCTACAGCCGCTCTGGGTCTTCGGGGGGGGGGGGGGGTACGACCCCACAGAGAAGGAGGGTTTCCTGGTGACAGTGCCAAACAGAAATGCCGAAACCCTTTTTCCAATAATCGGGCACTACGTCGTCCCTGGGACCACGGTTGTCTCCGATTGTATTTCGCTAAGCCCCCCCCCCCCCCCCCCACCAAAAAAAAAACAAGCGCTACCTCTCCGGGAAAAGATCTCAAATTCCTCCCACCCCCCAAAAGAAATCTATCAAAAACACAAAAAAATGCCTAATAACCAAAAAGAAAAAAAAGAAACGGTTAAAAAATAACAAAAAAAAAAACAGTTACTTATTTCAGCGTTCATTGTTCATTTCTGATAAGTTAAAAAAAAAATGGTTATTTATTTCAGCTATGGGTTTGTTCATTTTTTATAAAAATACATGCATTTCTTTCTTTCCGTATATTCATCGTCTTATATTGTTATCTGCTGAGCTTCCATTTTTCTTTTAAATCACGATTTTTGCAGTTTTGTTTATACAGCGTCGACGCCAGCCTCGTTTTCGACTCGGCAGGTCTCGGACGCTTCCGTTAGCTGTCGGCTCGCTGCTGCCGAGCAGTCACGGAAATTAGGCGCAAACCCTGGAGTAGTACTGTTTATTTTTATGAGAATTTATTTATTTTTTGACGAAGAAAATCAATGAAATCTTTTTTATTCACGGAAAAGTTTTAAAAATATTTTTCGATAAATTGTGTTTTTTTTATTAATAAACTAAAGATTGTAAAGAATATAATCAATGAAACAACGATTTTATTAGATTTTTTTTGGTTTTTTAAATTTTTTACTTTATACTGGTGCAGCGTTTGAACCGAACAAAACCCGATTACGATTTAATTTATTTACAGGTAAAGTTGTCGTCTGCTCTCGCCTTCTGATTGGCTTAACGCGTCAGCATCTCTCGGCTGTTTACGTAACAGGCCGGAAGATGCCGAACAAAATGTCGGTGCGTCTAGTTCAAAAGCTGTTCCATTTCCAATTTTTTTAAGTCGAAAAAAAAAACGAATAAATTAATTTTTCTTTCGAAATTTGAAAGGAATTTAGAAGCATTTAAACTGTCCGATTATTTATCTACCTCCCATAGCAGTAAGATGTGACATAAGGTCGGAAAGTGGGATTTGATAAGTTAGCACACTAGAGGAAGAGCACTTATGACATTTATAAATTGTCTGGTCAGCCCCGTCGGCATTCCCCGGTAGGGGCGCCTCAGGCGATTAGCAATAAACTAACCTTTTCTCAAAGCCTGGGAAGGTGGGCCTCCTAGAACTGCTGAGGTAAAACCGACAGACCGGCGTTATCAAGCCCCGAAGGTCAAGACAATACCGGTCTGTAGTGTGTAGTATCCATCGGAACAGATACTACACTGTGATCTTAGCCAAAAAAGTCATTAGTGGCTTTTGTATTTTTATAGAGAACGACTCGCGTTTCCGTGACTTTGCGTCGTCAACGTTTGGGCAGGTTACGGAAGCGCCCGAGAGTTGCCGAAACTATTAGCCAATCAGGTTGCAGTAGGCAGCCGATATCTTCCTCCTACAGCGGTAAGATGTGACACAAGGTCGGAAAAGTGGGATTTGAAAAAGCAGCGCATTCGAGAAAGAAGAGCGCTGTGGCCGTCAAAAAATGCTTGAGCAGCCCCGTGAGTATTCCCCTGCATGGGAGCCTCAGGCGATTAGCAATAAACTAACTCCTTCTCAAATTGTTAGAAGGTGAAGCCACAATTTTTTTTGAAGGGTGTGGGGTAAACACATCTTTGCACCAGATCAGATCTGCACAAACTCTCCTCGGTTTGAAAATTTTCAAATCATAGCAGCTCGCATACGGGGTTGACCTTTGTCTTCCCCTCGGCCGTTACAGCTGCAAAATCAGACAACGTAAACTGAAAACACTATTTTTACCTGTGCGACTTTTAATTCCGAAATACAAAACAATAATTCAGTGTGAAAATAATTTCATTCTTTTTCTCATCGCATTCGGCGCGGGTCCCCAAATATATACTAGTATGTTAATCGCTCGAATTCCCCGCGGGGTCCAGTAAGGTGTGTGTGGGAACCAGCGCTGCCGAAAGCGCATTTTTTGACGTCATAATATGAAAAAAATTCAACCAAGAAACAAATAAATTCTTTTCGTCTTTACGACGTCATCATCTGTTTTTCTATTCAGTGTACACATTTATTGTTCAGCTATCGTCCAGTACGCACGTACATAAACGAGCTCCACATATTTCTAGTAGTAGATACTGAAGATATATATCTATAGAGAGATATACTAAAATATATACATATATTTATATATTATATATATGGGGCTTTTGAGTTTTTTTTCCGATGAAACAAAGACCTATATTTTGTATAAATTACCAGTATACACTTTTAGTATAAAAAGTTATTTAATATGAAGTTTTTATTGCCGCCATATTTAGTGGCTTAACCCTTGCAAGTAGCAGAGCATCTTTTTCTTTGAAATGCAAATTTACAGACGAACAACCCACATTTCATCGATACCTCATGACAGACCAAGGTAAGCAAATTGAAGTAACGAGCATATTATCGCGGCATTAGAATTTAAGAAAAAAGATGAGTTACATTTTTTTTCATATGATTTTATTCGAATTTTCATAATCTCTAATCAACAATTTTCATTATTTAAAATCAAATCATTCTATTTGAGATTTCACAGTTTCCAGATGAGATTTTTTTATTTTGTCATTTTTAGTCACTTTGTTTTGTCACTTTTTTAGGTTTATATAAAAAATGATGGGAAAACTTTCCACTCTTTGTCTCATCTACGTGACTTACACGTTATACTTTTTTGGTAATTTCACAGATTAGGACCCACGCTAACTTTGACCCTAACCCTAACTCCTACCCCGATCCTAACTCGACGGTGTCAAAGTTAGCGTGGGTCCTAATCTGTGAAAGCACCCTTCGTACTATTATAGCTAACGCGCCAGATTTCTGTGACTTCGCATCGGCAACGATCGGGCAGGTCGCGGAAGCGCCCGAGAATTGGCGAGATGAGACGAAAACGAGGCTGAATCTGCCAAGCGCTTGATGGAAGACTTTCAAATAAAAAATACATGGATAAAAAGAAAAAAAACGGACAAACCGTTGCTGAAGAACTGTAAATAAATATATTTTTATTGTTTGGTGGGCCAAATGAACCATTGTCAATCAAATGTGTAGATGTAAATGTATTGATTTGTTTGTGGAAATAAGGTTGTTTTTTTAAGGAGGGGGGGGGGGTAAAAATTTTGTCAATGTTTTTTTTAACATAAAACAAAGAAATAAATAAAAATGTTATGCTTTTGAATTAGTCCTTCCGTAGATTCGATGACCTAACATGGGGGGGGGTATTTTGTCAATGTTTTTTTAACATAAAACAAAGAAAGAAATGAAAATGTTATCCTTTTGAATTAGTCCTTCCGGAGATTTTACGACCTGACAAAGCTGATAATAATTCATTGTTGTTGCAATAGAATGTGATCATTGTTTTTTTTTCCTTGTCGACTTTTTGCTATAGCCTGCTTGGCGAATGAATGCTGCATCCTGATTGGTTAATACTTCGTCAGCTTTCGGGCGCTTCCTAGACCTGTCCGATCATTACCGACGCGAAGTTACGGAAATCTGGCGCGTCAGCTATAACAGTACCGCACCCTTTTGTTAACTCGTCTATTAATTGACTATTTATTGAAATAAAAATGGAATAGAATGAAACGAAACGAATTTTAAAAAAAATCCTATTTAAAAATAATTCCGCAATCAAATCTACCAGAATGCACTTTTTTCTTCGTAAACAAGTCAGCCATTACATTTTTCGGTACTGGTACAGCTTTTAAACCAGAAAAAAACGATTTGGGGCAATACAGAAACTCGTAAAAATACTCAAACTTCTATTTCTCTCCTTCTCTCTATAGCCGTCTCTTTATCTTTCTAGCTTTCTCTTCCCTGGTCGCCACATTTCACCGCTACTTACTCATTTTGCCCTTTGCGAGCTGTTTCTTCCCCACCATTTCTCCTACGTTGCCCAGGGCAAAATATTACATATTTCTATAAAATTATCACCACTGTCTGCGCCTTCTATATAGGTACATATTTCCGCCTCGGTGTGCATAATATATGGGTACATATGTTCGCCTCGGTGTGCATACTATATAGCTACATATCTCCGCCCTGGTGTTCATACTAAATACGTACCTGTGTGCATACTATATACGTACCTATTGCTGCCACATTGCAGATACTATATAAGTACCTATTGCCGCCCCGGTCTGTATACTACATAAATACCTATGCAACTCCGGTATGCATACTACATAAGTACCTATCGCTGCCCCGGTGCAAATGCTAAATACGTACTTATCGCCGCCCCGGTGCGAATGCTAAATATGTACTTACCGCCGCCCCGGTGCGAATGCTAAATATGTACCTATTGCTGTTTTGGTGCATGCTATATACGTACTCATCGCCGCCCCTGAGCGTATGATAAATATATACCTATCACCGCCCTGGTGCGCATTCTATATACGTACTTATTGTCGCACCTGTGCACATGCTATATACGTTCCTATCGCCACCATATGCACTACTATAAACGTACCTATTTCCAACCCGGTGCACGTACTATATATATACCTATCGCCGCCCCAGTGCGCATACTATATTGTACTTATCGCCGCCTCTGTGTGCATACTATATACTTACCTATCTCTGCAAGGGTGCACATAATATATATGTAACTACCCCTCAAAATGTTTACCCTCCACCTCCACACAGCTCTCAAAATGTTTACTCTGCCACAAACCTAAGAAATATTATGAGTCAAAAAAAAAAAAAATTTGGTCCGACTCCCTAAAAAATTGGGCGCGACCCCTAAGATTTTCCCCGACCCCCCCCCCCCAATCTCTCCCACCAAATTTCTTTTACTCTGCCCCCAACCCTGAGAAATATTTTAATTAAAAAAAAAAATTGGGCCCGACCCCTAAAAAGTTCGGCCCGACCCCTAAAACTTTCCGAGACCCCCTAATCTCTCCAGCCCTCTAACTTTTTTCACTCTCCCACAACCCTGAGAAATATTTTAAGTTAAAAAAAAAAAAATTTGGCCCGACACCTAAAAAGTTCGGCCCACCCCCTAAAATTTTCCCCGACCCCTTAACTTCTTCGCCCCCCCCCCAATTTGTTTTTCGCTCTGCCCAACCCTGAGAAATATTTTAATTTCAAAAGAAAAAAAATAAATTTGGCCCCACCCCTAAAAAACTTGGCCCCACCCCTAAAATTTTCCCCGACCCACTAATCTCTCCAGCCCCCAACTTTTTTTCACTCTCCCACAACCCTGAGAAATATTTTAAGTTAAAAAAAACAAACAAAATAATTTGGCCCGACCTCTAAAATTTATCCCGACCCCCCTAATCTCTCCAGCCCCCCCAACTTTTTTTTCACTATCCCCCAACCCTAAGAAATATTTTAAGTTCGAAAAAAAAAAAAAAAAATTTGGGCCGACCCGTAAAAAATTTTGCCCGACCCCTATAATTTTCCACGACCCCCTAATCTCTCCAGCCCCCCCAACTCGTTTTTCACTCTCCCACAACCCTAAGAAATATTTTAAGTTCGAAAAAAAAAAAAAAAAATTTGGGCCGACCCGTAAAAAATTTTGCCCGACCCCTATAATTTTCCACGACCCCCTAATCTCTCCAGCCCCCCCAACTCGTTTTTCACTCTCCCACAACCCTAAGAAATATTTTAAGTTAAAAAAAAAAAAATTTGGCCCGACACCTAAAAAGTTCGGCCCAACCCCTAAAACTAACCTCCAATCCTCAATCTCCTCTCACCACTTTGACATGACTGACTACCTCCCACTCTATCGTAAAGACTCTGACAAACATATGCACGGGCTAGGAGTTTATGTTCGGAACACCCTCCCCCTGACTAGAGAACATAGGTTTGAATCAGATGACCACGACTACATGTGCTTTAGATTGACTTTACATCACAGCATCAGTCACTTATATTTCTTATACCGCTCCCCGTCGACCCAGGACTGTACTCTGCTAAACTCTGTCTCTGTAAGCATAGATAGAGCACTCTTAATTGACTCGAATGCCCACATACATGTATTTGGGGATTTTAATGCCCACCACCGTGACTGGTTGGGATTCTCCAGCCTTACTGACGCAGCCGGCAACTCTACGTATAATTTCTCCTTAGCTCACCCCCTCTCTCAGACTGTCGATTTCCGACCCGCATCCCCGATCGAATAGACCAACAAGCCTCACTTCTAGACTTTTTCTTGACCTCAATGCCCGAGGCTTGTGTGACGAAAGCTCATAGCCCACTCGGGAATTCTGATCACATTGTGCTAATGATACATATCACCCTAAGAAGTCGTCAAAAAGCTGATGAACCGTTGCTCAAAACAACAAGATACTACGAGCGGGCTGATTTTGAGTCAATCAGAGATCACATCAGTGACGCCCCATGGAGGGAAACCTTCTCACTCCCTGCCAATCAGTGTGCAAACGAATTAACTGAATGGGTCAAAGCAGGCATTGAAGCCTATGTCCCCATGCGAAAATTCTTTAGCAAGCCTCACTTTCCCCAATGGTTCACCTCGAAATGTGCAGCTGCCATTTCTGAGAGGCAACAAGCATTCCGTAAATTTGGCCTCCATAAGTCAGCTACTAATAGAAATAAATTCATAGAGTCAAGAAATAATTGCAAGGCCGTGATAGGTTAAGCAAAGAGAAGGTTTAATGAGTTAACAGAAAAACGCATCCAGTTACAGAAATTAGGTACTCGTGATTTCTGGAAAATCTACAATAGTGTAGTGAATAATGGTCAATCAACGATTCCCCAACTATCAAACCACAATGATGTCGCTTGCACGGCCACTGATAAGGCTGAACTACTTGCTCAGCGCTTCGCTTCTAACTTTACTTTGGACTCAGATAACCACCCCCTCCCCAAATTCCCATTGCGGACCGAAGCCACACTTGATAACCTGCCCATCATCCCATCCCAGGTTAGAGACATCATAAAAAACCTTGACACCTCCAAAGCTTGTGGGCCTGATCTTATACCCACAATAGTAATAAAGAAATGCTCTACTGAACTGGCCCCTGTTCTCTCTAAACTATACAATAAGTGTCAAGCTGAATCTTGCTTCCCCGATAGCTGGAAAATGGCCTCTGTGGTACCAGTCTACAAGAATTCTGGAAATAGAACCGATCCCCAGAACTATCGCCCAATCAGTCTGCTGCCGATCTTTGCTAAAATCTTTGAATCCTTAATCAATCTAGCGATAGTACGACACTTAGTTAATGCTAAACTTCTTTCTGACCGCCAGTATGGATTTAGACAAGCACGATCTACTGCAGACATTCTAACGGTCATCTCTGAACGCATGTATCATACACTCGACAAGGCAGGTGAAGCTAGGGCAGTAGCGCTTGATATATCCAAGGCCTTTGACAAGGTTTGGCATAAAGGGCTCCTCCTGAAAATACGATCATACGGTATTACTGGGCAATTACTTAATATAATTAGATCCTTCCTAGACAAAAGAAAAATCCAGGTTGTCCTCGATGGCCGTTCATCTAAGCAACATGACATAAATGCTGGTGTACCCCAGGGATCTATCATTGGACCCTTGTTGTTCCTGATCTATATAAACGATCTCCCTGATGGCATAGAGTCTGAGATTGGTTTATTTGCTGATGACACCACCCTTTACTCTCGCCATGTTGGCAAAACCGACGCAATCATATCCGATGCAATGGCTGAATCTTTAGAAAATGACCTCCAGGCTGTAGTGGATTGGGGTCATAAATGGTTGGTAACTTTTAATGCCGCAAAGACAAAACTCATTTCCTTCAATAACTACAAGGAACCTTTTCAAGCACCGATTGTCATGGTAAATAACACCCTACCTGAGAGTTCATCATTCAAACTCCTCGGCCTAACCTTCACAGGTAACATGAATTGGAACAAATACATTGAAGAAATTGCCAAGGCTGCCGCAAAGAAGGTTGGCTTCCTCTACCGTGCTAGTAAACTCCTCACACCTGACATTATCCTGTATCTCTACAAAGCCACCATCCGCCCATGCATGGATTATTGTTGTCACATCTGGGCTGGTGCATCATCTACTAGTCTCTCTCCCCTTGACAAGGTCCAAAAAGAATCGCCAACCTAATAGGTCCCTCACTGTCAGCCAAGCTCCAGCCTCTGTCCCATCGCCGCAATGTAGCATCCTTGGGCTTGTTTTACAAATACTTCAATGGATTATGCTCCGATGAATTGGCTACTCTGGTGCCCCCTCGACGTAAATTCACTAGACTAACTCGACAATCAACTAAATCTCATTCATTCACTGTGGAGATCCCCAGATGTCGGGGAGCCTTCTACTCAAATAGCTTCTTTTCTTCGTACTGCTGGCCTCTGGAACTCCCTCCCTGCCCCCTGTTTCCCCAACAGTACAGACATGCAGAAATAAACAGACACCTCGCTGCGTTGATCCCAATCTTGGTTGACCGTCCCCTACCTTCTCCCCTTTTCTTTTTCTCAGTAGCCCATTACGTCTACAGTGGCGGCCTGCCTTGTTTAGGGTGAACTATGTTAAAAAAAAAAATTCCCCGACCCCTTAATCTCTCCGCCCCCCCCCAATTTGTTTTTCGCTCTCCCCAACACTGAGAAATATTTTAAGTAAAAAAAAAAAAATAATAATTTGGCCGGACCCCCTAAAGAATTTGGCACCACCCCACAAAAAATGTTTACCCTCCACCCCAAAGCCCCCTTCAAAAAAATGTTTACGCTCCACCCCCACCTAGCCCTCAAAATGTTTACTCTACACTAAACCTAAGAAATAGTTTAAGACAAAAAAAATAAATTTGGTCCAACACCCTTAAAAATTGGGCGCGACCCCTAACATTTTCCCCGAACCTCCACAATCTCTCCAACCCTAACCCCCACCAAACTTTTTTAACTCTAACCCAAACATGAGAAATATATCAATTAAAAAAAAAATTTGCTTCGACCCCCTGAAAAGTTTTGCCTGACCCCTGAAAACTTCCCCGACCCCCAATCTCTCCAGCCCCGCTCCGACTTTTTTTACTCTCCCCAAACCCTGAGAAATATTTTAAGTTAAAAGAAAGACAAAAAATTTTGCCCGACCCCTAAAAGGTTTAGTCGGACCCCTAGAATTTCCCCTCCCCCTCCCCCATCTCTCTAACCCCACCATCCGTATTTTTTTTAACTCTCCCCCAACCCTGAGAAATACTTTAAGTTAACAGAAAAAAAAGAAAAAAATTTAGCCCGACCCCCTGCAATTTTTACCTAACCCCTGAAAATTTTCTCGCCCCCAATCTCTCCCGCCCCCCAAATTATTGTTTTACTCTCCTCAAACCTGAGAAATATTTAACGTTCAAAAAAAAAGAAAGAAAAAAATTTGGCCCGACCCCTAAAAAGTTTGGACCGACCCCTAAAATTTTCCCCGACCCTCTAATCTCTCCAGCCCCCCAACTTTTTTTTCACTCTCCCACAACCCTGATAAATATTTTAAGTTTAAAAAAAAAAAATTGGCCCGACCCCTAAAAAGTTCGGCCCGACACCTAAAATTTTCCCCGACACCTTAATCTCTCCAGCTCTCTCCCCAACTTTTTTTCACTCTGCCACAACCCTGAGAAGAATTTTAAGTTAAAAAAAAAGAAAAAAATTTGGCCAGACCCCTAAAATGTTCGGTCCGACCCTTAAAATTTTTCCCATCCCGCAATCTCTTCAGTCTCCCAACTCGTTTTTCACTCTCCCCCAACCCTGACAAGTATTTTAAGTTAAAAAGAAAAAGAAAAAGATTTGGCCTGACCCCCTAATCTCTTTAGCACCCCCTAACTTTTTTTTCACTCTGCCATAACCCTGAGAATTATTTTAAGTTCCAAAAAAAAAAAATCTTTCGCCGGACCCTTAAAAAGTTCGGCCCGAAACCTAAAATTATCCTCGACCCCCTAATCTCTCCAGCCCCCCAACTCGTTTTTAACTCTCCCCTAACCCTGACAAGTATTTTAAGTTAAAAAAAAAGAAAGAAAAAATTTGGGCCGACCCCTAAAAAGTTCGGCCCGGCCCTAAAATTTTCCCCGACCCCTCAATCCTTCCAGTACCTCCACCAACTTGTTTTTAACTCTCCCCCAACCTGAGTAATATTTTAAGTTCAAATAAAAAAAATTTTTTGCCCGACCCCTAAAAATTTTGGAGAAACCACTAAAATTTTCCCCGACCCCCTAAACTCTCCAGCATCCAAACTTTATTTTCACTCTCCCACAACCCTGAGAAATATTTTAAGTTAAAAAAAGAAAGAAAAAAATTTGGCCCGACCCCTAAAAAGTTCGGCCTGAACCCTAAAATTTTCCCTCCAATACCTCCCCCAACTTTTTTTTTTCACTACCCCCCAAACCTGAGAAGTATTTTAAGTTCAAAAAAAAGAAAGAAAAAAATTTGGCCCGACCCCTTAAAAGTTCGAATCGACCCCTAAAATTTTCCCTAAACCACCTTATCTTTTCAGCCCCACTAACTTTTTTTTACCTCTCCCACAAATCTGAGTAATATTTTAAGTTAAAAAAAAGAAAATATTTGGCCCAACACCTAAAAAATTTTGCCCGACCCCTAAAATTTTCCCTGACCCCCTAATCTCTCCAGTCCGACTTTTTTTTCACTCTCCCCAACCCGGAGAAGAATTTTAAATAAAAAAAAAAGAAAAAAATTTGGCCTGACCCCTAAAATGTTCGGCACGACCCCTAAAATTTTTCCCATCCCGTAATCTCTTCAGTCCCCACACTCGTTTTTCACTCTCCCCCAACCCTGACAAGTATTTTAAGTTAAAAAAAAGAAAAAAATTTGGCCTGACCCCCTAATCTCTCCAGCACGCCTAACTTTTTTTTCACTCTGCCACAACCCTGAGAATTATTTTAAGTTAAAAAAAAAATTTTTTTTGACTGGCCCCTAAAAAGTTCGGCCCGAAACCTAAAATTGTCCCCGACCTCCTAATCTCTCCAGCCCTCCAATTTTTTATTTCACTCTCCCACAACCCTGATCAATATTTTAAGTTCTTTCCAAAAAAGCAATTTTGCCTGATCCCTAAAAAATTTGGCCCGAACCCTAAGATCTTCCCCGACCCCCTAATCTCTCCAGCCCCCCTAACTTTTTTCACGCTTCCACAACCTAGAGATATATTTTAAGTTAAAAAAATGAAATTGGCCCGACCCCTAAAAAGGTCGGCCCAACACCTAAAATTTCACCCGACCCCTTAATATCTCCAGCTTACTCCCAAACTTTTTTTTAACTCTGCCACAACCCTAACAAATATTTTAAGTTAAAAAAAAATAATAAAAACATTTTGCACGACACCTAAAAGATGTGGTCCGACCCCTAAAATTTTCCCAAACCACCTTATCCCTTCAGCCCCTCCAACTTTTTTTTACCCCCCAAAACCATGAGAAATATTTTAAGTTAAAAAAAAAGAGAAAAATAATTTGGCCCAACCCCTAAAAAATTTTGCCCGACCCCTAAAATTTTCCCTGACCCCTAATCTCTCCTGTCTGACTTTTTTTTTCACTCTCCCCAACCCTGAGAAGAATTTTAAGTTAAAAAAAAAGAAAAAAATTTGGCCTGACCCCTAAAATGTTCGGCCCGACCCCTAAAATTTTTCCCATCTTGTAATCTCTTCAGTCCCTACACTCTCCAGCACCCCTTACTTTTTTTTCACTCTGCCACAACCCTGAGAATTATTTTAAGTTCAAAAAAATTTTTTTTTTGACTGACCCCTAAAAAGTTCGGCCCGAAACCTAAAATTTTCCTTGACCCCCTAATCTCTTCAGCCCCCAACTCGTTTTTCACTCTCTCCAACCCTAAGAAATATTTTAAGTTAAAAAAAAAGTAAGAAAAAATTTGGGCCGACCCCTTAAAAGTTCGGCCCGGCCCCTAAAATTTTCCCCGACCCCTCAATCTCTCAAGTACCTCCCCCAACTTGTTTTTCACTCTCCCCCAACCTGAGAAATATTTTAAGTTCAAATAATAAAAAAAAAATTTTGCCCGACCCCTAAAAAATTTGGGGCGACCCCTAAAATTTTCCCCGACCCCATAAACTCTCCAGCACCCCTAACTTTTTTTCACTCTCCCCCAACCCTGAGAAGTATTTTAAGTTAAAAAAAAAGAAAGAAAAAAAATTAAGCCCGACCCCTTAAAAGTTCGAACCGACCCCTAAAATTTTCCCTCACCCACCTTATCTCTTCAGCTCCTCCAACTTTTTTTTACCTCTCTCACAACCCTGAGTAATATTTTAAGTTAAAAAAGAAAATATTTGGCCCAACACCTAAAAAATTTTGCCCGACCCCTAAAATTTTCCCTGACCCTCTAAATTCTCCAGCCCCGACTTTTTTCTCTCTCCCCCACTACTGACAAAAATTTTAAGTTAAAATAAAAGAAAAAAAATTGGCCTGACCCTTAAATGTTCGGCCCGACCCTTAAAATTTTTCCCATCCCGCAATCTCTTCTGTCCCTCAACTCGTTTTTCACTCTCCCCACACCCTGACAAGTATTTTAAGTTCAAAAAAGAAAGAAAAAAATTGGCCTGACCCTCTAATCTCTCTAGCACCCCCTAACTTTTTTTTCACTCTGCCACAACCCTGAGAATTATTTAAAGTTAAACCACAAAAAAATTTTTTGCCGGACCCCTAAAAAGTTCGGCCCGAAACCTAAAATTTACCTCGGCCCCCTTATCTCTCCAGCCCCCAACTCTCCCCTGACCCTAAAGAATTATTTTAAATTAAAAAAAAGAAAGAAAAAATTTGGGCCGACCCCTAAAAAGTTCGGCCCGGCCACTAAAATTTTCCCCGATCCCTCAATCTCTCCAGTACCTCCCCCAACTTGTTTTTCACTCTCCCCCAACCTGTGAAATATTTTAAATTCAAATAAAAAAAATTTTTTGCCCGACCCCTAAAAATTTTGGGGCGACCGCTAAAATTTTCCCCGACCCCATAAACTCTCCAGCCCCCCAACTTAATTTTCACTCTCCCACAACCATGAGAAATATTTTAAGTTAAAAAAAAAAAGAAAAAAATTTGGCCCGACCCCTTAAAAGTTCGGCACGACCCCTAAATTTTTCCTTCCAGTACCTCCCCCAACTTGTTTTTTTTCACTCTCCCCCAACCCTTAGATATATTTTAAGTTCAAAAAAAAAGAAAGAAAAAAATTTGGCCCGACCGCTCAAAAGTTCGAACCGACCCCTAAAATATTCCCTCAACCACCTTATCTCTTCAGCCCCTCCAACCTTTTATTACCTCTCCCACAACCCTGAGTAATATTTTAAGTTAAAAAAAAGAATAAAACCTGGCTAAACCCCTAAAAAATTTTGCTTAACCCCTAAAATTTTCCCTGAGGTCCTAAATTCTCCAGCCTCGACATTTTTCACTCTCCCCCAACTCTTAGAAGAATTTTAAGTAAAAAAAAAAGAAAAAGATTTGGCCAGACCCCTAAAATGTTCGGCCCGACCCTAAAATTTTGCCCATCCCGCAATCTCTTCAGTCCCCCAACTCGTTTTTCACTTTCCCCCAACCCTGACAAGTATTTTAAGTTAAAAAAAATAAAAAAAAATTGGCCTGACCCCCTAATCTCTCCAGCACTCCCTAACTTTTTTTCACTCTCCCACAAGCCTGTGAAATATTTTAAGTTAAATAAAACAGAAAAAAATTTGGACCGACCCCTAAAAAGTTTGTCCCGACCCCTAAAATTTTCCCCGACCTTCTAATCTCTCGAGCTCTCTCCTCAACTTTTTTTTCAATCTCCTACAACCCTGAGAAGTATTTAAGTTCAAAAAAAAAAAAATTGGGGCCGACTCCTTAAATGTTACCCGACCCCTTAATCTCTCCAGCTCTCCCCCCAGCTTTTTTTTAACTCTGCCGCAACCCTGAGAAATATTTGAAGTTAAAAAAAAATAATAAAATATTTTTACCCGACACCTTAAAAATGTGGTCCGAACCCTAAAATTTTCCCCAACCACCTTATCTCTTTAGCCCCTCCAACTTTTTTACCTCTCCCACAACCCTGAGAAATATTTTAAGTTAAAAAAATTTGGCCCGACCCCTAAAAAATTCAACCCGACCTCTAAAATATTTCCCAACCCCCTAATCTATTCAGCCCCAACTTTGTTTTCACTCTCTCACATCCCTGAGAAATATTTTAAGTTAATAAAAAAAAAATTTGGCCCGACCTCTAAAAAGTTCAGCCCGAAACCTACAATTGTGCCCAACCCCCTAATCTCTCCAGCCCTCCAACTTTTTTTCACTCTCCCAGAACCCTGATCAATATTTTAAGTTCCCCCCAAAAAGCAATTTTGCCTTATCCCTAATAAATTGGTCCCGACCCTTAAGATCTTCCCCGACCCCCTAATCTCTTCAGCCCACCTATCTTTTTTCACGCTCCCACAACCTAGAGAAATATTTTAAGTTAAAAAAATAAATTTGGCCCGACCCCTAAAAAGTTCGGCCCAACACCCAAAATTTCACCCGACCCGTTAATCTCTCCAGCTTACTCCCCAACTTTTTTTCACTCTGCCACAACCCTGAGAAATATTTTAAGTTAAACAAAAAATAATAAAAACATTTAGCCCGAAACCTAAAAGATGTGGTCCGACCCCTAAAATTTTCCCCAACCACTTTATCTGTTCAGCCCCTCCAACTTTTTTTACCTCTCCCAAAACCATTAGAAATATTTTAAGTTAAAAAAAAGAGAAAAATAATTTTGCTCAACTTCTAAAAATTTGGACCGACCCCTAAAATTTTCCCTGACCCCCTAATCTCTCAAACCTCAACTTTTTTTTCACTCTCCCCAACCCTTAGAAGTATTTTAAGTTCAAAAAAAAAGAAAGAAAAAAATTTGTCCCGACCCCATAAAAGTTCGAACCGACCCCTAAAATCTTCCCTCAACCACCTTATCTCTTCAGCCCCTCCAACTTGTTTTACCTCTCCCACAACCCTTAGTAATATTTTAAGTAAAAAAAAGAAAAAAATTTGGCTCAACCCCTAAAAAAATTTTGCCCGACCCCTAAAATTTTCCGTGAGCCCCCTAAATTCTTCAGCCCCGACTTGTTTTCACTCTCCCCCAACCCTGAGAGTAATTTTAAGTTCAAAAAAAGAAAAAAATTTGGCCTGACCTCTAAAATGTTCGGTCCGACCCATAAAATTTTGCCCATCCCGCAATCTCTTCAGTCCCCCTACTCATTTTTCACTCTCCGCCTGCCCTGACAAGTATTTTAAGTTAAAAAAAAGAAAAAAATGTTGCCTGACCCCCTAATCTCTCCAGCACTTCCTAACTTTTTTCACTCTGCCACAACCCTGAGAATTATTTTAAGTTAAAAAAAAAAAATTTTGCCGGACCCCTAAAAAGTTCGGGCCGAAACTTAAAATTTTCCCCGACCCCCTAATCTCTCCAGCCCTCCCCTTAAAACTTTTTTCACTCTCCCACAAGCCTGTGAATTATTTTAAGTTAAAAAAAAACAGAAAAAAAAATAATAAAAACATTTTGCCCGACACCTAAAAAACGTGATCCGACCCCTAAAATTTCCCCCAACCACCTTATCTCTTCAGCCCCTCCAACTTTTTTTACCTCTCCCAAAACCATGAGAAATATTTTAAGTTAAAAAAAGAGAAAAATAATTTGGTCCAACACATAAAAAATTTCGCCCGACCCCTAAAATTTTCCCTAAACCCCTAATGTCTCAAGCCCCAACTTTTTTTGACTCTCCCCAACCCTTAGAAGAATTTTAAGTTAAAATAAAAGAAAAAATTGGCCTTACCCCTAAGAAGTTCGGCCTTACCCCTTAAATTTTTGCCACCCCGCAATCTCTTTAGCCCCACCAACTCGTTTTTCACTCTTTCCCAACCCTGAGAAATATTTTTAGTTAAAAAAAAAGTTTGGCCCGACCCCTAAAATTTTCCACGACCCACTAATCTCTCAAGCCCCAACTTTTTTTCACTCTCTCCTAACCCTGAGAAGAACTTTAAGTTAAAATAAAAGAAAAAATTGGCATGACCCCTAAAAAGTTATGCCCGACCCCTAAAATATTCTCTGACACCTGAATCACTTCAGCCCCCAACTTTTTTAACTCTCCCACAACCCTGAGAAATATTTTAAGTTAAAAAAAAAAAAAATTTTGCCCGACCCCTAAAAGATTCAACCCGACCCCTAAAATTTTCCCCGACTCCTCAATCTCTTCAGCGCCTCCTCTACTCGTTTTTTCACTCTCCTCAACCCTGAGAAATAGTTCAAAAAGTAAATTAATAAAACATTATGCCCGATCCATAAAAAATTTGACCCGACCCCTAAAATTTTTACCGACCCCCTAATCTCTACAGCCCCCCACAATTTTTTTTACTCTCTCACAACCCTGAGTAATATTTTAAGTTAAAAAATACATTTTTGCCCCACGCCTTAAAAGTTTGGCCCAACCTCTAAAATTTTCCCCGATCCCCTAATTTCTCCAGCCCCCCAACTTTTTTTTCACTCTCCCAAAACTCTGAGAAATATTTTAAGTTAAAAAATAGAACAAAATTTTGCCCGACCCCTAAAAAGTTCGGTCCGACCCCTAACATTTTCCCCGACCCCTCAATCTCTCCAGCCTCCCAACTCGTTTTTCACTCTCCCCCAACCCTAAGAAATATTTTAAGTTAAAAAAAAAGAAAAAATTTGGGCCGACCCCTAAAAAGTTCGGCCCGGCCCCTAAAATTATCCCTGACCCTTCAATCTCTCCAGTACCTCACCCAACTTGTTTTTTACTCTCCTCCAACCTGAGAAACATTTTAAGTTCAAATAAAAAAAACAAATTTTGCCCGACCCCTAAAAAATTTTGGGCGACCCCTAAAATTTTTGCCAACCACCTAAACTCTCCAGCCCCAACTTTATTTTCACTCTCCCACAACCCTGAGATATATTTTAAGTTAAAAAAAGTAAGAAAAAAATTTGGCCCGACTCCTAAAAAGTTCGGCCCGAACCCTAAAATTTTCCCTACAGTACCTCCCCCAACTTGTTTTTTTTTCACTCTCTCCCAAACCTGAGAAGTATTTTAAGTTCAAAAAAAAGAAAGAAAAAAATTTGGCCCGACCCCTCAAAAGTTCGAACCGACCCCTAAAATTTTCCCTCAACCACCTTATCTCTTCACCCCCTCCAACTTTTTTTACCTCTCCCACAACCCTGATAAATATTTAAAGTTAAAAGAAAAGAAAAACATTTTGCCGCCCACCTTAAAAAATTTTGCCCGACTCCTAAAATTTTCCCTGACTCTCTTATCTCTCCAGCCCCGATTTTTTTTCACTCTACCCCAACCCTAAGAAGAATTTTAAGTTAAAAAAAAAGAAAAAAATTTGGCCTGACCCCTAAAATGTTCGGCTCGACCCTTAAAATTTTTCCCATCCCGAAATCTTTTCAGTTCCCCAACTCGTTTTTCACTCTCCCCCAACCCTGACAAGTATTTTAAGTTAAAAAAAAAGAAAAAAATTTGGCCTGACCCCCTAATCTCTCCAGCACCCCCTAACTTTTTTTTCACTCTGCCACAACCCTGAGAAATATATTAAGTTCAAATAAAAAAAACAAATTTTGTCCGACCCCTAAAAAATTTGGGGCGAACCCTAAAATTTTCCCGCCAGTACCTCCTCCAATTCGTTTGTTTTCACTCTCCCCCAACCCTGAGAAGTATTTAAGTTAAAAAAAAAGAAAGTAAAAAATTTGGCCCGACCCCATGAAAGTTCGAACCGCCCCTAAAGATTTTCCCTCAACCACCTTATCTCTTCAGCCCCTCCAAATTTTTTTTACCTCTCCCACAACCCTATATAATATTTTAAGTTAAAAAAAAGAAAAAAATTTGGCTCAACCCCTAAAAAATTTTGCCCGACCCCTAAAATTTTCCCTGACTACCTAAATTCTCCAGCCCTGACTTTTTTTCACTCTCCCCAAACCCTGAGAAGACTTTTAAGTTCAAAAAAAGAAGAAAATTTGGCCTGACCCATAAAATGTTCGGCCCGACCCTTAAAATTGTTCCCATCCCGCAATCTTTTCAGTCCCCCAACTCGTTTTTCACTCTCCCCCAACCCTGACAAGTATTTTAAGTTCAAAGAAAAAAGAAAAAAATTTGGCCTGACCCCCTAATCTCTCCAGCACCCCCTAACTTTTTTTCACTCTGCCACAACCCTGAGAATTCAAAAAAAAAAATTTGCCGGACCCCTAAAAAGTTCGGCCCGAAACTTAAAATTTTCCCCGACTCCCTAATCTCTCCAGCCCTCCCCATAAAACTTTTTTTCACTCTCCCACAAGCTTGTGAAATATTTTAAGTTAAATAAAACAGAAAAAAATTTGGCCCGACCCCTAAAAAGTTTGTCCCGACCCCTAAAATTTTCCCCGACCCCCTAATCTCTCCAGCTCTCTCCCCAACTTTTTTTTCAATCTCCCACAACCCTGAGAAGTATTTAAGTAAAAAAAAAAAAAAATTTGGCCCGACTCCTAAAAAGTTCGGCCTGACACCTAAAATTTTTCCCGACCCCTTAATCTCTCCAGCTCTCTCCCCAGCTTTTTTTTAACTCTGCCACAACCCTGAGAAATATTTGAAGTTAAAAAACAATAATAAAACAATTTTCCCCAACCACCTTATCTCTTTAGCCCCTCCAACTTTTTTACCTCCCCCACAACCCTGAGAAATATTTTTAGTAAAAAAAAATTTGGCCCGACCCCTAAAAAATTCAACTCGACCTCTAAAATATTTCCCGACCCCCTTATATCTCCAGCCCCCAACTTTGTTTTAACTCGCTCACATCCCTGAGAAATATTTTAAGTTAAAAAAAAAATTTGGCCCGACCCCTAAAAATTGGCCCGACACCTAAAAAGTTCAGCTCGAAACCTAAAATTGTCCCCGACCCCCTAATCTCTCCAGCCCCCCCCCAACTTTTTTTCACTCTCCCACAACCCTGATCAGTATTTTATGTTCCCCCCAAAAAGCAATTTTGCCTGATCCCTAAAAAATTGAGGCCGACCCCTAAGATCTTCCCCGACCCCCTAATCTCTCCATCAGTCCCTAACTTTTTTTCACTCTACCACTAAGAAAGATTTTAAGTTAAAAAAAAAAGAAAGAAAAAATTTGGGCCGACCCCTAAAAAGTTCTGCACGGCTCATAAAATTTTCCCCGACCCCTCAATCTCTCAAGTACCTCCCCCAACTTGTTTTTCACTCTCCCTAAACCTAAGAAATATTTTAAGTTCAAATAAAAAACAAATTTTGCCCGACACTTAAAAAATTTGTGGCGACCCCTAAAATTTTCCCCGACCCCCTAAACTCTCTAGCCACCCAAATTTATTTTCACTGTCCCACAACCCTGAGAAATATTTTAAGTTAAAAAAAAGAAAAAAAAATTTGTCCTGACCACTAAAAAGTTCGGCCGGACCCTGAAATTTTCTCTCCAGTACCTCCTCCAACTTGTTTTTTTTCACTCTCCCCCAACCCGGAGAATTATTTTAAGTTCAAAGAAAAGAAAGAAAAAAACTTGGCCCGACCCCTTAAAAGTTCGAACCGACCCCTAAAATTTTCCCTCAACCACCTTATTTCTTCAGCCTCTCCAACTTTTTTTTTACCTCTCCCACAACCCTGAGTAATATTTTAGTTAAAAAAAAAGAAAAAAATTTGGCCGAACCCCTAAAAAATTTTGCCCGACCCCAAAAATTTGCCCTTACCCCCTAAAATCTCCAGCCCCGACTTTTTTCACTCTCCCCCAACCCTGAGAAGTATTTCAAGTTAAAAAAAAAAAAAAATTTGGCCTGACCCCTCAAAATGTTCGGCCGACCCATACAATTTTGCTCATCCCGCAATCTCTTCAGTCCCCCAACTCGTTTTTCACTCTCCCCCAACCCTGACAAGTATTTTAAGTTAAAAACAAAAGAAAGAAAAAATTTGGCCTGACCCCCTAATCTCTCCAGCACCCCCTAACTTTTCTTTTACTCTGCCACAACTTTGAGAATTATTTTAATTAAAAAAAATTTTTTTTGCCGAACCCCTAAAAAGCTCGGGCCGAACCTTAAAATTTTCCCCGACCCCCTAATCTCTCCAGCCCTCCCATTAAAACTTTTTTTTCACTCTCCCACAAGCCTGTGAAATATTTTAAGTTTAAAAAAAACAGAAAAAAATTTGGGCCGGCCCGTAAAAAGTTTGGCCCGACCCCTAAAATTTTCCCCGACCCCTTAATCTCTCCAGCTCTCTCCCCAACTTTTTTTTCAATCTCCTACAACCCTGAGAAATATTTAAAGTTCAAAAAAAAAATTTTAGCCCGACTCCTAAAAAGTATGGCCTGACACCTCAAATTTTACCCGACCCCTTAATCTCTCCAGCTCTCTCCCCAGCTTTTTTAAACTCTCCCACAACCTTGAGAAATATTTTAAGTTAAAAAAAAAATTTGGCCCGACCCCTAAAAAATTCAACCCGACCTCTAAAATATTTCCCGACCCCCTAATCTCTCTAGCCCCCAACTTTGTTTTCACTCTCTCACATCCCTGAGAAATATTTTATGTTCAAAAATAAAAAATTTGGCCCGACCCCTAAAAAGTTCAGCCCGAAACCTAAAATTGTCCCCGACCTCCTAATCTCTCCAGCCCCCCAACTTTTTTTCACTCTCCCACAACCCTGATCAATATTTTAAGTTCCCCCCAAAAAAGCAATTTTGCCTGATCCCTAAAAAATTGGGGCCGACCCCTCAGATCTTCCCCGACCCCCTAATCTCTCAAGCCCCCCTAACTTTTTTCACGCCTTCACAACCTAGAGAAATATTTTAAGTTAAAAAATTAATTTGGCCCTACTCCTACAAAGTTCGGCCAAACACCTAAAATTTCACCCGACCCCTTAATCTCTCCAGCTAACTCCCCAACTTTTTTTCACTCTGCCACAACCCTGAGAAATATTTTAAGTTAAAAAAAAATAATAAAAACATTTTGCCCGACGCCTAAAAAATGTGGTCCGACCCCTAAAATTTCCCCAACCCCCTTATCTCTTCACCCCCTCCAACTTTTTTTTACCTCTTCCAAAACCATGAGAAATATTTTAAGTTAAAAAAAAGAAAAATAATTTGGCCCAACCCCTAAAAAATTTGGCCCGACCCCTAAAATTTTCCCTGACCCACTAATCTCTCAAGCCCCAACTTTTTTTTCACTCTCCCTAACCCTGAGTAGAATTTTAAGTTCAAATAAAAGAAAAAAAATTGGCCTGACCCCTAAAAAGTTCAGCCTTGACCCCTTAAATTTTGCCCACCACGCAATCTCTTCAGCGCCTCCCCTACTCGTTTTTCACTCTCCTCAACCATGAGAAATAGTTCAAAAAGAAAATTAATAAAAAATTATGCCCGATCCCTAAAAAATTATGCCCGACCCCTACAATTTTCACCGACCCCCTAATTTCTACAGCCCCCCCAACTTTTTTTTTACTCTCCCACAACCCTGAGTAACATTTTAAGTTAAAAAATAAATTTTTGCCTAACCCCTAAAAAGTTCGGCCCGACCTCTAAAATTTTCCCCGATCTCCTTATTTCTCCAGCCCCCCAACTTTAATTTAAGTCTCCCAAAACTCTGAAAAATATTTTAAGTTAAAAAAAAGAACAAAATTTTGCCCGACCCCTAAAAAGTTCGGCCCGACCCTCTAAAATTTTCCCCGATTCCTCAATCTCTCCAGCCACCCAACTCGTTTTTCACTCTCCCCTAACCCTAAGAAATATTTTAAGTTAAAAAAAAAGAACATAATTTGGCCCGACCCATAAAAAGTTCGGCCCGAACCCTAAAATTTTCCCTCCAGTACCTCTCCCAACTTGTTTTTTTCACTCTCCCCCAACCCTGAGAAGTATTTTAAAGTAAAAAAAAAGAAAAAAATTTGGCCCAACCCCTTAAAAGTTCGAACCGACCCCTAAAATTTTCCCTCAACCACCTTATATCTTCAGCCCCTCCAACTTTTTTTTTTACCTCCCCCACAACCCTGAGTAATATTTTAAGTTAAAAAAAAAGGAAAAAATTTGGCCCAACCCTTAAAAAATTTTGCCCGACACCTTAAAATTTTCCCTGACTCCCTAATCTCTCCAGCCCCGATTTTTTTTCACTCTCCCCCAACCCTGAGAAGAATTTTAAGTAAAAAAAAGGAAAAAATTTGGCCTGACCCCTAAAATGTTCGGCCCGACCCTTAAAATTTTGCCCATCCTGAAATCTCTTTGGTCCCCCCAACTCGTTTTCACTCTCCCCCAACTCTGACAAGTTTTTTAAGTTAAAAAAAAAGAAAAAAAATTGGCCTAATCTCTCCAGCACCCCCTAACTTTTTTTTCACTCTGCCACAACCCTGAGAATTATTTTAATTTCAAAAAAAAATTTTTTTTGCCGGACCCCTAAAAAGTTCGCCCCGAAACTTAAAATTTTCCCTGACCCTCTAATCTCTCCAGCTCTCTCCACAACTTTTTTTCACCTTGCCAAAACCCTGAGAAATATTTTAAGTTAAAAAAAATAATAAAAATATTTTGCCCGACACCTAAAAAATGTGTTCCGACCCCTAAAATTTTCCCCAACCACCTTATCTCTTTAGCCCCTCCAACTTTTTTTTTACCTCTCCTACAACCCTGTGAAATATTTCAAGTAAAAAAAAAAAATTTGGCCCGACCCCTAAAAAATTCAACCCGACCTCTAAAATATTTCCCGACCCCCTAGTCTCTCCAGGCCCCCCAACTTTGTTTTCACTCTTTCACATCCCTGAGAAATATTTAAATTAAAAAAAAAAAATGCGCCCGACCCCTAAAAAGTTCGGCCTGACCCCTAAAATTTTCCCCGACCCCTCAATCTCTCCAGACCCCCCAACTTTTTTTCACTCTCTCACAACCCTGATCAATATTTTCAGTTCCCCCCAAAAAAGCAATTTTGCCTGATCCCTACAAAATTAGGCCCGACCCGTAAGATCTTCCCAGACCCCCTAATCTTTCCAGCCCCCCTAACTTTTTTCACGCTCACACAACGAAGAGAAATATTTTAAGTTAAAAAAATAACTTTGGCACGACCCCTAAAAAGTTCGGCTCAACACCTAAAGTTTCACCCGACCCCTTAATCTCTCCAGCTAACTCCCCAACTTTTTTTTCACTCTGCCACAACCCTGAGAAATATTTTAATTTAAATCAAAATAATAAATTTTTTTTGCCCGACACCTAAAAAATGTGGTCCGACCCCTACAATTTTCCCCAACCACTTTATCTCTTTAGCCCCTCCAACTTTTTTTTACCTCTCTCACAACCCTGAGAAATAGTTTAAGTTAAGAAATAAAATAAAAATTTGGCCCGACCCCTAAAAAATTCACCACGACCTCTAAAATATTTCCCGACCCCCTAATCTCTCCAGCCCCCAACTTTGTTTTCACTCTCCCACAACCCTGAGAAATATTTTAAGCTCAAAAAAAAAATTTGGCCGGACCCCTAAAAAACTCAACCAGACCTCTAAAATATTTCCCGACACCCTAATCTCTCCAGGCCCCCAACTTTTTTTCACTCTCCCACAACATTGAGAAATATTTAAAGTTAAAAAAAAAAAATTGCGCCCGACCCCTGAAAAGATCGGCCCGACCCCTAAAATTTTCCCCGACCCCTCAATCTCTCCAGCCCCCTCCCAACTTGTTTTTCATTCTCCCCCAAACCTAAGAAATATTTTAAGTTCAAAAAAAAGAAAGAAAAAAATTTGGACCGACCCCTAAAAAGATCGGCCTGACCCCTAAAATTTTCCCCGACCCCTCAATCTCTCCAGTACATCCCCAACTTGTTTTTCACTCTCCCCCAACATGAGAAATATGTTAAGTTAAAAAAAGTATTTGGGGCGACCTTATAAATTTTCCCTGACCCCCTAAACTCTCCAGCCCCCAACTTTATTTTTACTCTCCCACAACACTGAGAAATATTTTAAGTTAAAAAAAAAACGAAAAAAATTTGGTCCGACCCCTAAAAAGTTCGGCCCGAACCCTAAGATTTTCCCTCGAGTACCTCCCGTAACTTATTTGTTTTCACTCTCCCCAACCCTGAGAAGTATTTAAAGTTCAAAAAATAAATAAAGAAAAAAGTTCGGCCCGACCACTAAAATTTTCCCCGACCCTTCAATCTCTCCAGTACCTCCCCCAACTTGTTTTCACTCTCCCCCAACCCTGACAAGTATTTTAAGTTAAAAAAAGAAAAAAATTTGCCTGACCCCTAAACAATTTTGCCACCAAAAATTTTACCCGACCCCTAAAATTTACCCTGATCCCCTTATCTCTCCAGCCCTCCCAACGTTTTTTTCACTTTCCCACAACCCTGAGAAATATTTTAAGTAAAAAAAAAAAGAACAAAATTTGGCCCGACCCCTTTAAAGTTCGGCCCGACACCTAAAATTTTTCTCCGATCCACTAATCTCTCCAGCCCCCCCAACTTTTTTCACTCTCCCACAACCCTGAGAAATATTTTAAGTTTAAAAAAAAAGAAAAAAATTTCGGCCCGACCACTAAAATTATTTCCGACCCCTCAATCTTTCCAGCTAGATCGTTTTTCACTCTCCCCCAACCCGTAGAAAGATTTTAAGTTCAAAAAAAGAAAAAAATTTTGCCTGACCCCAAAACTGTTCGGCCCGACCCTTCAAATTTTGCCCATCCCGCAATCTCTTCAGCCCCCCAACGTCAAAAAGAATGAATAGCAGTGGGTAAAAAAACGTACAAAGTCATAAAGGATGAATGGCAGTTGCTAAAAAAGAGTACAACGTCATAAAAGATGAATGGCAGTTGCCTAAAAAATCACAACGTCATAAAGTATGAATGTCAGTTGCCGAAAAACAGTACGACGTCATTAAAGATGAATGGCCGTTGCCAAAATACAGTACAACGTCATAGATGATTTAAAGTAATTAAGGATGAATGGCCGTTGCCAAAATACAGTACAACGTCATAAAGGATGAATTAAAGTTGCCCAAAAAAAGGACAACGTGATAAAATATCAATGACAGTTGTCAAAAAAAAGTACGACGTAATAAACGATAAATGGCAGTTGCCAAAATACAGTACAACGTCACAAAGGATAAATGGCAGTTGCCAGAAAACAGTAAAGCATCATAAAGGATGAATGGCAGTTGCCAAAAAACAGTACGACGTCACAAAGTGAGGAATGGCAGTTGCCAAAAATAAGTACGACGTGATAAACGATTAATGGCATTTCCTAAAAAACGTACAACTTCATAAGAAATGAATAACAGTTGCCATAAAACGTACAACGTCATAAAGGATGGATGGCAGTTGCCAAATAACAGTACAACGTCATAAAGGATGAATGGCAGTTGCCAAAAAACGTACAACTTAATAAGGAATTAATAACAGTTGCCAAAAAACGTACAACGTCATAAAGGATGAATGGCAGTTGCCAAAAAAAAGTACGACGTCATAAAAGATGAATGGCAGTTGCCAAAAAAGAACAACGTCATAAAGGATGAATGGCAGTTGCTAAACAACAGTACGAGGTCATAAAGAATGAATGGCAGTCGCCAAAAAACAGTACGACGTCATAAAGGATGAATAGCAGTTGCCAAACAACAGTACGACGTCATAAAGGATGAATAGCAGTTGCCAAAAACGTACAACGTCATAAAGGATGGATGGCAGTTGCCAAATAACAGTACAATGTCATACAGGATGAATGGCAGTTGCTAAAAAACAGTACGACGTCTAAAATGAAGAATGACAGTTGCCCAAACACAGTACGACGTCATAAAAGATTAATGGCAGTTGCCATAAAATAGTACAACGTGATAAAAGAATGAATGGCAGTTTCCAAAAAAACGTTCCAACGTAATAAAAGATGAATGGCAGTTGCCAAAAAAGAGTACGACGTCATAAAAGAATGAATGGCAGTTACCAAAAAAAGTACAACATCATGAACGTAATGGCAGTTGCCAAAAACAGTACGACGTAATAAAGGATGAATGGCAGTTGCCAAAAAACAGTACGTCGTCATAAAAGAATGAATGGCAGTTTCCAAAAAACGTACAACGTTATAACGGATGAATAGCAGTTGCCAAAAAAACGTACAACTTCATAAGAAGTTGACAAAAGACGTACAACATCATAAAGGATGGATGGCAGTTGCCAAAAAACAGTACAACGTTACAAAGGATGAATGGCAGTTGCTAAAAAACAGTTCGACGTCATAAAGGATGAATGGCAGTTTCCATAAAATAGTACAACGTAATAAAGGATGAATAGCAGTTTTAAAAACAGTCACAACGTCATAAAGGATGAATGGCAGTTTCCAACAAACAGTACGACGTTATAAAGGATGAATGGCAGTTGCCAAAAACAGTACGACGTCATAAAGGATGAATAGCAAGTGCCAAAAACAGTACGACGTCATAAAGGATGAATGGCAGTTGCCAAAAACAGTACGACGTCATAAAGGATGAATGGCAGTTGCCAAAAACAGTACGACGTCATAAAGGATGAATGGCCGGTGCCAAATAAAGTACGCCGTCATAAAGGATGAATGGCAGTTGCCAAAAACAGTACGACATGGCAGTTGCCAAAAACAGTACGACGTCGTAAAGGATGAATGGCAGTTGCCAAAAAAGTACGACGTCATAAAGGTTGAATGGCAATTGCAAAAAACAGTACGACGTCATAAAGCATGAATGGCAGTTGCCAAAAACAGTACGACGTCATAAAGGATGAATGGCAGTTGCCAAAAACAGTACGACGTCATAAACGATGAATGGCAGTTGCCAAAAACAGTACGACGTCATAAAGGAGGAAATGCAGGTACCAAAAACAGTACGACGTCATAAAGGATGAATGGCAGTTGCCAAAAACAGTACGACGTCATAAAGGAGGAAATGCAGGTACCAAAAACAGTACGACGTCATAAAGGATGAATGGCAGTTGCCAAAAACAGTACGATGTCATAAAGGATGAATAGCAGATGCCAAAAACAGTACGACGTCATAAAGGATGAATGGCAGTTGCCAAAAACAGTACGACGTCATAAAGGATAAATGGCAGTTGCCAAAAACAGTACGACGTCATAAAGGATGAATGGCAGTTGCCAAAAACAGTACGACGTCATACAGGATTAAGGGCAGTTGCCAAAAACAGTACGACGTCATAAATGGCGAATGGCAGGGGCCAAAAACAGTACGACGTCATAAAGGATGAATGGCAGTTGCCAAAAACAGTACGACGTCATAAAAGATGAATGGCAGTTGCCAAAAACAGTACGACGTCATAAAGGATGAATGGCAGTTGCTAAAAACAGTACGACGTCATAAAGGATGACTGGCAGGGGCAAAACACAGTACGACGTCATAAAGGATGAATGGCAGTTGCCAAAAACAGTACGACGTCATAAAAGATGAATAGCAGTTGCCAAAAACAGTACGACGTCATAAATGGCGAATGGCAGGGGCCAAAAACAGTACGACGTCATAAAAGAGGAATGGCAGTTGCCAAAAACAGTACGACGTCATAAAGGATGAATGGCAGGTGCCAAAAACAGTACGACGTCATAAAGGATGAATGGCAGTTGCCAAAAACAGTACGACGTCATAACGGATGAATGCCAGTTGCCAAAAACAGTACAACGTTATAAATGGCGAATGGCAGTTGCCAAAAACAGTACGACGTCATAAATGGCGAATGGCAGTTGCCAGAAACAGTACGACGTCATAAATGGCGAATGGCAGTTGCCAAAAACAGTACGACGTCATAAAGGATGAATGGCAGTTGCCAAAAACAGTACGACGTCATAAAGGATGAATGGCAGTTGCCAAAAACAGTACGACGTCATAAAGGATGAATGGCAGGTGCCAAAAACAGTACGACGTCATAAAGGAATAATGGCAGGTGCCAAAAACAGAACGACGTCATAAACGATGAATGGCAGGTGCCAAAAACAGTACGACGTCATAAAGTATGAATGGCAGGTGCCAAAAACAGTACGACGTCATAAAAGATGAATGGCAGTTGCCAAAAACAGTACGACGTCATAAAGGATGAATGGCAGTTGCCAATAAGAGTACGACGCCATAATTGGGTAATGGCAGGGGCCAAAAACTGTACGACGTCATAAAGGAGGAATGGCAGTTGCCAAAAACTGTACGACGTCATAAAGGATGAATGGCAGTTGCAAAAAACAGTACGACGTCATAAAGGATGAATGGCAGGTGCCAATAACAGTATGACGTCATAAAGGATGAATGGCAGTTGCCAAAAACAGTACGACGTCATAAAGGATGAATGGCAGTTGCCAAAAACAGTACGACGTCATAAAGGATGAATGGCATGTGCCAAAAAAAGTACGACGTCATAAAGGATAAATGGCAGGTGCGAAAAACAGTACGACGTCATAAAAGATGAATGGCAGTTGCCAAAAACAGTACGACGTCATAAAGGATGAATTGCAGTTGCCAAAAACAGTACGACGTCATAAAGGATGAATGGCAGGGGCCAAAAACAGTACGACGTTATAAAGGAGGAATGGCAGTTGACAAAAACAGTACGACGTCATAAAAGATGAATAGCAGTTGCCAAAAACAGTACGACGTCATAAATGGCGAATGGCAGGGGCCAAAAACAGTACGACGTCATAAAGGATGAATGGCAGTTGCCAAAAACAGTACGACGTCATAAAGGATGAATGGCAGTTGCAAATAACAGTACGACGTCATAAAGGATGAATAGCAGGTGCCAAAAACAGTACGACGTCATAAAGGATGAATGGCAGGTGCCAAAAACAGTACGACGTCATAAAGGATGAATGCCAGTTGCCAAAAACAGTACAACGTCATAAAGGGCGAATGGCAGTTGCCAAAAACAGTACGATGTCATAAAGGATGAATGGCAGTTGCCAAAAACAGTACGACGTAATAAAGGATGAATGGCAGGTGCCAAAAAAAGAACGACGTCATAAAGGATGAATGGCAGTTGCCAAAAACAGTACGACGTTATAAAGGATGAATGGCAGTTGCCAAAAACAGTACGACGTCATAAAGGATGAATGGCAGGTGCTAAAAACAGTACGACGTCATAAAGGATAAATGGCAGGTGCCAAAAACAGTACGACGTCATAAAAGATGAATGGCAGTTGCCAAAAACAGTGCGACGTCATAAAGGATGAATGGCAGTTGTCAAAAACAGTACGACGTCACAAATGATGAATGGCAGGTGCCAAAAACAGTACGACGTCATAAAGGATGAATGGCAGTTGCCAAAAACAGTACGACGTCATAAAGGATGAATGGCAGTTGCCAAAAACAGTACGACGTCATAAAGGATGAATGGCAGTTGCCAAAAACAGTACGACGTCATAAAGGAGGAAATGCAGGTACCAAAAACAGTACGACGTCATAAAGGATGAATGGCAGGTGCCAAAAACAGTACGACGTCATAAAGGAGGAAATGCAGGTACCAAAAACAGTACGACGTCATAAATGGCGAATAGCAGTGGCCAAAAACAGTACGCCGTCATAAAGGATGAATAGCAGATGCCAAAAACAGTACGACGTCATAAAGGATGAATGGCAGTTGCCAAAAACAGTACGACGTCATAAAGGATGAATGGCAGGTGCCAAAAACAGTACGACGTCATAAAGGAGGAATGACAGGTGCCAAAAACAGTACGACGTCATAAAAGATGAATGGCAGTTGCCAAAAACAGTACGACGTCATAAAGGAGGAATGGCAGTTGACAAAAACAGTACGACGTCATAAAGGATGAATGGCAGGGGCCAAAAACAGTACGACGTCATAAATGGCGAATGGCAGGGGCCAAAAACAGTACGACGTCATAAAAGATTAAATGGCAGTTGCCAAAAACAGTACGACGTCATAAAACATGAATGGCAGGTGCCAAAAACAGTACGACGTCATAAAAGATGAATGGCAGTTGCCAAAAACAGTACGACGTCATAAAGGATGAATAGCAGGGGCCAAAAACAGTACGACGTCATAAAGGAAGAATTGCAGTTGCCAAAAACAGTACGACGTCATAAAGGATTAATGGCAGGGGCCAAAAACAGTACGACGTCATAAAGGATGAATGGCAGTTGCCAAAAACAGTACGACGTCATAAAAGATGAATAGCAGTTGCCAAAAACAGTACGACGTCATAAATGGCGAATGGCAGGGGCCAAAAACAGTACGACGTCATAAAAGAATGAATGGCAGTTGCCAAAAACAGTACGACGTCATAAAGGAGGAATGGCAGTTGCCAAAAACAGTACGACGTCATAAAGGATGAATAGCAGGTGCCAAAAACAGTACGACGTCATAAAGGATGAATGGCAGGTGCCAAAAACAGTACGACGTCATAAAGGATGAATGCCAATTGCCAAAAACAGTACAACGTCATAAATGGCGAATGGCAGTTGCCAAAAACAGTATGACGTCATAAAGGATGAATGGCAGTTGCCAAAAACAGTACGACGTCATAAAGGATGAATGGCAGGTGCCAAAAAAAGAACGACGTCATAAAGGATGAATGGCAGTTGCCAAAAACAGTACGATGTCATAAAGGATGAGTGGCAGTTGCCAAAAACAGTACGACGTCATAAAGGATGAATGGCAGGTGCCAAAAACAGTACGACGTCATAAAGGATGAATGGCAGGTGCCAAAAACAGTACGACGTAATAAAAGATGAATGGCAGTTGCCAAAAACAGTACGACGTCATAAAGGATGAATGGCAGTTGTCAAAAACAGTACGACGTCACAAATGATGAATGGCAGGTGCCAAAAACAGTACGACGTCATAAAGGATGAATGGCAGTTGCCAAAAACAGTACGACGTCATAAAGGATGAATGGCAGTTGCCAAAAACAGTAAGACGTCATAAAGGATGAATGGCAGTTGCCAAAAACAGTACGACGTCATAAAGGATGAATAGCAGGTGCCAAAAACAGTACGACGTCATAAAGGATGAATGGCAGGTGCCAAAAACAGTACGTCATAAAGGATGAATGCCAGTTGCCAAAAACAGTACAACGTCATAAATGGCGAATAGCAGTGGCCAAAAACAGTACGCCGTCATAAAGGATGAATGGCAGTTGCCAAAAAAAGTACGACGTCATAAAGGATGAATGGCAGTTGCCAAAAACAGTACGACGTCATAAAAGATGAATGGCAGGTGCAAAAAACAGTACGACGTCATAAAGGTGGAATGGCAGGTGCCAAAAACAGTACGACGTCATAAAAGATGAATGGCAGTTGCCAAAAACAGTACGACGTTATAAAGGAGAAATGGCAGTTGACAAAAACAGTACGACGTCATAAAGGATGAATGGCAGGGGCCAAAAACAGTACGACGTCATAAATGGCGAATGACAGGGGCCAAAAACAGTACGACGTCATAAAGGATGAATGGCAGTTGCCAAAAACAGTACGACGTCATAAAACATGAATGGCAAGTGCCAAAAACAGTACGACGTCATAAAGGATGAATGGCAGTTGCCAAAAACAGTACGACGTCATAAAGGATGAATTGCGGGGGCCAAAAACAGTACGACGTCATAAAGGATGAATGGCAGTTGCCAAAAACAGTACGACGTCATAAAGGAGGAATAGCTGGTGCCAAAAACAGTACGACGTCATAAAGGATGAATGGCAAGTGCCAAACACAGTACGACGTCATAAGGGATGAATGCCAGTTGCCAAAAACAGTACAACGTCATAAATGGCGAATGGCAGTTGCCAAAAACAGTACGACGTCATAAAGGATGAATGGCAGTTGCCAAAAACAGTACGACGTCATAAAGGATGAATGGCAGTTGCTAAAAACAGTACGACGCCATAATTGGGTAATGGCAGGGGCCAAAAACTCTACGACGTCATAAAAGATGAATTGCAGTTGCCAAAAACTGTACGGCGTCATAAAGGATGAATGGCAGTTGCCAAAAACAGTACGGCGTCATAAAGGATGAATGACAGGTGCCAAAAAAAGTACGACGTCATAAAGGATGATTGGCAGGTGCCAAAAACAGTACGACGTCATAAAAGATGAATGGCAGTTGCCAAAAACAGTACGACGTCATAAAGGATGAATTGCAGTTGCCAAAAACAGTACGACGTCATAAAGGATGAATGGCAGGGGCCAAAAACAGTACGACGTCATAAAGGATGAATGGCAGTTGCCAAAAACAGTACGACGTCATAAAAGATGAATCGCAGTTGCCAAAAACAGTACGACGTCATAAATGGCGAATGGCGGGGGCCAAAAACAGTACGACGTCATAAAGGATGAATGGCAGTTGCCAAAAACGGTACGACGTCATAAAGGATGAATGGCAGTTGCCAAAAACAGTACGACGTCATAAAGGATGAATAGCAGGTGCCAAAAACAGTACGACGTCATAAAGGATGAATGGCAGGTGCCAAAAACAGGTCGACGTCATAAAGGATGAATGCCAGTTGCCAAAAACAGTACAACGTCATAAATGGCGAATGGCAGTTGCCAAAAACAGTACGACGTCATAAAGGATGAATGGCAGTTGCCAAAAACAGTACGACGTCATAAAGGATGAATAGCAGGTGCCAAAAACAGTACGACGTCATAAAGGATGAATGGCAGGTGCCAAAAACAGTACGACGTCATAAAGGATGAATGCCAGTTGCCAAAAACAGTACAACGTCATAAATAGCGAATGGCAGTTGCCAAAAACAGTACGACGTCATAAAGGATGAATGGCAGTTGCCAAAAACAGTACGACGTCATATAGGATGAATGGCAGGTGCCAAAAAAAGAACGACGTCATAAAGGATGAATGGCAGTTGCCAAAAACAGTACGATGTCATAAAGGATGAATGGCAGTTGCCAAAAACAGTACGACGTCATAAAGGATGAATGGCAGGTTCCAAAAACAGTACGACGTCATAAAGGATGAATGGCAGGTGCCAAAAACAGTACGACGTCATAAAAGATGAATGGCAGTTGCCAAAAACAGTGCGACGTCATAAAGAATTGATGGCAGTTGTCAAAAACAGTACGACGTCACAAATGATGAATGGCAGGTGCCAAAAACAGTACGACGTCATAAAGGATGAATGGCAGTTGCCAAAAACAGTACGACGTAATAAAGGATGAATGGCAGTTGCCAAAAACAGTAAGACGTCATAAAGGATGAATGGCAGTTGCCAAAAACAGTACGACGTCATAAAGGATGAATAGCAGGTGCCAAAAACAGTACGACGTCATAAAGGATGAATGGCAGGTGCCAAAAACAGTACGTCATAAAGGATGAATGCCAGTTGCCAAAAACAGTACAACGTCATAAATGGCGAATAGCAGTGGCCAAAAACAGTACGCCGTCATAAAGGATGAATGGCAGTTGCCAAAAACAGTACGACGTCATAAAGGATGAATGGCAGTTGCCAAAAACAGTACGACGTCATAAAGGATGAATGGAAGGTGCCAAAAACAGTACGACGTCATAAAGGAGGAAAGGCAGGTGCCAAAAACAGTACGACGTCATAAAAGATGAATGGCAGTTGCCAAAAACAGTACGACGTCATAAAGGAGGAATGGCAGTTGACAAAAACAGTACAACGTCATAAAAGATGAATGGCAGGGGCCAAAAACAGTACGACCTCATAAGTGGCGAATACCAGGGGCTAAAAACAGTACGACGTCATAAAGGATGAATGGCAGTTGCCAAAAACAGTACGACGTCATAAAACATGAATGGCAGGTGCCAAAAACAGCACGACGTCATAAAAGATGAATGGCAGTTGCCAAAAACAGTACGACGTCATTAAGGATGAATAGCAGGGGCCAAAAACAGTACGACGTCATAAAGGATGAATAGCAGGTGCCAAAAACAGTACGACGTCATAAAGGATGAATGGCAGGTGCCAAAAACAGTACGACGTCATAAAGGATGAATGCCAGTTGCCAAAAACAGTACAACGTCATAAATGGCGAATGGCAGTTGCCAAAAACAGTACGACGTCATAAAGGATGAATGGCAGTTGCCAAAAACAGTACGACGTCATAAAGGATGAATGGCAGGTGCCAAAAAAAGAAACGTCATAAAGGATGAATGGCAGTTGCCAAAAACAGTACGATGTCATAAAGGATGAATGGCAGTTGCCAAAAACAGTACGACGTCATAAAGGATGAATGGCAGGTGCCAAAAACAGTACGACGTCACAAATGATGAATGGCAGGTGCCAAAAACAGTACGACGTCATAAAGGATGAATGGCAGTTGCCAAAAACAGTACGACGTAATAAAGGATGAATGGCAGTTGCCAAAAACAGTAAGACGTCATAAAGGATGAATGGCAGTTGCCAAAAACAGTACGACGTCATAAAAGATGAATGGCAGTTGTCAAAAACAGTACGACGTCACAAATGATGAATGGCAGGTGCCAAAAACAGTACGACGTCATAAAGGATGAATGGCAGTTGCCAAAAACAGTACGACGTAATAAAGGATGAATGGCAGTTGCCAAAAACAGTAAGACGTCATAAAGGATGAATGGCAGTTGCCAAAAACAGTACGACGTCATAAAGGATGAATAGCAGGTGCCAAAAACAGTACGACGTCATAAAGGATGAATGGCAGGTGCCAAAAACAGTACGTCATAAAGGATGAATGCCAGTTGCCAAAAACAGTACAACGTCATAAATGGCGAATAGCAGTGGCCAAAAACAGTACGCCGTCATAAAGGATGAATGGCAGTTGCCAAAAACAGTACGACGTCATAAAGGATGAATGGCAGTTGCCAAAAACAGTACGACGTCATAAAGGATGAATGGAAGGTGCCAAAAACAGTACGACGTCATAAAGGAGGAAAGGCAGGTGCCAAAAACAGTACGACGTCATAAAAGATGAATGGCAGTTGCCAAAAACAGTACGACGTCATAAAGGAGGAATGGCAGTTGACAAAAACAGTACAACGTCATAAAAGATGAATGGCAGGGGCCAAAAACAGTACGACCTCATAAGTGGCGAATGCCAGGGGCTAAAAACAGTACGACGTCATAAAGGATGAATGGCAGTTGCCAAAAACAGTACGACGTCATAAAACATGAATGGCAGGTGCCAAAAACAGCACGACGTCATAAAAGATGAATGGCAGTTGCCAAAAACAGTACGACGTCATTAAGGATGAATAGCAGGGGCCAAAAACAGTACGACGTCATAAAGGATGAATAGCAGGTGCCAAAAACAGTACGACGTCATAAAGGATGAATGGCAGGTGCCAAAAACAGTACGACGTCATAAAGGATGAATGCCAGTTGCCAAAAACAGTACAACGTCATAAATGGCGAATGGCAGTTGCCAAAAACAGTACGACGTCATAAAGGATGAATGGCAGTTGCCAAAAACAGTACGACGTCATAAAGGATGAATGGCAGGTGCCAAAAAAAGAAACGTCATAAAGGATGAATGGCAGTTGCCAAAAACAGTACGATGTCATAAAGGATGAATGGCAGTTGCCAAAAACAGTACGACGTCATAAAGGATGAATGGCAGGTGCCAAAAACAGTACGACGTCATAAAGGATGAATGGCAGGTGCCAAAAACAGTACGACGTCATAAAAGATGAATGGCAGTTGCCAAAAACAGTGCGACGTCATAAAGGATGAATGGCAGTTGTCAAAAACAGTACGACGTCACAAATGATGAATGGCAGGTGCCAAAAACAGTACGACGTCATAAAGGATGAATGGCAGTTGCCAAAAACAGTACGACGTCATAAAGGATGAATGGCAGTTGCCAAAAACAGTAAGACGTCATAAAGGATGAATGGCAGTTGCCAAAAACAGTACGACGTCATAAAGGATGAATAGCAGGTGCCAAAAACAGTACGACGTCATAAAGGATGAATGGCAGGTGCTAAAAACAGTACGTCATAAAGGATGAATGCCAGTTGCCGAAAACAGTACAACGTCATAAATGGCGAATAGCAGTGGCCAAAAACAGTACGCCGTCATAAAGGATGAATGGCAGTTGCCAAAAACAGTACGACGTCATAAAGGATGAATGGCAGTTGCCAAAAACAGTACGACGTCATAAAGGATGAATGGCAGGTGCCAAAAACAGTACGACGTCATAAAGGAGGAATGGCAGGTGCTAAAAACAGTACGACGTCATAAAAGATGAATGGCAGTTGCCAAAAACAGTACGACGTCATAAAGGAGGAATGGCAGTTGACAAAAACAGTACGACGTCATAAAGGATGAATGGCAGGGGCCAAAAACAGTACGACGTCATAAATGGCGAATGCCAGGGGCTAAAAACAGTACGACGTCATAAAGGATGAATGCCAGTTGCCAAAAACAGTACAACGTCATAAATGGCGAATAGCAGTGGCCAAAAACAGTACGCCGTCATAAAAGAAGGATGGCAGTTGCCAAAAACAGTACGACGTCATAAAGGATGAATGGCAGTTGCCAAAAACAGTACGACGTCATAAAGGATGAATGGCAGGTGCCAAAAACAGTACGACGTCATAAAGGAGGAATGGCAGGTGCCAAAAACAGTACGACGTCATAAAAGATGAATGGCAGTTGCCAAAAACAGTACGACGTCATAAAAGATGAATAGCAGTTGCCAAAAACAGTACGACGTCATAAATGGCGAATGGCAGGGGCCAAAAACAGTACGACGTCATAAAGGATGAATGGCAGTTGCCAAAAACAGTACGACGTCATAAAGGATGAATGGCAGTTGCCAAAAACAGTACGACGTCATAAAGGATGAATAGCAGGTGCCAAAAACAGTACGACGTCATAAAGGATGAATGGCAGGTGCCAAAAACAGTACGACGTCATAAAGGAGGAATGGCAGTTGACAAAAACAGTACGACGTCATAAAGGATGAATGGCAGGGGCCAAAAACAGTACGACGTCATAAATGGCGAATGCCAGGGGCTAAAAACAGTACGACGTCATAAAGGAGGAATGGCAGGTGCCAAAAACAGTACGACGTCATAAAAAATGAATGGCAGTTGCCAAAAACAGTACGACGTCATAAAGGAGGAATGGCAGTTGACAAAAACAGTACGACGTCATAAAGGATTAATGGCAGGGGCCAAAAACAGTACGACCTCATAAATGGCGAATGCCAGGGGCTAAAAACAGTACGACGTCATAAAGGATGAATGGCAGTTGCCAAAAACAGTACGACGTCATAAAACATGAATGGCAGGTGCCAAAAACAGTACGACGTCATAAAAGATGAATGGCAGTTGCCAAAAACAGTACGACGTCATTAAGGATGAATAGCAGGGGCCAAAAACAGTACGACGTCATAAAGGATGAATAGCAGGTGCCAAAAACAGTACGACGTCATAAAGGAGGAATGGCAGGTGCCAAAAACAGAACGACGTCATAAAAAATGAATGGCAGTTGCCAAAAACAGTACGACGTCATAAAGGAGGAATGGCAGTTGACAAAAACAGTACGACGTCATAAAGGATTAATGGCAGGGGCCAAAAACAGTACGACCTCATAAATGGCGAATGCCAGGGGCTAAAAACAGTACGACGTCATAAAGGATGAATGGCAGTTGCCAAAAACAGTACGACGTCATAAAACATGAATGGCAGGTGCCAAAAACAGTACGACGTCATAAAAGATGAATGGCAGTTGCCAAAAACAGTACGACGTCATTAAGGATGAATAGCAGGGGCCAAAAACAGTACGACGTCATAAAGGATGAATAGCAGGTGCCAAAAACAGTACGACGTCATAAAGGATGAATGGCAGGTGCCAAAAACAGTTCGACGTAATAAAGGATGAATGCCAGTTGCCAAAAACAGTACAACGTCATAAATGGCGAATGGCAGTTGCCAAAAACAGTACGACGTCATAAAACATGAATGGCAGGTGCCAAAAACAGTACGACGTCATAAAAGATGAATGGCAGTTGCCAAAAACAGTACGACGTCATTAAGGATGAATAGCAGGGGCCAAAAACAGTACGACGTCATAAAGGATGAATAGCAGGTGCCAAAAACAGTACGACGTCATAAAGGATGAATGGCAGGTGCCAAAAACAGTACGACGTCATAAAGGATGAATGCCAGTTGCCAAAAACAGTACAACGTCATAAATGGCGAATGGCAGTTGCCAAAAACAGTACGACGTCATAAAGGATGAATGGCAGTTGCCAAAAACAGTACGACGTCATAAAGGATGAATGGCAGGTGCCAAAAAAAGAACGACGTCATAAAGGATGAATGGCAGTTGCCAAAAACAGTACGACGTCATAAAGGATGAATGGCAGGTGCCAAAAACAGTACGACGTCATAAAGGATGAATGGCAGTTGCCAAAAACAGTACGACGTCATAAAGGATGAATGGCAGTTGCCAAAAACAGTAAGACGTCATAAAGGATGAATGGCAGTTGCCAAAAAGAGTACGACGTCATAAAGGATGAATAGCAGGTGCCAAAAACAGTACGACGTCATAAAGGATGAATGGCAGGTGCTAAAAACGGTACGTCATAAAGGATGAATGGCAGGTGCCAAAAACAGTACGACGTCATAAAGTATGAATGCCAATTGCCAAAAACAGTACAACGTCATAAATGGCGAATGGCAGTTGCCAAAAACAGTACGACGTCATAAAAGATGAATGGCAGTTGCCAAAAACAGTACGACGTCATAAAGGATGAATGGCAGGTGCCAAAAAAAGAACGACGTCATAAAGGATGAATGGCAGGTGCCAAAAACAGTACGACGTAATAAAAGATGAATGGCAGTTGCCAAAAACAGTACGACGTCATAAAGGATGAATGGCAGTTGTCAAAAACAGTACGACGTCACAAATGATGAATGGCAGGTGCCAAAAACAGTACGACGTCATAAAGGATGAATGGCAGTTGCCAAAAACAGTACGACGTCATAAAGGATGAATGGCAGTTGCCAAAAACAGTAAGACGTCATAAAGGATGAATGGCAGTTGCCAAAAACAGTACGACGTCATAAAGGATGAATAGCAGGTGCCAAAAACAGTACGACGTCATAAAGGAGGAATGGCAGGTGCCAAAAACAGTACGACGTCATAAAAGATGAATGGCAGTTGCCAAAAACAGTACGACGTCATAAAGGAGGAATGGCAGTTGACAAAAACAGTACGACGTCATAAAGGATGAATGGCAGGGGCCAAAAACAGTACGACGTCATAAATGGCGAATGCCAGGGGCTAAAAACAGTACGACGTCATAAAGGATGAATGGCAGTTGCCAAAAACAGTACGACGTGTTAAAACATGAATGGCAGGTGCCAAAAACAGTACGACGTCATAAAAGATGAATGGCAGTTGCCAAAAACAGTACGACGTCATAAAGGATGAATAGCAGGGGCCAAAAACAATACGACGTCATAAAGGATGAATTGCAGTTGCCAAAAACAGTACGACGTCATAAAGGATTAATGGTAGGGCCAAAAACTACGACGTCATAAAGGATGAATGGCAGTTGCCAAAAACAGTACGACGTCATAAAAGATGAATAGCAGTTGCCAAAAACAGTACGACGTCATAAATGGCGAATGGCAGGGGCCAAAAACAGTACGACGTCATAAAGGATGAATGGCAGTTGCCAAAAACAGTACGACGTCATAAAGGATGAATGGCAGTTGCCAAAAACAGTACGACGTCATAAAGGATGAATAGCAGGTGCCAAAAACAGTACGACGTCATAAAGGATGAATGGCAGATGCCAAAAACAGTACGACGTCATAAAGGATGAATGTTAATTGCCAAAAACAGTACAACGTCATAAATGGCGAATGGCAGTTGCCAAAAACAGTACGACGTCATAAAGGATGAATGGCAGTTGCCAAAAACAGTACGACGTCATAAAGGATGAATGGCAGGTGCCAAAAAAAGAACGACGTCATAAAGGATGAATGGCAGTTGCCAAAAACAGTACGATGTCATAAAGGATTAATGGCAGTTGCCAAAAACAGTACGACGTCATAAAAGATGAATGGCAGGTGCCAAAAACAGTACGACGTCATAAAGGATGAATGGCAGGTGCCAAAAACAGTACGACGTAATAAAAGATGAATGGCAGTTGCCAAAAACAGTACGACGTCATAAAGGATGAATGGCAGTTGTCAAAAACAGTACGACGTCACAAATGATGAATGGCAGGTGCCAAAAACAGTACGACGTCATAAAGGATGAATGGCAGTTGCCAAAAACAGTACGACGTCATAAAGGATGAATGGCAGTTGCCAAAAACAGTAAGACGTCATAAAGGATGAATGGCAGTTGCCAAAATCAGTACGACGTCATAAAGGATGAATAGCAGGTGCCAAAAACAGTACGACGTCATAAAGGATGAATGGCAGGTGCCAAAAACAGTACGTCATAAAGGATGAATGCCAGTTGCCAAAAACAGTACAACGTCATAAATGGCGAATAGCAGTGGCCAAAAACAGTACGCCGTCATAAAGGATGAATGGCAGTTGCCAAAAACAGTACGACGTCATAAAGGATGAATGGCAGTTGCCAAAAACAGTACGACGTCATAAAAGATGAATCGCAGTTGCCGAAAACAGTACGACGTCATAAATGGCGAATGGCGGGGGCCAAAAACAGTACGACGTCATAAAGGATGAATGGCAGTTGCCAAAAACGGTACGACGTCATAAAAGATGAATGGCAGTTGCCAAAAACAGTACGACGTCATAAAGGATGAATAGCAGGGGCCAAAAACAGTACGACGTCATAAAGGATGAATAGCAGGTGCCAAAAACAGTACGACGTCATAAAGGATGAATGGCAGGTGCCAAAAACAGTACGACGTCATAAAGAGTGAGTGCCACTTGCCAAAAACAGTACAACGTCATAAATGGCGAATGGCAGTTGCCAAAAACAGTACGACGTCATAAAGGATGAATGGCAGTTGCCAAAAACAGAACGACGTCATAAAGGATGAATGGCAGGTCCCAAAAACAGTACGACGTCATAAATGGTGCCTGGCAGTCGCCAAAAACAGTACGACGTCATAAAGGATGAAGGGCAGTTGCCAAAAACAGTACGACGTCCTAAAGGATGAATGGCAAGTGCCAAAAACAGTACGACACTATAAAGGATGAATGGCAGTTGCCAAAAAGAGTACGACGTCATAAAGGATGAATGGCAGTTGCCAAAAACAATACGACGTCATAAAGGATGAATAGCAGTTGCCTAAAACAGTACGACGTCATAAAGGATGAATGGCAGGTGTCAAAAACTATACGACGTCATAAAGGATGAATGGCAGTTGCCAAAAACAGTACGACGTCATAAAGGATGAATGGCAGTTGCCAAAAACAGTAAGACGTCATAAAGGATGAATGGCAGTTGCCAAAAGCAGTACGACGTCATAAAGGATGAATAGCAGGTGCCAAAAACAGTACGACGTCATAAAGGATGAATGGCAGGTGCCAAAAACAGTACGTCATAAAGGATGAATGCCAGTTGCCAAAAACAGTACAACGTCATAAATGGCGAATAGCAGTGGCCAAAAACAGTACGCCGTCATAAAGGATGAATGGCAGTTGCCAAAAACAGTACGACGTCATAAAGGATGAATGGCAGTTGCCAAAAACAGTACGACGTCATAAAAGATGAATCGCAGTTGCCGAAAACAGTACGACGTCATAAATGGCGAATGGCGGGGGCCAAAAACAGTACGACGTCATAAAGGATGAATGGCAGTTACCAAAAACGGTACGACGTCATAAAGGATGAATGCCAGTTGCCAAAAACAGTACAACGTCATAAATGGCGAATAGCAGGGGCCAAAAACAGTACGCCGTACTAAAAGAATGAATGGCAGTTGCCAAAAACAGTACGACGTCATAAAGGATGAATGGCAGTTGCCAAAAACAGTACGACGTCATAAAGGAGTAATTGCAGTTGCCAAAAACAGTACGACGTCATAAAGGATGAATGGCAGGTGCCAAAAACAGTACGACGTCATAAAGGAGGAATGGCAGGTGTCAAAAACAGTACGACGTCATAAAAGATGAATGGCAGTTGCCAAAAACAGTACGACGTCATAAAGGAGGAATGGCAGTTGCCAAAAACAGTACGACGTCATAAAGGATGAATGGCAGGGGCCAAAAACAGTACGACGTCATAAAGGATGAATGGCAGTTGCCAAAAACAGTACGACGTCATAAAAGATGAATAGCAGTTGCCCAAAACAGTACGACGTCATAAATGGCGAATGGCAGGGGCCAAAAACAGTACGACGTCATAAAGGATAAATGGCAGTTGCCAAAAACAGTACGACGTCATAAAACATGAATGGCAGTTGCCAAAAACAGTACGACGTCATAAAGGATGAATGGCAGTTGCCAAAAACAGTACGACGTCCTAAAGGATGAATAGCAGGTGCCAAAAACAGTACGACGTCATAAAGGATGAATGGCAGGTTCCAAAAACAGTACGACGTCATAAAGGATGAATGCTAGTTGCCAAAAACAGTACAACGTCATAAATGGCGAATGGCAGTTGCCTAAAACAGGGCGACGTCATAAAGGATGAATGGAAGGTGTCAAAAACAGACGACGTCATAAAGGATGAATGGCAGTTTCCAAAAACAGTAGGCCATCATAAAGGATTTATGGCAGATGCCAAAAACAGTACGATGTCATAAAGGATTAATGGCAGTTGCCAATAACAGTACGACGTCATAAAGGATGAATGGAAGGTGCCAAAAACAGTCTGACGTCCTAAAGGCTTAATGGCAGTTGCCAAAAACAGTACGACGTCATAAAGGATGAATTGCAGGTCCCAAAAACAGTACGACGTCATAAATGGTGCCTGGCAGTCGCCAAAAACAGTACGACGTCATAAAGGATGAAGGGCAGTTGCCAAAAACAGTACGACGTCCTAAAGGATTAATGGCAAGTGCCAAAAACAGTACGACACTATAAAGGATGAATGGCAGTTGCCAAAAAGAGTACGACGTCATAAAGGATGAATGGCAGTTGCCAAAAACAATACGACGTCATAAAGGATGAATAGCAGTTGCCTAAAACAGTACGACGTCATAAAGGATGAATGGCAGGTGTCAAAAACTATACGACGTCATAAAGGATGAATGGCAGTTGCCAAAAACAGTACGACGTCATAAAGGATGAATGGCAGTTGCGAAAAACAGTACGACGTCATAAAGGATGAATGGCAGGTACCAAAAACAGTATGACGTCATAAAGAATCAGAGGCAGTTGCCAAAAACAGTACGACGTCATAAAAGATGAATGGCAGTTGCGAAAAACAGTACGACGTCATAAAGAGTGAATGGCAGTTGCCAAAAACAGTATGACGTCATAAAAGATGAATGGCAGTTGCCAAAAACAGTACGACGTCATAAAGAATGAATGGCAGTTGCCAAAAACAGTACAACTTCATAAAGGATGAATGGAAGGTGTCAAAAACAGACGACGTCATAAAGGATGAATGGCAGTTTCCAAAAACAGTACGACGTCATAAAGGATGAATGGCAGTCGCCAAAAACAGTACGACGTCATAAAGGATAAATGGCAGTTGCCCAAAACAGTACGACGTCATAAATGGTTAATGGCAGCGGCCAAAAACAGTACGACGTCATAAAAGATGTATGGCAGGTGACAAAAACAGTACGACGTCATACAAGATAAATGGCAGTTGCCAAAAACAGTACGACGTCATACAGGATGAGTAGCAGGTGCCAAAAACAGTACGACGTCATAAAGGATGAATGGCAGGCGCCAAAAACAGTACGACGTCATAAAGGATGAATGGCGATTGCCAAAAACAGTACGACGTCATAAAGGATGAATGGCAGTTGGCAAAACAGTACGACGTCATAAAGGATGAATGGCAGATGCGAAAACCAGTACGACGTCATAAATGGTGCCTGGCAGTCGCCAAAAACAGTACGACGTCATAAAGGATGAATGGCAGTTGCCAAAAACAGTACGACGTCATAAAAGATGAATGGCAAGTGCCAAAAACAGTACGACGTCATAAAGGATGAATGGCAGTTGCCAAAAAGAGTACGACGTCATAAAGGATGAATGGCAGTTGCCAAAAACGATACGACGTCATAAAGGATGAATGGCAGTTGCCAAAAACAGTACGACGTCATAAAGGATGAATGGCAGGTGTCAAAAACAATACGACGTCATAAAGGATGAATGGCAGTTGCCAAAAACAGTACGACGTCATAAAGGATGAATGGCAGTTGCCAAAAACAGTACGACGTCATAAAAGATGAATGGCAGGTACCAAAAACAGTACGACGTCATAAAGAATGAGAGGCAGTTGCCAAAAACAGTACGACGTAATAAAGTATGAATGGCAGTTGCCAAAAACAGTACGACGTCATAAAGGATGAATGGCAGTTGCCAAAACAGTACGACGTCATAAAGGATGAATGGCAGTTGCCAAAAACAGTACGACGTCATAAAGAGTGAATGGCAGTTGCCAAAAACAGTATGACGTCATAAAGGATGAATGGCAGTTACCAAAAACAGTACGACGTCATAAAGAATGAATAGCAGTTGCCAAAAACAGTACGACTTCATAAAGGATGAATGGAAGGTGTCAAAAACAGACGACGTCATAAAGGATGAATGGCAGTTTCCAAAAACAGTACGACGTCATAAAGGATGAATGGAGGTCGCCAAAAACAGTACGACGTCATAAAAGAATAAATTGCAGTTGCCCAAAACAGTACGACGTCATAAAGGATGAATAGCAGGTGCCAAAAACAGTACGACGTCATAAAGGATGAATGGCAGATGCGAAAAACAGTACGACGTCATAAATGGTGCCTGGCTGTCGCCAAAAACAGTACGACGTCATAAAGGATGAATGGCAGTCGCCAAAAACAGTACGACGTCATAAAGGATGAATGGCAGTTGCCAAAAACAGTACGACGTCATAAAGGATGAATGGCAGGTGTCAAAAACAATACGACGTAATAAAGTATGAATGGCAGTTGCCAAAAACATTACGACGTCATAAAGGATGAATGGCAGGTACCAAATACAGTACGACGTCATAATGGATGAATGGCAGTTGCCAAAAACAGTACGACGTCATAAAGAGTTAATGGCAGTTGCCAAAAACGGTATGACGTCATAAAGGATGAATGGCAGTTGCCAAAAACAGTACGACGTCATAAAGAATTAATGGCAGATGCCAAAAACAGTACGACGTCACAAAGGATGAATGGCAGTTGCCAAAAACAGTACGACCTCATAAAAGATGAATGGCAGTTGCCAAAACAAGTACGACGTCATAAATAATGAATGACAGGTTCCCAAAACAGTACGACGTCATAAATCAGGAATGGCCGTTGCTAAAACAGTACGACGTCATAAAGGATGAATGGCAGGTGCCAAAAACAGTACAACGTCATAAAGGATGAATGGCAGTTGACAAAACAGTACGACGTCATAAATGGTTAATGGCCGGGGCCAAAAACAGTACAACGTCATAAAAGATGAATGGCAGTTGCCAAAAACAGTACGACGTCATAAAGGATGAGTAGCAGGTGCCAAAAACAGTACGACGTAATAAAGGATGAATGGCAGTTGCCAAAAAATGTACGATGTCATAAAGGATTAATGGCAGTTGCCAAAAACAGTACGACGTCATAAAGGATGAATGGAAGGTGCCAAAAACAGTTCGACGTCCTAAAGGATTAATGGCAGTTGCCAAAAACAGTACGACGTCATAAAGGGTTAATGGCAGATGCGAAAAACAGTACGACGTATGAAATGGTGCCTGGCAGTCGCCAAAAACAGTACGACGTCATAAAGGATGAAGGGCAGTTGCCAAAAACAGTACGACGTCCTAAAGGATGAATGGCAAGTGCCAAAAACAGTACGACACTATAAAGGATGAATGGCAGTTGCCAAAAAGAGTACGATGTCATAAAAGATGAATGGCAGTTCCCAAAAACAGTACGACGTCATAAAAGATGAATGGCAGTTGCCAAAAACAGTACGACGTCATAAAGGATGAATGGCAGGTACCAAAAACAGTACGACGTCATAAAGAATGAGAGGCAGTTGCCAAAAACAGTACGACGTCATAAAGGATAAATGTCAGTTGCGAAAAACAGTACGACGTACTAAAGAGTGAATGGCAGTTGCCAAAAACAGTATGACGTCATAAAGGATGAATGGCAGTTGCCAAAAACAGTACGACGTCATAAAGAATGAATGGCAGTTGCAAAAAACAGTACAACTTCATAAAAGATGAATGGAAGGTGTCAAAAACAGACTACGTCATAAAGGATGAATGGCAGTTTCCAAAAACAGTACGACATCATAAAGGATTTATGGCAGATGCCAAAAACAGTACGACGTCATAAATGGTGCCTGGCAGTCGCCAAAAACAGTACGACGTAATAAAGGATGAATGGCAGTTGCCAAAAACAGTACGACGTCATAAAGGATGAATGGCAGGTGTCAAAAACAATACGACGTAATAAAGTGTGAATGGCAGTTGCCAAAAACATACCGACGTCATAAAGGATGAACGGCAGGTACAAAAAACAGTACGACGTCATAAAGGATGAATGGCAGTTGCCAAAAACAGTACGACGTCATAAAGAGTGAATGGCAGTTGCCAAAAACAGTATGACGTCATAAAGGATGAATGGCAGTTGCCAAAAACAGTACGACGTCATAAAGAATGAATGGCAGTTGCCAAAAACAGTACGACTTCACAAAAGATGAATGGAAGGTGTCAAAAACAGGACGACGTCATAAAGGATGAATGGCAGTTTCCAAAAACAGTACGACGTCATAAAGGATGAATTGCAGGTCCCAAAAACATTACGACGTCATAAAGGATAAATGGCAGTTGCCCAAAACAGTACGACGTCATTAACGCTGAATGGCAGGTGCACAAAACCGTACGACGTCATAAAGGATGAATGGCAGTCGACAAAAACAGTACGACGTAATAAATGATGAATGGCAGTTGCCAAAAACAGTACGACGTCACAAAGGATGAATGGCAGGTGCCAAAAACAGTACGACGTCATAAAGGATGAATGGCAGTTGCCAAAAACAGTACGACGTCATAAAGGATGAATGGCAGTTGCCAAAAACAGTACAACGTCATAAATTGCGAATGGCAGGGGCTAATAACAGTACGATGTCATAAAGGATGAATGGCAGTTGCTAAAAACAGTACGACGTCATAAACGATGAATAGCAGGTGCCAAAAACAGTACGACGTCATAAATGGTTGAATGGCAGTTGCGAAAAACAGTACGACGTCATAAAGGATGAATGGCAGGTGCCAAAAAAAGTACGACGTCATAAACAATAAATGGCAGTTGCCAAAAACAATACGACGTCATAAAAGATGAATGGCAGGTGCCAAAAACAGTACGACGTCATAAAGGATGAATTGCAGTTGCCAAAGACAGTACGACGTCATAAAAGATGAATGGCAGTTGCCAAAAACAATACGACGTCATAAAGGATGAATGTCACTTGCCAAAAACAGTACGACGTCATAAATTGCGAATGGCAGGGGCCAAAAACAGCACGACGTAATAAAGGATGAATGGCAGTTGCTAAAAACAGTACGACGTCATAAAGGATGAATGGCAGGTGCCAAAAACAGTACGACGTCATAAAGGATGAATGGTAGGTGCCAAAAAAAGTACGACGTCATAAACAATAAATGGCAGTTGCCAAAAACAATACGACGTCATAAAAGATGAATGGCAGGTGCCAAAAACAGAATGACGTCATAAAGGATGAATGGCAGGTGCCAAAAACAGTACGACGTCATAAAGGATTAATTGCAGTTGCCAAAGACAGTACGACGTCATAAAGGATGAATGGCAGTTGCCAAAAACAATACGACGTCATACAGGATGAATGTCAGTTGCCAAAAACAGTACGACGTCATAAATTGCGAATGGCAGGGTCCAAAAACAGTACGAGGTAATAAATGGTGAATGAATGTTGCTAAAAACAGTACGACGTCATAAACGATGAATACCAGTTGCTAAAAACAGTACGACGTCATAAACGATTAATGGCAGGGGCCAAAAACAGTACGACGTCATAAAAAATGCATGGCAGTTGCCAAAAACAGTACGACGTCATAAAGGATGAATGGCAGTTGCCAAAAACAGTACGACGTCATGAAGGATGAATGGCTGTAACCAAAAACAGTACGACGTCATAAAGGATTAATGGCAGTTGCCAAAAACAGTACGACGTCATAAAAGATGAATGGCAGTTGCCAAAACCAGTACGACGTCATAAAGGATCAATGGCAGTTGCCAAAAACAGTACAACTTCATAAAGGATGAATGGAAGGTGTCAAAAACAGACGACGTCATAAAGGATGAATGGCAGGTGCCAAAAACAGTACGACGTCATAAAGGATGAATGGTAGGTGCCAAAAAAAGTACGACGTCATAAACAATAAATGGCAGTTGCCAAAAACAATACGACGTCATAAAAGATGAATTGCAGGTGCCAAAAACAGAACGACGTCATAAAGGATGAATGGCAGGTGCCAAAAACAGTACGACGTCATAAAGGATGAATTGCAGTTGCCAAAGACAGTACGACGTCATAAAGGATGAATGGCAGTTGCCAAAAACAATACGACGTCATAAAGGATGAATGTCAGTTGCCAAAAACAGTACGACGTCATAAATTGCGAATGGCAGGGGCCAAAAACAGTACGACGTAATAAAGGATGAATGGCAGTTGCTAAAAACAGTACGACGTCATAAACGATGAATACCAGTTGCTAAAAACAGTACGACGTCATAAACGATGAATGGCAGGTGCCAAAAACAGTACGACGTCATAAAAAATGAATGGCAGTTGCCAAAAACAGTACGACGTCATAAAGGATGAATGGCAGTTGCCAAAAACAGTACGACGTCATAAAGGATTAATGGCAGATGCCAAAATGAGTACGACGTCATAAATGGTGCCTGGCAGTCGCCAAAAACAGTACGACGTCATAAAGGATGAATGGCAGTTGCCAAAAACAGTACGACGTCATAAAGGATGAATGGCAAGTGCCAAAAACAGTACGACGTCATAAAGAATAAACCGCAGTTGCCAAAACAATACGACGTCATAAAAGATGAATGGCAGGTGCCAAAAACAGTACGACGTCATAAAGGATGAATTGCAGTTGCCAAAGACAGTACGACGTCATAAAAGATGAATGGCAGTTGCCAAAAACAATACGACGTCATAAAGGATGAATGTCACTTGCCAAAAACAGTACGACATCATAAATTGCGAATGGCAGGGGCCAAAAACAGTACGACGTAATAAAGGATGAATGGCAGTTGCTAAAAACAGTACGACGTCATAAAGGATGAATAGCAGGTGCCAAAAACAGTACGACGTCATAAATGGTTGAATGGCAGTTGCCAAAAACAGTACGACGTCATGAAGGATGAATGGCAGGTGCCAAAAAAAGTACGACGTCATAAACAATAAATGGCAGTTGCCAAAAACAATACGACGTCATAAAAGATGAATGGCAGGTGCCAAAAACAGTACGACGTCATAAAGGATGAATTGCAGTTGCCAAAGACAGTACGACGTCATAAAAGATGAATGGCAGTTGCCAAAAACAATACGACGTCATAAAGGATGAATGTCACTTGCCAAAAACAGTACGACGTCATAAATTGCGAATGGCAGGGGCCAAAAACAGCACGACGTAATAAAGGATGAATGGCAGTTGCTAAAAACAGTACGACGTCATAAAGGATGAATGGCAGGTGCCAAAAACAGTACGACGTCATAAAGGATGAATGGTAGGTGCCAAAAAAAGTACGACGTCATAAACAATAAATGGCAGTTGCCAAAAACAATACGACGTCATAAAAGATGAATGGCAGGTGCCAAAAACAGAACGACGTCATAAAGGATGAATGGCAGGTGCCAAAAACAGTACGACGTCATAAAGGATGAATTGCAGTTGCCAAAGACAGTACGACGTCATAAAGGATGAATGGCAGTTGCCAAAAACAATACGACGTCATACAGGATGAATGTCAGTTGCCAAAAACAGTACGACGTCATAAATTGCGAATGGCAGGGTCCAAAAACAGTACGAGGTAATAAATGGTGAATGAATGTTGCTAAAAACAGTACGACGTCATAAACGATGAATACCAGTTGCTAAAAACAGTACGACGTCATAAACGATTAATGGCAGGTGCCAAAAACAGTACGACGTCATAAAAAATGAATGGCAGTTGCCAAAAACAGTACGACGTCATAAAGGATGAATGGCAGTTGCCAAAAACAGTACGACGTCATGAAGGATGAATGGCTGTAACCAAAAACAGTACGACGTCATAAAGGATTAATGGCAGTTGCCAAAAACAGTACGACGTCATAAAAGATGAATGGCAGTTGCCAAAACCAGTACGACGTCATAAAGGATCAATGGCAGTTGCCAAAAACAGTACAACTTCATAAAGGATGAATGGAAGGTGTCAAAAACAGACGACGTCATAAAGGATGAATGGCAGGTGCCAAAAACAGTACGACGTCATAAAGGATGAATGGTAGGTGCCAAAAAAAGTACGACGTCATAAACAATAAATGGCAGTTGCCAAAAACAATACGACGTCATAAAAGATGAATGGCAGGTGCCAAAAACAGAACGACGTCATAAACGATGAATGGCAGGTGCCAAAAACAGTACGACGTCATAAAGGATGAATTGCAGTTGCCAAAGACAGTACGACGTCATAAAGGATGAATGGCAGTTGCCAAAAACAATACGACGTCATAAAGGATGAATGTCAGTTGCCAAAAACAGTACGACGTCATAAATTGCGAATGGCAGGGGCCAAAAACAGTACGACGTAATAAAGGATGAATGGCAGTTGCTAAAAACAGTACGACGTCATAAACGATGAATACCAGTTGCTAAAAACAGTACGACGTCATAAACGATGAATGGCAGGTGCCAAAAACAGTACGACGTCATAAAAAATGAATGGCAGTTGCCAAAAACAGTACGACGTCATAAAGGATGAATGGCAGTTGCCAAAAACAGTACGACGTCATAAAGGATTAATGGCAGATGCCAAAATGAGTACGACGTCATAAATGGTGCCTGGCAGTCGCCAAAAACAGTACGACGTCATAAAGGATGAATGGCAGTTGCCAAAAACAGTACGACGTCATAAAGGATGAATGGCAAGTGCCAAAAACAGTACGACGTCATAAAGAATAAACCGCAGTTGCCAAAAACAATACGACGTCATAAAGGATGAATGGCAGTTGCCAAAAACAGTACGACGTCATAAAGGATGAATGGCAGGTGCCAAAAACAGTCCGACGTCATAAAGGATGAATGGAAGTTGCCAAAAACAGTACGACGTCATAAAGGATGAATGGCAGTTGCCAAAAACAGTACGACGTCATAAACTATGACTGGCAGTTGCCAAAAACAGTACGACGTCATAAAGAGTGAATGACAGTTGCCAAAAACAGTACGACGTCATAAAGGATGAATGGCAGTTGCCAAAAACAGTACGACGTCATAAAGAATTGATGGCAGTTGCCAAAAACAGTACGACTTCATAAAGGATTAATGGAAAGTGTCAAAAATAGTACGACGTCATAAAGGATGAATGGCAGTTTCCAAAAACAGTACGACGTCATAAAGGTTGAATGGCAGTTGCCAAAAACTGTACGACGTCATAAAGGATAAATGGCAGGTTGCAAAAACAGTATGACGTCATAAAGGATAAATGGCAGTTGCCAAAAACAGTACGACGTCATAAAGAATGAATGGCAGTTGCCTAAAACAGTACGACTTCATAAAGGATGAATGGAAGGTTTCAAAAACAGTACGACGTCATAAAGGATGAATGGTAGGTGCCAAAAAAAGTACGACGTCATAAACAATAAATGGCAGTTGCCAAAAACAATACGACGTCATAAAAGATGAATGGCAGGTGCCAAAAACAGAACGACGTCATAAAGGATGAATGGCAGGTGCCAAAAACAGTACGACGTCATAAAGGATGAATTGCAGTTGCCAAAGACAGTACGACGTCATAAAGGATGAATGGCAGTTGCCAAAAACAATACGACGTCATAAAGGATGAATGTCAGTTGCCAAAAACAGTACGACGTCATAAATTGCGAATGGCAGGGGCCAAAAACAGTACGACGTAATAAAGGATGAATGCCAGTTGCTAAAAGTAGTACGACGTCATAAACGATGAATACCAGTTGCTAAAAACAGAACGACGTCATCAACGATGAATGGCAGGTGCCAAAAACAGTCCGACGTCATAAAGGATGAATGGAAGTTGCCAAAAACAGTACGACGTCATAAAGGATGAATGGCAGTTGCCAAAAACAGTACGACGTCATAAACTATGACTGGCAGTTGCCAAAAACAGTACGACGTCATAAAGAGTGAATGACAGTTGCCAAAAACAGTACGACGTCATAAAGGATGAATGGCAGTTGTCAAAAACAGTACGACGTCATAAAGAATTGATGGCAGTTGCCAAAAACAGTACGACTTCATAAAGGATTAATGAAAGTGTCAAAAATAGTACGACGTCATAAAGGATGAATGGCAGTTTCCAAAAACAGTACGACGTCATAAAGGTTGAATGGCAGTTGCCAAAAACTGTACGACGTCATAAAGGATAAATGGCAGGTTGCAAAAACAGTATGACGTCATAAAGGATAAATGGCAGTTGCCAAAAACAGTACGACGTCATAAAGAATGAATAGCAGTTGCCTAAAACAGTACGACTTCATAAAGGATGAATGGAAGGTGTCAAAAACAGTACGACGTCATAAATGATAAACGGCAGTTGCCCAAAACAGTACGACGTCATAAAGGATGAATGGGAGGGGCCAAAAACAGTACGACGTCATAAAGAGTGAATGGCAGTGGACAAAATCAGTACGACGTCATAAATGATGAATGGCAGTTGCCAAAAACAGTACGACGTCACAAAGGATGAATGGCAGGTGTTAAAAACAGTACGACGTCATAAAGGATGAATGGCAGTTGCCAAAAACAGTACGACGTCATAAAGGATGAATGGCAGTTGCCAAAAACAGTACAACGTCATAAAGGTTTTATGGCAGATGCCAAAAACAGTACGACGTCATTAATGGTGCCTGGCAGTCGCCAAAAACAGTACGACGTCATATAGGATGAATGGCAGTTGCCAAAAACAGTACGACGTCATAAAGGATGAATGGCAGGTGTCAAAAACAATACGACGTAATAAAGTATGAATCGCAGTTGCCAAAAAGAGTACGACGTCATAAAGGATGAATGGCAGTTGCCAAAAACATTACGACATCATAAAGGATGAATGGCAGGTACCAAAAACAGTACGACGTCATAAAGGATGAATGGCAGTTGCCACAAACAGTACGACGTCATAAAAAGTGAATGGCAGTTGCCAAAAACGGTATGACGTCATAAAAGATGAATGGCAGGTGCCAAAAACAGAACGACGTCATAAACGATGAATGGCAGGTGCCAAAAACAGTACGACGTCATAAAGGATGAATTGCAGTTGCCAAAGACAGTACGACGTCATAAAGGATGAATGGCAGTTGCCAAAAACAATACGACGTCATAAAGGATGAATGTCAGTTGCCAAAAACAGTACGACGTCATAAATTGCGAATGGCAGGGGCCAAAAACAGTACGACGTAATAAAGGATGAATGGCAGTTGCTAAAAACAGTACGACGTCATAAACGATGAATACCAGTTGCTAAAAACAGTACGACGTCATAAACGATGAATGGCAGGTGCCAAAAACAGTACGACGTCATAAAAAATGAATGGCAGTTGCCAAAAACAGTACGACGTCATAAAGGATGAATGGCAGTTACCCAAAACAGTACGACGTCATAAAGGATGAATGGCAGATGCCAAAATGAGTACGACGTCATAAATGGTGCCTGGCAGTCGCCAAAAACAGTACGACGTCATAAAGGATGAATGGCAGTTGCCAAAAACAGTACGACGTCATAAAGGATGAATGGCAAGTGCCAAAAACAGTACGACGTCATAAAGAATAAACCGCAGTTGCCAAAAACAGTACGACGTCATAAAGGATGAATGGCAGTTGCCAAAAACAGTACGACGTCATAAAGGATGAATGGCAGGTGCAAAAAACAGTCCGACGTCATAAAGGATGAATGGAAGTTGCCAAAAAACGTACGACCTCATAAAGGATGAATGGCAGTTGCCAAAAACAGTACGACGTCATAAACTATGACTGGCAGTTGCCAAAAACAGTACGACGTCATAAAGAGTGAATGACAGTTGCCAAAAACAGTACGACGTCATAAAGGATGAATGGCAGTTGCCAAAAACAGTACGACGTCATAAAGAATTGATGGCAGTTGCCAAAAACAGTACGACTTCATAAAGGATTAATGGAAAGTGTCAAAAATAGTACGACGTCATAAAGGATGAATGGCAGTTTCCAAAAACAGTACGACGTCATAAAGGTTGAATGGCAGTTGCCAAAAACTGTACGACGTCATAAAGGATAAATGGCAGGTTGCAAAAACAGTATGACGTCATAAAGGATAAATGGCAGTTGCTAAAAACAGTACGACGTCATAAAGTATGAATGGCAGTTGCCTAAAACAGTACGACTTCATAAAGGATGAATGGAAGGTGTCAAAAACAGTACGACGTCATAAAGGATAAACGGCAGTTGCCCAAAACAGTACGACGTCATAAAGGATGAATGGGAGGGGCCAAAAACAGTACGACGTCATAAAGAGTGAATGGCAGTGGACAAAAACAGTACGACGTCATAAATGATGAATGGCAGTTGCCAAAAACAGTACGACGTCACAAAGTATGAATAGCAGGTGTTAAAAACAGTACGACGTCATAAAGGATGAATGGCAGTTGCCAAAAACAGTACGACGTCATAAAGGATGAATGGCAGTTGCCAAAAACAGTACAACGTCATAAAGGATTTATGGCCGATGCTAAAAACAGTACGACGTCATTAATGGTGCCTGGCAGTCGCCAAAAACAGTACGACGTCATAAAGGATGAATGGCAGTTGCCAAAAACAGTACGACGTCATAAAGGATGAATGGCAGGTGTCAAAAACAATACGACGTAATAAAGTATGAATGGCAGTTGCCAAAAATAGTACGACGTCATAAAGGATGAATGGCAGTTGCCAAAAACATTACGACGTCATAAAGGATGAATGGCAGGTACCAAAAACAGTACGACGTCATAAAGGATGAATGGCAGTTGCCACAAACAGTACGACGTCATAAAAAGTGAATGGCAGTTGCCAAAAACGGTATGACGTCATAAAAGATGAATGGCAGTTGCCAAAAACAGTACGACGTCATAAAGAATGAATGGCAGTTGCCAAAAACAGTACGACTTCATAAAGGATAAATGGAAGGTGTCAAAAACAGTACGACGTCATAAAGGATAGATGGTAGTTTCCAAAAACAGTACGACGTCATAAAGGATGAATGGCAGGTCCCAAAAACAGTACGACGTCATAAAAGAATAAATGGCAGTTGCCCAAAACAGTACGACGTCATAAAGGATGAATGGCAGTTTCCAAAAACAGTACGACATCATAAAGGATTTATGGCAGATGCCAAAAACAGTACGACGTCATAAATGATGAATAGCAGTTGCCAAAAACAGTACGACGTCACAAAGGATGAATGGCAGGTGCCAAAAACAGTACGACGTCATAAAGGATGAATGGCAGTTGCAAAAAACAATACGACGTCATAAAGGATGAATGGCAGTTGCCAAAAAAAGTACGACGTCATAAATTGCGAATGGCAGGGGCCAATAACAGTACGACGTCATAAAGGATGAATGGCAGTGTCTAAAAACAGTACGACGTCATAAACGATGAATGGCAGTTGCTAAAAACAGTACGACGTCATAAACGATGAATGGCAGGTGCTAAAAACAGTACGACATCATAAAGGATGAATGGCAGTTGCCAAAAACAGTACGACGTCCTAAAGGATTAATAGCAGGTGCCAAAAACAGTACGACGTCATAAAGGATAAATGGCAGGTGGCAAAAACAGTACGACGTCATAAAGGATGAATGGCAGTTGCCAAACAACAGTACGACTTCATAAAAGGTTGAATGACAGTTGCTAAAAACAGTACGACGTCATAAAGGATGAATGGAAGGTGCCAAAAACAGTACGACGTCATGAAGGATGAATGGCAGTTGCCAAAAACAGTACGACGTCATAAAGGATTAATGGCAGTTGCCAAAAACATTACGACGTCATAAAGGATGAATGGCAGTTGCCAAAAACAGTACGACGTCATAAAGGATGAATGGCAGTTGCTAAAAACAGTACGACGTCATAAAGGATGAATGGCAGATGCCAAACAAAATACGACGTCATAAAGGATGAATGGCAGATGCCAAAAACAGTACGACGTCATAAATTGCCAATGGCAGCGGCCAAAAACAGTACGACGTCATAAAGGATGAATGGCAGTTGCTAAAAACAGTACGACGTCATAAACGATGAATGGCAGTTGCTAAAAACAGTACGACGTCATAAAGGATGAATGGCAGGTGCCAAAAACAGTACGACGTCATAAAGGATGAATGGCAGTTGCCAAAAACAGTACGACGTCATTAAAGGATGAATGGCAGTTGCCAAAAACAGTACGACGTCATAAAGGATGAATGGCAGATGCCAAAAACAGTACGACGTCATAAATAGTGCCTGGCAGTCGCCAAAAACAGTACGACGTCATAAAGGATGAATGGCAGTTGCCAAAAACAGTACGACGTCATAAAGAGTGAATGGCAGTTGCCAAAAACAGTATGACGTCATAAAGGATGAATGGCAGTTGCCAAAAACAGTACGACGTCATAAAGAATGAATGGCAGTTGCCAAAAACAGTACGACTTCATAAAGGATAAATGGAAGGTGTCAAAAACAGTACGACGTCATAAAGGATGAATGGCAGTTTCCAAAAACAGTACGACGTCATAAAGGATGAATTGCAGGTCCCAAAAACAGTACGACGTCATAAAGGATAAATGGCAGTTGCCCAAAACAGTACGACGTCATTAAGGATGAATGGCAGGTGCCAAAAAAAGTACGACGTCATAAAGGATGAATGGCAGTGGACAAAAACAGTACGACGTTATAAATGATGAATGGCAGTTGCCAAAAACAGTACGACGTCACAAAGGATGAATGACAGGTGCCAAAAACAGTACGACGTCAAAAAGGATGAATGGCAGTTGCCAAAAACAGTACGACGTCATAAAGGATGAATGGCAGTTGCCAAAAACAGTACAACGTCATAAATTGGTAATGGCAGGGGCTAATAACAGTACGACGTCATAAAGGATGACTGGCAGTTGCTAAAAACAGTACGTCATCATAAACGATGAATGGCAGTTGCTAAAAACAGTACGACGTCATAAACGATGAATGGCAGGTGCCAAAAACAGTACGACGTCATATAGGATGAATGGCAGTTGCCAAAAACAGTACGACGTCCTAAAGGATGAATAGCAGGCGCAAAAAACAGTACGACGTCATAAAGGATAAATGGCAGTGGCCAGAAAACAGTACAACGTCATAAAGGATGAATGGCCGTTGCCAAAAAACAGTACAAGCTCATAAAGGATGAATGGTAGTTGCCAAAATAACGTACAACGTCATAGACGATTAATGGCAGTTGCCAAAAACCAATAGGACGTCATAAACGATGAATGGCAGTTGCCAAAGAACAGTACAACGTCATAAAGGGTGAATGGCAGTTGTCAAAAAACAGTACAACGTCATGAAGGATGAATGTCAGTTGTCAAGAAACCGTACTACCTAATAAAAGAATGAATGGCAGTAGCTACAAAAACGTACAAAGTTATAAAGCATGAATGCAGTAGCCAATAAACAGTACACCGTCAAAAAGGATGAATGGCAGTAGCTACAAAAACGTACAAAGAAATTAAGGATCAATGTCAGTTTCCACAAAACAGTACAACGTCATAAAGGATGAAAGGCAGTTGGCAAAAAAGTACGACGTCCTAAATAGTTGAATGCTAGTTTTCAAAGATATGTACAGCGTCATGAAAGATGAATAGACGGTGCAAAAAAACAGTACGTAAAAAAAGGTGAATGGCAGTTGCCAAAAAACAGTACGACGTCATAAAAGATGAATGGCAGGTTCCAAAAAACAGTACGACGCCATAAAGGATGATTAGCATATGTTAAAAAACAGTACCAGGTCATAAAGAATGAATGGCAGTTGCCAAAACACGTACAACGTCATGAAGGATCAATGGCAGTTGCCAAAAAAAAAACAGTACAAATTCAAAAAGAAGGAATGGCAGTTGCCAAAAAACGTACAACGTGATAAAGGCGGAATTGCAGTTGAAAAAATAACAGTACAACATCATAAAAGATGAATGGCAGTGTCTGAAAAACAGTACAACGTCATGAAGGATGAATGGCAGGTTCCAAAAAACAGTACAACGTAATACAGGATAAATGGCAGTTGCTCAAAACACAGGACAAGGTCATAAACGATGACTTGCAGTTGCCAAAAAAAACGTGAAACGTCATGAACAATGAATGGTAGTTGCCAAAATACAGTACAACGTCATAAAGGATGAATAGCATTTGCAAAAAAACAGTATGACGTCATAAAGGATGAATGGCAGTTGCCAAAAAGAGTACAACGTCATCAAGGATGACTATCAGCTGCAAAAAAACAGAACGACATCATAAAAGATGAATGGCAGTTGCCAAAAAACGTAACATGTTATAAAAACAAATGACAGTTGCCAAAAACAGTACAACGTCATAAAAGATGAATGGCAGTTGTCAAAAACAGTACAACGTCATAAAGGATAAATTGCAGTGGCCAAAAAACAGTACAACGTAATAAAGGAGGAATGGCAGTTGTCAAAAACAGTACAACGTCATAAAGGATAAATGGCAGTGGCCAAAAAACAGCCCGACGTCATAAAGGATAAATAGCGGTGGCCAAAACAGTACAACGCAATAAAGGATGAATGGCAGTTGTCAAAAACAGTACAACGTCATAAAAGATAACCGGCAGTGGCCAAAAAACAGCCCGACGTCATAATGTCTAAATGGCAGTGGCCAAAAAGAGTACAACGTCACACAGGATGAATGGCAATTGCCAACAAACTGTACGACGTCATAAAGGATTACTGGCAGTTGCAAAACAAACAGTACGACGTCACAGAGCCTGAATGGCAGTTGTCAGAAAACAGTACAACGTCATAAAGTATTAATGGCAGTTGCCAGAAAAGAGTAAAACGTCATACAGGATGAATTGCAGTTGCCAAAAAAAGTACAACGTCGTAAAGAATGACTAGCAGTTGGCAAACAACAGAACGACATCATAAAAGATGAATGACAGTTGCCAAAACACGTACAACGTCATAAAGGATAAATGTCAGTGGCCAAAAAACAGTACACCGTCATAAAGGATAAATTGCAGTGGCCAGAAAACAGTACAACATCATAAAGGATGAATGACAGTGGCCAAAAAACAGACCAACGTCATACAGGATTAATGGCAATTGCCAAAAAACAGTACGACATCATAAACGATGAATGGCAGTTGCCAAAAAACAGTACAACGTCATGAAGGATTAATGGCATTTGCGAAAAAACAGTACAACGTCATAAAGGATGAATGGCAGTTGCCAAAAAACAGTACAAGTCAGAAAGGATTAATGGCAGTTGCCAAAAAAACAGTACGATATCATAAGGAATTAATGGTAGTTGCTAAATGTTGTTGACGTGTCTGTTAGTTTGAAAGCAGCAACAGCCAACAACTGCTCCCCACTGCGGCTTTATCAGCCAATACTAAAGTCAAGAAATATATTTAAGTATCGGTTAATAATGGAGATTATGTATCTGTCTGTCTGTCTGTTTAAAGCATAAACAATATATTTACTTGTAAATAAATAACATAGGATGAATAATAGACGCCAAAAACAGTTCAACGTTATAAACAATTGAACGAAGGTTGCAAATCACTGTTAACCTCCAAAGCAGCTCTCACTGCTCGACACGTGCACTCGCTTCGCACACTCCGTTTCCTCTGAGACGGTACGAGACTCGCTTTTTATAATATCCAGTCACACCTAATTTCCATACGTGCAGCGAGACTTTGCGAGATTTTGCGTGAACTGTATGTAATAAACATTCAGGGACGCCATGTTGGATTTCTTTCCTTCTTTCTTTCTTTCACTCGCAGCGCACAGGACAAGCAAACCCGAGGACGTTTCGCAAGTAAGCCCTCTTCATGTTCATGTTCCCTACACTCCCCCCTGATCTCATGATCACAGAGATGGCAGGGAGGCCTAGATCGCCTTCGCCGGTTGCTTCTTCGGAGGGGGACAACGCAAGCCTCATCTTCGCTTGTGCTCTCGTCCGCGGTCTGAGGGTCGAGAAACATCGCGTCCGCTGGGATACTGCTGATATCCGAGTCACTGTCCGATGGGGCTGCTGCAAGCCAGAGCGATGCCTCACTGCTCTCTGACTCCGACTCGCTCTTGTCGTTCAGTGATGGTTGCGTTGCTAACCGTAGGTCCCTAATGTGACGGGGCATACCGTCGACTCGCACTGCCTGTGGGCTGATTACCTCGGTGACGCGTCCAACTCCGTATTTCGTCGTACACTTGCCGCGCGGGTTCTTAATCCAGACGACATCCCCTTTTTTCAGTTTCTCTTTGGTTACTTCCAGTTCGGGCAGCGGGTTAGTCTCTATGCCTTTCACCCTGACGTGATACCTGTGCAAGGTGTCAGCCGGCGCTGTAGAGGGTGAAACATTATCCTTTGGGGTTACGTTATACAGGTAGACTGCCTCAAATACCGTGCAGCCCGTCCTGGCCGCAATGGTTTTGACGGTTCTGTGATTCCGCTCGATGACCCCATTTCCACTCGGTACGTGGGCGCATCGAAACCTCAGGTGTACTCCCCAGCCATCAGCAAACTTTCTGAACTGCTCACTAGTGAATGCAGCGCCATTGTCGGTTAATATCTCCGTTGGGGGGCCACGTTCAAGAAAAATATTGTTTAACTGACGGATGATGCTGGCTGCATCCTGCCGGCGCAGCATGCGCCATATCGCAAACCTGGATGGACCGCAATCAATGAGAGTCAGGAAATCCTCACCGTTGTGGTGAGTAATATCCATCGCCAGCCGGTTCCAATGGCTTTCCACTACCAGCTTTCCTTTCTCCCAGCGAACGGGTGCTGGATCAATGGATTGGCATGCTACACAGTCTTTGACCACTTTCCTGACGTCTGCCTTTTGTACTCCTGGTTCAACCAACTTAGCGAAATATAGGGTCCGCTTGACCCCAGGGTGCCCGGTTTGTTGGTGGACTTCTTTGATGGTATTAGATCGAACGGGGCTCATGGAAGCGGCGCAGGCGGGCTGCATGGGTTCAATAGTCTTTCTTATGGCATCAAGCCATCTTTGAGGTACTCTCGTCAAACAATCTGCTTTGTTCAGGCTGGATTTGACCAGGGACACCTCTATTGACAGCGCATATTCGTTCACCAGCTTCATGATCGTGTCGAGCCGCCGTCGGATGAGCATCTCGCTCGTGGCTTTGGTTCGTATTCTGGCCCTCCCGGTGAGAGTATCTGAAATCCACTTATGGACGCAAGCAGAATCCGTGAATAGTCGCAGGGTGGTCGTCTTCCAAATGATTGCCAAGTTTATCCCCTTGATAACTGCATCAAGTTCTGCCAGGTTTATGTGCTGGGAGTCCTTTTCTGGGCGTAACCAGCAAGCGTCTTCCACCACCATTCCATCATGGACCACCGATACACCAATGGCGAGAGAGCTTGCATCAACCCACACACTAAGGTTCTGGCTGTCGACGCACCATCTGCCTCGCGTTGGGTCTTCCTTGTGCACCCTGGTGTGGACTTCTTTGAGCATTGTATTGAGAGGGACGTCATGAGTTTCGTCATCCCATCCAGTGGTGACGTCGGAGGCTCTTCGCTTAATAAATGCCACCGCAACACGAAGCCAGCCGCCGACAGGAAGGTGTCCAACTAACTTTCCGCACAAGGAAAATACGTTTCGTCGTGTAACAATACAAGGCATGTCCGGGGTTTCATTTCCTCGTTTCCAATACAGAACGTCATCTTCCTCCCAGACCTGCAAACCAAGTACCCGTGCGCCATCTCGTAGCCTTTCCGGTTCCTTGCTGAGAAGGCCAAAGTTGTAGAAATGCTCCCTCACGCGCGCCGCAGATACAATTTCCTCGTCCACGTACACGTCATCAATATATGCAGACGTTGCCCACTGAATGCGCTCATCTTTAGTCAGAATGGTGTCAACAATCATTTGCATAATTGATGGCGCAACATTAAGTCCAAATCCCATGCGGGTTAGGCAATACCTTTTCCTCTTGATGAGCACCGTTTGATAGGGCCATAGTGATTTGTGTACACGCACTTGAAGGTATGCTTTGTGAAGATCCAGTACAGATACATTAGATCCCACTTGCCGCCATTCCCTCAACTTTTCAGTGCATACGTCCGCGCGAGCTGTAAAAGGGTCCACGTGCTCATTCAATTCTCGATAGTCGAGCACCGGCCTCACCTTCTGCTTATTCTGTTGGATAACCGCCATTAACAGGATCAGGCACTTTGGAGGACCCAATTACTTCTCTGAATACGGAACTAGCCATCCATTACTAATCCAAGTTTGTAGTTCCTTGTCGTATTCTGCACGAGCTCCGGGGGGAATTTTGTATTCTGGCACCTTATTGCATAATTTCTCGGGTGGCTGCTCCTCCGACCACTTCCAGGAGGCTGTCCAGGACTTTGTGCGCTGGTCGAATTCCGCACTAAAATCAGGCTGTTCCAGCTTCATAGCTGCACTCAGAGCAAGGCACGCTTTTGCAAAAATGTGCCCTACCCTCACCATCAATGCGTACACCTCCCAATTCCTTGATGACGTCCATTCCCAGGAGCAGGTCGTAACCGAGCAGGTCACCGTTTATAACCAAGGCTCGTGCGGTTACTGTAGGCCCATCGCCGACACCTGCGCGAATGATGCTAACGCCACAAGAGGCAATCGAGCCACCGCCAACCGTCAATACCGGGATCCTTTCCTTATCCCATGCGTCACAGCATGCTTTGCGCACGAGGGTCTGCGTGCACCCGGTGTCTACGAGCGCCAAGCGCTCACGCCCGTTTACGCGCACGCTCACTGTGGGTAGCGCCTTATTTGGCGACGATCTGGGGAGAAGACTGGCGCTATAGCTTACTCCCCTTGCCCGTTTCCCGGACAACCTCTTGCCACGTGACCCAGCTTGTTGCACAGGTAACAACGCACGCGTTTTAACGTTCCTCGATCGGGCGCGTCCTTTGCACCGCTTCGGCTACGGCAGTCTTTTCAAAAATGATTCGGCCCGCCACATTTGTAGCATCTCACGTCTTCTGTTGGTGGTGAAGACGCTTCCGCAGCTGCCGAAACCGGCTCTGTGTCCTCTTTCAAAATGTTTCGGGCTCTGGCCAACAACTCGTCAAGCCCAATCTCACTGAGTCTGGACGATGCTCGCAGCAGTCTGCTGGCGCCGTCTGGGAGTCCAGTCAGAAAAGCGCATCCCAGTATTCGCTCGCTTGTTCCACCAAACGGCGCGGCTAGCCTCCTCAAATCGGCCAGGTAGACGTCCACAGTCTCATCTAGCCCAAGCCGCCGTTCGGTGAACTGCCTCCAGGCGACGAAAGGGTCCACAGCAAAGGCTGCGTATAGCGCCTGCCTAATTTCCTCCAGGCCTGGTTCGTCTCCGAGCTGCTGATACACCGAATATGCTCCTTTGGTCAGCCTCAGCGGGATAACCAGTGCAGGATCCTTTATATTGCAAAGTCTGCAGACGCGCTCGGCTTTCTCCCACCACTCGACTACAGAGGGTCCGGAGGGGGAGCCGTCGAACTCGGGTATTAACCTCAAGTCGAGTTTGTCCATCGCCGAGATAGCTTGAAATAATAACGAAGGTTGCAAATCACTGTTAACCTCCAAAGCAGCTCTCACTGCTCGACACGTGCACTCGCTTCGCACACTCCGTTTCCTCTGAGACGGTACGAGACTCGCTTTTTATAATATCCAGACACACCTAATTTCCATAAGTGCAGCGAGACTTTGCGAGATTTTGCGTGAACTGTATGTAATAAACATTCAGGGACGCCATGTTGGATTTCTTTCCTTCTTTCTTTCTTTCACTCGCAGCGCACAGGACAAGCAAACCCAAGGACGTTTCGCAAGTAAGCCCTCTTCATGTTCATGTTCCCTACAACAATGAATAGAAGTCGCCAACAACAGTACTACATTCTAAAGGGTGAATGGCAGTTGCAAAAAACAGTACGACATCATAACGAAGTAATGGTAGTGGCCAAAATCAGTACTACATAATAAAGGATGAATGGCAGTTGGTAAAAAAAGAACGACGTAATAAAAAATGAATGGTAGTCGTCAAAAACAGTACTACATAATAAACAATCGTAATCGCCATTAACAGTACTAGATGATTAAGGATAAATGGCAGTTGAAAAAAAAAAGTACAACGTCATGAATGATGAATGGTAGTCGGAAACATCAGTACTACATAGTAAAGGATGAATGGCCGTTGCCAAAAAACAGTACAACGTTATAAAGGAAAACAGTACGATGTTATAAAGGATGAACGGCAGTTGCCAAAAAATAGTACAACGTCATAAAAAATGAATGGCTGTTGCCAAAACACAGTACGACGTCATAAAGGATGAATGGCAGTTGCCAAACACAGTACAACGGCCTACAGGATGAATGACAGTGAACAAAAAACAGTACAACTACATAAAGGATAAATGGCAGTGGCCGAAAAAACGTCCAACATCATGAAGGATGAATGGCAGTTGCCAAAAAACAGTTGAACGTCATAAATGATGAATGGCAGTTGTCAAAAAACAGTACAGCGTCATCAAGGATGAATGCCAGTGGCCAAGGAAAAAGTACAACGTAATAAAGCATGAATGGCAGTTGCCAAAAATCAGTACAACGTCATAAAGTATGAATGGCAGTTTCCAGAAAACGTACAAAGTCATAAAGTATGAATAGCAGTTGCCAAAAGACAGTAAAGATTCATAAAGGATGAATAGCCGTTGCCGAAAAACAGTACATCGTCATGAAGGATGAATGGCAGTTGACAAAAAACGTACAACGTCATAAAGGAGGAATGGCAGTTGAAAAAAACAGTACGACGTCATAAAGGATGTATGGCAGTTTCCAAAAAACGTACAACCTACCACGTCAATAAGGATAAATGCCAGTTGCAAAAAAACAGTACAACGTCATAAAGGATGAATGGCAGTTGCCAAAAAACAGTACGACGTCATGAAGCATGAATGGCCGTTGCCAAAAAACAGTACAACGACATAAAGGATAAATGGCAGTGGTCAGAATATAGTACAACGCTATAAAGGATGAATGGTAGTTGCCTAAAAAACGTACACCGTCATGAACGATGAATGGCATTTGCCCAAAAACAGTACGACTTCAAAAATGATGAATGGCAGTTGCCAAAAAAAGTACAACGTCATAAAGGATGACTAGCAGTTGCCAAAAAATAGTTCGACATCATCAAAAGATGAATGGCAGTTGCCCAAAAAACGTACAACGTCATAAAGGATAAATGGCAGTGGCCAACAAACAGTATAACGTCATAAAGGATATATGGCAGTGGCCAAAAAACCGTACAACGTCATACAGGATGAATGGCAATTGCCAAAAAAACAGTACGACGTCAGAGAGGATGAATAGCAGGTGGCAAAAAACTATAACGTTGTAAAAGATGAATGGCTATGCCCCCCAAAAAAGTACCACGTCATAAAGGATGAATGGCAGTTGCAAAAAAACAGCACGACGTCATAAAGCGTGAATGGCAGATGCTAAAAAACAGTACAATCATATAAAGGATAAATGGCAGTGGCCAGAAAACAGTATTCCGTCATAAAGGATTAATGGCAGTTGCAAAAAAAACAGTACGACGTCATAAAGCGTTTATAGCAGATGCCAAAATACAGTACAACGATATAAAGGAGGAATGGCAGTGGCCAGAAAACAGTACAACGTCATAAAGGATGAATGGCAGTTGCTCAAAACACAGGACAAGGTCATAAACGATGACTGGCAGTTGCCAAAAAAACGTGAAACGTCATGAACAATTAATGGTAGTTGCCAAAATACAGTACAACGCCATAAAGGATGAATGGCATTTGCAAAAAAACAGTATGACGTCATAAAAGATTGAATGGCAGTTGCCAAAAAAGTACAACGTCATCAAGGATGACCAGCAGTTGCAAAAAAACAGTACGACATCATAAAAGATGAATGGCAGTAGCCAAAAAACGTAACATGTCATAAAAAAAAATGACAGTTGCCAAAAAACAGTACAACGTCATAAAAGATGAATGGCAGTTTTCAAAAACAGTCAACGTCATAAAGGATAAATAGCAGTGGCCAATAAACAGCCCGACGTAATAAAGGATAAATGGCAGTGGCCAAAAAGAGTACAACGTCACACAGGATGAATGGCAATTGCACACAAACTGTACGACGTCACAAAGGATGACTGGCAGTTGCAAAACAAACAGTACGACGTAACAGAGCATGAATGGCAGTTGCCAAAAAACAGTACAACGACATAAAGGATAAATGGTAGTTGTCAGAAAACAGTACAACGTCACAAAGGATTAATGGCAGTTGCCAGAAAAGAGTACAACGTCATATAGAATGAATGGCAGTTACCAAAAAAAGTACAAAATCGTAAAGAAATAACTAGCAGTTGCCAAAAAACAACGACATCATAAAAGATGAATGACAGTTGCCAAAACACGTACAACGTCATAAAGGATAAATGTCAGTGGCCAAAAAACAGTACAACGTCATAAAGGATAAATTGCAGTTGCCAGAAAACAGTACAACGTCATAAAGGATAAATTGCAGTGGCCAGAAAACAGTACAAGGTCATAAAGGATGAATGGCAGTTGCCAAAAATACGTACAACGTAATGAACAATGAATGGCACTTGCCAAAATACAGTACAACGCCATGAACGATGAATGGTAGTTGCCAATAAACAGTATGACGTCATAATGGATGAATGGCAGTGGCCAAAAAAAGTAGGATGTCATAAAGGATGAATGGCAGTTGCCAAAAAACAGTACGACATCATAAAAGATGATAGACATTTGCCAAATAACGTACCACGTCATAAAAGAAAAATGGCAGTGGCCAATAAACAGTACAACGTCATAAAGAATGAATGGCAGTTGTCAAAAAAAGGTACAAGGTCATAAAGGATGAATGGCAGTTGCTAATAAACAGTACACCGTCATAATGGATGAATGGCAGTTGCCAAAAAACAGTACAACGCCATAAAGGATAAAGGGCAGTGGCCAAAAAAACAGACCAACGTCATACAGGATTAATGGCAATTGCCGAAAAACAGTACGACATCATTAACGATAAATGGCAGTTGCCAAAAAACAGTACGACGTCATAAAGGAGTAATGGCAGTTGCCAAAAAAAGTACAACGTAATAAAATAGTACTAGCAGTTGCCAAAAAATAGTACGACATCATAAAGAATGAATGGCAGTTGCTAAAAACAATACAACGTCATAATGGATGAATGGCAGTTGCCAAAAGACGTACAATGTCGGAAAGGATGAATGGCAGTTGCCAAAATACAGTACAACGTCATAAATGATAGAATGGCAGTTGCCAAAAAACAGTACGACGTCATGAAGCATGAATGGCAGTTGCCAAAAAACAGTACAACGACATAAAGGATAAATGGCAGTGGTCAGAATATAGTACAACGCTATAAAGGATGAATGGCAGTTGCCAAAAAACGTACAACGTCATGAACGATAAATGATATTTGCCAAAATACAGTACAACGCCATAAAAAAATGAATGGCAGTTGCCAAAAAACAGTACGACTTTAAAAATTATGAATGGCAGTTGCCAAAAACAGTACAACGTGATAAAGGCAGACAAGCAGTTGCCAAAAAAACAGTACGACATCATAAAAGATGAATGGCAATTGCCACAAAACAGTACAAAGTCAGAAAGGATGAATGGAAGTTGGCAAATAACGTATAACGTGATAAAGGATGAATAGCTATGGCCAAAAAACAGTACAACGTCATAAAGGATGAATGACAGTTGCAAAAAAACAGCACGACGTCACGAAACGTGAAGGGCAGATGCTAAACAACAGTACAACTATATAAAAGATAAATGGCAGTAGTCAGAAAACAGTACCACGTCATAAATGATTAATGGCAGTTGCAAAAAAAAAAAAATACGACGTCATAAAACCTGAATGGCAGATGCCAAAAAAACAGTACAACGACATTAAGGATGAATGGCAGTTGCTAAAAAACAGGACAAGGTTATAAAGGATAAATCGCAGTTGCCAAAAAAACGTAACACGTCATGAACAATGAATGGCAGTTGCCAAAATACAGTACAACGTCATAAAGAATGAATCGCATTTGCAAAAAAACAGTATGACGTACAGAAGGATGAATGGCAGTTGCAAAAAAAAGTACAACGTAATAAAGGATGACTAGCATTTGCAAGAAAAACAGCACGACATCATAAAAGATGAATGGCAGTTGTAAAAAAAACGTACAACGTAATGAACAATGAATGGCAGTTGCCAAAATACAATACAACGCCATGAAAGATAAATGGTAGGGTCCAATAAACAGTATGACGTCATAAAGGATGAATGGCAGTAACCAAAAAAGTAAGACGTCATAAAGGATGAATGGCAGTTGCCAAAAATCAGTACGACATCATAAAAGATGACTGGCAGTTGCGAAATAACGTAACACGTCATAAAAGAATAATGGCAGTGGCAAAAAAAAGGTAACACGTCATAAAGGATGAATGGCAGTTGTCAAAAACAGTACAAGGTCATAAAGGATGAATAGCAGTTGCCAATAAACAGTACACCGTCATAAACGATGAATGGCAGTTGCCAAAAAACAGTACAACGCCATAAATAGAAAAGGGCGGTTGCCAAAAAACAGACCAACGTCATACAGGATTAATGGCAATTGCCAAAAAACAGTACGACGTAATAAAGGATAAATGGCAATGGCCAAAAAACAGTACGACGTCATAAAGGATTAATGGCAGTTGCAAAAAAACAGGACAACGTCATACAGTATGAATGCCAATTGCCAAAAAACAGTACGACGTTATAAAGGATGAATGGCAGTTTACAAAAAACAGTACGACGTCATAAAGGATAAATGGTAGTTGCCAAGAAAGTACAACGTAATAAAGGATGACTAGCAGTTGCCAAAAAACAGTACGACATCATAAATGATGAATGGCAGTTGCTAAAAACAGTACAACCTCATAAAGGATGAATGGCAGTTGCCCAAAAACAGTACAATGTCATAAAGGATGAATGGCAGTACCCAGAAAAGAGTACTACGTCATAAAGGATTAATGGCAGTTTCCAAAAAAAGTACAACGTCATAAAGGATGACTAGCATTTGCCAAAAAAACAGTACGACATCAGATAAGATCAATATAAGTTGCCAAAAAACGTACAACGTCATAAAGGATCAATGCCAGGTCCAATAAACAGTACGACGTCATAAAGGATGAATGGCAATTGCCAGAAACCAGTACAACGCTATAAAGGATAAATGGCAGTGGCCAAAAAACAGTACAACGTCATACAGGATAAATGGCAATTGCCAAAAATCAGTACGACGTCATAAAGGATGAACGGCAGTTGCCAAACACAGTACAACGCAATAAAGGATAAATGGCAGTGGCCCAAAACAGTACAACGTCATACTGGATGAATGGCAATTGCCAAAAAAACTGTACGACGTCATAAATGGTGGCTGGCAGTTTCCAAAAAACAGTACGACGTCACAGAGCTTGAATGGCAGTTGCCAAAAAAAAATACAACGCCATCAAGGATAAATGGCGGTGGCCAAAATAAAGTACAGCGTCATAAAGGATGAATGGGAGTTGTCAAAAAACAGTACAAGGTTATGAAGGATGAATGGCAGTTGCCAATTTACAGTACGACATAATAAAAGATGAATGGCAGTTGCCAGAAAACGTACAACGTCATAAAAGATAAATGGCAGTGGCTAAAAAACAGTACAACGTCATTAAGGATGAATGGCAGTTGCAAAAAAACAGTACAAGGTCATAAACGATGAATGGCAGTTGTCAAAAAACAGTATAACGTCATAAAGGATGAATGGCAGTTGCCAAAAAAAGTACGACGTCATAAAGTATGAATGGCTGTTGCCAAAAAACAGTACGACATCATAAAAGATGATAGGCAGTTGCCAAATAACGTAACACGTCATAAAACAAAAAAATGGCAGTAGCCAATAAACAGTACAACGTCATTAAGAATGAATGGCAGTTGTACAAAAAAAAAAGTACAAGGTCATAAATGATGAATGGCAGTTGCCAATAAACAGTACACCGTCATAAAGGATGAATGGCAGTTACCAAAAAACAGTACAACGCCATAAAAGGATAAAGGGCAGTGGCCAAAAAACAGACCAACGTCATACAGGATTAATGGCAATTGCCAAAAAACAGTACAACATCATTAACGATAAATGGCACTTGCCAAAAAACAGTACGACGTCATAAAGGATTAATGGCAGTTGCCAAAAAAAGTACAACGTAATAAAGGATGATTAGCAGTTGCCAAAAAATAGTACGACATCATAAAGGATGAATGGCAGTTGCTAAAAGCAGTACAACGTCATAATTGATGAATGGCAGTTGCCAAAAGACGTACAATGTCGGAAAGGATGAATAGCAGTTGCCAAAATACGGTACAACATCATAAATGATAGAATGGCAGTTGCCAAAAAACAGTACAACGACATAAAGGATAAATGGCAGTGGTCAGAATATAGTACAACGCTATAAAGGAAGAATGGCAGTTGCCAAAAAACGTACAACGTCATGAACGATAAATGATATTTGCCAAAATACAGTACAACGCCATAAAAAAATGAATGGCAGTTGCCAAAAAACAGTACGACTTTAAAAATTATGAATGGCAGTTGCCAAAAACAGTACAACGTAATAAAGGCAGACAAGCAGTTGCCAAAAAAAAAGTACGACATCATAAAAGATGAATGGCAGTTGCCACAAAAACGTACAACGTCATAAAGGATAAATGACAGTGGCCAAAAAACCGTACAACGTCATACAGGATCAATGGCAATTGCCAAAAAACAGTACAACGTCAGAAAGGATGAATGGAAGTTGGCAAATAACGTATAACGTGATAAAGGATGAATAGCTATGGCCAAAAAACAGTACAACGTCATAAAGGATGAATGACAGTTGCAAAAAAACAGCACGACGTCACGAAACGTGAATGGCAGATGCTAAACAACAGTACAACTATATAAAGGATAAATGGCAGAAGCCAGAAAACATTCCCACGTCATAAATGATTAATGGCAGTTGCAAAAAAAACAGTACGACGTCATAAAGCCTGAATGGCAGATGCCAAAAAAACAGTACAACGACATTAAGGATGAATGGCAGTTGCTAAAAAACAGGACATGGTCATAAAGCATAAATGCAGTTGCCAAAGAAACGTAAAACGTCATGAACAATTAATGGCAGTTGCAAAAATACAGTACAACGCCATAAAGAATGAATCGCATTTGAAAAGAAACAGTATGACGTACAAAAGGATGAATGGCAGTTGCAAAAAAAAGTACAACGTAATAAAGGATGACTAGCATTTGCAAGAAAAACAGCACGACATCATAAAGGATTAATGGCAGTTGTAAGAAAAACGTACAACGTAATGAACAATGAATGGCAGTTGCCAAAATACAATACAACGCAATGAAAGATCAATGGTAGGGTCCAATAAACAGTATGACGTCATAAATGATGAATGGCAGTAACCAAAAAAAGTAAGACGTCATAAAGGATGAATGGCAGTTGCCAAAAACAGTACGACATCATAAAAGATGACTGGCAGTTTCCAAATAACGTAACACGTCATAAAAGAATAATGACAGTGGCCAAAAAACAGTAACACGTCATAAAGGATGAATGGCAGTTGTCAAAAACAGTACAAGGTCATAAAGGATGAATAGCAGTTGCCAATAAACAGTACACCGTCATAAAGGATGAATGGCAGTTGCCAAAAAACAGTACAACGCCATAAATGGTAAAAGGGCAGTTGCCAAAAAACAGACCAACGTCATACAGGATTAATTGCAATTGCCAAAAAACAGTACGACGTAATAAAGGATAAATGGCAGTGGCCAAAAAAGAGTACGACGTCATAAAGGATTAATGGCAGTTGCAAAAAAACAGGACAACGTCATACAGTATGAATGGCAATTGCCAAAAAACAGTACGACGTTATAAAGGATGAATGGCAGTTTACTAAAAACAGTACGACGTCATATGGGATAAATGGTAGTTGCCAAGAAAGTACAACGTAATAAAGGATGACTAGCAGTTGCCAAAAAACAGTACGACATCATAAAGGATGAATGGCAGTGGCTAAAAACAGTACAACCTCATAAAGGATGAATGGCAGTTGCCCCAAAACAGTACAATGTCATAAAGGATGAATGGCAGTACCCAAACAACAGTACTACGTCATAAATGATTAATGGCAGTTGCCAAAAAAAGTACAACGTCATAAAGGATGACTAGCATTTGCCAAAAAACAGTACGACATCATAAAAGATCAATAGCAGTTTCCAAAAAACGTACAACGTCATAAAGGATGAATGGCAGTTACCAGAAAACAGTACAACGCCATAAATGATAAATTACAGTGGCCAAGAACCAGTACAACGTCATACAGGATAAATGCCAATTGCCAAAAATCAGTACGACGTCATAAAGGATGAACGGCAGTTGCCAAACACAGTACAACGCAATAAAAGATAAATGCCAGTGGCCCAAAACAGTACAACGTAATACTGGATGAATGGCAATTGCCAAAAAACGGTACGACGTCATAAATGGTGGCTGGAAGTTTCCAAAAAACAGTAAGACGTCACAGAGCATGAATGGCAGTTGCCAAAAAAAAATACAACGCCATCAAGGATAAATGGCGGTGGCCAAAATAAAGTACAGCGTTATAAAGGATGAATGGGAGTTGTAAAAAAAGAGTACAAGGTCATGAAGGATGAATGGCAGTTGCCAATAAACAGTACAACATAATAAAAGATAAATGGCAGTTGCCAGAAAACGTACAACGTCATAAAAGATAAATGGCAGTGGCTAAAAAACAGTACAACGTCATTAAGGATGAATGGCAGTCGCAAAAAAAACAGTACAAGGTAATAAAGGATGAATGGCAGTTGTCAAAAAACAGTATAACGTCATAAAGGATGAATGGCAGTTGCCAAAAAAAGTACGACGTCATAAAGGATGAATGGCTGTTGTCAAAAAACAGTACGACATCATAAAAGATGATAGGCAGTTGCCAAATAACGTAACACGTCATAAAAGAAAAATGGCAGTGGCCAATAAACTGTACAACGTCATTAAGAATGAATGGCAGTTGTCAGAAAAAAGTACAAGGTCATAAAGGATGAATGGCAGTTGCCAATAAACAGTACACCGTCATAAAGGATGAATGGCAGTTGCCAAAAAACAGTACAACGCCATAAAGGATAAAGAGCAGTTGCCAAAAAACAAACCAACGTCATACAGGATTAATGGCAATTGCCTAAAAACAGTACGACATCATTAACGATAAATGGCACTTGCCAAAAAACAGTACGACGTCATAAATAATTAATGGCAGTTGCCAAAAAAAGTACAACGTAATAAAGGATGATTAGCAGTTGCCAAAAAATAGTACGACATCATAAAGGATGAATGGCAGTTGCTAAAAACAGTACAACGTCATAATGGATGAATGGCAGTTGCCAAAAGACGTACAATGTCGGAAAGGATGAATGGCAGTTGCCAAAATACAGTACAACATCATAAATGATAGAATGGCAGTTGCCAAAAAACAGTACGACGTCATGAAGCATGAATGGCAGTTGCCAAAAAACAGTACAACGACATAAAGGATAAATGGCAGTGGTCAGAATATAGTACAACGTTATAAAGGATGAATGGCAGTTGCCAAAAAACGTACAACGTAATGAACGATAAATGATATTTGCCAAAATACAGTACAACGCCATAAAAAAATGAATGGCAGTTGCCAAAAACAGTACAACGTAATAAAGGCAGACAAGCAGTTGCCAAAAAAAAACAGTACGACATCATAAAAGATGAATGGCAGTTGCCACAAAAACGTACAACGTCATAAAGGATAAATGACAGTGGCCAAAAAACCGTACAACGTCATACAGGATCAATGGCAATTGCCAAAAAACAGTACAACGTCAGAAAGGATGAATGGAAGTTGGCAAATAACGTATAACGTGATAAAGGATGAATAGCTATGGCCAAAAAACAGTACAACGTCATAAAGGATGAATGACAGTTGCAAAAAAACAGCACGACGTCACGAAACGTAAATGGCAGATGCTAAACAACAGTACAACTATATAAAAGATAAATGGCAGAAGCCAGAAAACAGTACCACGTCATAAATGATTAATGGCAGTTGCAAAGAAAACAGTACGACGTCATAAAGCCTGAATGGCAGATGCCAAAAAAACAGTACAACGACAATAAGGATGAATGGCAGTTGCTAAAAAACAGGACAAGGTCATCAAGCATAAATGGCAGTTGCCAAAAAAACGTAAAACGTCATGAACAATTAATGGCAGTTGCCAAAATACAGTACAACGCCATAAAGAATGAATCGCATTTGCAAAAAAACAGTATGACGTACAAAAGGATGAATAGCAGTAGCAAAAAAAAGTACAACGTAATAAAAGATGACTAGCATTTGCAAGAAAAACAGCACGACATCATAAAAGATGAATGGCAGTTGTAAAAAAAACGTACAACGTAATGAACAATGAATGGCAGTTGCCAAAATACAATACAATGCCATGAAAGATAAATGGTAGGGTCCAATAAACAGTATGACGTCATAAAGGATGAATGGCAGTTGCCAAAAAACAGTACGACATCATAAAAGATGACTGGCAGTTGCCAAATAACGTAACACGTCATAAAAGAATAATGGCAGTGGCCAAAAAACAGTAACACGTCATAAAGGATGAATGGCAGTGGTCAAAAACAGTACAAGGTCATAAAGGATGAATAGCAGTTGCCAATAAACAGTACACCGTCATAAAGGATGAATGGCAGTTGCCAAAAAACAGACCAACGTCATACAGGATTAATGGCAATTGCCAAAAAACAGTACGACGTAATAAATAATAAATGGCGCTGGCCAAAAACCAGTACGACGTCATAAAGGATTAATGGCAGTTGCAAAAAAACAGGACAACGTCATACAGTATGAATGGCAATTGTCAAAAAACAGTACGACGTTATAAAGGATGAATGGCAGTTTACCAAAAACAGTACGACGTCATAAAGGATAAATGGTAGTTGCCAAGAAAGTACAATGTAATAAAGTATGACTAGCAGTTGCCAAAAAACAGTACGACATCATAAAACATGAATGGCAGTGGCTAAAAACAGTACAACCTCATAAAGGAGTAATGGCAGTTGCCCAAAAACAGTACAATGTCATAAAGGATGAATGGCAGTACCCAAAAAACAGTACTACGTCATAAAGGATTAATGGCAGTTGCCATAAAAAGTACAACGTCATAAAGGATGACTAGCATTTGCCAAAAAACAGTACGACATCATAAAAGATCAATAGCAGTTTCCAAAAAACGTACAACGTCATAAAGGATGAATGGCAGTTGCCAGAAAACAGTACAACGCCATAAAGGATAAATGGCAGTGGCCAAAAAACAGTACAACGTCATACAGGATAAATGGCAATTGCCAAAAATCAGTACGACGCAATAAAGGATGAACGGCGGTTGCCAAACACAGTACAACGCAATAAAGGATAAATGGCAGTGGCCCAAAACAGTACAACGTAATACTGGATGAATGGCAATTGCCAAAAAACTGTACGACGTCATAAATAATGGCTGGCAGTTTCCAAAAAAGAATACGACGTCACAGAGCATGAATGGCAGTTGCTAAAAAAAATACAACGCCATCAAGGATAAATGGCAGTGGCCAAAATAAAGAACAGCGTCATAAAGGATGAATGGGAGTTGTCAAAAAACAGTACAAGGTCATGAAGGATGAATGGCAGTTGCCAATTAACAGTACGACATAATAAAAGATGAATGGGAGTTGCCAGAAAACGTACAACGTCATAAAAGATAAATGGCAGTGGCTAAAAAACAGTACAACGTCATTAAAGATGAATGGCAGTTGCAAAAAAACAGTACAAGGTCATAAAGGATGAATGGCAGTTGTCAAAAAACAGTATAACGTCATAAAGGATGAATGGCAGTTGCCAAAAAAAGTACGACGTCATAAAGGATGAATGGCTGTTGCCAAAAAACAGTACGACATCATAAAAGATAAATGGCATTTGCCGAAAAACAGTACAACGCAATAAAGGATCAATTGCAGTTGCCAATAAACAGTACACCGTCATAAAGGATGAATCGCAGTTGCCAAAAAACAGTATAACGCCATAAAAGATTAAATGGCAGTGGCATAAAAATGTACAACGTCATAAAGGAGGAATGGCAGTTGCACAAAAAACAGTACGACGTCATAAAAGATGAATGGCAGTTGCTCACAAACAGTTCAACGTCATAAAGGATACATGGCAGTTGCCAAAAAACAGTACGACGTAATAAAAGAAGGAATGGCATAAATGGTGGCTGGCAGTTTCCAAAAAACCATACGACGTCACAGAGCTTGAATGGCAGTTGCCAAAAAAAAATACAACGCCATCAAGGATAAATGGCGGTGGCCAAAATAAAGTACAGCGTCATAAAGGATGAATGGGAGTTGTCAAAAAACAGTACAAGGTTATGAAGGATGAATGGCAGTTGCCAATTAACAGTACGACATAATAAAAGATGAATGGCAGTTGCCAGAAAACGTACAACGTCATAAAAGATAAATGGCAGTGGCTAAAAAACAGTACAACGTCATTAAGGATGAATGGCAGTTGCAAAAAAAATATACCACGTCATGAAGGATGAATGCCAGTTGCCACAAAAACGGTACGACGTCATAAAGCATACATGGCAGTTGCCAAAAAACAGTACAACGACATAAAGGATAAATGGCAGTGGTCAGAATATAGTACAACGCTATAAAAGAAAGAAATAGCAGTTGCTAAAAAAACGTACAACGTCATAAAAGATGAATGGCATTTGCCAAAATACAGTACAACGCCATAAAAGAATGAATGGCAGTTGCCAAAAAACAGTACGACTTCAAAAATGATGAATGGCAGTTGCCAAAATAAGTACAACGTCATAAATCTTAACTAGCAGTTGTCCAAAACACACTACGACATCATAAAAGATGTATGGCAGTTTCCAAAAAAACGTACAACGCTATAAAGAATAAATGGCAGTGGCCAAAAAATAGTACAACGTAATAAAGGATAAATGGCAGTGGCCAAAAAACCGTACAACGTCATACAGGAAGAATGACAATTGCCAAAAAACAGTACGACGTCAGAAAAGATGAATGGCAGTGGGCAAAAAACGTATAACGTGATATAGGATGAATGGCTATGGCCAAAACACAGTACAACGTCATAAAGGATAAATGGCAGTTGCAAAAAAACAGCACGACGTCATAAAGCGTGAATGGCAGATGCTAAAAAACAGTACACCCATAAAAAAGAAAAAATATCAGTGGACAGAAAACAGAACAACGTAATAAAGGATTAAGGGCAGTTGCAAAAAAGTAGTACAACGTAATAAAGCGTGAATTGCAGATGCTAAAAAACAGTACACCCATATAAAAAATAAATGGCAGTGACCCGAAAACAGTACAACCTCATAAAAGATGAATGGCAGTTGCTAAGAAAACAGTACAAGCTAATAAAGGATGAATGGCAGTTGCAAAAAAAAACGTACAACGTCATGAACTATGAATGGCAGTTGCCAAAATAAAGTAAAACGCCATAAAGTATGAATGGCATTTGCAAAAAAACAGTATGACGTCATAAAGAATGAATGGCAGTTGCCAAAAAAAAGTACAACGACATAAAGGATAAATGGCAGTTGCCAAAAAAAAGTACAACGTTATAAATTATGAATGGCAGTTGCCAAAAAACAGTACAAGGTCATAAAGGATGAATGGCAGTTCCCAAACAAACATACAACGTAATGAACGATGAATGGCAGTTGCAAAAAAACAGTACAACGTCACAAAGGATGAATGGCAGTTGCCAAAAAACAGTACGACGTCATTTTCATGTCGTACCGTTTTTTGGCAACTGCTAGTCATCTTTCATGACGTTGTACTTTTTTTTGGCAACTGCCATTAATCAATGGCAGTGTCCAAAAACAAGTGCAACGTCATGAAGGATGACTAGCAGTGGCCAAAAAACAGTACGACATCATAAAAGATGAATGGCAGTTGCCAAAACACGCACAACGTCATAAAGGATAAATGTCAGTGGCCAAAAAGAGTACAACGTCATAAAGGATGAATTGCAATTGCCAAACAACAGTACAACGTCATAAAGGATGAATGGCAGTTGCCAAATACAGTACGACGTCATAAAGGATCAATGGCAGTTGCCAAAATTCAGTACGACGTCATAAAGGATGAATGGTAGTTGCCAAAAAAAGAGTACTACGCCATAAAGGATAAATGAAAGTGACCATAAATCGCAGTGTACAACGTAATAAAGGATGACTAGCAGTTGCCAAAAAACAGTACGACATCATAAAGGATAAATGGCAGTGGCCAAAAACAGCACGACGTCATCAAGGATGAATGGCAGTGGCTAAAAAACAGTACGACGTCATAAAGGATGAATGGCAGTGGCCAAAAACAGTATAACGTCATAAAGGATTAATGGCAGTTGTCAGAAAACAGTACAAGGTCATAATTGATGAATTGCAGTTGCCAATAAACAGTACACCGTCAAAAAGGATGAATGGCAGTTGCCTAAAAACAGTACAACGCCATAAAGGATAAATAACAGTGGCCACAAAACAGTTGAATGTCATACAGGATGAATGGCAATTGCCAAAAACAGTACGACGTCATAAAGAATGAAGGGCAGTTGCCAAAAAACAGTACGACGTCATCAAGGATTAATGGCAGTTGCAAAAATAAAGTACAACGTTATACAAGATGAATGGCAATTTCTAAAAAAACAGTACGACCTAATTAAATATTAATGGCAGTTTCCAAAAAACAGTAGGACGTCATAAAGCATTAATCGCGGTGTACAACGTAATAACCGATGACTAGCAGTTGCCAAATACAGTACGACATCATAAAGGATAAATGGCAGTGGCCAAAAACAGTACGACGTCATAAAAGATGAATGGCAATTGCCAAAAAACAGTACGACGTAAAAATGATAAATGGCAGTTGCCAAAAAATGTACAACATCATAAAATATAAATGGCAGTGGCCAAAAAATAGTACGTCATAAAGGATGAATGGCAGTTCCCAAAAAATAGTACGACGTCATAAAGCATGAATGGCTGTGGTCAGAATATAGTACAACGCTATAAAAGAAAAAAAATAGCATTTGCCAAAAAAACGTACAACGTCATAAAAGATGAATGGCATTTGCCAAAATACAGTACAACGCCATAAAAGAATGAATGGCAGTTGCCCAAAAACAGTACGACTACAAAAATGATGACTGGAAGTTGCCATAATAAGTACAACGTCATAAATTTTGACAAGCAGTTGTCCAAAACACACTACGATATCATAAAAGATGTATGGCAGTGGCCAAAAAACAGTGCAACGTAATAAAGGATAAATGGCAGTGGCCAAAAAACCGTACAACGTCATACAGGACGAATGACAATTGCCAAAAAACAGTGCGACGTCAGAAAAGATGAATGGCAGTGGGCAAAAAACGTATTACGTGATATAGGATGAATGGCTATGGCCAAAACACAGTACAGCGTCATAAAGGATGAATGGCAGTTGCAAAAAAACAGCACGACGTCATAAAGCGTGAATGGCAGATGCTAAAAAACAGTACACCCATATAAAAGAAACAATGGCAGTGGACAGAAAACAGAACAACGTAATAAAGGATTAAGGGCAGTTGCAAAAAAGTAGTACAACGTAATAAAGCGTGAATGACAGATGCTAAAAAACAGTACACCCATATAAAAAATAAATTGTAGTGGCCCGAAAACAGTACAACCTCATAAAAGATGAATGGCAGTTGCTAAGAAAACAGTACAAGGTCATAAAGGATGAATCGCAGTTGCCAAAAAAACGTACAACGTCATGAACTATGAATGGCAGTTGCCAAAATACAGTAAAACGCCATAAAGTATGAATGGCATTTGCAAAAAAACAGTATGACGTCATAAAGAATGAATGGCAGTTGCCAAAAAAAGTACGACGTCATAAAGGATAAATTGCAGTGGCCAAAAAACAGTAAAACGTCATAAAAGATTAATGGTAGTTGTCAAAAACAGTACAACGTAAATAAGGTTATATAGCAGTGGCCAAAAACCAGTACGACGTCGTAAATGATGAATGACAGTGGCCAAAAAACAGTACAACGTCATAATAGATAAATGGCAGTGGCCACAAAACAGTGCAACGTCATACAAGATAAATGGCAATTGCCAAAAAACTGAACGACGTCATAAATAATGACGTCACAGAACATTAATAGCAGTTGCCAAAAAAAAGTACAACGACATAAAGGATAAATGGCAGTTGCCAGAAAACAGTACAACGTTATAAATTATGAATGGCAGTTGCCAAAAAACAGTACAAGGTCATAAAGGATGAATGGCAGTTGCCAAACAAACATACAACGTCATGAACGATGAATGGCAGTTGCAAAAATACAGTACAACGTCACAAAGGATGAATGGCAGTTGCCAAAAAACAGTACGACGTCATTTTCATGTCGTACTGTTTTTTGGCAACTGCTAGTCATCCTTCATGACGTTGTACTTTTTTTTGGCAACTGCCATTAATCAACGTCATAAAGGATTAATTGCAATTGCCAAACAACAGTACAACGTCATAAAGGATGAATGGCAGTTGCCAAAATACAGTACGACGTCATAAAGGATGAATGGTAGTTGCCAAAAAAGAGTACTACGCAATAAAGGATAAATGGGAGTGACCAAAAAACAGTACAACGTCATACAGGATAAATGGCAATTGCTCAAAATCAGTACGATGTCATAAAATTTGGCTAGCAGTTGCCAAAAGACAGTACGATATCATAAAAGATGAATGGCCGTTGCCTAAAAACGTACAACGTAATAAAAGATAAATGGCAGTGTCCAAAAAACAGTACAACGTCATAAAGGATGAATGGCAGTTGTTAAAAAACAGTATCAATTCATAAAGGATGAATGGCAGTTATGAAAAAACTGTATGACGTCATAAATGGTGGGTGGCAGTGGCCAAAAAAAGTACGACGTCATAAAGGATAAATGGCAGTTGCCCAAAAAAAGTACAACGTAATAAAGGATGACTAGCAGTTGCGAAAAACCAGTACAACATCATAAAGGATGACTGGTAGTGGCTACAGACAGTACAAGGTCATAAAAGATGAATGGCAATTGCCAAAAAACAGTACGACGTCATGAAGGATTAATGGCAGTTGCCCAAAACAGTACAACGTCATAAAGAATGAATGGCAATTGCATAAAACCAGTACGACGTCATACAGGATGAATGGCAATTGCCAAACAACAGTATGACGTCATGAAGGATGACTGGTAGTAGCCAAAAAACAGTACAACGTCATAAATGAGGAATGGCAGTTTCCACAAAACACTACGACTTTATAATGGATTAATGGCAGTAGCCAAAAAAAAGTACAACGTGATAAAGGATGACTAGCAGTGGCCAAAAACCAGTACGACATCATAAAGTATGACTGGCAGTGGCTACAAACAGTACAAGGTCATAAAGGATGAATGGCAATTGCCAAAAAACAGTACGACGTCATGAAGGATTAATGGCAGTAGCCAAAAATAGTACAACGTCATAAAGAATGAGCGGCAGTTGCCAAAAAACAGTACGACATCATCAGGATTAATGGCAATTGCCAAAAAAACAGTACGACGTCATGAAGGATGAATGGCAGTTGCCAAAAAACTTTACGACGTCATAAAGGATAGATTGCAGTTGCCAAAAAACAGTACAATGCAATAAAATATAAATGGCAGTGGACCAAAAACAGTACACCGTCATACAGGATAAATGGCAATTGCCGTAAATCAGTACGACGTCATAAAGAATGAATGGCAGTTGCCAAAAACAGTACAACGCAATAAAGGAGAAATGGCAGTGGCCAAAACAGTAGAACGTCATACAGGATGAATGGCAATAATCAAAAAACTGTACGACGTAATAGAGGATTACAAGCAGTTGCCAAAAAACAGTACGACGTCACTGAGCATGAATATCAGTTGTCAAAAAAACCCTACAACGACACAAAGGATAAATGGCAGTAGCCAAAAAAAACGTACAATGTCATAAACGATGACTGACAGTTGCCAAAATACAGTACAACGTCACAAAGGATGAATGGCAGTGGCCAAAAAAAGTACAACGTCATACAGGATGAATGGCAATTGCCAAAAAACTATACGATGTCATAAAGGATGACTAGCAGTTTCCAAAAAACAGTACGATGTCACAGAGCATGAATGGCAGTTGCCAAAAAAGACTACAACGACATAAAGGATGAATGTCAGTTGCAAGAAATCAGTACAACATCATAAAGGATGAATGGCAGTTGCCAAAAAACTGTACAACGGAATAAAGGATAAATGGCAGTGGCCAAAAACAGTACAACGTCATACAGGATGAATGGCAATTGCCAATAAACAGTACACCGTCATAAAAGATGAATGGCAGTTGCCAAAAAACGGTACGACGTCACAGAGCATAAATACAGTTGCCAAAAAACAATACAACGACATAAAGAATAAATAGCAGTTGCCAGAAAACAGTACAACGTCATAAAGGATGAATGGCCGTTGCCAAAAAACAGTACAAGGTCATAAAGGATGAATGGCAGTTGCCAAACCAACGTACAACGTCATGAACGATGAATGGCAGTTGACAAAATACAGTACAACGTCACAAAGGATGAATGGCAGTTGACAAAAACCAGTACGACATCATAAAAGATTAATGGCAGTTGCCAAAAACGTACAACGTCATAAAAGATAAATGGAAGTGGCAAAAAAACAGTAAAACGTCATAAAGGGTCAATAGCAGTGGCCAGAAAACAGTACAACGTCATAAAGGATGAATGGCAATTGCAAAAAACAGTACGACGTCATAAAAGATGAATTGCAGTGGCCAATAAAACAGTGCAAGGTCATAAAGGATGAATGGCAGTGGCCAAAATACAGTACAACGCCATCAAGGATGAATGGCATTTGCCCCCAAAAAGTACCACGTCATAAAGGATGTATGGCAGTTGCCTAAAAAACAGTACGACATCATAAAAGATGAATGGCAGTTGCCAAAAAACAGTACAACGCAATAAAGGATAAATGGCAGTGGCCAAAAAACAGTATAACGTCATAAAGGATTAATGGCAGTTGTCAGAAAACAGTACAAGGTCATAAAGGATGAATGGCAGTTGCCAATAAACAGTACACCGTCATAAAGGATGAATGGCAGTTGCCTAAAAACAGTACAACGCCATAAAGGATAAATGGCAGTGGCCAAAAAACAGTTGAATGTCATACAGGATGAATGGCAATTGCCAAAAAACAGTACGACGTCATAAAGAATGAAGGGCAGTTGCCAAAAAACAGTACGACGTCATCAAGGATTAATGGCAGTTGCAAAAATAAAGTACAACGTCATACAGGATGAATGGCAATTTCTAAAAAAACAGTACGACCTAATAAAGGATTAATGGCAGTTTCCAAAAAACAGTACGACGTCATAAAGCATTAATCGCAGTGTACAACGTAATAAAGGATGACTAGCAGTTGCCAAAAAACAGTACGACATCATAAAGGATAAATGGCAGTAGCCAAAAACAGTACGACGTCATAAAGGATGAATGGCAATTGCCAAAAAACAGTACGACGTCATAAAGGATGAATGGCAGTGGCAAAAAAAGTACAACGTCATAAAGGATAGATTGGCAGTTGCGAAAAAATAGCACGACGTCATGAAGCATGAATTGCAGTTGCCAAAAAATAGTACAATTACATAAAAGATAAATGGCAGTGGTCAGAAAACAGTACAACGTCACCAAGGATGAATGGCAGTTGCCAAAAAACAGTACAAGGTCATGAACGATAAATGGCATTTTCCAAAATACAGTACAACGCCATAAAAGAATGAATCGCAGTTGCCAAAAAACTGTACGACGTAAAAATGATGAATGGCAGTTGCCAAAAAACGTACAACATCATAAAATATAAATGGCAGTGGCCAAAAAATAGTACGTCATAAAGGATGAATGGCAGTTCCAAAAAAACAGTACGACATCATAAAGCATGAATGGCTGTTGCCAAAAAACAGTACAACGACATAAAGGATAAATGGGAGTTGCTAGAAAACACTACAACGTCATAAAGGATTAATGACAGTGGCCAAAAAACAGTACTAGGTCATAAAGGATGAATGGCAGTCGCAAGAAAAACATACAACGTCATGAACGATTAATGACAGTTGCCAAGATACAGTACAACGCCCCAAAGGATGACTAGCAGTTGCCAAAAAACAGTACGACATCATAAAAGATTAATGGCAGTTTCCACAAAACGTACAACGTAATAAAGGATAAATGGCAGTGGCCAAAAAACAGTACAACGTCATCAAAAATTAATGGCAGTTGTCAAAAAATAGTACAACAACATAAAGGATAAATGGCAGTGGTGAGAAAACAGTACAACGTCATAAAGGATGAATAGCAGTTCCCAAACAACAGTACGACGTCATAAAGGATGAATGGCAGTTGCTTAAAAACGTACAACGTCAAGAACGATGAATCGCATTTGCCAAAATACAGTACAACGCCATAAAAGAATGAATGAGAGTTGCCAAAAACAGTACAAGTCAAAAGTTATGAATGGAAGTTGCCACAAAAGAAAAAGTACAACGTCATACAGGATGACTAGCAGTTGCCAAAAAACAGTACGACATCATAAAAGATGAATGGCAGTTGCCAAAAAACGTACAACGTGTTAAAGGATAAATGGCAGTTGCCAAAAAACAGTATAACGTCATAAACGATAAATGGTAGTGGCCAAAAAACAGTACAACGCCATACATGATGAATGGCAATTGCAAAAAAACAGTACGACGTCATGAAGGATGAATGGCAGTTGCCAAAAAACAGTACAAGGTCATAAAGGATGAATGGCAGTTGCCAAAAAAGGTACAACGTAATAAAAAATGACTAGCAGTTGGTAAAATCAGTACAACATCATAAAAGATGAATGGCAGTTGCCAAAAAACGTACAACGTCATGAAGGATAAATGGCAGTTGTCAAAAAAACAGTACGACGTCATTAAGGATGAATGGCAGTTGCAAAAAACAGTACAACGTCATAAAGGATGAATGGCAGTTGCCAAAAAACAGTACGACATCATTAAGGATGAATGGCAGTTGCCAAAAAACAGTACAACGCCATAAAGGATTAATCGCAGTTGCCAAAAAACGTATAACGTGATAAAGTATGAATGGCAGTGGCCCAGAAATAGTACAACGTTATAAAGGATGAATGGCAGTTCCCAAAAAACAGTAGAACGTCATAAAGCATGAATGGCAGTTGTCAAAAAACAGTACAACGAGATAAAGGATAAATGGCAATGGCCAGAAAACACTACAATGTCATAAAAGATGAATGGCAGTTGCCAAAACACAGTACAAGGTCATAAAGGATGAATGGCAGTCGCCTAAAAACGTACAACGTCATGAACGATGAATGACAGTTGCCAAAATACAGTACGACGTCATAAAGGATGAATGGCTGTTGCCAAAAAAAAAGTACGACGTCATAAAGGATGAATGGCTGTTGCCAAAAAAAAGTACAACGTAATAAAGGATGACTAGCAGTTGCCAAAAAACAGTACGACATCATAAAAGATTAATGGCAGTTGCCAAAAAACGTACAACGTCATAAAGAATAAATGGCAGTGGCCACAAAACAGTACGACGTCATAATGGATGAATGGCAGTTGACAAAAAACGTACAACGTCATGAACGATGAAGGGCATTTGCCAAAATACAGTGCAACGCGATAACAGAATGAATGGTAGTTGCAAAAGAACAGTACGACGTCAAAAATGATGAATGGCAGTTGCCAAAAAAAGTACAACGTCATAAAGAATTACTAGCAGTTGCCAAAAAACAATACGACATCATAAAAGATGAATGGCAGTTGCCAAAAAACGTACAACGTCATAAAGGATAAATGGCAGTTGCCTAAAAACAGTACAATGTCATAAAGGATGAATGGCAGTTGTCAAAAAACAGTACACGTCATAAAGGATTCATGGCAGTTGCCAAAAAACAGTACGACGCCATAAAGGATGAATGGCAGTTTCCCAAAAATAGTACAACGCTATAAAGGATAAATGGCATTGGCCAAAAAACAGTACAACGTCATACAGGATGAATTTCAATTGCCAAAAAACAGTACGACGTCATTAAGGATGAATGGCAGTTGTCAAAAAAGTACAACGTAATAAAGGATGACTAGCATTTGCCAAAAAACAGTACGACATCATAAAAGATTAATGGCAGTTGTCAAAAAACAGTACAACGTCATAAAGGATGAATGGCAGTTGCCAAAAAACAGTACGACGTCATAAAGGATAAATGGCAGTTGCCAAAAAACAGTACAAGTCTCTAAAGGCTAAATGGCAGTAACCAAAAAACAGTACAACTTCATACAGGATGAAGGGCAATTGCCAAAAAATAGTTGTACGTCATAAAGGATGAATTGCAGTGGCCAAAAACAGTACAACGCCATAAAGGATAAATGGCAGTTGCCAAAAAACAGTACAACATCATACAGGATGAATGGCAATTGCCAAAAAACAGTACGACGTCATAAAGGATGAATGGCAGTTTCCAAAAACAGTACAACGCCATCTTCTCTTCTCATCTCATCTCATCTCATCTCAATTTCATCTCAATCTCATCTCATCTCAATCTCAATATATATAAGGCAAAAATCTGTGTGTGTGTATGTCTCGCTAAAACTTTAAAAATACTATACAAACACCCCCAAATCAGGTATTATTTTAAGCGCCATAACCTCGAGAAAATAATATCTAAAAATTAAAAAAAAAGATTCATTTTTAAGGGCTCAAATAGCTATTTTTTCGTTTACTGTGATCACGATTTTTAATGTTATCTTGTGCACGTGACGTCACATTTATACGTACATGACGTCATAGTTATAGGTTTGTATCTATTTTTATGCCATCGTCACATTATTATTGATTTTTTTTTTATTTCTCTTCGGACTATTGCCCTCATCAAAGGGAGGGGAATAAGACAGAGCGATTTAGTACACCTCCTTTTATTTGGCGTTGTCCGGGAATAAAAAAAAACAATGTTAAGAACGTTCTGTTGTCATTATTATCGGTCAAAAAGAAGAGGTTAAGCAATGCATAGCGTGGCCAGTACTAAATGTGTGACGATTTATAGTGACCAGGTGCTGTAAAATCGAGTTAAGCATATAATGGCAAGTACTAATAAATAATTATGCTCCGCCATTGTTTTCATACATACTAAATAACGTCTCAATCAGTGAAATTAAAGGAAAAAATAATTATGCTCCGCCATTGTTTCGACTAATATCTGTATACATATTAAATAAAGTCGCAATAAGTAAAGTAGGAAGAGAAATAATTATGCTCCGCCATTGTTTTACCTAATATTTGTATACATGTTAAATAACGTCTCTATAAGAATAGTAAGACGAGAAATAATTATGCTCTGCAATTGTTTTCACTAATATTTGTATACATGTTATATAACGTCTCAATAAATAAAGTAAGAACAGAACTAATTATGCTCCGCCATTGTTGTCACTAATATTTGTATACATGTTAAATAACGTCTCAATAAGTAAAGTAAGAGTAAATAATTATGCTCCGCCACTGTTTTCACTAATATTTGTATACATATTAAATAACGTCTCAATAAGTAAAGTAAGAAGAGAAATAATTATGCTCCGCTATGTTTTCACTAATATTTGTATACATATTAAATAACGTCTCAATAAGTAAAGTAAGAAGAGAAATAATTATGCTCCGCCATTGTTTTAACTTATATTTGTATACATATTAAATAACGTCTCAATAAGTAAAGTAAGAAGAGAAATAATTATGCTCCGCCATGTTTTCACTAATATCTGTATACATATTAAACACCGTCTCAATAAGTAAAGTTAGAAAAAAGATTATTATGCACCGCCATTGTTTTCACTAATATTTGTATGCATGTTATATAACGTCTCAATAAGTAAAGTAAGAAGAGAAATATTTATGCTCCGCCATTTTTTTCACAAATATCTGTATACCTATTAAATAACGTCTCAATAAGTAAAGTTAGAAAAAACATTATTATGCTTCGCCATTGTTTTCACAAATATTTGTAAACGTCTCAATAAGTAAAGTAAGAAGAGAAATAATTATGCTCCACCACTGTTTTAACTCATATTTGTATACATATTAAATAACGTCTCAATAAGAATAGTAAGACGAGAAATAATTATGCTCCGCCATTGTTTCAACTAATATCTGTATACATATTAAATAACGTCTCAATAAGTAAAGTTAGAAAAAAGATTATTATGCTCCGCCATTGTTTTCACTAATATTTGTAAACGTCTCAATAAGTAAAGTAAGAAGAGAAATAATTATGCTCCACCACTGTTTTAACTTCTATTTGTATACATATTAAATAACGTCTCAATAAGAATAGTAAGACGAGAAATAATTATGCTCCGTCATTGTTTTCACCAATATCTGTATATATATTAAATAACGTCTCAATAAGTAAAGTTTGAAAAAATATTATTATGCTCCGCCATTGTTTTCACTAATATTTGTACACGTCTCAATAAGTAAAGTAAGAAGATAAATAATTATGCTCCACCACTGTTTTAACTTATATTTGTATACGTATTAAATAACGTCTCAATAAGAATATTAAGACGTGAAATAATTATGCTCCGCCATTGTTTCCACTAATATCTGTATACATATTAAATAACGTCTCAATAAGTAAAGTAAGAAGAGAAATAATTATGCTCCACCATTGTTTTGACTAATATCTGTATACATATTAAATAACTTCTCGATAAGAATAGTAAGAACAGAAATAATTATGCTCCGCCATTGTGTTAACTGATATTTGTATACATGTTAAATAACGTCTCAATAAGTAAAGTAAAGAAGAGAAATAATTATGCTCCGCCATCGTTTCCACTAATATCTGTATACATATTAAATAACGTCTCAATAAGTAAAGTAAGAATAGAAATAATTATGCTCCGCCATTGTGTTCACTGATATTTGTATACATGTTAAATAAGTCTCAATAAGTAAAGTAAGAACAGAAATAATTATGCTCCGCCATTGTGTTCACTGATATGTGTATACATATTAAATAACGTTTCAATTAGTAAAGTAAAAACAGAAATAATTATGCTCCGCAATTGTGTTCACTGATATTTGTATACATGTTAAATAAAGTCTCAATAAGTAAAGTAAGAACAGAAATAATTATGCTCCGCCATGTTGTTCACTGATATGTATATACATATTAAATAAAGTCTCAATAAGTAAAGTAAGAACAGAAATAATTATGCTCCGCAATTGTTTCCACTAATATTTTTATACATATTAAATAAAGTCTCAATAAGTAAAGTAAGAAGAGAAATAATTATGCTCCGCTATTGTGTTCACTGATATTTGGATACATGTTAAATAACGTCTCAATATGTAAAGTAAGAACAGAAATAATTATGCTCCGCATAGTGTTCACTGATATTTGTATACATGTTAAATAAAGTCTCAATAAGTAAAGTAAGCACAGAAATAATTATGCTTCGCCATTGCGTTCACTGATATTTGTATACATATTAAATAAAGTCTCAATAGGTAAAGTAAAAACAGAAATAATTATGCTCCGCCATTGTTTCCACTAATATCTGTATACATGTATAATAAAGTCTCAATAAGTAAAGTAAGAACAGAAATAATTATGCTCCGCCATTGTTTCCACTAATATCTGTATACATATTAAATAAAGTCTCAATAAGTAAAGTAAGAACAGAAATAATTATGCTCCGCCATTGTTTCCACTAATATCTGTATATATATCAAATTAAGTATCAATAAGTAAAGTAAGAAGAGAAATAATTATGCTCTACCATTGTTTCTACTAATATCTGTATACATATTAAATAAAGTCTCAATAAGTAAAGTAAGAAGAGAAATAATTATGCTCCGCCATTGTTTCCACTAATATCTGTATACATATTAAATAAAGTCTCAATAAGTAAAGTAAGAACAGAAATAATTATGCTCCGCCATTGTGTTCACTGATATTTGTATACATGTTTAATAAAGTCTCAATAAGTAAAGTAAGAACAGAAATAATTATGCTCCGCCATTGTGTTCACTGATATTTGTATACATATTAAATAAAGTCTCAATAAGTAAAGTAAAAACAAAAATAATTATGCTCCACCATTGTTTCCACTAATATCTGTATACATGTATAATAAAGTCTCAATAAGTAAAGTAAGAACAGAAATTATTATGCTCCGCCATTGTTTCCACTAATATCTCTATACATATTAAATAAAGTCTCAATAAGTAAAGTAAGAACAGAAATAATTATGCTCCGCCATTGTTTCGACTAATATCTGTATATATATTAGATAAAGTCTCAATAAGTAAAGTAAGAAGAGAAATAATTATGCTCCACCATTGTTTCCACTGATATCTGTATACATATTAAATAAAGTCTCAATAAGTAAAGTAAGAAGAGAAATAATTATGCTCCGCCATTGTTTCGACTAATATCTGTATACATATTAAATAAAGTCTCAATAAGTAAAGTAAGAAGAGAAATAATTATGCTCCGCCATTGTTTCCACTAATATTTGTATACATATTAAATAAAGTCTCAATAAGTAAAGTAAGAACAGAAATAATTCTACTCCGCCATTGTTTCTACTAATATCTGTATACATATTAAATAAAGTCTCAATAAGTAAAGTAAGAACAGAAATAATTATGCCTCGCCATTGTTTTCACTAATATTTGTTAACGTCTCAATAAGTAAAGTAAGAACGGAAATAATTATGCTCCTCCATTGTTTTCACTAATATTTGTATACATGTTACATAACGTCTCAATAAGTAAAGTGCTTCTAAAGTATAACGGTCCCTAGAAATATTGGTGCTTCTAAAGTATCACGGTCTATAGGAATGTTGGTGCTTCTGAAGTATAAGTCCCTAGAAATATAGGTGCTTCTAAAGTATGACGCCCCCCAGGAATGTTGGTGCTTCTCAAGTATAACGGTCACTAGAAATATAGGTGCTTCTTCAGTATAGGGACCAGGCGTGATTTTACAGAACCAGGGGTCATTCTACTATATAGAACCCGGAGGCTTCTGCAGAATAGGGACCATGGGTGCTTCTCCAGTTTAGGGACCAGGGGTGTTTCTACAGTATAGGACCAAGAACCGGGGGTGCTTCTACAATATAGAACGTGGAGGCTTCTGCAGAATAGGGACCATGGGTGCTTCTCCAGTATATGGAACAGGTGTTCTTCTACAGTATAGGAGCCAGAACCGGGGGTGCTTCTACAATATAGAACCCGGACACTTTTGCAGAATAGGGACAATGGGTGCTTCCCCAGTATAGGGACCATGGGTTCTTCTACAGTATAGGACCCAGCACCGAGGGTGCTTCTACAATATAGAATATAAAGGCTTTTGCAGAATAGGGACCATGGGTGCTTCTCCAGTATAGGGACCAGGGGTGCTTCTACAGTATACAACCCAGCACCAGGGGTGCTTCTACAATTTAGGACCCGGAGGCTTCTGCTGAATAGGGACAATGGGTTCTTCTCCAGTATAGGGACCAGGGGTTCTTCTCCAATTTTTTTTTGGGGGGGTAGTTAAATTTGTTGTTTTCTTTTTCCCATTTTTAAACTAAAAATATTTCTATGTATGGGGGAGGGTTAACAAATTTTTTTTAGGGGGGAGTCAATATTTTTTTTTTCTTTTTCATCAAAAATATTTATATGTAGGTTGAAAAAAAAATTTGGGGCGGGGGGTGAGGCAATAACATTTTTTTTTTCTTTTTTAAACTAAAAATATTTCTATGGAGACGGGAGGGTAAAAAAAAAAGTTTTTTTTAATCTTTTTCATTATGTATGGGGGAGGATAAAAAAAAAATGGGGGGTGGTGGTAAAATGTTGTTTTTTTTTTCCTGTTTTTTACTAAAAATATTTCTATGTATGGGGGGACATTTTTTTGGGGGGTGGGTCAAAAATTTTTCTTTTTTTTTTCTTTTAAATAAAAAGTATTTCTAAGTATGGGGGAGGATGAAAAAAAAATTTCTTGGGGGCGCAAAAATTTTTTATTTTTTATTTTCTTAACTAACTAATAGTGTTCATTCATGTATTGTCACTATATATAGTGACAATACATGAATGAACACTATTTTGTTTTCATGACACGACAGGGGCGTATTAATATGAGTTCAAAGGTATGTGAACTGGGCTGGAGATAGGTACATATACATTATGTGCACTCTTGCAGAGATAGGTAAGTATATAGTATGCGCACCAGAGCGGCAATAGGTACGTATATAGTACGGGCACCGGGGTGGCGATAGAGTATGAACAGCAGGGCGGAGATAAGTACTTATATAGAAGGCGCAGACAGAGGTCGTATTTTTATAGAAATATGTCGTACTATTGCCTTGGGAAACGTAGGATGAAATGGTGGAGAAGAAACAGCTTTCACAAAAGGCACAATTAGAAAGTAGCGGTGAAATGGGGCGACCAGGGAAGAGAAAAGTAGAAAGATAAAGAGACGGCTATAGAGAGAGGGGGAGAAATAGAAGTTTGAATATAAAGATGTTACACACGCGATTTTTCTTCAATTATATGTTTTTATGACCCCGAGCAACGCCGAGTAGCCCCGCTAGTCTATTATATAAAGGCCAGTTGTCTGTATGTTTGTCTGTTTGTATATCCAGATACTCCTCAATAACTATGCGGCGACATGTCAAAAAGTTGATATCTTCAGAGCCGCACATATCCCGAGATTATAATATCTAAAAATCGCGAAAAACGATTCCCTCGCTGACGGTCAACCGGACCACTTTGCAACAAAAGGTAGCAGTTTTTTCGTATTTTACACATTCTTTCAACGTTAATATGTAGTAAATTCGAACTAATCTAATGTATTTATGTACTAATCCGATAAAAATGCTGAGTCACTGAAAACATCCCATAATCCCTTGCCGGATGTACCCGGTCTTGCCCTAAATTGTGTCCGGTTGTATCAGGTCATCCCATAACTTCTGTCCGAATAAATCAATAACATCATAGGAAGGCTACGTTAAGAGTGTGTAGTGAAACAAGGGTTGCTCAATCACATCCGCACCTGCCCCATAATCCCTTGCCGGATGTACCCGGTCTTGCCCTAAATTGTGTCCGGTTGTATCAGGTCATCCCATAACTTCTGTCCGGATAAATCAATAAAATCATAGGAAGGCTATATTAAGGCAACAAAGGTTGCTCAATCACACCCGCACCTGCCCACTGGTAAGAGTTATTTCAGTAGTGCTCAGGAGGCCTTCTTGATTTTCATACGAATGTTAGGGCTTCTTAAGTATAACAGTCCCTAGAAATATTGGTGCTTCTTAAGTATACGGTCCCAAGAAATATTGGTGGTTCAGGCCAACTTTTTTTTTCCTTGAACTTAAAATATTTCTCAGGGTTGTGGGACACTGAAAAAAAATGGAGGGGGGCTGGAGAGATTAGGGGGTCGGGGAAAATTTTAGGGGTCAGGCCAAATTTTTTAGGGGTCAGGCAAAATTTTTTCTTTTTTGTTTTTGTTTTGAACTCAAAATATTTCTAAGGTTTGGGGGAGAGTGAAACATTAGAGATTGAGGGGTCGGGGAAAATTTTAGGGACAGGCCGACCTTTTTAGGGGTCAAGCAAATTTTTTTTTTGTTTGTTTTAAACTCAAAATATTTCTCAGGGTTGGGGCGAGTGAAAAATTAGTTGGGATGGGGGCTGGAGAGATTGAGAGGTTGGGGAAAATTTTAGGGGTCAGGCAAAACATTTAAGGGGTCAGGCAAAATTTTTTTCTTTTTTTTGTTGTTTTGAACTCAAAATATTTCTCAGGCTTGGGGGAGAGTGAAAAATTAGTTTAGATTAGGGGCTGGAGAGATTGAGGGGTCTAGGAAAATTTTAGGGGTCATCCCGAACTTTTTAGGGGTCAAGCCAAATTGTTTTGTTTTTTTTGGTTTTGAACACAAAATATTTCTCAGGGTTGGGGGAAAGTGAAAAATTAGTTGGGATGAGGGGCTGGAGAGACTGAAGGGTCAGGCAACATTTTAGGAGTCAGGCCGAACTTTTTAGGGGTCAGGCCAATTTTTTTTGTTTTTTTTTTTGTTTTGAACTCAAAGGGTTGGGGAAGAGTGAAAAATTAGTTGGAAGGGGGAGGCTACAGAGATTGAGGGATCGAGGAAAATTTTAGGGGTAAGGCCGAACTTTTTAGGGGTCAGGCCAAATTTTTTTGTTTTTGTTTGATTTGAACTCAAAATATTTCTCAGGGTTGAGGAAGAGTGAAAAATTAGTTGGGAGGGGGGGCTCGAGAGATTGAGGGGTCGGGGAAAATTTTAGGGGTCAGGCCGAACTTTTTAGGGGTCAGGCTAAATATATATATTTTTTTTGAACTCAAAATATTTCTCATGGTTGGGGGAAAGTGAAAAACAAGTTAGGATGGGGGGGTGGCTGGAGAGATTGAGGGGTCGGGGAAAATTTTAGGGGTCAGGCCGAACCTTTTAGGGATCAGCCCAATTGTTTTTTTTTTCTTTTTGTTTTGAACTCAAAATATTTCTCAGGGTTGGGGGAGAGTGAAAAATTAGTTGGGATAGAGGGCTGGACATATTGAGGGGGTCGGGGAAAATTTTAGGGGTCAGGCCGAACTTTTTAGGGGTCAGGCCATTTTTTTTGTTTTGAACTACAAAATATTTCTCAGGTTTGGGGGAGAGTGAAAAATTAGTTGGGATGGGGGGCTGGAGAGATTGAGGGGTCCGGGAAAATTTTAGGGGTTAGGCCGAACTTTTTAGGGATCAGGTCAATTGTTTTTTGTTTTTTTTGTTTTGAACTCAAAATATTTCTCAGGGTTGGGGGAGAGTGAAAAATTAGTTGGGATGGGGGGGGGCTGGAGATATTGAGGGGGTCGAGGAAAATTTTAGGGGTCAGGCCGAACTTTTTAGGGGTCAGGCCATTTTTTTTGTTTTTTTTTGTTTTGAACTCAAAATATTTCTACGGGTTGGGGGAGAGTAAAACAAAATTGGGGGGGGGGTGCGGCTTGAGATATTAGGGGTCGGGGGAAATTGTATGGGTCGGGCCAAACTTTTTAGGGGGTCGGGTGATATTTTTGTTTTTTTTTAACTTAAAATATTTCGTAGGTAAGTATATAGTATGCACACCGGGCCGGCGATAGATACGAATATAGTATGCGCACCGGGGCGGCGATAGGTATATATATAGTATAGCACTGCGGTGGCAATAGGTACGTGTATAGTAGTGCATAGAGGTAGCGATAGGTACTATATAGCACGTGCACAGGGATGGCAGTAAGTATGTATATAGAATGCTTACCAGGGCGGTGATAGGCATATATTTAGCATGCGCTCTGGGGCGGTGATCAGTACGTATATAGCACGCACACCAAGGCGGCGATAGGTACGTATTTAGCACGCGCACCGGGGCTGCAATAGGAACATATTTAGCATTTGCACCAGGCCGGCAATAGGGACGTATTTAGCATTTGCACCGGGGCGGCGATAGGTACGTATGTAGCTTTCGCAACGGTGCGGCGATATTGACGTATGTAGCATTTGCACTGGGGCGGCGATAGGTACGTATGTAGCATTTTCACCGGGTCAGCGATAGGTAATTATGTAGTATGCATACTGGGGTGGCAATAGGTACTTATATAGTATCTGCCCCGGGGCGGCGATAGGTACGTATATTGTATGTGCACCGGGGTGGCCATAGATATGTATATAGTATGAACACCGGGGCGGAGATAAGTACCTATATAGAAGGCGCAGATAGATGTGGTACTTTTTATAGAAATATGTCATACTATTGCCCTGGGCAATGTAGGAGAAATGGTGGGGAAGAAGCAGCTTTCGCAAAAGGCTAAATTAGAAAGTAGCAGTGAAATGGGGCGACCAGGGAAGAGAAAGGTAGAAAGATAAAAAGACGGCTACAGAGGAGGGGGAGAAATAGAAGTTTGAATATAAAGATGTTACACACTTGATTTTTCTTAAATTATATGTCTTCATGACCCCAAGCAACGCCGGGTAGCCCCGCTAGTAAAGGATAAATGGCAATTGACAAAAAACAGTACAACTAACCTCTTATATTAAGAATAACTAATATATTAAGAACTTGAATACAAATAAATGATATCTATCATGTTTTTATATAAACATTGACGGTTACTTTACAGTGCTCTATTTGTTTATTTAGAAAGAGCTTTGCATTACGTTAAATTAGTAACAGACAATATCCTTTACGACAGTACTCCACCCGAGAACGGGGTATTATGTAGTCATCCACACCCGGACTGTTTCGCTGTATAACAGCTATTCAGTGTGGCTCGATCAGCACACATCCAAAGCCAGGGATCGAACCAACAACCATCTATTCGATAGTCAGTAGCTCCCACCACGTCATTTTATTTACCTCCCCAGGAGGTTAGGCACAAGGCCAGGTTTATCTTACTCCCACAAGTAAGATGTGACCCAAGCTCGGGTCGGGAAAGTGGGGTTTGAAAAGCCAGCGCCCGAGAAGGTGAGCACTCTGGCCATTAAAAATTGCCTGGGCAGCCCCGTGGGCATTCCCCTGTAGGGGCGCCTCAGGCAGTAAGCAACAAACTTACTCCTCCCCAAAGAGGGGATGCAAAGCCTGGGAGGGTGGACCTCCTAGAACTGCACAGGACAGACCCATATACCGGCGTAAATCAAGCCACGAAGGCCAAGACGATACCACGTCATTGGTAAATGATATCTAGCATGTGTTTATATAAATGCGACCCCACAAAATTGAACCCGGGTTCTTGAAATGGAAAACACAAAAGAAAATTTGAAAATAAATCACTCAGATTTACTTAAAAATAAATTGTTACTTTTTAAAATTTTGTCGTTGTAATTATTGTATTTTCGTGCTATTTTAAAGCTTTTTTCGTGAACAAATACGATGCAACAATTGACAAAAGCAAATAAACTGATCTCCGCCGAACACAATTTTCGCTGAAGCGTTCACTAATTTATAAGATAAAAGTCAGTGTAGAACAGAATATGCAAGGGAGGTAATAAAGAAAACATTCTTAACGAGTATTATCTCTTCTTTAAAAAAAACGCTGAAAAAAAGAATTGAAATATTACGACGACAAGACACGGTAACTTTACGCCAATAAATAAAAAAGTATCATACGAAACCATTTGAAGGTACGAAGAGACTTTATTCCCGAGCTAACAAACACAACCAAACGTAAACAATATAATAATGGAAGAAACTGTCTGAGCAGACGAGAAAGGGCAAATAACTCAGTCATACTTAGTTATCGCCCCTTGCCTATAAGTATATATAAAATACTGGCACTAAGTCTTATTCACGGAATTCTGTCCTTTCGTAAACCAGACTAAGAGATAAGAATCAAAGAAACAGACAAGAAGAATACCGCATTGATTGAAGAATTTCTCTTTCATTTTCACAAATGCCGGATAGCATTTGGAGGATTATTTTTAGGGTTCCAGTTTTTTGTGGAAGATTTTGGGAGAGCCGAGTTTTATAGAAACATCTTAAAGAAAAACAGTTTTAAGTAATATTCAAATGTGTGATTTTTGATTGATTGGCCCAGAGGGCGCCTTTGTTGTAATTGTTGTTGTTGTTGTTTTGATTATAAAAAGAAGAGACTTTAACAGGTCTGCACTTGCTTCAGTCTTGACACTTAGTGAATGGTGCAGACTTAACATGATCAACAAACAAAATGATGAATTCAAAAGCATAAATTCACAAAAGAGATATTTTATATATGTAAAAAAAGAAAGTTTACAAAGATAGGTGTTATAATTGTGGTACTAAGACACTGAACGTTACCTACACGTAGTTCAGCCACGAATGTAAAATGTGCAAAGGTTGAAAACCCGATGAAAGGAAATCAACCCGTACTCCATAAAAATGAATAACACATCGTATCACAAATTATAAACATATAATGTATAAACAACCAAGACAAATTATAAACATATCATGTATAAACAACCAAGACAAATTATAAACATATCATGTATAAACAACCAAGACAAATTATAAACATATCATGTATAAACAACCAAGACAAATCATAAACATATCATGTAGAAACAACCAAGACAAATTAACAATACATAACAATAATCGCAGGTGTCGCAGGAAAAAACTGTATAGACCCCTAACCGCTGCACCCAGGGCGCGGTCCCTAGCGCACAGTATCGCAGTCAGGTGGCGACCGAAACTGTCGAGAATTGTCAAAATGTACCGCTTGCCCTTGGACGAAGGCATCTCCACGAAATCCGTATACATAACCTGGAAAGGTCTTTTGCTTCTTTTACAGTGGCCAGGCTGAGTGTGACCCTGACGACCGTAGTTCCCTTTCCGTTTGGCGCAGGTCATACGTGACTCAACATACGCCTGTATGCCCCTGTTCTTGTATTCCCACCAGAAATCTTTTAGATGGTCTCGCATGCGCGATATTCCTGAATTGTTAATATAGTCATGGGCCTGGTGCAGATATGCACTTCTTGCTCGGTAAGGCACCACCAACTTAGGCGTCATGTTACTATCTCGTATCATGAGAACTGATGTGCCAGGCTCCAGGTAGAATTTGCTGATGTGCTTCATGAACATGTCGGCTCTATGGTCCTGTCCATCAATCTTGAAGTTGCTGTCCAACTTCCCGTTGTGCAGAGACTTAATAATGCTCGCCAGTGTGTCGTCCGCTGACTGCTCTGCTGCTATGTTGACTCGATCACATAGGTTGTCGGCCGCCGTGTCAACTTCGTAGCTAACTGTCAAAAATGCTCTGGTAAAATTCTTACATGCCTCCGTGTTCTGTCGGGTGTGGTCGACTCGCATGAACTGTGCGTTATCAATGTCCTCCGTATTTGAATGCTGTGGCAGCTGTACATTCAAATGTTATTTCAGCCGTTTCCGCTTCTGAGGCAAAGAAGCATCAATTGTAGGAGATATCACTGTAATCGTGGTAGTATGATGACGAGTTGTTTCCCTTGCCTCGTCTGCTTGTGAGTTATCTGCCCCTATTTTTTAATGCGAGTAAAGGATATATTGTTTTCAGCATTGTTAATGCTATACTCTGCCACAGACTCGTGTCTCAAAATGTCCTGACCCAACAATATCGGTATATCGATAGAAACAAGGAGAACCTTTACCTCCTCAAACTTTGGTGATCCGGCATCGCCTATGGTAATGTCGCATGAATTTCGGCGCTAGCTCGTATATTTCCATTGATGCCCGCTATGTCCACTGACGATGTCGTCATATGTTTCTTTAACTCGCCAGGGATAAGGTGACTGGGTACTGCATGAATTGTATGTCCTTGGATGTCGACTGCTACCTTCGTGAATGAAGAACCTGGTCCCCTATCCTGCTGAACGTTGTAGAGGTGATGTTTTTCTTTTATAATATTAGACGTGGATCGGAGCATCACATCTCGCCCGCGCCGTGAAGAAAATCTTCTTCCTCTGAATGAGTATGGGTGTTCACTCGATCCTTGTCCCTCGCTATGGCGGTGTGGGTCTGTACCGATCGCTGGTATATACCACGACTGGGTGTTTCACCAGCTGTTATTGCCTCTGTACTGTACATCCTATTTGGGACATTTGGCTGTCGATATTTGACCATCGCTCTGTTCTGTGGGTATGCCTGCCTTTTATTTTGCTGGAATAGCTTTTTCTTGGCTTCGGCTGGTTTGGGCATTGTGTCGCCTCTGTACCTTGGTCTGGGTTTAGAATGCCCGTTCTGGGGGCTTCTGTGCTGACGCCATTTTTGTGCCACGTAAGCTACCGGCTTCGCCACCGGAGAAGAATTTAACTGAATGCCCCTGTCCAGATACTTTTGAGCCTCATTTGCTATGCTTCTAACAGTGTAGTGTCTGCCCATAGTTTTCACTACGTGTGGGAAAACATTCGATGCCCACAACTTCACCTTCTCACTCATTAGCATGGCACCCATCAATGAAAAAAACGTGTCCGCCGACATTTCGGTCTGCTTGTCTTTTTTTGTTTATATTTGTCCTTTATGTGGACTGCCGCCTCCCTCACTCTGTTTTCTAGTCTTCCCGCGAAATCTGTCAGCCTTTCGCCCTCCTTATGCTGAAGGTCCCACGCAAGGCTCAAGTGCTGAAAATTCGACATGTGGCTACCGTGTGCCAACAACAGGTAAGCCTTTAGGTGGTCGAATGATGTTGTCTCATGTGCTGAATCTTCCATCTGCTGGAATATTTCCTCGTTAAGCAACTGCTCAGCCACCTTTAAAAATTCATCCTCCAATTTGGGGTATTCTTAGCGCTTCGGTCGTACGTGAATAGCATATGCCTTGTTTAGGTCAGTGATGAACTTGTTCACGTCGACACCCGGCTGGAACAGGCGAATATGACGCATGGAATCGCGCAAATTATAATCAGCTTGATGACTGGACTGCGTTGGCGTCGGGATCGCCGACTTCATTGCTATCAGCAGATTGTTTAAATCCTCCGCCATTTCTCTTATCACGGAGTCTGACGCTTTTGTTGTCTCCTGCCTGAGCCTAAATAGCTCAGCTTTCTGGTCTTTAATAAGACTCAGTAACTGTCCTTCAGTGAGTCCGGAGTAATCCATCTTTGTGGCAATCTCTATTAAATTATTATTTTGTTTGTCTCGTTGCTTGACGAGTTAAAGTTCACAGCTCCTTCTTAATATACATTTTAAAATTTTTTAAAAATATTTTTGTTTATTCTCGGAAACCAGCTTTATAACATCAATGTTATAATTGTGTCGAAAATCGACCTCGTGCGTTTCAGTGTGGGTACGTTACTCTTTTGTGAAGAGACCGTTACTTCTGAGACCAATGTTATAATTATGTCGAAAATGTTATAATTGTTAAACTTGTTATCGCGCGTTCCTGCGCGGGTACGTTGCTCTTTTGGGAAGAGACCGTAACTTATGACACCAATGTTATGATTGTGGTACTAAGACACTGAACGTTACCTACACGTAGTTCAGCCACGAATGTAAAATGTGCAAAGGTTGAAAACCCGATGAAAGGAAATCAACCCGTACTCCATAAAAATGAATAACACATCGTATCACAAATTATAAACATATATTGTATAAACAACCAAGACAAATTAACAATACATAACAAGTATTTATTTATTTATTATTATTTTCTTTTCAAAAGATCAACTGATATTCCTTTGCACAAACGGAGTTATCTATAGGAAGCTGGTTTTTGTTATTCCGAGAAAGTTGATCAGAATTAAAAGTTCAAATATAGCAATTAAGAAGGCTTATAGCCTTTATGAAAATGAAAATAGGAAGTTTTTTTCTTACGAAATTCGAAAAAAACAAAATGAGAAGTCCTTTTCCTCCAACGGGAGATCAAGATATAAAGGTAAATGTGTTAAAATCGCGGGGAACGATTGAATGAGATCATTTAACACGACAATATAAACAATATGAAAGTTTGATTTAGGACGAATTAATATAGTATTTCTTTCTTTTTCTTTTTTTTTGTCTTAATGTCGTAAACACATACCTTTTTGGTTTGACGGCGGAGGGAATGATATTTTAACAGAATTTTAGATTCTGTGGTCCGTTCTTAACGAGCTGTTTTAGAGTCCCGAGATATACGTAATCTCGACGTTGGAGAGGTCATTTGATTGACTGGTCTGTCGTAATCAATATTGTTGGACCAGGGTTTTCTTTTGTGACCGGTAGACAGCCGTATTAAATGTCGCTGTATTTCTTAAGCGTTAATTTTCGAATTCCTCTTTTCCTATTTTTTGATTTTGTGTGCGGGGATGAATTGTTTGAATATGACAGAGACGTCCGCTCTTTACGCTGTTCCGGGACCTTCTCCGGTATTTTCTCTTGCTTCGATATTCCCGCTATTCTGTCCATCAATTGTTCTCTCATTTGATTGGATGAATCCTCCGCCCCCGCAAATGCGTGGGCTGACTCATGAAAGCCTGTCTGTCAAACTTCTTGTTGACCCACTTATGACAACCGTCGCCGTCTGCACCCCCCTTTTTGTATGCGTAGGGGAACATGTGCCGACAAGTCCCCTGCTTCCTTTTTATGCTTTATGGGGCAAAAGATGTAGATATCACATACGAAAACATAGAATAACTGTTCATATTTGAGTGTCTTTGCCGAAAAAGGGGATTCATTCATTGGTTGACATATCGAGGAAGCCTGAGTCGATAATTTAAGGGCTGTGAATTATTCACGAGTCTGAAAAATCGTAATCAAAACTTCCTCACTCAATTACATCAGTTATATTTCATTGAAAGTTATTAAATAGAGTCAATAATCATTTGTTTTCATAGTAGAAAGTTCAGTGAGAAATGTATGAAGTATTAAAATGGTTAAGTTTATGAGTTTGTTTTAAATATGCAGACATTGAAAGGGGGTTCAAACAGTGTGTGTCGCCTTTAGCGTGCTTATGCGTAAGACAATAAAAGAGTTAGTGCATTGTATCTGTGTGTGCGTTGATGTCAGTGTGGCTATGTGTGCGTGAGTTTAGAAAAGGCGTTTTTCAGCATTCCTAAGGCCCTACGGAGGGGCGATGGGACTGTACAAACGTCGATGTTAGCTCTCTCGTGGATTAGGGCTAAACATGCAGTTGAAGGAAAAATCTGGGTTTATATGGGGTCAAGGTGGCTTCCAAAGGACAATTTCTATAAATTCAGAAAAATCCTCTGATTGGTTCAAAATATTATTATTTGTTTTTATTAATTCTGGCAGATTCGTGCGCAAAGCGGTGTGCGCAGAAACGAGTTTACGCACTTTTATTTTCAACACTTAAGGGTAAATTCGTCTGCTACAAGCACCATCCAGACCTCCACTGACATTATCTTTGAGATAAGCTCAACCCAAAGATAAATATCTGATGGGATATATGTCCGATGAATGTGAACCTATTCATTCAGGATCACACCTCTTACTGATGCGACGATCACCAAAGTGCCCCCCGCATATCATTAAAAAGCGATAAAACAAAGAGAGTTAGATATTAGGTCAAATCAAACACGAGAAAGAGACAAGAAACGGAATGCTGTTTGACGACTGTGCGCATTGGGGGGGGGGGGGCGAATGCAAAATGCAGTTAGATATGAAAAGTTCAAGTATGGTAGCATGCAGTGGCAATAATAAAATAACCATTTCTTTATATTTGTGTTGTTATTTATTATTTCTTCTTCCTCTTCATCGTTTACGTTAATGTTATCCTCTCGGATGAATTTGTTGTTGGGTTTGACGGTATCTCAATTGTTGTCGTTTTATGCCGAAACCGTCGTACATGCATGTTTTGTATAGGATTGGTTTGTAGATCAATTGGTTTTGTAGAAGACGCATATATTTGGTAAACACTTTCTACTTTCCTAGTATGTGTAGAGGGTGCGTAAGATATTTGAGTTTTATTATAACAGATATATTATTGGGCAACTAGTCTAAGAGAAGGAAAACAGAATCACTTTCACTAATACATTAGGGAGAGGTATGAATACATATATCCTCCTTCCAGCTATAGATTAAATAGTAGGGTAGACTGTACTCTCAAGCCTAGATTGGGAAACTAGTTTAAGAGATGGAAAACAGCATTACTTTCACTAAAATCTTTAGGAAAGGTATAAATCCATATATCTTCCACATAGCTATGAATTTATATTTTGGGGGTGAAGAGATTAGCTTTGCACGGTTTAATAGATTTTTAATCGTTGCAATTTTATATCGATATGAACATTCGTTTCTATAACTTAAAATGCATGTATTAATAGAGGCAGTTTTTTTTATATAGGGAGATGTGATGAATGCGTCATTGTTAGAGTCACTGAGGACATAAAAACAGAATGTTGTTACTAACGTTAATCTCATAAATGAATGTAAGTACGGGGTTATTTTGAAAAATGTCTTGTAGTTTGTTTTTTCATCATTATTGTCTGCTAAAACAAGATCATCAATGCAGCGGACATAAATGGAGGGTTTAGTAATTATATTAAATATTTAATTTTCGAGGTCAGCCATGTAAACATTACTGAAGGTCGGTTCGAGAACCGATCCCATAGAAACGCCATCAATTTGGGTATAGACGTTTCCGTTATGTCGTAGAAAGAGACTTCGGTTGTGTAAATTAATAATAACGTTTTAAGTGTTTTAGGATAAATTTTTAGTGGATGGAAAGATGGGTTTGTATATGTTATCAATAATGATATCTATTGTTTTGTGTACTGGAAAATTTGTAAATAACCTTTCAACATCAAGTGAAGCGGTCATTTTATTATCTGTTTTTTTGGGGGGGGGGAGTATCTGTATAAGTTCATGGGTGAATTTTACACTGTATTTACTTGATAAATTACTCGCAGAAAAAAAGAAAGAAACATAAAACAAAAAACCCGCGGAACTTACATACACCAATTTGACCGAAATACTAAATGGACTATTCGGAAAATTGCAAAAATAAAAAAAAGGTTTATCAAGCAAAAATTCCGTGTTATTTTATAATGTTTGCATATATATATATATATATATATATATATATATATATATATATATATATATATATATATATATATATATATAGGTACGTGCAAACATGGCGGCTTCTTGTACGGACTATGCTTATTAAAAAGCGCTTATAATTAATTATTTAATTAGTTTCCGTGTAAACTTTGATTGTGTTTGAAAGATAAAAGCCTAAACTTAATCTCTAAACGAAAAAAACTGCATATTTACGTGTGAAAAATAAATTATAATAAAATATGTAATTACGACGGTCAAAACCCCCAAAAATTCAATGAATTTTGAACTTTTAAAAAATTACTTGTAAAAATCCCTTAAAAGATAAATATAAGTTTTTGGGAACTATTTCAAAGATAATTATTAAATTAAAGTCATAAGACACTGAATTAAAAAAAAAATCCCACGTTTGACTAAAAATTAGCAAAATTAGCCCTTCAAATGTGATAAATGAGTAAAATCCGCCATAACTTCATCGGAAAAGGACGTTGTTTACAAACTGGCATCGCTATGCAAAATATATGGAAGACAAAAAATGTCATAATTTATCATTTTTAACTTTATATATAAAAATGTAATAATAGTTTATAGAAGTTGAAAAATTATTATCCATTAATTTCTTTATTCTTTTTAAGGTTATAAACAAATTTAAGTACCCTATTTTTTTATAATAAAAAGGAAATGCTTATTTAATTATTTGTGAGTGCACGCAATTATTTTTACTGAAAAGGTTCAGTTTTTAATTTCGTAATACTCTGAAATTATTGATGACGTCTGTTTACCAATGTTTTTCCTTAGAATTTGAAATAAAACTATTTTTTAATGTTAAAAATATTTTTACGTTACGAACTGCGTCAATTTTATCAATTTTTTTTACATGATTTAAAACTTTAGTTACTCGATTTATTCTTAACGTGTCGTAACGATAAATTACATTAATTCTTTTAAAAATAAAGTGTTTTTATTTTTTATTTTAAGTGTGAAAAAGTAAATTAAAGTCAATGACTACACTGACAATTTATTCATTGAAAAAAAAGTTAAAACAGTTATTTATTGATAAACAGAATTCAATTTTGAAAGAAAATGTCATGTTTTAATTCTCTTTATTTATTAATAAATAATTGTTTTTAACTTAAATATTTATTAATGAAAAAAGACAAAACAAATACAAATCTTTCCAAATAATTGACGATGAATTGTGAAATGAACGAAATTGTTGAATCTCTAAAAAAAAAAAATTTGAGTGCGCTGTAAAAGTGAGTTGGAAGGCTAACTGATTATTACAGAACGGGGCTACCATACTAATGAAAAATCATCGTTAGTAGAAATTATTCAATTTTTTAAATTCTTTTTTTCGTTAAGTTCTGGATCTCAAATTTGTCAATTTTTGGTTTATTTTCAAGATTATAAAAAAAAATTTCTTACGCTGATGATGCCACGTTCCTTTATGAAAAAGAAATATAATTATGTCGCATTTTTTATTTTTCCAAAAACTCTAATCATTAAAATCACATGAAATATTTTTTGCAATTATATTATTTTTTTGGTAAAAATATTGATTAAACAATGCTTTATTCAATAATAATATCGCTAATTCAAAAAATTAATTTTTCTTCGAGTTATAGTGATTTTATTAACACGGTATTTACTGGCCTTTTTCGTAATATTTACGAAATATTTTGAACATTTTTTTTAATTGTTAACATCTACGATCCTTTATTTACATAAGTAACAGTTAAGAAATCATGCATTTTTTAATTAATATATAAAAATATAACTTTAGTAAAGGTGTATTTTCTTTTTAAAAAATAATACATTTTCACTAAGATTTAAAGAAAAATAATGGTTTCATTATATTCCATGATTGTTGATTAATAAATATTGAAAATATCAGTAAAATTGGTTGATTTCCTGAATTTTAGTGTATTTTTAAGTAAAGGGGGGGTCAAAATTGTTTTTCATTTTGGGAATCGGCCATTGATTTTGCACGTACCTAATATATATATATATATATATATATATATATATATATATATATATATATATATATATATATATATCTTATCTTTCTGTTTTTGCTGGAGATATGCATCCTACCGGATGCCAGACATTCATCGGCTATTTCAGACATTCCAGCCTAGAGATCGTTTTAAGATTCTAACCGTCCGTTTAAGTGCAGTGGTTTGTATTTCTCTTGCACTCGGTTCACCAGGTATACTCGCCAGAAAGCTTTTGAAATTCTTCTTCATTAGTCCTGTTGCTCCTATAATTACTGGTATGATGGAGATTTTTCTAAGATTCCAGTTTCTTTTCATGTCGTACATAAGACCTTGGTATTTCGTAATCTTTTCCCTTTCTGCTCTGTTAAATCCTGCATCATTAGGGATATATACTTCAACTAGGATATATATATATATATATATATATATATATATATATATATATATATATATATATATATATATATATATATATATATGTGTGTGTGTGTGTGTGCGTATTTAGACAGCATTTTCTCATTTATGCAAACATTGTTTAAGATAACAGAATTCGTCTGGTTAATTATACAATTTTTCTGATGGTCTTTTTTGTATTAAAATAAAAATAAATAAATAAATAAATGTTCCACAGGTTTCACAAAATACTCGAAGCTATCTACATAAAAAGACAACAATCTCAAATTAAGAACATCACATATGAAAGTAGTGGTAACATTTTAAAATGCTTAACGTAATGCGATTTTGTTCTGTGATGCCATCTAGCGTTGCTGAATTTAAATTGTCAACGGCTTCCTGGAACAATCCGGAAAACGTTCTCTGCGCGTTTCTCCACCGTCTTTTTAAAATTCTCTTCTTTCTCCAGCTTTTTTGTTAATTTGCTTCTGACACCTCAGGATAATTCGACGAAGAATCGAAAACGTTCGTAAAACCTATGGAACTTGTATTATTTTTTTAATTGGAATACAAAAAAGACCATTAAAAATTGGAAAAATAAAAAAGGTGTAATTGAACAGACAAATTCTGTTATTTTTAACAATGTTTGCATATATATATATATATATATATATATATATATATATATATATATATATATATATATGTATATAGATATAATATATATATATATATATATATATATATATATATATATATATATATATATATATATATTTGTAAATAAATAACATAGGATGAATAGTAGTCGCCAAAAAACAGTACTACATAGTAAAGGATGAATGGCAGTTGCCAAAAACAGTAAGACGTCATAAAGAATGAATGGTAGTCGCCATAAACCGTACTACATAATAAAGGATGAATGGCAGTTTGACAGGAAAAATAACGACTCCCTCGTTATTTTGCCGGTCCCGGCAGAATAACTAGGGGGGGGGGGTATTTTGCCGGGACCGGCAAAATAGCCTCTTCTATTTTTATTTGTTCAATTTTTCTGATGTCTTTTTTGTATTAAAATCAAAAAAATTAATAAATGTACCATAGGTTTCACGTGTTTCACGAACGTTTTCGATTCTTCGTCGAATCATCCTCAGGTGTCAAAACTAAATGAACAAAAAATCTGGAGAAAGAAAAGAATTGAACTTCTTGGCCTTTTGGCTGAGAGTGTAGTATCTGTTCCGATGGATACTACACCCTATAGACCGGTATCATCTTGGCCTTCGGGGCTTGATGGCGCCGGTTTGTGGGTTTGTGGGTTTGTCCTGTGTTGTTCTAGGAGGTCCACCCTCCCAGGCTTAGCCTTCCCTCTTTGGGGAGAAGTAAGTTTATTGCTTACTGCCTGAGGCGCTCCTACCGAGGAATGCCAAACGGGGCTGTCTAGGCATTTTTTGTAGGCCAGAGTGCTCACTTTCTCGGGCGCTGGTTTTTCAAATCCGACTTTCCCGACCTTGTGTCACATCTTACCGCTGTAGGAGGAGGATAAACAAAAAGAAAGAAGAGACTTTTAAAAAGACGGTGGAAACGCGCATAGAACGTTTCCGCATTGTTCCAGGAAGTCGTTTGCGACGCTGGATGGCATCTCAGAACAAAATCGCTTTACGTTAAGCATTTTAAAATGTTACCACTGCTTTCATATGTGATGTTGTTAATTTTAGGTGGTTATGTTTTTATGTAGATAGCTTCGAATATTCGAAATGTATAATTTTAGTGTTATTAACTAGAATGTGTCTTAAATCATTTTGATTTTAATACTTAAAAAACATAAAGAAGGTACAATTAAACAGACGAATTCTGTAATTTTTAATAATGTTTGCATCAATGAGAAAATGCTGCCTAAATACACAATATATATATATATATATATATATATATATATATATATATATATATATATATATATATATATATATACATGAAGTTTTTATTGCCGCCATAGACATTGCAAAAAGCAGTGAATTATTTCATTGTAGTCAACCAGTCAATCGAAATGTACAAAATCGATTTGAAATGCAAATTTACAGACGAACAACGCACATTTCATCGATACCTCATGACAGACCAAGGTAAGCAAATTGAAGTAACGAGCATATTATCGCATCATTACAATTTAAAGAAAAAGATCAGTTACATTTTTTTATATGATTTTATATGATTTTTTTCGAATTTTTATAATCTTTAAATAACAATTTTCATTATTTAAAATCAAATCCTTCTTTTTGAGATTTCGCAGTTTCCAGATGAGGTTTTTTATTTTGTCATTTTTAGTGACTTTTAGTAACTTTGCCGAGTCGAAAACGAGGCTGTCGAGACGAAAACGCGGCTGTATAAACAAAACCTAAAAATCGTGTAAAAAAAAATGGAAGGTTGGCAGACGACAACAATATAAGACTATGAATATATGGAAAGAAAAAAAAATGCATATATTTTTATAAAAAAAAAATAAAAGAAATTAACAAACCCATAGCTGAAGAACTATAAATAAACTTTTTTTTATTATTGTTTTCGTGGGAAAAATGAAACATTTTTATGTTTTTTTTATGTGTTTCGTGTTCCATAAAGCAAAGAAGTCAATTTTACAATTAGGCAAGTTCTTTTATATTTTTTTTTGGGGGGGGGGGGGTGGGGGAATTACGTCTATTTTCTCGTAGATGTTCAGGGTTTACTGCTACTTTTGCTGCCGCTTGTTTTGTTAGGCTGAGCAAAAGACTGTTATACGCCCTCCAGCAATCGGATACTACCGTCGTCCCAGGTACTGGCTTCATTATTGGAAGAGTTAGAGTTTCGGCATTCCTGTTAGGCACTGTCACCAGGAAACCCCTCCTTCTCTGCGGGGTCGTATCCCCCCCCCCCTCCGAAGACCCAGAGCGGCTGGAGAAAACACGGCCAGCATTGTTTTTGTTTTTTCCGGCGGTTGAATAGAGACTCGTCTATTTCCACCGTATGCCCTGGGCCTCCGAGTCGCCGGTTAGGGTTGCGCGACAGACATTTTTTGTTTGTTTGTCCATCTTTTTTTACAGCCTCGTGTTCGACTCGGCAGGTCTCGGACGCTTCCGTGAGCTGTCGGATCGCTGCTACCGAGCAGTCACGGAAATAGGCGCAAACCCTGGAGTAGTACCAAAACATTAACTGTATGTTTATTTTTATGACGATTTATTTATTTTTTTGACGAAGAAAATCAATGAAATCTTTTTTTTTTATTTCACGGAAAAGTAAAAAAAATATTTTTTGATAAATTGTGTTTTTTATTAATAAACTAAAGATTGTAAAGAATATAATCAATGAAACAACGATTTTATTAGATTTTTTTTCGTTCTTTAATTTTTATAAAACTGGTGCAGCTTTTGAACCGAATAAAACCGTGGCCACCGAGAGTTACTACAGGCCGGTTGGCTAGAAAATGACGTCACTGCATTCCGTGTCAAAACAAGGACGGTCGTAATGACAATAAGAAGGTATTTCGACTTCTCTATTCACTAAATAATACATCAAAATTCAGGAAATCAACCAATTTTAATGAAATTTTCAGTATTTATTAATTAATGATCAAGGAATATAATAAATCCATTACTTCATTAGAAACCTTGGTGCAAATGTATTATTTCTTGTAAACAAAAAACACCTTTACTAAAGTTATCCAAAATATCAAAACATGTTGACCATACGATATTGTAAATATTTAAAACAAAGCATTAGAAAACTTAAAAAATTGCATGTAAAAAAAGAAAAGAAAAAGAACACGATTCGACTTATCCTGAAACTGATCTTTTTTTTTTGTATAATTTTTAAACAAATTTCAAAGTCTGAATTACTTACGGTTGATTGGGTTAGAAGTTTAAATAATGGTAATTCATAATTCAGTTTTTTGCAGTATTTGATCGTGAATTATTATTTTCTTTAAATTTATATTGAATTAAGATCAGTTTCAAGATGAATCGAATCGTGTTCTTTTCTTTAAAAATTGCATGTAAAAAAACATGCAATTTTTAAAGTTTTCTAATGCTTTGTTTTAAATATTTACAATATCGTATGGTCAACATGTTTTGATATTTTGGATAACTTTAGTAAAGGTGTTTTTTGTTTACAAGAAATAATACATTTGCACCAAGGTTTATAATGAAGTAATGGATTTATTATATTCCGTGATCATTAATTAATAAATACTGAAAATTTCATTAAAATTGGTTGATTTCTTGAATTTTGATGGATTATTTAGTTAATGGAGAAGTCGAAATGCCTTCTTATTGTTATTACTACGGTCCTTGTTTTGACACGGAATGCAGTGACGTCAGAGGAGGGGCAGGAAGTTAGTTGCTTGGCCTTGTCAACTCTCGGTGGCCATGATAAAACCCGATTTAGTTTAGGTTAGTTTAGGGTTGGGTTAGGATATTAAAAAAAATAAGGGCGATGAACTTGTCTTGCGCTTTAATTTTTTCATAATTTAAAAGAAAATATTAATTTGGCGTTTTTAGTAAAAAAGGAGGGAAATGTTTTAAAACTGAAGACGTTATAGTTTACATTTTTTCAATACACTAAATTGCACCGAAGACAAAACAAATATAACCGTAGACAACCGGTAACAAACTAAATAGTACTGAAGACAAGCGAAGGTACTGGTACAGCTTTTGAACCGGACAAAAACCGAACTGTTTTTTTAAAACCCTAACCCTAACTAACACCAACTTCTTATATTAAGAACTTGAGTACAAATAAATGATATCTATCATGTTTTTATATAAACATTGACGGCGACTTTACAGTGCTCTATTTGTTTATTTAGAAAGAGCTTTGCATTACGTTAAATTAGTAGCAGACAATATCATTTACGACAGTACTCCACCTGAGAATGGGGGATTATGTAATCATCCACGGACCGGGCTGTTTCGCTGTATAACAGCTATTCAGTGTGGCTCGATCAGCACACATCCAAAGCCAGGGATCGAACCAACAACCATCTAGTCGATAGTCAGTAGCTCTGATCACCACGTCATTGGTAAATGATATCTAGCATATGTTTATATAAATGCGACCCCACAAAATTGAACCCGGGTTTTTGAAATGAAAAACACAAAAAGAAAATTATAAAAAAACCCACTCAGATTTACAATTGACAAAAGCAAATAAACTGATCTCTGCCGAATTGAAAAACAATTTTCGCTGAACCGTTCGCCAATTTGTAAGATAAAAAATCAGAGTAGAGCCGAATACGCAAGGGAGGTAATAAAGAAAACATTCTTAACGAGTATTATCTCCCCTTAAACAAAACGCCGCAAAAAGAATTGAAATATTACGACGATAAGACACGGTAACTCTACGCCAATAAATAAAAAAGTATCACACGAAACCATTTGAAGGTACAAAGAGACTTTATTCCCAAACTAACAAACACAACCAAACGTAAACAATATAATAATGGAAGAGACCGTCTGAGCAGACGAGAAGGGCAAATAACTCAGTCATACTTAGTTATCGCCCCTTGCCTATAAGTATATATAAAATACTGGCACTAAGTCTTATTCACGGAATTCTGTCCTTTCGTAAACCAGACTAAGAGATAAGAATCAAAGAAACAGACTAGAAGAATACCGCATTGATTGAAGAATTTCTCTTTAATTTTCACAAATGCCGGAGAGCATTTGGAGGATTCTTTTTAGGGTTCTAGTTTTTTGGGGAAGATTTTGAGAGAGCCGAGTTTTATAGAAACATCTTAAAGAAAAACAGTTTTAAGTAATATTTAAATGTGTGAGAGAGCGAGGGAAATGTTATATGATCAACAAACAAAATGATGAATTCAAAAGCATAAATTCACAAAAGAGATATTTTATATAATGGAAGTCTACAAAGATAGGAACACATAGAATAATTGTTCATATTTGAGTGTCCTTGCAGAAAAGGGGATTCATTAGTTGAGATATCGAGGAAGCCTGACTTGATAATTTAAGGGCTGTGAATTATTCACGGGTCTGAAAATTGTAATCAAAACTTCCTCACTCAATTATATCAGTTACATTTCATTGAAAGTTATTAAATAGAGTCAATAATTATTGTTAGAAAGTTCAGTGAGAAATGTATGAAGTATTAAAATGGTTAAGTTTATAAGTTTGTTTTAAATATGCAGACATTGAAAGAGGGTTCAAACAGTGTGTGTCGCCTTTAGTGTGCTTATGTATAACACAATGAAAGAGTTAATGCATTGTGTCTGTGTGTGCGTTGATGTCATTATCTTTGAGATAAGCTCAGCCCACAGATGGTGGGATATATGTCCGATGAATGTGAACCCCATTCAGGATCACACCTCTTACTGATGTGACGATCACCAAAGTGCCCTCCGCATATCATTGAAAAGCGATAAAATAAAGTGAGTTAGACATTAGGTCAAATCAAACACGAGAAAGAGACAAGAAACGGAATGCTGTTTGACGACTGTGCACATTGGAGGGGGATGCAAAATGCAGTTAGATATGAAAAGTTCAAGTATGGTAGCATGCAGTGGCAATAATAAAATAACCATTTCTTTATATTTGTGTTGTTGGTCCCCCGATTTATAAAATCGGGAGACCTATGCTTTGAGGCATTTCCGTCCGTCCGTCCGTCCGTCTGTCCATCCGTCCGTCCGGATTTTTCCCCGCAACCATCCATTGAATTTCTCTGAAATTTTGCATGAAGTTGTAACTTTTGTCAGGTTAGAAAGTGACATTCTCCGATTTTTGAAAAAAAATCTAGTTACCCCCCCCCCCCCCCCCCCCAGCGGGTCAAAAGGACCCAAAATGGCAAAAAAAATGACATGTTTTGCCCCATAATTTTTCATCTATTTATTCAATTTCTATGAAACTTGGACAAAATATGGAGGCAATTGTTCCTAATAGAAAATAAGTATCGCTGACCTTACATTCGTCTGGTTAATTATACCTTTTTTATTTTTCAATTTTTCTGATGGTCTTTTTTGTATTAAAATAATAATAAGAAAATAAATGTTCCACAGGTTTCACAAAATACTCGAAGCTATCTACATAAAAAGACAAGAATCTAAAATTAAGAACATCACATATGAAAGTAGTGGTAACATTTTAAAATGCTTAACGTAATGCGATTTTGTTCTGTGATGCCATCCAGCGTTTCTGTATTTAAATCGTCTTTTTAAATTTCTCTTCTCTTTTTTCTCCAGCTTTTTTGTTAATTTGCTTTTGACACCCCAGAATAATTCGACGAAGAATCGAAAACGTTCGTAAAACCTATGGAACTTGTATTATTTTTTTAATTGGAATACAAAAAGACCATAAAAAATTGAAAAAATAAAAAAAAGGTATAATTAAACAGACAAATTCTGTTATTTTTAACAATGTTTGCATATATATATATATATATATATATATATATATATATATATATATATATATATAATTTATTTGTAAATAAATAACATAGGATGAATAGTAGTCGCCAAAACAGTACTACATAATAAAGGATGAATGGCAGTTGCCAGAAACAGTAAGACGTCAAAAAGAATGAATGGTAGTCGCCAAAACAGTACTACATAATAAAGGATGAATGGCAGTTGCCAAAAACAGTAAGACGTCATAAAGAATGAATGGTAGTCGCCACAAACAGTCCTACATAATAAAGGGTGAGTGGCAGTTGCCAAAAACATAAGCCGGCAGAATAACGAACCCTCGTTATTCTGCCGGAACCGGCAAAATAACGATTCCCTCGTTATTTTGCCGGTCCCGGCAGAATAACAGGGGGGGGGGTCGTTATAAATATATTATAGGTTTTGTAGGGAACATGAACATGAAGGGGGCTTATTTGCGAAACGTCTTCGAGTTTGCCTGTCCTGTGCGCTGCGGGTGAAAGAAAGAAATCCAACATGGCGTCCATGAATGTTTATTACATACAGTTCACGCAAAATCTCGCAAAGTCTCGTTGCACGTATGGAAATGAGGTGTGCCTCGATATTATAAAAGCGGGTCTCGTACCGTCTCAGAGGAACTCAGTGTGTGAAGCAAGTGCACGTAACGAACGGTGAGAGCTGCTTTGAAAGTTAAGACTGATTTGCGACCTTCGTTATTACTACAAGCTATTTCAACGATGGACAAATTCGACTTGAGATTAATACCCGAGGTCGACGGCTCCGCCTCCGGACCCTCTGTAGTCGAGTGGTGGGAGAAAGCCGAGCGCGTCTGCAGACTTTGCAAGATAAAGGATCCTGCACTGGTCATCCCGCTGAGGCTGACCAAAGGAGCATATTCGGTGTATCAGCAGCTCGGAGACGAACCAGGCCTGGAGGAAGTTAGGCAGGCGCTATACGCAGCCTTTGCTGGGGATCTTTCGTCGCCTGGAGGCAGTTCACCGAACGGCGGCTTGGGCTAGATGAGACTGTGGACGTCTACCTGGCCGATTTGAGGAGACTAGCCGCGCCGTTTGGTGGAACAAACGAATACTGGGATGTGCTTTTCTGACTAGACTCCCAGAGGGCGCCAGCAGACTGCTGCGAGCATCGTCCAGACTCAGTGAGATGGGGCTTGACGAGTTGTTGGCCAGAGCCCGAAACATTTTGAAAGAGGACACAGAGCCGGTTTCGGCAGCTGCGGAAGCGTCTTCACCACCAACAGAAGACGTGAGATGCTACAAATGTGGCCCGGCCGAATCATTTTTTAAAAGACTGCCGAAGCCGAAGCGGTGCCAAGGACGCGCCCGATCGAGGAACGTTAAAACGCGTGCGTTGCTACCGGTGCAAAAAGCTGGGTCACGTGGCAAGAGGTTGTCCGGGAAACGGGCAAGGGGAGTAAGCTATAGCGCCAGTCTTCTCCCCAGATCGTCGCCAAATAAGGCGCTACCCACAGTGAGCGTGCGCGTAAACGGGCGTGAGCGCTTCACGCTCGTATACACATAGTGCACGCAGACCCTCATGCGCAAGGCATGCTGTGACGCATGGGATAAGGAAAGGATCCCGGTATTGACGGTTGGCGGTGGCTCGATTGCCTCTTGTGGCGTTAGCATCATTCGCGCAGGTGTCGGCGATGGGCCCACAGTAACCGTACGGGCCTTGGTTGTAAACGGTGACCTGCTCGGTTACGACCTGCTCCTGGGAATGGACGTCATCAAGGAATTGGGTGGTGTACGCATTGATGGTGAGGGTAGGGCACATTTCGCAAAAGCGGGCCTTGCTCTGAGTGCAGCTATGAAGCTGGAACAGCCTGATTTTTGTGCGGAATTCGACCAGCGCACGAAGTCCTGGACAGCCTCCTGGAAGTGGTCGGAGGAGCAGCCACTCGAGAAATTATGCAATAAGGTGCCAGAATACAAAATTCCCCCCGGAGCTCGTGCAGAATACGACAAGGAACTACAAACTTGGATTAGTAATGGATGGCTAGTTCCTTATTCAGAGAAGGAATTGGGTCCTCCAAAGTGCCTGATCCCGTTAATAGCGGTTATCCAACAGAATAAGCAAGAGGTGAGGCTGGTGCTCGACTATCGAGAATTGAATGAGCACGTGGACCCTTTTACAGCTCGCGCGGACGTATGCACTGAAAAGTTGAGGGAGTGGCGGCAAGCGAGATCTAATGTATCTGTACTGGATCTTCACAAAGCATACCTTCAAGTGCGTGTACACAGATCACTATGGCCCTATCAAACGGTGCTCATCAGGGGGAAAAGGTATTGCCTAACCCGCATGGGATTTGGACTTAATGTGGCGCCATCAATTATGCAAATGATTGTTGACGCCATTCTGACTAAGGATGAGCGCATTCAGCGGGCAACGTCTGCATATATTGATGACGTGTACGTGGACGAGGAAATTGTATCTGCGGCGCGCGTGAGGGAGCATTTCTACAACTTTGGCCTTCTCAGCAAGGAACCGGAAAGGCTACGGGATGGCGCACGGGTACTTGGTTTGCAGGTCTGGGAGGAAGGTGACGTTCTGTATTGGAAACGAGGAAATGAAACCCCGGACATACCTTGTATTGTTACACGACGAAACGTATTTTCCTTGTGCGGAAAGTTAGTTGGACACCTTCCTGTGGGCGGCTGGCTTCGTGTTGCGGTGGCATTTATTAAGCGAAGAGCTTCCGACGTCACCACTGGATGGGATGACGAAACTCATGACGTCCCTCTCAATACAATGCTCAAAGAGGTCCACACCAGGGTGCACAAGGAAGACCCAGCGCGGGACAGATGGTGCGTCGACAGCCAGAACCTTAGTGTGTGGGTTGATGCAAGCTCTCTCGCCAAATGCGTATCGGTGGTCCATGATGGAACGGTGGTGGAAGACGCTTGCTGGTTACGCCCAGAAAAGGACTCCCAGCACATAAACCTGGCAGAACTTGATGCAGTTATCAAGGGGATAAACTTGGCAATCCTTTGGAAGACGACCACCCTGCGAGTATTCACGAATTCTGCTTGCGTCCATAAGTGGATTTCAGATACTCTCACCGGGAGTACGAACCAAAGCCACGAGCGAGATGCTCATCCGACGGCGGCTCGACACGATCATGAAGCTGGTGAACGAATATGCGCTGTCAATAGAGGTGTCCCTGGTCAAATCCAGCCTGAACAAAGCAGATTGTTTGACGAGAGTACCTCAAAGATGGCTTGATGCCATAAGAAAGACTATTGAACCCATGCAGCCCGCCTGCGCCGCTTCCATGAGCCCCGTTCGATCTAATACCATCAAAGAAGTCCACCAACAAACCGGGCATCCTGGGGTCAAACAGACCCTATATTTTGCTAAGTTGGTTGAACCAGGAGTACAGAAGGTAGACGTCAGGAAAGTGGTGAAAGATTGCGTAGCATGCCAATCCATTGATCCAGCACCCGTTCGCTGGGAGAAAGGAAAGCTGGGAGTGGAAAGCCATTGGAGCCGGCTGGCGATGGATATTACTTACCACAATGGCGAGGATTTCCTGACTCTCATTGATTGCGGTCCATTCAGGTTTGCAATATGGCGCATGCTGCGCCGGCAGGATGCAGCCATCATCGTCCGTCAGTTAAACAGCATTTTTCTTGAACGTGGCCCCCCAACGGAGATATTAACCGACAATCGCGCTGCATTTACTAGTGAGCAGTTCAGAAAGTTTGCTGATGGCTGGGGAGTACACCTGAGGTTTCGATACGCCCACGTACCGAGTGGAAATGGGGTCATCGAGCGGAATCACAGAACCGTCAAAACCATTGCGACCAGGACGGGCTGCACGGTATTTGAGGCAGTCTACCTGTATAACGTAACCCCAAAGGATAATGTTTCACCCTCTACGGCGTCGGCTGACACCTTGCACAGGTATCACGTCAGGGTGAAAGGCATAGAGACTAACCCGCTGCCCGAACTGGAAGTAACCAAAGAGAAACTGTAAAAAGGGGATGTCGTCTGGATTAAGAACCCGCGCGGCAAGTGTACGACGAAATACGGAGTTGGACGCGTCACCGAGGTAATCAGCCCACAGGCAGTGCGAGTCGACGGTATGCCCCGTCACGTTAGTGGGCTTGTCCTGTGCAGTTCTAGGAGGTTCACCCTCCCAGGGATTGCCTCCCCTCTTTTCAAATCCCACTTTCCCGACCTTGTGTCACACCTTACCGCTGTAGGAGGAGGATACAAAAAAAAGAAAGAAAGAAGAGAATTTTAAAAAGACGGTGGAAACGCGCATAGAACGTTTCCGCATTGTTCCACGAAGTCGTTGGCGATTTTAAATTCAGCAACGCTGGATGGCAACACAGAACAAAATCGCTTAACGTTAAGCATTTTGAAATGTTAGCACTGCTTTCATATGTGATGTTGTTAATTTTAGGTGGTTATGTTTTTATATAGATAGCTTAGAATATTCGGAATGTATAATTTTAGTGTTATTAACTAGAATGTGTCTTAAATCATTTTTATTTTAATACTAAAAGGTACAATTAAACAGACAAATTCTGTAATTTTTAATGATGTTTGCATAAATGAGAAAATGCTGCCTAAATACACATACAATATATATATATATATATATATATATATATATATATATATATATATATATATATATATATATATATATATATATACACATGGACATTTAGACATTGCAAGAAGCAGAGAATCACTTCCTTGCAGTCAACCAGATTTAATCGAAATGTACAAAATCGATTTGAAATGCAAATTTACAGACGAACAACCCATATTTCATCGAAACCTTTTGAGTTTTTGTTCATAGGATTTAATCCGATGAAACACAAACCTATATTTTGTATAAATTATCAGTATACACTTTTAGTATAAAAAGTTATTTCATATGAAGTTTTTATTGCCGCCATATTTAGTGGCTTAACCCTTATAAGTAGCAGACCATCTTTTTCTTTGAAATGCAAATTTACAGACGAACAACCCACATTTCATCGAAACCTCATGACAGACCAAGGTAAGCAAATTGAAGTAACGAGCATATTATCGCGGCATTACAATTTAAGAAAAAAGATGAGTTACATTTTTTTTAATATGATTTTCTTCGAATTTTCATAATCTTTAAATAACATTTTCATTATTTAAAATCAAATCATTCTATTTGAGATTTCACAGTTTCCAGATGAGATTTTTTATTTTGTCATTTTTAGTCACTTTGTTTATCACTTTGTTTATCACTTTGTTTATCACTTTGTTAGGTTTATATAAAAAATGATGGCAAAACTTTCCACTCTTTCTCTCATCTACGTAACTTACACGTTATACTTTTGTTGGTACTTTCACAGATTAGGACCCACGCTAACTTTGACCCTAACCCTAACTCTAACTCTAACCCCTACCCCGATCCTAACCCTAACGACGGGCTAAAAGTAAGCGTGGGTCCTAATCTGTGAAAGCACCCTTTTGTTAACTCGTCTATTAATTGACTATTTATTTAAATGAAAAATGAAATAAAATGAAACGAAACGAATTTAACAAAAATCCTATTTTAAAAAAAAACGATATCAAATCTACTAGAATGTATTTTTTTCTTCATAAAAAAGTCAACCATTACATTTTTCGGTATTGGTACAGCTTTTAAACCAGACAAAACCGATTTTTGGCGACACAGAAACACGTAAAAAACCGGAAAAGGCCGAAGCAAATCAAAACTAGGCTGCTTTACAACATGAAAAAAAAAACAATGTAAGAAAACATTCACTGTATGTTTATTTTTATGAGAATTTATTTATTTTTTGACGAAGAAAATCAATGAAATCTTTTTTATTCACGGAAAAGTTTTTAAAATATTTTTCGATAAATTGTGTTTTTTTATTAATAAACTAAAGATTGTAAAGAATATAATCAATGAAACAACGATTTTATCAGATTTTTTTTCGTTTTTTTTTTAAAAAAATTATACTGGTGCAGCGTTTGAACCGAACAAAACCCGATTAAGATTTAATTTATTTATAGGTAAAGTTGTCGTCTGCTCTCGCCTTCTGATTGGCTCAACGCGTCAGCATCTCCCGGCTGTTTACGTAAACGGCCGGAAGATGCCGAACAAAAAGTCGGTGTTGTCTAGTTCAAAAGCTGTTCCACTTTTAATTTTTTTAAGTCGAAAAAAAAAGAATAAATTAATTTTTCTTTCGAAATTTGAAAGGAATTTAGAAGCATTTAAACTGCCCGATTATTTATCTACCTCCCATAGCAGTAAGATGTGAGACAAGGTCGGAAAGTGGGATTTGATAAGTCAGCAACCTAGAGGAAGAGCACTTATGACCTTTAAAAATTGTCTGGTCAGCTCCGTCGGCATTCCCCGGTAGGGGCGCCTAAGGCGATTAGCAATAAACTAACCCCTTCTCAAAGCCTGAGAGGGTGGGCCTCCTAGAACTGCTCAGGTAAAACCGACAGACCGGCGTTATCAAGCCCCGAAGGTCAAGACGATACCGGTCTGTAGCGTGGAGTATCCATCGGAACAGATACTACACTGTGATCTTAGCCAAAAGAAAGTCATTAGTGGCTTTTGTATTTTTATAGAGAACGACTCTCGTTTCCGTGACTTTGCGTCGTCAACGTTTGGGCAGGTTACGGAAGCGCCCGAGGGTTGCCGAAACTATTAGCCAATCAGGTTGCAGTAGGCAGCCGATATCTTCCTCCTACAGCGGTAAGATGTGACACAAGGTCGGAAAAGTGTGATTTGAAAAACCAGCGCATTCGAGAAAGAAGAGCGCTGTGGCCGTCAAAAAATGCTTGAGCAGCCCCGTGAGTATTCCCCTGCATGGGAGCCTCAGGCGATTAGCAATAAACTAACTCCTTCTCAAAAGGTGAGAAGGTAAAGCCACAATTTTTTTTGAAGGGTGTGGGGCAAACACGTCTTTGCACCAGATCAGATCTGCACAAACTCTCCTCGGTTTGACAATTTTCAAATCATAGCAGCTCGCATACGGGGTTGACCTTTGTCTTCCCCTCGGCCGTTACAGCTGCAAAATCAGACAACGTAAACTGAAAACACTATTTTTACCAGTGAAACTTTTAACTCCGAAATACAAAACAATAATTCAGTGTGAAAATAATTTCATTCTTTTTCTTATTGCACTCGGCGCGGGTCCCCACATATATACTAGTATGTTAATCGCTCGAATTCCCCGCGGGGTCCATTCCCCTTGTTATAAGGAGTAAGGTGTGTGTGGGGAACCAGCGCTGCCGAAAGCGCATTTTTTGACGTCATAATAGAAAAAATTCAACCAAGAAACAAACAAATTCTCTTCTTCTTTACGACGTCATCATCTGTTTTTCTATTCAGTGTACACATTTATTGTTCAGCTGTCGTCCAGTACGCACGTACATAAACGAGCTCCACATAGTTTTAGTAGTAAATACTGAAGATATTCATCTATAGATAGATATACTAAAATATATACATATATTTATATATTATATATATGGGGCTTTTGAGTTTTTGTTCATAGGATTTAATCCGATGAAACACAAACCTATATTTTGTATAAATTATCAGTATACACTTTTAGTTTAAAAAGTTATTTCATATGAAGTTTTTATTGCCGCCATATTTAGTGGCTTAACCCTTGATAGTAGCAGAACATCTTTATCTTTGAAATGCAAATTTACAGACGAACAACCCACATTTCATCGAAACCTCATGACAGACCAAGGTAAGCAAATTGAAGTAACGAGCATATTATCGCGGCATTACAATTTAAGAAATAAGATGAGTTACATTTTTTTATATGATTTTCTTTGAAATTTCATAATATTTAAATAACATTTTCATTATTTAAAATCAAATCATTCTATTTGAGATTTCACAGTTTCCAGATGAGATTTTTTATTTTGTCATTTTTAGTCACTTTTAGTCACTTTGTTTATCACTTTGTCAGGTTTATATAAAAAATGATGGGAAAACTTTCCACTCTTTCTCTCATCTACGTGACTTACACATTATACTTTGTTGGTACTTTCACAGCTTAGGACCCACGCGCACTTTGACCCTAACCCTAACTCTAACGCTAACCCTATCCCCGACTTTGAACCTGACCCTAACCCTAACGACGGGGTCAAAGTTAGCGTGGGTCCTAATCTGTGAAAGTACCCTTTTGTTAACTCGTCTATTAATTTACTATTTGTTTAAATAAAAATGAAATAAAATGAAACGAATTTTTAAAAAATCCTATTTAAAAAAAAATACGATATCAAATCTACCAGAATGTATGTTTTTCTTCATAAAGAAGTCAACCATCACATTTTTCGGTATTGGTACAGCTTTTAAACCAGACAAAACCGATTTTGGGCGACACAGAAACACGTAAAAAGCCGGAAAAGGCCGAAGCAAATCAAAACTAGGCTGCTTTACAACATGAAAAAAAAAACAACGTAAGAAAACATTCACTGTATGTTCATTTTTATGAGAATTTATTTATTTTTTGACGAAGAAAATCAATGAAATCTTTTTTATTCACGGAAAAGTTTTTAAAATATTTTTCGATGAATTGTGTTTTTTTATTTATAAACTAAAGATTGTAAAGAATATAATCAATGAAACAACGATTTTATTAGATTTTTTTTCGTTTAAAAAAAAATAATAAAATTATAATACTGGTGCAGCGTTTGAACCGAACAAAACCCGATTAAGATTTAATCAATTTACAGGTAAAGTTGTCGTCTGCTCTCGCCTTCTGATTGGCTCAACGCGTCAGCATCTCCCGGCTGTTTACGTAAACGGCCGGAAGATGCCGAACAAAAAGTCGGTGTTGTCTAGTTCAAAAGCTGTTCAACTTCTATGTTTTTAAGTCGAAAAAAAAAAACGAATAAATTAATTTTTCTTTCGAAATTTGAAAGGAATTTAGAAGCATTTAAACTGCCCGATTATTTATCAACCTCCCATAGCAGTAAGATGTGAGACAAGGTCGGAAAGTGGGATTTGATAAGTCAGCAACCTAGAGGAAGAGCACTTATGACCTTTAAAAATTGTCTAGTCAGCTCCGTCGGCATTCCTCGGTAGGGGCGCCTCAGGCGATTAGCAATAAACTAACCCCTTCTTAAAGCCTGGGAGGGTGGGCCTCCTAGAACTGCTCAGGTAAAACCGACAGACCGGCGTTATCAAGCCCCGAAGGTCAAGACGATACCGGTCTGTAGCGTGTAGTATTCATCGGAACAGATACTACACTGTGATCTTAGCCAAAAGAAAGTCATTAGTGGCTTTTGTATTTTTATAGAGAACGACTCTCGTTTCCGTGACTTCGCGTCGTCAACGTTTGGGCAGGTTACGGAAGCGCCCGAGAGTTGCCGAAACTATTAGCCAATCAGGTTGCAGTAGGCAGCCGATATCTTCCTCCTACAGCGGTAAGATGTGACACAAGGTCGGAAAAGTGTGATTTGAAAAACCAGCGCATTCGAGAAAGAAGAGCGCTGTGGCCGTCAAAAAATGCTTGAGCAGCCCCGTGAGTATTCCCCTGCATGGGAGCCTCAGGCGATTAGCAATAAACTAACTCCTTCTCAAAAGGTGAGAAGGTGAAGCCACAATTTTTTTGAAGGGTGTGGGGCAATATCTTGATATTTAATAAATCAGCACCCTAGAGGAAGAACACTTATGACCTTTAAAAATTTTCTGGTCAGCTCCGTCTGCATTCTTCGGTAGGGGCGCCTCAGGCGATTAGTAATAAACTAACCCCTTCTCAAAGGGTAAGAAGGCAAAGCATGGGAGGGTGGACCTACTAGAACTGCCCAGGACAAACCCACAGACCGGCGTCATCAAGCCCCGAAGGCCAAGACGATATCGATAGTATGTTAATCGCTCGAATTCCCTGCGGGGTCCATTCCCCTTGTTATAAGGAGTAAGGTGTTTGAGGGGAACCAGACGTCAGATTTGCTGACGTCATAATAGGAAAAATTCAACCAAGAAACAAATAAATTCTCTTCTTCTTTACGACGTCATCATCTGTTTCCCTATTCAGTGTACACATTTATTGTTCAGCTGTCGTCCAGTACGCATGTACATAAACGAGCTCCACATATTTCTAGTAGTAAATACTGAAGATATTATATATATGGGGCTTGTGAGTTTTTGTTCATAGGATTTAATCCGATGAAACAAAAACCTATATTTTGTATAAATTATCAGTATACACTTTTAGTTTAAAAAGTTATTTAATATGAAGTTTTTATTACCGCCATATTTAGTGGTTTAACCCTTGCAAGTAGCAGAGTATCTTTTTCTTTAAAATGCAAATTTACAGACGAACAACCCACATTTCATCGAAACCTCATGACAGACCAAGGTAAGCAAATTGAAGTAACGAACATATTATCGCGGCATTACAATTAAAAAAAGATGAGTTACATTTTTTATATGATTTTCTTCGAATTTTCATAATCTTTAATCAACAATTTTCATTATTTAAAATCAAATCATTCTATTTGAGATTTCACAGTTTCCAAGTGAGTTTTTTTTATTTTGTCATTTTTAGTCACTTTGTTTAGTCACTTTGTTTAGTCATTTTGTTAGGTTTATATAAAAAATGATGGCAAAACTTTCCACTCTTTCTCTCATTTACGTGACTTACACATTATACTTTTGTTGGCACGTTCACAGATTAGGACCCACGCTAACTTTGACCCTAACCCTAACACTTACCCCGATCCTAACCCTAACGACGGGGTCAAAGTTAGCGTGGGTCCTAATCTGTGAAAGCACCCTTCGTACTGTTATAGCTTACGCGCCAGATTTCTGTGACTTCGCGTCGGCAACGATCGGGCAGGTCGCGGAAGCGCCCGAGAATTGGCGAGATGAGACCAGACGAAAACGAGGCTGAATCTACCAAGTGCTTGATGGAAGACTTTCAAATAAAAAATACATAGAAAAAAAGAAAAAAACGGACAAACCGTTGCTGAAGAACTGTAAATAAATATATTTTTATTTTTTGGTGGGCCAAATGAACCATTGTCAATCAAATGTGTAGATGTAAATGTTTTGATTTGTTTGTGGAAATAAGGTTGTTTTTCTTTTGAGGGAGGGGGGGTAAAAATGTTTTTTAACATAAAACAAAGAAAGAAATGAAAATGTTATGCTTTTGAATTAGTCCTTCCGGAGATTTTACGACCTGACAAAGCTGATAATAATTCATTGTTGTTGCAATAGAACGTGATCATTGTTTTTTTTTCCTTGTCGACTGTTTGCTATAGCCTGCTTGGCGAATGAATGCTGCAACCTGATTGGTTAATATTTCGTCAGCTTTCGGGCGCTTCCTAGACCTGTCCGATCATTACCGACGCGAAGTCACGGAAATCTGGCGCGTCAGCTATAACAGTACCGCACCCTTTTGTTAACTCGTCTATTAATTGACTATTTATTGAAATAAAAATGGAATAGAATGAAACGAAACGAATTTAAAAAAAAATCCTATTTAAAAATAATTCCGCAATCAAATCTACCAGAATGCACTTTTTTCTTCGTAAACAAGTCAGCCATTACATTTTTCGGTACTGGTACAGCTTTTAAATCAGACAAAACCGATTTGGGGCAATACGGAAACACGTAAAAAGCCGTAGAAAGCCGAAGCAAAACGAACCAGCGTTAAAATCAAAATAGTTTTCTTTTTTTTCTTTTTGTAGGTATGTGCAAAATCAATGGCTTATTCCAAAAATGTAAAAACATTTTGACCCTCCCTTCACGTAAAAAATCACTAAAATTCAGAACATCAACCAATTTTAATGAAACTTTCAGTATTTATTAATCAACTAGCAGGGCTACCCGGCGTTGCCCGGGGCGATAAAAAAAACAAAGTAGTAGAAATTAAAGAGTGTGTGTAACATCTTTATATAAAAACTTCAATCTCTCTTATTTCTCTAGTCGTCTCTCTTTAATCGCTGGCGGCCATGTTGTAATTTCCTATAATTTTCTTTCGTAAAATAGTAGCAATAATTTGATTAGCGTTTGTCGCTTATTTAAAAAACAATACCCAAAAAATAAAAATTTAGAGGCGCGTCCATGGCGCTAAGAAACGTTAAATAAAATACTGTTCTTATATAAGATATTATAAAATGTACACGTACATGTATTTGTGTACGTACAGAGTGGCGGGCAGTGGCGGATAGTGGCGGATCTTCGCATAGTTTCTTACCCCCCTCTATGTAATCAGAATTGACGCTAAGAAACGTTAAATAAAATTATAAGTTATCTCAAAGTATTACGTAATTAAAGCAAAATATGACTAAGCATTTTCTAATTACTATATAATAGAATGAAAAATAATTGAAAACGACCCCCACGCTGATAAAATCTGCTCCATAGACCCCTAAGGGGTGGGTGTAGAGATCCAGCAATACTCCCATCATCTTACTCTGTGAATTTTACATAAGAATACACTTTTATATGTTATGTATATTCTCTAACCTTGTTTTACAAACCTAAATTATGTTTTTAAACGTGAGTTATCGTTCTTCCTTAGCTATACCCGAACAAATAAACTTCATTAAAAACCATAAATTATTTTATGTACTTGAGGTATAATTTGCCGGACAACGCCGAATACTGTTCTTATATAAGATATTATAAAATGTACATATAAATGTATTTGTGTACGTACAGAGTGGCGGGCAGTGGCGACTAGTGGCGGACCGTCAATAGTTTCTTACCCCCCTTCATGTAAATAGTATTGACGCTAAGAAACGTTAAATAAAATTAAAAGTTATCTCAAAGTATTACGTAATTAAATTACAATGTGACTAAGCAATTTCAAATTACTATAAAATATAAGGAAAAATAACTGAAAAGCCCTCCCACCCGATGAAATATGCCCCATGGACGCCTAAGGGGTGGGTTTATAGATTGGGGTAAACTCTCACCATCTTACTCTGTGAATTTTACATAAGAATACACTTTTATATGTTATGTATATTCTCTAACCTTGTTTTAAAAACCTAAATTGTGTTTTTAAACGTGAGTTATCGCTCTTCCTTAGATATCCTTTAACAAATAAATTTAATTAATAACCATTAATTGTTTTATGAACTTGAGGTATTATGTAATTAAATTACAATATGACTCAGTAATTTATAATTACTATAAAATATAAGGAAAATAACTGAAAGCGCCCCCCCCCCCCGATGAAAAATACCCCATGGATACCTAAGGGGTGGGTTTATAGATTGGGGAATACTCTCATCATCTTACTCTGTGAATTTTACATTTTTTTCTTCAGGAAGGTCAGACGCTCTTATTCTCTCGGTTAGAATCTCTTTTGAGCTACTACTACATTTCTCGAACATCGAGTAATGGTAGCAGTGCAGTAAAATCCTTTTTCGTGCAATTGACCACTTTTAGGATTTTAGGCCCCTTGTATTCCTTGTTTTGGTCGTTGCTTGTGGTGGACCCTGGGTGCCAGGGTCTGTTTTATCAAGGCCTGGTAGCTGTCCTTGTCTGGTCTCTGACATGTCCATAGTGACATTTTCAGAGAAAAAAAGGTTTGTACCATTGCATACCTCTTCCCGCCTGGTAGATAAACGAGTTGAGGGGCCCTTTTTATCCTGGGTGCCAGCCTTCCAGTTTGTAGATTTTACATAAGAATACATTTTTATATGTTATGTATATTCTCTAACCTTGTTTTAAAAACCTAAATTGTGTTTTCCACCGTGAGTTATCGTTCTTCCGTCGTTATCCTCTAACAAATAAATGTCATTAAAAACCATGAATTGTTTTATGAACTTGAGGTATTACGTAATTAACTTACAATATGATTCAGCAATTTCAAATAACTATCAAATATAAGGAAAATTAATTGAAAAGACCCCCTCCCACGCCTGATGAAATATTCCCATAGACCCCTAAGGGTGGGTTTATAGATTCGGGAATACTCTCATCATCTTACTCTTTGAATTTTACATAAGAATACACTTTTATATGTTATGTATATTCTCTAACCTGGTTTAAAAACCTAAATTGTGTTTTTAAACGTGAGTTATCCTTCTTCCTATGCTATCCTCTTACGAATAAATTTCATTAAAAACGATGAATGTTTTATGAACTTGACGTATTACGTAATTAACTTACAATATGACTCAGTAATTTCAACTTACTATAAAATATAATGAAAAATAATTGAAAAGCCCCCCCCCCCCTGATGAAATATTCCCCATGCACCTCTAATGGGTGGGTTTATAGATTCAGGAATACTCTCATCATCTTACTCTGTGTATTTACCATAAGCATACACTTTTATGTTATGTATATTCTCTAACTTTGTTTTAAAAACCTAAATTATCGTTCTTCCTTAACTAACATCTAACAAATAAATTTCATTAAATACCATGAATTATTTTATGCACTTGAGGTATTACGTAATTGAACTACTATATATGACTCAGTAATTTCAAATTACTATAAAATATAATGAAAAATAACTGAAAAGCCCTTCCCCCCCACTGATGAAATATGCCGCTTGGACACCTAATGAATGGGTTTATAGATTCAGGAATACTCTCATCATCTTACTCTGTGAATTTTACATGAGATTACACTTTTATATATCATGTATATTCTCTAACATTGTTTTAAAAACTTAAAGTGTGTTTTTAAACGTGAGTTATCATTCTTGCTTTGCTATCCTCTAACACATAAATGTCATTAAAAAACATTAATTGTCTAATGAACTTGAGGTATTACGTAATTAAATTACAATATGATTCACAATTTCAAATTACTATTAAATATAATGAAAAATTACTGACCTCCCACGCCGATAGAATATTCCCCATAGTCCCCTACTAAGGGGTGGGTTTATAGATTCGGGAATACTCCATCATCTTACTCTGTGAATTTTACATAAAAATACACTTTTATATGTTATGTATATTCTCTAACGTTGTTTTAAAAACCTAAATTGTGTTTTTAAACGTGAGTTATCGAACTACCTTAGCTATCTTCTAACAAATAAATTTCATTAAAAACCATTAATTGTTTTATGAACTTGAGGTATTACGTAATTAAATTACAATATGACTCAGTAATTTCAAATTACTATAAAATATAAGGACAAATAACTGAAAAGCCCCCCCCCCCTGATGAAATATTCCCCATAGACCCCTAAGGGGTGGGTTTATAGATTCGGGAATACACTCATCATCTTACTCTGTGAATTTTACATAAGAATACACTTTTATATGTTATGTATATTCTCTAACCTTGTTTTAAATACCTTAATTTTGTTTTTAAACGTGAGTTATGGTTCTTCCTTTGCTATCCTCTAACAAATAAATTTCATTAAAAACCATTAATTGTTTTATGAACTTGAGGTATTACGTAATTAAATTACAATATGAATGAGCAATTTCAAATTACTATAAAATATGATGAAAAATAAATGAAAAGCCCTCCCCCCCCAGATGAAATATTCCCCATGGACCCCTAAGGAGTAGGTTTATATATTCGGGAATACTCCATTATCTTACTCTGTGAATTTTACATAAAAATGCACTTTTATATGTTATGTATATTCTCTAACCTTGTTTTAAAACCTTAATTTTGTTTTTAAACGTGAGTTATCGTTCTTCCTTTGCTATCCACTAACAAATAAATTTCATTAAAAACCATTAATTGTTTTATGAACTTGAGGTATTACGTAATTAAATTACAATATGACTCAACAATTTCAAATTACTATAAAATATAATGAAAAATAAATGAAAAGCCATTGATGCAACCAGACAGAATTTAGGGCAAGACAGGGTACATCCATGGCAAGGGATTATGGGACATGTTCAGTGAGTCAGCACTTTTATAAAGTTATTACATAAATACATTATACATTATAATTTCCAAATTACTACTAATTAACATTGAAAAAAGTCTTAGAAATACGAAAAAACTGCTACCCTCTGTCGGAAACTGGTCCGGTTGACCCTCAGCAAGTGAATCGGTTTTTACGATTTTCAGATATTATAATCTCAGGATATATAGTTTTTGAGGAGAAGCTTCACATACATACATACATACATACATACATACATACATACATACATACATACAGTGCCCTTTATATAAGAGACTAGCAGGGCCACCCGGCGTTGCTCGGGGTCATAAAAACATATAATTAAAGAAAAATCGCGTGTGTAACATCTTTATATTAAAACTTCTATTACTCTCCGTCTCTCTATAGCCATCTATTTATCTTTCTACTTTTCTCTTCCCAGGTCGCCCCATTTAACCGCTACTTTTTAATTTTGCCTTTTGCGTAAGCTGTTTCTTCCCCACCATTTCATCTTACGTTTCCAAGGGCAATAGAAGGACTTATTTGTATAAAAAGTACCACCTCTGTCTTCGCCTTCTATATAGGTACTTATCTCCGTCCCGGTGTTCATAATATATTCATATCTATCGCCACCCCGGTGTGCATACTATATACTTACCTATAGCCGCCCCAGTGAACATAATATATACATACCTATCACAACCCCGGTGCAGATACTATATAAGTACTTATCTCCGCCTGGGTGCAGATACTATATAAGTACCTATCGCTGCCCTGGGTGCATATACAATATGAGTACCTATCGGTGCGAATGCTAAATACGTACCTGTCGCCGCCCCGGTGAGAATGCTAAATACGTACCTATCGCCGCCCCTTGAGAATGCTAAATACGTACTTATTGCCGCCCCGGTGTGCATACTGCATACGTACGTATCGCTGCCCCAATGCAAATACTAAATATATACATATCGCCGCCCTGGTGCGAATCCTAAATACGTACCTATCGCCGCACGGTGCGAATGCTAAATACATACCTATCGCCACTCCGGTGCGAATACTAAATACGTACATATCATCGCCCCGGTGTGAATGCTAAATACGTACCATTTCGCCGCCCCAGTGCCCGTTATATATATGTTCCTATTGCCGCCCCGGTGCGCGTGCTGTATACGTACCGATCGCCGCCCCAGAGCGCATGCTAAATACATACCTATCACCGGCCTGGTGCACATACTATATATATACTTTTTGCCGCCCATGTGCACTTGCTATATACGTACCTATAGCCGCCCCTGAATGCTTAATACGTACCTATCGCCGCCCCAGTGCGAATGCTAAATACATACGTATCGCCGACCCGGTGCGAATGCTGAATACATACCTTTCGCTGACCCAGTACGCGTGCTATATACGTACCTATCGCCGCCCCGCTGTGCATGCTATATACGTACCGATCGTTGCCCTAGAGCGCATGCTAAATACATACCTATCACTGGTCCGGTGCACATGCTGTATAACTAGTTATTGCCGCCCATATGCACATGCTATATTCGTACCTATCGACGACCCAGTGTGCATACTCCATATGTACATATTGCTGCATCAGTGCGAATATTAAATATGTACATATCGCCGCCCCAGTGCGAATGCTAAATACGTACCTATCACCACCCCTATGCACTACTATATACGTACCTATTGCAACCCCAGAGTACATATGATGTATATACCTATCGCCGGCCCTGTGCGCATACTATATTCGTACCTATCGCCGCCCTGGTGCGCATACTATATACTTACCTATCTCTGCAAGGGTGCACATAGATATGTATCATGGATATGTATCATGTATCATGTATATGTATCATGTATCATGTGTCATCAATATGTATTATGTATCATGGATATGTATTATGGATATGTATATGTATAATGTATCATAGATATGTATGATAGATATGTATATGTATCATGTATGATATGTCATGGATATGTATCATGTATCATGAATAAGTATCATGTATATATATCATATATGTTTTATGTATCATGGATATGTATCAAGTATTATGTATCATGCATCATAGATATGTATCATGTATTATGTATCATGTATCATAGATATATATCATGTAGTATGTACCATGTATAATAGATATGTATAATGTATCATGTATCATAGATATGTGGTATGTATCATAGATATGTATCATGTATATGTATCATAGATATGTATCATGTATTATGGATATGTATCATGTATCATGTATCTGTATCATGTATATGTATCATGTCTCATGGATATGTATCATGGCTATGTATCATGTATCATGGATATGTATTATAGATATGTATCATGGATATGTATCATGTATCATGGATACATATCATGGATATGTATCATGTATCATGGATATGTATTATTGATATGTATCATGTATTATGGGTATGTACTATGTATATGTATCATGGATATGTATCATGTATATGTATCATAGGTATGTATCAGTTAGCATGGATATGTATCATGCTATTCTTCATTTTCAATCCCCTCATGATATTATTCATTTTCAACCCTCTCATGCTATTCTTAATCATTTTCGATCCTCTCATGTTATTCTTCATCATTTTCAATCCTCTCATAATATTTTTCACTATTTTCAATCTTCTCATGGGATTCTTCATCATTTTCAATCGCCTCATGCTATTCTTCATCATTTTCAATCCTCTCATGCTATTCTTCATCATTTTCAATCCCATCATGATATTCTTCATCATTTTTTATCCTTTCATGATATTCTTCATCATTTTCAATCTTCTCATGAGATTCTTCATCATTTTCAATCCTCTTATGATATTCTTCATCATTTTCAATGGTTCCTAATCTGCAGAAGCCTCGGGTCCTATATTGTAGAATCACCCCCGGTGCTCGTTCCTATACAAATCTATCACTACAACAGCTTGATCTGGGACATTGAGCACTTTTCTTCCAGACAATGCCGAGAACTTTGAAAATCGAGGAGGCCTCCTGAGCACTACTGAAATCACTCTTACTGGTGGCCAGGTGTGGATGTGATTGAGCAACCCTTGTTTCACTACACACTCTTAACGTAGCCTTACTATGATGTTATTGATGCATCCGGACAGAAGTAATGGGATGACCTGATATAACCGGACAGAATTTAGAGCAAGACCGGTACATCCGGCAAGGGATTGTGGGACATGTTCAGTGAGTCAGCACTTTTATGAAGTTATTACATAAATACATTGGATAATTTACAAATTTAAAATCGAACTTGAATGCAATGACTAAATCGCTGGCAGCCATGTTGGATTCATAGGTTCCGGAATACTCTCATCATCTTACTCTGTGAATTTTACATCAGAATACACTTTTATATTTTATGTATATTCTCTAACCTTGTTTTAAAAACCTTCATTGTGAGTTATCGCACTTGCTTAGCAATTCTCGAACAAATAAATTTAATTAAAAACCATTAATTGTTTCATGAACTTGAAGTATTACGTAATTAAATTACAATATTACCCAATAATTTCAAATTACTATAAAATATGATGAAAAATAACTGAAAAGCCCTACTCCCTTGATTAAATATGCCCATGGAACCCTAAGGGATGGGTTTATAGATTCGGGAATACTCTCATCATCTTACTCTGTGAATTTTACATAATAATGCACTTTTATATGTTATGTACATTCTCTAAACTGGTTTAAAAAAAACTTAATTGTGTTTTTAAACGTGAGTTATCGTGCTTCCTTAGCTATCCTCTATCAAATAAATTTCATTAAAAACCATGAATTATTTTATTAACTTGATGTATTACGTAATTAAATTACAATATGACCCAATAATTTCAAATTACTATAAAATATGATGAAAAATAACTGAAAAGCCCTACTCCCCTGATGACATATGCCCCATGGACTCCTAACGGGTGGGTTTATAGATTCAGGACTACTCTCATAATCTTAATTTTACATCAGAATACACATTTATATGTTATGTATATTCTCTAAGATTGTTTTAAAAACCTAAAGTGTGTTTTTAAACGTGAGTTATCGTTCTTCCTTAGCTATCCGCTAACAAATAAATGTCATTAAAAACCATAAATTGTTCATGAACGTGAGGTATTATGTAATTCAATTACAATGGGACTCAGCAATTTCAAATTACTATAAAGTATAATGAAAAATAACTGAAACCCCCCCCCCCTGATGAAATATGCCCCAAGGAACCCTAAGGCGTGAGTTTATAGATCCTGAAATACTCTCATCATCTTACTCTGTGAATTTTACATAATAATACACTTTTATATTTAATGTATATTCTCTAACCTTGTTTTAAAAACCTAAAGTGTATTTTTGAACGTGAGTCTAACAAATAAATTTCATTAAAAATGGTTAATTGTTTTATGAACTTGAGGTATTACGTAATTAAATTACAATATGGCTCAGCAATTTCAAATTACTGTAAAATATAATGAAAAATTACTGAAAAAAAGGAGGAAGTAATGCCTAGGAGGCTCGTATCATGACAACAGAACGGGCGTAGGGAAGAAGGAATATTAATTAAGAAAAGAAGGTAGGAGTGAGAGGGAAATAAGTATTGCAGTGTGATGGATTTTCTTCCCTACACTCTTTTCCTCTGACGTAATTTCCTGTTAAAATCGTGACTTGGCATTATTTCTCAAATTATACATGATAGCATTGTTTTTTCTCGAATTAGTACTAAACAACGTTGAAAATCGAGGAAACAGCCAACACCCCCATTGGAGAAAAGTACTCAGTCGATGCCAGAAGAGTCAGTTTTTTTTTTTGGTTTGGAGATATTACAGATCCCGGGTCTGGCCGTTGCTCAGGGTCATAAAAACATATAATTGAAAAAAATCTCGTGTGTAACATCTTTATATTGAAACTTCTATTTCTCTCCCTCTCTCTATAGCCGTCTCTTTATATTTCTACTTTTCTCTTCCCTGGTCGCCCAATTTCACGGCTACTAACTCATTTTGCCTTTTGCGAAAGCTCTTTCTTCCTCACCATTTCTCTTACGTTGCCCAGGGCAAAGTATTACATATTTCTATAAAATTATCACCACTGTCTGCGCTTTCTATATAGGTAAATATCTCCGCCCCGGTGTGCATACTATATAGGTACATATCTCCGCCTCGGTGTGCATACTATATAGGTACATATCTCCATCCTGGTGTTCATACAAAATACGTACCTGTCGCCACCCCGGTGTGCATACTATATACGTGCCTATTGCCGCCACGGTGAAGATACTATATAAGTACCTATTGCCGCTCCGGTGTGCATACTACATAAATACCTATTTTCACCCCGGTATGCATACTACATAAGTACCTATCGTTGCCCCGGTGCAAATGCTAAATACGTACTTATCGCCGCCTCGGTGCGAATGCTAAATATGTACCTTTCACCGGCCCGGTGCGAATGCTAAATATGTACCTATCGTTGTTTTGGTGTGCATGCATTATACGTACTGATCGCCGCCCCAGAACGTATGCTAAATATATACATATCACCGCCCTGGTGCGCATTCTATATACGTACTTATTGCTGCCCATGTGCACGTGCTATATACATACCTATCGCCACCTCTATACACTACTATACACGTACCTATTGCCACTCCAGTGCATGTACTAAATATATACCTATCGCCGCCCAAGTGCGCATACTATATTGTACCTATCGCCGCCTTTGTGTGCATACTATATACTTACCTATATCTGCAAGGCTGCACATATTATATATGTACCTATCTCCAGCCCAGTTGGCTTACATAAGAACTTATATTAATGCGCCCCTATCATGTCAAAAAAAGTGTTTGCTCATGTTATGTCACTATCCTAAAAACATAACTCATATTAATGCGCCCCTGTCGTATCAAAGAACAAAAATCAAGGTCAATTGTGTAGTTTAACTATCATAAAAAAGAACTCATATTAATGAGCCCTGTTTAAGTTCAAGAAAAAAAAATTCCCTGACCCCTCCAGAAAATTTTTACCCTTCAGCCCCACCTCCCATAAAAGATTTTACTCTCCCCCAACCCTAAGAAATATTTTAGGTTAAAAATAAAACAATTTGCCCCATCATCCTAAAAAATTTCCCCCCAAATGGTTTATCCTCCACCTCTAACCGCTCACAACATTTTTTTACTCTCCCCAACCCTCAGAAATATTTTAAGTAAAAAAAAAAAGAATTGCTTGGCCCTACCCCCTAAAAAAATTTTCCCCGACCCCCACTCTCTCAAACCCCACCCCCAATTTTTTTTACTCTCCCCCAACCCTGAGAACTACTTTAAGATAAAACAAAAATAATAATTTGGCCATACCCTCTAAAAAAATTGGGAACAACCCCACAGCCCCCCAAAAATGTTTCCCATCCACCCCCACCAAGCCCTTAAAATTTTTACTCTACACCAAACCTAAGAAATATTTTAAGTAAAAAAAAAAAATTTGGTCCGACCCCCTAAAAAATTGGGCGCGACTCCTAAGAGTTTCCCCGACCTCCCCGACCTCCCCGACCTCCCCAATCTCTCCAACCCTAACCCCCACAAAACTTTTTTAACTCTCACCCAACCCTAAGAAATATTTCAATAATAAAAAAAAAAAATTGACCCGACCCCCTAAAAAGTTTGGCTTGAACCCTCAAATTTTCCCCGACCCCCTACCCCTTACCCCATCTCGCCAACCTCACCCTCTGATTTTTTTTACTCTCCCCTTACCCTGAGAAATATTTTAAGTTAAAAAAATAATAATAAATAATTTGGCCCGACCCCTAAAAAGTTACCCCGACCCCTTAATCTCTCCAGCCCTTCATCAACTTTTTTTTACTCTCCCACAACCCTGAGAAATATTTTAAGTTAAAAAAAAAAAAAAATTGGCCTGACCCCTAAAATTTTCCCCTATCCCTAATCTCTCCAGCCTCCTCTCCAACTTTTTTTCACTTTCCCACAATCCTGAGAAATATTTTAAGTTTAAAAAAATAATTTGGCCCGACCCCTAAAAAGTTCTGCCCGACCCCTAAAATTTTCCCCGCCCCTCTTATCTCTCCAGCCGCTGCCCCAACTTTTTTTCATTCTCCCACAACCCTGAGAAATATTTTAAGTTAAGAAAAAAAAAAATTGGCCAGACCCTTAAAATGTTCTCGGACCCCCTAATCTTTCCAGCCTGCTCCCCAACCTTTTTTCACTGTCCCACAACCCTGAGAAATATTTTGAGTTAAAAAAAATTTTTTTAGCCCGACTCCTAAAAAATTTGCCCCGACCTCTAAAATGTTCCCCGACCTCTAATCTATCCAGCCCCCCTGTAACTTTTTTCTTAACTCTTCCACAACTCTAAGAAATCCTACCCCTAAAAATTTCCCCGAACACTTAATCTCTTCAGCCCGCCCCCAACTTTTTTTCACTGTTTCACAACCGTGAGAAATATTTTAAGTTTAAAAAAAAATTTTTTTCCCGACCCCTAAAATTTCCCTGACCCTTATTCTCTCCAGCCCCCCTCCTAACCTTTTTTCACTCTCCCACAACCCTGAGAAATATTTTAACTAAAAAAAATAATTTGGCTCGATCCCTAAAAAGTGTGGCCCGACTTCTAAAATTTTCCCCGACCCCCTAATCTCTTCACCACCCCCAACTTTTTTCACTCTCCCACAAACCTGAGAAATTAAGTTATTAAAAAAAAATTGTCCCGACCCCTAAAAAATTGGCCGCGACCCCTAAAATTTTCCCCGACCCCTCAATATCTCAAAAATAATTTTTCACTCTCCCCCAACCCTGAGAAATATTTTGAGTTCAAAACAAACAAAAAAGAAAAAAATTTCGGCTGACCCCTTAAAAGTTCGGCCTGACCCCTAAAATTTTCACCTACCACTCACTTTCTCCACGCCCCATCCAACCTAATGTTTCACTCTCCATGGGAAATATTTTGAGTTCAAAAGAAAAAAATTTGGCCTGACCACTAAAAAGTTTGGCCTGACCCTTAAAATTTTCCTCCACCACTCAATCCTGAGAAATATTTAGAGTTCAAAACAAAAAAAAACAAAAAAAGTTGGCCTAACCCCAGAAAGTTTGGACACCCCCCTAAAATTTTTCCCAATCCCAACTAATTTTTCACTATCCATCAACCCTGAGAAATATTTTGAGTTCAAAACACTAAAAGAGGAAATATTTGGTCTAACCCCTAAAAAGTTCGGCTTGACACCTAAAATTTTCCTGAGAAACATTTTGAGTTCAAAACAAAAAAAAACAAAAAAATTTGGCCTGACCACTTAAAAATTCGGCCTGACCCCTTAAATTTTTCGCGACCCCTCAATCTCTCCAGCCCTCTCTCCCAACTAATTTTTCACTCTCCCCTAACCCTGAGATATATTTTGAGTTCAAAACAAAGAAAAACAAAAAATTTAGGCTGACACCTAAAAAGTTCGGCCAGACCCCTAAAATTTTCCCAGACCCCTCAATCTCACCAGTCCCTTATCCCAACAAATTTTTCACTCGCCCCAAACCCTGAGAAATATTTTGAGTTTAAAAAAAAAAAATTTGGCCTGACCCCTTAAAAGTTCGGCCTGATCCCTGAAATTTTTCCGGATTCTCAATCTCTCTAGCACCCCATCCCAACAAATTTTTCACTGTCCCTAAACCCTGAGCAATATTTTGAGTTCAAAACAAAACAAAAACAAAAAAATTTGGTCTAACCCCTTAAAAGTTCGGCCTGACCCTAAAATTTTTTCCGATTCTAAATCTCTCCAGCACCCAATCCCAACTAATTTTTCACTATCCCTCAACCCTGAGAAATATTTAGAGTTCAAAACAAAAAGAGGAAATATTTAGTCTGACCCCTAAAAAGTTCGGCCTGACAACTAAAATGTTCCCTGACCCCTCAATTTCTCCAGCCCCCATCCCAACTAATTTTTTACTCAGCCCCAACCCTGAGAAATATTTTGAGTTCAAAAGAAAAGATAACAAAAAAAATTGGCCTTACCCTTAACAAGTTCGGCCTGACCCCTAAAATTTTCCCCGTCCCCTCAATCTCTCCAGCCCGCCATCTCAACTAATTTTTCACACTCCCCCAACCCTGAGAAATATTTTGACTTCAAAACAAAAAAATTTGGCCTGACCCCTTAAAAGTTCGGCCTGACCCCTAAAGTTTTTCCCCACCCCTCAATCTCTCTAACCCGCCACCCCAACTAATTTTCCACTCTCCCCAACCCTGAGAAATATTTTGAGTTCTGAACAAAAAAAAAACAAAAAATTTGGCTTGACCCCTAAAAAGATCGGCCTGACCCCTAATATTTTCCCCGACCCATTAATCTCTCCAGTCCCCCCTCCCAACTGATTTTTAACTCTTCCCCAAACCCTGAGAAATATTTTGAGTCAAAACAAAAAAAAGAAAAAAATTTGGCCTGACCCCTAAAAAGTTCCGCCTGATCCCTAAAATTTTCCTCGACCCCTCAATCTCTCCAGCCCCTATCCCAACTAATTTTTACTCTCCCCCAACCCTGAAAATATTTTGAGTTAAAACAAATAAAGAAAAATTTTGGCCTGACCCCTTAAAAGTTCGGCTTGATCCCTAAAATTTTCTGCGACCCCTCAATCGCTCCAGCCCATATCCCAACTAATTTTCCCCTTCCGGCAAGCCTGAGAAATATTTTGAGGTCAAACTAACAAAATAAAATAAAATTTGGCCTGACCCCTAAAACGTTCGGCCTAATCCTAAAATATTTCCATATTCTCAATCTCTCCATCCCCCATCCCAACTAATTTTATACTCTGCCCCAACCGTGAGAAATATTTTCAGTTCAAAACAAAAACATTTGGCCTGACCCCTTAACAGTTCAGCCTGACGGCTAAAATTTTTCCCGATTCTCAATCTCTCCAGCACCCAATCCCAACTAATTTTTCACTATCCCTCAACCCTGAGATATATTTTGAGTTCAAAACAAAAAGAGGAAATATTTGGTCTGACCCCTTAAAAGTTCGGCCTGACCCCTAAAATTTTGCCTGACCCCTCAATCTCTCACGCCCCCATCCCAACTAATTTTTCACTTTCCCCCAACCCTGAGAAATATTTTGAGTTCAAAACATAAAAAAAAGAAAAAAATTTTGCCTGACCCCTAAAAAGTTCGGCCTGACCACTAAAATTTTTCCCGGCTCCTCAATCTCTCCATCCCTCTATCCCAACAAATTTTAAACTCTGCCCCAACCCTGAGAAATATTTTGAGTTCGAAACAAAAAAAAACAAAATATTTAGACTGACACTTAAAAAGTTCGGCCTGACCCCTTAAAGTTTCCCAGACCCCTCAATCCCTCCAGTCCCCCAACTAATTTTTCACTCGCCCCCAACCCTGAGAAATATTTTATGTTCAAACAAAAAAAAAAATTTGACCTGACCCCTAAAAAGTGCGGCCTGATCCCTAAAAATCTTCCCGATTCTCAATCTCTCCAGCACGCAATCCAAACAAATTTTTCACTGTCCCTCAACATTGAGAAATATTTTGAGTTCAAAACAAAAAAAAGAAAATATTTTGTCTGACCCCTAAAAAGTTCGACCTGACCACTAAAATATTCCCTGACCCCTACATCTCTCCAGCCCCCTATCCCAACTAATTTTTCACTCGCCCCTAACCCTGAGAAATATTTTGAGTTCTAAAAAAAAAAAATTTGGCATGACCATTAAAACGTTCGGCCTGACCCCTAAAATTTTCCCCGATCCCTCAATCTTTCCAGCCCCTATCCCAACAAATTTTTCACTCTCCCCCAAACCTGAAAAATATTTTAAGTTCAAAACAAAAAAATTTGGCCTGACTCCTTAAAAGTTCGGCCTGACCCCTAAAATTTTCCCCCGACCATTTAATCTCTCCAGTCCACCCTCCCAACTGATCTTTAACTCTTCCCCAACCATAAGAAATATTTTGAGTTAAAACAAAAAAAAAGAAAAAAATTTGGCCTGACCCCTAAAAAGTTCTGCTAATCCCTAAAATTTTCCGCGACCCCTCAATCTCTCCAGCCCCTATCCCAACTAATTTTTCACCTTCCCCCAAGCCTGAGAAATATTTTCAGTTCAAAACTAACAACTAAAAAAAGAATTTGGCCTGACCCCTTAAAAGTTCGGCCTGATCCCTGAAATTTTCCCCGACCCTTAATCTCTCCAGCCCCCATGCCAACTATTTATCACTCTCCCCCAACCCTGAGAAATATTTTGAGTTCAAAACAAAAAAAAGAAAAAAATTCGGTCTGACCCTTTAAAGTTCGGCCTGACCCCTAAAATTTTCTCCGACCCCTCAATCTCTCCAGCCCGATTTCCCAACGTATTTTTCACTCTCCCCAAACTCTGAGAAATATTTTGAGTTAAAACAAATAAAGAAAAAAATTTGGCCTGACCCCTATAAAAGTTCGGCCTGACCCCTAAAATTTTCTGCGACCCCTCAATAGCTCCAGCCCATATCCCAACTAATTTTTCCCCTTCCGGCAAGCCTGAGAAAAATTTTGAGTTCAAAACTAACAAAATAAAAAAAAATTTGGCCTGACCCCTAAAACGTTCGGCCTAATCCTAAAATATTTCCATATTCTCAATCTCTCCATCCCCCATCCCAACTAATTTTATACTCTGCCCCAACCGTGAGAAATATTTTCAGTTCAAAACAAAAACATTTGGCCTGACCCCTTAACAGTTCAGCCTGACGCCTAAATTTTTTGCCCGATTCTCAATTTCTCCAGCACCCAATCCCAACTAATTTTTCACTATCCCTCAACCCTGAGAAATATTTTTAATTCAAAACAAAAAGAGGAAATATTTTGTCTGACCCCTTAAAAGTTCGGCATGACCCCTAAAATTTTCCCCGAACCCTCAATCTCTCCAGCCCCTAATCCCAACTAATTTTTCACTTTCCCCCAACCATGAGAAATGTTTTCAGTTCAAAACCCCAAAAAAAACAAAACATTTTTCATGACTCATAAAAAGTTCTGCCTGACCTCTAAAATTTTTCCCGATTCTCAATCTCTCCAGCACCCAATCCTAACTTATTTTTTACTATCCCTCAACCCTGAGAAATATTTTGAGTTCAAAACAAAAAAAAGAAAATATTTTGTCTGACCCCTAAAAAGTTCGGCCTTTTCCCCGTCCCCTTAATCTCTCCAGTCCACCCTCCCAACTGATTTTTAACTCTTCCCCAACCCTGAAAAATATTTTGAGTAAAAACAACACAAAAAGAAAAATTTGGCCTGACCCCTTAAAAGTTCGGCCTGCCCCCTAAAATTTTCCGTGACCCCTCAATCTCTTCAGCCCCTATCCCAACTAATTTTTAACCTTCCCCCAAGCCTGAGAAATATTTTGAGTTCAAAACAAAAACAAGAAAAAAATTCGGCTTGAGCCCTAAAAAGTTCGGGCTGACCCCTAACATTTTCGCCGACCCCTCTATCTCTCCAACCCCCCACCCAACCTTATTTTTCACTCTCCCCAACACTGAGAAATATTTTGAGTTCAAAACACAAAAAAAAGAAAAAATTTAGGGTGACACCTAAAAAGTTCGGCCTGACCCCTAAAATTTTTCACAACCCCTCAATTTCTCCAGCCCCCCATCCCAACTAATTTTTAACTCTGCCCCAACCATGAGAAATATTTTAAGTTCAAAAGAAAAAAATTTGGCCTGACCCCTTTAAAGTTTGGACTGACCCCTAAAATTTTCCCCGACCTCGCAATCACTCCAGCCCCCCCTTTCAACAAATTTTTCAATCTGCCCCTAACCCTGAGAAATATTTTGAGTTCAAAACAAAAAAAAACAAAAAAATTTGGCCTTACCCCTAACAAATTCGGCCTAACCCCTAAAATTTTGCCCGACCACTCATCTCTCCAGCCCCCATCCCAACTAATTTTTCACTCTCCACCAACCATGAGAAATATTTTGAGTTCAAAACAAAAAAAAATAAAAAAATTCGGCCTGACTCCTAAAAAGTTTGGCATAACCCCTAAAATTTTCCCCGACCTCTCAATCTCTCCAGCCCCCTTCCCAACTGATTTTTCACTCTCCCCGAACCCTGAGAAATATTTTGAGTTAAAACAAAAAAAAAGAAAAAAATTCGGCCTGACCCCTAAAAATTTCGGCATGAACCCTAAATTTTTTCCCGACCCATCAATCTCTCCAGCCCCCCATCCCAACTAATTTGTAACTCTGCCCCAACCCTGAGAAATATTTTAAGTTCTAAACAAACAAACAAAATAAAAAGTTGGCCTGACCCCTTAGAAGTTCGGCCCGACCCCTAAAATTTTCCCGATTCTCAATCTCTCTAGCACCAAATCCCAACTAATTTTACACTCTCCCTCAACCTCGAGAAATATTTTGAGTTCAAAACAAAAAAAAGAAAATATGTTGTCTGACCCCTAAAAAGTTCGGCCTGACTCGTAAAATTTTCCCCGACCTTGCAATCACTCCAGCCTCCCTCCCAACAAATATTTCAATCTGCCCCTAACCCTGAGAAATATTTTGAGTTCAAAACAAAAAAAAAAAAAAAAATTTGGCCTTACCCCTAAAAAATTCGGCCTAACCCCTAAAATTTTGCCCGACCACTCATCTCTCCAGCCCCCATCCCAACTAATTTTTCACTCTCCACCAACCATGAGAAATATTTTGAGTTCAAAACAAAAAAAAATAAAAAAATTCGGCCTGACCCCTAAAAAGTTTGGCATAACCCCTAAAATTTTCACCGACCCCTCAATCTCTCCAGCCCCCATCCCTACAAATTTTTCACTCTCCCCCAACCCTGAGAAATATTTGAGGTTCAAAACAAAGAAAAGAAAATAATTAGGCTGACACCTAAAAAGTTCGGCCTGACCCCTAAAATTTTACAAGACCGCTCAATCTCTCCAGCCCCCATCCCAACAAATTTTTGACTCTCCCCCAACCCTGAGAAATATTTTTAGTTATAAACAAAATAAAAGAAAATTGGGCCTGACCCTTAAAAAGTTTGGCATAACCTCTAAAATTTTCACCGACCCCCCAATCTCTCCAACCCCCACCCTAATCAATTTTTAACTCTCCCCCAACCCTGAGAAATATTTGAAGTTCAAAACAAAGAAAAGAAAATAATTAGGCTGACACCTAAAAAGTTCGGCCTGACCCCTAAAATTTTCCCAGACAGGTCAATCTCTCTAGCCTCCATCCCAACAAATGTTTCACTCTCCCCCAACCCTGAGAAATATTTGACGTTCAAAACAAAGAAAATAAAATAATTAGGCTGACACCTAAAAAGTTCGGCCTGACGCCTAAAATTTTACAAGACCCCTCAATCTCTCCAGCCCCCATCCCAACAAATGTTTGACTCTCCCCCAACCCTGAGAAATATTTTTAGTTATAAACACAATAAAAGAAAATATTTTGTCTGACCCCTAAAAAGTTCGGCTTGACCCCTAAAATATTCCTCGACCACTCAATCTCTCCAGCCTCCCATTCCAACTAATTTTTCACTCTGCCCCAGCCCTGAGAAATATTTTGTAGTTCAAAACAAAAAAAAAGAAAAAAATTTGGCCTGACCCCTTCAAATTTCGGCCTGACCCCTCAATCTCTCCAGTCCCTATCCCAACTAATGTTACACCTTCCTCCAAGCCGGAGAAATATTTTAAGATCAAAACAAACAAACAAAAAAAAGTTGGCCTGACCCATAAACAGTTCGGCCTGACCCCTAAATTGTTTCCCGATTCTCAATCTTTCCAGCACCGAATCCTAACTAATTTTTCACTCTCCACCAACCCTGAGAAATATTTTGAGTTCAAAACAAAAAAAGGAAATATTTGGTCTAACCTCTAAAAAGTTCGGCCTGACCCCTAAAATTTTCCCCGAACCCTCAATCTCTCCAGCCCGTAATCCGAACTAATTTTTCACTTTCCCCCAACCATGAGAAATATTTTGAGTTCAAACCCCCCCCAAAACAAAACATTTTTTCTTGACCCATAAAAAGTTCGGCCTGACCCCTACAATTTTCCCCGACCCCTCGATCTCTCCAGCCCCCAACTCAACTAATTTTTCAATCTCCCCCAACCCTGAAAAACATTTTCAGTTCAAAACAAAAAAATTTAGCATGACCCCCCCTAAAAAGTATGGCCTGACCCCTAAAATTTTCCCCGACCCCTACATCTCTCCAGCCGCCATCCCAACTAATTTTTCACTCTCCCCCAACCCTTGGACATATTTTGAGTTCAAAACAAAAAAAAATAAAAAAATTCGGCTTGACCCCTAAAAAGTTCGGCAGTAACCCTAAATTTTTTCCAGACCCCTCAATCTCTCCAGCCCCCCATCCCAACTAATTTGTAACTCTGCCCCAACCCTGAGAAATATTTTAAGTTCTAAACAAACAAACAAAATAAAAAGTTGGCCTGACCCCTAGAAAGTTCAGCTTGACCCCTAAAATTTTTCCCGATTCTCAATCTCTCCAGCCCCCCTCCCAACTAATTTTTAACTCTGCCCCTAACCCTGAGAAATATTTTGAGTTCAAAACAAAAAAAAACAAAAAAATTTGGCCTTACCCCTAAAAAATTCGGCCTGACCCCTAAAATTCTGCCCGACCACTTAATCTCTCCAGCCCCCATCCCAACTAACTTTTCACTCTCCACCAACCCTGAGAAATATTTTGAGTTCAAAACAAAAAAAAACAAAAAAATTCGGCCTGACCCCTAAAAAGTTTGGAATAACCCCTAAAATTTTCACCGACCCCTCAATCTCTCCAACCCCCACCCCAATTAATTTTTCACTCTCCCCCAACCCTGAGAAATATTTTGGGTTAACAAAAAAAAAAATTAAGCTGACACCTAAAAAGTTCGGCCTGACCCCTTAAATTTTTCCAGACCCCTCAATCTCGCCAGCCCCCATCCCAACTAATTTTTCACTCTCCCCCAACCCTGAGAAATATTTGATGTTCAAAACAAAGAAAAGAAAATATGTAGGCTGACACCTAAAAAGTTCGGCCTGACCCCTAAAATTTTCCCAGACCCCTCAATACCTCCAGCACTCCATCCCAACTAATTTTTCACTCGCCCCTAACCCTGAGAAATATTTTGAGTTCAAAAAAAAAAAAATTGGGCTTGACCCCTAAAAAGTTCGGCCTGACCCCTAAAATTTTCCCCGACCCCTCAATCTCCCCAGCCCTCATCTTAACTAATTTTTCACTCTCCACCAACCCTGAGAAATATTTTGAGTTCAAAACAAAAAAAAGAAAAAAATTAGGCCTGACCCCTAAAAAGTTTGGCATAAACCATAAAATTTTCACCGATACCTCAATCTCTCCAACCCCCACCTCAATAAATTTTTAACCCTCCCCCAACTCTGAGAAATATTTTGGGTTAAAAAAAAAAAAAATAAAGCTGACACCTAAAAAGTTCGGCCTGACCCCTAAAATTTTTCCCGACCCCTCAATCTGTCCAGGCCCCATCCCAACTAATTTTTCACTCTCCACCAACCCTGAGAAATATTTGAAGATCAAAAAAAAGAAAAGAAAATAATTAGGGTGACACCTAAAAAGTTCGGCCTGACCCCTAAAATTTTCCCAGACCCCTCAATCTCTCCAGCCCCCATCCCAACAAATTTTTCACTCTCCCCCAACCCTGAGAAATATTTTGAGTTCAAAACTAACGACAAAAAAAGGATTTGGCCAGACCTCTAAAAAGTTCGGCCTGATCTCTACAATTTTCTCCGACCCCTTAATCTCTCCAGTCCCCATCCCAACAAATTTTTCACTCTCCCCCAACCCTGAGAAATATATTGAGTTCAAAAAAACAAAAAAATTCGGCCTGACCCCTAAAAAGTTCGGCATGACCCCTAAAATTTTTCCCGACCTCTCAATCTGTCCAACCTACAACCCCAACTAATTTTTCACTCTCCCCCAACCCTGAAAAATATTTTGAGTTATAAACAAAAAAAAGAAAATATTTTGTCTGACCCCTAAAAAGTTCGGCCTGACCCCTAAAATATTCCCCGACCACTCAATCTCTCCAGCTCCCCATCCCAACTAATTTTTGACTCTGCCCCAACCCTGAGAAATATTTTGTAATTCAAAACAAAGAAAAAGAAAAAATTGGGCCTGACCCCTTTAAAGTTCGGCCTGACCCCTAAAATTTTGCGCGACCCCTAAATCTCTCCAGCCCCTATCCCAACTTATTTTTCACCTTCCCCCAAGCCGGAGAAATATTTTGAGTTCAAAACCAACAAACAAAAAAAAGTTGGCCTGACCCCTAAAAAGTTCGGCCTGACCCCTAAAATTTTCCCCGAACCCTCAATCTCTCCAGCCCGTAATCCGAACTAATTTTTCACTTGCCCCCAACCATAAGAAATATTTTGAGTTCAAAACCCCCCCCCCAAAAAAAAAATTTTCCTGACCCATAAAAAGTTCGGCCTGACCCCTAAAATTTTCCCCGACCCCTCAATCTCTCCAGCCCCCAACTCAACCAATTTTTTCACTCTCCCCCAACCCTGAAAAACATTTTCAGTTCAAAACAAAAAAATTTGGCATGACCCCCCTAAAAAGTATGGCTTGACCCCTAAAAGTTTCCCCGACCCCTCAACCTCTCACGCCCCTACCCCAACTAATTTTTCACTCTTCCCAACCTTGAAAAATATTTTCAGTTTAAAACAAACAAACAAAAAAGTAGGTCCGACCCCCTAAAAAATTCGACCTGACCCCTAAAATTTTCCCCGACCCCTCAATCTCTCCAGCGCCCATCCCAACTAATTTTTCACTCCCCCAACCCTGAGAAATATTTTGAGTTCAAAACAAAAAAAAAGAAAACAATTTGGCTTGACCCCTAAAAAGTTCGGCAGTAACCCTAAATTTTTTCCTTACCCCTCAATCTCTCAAGCCCCCCATCCCAACTAATTTGTAACTCTGCCCCAACCCTGAGAAATATTTTAAGTTCTAAACAAACAAACAATATAAAAAGTTGTCCTGACCCCTAGAAAGTTCGGCCTGACCCCTAAAATTTTTCCCGATTCTCAATCTCTCCAGCTCCCCTCCTAACTATATTTTCACTCTGCACCTAACCCTGAGAAATATTTTGAGTTCAAAACAAAAAAAAATTTAAAAAATTTGGCCTTACCCCTAAAAAATTCGGCCTAACCCTTAAAATTATGCCCGACCACTCAATCTCTCCAGCCCCCATTCCAACTAACTTTTCACTCTCCACCAACCCTGAGAAATATTTTGAGTTCAAAACAAAAAAAAACAAAAAAATTCGGCCTGACACCTAAAAAGTTTGGAATAACCCCTACAATTTTCACCGACCCCTGAATCTATCCAGCCCCTATCCCAACTAATTTTTCACTCTACCCCAACCCTCAGAAATATTTGAAGTTCAAAACGAAGAAAAGAAAATATGTAGCCTGACCCCTAAAATTTTCCCAGACCCCTCAATCTCTCCAGCCCCCCATCCCAACTAATTTTTCACTCGCCCCTAACCCTGAGAAATATTTTGAGTTCAAAAAAAAAAAAATTTGGCTTGACCCCTAAAAAGTTCGGCGTGACCCCTAACATTTTCGCCGACCCCTCAATCTCTCCAGCCCATATCCCAACAAATTTTTCACTCTCCCCCAACCCTGAGAAATATTTTAAGTTCAAAACAAAAAAATTTGGCCTGACCCCTTAAAAGTTCGGCCTGACCACTGAAATTTTCCGCGACCCCTCAATCTCTCCAGCCCTTCATCCCAAATAATTTTTCACATTCCCTCAAGCCTGAGAAATATTTTGAGTTCAAAACTAACAACAAAAAAAAGAATTTGGCCTGACCCCTAAAAAGTTCGGCCTGACCCCTAAAATTTTTCCCGACCCTTCAACCTCTCAAGCCCTTTATCCTAACTAATGTTTAACTCTGCCCCAACCCTGAGAAATATTTTAAGTTCAAAACAAAAAAATTTGGCCTGAACCCTTAAAAGTTAGGCCTGACCCCTAAAATTTTCCCCGACCCCTCAATCTCTCCAGCCCCTATCCCAACTAATTTTTTAGTTCAAAACAAAAAAAAAGAAAAAATTTGGCCTGACCCCATAAAAGTTCCGCCTGACCCCTAAAATATTTCCCGATTCTCAATCTCTCCAGTACACTATCCCAACAAATTTTTCACTCTCCCTCAACCCTAAGAAATATTTTGAGTTCAAAACAAAAAAAGGAAATATTTGGTCTGACCCCTAAAATTTCGGCATGACCCCTAAAATTTTCTCAGACCCCTCAATCTCTCCAGCCCCCATCCCAACTAATTTTTCATTTTGCCCCACCCTGAGAAATATTTTGAGTTCAAAACAAGTTTGTGGGTCTGCATTTTCACAGAATTGTATTTTAAAAATCCACATGCGAATACACACTGGAGAGTTTGAATTACCTACTGGAGAGTTTGAATTACCTACTAGACACTATCCTCGAGTGTCTTCGGTCTCTCTGTACAAGGGGTTGTCAGGACAAATTGACGTGAGGATACTTAACCCTACAAGTAAACCCTGACCAAATATTCAAATTACATAGTACCTGCAGTACAAACAAAATCCCCTCGTACGAGGAATAGTGCATCTTCTCCTTGTGATGTTACCTCAAGTAACACCACGTGCTGGATACTCCACCAGACTAGATGAATTCTTGTCCTGGAATCCGGTAAGACCAACAGACCACAAGAAAGATATACTATGACATATTGACTGGTCAGTTGGGGAGAGAAGAAATTATTCTTAACTTTTTTACTTACTCAATGCTTGAGAAATAAAAGAGTATTTTAATAGAATACTCGGGTATCTATGTATCTCATATAGAGATCAAGTGTTAGCCCCAAGAAGGGGCCCCTTGATTTCTGAGAACTTCGACTGAAGTAAAATTAAACATTAAGAGAGAAGCCATATTCTTGTAAAATTTGTGAATCTGCATTTTCGCAGCTTACTCATCTACAAAATCACATGCGAAAACTCACAGGAGAGATGTAATCCCTACAACTACGTATCTAGAAAACACAGCTGTTAAACTTGACATCGTAATATGGGACAAAAGGGAGAAAGTAGCAACCCTAGTTGAAGTTAGTGCCCCTAATGATGCAGGATTAAACAGAGCAGAAAGGGAAAAGATTATGAAATACCAAGGCCTTATGTACGACATAAAAATAAACTGGAATCTTAAGAAAATCTCCATCATACCATTAATTATAAGAGCAACAGGACTAATGAAGAAGAATTTCAAAAGCTATCTGGCGAGTATACCCGGTGAACTGAGTGCAACAGAAATACCAACAATTCCACTTAAAGGAACGGTTAGAATCTTAAAAAGATCTCTACGTTGGAGTGTCTGAAATAGCCAGTGAATGTCTAACATCAGGTAGGATGACCCATCTCCAGCAAAAACGAAAAGATAAGAAAAATTTTTAAAAAGAGAGAAGATATATTATTGTCAAATTTGTGGATCTGCAGTTTCAAAAAATGGCAATCTATAAGTTCACATGCGAACTCACACAGGCTGTATCTGCCAAGAGGAACATGGGGTATGGGTCTCTCAGAAATTGACCATCAACATCGAGCCACTATTGTGAGCATCGGCCAATATCTGATGAGCTCTCAGAACCCAAACTTTATGATGGTATGCCAACATCAAGAAATTAGAGCAAGCAGAACAACCTCTATCCCAAAACTGGTCAAACATTTTGGATAGAACTGTCTTACAAATGATGCAGAAACAGACAACACTCCTGTCACAGAAATAGCTCGCAAAAGCCGTCAGAAATACACCCAAACCTTCCTTTTCAGAAAACTGGAAGTATGGGGTAACCAACAACCTGCTAAGTATTTCCTAGGTGAATTATTCCAGGAATATATTGATAAGGAAGGCTCTGTAGACTGGGTGAAAAGAGCATCTCTCCATTATGATCAGGAGAGAATGATAATGGCTGCTCAAGATCAAGGCTTAATGACCAATGCCTTTAAAAAGATGAGCGGTCTCAGCAACAATAGCAAGTGCAGGTTCTGCCACACAGAAGTAGAGAGCGTGAGCCACCTGACATCCAGTTGTAAGGTTCTCCTGGGGGATGACTATTATACAATACGACACAACAGAGTGGGTAAATATGTTCACTGGACTATTTGTAAAAAGTTGAATATCCAGTGTAGCAACAAGTCATGGGAGCAAGAGAAATCCAAACAACTGCACTCAAGGGAAAAGCCAGAATACTGAAAAGAGCTCTCGGTTGGAGTCTGTACATAGCGGGTGATTGTATGGCATTTGGAAGAATGCCCCGTCCCCAGCAAATGAAAGATAATGAAAAGAAAAAGAAAAAAAAGAGAGATCTATATTTTTGTCAAAATTGTGGGTCTGCATTTACAGAAAAATGCAATCTAAAACCTCACACGCAAACTCACACAGGAGAGAACTTGAATACCTACTAGACACTGTCCTCGAGTGTCTAAGATCACTCTGTGCAGGGGTTTGTCAGAAATCCTGACATGAGGATACTTTCGATTTGAAGTGAACACTGACCAAATTTTCAAATGAAAATGAAAAGAAATCAAAAGTCTACAAACTGGCAGGATGTTGTCCAGAATAAAAAGATACCCTCAGAATGGCTACGCACTGGGTCATATGAAGAAAAATAACTGTGCACCTTCTTCTAATGATGTTACCATAGACAACAACACTAAACTGGACACTCCACCAGACCAGCCAAATTCTGGTCCTGGAATCTGGCAAAACCAAACAATGACCACCAGAAAAATAAACTATAATCAAGTTAAGTGGTCAATTGAGGAGAAGAAAATTATTCTTCACTACTTCGCTTATTCAAGGTATGAGAAGTGTGGAAAAAAGAAAAATAATATATTCGAGGCTCAAATAAGGACGTCTGCCCAACCAAAAATATGCATTCGATTGTACACAGATATATGAATATCTCACAAAAGATGTGAAAGATACAATCGAAGCAGAAGCTGTTGGTGAAGCGATGATTGACTTCACCAAGACCAACACTATTGAATTTGCCTAAACCCTATGGAGCAGGGAGGAAAAATGGGCGCTGATATGGGCAATGGAGTATGCTAAAACAAAACATCAAAAACTGGCGAAAAGATGCCAAGAATGGCAAGAGATTTTAAGACACTACTGCCCAAGCAAGAAGGACATTGTTAAGGAAAAACTCACATGTCAAAAGTACAATTTATTCAAAAACAATGCCTTCTCTACGGACCAAATTTCCAAGATGAAACATCTTAATATAAACACTGGCTCTATTGAAGACCTAGGAGAGGATGCTGTTTATAAATACATTGGAGTAGAGGAGAATGAGATGCTTGAGCACGAAAGATGAGAGAGAAGGTACAGGTTGCAAGTACTCCCAATGCGGATGCTTATTCTAGACCTCAGAAGAATTCGGAGAACATGTGAAACAATGATGATTATCTTTGGTATTGATGTTTCGATCTTTTCTCTGTGTGTATTCTGTTAGAATTCTATGGAAAGTGGTATAGTCTCCTTTTGTTTCTTCTTCTATCAAAGATAGAATGTTAATCTTTCATGAAATAGATTAAGGAGAACTATTCTTTGTTTTTTGGAAAAGTTTAAGAATTTATTTTTAAAGAGTGGTCATGTTTCATTTTTATTGAAAATGCTCAGGGATAATAGTTGTTTGTAAAATTAGTTTTTTAATGAATTCAAGTTTGGTTCAACCACGACTAAATTGTTTGAGGCAGACGACACATTTTTCATTGAATTTCAGTGATTAACTTAGTGCCATCATCTGATTAGTCAATTTGAGTGACGTGTCAATTTACAAACGTAAACAAAGCAGACGGCAATTTTCTCACTGGAATATTTTGAAGAAATTATCTTCAGATAGATTCTGGATGGTGACTGATTAACATCTTGAATTTTGTCTCCGAAGACAAAGTTTTCATTCCTTAGGGAAATTGTGCTCTCGTGAATTTGATAACTCCTTTTCATGTAAAATCGCCGTTACTATGTCGAAAATTAATTTTGATAATAATTTAAAGATAGCTTTAAAAGTTACAAAATAGATTTGAGATGTTTATCTCTTAGTTACGATGTGAATTTAATTTGGACTTCAGACATTTTAATTTGATGACTGTAAATCACAATTCGAGGAAGAGAATTATGCAAAGATTGTATTTGAAAATCTCAAATACAAACCATTGCTTATGATTATGAAGAAAAGAAAACTTTGACGATAAGTTATTATTTAAAAGTTTGTGAAAAGTAATTTATGACAATATGTCAGTATTTTAAAACGGTTAAAGGAAGGCCAGTTTAGCCTGATATTTGATAGAGAATATCTCGACAAACGGATCGTTGATGTTCTTTTAGTCTAAAAAAAGGACTAATTATGGGTTGATTGAAAAATATCGACACAAGATCGATAATATTTATTATTTAGTCAGTAGAACTAAAATAGTTAAAAATATTTATTGAATTTAATATTCGTTTATCAGAAAGATAAACGGATAAAGTAATCGAGGGTTTGTTTTGAATGGAAGTCTGTAGTCCAGAAATTCGCATTTTAAATATAAAAAGGAGATACAATTATTCAAAAAATTAATATTAGAATTAAGTAAGTTAGAAAATAATAATTATTTGATTTTCAGAAACACGAGTAATATTTGTTAAATTATTACTTGAATTAAAAAACACCCGGAGAGGATGAAAAAAGCCGGTTTCCAGAATTTTGGTTTTGTTCAATGAAAATGTCGTCTACTTGAAGCGGTTTTCCATGAAGAATGAAAGAACTTTTATTTCAAGAGAAATTTTATCGCCCATTGATGAGCGAACTAAAATAAAAATACACGAGAGAATTTCCACTTCTGTAAAAAAATTATATTGTAAATTGTGAACTGTGAGTACATTTTGTTGTTAATATTTTCTTTTTTGAATGACATGAACATATATGCATGTCTACCTTCTTTCTTATCTTGATGTTTTTTTTCCATTTTATTGTTAATAAATGTTCTATTCTTTGATACTCAAGAAAATTTTGTCTGTCTTTTTCCCCATTAAACGAAAAAAGGCGATGACCTTGTCTTGCGCTTTAATTTTTTCATCATTTAAAAGAAAAGATTGATTTGGCGTTTTTAGTAAAAGAAAAAGGAGGGAAATGTTTAAAAACTGAAGACGTTATAATTTAAATTTTTTTCAACGCACTAAATAGTAGCGAAAACAACCGAAGGTACTAGTACAGCTTTTGAACCGGACAAAAACCGAACTGATTTTTTTAAAACCCTAACCCTAACCTTAACTAATACTAACCTCTTATATTAAGAATAACTAATATATTAAGAACTTGAATACAAATAAATGATATCTATCATGTTTTTATATAAACATTGACGGTTACTTTACAGTGCTCTATTTGTTTATTTAGAAAGAGCTTTGCATTACAGACAATATCATTTACGATAGTACTCCACCCGAGAACGGGGGATTATGTAGTCATCCACGGACTGTTTCGCTGTATAACAGCTATTCAGTGTGGCTCAATCAGCACACATCCAAAGCCAGGGATCGAACCAACAACCATCTAGTCGATAGTCAGTAGCTCTGATCATCACGTCATTTGGTAAATGATATCTAGCATGTGTTTATATAAATGCGACCACACAAAATTGAACCCGGGTTCAGGAAATGGAAAACAAAAAGAAAATTTTAAAAAAATACTCAGATTTTCTTAGATTGCATTAAAAAAATAAATTGTTATTTTTTTTAAATTTTGTTGTTGTAATTATTGAATTCTCGTGCTATTTTGAAGCTTTTTTTTCGTGAACAAATACGATGCAACAATTAACAAAAGCAAATAAACTGATCTCCGCCGAATTGAAAAGCAATTTTCGCTGAACCGTTCGCTAATTTATAAGATAAAAAGTCAAAGTAGAGCAGAATACGCAAGGGAGGTAATAAAGAAAACATTCTTGACAAGATTTAGCTCCCTTTAAACAAAAGGGCGAAAAAAGAATTGAAATATTACGACGACAAGATACGTCAACTCTACGCCAATAAATAAGAAAAGTATCACACGAAACCGTTTGATGGTACGAAGAGACTTTATTCCCAAACTAACAAACACAACCAAACGTAAACAGTTTCTTCCATTAGGAAGAAACTGTCTGAGCAGACGAGAAGGGCAAATAACTCAGTCATACTTAGTTATCGCCCCTGGCCTATAAGTATATATAAAATACTGGCACTAAGTCTTATTCACGGAATTCTGTCCTTTCGTAAACCAGACTAAGAGATAAGAATCAAAGAAACAGACAAGAAGAATACCGCATTGATTGAAGAATTTCTCTTTCATTTTCACAAATGCCGGAGAGCATTTGGAGGATTCTTTTTGCGGTTCCAGTTTTTTGGGGAAGATTTTGGGAGAGCCGAGTTTTATAGAAACATCTTAAAGAAAAACAGTTTTAAGTAATGTTCAAATGTGTGAGAGAGCGAGAGAAATGTTATATGATCAACAAACAAAATGATGAATTCAAAAGCATAAATTCACAAAAGAGATATTTTATATATGTTACAAATGGAAGTCTACAAAGATAGGAACACATAGAATAATTGTTCATATTTGAGTGTCCTTGCAGAAAAGGGTGATTCATTAGTTGAGATATCGAGGAAGCCTGACTCGATAATTTAAGGGCTGTGAATTATTCACGAGTCTGAAAAATCGTAATCAAAACTTCCTCACTCAATTACATCAGTTTCATTTCATTGAAAGTTATTAAATAGAGTCAATAATCATTTGTTTTCATATTAGAAAGTTCAGTGAGAAATGTATGACGTATAAAAATGGTTAAGTTTATAAGTTTGTTTTAAATATGCAGACATTGAAAGGGGGTTTAAACGTTAATGTTATCCTCTCGGATGAATTTGTTGTTGGGTTTGACGGTATCTCAATTGTTGTCGTTTTATGCCGAAACCGTCGTACATGCATGTTTTGTATAGGATTGGTTTGTAGATCAATTGGTTTTGTAGAAGACGCATATATTTGGTAAACACTTTCTACTTTCCTAGTATGTGTAGAGGGTGCGTAAGATATTTGAGTTTTATTATAACACATATATTATTGGGCAACTAGTCTAAGAGAAGGAAAACATAATACATTTGGGAGAGGTATGAATACATATATCCTCCTTTCAGCTATAGATTAAATAGTAGGGTAGACTGTACTCTCAAGCCTAGATTGGGAAACTAGTTGAAGAGATGGAAAACAGCATATATGAATACATATATCCTCCTTATTATTGGGCAACGCCATCAATGTGGGTATAGACGTTTCTCTTATGTCCTAGAAAGGGACTTCGGTTGTGCAAATTAATAATAACTTTTTAAGTGTTTTAGGATCAATTTTTAGTGGATGGAAGGATGGGTTTGTATATGTTATCAATAATGATATCTATTGTTTTGTGTACTGGAAAATTTGTAAATAACCTTTCAACATCAAGTGAAGCGGTCATTTTATTATCTGTTTTTTTTGGGGGGGGGTATCTGTATAAGTTCATGGGTGAATTTTACACTGTATTTACTTGATAAATTACTCGCAGAAAAAAAGAACAGATATATTATTGGGCAACTAGTCTAAGAGAAGGAAAACAGAATCACTTTCACTAATACATTTGGGAGAGGTATGAATACATATATCCTCCTTCCAGCTATAGATTAAATAGTAGGGTAGACTGTACTCTCAAACCTAGATTGGGACGCTAGTTTAAAAGAGGGAAAACAGCATTACTTTCACTAAAACCTTTAGGAAAGGTATAAATCCATATATCTTCCACATAGCTATGAATTTATATTTTTTGGGTTGAAGAGATTAGCTTCGCACGGTTTAATAGATTTTTAATCGTTGCAATTTTATATCGATATGAACATTCGTTTCTATAACTTAAAATGCATGTATTAATAGAGGTAGTTTCTTTTTATAGGGAGATGTGATGAATGCGTCATTGTTAGAGTCAGTGAGGACATAAAAACGGAATTTTGTTATTAACGTTAATCTCATAAATGAATGTAAGTACGGGGTTATTTTGAAAAATGTCTTGTAGTTTGTTTTTTCATCATTACTAGCGGGGCTACCCGGCGTTGCTCGGGGTCATAACAACATTTAATTGAATAAAAATCGCGTGTGTAACATCTTTATATTGAAACGTCTATTTCTCTCCCTCTCTCTATAGCCGTCTCTTTATCTTTCTACTTTTCTCTTCCCTGGTCGCCCCATTTCACCGCTACTTTCTCATTTTGTCTTTTGCGAAAGCTGTTTCTTCCCCACCATTTCATCCTACGTTTCCCAGGGCAATTGTACGACATATTTCTATAAAAAGTACCACCTCTGTCTGCGCCTTCTATATAGGTACTTATCTCCGCCCCGGTGTTCATACTATATACGTATCTATCGCCACCGCGGTGCGAATACTATATACGTACCTATCGCCGCCCCAGTGCACATAATATATACATACCTATTGCAACCCCGGTGCAGATACTATATAAGTACCTATCACCGCCTGGGCGCAGATACTATATAAGTACCTATCGCCGCCTCGGTGCGAATGCTAAATACGTACCTTTCGCCGCCCGGTGCCCGTTCTATATACGTAATTATCGCCGCCCCGGTGCGCGTTCTATATACGTTCCGATCGCCGCCCCGAAGCGCATGCTAAATACATACCTATCACCGCCCCGGTGTGCATGCTATATACGTACTTATTGCCGCCCATGTGCACATGCTATATACGTACCTATTGCCGACCCGGTGTGCATACTACATATGCACCTATCGCTGCCCCAGTACAAATACTAAATATGTACATATCGCCGACCCGGTGTGAATGCTAAATACGTACCTATCGCCACCGCTATGCACTACTATATACGTACTTATTGCCACCCCAGTGCACATACTATATATATATATCTATCGCCGGCCCGGTGTGCATACTATATTAGTACCTATCGCCGTCCTGGTGCGCATACTATATACTTCCATATCTCTGCAAGGGTACACATACTGTATAGGTACCTATCTCCAGCCCAGTTTGCATACCTAAGAACTCATATTAATGCGTCCCTGTCGTGTCAGAAAAACAAAATATTGTTCATTCATGTATTGTCACTATCATAAATATAAATATTTTTAGTTAAGAAAAGAAAAAAAGAAAATTTTTTTGCTCCCCCAAGAACATTTTTTTTTCAACCATCCCCCATACTTAGAAATATTTTTAATTTAAAAGAAAAAAAAAGAAAATTTTTTGACCCCTTCCCTCCAAAAAATGTTTACCCCCATACATAGAAATATTTTTAGTTCAAACAACGAAAAAATCAAAAATTTTTACCCCCCCCAAATATTTTTCATCCTCCTCCATACGTACATTTTAATGAAAAAGAAACAAAAAGGATTTTTGACCCCCCTCCCGACCAAATTTTTTTTTACTCTCCCCATACATATATTTTTAGTTTAAAAAAGAAAAAGAAAAAAAAATTTTGACGCCCCCCTAAAGTTTTTTTTTTCATCCTAACCCATACATATAAATATTTTTTATATAAAAAAAAATTCAACCCCCCCAAATTGTTTTTTTACCCTTCTCCCTACGTAGAAATATTTTCAGTTAAAGAAAGAAAAAAAATTTCCGAGGTACCTCGGTCATATCTAAGAATCATACTGCAGAAGCCTCCGGGTCGTATATTGTAGAAGCACCCCCCGGTGCTGGGTCCTATACTGTAGAAGCGCGCCTGGCCCCTATACTGCAGAAGAACTCATGGTCCCTATTCTTCATAAGCCTCCGGGTCCTATATTGTAGAAGAACCCCGGTGTTGGGTCCTATATTGTAGAAGAACATCTGGTCCCTATACTGGAGAAGCACCCATTGTCCCTATTCTGTAGAAGTCTCCGGGTTCTAAATTGTATAAGCACCCCTGGTGGTAAGTCCTATACTGTAGAACCACCTCTGGTCCTTATACTGTAGAAACACCCATGGTGCCTATTCTGCAGAAGCCTCCGGGTTCTATATAGTAGAAGCACCCCCGGTTCTGGAGCCATATACTGTAGAAGCACCCCATGTCCCTATACTGGAGAAGTACCCATGGTCCCTATTCTGCAGAAGCCTCCGGGTCCTAAATTGTAGAAGCACACCCGGTTCTGGGTCCTATACTGTAGAATCACCCCTGGTCCCTATACTGGATAAGCACCCATAGTCCCTATTCTGCAGAAGGTAAATTACTCGCAGAAAAAAAAAGAAAGAAACATAAAACAAAAACGCCGCGGAACTTACATACACCAATTTGACCGAAATACTAAATGGACTATTCGGAAAATTGAAAAAATAAAAAAAAGGCTTATAATACAAAAATTCCGTGTTATTTAAAAATGTTTGCATATATATATATATGTGTGTGTCTGTGTGTGTTGTGTGTGTGTGTGTGTGTATGTGCGTATTTAGACAGCATTTTCTCATTTATGCAAACATTGTTAAAGATTACAGAATTCGTCTGGTTAATTATACCTTTTTTATTTTTTCAATTTTTCTGATGGTCTTTTTTGTATTAAAATAATAAAAAAAATGTTCCATAGGTTTCACAAAATACTCGAAGCTATCTACATAAAAAGACAACAATCTAAAATTAACAACATCACATATGAAAGCAGTAGTCACATTTTAATATGATTTTGTTCTGTGATGCCATCCAGCGTTGCTGAATTTAAATCGTCTTTTTAAAATTCTCTTCTCTTCTTCAGCTTTTTTGTTAATTTGATTTTGACACCCCAGAATAATTCGACGAAGAATCGAAAACGTTCGTAAAACCTATGGAACTTGTACTATTTTTTAATTAGAATATAAAAAAGACCATAAGAAATTGAAAAAATAAAAAAAGGTATAATTAAACAGACACATTCTGTTATTTTTAACAATGTTTGCATATATATATATATATATATATATATATATATATATATATATATATATATATATATATATATATATATATATAATTTATTTGTAAATAAATAAATAGGATGAATAGTAGTCGCCAAAAACTACTACATAGTAAAGGATAAATGGCAGTTGCCAAAAAACAGCACGACGTCATAAAGGATGAATGGTAGTCGCCAAAATCAGGACTACATAATAAAGGATGAATGGCAGTTGCAAAAAACAGTAAGACGTCATAAAGAATGAATGGAAGTCGCCACAAACAGTACTACATAATAAAGGATGAATGGCAGTTGCCAAAAACATAAGCCGGCAGAATAACGAACCCTCGTTATTCTGCCGGGACCGGCAAAATACCGACTCGCTAATCGAAATGTACAAAATCGATTTGAAATGCAAATTTACAGACGAACAACCCATATTTCATCGAAACCTCATGACAGACCAAGGTAAGTAAATTGAAGTAACGAGCATATTATCGCGGCATTACAATTTAAGAAAAAAGATGAGTTACATTTTTTATATGATTTTCTTCGAATTTTCATAATCTTTAAACAACAATTTTCATTATTTAAAATCAAATCATTCTATTTGAGATTTCACAGTTTCCAGATGAGATTTTTTTATTTTGTCATTTTTAGTCATTTTTAGTCACTTTGTTTATCACTTTGTCAGGTTTATATAAAAAATGATGGGAAAACTTTCCACTCTTTGTCTCATCTACGTGGCTTACACATTATACTTTTGTTGGTAATTTCACAGATTAATTTCACGCTAACTTTGATCCTAACCCTAACTCTAACGCTAACCCTATCCCTGACTTTGAACCTGACCCTAACCCTAACCCTAACGACGCGGTCAAAGTTATCTGTGAAAGCACCCTTTTGTTAACTCGTCTATTAATTGACTATTTATTTCAATAAAAAATGAAATAAAATGAAACGAAACGAATTAAAAAAAATCCTATTTAAAAAAGAAATACGATATCAAATCAACCAGAATGTATTTTTTTCTTCATAAACAAGTCAACCATCACATTTTTCGGTGTTGGTGCAGCTTTTAAACCAGACAAAAGCGATTTATGGCGACACAGAAACACGTAAAAAAACGGAAAAGGCCGAAGCAAATCAAAACTAGGCTGCTTTACGACATGAAAAAAAAACAATGTAATAAAACATTCACTGTATGTTTATTTTTATGAGAATTTATTTATTTGTTGACGAAGAAAATCAATGAAATCTTTTTTATTCACGGAAAAGTTTAAAAAATATTTTTCGATAAATTGTGTTTTTTTATTAATAAACTAAAGATTGTAAAGAATATAATCAATGAAACAACGATTTTATTAGATTTTTTTTCGTTATTTTAAAAAATTTAACCAAGAAACAAATAAATTCTCTTCTTCTTTACGACGTCATCATCTGTTTTTCTATTCAGTGTACACATTTATTGTTCAGCTGTCGTCCAGTACGCACGTACATAAACGAGCTCCACATATTTCTAGTAGTAGATACTGAAGATATATATCTATAGATAGATATACTAAAATATATACATATATTTATATATTATATATATGGGGCTTTTGAGTTCTTGTTCATAGGATTTAATCCGATGAAACACAAACCTATATTTTGTATAAATTATCAGTATACACTTTTAGTATAAAAAGTTATTTAATATGAAGTTTTTATTGCCGCCATATTTAGTGGCTTAACCCTTGCAAGTAGCAGAGTATGAAATGCAAATTTACAGACGAACAACCCACATTTCATCGATACCTCATGACAGACCAAGGTAAGCAAATTGAAGTACGAGCATATTATCACGGCATTACAATTTAAGAAAAAAGATGAGTTACATTTTTTTATATTATGTTTTTTCGAATTTTCATAATCTTTAAACAACAATTTTCATTATTTAAAATCAAATCATTCTATTTGAGATTTCACAGTTTCCAGATGAGATTTTTTTATTTTGTCATTTTTAGTCACTTTGTTAGGTTTATATAAAAAATGACGGCAAAACTTTCCACTGTTTCTCTCATCTACGTGACTTACACATGATACTTTGTTGGTAATTTCACAGATTAGGACCCACGCTACCTTTGACCCTAACCCTAACCCCTACCCCGATCCTAACCCTAAGGACGGTGTCAAAGTAAGCGTGGGTTCTAATCTGTGAAAGCACCCTTCGTACTGTTATAGCTGACGCGCCAGATTTCTGTGACTTCGCGTCGGCAACGATCGGGCAGGTCGCGGAAGCGCCCGAGAATTGGCGAGATGAGACGAAAACGAGGCTGATCTGCCAAACGCTTGATGGAAGACTTTCAAATAAAAAATACATAGATAAAAAGAAAAAAAACGGACAAACCGTTGCTGAAGAACTGTAAATAAATATATTTTTATTTTTTGGTGGACCAAATGAACCATTGTCAATCAAATCATTTTTTTTTTCCTTGTCGACTGTTTGCTATAGCCTGCTTGGCGAATGAATGCTGCAACCTGATTGGTTAATACTTCGTCACCTTTCGGGCGCTTCCTAGACCTGTCCGATCATTACCGACGCGAAGTCACGGAAATCTGGCGCGTCAGCTATAACAGTACCGCACCCTTTTAACTCGTCTATTAATTGACTATTTATTGAAATAAAAATGGAATAGAATGAAACGAAACGAATTTTAAAAAATCCTATTTAAAAATAATTCCACAATCAAATCTACCAGAATGCACTTTTTTTTCTTTGTAAACAAGTCAGCCATTACTTTTTTCGGTATTGGTAAACCAGACAAAACCGATTTGGGGCAATACAGAAACTCGTAAAAAGTCGTAGAAAGCCGAAGCAAAACCAACCAGCGTTAAAATCAAATTATTTTTCGTTTTTTCTTTTTGTAGGTATGTGCAAAATCAATGGCTTATCCCAAAAATGTAAAAACATTTTGACCCTCCCTTCACTTAAAAAAATCACTAAAATACAGAAAATCAACCAATTTTAATGAAATTTTCAGTATTTATTAATCAACTAGCAGGGCTACCCGGCGTTGCCCGGAGCGATAAAAAACAAAGTAATAGAAATTAAAGAGTGTGTGTAACATCTTTATATAAAAACTTCAATCTCTCTTCTTTCTCTAGTCGTCTCTCTTCCCCTGGTCCTCATTATTTCCCTCCCTCCTTCAACCCTCTATTTCCCTTTTTCCCATATGATTCTTCTCTTGTTTAAATGTGTTAAAAACTAATAATAATGTAATTCACGTAAATTCTCTTTACTAAATATGTATTTTATGCAACTGTGGATTTTCTCAAAGAAATATGTTACGTAAACAAACAAACATTTAGGATGAATGTTATTAATTATTCTTACATTGTATTTTTAATGCCGACATAAAATTATATTTTATTTTTTAAAGACTTGAAAATCGAACTTGAATGCAATGACTTAATCGCTGGCGGCCATGTTGTAATTTGCTATAATTTTCTTTCGTAAAATAGTAGCAATAATTTGATTAGCGTTTGTCGCTTATTTAAAAAACAATACCCCAAAAATAAAAATTACATAAAATACTGTTCTTATATAAGATGTTATAAAATGTACATTGTACATGTATTTGTGTACGTACAGAGTGGCGGGAAGTGGCGGCTAGTGGCGGACCGTCGCATAGTTTCTTACCCCCCTCTATGTAAATAGAATTGACGCTAAGAAACGTTAAATAAAATTAAAAGTTATCTCAAAGTATTACGTAATTAAAGCAAAATATGACTTAGCATTTTCTAATTACTATATGATGGAATGAAAAATAACTGAAAACGACCCCAACGCTGAAAAAATCTGCTCCATAGATCCCTAAGGTGTGGGTGTAGAGATTCAGCAATACTCCCATAATCTTACTCTGTGAATTTTACATAAGAATACAGTTTTATATGTTATGTATATTCTCAAACCTTGTTTTACAAACCTAAATTATGTTTTTAAACGTGAGTTATCGTTCTTCCTTAGCTATACCCGAACAAATGAATTTCATTAAAAACCATAAATTATTTCATGTACTTGAGGTATAATTTGCCGGACAACGTCGAATACTGTTCTTATATAAGATATTATAAAATGTACATGTACATGTATTTGTGTACGTACAGAGTGGCGGCTAGTGGCGGACCTTCAATACTTTCTTACCCCGCTTTCATGTAAATAGAATTGACGCTAAGAAACGTTAAATAAAATTTAAAATTATCTCAAAGTATTACGTAATTAAATTACAATATTACTCAGCAATTTACAATTACTATAAAAATAATTAAAAAGCCCCCCCCCACCCCCGATGAAATATGCGCTATGGATCCCGAAGGGGTGGGTTTATAGATTTGAGAATACTCTCATCATCTTACTCTGTGAATTTAACATAAAAATACACTTTTATATGTTATGTATATTCTCTAACCTTGTTTTAAAAACCTAAATTGTGTTTTTAAACGTGAGTAATCGTTCTTCCTTAGCTATCCTCTAACAAATAAATTTCATTAAAAACCATTAAATGTTTTATGAACTTGAGGTATTACGTAATTAAATTACGATATGACTCAGCAATTTCAAATTACTATAAAATATCATGAAAAATAAATGAAAATCCCTCGATGCAACCGGACAGAATTTAGGGCAAGACGGGGTACATCCATGGCAAGAGATTATGGGACATGTTCAGTGAGTCAGCACTTTTATAAAGTTATTACATAAATACATTAGATAATTTCCAAATTAGTACTAATTTACATTGAAAAATGTCTGAGAAATACGAAAAAACTGCTACCCTCTGTTGGAAACTGGTCCGGTCGACCCTCAGCAAGTGAATCTTTTTTTACGATTTTTAGATATTATGATCTCAGGATATGTGCGGTCCTAATGCTTTCAACTTTTTGACATGTCGCCGCATAGTTTTTGAGGAGAACCTTCACATACATACATACACACATACATACATACATACAGACAGACAAGTGCCCTTTATATAAGAGACTAGCGGGGCTAACCGGCATTACTCGGGGTCATAAAAACATATAATTGAAGAAAAATCGCGTGTGTAACATCTTTATTTTAAAACTTCTATTTCTTTCCGTCTCTCTATAGCCGTCTATTTATCTTTTTACTTTTCTCTTCCCAGGTCGCCCCATTTAACCGCTACTTTTTAATTTGTCTTTTTGCGAAAGCTGTTTCTTCCCCACTATTTCATCCTACGTTTCCCAGGGCAATAGTATGACTTATTTCTATAAAAAGTACCACCTCTGTCTGCGCCTTCTATATAGGTACTTATCTCCACCCCGGTGTTCATACAATATACATATCTATCGCCACCCCAGTGCGCATACTATATACATTCCTATCGCCGCCCCAGTGCACATAATATATACATACCTATCGCAACCTCGGTGCATATAATATATAAGTACTTATTGTTGCCTGGGTGCAGATATTATATAAGTACCTATCACTGCCCTGGGTGCAGATACAATATAAGTACCTATCGGTGCGAATGCTAAATATGTACCTGTCGCCGGCCTGGTGAGAATGCAAAATACTTACCTATCGCCGGCCAGGTGCGAATGCTAAATATGTACCTATTGCCGCCCTGGTGTGCATATTGCATAAGTACCTATCGCTGCCCCAATGCAAATACTAAATATGTACATATCGCCGCCCTGGTGCGAATCCTAAATACGTACCTATTGCCGTACAATGCGAATGCTAAATACGTACCAATCGCCACCCCGGTGTGTTTGCTAAATACATACCTATCGCCGCCCTGGTGCGAATGCTAAATACGTACCTATCGCCGCCTGGGTCAAATGCTTAATACGTATCTATCGACGCCGCGGTGTGAATGCTAAATACATACGTATCGCCGACCCGGTGCGAATGCTGATTACATACCTTTCGCCACCCCGGTGCGCGTGCTATATACGTACCTATCGCCGCCCCGCTGTACATGCTATATACGTACTGATCACACGGCCAGAGCGCATGCAAAATACATACTTATCACCGGCCCAGTGAACATGCTATATATGTACTTATTGCCGCCCATGTGCACATGCTATATACGTACCTATCCGCGACCCAGTGTGCATATTACATATGTACATATTGCTGCCTCAGTGCAAATACTAAATATGTACATATCGCTGCCCCGGTGCGAATGCTAAATACGTACCTATCCCCACCCCTATGCACTACTTTATATGTACCTATTGCCACCACAGTGAACTTACTATGTATATACCTATCGCCGGCCCTGTGTGCATACTATATTCGTACCTATCGCCGCCCTGGTGTGTATACTATATACTTACCTATCTCTGCAAGAGCGCACATAGATATGTATGATGGATATGTATCATGTATCATGTATATGTATCATGGATATGTATCCTGTATCATGTATCCCCGATATGTATCATGTATCATGGATATGTATGTTTGATATGTATATGTATCATGTATGATGGATGTATATGTATCATGACTCATAGATATGTATGATGGCATAGATATGTATCATGGATATTTATCCTGTATCATGGATATGTATCATTTATAATGTATCATGAATATGTATCATGTATCATGGATTTGTATCATATATCATGGATATGTATCATGTATCACAGATATGTATCATGTATTATAGATATGTGTTATGTATCATAGAAATGTATCATGTATCATAGATATGTATCATGTATCATGGATATGTATCATGGATATATATCATTAATCATGTATATGTATCATGTATCATGGGTATGTATCATGGATATGTATCATGTATTATGGATATGTATCATAGATATGTATATTTATCATGGATATGTATCATTGTGCATACTATATACTTACCTATCTCTGCAAGGGTGCACATAGATATGTATCATAGATATGTATCATGTATCATGTATATTTATCATGTATCATGTATGACCGATTTGTATCCTGTATCATGTATCATGGATATGTATCATGTATCATGGATTTATATCATGTATCATGGATATGTAACATGTATCATAGATATGTATCATGTATCATGTATCATAGATATGTGTTATGTATCAGAGGTATGTCTCATAGATATGTATTATGTATCATGTATCATATATATGTATATGTATCATGGATATGTAACATTGCACATACTATATACTTACCTATATCTGCAAGGGTGCACATAGACATGTATCATAGATATGTAGCATGTATCATCGATATGTATCATGCATCATGTATCATGGATATGTATGATGGATATGTTAGTATATCATGTATCATGGATGTATATGTATCATGTATCATGGATAGTATGATGGCATAGATATGTATTATGTGACATGCATCATGTATCATGGATATGTATAATGTATCATGGATATGTATCATAGATATGTACTATTTATCATGTACCATGGATATGTATCATGTATCATAGATTTATATCGAATATCATTTATATGTATCATGTATCATAGATATGTATCATGTATGTGTATCATGTATATGTATCATGTATCATGGATATGTATCATTGATACGTATCATGTATATGTATCATGTATATGTATCATGGATATGTATCATGTATCATGAATATGTATCATGGATATGTATCATGTATCATGGATATGTATCATGGATATGTATCATTTATCATGGACAATTATCATGTATCATGCATCAGGGATATGTATCATAGATATGTATATGTATCATAGATATGTATCATTGTGCACACTATATACTTACCTGCAAGAGTGCACATACATATCTATCATGGATATGTATCATGTATCATGTATATGTATCATGGATATGTATCATGTATCATTAATATGTATCATGGATATGTATCATAGATATGTATCCTGTATTATAGATATGTACCATGGATATGTATCATTAATCATGGATATTTATGATGGATATGTATATGTATCATGGATATGTATCATGGATATGAATCCTGTATCATGGATATGTATCATGTATCATGGGTTTGTATCATGGATTTGTTTCATGGATAGGTATCATGGATATGTATCATAAATCATCGACATGTATCATGGATATTTATCATGTATCATCGATATGTATCATTTATATGTATCATGTATCATGTATTATGTATATGTTTCATGTATCATAGATATGTATCATGGACATGTATGATGTATCATAGATATGTATCATCGATATGTATACTGTATCCCAGATATGTATCATAGAAATGTATCATGTATTACAGATACGTATGTATCATGTATCAAAGATATGTATCATCGATATGTATCATGTATCATAGATATAGATTTTGGATATGTATCATGGATATATATCATATCTCATGTATCATTGATATGACATGTATCATTGATATGTATCATGTATCATAGACATGTATCATGATTCATGGACAATCATCATGTATCTTGTATCATGTATCATGGACATGTATCATGTATCATAGATATGTATCATTGACATGTATCATGTATCATAGATATGTATCATGGATATGTATCATGTACCAAAGATATGTATCATATATCACAGAAATGTATCGTGGATATGTATCATGTATCATAGATATGTATCATGGATATCATATATAGATGTGTATCATGTATCATGTATCACAGATATGTGTGATGTATCATAGATATGTATCATGTATCACACATATGTGTTATGTATCATAGATATGTATCACGGACATGTATCATGGATATGTATCATGCATCATGTACCATGGACATGTATCATGTATCATAGATATGTATCATGGACATGGATTATGTATCATAGATATGTATCATGGACATGTATCATGTATCATAGATATGTATCATAGACATGTATCATGTATCATATGTGTGTCCTGTATATGTATCATGTATCATTGATATGTATCATAAATATGTATCATAGATATGTATCATGTATCATAGATGTGTATATGTATCAGTGGATATGTATCATTGCACATACTATATACTTACCTACCTCTGCAATGGTGTACATAGATAATATCATGGATATGTATCATGTATGATTGATATGTATATGTATATGTATCATGTATCATGGATGTATATGTATCATGTACCATCGATATTTATGATGGCATGGATATTTATCATGGAAAGGTATCATGTATCATGGATATGTATAATGTATCCATGATTTATATCATATATCATTGATATGTATATGTATCATAGATATTTATCATGTATCACATATATGTGTTATGCATCATAGATATGTATCATGTATCATATATATGTATCATGTATATGTATTATGGATATGTACTAGGTATTTGTATAATGGATGTGTATCATGGATATGTTACATGGATATGTATCATGTATCATGGATATGTATCATTTATCATGGATATGTATCATGAATATGTATCATTCATCATGGATAATTATCATATATGATGTATCAGTGATATGTATCATAAACATGTATCATAGATATGTATCATTGCGCATACTATATACTTACCTGCAAGGGTGCACATACATATGTATCATTAATATGTATCATGTACATGTATCATGGATATCTATCATGTATCATGAATATGTATAATGGATATGTATCATTGATATATATCCTGTATCATGGATATGTATCAAGGATATGTATCATGAATCATGGATATTTATGATGGATATGTATATGTACCATGGATATGTATCATGGATTTGTATCATGGATTTGTATCATGGATATGTATCATGGATATGTATCATGTATCATCGAATTGTATCAATGATATGTATCATGTATCATGTATTATGTATATGTTTCATGTATCATATATATGTATCATAGACAAGTATCACAGATATGTATCATGGGCATGTATTATGTATCATAGATATGTATCATAGATATGTATCATCGACATGTATACTGTATCACTATTATGTATCATAGAAATGTATCATGTATCACAGATATGTATCATGGATATGTATCATGTATCATAGATATGTATCATGGATATGTATCATGGATATGTATCATACCTCATGTATCATTGATATAGCACATATATCATTGATATGTATCATGTACCATGATCCACCTATATGTATCATGTATCCTGGATCATGATTCAAGGACAATTTACTATGTATCTTGTATCATGTATCATGGACATGCATCATGTATCATGTATGATGGATATGTATCATGTATCATGGACATGTATCATGTATCATGGACATATATCATGTATCTTGTATCATGTATCATGGACATATATCATGTATCACTGATATGTATTATAGACATGTATCATGTATCACTGATATGTATCATGGACATGTATCATGTATCATAGATATGTATCATGGACATGTATCATGTATCATAGATATGTATCATGCACATGTACCATGTATCATAGATATTTATCATGCATATGTATCATAGATATGTATCATGTATCATAGATGTGCATATGTATCAATGGATATGTATCATTGCACGTACTATATACTTACCTATCTCTGTAATGGTGTACATAGATAATATCAGTGATATGTATCATGTATGATGGATATGTATATATATGTATCATGGATGTATATGTATCATGTACCATGGATATGATAGCATGGATATTACCATGGACATGTATCATGTATCATGGATATGTATCATGTATCAATGATTGATATCATATATCATGGATATGTATATGTATAATAGATATGTATCATGTATCATATATATGTATCATAGATATGTATCATGGATATGTATCAGGTATTGTATAATGGATGTGAATCATGTATCATGGATATGTTACATGGATATGTATAATGTATCATGGATATGTATCATGTATCATGGATATGTATCATGGATATGTATCATTTATCATGGATAATTATCATGTATTATGTATTATGGATATGTATCATAAATATGTATATGTATCATAGATATGTATCATTACGCATACTATATACTTACCTGCAAGGGTGCACATACATATCTATCATGGATGTGTATCATGTATCATGTATATGTATCATGGATATGTATCATGTTTCATGAATTTGTATCATGAATATGTATCATGGATATATATCACGTATCATCGGTATGTATCATTGATATGTATCATGTATCATGTATTATGTATATGTTTCATGTATCATAGATATGTATCATCGACATGTATCATGTATCACAGATATGTATCATGGACATGTATTATGTATCATAGATATGTATCATCGACATGTATCTTGTTTCACTAATATGTATCATGGAAATGTATCATGTATCACAGATATGTATGTATCATTTATCAAAGATATGTATCATGTATAACAGATATGTATCATGGATATGTATAATGTATCATAGATATGTATCATGGATATGTATCATGGATATGTATCATACCTCATGTATCATTGATATGACACATGTATCATTGATATGTAACATGTATCATGATCCATGTATATATATCATGTATCATGGATCATGATTAATGGACATTTATCATGTATCTTGTATCATGTATCATGGGCATGTATCATGTATCATAGATATGTATCATGGATATGTATCATACATCAAAGATATGTATCATATATCACAGATATGTATCATGGATATGTATCATGTATCATTGATATGTATCATGGATATGTATCATGGATATGTATGATACCTCATGTATCTTTGATATGTATCATGTATTATTGATATGTATCATGTATCCAGTATCATGTATATGTATCATGTATCATGGACATGTATCATGTATCATGGACATTTATCATGTATCTTGTATCATGTATCATAGACATGTATAATGTATCATAGATATGTATCATGGACATGTATCATGTATCATAGATATGTATCATGGACATGTATTATGTATCATGTATATGTATCATGTATCATAGATATGTATCATGTATCATAGAAATGTATCATGAATATGTATCAGATATATGTAACATGTATCATAGATATGTATATGTATCATGGATATGTATCATTGTGCATACTATATACTTACCTGCAAGGGTGCACGTAAATATTTATCATTGATATGTATCATGTATCATGTATGTGTATCATGTATCATGTATCATTCATATGTATCCTGTATCATTGATATGTATGATGGATATGTATCATGAATAATGGATATTTAAGATCGATATGTATATGTATCATAGATATGTATCATGGATATGTATCAGGTATCGTGGATATGTATCATGTATCACAGATTTGTATCATGGATATGTATTATGTATCATCGATATGTATCATGGATATGTATAATGTATCATTGGTATGTGTCATGGATATGTATCATGTATGATGTACCATGTATCATTGATATGTATCATGTATCATGGATATGTATCATGTGTCATAGATATCTGTCATGGATATGTATCATGTATCATAGATATATATCATGGACATGTATCATGTATCACAGATATGTATCACAGATATATATCATGTATCACAGATATGTATCGAGGATATGTATCATGTATCATAAATATTTATCATGGATATGTATCATGTATCATAGATATTGTATCATGGATATGTATCATGGATATGTATCATGGATATGTATCATGTATCATGTATCATTGATATGTATCATGTATCATGGATATGTATCATGTATCATGTATTATATATATGTATCATGTATCATGTATCATAGATATCTATCATGGACATGTATCATGTATCATAGATATGTATCATGTATCATAGATATGTATCATTGATATGTATCATAGATATGTATCATGGATATGTATCATGATATCGATCCTGAACCAGTTTTTGTGAGGTTCGACTTGGAAGCGTTCGGCTGTCATACGCAAACGCCCGCGTGTTGACGAGCCGAATGGTACCATACGACAATTTTGATACGGTGCTGCGACCTGTAATTGTAAGTAAGATTTTCAAGAAATTTTCTAAAAGAAACAAAAAAAAAAAACAAGCAAAACATAGCAAAGTTACTTTTATCTAATAATTTTTTTTTTTACTTTGATACGTTGCTGCGTCCTATAATTTTTAATTACAGTTGCAAGAAAATTTTTAAACAACAAAACAAATATAACAAGCAAAACAGAGCGAAATTACTGTTATCAAATAAATATTTTAAACTCTAAACCCTAACCCTAAACCCTAAACCCTAACCCTAACGCTAACCCTAACAACAAAAACAAAACAAGCAAAACGTAGGACGCAGCACTGTATCAAAATTGTCGTTTGGTACAAATACGCTCGTCAACTCTCGGGCGTTTGTGTAGGACAGCCAAACGCTTCCGAGTCCAACCTCACGAAAACTGGTTCAGGATCGATATCAGTACCTAAACCACTGTTATTAGTAAGATTTCAATTTTCATTTGTTTTTGTTAAAAGAATCAAATGTTTTTGAATAAAATGTTTTTTTGTTCATGTACCGGAAAGTCTAAAATGATGATTTTGTTTGATTTGTTCAGATGATTTAAAAAAAAAAAAATTCACTGTCAAGTTTTTACCTATAAACATAAACATACCAACAACTGTTTTAAGACTGTTTTTTGTTTTGCTTTCTTATTTAAACGAAATCAAACTGTTTTCAAGCAATTTTTTTTGTTTTGCTTTCTTATCAAAACGAAATCAAACTGTTTTAAAGCATTTTTTTGTTTTTACTTTCTTATTCAAACGAAATCAAACTGTTTTCAAGCAATTTATTTTTGTTTTGCGTTCTTATTTAAACGAAATCAAACTGTTTTCAAGCAATTTTTGTTTGTTATGCTTTCTTACTTAAACTAAATAAAACTGTTTTCAAGCAATTCTTTTGTGTTGCTTTCTTATTTAAACGAAATCAAACTGTTTTCAAGCAATTTTTCTGTTTTTCATTCTTATTAAAACAAAATCAAACTGTTTCAAGCAATTTAATTTTTGTTTTGCTTTATTATTTCAACAAAATGAAACTGTTTTCAAGCAATTTATTTTTTGTTTTGCTTTCTTAATTAAACGAAATCAAATTGTCGGTAAGCATTTTTTGTTCTGCTTTCTTATTTAAACGAAATCAAACTGTTTTCAAGCAATTTTTGCTTTCTTGCTTAAACGAAATAAAACTGTTTTCAAGCAATTTTGTTTGATGTTTTTTCTTATTTAAACGAAATCAAACTGTTTTCAAGCAATTTATTTTTTGTTTTGCTTTCTTATTTAAACGAAATAAAACTGTTTTCAAGCAATTATTCTGTTTTTCTTTCTTATTTAAACGAAATCAAACAGTTTTAAAGCAATTTATTTCTTGTTTTGCCTTCTTGTTAAAACGAAATCAAACTGTTTTCAACCAATTTTTTTTTGGTTTGTTTCTAATCAAACTGTTTCAACCATTTTTGTTTTTTTTGCTTTCTTATTTTAACGTAATAAAACTGTTTTCAAGCAATTTGTTTTATTTTGCTTTCTTATATAAAATAAATCAAACTGTTTGCAAGAATTTTTTGAGGTATTGCTTTCTTATTCAAATAAAAAGAAACTGTTTTCAAGCAATTTTTGTGTGTTTTGCTTTCTTATTTTAACGAAATCAAACTGTTTTCAAGCAATTTTTAAAATTTTGCTTGCTTGCTTACACGAAATCAAACTGTTTTCAAGCAATTATGTTTGATTTTCTTTCTTGTTTAAACGAAATAAAACTGTTTTCAAGTAATTTATTTTTTGTTTTGCTTTCTTATTTAAACGAAATCAAACTGTTTTTAAGCAATTTATTTTTTGTTTTGCTTTCTTATTTAAACGAAAGCCAACCTGTTGGTAAGTATATTTGTTTTTCTTTCTTATTCAAATAAAAAGAAACTGTTTTCAAGCAATTTTTGTGTGTTTTGCTTTCTTATTTAAACGAAATCAAACTGTTTTCAAGCAATTTTTCTGTTTTTCTTATTAAAACGAAATCAAATAGTTTTCAAGCAATTCATTTTTTGTTTTGCTTTCTTATTTTTACGAAATCAAACTGTTTTCAAGCAATTTTTCTGTTTTTCTTTCTTATTAAAACGAAATTAAACTGTTTTCAAGCAAATTTTCTGTTTTGCTTTCTTACTTAAACGAAATAAAAATTGTTTCAACCAATTTATTTTTTGTTTTGCTTTCTCATTTAAACGAAATCAGACGGTTTTCAAGCAATTTATTTTTGTGTTGCTTTGTTATTCAAACGAGATCAAACTGTTTTCAAGCAATATTTTTTTGTTTTGCGTTCTTTTTTAAACAAAATCAAACTGTTTTCAAGCAATTTTTTGTTTTGCTTTCTAATTCATACGAAATCAAACTGGTATCAAGCAATTTTTCTGTTTTGCTTTCTTATTTAAACGAAATAAAACTGTTTTAAAGCAATTTTTTGTTTTGCTTTCCTGTTTAGTTAAATCAAACTTTTTTCAAGCACTATTTTTTAAAACTGTTCTCAAGCAATTTATTTTTGTTTTGTTTTTTTTTTTAAACAAAATCCAATTTTTCAAGCAATTTTTTGTTTTGCTTTCTAATTTTAACGAAATCAAACTGTTTTCAAGCAATTTTTCTGTTTTGCTTTCTTATGTAAACCAAATCAAACTGTTTTCAAGCAATTTTTGTTGCTATCTTATTAAAATTAAATCAAACTGTTTTTAAGCATTTTTTGTTTTGCTTACTTATTTAAACGAAATCAAACTGTTTTAAAGCATTTTATTTTTTGTTTTGCTTTCTTATTTAAACAAAATCAAACTGTTTCAAGCAATTTAATTTTTGTTTTGCTTTATTATTTAAACGAAATAAAACGGTTCTCAAGCAATTTTTTTTTAATTTGCTTTCTTGCTTAAACGAAATCAAACTGTTTTCAAGCAATTTTGTTTGATTTTCTTTTTTATTTAAACGAAATCAAACTGTTTTCAAGCAATTTATGTTTGGTTTTGCTTTCTTGATTAAACGAAATCAAACTGTTGGTAAGCATTTTTTGTTCTGCTTTCTTATTTAAACGAAATCAAACTGTATCCAAGCAATTTAATTTTTGTTTTGCTTTATTATTTAAAAAAATGAAACGATTTTCAAGCAATTTTTTAAATTTTGTTTTCTTACTTAAACGAAATAAAACTGTTTTCAAGCAATTTTGTTTGATGTTCTTTCTTATTTAAACGAAATCAAACTGTTTGTAAGCATTTTTTGGTTTTGCGTTCTAATTTAAACGAAATCAAACTGTTTTCAAGCAATTTTTCTGTTTTTCTTTCTTATTTAAACGAAATCAAATAGTTTTCAAGCAATTTATTTTTTGTTTTGCTTTCAGATTTAAACGAAATCAAACTGTTTTCAAGCAATTTTTGTTTGTTTTGCTTTCTTATTTAAACTAAATCAAACTGTTTTCAGTCATTTTTTTGTTGCTTTGCTTTCTTATTTACACGAAATAAAACTGTTTTCAAGCAATTATTCTGTTTTTCTTTCTTATTTAAACGAAATCAAACAGTTTCAAAGCATTTCATTTTTTGTTTTGCTTTCTTGTTAAAACGAAATCAAACCAATTTTCAACCAATTTTTTTTTGTTGGTTTCTAATCAAACTGTTTCAACCATTTTTGTTTTTTTTTGCTTTCTTATTTTAACGACATCAAACTGTTTTCAAGCAATTTGTTTTGTTTTGCTTTCTTATATAAAATAAATCAAACTGTTTTCAAGAATTTTTTGGGGTTTTGCTTTCTTATTCAAATAAAAAGAAACTGTTTTCAAGCAATTTTTGTGTGTTTTGCTTTCTTATTTAAACGAAGTCAAACTGTTTTCAAGCAATTTTTAAAATGTTGCTTGCTTGCTTAAACGAAATCAAACTCTTTTCAAGCAATTATGTTTGATTTTTTTTTGTTTATTTAAACGAAATAAAACTGTCTTCAAGTAATTTATTTTTTGTTTTGCTTTCTTATTTAAACGAAATCAAACTGTTTTTAATCAATTTATTTTTTGTTTTGCTTTCTTATTTAAACGAAATCCAACCTGTTGGTTAGTATTTTTTGTTTTACTTTCTTATTTAAACGAAATCAAACTGTTTTCAAACAATATTTCTGTTTTTCTTATTTAAACGAAATCAAATAGTTTTCAAGCAATTCATTTTTTGTTTTGCTTTCTTATTTAAACGAAATCAAACTGTTTTCAAACAATATTTCTGTTTTTCTTATTTAAACGAAATCAAATAGTTTTCAAGCAATTCATTTTTTGTTTTGCTTTCTTATTTAAACGAAATCAAACTGTTTTCAACCAATTTTTCTGTTTTTCTTTCTGATTTAAACGAAATCACACTGTTTTCAAGCAAATTTTCTGTTTTGCTTACTTATTTAAACGAAATCAAATTTTTTCAACCAATTTATTATTTGTTTTGCTTTCTTATTTAAACGAAATCAGACGGTTTTCAAGCAATTTATTTTTGTCTTTCTTTGTTATTTTAACGAAATTGAACTGTTTTCAAGCAATATTTTTTTTGTTTTGCGTTCTTTTTTAAACGAAATCAAACTGTTTTCAAGCAATTTTTTGTTTTGCTTTCTAATTCATACGAAATCAGTCTGGTTGCAAGCAATTTTTCTGTTTTGCTTTCTTATTTAAACGAAATCAAACTGTTTTAAAGCAATTTTTTGTTTTGCTTTCTTGTTTATTGAATCTAACTTTTTTCAAGCACTATTTTTTTGTTTTTGCTTTCTTGTTTACACGAAATCAAACTGTTCTGAAGCAAGTTATTTTTGTTTTGTTTCGTTTTTTAAACAAAATCAAACTTTTTTCAACCAATTTTGTCTTACTTATCTAAACGAAATCAAACTGTTTTTCAGCAATTTTTTTGTTTTGTTTTCTGATTTAAAAAAAATAACACTTTTTAAACACTTTTTTGTTTTGCGTTCTTATTTAAACGAAATCAAACTGTTTTAAAGCATTTTATTTTTTGTTATGCTTTCTTATTGAAACGAAATAAAACTGTTTTCAAGCAATTTTGTTTGTGTTTCTTTCTTATTTAAACGGAATCAAACTGTTTTCAAGCAATATTTTTTTGTTTTGCTTTCTTATTTAAACGAAATCAAACTGTTTTCAAGCAATTTATTTATTTTTTGCTTTTTTATTTAAACAAAATAAAACTGTTTTCATGCAATTTTTTGTTTTGCTTTCTAATTTAAACGGAATCAAACTGTTTTCAAGCAAGATTTTTTTGTTTTGCTTACATATCTAAACGAAATAAAACTGTTTTCAAGCAATTTTATTTTTTGCTTTCTTGTTTAATTTAATCAAACTGGTTTCAAGCAATCGTTTGATTATCTGTCTTATTTAAACGAAATCAAAGTGTTTTCAAGAAATCTTTCTGTTTTGGTTTCTAATTTAAACGAAATCAAACTTTTTTCAAGCATTACTTTTTTGTTTTGCTTTCTTATTCTATCTTCTTGCTTGAATACCATTTCATTTCGTTTACGAAATTGGGACGGTATTCAAGCAATTTTATTTTGGTTTGCTTTCTTGTTTAAATAAAATTAAACTGTTTTCAAGCAATTTAATTTTTGTTTTGCTTTATTATTTAAACGAAATTAAACTGTTTTCAAGCAGTTTTTTTTTATTGATCTTCCTTGCTTAAACAAAATCAAAATGTTTTCAAGCTATTTTGTTTGATTTTGTTTCTTATTTAAACGCAATCAAACTGTTTTCAAGCAATTTATTTTTTGCTTTGCTTTCTTATTTAAACGAAATCAAACTGTTGGTAAGCATTTTTAGTTTTGCTTTCTCATTTAAACGAAATCAAACTGTTTTAAAGCATTTTATTTTTTGTTTTTGCTTTCTTATTTAAACGAAATCAAACAGTTTTGAAGCAATTTTTCTTTTTTTGCTTTCTTATTTAAACGAAATTAAACTGTTTACAAGTCATTTTTTGTGTTGCTTTCTAATTTAAACAAAATCAAATTATTTAGAAGCAATTTTTAGTTTTGTTTTCTTGTTTAAACGAAATCAAACTGTTTTCAATGAATATTTTTTGCTTTGCTTTGTTTTCTAAACGAAATCAAACTGTTTTCAAGCAATTTATTTGTTTTGTTTGCTTTTTTTTACGAAATAAAACTTATTTTTTGGCTATTTTTTTGTTGCTTTCTGGTTTAAACGAAATCTAACTGTTTTCAAGCAGTTCTTCTTTGTTTTTCTTTCTTATTTAAACAAAATCAAACTGTTTTCAAGCAATTTTTTGTTTTGCTTTCCAATTAAAACGACATAAGACGTTGTTCAAGCAATTTTTCTGTTTGGCTTTCTTATTTAAACGAAATCAAACGGTTTTCAAGCAATTTGTTTGTGTTGCTTTCTATTTTAAACGAAATCAAAATAGTTTCAAGCATTTATTTTTGCTTTGCTTTCCTATTTAATAAAATTAAACGGGTTTAAAGCAATATTTGTTTGGGTTGCTTTCTTATTTAAACAAAATCTGACTGTTTTCAAGCAATTTTTTTTTTGCTTTCTAATTTAAACGAAATAAAATAGTTTTCAAGCAATTTTTTTTTTAGCTTTCTTATTTAAACGAAATTAAACTGTGTTCAAGCAATTTTTTGAGTTGCTTTCTTATTTAAACAAAATCAAACTGTTTTGAAGCAATTTTTAGTTTTGCTTTTTTGTTTAAACGAAATCAAACGGTTTCCAGAATTATTTTTAGTTTTGTTTTTTTTTTAAACATAATCAAACTGTTTTCAAGCAATTTATTTGTTTTGTTTACTGATTTTAACAGAATAAAACTTATTTTTAGCATTTTTTGTGTTGCTCTCTTATTTAAACGAAATCAAACTGTTTTCAAGCATTTCTTTTTTGTTTTTCGTTCTTATTTAAACAAAATCAAACTGTTTTCAAGCAATTTTTTCTTTTGCTTTCCAATTAAAACGACATCAGACGGTGTTCAAGCAATTTTTCTTTTCTGCTTTCTTCTTTAAACGAAATTCAACTGTATTGAAGCAATTTTTTGTTTTGCTTTCTTGTTTTATTAAAATCGAACTGTTTTCAAGCAATTTATTTTTGTTTAGCTTGTTTTTAAACAAAATCAAACTGTTTTCAAGCAATTTTTTTTGCTTTCTTATTTAAACGAAATACCCCTGTTTTCAAGCTATTTTAAAAAAAAATTACTTTCTTATTTAAACGGAACCAAACTCTTTTGAAGCAATCTTTTGTTTTGCTTTTTTGTTTAAACGAAACCAAACTGTTTTCAGGCAATATCTATTTGTTTGGCTTACTTATCTAAACGAGATAAAACTGTTTTCAAGCAATTTTTTTTGTTCTGTTTTCTGATTTAAACGAAATCACTGTTTTTTAAGCATTTTTTTAATTGTTGCTTTCTTATTTAAACGAAATCAAACTGTTTTCAAGCATTTCTTATTTTGTTGTGATTTTTTATTTAAACGAAATCAAACTGTTTTCAAGCAATTTTGTTTGTGTTTCTTTCTTTCTTATTTAAACAAAATCAAACTGTTTTCCAGCAATATTTTTTTGTTTTGTTTTCTTATTTAAACGATATCAAACTGTTTTCAAGCAATAGTATGATTATCTTTCTTTTTTAAACGAAATCTAACTGTTTTCAAGCAATTTTTTTTTCTATCTTATCAAAATTAAATCTAACTGTTTTTAAGCATTTTTTGTTTTGCTTTCTTATTTAAACGAAATCAAACTTTTTTAAAGCATTTTATTTTTTGTTTTGCTTTCGTCTTTAAAAGAAATCAAACTGTTTTCAAGCTATTTGTTTAAAATTTTGCTTTCTTATTTAAACGAAATCAAACTGTTTTCAAGCAATTTATTTTTTTCAAGCAAATGAAAAAAATTAAAAAAATTGCTTGAAAACAGTTTTATTTCGTTTTAATGAGAAAGCAACACAAAAAATAGCTTGAAAACAGTTGGCTGTCGTTTAAATAAGAAAGTAAAAAAAAAGAAATTCTGTAAAACAGTTTGATTTCGTTTAAATAAGAAAGTAAAACAAAAAATTGCTTGAAAACAGTTTGATTTCGTTTAAACAAGAAACCAAAACAAACAAAATTGCTTGAAAACAGTTTCATTTCGTTTAAACAAGAAAGCAAAACAAAAAATAAAATGCTTGAAAACAGTTTGATTACGTTCAAATCCGAAAGAAAACAAACAAAAATTGCTTGAACACAGTTTGATTTCGTTAAAAAAAGAATGCAAAACAAACAAAATTGCTGGAATACAGTTTGATTTCGTTTAAATAAGAACGCAAAACAAACAAAATTGCTTGAAAACAGTTGGATGTCGTTAAAATAAGAAAGCAAAACAAACAAATATTGCTTGAAAACAGTTTGATTTCGTTTAAATAAGAAAGCAAAACAAACAAAATTGCTTGAATACAGTTTGATGTCTTTTAAATAAGAAAGCAACACAAAAAATTGCTTGAAAACAGTTTGATTTCGTTTAAATAAGAAAGCAAAACAAAAAATTATTGCTTGGAAACAGTTTTATTTCATTTAAATAAGAAAGCAAAGCAAAAAATAAAATGCTTGAAAACAGTTTGATGTCGTTTAAATAAGAAAGCAAAACAAACAAAATTGCTTGAAAACAGTTTGATTTCGTTTAAGTAAGAAAGTTAAACAAAAAAAATTGCTTAAAAACAGTGATTTCGTTTAAATAAGAAATCAAAACAAAAACAGATTGCTTGCAAACAGTTTTATTTCGTTTTAATAAGAAAGCAACAGAAACAAAATTGCTTGAAAACAGTTTGATTTCGTTTAAATAAAAAAGCAAAACAAATATTGCTTTAAAACCGTTTGATTTCGTTAAAATAAGAAAGCAACACAAACAAAATTGCTTGAAAACTGTTTGATTACGTTCAAATAAGAAAGCAAAACAAAAAATATTGCTTAGAAAACAGTTTGATTACGTTTAAATGAGAAAGCAACACAAAAAAAATTGCTTGAAAACAGTTTGATTTCGTTTAAATAAGAAAGCAAAAAAAATAATTGCTTGAAAACAGTTTGATTTCGTTTAAATAAGAAATCAAAACAAAAAATAAATTGCTTGAAAACAGTTTGATTTTGTTTTAATAAGAAAGCAAAACAAAAATAAATTGCTTGAAAACAGTTTGATTTCGTTTAAATAAGAAATCAAAACAAAAACAAATTGCTTGCAAACAGTTTGATTTCGTTTTAATAAGAAAGCAACACAAACAAAATTGCTTGGAAACAGTTTGATTTCGTTTAAATATAAAATGAAAAACAAATATTGCTTGAAAACCGTTTGATTTCGTTTAGATAAGAAAGCAAAACAAAAAAATATTGCTGCAAAACAGTTCGATTTCGTTTAAATGAACAAGCAACACAAACAAAATGGCTGGAAAACAGTTTGATTTCGTTTTAATAAGAAGCAAAACAAAAAAGTGCTTGAAAACAGTTTAGTTTTATTTGAAAATAAAAGGAAAACACACCAATTGCTTGAAAACAGTTTGATTATGGTTAAATAAAAAAGAAAATCAAAAAAAATTGCTTTAAAACTGTTTAATTTCGTTTAGATTAGAAAGCAAAACAAAAAATATTGCTTGAAAACAGTTCGATTTCGTTTAAATGAGAAAGCAACACAAACAAAATGGCTTGAAAACAGTTTTATTTCGTTTAAATAAGGAATCAAAACAAAAAAATTTGCTTGCAACTAGTTTGATTTCGTTTTAATAAGAAAGCAACACAAACAAAATTGCTTGAACACAGTTTTTGTTCGTTTAAATAAGAAAGCGAAACAAAAATTTGCTTGAATACAGTTTGATTTCGTTTAAATGAAAAAGCAACACAAACAAAATGGCTTGAAAACAGTTTGATTTAGTTTAAAAAAGGCATCAAACCAAAAAAATTTGCTTGCAAACAGTTTGATTTCGTTTTAATAAGAAAGCAACACAAACAAAATTGCTTGAAAACAGTTTTTGTTCGTTTAAATAAGCAAAAAAAATAATTGCTTGAAAACAGTTTGATTTCGTTTAAATAAGAAATTGAAACAAAAAATAAATTGCTTGAAAACAGTTTGATTTTGTTTAAATAAGAAAGCAAAACAAAAATCAAACTGTTTTTAAGCAATATTTTTTTGTTTTGCTTTCTTATTTAAACGAAATTATCCTGTTTTCAAGCAATTTATTTTTGTCTTGCTTTCTTGGTAAAACGAAATCAGACGGTTTTCTAGCATGTTTTTGTTGCTTTCTTATTTAAACGAAATCAAACTGTTTTCTGGCACGTTTGTTTGTTTTGCTTTCTTATTTAAACGACATCAAACTGTTTTCAAGCAATTTGTTTTGTTTTGCTTTCTTATATTAACGAAATCAAAGTGTTTTCAAGGAATATTTTTTTGTTTTGCTTTCTTATTTTAACGTAATAAAACTGTTTTAAAGCAATTTTTAGTTTGGCTTTCTGATTCAAACAAAATCAAACTGTATTCAAGCAAATTTTTGTTTTGCTGTCTTATTTAAACGATATCAAACTGTTTTCAAGCAATTTTTTTTTTTGCTTTCCTATTTAAACGAAATCAAACTGTTTTCAAGCAATATTTTTTTGTTTTGCTTTATTATTTAAACGAAATCAAACTGTTTTCAAGCAATGTTGTTTGTTTTGCTTTCTTATTTAAACGAAATCAAACTTTTTTCAAGCAATTTTTTTGTTTAGCTTACTAATTTAAACGTAATCAAACAGTTTTCAAGCATTTATCTTTTGTTTTGCTTTCTTATTTAAACGAAATCAAATTTTTCAAGCAATTTTGTTTGTGTTGCTTTCTCATTTAAACGTAATCAAACTGTTTTCTAAGCAATATTTTTTTGTTTTGCTTTCTTATTAAAACGTAATCAAACAGTTTTCAAGCAATTTTGTTTGTGTTGCTTTCTTATTTTAACGAAATCAAACGGTTTTAAAGCAATATTTGTTGTGCTTTATATTTAAACGAAATCAAACTGTTTTCAAGCAATTTTGTTTTTGTTGCTTTCTTATTAAAACGAAATCAAACTGTTTGCAAGCAATTTGTTTTTGTTTTGATTTCTTATTTAAACGAAATCACACTGTTTTTAAGCAATTTTTTTTTGTTTAACTTTCTTACTTAAACGAAATCAAACTGTTTTCAAGCAATTTTGTTTGTGTTGCTATCTTATTTAAACAAAATAAACTGTTTTAAAGGAATTTTGTTTGTTTTGCTTTCCTATTTAAACGAAATCGTCCTCTTTTCAAGCAATTTATCTTTGTAAATGAAAAAGCAACACAAACAAAAATGGCTTGAAAACAGTTTGATTTCGTTTAAATAAGAAAGCAAAACAAAAAATAAATTGCTTGAAAACAGTTTGATATCGTTTTATTAGAAAGCAAAACAAAAAAATGCTTGAAAAAAGTTTTATTTCGTTCAAATAAGAAAGAAAAACTAAAAAAATATTGCTGGAAAACAGTTTGATTTCGTTTATATTAGACAGCAAAACAATACAAATTGCTTGAAACACAGTTTGATGTCGTTCAAATAAGAAAGCTCAACAAACAAAAATTCTTTAAAACAGTTTGATTTCGTTAAAATAAGAAAGCTAAACAAAAAATTGCTTGAAAACAGTTTGATTTCGTTTAAATAAGAAAGCAAAACAAAAATAAATGGCTTGAAAACTGTTTGATTACGATTGAATAAGAAAGCAATACTAAAAAAAGCTTTAAAACAGTTTGATTTCGTTGAATTAGAAAGCAAAACAAACAAATATTGCTGGAAAACAGTTTGATTTCGTTTAAATAAGAAAGCAAAACAAAAATAAATTGCTTGAATATAGTTTGATTTCGTTTGAATAAGGAAGCAAAACAAAAATAAATTGCTTGAAAACAGTTTGTTTTCATTTAAATAAGGAAGAAAAACAGAAAATTTCTTGAAAACAGTTTTATTTCCTTTAAATAAGAAAGCAAAACAAAAAATTAGTTGCTGTAAAACAGTTTGATTTCGTTTAAATTAGACAGAAAAACAGAAAAATTGCTTCAAGACGGTTGGATTTCGTTTAAATAAGAAAGCAAAACAAAAAATGCTTACCAACAGTTTGATTTCGTTTAACTAAGAAAGCAAAACAAAAAAAATTCATTGAAACCAGTTTGATTTCGTTTAAATAAGATAGCAACACAAACAAAATTGCTTGAAAACAGTTTGATTTCGTTTAAATAAGAAAGCGAAACAAAAAAATGGCTTAAAAACAGTTTTATTTCGTTTAAATAAGAAAGCAAAATAAAAAATTGCTTGAAAACAGTTTGATTTCGCTTCAATAAAAAAGTAAAAACAGAAAAATTGCTTCAAAACAGTTTAATTACGTTTAAATAAGAAAGCAAAACAAATATGCTTACCAACAGTTTGATTTCGTTTAAATAAGAAAGCAAAACAAAAATAAATTGCTTGAAAACAGTGTGAATTTGTTTAAATAAGAAAGCAAAACAAAAAATAAATTCCTTGAAAAAGTTTGATTTCGTTTAAATAAGAAAGCAAAGCAAAACAAAATTGTTTGAAAACAGTTTAATTTCGTTTAAATAAGAAAGCAACAAAAAAATATTGCTTGAAAACAGTTTGATTTCGTTTAAATAAGAAAGCAAAACAAAAGTAAATGCTTGAAAACAGTTTGATTTCGTTCAAATAAGAAAGCAAAACAAAAAAAAATGGCTTGAAAATAGTTTGATTTCGTTTAACTATTATAGGAAAACACTAAAAAAATGCTTGAAAATTGCTTGAAAATTGCACGACAACGGTTTGCTTTAGTTTAAATAAGAAAGCAAAACAAACAAACTTCCTTTAAAACAGTTAGATTTCGTTTAATAAGATAGCAACACAAACAAAATTTCTTGAAAACAGTTTGATTTCGTTTAAATAAGAAAGTTACACAAATAATAAATTGCTTAAAAACAGTTTTATTTCGTTTAAATAAGAAAGCTAAACCAAAACAATTGGCTTGAAAACAGTTTTATTTCGTTTAAATAAGGAATCAAAACAAAAAAATTTGCTTGCAAACAGTTTGATTCGGTTTTAATAAGAAAGCAACACAATTAAAATTGCTTGAAAACAGTTTTTGTTCGTTAAATAAGAAAGCAAAAAAAAATTGCTTGAAACAGTTTGATTTCGTTTAAATAAGAAAGCAAAACAAAAAATAAATTGCTTGAAAACAGTTTGATTTTGTTTTAATAAGAAAGCACAACAAAAATAAATTGCTTGAAAACATCATCTGAACAAATCAAACAAAATCATCAGTTTAGACTTTCCGGTACATGAACAAAAAACATTTTATTTAAAAACATTTGATTCCTTTAACGAAAACAAATAAAAATTTAAATCTAACTAATAACAGTGGTTTAGGTACTGATATCGATCCTGAACCAGTTTTCGTGAGGTTCGACTCTGAAGCGTTTGGCTGTCCTACACAAACGCCTGAGAGTTGACGAGCCGATTTGTACCAAACGACAATTTTGATACGGTGCTGCGTCCTATGTTTTGCTTGTTTTGTTTTTGTTGTTGTTAGGGTTAGGGTTAGGGTTTAGGGTTTAGGGTTTAGGGTTAGGGTTTAGATTTAAAAATATTTATTTGATAACAGTAATTTCGCTATGTTTTGCTTGTTATATTTGTGTTGTTTAAAAATTTTCTTGCAACTATAATTAAAAATTATAGGACGCAGTAACGTATCAAAGTAAAAACAATTATTAGATAAAAGAAACTTTGCTATGTTTTGCTTGTTTTGTTTTTTTTGGTTGTTTCATTTAGAAAATTTATTGAAAATACAACTTACAGTTACAGGCCGCAGCACCGTATCAAAATTGTCGTCTGGTACCATTCAGCTCGTCAACATGCGGACGTTTGCGTATGACAGCCAGACGCTTCCAAGTCCGAACCTCACGAAAACTGGTTCAGGATCGATATCATGATACATATCCATGATACCTATCTATGATACATGATACATGTCCATAATACATATCTATGATACATGATACATGATACATATCCACGATACATGATACATATCAATGTACATGATACATGATACATATCCATGATACAATATCCATGATACATGATACATATCCATGATACATATCAATAATATATGATACCTATCCATGATACATATCTATGATACATGATACATATCCTCGATACACATCTGTGATACATAATACATATCTGTGATACATATCTGTGATACATGATACATATCCATGATACATATCTATGATACATGATACGTGTCCATGATACATATCTATGACACATGATACATATCCATGATACATGATACATATCGATGATACATGGTACATGATACATGATACATATCCATGATACATACCGATAATACATGATACATATCCATGATACATATCGATGATACATAATACATATCCATGATACAAATCCATGATACATGATACATATGCACGATACCTGATACATATCCATGATACATATCCATGATACATATACATACCTATCATAAATATCCATGATTCATGATACATATCCATCATACATATCCATGATACAGGATACATATAGATGATACATGATACATGATACATATACATGATCCATGATACATATCCATGATATATATCTATGTGCACCCTTGCAGGTAAGTATATTGTATGCGCAATGATACATATCACTGATACATATACATATCTATGATACATATCCATGATACATTACCCATATCAATGATACATGATAAATATCCATGATACATGATACACATCCATGATACATGATACACATCCATTATACATATATTTGATACATATCCATGATACACATACATGATACATATCTATGATACATGATACATTTCCATGATACATATTAGTGATACAGTATACATGTCGATGATACATATCTATGATACATAATACATGTAGATGATACATATCTGTGATACATGATACATGTCCATGATACATATCTATGATACATGAAACATATAAATAATACATGATACATGATACATAACAATGATACCTATCGATGATACATGATACATATCCATGATTCATGTCGATGATATATGATAAATATCCATGATACATATCCATGATACAAATCCCTGATACAAATCCATGATACATATCCATCATAAATATCCATGATTCATGATACATATCCATGATACATATCCATGATACAGGATACCTATCAATGATACATAACCATGGTACATATTCATGATACATGATACATGATACATATCCATGATAAATATACATGATATATGATACATATCTATGATAGATATGTATGTGTCCCCTTGCAGGTAAGTATATAGTATGTGCAATGATACATATCTATGATACATATACATATCTATGATACATAATCATGATACATGATACATGATAATTGTCCATGATAAATGATACATAATCATGATACATGATACATATCCATGATACATATTTATGATACATGATACATATCCATGATACATGATACATATCCATGATACATGATACATATCCATGATACATTATACATATCCATGATACATTATACATATCCATGATACATGTACATTATACATATCTATGATACATGATACATATCTATGATATATAACAAATATCTATGATACATGATAAATATCTATGATACATAACACATATCTATGATACTTGATACATCTCTATGATACATGATACATATTAATGATATATGATATAAATCCATGATACATGATACATATCTATGATACATGATAAATGATACATATCCATGATACATATCCACGATACATGATACATATCCATGATACATGATACATGTCACATAATACATATCTATGCCATCATACATATCCATGATACATGATACATATACATCCATGATACATGATATACTAACATATCCCTAATACATATCCATGATACATGATACATGATACATATCGATGATACATGCTACATATCTATGATACATATCTATGTGCATCCTTGCAGAGATAGGTAAGTATATAGTATGTGCAATGTTACATATCAATGATACCTATAACATATACATATCTATGAGACATACCTATGATGATTAACACATATCTATGATACATGATACATGGTACATATCTCTGATACATGATACATATCCATGATACATGATACAAATCCATGATACATGATACATATCCATGATACATGATACAGGATACATATCGGTCATACATGATACATATACATGATACATGATACATGATACATATCCATGATACATATCTATGTGCACCCTTGCAGAGATAGGTAAGTATATAGTATGCGCAATGATACATATCCATGATAGATATACATATCTATGATACATATCCATGATACATGATACATATCCATGATACATGATACATGATTCATGATACATATCCATGATACATATCCATGATCCATGATCCATGATACATATTTATGATATATTTCTATGATACATAACACATATCTATGATACATGATACATATCTGTGATACATGATACATATCCATGATATATGATACAAATCCATTATAAATGATACATATAAATGATACAGGATAAATATCCATGATACATATCTATGCCATCATACATATCCATGATACATGATACATATACATCCATGATACATGATACATATACATATCAATCATACATATCCATGATACATGATACATATCGGGATACATGATACATGATACATATTCATGATACATATACATGATACATGATACATATCCATGATACATATCTATATGCGCCCTTGCAGAGATAGGTAAGTATATAGTATACGCACCAGGGCGGCGATAGGTATGAATATAGTATGCACACCGGGCCGGCGATAGGTATATATATAGTATGTTCACTGTGGTGGCAATAGGTACATATATAGTAGTGCATAGGGGTGGGGATAGGTACGTATTTAACATTCGCACCGGGGCGGCGATATGTACATATTTAATATTTGCACTGAGGCAGCAATATGTACATATGTAGTATGCACACTGGGTCGCCGATAGGTACGTATATAGCATGTGATGATTGGTTGCCATAAGCACATATACAGCGTGTTTACCGGGCCGCTGATAAGTATGTATTTAGCATGTGCTCTGGGGCGGAAATCAGTACGTATATAGCATACACAGCGGGGCGGCGATAGGTACGTATATAGCACGCGCACATGGGCGGCGAAAGGTACGTATTCAGCATTCGCACCGGGTCGGCGATACGTATGTATTTAGTATTCACACCGGCCGGCGATAGGTACATATTTAGCATTCGCACCAAGGAGGCGATAGGTACGTATTTAGCGTTCGCACCAAGGCGGCGATAGGCACGTATGGTGCATTCAGGGGCGGCTATAGGTACGTATATAGCATGTGAACATGGGCGGTTAAAAGTATGTATATAGCATGCGGCGACTGGTACGTATACAGCACGTGAACCGGGGTGGCAATTGGAACGTATAACGGACACCGGGGGCGTCGAAAGGTACGTATTTAGCATTCGCACCAGGGCGGCGATATGTACATATTTAGTATTTGCATTGGGGCAGCGATAGGTACTTATGCAGTATGCCCACCGGGGCGGCAATAGGTACGTATTTAGCATTCGCATCGGGGCGGTGATAGGTACGTATTTTGCATTCTCACCAGGGCGGCGACAGGTACATATTTTGCATTCGCAGCGATAGGTACTTATATTGTATCTGCACCCAGGGCAGTGATAGGTACTTATATAGTATCTGCACCCAGGGGACGATAAGTACTTATATATTATATGCACCGGGGTTGGGATAGGTATGTATATATTATGTGCACTGGGGCGGCGATAGGAATGTATATAGTAGGCGCACTGGGGTGGCGATAGATATGTATATTGTATGAACACCGGGGTGGAGATAAGTACCTATATAGAAGGCGCAGACAGAGGTGGTACTTTTTATAGAAGTAAGTCATACTATTGCCCTGGGAAACGTAGGATGAAATGGTGGGGAAGAAACAGCTTTCGCAAAAGGCAAAATTAAAATGTAGCGGTTAGATGGGGCGATCTGGGAAGAGAAAAGTAAAAAGATAAATAGACGGCTATAGAGAGACGGAGAGAAATAGAAGTTTTAATATAAAGATGTTACACACGCGATTTTTCTTCAATTATATGTTTTTATGACCCCGAGTAATGCCGGTTAGCCCCGCTAGTCTCTTATATAAAGGGCACTTGTCTGTCTGTATGTATGTATGTATGTATGTATGTATGTATGTATGTATGTGAAGCTTCTCCTCAAAAACTATGCGGCGACATCCAGCGCGTCCCTTCGATTGCGGATGAGGGTACCCCTCTTTTTTAGGGTAGCTTTGAATAACCAATAAAAAGCCGTGGACAAAGAGGAAGAAAACATGAAAAGATGGATAAATCAAAATCTACCAAGTAACAGGCCGGCACCCAGGATAAAAGGGGCCCTCAACTCGTTTATGTACACGGCGGGAAGAGGTATGCAATGGTACAAACCTTTTTTCCTCTGAAAATGTCAGTATGGACATGTCAGAGACCAGACAAGGACAGCCACCAGGCCTTGATGAAAAAGACCCTGGCACCCAGGGTCCATCACAAGCAACGACCAAAACAAGGAATACAAGGGGCCTAAAATCCCAAAAGTGGTCAATTGCACGAAAAAGAATTTTACTGCACTGCTACCATTACTCGATGTTCGAGAAATGTAGTAGTAGCTCAAAAGAGATTCTAACCAAGAGAATAAGAGCGTCTGACCTTCCTGAAGAAAAACAATGTAAAATTCACAGAGTAAAATGATGAGAGTATTCCCGATTCTATAAACTCACCCTTTAGGGGTCCATGGGGCATATTTCATCGGTGGGGGACTTTCAGTTATTTTTCATTATATTTTATAGTAATTTGAAATTACTGAGTCATATATTGTAATTTAATTACGTAATTATTAAAGTTACTAAATACCTCAAGTTCATAAAACAATTAATGGTTTCTAATGAAATTTATTTGTTAGAAGATAGCTAAAGAAGAGCGATAATTCACATTTAAAAACACAATTTAGAATTTTAAAACAAGGTTAGAGAATATACATAACATATAAAAGTGTATTTTTATGTAAAATTCACAGAGTAAGATGATGAGAGTATTTCCGAATCTATAAACCCACCTCTTAGGGGTCCATGGGGAATATTTCATCGGGGGAGGGGTGGAGGGGTCAGTAATTTTTTATATTTAATAGTAATTTGAAATTACTGAGTCATATATTGTAATTTAATTACGTAATACCTCAAGTTCATAAAATAATTCATGGTTTTTAATGAAATTTATTTGTTAGAGGTTAGCTAAGGAAGAGCGATAACTCACATGTAAAAACACAATTTAGGGTTTTAAAACAAGGTTAGAGAATATACATAACATATAAAAGTGTATTCTTATGTAAAATTCACAGAGTAAGATGATGAGAGTATTCTCAAATCTATGAACACACCCCTTAGGGGTCCATGGGGAATATTTAATACGGGGAGGGATGTTCAGTTATTTTTCATTATATTTTATAGTAATTGGAAATTGCTGAGTAATATTGTAATTTAATTACGTAATACCCAAAGTTCATAAAACAATTAATGGTTTTTAATTAAATTCATTTGTTAGAGGATAGCTAAGGAAGATTGATAACTCACGTTTTAAAACACAATTCAGGTCTTTAAAACAAGGTTAGAGAATATACACGACATATAAAAGTGTATTCTTATGTAAAATTCACAGAGTAAGATGATGAGAGTATTCCCGAATCTATAAACCCACCCCATAGGTCTCCATGGGGCATATTTCATCAGGGGGAAGGGGAGGGGTTTTCAGTTATTTTTCATTATATTTTATAGTAATTTGTAATTGCTGAGTCATATTGTAATTTAATTACGTAATACCTCAAGTTCATAAAACAATTAATGTTTTTAATGAAACTTATTTGTAAGAGGATAGCTAAAGAAGAGCGATAACTCATGTTTAAAAACACAATTAAGGTTTTTAAAACAGGGTTAGAGAATATACATAACATATAAAAGTGTATTCTTATGTTAAATTCACAGAGTAAGATGATGAGAGTATTCTCAAATCTATAAACCCACCCCTTCCGGATCCATGGGGCATATTTCATCGGGGGGGGGGTAATTATTTTTCATCAGATTTTATAGTAATTTGAAATTGCTGAGTCACATTGTAATTTAGTTACGTAATACATCAAGTTCATAAAACAATTAATGGTTTTTAATTAAATTTATTTGTTAGAGGATAACAAAGGAAGAACGATAACTCACGTTTACAAACACAATTTAGGTTTTTAAAACAAGGTTAGAGAATATACATAACATATAAAAGTGTATCCCTATGTAAAATTCACAGAGTAAGATGATGAAAGTTTTCCCCAATCTATAAACCCACCCCTTAGTAGAGGACTATGGGGAATATTTCATCGGCGTGGGAGGTCAGTATAAACCCACCCCTTCGGCGTCCATGGGGCATATTTAATCGGGGGGGGGGGCTTTACAGTTATTTTTCATTATATTTTATAGTAATTTGAAATTTTTGAGTCACATTGTAATTTAATTACGTAATACTTTGAGATAATTTTAAATTTTATTTAACGTTTCTTAGCGTCAATTCTATTTACAGGAAAGGGGGGTAAGAAACTATTGAAGGTCCGCCACTAGCCGCCACTCTGTATGTACACAAATACATGTGCATGTACATTTTATAATATCTTATATAAGAACAGTATTCGACATTGTCCGGCAAATTATACCTCAAGTACATAAAACAATTCATGGTATTTAATGAAATTTATTTTTTCGGGTATAGCTAAGGAAGAACCATAACTCACGTTTAAAAACATAATTTAGGTTTTTAAAACAAGGTTAGGGAATATAGATAACATATAAAAGTGTATTTTTATGTAAAATTCACAGAGTAAGATGATGGGAGTATTGCTGAATCTCTACACCCACCCCTAAGGGATATATGGAGCAGATTTGATCAGCGGGGGGGGGGGTGTCGTTTTCAGTTATTTTTCATTCTATTATATAGTAATTAGAAAATGCTTAGTCATATTTTGCTTTAATTACGTAATACTTTGAGATAACTTTTAATTTTATTTAACGTTTCTTAGCGTCAATTCTATTTACATAGAGGGGGTAAGAAACTATGCGAAGGTCCGCCACTAGCCGCCACTGCCCGCCACTCTGTACGTACACATATACATGTACATGTACATTTTATAATATCTTATATAAGAACAGTATCTTATTTAACGTTTCTTAGCGCCAGGGACGCGCCTCTAAATTTTTATTTTTTGGGTATTGTTTTTTAAATAAGCGACAAACGCTAATCAAATTATTGCTACTATTTTACGAAAGAAAATTATAGGAAATTACAACATGGCCGCCAGCGATTAAGTCATTGCATTTAAGTTCGATTTTCAAGTCTTTAAAAAATAAAATATAATTTTATGTCGGCATTAAAAATACAATGTAAGAATAATTAAAACTTTCATCCTAAACGTTTGTTTGTTTGTTTGTTTACGTAACATATTTCTTTGAGAAAATCCACAGTTACATAAAATACATATTTAGTAAAGAGAATTTACGTGAATTACATTATTATTAGTTTTTAACACATTTAAACAAGAGAAGAATCATATGGGAAAAAGGGAAATAGAGGGTTGAAGGAGGGAGGGAAATAATGAGGACCAGGGGAAGAGAGACGACTAGAGAAAGAAGAGAGATTGAAATTTTTGTATAAAGATGTTACACACACTCTTTAATTGTAGAAATTAAAGAGTGTGTGTAACATCTTTACATAAAAACTACTTTGTTTTTATCGCCCCGGGCAACGCCGGGTAGCCCTACTAGTTGATTAATAAATACTGAAAATTTCATTAAAATTGGTTGATTTTCTGTATTTTAGTGATTTTTTAAGTGAAGGGAGGGTCAAAATGTTTTTACATTTTTGGGATAAGCCATTGATTTTGCACATACCTACAAAAAGAAAAAACGAAAAATAATTTGATTTTAACGCTGGTTGGTTTTGCTTCGGCTTTCTACGGCTTTTTACGAGTTTCTGTATTGCCCCAAATCGGTTTTGTTTGGTTTACCAATACCGAAAAATGTAATGGCTGACTTGTTTACGAAGAAAAAAAGTGCATTCTGGTAGATTTGATTGTGGAATTATTTTTAAATAGGATTTTTTAAAATTCGTTTCGTTTCATTCTATTCCATTTTTATTTCAATAAATAGTCAATTAATAGACGAGTTAAAAGGGTGCGGTACTGTTATAGCTGACGCGTCAGATTTCCGTGACTTCGCGTCGGTAATGATCGGACAGGTCTAGGAAGCGCCCGAAAGCTGATGAAGTATTAACCAATCAGGTTGCAGCATTCATTCGCCAAGCAGGCTATAGCAAACAGTCGACAAGGAAAAACAATGCTCACATTCTATTGCAACAACAATGAATTATTATCAGCTTTGTCAGGTCGTTGAATTTCCGGAAGGACTAATTCAAAAGCATAACATTTTCATTTCTTTCTTTGTTTTATGTTAAAAAAACATTGACAAAATTGTTACCCCCCCTCCCTAAAAATAACAACCTTATTTCCACAAACAAATCAAAACATTTTACATCTACAGATTTGATTGACAATGGTTCATTTGGCCCACCAAAAAATAAAAATATATTTATTTACAGTTCTTCAGCAACGGTTTGTCCGTTTTTTTTTCTTTTTATCTATGTATTTTTTATTTGAAAGTCTTCCATCAAGCGTTTGGCAGATTCAGCCTCGTTTTCGTCTCATCTCGCCAATTCTCGGGCGCTTCCGCGACCTGCCCGATCGTTGCCGACGCGAAGTCACAGACATCTGGCGCGTCAGCTATCACAGTACGAAGGGGGCTTTCACAGATTAGGACCCACGCTTACTTTGACACCGTCGTTAGTGTTAGGATCGGAGTAAGGTGAGGGCCAAAGTAAGCGTGGGTCCTAATCTGTGAAATTACCAACAAAGTATAATGTGTAAGTCACGTAGATGAGAGAAAGAGTGGAAAGTTTTCCCATCATTTTTTATATAAACCTGTAGCAGTTACCTCCTCCTTTCAAAACATAACTACACCGGTTTGCCGGTAGGTGTCGCTTTTTCACCGACAGGTGGCGCTGTAAAGCGACACCAGAGTTATCTGCCCTTCAGACTATAAAAACCGTTGCAAACGGAAAATCCATCTCTCTTCTTCACCAGCCTCGACAGAAGTATGCTGACACTAGCGTTCCGTTTCACTCTTCTCTTCTGGTCAATTGGCCTCGGTAGAACGACGCATCACGCTTTTCTCTTTTTCTTTTCAACTAGCATCGGCATAACAACTACCAACACACGTGGTCAAACAACGGTAAGAGTTCTCAACTCATTTTCTTTGTGTACGGCTTTCAAAGACTTTTCCTACGCCAGATTCATTTCTTCTTATACCTTTTCAAGAACTGTTTTTCCATCGACACACATGCATACATCACACACTTCATCATTCCACGTACACACACGTTCAATAAACGTTATTTGAACTACTTCATTTTTGTTTGTTAATTATTACTCTGTCTTTGCATGCAACATTGCTTGATTCAACTTTGCACGTTTATAGTCCGGGAACATCACCCTCTCGATCGTAACAATTGGTGACCCGACGTGCAAGCTTTGTTGTATGGGGCAGGGTAATTAATTTCGTACAAGAACAAAAAATATATATATATATATATATCATTTCTCGTTTTTTCTTTCGTGGTGAAACGAATTACGCATCCATCTTTTTCCACCCACGTGGTAGAAATATACAAACAAAAAAAAAGAAGCCACCGTCTCCATTTTTCCTGGCCACGCAGAAATACCCAAACAAAGAAAAACAAACATTTCTCGGCTCTCTCCGAGTATAAAACAAATTACAATTTCATTTTTTTTTTCTTCTTCTCTTTCTCTACCCACGTGTCGGAAAATTATATACAAAGAAAAAGACAAACTTTTGCCAATCCTTTTTTTTTCTTTTTTGACGAACAAAAGGACCTTACAAGACGCCACTTCCTTTGTTTTGAACACGTGTAGATAAAAAGAAAACAAAAGAAAACAAACGCTCACGCTGACCATCTTTTTCGTGACCACGTGTTGAGAAAAAAAAATTCAAAAAATGCCGCCACCCCTTGCCATGACCACGTGTTGATAAAAAAATTAAAAAAAAAACAAAAAAAAACGCCATTTTTTATCTCTCTAACCACGTGGAAATGAAAATTCAAACAAAAAAGAAAATACGAATTTTTTTTTTTTTTCAACAACAAAGGAAAGAGAAGCCGCCATTCTTTCTCTACTTGGAAACTAACATTCAAACAAACGAAAACAAAAACGTCATTCCTCGTGTGAAACAAATTATGACTCCACTTTTTTTTTCTTTTCTTTTTCCTTTCTACACACGTGGTGGAAATATATATATAAAGGAAAAGAAAACTACAAAACAGACAAACACGAACAACATCACCCTTCAAGGCCTACCAACAATCTTCAACACAACTTGAACAACCACATTTTTCCCGGATATTCATCAAGCACCAAACATTTCCGGACATCACTGACGACACTATGGAAGAAATCACACCAGTTCAAAATGAGTACAACTGCACAAGCACGACTAAATACTCAACAACTGGACGTTCGTTGATCAACTGGGGGACACATCAACTCGAACGACGCACCAACACCAGTACAGACCCACTTGGACCTGCTAACTCACTGGCAGACATTTGTGCATCTGATTTTGACCATAGTGTACCACCAATCTCAACAACTAGATGTTTGTTCATCAGCTCCACAACACGGACTAATTAACATGAACAACATCAACAACTGCACAGACTCACTTGTGCTCATTCATCAACTGCACAGACTCACTTGTGCTCATTCATCAACTGCACAGACTCAATTGTGCTCATTCATCAATCAATTGCACAGGCTCACTTGTGCTCATTCATCAATCAATTGCACAGACCCACTTGTGCTTATTCATCAATACCTGCACAGACTCACTTGTGCTCATTCATCAACACCTGCACAGACTCACTTGTGCTCATTCATCAACATCGCACAGACTCACTTGTGCTCATTCATCAACAACTGCACAGATTCACTTGTGCTCATTCATCAACAACTGCACAGATTCACTTGTGCTCATTCATCAACAACTGCACAGATTCACTTGTGCTCATTCGTCAACAACTGCACAGACTCACTTGTGCTCACTCATCAATACCGCACAGATTCACTTGTGCTCACTCATCAACAACCGCGCAGACCCAAGCACCAAACATTCCCGGACAACACTGACAATTAAACGTTTGTTCATCAGCTCTGCATCACGCAGACTAATCAACATGAACAACGCCACCAACAAGTGCAAATTCGCTTGCACTCAGCATTTTTCGACCGCAGACTCACTTGCGCTCAAACTTGATGCAGACCCAAACAACACGCAGATCCACATGCGTTACAAACACTCAATTCCGCAGACGCACTTGCGATCAATCATTCAATACAGATGCAGAAACAGAAATAAGTAGCGTGCACACTACTTTTTCTAATCTTCAACAGCAAAACAGACATACCCACAAAGAATGCTTCTCAACTGTACATATTGAATAATATTTTCAATATTTTTCAATCTGGGGGGGAGTCCTTGTAGCAGTTACCTCCTCCTTTCAAAACATAACTACACCGGTTTGCCGGTAGGTGTCGCTTTTTCACCGACAGGTGGCGCTGTAAAGCGACACCAGAGTTATCTGCCCTTCAGACTATAAAAACCGTTGCAAACGGAAAATCCATCTCTCTTCTTCACCAGCCTCGACAGAAGTATGCTGACACTAGCGTTCCGTTTCACTCTTCTCTTCTGGTCAATTGGCCTCGGTAGAACGACGCTAATACACTAGCGTTTCGCATCACGCTTTTCTCTTTTTCTTTTCAACTAGCATCGGCATAACAACTACCAACACACGTGGTCAAACAACGGTAAGAGTTCTCAACTCATTTTCTTTGTGTACGGCTTTCAAAGACTTTTCCTACGCCGGATTCATTTCTTCTTATACCTTTTCAAGAACTGTTTTTCCATCGACACACATGCATACATCACACACTTCATCATTCCACGTACACACACGTTCAATAAACGTTATTTGAACTACTTCATTTTTGTTTGTTAATTATTACTCTGTCTTTGCATGCAACAATTGCTTGATTATAGGAACACGTAAATAATCGGGGGACACGACCCTCGATCTGAACAAACCTAACAAAGTGACTAAAAATGACAAAAAAAATAATCTCATCTGGAAACTGTGAAATCTCAAATAGAATTATTTGATTTTGAATAATGAAAATGTTATTTAAAGATTATGAAAATTCGAAAAAACATCATATAAAAAATGTAATTCATCTTTTTTCTTAAATTCTAATGCCGCGATAATATGCTCGTTACTTCAATTTGCTTCCCTTGGTCTGTCATGAGGTTTCGATGAAATGTGGGTTGTTCGTCTGTAAATTTGCATTTCAAAGATAAAGATGCTCTGCTACTTGCAAGAGCTAAGCCATTAAATATGGCGGCAATAAAAACTTCATATTAAATAACTTTTTATACTAAAAGTGTATACTGATAATTTATACAAAATATAGGTTTGTGTTTCATCGGATTAAATCCTATGAACAAAAACTCAAAAGCCCCATATATATAATATATAAATATATGTATATATTTTAGTATATCTATCTATAGATATATATCTTCAGTATCTACTACTAGAAATATGTGGAGCTCGTTTATGTACGTGCGTACTGGACGACAGCTGAACAATAAATGTGTACACTGAATAGAAAAACAGATGATGACGTCGTAAAGAAGAAGAGAATTTGTTTGTTTCTTGGTTGAATTTTTCCTATTATGACGTCAAAAAATGCGCTTTCGGCAGCGCTGGTTCCCCTCAAACACCTTACTCCTTATAACAAGGGGAATGGACCCCGCGGGGAATTCGAACGATTAACATACTATCGATATCGTCTTGGCCTTCGGGGCTTGATGACGCCGGTCTGTGGGTTTGTCCTGGGCAGTTCTAGTAGGTCTACCCCCCATGCTTTGCCTTATTACCCTTTGAGAAAGGGTTAGTTTATTGCTAATCGCTTGAGGAACCCCTACCGGAGAATGCAGACGGAGCTGACCAGACAATTTTTAAAGGTCATAAGTGCTCTTCCTCTAGGGTGCTGACTTATCAAATCCCACATTCCGACCTTGTGTCACATCTTACTGCTGTGGGAGGTAGATAAATAATTGGACAGTTTAAATGCTTCTAAATTCCTTTCAAATTTCGAAAGAAAAATTAATTTATTCTTTTTTTTTCGACTTAAAAAAATTGGAAGTTCAACAGCTTTTGAACTAGACAACACCGACTTTTTGTTCGGCATCTTCTGGCCGTTTACGTAAACAGCCGGGAGATGCTGACGCGTTGAGCCAATCAGAAGGTGAGAGCAGACGACAACTTTACCTGTAAATAAATTAAATCTTAATCGGGTTTTGTTCGGTACAAACGCTGCACCAGTATAATTTTTTTTTTTTTAACGAAAAAAATCTAATAAAATCGTTGTTTCATTGATAATATTCTTTACAATCTTTAGTTTAGTAATAAAAAAACACAATTTAGCGAAAAATATTTTAAAAACTTTTCCATGAATAAATAAGATTTCATTAATTTTCTTCGTCAAAAAATAAATAAATTCTCATAAAAATAAACATACAGTGAATGTTTTCTTTTGATTTGCTTCGGCCTTTTCCGGTTTTTTACGTGTTTCTGTGTCGCCAAAAATCGGTTTTGTCTGGTTTAAAAGCTGTACCAATATCGAAAAATGTAATGGTTGACTTGTTTATGAAGAAAAAAATACATTCTGGTAGATTTGATATCGTATTTTTTTTTTAATTCGTTTCGTTTCATTTTATTTTATTTTTTATTTAAATAAATAGTCAATTATTAGACGAGTTAACAAAAGGGTGCTTTCACAGATTAGGACCCATGATAACTTTGACCGCGTCGTTAGGGTTAGGGTCAGGTTCAAAGTCGGGGATAGGGTTAGCGTTAGAGTTAGGGTTAGGGTCAAAGTTAGCGTGGGTCTTAATCTGTGAAATTACCAACAAAGTATAATGTGTAAGTCACGTAGATGAGAGAAAGAGTGGAAAGTTTTCCCATCATTTTTTAGATAAACCTGACAAAGTGACTAAAAATGACAAAATAAAAAAATCTCATCTGGAAACTGTGAAATCTCAAATAGAATGATTTGATTTTAAATAATGAAAATTGTTGTTTAAAGATTATGAAAATTCGAAAAAACATCATATAAAAAAATGTAACTCATCTATTTTCTTAAATTGTAATGCCGCGATAATATGCTCGTTACTTCAATTTGCTTACCTTGGTCTGTCATGAGGTATCGATGAAATGTGGGTTGTTCGTCTGTAAATTTGCATTTCATACTCTGCTACTTGCAAGGGTTAAGCCACTAAATATGGCGGCAATAAAAACTTCATATTAAATAACTTTTTATACTAAAAGTGTATACTGATAATTTATACAAAATATAGGTTTGTGTTTCATCGGATTAAATCCTATGAACAAAAACTCAAAAGCCCCATATATATAATATATAAATATATGTATATATTTTAGTATATCTCTCTATAGATATATATCTTCAGTATCTACTACTAGAAATATGTGTAGCTCGTTTATGTACGTGCGTACTGGACGACAGCTGAACAATAAATGTGTACACTGAATAGAAAAACAGATGATGACGTCGTAAAGAAGAAGAGAATTTGTTTGTTTCTTGGTTGAATTTTTCATATTATGACGTCAAAAAATGCGCTTTCGGCAGGGCTGGTTCCCACACACACCTTACTCCTTATAACAAGGGGAATGGACCCCGCGGGGAATTCGAGCGATTAACATACTAGTATATATTTGGGAACCCGCGCCGAGTGCGATGAGAAAAAGAATGAAATTATTTTCACACTGAATTATTGTTTTCTATTTCGGAGTTAAAAGTTGCACTGGTAAACATAGTGTTTTACAGTTTACGTTGTCTGATTTTGCAGCTGTAATGGCCGAGGAGAAGACAAAGGTCAACCCCGTATGCGAGCTGCTATGATTTAAAATTTTTCAAACCGCTGGCTAAGATCACAGTGTAGTATCTGTTCAGATGGATACTACAGACCGGTATCGTCTTGACCTTCGGGGCTTGATAACGCCGGTCTGTCGGTTTTACCTGAGCAGTTCTAGGAGGCCCACACTCCCAGGCTTTGAGAAGGGGTTAGTTTATTGCTAATCGCCTGAGGCGCCCCTACCGGGGAATGTCGACGGGGCTTACCAGGCAATTTATAAAGGTCATAAGTGCTCTTCCTCTAGTGTGCTAACTTATCAAATCCCACTTTCCGACCTTGTGTCACATCTTACTGCTATGGCAGGTAGATAAATAATCAGACAGTTTAAATGCTTCTAAATTCCTTTCAAATTTCGAAAGTAAAATTAATTTATTCGTTTTTTTTTTCGATTTAAAAAAATTAGAAGTGGAACAGCTTTTGAACTAGACAACACCGACTTTTTGTTCGGCATCTTCCGGCCGGTTACGTAAACAGCCGGGAGATGCTGACGCGTTGAGCCAATCAGAAGGCGAGAGCAGACGACAACTTTACCTTTGTTCAGTTCAAACTCTGCACCAGTATAAAAATTTTTTTTTAAAAACGAAAAAAAATCTAATAAAATCGTTGTTTCATTGATTATATTCTTTACAATCTTTAGTTTATTAATAAAAAAACACAATTTAACGAAAAATATTTTAAAAACTTTTCCGTGAATAAAAAAGATTTCATTGATTTTCTTCGTCAACTAATAAATAAATTCTCATAAAAATAAACATACAGTGAATGTTTTCTTACATTGTTTTTTTTTTCATGTTGTAAAGCAGCCTAGTTTTGATTTGCTTCGGCCTTTTCCGGCTTTTTACGTGTTTCTGTGTCGCCAAAAATCGGTTTTGTCTGGTTTAAAAGCTGTACCATTACCGAAAAATGTAATGGTTGACTTGTTTATGAAGAAAAAAATACATTCTAGTAGATTTGATATCGAATTTTTTTTTTAAATAGGATTTTTTTTAAATTCGTTTCGTTTCATTTTATTTCATGTTTTATTTAAATAAATAGTCAATTAATAGACGAGTTGACAAAAGGGTGCTTTCACAGATTAGGACCAACGCTAACTTTGACCGCGTCGTTAGAGTTAGGGTTAGGGTCAGGTTCAAAGTCGGGGATAGGGTTAGCGTTAGAGTTAGGGTTAGGGTCAAAGTTAGCGTGGGTCCTAATCTGTGAAAGTACCAACAAAAGTATAATGTGTATGTCACGTAGATGAGAGAAAGAGTGGAAAGTTTTGCCATCATTTTTTATATAAACCTAACAAAGTGATAAACAAAGTGACTAAAAATGACAAAATAAAAAAATCTCATCTGGAAACTGAAATCTCAAATAGAATGATTTGATTTTAAATAATGAAAATGTTATTTAAATATTATGAAAATTCGAAGAAAATTATATAAAAAATGTAACTCATCTTTTTTTTTTAATTGTAATGCCGCGATAATATGCTCGTTACTTCAATTTGCTTACCTTGGTCTGTCATGAAGTTTCGATGAAATATGGATGGTTCGTCTGTAAATTTGCATTTCAAATCGATTTTGTACATTTAGATTAGCGAGTCGGTATTTTGCCGGTCCCGGCAGAATAACGAGGGTTCGTTATTCTGCCGGTTTATGTTTTTGGCAACTGCCATTCATCCTTTATTATGTAGTACTGTTTGTGGCGACTTCCATTCATTCTTTATGACGTCTTACTGTTTTTTGCAACTGACATTCATCCTTTATTATGTAGTCCTGATTTTGGCGACTACCATTCATCCAATATGACGTCGTGCTGTTTTTTGTCAACTGCCATTCATCCTTTACTATGTAGCACTGTTTTTGGCGACTACTATTCATCCTATTTATTTATTTACAAATAAATTATATATATATATATATATATATATATATATATATATATATATATATATATATATATATATATATATATATATATATATATATACAGGGTGGGCCAAAATAAGGGTCCTATCTTTAAATTTGAATAACTTGAATTTGAATTTCCACAAAATAAAAGTTAAACTCACCAAACTTTATGTGTGTGTAGACTGACCCTTCCGAGATTTTTTGAAATAAACAAAACAAATTTTAGCCGAAAAACACTTCTTTAAACTTACAAAAACTAAAGTATTGTTTTTTACACTGTTTTGAGTTTTTTAAGCAAAAATAATGTTTTCTAAATGAGGGTACGTTCCTTAGGGCTAATACGGCTCATGCTTGCTTCGGAAGGGGTCCTTTACTTATTCTAAAAAATAAAAAATAAAAAAAATCAATAAATAAAAAAGTTATGAATTTTTAAAAATAGGACCCTTATTTTTGCCCACCCTGTATATATATATATTTGAAGCTCCTCGTTAAAAAGTAGAGCACTGTAAAATGGAAGTAGTAACACAGCGTAGCGTCACTTGCTTTATATGTATCGTTCCTTCGCTTATAGAAGTTGAATGCCTGTATGTTTCGCCGCCTCTAAAAGTGTTAAAATTATCATTGTTTATAAGCTGTTCAGAACTGGCCTAGCGGTTAGCGGCGTTGGACTGGGTTGAAAAATACTTGTAGTCCAGGTTTTCGAATCGTGTGACCGGTGGTGAATAGTCGTACTTCTATGCTGATGAGTCTTGATTGAAAAGAGACGAAACGTATACGTCCATAGATAAAAATAAACAATAACAAATATTTTATATATATATATATATATATATATATATATATATATATATATATATGCAAACATTGTTAAAAATAACAGAATTTGTCTGTTTAATTATACCTTTTTTTATTTTTTCAATTTTTTATGGTCTTTTTTGTATTCTAATTAAAAAAATAATACAAGTTCCATAGGTTTTACGAACGTTTGTGATTCTTCGTCGAATTATTCTGGGGTGTCAAAAGCGAATTAACAAAAAAGCTGGAGAAAGAAGAGAAGAGAATTTTAAAAAGACGATTTAAATTCAGCAACGCTGGATGGCATCACAGAACAAAATCGCATTACGTTAAGCATTTTAAAATGTTACTACTGCTTTCATATGTGATGCTCTTAATTTGAGATTGTTGTCTTTTTATGTAGATAGCTTCGAGTATTTTGTGAAACCTGTGGAACATTTTTATTATTATTTTAATACAAAAAAGACCATCAGAAAAACTGAAAAAATAAAAAAGGTATAATTAACCAGACGAATTCTGTAATCTTTAACAATGTTTGCATAAATGAGAAAATGCTGTCTAAATACGCACACACACACACACACACACACACACACACACACACACACACACAGATACACACACATATATATGCAAACATTTTTAAATAACACGGAATTTTTGCTTGATAAGCCTTTTTTTTCAATTTTCCGAATAGTCCATTTAGTATTTCGGTCAAATTGGTGTATGTAAGTTCCGCGGCGTTTTTGTTTTATGTTTCTTTCTTTTTTTCTGCAAGTAATTTACCTTCTGCAGAATAGGGACTATGGGTGCTTATCCAGTATAGGGACCAGGGGTGATTCTACAGTATAGGACCCAGAACCGGGTGTGCTTCTACAATTTAGGACACGGAGGCTTCTGCAGAATAGGGACCATGGGTACTTCTCCAGTATAGGGACCAGGGGTGCTTCTACAGTATATGGCTCCAGAACCGGGGGTGCTTCTACTATATAGAACCCAGAGGCTTCTGCAGAATAGGAACCATGGGTGCTTCTACAGTATAAGGACCAGGGGTGCTTCTACAATATGGGACCCAGCACCGGGGGTTCTTCTACAATATAGGACCCGGAGGCTTATGAAGAATAGGGACCATCAGAGCTTCTGCAGTATAGAGGCCAGGGGCGCTTCTACAGTTTAGGACCCAGCACCGGGGTGCTTCTATAATATACGACCCGGAGGCTTCTGCAGTATGATTCTTAGATATGACCGAGGCACCTCGGAATTTTTTTTTTCTTTCTTTAACTGAAAATATTTCTATGTATGGGGAAGGGTAAAAAAAAAATTGGGGGGGGGTTGAATTTTTTTTTTTTTATAAAAAATATTTATATGTATGGGTTATGATGAAAAAAAATTTTGGGGGGGACGTCAAAATTTTTTTCTTTTCTTTTTCTTTTTTAAACTAAAAATATATGTATGGGAAGGGTAAAAAAAAATTGGGGCGGAAGGGGGGTAAAAAATTTTTTTTCTTTTTTTTCTTTCTTTTTCATTAAAATGTATGTATGGGGGAGGATAGAAAATATTTGGGGGGCGGGGGGTAAAAATTTTTTTTTTTTCGTTGTTTGAACTAAAAATATTTCTATGTATGGGGGAAAAATATTTTGGGGGAGGGGTCAAAAATGTTTCTTTTTTTTTCTTTTAAATAAAAACATTTCTAAGTATGGGGGAGGATGAAAAATAATTTTTCTTGGGGGAGCAAAAAAAATTTCTTTTTTTCTTTTCTTAACTAAAAATATTTATATTTATGATAGTGACAATACATGAATGAACATTATTTTGTTTTTCTGACACGACAGGGGCGCATTAATATGAGTTCTTAGGTATGCAAACTGGGCTGGAGATAGGTACATATACAGTATGTGTACCCTTGCAGAGATAGGCAAGTATATAGTATGCGCACCAGGACGGCGATAGGTACTAATATAGTATGCGCACCGGGCCAGCGATAGGTATATATATAGTATGTTCACTGGGGTGGCAATAGGTACGTATATAGTAGTACATAGCGGTGGCGATAGGTACGTATTTAGCATTCATACCGGGTCGGCGATATGTACATATTTAGTATTTACACTGGGGCAGCGATAGGTACATATGTAGTATGCACACCGGGTCGGCAATAGGTACGTATATAGCATGTGCACATGGGCGGCAATAAGTACGTATATAGCATGCACACCGGGGCTGTAATAGGTATGTATTTAGCATGCGCTCCGGGGAGGCGATCGGTACGTTTATAGAACGCGCACCGGGGCGGCGATAGGTACGTATATAGAACGGACACCGGGGCGGCGAAACGTACGTATTTAGCATTCGCACCGGGGCGATAGGTACTTATATAGTATCTGCACCCAGGCGGTGATAGGTAGTTATATAGTATCTGCACCGGGGTTGCAATAGGTATGTATATATTATGTGCACTGGGGCGGCGATAGGTACGTATATAGTATTCGCACCGGGGTGGCGATAGATACGTATATAAGATGAACACCGGGGCGGAGATAAGTACCTATAGAGAAGGCGCAAACAGAGGTGGTACTTTTTATAGAAATATGTCATACTATTGCCCTGGGAATCGTAGGATGAAATGGTGAGGAAGAAACAGCTTTCGCAAAAGACAAAATGAGAAAGTAGCGGTGAAATGGGGCGACCAGGGAAGAGAAAAGTAGAAAGATAAAGAGACGGCTATAGAGAGAGGGAGAGAAATAGACGTTTCAATATAAAGATGTTACACACGCGATTTTTCTTCAATTAAATGTTTTTATGACCCCGAGCAACGCCGGGTAGCCCCGCTAGTAATGATGAAAAAACAAACTACAAGACATTTTTCAAAATAACCCCGTACTTACATTTATTTATGAGATTAACGTTAATAACAAAATTCAGTTTTTATGTCCTCAGTGACTCTAACAATGACGCATTCATCTCATCTCTCTATATAAAAAAACTGCCTCTATTAATACATGCATTTTAAGTTATAGAAACGAATGTTCATATCGATATAAAATTGCAACGATTAAAAATCTATTAAACCGTGCAAAGCTAATCTCTTCAACCCCAAAAAATATAAATTCATAGCTATGTGGAAGATATATGGATGTATACCTTTCCTAAAGGTTTTAGTGAAAGTAATGCTGTTTTCCATCTCTTAAACTAGTTTCCCAATCTAGGCTTGAGAGTACAGTCTACCCTACTATTTAATCTATAGCTGGAAGGAGGATATATGTATTCATACCTCTCCCTAATGTATTAGTGAAAGTGATTCTGTTTTCCTTCTCTTAGACTAGTTGCCCAATAATATATTTGTTATAATAAAACTCAAATATCTTACGCACCCTCTACACATACTAGGAAAGTAGAAAGTGTTTACCAAATATATGCGTCTTCTACAAAACCAATTGATCTACAAACCAATCCTATACAAAACATGCATGTACCACGGTTTCGGCATAAAACGACAACAATTGAGATACCGTCAAACCCAACAACAAATTCATCCGAGAGGATAACATTAACGTAAACGATGAAGAGGAAGAAGAAATAATAAATAACAACACAAATATAAAGAAATAGGCACACTAAAGGCGACATACACTGTTTGAACCCCCCTTTCAATGTCTGCATATTTAAAACAAACTTATAAACTTAACCATTTTAATACTTCATACATTTCTCACTGAACTTTCTAATATGAAAACAAATGATTATTGACTCAATTTAATAACTTTCAATGAAATGAAACTGATGTAATTGAGTGAGAAAGTTTTGATTACGATTTTTCAGACCCGTGAATAATTCACAGCCCTTAAATTATCGACTCAGGCTTCCTCGATATCGTAACTAATGAATCCCCCTTTTCTGCAAGGACACTCAAATATGAACAATTATTCTATGTATTCCTATCTTTGTAAACTTCCATTTTTAACATATATAAAATATCTCTTTTGTGAATTTATGCTTTTGAATTCATCATTTTGTTTGTTGATCATATAACATTTCTCTCGCTCTCTCACACATTTAAATATTACTTAAAACTGTTTTTCTTTAAGATGTTTCTATAAAACTCGGCTCTCCCAAAACCTTCCCCAAAAAACTGGAACCCTAAAAAGAATTCTTCCAAATGCTCTCCGGCATTTGTGAAAATGAAAGAGAAATTCTTCAATCAATGCGGTATTCTACTTGTCTGTTTCATGGATTCTTATCTCTTAGTCTGGTTTACGAAAGGACAGAATTCCGTGAATAAGACTTAGTGCCAGTATTTTATATATACTTATAGGCAAGGGGCGATAACTAAGTATGCCTGAGTTAACTAAGTATGACTGAGTTATTTGCCCTTCTCGTCTGCTCAGACAGTTTCTTCCATTATGATATTGTTTACGTTTGGTTGTGTTTGTTAGCTCGGGAATAAAGTCTCTTCGTACCTTCAAATGGTTTCGTGTGGTACTTTTCTTATTTATTGGCGTAGAGTTACCGTGTCTTGTCGTCGTAATATTTCAATTCTTTTTTGCGGCGTTTTGTTTACGGGGAGATAAATCTTGTTAAGAATGTTTTCTTTATTACCTCCCTTGCGTATTCGGCTCTACTCTGACTTTTTATCTTATAAATTAGTGAACGGTTCAGCGAAAATTGTTTTTCAATTCGGCAGAGATCAGTTTATTTGCTTTTATCAATTGTTGCATCGTATTTGTTCACGAAAAAAAGCTTGAAAATAGCACGATTATACAATAATTACAACAACAAAATTTTAAAAAATTACAATTTATTTTATTAATGCAATCTAAGTAAATCTGAGTTTTTTTTAATTTTCTTTTTGTTTTCCATTTCCTGAACCCGGGTTCAATTTTGTGGGGTCGCATTTATATAAACACATGCTAGATATAATTTACCAAATGACGTGGTGATCAGAGCTACTGACTATCGACTAGATGGTTGTTGGTTCGATCCCTGGCTTTGGATGTGTGCTGATCGAGCCACACTGAATAGCTGTTATACAGCGAAGCAGTCTGTGGATGACTACATAATCCCCCATTCTCGGGTGGAGTACTATCGTAAATGATATTGTCTGTTACTAATTTAACGTAATGCAAAGCTCTTTCTAAATAAACAAATAGAGCACTGTAAAGTAACCGTCAATGTTTATATAAAAACATGATAGATATCATTTATTTGTATTCAAGTTCTTAATATATTAGTTATTCTTAATATAAGAGGTTAGTATTAGTTAAGGTTAGGGTTAGGGTTTTACAAAAAAACAGTTCGGTTTTTGTCCGGTTCAAAAGCTGTATCAGTACCTTCGGTTGTCTTCGGTACTATTTAGTGCGTTGAAAAGAATTTAAATTATAACGTCTTCAGTTTTTAAACATTTCCCTCCTTTTTTTACTAAAAACGTCAAATCAATCTTTTCTTTTAAATGATAAAAAAATTAAAGCGCAAGACAAGGTCATCGTCTTTTTTCCTTTAATGGGGAAAAAGACAGACAAAACTTTCTTGTGTATCAAAGAATCGAAAATTTATTAACAATGAAATGGAAAAAAACATCAAGATAAGAAAAAAAAGGTAGACATGCATATATGTTCATGTCATTCAAAAAATAAAATATTAACAGCAAAATGTACTCACAGTTCACAATTTACAATATCATTTTTTTTACAGAAGTGGAAATTCTCTTGTGAATTTAGTTCGCTCATCAATGGGCGATAAAATTTCTCTTGGAAAAAAAGTTCTTTCATTCTTCATGGAAAACCGCTTCAAGTAGACGACATTTTCATTGAACAAACCCAAAATTCTGGAAACCGGCTTTTTTCATCCTCTTGGGTTTTTTTTTAATTCAATTAATAATTTAACAAATATTACTCGTGTTTCTGAAAATCAAATAATTATTATTTTCTAACTTACTTAATTCTAATATTATTTTTTTAAATAATTGTACCTCCTTTTTTATATTTAAAATGCGAATTTCTGGACTACAGACTTCCATTCAAAACAAACCCTCGATGACTTTATCCGTTTACCTTTCTGATAAACGAATATTAAATTCAATAAATATTTTTAACTATTTTAGTTCTACTTACTAAATAATAAATATTATCGATCTTGTGTCGATATTTTTCAATCAACCCATAATTAGTCCTTTATTTAGACTAAAAGAACATCAACGATCCGTTTGTCGAGATATTCTCTATCAAATATCAAGCTAAACTGGCCTTCGTTTAACCGTTTTAAAATACTGACATATTGTCATAAATTACTTTTCAGAAACTTTTAAATAATAACTTATCGTCAAATCATAAGTTTGTATTTGAGATTTTCAAATACAATCTTTGCATAATTCTCTTCCTCGAATTGTGATTAACAGTCATCAAATTAAAATGTCTGAAGTCCAAATTAAATTCACATCGTAACTAAGAGATAAACATCTCAAATCTATTTTGTTACTTTTAAAGCTATCTTTAAATTATTATCAAAATTAATTTTCGACATAGTAGCGTCGATTTTACATGAAAACGAGTTATCAAATTCACGAGGGCACAATTTCCCTAAGGAATGAAAACTCTGTCTTTGGAGACAACATTCAAGATGTTAATCAGTCACCATCCAGAATCTATCTGAATATAATTTCTTCAAAATATTCCAGTGAGAAAATTACAGTCTGCTTTGTTTACGTTTGTAAATTAACACGTCACTCAAATTGACCAATCAGATGATGGCACTAAGTTAATCACTGAAATTCAATGAAAAATGTGTCGTCTGCCTACAACAATTTAGTCGTGGTTGAACCAAACTTGAATTCATTAAAAAACTAATTTTGCAAACAACTATTATCCCTGGGCATTTTCAATAAAAATGAAACATGCCCACTCTTTAAAAATATATTCTTAAACTTTTCCAAAAAACAAAGAAAAGTTCTCCTTAATCTATTTCATGAAAGATTAACATTCTATCTTTGATAGAAGAAGAAACAAAAGGAGACTATACCACTTTCCATAGAATTCTAACAGAATACACACAGAGAAAAGATCGAAACATCAATACCAAAGATAATCATCATTGTTTCACATGTTCTCAGAATTCTTCTGAGGTCTAGAATTAGCATCCGCATTGGAAGTACTTGCAACCTGTACCTTCTCTCTCATCTTTCGTGCTCAAGCATCCCATTCTCCTCTACTCCAATGTATTTATGAACAGCATCCTCTCCTAGGTCTTCAATAGAGCCAGTGTTGATATTAAGATGTTTCATCTTGGAAATTTGGTCCGTGGAGAAGGCATTGTTTTTGAAGAAATTGTACTTTTGACATGTGAGTTTTTCCTTAACAATGCCATTCTTGCTTGGGCAGTAGTGTCTTAAAATCTCTTGCCATTCTTGGCATCTTTCTGCCAGTTTTTGATGTTTTGTTTTGGCATACTCCATTGCCCATATCAGCGCCCATTTTTTCTCCCTGCTCCATAGGGTTTGGGCAAATTTAATAGTGTTGGTCTTGGTGAAGTCAATCATCGCTTCACCAACAGCTTCTGCTTCGATTGTATCTTTCACATCTTTTGGGAGATATTCATATATCTGTGATACAATCGAAAGCAGATGTTTGCTTGTAGTGTCTGATATTTTTCTCTTGGTAGGGCCGACGTCCTTATTTGAGCCTCGAATATAATATTTTTCTTTCTTCCACACTTCTCATACCTTGAATAAGCGAAGTTGTGAAAATAATTTTCTTCTCCTCAATTGACCACTTGATTATAGTTTCTTTTTCTGGTGGTCATTGTTTGGTTTTGCCAGATTCCAGGACCAGAATTTGGCTGGTCTGGTGGAGTGTCCAGTTTAGTGTTGTTGTTTATGGTAACATCATTAGAAGAAGGTGCACCGTTATTTTTCTTCATATGACCCAGTGCGTAGCCATTCTGAGGGTATCTTTTTATTCTGGACAACATCCTGTCAGTTTGTAGACCTTGGATTTCTTTTCATTTTCATTTGAATATATGGTCAGTGTTTACTTCAAATGGAAAGTATCCTATTGTCAGGATTTCTGACAAACCCCTGCACAGAGAGATCTTAGACACTCGAGGACAGTGTCTAGTAGATATTCAAGTTCTCTCCTGTGTGAGTTTGCGTGTGAGGTTTTAGATTGCATTTTTCTTTAAATGCAGACCCACAAATTTGAAAAAATATAGATCTCGCTTTTTTTCTTTTTCTTTTCATTATCTTTCATTTGCTGGGGACGGGCATTCTTCCAAATGCCATACAATCACCCGCTATGTACAGACTCCAACCGAGAGCTCTTTTCAGTATTCTGGCCTTTCTCTTGAGTGCAGTTGGTTGGATTTCGCTTGCACTTAGTTCACCAGGTATACTTGCTAAATACTTTTTCAAGTTCTTCTTCATGAGTCCAGTGGCTCCTATGATAACTGGAATGATGGCGATCTCTTTGAGGTTCCAGTTTCTTTTCATATTATACATTAGACATTGATATTTGTTATCTTCTCCCTTTCAGCTCTGTTTACCATTCCATCATTAGGAACACTGACCTCAACCAAAGTTGCCACTCTCTCTCCTACTCTCTCTCTCTCTCTCTCTCTCTTGTTCCGTATGACAATGTCAGGTTTGACAGCTACGTTTTCCAGATAGGTAGCTGTGAGGATTTCATGGTCATAATGGATGGTGTATGTCTCATTCCCCACAGTTCTCTCAGGTAGATGTTCTCAGGGCCTGCTGCTACACCTGATATTCATTTTTGTACAGATGGTCCAGTGGAGGTACCTACACACTCCATTATGTCGTGCTGTACAGGAGCCATCTGCCAACATGATTTTGCAACTCGATATCAGGTGGCTCACACTCTCTCCTGTGTGTATCTGCATGTGCTTTTTTAGAGAAGAATTATATGATAATTCAGACCGACAAACTTGATACGAATAGGGTTTCTCTCCGCTGTGTGTTCGCATGTGAACTGTTAGAGAATAATTCTCTGAAAATGCAGACCCACAAACGTGACAAGTATATGGGTTTTCTCCCGTATGCTCGCATGTGTATTTTTAAAGAAGTATTCCGTGAAAATGCAGACATCACAGGATTATGGTTTCTCTCCTTTGTGGGTTTGCAAGTGCTTTTTTAGAGATGAATTCTGTTAAAATGCAGACACACAACAGTAAAAAGAATATGCTTTCTCTCTATTTTTTATTTTTCTTATCTTTCTGTTTTTGCTGGAGATGGGCACCTTATCGGATGCCAGACATTCATCGGCTATTTCATACACTCCAGCGTATAGTTTTTTTGAAGATTCTAACCGTTGCTTTAAGTGCAATTGTTTGTATTTCTCTTTCACTCGGTTCACCGGGTATACTCGCCAGATAGCTTTTGAAATTCTTTTTCATTAGTCCTGTTGCTCCTATAATTACTGGTATGATGGTGATTTTCCTAAGATTCTAGTTTCTTTTTATGTCGTACATAAGACCTTGGTATTTCGTAATCTTTTCCCTTTCTGCTCTGTTCAATCCTGCATCATTATGGACACTGACTTCAACTAGGGTTGCTACTTTCTCCCTTGTGTCCCATATTACGATGTCAGGTTTAACAAATACGTTTTCTAGATATGTAGCTGAAGGGATTGCATATTCATAGTGGATGGTGTATAACTTATTTTCAACTGTTCTTTCTTGTATATGCTCCCATGACTTGTTGCTACACTGGATATTCAACTTTTTACAAATAGTCCAGTGAACATATTTACCCTCTCTGTTGTGTCGCATTGTATAATAGTCATCCCCCAGGAGAACCTTACAACTTGCTGTCAGGTGGCTCACACTCTCTACTTCTGTGTGGCAGAACCTGCACTTGCTATTGTTGCTGAGACCGCTCATCTTTTTAAAGGCATTGGTCATTAAGCCTTGATCTTGAGCAGCCATTATCATTCTCTCCTGATCATAATGGAGAGATGCTCTTTTCAGCCAGTCTACAGAGCCTTCCTTATCAATATATTCCTGGAATAATTCACCTAGGAAATACTTAGCAGGTTGTTGGTTACCCCATACTTCCAGTTTTCTGAAAAGGAAGGTTTGGGTGTATTTCTGACGGCTTTTGCGAGCTATTTCTGTGACAGGATTGTTGTCTGTTTCTGCATCATTTGTAAGACAGTCCTGTCCAAAATGTTTGACCAGTTTTGGGATAGAGGTTGTTCTGCTTGCTCTAATTTCTTGATGTTGGCATACCATCATAAGGTTTGCGTTCTGGGAGCTCATCAGATATTGGTCGGTTCTCACAATAGTGGCTCGATGTTGATGGTCAATTTCTGAGAGACCCATACCCCATGTTCCTCTTGGCAGATACAGCTTGTGTGAGTTCGCATGTGAACTTATAGATTGCCATTTTTTGAAACTGCAGATCTACAAATTTGACAATAATATATCTTCTCTCTTTTTAAAAAAATTTCTTATCTTTTCGTTTTTGCTGGAGATAGGGCATCCTACCTGATGTTAGACATTCACTGACTATTTCAGACACTCCAACGTAGAGATCTTTTTAAGATTCAAACCGTTCCTTTAAGTGCAATTGTTTGTATTTCTGTTGCACTCAGTTCACCGGATATACTCGCCAGATAGCTTTTGAAATTCTTCTTCATTAGTCCTGTTGCTCTTATAATTAATGGTATGATGGAGATTTTCTTAAGATTCCAGTTTCTTTTTATGTCGTACATAAGGCCTTGGTATTTCGTAATCTTTTCCCTTTCTGCTCTGTTTAATCCTGCATCATTAGGGGCACTAACTTCAACTAGGGTTGCTACTTTCTCCCTTTTGTCCCATATTACGATGTCAAGTTTAACAGCCGTTTTTTCTAGATACGTAGTTGTAGGGATTACATCTCTCCTGTGAGTTTTCGCATGTGATTTTTTAGATGAGTAAGCTGCGAAAATGCAGATCCACACATTTTACAAGAATATGGCTTCTCTCTTAATATTTAATTTTACTTCAGTCGAAGTTCTCAGAAATCAAGAGGCCCCTTCTTCAGGCTAACACATGATCTCTATATGAGATACATAGATACCCGAGTATTCTATTAAAATACTCTTTTATTTCTCAAGCATTGAGTTAGTAAAAAAGTTAAGAATAATTTCTTCTCTCCCCAACTGACCAGTCAATATGTCATAGTATATCTTTCTTGTGGTCTGTTGGTCTTACCGGATTCCAGGACAAGAATTCATCTAGTCTGGTGGAGTATCCAGCACGTGGTGTTACTTGAGGTAACATCACAAGGAGAAGATGCACTATTCCTCGTACGAGGGGATTTTGTTTGTACTGCAGGTACTATGTAATTTGAATATTTGGTCAGGGTTTACTTGTAGGGTTAAGTATCCTCACGTCAATTTGTCCTGACAAACCCTTGTACAGAGAGACCGAAGACACTCGAGGATAGTGTCTAGTAGGTAATTCAAACACTCCAGTAGGTAATTCAAACTCTCCAGTGTGTATTCGCATGTGGATTTTTAAAATACAATTCTGTGAAAATGCAGACTCACAAACTTGTTTTGAACTCAAAATATTTCTCAGGGTGGAGCAAAATGAAAAATTAGTTGGGATGGGGGCTGGAGAGATTGAGGGGTCTGAGAAAATTTTAGGGGTCATGCCGAAATTTTAGGGGTCAGACCAAATATTTCCTTTTTTTGTTTTGAACTCAAAATATTTCTCAAGGTTGAGGGAGAGTGAAAAATTTGTTGGGATGGGGTACTGGAGAGATTGAGAATCGGGAAATATTTTAGGGGTCAGGCGGTACTTTTATGGGGTCAGGCCAAATTTTTTTTTTTTTTTTTTTGAACTCAAAATATTTCTCAGGCTTGTGAAAAGGTGTAAAAATTAGTTGGGATGGTGCCTGGAGAGATTGAGGGGTCGCGGAAAATTTTAGGGGTCAGGCCGAACAGTTAAGAGGGTCAGGCCAAATTTTTTTGTTTTTTTTGTTTTAACTCAAAATATTTCTCAGGGTTGGGGGAGAGTGCAAAATCAGTTGGGAGGGGGGGGCTAGAGAAATTGAGGGGTCGGGGAAAATTTTAGGGGTCATGCCGAACTTTTTAGGGGTCGGGCCAAATTTTTTTTTTTTTTTTTGTTTTGAACTCAAAATATTTCTCAGGGTTAGGAGTAGAGTGAAAAATTAGTTGGGAGGGGGCTGGAGTGATTGAGAGGTCGGGGAAAATTTTAGGGGTCAGGCCGAACTTTTTAGGGGTCAGACCAAATATTTCCTTTTTTTGTTTTGAACTCAAAATATTTCTCAGGGTGGGGTAGAGTGAAAAATTAGTTGGGATGGGGGCTGGAGAGATTGAAGGGTCGGCGAAAATTTTAGGGGTGATGCCGAAATTTTACGAGTCAGATCAAATATTTCCTTTTTTTGTTTGGAACTCAAAATATTTCTATAGGTTGAGGGAGAGTGAAAAATTTGTTGGGATGGGGTACTGGAGAGATTGAGAATCGGGAAATATTTTAGGGGTCAGGCGGAACTTTTATGGGGTCAGGCCAAATTTTTTCTCTTTTTTTTGTTTTGAACTCAAAATATTTCTCAGGCTTGAGAAAAGGAGAAAAATTAGTTGGAGAGATTGAGGGGTCGCGGAAAATTTTAGGGCTCAGGGCGAATTGTAAACGGGTCAGGCCAAATTTTTTTGTTTTTTTTGTTTTAACTCAAAATATTTCTCAGGGTGGGGGGAGAGTGAAAAATCAGTTGGAAGGGGGGAGGGCTAGAGAAATTGAGGGGTCGGTGAAAGTTTTAGGGGTCAGGCCGAACTTTTAAGGGGTCAGGCCAAGTTCTTTTGTTTTGAACTTAAAATATTTCTCAGGGTTGGGGCAGAGTTAAAAATTAGTTAGGATGGGGGGCTTGAGAGGTTGAAGGGTCGGGAAAAATTTTAGGGGTCAGGCCGAACGTTTTAGGGGTCAGGCCAAATTTTTATTTTTTTTTTTAACTCAAAATATTTCTCAGGGTTGACCCCTAAAAAGGGGTCAGGCCGAATTATTATTATTTTTTTTGTTTTGAACTCAAAATATTTCTCAGGGTTAGGGGTAGAGTATTAGTTGGGAGAGGGGGCTGGAGTGATTGAGAGGTCGGGGAAAATTTTAGGGGTCAGGCCGAACTTTTTAGGGGTCAGACAAAATATTTTCTTTTTTTTGTTTTGAACTCAAAATATTTCTCAGGGTTGAGGGAGAGTGAAAAATTTGTTGGGATTGGGTGCTGGAGAGATTGAGGGGTCGCGGAAAATTTTAGGGGTCAGGCCGAACTTTTAAGGTGTAAGGCCAAATTGTTTCTTTTTTTTTTGTTTTGAACTCAAAATATTTCTCAGGGTTGGGGAGAGTGAAAAAATTAAGTTGGGTGGGGGGTTGGAGAGAAAGAGGGGTCGGCGAAAATTTATGGGGTTAGCCCGAACTTTTTAGGGGTCAGGCCGAATTTTTTTCCTTTCTTTGTTTTGAACTCAAAATATTTGTCAGGGTTGGGGAAGAGTTTAAAATCAGTTGGGAGGTTGGACTGGAGAGATTAAGGGGTCGGGGAAAATTTTAGGGGTCCGGCCGCACTTTTGAGGGGTCAGGCTAATTTTTTTTGTTTTAGAACTGAAAATATTTCTCAGGGTTGGGGGCACAGTGAAAAATTAGTTGGGAGGGGGGCTGGAGTGATTGAGAGGTCGGGGAAAATTTTAGGGGTCAGGCCGCACTTTTTAGGGGTCAGACAAAATTTTTTTTTTTTTGTTTTGAACTCAAAATATTTCTTAGGGTTGAGGGAGAGTTAAAAATTAGTTGTGATTGGGTGCTGGAGAGATTGAGAATCGGGAATATTTTAGAGGTCAGGCCGAACATTTAAGGGGTCAAGCCAACTTTTTATTTTGTTTGTTTGTTTAGAACTTAAAATATTTCTCAGGGTTGGGGCAGAGTTACAAATTAGTTGGTATGGCGGGCTGGAGAGATTGAGGGGTCGGGAAAAAAGTTAGGGTTCATGCCGAACTTTTTAGGGGTCACGCCGAATTTTTTTCTTTGTGTTTGTTTTGAACTCAAAATATTTCTCAGGCTTTGAAGAAGGAGAAAAATTAGTTGGGATATGGGCTGGAGAGATTGAGGGGTCGCGGAAAATTTTAGGGGTCAAGCCGAACTTTTAAGGTGTAAGGCCAAATTGTTTCTTTTTTTTTTGTTTTGAACTCAAAATATTTCTCAGGGTATGGGAGAGTGAAAAAATTAAGTTGGGTGGGGGGTTGGAGAGAAAGAGGGGTCGGCGAAACTTTAAGGGGTCAGCCCGAACTTTTTAGGGGTCAGGCCGAATTTTTTTCCTTTCTTTGTTTTGAACTCAAAATATTTGTCAGGGTTGGGGAAGAGTTTAAAATCAGTTGGGAGGTTGGACTGGAGAGATTAAGGGGTCGGAGAAAATTTTAGAGTTCATGCCGAACTTTTTAGTGGTCAGGCCAAGATTTTTTCTTTTTTTAGAACTCAATATATTTCTCAGGGTAAGGGGCGAGTGAAAAATTAGTTGGGATGGGGGGCTGGAGAGATTGAGGGGTCGGGGAATATTTTAGTGGTCAGGCCGAACTTTTAGGGGTCAGACAAAATATTTTCTTTTTTTTGTTTTGAACTAAAAATATTTCTCAGGGTTGAGGGATAGTAAAAAATAAGTTGGGATTGGGTGCTGGAGAGATTGAGAATCGGGAAAAATTTTAGGGGTCAGGCCGAACTTTTTATGGGTCAAGAAAAAATGTTTTGGTTTTTTTTTTGGTTTTGAACTAAAAATGTTTCTCATGCTTGGGGGAAAGTGAAAAATTAGTTGGGATTAGGGGCTGGAGAGATTGAGCGGTCGCGGAAAATTTTAAGGGTCAGGCCGAACTTTTAAGGGGTAAGGCCAATTTTTTTTCTTTTTGTTTGTTTTGAACTACAAAATATTTCTCAGGTTTGGGGCAGAGTGAAAAATTAGTTGGGATTGGGTGTTGGAGAGATTGAGAATCGGGAAAAATTTTAGGCGTCAGGCCGAAATTTTTAGGGGTCAGACAAAATATTTTCTTTTTTTTGTTTATAACTCAAAATATTTCTCAGGGTTGGGGGAGAGTGAAAAATAAGTTGGGGTGGTAGGTTGGAGAGTTTGAGGGGTCGGGAAAAAATTTTAGGGGTCATGCCGAACTTGTTAGGGGTCAGGCCGAATTTTTTTCTGCTTTTTTTTTTAACTCAAAATATTTTTCAGGGTTGGGGGAGAGTGAAAAATTAGTTGGGATGTGGGCTGGGGAGATTGAGGGGTCGGGGAAAATTTTAGGGGTCAGCCCGAACTTTTTAGGGGTCAGGCCGAATTTTTTTCTTTTCTTGTTTTGAACTCAAAATATTTGTCAGGGTTGGGGAAGAGTTTAAAATCAGTTGGGAGGTTGGACTGGAGAGATTAAGGGGTCGGGGAAAATTTTAGGGGTCCGGCCGAACTTTTAAGGGGTCAGGTCAATTTTTTTTGTTTTAGAACTGAAAATATTTCTCAGGGTTGAGGGAGAGTGAAAAAATTTGTTCAGATTGGGGCTGGAGAGATTAAGGTGTCGGGGAAAATTTTAGAGTTCATGCCGAACTTTTTAGTGGTCAGGCCAAGATTTTTTTTTTTTTAGAACTCAAAATATTTCTCAGGGTAAGGGGCGAGTGAAAAATTAGTTATGATGGGGGGCTGGATAGATTGAGGGGTCGGGGAATATTTTAGTGGTCAGGCCGAACTTTTAGGGGTCAGACAAAATATTTTCTTTTTTTTGTTTTTAACTAAAAATATTTCTCAGGGTTGAGGGATAGTAAAAAATAAGTTGGGATTGGGTGCTGTAGAGATTGAGAATCGGGATTGAACTGAAAATGTTTCTCATGCTTGGGGGAAAGTGAAAAATTAGTTGGGATTAGGGGCTGGAGAGATTGAGCGGTCGCGGAAAATTTTAAGGGTCAGGCCGAACTTTTAAGGGGTAAGGCCAATTTTTTTCTTTTTGTTTGTTTTGAACTACAAAATATTTCTCAGGTTTGGGGCAGAGTGAAAAATTAGTTGGGATTGGGTGTTGGAGAGATTGAGAATCGGGAAAAATTTTAGGCGTCTGGCCGAACTTTTTAGGGGTCAGACAAAATATTTTCTTTTTTTTGTTTTGAACTCAAAATATTTCTCAGGGTTTGGGGAGAGTGAAAAATTAGTTGGGGTGGTAGGTTGGAGAGTTTGAGGGGCGGGAAAAATTTTAGGGGTCATGCCGAACTTGTTAGGGGTCAAGCCAACTTTTTATTTTGTTTGTTTGTTTAGAACTTAAAATATTTCTCAGGGTTGGGGCAGAGTTACAAATTAGTTGGTATGGCGGGCTGAAGAGATTGAGGGGTCGGGAAAAAAGTTAGGGTTCATACCGAACTTTTTAGGGGTCAGGTCGAATTTTTTTCTTTTTGTTTGTTTTGAACTCAAAATATTTCTCAGGCTTGGAAGAAGGTGAAAAATTAGTTGGGATATGGGCTGGAGAGATTGAGGGGTCGCGGAAAATTTTAGGGGTCAGGCCGAACTTTTAAGGTGTAAGGCCAAATTTTTTCTTTTTTTTTGTTTTGAACTCAAAATATTTCTCAGGGTTGGGGGAGAGTGAAAAATAAGTTGGGGTGGTAGGTTGGAGAGTTTGAGGGGTCGGGAAAAAATTTTAGGGGTCATGCCGAACTTGTTAGGGGTCAGGCCGAATTTTTTTCTGCTTTTTTTTTAACTCAAAATATTTTTCAGGGTTGGGGGAGAGTGAAAAATTAGTTGGGATGTGGGCTGGGGAGATTGAGGGGTCGGGGAAAATTTTAGGGGTCAGCCCGAACTTTTTAGGGGTCAGGCCGAATTTTTTTCTTTTCTTGTTTTGAACTCAAAATATTTGTCAGGGTTGGGGAAGAGTTTAAAATCAGTTGGGAGGTTGGACTGGAGAGATTAAGGGGTCGGGGAAAATTTTAGGGGTCCGGCCGAACTTTTAAGGGGTCAGGTCAATTTTTTTTGTTTTAGAACTGAAAATATTTCTCAGTGTTGAGGGAGAGTGAAAAAATTTGTTCAGATTGGGGCTGGAGAGATTAAGGTGTCGGGGAAAATTTTAGAGTTCATGCCGAACTTTTTAGTGGTCAGGCCAAGATTTTTTTTTTTTTAGAACTCAAAATATTTCTCAGGGTAAGGGGCGAGTGAAAAATTAGTTATGATGGGGGGCTGGATAGATTGAGGGGTCGGGGAATATTTTAGTGGTCAGGCCGAACTTTTAGGGGTCAGACAAAATATTTTCTTTTTTTTGTTTTTAACTAAAAATATTTCTCAGGGTTGAGGGATAGTAAAAAATAAGTTGGGATTGGGTGCTGTCGAGATTGAGAATCGGGATTGAACTGAAAATGTTTCTCATGCTTGGGGGAAAGTGAAAAATTAGTTGGGATTAGGGGCTGGAGAGATTGAGCGGTCGCGGAAAATTTTAAGGGTCAGGCCGAACTTTTAAGGGGTAAGGCCAATTTTTTTCTTTTTGTTTGTTTTGAACTACAAAATATTTCTCAGGTTTGGTGCAGAGTGAAAAATTAGTTGGGATTGGGTGTGGAAGAGATTGAGAATCGGGAAAAATTTTAGGCGTCTGGCCGAACTTTTTAGGGGTCAGACAAAATATTTTCTTTTTTTTGTTTTGAACTCAAAATATTTCTCAGGGTTTGGGGAGAGTGAAAAATTAGTTGGGGTGGTAGGTTGGAGAGTTTGAGGGGTCGGGAAAAATTTTAGGGGTCATGCCGAACTTGTTAGGGGTCAAGCCGACTTTTTATTTTGTTTGTTTGTTTAGAACTTAAAATATTTCTCAGGGTTGGGGCAGAGTTACAAATTAGTTGGTATGGCGGGCTGGAGAGATTGAGGGGTCGGGAAAAAATTTAGGGTTCATACCGAACCTTTTAAGGGTCAGGTCGAATTTTTTTCTTTTTGTTTGTTTTGAACTCAAAATATTTCTCAGGCTTGGAAGAAGGTGAAAAATTAGTTGGGATATGGGCTGGAGAGATTGAGGGGTCGCGGAAAATTTTAGGGGTCAGGCCGAACTTTTAAGGTGTAAGGCCAAATTTTTTCTTTTTTTTTTGTTTTGAACTCAAAATATTTCTCAGGGTTGGGGAGAGTGAAAAAATTAAGTTGGGTGGGGGGTTGGAGAGAAAGAGGGGTCGGCGAAAATTTAAGGGGTCAGCCCGAACTTTTTAGGGGTCAGGCCGAATTTTTTTCCTTTCTTTGTTTTGAACTCAAAATATTTGTCAGGGTTGGGGAAGAGTTTAAAATCAGTTGGGAGGTTGGACTGGAGAGATTAAGGGGTCGGGGAAAATTTTAGGGGTCCGGCCGCACTTTTAAGGGGTCAGGCTAATTTTTTTTGTTTTAGAACTGAAAATATTTCTCAGGGTTGGGGGAGAGTGAAAAATTTGTTCAGATTGGGGCTGGAGAGATTGAGGGGTCGGGGAAAATTTTAGAGTTAATGCCGAACTTTTTAGGGGTCAGGCCAAGATTTTTTTTTTTTTAGAACTCAAAATATTTCTATGGGTAAGGGGCGAGTGAAAAATTAGTTGGGATGGGGGGCTGGAGAGATTGAGGGGTCGGGGAATATTTTAGTAGTCAGGCCGAACTTTTAGGGGTCAGACAAAATATTTTCTTTTTTTTGTTTTGAACTAAAAATATTTCTCAGGGTTGAGGGATAGTAAAAAATAAGTTGGGATTGGGTGCTGGAGAGATTGAGAATCGGTAAAAATTTTAGGGGTCAGGCCGAACTTTTTATGGGTCAAGAAAAAATGTTTTGGTTTTTTTTTGGTTTTGAACTCAAAATGTTTCTCATGCTGGGGGAAAGTGAAAAATTAGTTGGGATTAGGGGCTGGAGAGATTGAGGGTTCGGGGAAAATTTTAGGGGTCAGACCGAACTTTTTAGGGGTCAGGCTAAATATTTCCTCTGTTTGTTTTGAACTCAAAATATTTCTCAGGGTTGAGGGATAGTGAAAAATTAGTTGGGATTGGGTGTTGGAGAGATTGAGAATCGGGAAAAATTTTAGGCGTCAGGTCGAACTGTTAAGGGGTCAAGCCAAATGTTTTTGTTTTGAATTGAAAATATTTCTCTAGGTGTGGGCAGAGTTAAAAATTAGTTGGGATGGAAGATGGAGAGATTGACGGGTCGAGGAAAATTTTAGGGGTCAGGCCGAACTTTTTAGGGGTCAGGCAAAATGTTTTTTTTTTCTTTGTTTTGAACTCAAAATAGTTCTCATGGTTGGGGGAGAGTGAAAAATTAGTTGGGATGAGGGGCTGGAGAGTTTGAGGCGTCGGGGAAAATTTTAGGGGTCAGGCCGAACTTTTTAGGGGTCAGACCAAACATTTCCTTTTTTTGTTTTAACTCAAAATATTTCTCAGGGCTGAGGGAGAGTGAAAAATTTGTTGGGATGGGGTGCTGGAGAGCTTTAGAATATGGAAAAATTTTAGGGATTAGGCCAAACGTTTTAGGGGTCAGGCCTAATTTATTTTGTTTTGTTAGTTTTGAAAAATATTTCTCAGGCTTGGGGGAAGGTGAAAAATAAGTTGGGATATGGGCTGGAGAGATTAACGGGTCGCGGAAAATTTTAGTGGTCAGGCCGAACTTTTTATGGGTCAGGCCAAATTTTTTTTATTTGTTTGTTTTAACTCAAAATATTTCTCCGAGTGTGAGGAGATTGAAAAATACGTTGGGAAATGGGTCTGGAGAGATTGAGGGGTCGGGGAAAATGTTAGGAGTCAGGCAGAACTTTAAAGGAGTCAGGCCGATTTTTTTTGTTTTTTTTGTTTGGAACTCAAAATATTTCTCAGGGTTGGGGGAGAGTGAAAATTAGTTGGGATTGGGACTGGAGAGATTGAGGGGTCGAGGAAAATTTAAGGGCTAGGCCGAACTTTTAAGGGGTCAGGCCACATTTTTTTCTTTTTATTGTTCTAACTTAAAATATTTCTCAGGGTTGGGGGAGAGTGAAACATTTGTTAGGATAGGGGCTGGGGAGATTGAGGGGTCGGGGAAAATTTTAGGGGTCAAGCCGAACGTTTTAGGGGTCAAGCCAAATTTTTTTTTTTTTTAGAACTCAAAATATTTCTCAGGGTTAGCGGCGAGTGAAAAATTTGTTGGGATGGGGGGCTGGAGAGATTGAGGGTCGGAGAATATTTTTGTGGTCAGGCCGAACCATTTTAGGGGTCAGACAAAATATTTTCTTTTGTTTTTTTTGAACTCAAAATATTTCGCAGGGTTGAGGGACAGTGAAAAATTTGTTTGGATTGCGTGCTGGAGAGATTAAGAATCGGGAAAATTTTTAGAGATCAGGCCGAACTTTAAGGATTCAGGCCAAATTTGTTTTGTGTTTGAACATAAAATATTTCTCAGGGTTAGGAGGCGAGTGAAAAATTAGTTGGGGTGGGGGACTGGAGAGATTGAGTGGTCTGAGAAAATCTTAGGGGTCAGGCCGAACTTTTGAGGTGTCAGCCTAACTTTTTCGTTTTTTTTTGTTTTAGACTCAAAATATTTCTCAGGGTTGGGGGAGAGTGAAAAATTTGTTCAGATTGGGGCTGGAGAGATTGAGGGGTCGGGGAAAATTTTAGAGTTCATGCCGAACTTTTTAGGGGTCAGGCTAAGATTTTTTTTTTTTTTAGAACTCAAAATATTTCTATGGGTAAGGGGCGAGTGAAAAATTAGTTGGGATGGGGGGCTGGAGAGATTGAGGGGTCGGGGAATATTTTAGTAGTCAGGCCGAACTTTTAGGGGTTAGACAAAATATTTTCTTTTTTTTGTTTTGAACTAAAAATATTTCTCAGGGTTGAGGGATAGTAAAAAATAAGTTGGGATTGGGTGCTGGAGAGATTGAGAATCGGGAAAAATTTTAGGGGTCAGGCCGAACTTTTTATGGGTCAAGAAAAAATGTTTTGGTTTTTTTTTGGTTTTGAACTCAAAATGTTTCTCATGCTTGGGGGAAAGTGAAAAATTAGTTGGGATTAGGGGCTGGAGAGATTGAGGGTTCGGGGGAAATTTTAGGGGTCAGGCCGAACTTTTTAGGGGTCAGGCCAAATATTTCCTCTGTTTGTTTTGAACTCAAAATATTTCTCAGGGTTGAGGGATAGTGAAAAATTAGTTGGGATTGGGTATTGGAGAGATTGAGAATCGGAAAAAATTTTAGGCGTCAGGTCGAACTGTTAAGGGGTCAGGCCAAATGTTTTTGTTTTGAATTGAAAATATTTCTCTAGGTGTGGGCAGAGTTAAAAATTAGTTGGGATGGAAGATGAAGAGATTGACGGGTCGAGGAAAATTTTAGGGGTCAGGCCGAACTTTTTAGGGGTCAGGCAAAATGTTTTTTTTTTCTTTGTTTTGAACTCAAAATAGTTCTCATGGTTGGGGGAGAGTGAAAAATTAGTTGGGATGAGGGGCTGGAGAGTTTGAGGCGTCGGGGAATATTTTAAGGTCAGGCCGAACTTTTTAGGGGTCAGACCAAACATTTCCTTTTTTTGTTTTAACTCAAAATATTTCTCAGGGCTGAGGGAGAGTGAAAAATTTGTTGGGATGGGGTGCTGGAAGGCTTGAGAATATGGAAAAATTTTAGGGATTAGGCCAAACGTTTTAGGGGTCAGGCCTAATTTATTTTGTTTTGTTAGTTTTGAAAAATATTTCTCAGGCTTGGGGGAAGGTGAAAAATAAGTTGGGATATGGGCTGGAGAGATTAACGGGTCGCGGAAAATTTTAGCGGTCAGGCCGAACTTTTTATGGGTCAGGCCAAATTTTTTTTATTTGTTTGTTTTAACTCAAAATATTTCTCCGAGTGTGAGGAGAGTTAAAAATACGTTGGGAAATGGGGCTGGAGAGATTGAGGAGTCGGGGAAAATGTTAGGAGTCAAGCAGAACTTTAAAGGAGTCAGGCCGAATTTTTTTCTTTTTTGTGTTTGGAACTCAAAATATTTCTCAGGGTTAGGGGGAGAGTGAAAATTAGTTGGGATGGGGGCTGAAGAGATTGAGGGGTCGAGGAAAATTTTAGGGCTAGGCCGAACTTTTAACGGGTCAGGCCACATTTTTTTCTTTTTATTGTTCTAACTTAAAATATTTCTCAGGGTTAGGGGAGAGTGAAAAATTTGTTTGGATGGGGGCTGGGGAGATTGAGGGGTCGGGGAAAATTTTAGGGATCAAGCCGAACGTTTTAGGGGTCAAGCCAAATTTTTTTTTTTTTTAGAACTCAAAATATTTCTCAGGGTTAGCGGCGAGTGAAAAATTTGTTGGGATGGGGGGCTGGAGAGATTGAGGGTCGGAGAATATTTTTGTGGTCAGGCCGAACCTTTTAGGGGTCAGACAAAATATTTTCTTTTGTTTGTTTTGAACTCAAAATATTTCGCAGGGTTGAGGGACAGTGAAAAATTTGTTTGGATTGCATGCTGGAGAGATTAAGAATCGGGAAAATTTTTAGAGATCAGGCCGAACTTTTAAAGATTCAGGCCAAATTTGTTTTGTGTTTGAACATAAAATATTTCTCAGGGTTGAGGGCGAGTGAAAAATTTGTTGGGGTGGGGGACTGGAGAGATTGAGTGGTCTGAGAAAATCTTAGGGGTCAGGCCGAACTTTTGAGGTGTCAGCCTAACTTTTTTGTTTTTTTTGTTTTGAACTCAAAATATTTCTCAGGGTTGGGGGAGAGTGAAAAATTAGTTGGGATGGGGGCTGAAGAGATTGAGGGGTCGGGGAAAATTTTAGGGGTAAGGCCGAATTTTTGAGGGGGTCGCTCGAAATTTTTTGTTTGTTCGGTTTGAACTGAAAATATTTCTCAGGGTTGGGGGAGAGTGAAAAATTAGTTGGGATGCGGGCTGAAGAGATTGAGGGGTCGGGGAAAATTTTAGGGGTCAGGCCGAATTTTTGAATGGGTCGCTCAAATTTTTTTTTTGTTTGGTTTGAACTGAAAATATTTCTCAAGGTTGGGAGAGAGTAAAAAATTAGTTGGGAGGGGGGACTGGAGAGATTGAGGGGTCGGGGAAAATTTTAGGAGTCAGTCCGACCTTTTAAGGGGTCAGGCTAAAGTACTTTGTTTTGAACTTAAAATATTTCTCAGGGTTGGGGCAGAGTTACAAATTAGTTGGGATTGGGTCCTGGAGAGATTGAGAATCGGGAAAATTTTAGGGGTCAGGCATAACTTTCTAGGGGTCAGGCAAACTTTTTATTTTGTTTGTTTGTTTTGAACTCAAAATATTTCTCCGGCTTAGGGGAAGGTGAAAAATTAGTTGGGATAGGGGCTGGAGAGATTGAGGAGTCGCGGAAAATTATAGTGGTCAGGCAGAACTTTTAAGGGGGCAGGCCAAATTTTTTTGTTTTTTATGTTTTGAACTCAAAATATTTCTCAGGGTTGAGGGAGAGTGAAAAATCAGTTGGGATAGGGGCTGGAGAGATTGAGGGGTCATGGAAAATTTTAGGGGTCAGGCCGAACTTTTAAGGTGTCAGGCCAAATTTTTTTGTTTTGGACTTAAAATATTTCTCAGGGTTGGGGCAGAGTTACAAATTAGTTGGGATGGGGGGCTGGAGAGATTGAGGGGTCGGGAAAAATTTTAGGGTTCATGCCGAACTTTTTAGGGGTCAGGCCGAATTTTTTTTTTTTTTGTTTTGAACTCAAAATATTTCTTAGGGTAGGGTGAGAGTGAAAAATTAGTTGGAATGGGGGCTGGAGAGTTGAGGGGTCGGAGAAAATTTTAGGGGTAAGGCCGAATTGTTTAGGGGGTCGGACCAATTTTTTTTTTTTTTGTTTTGAAATGAAAATATTTTTCAGGGTTGGGGAGAGTTAAAAATCGGTTGGGATGGGGGCGTGAGAGATTGAGGGGTCGGGGAAACTTTTAGGGGTCAGGCCAAACTTTTTATGGGTCAGGCAAAATTTTTTTGTTTCGAACTGAAAATGTTTTACAGGGTTGGGGAAGAGTGAAAAATTAGTTGAGTTGAGGGCTGGAGAGATTGAGGGGTCGGGGAAAATTTTAGGGGTCAGTCCGAACTTTTAATGGGTCAGGTAAAATGTTTTGTTTTTTTTGGTCTTGAACTAAAAATATTTCTCAGGGTTGGGGCAGAGTTACAAATTAGTTGGAATAGGGGGCTGGAGACATTGAGGGGTCGGGAAAAATTTTAGGGTTCATGCCGAACTTTTTAGGGGGTCGGACCAAATTTTTTTTTTGTTTGTTTTGAAATGAAAATATTTTTCAGGGTTGGGGAGAGTGAACAATTAGTTGGGACGGGGCGTGAGAGATTGAGGGGTCGGGGAAACTTTGAGCGGTCAGGCCAGACTTTTTAGGGGTCAGGTTAAATTTTTTTGTTTTGAACTGAAAATGTTTTTCAGGGTTGTGGCAGAGTTAGGATGGGGCTGGAGAGATTGGGGGTTCGGGGAAAATTTTAGGGGTCAGGCCGAACTTTTTAGGGGTCAGGCCAAATATTTGCTTTTTTTATTTGGAACTCAAAATATTTCTCAGGGTTGAGGGATAGTTAAAAATTAGTTGGGATTGGGTGCTGGGAAAAATTTTAGGGGTCAGGCCGACCTTTCTAGGGGTCAGACAAACTTTTTATTTTGTTTGTTTGTTTTGAACTCAAAATATTTCTCCGGCTTAGGGGAATGGGAAAAGTTAGTTGGGATAGGGGCTGGAGAGATTGAGAGGTCGCGGAAAATTTTAGGGGTCAAGTTTAACTATTAAGGGGTCAGGCCAAATTTTTTTGTTTTTTTATGTTTTGAACTCAAAATATTTTTCAGGGTTGGGGGAGAGTGAAAAATCAGTTGGGATAGGGGCTGGAGAGATTGAGGGGTCGTGGAAAATTTTAGGAGTCAGGCCGAACTTTAAAGGGGTCTGGCCAATTTTTTTTGTTTTGAACTTATAATATTTCTCAGGGTTGGGGCAGAGTTACAAATTAGTTGGGATAGGGGGCTGGAGAGATTGAGGGGTCGGGAAAAATTTTAGGGTTCATGCCGAACTTTTTAGGGCTCAGGCCGAAATTTTTTCTTTTTTTTTGTTTTGAACTCAAAATATTTCTTAGGGTTGGGGGAGAGTGAAAAATTAGTTGGGATGGGGGCTTGAGAGTTGAGGGGTCGGGGAAAATTTAGGGGTCAGGCCGAATTTTTTAGGGGGTCGGACCAAAGTTTTTTTTTGTTTGTTTTAAACTCAAATTATTTCTCTGGGTTGAGGGAGAGTGAAAAATCAGTTGGGATGAGGGCGTGAGAGATTGAGGGGTCGGGGAAACTTTTAGGGGTCAGGCCAGATTTTTAGGCGTTAGGCAAATTTTTTTTGTTTTGAACTGAAAATGTTTTTCAGGGTTCGGGAAGAGTGAAAAATTAGTTTAGTTAGGGGCTTGAGAGATTGAGGGATCGGGGAAAATTTTAGGGGTCAGGCCGAACTTTTTATGGGTCAGGCAAAATGTTTTGTTTTTTTTGGTTTTGAACTCAAAATATTTCTCATGGTTGGGGGAAAGTGAAAAATTAGTTGGGATGAGGGGCTGGAGAGATTTATGGTTCGGGAAAAATTGTAGATGTCAGGCTGAACTTTTTAGGGGTCAGACCAACTATTTCCTCTTTTTGTTTTGAACTCAAAATACTTCTCAGGGTTGAGGGATATTGAAAAATTAGTTGGGATTGGGTGCTGGAGAGATTGAGAATCGGGAAAAATTTTAGGGGTCAGGTCGAACTTTTTAGGGGTTAGGCCAACTTTTTTGTTTCTTTGTTTGTTTTGAACTCAAAATATTTCTCCGGCTTGGGGGAAGGTGAAAAATTAGTTGGGATATGGGCTGGAGAGATTGAGGGGTCGCGGAAAATTTTAGGGGTCAGGCCGAACTTTTTATGGGTCAGGCCAAATTTTTTTTATTTGTTTGTTTTAACTCAAAATATTTCTCCGAGTGTGGGGAGAGTGAAAAATACGTTAGGAAATGGGGCTGGAGAGATTGAGGGGTCGGGTAAAATTTTTTTAGAGGTTAGGCCAATTTTTTTTTTTTTTTTTTTTTTGAACTAAAAATATTTCTAAGGGTTGAGGGACAGTGTAAAATTTGGTGTGATGGGGTGCTGGAGAAATTGAGAATCGGGAAAAGTTTCAGGGATCAGGCCGAACTTTTAAGGGGTCAGGTAAAAAAAAAATTATTTTTGAACTCAAAATATTTCTCAGGGTTGAGGGATATTGAAAAATTAGTTGGGATTAGGTGCTGGAGAGATTGAGAATCGGGAAAAATTTTAGTGGTCAGGCCGAACTTTCTAGGGGTTAGGCCAACTTTTTTTGTTTTTTTTGTTTTGAACTCAAAATATTTTTCAGAGTTGGGGGAGAGTGAAAAATCAGTTGGGAGGGGGGCTGAAGATATTGAGGGGTCGGGGAAATTTTTAGGGGTCAGGCCAAACTTTTAAGGGGTCAGGCCAAATTTTTTGTTTTGAACTAAAATATTTCTCAGGGTTGGGGCAGAGTTACAAATTAGTTGGGGTGGAGGGCTGGAGAGATTAAGGGGTCGGGAAAAATTTTAGGGGTCAGGCCGAACTTTTTAAGGTCAGACCAAATATTTCCTTTTTATGGTTTTGAACCTAAAATATTTCTCAGGGCTGAGGGAGAGTGAAAAATTTGTTGGGAAAAGTGCTGGAGAGATTGAGAATATGGAAAAACTTTAGGGATTAGGCCGAACTTTTTAGGGGTCAGGCCAAATTTTTTTTTTTTGTTAGTTTTGAACTCAAAAGATTTCTCAGGCTTGGGGGAAGGTGAAAAATTAGTTGGGATATGGGCTGGAGAGATTGAGGGGTCGCGGAAAATTTTAGGGGTCAGGCCGAAATTTTAAGGGGTCAGTCCAAATTTTTTTCTTTTTTGTTTGTTTTTAACTCAAAATATTTCTCAGGGTTGAGGGAGAGTGAAAAATTATTTTTGAGATATTGAGGGTCGGGGAAAATTTTAGGGGTCGCGGCCAATTTTGAGGGGTTGGGCCAATTTTTTTTTTTATAACTTAAAATATTTCTCAGGTTTCTGGGAGAATGAAAAAAAGTTGGGGGTGCTGAAGAGATTAGGGGGTCGGGGAAAATTTTAGAAGTCGGGCCACACTTTTTAGGGATCGAGCCAAATTATTTTTTTTGAGTTAAAATATTTCTCAGGGTTATGTGAGAGTGAAAAAAGGTTGGGAGGGGGGCTGGAGAGATTAGGGGTCGGGGAAATTTTAGGGGTGGGACAAAAAATTTTTTTTTAAACTTAAAACATTTCTCACGGTTTTTTTTTTTTAGGGGTCGGATAAAATATTTAAGGGGTCAGGCCAATTTTTTTAACTTAAAATATTTCTCATAGTTGTGGAAGAATTAAGAAAAAAGTTACGAGGGGGCTGGATAGATTAGAGGTGGGGAAAATTTTACAGGTCGGGCCAAATTTTTTAGGAGTCGGGCTAAATTTTTTTTGTGTGAACTCAAAATATTTCTCAGGGTTGTGGGAGAGTGAAAAAAGGTTGGGGAGCGGGCTGGAAAGATTAGGGGGTCCGAGAACATTTTAAGGGTCTGGCCAATTTTTTTTCTTAACTTAAAATATTTCTCAGGGTTGTGGGAGAATGAAAAAAGTTGGGGCACCGTCTGGAGAGATAAGAGGGTCGGGGAAAATTTTAGGGGTCGGGCCGAACTTTTTAGGGGTCGGGCCAAATTATTTTTTTAAAACTTTTAATATTTCTCAGGGTTGTGGGAAAGTGAAAAAAAGTCGGAGAGGAGGCTGGAGAGATAAAGGGTTAGGGGTCAGGCCAATTTTTTTTTTTTTTGAATTGAAAATATTTCTCAGGGTTGTGGGAGAGTAAAAAAAGTTTATGAAGGGCTGGAGAGATTAAGGAGTCGGGGTAAATTTTTAGGGGTCGGGCCAAATTATTTATTATTATTTTTTTAACTTAAAATATTTCTCAGGGTAAGGGGAGAGTAAAAAAATCAGAGGTTGGCGAGATGGGGGTTAGGGGTAAGGGGTAAGGGGTCGGGGAAAATTTTAGGGTTCAAGCCAAACTTTTTAGGGGGTCGGGTCAATTTTTTTTTTTTTTAAATGAAATATTTCTCAGGGTTGGGTGAGAGTTAAAAAAGATTTGTGGGGGTTAGGGTTGGAGAGGTCGGGGAGGTCGGGGAGGTCGGGGAGGTCGGGGAGGTCGGGGAAAATCTTAGGGGTCGTGCCCAATTTCTTAGGGGGTCGGACCATAATTTTTTTTTTTACTTGAAATATTTCTTAGGTTTGGTGTAGAGTAAAAATTTTAAGGGCTGGGTGGGGGTGGAGGGTAAACATTTTTGGGGGGCTGTGGGGTGGTTCCCAAAATTTTTAGGGGGTATGGCCAAATTATTATTTTTGTTTTAACTTAAAGTATTTCTAAGGGTTGGGGGAGAGTAAAAAAATTGGGGGTGGGGTTTGAGAGAGTGGGCGTCGGGGAAAATCTTTTTAGGGGGTAGGGCCAAGCAATTCTTTTTTTTCACTTAAAATATTTCTGAGTGTTGGGGAGAGTAAAAAAATGTTATGAGCGGTTAGAGGTGGAGGGTAAACCATTTGGGGGGAACATTTTTTAGGGTGATGGGGCCAAATTGTTTTATTTTTTAACCTAAAATATTTCTTAGGGTTGGGGGAGAGTAAAATCTTTTTTGGGAGGTGGGGCTGAAGGGTAAAACTTTTAGGAGGGGTCAGGGAATTTTATTTTCTTGAACTTAAACAGGACTCATTAATATGAGTTCTTTTTATGATAGTTCAACTACACAATTGACCTTGATTTTTGTTCTTTGATACAACAGGGGCGCATTAATATGAGTTATGTTTTTAGGATAGTGACATAACATGAGCAAACACTTTTTTTTGACATGATAGGGGCGCATTAATATAAGTTCTTATGTAAGCCAACTGGGCTGTAGATAGGTACATATATAATATGTGCACCCTTGCAGATATAGGTAAGTATATAGTATGCACACAAAGGCGGCGATAGGTACAATATAATATGCGCACTGGGGCGGTGATAGGTATATATTTAGAACATGCACTGGGGTGGCAATAGGTACGTGTATAGTAGTGTATAGGGGTGGCGATAGGTATGTATATAGCACGTGCACATGGGCGGCAATAAGTACGTATATAGAATGCGCACCAGGATAGGTATATATTTAGCATACGCTCTTGGGCGGTGATGAGTACGTATATAGCATGCACACCAAAACAGCGATAGGTACATATTTAGCATTCGCACCGGGCCGGTGAAAGGTACATATTTAGCATTCGCACCGAGGCGGCGATAAGTACGTATTTAGCATTTGCACCGGGGCAACGATAGGTACTTATGTAGTATGCACACCGGGGCTACAATAGGTACTTATATAGTATCTTCACCGTGGCGGCAATAGGTACGTTTATAGTATGCACACCGGGGCGGCGACAGATACGTATTTTGTATGAACACCAGGATGGAGATATGTACCTATATAGTATTCACACCGGAGCGGAGATATGTACCTATATAATATGCACACCGGGGCGGAGATATGTACCTATATAGAAGGCGCAGACAGTGGTGATAATTTTATAGAAATATGTAATACTTTGCCCTCGGCAACGTAGGAGAAATGGTGGGGAAGAAAGAGCTTTCGCAAAAGCAAAATGAGTAAGTAGCGGTGAAATTGGGCGACCAGGGAAGAGAAAAGTAGAAAGATAAAGAGACGGCTATAGAGAGAGGGAGAGAAATAGAAGTTTTAATATAAAGATGTTACACACGAGATTTTTTTCAATTATATGTTTTTATGACCCTGAGCAACGCCGGGTAGCCTCGCTAGTCTCTTATATCTAGTATGTATGTATGTATGTCTGTTTGTATGTGAAGCTTCTCCTCCGAGAGTACCCAACAAACAGTCACACGGTTGACATCATTATGAACGGCCAGACCCGGGATGTGTAATATCTCCGAACCGAAAAAAAACTGACTCTTCGGGGGTCGACTGAGTACTTTTCTCCAATGGGGGGGGGGGGGGCTTTTTCCTCGATTTTCAACGTTGTTTAGTACTAATTTGAGAAAAAACAATGCTATCATGTATAATTTGTAAAATAATGCCAAGTCACGATTTTAACAGGAAATTACGTCAGAGGAAAAGAGTGTAGGGAAGAAAATCCATCACACTGCAATACTTATTTCCCTCTCACTCCTACCTTCTTTTCTTAATTAATATTCCTTCTTCCCTACGCCCGTTCTGTTGTCATGATACGAGCCTCCTAGGCATTACTTCCTCCTTTTTTTCAGTAATTTTTCATTATATTTTACAGTAATTTGAAATTGCTGAGTCATATTGTAATTTAATTACGTAATACCTCAAGTTAATAAAACAATTAACCATTTTTAATGAAACTTATTTGTTAGAGGATAGCTAAGGAAGAACGAGAACTCACGTTTAAAAACACACTTTAGGTTTTTAAAACAAGGTTAGAGAATATACATAACATATAAAAGTGTATTCTTATGTAAAATTCACAGAGTAAGATGATGATAGTATTCCGGAATCTATAAACTCACGCCTTAGGGGTCCATGGGGCATATTTCATCAGGGGGGGGGACAGTTATTTTTTATTATATTTTATAGTAATTTGAAATTTCTGAATCATATTGTAATTGAATTACGTAATACCTCAAGTTCATAAAACAATTAATCGTTCTTAATGAAACTTATTTGTAAGAGGATAGCTAAGGAAGAACGATAACTCACGTTTAAAAACACAATTAAGGTTTTTAAAACAAGGTTAGAGAATATACATAAAATATAAAAGTGTATTCTTATGTAAAATTCACAGAGTAAGATGATGAGAGTATTCGCGAATCTATGAATCCACCCCTTAGGATTCCATTGGACATATTTCATCAGGGGGGAGGGTTTTCAGTTATTTTTCATTATATTTTATAGTAATTTGAAATTGCTGAGTCATATTGTAATTTAATGACGTAATACCTCAAGTTTATCAGATAATTCATGGTTTGTAATGAAATTTATTTGTTAGAGGATAGCTAAGGAAGAACGATAACTCACGTTAAAAACACAATTTAGATTTTTAAAACAAGGTTTGAGAATATACATAACATATAAAAGTGTATTCTTATGTAAAATTCACAGAGTAAGATGATGAGAGTAGTCCGGAATCTAGAAACCCACCCGTTAGGGGCCTATGGGGCATATGTCATGAGGGGAGGAGGGTTTTAAGTTATTTTTCATTGTTTTATAGTAATTTGAAATTGCTGAGTCATATTGTAATTTAATGACGTAATACCTCAAGTTTATCAGATAATTCATGGTTTTTAATGAAATTTATTTGTTCGAGAATGGCTAAGCAAGTGCGATAACTCACGTTTAAAAACACAATGAAGGTTTTTAAAACAAGGTTAGAGAATATACATAAAATATAAAAGTGTATTCTTATGTAAAATTCACAGAGTAAGATGATGAGAGTATTCCGGAACATATGAATCCAACATGGCCGCCAGCGATTAAGTCATTGCATTCAAGTTCGATTTTAAAGTCTTTAATAAAATAAAATATAATTTTATGTCGGCATTAAAAATACAATATAAGAATAATTAATAACTTTCATCCTAAATGTTTGTTTGTTTACATGACATATTTCTTTGAGAAAATCCACAGTTACATAAATACATATTTAGTAAAGAGAATTTACGTGAATTACATTATTATTAGTTTTTCAAATATTTAAACAAGAGAAGAATCATATGGGAAAAGGGTAATAGAGGGTTGAAGGAAGAAGGGAAATAATGAGGACCAGGGAAAGAGAGACTGCTAGTCTCTTATATAAGGGCACTTGTATGTACGTATGTATGTATGTATGTATGTATGTATGTATGTATGTATGTGTGTATGTATGTATGTATGTATGTAAAGCTTCTCTCTAGATATTACGCGGTGACAGGTCAAAAAGTTGATATCTCCAGGACCGGACAACACCTGGGATCATAATATCTCAAAATCACAATAAAAAAATGTTACTGGGTGTCAACGGGGCCAGTTTACGGCAACGGGTCTGCTTTTTTCACGCTTTTTCAATGTCATTTAGTATTAATTTGTAAATTATCCAATGTATTTATGTAATAACTTTATAAAAGTGCTGACTCACTGAACATGTCCCATAATCCCTTGCCGGATGTGCCCGGTCCTGCCCTAAATTCTGTCCGGTTATATCAGGTCATCCCATTACTTTTGTCCGGATGCATCAATAACATCATAATAAGGCTACGTTAAGAGTGTGTAGTGAAACAAGGGTTGCGCAATCACACCAGTAAGAGTGATTTCAGTAGTGCTCAGGAGGCCTCCTCGATTTTCAATGTTCTCGGCATTGTCTGGAAGAAAAGTGCTCAATGTCCCAGATAGAGCTGTTGTAATGATAGATTTGTATAGGACCCAGCACCGGGGGTGCTTCTACAATATAGGACCCGGAGGCTTCTGCAGATTAGGAACCATTGAAAATGATGAAGAATATCATAAGAGGATTGAAAATGATGAAGAATCCCATGAGAAGATTACAAATGATGAAAAATATCATGAAAGGATTGAAAATGATGAAAAATATCATGATGGGATTGAAAATGATGAATAATATGATGAGAGGATTGAAAATGATGAAGAATATCATGAGAGGATTGAAAATGATGAAGAATATTATGAGGGGATTGAAAATGATGAAGAATAACATGATAGGATCGAAAATGATTAAGAATAGCATGAAAGGATTGAAAATGATGAAGAATATCATAAGGGGATTGAAAATGATGAAGAATATCATGAGAGGATTGAAAATGATGAAGAATCCCATGAGGGGATTGAAAATGATGAAGAATATTATGAGGAGATTGAAAATGATAAAGAATAACATGAGAGGATCGAAAATGATTAAGAATAGCATGAAAGGATTGAAAATGATGAAGAATATCATAAGGGGATTGAAAATGATGAAGAATATCATGAGAGGATTGAAAATGATGAAGAATAGCATGAGAGGATTGAAAATGATGAAGAATATCATGAGGGGATTAAAAATTATGAAGAATATCATGAGGAGATTGAAAATGATGAAGAATATCATGAGGGGATTGAAAATGATGAAGAATATCATGAGGGGATTGAAAATGATGAAGAATATCATGAGAGGATTGAAAATGATGAAGAATATCATAAGGGGATTGAAAATGATAAAGAATAGCATGAGCGGATTGAAAATGAAGAATATCATGAGGGGATTGAAAATGAAGAATAGCATGATACATATCCATGCTAAATGATACATACGTATGATACATATACATGATACATATCTATGATACATATACATAGTACATATCCATGATACATGATACATATAAATAATACATATCCATGATACATGATACATATCCATGATACGTATCCATGATACATGATACATATCCATGATAAATATCCATAATACATATCCATGATACATGATACATAGCCATGATACATATCCATGAGACATAATACATATACATGATACATATACATGATACATGATACATATCCATGATACATGATACATATCTATTATACATATACATGATACATATCTATGATACATACCACATATCTATGATACATGATACATTATACATATCTATTATACATGGTACATACTACATGATATATATCTATGATACATGATACATAATACATGATACATATCTATGATGCATGATACATAATACATGATACATATCCATGATACATGAAACATATCTATGATACATATACATGATACATATTCATGATACATGATACATATCCATGACATATGATACATGATAAATATCCATGATACATGATACATGATACATGATACATATGCCTGATACATGATACATATCCATGATACATGATCCATGATACATAATACATGTTACATATCCATGATACATGATACATATCCTTGATACATGATACATGATACGTATCCGTGATACATGATACATGATACATATCCATGATACACATCTATATGCATGATCCATTATACATAGCCATGATCTATGATACATGTTACATATCTATCATACAATATACATGATACATATCCTTGATACATGATACATATCCATGATACATGATACATATCTATGATACATATCCATGATACATGATACATATACATGATACATATCTATGATACATATCCATAATACATATCGATGATACATGATACATATCCATGATACATATCCATTAAACATGATACATGATACATATCCATAATACATGATACACATTCATGATACATATCTATGATACATATCCATGATACATATACATATTCATCATACATATCCATGATCATGATACATGTATTCAGCATTCGCACCGGGTCAGCGATAGGTATGTATTAAGCATTCGCTCAAGGGCGGCGATAGGTACGTATTTAGCATTCACACTGGGGCGGCGATAGGTACGTATTTAGCATTCAGGGGTGCGACAGGTACGTATATAGCATGTGCATATGCACATGGACGGCAAAAAGTATGTATACAGCATGTGCACCGGGCCGGTGATAGGTATGTTTTTAGCATGCGCTCCGGAGCGGGGAGCGGTACGTATATAGCACGCGCACCGGGGCAGCGATCGGTACATATATATAACAGGCACCTGGGCGGCGATAGGTACGTATTTAGCATTTGCATCAGTGCGGTGATAGGTATGTATTTAGTATTCGCGCCGGAGTGGCGATAGGTACGTATTTAGTATTTGCACTGGAGTTGCGATAGGTATGTATTTAGCATTCGCACCAGGACGGCGATATTTACATATTTATTATTTGCATTGGGGCAGCGATAGATACTTATGCAGTATGCACAATGGAGTCGCAATAGGTACGTATTCAGCATTCACACCGGGGCGGCGATAAGTACGTATTTAGCATTTGCACTGGGGCGGCGATAGGTACGTATTTAGTATATATAGTATATATAGTATCTGCACGGGGGTTGCGATAGTTATGTATATATTATGTGCACTGGGGCGGCGATAGATACGTATATAGTATGAACACCAGGGCAGAGATAAGTACCTATATAGAAGGTGCAGACAGAGGTGGTACTTTTTATAGAAATAAGTCATAGTATTGCGCTGGGAAACGTAGGATGAAATGGTGGGGAAGAAACAGCTTTTGCAAAAGGCAAAATTAAAAAGTAGTGGTGAAATGAAGCGACGAGGGAAGAGAAAAGTAGAAAGATAAATAGACGGCTATAAAGAGAGGGAGAGACATAGAAGTTTTAATATAAAGATGTTACACACGCGATTTTTCTTCAATTATATGTTTTTATGACCCCGAACAACGCCGGGTGACCTTGCTAGTCTCTTATATAAAGGGCACTGTATGTATGTATGTATGTATGTATGTATGTGATGCTTCTCCTCAAAAACTATGCAGCGACATGTCAAAAACTTGAAATCATTAGGACCGCACATATCCTGAGATCATAATATCAAAAAATCGTAAAAAAAGATTCACTTGCTGAGGGTCAACCGGACCAGTTTCCGACATTGGGTAGCATTTTTTCCGTCTTTTTCAGACTTTTTTCAATGTTAATTAGTAGTCATTTAGAAATTATCTAATGTATTTATGTAATAACTTCATAAAAGTGCTGACTCACTGAACATGTCCCATAATCCCTTGCCGGATGTACCCGGTCTTGCCCTAAATTCTGTCCGGTTATATCAGGTCATCCCATAACTTCTGTTCGGATGCATCAATAACATCATAGTAAGGCTACGTTAAGAGTGTGTAGTGAAACAAGAATTGCTCAATCACATCCACACCTGGCGACCGGCAAGGGTTATTTCAGTTGTGCTCAGGAGGTCTCCTTAATTTTAAAGTACCTGCCATTGTCCGGGAGAAAAGTGCTCAATGTCCTAGATAGAGCTGCTGTAGTGATAGATTCGTATAGGACCCAGCACCAGAGGTGCTTCTACAATATAGGACCCGGAGGCTTCTGCAGAATAGGAACTATTAAAAATGATGAAGAATACCATGAGAGGATTGAGAATGATGAAGAATATCATGAGGGGATTGATAATGATGAAGAATATCATGAGAGGATTAAAAATAATGAAGAATATCATGAGGGGATTGAACATGATGAAGAATAGCATGTAATGATTGACAATAATGAAGAATATCATGAGAGGATTGAAAATGATAAAGAATAGTATGACGGGACTGTAAATGATAAAGAGTATCATGAGGGAATTGAAAATAATGAAGAATATCATGAGGGGATTGAAAATGATGAAGAACCTCAGGAGAGGATTGAAAATTATGGAGAATATCATGAGAGGATGGAAAATGATGAAGAATATCATGAGGGGATTGAAAATGATGAAGAATATCATGAGGGGATTTAAAATGATGAAGAATAGCATGAGAAGAAGTAAAATGATGAAGAATAGCATGATATATATCCATTATACATGATACATATCTATGATACATATACCTAATACATATCTATGTTAGATAACACATCTCAATGATACATAAACATGATGCATATCAATGATACATATCTATGATACATGATACATATCAATGATACATATCCATGATCCATGATACATATCCAAGATACATGATACATATCCATAATCCATATCCATGATACATGATGCATATCAATTATACATGATACATATCCATGATACATATCTATGATACATATACATATCCATGATACACATCCATTATACATGATACATGAACATATCCATTATACATGATACATATCAATGATACATGAAACATATCCATGATACATGATACATATCCATGATACATATCAATGATACGTGTCCAGGATACTTATCCGTGATACATATCGATGATACATAATTATGATACATGATACATATTCATGATACGTATCCATGACAAATATCCATGATACATATACATGATACATATCCATGATACATATAAATATCTATGATACATATCCATGATACATGATACAAATCCATAATAAATGATACATATTGATTATACATGATACATATCCATGATACCTAACTATGTAACATGATCCATATCAATGATACATATCCATGATTCATAATACACATCCATGTTACATATCCATGATACATGATACATATCAATGATACATATCCATGATGCATGATACATATCCATGATACATATCTATGACACATGATAAATATTAATTATTCATGATACATGATACATACCCATGATACATAATCAATTATACATATAGATATTAATCATACATATCCATGATACATGACATATATCAATCATACATATCCATCATACATGATACATATCGATGAAACATAATACATGATACATATACATGATAAATGATACATATGCCTGTTACATATACATGATATATATCCATGATACATATTTATGTGCACCCTTGCAGAGATAGGTTAGTATATAGTAGGTGCAATGATACATATCCATGATACATATACAGATCTATTATACATATCCATAATACATGATAAATATCCATGATACATATCCATGTTACATGACACATATCTATGATACATATACATGGTACATATCTATGATACATAACACATATCTATGATACTGATAAATATACATGATACATATCTGATGCATAACACATATCTATGATGCATGCTACATGATACATATCTATGATACATATCCATGATACATGATACAAATCTAGGATACATGATACATACTAATCATACATGATAAATATACATGATACATATCTATGATACATAACACATATCTATGATGCATGCTACATGATACATATCTATGATACATATCCATGATAGATGATACAAATCTAGGATACATGATACATATCTATGATACATGATACATATCCATGATATATATCCATGATACATATGAATGATACATATACATATCCATCATACATATCCATGATATATGATACATATCCATCATACATATGAATGATACATGATACATATCGATGATACATGATACATATACATGATACATGATACATATCCATGATATATGTACATGATATTTATCCATGATACATATTTATGTGCACCCTTTAAGAGATATGTAAGTATATAGTATGCGCAATGATACATATCGATGATACATATACATTTCCATGATACATATCCATGATACATGATACATATCCATGATATATATTTATAATACATGATACATATCCATGATACATATTTATGATACAAGATACATATTTGTGATACATATACATAATACATATCTATGATACATAACACATATCTATGATACATGATACATGATACATATACATGATACATATCTATGTGCACCCTTGCAGAGATAGGTAAGTATTTAGAATGCGCAATGATACATATTAATGATACATATACATATTTGTGATACATATGCATGATACATGATACATATGCATGATACATGATACATGATACATATGCATGATACATGATACATATCCATGATACATGATGAATATCCATGATACATATACATGATCCATGATACATATCCATGATACATGATACATATCCATGATACATATCCATAATACATATCCATGATAGATGATTCATATCTATGATACATATACATTATACATATCTATGATACATTACACATATCTATGATAAATGATATATATCTATGATACATGATACATATCCATGATACATATCCATGATACATATACATACCCATCATACATATCCATAGTTCAAGATACATATACATATCCATCATACATATCGATGATACATGATACAGGATACATATCGATGATAAATGATACATTATACATATACATAGTACATGATACATATCCATGATACATATACATGATACATGATACATATCCATGATACATATCTATGTGCACCCTTGCAGAGATAGGAAAGTATATAGAATGCGCAATGATACATATCCATGATACATATACGTATCTATGATACATATCCATGATACATGATACATGATACATATCCATGATACAAATCGATGATACATGAGGAATATCCATGATACATATACATGATACATGATACATTTCCATGATAGATGATACATATCCATAATACATATCCATGATACATGATACATATCTATGATACATATACATACTACATATCTATGATACATTACACATATCTATGATACATGATACATATCTATGATACATGATACCTATCCATGATATATTATACAAATCGATGATACATGATACATATCCATGATACATGATAAATGATACATACCCATGATACATATCCATGATATATTAATCACATCCATGATACATATCCATGATACATGATACATTATACATATCCAGGATACATGATACATTTCCATGATACAAATCCATGATACATATACATATCCATCATACATATGTATGATACATGATACATATACATATCCATCATACATATCCATGATACATGATACATATCGATGATACATGATACATGATACATGATACATGTACAAGATACATGATACGTATCCATGATACATATCTATGTGCACCCTTGCAGAGATAGGTAAGTATATATTATGCGCAGTAGGGCGGCGATAGGTACGAATATAGTATGTGCACAGGGCCGGCCATAGGTATATACATCATATGTTTTCTGGGGTTGCAATAGGTACGTATATAGTAGTGCATAGGGGTGGTGATAAGTACGTATTTAGCATTCGACCCGGGGCGGCAATATGTACATATTTAGTATTCGCACTGATGCAGCAATATGTACATATGTAGTATGCACACTGGGTCGTCGATAGGTACGTATATAGCATGTGCATATAGGCGGCAATAAGTAGGTATACAGCATGTGCACCGGACCGGTGATAGGTATGTATTTAGCATGCGCTCTGGGGCAACGATCGGTACGTATATAGCATTCACAGCGGGGCTGCGATAGGTACGTATATAGCACGCGCACTGGGGCAGGGAAAGGTATGTATTCAGCATTCGCTCGGTCGGCGATACGTATGTATTTAGCATTTGCACTGGGGCGGCGATAGGTACGTATTTAGCATTCGCACAGGGGCGGCGATAGGTACGTATTTAGCATTCTAGTGCGGCTATAGGTACGTATATAGCATGTGCACATGGGCGGAAAAAAGTATATATATAACATGTGCACCAGGCCGGTGATAGGTATGTATTTAGCATGCGCTCTGGGGCAACGACTGGTATGTATACAGCACGCGCACCGGAGCGGCAATAGGAACATATATATAACGGGCACCGGGGCGGCGAAAGGTACGTACTTAGCATTCACACCGGGGCGGTGATATGTACGTATTTAGTATTCGCACCGGAGTGGCGATAGGTATGTATTTAGCATTCGCACAGGGCGGCGATAGGTACGTATTTAGGATTCGCACCAGGGCAGAGATATGTACATATTTTGTATTTGCATTGGGGCAGCGATAGGTACTCATGCAGTATGCACACCGGAGCGGCAATAGGTACGTATTTAGCATTCGCAATGGGGCGGCGATAGGTATGTATTTAGCATTCTCACCGGGGCGGCGACAGGTACGTATTTAGCATTCGCACCGATAGGTACTCATATTGTATTTGCACCCAGGGCAGCGCTAGGTACTTATATAGTATCTGTACCCAGGCGGCGATAAGTACTTATATAGTATCTGAACCGGGGTTGCGATAGGTATGTATATATTATGTGCACTGGGGCGGCTATAGGTAAGTATATAGTATGCACACAGGGGTGGCGATAGATATGAATATATTATGAACACCAGGGCAGAGATAAGTACCTATATAGGAGGCAAAGACAGAGGTGGTACTTTTTATACAAATAAGTCATTCTATTGCCCTTGGAAACGTAAGATGAAATGGTGGGGAAGAAACAGCTTTCGCAAAAGGCAAAATTAAAAAATAGCGGTTAAATGGGGCGACCTGGGAAGAGAAAAGTAGAAAGATAAATAGACGGCTATAGAGAGACGGAGAGAAATAGAAGTTTTAATATAAAGATGTTACACACGCGATTTTTCTTCAATTATATGTTTTTATGACCCCGAGCAACGCCGGTTGGCCCTACTAGTCTCTTATATAAAGGGCACTGTATGTATGTATGTATGTATGTATGTATGTATGTATGTATGTATGTATGTATGTATGTATGTATGTATGTATGTATGTATGTGAAGCTTCTCCTCAAAAACAATATATCCTGAGATTATAATATCTGAAAATCGTAAAAAACGATTCACTTGCTGAGGGTCAACCGGACCAGTTTCCGACAGAGGGTAGCAGTTTTTTCGTATTTCTAAGACTTATTTCAATGTTAAATAGTAGTAATTTGGAAATTATAATGTATAATGTATTTATGTAATAACTTTATAAAAGTGCTGACTCACTGAACATGTCCCATAATCCCTTGCCATGGATGTACCCCGTCTTGCCCTAAATTCTGTCTGGTTGCATCAATGGCTTTTCATTTATTTTTCATTATATTTTATAGTAATTTGAAATTGTTGAGTCATATTGTAATTTAATTACGTAATACCTCAAGTTCATTAAATAATTTATGGTTTTTAATGAGATTTATTTGTTAGAGGATAGCTAAGGAAGAACGATTACTCACGTTTAAAAACACAATTTAGGTTTTTAAAACAAGGTTGGAGACTATACATAACATATAAAAGTGTATTCTTATGTAAAATTCACAGAGTAAGATGATGAGAGTATCCCCGAATCTATAAACCCACCCCTTAGGGGTCCACGTGGCCTATTTCATCAGGGGGGAAGTGCTTTTCAGTTATTTTTCATTATATTTTATAGTAATTTGAAATTGCTGAATCATATTGTATTTTAATTACGTAATTATTAAAGTTACTAAAACAATTAATTGTTTTTAATGAAATTTATTTGTAAGAGGATAGCTAAGGAAGAAGGATATCTCACGTTTTAAAACACAATTTAGGTTTTTAAAACAAAGTTAGAGAATATACATAACAGATAAAAGTGTATTCTTATGTAAAATTCACAGAGTAAGATGATGAGAGTATTCGTGAATCTATAAACCCACCCCTTAGGGGTCCATGGGGAATATTTCATCTGGGGGGGGGCTTTTCATTTATTTTTCATCATATTTTATAGTAATTTGAAATTGCTCAGTCATATTGTAATTTAATTACGTAATACCTCAAGTTCATAAAACAATTATTGGTTTTTAATGAAATTTATTTGATACAGGATAGCAAAGGAAGAACGATAACTCACGGTTAAAAACAAAATTAAGGTTTTTAAAACAAGGTTAGAGAATATACATAACATATAAAAGTGTATTCTGATGTAAAATTCACTAAGTAAGATGATGAGTGTATTCCCGAATCTATAAACCCACCCCTTAGGGGTATATGGGGAATATTTCATCAGGGGGGGCTTTTCAGTTATTTGTCCTTATATTTTATAGTAATTTGAAATTGTTGAGTAATATTGTAATTTAATTACGTAATACCTCAAGTTCATAAAACAATTAATGGTTTTTAATGAAATTTATTTGTTAGAAGATAGCAAAGGTAGTGCGATAACTCACGGTTAAAAACACAATTAAGGTTTTGAAAACAAGGTTAGAGAATATACATAACATATAAAAGTGTATTTTTATGTAAAATTCACAGAGTAAGATGATGGAGTATTCCCGAATCTATTAACCTACCCCTTAGTAGGGGACCATGGGGAATATTTTATCGGAGGGGGAGGTCAGTAATTTTTCATTATATTTAATAGTAATTTGAAATTGTGAATCATATTGTAATTTAATTACGTAATACCTAAAGTTCATAAAACAATTAATGCTTTTTAATGACATTTGTGTGTTAGAGGATAGCTAAGCAAGAATGATAACTCACGTTTATATATTGTAGTTTAATTACGTAATACCTCAAGTTCATAAAATAATTCATGGTATTTGACGAAATTCATTTGTTAGATGTTAGCTAAGGAAGAGCGATAACTCACGTTTAAAAACACAATTTAGGTTTTTAAACCAGGTTAGAGAATATACATAACATAAAAGTGTATGCTTATGGTAAATACACAGCGTAAGATGATGAGAGTATTCCCGAATCTATAAACCCACCCATTAGGGGTCCATGGGGAATGTTTCATAGGGGGGGTCTTTTCAATTATTTTTCATTATATTTTATAGTAAGTTGAAATTACTGAGTCATATTGTAATTTAATTACGTAATACCTCAAGTTCATAAAACAATTCATGGTTTTTTATGACATTTATTTGTGAGAGGATAACGACGGAAGAACGATAACTCACGTTTAAAAACACAATTTAGGTTTTTAAAACAAGGTTAGAGAATATACATAACATATAAAAATGTATTCTTATGTAAAATCTACAAACTGGCAGGCCGGCACCCAGGATAAAAAGGGCCCGTCAACTCGTTTATGTACCAGGCGGGAATGGTACAAACCTTTTTACCTCTGAAAATGTCAGTATAGACATGTCAGAGACCAGACAAGGACAGCCACCAGGCCTTGATGAAAAAGACCCTGGCACCCAGGGTCCACCACAAGCAACGACCAAAACAAGGAATACAAGGGGTCTAAAATCCCAAAAGTGGTTAATTTCACAAAAAAGGATTTTACTGCACTGCTACCATTACTCGATGTTCGAGAAATGTAGTAGTAGCTCAAAAGAGATTCTAACCGAGAGAATAAGAGCGTCTGACCTTCCTGAAGAAAAAAATGTAAAATTCACAGAGTAAGATGATGAGAGTATTCCCCAATCTATAAACCAACCCCTTAGGGATCCATGGGGCATATTACATCGGGGGGGGGGGGTAGTCCTTTCAGTTATTTTCCTTATATTTTATAGTAATTTGAAATTGCTGAATCATATTGTAATTTAATAACGTAATACCTCATGTTCATAAACCATTAATAATTTTTAATAAAATTTATTTGTTAAAGGATATCTAAGGAAGAGCGATAACTCACGTTTAAAAACACACTTTAGGTTTTTAAAACAAGGTTAGAGAATATACATAACATATAAAAGTGTATTCTTATGTAAAATTCACAGAGTAAGATGATGAGAGTTTACCCCAATCTATAAACCCACCCCTTAGGCGTCCATGGGGCATATTTCATCGGGGGGGGAAGGCTTTTCAGTTATTTTTCCTTATATTTTATAGTAATTTGAAATTGCTTAGTCACATTGTAATTTAATTACGTAACACTTTGAGATAACTTTTAATTTTACTTTTCTTAGCGTCAATACTATTTACATGAAGGGGGTAAGAAACTATTGAAGGTCCGCCATTAGCCGCCACTGCCCGCCACTCTGTACGTACACAAATACATGTATATGTACATTTTATAATATCTTATATAAGAACAGTATTCGGCGTTGTCCGGCAAATTATACCTCAAGTACATTAAATAATTTATGATTTTTAATGAAATTTATTTGTTCGGGTATAGCTAAGGAAGAACGATAACTCACGTTTAAAAACATAATTTATGTTTGTAAAACAAGGTTAGAGAATATACATAACATATAAAAGTGTATTCTTATGTAAAATTCACAGTGTAAGATTATGGGAGTATTGCTGGATCTCTACACCCACCCCTTAGGAGTTTATGGAGCAGATTTTATCAGCGTGGGGGTCGTTTTCAGTTATTTTTCATTCTATTATATAGTAATTAGAAAATGCTTAGTCATATTTTGCTTTAATTACGTAATACTTTGAGATAACTTTTAATTTTATTTAACGTTTCTTAGCGTCAATTCTATTTACATAGAGGGGGGTAAGAAACTATGCGAAGGTCCGCCACTAGCCGCCACTGCCCCCCACTCTGTACGTACACAAATACATGTACATGTACATTTTATAATATCTTATATAAGAACAGTATTTTATTTAACGTTTCTTAGCGCCAGGGACGCGCCTCTAAATTTTTATTTTTTGGGTATTGTTTTTTAAATAAGCGACAAACGCTAATCAAATTATTGCTACTATTTTACGAAAGAAAATTATAGGAAATTACAACATGGCCGCCAGCGATTTAAGAGAGACGACTAGAGAAATAAGAGAGATTGAAGTTTTTATATAAAGATGTTACACACACTCTTTAATTTCTACTACTTTGTTTTTTTTATCGCTCCGGGCTACACCGGGTAGCCCTGCTAGTTGATTAATAAATACTGAAAATTTCATTAAAATTGGTTGATGTTCTGAATTTTAGTGATTTTTTACGTGAAGGGAGGGTCAAAATGTTTTTACATTTTTGGGATAAGCCATTGATTTTTCACATACTTACAAAAAGAAAAAAAAGAAAACTATTTTGATTTTAACGCTGGTTCGTTTTGCTTCGGCTTTCTACGGCTTTTTACGTGTTTCCGTATTGCCCCAAATCGGTTTTGTCTGGTTTAAAAGCTGTACCAGTACCGAAAAATGTAATGGCTGACTTGTTTACGAAGAAAAAAGTGCATTCTGGTAGATTTGATTGCGGAATTATTTTTAAATAGGATTTTTTTTAAATTCGTTTCGTTTCATTCTATTCCATTTTTATTTCAATAAATAGTCAATTAATAGACGAGTTAACAAAAGGGTGCGGTACTGTTATAGCTGACGCGCCAGATTTCCGTGACTTCGCGTCGGTAATGATCGGACAGGTCTAAAAAGCGGCCGAAAGCTGACGAAGTATTAACCAATCAGGTTGCAGCATTCATTCGCCAAGCAGGCTATAGCAAACAGTCGACAAGGAAAAAAAAACAATGATCACATTCTATTGCAACAACAATCTATATATTAATACGATAGCGTGTGTGTTCGTGTGTCACGCTTCCGGCAAAAGCTCTGCGCATGCGTGCCGCACCTAGATTTTGAAAAGCATTCAAGACAGGTAATTTTCGTAAAGTTTCAAGTATTTCTCTTTTGCGCAACGGTTAGCGACGTAGGATTTTGACGTCGGTTGTCGACGTCGGCCCGATAGGTTTGTAGTTCGATTCCAACCAACCTCAAAGTTTTTTTTTCTACATCGAAGGGGAGGAAGGGAGTCAGGTAGGGAGGGAGGAAGGGAGTCAGGTAGGGAGGGGAGACCGGCAAGACACATATTAGTACGATAGCGTGTGTGTTATTTTGTGTGTCACGCTTACATCAAAAGCAACGACCTTCCGAATCTTTGTATGCTACTCATGAATTGGAGCCAAATTTAATTTAATCTAAAGCATTTACAAAGTAATGTATAGGTTAGAAGTAAGATAATTAGTATTGAAAACATCATTTCGTGTAATTTACACGGGTCTCGCTAGTGAATTATCATCAGCTTTGTCGGGTCGTCGGATTTCCGAAAGGACTAATTCAAAAGTATAACATTTTCTTTTCTTTCTTTGTTTTATGTTAAAAAACATTGACAAAGTGTTTACCCCCCCCCCCTCCTAAAAAAAAACAACCTTATTTCCACAAACAAATCAAAACATTTACATTTACACATTTGATTGACAATGGTTCATTTGGCCCACCAAAAAATAAAAATATATTTGGTACTTGTCCGAATATTGACCCTAATTTCCGTGACTACCCGGCAGCAGAAAGCCGACAGCTAACGGAAGCGTCCGAGACCTGCCGAATCGAAAACGAGGCTGGCGTCAAAAGCAGACGATAGCGATTTGAAGGAGAGACGCTTGGCAACTGTAGAAAATGAATTTCGAAGTGCTGTGTCGTACAATTGCCTCTCCGGAGCAGTGCATTAACTTTTGCCAGCAGAAAGCTCTGCTGGCAAAAGTTATGCGATGCGGCGGCGGCCGACTTTGCCGGGTGGTACGTATATTCATCGTCTTACATTGTTGTCGTCTGCCGACTCGGCACGTCTCGGACGCTTCCGTTAGCTGTCAGCTTGCTGCTACCGGGCAGTCACGGAAATTAGGGTCAATATCTGGACAAGTACCATATATTTATTTACAGTTCTTCAGCAACGGTTTGTCCGTTTTTTTTTCTTTTTATCTATGTATTTTTTATTTGAAAGTCTTCCATGAAGCGCTTGGCAGATTCAGCCTCGTTTTCGTCTGGTCTCATCTCGCCAATTCTCGGACGCTTCCGCGACCTGCCCGATCGTTACCGACGCGAAGTCACAGAAATCTGGCGCGTCAGCTATAACAGTACGACGGGTGCTTTCACAGATTAGGACCCACGCTAACTTTGACACCGTCGTTAGGGTTAGGATCGGGGTAGGGGTTAGGGTTAGGGCGAGCGTCAAAGTTAGCGTGGGTCCTAATCTGTGAAATTACCAACAAAGTATAATGTGTAAGTCACGTAGATGAGAGAAACAGTGGAAAGTTTTGCTATAATTTTTTGTATAAACCTAAAAAAGTGACTAAAAGTGACTAAAAATGACAAAATAAAAAAATGTCATCTGGAAACTGTGAAATCTCAAATAGAATGATTTGATTTTAAATAATGAAATTGTTATTTAAAGATTATGAAAATTCGAAGAAAATCATATAAAAAATGTCACTCATCTTTTTTCTTAAATTGTAATGCCGTGATAATATGCTCGGTACTTCAATTTGCTTACCTTGGTCTGTCATGAGGTATCGATGAAATGTGGGTTGTTCGTCTGTAAATTTCATTTCATACTCTGCTACTTGCAAGGGTTAAGCCACTAAATATGGCGGCAATAAAAACTTCATATCAAATAACTTTTTATACTAAAAGTGTATACTGATAATTTATACAAAATATAGCTCTGTGTTTCATCGGATTAAATCCTATGAACAAAAACTCAAAAGCCCCATATATATAATATATAAATATATGTATATATTTTAGTATATCTATCTATAGATATATATCTTCAGTATCTACTACTAGAAATATGTGGAGCTCGTTTATGTACGTGCGTACTGGACGACAGCTGAACAATAAATGTGTACACTGAATAGAAAAACAGATGATGACGTCGTAAAGAAGAAGAGAATTTATTTGTTTCTTGGTTAAATTTTTCATATTATGACGTCAAAAAATGCGCTTTCGGCAGCGCTGGTTCCCCACACACACCTTACTCCTTATAACAAGGGGAATGGACCCCGCGGGGAATTCGAGCGATTAACATACTAGTATATATTTGGGGACCCGCGCCGAGTGCAATAAGAAAAAGAATGAAATTATTTTCACACTGAATTATTGTTTTCTATTTCGGAGTTAAAAGTCGCACAGGTAAAAATAGTGTTTTCAGTTTACGTTGTCTGATTTTGCAGCTGTAACGACCGAGGGGAAGACAAAGATTAACTTTTTTTTTTCTTCTTATCTTTCTGTTTTTGCTTGGAGATGGTGCATCCTACCGGATGCCAGACATTCACCGGCTATTTCAGACACTCCAGACTAGAGATCGTTTTAAGATTCTAACTTAAAGTGCAGTTGTTTGTATTTCTCTTGCACTCGGTTCACCGAGTATACTCGCCAGATAGCTCTTGAAATTTTTCTTCATTAATCCTGTTGTTCCTATAATTACTGGTATGATGGAGATTTTCCTAAGATTCCAGTTTCTTTTCATGTCGTACATAAGACCTTGGTATTTCGTAATCTTTTCCCTTTCTGCTCTGTTCAATCCTGCATCATTAGGGACACTGACTTCAACTAGGGTTGCTACTTTCTCCCTTTTGTCTCATATTACGATGTCAGGTTTAACAGCTCCGTTTTCTAGATATGTAGCTGTAGGGATTGCCTAGTCCCCGTATGCGAGCTGCTATGATTTGAAAAATGTCAAACCGAGGAGAGTTTGTGCAGATCTGATCTGGTGCAAAGACGTGTTTGCCCCACACCCTTCAAAAAAAATTGTGGCTTTACCTTCTCACCTTTTGAGAAGGAGTTAGTTTATGGCTAATCGCCTGAGGCTCCCATGCAGGGGAATAGGTACTTGTCCACATATTGAACCTAATTTCCGTGAATGCCCGGTAGCACCGAGCCGACAGCTAACGGAAGCGTCCGAGACCTGTTCCGATGGATACTACACACTACAGAATAAAAAAATACAAAAGCCACTAATGACTTTCTTTTGGCTAAGATCACAGTGTAGTATCTGTTCAGATGGATACTACACACTACAGACCGGTATCGTCTTGACCTTCGGGGCTTGATGACGCCGGTCTGTGTGTTTGTCCTGTGCAGTTCTAAGAGGGCTACCCTCCCAGGCTTTGAGAAGGGGTTAGTTTATTGCTAATCGCCTGAGGCGCACCTACCGGGGAATGCCGACGGGGCTGACCGGGCAATTTATAAAGGTCATAAGTGCTTTTCCTCTAGTGTGCTAACTTATCAAATCCCACTTTCCGACCTTGTGTCACATCTTACTGCTATGGGAGGTAGATAAATAATCCGACAGTTTAAATGCTTCTAAATTCCTTTCAAATTTCGAAAGAAAAATTAATTTATTTGTTTTTTTTTTTCGACTTAAAAAAAATGGAAGTGGAACAGCTTTTGAACTAGACAACACCGACTTTTTGTTCGGCATCTTCCGGCCGGTTACGTAACCAGCCGGGAGATACCGACGCGTTAAGCCAATCAGAAGGCGAGAGCAGACGACAACTTTACCTGTAAATAAATTAAATCGTAATCGGGTTTTGTTCGGTTCAAACGCTGCACCAGTATGAATTTTAAAAAAAACGAAAAAAAATCTAATAAAATCGTTGTTTCAGTAGTGATTATATTCTTTACAATCTTTAGTTTATTAATAAAAAAACACAATTTATCGAAAAATATTTAAAAAACTTTTCCGTGAATAAAAAAGATTTCATTGATTTTCTTCGTCAAAAAATAAATAAATTGTCATAAAAATAAACATACAGTAAATGTTTTCTTACATTGTTTTTTTTTCATGTTGTAAAGCAGCCTAGTTTTGATTTGCTTCGGCCTTTTCCGGCTTTTTACGTGTTTCTGTGTCGGCCAAAATCGGTTTTATTTGGTTTAAAAGCTGTACCATTACCGAAAAATGTAATGGTTGACTTGTTTATGAAGAAAAAAATACATTCTGGTAGATTTGATATCGTATTTGTTTAAATAGGATTTTTTTTAAATTCGTTTCGTTTCATTTTATTTCATTTTTTATTTAAATAAATAGTCAATTAATAGACGAGTTAACAAAAGGGTGCTTTCACAGATTAGGACCCACGCTTACTTTGACAGGGCTTTACGGAGCCCTCCAAAAAGGAGCGCGCTCCTTTTTGCTGGAGCGAAGGAGAGGAGGGCTCTGGTAGAGAGAGGGAGGGGAATCAAACGGAAGACGATTTAATTGTAATGTTTTTAACAATCTTTTCTTTTTTATTGTTTTATTCATTACCCCCCCCCCCCCCCCCCAACCCGTCGGCTTGCTATCAAGCGATGAGACGGATCAAAGGCGTTATTGACTTGAGCGTTCTATTTCTTTGGAAAGATTAAACATTTGAGTTAGCGGTACGAACGATTTTGCCACAATCTGAGTGCGGGTCGGGAGGGGGCGAGAGAGAGAATTCAAAATGTTTACTAGCTGACTTGAGAAAATTACTAAGGCCCTTTTAAAAAGTACACTGCTATCTTTCTGTTGAATAAAAACTCCGAAAATTAGCACTCTAGATAGGGGATGTAAGTTGCCCAATCAAGGTTTCAGAGTACAGTCTACCCTACTATTTAATTCATATAACTTGGTGGGGGGATATATGTGGATTCATACCGTTCCTAAGCGTATTAGTGAAAGTTATGTTGTTTTTCTTCTCTTAGACTAGATAGTCTGCTTGAGTGGATAGAAGTGTGTATGTATAATACACAATTTAGGAAAACTTGGCAAAGGAAAACTCGGCAACGGAAAATTCGTCAATGGAAAATTCGGCAACGGAAAACTCGGCAATTTTGGCCAAGTAGGAAAATTCGGCAATTATCGAATAAATATCGATTGAAAATAGATTTTAGAACCGTTTTTACAGGAGATATACTTGTAAATACGGGGCTACCTCATCCCCAGTGAAGAATATTTTTTACATTATTTGTTGGTACTTGTGCAGTTTACGAACCGGGCTATTTTTTAGATAAGATTTTCAAGTTAAATTAAATTTTTACGATATATTTTGTTTATTAAATTGTTAGGTGAAAGTACAGAATAGTTAACAAAGCCCCCCTCACTCCATGTTAAGAATAGCTTTCTAAATAATCCGGTTCGTAATTACGTTATGAAATTAAAGGTTTGGACCGGGTTATTTTTTACATAAAATTTTCAAGTTAAATTCAATTTTTACGATATCTTCTGTTTATTAAATTGTTACGTGAAAGTACAGAATAGTTAACAAAGCACCCCCCCCCATTCTCCCCATGTAAAAAATCGTTGTCTAAATAATGTTATTATTTCAAGCCGGTTCGTAATCAAGTTACGAGATTAAATCCATCATAATTCATTTGGATTTCTTCGTAAACAAGTCAGCCATTTTAATTGACAAAACATCAATTACTTCGTGTGTTTGCAAAACTTGAAAGGAATTTATAAACTATCGAGTAGAAAGTCATTTAAACTGGCTTTAAATTCTTAGAAAATGTCCATGTATTTAAAAAAAAGCAAAATTGTTTTCTTGTTCTCAGGAAACGAAAATTTACGTATAATCCTATACTTCGTCCGACATGTTCTCCTATAACTCTCAAAATATTAGCGAGATTTTGTCAAATATTATCTTACGGTCTTACACTTAAAGTGACATCTCAACCCACATTGACGAGATCTTTTGACGCCCACCCCTACCCTTCGACAACTCATTGGCAGAATAGAACGTTATGAAAGAAGGTATTTTTTATTATGGAGCGCTGAAAAAGAGCCGCTCCTTTTTTATAGGAGTTGGAGCAGGAGCGGCTCCTTTTTGAAAATGAGGAGCGTGAGAGGAGCCAGCTCCAATTTTGGGCGTTGGAGCAGGAGCGGGAGCAGCTCAAAAAGTAGTGGAGCGCGTAAAGCACTGAACTTTGACCCCGTCGTTAGGGTTAGGGTCAGGTTCAAAGTCGGGGATAGGGTTAGCGTTAGGGTTAGGGTCAAAGTTAGCGTGGGTCCTAATCTGTGAAATTATCAACAAAGTATAATGTGTAAGTCACGTAGATGAGACAAAGAGTGAAAAGTTTTCCCATCATTTTTTATATAAACCTGACAAAGTGATAAACAAAGTGACTAAAAGTGACTAAAAATGACAAAATTAAAAAATCTCATCTGGAAACTGTGAAATCTCAAATAGAATGATTTGATTTTAAATAATGAAAATTGTTGTTTAAATATTATGAAAATTCGAAGAACATCATATAAAAAAATGTAAGTCATCTTTTTTCTTAAATTCTAATGCCGCGATAATATGCTCGTTACTTCAATTTGCTTAACTTGGTCTGTCATGAGGTATCGATGAAATGTGGGTTGTTCGTCTGTAAATTTGAATTTGAAATCGATTTTGTACATTTCGATTAAATCTGGTTTACTGCAAGAAAAGGATTCCCTGCTTCTTGCAATGTCTAAAAGTTCATGTATATATATATATATATATATATATATATATATATATATATATATATATATATATATTGTATGTGTATTTAGGCAGCATTTTCTCATTTATGCAAACATCGTTAAAAATGACAGAATTCGTCTGTTTAATTGTACCTTTTAGTATTAAAATCAAAATGATTTAAGACACATTCTAGTTAATAACACTGTGGTAACGTTTTAAAATACTTAACGTAATGCAATCTTGTTCTGTGATGCCATCCAGCGTTGCTGTATTTAAAATCGCCAACGACTTCGTGGAACAATGCGGAAACGTTCTATGCGCGTTTCCACCGTCTTATTAAAATTCTCCTTTCTTTTTTTTAACCTCCTCCTACAGCGGTAAGATGTGACACAAGGTCGGGAAAGTGGGATTTGAAAAACCAGCGCCCGAGAAAGTGAGCACTCTGGCCTACAAAAAAGTGCCTGGCCAGCCCCATAGGAATTCCCCAGTAGGGGCGCCTCAGGCAGTAAGAAATAAACAAAGAGGGGAAGCAAAGCATGGGAGGGTGGACCTCCTAGAACTACACAGGACAAACCCACAAACCAGCGTCATCAAACCCCGAAGGCCAAGACGATACCGGTCTATAGGGTGTAGTATCCATCAGAACAGATACTACAATCTCAGCCAAAAGGCCAAGAAGTTCAATTCTCTTCTTTCTCCAGATTTTTTGTTCAATTACTTTTGACACCTCGAATCGAAAACGTTCGTGAAACATGTGAAACCTATAGTACATTTATAACGACCCCCTCGTTATTCTGCCGGGACCGGCAAAATAGCGAAGGTTCGTTATTCTGCCGGCTTATGTTTTTGGCAACTGCCATTCATCCTTTATTATGTAGCACTGATTGTGGCGACTACCATTCATTCATTATGACGTCTTTCTGTTTTTGGCAACTACCATTCATCCTTTATTATGTAGCACTGATTGTGGCGACTACCATTCATTCATTATGACGTCTTACTGTTTTTCTGGCAACTGCCATTCATCCTTTATTATGTAGTACTATTTTGGCGACTACTATTCATCCTATGTTATTTATTTACAAATAAAATATATATATATATATATATATATATATATATATATATATATATATATGCAAACATTGTTAAAAATAGGGAACCCTCAACAAGGTTCTAGTCGACCTCGACCCCTACCCCATGCCAACGATCGACCATTTGTTCCACAGAATCGGCGAAGGAAACAAATATGTTGCATCCCTCGATCTCCGCAGCGGCTATTGGCAAATCGTCATCGACGAACTGGATCGACACAAAACTGCATTTACATGGAAGGGCAAATGCTATCAATATACGCGACTGGCCTTCCGTCTTACATCTGCTGGACAGATCTTCTCCCGTTGCATAGCCGAAGCCTTGGCTACAGTTACATCTCGTGCCAACATATCCTCGTACATTGACGACAACCTAGTCCACGCCAAAACATTTGAAGGATATATACTAGCACTATTTACTGCCCTTTGTAAATTTGGGCTAAAGTTGAATCCAGATAAATGTACCTTCCTCGGAGACAATGCAAAATTCCTCGGTCGCATTGTGAATAACAAGGGATTTGAAGCTGACCCTGAATACGTCCGCGCCATCATAGAAATGAGACCTCCAACAACAAAAAAAGGAACTACAAGGCCTCATAGGTCGTCTAGTATGGATACGTCAATTCCTTGAGACACGTCTACAGGAGCGGATCAGGTCGGACACATTTTCCAACATCATGGCACCCATCCACGAACTAAACAGGGTCGATAAACCATTTGTATGGACTGAGCAGGCCGACAAGGCGTTTGAAAAGATCAAGAAAAGACTATCGTCACCTTCAGTCATTTCATTCCCTGACTTCAATCAACTCTTTACACTCACCACTGATGCGAGCGACATTGCATGCGGGGCCATGATTATTTCATATTATCTTGTTCGTTGAAGATATGAATCCTGCTGCTACCAAATCAGGCTGTAAATACTGGCTTCCTGGCCTAAAATGCACCAAACATTGATGCCATTCTTTTTATCCCCCCCTCTTTGCAAAACTCAATCATATTCTGCAAAGTCAAAAACAAAAACAACAATTTTCCTCTACAAAAACAACCAAACACCATGAATACACATTTGCAGATGTAACAAAACTTGAAGCATAAAAACTTTTACCAAAATGATCGGATTTGGCATTAAATAACTCGAAAAATGGTTGAAGAAATACATAAATGTTGGATGGAACCAAATTCTCTTTAATAAATATGGATGTTACGTAAACCGTAGAAAAATCCCAAGATTTTTCAAAAATAACATTTTTTCAAAAATAACATTCCTAAATTTCTAATTAAAAAATTAAAAAATTTCATGACGTTAATTTTATTTATTTTTTTATTATTGTGGTTGTCTTGATTCCCGGTTTTGGATCGAATATTTTAGACGACGGTCGCGTCTTTTAGGGATTGCCAAGCACCAGACTAAACAATTAATATTTGTGTTGCTAAATTGGGACGAGACCGACTCGATAAAAATATACATGTTTGGAATGGGTCACCAGTTAGCAAGTGCTAACTTTAAACGATAGAATATTGTTAATAAAAAGGAGAAACTATAAAGTAAAAGTAAAACATTTATATAGCAACAATTTTACAAAGATGTCAAATATAAACAATAAAGTTTGTTGAAGGTTGAAAAAGTTTTTGCATATAAAAACGACACGAGCATTAAATCTGTTTTCAAAGTTCCGTATGCATGTTTGTGTGTTTAAAGAGTGGATCTTGGATGTCGCACTTCAAGTGGGGTGATTCTTGTTGTTGTTGCTGTCGTCATCGAGAGCCGAGGCAAGCCGTTCCGTGTCGCCAGCGAACTCTGATTTCTTTTGACCAATTCACTGTTTTTATAAAGTTTCATTTCGTACCTACTTGTTACCTTCAGATTAAAAACATTTGTGAACACTTTTCACTGAGTTCAAACTCTGGACAACATCTGTAAGTACTTATTTTACTAGCAACTGGCCGCAAGGTGATCCCCTTCTCAAGAAGAAAGAAAGAAATGGAAAAAAGAGGAAGAAGAGGAAATAGTAAGCCGAACGAACCTAGAAAAAAAAGGGGTAACTAAGGTAGCACTCTCCTTCAATGCCCTTTCATCTTATCAATGTATTGATCTGCCATAATCTTTACTTTTATATTAAGGACCCTTAAGGAAATTATTCTGTTAACCCTAACTTTTTCCCTAACCCTAACCAGATTTGCTTGCCTAATCATTTACACATATTACATGTACTATTTTTGCATACAAACTTTTCACCCAACTTGAAACATTATTCTATTAAGGTATACTAGTGGGACCCGTGTAAATTACACGAAATGTCGTTTTCAATACTAATTATTTTGTTCCTAACCAATACATGTTTCAATAAAATATGATAAGATTTGACTAGTATATTTATTTTTAAAAAATGAACAATACATGAAACAATTTACAAAACTTCTTTATATACAATATTTCTAGTGAAGCAGATGATAACGGAAAGAAGAAAATTATAGCAGTCGCTTCGCACATATTTAGCCCCACAGAACAAAACTGGTCCACAACCGAACGTGAGGCATATACGATAAAATGGGCCATATCCAAATTCGATTATTTCCTGCGCGGCCGCCCCTTCGTCATCTTCACCGATCACAGATCACTGACTTACCTGGATCAGCGGGTGTTCAACAATGCCAAAATTCGCCGATGGCAAGAAGAGATCGCATGCTATAAATTTGTCTTAGAGTTTATTGAAGGAGAATCCAATGTCTGGGCTGACATGCTCAGCGGGAGACACGGACAAAGGAAAAATAACACGCCGGCCGACTCCACCCCTGCAGGCGAAACATTCAGAATCAAAGGCTCTAACCGTCACATTTATATCCCATCATGGTGTACTGATGAAATAAAGGGATCGATGCTCATTCCCGGAACACATACACCTCAGAACATCCGCCACCACAAGAATATCACAGATGCATTCTTCGCATATCATTTTACATCAACTATACCCACTAAGAATAATTGCGACCAGGTCAATATCGCTGCTGAACAGTGCACAGACGACACACTATCGAAAATCATCAGAAACCTCCGGACGAATGACTCAAACAAAAACTTCGAGATCGATCCAAATGACCACCGGACCCCCCTTCTCAACAAATACATTCACCAGTTCTACCTAGAGCCTGGCACCTCCGTTTTAATGATTAGAGACGACAGCCATCCCCAAAACTAGTCGTACCATACAAGCTCCGCCCCAAGTACCTACACCAGGCACATGATTGCGTTAATCATTCAGGTATCACTCGCATGCGTGAGCATCTATCTGGCTACTGGTGGGAACTCAAGGACCGTGACATCAAAACATATGTCGACTCCTGCGAAATATGTGCCAAGCGGAAGGGCAACTATGGCAAGCAAAGAAATTGGCCCTCCGGACACTGTAAGCGTGGGAAAAGGCCATTCGAGATCATTTATGTCGATTTCGTCACAATGCCAGTTTCAAAGGGAAAACGCTACATCTTAACCATGCTAGATAGTTTCAGTAGACATCTTACTGTCGTACCGTGCGCCAGGGATCGTGCTATCGACGCCGCCCGTGGACTCTACAGTTTCTTTCTTCGCCACCGGGAAATACCACGCATTGTATCATCCGATCGCTGAACCCATTTCACGGGGGAGGTATACAAGAACTTCTGCCAACTCACATCAATCACGCAGGAATTGCACTGCGCATGGCGACCACAAAGCTCAGGCAACATCGAGCGGCAGCACCGCACAATGAAAAACGCCATCTACATGCTATGTGAGGATAGAAACTGCGAATGGACTGACGTCCTAAAATCCGTTGTCTCTTCAATGAATGCTACCATAAACAGTGCCACTGGTGCATCACCCCACTATATAATCACTGGTCGACATCCCAACATTGGTCTACCCAAACTACCCGACAACAGACTTACAGGCCATAGCCCCTACGGCCTATGGCATGCAGGTTAACGCTCTACTGAGGCAAGTCCATCAACGCGTCGCGTTGGCCAACAATGAAGCCGACCACATCCACAATCCAAAAGTAGACAAAATCATGAACAAGGCACCGATACAAATCGGTGATAACGTGCTAATACACCGTCCTGAATCGGTTATTGCTCACGCGTCTCACCTACCCTGGATTGGTACTTTCGAAGTCACCAAAACCAATGACATGGTGATCCAGATAAAAAACGAAGACGGCGAGAGTGAATGGGTGCACCGGGCACATATTCGCCGACTACTATCGCGACCAAGACATCTGTCTCCCAACCTACCTCCTATACCTTACACAACCGTGGTAACAACGCCTTCATCCACGGCTGGGGCACACGGGGCATTACAAGACTCCAGACACATAGAAGTTCCTCAAACACCATCCAGATACAGACCAAACCTGATCCCTAGACGATCGACACGAGGCCAGCTACCTGCACGTTTTAAGGACTTCATCATGAAGTGATTTCACTTACGCGTGCGACTTTACACATGCCACACAGGTCAAATCAAAATGAGATCTGGGGGAGCTGTTATGATTTTTAGGTCTCGTTTTGATTTGACGACGCTCGTCATACCAGCTGGAGTGTTGTTGTCATGGCGACCGCCACCTTGATGTGTCTTGTTTGGACGATTCCCGATTGCTCAAAAGTGGAATCCCAGGCACTGGGAGGCGTTCTGTGATCGCCACAGTGGCACAAAAGTCGGTAAACATGATCATGTTTACTACCACGAAGTTACGTGCTGACTGATTATGTGCCGTGATTACTGTGGCGAAAATAGAAATTCAAACAAACACAGTTTGTTGACGCCGGCGTCAGATTTTCATCTCCGTGTCATCGGTCGTATGTCTACGACTACATCCGCAGGCTTTTCCATAAAACCAGCTGGTCCAAGCAGACGACAGAAACAAATCTGGAATCAGCCAAGAACACAAGTATAGCGACGTTCGGTCCTCCTCAAACAACGACGAAAAAACCAGCAACTTTAAGTACAACAAAATAACAATTCAACAACGCGACTAACTTCTACGACAATTTCGTCTGCTAAACGTCATTGAATCAGCGACGCTGAACAACAACACAACTATTCGCACTACTGCTACACCGAGTCCTCCAACGCGGACATCATTATACCGCAACTATTACTGCTTCTACTATGGCTCGCTCGGTTCGCCTACAGGACGTTGTAAAAACAAATTACTACTACCCACTTAGGCTTCTCGACTGTTATTGACATTCACTCCAATTCCGAAATTACTTCTCGGAAAATTCTTCCTGTTTATTTGTTCTGGAAAATAAACCATAGTATTTTTCCAATTTAAATTCTGTGTTGTTCGTTCATTTCTGCTTGTCACCATACGCTTACAGTAATACAGGGTGTTTCAAAAGTCTTGGGAACATTACAAATGCGTATATCTCATGAACTATTCCAGGTAGAAAAATGAAACTGGTGCCATTTTAAAGCTTGCTTAATCAAGTGTTGGGTCATACTAATGATTTTCGTGTTATCTTTCCAGGTGCAGTAATGGCGTTCTCTAAACAAGACAAGGCATTTTGCGTCCTTCAATTTGCAAAGACTGAATCGTGGACATGTGTTCAGCGTGCATTTCGCAGGAAATTTAAAAAAGAAGCCCCTGAAAGGAAATCCATTGTCAGATGGCATGCTAAATTTGTGAAAGATGGGTGTTTGTGCCCAAGTAAGCGAACAGGTCGCCCTTCAACTTCAGAAGATGCAGTTGAGCAAGTTCGGACAGCCTTTCAGCGGAGCCCCCGTAAATCAGTGAGAAGAGCCAGCAGGAAACTTCAGCTTGCTCCAGCAACTGTCTGGCGTGTCTTAAGGAAACGACTGCAAATGGTACCTTACAAGCTCAAGTTGGTCCAAAAGTTGAAGGACACTGATAAGCCACTTCGCCGTGACTTTTGCATTGCAATGCAAGAGAAGTTGGAAGATAACGGCTTTGATGACCGGCTTGTTTTTAGCGATGAGGCGACCTTCCATCTGAATGGCAAAGTTAACAAGCATAACACTCGCATATAGGGTACTGAGAATCCTCATGAACTTCTTAAGCACGAGCGAGATTCACCAAAAGTGAACGTGTTTTGTGCAATTAATAAGAAAGGTGTCTATGGACCGTTCTTCTTTGAAGAGGCAACTATCACTGGTGAATCCTATCTCAACATGCTGGAAGACTGGTTAATGGCTCAGTTGGAACAAGCAGAATCTGATGACTTCATTTTTCAACAAGATGGTGCACCACCACACTGGAGTCTTAGAGTAAGGCAGTTTCTTAACACAAGGCTGCCTGGTAGATGGATTGGGAGATCTGGGCGAGGTGATGACGTTCTCATGCCCTGGCCTCCTAGGTTTCCAGATCTTACCCCGTGTGACTTTTTCCTTTGGGGCTTTGTCAAGCAACAAGTCTATGTGCCGCCCCTTCCAAGAGATATTGACGAACTAAAGGCTCGAGTAACGGCAGTTGTGGGAACCATTGACGTCAAGATGCTGGAACGCGTTTGGCAGGAAATGGACTATCGACTAGATGTCTGCCGTGTGACGAATGGTGCTCATATTGAGCAACTTTGAAGATTCCCCACAAAACTTGAAACTTTAACCTTTCCAACGGTACCAATTTCATTTTTCAACTCCTAATAGTTTTTGAGTTATTAAAAATCGTTATGTTCCCAAGACTTTTGAAACACCCTGTATAACAGAATTAACAAAAAAGCTGAAGAAGAAGAGAAGAGAAGAGAATTTTAAAAAGACGATTTAAATTCAGCAACGCTGGATGGCATCACAGAACAAAATCGCATTACGTTAAGCATTTTAAAATGTTACTACTGCTTTCATATGTGATGTTGTTAATTTTAGATTGTTGTCTTTTAATGTAGATAGCTCTGAGTATTTTGTGAAACCTGTGGAACATTTATTTTCTTCTTATTATTTTAATACAAAAAAGACCATCAGAAAAAATGAAAAAATGAAAAAGGTATAATTAACCAGACGAATTCTGTAATCTTTAACAATGTTTGCATAAATGAGAAAATGCTGTCTAAATACGCACATACACACACACACACACACACACACATATATATATATATATATATGCAAACATGTTTAAATAACACGGAATTTTTGCTTACCAAGTAAATACAGTGTAACATTCACCTATGTCGAAAAGATCACGAAAAGATTGATATAAACACACACACACACACACACACACACACACACACACACACACACACACACATATATATATATATATATATATATATATATATATATATATATATATATATATATATATGCAAACATTTTGAAATAACACGGAATTTTTGCTTGATAAGCATTTTTTATTTTTTTCAATTTTCCGAATAGTCCATTTAGTATTTCGGTCAAATTGGTGTATGTAAGTTCCGCGGCTTTTTTGCTTTATGTTTCTTTCTATTTTTTTCTGCGAGTAATTTACCAAGTAAATACAGTGTAAAATTCACCCATGAACTTATACAGATATCCCCCCCTCCCCCCCCAAAAAAAACAAATAATAAAATGACCGCTTCACTTGATGTTGAAAGGTTATTTACAAATTTTCCAGTACACAAAACAATAGATATCATTATACATAACATATACAAACCCATCCTTCCATCCACTAAAAATTGATCCTAAAACACTTAAAAAGTTATTATTAATTCGCACAACTGAAGTCCCTTTCTACGACATAAGAGAAACGTCTATACCCAAATTGATGTAAACATTACTGAAGGTCGGTTCGAGAACCGATCCCATAGAAACTATGGGATCGGTTCTCGAACCGACCTTCAGTAATGTTTACATGGCTGACCTCGAAAATAAAATATGTAATATAATTACTAAACCCTCCATTTATGCCCGCTGCATTGATGATCTTGTTTTAGCAGACAATAATGATGAAAAAACAAACTACAAGACATTTTTCAAAATAACCCCGTACTTACATTCATTTATGAGATTAACGTTAATAACAAAATTCCGTTTTTATGTCCTCAGTGACCCTAACAATGACGCATTCATCACATCTCCCTATAAAAACTACCTCTATTAATACATGCATTTTAAGTTATAGAAACGAATGTTCATATCGATATAAAATTGCAACGATTAAAAATCTATTAAACTGTGCAAAGCTAATCTCTTCAACCCGAAACATTAATAACAAAATTCCGTTTTTATTTCCTCAGTGACTCTAACAATGACGCATTCATCACATCTCCCTATATAAAAAAACTGCCTTTATTAATACAATAAATAGTCAATTAATAGACGAGTTAACAAAAAGGTCATGTACTGACTGTGGTGTTTGGTAATAAACAACAGTCAATTGTGGTGGTTGTAAACATATCTTTATTTAACAAGGGTTATAACAACATGTGTGTATCAACGGTCGTAATCTCTCTATCTATGTCCCTAGCTATGTCGCTGCTGCTGCTGCTTCCTGCTCTCGTACCGATCACGTTGGTACGTGATCTTCGACACTACATCTTCCCTCTTTTTTTTATAAATTTATGTCACTATAAAGTCTTCTTGCCACACTGGGGTGGATCTTACTCTAGGTGTTCTGATTGAACCACTAGGGGCAGTTAGGGCCGGTGTTAGGGGTTCTTGAGCAGTTTCCTTAGGGTCTGGACTGGAGATGGGAAGTGCATCGATTGGGTTGAGGTGTGTGTCTTCGATATCTGTTGTAGAAGTAGGGGGCCAGTGGGTTGTATCAGGGGGAGAGTAAACTGCTTTAGGGACGTCGGTGTAGTCAGGACTATACTGCATGTCGCCGGGTACCTTTTTTACATGGGCAGCGTTTCTCATTCTCACTTGGCCTTGGGGTTGTTGTATTAGAACAGCATTCCCCTTCTTTTCCACAACTTGATAGGGCTGAGACTCGAACCGAGCGTCCAGCTTGTTTGTTCTGTGTAAATTTTTACACAATACTGTGTCCCCTCTCTGGATCTGTTGGTCTCTGGCTCCTCTTCTCTGGTCAGCAGCTATGTTGCGTTTTAGTTTGTGTAGAGCATCCTTATCATGTACGTCACTAAAATCAGTGGACGCTCCTACAATACTTGGCAGCTTACCTCGGAGTTCGCGGTTCATTAGTAACTTCGCTGGGGATACTCCGGTTACTGTGTGAGGGGTGGTTCGGTATTGGAACAGAAAATTCCTTAGTTCAGTCCTCCAGTCTTTCCCTTCGACTTTGGCGATCTTAATTGCCTTTAGGATTGTTCTGTTGAACCGTTCCACTTCGCCGTTGGACTGTGGCCAATACGGGATCCCTCTCACCTGGGTGATGCCGTGAGTATTCATATACTCATTGAATTCTCTTGATGAGAATGGCTGTCCGTTGTCACTCCTCAGATAGTTGGGATATCCATGATGATTGAACATCATTTCTAGTGCACCCGTTACATTTTTGGCATTTGCTATTTTCATATGCGCAACTTCTGGCCATCTTGAGTAGTAGTCGACAACAGCCAGCAGGTAGTTCCCTTCGGAGACACTCAGTAGGTCAACAGCTACATAGGTCCAGGGTTGGTCAGGCAGCGGTGTACTCTCTAGTTCTTCTGGAGGGGCATTTCTGCCAACCACTTGACATGGGTAACACGCTTTTACTCGCTTTTCTGCCATTCTATCCATCTCTGGCCACCAAACTTTGGACCGTAGGCGATTTTTGGTTCGCACAATCCCTTGGTGTCCTTCATGAGCCAGTACAACTACCCGCCCCTGAAGTGCCTCAGGGATTATGATCCTGCGTCCTCGGATGACCATCTGTCCTGCTATCCAGAGTTCATCTTTGATTGCATGAAATGCAGTACCTTTGAAATGGGTCCAGTCATTTTCGGATATAGCTTGCCGAAGTTTGGAGATCGTAGCATCATCCTTTGAAGCTTTTTCCACTTCACAGGGAGTCAGTGCCTGAGGTACAGTATCTTTAATGATACTGTAGATGTAGTCCATTGTTTCCTTTTCCTCAGTTTTGTCTGGGTTTTCAACGGGCTGTCGACTCAGCAGGTCCGCCTTATTGGTTCGGCCAGGAATGTGGATGACTTTGTAGGTGAACTGTTGTAGAAACAACAGCCATCTCTCCACTCTTGCTGAAGGGGGCTTCGAGGAAGGTGATAGTACCTTTACCAGCGCTTTGTGATCAGTCAGGATCTGAAAGTCACATCCAATGAGGTACAGACTGAACTTTTTGCATGCCCAGAATACTCCCAGTGCTTCTCTTTCTTGAGAATATCGGGACTCTGTTGGTGTGAGCTTCCTACTGGCATAGTATACTGGTTTCCAGTATCCGTTTAGCTGCTGTTGTTCAATGATTGCACCCACGCCAACGGGAGAAGCATCAGTTGTGATTCTAGTTGGCAACTCAACACTGTAGTATGCCATGACTGGCGCTTCAATTAACCCTTTCTTTAGTTTGTTAAAGGAATATTGTTCCTCTTCTTCCTATTTCCAATCAGAATCTAGTCTTGTAAGATCCCAAAGTGGTGCAGTTACACTAGCAAAATGGGGCACAAACTTAGCATAGAATTGGGCCAGTCCCAAGAAACTCCTCATCTGTGATGCATCTTTTGGTGGAGGAGCATCAACTACAGCCTTCACCTTTTCGTCCGAGACCTTCAAGCCGTCTTGTGTCAGAATGTGGCCCATGTATCTTATAGATGTCATTTTAATCTGGCACTTCTTTCCATTGACGGTCAGTCCTTGTTCGGCTAGGTGTTGGAAAACTTTGGCGAGTCTAGTGTCGTGCTCACTTTCTGTTTTCCCGACTACTATGATGTCATTTGACATGTTGTATGCTCCTGGGCAGCCAGCTATAACCTGACTTATGATTTGCTGAAATTTTTCTGAGGCCATGTTTACCCCAAACATAAGTCTTTTATACCGGTATAGCCCATCAGGTGCAGCAAATGTTGTGATTTCTCTGGAGTCTGGATGCAACTCTATTTGATGGTAGGCCATATTCAAATCTACTTTTGAGAAATATTTGCCTCCAGCCATTTCTTGTATAGTTTCCTCAATCGTGGGCACTGGATGACGTTCTCGAACGATAGCTTCGTTTGCTCTACGCATGTCGATACATATCCTCACATCGCTTTTTCCATTGTCCTCGGGCCTTTTTTCCACTGTCACTAAAGGATTCACCCATTGAGAAGGTTCCCTGACCCTCTCAATTACATCCAGATCAACCAGTTCTTGCAATTTGTTTAGGACACATTGCCGCCGCTTGAATGGTATCCGACGTACTGGCTGAGTGACAGGTATAATTTCTGGATTTATTTTGAATTTTAATTGGTAGTTTTTCAGTTTTCCCAATCCACTGAAAACCTTTGGAAATTCTTTTAGTATTCTTGTCCATATATCCAGTTCCGAGCAGTTCAAGATGTTGGCGTTAACGCCCACACTTAAAAGTCCTAGTCTTTTACTAGTTCTACCACTTAAAAGTGACGCTTGGGCCTGTGGTATGACAAAAAATGGAACTGTTATGTAGCGATTTGTGCTAGGAACTTCAACCTTCAATATGCACTTTCCTAGAAGGGGAAGTGGTTTTTCACTAGCATAGGGGTATAGTTTAGTAGAATCTGGCTGGAGCTTAATTTTGGGTCCTTCTTTTTCTATTTTCTTGAAGTCCTCTACAGATAATGTATTATGCTGTGCTCCTGAGTCTATCACTAAAGGGATGGTGGTGTTTCTGACTTTGAGGTTTATTACATTTTCACTCATTGATATTTTGAATAAATTAAACCCATTAGCGCCACCAGTTTTGTTATCTTCCCTTTCCCCTACACTCTGTTGAATTCCTTTGTTATGATAATGGTTTCGTCCACCACGACTGTATTTTGGGGCTCTGTCATGTTCGTTTCTATTCTGCGTTTTTGTTTGTTTGTTTTTGTAGAAACAACAGACTTCAAAATGTCCCTTTTTCCCACAGATTCCACACTTGTGATGCTTGCTTCTAACACAATCTCTTGCAAAATGTCCATTCCCCCCACACTTATAACATGCAGATGACACATTGTGGCTGGGTTTAGGTTTTTGTCTGTCGCTTAATCTATTTATATCAGATGTACAAGTAGATCCTAAAATTAGGGCCTCTTTGTGGTGGTACGTCCCAATAATTTGGATGAGACGATCCAACGTCAAGTTGCTTTCACCATATAATTTGGCTTTTAGTTCCGCGTCCTTTATGTGAAGAAGGATCTTGTCTCTGACGAATTCGTTCGGTTCTGGAGTGAAACCGCACACCTTCGCCAAACTCTTTAAGCGAGTGATATAATTATTCACGGTTTCTCCCGTGTTTGGTTCAGACTCCCAAAATCTTGAACGCGCTTTAGGGATATTTTCCTTTAGAGCGAAAGTTTTGTCAAACAGTTCTATAGCTGTTCGGAATACATCGACTCTTTCTTTATTAGCCTCGTGTCCGGCTTTTTGTTCGTCCGTGAAATTCGTCCAAATTTCTCGCAGACCCTCGCCTCCTGTTAACAAAAGGATAGCTCTTTTTTGCTCAGAATTTATGACACCTGAAGCTAGTATGAAAATTTCCAGATCGGTTTTCCAATTTACCCATCTTTTATGTAAAGACTCTGGATCTTCGATCGTATCTAACGCACGTGGAGGGCTTAGCCCCCCCCCCCAATGTGACGAATTTTGCCATATTGTTGTTTAAAAGGACAATAAGATGTGAATAACAAAAGGATTGTTATTTAAAGACAATAAATGTGATAACAAACGAATTACTTATCTCTCGTTTTTTTTCTGTACTTTTCCTTGGGAAGAAAAAAAAAGTATATTTTTCTTTCTCTCTTGTAGCACGTGTGACCTCTTTTTTCGTGTTTTCTTTTCCGTAGAAAAGTTCGTTGTTTGCACTTTTTTTTTTGTAGATGTCTTTCTTTGCTTTTTTTTTGTGTAGAATTTGATCTCATCGTCGTCGCCAGTTTGTGGTGTTTGGTAATAAACAACAGTCAATTGTGGTGGTTGTAAACATATCTTTATTTAACAAGGGTTATAACAACATGTGTGTATCAACGGTCGTAATCTCTCTATCTATGTCCCTAGCTATGTCGCTGCTGCTGCTGCTTCCTGCTCTCGTACCGATCACGTTGGTACGTGATCTTCGACACTACACTGACGCGCCAGATTTCCGTGACTTCGCGTCGGTAATGATTGGACAGGTCTAGGAAGCGCCCGAAAGCTGACGAAGTATTAACCAATCAGGTTGCAGCATTCATTCGCCAAGCAGGCTATAGCAAACAGTCAACAAGGAAAAAAAAACAATGATCACGTTCTATTGCAACAACAATGAATTATTATCAGCTTTGTCGGGTCATCGAATCTCCGGAAGGACTAATTCAAAAGCATAACATTTTCATTTCTTTCTTTGTTTTATGTTAAAAAAACATTGACAAAATCCCCCCCCCCCAAAAAAAAACAACCTCATTTTCACAAACAAATCAAAACATTTAGATCTACACATTTGATCAACAATGGTCCATTTGGCCCATCAAAAAATAAAAATATATTTATTTATAGTTCTTAAGCTACGGTTTGTTCGTTTTATTGTTTTCTTTTTATTTACGTATTTTTTCTTTGAAAGTCTTCCATCAATCGCTTGGCAGATTCAGCCTCGTTTTCGTCTCGTCTCATCTCGCCAGCTCTCGGGCGCTTCCGCGACCTGCCCGATCGAAGGGTACTTTCACGGATAAGGACCCACACTAACTTTGACCCCGTCGTTAGGGTTAGGGTCAGGTTCAACGTCGGGGATAAGGTTAGAGTTCAGGTTAGGGTCAAAGTTAATCTGTGAAATTACCAAAAAAGTATAACGTGTAAGTCACGTAGATGAGAGAAACAGTGGAAAGTTTTGCCATCATTTTTTATATAAACCTAACAAAGTGACTAAAAATGACAAAATAAAAAAATCTCATCTGGAAACTGTGAAATCTCAAATAGAATGATTTGATTTTAAATAATGAAAATTGTTATTTAAAGATTATGAAATTTCAAACAAAATCATATAAAAAATGTAACTCATCTTTTTTCTTAAATTCTAATGCCGCAATAATATGTTCGTTACTTCAATTTGCTTACCTTAGTCTGTCATGAGGTTTCGATGAAATGTGGGTTGTTCGTCTGTAAATCTTCATATCAAATAACTTTTTAATACTAAAAGTGTATACTGATAATTTATACAAAATATAGGTTTGTGTTTCATCGGATTAAATCCTATGAACAAAAACTCAAAAGCCCCATATATATAATATATAAATATATGTATATATTTTAGTATATCTATCTATAGATATATATATCTTCAGTATCTACTACTAGAAATATGTGGAGCTCGTTTATGTACGTGCGTACGGGACGACAGGTGAAAAATAAATGTGTACACTGAATAGAAAAACAGATGATGACGTCGTAAAGAAGAAGAGAATTTATTTGTTTCTTGGTTGAATTTTTCCTATTATGACGTCAAAAATGCGCTTTCGGCAGTGCTGGTTCCCCACACACACCTTACTCCTTATAACAAGGGGAATGGACCCCGCGGGGAATTCGAGCGATTAACATACTAGTATATATTTGGGGACCCGCGCCAAATGCGATGAGAAAAAGAATGAAATTATTTTCACACTGAATTATTGTTTTGTATTTCGGAATTAAAAGTCGCACTGGTAAAAATAGTGTTTTCAGTTTACGTTGTCTGATTTTGCAGCTGTAACGGCCGAGGGGAAGACAATGGTCAACCCCGTATGCGAGCTGCTATAATTTGAAAAATGTGCAACCCTAACCGGCGACTCGGAGGCCCAGGGCATACGGTGGAAATAGACGAGTCTCTATTCAACCGCAGGAAAAAACAAAAACAATGCTGGCCGTGTTTTCTCCAGCCGCTCTGGGTCTTCGGAGGGGGGGGGGGGATACGACCCCGCAGAGAAGGAAGGGTTTCCTGGTGACAGTGTCTAACAGGAATGCCGAAACCCTAACTCTTCCAATAATCAAGCCAGTACCTGGGACGACGGTAGTATCCGATTGCTGGAGGGCGTATAGCAGTCTTTTGCTCAGCCTAACAAAACAAGCGACATCAAAAGTAGCAGTAAACCCTGAACATCTACGAGAAAATATACGTAATTCCCCCCCCCCTCCCACCAAAAATGAAGGAAGAACTTGCCTAATTGTAAAATTGACTTCTTTGCTTTATGTAACACGAAACACACAAAAAAAACAACATAAAAATGTTTCATTTTGCCCACGAAAACGATAATAAAAAAAAAGTTTATTTATAGTTCTTCAGCTATGGGTTTGTTAATTTCTTTCATTTTTTTTTATGAAAATATATGAATTTTTTTTCTTTCCGTATATTCATAGTCTTATATCGTTGTCGTCTGCCAACCTTCCATTTTTTTTTGCACGATTTTTAGGTTTTTTTTATACAGCCGCGTTTTCGTCTCGAGAGCCTCGTTTTCGACTCAGCAAAGTTACTAAAAGTTACTAAAAATGACAAAATAAAAAATCTCATCTGGAAACTGCGAAATCTCAAAAAGAAGGATTTGATTTTAAATAATGAAAATTGTTATTTAAAGATTATAAAAATTCGAAGAAAATCATATAAAATCATATAAAAAAATGTAACTCATCTTTTTTCTTAAATTCTAATGCCGCGATAATATGCTCGTTACTTCAATTCGCTTACCTTGGTCTGTCATGAGGTATCGATGAAATGTGCGTTGTTCGTCTGTAAATTTGCATTTCAAATCGATCTTGTACATTTCGATTGACTTGTTGACTGCAATGAAATAATTCCTTGCTTTTTGCAATGTCTATGGCGGCAATAAAAACTTCATGTATATATATATATATATATATATATATATATATATATTGTGTATTTAGACAGCATTTTCTCATTTATGCAAACATTGTTAAAAATTACAGAATTCGTCTGTTTAATTGTACCTACTTTATGTTTTTTTAAGTATTAAAATCAAAATGATTTAAGACACATTCTAGTTAATGACACTAAAATTATACATTTCGAATATTCAAAGCTATCTACATAAAAACATAACCACCTAAAATTAACAACATCACATATGAAAGCAGTGGTAACATTTTAAAATGCTTAACGTAAAGCGATTTTGTTCTATGATGCAATCCAGCGTTGCTGAATTTAAAATCGCCAACGACTTCGTGGAACAATGCGGAAACGTTCTATGCGCGTTTCCACCGTCTTTTAAAATTCTCTTCTTTCTTTTTTTTTATCCTCCTCCCACAGCGGTAAGATGTGACACAAGGTCGGGAAAGTGGGATTTGAAAAACCAGCGCCCGAGAAAGTGAGCACTCTGGCCTACAAAAAATGCCTAGACAGCCCCGGTTGGCATTCCTCGGTAGGAGCGCCTCAGGCAGTAAGCAATAAACTTACTTCTCCCCAAAGAGGGGAGGCAAAGCCTGGGATGATGGACCTCCTAGAACTGCCCTGACAAACCCACAAACCGGCGCCATCAAGCCCCGAAGGCCAAGACGATACCGGTCTATAGGGTGTAGTATCCATCGGAACAGATACTACACTCTCAGCCAAAAGGCCAAGAAGTTCAATTCTCTTTTTTCTCTAGATTTTTTGTTCATTTAGTTTTGACACCTGAGGATGATTCGACGAAGAATCGAAAACGTTCGTGAAACATGTGAACCCTATAGTACATTTATTAATTTTTTTGATTTTAATACAAAAAAGACCATCAGAAAAATTGAACAAATAAAAATAGAAGAGGCTATTTTGCCGATCTCGGCAAAATAACGACCCCCTAGCCCCCACGTAGCCAGGGGGTGCCAGGGGGGCAAGGACCCCCCCCCTGCAATTACATTTGCCCCCCCCCCCTGAAATTTGTGACCCAAAAAATATTATAAATATAAATACTCTTATATTTCCTAGTCAACTATACTTCTTCATTATGAAGCAGTATTTACTTTTGTGTAATATATTTTATAGCAGGGCCGGATTAAGGGGCCACGGGGCTGAGGCCCTGGGCCACCCACCAAGAGAGGACCTCCCACCAATTTTTAACATAATTTCCGATTTCAAAAACGCTTCTTTGGATTTTATTTTGTTTAAAACTTAATTTTCCATTCCTGGTACTAATGATACCATAATAAATATTTACGGATGTTAAACTACCAGTTAAAATAAATCTATTGACCATAATAACATCTAAATATGATTTAAATTCATGTTACCTTGTAAAAAGAAAAAAAAAGAAAAATGTACGTGTTCTCAAACTCAAACATAACTTCGCTAGTTTCAGATCAAGTGGTGAGGGAAACAAAGCCTCAAAGCTTTTCACCTGTTTCCTGCTTGGTGAAAGAGATTGTCAGTGTATCTATCTTTTTTGTCAACTTACCAAATATATTTTTTTAAATATTGTTAATTAACACTATTTAATATTATAAATTATCAATTAAATAATTATAATCCAAATGATGTAATATAAACACAAAATTAATTCGCGTTGTTGTTCTGCCAGCTTCTTTTAAAGATATTTTTTTAATTTATAAAAGAAAGTGTTGTCTTCATTCAAAAGATAGAAACGAATACTAGCAACCTAAATTATTTTCAAATGAAAGTGGGAATTAGTTTAAAAAATTATTTTTGTATTTTATCACGAATCTCAAATACGTTTTTTTCTTTTTGTTGTCAGTTGTAACTATTAATTAAAAAAATTGTGAATGTTACATTCAATATTTTTGAAATTAACATAGAAAAAAATCCCAGATTTCACCCGAGATAAAGTTGAAAGAAAAACAACATTGGTAGGGTATAAACCCCACGTACAAATAGAAGATTATAACAGAATTCTGTAGAGCTAGCAAGTAGCTACCTTATTTTACGAACTTTATGTTATTATTACTGTGTTTACTATGCTTTATGTGCTTTACTATACTGATGTTGTTATTTACATGTACCTACCGAAATACACAACAATATATTTAGATTGTATAAAAGAAATTGAAATTTTGTATCTACTTATTTATATTTATATATCAGTACACACACACACTGAAACAAAACGTCACCCATATTAGAATATCAATATTAGTTTTGCCCCCCCCTAAAAATGCCTTGCTCCCCCCTAAAAATGCCCCCCCCCCCCCGAAAAATGTCTTCCCCCCCATAAGTAAGAAGTCTGGCTACGTGCCTGCCCACTAGTTATTCTGCTGGGACCGGCAAAATAACGAGGGAGTCGTTATTTTCCTGTCAAACTGCATTCATCCTTTATTATGTAGTACTGTTTATGGCGACTACCATTCATTCTTTATGACGTCTTACTATTTTTGGCAACTGCCATTCATCCTTTATTATGTAGTATCGATTTTGGCGACAACCATTCATCATTTATGACGTCGTACTGATTTTTGGCAACTGCCATTCATCCTATACTATGTAGTACTGTTTTTTGGCGACTACTATTCATCCTATGTTATTCATTTACATGCAAACATTGTTAAAAATAACAGAATTTGTCTGTTTAATTACACCTTTTTTATTTTTTCAATTTTTTTATGGTCTTTTTTGTATTCCAATTAAAAAAATAATACAAGTTCCCTAGGTCTTACGAACGTTTTCGATTCTTCGTCGAATTATCCTGAGGTGTCAAAAGCAAATTAACAAAAAAGCTGGAGAAAGAAAAGAGTTTTAAAAAGACGGTGGAGAAACGCGCAGAGAACGTTTTCCGGATTGTTCCAGGAAGCCGTTGACAATTTAAATTCAGCAACGCTGGATGGCATCACAGAACAAAATCGCATTACGTTAAGCATTTTAAAATATTACCACTACTTTCATATGTGATGTTCTTAATTTGAGATTCTTGTCTTTTTATGTAGATAGCTTTGAGTATTTTGTGAAACCTGTGGAACATTTATTTATTTATTTATCTTTATTTTAATACAAAAAAGACCATCAGAAAAATTGAAAAAATAAAAAAGGTATAATTAACCAGACGAATTCTGTTATCTTAAACAATGTTTGCATAAATGAGAAAAGTCTGTCTAAATACGCACACACACACACACACACACATATATATATATATATATATATATATATATATATATATATATATATATATATATATATGCAAACATGTTTAAATAACACGGAATTTTTGCTTACCAAGTAAATACAGTGTAACATTCACCCATGAACTCACACAGATACCCCCCCAAAAAAAACAGATAATAAAATGACCGCTTCATTTGATGTTGAAAGGTTATTTACAAATTTTCCAGTACACAAAACAATAGATATCATTATACATAACATATACAAACCCATCCTTCCATCCACTAAAAATTGATCCTAAAACACTTAAAAAGTTATTATTAATTCGCACAACCGAAGTCCCTTTCTACGACATAAGGGAAACGTCTATACCCAAATTGATGGCGTTTCTATGGGATCGGTTCTCGAACCGACCTTCAGTAATGTTTACATGGCTGACCTCGAAAATAAAATATTTAATATAATTACTAAACCCTCCATTTATGCCCGCTGCATTGATGATCTTGTTTTAGCAGACAATAATGATGAAAAAACAAACTACAAGACATTTTTCAAAATAACCCCGTACTTACATTCATTTATGAGATTAACGTTAATAACAAAATTCCGTTTTTATGTCCTCAGTGACTCTAACAATGACGCATTCATCACATCTCCCTATATAAAAAACTACCTCTATTAATACATACATTTTAAGTTATAGAAACGAATGTCCATATCGTTATAAAATTGCAACGATTAAAACTCTATTAAATCGTGCAAAGCTAATCTCTTCAACCCCAAAAATATAAATTCATAGCTATGTGGAAGATATATGGATGTATACCTTTCCCTAGTTTCCCAATCTAGGCTTGAGAGTACAGTCTACCCTACTATTTAATCTATAGCTGCAAGGAGGATATATGTATTCATACCTCTCCCTAATGTATTAGTGAAAGTGATTCTGTTTTCCTTCTCTTAGACTAGTTGCCCAATAATATATCTGTTATAATAAAACTCAAATATCTTACGCACCCTCTACACATACTAGGAAAGTAGAAAGTGTTTACCAAATATATGCGTCTTCTACAAAACCAATTGATCTACAAACCAATCCTATACAAAACATGCATGTACGACGGTTTCGGCATAAAACGACAACAATTGAGATACCGTCAAACCCAACAACAAATTCATCCGAGAGGATAACATTAACGTAAACGATGAAGAGGAAGAAGAAATAATAAATAACAACACAAATATAAAGAAATGGTTATTTTGTTATTGCTACTGCATGCTACCATACTTGAACTGTTCATATCTAGCTGCATTTTGCATCCCCCGTAGCAGAGATTGAACTCAAAATTGCCTCGCTAAACGTTACTAAAAGAGAAAGATTAAAAACACTAAGGAGAATTAGCGAGAGGGCCTTAGGAATGCTGAAAAACGCCTTTTCTAAACTCACGCACACATAGCCACACTGACATCAACGCACACATAGCTACACTGACATCAACGCACACATAGCCACACTGACATCAACGCACACACAGCCACAATGCATGAACTCTTTCATTGTCTTATACATAAGCACACTAAAGGCGACATACACTGTTTGAACCCCGTTTTCAATGTCTGCATATTTAAAACAAACTCATAAACTTAACCATTTTAATACTTCATACATTTCTCACTGAACTTTCTAATATGAAAACAAATGATTATTGACTCTATTTAATAACTTTCAATGAAATGTAACTGATGTAATTGAGTGAGGAAGTTTTGATTACGATTTTTCAGACCCGTGAATAATTCACAGCCCTTAAATTATCGAGTCAGGCTTCCTCGATATCTCAACTAATGAATCCCTTCTGCAAGGACACTCAAATATGAACAATTATTCTATGTGTTCCTATCTTTGTAGACTTCCATTTTTAACATATATAAAATATCTCTTTTGTGAATTTATACTTTCGAATTCATCATTTTGTTTGTTCATCATATAACATTTCTCTCGCTCTCTCACACATTTAAATATTACTTAAAACTGTTTTTCTTTAAAATGTTTCTATAAAACTCGGCTCTCCCAAAATCTTCCCCAAAAAACTGAAACCCTAAAAAGAATCCTCTAAATGCTCTCCGGCATTTGTGAAAATAAAAGAGAAATTCTTCAATCAATGCGGTATTCTTCTTGTCTGTTTCTTTGATTCTTATCTCTTAGTCTGGTTTACGAAAGGACAGAATTCCGTGAATAAGACTTAGTGCCAGTATTTTATATATACTTATAGGCAAGGGGCGATAACTAAGTATGACTGAGTTAACTAAGTATGACTGAGTTATTTGCCCTTCTCGTCTGCTCAGACAGTTTCTTCCATTATTATATTCTTTACGTTTGGTTGTGTTTGTTAGTTTGGAAATAAAGTCTCTTCGTACCTTCAAATGGTTTGGTGTGATACTTTTTTTATTTATTGGGGTAGAGTTACCGTGTCTTGTCGTCGTAATATTTTAATTCTTTTTTCGGCGTTTTGTTTAAAGGGAGATAAATCTTGTTAAGAATATTTTCTTTATTACCTCCCTTGCGTATTCGGCTCTACTCTGACTTTTTATCTTATAAATTAGCGAACGGTTCAGCGAAAATTGTTTTTCAATTCGGCAGAGATCAGTTTATTTGCTTTTGTCAGTTGTTGCATCGTATTTGTTCACGAAAAAAGCTTGAAAATAGCACGAGAATACAATAATTACAACAACAAAATTTAAAAAAAATAACAATTTATTATTTTAATGCAATCTAAGTAAATCTGAGTGATTTTTTTTTTGCTTTTTGTGTTTTCCATTTCAAGAACCCGGGTTCAATTTTGTGGGGTTGCATTTATATAAACACATGCTAGATATCATTTACCAATTACGTGGAGATCAGAGCTACTGACTATCGACTAGATGGTTGTTGGTTCGATCCCTGGCTTTGGCTGTGTGCTGATCGAGCCACACTAAATATCTGTTATACAGCGAAACAGTCCGGTCCGTGGATGACTACATAATCCCCCGTTCTCGGGTGGAGTACTGTCGTAAATGATATTGTCTGATACTAATTTAACGTAATGCAAAGCTCTTTCTAAATAAACAAATAGAGCACTGTAAAGTAACCGTCAATGTTTATATAAAAACATGATAGATATCATTTATTTGTATTCAAGTTCTTAATATATTAGTTATTCTTAATATAAGAGGTTAGTGTTAGTTAAGGTTAGGGGTAGGGTTTTTTAAAAAATCAGTTCGGTTTTTGTACGGTTTAAAAGCTGTACCAGTACCTTCGGTTGTCTTCGGTTGTCTTCGGTACTATTTAGTGCGTTGAAAAAAAATTTAACGTCTTCAGTTTTAAAACATTTCCGTCCTTTTTTTTTTTTTTACTAAAAACGCCAAATCAATCTTTTCTTTTAAATGATGAAAAAATTAAGGCGCAAGACAAGGTCATCGCCTTTTTTCCTTTAATGGGGAAAAAGACAGACAAAACGTTCTTGTGTATCAAAGAATCGAAAATTTATTAACAATAAAATGGAAAAAAACATCAAGATAAGAAAGAAGGTAGACATGCATATATGTTCATGTCATTCAAAAAAGAAAATATTAACAACAAAATGTACTCACAGTTCACAATTTACAATATAATTTTTTTACAGAAGTGGAAATTCTCTTGTGAATTTAGTTCGCTCATCAATGGGCGATAAAATTTCTCTTGGAAAAAAAGTTATTTCATTCTTCATAGAAAACCGCTTCAAGCAGACGACATTTTCATTGAACAAAACCAAAATTCTGGAAACCGGCTTTTTTCATCCTCTCCGGGTGTTTTTTAATTCAAGTAATAATTTAACAAATATTACTCGTGTTTCTGAAAATCAAATAATTATTATTTTCTAACTTACTTAATTCTAATATTATTTTTTTAAATAATTGTACCTCCTTTTTTATATTTAAAATGCGAATTTCTGGACTACAGACTTCCATTCAAAACAAACCCTCGATGACTTTATCCGTTTACCTTTCTGATAAACGAATATTAAATTCAATAAATATTTTACACTATTTTAGTTCTACTGACTAAATAATAAATATTATCGATCTTGTGTCGATATTTTTCAATCAATCCTTAAAAACAATTAGTCCTTTTTTTAGACTAAAAGAACATCAACGATCGTTTTGTCGAGATATTCTCCATCAAATATCAGGCTAAACTGGCCTTCGTTTAACCATTTTAAAATACTGACATATTGTCATGAATTTCTTTTCACAAACTTTTAAATAACTTATCGTCATAAGTTTTCTTTTCTTCATAAGCAATGGTTTGTATTTGAGATTTTCAAATACAATCTTTGCATAATTCTAGGAGCTCTTGCTCGAATTATGATTAACAGTCATCAAATTAAAATGTCTGAAGTCCAAATTAAATTCACATCGTAACTAAGAGATACACATCTCAAATCTAGTTTGTTACTTTTAAAGCTATCTTTAAATTATTATTCAAATCAATTTTCGACATGGTAATGCCGATTTTACATGAAAAGGAGTTATCAAATTAACGAGGGCACAATTTCCCTGAGGAATGAAAACTCTGTCTTCGGAGACAAAATTCAAGATGTTAATTAATCAGTCAACATCCAGAATCTATCAGAAGATTATTTCTTCAAAATATTCCAGTGAGAAAATTGCCGTCTGCTTTGTTTACGTTTGTAAATTGACACGTCACTCAAATTGACCAATCAGATGATGCCACTAAGTTAATCTCTGAAATTCAATGAAAATTTGTCGTCCGCTTCAAACAATTTAGGCGCGGTTGAACCAAACTTGAATTCGTTAAAAAACTAATTTTACAAACACCTATTATCCCTGAGCATTTTCAATAAAAATGAAACATGGCCACTCTTTAAAAATAAATTCTGTAACTCTCCCAACAAAAAAAGAAAAGTTCTCCTTAATCTATTTCATGAAAGATTAATATTCTATCTTTGATAGAAGAAGAAAAAAAGGAGACTATACCACTTTCCATAGAATTCTAACAGAATACACACAGAGAAAAGATCGAAACATCTCCTTCCACATCAATACCAAAGATAATCATCATTGTTTCACATGTTCTCCGAATTCTTCTGAGGTCTAGAATTAGCATCCGCATTGGAAGTACTTGCAACCTGTACTTTCTCTCTCATCTTTCGTGCTCAAGCACATCATTCTCCTCTACTCCAAGGTATTTATAAACAGCATCCTCTCCTGGGTCTTCAATAGAGCCAGTGTTGATATTAAGATGTTCTGATGCTGTCTTTTTCCTTTTCTTTTTTGTGCATTTAGCACATTTGTTGAATCCAAATTCCATGCAGATGTCTTCCGTGGAATCATTTACAATTTCTATCAGAGAGACGAGTTGTTTCTCAGATTCCGCATAGAGTTTGAGATCGTCCATAAAGATGCGATGATTTATTCTTTTATTTTTATCCTTCTTTCTGCCTCTGCTAAGGTTGTATTGAACATTGGATCGTTTAAGTAGCTTAGTCAGTGGATTCATTGTGAGGCAAAAGAGAAGCGGTGATAGGGTGTCTTCCTGGAATATTTCTTGCTGAATCTTAACGTTTGGAGTCTGAATTTTTCCATTCCATATGGTGAAGCATGATTGATGTACGCCATCTGGTCATTTGCATCTGGAGGAATGTACAGGTCCACACAGCGAAGTATCGAGGAGTGAGGTATACTATCAAAGGCCTTTTTGTAATCGATCTTGGCTATTGAGAGGTTTCTCTGTCTCTTTTTACAGTCCTCCAGGATTGTTCTGTTTACAAGGAGTTGGTCTTTTGGGCCAAGTCTTTTTCTCGTACATCTCTTCTGCTCACTTTCAAGGTAGTTGCCGGCAGCTAGATGTTCATATGTTGCCTCAGCAATAATCACTGTTAGAAACTTGTATGTTGTTGTTAGGCAGCATATAGGCCTGTATTTGTTAACCAAATAGGTATCCTCACTTTTGGAAAAAAAGGGACGTGTTGCCTACAGTAAGCCATTCCGGTGGCTCCCCATCACCACTGATGATTCTATTGAACGCCTTGGTGCAATGATGATGAAGTGCTGTCAGTTTTTTCTAGCCAGAAAATTGGGACATTGTCGATTCCTGGGTCTTGAAATTACTATAGTGGATTACCTTCCTGCAAACAACTTCTTTGGTAATTTCCAGGGCTGGCATCTTTGGTTTCTCCTTGTTATCCTCTTTGATGGTGTTGATCCATTCTTTTTCCAGATATTGTTTGGGGTCCTCATAGAGTAGCCTCCAGTAGTTTTTAACTTCCTCTTGGGTAGGTGGAGAGCACACTTTTATTTCTTCTCCTATGAGGCTCTGATACACCATCCTGGGATTCGTCATTAACAGTTTATTTATTCTTTTTGACTCATAGTTTTTTTACTTCGTTGTTTTTTTTATTTGTGCAGCTAAGGCTTTTATTTCAGCTTCATGTTCTGCTATCTTAGCTCTAAGCTGCTGCGGGTTTTGAAGGGATACTCGGTTTTAAGTTTATTCACCTTCTTTTTCAATGTTGATCCTGGGTGTATACATGACAGAAAGGCAGATATCTGAGCGGTATCTTGTCAGACATTTTCAATCTTTTGTTGGAGTTTTCTCTTCCAGGCTGGCTCATAAGCTTTGGTCTTCAAGTTTCCCTCTTTTTTCTTTCTTGGTGTTGGGGTAAATGTTTTGATTGCATGAACCATGCTGCCCCATAAGTTGCATGGTTTATCTCACTTAGAGACGCATTCTTTGGGACGATCCTTGAAGGGCATCATTAACCTTTGTATCAAGAGTCTTGAAGGCTTTACTCTTGTTCATATTTACCAGTCTGGGTCTCCCTCCAACAGTCAGACCTTGTGCCACTTCTATCATGTTTGCCAGCCCTTCCTCAAGTTCCATCTGGTCTGTATCCAGTGTCTCTTGTTCAGGCGGGGCATTGTGTTGGCTCTTTTGCCCAGAGTGATGTTCTTCGTCTTCACGCGCGCCTGTACGGAGTGACACTCGAAGAGATAGCATGCTGTTTAGTGGGGTGTTGTTTCGGGGACGCATCTGCTTTGTCAATCGTAGGCTTCTCAGGCTTGGGCTCGGTGCTATTATGTCAGGTAGCTGGGTCAGCGGAGATCATGTTCTACTGTCCTTTGATTGGGCCTCACAAAACCTTGGCACAGGGAGGGGTTACCGATTGGACAAATGTTGTCTTCAACCATCTCACGGATGTCTAGTTTCATCTTGGAAATGTGGTCCGCGGAGAAGGCATTGTTTTTCAAGAAATTGTACTTTGACATGTGAGTTTTTCTTTCACAATGTCCTTCTTGCTTGGACAGTAGTGTCTTAAAATCTTTGGCCATTCTTGGCATCTTTCTGCCAGTTTTTGATGTTTTGTTTTGGTATACTCCATTGCCCATATCAGCGCACATTTTTCCTCCCTGCTCCATAGGGTTTGGGCAAATTCAATAGTGTTGGTCTTGGTGAAGTCAATCATCGCTTCACCAACAGCTTCTGCTTCGATTGTATCTTTCACATCTTTTGGGAGATATTCATATATCTGTGTACAATCGAATGCATATTTTTGTTTGGGCAGACGTCCTTATTTGAGCCTCGAATATATTATTTTTCTTTCTTCCACACTTCTCATACCTTGAATAAGCGAAGTAGTGAAGAATAATTTTCTTTTCCTCAATTGACCACTTGACTTGATTATAGTTTCTTTTTCTGGTGGTAATTGTTTGGTTTTGCCAGATTCCAGGACCAGAATTTGGCTGGTCTGGTGGAGTGTCCAGTTTAGTGTTGTTGTCTATGGTAACATCACTAGAAGAAGGTGCACCGTTATTTTTCTTCATATGACCCAGTGCGTAGCCATTCTGAGGGCATCTTTTTATTCTGGACAACATCCTGCCAGTTTGTAGACCTTGGATTTCTTTTCATTTTCATTTGAATATATGGTCAGTGTTTACTTCAAATGGAAAGTATCCTCATGTCAGGATTTCTGACAAACCTCTGCACAGAGAGATCTTAGACACTCGAGGACAGTGTCTAGTAGATATTCAAGTTCTGCCAATATGATTTTGCAACTCGATATCAGGTGGCTCACACTCTCTCCTGCGTGTGTCTGCATATGCTTTTAAGAGAAGAATTATATGAAAATGCAGACCCACAAACGTGACAAGTATATTGTTTCTCTCCTGTGTGCTCGCATGTGTATTTTTAGAGAAGAATTCCGTAGAAATGCAGACTCCCAAACATGACAGGATTATGGTTTCTCTCCTTTGTGTGTTTGCAAGTGATTTGTAGAGATGAATTCTGTGAAAATGCAGACACACAACAGTAACAAGAATATGGTTTCTCTCTATTTTTTATTTTTCTTATCTTTCTGTTTTTGCTGGAGATGGGGCATCTTACCGGATGCCAGACATTCACCGGCTATTTCAGACACTCCAGCCTAGAGATCTTTTTAAGATTCTAACCGTTCCTTTAAGTGCAATTGTTTGTATTTCTGTTGCACTCGGTTCACCGGGTATACTCGCCAGATAGCTTTTGAAATTCTTTTTCATTAGTCCTGTTGCTCCTATAATTACTGGTATGATGGAGATTTTCCTAAGATTCCAGTCTCTTTTCATGTCGTACATCAGACCTTGGTATTTCGCAATCTTTTCACTTTCTGCTCTGTTACATCCTGCATCATTATGGACACTGACTTCAACTAGGGTTACTACTTTCTCCCTTTTGTCCCATATTACGATGTCAGGTTTAACAGCTCCGTTTTCTAGATATGTAGCTAAAGGGAGTGCATAGTCATAGTGGATGGTGTATAAATTATTTCCAACTGTTCTTTCTGGTATATGCTCCTAGGACTTGCTGCTACACTGGATATACAACGTTGTGTCTCATTGTATAGTAGTCATCCCCCAGGAGAACCTTACAACTGGATGTCAGGTGGCTCACACTCTCTACTTCTGTGTGGCGGAACATGCACTTGTTATTGTTGCTCAGACCACTCAACTTTTTAAAGGCATTGGTCATCAAGCCTTGATCTTGAGCAGCCATTATAATTCTCTCCTGATCATAATGGAGAGATGCTCTTTTCAGCCAATCTACAGAGCCTTCCTTATCTATATATTCATGGGATAATTCACCTAGGAAATACTTAGCACGTTGTTGGTTGGCCCATTCTTCCAGTTTTCTGGAATGGAATGTCTTGGTGTATTTCTGACGGCTTTTGCGAGCTATTTCTGTGGCAGGATTGTTGTCTGTTTCTGCCTCATTTGTAAGACAGTCCTGTCCAAAATGTTTGACCAGTTTTGTGATAGAGGTTGTTCTGCTTGCTCTAATTTCTTGATGTTGGCATACCATCATAAGGTTTGGGTTCTGGGAGCTCATCAGATATTGGCCGGTGCTCACAATAGTGGCTCGATGTTGATGGTCAATTTCTGAGAGACCCATACCCCCTGTTCCTCTTGGAAGATACAGCGTGTGTGAGTTCGAATGTGAACTTTTAGATTGCCGTTTTTTGAAACTGTAGATCCACAAATTTGACAAGAATATACCTTCTCTCATTTTAAAATTTTTTCTAATCTTTTCGTTTTTGCTGGAGATGGGGCATCCTACCGGATATCAGACATTCACTGGCTATTTCAGACACTCCAACGTAGAGATCTTTTTAAGATTCTAACCGTTCCTTTAAGTGTAATTGTTTGTATTTCTGTTGCACTCAGTCTACCGGGTATACTCGCCAGATAGCTTTTGAAATCCTTTTTTTTCATCTTAAGAAACCCCGTTTCTGTATTACGTGAAACCAATTGAAATATGATAATATAATATCGGATTAATGAGCGGCCATTACGGCTTTTGATATTAATAAGATTCTCTGGCGACTGATTGTTAAAATGGCGTTCGTCTTCGTAGCTACAATGGCGTTCGGAAATTATCGGATGGTAATTTTGTCGGCTCTCAGCTCGTCGCTCCATAGACACGAGAATGGTAATTACGAAGATCAGGGTTCAGCACATTAACTTGTGCTTCATGGTTTTGTGACGTTTTATGATTCTCATCAAAATGACGACAGGGTTTAATTAATTATTCTTCATTCAGATAGTCGGTTATGGCGGGTGAATTCCGCTAGATGAAGAGAGTTCGAATTCCGACCATTGCCGGAGTGACACACGACGCAAACAAGCTGGGGACATATCAAACTTCAATGGGAGTGGGTATGTACGAACTTAGTTTGATTTCTTCTGAATCGGTTTATGACAAATATTTGTTGACATTGCATTTGAAGATGACTACGTTGTAAACTGTAGGGAAGCAGTCCCACGATAATGTGTTCCAAAGACGGGGAGACGCTTGCAAAAAAGCTCTACCCATGGAAAATCCGCGTAACGGTAAGCACATGCAGAGGGAAAGACATGTATTTTGTCCGTTGTGGTTATAAGTCAAGTTCTTACTCTGAATGTCTTACCAGAAAGATCCAGAGATCGGAGCTCATTCGGGTACCTTTCATGGAAAGAACGAAAGAGTAGAAAGAGATTAGCAACGTGTCTTCTTTGAGAAAGGGACTGCATAGAAGAGAAGATATCAGCGCATACTAGATTGTGAAATCGATTTTGTACTCTGTCAAAGAAAGGATGAGTATTATGTGTCGCACCTTCCCGGAGGTGGCAACAGTACACTATTTTAAGACGTACCTATATCTGATACAGGTAGAGAACTGCATCTGAAGTCAGATACTTACTAGAACGGTAGAATGATCCAGCCATTTTTCCAGCGGCAGGTAACTCTTCCTGTATCGGTGCTTACGATGACAACTAAGTAATTTGTGTGTGTTTTTTTTCATTTACATTTTTGGTACTCTCATAGCTGACGCACCATGTTTCCATGACTTCGCGTCGTCAACGTTCGGGCAGGTTACAGAAGCGCCTGAGAGGTGACGAGGCGAAAACTGCCAAACGCTAAATTGAAGACTGGCAGCCGATGAATTACGACGAAGAAAATCAAACCAAAATATATATATAAAAACAAAAAACTAACAAACCATTACCCCCTTCCATGTTAAAAGGGTAGTGTAACATCAATTCGGTGATAATGTAACCGTTCTCTGGTTGCATATTTTAGGTTGCTAATAGTATTAATGAAATCGATTTGATCGCATACCAACTCGGCTTAACCGAGTCTATTTCGGTATCCATTAAGCTAGCCAAGCCCCCGGCAATTCTGAGTTTAAAACTAAAGAATAATAACTTGCAAGAAACGAACAAGACATGTAAAGCGGTGTCAGGACCCAATAATTGGCAATGAGAATCGAAGTCTTCCGATTTGGATTTTAGCAAACAATAGATGAGGAGAAATCGCGATTGAAATGATAAAAGAAAAATGCAGACTATTTTTACGTACATGAAATGTGAAAAGAAATCGCACACATTTTTTTTTCAATGCTTGAATGCGAACCACAGATTATTTCGAGAAAGAAAGATGGCGTCTACTGAAAAAAAGAAGTTTTTTTTGTTCTATGCCAGTAAGACACGGCATGTAATTGCGACAATCTGAATGCCGACGGCGAGATTTCCGTTTTCCTGAAATTACCGCTGCAGCCGATGTGCATTGGATGAGTTTAAAAATTAACGTTCGACTCTTTTCCAAAGTGTTAAATTTCGTTTGCGAGATGACCGTATCACGGGGTTTTCTCGGTAACCGCCTGCGGTTATACGAGCGAATTCTTTTTTTTTTTGATTATTTCTTTTTGTGTGTGTGAAGTATATTTACCGTCCCACTCGGCGCGATAACCACTCTGCTGCCAAAAACCAACTCCAATTCAAGAGTATCTTTATTTGCTCGTTTTTTTTTTAACCTTCACAGGTCTCCCAATCTTTTGTTCCGTCCCCCCTCTCTCTCTCTCTCTTTGGATATTTCTCTTTCTCTCTATATCTTTCACTTGAACCCCCCCCCCTCTCTCTCTCTCTCTCTCTCTCTCTCTCTCTATATATATATATATATATCCATGGCTTTTATACACATACACACACACACGAACCCATACACAGACAGTTAAATATCCAGTGTAGCAGCAAGTCCTGGGAGTATATACCAGAAAGAACTGTTGGAAATAGGTTATACACCATTCACTATGACTACATCTCCATCATCCCAGTAATTGTAGAAGCAACCGTTTCAAAAACGACCTGGCGAATATACCCGGTGAACCAAGTGCAAGAGAGATACAAATAATTGCACTTAAAGGAATCTTAAAAAAATATCTCTCGACTGGAGTGTCTGATATAGCGGGTGAATGTCTAGCAAAAACAAAAGGCTAAGAATTTTTTTTTAAAGACATACTATAGACCACTGGTGATCCGTTGGGTCAGTATTTTCTATGTATATTACTAGCATGGATACCCAGGGGCATAGAAAATAAAACAGAAAAGTTAAAATTTTTGCACGCACAAGATTTATGAATTAATTAAAAAACAATCTATATATACAAAAATTGATGACACGTCCGATTAAGAGTTAATTTAAATGCAGTCATCTGCATATTCTTAAAATAAATAAACCGTTTAGGGTAGCGACAAATAATAAAAACGCAACGGTAAACATCAGTCGACTATCGTCAGAAAAATACAATAACAAAAAATCAGCGTATATATATATATATATATATATATATATATATATGTATATATATATATACATATATATACAATAGTAAGCTCTACTTACGTATTGAGTACTGTTGAAGTAAATACTGAAAATTCATACACAATATATGATATCACCTTATAATATGGTATGTATATACATTAAATAATAATATTGCTCTCTATCCCTTTTTCTATCGTCCCTCTCTTTCTCTCAGTCGCTCTCTACACCTGGTTCAATATGTAAGAAAGTAAAATAAATCTGACTGACTGCCGTTTGACCTAATTACAGTGTTTTCCAAACTATGAGTAATTTTTGTACATCCCCCGCTGCAAAACTTTGATCCCTCAAAGGGAATGAATATTGCAATGCTGCTTTTGACACACTGAATCCGATTATGTAAGTTTTGTACATGTGTATCCTGTGAAGTTTCTCACTTTTAATTGTTGACACACAAACACACGCAAAATTACAATTTTCTTTTAAATAATAATTAGAATTTAAAAGTCTATTCTAAACATGGAGTGGTAGAATTACCGGTTCTTCAGACTCAGCAATTTCCACAAAGTAACAGATTACTACATAATAGTCGAGGCTATTAAAAGAGTGAGAAGAATTATTTAGAAGTTTAACATGGGAGAAAAACAGTAATTAGAATGCACAGGGAAAACGGTGAGAAGTTCGATATCGAAGTGTGCAAAGGGGATTAAAAGTAGATAAGGCGAATCATCAAGTAAATAAGAGGGCTAGGGTCTAATGAAAATATGATGGGTTAGTTATCAGGTTGAAAGGGAAGATTAGAAGGTTGGATGTGTTGATGGGAAGCGGACGAGTGTATTAAAGGAAGTTAAAGGAAAAAGTAATAGAAATCATATAACGGTTATACAATTAAGGAGGTTAAGTACAATGATTTAGGGGGTAGTGGGAGAAAGGTACTAAAGCTAAGGGGATTTTTTAAGTTAAGAGAAAAGCTAAAGGAATGATGGAGATATATGCAGAGTTATAGAACAAAAAGAAATTGAACTATCGGAGAAAAAATCCGAGATGTTGGGAGGGTAAATCCGAAATATATATATATGCGATTTTATGAAGGTTTACCAAAGCATTCCTTTCAGGACACCAATGATCACCATTAAAGATATTTTTCTTACAAATATTATTTATTCAAATTAAATGTTTTTCCTGCACGTGTTTCACTACCAAGCAGGTACTTGCTTGGCAGATCATCAGGGAAATTAAATGTCTGGAATAAGGGTTTCAACTGCCGACAATACACAATGTGGCGTTGCAATAGTTGAGGTCACTTAAGAAGAGAAGAGGAAAAAAATACAAATAAAAAAGTTAAAATTAAAAAACAAGAAAAAAACAACGATAAAAAAGAAAGTCATAGAAAATGTATTAGAAAAGTAGCTCGTGCATTAGTTCTGCCACCAAGCCAACAAGCAAATAATCGGTCCCAAATACATAAAAAAAAAACAAACAAACAAAAAAACGGAATAATGTGCGATAATACACTTTCACGTCGGGCGGCACAATGATGAAAAAATCCCCCCCCCCAAAAAAAAGCCCAAAACCCTAAACCATTCAAGTTACCGCTCACAAGTTACCATTCCAATCCAATGATAGTATGGGAATTTTAAATCTAATTCATCACAAGGAAAAGCAACATAAATGTTCGTCCGGAATGTCAGCGGTCAGACGAGCCTTATTTCAAGGGCTGACTTGTTCCCCTTCCCGTTCCCCTTGAAAATTGATACATAAAAGATTATATCTACTTATAACATTGTATGTGGATACATGAAATATATATATATATATATATATATATATATATATATATATATATATATATATATATTTCATGTATCCACATACAATGTTATAAGTAGATATAATCTTTTATCTATCAATTTTCAATATTTACTTCAACTACGTGAGTAGAGCTAGGTAGTAAGTTATGAAATATATTCATGGCAATTAAGCTACACAGAGACTTCCGTGTTTCATCCCCGTATGGAATCGTCAGGCTAAAATACATGGAGTTTCTGTCACCGGGGGTTTTTATATATACACGTGGTGTTTAATCTAGCTAGTTGACCAATCAGCTTCTTTATTGTTCTCTTAGCCAATCTTTGGGCCACTCACAAACAAAGGTTCGGTTGATTTTACTTTCTATTCTATTGTTCTGTTTTCTATAGGGTGGCCCATCCCTGTTTCCTTGTTGTGTCGAAATAATGTGTGACCTTATTTTAACATGTACATGCTTGTATTTCTATTTTAGGTTTTAGTTTGGTTTAGTTTTTTATTTATTAATTTGTTCATTAGTTCATTTATTTATTCATTAAATTATGTGTTGTTAACCTAAGGTAAATTTTATTCTATGTAAGCAGTTTGCTATTTTACTTCTACAGTTTAGGATTTTCCTTCAGTTTAGGATTTTACTTCTACAGCTTAGGATTTCCATTCATATATATATATATATATATATATATATATATATATATATATATATATATATATATATATATATATATATATCTCAGCATTCAAAACATGGTGTGTAACACATACTCGGCTAAAATAGAACATTCATTCAAATGAACAGATAATACAATTATGACGTAAGTTGTGCCCCGATGACCGCCAAATGAATTTGCATAAATACTACCATTAAATCCTTCGTCAAATTTCACCTAGGAAAGTTGTATTAGAAGTTATTACATGATCTTAATGTCAGTTGGATCGTCGGAAAGAGAGATAGAAGCACACCACATTTATAATATACTAGCAAATATATGCTAGATGAGTGCCACCGCAGACACCTCCGTTCCATCACAGGTCACTGCTGGCTGAAAAAACTTATCAGCAACAAGGCACTATACGAGCTGTGCAACGAAAAAACCCTCTCCACAAAGGTCGCTGAACAAAGATGATCTATGTTAGGCCATGTCCTACGAATGGATCCTGACACTCCCGCACAGAGGGCACTAGACTTTACCATTACTGGCTCGCAAGCCTACCAACAATGACTAGGACGGCACTGCACAAATCTGCTGGGAACACTACGTGCTGACCTCAAGCAGGCGGGACTAGGACCACTACGTACAGAGAAATAACTTAATTGTCAACGACAACTTGCGCATGACAAGGCGAGATGGCCTGGGACTAGCATAGAGGACTGATTGCAGCTACGGGATGTCATTTGACTACCGTAGCCGCAGAACACAGTTTTAATAATAATAATAATATGCTCACTCCGGTCGCATATTTTTACTAGATCCGGAGAGAAGTTAATGCTTGGGAGGATGTTATCATGAAACAGAATAGATAGTAAACTACCCGACCCCCTAAAACAGGGAGAAAGTCATCCTGGGACGATGATATTGTGAGGAACGAACATATATTGTACTGCCCCCCCCCCCAAAAAAAAAGAGACGGTAATGCCCGGGAGGAATGTATTATGATGAACGAAAATATACTACACAAACCACAAAAGATGAAGGTAAAGCGTCGGAGTATACCCCCCCCCCACACACAAAAAAGGATGTGTTTATGCTTGATAGGAAATACTCCCTCCGAGATAGAGAAGGTAATACCTGGGAGTATCACCCCATAAAATGAGAAGGTAATGCCTGTGAGTATGGTATGGCAAGTTTTATTGTAGACGTAAAATGCCGAAATATAAAGTGGGCTGAAAAATATAGTCGCCATCTTTATAAACAAAGAGAAGTATACAAGCTAAGGAAGAACGATAACTTCCTTTCTTTTTTTTAATAAAATAATACATGTTTATAACCGTAAGTAATCATTCTTCCTTAGCTAGCCTCTTACTTGGCTTGTTTAGATGTAGACTATATTTTTCCCATCTAATTTTTATTTTGACGTTTCACGTGTATGATATAACTTAGGTTTTTTTTAATGTTTACTTTTTTTTTTACTAAAACATGGTTTAAGTAAAAAAAAAATATAAGTTCATTATAAGTAATGCCGAAACTTATTTCACTTTAAATATTTTACGTGACTGAAATAGGAATTAACGCCAAATGAAAGGGAAAATACCCCTTTTCTTAAAGAGTAGGGGTTTATTAAAACAAAGTCAGCATGCCTGTTTTTTAAAAAATTATTTTATGTTGGGGGGGGGGGGGATTTATTAAGAAGTGAAAGAAAACTTTACATTAAAAAAGCTTACAATTTAAACAGAAAGTCCAATTTTATTGGTTTGTATTTTAAGACTTTATATTTATATATTTTTGCTCTTTTATTTCATATATAAATTATGTACTTCAAAAACAATAAAAAAAAATCTATTGTCGCTAGAAAAGGGGAGGGTGAGAGAAAAGAGACAGATAGTGCTGACGACACCAATTTTTTTTAGTTTTAAAGGAGTCCCCTTCTCTTGAGAGATAGAGAGAGAGAGGGGGGGCGAGAGAGAACCCAATCACCTCCTCATTTCTGAAAACTCTGTATATCTTTCTAGGTAGCTAAGATCTTAGTTTCATCTCCCTTGATATTTTAAGAATATTTTTTCGCAATTTATTCATTTTTTAAATTAAATTACTTATATTAGCATCTGTTAATTTACACAAAACTATTGTAGATACACAGGGACAATAACATAATATAATCATAAATTTATAACAGAAAACATTAATTAATTATAAACTGTTATACAAGAAGTTATGCAAGTTAGAGAGATATTTGAATGTCTGTATGGGGTTCTTTAGTACAATATATACCGTATTTGAAAGAAAGATAATTGAGGGTAATATAGCAGTGATAAACAAGCATTTATTCATTTAGAAGAGACTAGATGCTCCGGGCTAAGACAGTTTGTCATATATATATATATATATATATATATATATATATATATATACATACCTAGAAAGATATACAGAGTTTTCAGAAATGAGGAGGTGATTGGGTTCTCTCTCTCTCTCCCAAGAGAAGAGGACTCCTTTAAAACTAAATATATATATATATATATATATATATATATATATATATATATATATATATATATATATGTGTGGAAATGAGAGAGAAAATCTACTATATATTTATGTATTAAATAGTTTTTAACGCCAAAGCAAAATAAATTGTTTTGGATTACTAAAAGTATTTCCAACTTTATTGATAATGTTTAACCATTTATTTATTTATTTTTATGATCGCTTATGTTGTAATTCATGTTCTGAAACATGACGTAAGTCATAAATTTATGACCTCACGTCAAAGCTATAAAAATGTTGTTAAGATAATGTTTTAAAATCTGCGTATACGAAAATTTAAATAGTTCAGTTCGTAGAACATCAGATCGAATATCTCAAGGTTTCCATTTCCGGTCATGGCATCCGCTTTATTTGTTGGGAATTTATTATTTAATATTAATGCAGTAGTTTCCATTTCTAAAAGAAGTTACATTATTTCTTTAAACAATTGTGACTGATGGACAGACAAACACACACACACACACACACACACACACACACACAAAGAAAGTGCCTATATATTATAAGTCTTTTCCGGCGTCGTATATCATTATTATCTTCCAGAACGCCATGACTCGTTCTTTTTATTCCCCCGGGTTCATATTCTTTCATTTAGTCAAAGGAGGTGACGGTTGCTAAGTGGTTAACGAGACGGACTGACAACCTGGGTGTGCCAAGTTCAATTCCTGTGATCTCTCCCGTAACTATCGGATGTATTTCGAGAAAGAATTTTAAAGATATCGGGTAAACCAATGACAACACTAGAATCATTTGATTCATAAGAAATGCATGTATGGATTCAGTACAACATTTTCGACACTCATTTGCATCCTGAAACATTCTGTTAATATCGAATTAAAATAACCGCCATAAACTCAATACCAATAAAGATTCCAAATATCTCAAAAAGTTACATTCGAAGATAATCGCATTTACATTTTTACCAAAAAACAAAATGGCGTCAAAAACAACTTTCTTCGAAATGATAGCTTTTATTATTTACTGTAATGAGTTATTTGATAATTCAAGTCACACTTGCGCACTAAAAAAAACCCGGATAATATCTTTAAAAAAATCGTTATTATTAAAACTAAAAAAAAAACGATTTTATTATTAAAAAAGTGAAACTGAAATATTGAAAAGTTCAGCTCTTTTGTGTCGGATTAAAAAAAAAAACATGAACAACGAGAGATAATTTTCCTCATTAAGTTTTATAAATATCTTAATATTGCGCCCGTAAAAATTGGGGTGTGTGACTGGACTAATGGATAATGTCGTATGCTATTGAATCTGTTGCTAAAGTCGCTGAGAAAATGATTGGATAGGTCTATTGCTCCAGAAAGTACCTAACTTGACACTGTTTCTGGTAATATTGCAGTCGCCATTCCAGTTAATATTGCTGCCGGTATTCACTTCCTTCCAACTGCAGGAAGATGTTGCATAAGGCCATAAAGTGTGCGTGTGGAGGGGGGGAACGAGCATGCACCCCTAAACAAAGGGCAATCTTGCCTCTTAAAAATTGCCTGGGAAGCCCTGTCGGCATTTCCCGGCCGAGGCGCCTCAAACCGTTTACAATAAACTAACTCCTCCCCAAAGTCTGGGTGGGTAGACTCCCTATGACTACCCAGGATTAATACCTCAGCTCAACAGATCAAAGGCCACTTTGGTATCTACATGCGCGATCCTTTAAGATTGAGGGTTAGCATCCTGAAAGCACAGCTTCTTATTTATACTTTAAAAATGACTACGTCACGACAAAACTGATGGGAGATAAAGGGGGTTATTCGACTTAATCTTCGTTCGAAATCACTAACCAGTGGGGGAGACAAAGACAGAGAGAGATAATCACTGTTTAATCATATTTTCTCAGCCCTTATCATATTACACTTCCACGCGTTGTGTGTTTCTAAACTGACTGTTTCTTCTCTAACACTCTCTCTCTCTCTCTTTGGGCCATGTGACGTCATATTCGTTTCTATTAAATCCCACAATCTAGCAATTTTCACTTTTAGTTCATCACGTTGACCCGAGCTGACCTTTAATTTCCTGCTTTTGTCAACTAACCATTTATATACAAGTGGGTCTACTCGTCCAATACCTCTCTCTCACTCTTTCTCCCTCTCTTTCTCTCTCTCTCCCTTTTTCTTTCTCTTTCTCTATCTCTCTCTTTCTCTCTCTGATCAGACGACCTACCAAACATGAACACATGAATTTGAGTGGGTAGTGTATTGTGGAAACACGACCCACTCTGACCACCAAGTAAATGATGATTGCCAACATGCTACAATGGTAATGCATATTTCATGGCATTGAAATCCTCAATATTCTGTCAGTTTTTGTTTGTTCAGAAGAGTGCGAACCGCCAAGCGGGGATCTAATTAACTCTAGTCGTATTGCCACGTCTAGTAACGTGTTAGTGATGGCTTGTTATTACAATTAAGAACCACCACACGTGGTTACTTCTATTGTTGGTTGAATCGCATGTGGTTGGCAGTTGTTATTACGTTCTTCATAATTTAAATCACTTGCCGTAAATTAGTTTCTTCATAATTCGTAAATTAAAATATCTGTCTACAGTATAGGAGACTTAAAATTCTCATGAGATGCTGGTATATCGGAAAACAATATAAAATCACGTTACTGGCGGAATGGTGATATTGCTAACAATAATATTCTAGGAAGAGGTGTTAGATATATAACGACATCTTATCTACATCTAAACTTGATGTCTGACATAGAGGTCGATTATTTTGCCGTTTAGATGTACGAATCATCAAAAATAAGTTGTATTAATTGTATTATTCCGACTACTTTTGGATGTTATTCTCACAACGTTTCGGCCGATGAAACCTCCGACCTTCTTTAGGTGCGTCTTGTCGAACTTGGGAGTCTCTCGTCAGAACTCGGAAATTTGTCCGCAAATTCTTTTCTTAATTACATTTTCTTATATCGCTTATGTTAAAATTGTTTTGGTAAAGTTTCAAACCACCTTCATTTTTTCAAATCTTTTCTAAAACCATGACATTACCCACACACCAAAATCACAGAGCCTCCCCCTCCCCTCCTCTTCCCCCACCCCGCCACTTCTTCACTCACAGCCAGCCACATTATTTCCGTTCACCCCCACCCCTCCACTTTTTCACTCAGAATCATCCTCATGAATTTAATTCCATGCTACTGACTTCACTAAGCCCAGACCTCGGTCCTGCGCACCCAGTAGTGGCTACTACTTTTTCTCATCAACCCATCATGTCAACCCAATATTTTCACGTACTTGCATGACATTTTTCTTAAAATTATCATCCTGAGGAAGTCTTACAAATAAAGACGAAACGTTGATGAATATATTAAAAACACATCCTTTTTGGTTTTTCCTGGTTCATTTCCAATAATGTGTCTACGTTATTCACCGTGTTTCCTAGAATATATATTCGATACTTTATAATTCTCGGTTTATTAGCTTAAAAGAAAATCCTATATATATATATATATATATATATATATATATATATATATATATATATATATATATACGCTGATGTTTTGTTATTGTTTTTGGCGATACTCGACCGGTTTTTTTCCGGTGCGTTTTTTTTATCCCCTTGACCGGCTTGTTTATTTTTAAGAATATGCAGAGGACCGCATTTTTAATTCGCCTTTAATCAGACGATAATCAATTTTTGTATATATAGATATTTTTATAAATTAATTACTTTATAAATTATTTTTTTGTATGCCAAAAAGTAATTTTAAAAATCTGTATACAAAAAATTAATTTATAAATTAATTAATTAAAACACAAGAAAAACAAATTATATATATATATAATACCCGTCACAGGTAAAATGAATTTTACTGAACGGAACAGTTTACAAATATTAAACTCAAGATATCATGTCACTAAACTTCATGTTTAGAATCTATATTCCAATTTTCATCAAAATCCATTACATTTTAAGCTTAAGCTAAGAATGAATTGAAATTCAGGGAATCTTACTTAATTGGTTTCTAATTACGATATCTCAAATTCAATGCAAATCTAAACTATTTGAATTTTAAAATGGGAGATTGTGCCAAAGAAACTGAAACTTGAGGAATATTTATTAATCCATGTCTAATACACATTGTAAAAATTTCACGAAATGGGAGGTATCTGAATATTCACGAATATTTAACTCCCTTTGTATAAAACAAAGTACAGTAAATGTAGTCCACATTTAGGTCCTGCACGCCGAGCAACTGTGTTTAAAAATTCATAATAATTGGTTAATTAATTTAGGAGTGAATACCGTACCTAAACATTTACACGTGCTAAACTTTATATAAATAGAGATAGTGATATGTCTAAAACGTGTTACTCTTATAGCTGACATATAGCTTTTTTGTTTAAATACGAAAGCAAAACAAAAAATGCTTAAAAATCGAAAGAATTTCGTTTAAAGTACAAAGCTACAGAAAAAAAGGCTTGAAAACAGTTTGATTTCGTTTAAATAAGAAAGCAAAATTGAAAAGAATATTGCTTGAAAAAAGTTTGATTTCGTTTAAATAAGAAAGCAAAAAAAAATAATGCTTAAAAACAGTTTGATTTCGTTTAAATAAGAAAGCAAAATAAAAAATATTGCTTGAAAACAGTGCGTATTTCGTTTAAATAAAAAAGCAATACAAAAAAGATTGTTTGAAAACAGTTTGATTTCGTTTAAATAAGAAAGCAAAACAAAATAAACATTGCTCAGAAAAAAGTTTGGTTTGATTTAAATAAGAAAGCAAAACAAAAAATGCTTGAAAACAGTTTGATTTCGTTTAAATAAAACAGCAAAACAAAACAAAAATGCTTGAAAACGGTTTGATTTCGTTTAAATAAGAAAGCAACACAAACCAAATTGCTATCAAACCAGTTTGATTTCGTTTAAATAAGAAAGCAAAAACAAAAAAAAATGCTTGAAAACAGTTTGATTTCGTTTAAATAAGAAAGCAAAACAAAAATAAATTGCTTGAAAACAGTTTGATTTCGTTAAAATAAGAAAGCAAAACAAAAATATTGCTTGACAACAGTTTTATTTCGTTTAAATAAGAAAGCAAAACAAAAATAAATTGTTTTAAAACACTTTGATTTCGTTTAAATAAGAAAGCAAAACAAAAATAAATTGCTTTAAAACAGTTTGATTTCGTTTTAATAAAAAGCAACACAAACAAAAGTGTCTGCAAACCAGTTTGTTTTCGTTTAAACAAGAAAGCAAAACAAAAATATATTGCTTGAAACCAGTTTGATTTCGTTTAAATAAGAAAGCAAAACAAAACAAATTGTTTGAAACAGTTTGATGTCGTTTAAATAAGAAAGCAAAACCAAAATGAATTGCTTGCAAACAAGGTGATTTCTTTTAAACATAAATTGCTTGAAAACAGTTTGATTTCGTTTGAATTAGAAAGAAAAAAATTGCTTGAACACAGTTTTATTTCGTTTAACTATACAACAAAACAAACAAAATTGCTTGAAAACAGTTTGATTTCGTGTGAATAAAACAGCAAAACAAAAAATTGCTTGAATACCATTTGATTTAGTTTAAATAAAAAAGTTTTAAAAATTGCTTTAAAACAGTTTGATTTCGTTTAAATAAGAAAGCAAAAAAAAAAAATGACTTTAAAACAGTTTGATTTCGTTTTAATAAGAAAGCAACACAAACAAAATTGTCTTAAAACCAAATTGATTTCGTTTAAATGAGAAAGAAAAAACAAAAAATATTGCTTGAAAACAGTTTGATTTCGTTTAAATGAGAAAGCAAAACAAACAAAATTGCTTGAAAAACCAATTCATTTCATTTAAATAAAAAAGCAAAATAAAAAAATTGCTTGAAAGCAGTTTGATTTCGTTTCAATAAGTAAGCAACACAAAATAAATTGCTTGCAATCTGGTTTGATTTCGTTTAAATAGGAAAGCAAAACGAAAAAGAATTGCTTTAAAACAGTTTGATTTCGTTTAAATAAGAAAGCAAAACAAAAATAAATTGCGTTAAAACAGTTTGATTTCGTTTAAATAACAAAACTAAACAAAAAATTGCTTGAAAACAGTTTGATTTCGTTTAAATAAGAAAGCAAAACAAAAATTAATTTCTTGAAAACAGTTTGATTTCGTTTAAATAAGTAAGCAACACAAACAAAATTGCTGGCAATCTAGTTTGATTTCGTTTAAATAAGAAAGCAAAACAACAATAAATTGCTTGAAAAAAGTTGGATTTCGTTTTATAAAGAAAGCAACACAAAATAAATTTTTTGCAAACCAGTTTGATTTCGTTTAAATAAGAAAGCAAAAACAAACAAAAATTGCTCGAAAACAGTTATATTTCGTTTACATATATAAGCACATAAAGAATTGCTTGAAAACAGTTTGATTTCGTTTAAATATAAAGCAAAACAAACAAAATTTCTTAAAAACATTTTGATTTCGTTTAAATAAACAAGCAAAACAAAAATAAATTGCTTAAAAACAGTTTGATTACGTTTAAATTAGAAAGAAAAAAAATTGCTTGAACACAGTTTTATTTCGTTTAACTATACAACAAAACAAACAAAATTGCTTGAAAACAGTTTGATTTCGTGTGAATAAAACAGCAAAACAAAAAATTGCTTGAATACAATTTGATTTAGTTTAAATAAAAAAGTTTTAAAAATTGCTTGAAAACAGTTTGATTTCGTTTAAATAAAAAAGCAAAAAAAATAAATTGCTTTAAAACAGTTTGATTTCGTTTTAATAAGAAAGCAACACAAACAAAATTGTCTTAAAACCAAATTGATTTCGTTTAAATGAGAAAGCAAAAACAAAAAATATTGCTTGAAAACAGTTTGATTTCGTTTAAATAAGAAAGCAAAACAAACAAGGTGCTTGAAAACAGTTTGATTTCGTTTAAATTAGAAAGCAAAACAAAATTAAATTGCTTTAAAAGAGTTTTATTTCGTTTTAATAAGAATACAACACAAACAAAATTGTCTGCAAACCAGTTTGATTGCATTTAAATAACAAAGCAAAAACAAAAAAATATTGCTTAAAAACAGTTTGATTTCGTTTTAATAAGTAAGCAAAACAAAAAAGATTGTTTGAAAACAGTTTGATTTCATTTAAATAAAAAAGCAAAATAAAAAAATTGCTTGAAAACAGTTAGATTTCTTTTCAATAAGTAAGCAACACAAAAAAATTGCTTGCAATCTGGTTTGATTTCGTTTAAATAGAAAAGCAAAACGAAAAAGAATTGCTTGAAAACAGTCTGATTTCGTTTAAATAAGAAAGCAAAACGAAAATAAATTGCTTTAAAACCGTTTGATTTCGTTTAAATTAGAAAACTAAACAAAAAATTGCTTGAAAACAGTTTGAGTTCGTTTAAATAAAAAAGCAACACAAACAAAATTGCTGGCAATCTAGTTTGATTTCGTTTAAATAAGAAAGCAAAACAACAATAAATTGCTTGAAAAAAGTTGGATTTCGTTTTATAAAAAAAGCAACACAAACAAAATTTTTTGCAAACCAGTTTGATTTCTATTAAATAAGAAAGCTAAAACAAAAAAAATTGCTTGAAAACAGTTATATTTTGGTTACATATATAATCAAAAAAAGAATTGCTTGAAAACAGCTGGATTTCGTTTAAATATAAAGCAAAACAAACAACATTTCTTAAAAACAGTTTGATTTCGTTTAAATAAACAAGCAAAACAAAAATAAATTGCTTAAAATCAGTTTGATTTCGTTTAAATGAGAAAGCAAAACAAAAATAAATTGCTTGAAAACAGTTTGATTTCGTTTAATGAAGTAAGCAACACAAACAAAATTGCTTGCAATCTAGTTTGATTTCGCTAAAATAAGAAAGCAAAACAAAAAAGATTGCTTGAAAACAGTTTCATTTCGTTTAAATAAGAAAGCAATACAAAAAACATTGCTTGAAAACAGTTTGATTTCATTTAAATAAGAAAGCAAAACCAAAATGAATTGCTTTAAAACAGTTTGATTTCGTTTAAATAAGAAAGTACACAAAAATAAATTGCTTGAAAACAATTTGATTTCGTTATAATAAGTAAGCAACACAAACAAAATTGCTGGCAATCTAGTTTGATTTCGTTTAAATAAGAAAGCAAAACTAAAAATTGCTTTAAAACACTTTGATTCTGTTTAAATAAGAAAGCAAAAAAATTAACAATTGCTGGAAATCACTTTGATTTCGTTTAAAATAAGAAAGCAAAACAAAAATAAATTGCTTGAAAACAGTTTGATTTCGTTTAAATAAGAAAGCAAAACAAAAATAAATTGCTTGAAAACACTTTTATTTCGTTTAAATAAGAATACAAAACAAAAATAAATTGCTTTAAAACAGTTTGATTTCGTTTAAATAAGCAAGCAAAACAAACAAGATTGCTTGAAAAAAGTTTGATTTACTTTAAATAAAAAAAATAAAAAAAAACATTTGCTTGAAAACACTTTTATTTCGTTTAAATCAGAAAGCAAAACAAAAATAAATTGCTTTAAAACAGTTTAGTTTCGTTTTAATAAGAATACAAACACAAACAAAATTGTCTACAAACCAGTTTGATTTCGTTTAAATAAGAAAGCAAAAACAAAAAAATATTGCTTGAAAACAGTTTGATTTCGTTGTAATAAGAAAGCAAAACAAAAAAGATTGCTTGCAAACAGTTTGATTTTATTTAAATAAAAAAGCAAAATAAAAAAATTGCTTGAAAACAGTTAGATTTCGTTTAAATAAGTAAGCAACACAAACAAAATTTTTTGCAAAGCAGTTTGATTTCGTTTGAATAAGAAAGTAAAATAAAAATTAATTGCTTGAAAACACATTGATTTCGTTTAAATAAGAAAGCAAAACAAAAAACAATTGCTTGGAAACAGTTAGATTTCGTTTAAATAAGAAAGCAAAACAAAAATAAATTGCTTTAAAACAGTTTTATTTCGTTTAAATAAGAAAGCTAAACCAAAAATTGCTTGAAAACAGTTTGATTTCGTTTAAATAAGTAAGCAACACATACAAAACTGCTTGCATTCTAGTTTAATATCGTTTAAATAAGAAAGCAAAACAAAAATAAATTGCTTGAAAACAGTTTGATTTCCTTTAATAAAGAAAGCAAAACAAATAAAATTTTTTGAACACTAGTTTGATTTCGTTTAAATAAGAAAGCAAAAAAAAATTGCTTGAAAACAGTTATATTTCGTTTACATATATAAGCAACAAAAGAATTGCTTAGAAAACAGTTTAATTTCGTTTAAATATCAAGCAAAACAAACAAAATTTCTTTAAAACAGTTTGATTTCGTTAAAACAAACAAGCAAAATAAAAATAAATTGCTTTAAAACAGTTTGATGTCGTTTAAATAAAAAAGTACAACAAAACAAAATTGCTTGAAAACAGTTTGATGTCGTTAAAATAAGTAAGCAACACAAACAAAATTGCTTGCAATCAAGTTTGATTTCGTTTAAATAAGAAAGCAAAACAAAAAATTGCTTGAAAACACATTAGTTTCGTTTAAATAAGAAAGCAAAACAAAAAAGATTGCTTGAAAACAGTTTGATTTCGTTTAAAAAGAAAGAAACACAAAAACAATTGCTTGAAAAGAGTTTGATTTCGTTTAAATAAGAAAGCAAAACAAAAATAAATTGCTTGAAAACAGTTTGATTTCGTTTAAATGCAAAGCTAAACAAACAAATTTTTTTAAAAACAGTTTGATTTCGTTTAAATAAACAAGCAAAACAAAAATAAATTGCTTTAAAACAGTTTGATTTCGTTAAAATAAAACAGCAAAACAAAAATAAATTGCTTGAAAACAGTTTGATTTCGTTAAAATAAGTAACCAACACAAACAAAATTGCTTGCAATCTACTTTGATTTCGTTTAAATTAGAAAGCAAAACAAAAAAGATTGCTTGAAAACAGTTTGATTTCGGTTACATAAGTAAGCAACACAAACAAAATAGCTTGTCCTCTAGTTTGATTTCGTTTAAATAAGAAAGCAATACAAAAAAGATTTCTTCGAAAACAGGTTGATTTCGTTTAAACAAGAAAGCAAAACAAAAATAAGTTGCTTTAAAACAGTTTTATTTCGTTTAAATACGAAATCAATACAAAAATACATTGCTTGAAAACAGTTTGATTTCGTTAAAATAAGTAAGAAACACAAACAAATCGCTTGCAATCTTGTTTGATTTCGTTTAAATAAGAAAGCAAAACAAAAAAGATTGCTTGAAAACAGTTTGATTCTGTTTGAAAAAGAAAGCAAAAAAAAACAACTGCTTGAAAACACTTTGATTTCGTTTAAATAAGAAAGCAAAACAAAAAATTGCTTGAAAACACATTAGTTTCGTTTAAATAAGAAAGCAAAACAAAAAAGATTGCTTGAAAACAGTTTGATTTCGTTTAAAAAGAAAGAAACACAAAAACAATTGCTTGAAAAGAGTTTGATTTCGTTTAAATAAGAAAGCAACACAAAAATAAATTGCTTGAAAACAGTTTGATTTCGTTTAAATGCAAAGCTAAACAAACAAATTTTTTTAAAAACAGTTTGATTTCGTTTAAATAAACAAGCAAAACAAAAATAAATTGCTTTAAAACAGTTTGATTTCGTTTAAATAAAACAGCAAAACAAAAATAAATTGCTTGAAAACAGTTTGATTTCGTTAAAATAAGTAACCAACACAAACAAAATTGCTTGCAATCTACTTTGATTTCGTTTAAATTAGAAAGCAAAAAAAAAGATTGCTTGAAAACAGTTTTATTTCGGTTACATAAGTAAGCAACACAAACAAAATTGCTTGTCCTCTAGTTTGATTTCGTTTAAATAAGAAAGCAATACAAAAAAGATTTCTTCGAAAACAGGTTGATTTCGTTTAAACAAGAAAGCAAAACAAAAATAAGTTGCTTTAAAACAGTTTTATTTCGTTTAAATACGAAATCAATACAAAAATACATTGCTTGAAAACAGTTTGATTTCGTTAAAATAAGTAAGAAACACAAACAAATCGCTTGCAATCTTGTTTGATTTCGTTTAAATAAGAAAGCAAAACAAAAAAGATTGCTTGAAAACAGTTTGATTCTGTTTGAAAAAGAAAGCAAAAAAAAACAACTGCTTGAAAACACTTTGATTTCGTTTAAATAAGAAAGCAAAACAAAAAATTGCTTGAAAACACATTAGTTTCGTTTAAATAAGAAAGCAAAACAAAAAAGATTGCTTGAAAACAGTTTGATTTCGTTTAAAAAGAAAGAAACACAAAAACAATTGCTTGAAAAGAGTTTGATTTCGTTTAAATAAGAAAGCAAAACAAAAATAAATTGCTTTAAAACAGTTTGATTTCGTTTAAATAAAACAGCAAAACAAAAATAAATTGCTTGAAAACAGTTTGATTTCGTTAAAATAAGTAACCAACACAAACAAAATTGCTTGCAATCTACTTTGATTTCGTTTAAATTAGAAAGCAAAACAAAAAAGATTGCTTGAAAACAGTTTGATTTCGGTTACATAAGTAAGCAACACAAACAAAATTGCTTGTCTTCTAGTTTGATTTCGTTAAAATAAGAAAGCAATACAAAAAAGATTTCTTCGAAAACAGGTTGATTTCGTTTAAACAAGAAAGCAAAACAAAAATAAGTTGCTTTAAAACAGTTTTATTTCGTTTAAATACGAAATCAAAACAAAAATAAATTGCTTGAAAACAGTTTGATTTCGTTAAAATAAGTAAGAAACACAAACAAATCGCTTGCAATCTTGTTTGATTTCGTTTAAATAAGAAAGCAAAACAAAAAAGATTGCTTGAAAACAGTTTGATTCTGTTTGAAAAAGAAAGCAAAAAAAAACAACTGCTTGAAAACACTTTGATTTCGTTTAAATAAGAAAGCAAAACAAAAATAAATTGCTTTGAAACCGTTTGATTTCGTTTTAATAAGAGTACAGCACAAACGAAATTGTCTGCAAACCAGTTTGATTTCGTTTAAATAAGAAAGCAAAACAAAAAATTGCTTTAAAACAGTTTGATTTCGTTTAAATAAGAAAGCAAAACAAAAATAGATTTCTGGAAAACAGTTAATTTCGTTTTAATAAGGAAGCAAAATAAAAAAAAATTGCTTGAAAATAGTTTGATTTCGGTTAAATAAGAAAGCAAAAAAACAAAATTGCTTGCGAACCAGTTTGATTTCGTTTAAATAAGAAAGCAAAAACAAAAAAAATATTACTTGAAAACAGTTTGATTTCGTTTAAATAAGAAAGCAAAACAAAAATAGATTTCTTGAAAACAGTTAATTTCGTTTTAATAAGAAAGCAAAATAAAAAAAATTGCTTGAAAATAGTTTGATTTCGGTTAAATATTAAAGCAAAAAAACAAAATTGCTTGCGAATCAGTTTGATTTCGTTTAAATAAGAAAGCAAAAACAAAAAAAATATTACTTGACAACAGTTTAGTTTCGTTTAAATAAGTAAGCAATACAAAAAAGATTTCTTGAAAACAGTTTGATTTCCTCTAAAGAAGAAAGCAAAACAAAAATAAATTGCTTGAAATCACTTTGATTTCGTTTAAATAAGAAAGAAAGATAAACCTAAATTGCTTGAAAACAGTTTTATTTCAGTTAAATAAGAAAGCAACACAAGTAAAATTTCTTGCAAACCAGTTTGATTTCGTTTAAATAAGAAAGCAAAACCAACATCAATTGCTTAAACACAGTTTGATATCATTTACATATATAAGAAAAACAAGAATTGCTTGAAACCAGTTTGATTTCGTTTATATATAAGGTAAAACTAACAAAATTTCTAAAAACAGTTTTATAACAGCAATTCTTATTTAAAGAAAGCAAAACGAACATGAATTGCTTTAAAACAGTTTAATTTCGTTTAAATAAGAATAACGAAAAATTGCTTGAAACCAGCCTCCTTGTTATTTTGCCGATCCCGGCAGAATAACGAACACTCGTTATTTAGCCGGCATATGTTTGTGGCGACTACCATCCATGCCTTATGACGTCTTACTGTTTTTGGCAACTACCATTCATCCTTAATGACGTCTTTCTGTTTTTTGCAACTGCCATTCATCCTTTATGACGTCTTTCTGTTTTTGGCAACTGCCATTCATTCTTTATGACGTCTTTCTGTTTCTGGCAACAACCATTCAATCGTTTATGACTTCTTTCTGTTTTTGCAACTGCCATTCATCATTTATGACATCTTTCTGTTTTTGGCAACTACCATTCATCCTTTATGACGTCTTTCTGTTTTTTGACTCTACCATTCATTCTTTATGGCGTCTCTCTGCTTTTGGCAACTGCCATTCATCCTTTATGACGTCTTTCTGTTTTTGGCAACTCCCATTCATCCTTTATGACGTCTTTCTGTTTTTGGCAACTCCCATTCATCCTTTATGACGTCTTTCTGTTTTTGGCAACTGCTATTCATTCTTTATGACGTCTTTCTGTTTTTGGCAACTGCCATTCATCCTTCATGACGTCTTTCTGTTTTTGGCAACTGCGATTCATCCTTTATGACGTCTTTCTTTTTTTGGCAACTACTATTCATCCTTTATGTCGTCTTTCTGTTTTTGGCAACTGCCATTCATCCTTTATTACGTCTTTCTGTTTTTGGCCACTGCCATTCATCTTTTATGACGTCTTTCTGTTTTTGGCAACTACCATTCATCCTTAATGACGTCTTTCTGTTTTTGGCAACTGCCATTCATCTTTTATTACGTCTTTCTGTTTTTTACAACTGCCATTCATCCTTTATGACGTCTATCTGTTTTTGGCAACTGCCATCCATCCTTTATGACGTCTTTCTGTTTTTGGCAACTACCATTCATCCTTTATTACGTCTTTCTGTTTTTGGCAACTGCCATTCATCCTTTATGACGTCTTTCTGTTTTTGGCAACTGCCATTCATCCTTTATTACGTCTTTCTGTTTTTGACAACTGGCATTCATCCTTTATGACGTCTTTCTGTTTTTGGAAACTCCCAGTCATCCTTTAAGACGTCTTTCTGTTTTTGGCAACTGCCATTTATCCTTTATCACGTCTTTCTGTTTTTGGAAACTGCTATTCATCCTTTATCACGTCTTTCTGTTTTTGGCTACTGTCATTCATCCTTTATCACGTCTTTCTGTTTTTGGCAACTTCCGTTCATCCTTTATGACGTCTTTCTGTTTTTGGCTAATACTATTCATCCTTTATGACGTCTTTCTGTTTTTGGCAACTACCAAATATTCTTTATGGCGTCTTTCTGTTTTTGGCAACTGCCATTCATCCTTTATGACGTCTTTCTGTTTTTGGCAACTCCCATTCATCCTTTATGACGTCTTTCTGTTTTTGGCAACTGCTATTCATTCTTTATGACGTCTTTCTGTTTTTGGCAACTGCCATTCATCCTTCATGACGTCTTTCTGTTTTTGGCAACTGCGATTCATCCTTTATGACGTCTTTCTTTTTTTGGCAACTACCATTCATCCTTTATGTCGTCTTTCTGTTTTTGGCAACTGCCATTCATCCTTTATTACGTCTTTCTGTTTTTGGCCACTGCCATTCATCTTTTATGACGTCTTTCTGTTTTTGGCAACTACCATTCATCCTTAATGACGTCTTTCTGTTTTTGGCAACTGCCATTCATCTTTTATTACGTCTTTCTGTTTTTTACAACTGCCATTCATCCTTTATGACGTCTATCTGTTTTTGGCAACTGCCATCCATCCTTTATGACGTCTTTCTGTTTTTGGCAACTACCATTCATCCTTTATGACGTCTTTCTGTTTTTGGCAACTGCCATTCATCCTTTATGACGTCTTTCTGTTTTTGGCAACTGCCATTCATCCTTTATGACGTCTTTCTGTTTTTGACAACTGGCATTCATCCTTTATGACGTCTTTCTGTTTTTGGCAACTCCCAGTCATCCTTTAAGACGTCTTTCTGTTTTTGGCAACTGCCATTTATCCTTTATCACGTCTTTCTGTTTTTGGCAACTGCCATTCATCCTTTATCACGTCTTTCTGTTTTTGGCTACTGTCATTCATCCTTTATCACGTCTTTCTGTTTTTGGCAACTTCCATTCATCCTTTATGACGTCTTTCTGTTTTTGGCTAATACTATTCATCCTTTATGACGTCTTTCTGTTTTTGGCAACTACCAAATATTCTTTATGGTGTCTTTCTGTTTTTGGCAACTGCCATTCATCCTTTATGACGTCTTTCTGGTTTTGGCAACTAACATTCATCCTTTATTACGTCTTTCTGTTTTTTACAACTGGTATTCATCCTTTATGACGTCTTTGTGTTTTTGGCAACTGCCATTAGTCCTTTATGACGTCTTTCTGTTTTTGGCAACTAACATTCATCCTTTATGACGTCTTTCTGTTTTTGGCAAAGGCTATTCATTCTTTATGACGTCTTTCTGTTTTTGGCAACTGCCATTCATTCTTTATGACGTCTTACTCTTTTTGGCAACTGCTATTCATCCTTTATGACTTCTTTCTGTTTTTGGCAACTGCGATTCATCTTTTATGAGGTCTTTCTGTTTTTGGCAACTGCCATTCATCCTTTATGACACGTTTCTGTTTTTGGCAACTACCATTCATCCTTTATGACGTCTTTCTGTTTTTTGACTCTACCATTCACTCTTTATGGCGTCTATCTGTTTTTGGCAACTGCCATTCATCTTTTATGACGTCTTTCTGTTTTTGGCAACTCCCATACCTCTTTCATGGCGTTTTTCTGTTTTTGGGAACTCCCATTAATCCTTTATGACGTTATTCTGTATTTGGAAACTGCTATTCATCCTTTATGACGTCTTTCTGTTTTTGGCAACTACCATTCATCCTTTATGACGTCTTTCTGTTTTTGGCAACTGCGATTCATCCTTTATGACGTCTTTCTTTTTTTTGGCAACTACCATTCATCCTTTATGTCCTCTTTCTGTTTTTGGCAACTGCCATTCAATCTTTTATGACGTCTTTCTGTTTTTGGCCACTGCCATTTATCCTTTATGACCTATTTCTGTTTTTTGCAACTACCATTCATACTTTATGACGTCTTTCTGTTTTTGGCAACTGCCATTCATTCTTTTATTACGTCTTTCTGTATTTTACAACTGCCATTCATCGTTTATGACGTCTTTCTTTTTTTGGCAACTGCCATTCATCCTTTATGACGTCTTTCTGTTTTTGGCTACTACCATTCATCCTTTATGACGTCTCTCTGTTTTTAGCAACTGCCTTCCTTCTTTTATGACGGTTTTCTGTTTTTGGCAACTGCCATTCATCCTTTATGATATCTTTCTGTTTTTCGCAACTGCCATTCATCCTTTATAACGTCTTTCTGTTTTTGGCAACTGCCATTCAACTATTTATGACGTCCTTCTGTTTTTGGCTAATACTATTCATCCTTTATGACGTCTTTCTGTTTTTGGCAACTGCCATTCATCCCTTATGACGTCTTGGTGGTTTTGGCAACTACCATTCATCCTTTATTACGTCTTTCTGTTTTTTACAACTGCTACTAATCTTTTATGACGTCTTTCTGTTTTTGGCAACTGCCATTCATCCTTTATGGCGTATTTCTGTTTTTGGCAACTGCCATTCATCCTTTATGACGTATTTCTGTTTTTGGCAACTCACATTCATCCTTTATGACGTCTTTCTGTTTTTGGCAACTACCATTCATTCTTTATGACGTCTTTCTATTTTCGGGAACTGCCATTCATCTATTATGACTCTTTATTTTTTGGAACTGCCATTCATCCTTTATTACGTCTTTATGTTTTTGGCAACGGCTATTCATTCTTTATGGCGTCTTTCTGTTGTTGGCAACTGCCACTCATTTTTTATGACGTCTTTCTGTTTTTGGCAACTGCCATTCAACCTTTATGACATCTTTCTGTTTTTGGCAACTGCCATTCCTACTTTATGACGTCTTTCTGTTTTTGGCAACTACCATTCATCCTTTATTATGTCTTTCTGTTTTTGGCAATTGCCATTCCTCCTTTATGACTTTTTTCTGTTGTTGGCAACTGCCATTCATCCTTTATGACGTCTTTCTGTTTTTGGCAACTGCCATTCATATTTTATGACGTCTTTCTGTTTTTGGCAACTACCATTCATCCTTTATGACTTCTTTCTGTTGTTGGAAACTACCATTCATCCTTTATGACGTCTTTCGGTTTTTGGCAACTAACTTTCATTCTTTACGGCGTCTTTCTGTGTTGGGCAACGACCATTCATCCTTTATGACGTCTTTCTGTTTTTGGCAACTACCATTCATCCTTTATTACGACTTTCTGTTTTTTACAACTGCCATACGTCCTTTAGTACGTCTCTCTGTTTTTGGGAACTGCCATTCATCCTTTATGACGTTTTCTGTTTTTGGCCACTACCATGAATCCTTTATGACGTCTTTCTAATTTTTGCAACTGCCATTCATCTTTTATGACGTATTTCTGTTTTTGGCAACTACTATTCATCCTTTATGACGTCTTTCTGTTTTTGGCAACTGCCATTAATCCTTTATGACTTTTTTCTGTTTTTGGCAACTGCCATTCATCCTTTATGACGTCTTTCTGATTTTACCAACTGCCATTCATCCTTTATGACGTCTTTCTGTTTTTGGCAACTGCCATTCATCCCTTATGACGTCTTTCTGTTTTTGGCAACTACCAATCATTCTATATGACGTCTTTCTATTTTTGGGACCTGCCATTCATCCTTTATGACTCTTTCTTTTTTTGGCCCTGCCATTCATCCTTTATGACGTCTTTATGTTTTTGGCAACGGCTATTCATTCTTCATGACGTCTTTCTGTTTTTGGCAACTGCCATTGATCCTATATTACGTCTTTCTTTATTTTTACAACTGCCATTCATCCTTTATGACGTCTTTCTGTTTTTGGCAACTGCCATTAATCCTTTATGACGTCTTTCTGTTTTTGGCATATACCATTCATCCTTTATGACGTCTTTCTGTTTTTGGCAACTGCCATTCATCCTTTATTATGTCTTTCTGTTTTAGGCAATTGCCATTCCTCCTTTATGACTTTTTTCTGTTGTTGGCAACTGCCATTCATCCTTTATGACGTCTTTCTGTTTTTGGCAACTGCCATTCATATTTTATGACGTCTTTCTGTTTTTGGCAACTACCATTCATCCTTTATGACTTCTTTCTGTTGTTGGAAACTACCATTCATCCTTTATGACATTTTTCTGTTTTTGGCAACTACCATTCATCCTTTATGACGTCTTTCGGTTTTTGGCAACTAACTTTCATTCTTTACGGCGTCTTTCTGTGTTGGGCAACGACCATTCATCCTTTATGACGTCTTTCTGTTTTTGGCAACTACCATTCATCCTTTATTACGACTTTCTGTTTTTTACAACTGCCATACGTCCTTTAGTACGTCTCTCTGTTTTTGGGAACTGCCATTCATCCTTTATGACGTTTTCTGTTTTTGGCCACTACCCTGAATCCTTTATGACGTCTTTCTAATTTTTGCAACTGCCATTCATCTTTTATGACGTATTTCTGTTTTTGGCAACTACTATTCATCCTTTATGACGTCTTTCTGTTTTTGGCAACTGCCATTAATCCTTTATGACTTTTTTCTGTTTTTGGCAACTGCCATTCATCCTTTATGACGTCTTTCTGTTTTTACCAACTGCCATTCATCCTTTATGACGTCTTTCTGTTTTTGGCAACTGCCATTCATCCCTTATGACGTCTTTCTGTTTTTGGCAACTACCAATCATTCTATATGACGTCTTTCTATTTTTGGGACCTGCCATTCATCCTTTATGACTCTTTCTTTTTTTGGCCCTGCCATTCATCCTTTATGACGTCTTTATGTTTTTGGCAACGGCTATTCATTCTTCATGACGTCTTTCTGTTTTTGGCAACTGCCATTGATCCTATATTACGTCTTTCTTTATTTTTACAACTGCCATTCATCCTTTATGACGTCTTTCTGTTTTTGGCAACTGCCATTAATCCTTTATGACGTCTTTCTGTTTTTGGCATATACCATTCATCCTTTATGACGTCTTTCTGTTTTTGGCAACTGCCATTCATCCTTTATGACGTCTTTCGGTTTTTGGCAACTTCCATTCATCCTTCATGACGTCTTTCTGTTTTTGCCAACTGCCATTCATCCTTTATGACGTCTTTCTGTTTTTGGCAACTGCCATTCATCCTTTATGACGTCTTTCAGTTTTTGGCAACTGCCATTCATCCTTTATGACGTGTTTCTGTTCTTGGCAACTGGCATTCATCGTTTATGACGTTTTTCTGTTTTTGGCAACTGCCATTCATGTTTTATGACGTCTTTCTGTTTTTGGCAACTACCATTCATCTTTTATGACGTGTTTCTGTTTTTGGCAACTGCCATTCATCATTTATGACGTTTTTCTGTTTTTGGCAACTGCTATTCATCCTTTATTACTTCTTTTCTGTTTTTGGCAACTGCCATTCATCCTTATTACGTCTTTCTCTTTTTGGATCTACCATTCATCCTTTATCCTGTATTTCTGTTTTTGGCAACTGCCATTCATCCTTTATGACCTTTCTCTGTTTTTTGCGACTGCCATTCATCCTTTATGACGACTTTCTGTTTTTGGAAACTGCCATTCATCCTTTATGACGTCTTTCTGTTTTTGGCAACTGCCATTCATCCTTTATCACGTCTTTCTGTTTTTAGCAACCACCATTTATCCTTTATGACGTCTTTCTGTTTTTGGCAACTGCCATTCGTCATTTATGTTGTTTTTCTGTTTTTGGCAACTGCCATTCATCCGTTATGACTTCTTTCTGTTTTTGGCAACTGCCATTCATCCTTTATGACGTCTTTCTGTTTTTGGCAACTGCCATTCATCCTTTATCACGTCTTTCTGTTTTTGGCTACTACCATTCATCTTTTATGACGTCTTTCTGTTTTTGGCAAGTGCCATTCATCATTTATGACGTTTTTCTGTTTTTGGCAACTGCCATTCATCCTTTATGTCCTCTTTCTGTTTTTGGCTACTACCATTCATCCTTTATGGTTTCTGTTTGTTTTTGGCAACTGTCATTCATCCTTTATGACGTCTTTCTGTTTGTGGCAACTACCATTCATTATTTATGACGTCTTTCTGTTTTTGGCAACTGCTATTTATCTTTTATGACGTCTTTCTGTTTTTGGCAACTGCCATTCATCCTTTATGGCGTCTTTCTGTTTTTGGCAACTGCCATTCCTCCTTTATGACGTCTTTCTGTTTTTTGGCAACTGCCATTCAACCTTTATGACGTATTTCTGTTTTTGGCAACTGCCATTCATCCTTTATCACGTCTTTCTGTTTTTGGCAACTGCCATTCATCCTTTATCACGTCTTTCTGTTTTTGGCAACTGCCATTCATCCTTTATGACGTCTTTCTGTTTTTGGCAAGTGCCATTCATCCCTTATGACGTCTTTTTCTTTTGACAACTGCCATTCATCATTTATGACGTCTTTCTGATTGTAGCAACTGCCATTCATCCTTTATGACGTCTTTCTGTTTTTGCAAGTGCCCTTCATCCTTTATGACGTCTTTCTGTTTTTGGCAACTGCCATTCATCCTTTATCACGTCTTTCTGTTTTTGGCAACTGCCATTCATCCTTTATCACGTCTTTCTGTTTTTGGCAACTGCCATTCATCGTTTATGACGTCTTTCTGTTTTGGGCAACTACCATTAATCCTTTATATCGTGTTTCTGTTTTGTTGGCAACTTCTATTCATCCTTTATGACGTATATCTGTTTTTGGCAACTGCCATTCATCCTTTATTACGTCTTTTTGTTTTTGGCAACTACCATTCATTCTTTATGACGTCTTTCTGTTTTTGGCAACTGGCATTCATCCTTTATTACGTCTTCATTATTTTTACAACTGCCATTCATCCTTTATGACGTCTTTCTGTTTTTGGCAACTACCATTCATCCTTTTATATGTCTTTCTGTTTTTGGCAACTTACATTCACCCTTTATAACGTCTTTCTGCTTTTGGCAACTGCCATTCATCCTTCATGACGTCTTTCTGTTTTTGGCAACTACCATTAATCCTTTATGACTTCTTTTTGTTTTTGGAAACTGCCAATCATCCTTTATCACATTTTTTAGTTTTTGGCAACTACCATTCATCCTTAATGACGTCTTTCGGTTTTTTGCAACTAACATTCATTCTTTACGGCGTCTTTCTGTGTTGGGCAACTGCCATTCATCCTTTATGACGTCTTTCTGTTTTTGGCAACTACCATTCATCCTTTATTACGACTTTCTGTTTTTTACAACTGCCATTCATCATTTATGACGTCTTTCTGTTTTTGGCAACTGCCATTTATCATTTATGACGTATTTCTGTTTTTGGCAATTGCATTTCATCTTTATCACGTCTTTCTGTTTTTGGCAACTCCCATTCCTCCTTTGGGACGTCTTTCTGTTTTTGGCAACTGCTATTCATCCTTCAAGACGTCTTTCTGTTTTTAACAACTACCATTCATTCTTTATGGCGTCTTTCTGTTTTTGGCAACTGCCATTCCTTCCTTATGACGTCTTTTTCTTTTGACAACTGCCATTCATCATTTATGACGTCTTTCTGTTTTTAGCAACTGCCATCTATCCTTTACGACGTCTTTCTGTTTTTGGCAACTGCTATTCATCTTTTGTGACGTCTTCCTGTTTTTGGCAACTGCCATTCATCCTTTATGACGTCTTTCTGTTTCTGGCAACTGCCATTAATCCTTTATCCCTTATTTCTCTTTTTGGCAACTGCCATTCATCTTTTATGACGTCTTTCTGTATTTGGCAACTTCCAATTATCCTTTATGACGTATTTCTGTTTTTGGCTACTGCCTTTCATCTTTATGACGTCTTTCTGTTTTTGGCAACTGCCATTCATCCTATATCAGGTCTTTCTGTTTTTGGCAACTCCCATTCCTGCTTTGGGACGTCTTTCTGTTTTTGGCCACTGCTATTCATCCTTTAAGACGTCTTTCTGTTTTTGGCAACTACCATTCATTCTTTATGGCGTCTTTCTGTTTTTGGCAACTGCCATTCCTTCTTTATGACGTCTTTTTCTTTTGGAAAATGCCATTCATCCTTTATGACGTCTTTCTGTTTTTGGCAACTGCCATTCATCTTTTATCACGTCTGTCTGTTTTTGGCAACTCCCATTCATCCTATATGACGTCTTTCTGTTTTTGGCAACTGCCATTAATCCTTTATGACGTCTTTCTGTTTTTGGCAACGGCCATTCATCCTTTATGACGTCTTTCTGTTTTTGGCAACTGCCATTCATCCTTCATGACGTCCTTCTGTTTTTGGCCCCTGCCATTCATTCTTTTATGACGGCGTTCTGTTTTTGGCAACTACCATTCAATCTTTATTATGTAGCACTGATTGTATCGATTACCATTCATCATTGATTACGTCGTACTGTTTTTTCGTTACTGCCATTCATCCTTAATTACAAGGTCGGGAAAGTAGGATTAGAAAAACCAGCGCCCGAGAAAGTGAGCACTCTGGCCTACAAAGAATGACTAGACAGCCCCGTTTGGCATTCCACGGTAGGAGCGCCTCAGACAGTAAGCAATAAACTTACTTCTCCCTACAGAGGGGACACAAAGCCTGAGAGGGTGGACCTCTTAGAACTGCACAGGACAAAACCACAAACCGGCGTCATCAAGCCCCGAAGGCCAAGACGATACAGGTCTATAGGGTGTAGTATCCATCGGAACAGATACTACACTCTCAGTCAAAAGGCCAAGCAGTTCAATTCTCTTCTTTCTCGAGATTTTTCGTTCATTTACTTTTGACACCTCGAATCGAAAACGTTCGTGAAACATGTGAAACCTATAGTACATTTATCACGAGGGAGTCGTTATTTTGCCGGTCCCGGCAGAACACCGAGGGTTCGTTATTCTGCCGGCATATGTTTGTGGCGACTACCATTCATCCTTTATTATGTGTTTTTGTTTTTGGCAACTGCCATTCATCCTTTATGACGTCTTTCTGTTTTTGGCAACTACCATTCATTCGTTATGACGTCTTTCTGTTTTTGGCAACTGCCATTCATCCTTTATGACGTCTTTCTGTTTTTGGCAACTGCCATTACTCCTTTCTGACTTCTTTCTGTTTTTGGCCCCTGCCATTAATCCTTTATGACGTCTTTCTGTTTTTGGCAACTACCATTCATCTTTTATGACGTCGTTCTGTTTTTGGCAACTGTCATTGATCCTTTATGACGTCTTTCTGTTTTTGGCACTAGCCATTCATTCTCTATGACGTCTTTCTGTTTTTATCAACTGCCATTCATTCTTTTATGACGCCTTTCTGTTTTTGGCAACTGCTATTCATCCTTTATGACGTAGTTCTGTTTTTGGCAGCTGCCATTCATTCTCTATGACGTCTTTCTGTTTTTATCAACTGCCATTCATTCTTTTATGACGCCTTTCTGTTTTTGGCAACTGCTATTCATCCTTTATGACGTTATTCTGTTTTTGGCAACTGCCATTTATCCTTTATGACGTATTTCGGTTTTTGGAAACAGCCTTTCATCTTTATCACGTCTTTCTGTTTTTGGCAACTGCCATTCATCCTATATTAGGTCTTTCTGTTTTTGGCAACTCCCATTCCTCCTTAGGGATATCTTTATGTTTTTGGCAACTGCTATTCATCCTTCATGACGTCTTTCTTTTTTTAGCAACTACCATTCCTTCTTTATGGCGTCTTTCTGTTTTTGGCAACTGCCATTCCTTCTTTATGACGTCTTTTTTTTTTGGAAACTGCCATTCATCTTTTATGACGTCTTTCTGTTTTGGGAAACTGCCATTCATCCTTTATCACGTCTTTCTGTTTTTGGCAACTCCCATTCTTCCTTTATGACGTCTTTCTTTTTTTAGCAACTGCTATTCATCCTTGATGACGTCAATCTGTTTTTGCCAACTACCATTCATTCTTTATGACGTCTTTCTGTTTTTTGGCAACTGCCATTCAACCTTTATGACGTATTTCTGTTTTTGGCAACTGCCATTCATCCTTTATCACGTCTTTCTGTTTTTGGCAACTGCCATTCATCCTTTATCACGTCTTTCTGTTTTTGGCAACTGCCATTCATCCTTTATGACGTCTTTCTGTTTTTGGCAAGTGCCATTCATCCCTTATGACGTCTTTTTCTTTTGACAACTGCCATTCATCATTTATGACGTCTTTCTGATTGTAGCAACTGCCATTCATCCTTTATGACGTCTTTCTGTTTTTGCAAGTGCCCTTCATCCTTTATGACGTCTTTCTGTTTTTGGCAACTGCCATTCATCCTTTATCACGTCTTTCTGTTTTTGGCAACTGCCATTCATCCTTTATCACGTCTTTCTGTTTTTGGCAACTGCCATTCATCGTTTATGACGTCTTTCTGTTTTGGGCAACTACCATTAATCCTTTATATCGTGTTTCTGTTTTGTTGGCAACTTCTATTCATCCTTTATGACGTATATCTGTTTTTGGCAACTGCCATTCATCCTTTATTACGTCTTTTTGTTTTTGGCAACTACCATTCATTCTTTATGACGTCTTTCTGTTTTTGGCAACTGGCATTCATCCTTTATTACGTCTTCATTATTTTTACAACTGCCATTCATCCTTTATGACGTCTTTCTGTTTTTGGCAACTACCATTCATCCTTTTATATGTCTTTCTGTTTTTGGCAACTTACATTCACCCTTTATAACGTCTTTCTGCTTTTGGCAACTGCCATTCATCCTTCATGACGTCTTTCTGTTTTTGGCAACTACCATTAATCCTTTATGACTTCTTTTTGTTTTTGGAAACTGCCAATCATCCTTTATCACATTTTTTAGTTTTTGGCAACTACCATTCATCCTTAATGACGTCTTTCGGTTTTTTGCAACTAACATTCATTCTTTACGGCGTCTTTCTGTGTTGGGCAACTGCCATTCATCCTTTATGACGTCTTTCTGTTTTTGGCAACTACCATTCATCCTTTATTACGACTTTCTGTTTTTTACAACTGCCATTCATCATTTATGACGTCTTTCTGTTTTTGGCAACTGCCATTTATCATTTATGACGTATTTCTGTTTTTGGCAATTGCATTTCATCTTTATCACGTCTTTCTGTTTTTGGCAACTCCCATTCCTCCTTTGGGACGTCTTTCTGTTTTTGGCAACTGCTATTCATCCTTCAAGACGTCTTTCTGTTTTTAACAACTACCATTCATTCTTTATGGCGTCTTTCTGTTTTTGGCAACTGCCATTCCTTCCTTATGACGTCTTTTTCTTTTGACAACTGCCATTCATCATTTATGACGTCTTTCTGTTTTTAGCAACTGCCATCTATCCTTTACGACGTCTTTCTGTTTTTGGCAACTGCTATTCATCTTTTGTGACGTCTTCCTGTTTTTGGCAACTGCCATTCATCCTTTATGACGTCTTTCTGTTTCTGGCAACTGCCATTAATCCTTTATCCCTTATTTCTCTTTTTGGCAACTGCCATTCATCTTTTATGACGTCTTTCTGTATTTGGCAACTTCCAATTATCCTTTATGACGTATTTCTGTTTTTGGCTACTGCCTTTCATCTTTATGACGTCTTTCTGTTTTTGGCAACTGCCATTCATCCTATATCAGGTCTTTCTGTTTTTGGCAACTCCCATTCCTGCTTTGGGACGTCTTTCTGTTTTTGGCCACTGCTATTCATCCTTTAAGACGTCTTTCTGTTTTTGGCAACTACCATTCATTCTTTATGGCGTCTTTCTGTTTTTGGCAACTGCCATTCCTTCTTTATGACGTCTTTTTCTTTTGGAAAATGCCATTCATCCTTTATGACGTCTTTCTGTTTTTGGCAACTGCCATTCATCTTTTATCACGTCTGTCTGTTTTTGGCAACTCCCATTCATCCTATATGACGTCTTTCTGTTTTTGGCAACTGCCATTAATCCTTTATGACGTCTTTCTGTTTTTGGCAACGGCCATTCATCCTTTATGACGTCTTTCTGTTTTTGGCAACTGCCATTCATCCTTCATGACGTCCTTCTGTTTTTGGCCCCTGCCATTCATTCTTTTATGACGGCGTTCTGTTTTTGGCAACTACCATTCAATCTTTATTATGTAGCACTGATTGTATCGATTACCATTCATCATTGATTACGTCGTACTGTTTTTTCGTTACTGCCATTCATCCTTAATTACAAGGTCGGGAAAGTAGGATTAGAAAAACCAGCGCCCGAGAAAGTGAGCACTCTGGCCTACAAAGAATGACTAGACAGCCCCGTTTGGCATTCCACGGTAGGAGCGCCTCAGACAGTAAGCAATAAACTTACTTCTCCCTACAGAGGGGACACAAAGCCTGAGAGGGTGGACCTCTTAGAACTGCACAGGACAAAACCACAAACCGGCGTCATCAAGCCCCGAAGGCCAAGACGATACAGGTCTATAGGGTGTAGTATCCATCGGAACAGATACTACACTCTCAGTCAAAAGGCCAAGCAGTTCAATTCTCTTCTTTCTCGAGATTTTTCGTTCATTTACTTTTGACACCTCGAATCGAAAACGTTCGTGAAACATGTGAAACCTATAGTACATTTATCACGAGGGAGTCGTTATTTTGCCGGTCCCGGCAGAACACCGAGGGTTCGTTATTCTGCCGGCATATGTTTGTGGCGACTACCATTCATCCTTTATTATGTGTTTTTGTTTTTGGCAACTGCCATTCATCCTTTATGACGTCTTTCTGTTTTTGGCAACTACCATTCATTCGTTATGACGTCTTTCTGTTTTTGGCAACTGCCATTCATCCTTTATGACGTCTTTCTGTTTTTGGCAACTGCCATTACTCCTTTCTGACTTCTTTCTGTTTTTGGCCCCTGCCATTAATCCTTTATGACGTCTTTCTGTTTTTGGCAACTACCATTCATCTTTTATGACGTCGTTCTGTTTTTGGCAACTGTCATTGATCCTTTATGACGTCTTTCTGTTTTTGGCACTAGCCATTCATTCTCTATGACGTCTTTCTGTTTTTATCAACTGCCATTCATTCTTTTATGACGCCTTTCTGTTTTTGGCAACTGCTATTCATCCTTTATGACGTAGTTCTGTTTTTGGCAGCTGCCATTCATTCTCTATGACGTCTTTCTGTTTTTATCAACTGCCATTCATTCTTTTATGACGCCTTTCTGTTTTTGGCAACTGCTATTCATCCTTTATGACGTTATTCTGTTTTTGGCAACTGCCATTTATCCTTTATGACGTATTTCGGTTTTTGGAAACAGCCTTTCATCTTTATCACGTCTTTCTGTTTTTGGCAACTGCCATTCATCCTATATTAGGTCTTTCTGTTTTTGGCAACTCCCATTCCTCCTTAGGGATATCTTTATGTTTTTGGCAACTGCTATTCATCCTTCATGACGTCTTTCTTTTTTTAGCAACTACCATTCCTTCTTTATGGCGTCTTTCTGTTTTTGGCAACTGCCATTCCTTCTTTATGACGTCTTTTTTTTTTGGAAACTGCCATTCATCTTTTATGACGTCTTTCTGTTTTGGGAAACTGCCATTCATCCTTTATCACGTCTTTCTGTTTTTGGCAACTCCCATTCTTCCTTTATGACGTCTTTCTTTTTTTAGCAACTGCTATTCATCCTTGATGACGTCAATCTGTTTTTGCCAACTACCATTCATTCTTTATGGCGTCTTTCTGTTTTTGGCAGCTGCCATTCATCTTTAATGACGTCTTTCTGTTTTTGGCAACTGCCATTCATCCTTTATGACGTCTTTCTGTTTTTGGCAACTGCCTTTCCATCTTTTATGACGTCTTTCTTTTTTGGCAACTGCCATTCATTCTTTTATGACGTCTTTCTGTTTTTGGCTCCTGCCATTAATCCTTTATGACGTCTTTCTGTTTTTGGCAACTGCTATTCATCCTTTATGACGTCTTTCTGTTTTTAGCAACTACCATTCATTCTTTATGGCGTCTTTCTGTTTTTTACAACTGCTATTCATCCTTTATGACGTCTTTCTTTTTTTGGTAACTGCCATTCATCCTTTATGACGTCTTTCTGTTATTGGCAACTGCCATTTATCCTTTATGACGTATTTAAGTTTTTGCCAACTGCCATTCATCTTTATCACGTCTTTCTGTTTTTGGCAACTGCCATTCATCCTTTTCACGTCTTTCTGTTTTTATCTACTCCCATTCCTCTTTTAGACGTCTTTCTGTTTTTGGCAACTGCTATTCATCCTTGATGACGCTAATCTGTTTTTGGAAACTACCATTCATTCTTTATGGCGTCTTTCTGTTTTTGGCAACTGCCATTCATCCTTTATGACGTCTTTCTTTTTTTGGCAACTGCTATCTATCCTTTATGACGTTATTCTGTTTTTGGCAACTGCCATTTATCCTTTATAACGTATTTCTGTTTTTGGCAACTGCCTTTCATCTTTATCACGTCTTTCTGTTTTTGGCAACTGCCATTCATCCTATATCAGGCCTTTCTGTTTTTGGCAAGTCCCATTCCTCCTTAAGGACATCTTTCTGTTTTTGGAAACTGCTATTCATCCTTTATGACGTCTTTCTGTTTTTAGCAACTACCATTCCTTCTTTATGGCGTCTTTCTGTTTTTGGCAAATGCCATTCCTTCTTTATGACGTCTTTTTCTTTTGCCAACTGCCATTCATCCTTTATGACGTCTTTCTGTTTTTGGCAACTGCCATTCATCCTTTATCTCGTCTTTCTGTTTTTGGCAACTCCCATTCATCCTTTATGACGTCTTTCTTTTTTTGGCAACAACCATTCATCTTTTATGACGTCTTTCTGTTTTTGGCAACTGTCATTGATCCTTTATGACGTCTTTCTGTTTTTGGCACCTGCCATTCATTTTTTATGACGTCTTTCTGTTTTTATAAACTGCCATTCATTCTTTTATGACGCCTTTCTGTTTTTGGCAACTGCCATTCATCCTTTATGACGTATTTCTGTTTTTGGCAACTGCCATTCATTCTTTATGACGTCTTTCTGTTTTTGGCAACTGCCATTCATTTTTTTATGACGTCTTTCTGTTTCTGGCAACTGCCATCCATCTTTTATCACGTCTTTCTGTTTTTGGCAACTCACATTCATCCTTTATGACGTCTTTCTCTTTTTAGCAACTGCCATTAATACTTTATGACGACTTTCTGTTTTTGGCAACTGTCAATCATCCTTTATGACGTCTTTTTGTTTTTGGCAACTGCCATCCATCTTTTATGACGTCTTTCTGTTTTTGGCTCCTGCCATTCATCCTTTATGACGTCTTTCTGTTTTTGGCAACTGCTATTCATACTTTATGACGTCTTTCTGTTTTCGGCAACTACCATTCATTCTTTATGGCGTCTTTCTGTTCTTTACAACTGCTATTCATCCTTTATGACGTCTTTCTTTTTTTGGCAACTGCCATTCATCCTTTATGACGTCTTTCTGTTATTCGCAACTGCCATTTATCCTTTATAACGTATTTAAGTTTTTGGCAACTGCCATTCATCTTTATCACGTCTCTCTGTTTTTGGCAACTGCCATTCATCCTTTATCACGTCTTTCTGTTTTTGGCAACTCCCATTCCTCATTTAGACGTCTTTCTGTTTTTGGCAACTGCTATTCATCCTTTATAACGTCTTTCTGTTTTTGGCAACTACCATTCATTCGTTATGGCGTCTTTCTGTTTTAGGCCACTGCCATTCATCCTTTATGACGTCTTTCTTTTTTTGGCAACTGCCATTCATCCTTTATGACGTTATTCTGTTTTTGGCAACTGCCATTTATCCTTTATCGCGTATTTCTGTTTTTGGCAACTGCTTTTCATCCTTTATGACATCTTTATCACGTCTTTCTGTTTTTGGCAACTGCCATTCATCCTATATCAGGTCTTTCTTTTTTTGGCAACTCCCATTCCTCCTTAGGGACATCTTTCTGTTTTTGGCAACTGCTATTCATCCTTTATGACGTGTTTCTGTTTTTGGCAACTACCATTCCTTGTTCATGGCGTCTTTCTGTTTTTGGCAACTGCCATTCCTTCTTTATGACGTCTTTTTTTTGGGCAACTGCCATTCATCTTTTATGACGTCGTTGTGTTTTTCGCAACTGCCATTCATCCTTTATCACGTCTTTCTGTTTTTGGCAACTCCCATTCATCCTTTATGACGTCTTTCTGTTTTTGGCAACTGCTATTCATCCTTTATGACGTCTTTCTGTTTTTGGCAACTGCCATTCATCGTTCATGACGTCTTTCTGTTTTCGGCAACTGCCATTCATCCTTTATGGCGTCTTTCTGTTTTTAACACCTGCCATTCATCCTTTATGACGGCGTTCTGTTTGCAACTACCATTCATCCTTTATTATATAGCACTGATTGTGGCGAATACCATTCATCATATATTACGTCGAACTGTTTTTTGGTTACGGCCATTCATTCTTAATTACAAGGTCGGGAAAGTAGGATTTGAAAAACCAGCGCCCGAGAAAGTTAGCACTCTGGCCTACAAAGAATGACTAGACAGCCCCGTTTGGCATTCCACGGTAGGAGCGCCTCAGACAGTAAGCAATAAACTAACTTCTCCCTAAAGAGGGGACACAAAGCCGGAGAGGGTGGACGTCTTAGAACTGCACAGGACAAACCCACAAACCGGCGACATCAAGCCCCGAAGGCCAAGACGATACCGGTCTATAGGGTGTAGTATCCATCGGAACAGATACTACACATCAGCCAAAAGGCCAAGAAGTTCGATTCTCTTCTTTCCCCAGATTTTTCGTTCATTTACTTTTGACACCTCGAATCGAAAACGTTCGTGAAACATGTGAAACCTATAGTACATTTATAACGAAAGAGTCGTTATTTTGCCGGTCCCGGCAGAATAACGAGGGTTCGTTATTCTGCCGGCATATGTTTGTGGCGACTACCATTCATCCTTTATTATGTGTTTCTGTTTTTTGCAACTGTTATTCATCCTTTATGACGTCTTTCTGTTTTTGGCAACTACCATTCATTCTTTATGACGTCTTTCTGTTTTTGGCAACTGCCATTCATCCTTTATGACGTCTTTCTGTTTTTGGCAACTGCCATTACTGCTTTCTGACTTCTTTCTGTTTTTGGCCACTGCTATTAATCCTTTATGACGTCTTTCTGTTTTTGGCAACTACCATTCATCCTTTATGACGTCTTTCTGTTTTTGGCACTGTCATTGATCTTTTATAACGTCTTTCTGTTTTTGGCACCTGCCATTCATTCTCTATGACGTCTTTCTGTTTTTATCAACTGCCATTTATTCTTTTATGACGCCTTTCTGTTTTGGCAACTGCCATTCATCCTTTATGACGTATTTCTGTTTTTGGCAACTGCCATTCATCCTTTATGACGTGTTTCTGTTTTTGGCAACTGCCATTCATCCTTTATGACGTCTTTCTGTTTTTGGCAACTGCCATTCCATCCTTTATGACGTATTTCTGTTTTTGGCAAATGCCATTCATCCTTTATGACGTCTTTCTGTTTCTGGTAACTGCCATTCATCCTTTATCACGTCTTTCTGTTTTTGGCAACTCACATTCATCCTTTATGACGTCTTTCTCTTTTTAGCAACTACCATTCCTACTTTATGACGTCTTTCTGTTTTTGGCAACTGTCAATCATCCTTTATGACGTCTATTTGTTTTTGGCAACTGCCATCCATCTTTTATGACGTCTTTCTGTTTTTGGCTCCTGCGATTCATCCTTTATGACGTCTTTCTGTTTTTGGCAACTACTTTTCATCCTTTATGACGTCTTATTTTTTTTGGCAACTACCATTCATCCTTTATGGCGTCTTTCTGTTTTTTACAACTGCTATTCATCCTTTATGACGTCTATCTTTTTTTGGAAACTGCCATTTATCCTTTATGAAATCTTTCTGTAATTGGCAACTGCCATTTATCCTTTATGACGTATTTAAGTTTTTTGTAACTGCCATTCATCTTTATCACGTCTTTCTGTTTTTGGCAACTGCCATTAATCCTTTATCACGTCCTTCTGTTTTTAGCAACTCCCATTCCTGATTTAGACGTCTTTCTGTTTTTGGCAACTGCTATTCATCCTTTATGACGTCTTTCTGTTTTTGGCAACTACCATTCATTCTTTATGGCGTCTTTCTGTTTTTGGCAACTGCCATTCTTGCTTTATGACGTCTTTTTTTTTGGCAACTGCCATTCATCCTTTATGACGTCTTTCTGTTTTTGGCAACTACCATTCATTCTTTATGACGTCTTTCTGTTTTTGGCAACTGCCATTCATCCTTTATGACGTCTTTCTGTTTTTGGCAACTGCCATTCATACTTTATGAAGTCTTTCTGTTTTTCGCAACTGCCATTCATCTTTTATGACGTCTTTCTGTTTTTGGCAACTGCAGTCATTCTTTTATAACGTCTTTCTGTTTTCGGCAACTGCCATTCATCCTTTACGACGTTGTTCTGTTTTTGGCAACTGCCATTCATCCTTTATGACGTCTTTCTGTTTTTGGCAACTGCTATTCATCCTTTATCACGTCTTTCTGTTTTTGGCAACTATCATTCACCATTTATCATGTATTTCTGTTTTTGGCAATAGCCATTACTCTTTTCTGACTTCTTTCTGTTTTTGGCCACTGCCATTAATCCTTTATGACGTCTTTCTGTTTTTGGCAACTACCATTCATCCTTTATGACGTCTTTCTGTTTTTGGCAACTGTCATTGATCTTTTATAACGTCTTTCTGTTTTTGGCACCTGCCATTCATTCTCTATGACGTCTTTCTGTTTTTATCAACTGCCATTTATTCTTTTATGACGCCTTTCTGTTTTTGGCAACTGCCATTCATCCTTTATGACGTATTTCTGTTTTTGGCAACTGCCATTCATCCTTTATGACGTGTTTCTGCTTTTGGCAACTGCCATTCATCCTTTATGACGTCTTTCTGTTTTTGGCAACTGCCATTCCATCCTTTATGACGTATTTCTGTTTTTGGCAAATGCCATTCATCCTTTATGACGTCTTTCTGTTTCTGGTAACTGCCATTCATCCTTTATCACGTCTTTCTGTTTTTGGCAACTCACATTCATCCTTTATGACGTCTTTCTCTTTTTAGCAACTGCCATTCCTACTTTATGACGTCTTTCTGTTTTTGGCAACTGTTAATCATCCTTTATGACGTCTATTTGTTTTTGGCAACTGCCATCCATCTTTTATGACGTCTTTCTGTTTTTGGCTCCTGCCATTCATCCTTTATGACGTCTTTCTGTTTTTGGCAACTGCTTTTCATCCTTTATGACGTCTTATTTTTTTGGCAACTACCATTCATCCTTTATGGCGTCTTTCTGTTTTTTACAACTGCTATTCATCCTTTATGACGTCTTTCTTTTTTTGGAAACTGCCATTTATCCTTTATGAAATCTTTCTGTTATTGGCAACTGCCATTTATCCTTTATGACGTATTTAAGTTTTTTGTAACTGCCATTCATCTTTATCACGTCTTTCTGTTTTTGGCAACTGCCATTAATCCTTTATCACGTCCTTCTGTTTTTGGCAACTCCCATTCCTCCTATAGACGTCTTTCTGTTTTTGGCAACTGCTATTCATCCTTTATGACGTCTTTCTGTTTTTGGCAACTACCATTCATTCTTTATTGCGTCTTTCTGTTTTTGGCAACTGCCATTCTTTCTTTATGACGTCTTTTTTTTTGGCAACTGCCATTCATACTTTATGACGTCTTTCTGTTTTTGGCAACTACCATTCATTCTTTATGACGTCTTTCTGTTTTTGGCAACTGCCATTCATCCTTTATGACGTCTTTCTGTTTTTGGCAACTGCCATTCATACTTTCTGAAGTCTTTCTGTTTTTCGCAACTGCCATTCATTTTTTATGACGTCTTTCTGTTTTTGGCAACTGCAGTCATTCTTTTATAACGTCTTTCTGTTTTCGGCAACTGCCATTCATCCTTTACGACGTCTTTCTGTTTTTGGCAACTACCATTCATCCTTTATGACGTCTTTCTGTTTTTGGCAACTGCTATTCATCCTTTATCACGTCTTTCTGTTTTTGGCAACTATCATTCACCATTTATCATGTATTTCTGTTTTTGGCAATAGCCATTACTCTTTTCTGACTTCTTTCTGTTTTTGGCCACTGCCATTAATCCTTTATGACGTCTTTCTGTTTTTGGAAACTACCATACATCTTTTATGACGTTTTTCTGTTTTAGGCAACTGTCATTTATCCTTTATAACGTGTTTCTGTTTTTGGCACCTGCCAGTCATTCTCTATGACGTCTTTCTGTTTTTATCAACTGCCATTCATTCTTTTATGACGCCTTTCTGTTTTTGGCAACTGCCATTCATCCTTTATGACGTCTTTTTGTTTTTAACAACTGCCATTAATACTTAATGACGTGTTTCTGTTTTTGGCAACTGTTATTCATCCTTTATGACGTCTTTCTGTTTTTGGCAACTGCCATTCCATCCTTTATGACGTATTTCTGTTTTTGGCAACTGCCATTCATCCTTCATGACGTCTTTCTGTTTCTGGCAACTGCCATTCATCCTTTATCACATCTTTCTGTTTTTGGCAACTCACATTCATCCTTTATGACGTCTTTCTCTTTTTAGCAACTGCCATTCATACTTTATGACGTCTTTCTGTTTTTCGCAACTGTCAATCATCCTTTATGACGTCTATTTGTTTTTGGCAACTGCCATCCATCTTTTATGACGTCTTTCTGTTTTGGGCTCCTGCCATTCATCCTTTATGACGTCTTTCTGTTTTTGGCAACTGCTATTCATCTTTTATGACGTCTTTCTGTTTTTTGCAACTACCATTCATCCTTTTATGGCGTCTTTCTTGTTTTTTACAACTGCTATTCATCCTTTATGACGTCTTCCTTTATTTGGCAACTGCCATTCATCTTTTATGACACCTTTCTCTTATAGGCAACTGCCATTTATCCTTTATGACGTATTTAAGTTTTTGGCAACTGCCATTCATCTTTATCACGTCTTTCTGTTTTTGGCAACTGCCATTCATCCTTTATCACGTCTTTCTGTTTTTGGCAACTCCCATTCCTCCTTTAGACGTCTTTCTGTTTTTGGCAACTGCTATTCATCCTTTGTGACGTATTTCTGTTTTTGGCAACTACCATTCATTCTTTATGGCGTCTTTCTGTTTTTGGCAACTGCCATTCCTTCTTTATGACGTCTTTTTTGGGGGGCCACTGCCATTCATCCTTTAGTACGTCTTTCTGTTTTTGGCAACTACAATTCATTCTTTATGACGTCTTTCTGTTTTTGGCAACTGCCATTCATACATTATGAAGTCTTTCTGGTTTTTGCAACTGCATTTATCCTTTATGACGTCTTTCTGTTTTTGGCAACTGCCATTCATCTTTCATAACGTCTTTCTGTTTTTGGCAACTGCCATTCATCCTTTACGACGGGGGTCTGTTTTTGGCAACTGCCATTCATCCTTTATGACGTCTTTCTGTTTTTGGCAACTGCCATTCATCCTTTGTGACGTATTTCTGTTTTTGGCAACTGCCATTCATTCTTAATGACGGCTTTTCTGTTTTTGGCAACTGCCATTCATCCTTTATGACGTCTTTCTGTTTTTGGCAACTGCTATTAACTCTTTATGACGTCTTTCTGTTTTTGGCAACTATTATTCATTCTTTATGACGTCTTTCTGTTTTTGGCAACTGCAATTCATCCTTTATGATCTATTTCTGTTTTTGGCAACTGCCATTCATCCTTTATGACGTCTTTCTGTTTTTGGCAACTGCAATTCATTCTCTATGACGTATTTCTGTTTTTGGCAACTGCCATTCATCCTTTATGACGTCTTTCTGCTTTTTGCAACTATCATCCATCTTTTATGACGTCTTCCTGTTTTTGGCAACTGCCCTTCATCCGTTACGACGTCTTTCTGTTTTTCGCAACTCCCATTCATCTTTTATGACGTCTTTCTGTTTTTGTGAACTGCCATTCATCATTTATAACGTCTTTCTTTTTTTGGCAACTACCATTCATCCTTTCATACGTCCTTCTGTTCTTGGCAACTGCCATTCATCCTTTAAGATGTCTTTCTGTTTTTGGCAACTGCCATTCATCCTTTATGACGTCTTACTGTTTTGGCAACTGCCATTCATCGTTTATGACGTCTATCTATTTTTTGCAACTACCATTCATCCTTTATGACGTCTTCCTGTTTTTGGCAACTGCCATTCATACTTTATGATGTCTTTCTCTTTTTGGCAACTACCATTCATTCTTTATGACGTCTTTCTGTTTTTGGCAACTGCCATTCATCCTTTATGACGGCTGTCTGTTTTTGGCAACTGCCATCCATCCTTTTTGACTTCTTTCTGTTTTTGGCAACTGCCATTCCTCCTTTATGACGTCTTTGTGTTTTTGGCAACTGCCATTCATCTTTCATGTCGTCTTTGTGTTTTTGGCAACTACCATTCATCTTTTATGACGTATTTCTGTTTTTGGCAACTGCGTTTCCTTCTTTTATGACGTCTTTCTGTTTTTGGAAACTGCCACTCATTCTTTATGACATCTTTCTGTTTTTGCAACTGCCATTCATCTTTTAGGGCGTGTTTCTGTTTTTGACAACTGCCATCCATCTTTTATGACGTCTTTCTGTTTTTGGCAACTACCATTCATCCTTTATAGCGTCTTTCTGTTTTTGGCAAATGCCATTCATCCTTTATGACGTCTTTCTTTTTTTGGTAACTGCCATTCATCCTTTATGACGTCTTTCTGTTTTTGGCAACTACCATTTATTCTTAATGGCGTCTCTCTGTTTTTGGAAACTGCCATTCATCTTTTAGGACGTCTTTCTGTTTTTGGCAACTGCTATTCATCCTTTATGACGTCTTTTTGTTTTTGGCAACTACCATTTATTCTTTATAGCGTCTTTCTGTTTTTGGCAACTACCAGTCATTCTTTATGGCGTCTTTCTTTTTTTTGGCAACTGTCATTCATCCTTTATGATCTCTTTCTAATTTGGCAACTACCATTCACTCTTAATGACGTCTTTCTATTTTTGGCGACTGCCATTCATCCTTTAAGATGTCGTTCTGTTTTTGGCAACTGCCATTCATACTTTATGACGTCTTTCTTTTTTTGGCAACTGCCATTTATCCTTTATGACGTCTATCTTTTTTTGGCAACTGCCATTCATCCTTTATGACGTATTTCTGTTTTTGGCAACTGTCATTCATCCTTTATGACGTCTTTCTGTTTTTGGCAACTGCCATTCATCCTTTATCACGTATTTCTGTTTTTGGCAACTACCATTCATCCTTCATGACGTCTTTCTTTTTTTTGGCAACTGCCATTAATCCTTTATAATGTCTTTTTGTTTTGCAACTGCCATTCATCCTTTATGACGTCTTTCTGTTTTTGGCAACTGTGATCAATCCTTGATGACGTCTTTCTGTTTTTGGCAACAACCATTCATCCTTCATGACGCCTTTCTGTTTTTGGCAACTGCCATTCATCTTTAATGGCGTCTTTCGCTTTTTGGCAACTGCCACTTATCCTTTATGACGTCTTTCTTTTTTTTGGCAACTGCCATTCATCCTTTATCACGTCTTTCTTTTTTTGGAAACTCCCATTCATACTTTATGACGTCTTTCTGTTTTTGGCAACTGCCATTCATACTTTATGATGTTTTTCTGTTTTTGGCAACTACCATTCATTCTTTATGACGGTTTTCTGTTTTTAGCAACTGCCATTCATCCTTTATGACGTCTGTCTGTTTTTGGCAACTGCCATCCATCCTTTCTGACTTCTTTCTGTTTTTGGCAACTGGCATTCATCCTTCATGTCGTCTTTCTGTTTTTGGCAACTACCATTCATCCTTTATGACGTATTTCTGTTTTTGGCAACTGCCATCCCTCTTTTATGACGTCTTTCTGTTTTTGGCAACTCCCATTCATCCTTTATAACGTCTTACTGTGTTTGGCAACTGCCAATCCTTCTTTTATGACGTCTTTCTGTTTTTGACAACTACCATTCATTTTTTATGGCGTCTTTCGGTTCTTGGCAACTGCCATTCATTCTTTTATGACGTCTTACTGTTTTTGGCAACTACCATTAATCCTTTATGTCGTCTTGGTGGTTTGGCAACTGCCATTCACCATTTATGACGTCTTTCTGTTTTGGACAACTACCATTAATTCTTTTATGACGTCTTTCTGTTTTTGGCAACTGCCATTCATCGTTTCTGACGTCTTTCTGTTTTTAGCAACTACCATTTTTACTTTATGGCGTCTCTCTGTTTTTGGCAACTGCCATTCATCCTTTATGACGTCTTTCTGTTTTAGCAACTGCTATTCAATATTTTATGAGGTCTTTCTGTTTTTGGCAACTACCATTCATTCTTTATTGCGTCTTTCTGTTTTTGGCAACTACAATTCATACTTTATGACGTCTTTCTTTTTTTTGCAACTGCAATTCATCCTTTATGACGTCTATCTATTTTTGGCAACTGCTATTCATCCTTTATGGCGTCTTTTTGTTTTTGGCAACTGCCATTCACCATTTATGACGTCTTTCTGTTTTTGGCAACTACCATACATCCTTTCTTACGTCTTTCTGTTTTTGACAACTGCCATTCATCCTTTATGACGTCTTTCTGTTTTTGGCAACTGCCATTAATCCTTTATGACGTCTTTCTGTTTTTGGCAACTGTGATCTATCCTTGATGACGTCTTTCTGTATTTGGCAACAACCATTCATCCTTCATGACGCCTTTCTGTTTTTGGCAACTGCCATTCATCTTTTATGGCGTCTTTCGCTTTTTGGCAACTGCCACTTATCCTTTATGACGTCTTTCTTTTTTTTGGCAACTGCCATTCATCCTTTATCACGTCTTTCTTTTTTTGGAAACTCCCATTCATACTTTATGACGTCTTTCTGTTTTTGGTAACTGCCATTCATACTTTATGATGTTTTTCTGTTTTTGGCAACTACCATTCATTCTTTATGACGGTTTTCTGTTTTTAGCAACTGCCATTCATCCTTTATGACGTCTGTCTGTTTTTGGCAACTGCCATCCATCCTTTCTGACTTCTTTCTGTTTTTGGCAACTGGCATTCATCCTTCATGTCGTCTTTCTGTTTTTGGCAACTACCATTCATCCTTTATGACGTATTTCTGTTTTTGGCAACTGCCATTCCTCTTTTATGACGTCTTTCTGTTTTTGGCAACTCCCATTCATCCTTTATAACGTTTTACTGTTTTTGGCAACTGCCAATCCTTCTTTTATGACGTCTTTCTGTTTTTGACAACTACCATTCATTTTTTATGGCGTCTTTCGGTTCTTGGCAACTGCCATTCATTCTTTTATGACGTCTTACTGTTTTTGGCAACTACCATTCATCCTTTATGTCGTCTTGGTGGTTTGGCAACTGCCATTCACCATTTATGACGTCTTTCTGTTTTGGACAACTACCATTAATTCTTTTATGACGTCTTTCTGTTTTTGGCAACTGCCATTCATCGTTTATGACGTCTTTCTGTTTTTAGCAACTACCATTTTTACTTTATGGCGTCTCTCTGTTTTTGGCAACTGCCATTCATCCTTTATGACGTCTTTCTGTTTTAGCAACTGCTATTCAATCTTTTATGAGGTCTTTCTGTTTTTGGCAACTACCATTCATTCTTTATGGCGTCTTTCTGTTTTTGGCAACTACAATTCATACTTTATGACGTCTTTTTTTTTTTTGCAACTGCCATTCATCCTTTATGACGTCTATCTATTTTTGGCAACTGCTGATCATCCTTTATGGCGTCTTTTTGTTTTTGGCAACTGCCATTCACCATTTATGACGTCTTTCTGTTTTTGGCAACTACCATACATCCTTTCTTACGTCTTTCTGTTTTTGACAACTGCCATTCATCCTTTATGACGTCTTTCTGTTTTTGGCAACTGCCATTAATCCTTTATGACGTCTTTCTGTTTTTGGCAACTACCATTCATCCTTCATGACGTGTTATTTTTTTGGGGCCACTGCCATTAATCCTTTATAATGTCTTTCTCTTTTTGGCAACGGCCATTCATACTTTCTGACTTCCTTCTATTTTTGGCCACTGCCATTCATATTTTATGACGTCTTTCTGTTTTGGGCAACTGTTATTCTATCCTTTATGTCGTCTTTCTGTTTTTGGCAACTACCATTAATCCTTTATGACGTCGTTTTGTTTTTGGCAACTGCCATTCATCCTTTATGATCTCTTTCTGTTGTTGTCAACTTTGTTCATCTTTGATGACGTCTTTCTGCTTTTGGCAACTGCCATTCAATCTTTTATGACGTCTTTCAGTTTTTGACAACTACCATTAATCCTTTATTACGTCTTTCTGTTTTTGGCCACTTCCATTAATCCTTTATGACGTCTTTCTGTTTTTGGCAACTGCCATCCATCCTTTATGACGTCTTTCTGGTTTTGGCAACAACCATTCATCTTTTTTGACGTCTTTCTGTTTTTGAAAACTGCAATTCATCTTTTATGACGTCTTTCTCTTTTTGGCAACGGCCATTCATCCTTTATGACGTCTTTCTTTTTTTGGCAACTGCCATTCATCTTTTATGACGTCTTTCTGTTTTTTGCAACTGCCATTCATCCTTAATGACGTCTTTCTGTTTTTGGCAACTGCCATTCATCCTTAATGACGTCTTGCTGTTTTTGGCAACCTCCATTCATCCTTTATGACGTCTTTCTGTTTTTGGCAACTGCCATTTATACTTTATGATTTTTTTCTGTTTTTGGCAACTACCATTCATTCTTTATGACGGTTTTCTGTTTTTGGCAACTGCCAGTCATCCTTTATGACGTCTGTCTGTGTTTGGCAACTGCCATCTATCCTATCTGACTTCTTTCTGTTTTTGGCAACCGCCATTCATCCTTTATGACGTCTTTCTGTTTTTGGCAACTGGCATTCATCCTTCATGTCGTTATTCTGTTTTTGGCAACTACCATTCATCCTTTATGACGTATTTCTGTTTTTGGCAACTGCCATTCCTCTTTTATGACGTCTTTTTGTTTTTGGCAACTGCCACTCATCCTTTATGACATCTTTCTGTTTTTGGCAACTGCCATTCATCTTTTATGACGTCTTTCTGTTTTTGACACCTACCATTAATACTTTATCACGTCTTTCTGTTTTTGGCAACTCCCATTCATCCTTTATAACGTCTTACTGTTTTTGGCAACTGCTATTCATCCTTTACGACGTCTTTCTGTTTTTGACAACTACAATTCATTCTTTATGGCGTCTTTGTGTTCTTGGCAACTGCCATTCATTCTTTTATGACGTCTTACTGTTTTTGGCAACTACCATACATCCTTTAAGTCGTCTTGGTGGTTTGGCAACTGCCATTCACCATTTATGACGTCTTTCTGTTTTGGACAACTACCATTAATTCTTTTATGACGTCTTTCTGTTTTTGGCAACTGCCATTCATCGTTTATGACGTCTTTCTGTTTTTGGCAACTACCATTTTTTCTTTATGGCGTCTCTCTGTTTTTGGCAACTGCCATCCCATCCTTTATGACGTCTTTCTGTTTTAGCAACTGCTGTTCAATCTTTTATGAGGTCTTTCTGTTTTCAGCAACTACCATTCATTCTTTATGGCGTCTTTCTGTTTTTAGCAACTACAATTCATACTTTATGACGTCTTTCTTTTTTTGGCAACTGCCATTCATCCTTTATGACGTCTTTCTGTTTTTGGCAACTGCCATTCATCCTTTATGACGTCTTTCTGTTTTTGGCAACTGCCATTCATCCTTTAAGATGTCGTTCTGTTTTTGGCAACTGCCATTAATTCTTTTATAACGTCTTTTTGTTTTTGGCAACTGCCATTCACCATTTATGACGTCTTTCTGTGTTTGGCAACTACCATTCATCCTTTCTTACGTCTTTCTGTTTTTGACAACTGCCATTCATCATTTATGACGTCTTTCTGTTTTTGGCAACTGCCATTCATCCTTTATGACGTCTTTCTGTTTTTGGCAACTACCATTCATCCTTCATGACGTGTTATTTTTTTTGGGGAACTGCCATTAATCCTTTATAATGTCTTTCTGTTTTTGGCAACGGCCATTCATACTTTCTGACTTCCTTCTGTTTTTATCCACTGCCATTCATATTTTATGACGTCTTACTGTTTTGGCCAACTGTTATTCTATCCTTTATGTCGTCTTTCTGTTTATGGCAACTACCATTAATCCTTTATGACGTCGTTTTGTTTTTGGCAACTGCCATTCATCTGTTATGATCTCTTTCTGTTTTTGTCAACTTTGTTCATCTTTTATAGCGTCTTTCTGCTTTTGGCAACTGCCATTCATTCTTTTATGACGTCTTTCAGTTTTTGACAACTACCATTAATCCTTTATTACGTCTTTCTGTTTTTGGCCACTTCCATTAATCCTTCATGACGTCTTTCTGTTTTTGGCAACTGCACTCCATCCTTTATGACGTCTTTCTATTTTGGCAACAACCATTCATCATTTATGACGTCTTTCTGTTTTTGGAAACTGCAATTCATCTTTTATGACGTCTTTCTGTTTTTGGCAACGGCCATTTATCCTTTATGACGACTTTCTTTTTTTGGCAACTGCCATTCATCTTTTATGACGTCTTTCTGTTTTTGGCAACTGCCATTCATCCTTAATGACGTCTTTATGTTTTTGGCAACTGCCATTCATCCTTTATCACGTCTTGCTGTTATTGGCAACTACCATTCATCCTTTATGACGTATATCTGTTTTTGGCAACTGCCATTCATATTTAATGATGTATTTCTGTTTTTGGCAACTACCATTCATTCTTTATGACGTCTTTCTGTTTTTGGCAACTGCCATTCATCCTTTATGACGTCTGTCTGTTTTTGGCAACTGCCATCCATCCTTTCTGACTTCTTACTGTTTTTGGCAACTGCCATTGATCCTTTATGACGTCTTTCTGTTTTTGGCAACTGCCATTCACCCTTCATGTCGTCGTTCTGTTTTTGGCAACTACCATTCATCCTTTATGACGTTTTTCTGTTTTTGGCAACTGCCATTCTTTCTTTATGACGTCTTTATGTTTTTGGCAACTGCCACTCATCCTTTATGACATCTTTCTGTTTTTGGCAACTGCCATTCGTCTTTTATTACGTATTTCTGTTTTTGACAACTACAATTAATCCTTTATTACGTTTTTCTGTTTTTGGCAACTACCATTCATTCTTTATGATGTCTTTCTGTTTTTGGCAACTGCCATTCATCCTTTATGACGTCTTTCTTTTTTTGGCTACTGCCATTCATCCTTTATAATCTCTTTCGGTTTTTGGCAACTACCATACATCCTTCATGACGTCTTTCTGTTTTTGGCGACTGCCATTTATCCGTTCAGATGTCGTTCTGTTTTTGGCAACTGCCATTCATCCTTTATGACGTCATTTGGTTTTTGACAACTACCATTCATTCTTTATGGCATCTTTCTGTTTTTGGCAACTGCCATTCATCCTTTATGACGTCTTTCTTTTTTTGGCTACTGCCATTAACCCTTTATTACGTCTTTCTGTTTTTGGCAACTGCCATTCATTCTTTATGATGTCTTTCTGTTTTTGGCAACTACCATTCATACTTTTTGACGTCTTTCTGTTTTTGGCAACTTCTATTCATCCTTTATCACGTCTTTCTGTCTTTGGCAACTGCTATTCACTATTTCTGACTTCTTTCTGTTTTTGGCAACTGCCATTCATCCTTTATGACGTCTTACTGTTTTTGGCAACTACCATTCATACTTACTGTCGTCTTTCTGTTTTTGGCAACTGCCATTCACCATTTATGACGTCTTACTGTTTTTGGCAACTACCATTCATCCTTTATGTCGTCTTACTGTTTTTGGCAACTGCCATTCATTCATGACGTATTTCTGTTTTTGACAACTACCATTAATCCTTTTTGACGTATTTCTGTTTTTGGCAACTGTTATTCATTTTTATTACGACGTCTTTCTGTTTTTGGCAACTGCCATTCATCCTTTATGACGTCTTTCTGTTTTAGCAACTGCTATTCAATCTTTTATGAGGTCTTTCTGTTTTTGGCAACTACCATTCATTCTTTATTGCGTCTTTCTCATTTTGGCAACTACCATTCATACTTTATGACGTCTTTCTTCCATTGGCAACTGCCATACATCCTTTATGACGTCTATCTATTTTTGGACACTGCCATTCATCCTTTATGACGTCTTTCCGTTTTTGGCAACTGCCATTCATCCTTTATGACGTCTTTCTGTTTTTGGCAACTGCCATTAATCCTTTATGACGTCTTTCTGTTTTTTGCAACTGCCATTCACCATTTATTACGTCTTTATGTTTTTGGCAACTACCATTCATATTTTATTACGTTTTTTTGTTTTTGGCAACTGCCATTCATCCTTTATGACGTCTTTCTGTTTTTGGCAACTGCCTTTCATCCTTTATAATGTGTGTCTGTTTTTGGCAACTGCCATTCATTCTTTATGACGTCTTTCCGGTTTGGTGCAACTGCCATTCATCTATTATGACGTCTTTCTCTTATTGGCAACGGCCATTAATCCTTTCTGACTTCTTTCTGTTTTTGGCAACTGCTATTCATCATTTATGACGTCTTCCTGTTTTTGACAACTACCATTAATCCTTTATGACGTCTTTCTGTTTTTGGTCACTGCTACTCATCGTTTATGACGTCTTTCTGTTTTTAGGAACTGCCATTAATCCTTTGTGACGCTTTTCTGTTTTTGGCAACTACCATTCATTATTTATGGCGTCTTTCTGTTTTTAGCAACTGCCATTCATCCTTTATGGCGTCTTTTATGTTTTGGCCACTGCCATTCATCCATTATGACGTCTTTCTGTTTTTGGCAACAACCATTTATTCTTTATGGCGTCTCCCTGTTTTTGGCAACTGCCATTCATCCTTTATGACGTCTATCTGTTTTTGGCAACTGCTATTAATCTTTTAGGAGGTCTTTCTGTTTTTGGCAACTACCATTCATTCTTGATGGCTTCTGTCTGTTTTTGGCAACTACCATTCATTCTTTATAGCGTCTTTCTTTTTTTGGCAACTGCCATGCATCCTTTATGATCTCTTTCTGTTTTGGCTACTACCATTCATCCTTTATGACGTCTTTCTGTTTTTGGCAACTGCCATTCATCCTTTAAGATGTCGTTCTGTTTTTGGCAACTGCCATTCATCCTTTATAACGTCTTTTTGTTTGTGAAAACTACCATTCATTTTTTATGGCGTCTTTCTGTTTTTTGCAACTGCCATTCATCCTTTATGACGTCTTTCTGTTTTTGGCAACTACCATTAACCTTTTATTACGTCTTTCTGTTTTTGGCAACTGCTAATCGTCCTTACTGATATCTTTCTGTTTTTGGCAACTACCATTCATTCTTTTTAACGTCTTTCTGTCTTTGGCAACTGCTATTCACTATTTCTGACTCCTTTATGTTTTTGGCAACTGCCATTCATCTTTTATGACGTCTTACTGTTTTTGGCAACTACCATTCATACTTATGTCGTCTTTCTGTTTTTGGACACTGCCATTCACCATTTATGACGTCTTACTGTTTTTGCAACTACTATTCATCCTTTATGTCGTCTTACTGTTTTTGGCAACTGCCATTCACCATTTATGACGTCTTTCTGTTTTTGACAAAAACCATTAATCCTTTATGACGTCTTTCTGTTTTTGGCAACTGCCATTCATCGTTTACGACGTCTTTCTGTTTTTGGCAACTACCATTTATTCTTTATGGCGTCTTTCTGTTTTTGACAACTGCCATTCATCCTTTATGACGTCTTTCTGTTTTTGGCAACTGCCATTAATCCATTATGACGTCTTTCTGTTTTTGGCAACTACCATTCATCCTTCATGACGTGTTATTTTTTTTGGGCCACTGCAATTAATCCTTTATAATGTCTTTCTGTTTTTGGCAACGGCCATTCATACTTTCTGACTTCCTTCTGTTTTTGGCCACTGCCATTTGCACTTTATGATGTTTTTCTGTTTTTGGCAACTACCATTCATTCTTTATCACGTCTTTCTGTTTTTGGCAACTGCCATTCATCATTTAATCACATCTTGCTGTTTTTGGCAACTCCCATTCATCCTTTATGACGTCTTTCTGTTTTTGGCAACTGCCATTTATACTTTATGATGTTTTTCTGTTTTTGGCAACTACCATTCATTCTGAATGACGGTTTTCTGTTTTTGGCAACTGCCATTCATCCTTTATGACGTCTGTCTGTGTTTGGCAACTGCCATCCATCCTTTCTGACTTCTTTCTGTTTTTGGCAACCGCCATTCATTCTTTATGACGTCTTTCTGTTTTTGGCAACTGGCATTCATCCTTCATGTCGTCTTTCTGTTTTTGGCAACTACCATTCATCCTTTATGACGTATTTCTGTTTTTGGCAACTGCCATTCCTCTTTCATGACGTCTTTTTGTTTTTGGCAACTGCCACTTATCCTTTATGACATCTTTCTGTTTTTGGCAACTGCCATTCATCTTTTATGACGTCTTTCTGTTTTTGACACCTACCATTAATACTTTATCACGTCTTTCTGTTTTTGGCAACTCTCATTCATCCTTTATAACGTCTTACTGTTTTTGGCAACTGCTATTCATCCTTTACGACGTCATTCTGTTTTTGACAACTACCATTCATTCTTTATGGCGTCTTTGTGTTCTTGGCAACTGCCATTCATTCTTTTATGACGTCTTACTGTTTTTGGCAACTACCATTCATTCTTTATGTCGTCTTGGTGGTTTGGCAACTGCCATTCACCATTTATGACGTCTTTCTGTTTTGGACAACTACCATTAATTCTTTTATGACGTCTTTCTGTTTTTGGCAACTGCCATTCATCGTTTATTACGTCTTTCTGTTTTTGGCAACTACCATTTTTTCTTTATGGCGTCTCTCTGTTTTTGGCCACTGCCATTCATCCTTTGTGACGTCTTTCTGTTTTAGCAACTGCTGTTCAATCTTTTATGAGGTCTTTCTTTTTTTGGCAACTACAATTCATTCTTTATGGCGTCTTTCTGTTTTTGGCAACTACAATTCATACTTTATGACGTCTTTCTTTTTTTGGCAACTGCCATTCATCCTTTATGACGTCTATCTATTTTTGGCAACTGCCATTCATCCTTTATGACGTCTTTCTGTTTTTGGCAACTGCCATTCATCCTTTAAGATGTCGTTCTGTTTTTGGCAACTGCCATTAATCCTTTATAACGTCTTTTTGTTTTTGGCAACTGCCATTCACCATTTATGACGTCTTTCTGTTTTTGCAACTACCATTCATCCTTTCTTACGTCTTTCTGTTTTTGACAACTGCCATTCATCCTTTATGACGTCTTTCTGTTTTTGGCAACTGCCATTCATCCTTTATGACGTCTTTCTGTTTTTGGCAACTACCATTCATCCTTCATGACGTGTTATTTTTTTGGGGCAACTGCCATTAATCCTTTATAATGTCTTTCTGTTTTTGGCAACGGCCATTCATACTTTCTGACTTCCTTCTGTTTTTGGCCACTGCCATTCATATTTTATGACGTCTTTCTGTTTTGTCCAACTGTTATTCTATCCTTTATGTCGTCTTTCTGTTTTTGGCAACTACCATTAATCCTTTATGACGTCGTTTTGTTTTTGGCAACTGCCATTCATCCTTTATGATCTCTTTCTGTTTTTGTCAACTTTGTTCATCTTTTATGACGTCTTTCTGCTTTTGGCAACTGCCATTCATTCTTTTATGACGTCTTTCAGTTTTTGACAACTACCATTAATCCTTTATTACGTCTTTCTGTTTTTGGCCACTTCCATTAATCCTCATGACGTCTTTCTGTTTTTGGCAACTGCACCCAATCCTTTATGACGTCTTTCTATTTTGGCAACAACCATTCATCCTTTATGACGTCTTTCTGTTTTTGGAAACTGCAATTCATCTTTCATGACGTCTTTCTGTTTTTGACAACGGCCATTTATCCTTTATGACGTCTTTCTTTTTTTGGCAACTGCCATTCATCTTTTATGACGTCTTTCTGTTTTTGGCAACTGCCATTCATCCTTAATGACGTCTTTCTGTTTTTGGCAACTGCCATTCATCCTTTATCACGTCTTGCTGTTATTGGCAACTACCATTCATCCTTTATGACGTATTTCTGTTTTTGGCAACTGCCATTCATACTTTATGATGTATTTCTGTTTTTGGCAACTACCATTCATTCTTTATGACGTCTTTCTGTTTTTGGCAACTGCCATTCATCCTTTATGACGTCTTTCTGTTTTTGGCAACTGCCATTCACCCTTCATGTCGTCGTTCTGTTTTTGGCAACTACCATTCATCCTTTATGACGTTTTTTTAGTTTTTGGCAACTGCCATTCTTTCTTTATGACGTCTTTATGTTTTTGGCAACTGCCACTCATCCTTTATAACATCTTTCTGTTTTTGGCAACTGCCATTCGTCTTTTATTACGTATTTCTGTTTTTGACAACTACCATTAATCCTTTATTACGTTTTTCTGTTTTTGGCAACTACCATTCATTCTTTATGATGTCTTTCTGTTTTTGGCAACTGCCATTCATCCTTTATGACGTCTTTCTTTTTTTGGCTACTGCCGTTCATCCTTTATAATCTCTTTCTGTTTTTGGCAACTACTATTCATCCTTCATGACGTCTTTCTGTTTTTGGCGACTGCCATTTATCCTTTCAGATGTCGTTCTGTTTTTGGCAACTGCGATTCATCCTTTATGACGTCATTTGGTTTTTGACAACTACCATTCATTCTTTATGGCATCTTTCTGTTTTTGGCAACTGCCATTCATCCTTTATGACGTCTTTCTTTTTTTGGCTACTGCCATTCATCCTTTATGACGTCTTTCTGTTTTTAGCAACTATCGTTCACCCTTTATTACGTCTTTCTGTTTTTTGCAACTGCCATTCCTTCTTTATGATGTCTTTCTGTTTTTGGCAACTACCATTCATTCTTTTTGACGTCTTTCTGTTTTTGGCAACTTCTATTCATCCTTTATCACGTCTTTCTGTCTTTGGCAACTGCTATTCACTATTTCTGACTTCTTTCTGTTTTTGGCAACTGCCATTCATCCTTTATGACGTCTTACTGTTTTTGGCAACTACCATTCATACTTACTGTCGTCTTTCTGTTTTTGGCAACTGCCATTCACCATTTATGACGTCTTACTGTTTTTGGCAACTACCATTCATCCTTTATGTCGTCTTACTGTTTTTGGCAACTGCCATTCATTCATGACGTCTTTCTGTTTTTGACAACTGCCATTAATCCTTTTTGACGTATTTCTGTTTTTGGCAACTGTTGTTCATTTTTTTACGACGTCTTTCTGTTTTTGGCAACTGCCATTCCTCCTTTATGACGTATTTCTGTTTTAGCAACTGCTATTCAATCTTTTATGAGGTCTTTCTGTTTTTGGCAACTACCATTCATTCTTTATTGCGTCTTTCTCATTTTGGCAACTACCATTCATACTTTATGACGTCTTTCTTCTATTGGAAACTGCCATTCATCCTTTATGACGTCTATCTATTTTTGGCAACTGCCATTCAACTTTTATGACGTCTTTCTGTTTTTGGCAACTGCCATTCATCCTTTATGACGTCTTTCCGTTTTTGGCAACTGCCATTAATCCTTTAGGACGTCTTTCTGTTTTTGGCAACTGCCATTCACCATTTATGACGTCTTTATGTTTTTGGCAACTACCATTCATCTTTTCTTACGTTTTTCTGTTTTGGGCAACTGCCATTCATCCTTTATGACGTCTTTCTGTTTTTGGCAACTGCCTTTCATCCTTTATAATGTGTGTCTGTTTTTGGCAACTGCCATTCATTCTTTATGACGTCTTTCCGGTTTGGTGCAACTGCCATTAATCTATTATGACGTCTTTCTCTTTTTGGCAACGGCCATTCATTCTTTCTGACTTCTTTCTGTTTTTGGCAACTGCTATTCATCTTTTATGACGTCTTCCTGTTTTTGACAACTACCATTAATCCTTTATGACGTCTTTCTGTTTTTGGCAACTGCTACTCATCGTTTATGACGTCTTTCTGTTTTTAGGAACTGCCATTAATCCTTTATAACGTCTTCCTGTTTTTGGCAACTACCATTCATTATTTATGGCGTCTTTCTGTTTTTAGCAACTGCCATTCATCCTTTATGGCGTCTTTTATGTTTTGGCCACTGCCATTCATCCATTATGACGTCTTTCTGTTTTTGGCAACAACCATTTATTCTTTATGGCGTCTCCCTATTTTTGGCAACTGCCATTCATCCTTTATGACGTCTATCTGTTTTTGGCAACTGCTATTAATCTTTTAGGAGGTCTTTCTGTTTTTGGCAACTACCATTCATTCTTGATGGCGTCTGTCTGTTTTTGGTAACTACCATTCATTCTTTATGGCGTCTTTCTTTTTTTAGCAACTGCCATTCATCCTTTATGATCTCTTGCTGTTTTGGCGGCTACCATTCATCCTTCATGACGTCTTTCTGTTTTTGGCAACTGCCATTCATCTTTTAAGAGGTCGTTCTGTTTTTGGCAACTGCCATTCATCCTTTATTACGTCTTTTTGTTTGTGAAAACTACCATTCATTTTTTATGGCGTCTTTCTGTTTTTTGCAACTGCCATTCATCCTTTATTACGTCTTTCTGTTTTTGGCAACTACCATTAACTTTTTATTACGTCTTTCTGTTTTTGGCAACTGCTAATCGACCTTTATGATGTCTTTCTGTTTTTGGCAACTACCATTCATTCTTTTTAACGTCTTTCTATTTTTGGCAACTGCTATTCATCCTTTATGACGTCTTTCTGTCTTTGGCAACTGCTATTCACTATTTCTGACTCCTTTCTGTTTTTGGCAACTGCCATTCATCTTTTATGTCGTCTTACTGTTTTTGGATACTACCATTCATACTTATGTCGTCTTTCTGTTTTTGGACACTGCCATTCACCATTTATGACGTCTTACTGTTTTTGCAACTACTATTCATCCTTTATGTCGTCTTACTGTTTTTGGCAACTGCCATTCACCATTTATGACGTCTTTCTGTTTTTGACAACAACCATTAATCCTTTATGACGTCTTTCTGTTTTTGGCAACTGCCATTCATCGTTTACGACGTCTTTCTGTTTTTGGCACTTTCCATTCATTCTTTATGGCGTCTCTCTGTTTTTGGCAAATGCCATTCATCCTTTATGACGTCTTTCTGTTTTAGCTACTGCTATTCAATCTTTTATGAGGTCTTTCTGTTTTTGGCAACTACCATTCATTCTTTATGGCGTCTTTCTCATTTTGGCAAATACCATTCATACTTTATGACGTGTTTCTTCTTTTGGCAACTGCCATTCATCCTTTATGACGTCTATCTATTTTTGGCAACTGCCATTCATCCTTTGTGACGTCTTTGGGTTTTGGGCAACTGCCATTAATCCTTTATGACGTCTTTCTTTTTTTGGTAGCTGCCATTCACCATTTGTGACGTCTTTATGTTTTTGGCACTTTCCATTCATTCTTTATGACGTCTTTCTCTTTTTGGCAACTGCCTTTCATCCTTTATGACGTCTTTCTGTTTTTGGCAACTACCATTCATCCTTCATGACGTCGTTCTTTTTTTTGGCAACTGCCATTAATCCTTTATAATGTCTTTCTGTTTTTGGAAACAGCCATTCATCCATCATGACGTGTTTCTTTTTTTGGCAACTGCCATTCATCCTTTATGACGTCTTTCTGTTTTGGCAACTATCCATCATCTTTTATGACGTCTTTCTGTTTTTGGCAACTGCCATTAATCCTTTATGATGTCTTTCTCTTTTAGGCAACTACCATTCATTCTTTATGGCGCCTTTTTTTTTGGCAACTGCCATTCATCCTTGATGATCTCTTTCTGTTTTTGGCAACTACCATTCATCCTTCATGACGTCTTTCTGTTTTTGGCGACTGCCATTCATCCTTAAAGATGTCGTTCTGTTTTTGGCAACTGCCATTCATACTTGATGACGTCTTTATTTTTTTGGCAACTGCCATTCATCCTTTATGACGTCTATCTGTTTTTGGCAACTGCCATTTATCCTTTATGACGTATTTCTGTTTTTGGCAACTGCCATTCATGTTTTATGACGTCTTTCTGTTTTTGGCAACTGCAATTCATCCTTTATGACGTATTTCTGTTTTTGGCAACTGCCATTCATCTATTATGACGTCTTTCTGTTTTTGGTCATGGCCATTGAATACTTTATCACGTCTTTCTGTTTTTGGCAACTCCCATTCATCCTTTATAACGTCTTACTGTTTTTGGCAACTGCTATTAATCCTTTATGACGTCTTTCTGTTTTTCACAACTACTATTCATTCTTTATGGCGTGTTTCTGTTTTTGGCAACTGCCATTCATCCTTTATGACGTCTTACTGTTTTTGGCAACTACCACTCATCCTTTATGTCGTCTTTCTGTTTTTGGCAACTGCCATTTATCCTTTATGACGTCTTTCTTTTTTTGGCAACTGCCATTCATCCTTTATCACGTCTTTCTGTTTTTGGCAACTGCCATTCATACTTTATGATGTCTTTCTGTTTTTGGCCACTACCATACATTCTTTATGACGGTTTTCTGTTTTTGGCAACTGCCATTCATTCTTTATGACGTCTGTCTGTTTTTGGCAACTGCCATCTATCTTTCCTGACTTCTTTCTGTTTTTGGCAACCGCCATTCATCCTTTATGACGTCTTTCTGTTTTTGGGAACTGCCTTTAATCCTTTATGACGTCTTTCTGTTTTTGGCAACTACCATTTTTTCTTTATGGCGTCTTTCTGTTTTTGGCAACTGCCATTCATCCTTTATGACGTCTTTCTTTTTTTGGCAACTGCCGTTCATCCTTTATCACGTCTTTCTGTTTTGAGCAACTGCCATTCATACTTTATGATGTCTTTCTGTTTTTGGCAACTACCATACATTCTTTATGACGATTTTCTGTTTTTGGCAACTGCCATTCATCCTTCATGTCGTCTTTCTGGTTTTGGCAACTACCATTCATCCTTTATGACGTATTTCTGTTTTTGGCAACTACTATTGCTTTTTTATGACGTCTTTCTGTTTTTGGCAACTGCCACTCATCCTTCATGACATTTTTCTGTTTTTGGCAACTGCCATTCATCTTTTATGACGTCTTTCTGCTTTTGGCAACTGCTATTCATCATTTATGACGTCTTTCTATTTTTGGGAACTGCCTTTAATCCTTTATGACGTCTTTCTGTTTTTGGCAACTACCATTCATTCTTTATGGCGTCTTTCTGTTTTTGGCAACTGCCATTCATCCTTTATGACGTCTTTCTTTTTTTGGCAACTGCCATTCATCATTTATGACGTCTTTCTGTTTTTGGCAACTACCATAGATTCTTTATGGCGTCTCACTGCTTTTGGCAACTGCCATTAATACTTTATGACGTCTTTCTGTTTTTGGCAACTGCTATTCACCATTTATGAGATCTTTCTGTTTTTGGCAACTACCATTCATTCTTTATGGCGTCTTTCTGTTTTTGGCAACTGCCATTCATCCTTGATGATCCCTTATTGTTTTTGGCAACTACCATTCATCCTTCATGACGTCTTTCTGTTTTTGGCGACTGCCATTCATCCTTTAAGATGTCGTTCTGTTTTTGGCAACTGCCATTCATACTTAATGACGTCTTTATTTTTTTGTCAACTGCTATTAATCTTTTATGACGTCTATCTGTTTTTGGCAACTGCCATTCATCCTTTATGACGTATTTCTGTTTTTGGCAACTGCCATTCATCTTTTATGACGTCTTTCTGTTTTTGGCAACTGCAATTCATCCTTTATGACGTCTTTCTGTTTTTGGCAATTGCCATACAATACTTTATCACGTCTTTCTGTTTTTGGCGACTCCCATTCATCCTTTATAACGTCTTACTGTTTTTGGCACCTGCTATTTTTCCTTTATGACGTTTTTCCGTTTTTGACAACTACTATTCATTCTTTATGGCGCTTTTCTGTTTTTGGCAACGGCCATTCATCCTTTATGACGTCTTACTGTTTTTGGCAACTACCATTCATCCTTTATGTCGTCTTTCTGTTTTTGGCAACTGCCATTCATCCTTTATGACGTCTTTCTTTTTTTGGCAACTGCTATTCATCCTTTATCACGTGTTTCTGTTTTAGGTAACTGCCATTCATACTTTGTGATGTCTTTCTGTTTTTGGCAACTACCATACATTCTTTATGACGGTTTTCTGTTTTTGGCAACTGCCATTCATCCTTTATGACGTCTGTCTGTTTTTGGCAACTGCCATCCATCATTTTCTGACTTCTTTCTGTTTTTGGCAACCGCCATTCATCCTTTATGACGTCTTTCTGTTTTTGGCAACTGCCATTCATCCTTCATGTCGTCTTTCTGTTTTTGGCAACTACCATTCATCCTTTATGACGTATTTCTGGTTTTGGCAACTGCCATTCCTCTTTTATGACGTCTTTCTGTTTTTGGCAACTGCCACTTATCCTTTATGACATTTTTTTGTTTTTGGCAACTGCCATTCATACTTTATGACGTCTTTCTTCTTTTGGCAACTGCCATTCATCCTTTATGACGTCTATCTATTTTTGGCAACTGCCATTCATCCTTTATGACGTCTTTCTGTTTTTGGCAACTGCCATTCAGTCTTTATGACGTATTTCTGTTTTTGGCAACTGCCATTAATCCTTTATGACGTCTTTCTGTTATTGGCAACTGCCATTCACCATTTATGACGTCTTTATCGTTTTGGCAACTACCATTTATCCTTACTTAGATTTTCTGTTTTTGGCAACTGCTATTCATCCTTTATGACGTCTTTCTTTTTTTGGCAACTCCCATTAATCCTTTATAATGTCTTTCTGTTTTTGGCAACTGCCATTCATCCTTCATGACGTCTTTATTTTTTTGGCAACTGCCATTCATCCTTTATAACGTCTTTCTGTTTTTGGCAACTATCATTCATCCTTTATGACGTCTTTCTGTTTTTGGCAACTCTTGTTCATCCTTTATGATGTCTTTTTCTTTTTGGCAACTACCATTCATCCTTCATGACGTCTTTCTGTTTTTGGCAACTGCCATTCATCCATTATGACGTCTTTCTCTTTTTGGCAACGGCCATTCATCCTTTCTGACTTCTTTTTTTTTTGGGTCACTGCCATTCATATTTTATGACGTATTTCTGTTTTTGGCAACTGCCATTCTTCCTTTATGACGTCTTTCTGTTTTTGACAACCACCATTAATCCTTTATTACGTCTTTCTGTTTTTGGCCACTTCTATTCATCCTTTATAACGTCTTTCTGTTTTTGGCAACTGCCATCCATCCTTTATGACGCCTTTCTGTTTTTGGCAACTGCCATTCATCCTTTATGACGTATTTCTGTTTTTGGCAACTGCCATTCATCTTTTATGACGTCTTTCTGTTTTTGGCAACTGCAATTCATCCTTTATGACGTATTTCTGTTTTTGGCAACTGCCATTCATCCTTTATGACGTCTTTCTGTTTTTGGCAATTGCCATTCAATACTTTATCACGTCTTTCTGTTTTTGGCAACTCCCATTCATCCTTTATAACGTCTTACTGTTTTTGGCACCTGCTATTTTTCCTTTATGACGTTTTTCCGTTTTTGACAACTACTATTCATTCTTTATGGCGTCTTTCTGTTTTTGGCAACGGCCATTCATCCTTTATGACGTCTTACTGTTTTTGGCAACTACCATTCATCCTTTATGTCGTCTTTCTGTTTTTGGCAACTGCCATTCATCCTTTATGACGTCTTTCTTTTTTTGGCAACTGCTATTCATCCTTTATCACGTGTTTCTGTTTTTTGCAACTGCCATTCATACTTTGTGATGTCTTTCTGTTTTTGGAAACTACCATACATTCTTTATGACGGTTTTCTGTTTTTGGCAACTGCCATTCATCCTTTATGACGTCTGTCTGTTTTTGGAAACTGCCATCCTTCATTTTCTGACTTCTTTCTGTTTTTGGCAACCGCCATTCATCCTTTATGACGTCTTTCTGTTTTTGGCAACTGCCATTCATCCTTCATGTCGTCTTTCTGTTTTTGGCAACTACCATTCATCCTTTATGACGTATTTCTGGTTTTGGCAACTGCCATTCCTCTTTTATGACGTCTTTCTGTTTTTGGCAACTGCCACTCATCGTTTATGACATTTTTTTGTTTTTGGCAACTGCCATTCATACTTTATGACGTCTTTCTTGTTTTGGCAACTACCATTCATCCTTTATGACGTATTTCTGGTTTTGGCAACTGCCATTCCTCTTTTATGACGTCTTTCTGTTTTTGGCAACTGCCACTTATCCTTTATGACATTTTTTTGTTTTTGGCAACTGCCATTCATACTTTATGACGTCTTTCTTCTTTTGGCAACTGCCATTCATCCTTTATGACGTCTATCTATTTTTGGCAACTGCCATTCATCCTTTATGACGTCTTTCTGTTTTTGGCAACTGCCATTCAGTCTTTATGACGTATTTCTGTTTTTGGCAACTGCCATTAATCCTTTATGACGTCTTTCTGTTATTGGCAACTGCCATTCACCATTTATGACGTCTTTATCGTTTTGGCAACTACCATTTATCCTTACTTAGATTTTCTGTTTTTGGCAACTGCTATTCATCCTTTATGACGTCTTTCTTTTTTTGGCAACTCCCATTAATCCTTTATAATGTCTTTCTGTTTTTGGCAACTGCCATTCATCCTTCATGACGTCTTTATTTTTTTGGCAACTGCCATTCATCCTTTATAACGTCTTTCTGTTTTTGGCAACTATCATTCATCCTTTATGACGTCTTTCTGTTTTTGGCAACTCTTGTTCATCCTTTATGATGTCTTTTTCTTTTTGGCAACTACCATTCATCCTTCATGACGTCTTTCTGTTTTTGGCAACTGCCATTCATCCATTATGACGTCTTTCTCTTTTTGGCAACGGCCATTCATCCTTTCTGACTTCTTTTTTTTTTGGGTCACTGCCATTCATATTTTATGACGTATTTCTGTTTTTGGCAACTGCCATTCTTCCTTTATGACGTCTTTCTGTTTTTGACAACCACCATTAATCCTTTATTACGTCTTTCTGTTTTTGGCCACTTCTATTCATCCTTTATAACGTCTTTCTGTTTTTGGCAACTGCCATCCATCCTTTATGACGCCTTTCTGTTTTTGGCAACTGCCATTCATCCTTTATGACGTATTTCTGTTTTTGGCAACTGCCATTCATCTTTTATGACGTCTTTCTGTTTTTGGCAACTGCAATTCATCCTTTATGACGTATTTCTGTTTTTGGCAACTGCCATTCATCCTTTATGACGTCTTTCTGTTTTTGGCAATTGCCATTCAATACTTTATCACGTCTTTCTGTTTTTGGCAACTCCCATTCATCCTTTATAACGTCTTACTGTTTTTGGCACCTGCTATTTTTCCTTTATGACGTTTTTCCGTTTTTGACAACTACTATTCATTCTTTATGGCGTCTTTCTGTTTTTGGCAACGGCCATTCATCCTTTATGACGTCTTACTGTTTTTGGCAACTACCATTCATCCTTTATGTCGTCTTTCTGTTTTTGGCAACTGCCATTCATCCTTTATGACGTCTTTCTTTTTTTGGCAACTGCTATTCATCCTTTATCACGTGTTTCTGTTTTTTGCAACTGCCATTCATACTTTGTGATGTCTTTCTGTTTTTGGAAACTACCATACATTCTTTATGACGGTTTTCTGTTTTTGGCAACTGCCATTCATCCTTTATGACGTCTGTCTGTTTTTGGAAACTGCCATCCTTCATTTTCTGACTTCTTTCTGTTTTTGGCAACCGCCATTCATCCTTTATGACGTCTTTCTGTTTTTGGCAACTGCCATTCATCCTTCATGTCGTCTTTCTGTTTTTGGCAACTACCATTCATCCTTTATGACGTATTTCTGGTTTTGGCAACTGCCATTCCTCTTTTATGACGTCTTTCTGTTTTTGGCAACTGCCACTCATCGTTTATGACATTTTTTTGTTTTTGGCAACTGCCATTCATACTTTATGACGTCTTTCTTGTTTTGGCAACTGCCATTCATCCTTTATGACGTCTATCTATTTTTGGCAACTGCCATTCATATTTTATGACGTCTTTCTGTTTTTGGCAACTGCCATTCATTCTTTATGACGTATTTCTGTTTTTAGCAACTGCCATTAATCCTTTATGACGTCTTTCTGTTATTGGCAACTGTCATTCACCATTTATGACGTCTTTATCGTTTTGGCAACTACCATTTATCATTACTTAGTTTTTTCTGTTTTTGGCAACTGCTATTCATCCTTTATGACGTCTTTCTTTTTTTAGCAACTCCCATTAATCCTTTATAATGTCTTTCTAGTTTTTGGCAACTGCCATTCATCCTTCATGACGTCTTTATTTTTTTGGCAACTGCCATTCATCCTTTATAACGTCTTTCTGTTTTTGGCAACTATCATTCATCCTTTATGACGTCTTTCTGTTTTTGGCAACTCTTGTTCATCCTTTATGATGTCTTTTTCTTTTTGGCAACTACCATTCATCCTTCATGACGTCTTTCTGTTTTTGGCAACTGCCATTCATCCATTATGACGTCTTTCTCTTTTTGGCAACGGCCATTCATCCTTTCTGACTTCTTTTTTTTTTTGGTCACTGCCATTCATATTTTATGACGTCTTTCTGTTTTTGGCAACTGCCATTCTTCCTTTATGACGTCTTTCTGTTTTTGACAACCACCATTAATCCTTTATTACGTCTTTCTGTTTTTGGCCACTTCCATTCATCCTTTATGACGCCTTTCTGTTTTTGGCAACTGCCATTCATCCTTTATCACGTCTTTCTGTTTTTGGCAACTCCCATTCATCCTTTATGACGTCTTTCTGTTTTTGGCAACTGCCATTCATACTTTATGATGTCTTTCTGTTTTTAGCAACTACCATTCATTCTTTATGACGTCTTTCTGTTTTTGGCAACTGCCATTCATCTTTTATGAAGTCCGTCTGTTTTTGGCAACTGCCATCCATCCTTTCTGACCTCTTACTGTTTTTGGCAACTGCCATTCATCCTTCATGACGTCTTTCTGTTTTTGGAAACTTCCATTCATCCTTCATGTCGTCTTACTGTTTTTGGCAACTACCATTCATCCTTTATGACGTTTTTCTGTTTTTGGAAACTGCCATTCCTCCTTAATGACGTCTTTCTGTTTTTGGCAACTGCCACTCATCCTTTATGACATTTTTCTGATTTTGGCAACTGCCATTAATCTTTTATGACGTCTTTCTGTTTTTGACAACTACCATTAATCCTTTATAACGTCTTACTGTTTTTGGCAACATCTATTCATTGTTTATGACGTCTTTCTGTTTTTGGGAACTGCCATTAATCCTTTATGACGTCTTTCTGTTTTTGGCAACTACCATTCATTCTTTATTGCGTCTTTCTGTTTTTGGCAACGGCCATTCATCATTTATGACGTCTTTCTTTTTTTGGCAACTGCCATTCATCTTTTATTACGTCTTTCTGTTTTTGGCAACTACCATTTATTCTTTATGGCGTCTCTCTGTTTTTGGAAACTGCCATTCAATCTTTTATGACGTCTTTCTGTTTTTGGCAACTGCTATTCATCCTTTATGAGGTCTTTCTGTTTTTGGCAACTACCATTCATTCTTTATGGCGTCTATCTGTTTTTGGCAACTACCATTCATTCTTTATGGCGTCTTTCTTTTTTTGGCAACTGCCATTCATCCTTTATGATCTCTTTCTGTTTTTGGCAACTGCCATTCATCCTTCATGACGTCTTTCTGTTTTTGGCGACTGCCATTCATCCTTTAAGATGTCGTTCTGTTTTTGGCAACTGCCATTCATACTTTATGACGTTTTTATTTTTTGGTAACTCCCATTCATCCTTTATAACGTCTTACTGTTTTTGGCAACTGCCATTCATCCTTTATGACGTCTGTTTGTTTTTGGCAACTGCCATCTATCCTTTAAGTTGTCGTTCTGTTTTTGGCAACTGCCATTCATACTTTATGACGCCTTTATTTTTTTGGCAACTCCGATTCATCTTTGATAACGTCTTTCTGTTTTTGGCAACTGCCATTCATCCTTCATGACGGCTTTCTGTTTTTGGCTACTGCCTTTATCCTTTATAATGTCTTTCTGTTTTAGGCAACTGCCATTCATCCTTTATGACGTCTTTCTTTTTTTGGCAACTGCCATTCAGCCTTTATAACGTCTTTCTGTTTTTGGCAACTATCATTCATTCTTTATGACGTCTTTCTGTTTTTGGCAACTGCCATTCATCCTTTATGATGTCTTTTTCTGTTTGGCAACTTCCATTCATCCTTCATGACGTCTTTATGGTTTTGGCAACTGCCATTCATCCATTATGACGTCTTTCTCTTTTTGGCAACGGCCATTTATCCTTTCTGACTTCTTTTTTTTATTGATCACTGCCATTCATATTTTATGACGTCTTTCTGTTTTGGGCAACTGTTATTCATCCTTTATGTCGTCTTTCTCTTTTTGGCAACTACCATTAATCGTTTATTACGTGGTTTTGTTTTTGGCAACTGCCATTCATCCTTTATGATCTCTTTCTGTTGTTGGCCACTTTGTTAATCTTTTATGACGTCTTTCTGTTTTTGGCAACTGCCATTCTTCCTTTATGACGTCTTTCTGTTTTTGACAACCACCATTAATCCTTTATTACGTCTTTCTGTTTTTGGCCACTTCCATTCATCCTTTATAACGTCTTTCTGTTTTTGGCAACTGCCATCCATCCTTTATGACGTCTTTCTGTTTTTGGCAACTGCCATTCATCCTTTATCACGTCTTTCTCTTTTTGGCAACTCCCATTCATCCTTTATGACGTCTTTCTGTTTTTGGCAACTGCCATTCATACTCTATGATGTCTTTCTGTTTTTAGCAACTACCATTCATTCTTTATGACGTCTTTCTGTTTTTGGCAACTGCCATTCATCTTTTATGACGTCTGTCTGTTTTTGGTAACTGCCATCCATCCTTTCTGACCTCTTACTGTCTTTGGCAACTGCCATTCATCCTTCATGACGTCTTTCTGTTTTTGGCAACTTCCATTCATCCTTCATGTCGTCTTTCTGTTTTTGGCAACTACCATTCATCCTTTATGACGTTTTTCTGTATTTGGCAACTGCCATTCTACCTTTATGACGTCTTTCTGTTTTTGGCAACTGCCACTCATTATTTATGACATTTTTCTGTTTTTGGGAACTGCCATTAGTCCTTTATGACGTCTTTCTGTTTTTGGCAACTACCATTCATTCTTTATGGCGTCTTTCTGTTTTGGCAACTGCCATTCATCCTTTATGACGTCTTTCTTTTTTTGGCAACTGCCATTCATTCTTTTATGACGTCTTTCTTTTTTTGGCAACTGCCATTCATCCTTTATGACGTCTTTCTGTTTTTGGCAACTGCTATTAATCCTTTATGAGGTCTTTCTGTTTTTGGCAACTACCATTCATTCTTTATGGCGTCTGTCTGTTCTTGGCAACTACCATTCATTCTTTATGGCATCTTTCTTTTTTTGGCAACTGCCATTCATCCTTTATGATCTCTTTCTGTTTTTGGCAATTACTATTCATCCTTCATGACGTCTTTCTGTTTTTGGCGACTGCCATTCATCCTTTAAGATGTCGTTCTGTTTTTGGCAACTGCCATTCATACTTTATGACGTCTTTATTTTTTGGCAACTCCCATTCATCCTTTATAACGTCTTTCTGTTTTTGGCAACTGCCATTCATCCTTTATGACGTCTGTCTGTTTTTGGCAACGGCCATTCATCCTTTAAGTTGTTGTTCTGTTTTTGGTAACTGCCATTCATACTTTATGACATCTTTATTTTTTTGGCAAATCCGATTCATCTTTTATAACGTCTGTCTGTTTTTGGCAACTGCCATTCATCCTTTATGACGTCTTTCTGTTTTTGGCAACTGCCATTCATCCTTTATCACGTCTTTCTGTTTTTGGCAACTCCCATTCATCCTTTATGAGGTCTTTCTGTTTTTGGCAACTGCCATTCATACTTTATGATGTATTTCTGTTTTTGGCAACACCCATTCATTCTTTATGACGTCTTACTGTTTTTGGCAACTATCATTCATCCTTTATGACGTCTGTCTGTTTTTGCGAACTGCCATCCATCCTTTCTGACTTCTTACTGTTTTTGGCAACTGCCATTCATCCTTTATGACGTCTTTCTGTTTTTGGCAACTGCTATTCATTCTTTATGGCGTCTTTCTGTTTTTGGCAACTACCATTCATCCTTTATGTCGTCTTTCTGTTTTTGGCAACTGCCATTCATTCTTTATGACGTCTTTCTGTTTTTGGCAACTGCCATTAATCCTTTATGACGTCTTTCTGTTATTGGCAACTGCCATTCACCATTTATGACGTCTTTTTCGTTTTGGCAACTACCATTTATCCTTACTTAGTTTTTTCTGTTTTTGGCAACTGCTATTCATCCTTTATGACGTCTTTCTGTTTTTGGCAACTGCAATTCATCCATTATGACGTCTTTCTCTTTTTGGCAACGGCCATTCATCCTTTCTGACTTCTTTTTTTTTTTGGTCACTGCCATTCATATTTCATGACGTCTTTCTGTTTTGGGCAACTGTTATTCATCCTTTATGTCGACTTTCTGTTTTTGGTAACTACCATTAATCGTTTATGACGTGAATTTGTTTTTGGCAACTGCCATTCATCCTTTATGATCTCTTTCTGTTGTTGGCAACTTTGTTAATCTTTTATGACGTCTTTCTGTTTTTGGCAACTGCCATTCTTCCTTTATGACATCTTTCCGTTTTTGACAACCACCATTAATCCTTTATTACGTCTTTCTGTTTTGGGCCACTTCCATTCATCCTTTATAACGTCTTTCTGTTTTTGGCAACTGCCATCACTCCTTTATGACGCCTTTCTGTTTTTGGCAACTGCCATTCATCCTTTATCACGTCTTTCTGTTTTTGGCAACTACCATTCATCCTTTATGACGTCTTTCTGTTTTTGGCAACTGCCATTCATACTTTATGATGTCTTTCTGTTTTTAGCAACTACCATTCATTCTTTATGACGTCTTTCTGTTTTTGGCAACTGCCATTCATCTTTTATGACGTCTGTCTGTTTTTGGCAACTGCCATCCATCCTTTCTGACCTCTTACAGTTTTTGGCAACTGCCATTCATCCTTCATGACGTCTTTCTGTTTTTGGCAACTTCCATTCACCTTTCATGTCGTCTTTCTGTTTTTGGCAACTACCATTCATCCTTTATGACGTTTTTCTGTTTTTCGAAACTGCCATTCCTCCTTAATGACGTCTTTCTGTTTTTGGCAACTGCCACTCATCCTTTATGACATTTTTCTGATTTTGGCAACTGCCATTAACTTTTTATGACGTCTTTCTGTTTTTGACAACTACCATTAATCCTTTATGACGTCTTACTGTTTTTGGCAACATCTATTCATCGCTTATGACGTCTTTCTGTTTTTGGCAACTACCATTCATTCTTTATGGCGTCTTTCTGTTTTTGGCAACGGCCATTCATCCTTTATGACGTCTTTCTTTTTTTGGTAACTGCCATTCATCTTTTATTACGTCTTTCTGTTTTTGGCAACTACCATTTATTCTTGATGGCGTCTCTCTGTTTTTGGAAACTGCCATTCATCCTTTATGACGTCTTACTGTTTTTGGCAACTGCTATTCATCCTTTATGAGGTCTTTCTGTTTTTGGCAACTACCATTCATTCTTTATGGCGTCTGTCTGTTTTTGGCAACTACCATTCATTCTTTATGGCGTCTTTCTTTTTTTGGCAACTGCCATTCATCCTCTATGATCTCTTTCTGTTTTTGGCAACTGCACTTAATCCTTCATGACGTCTTTCTGTTTTTGGCGACTGCCATTCATCCTTTAAGATGTCGTTCTGTTTTTGGCAACTGCCATTCATACTTTATGACGTCTTTATTTTTTGGTAACTCCCATTCATCCTTTATAACGTCTTTCTGTTTTTGGCAACTGCCATTCATCCTTTATGACGTCTCTATTTTTTGGTAACTCCCATTCATCCTTTATAACGTCTTTCTGTTTTTGGCAACTGCCATTCATCCTTCATGACGTCTTTCTTTTTTTTGCAACTGCCATTCATCCTTTATAACGTGTTTCTGTTTTTGGCAACTGCCATTCATACTTTATGATGTCTTTCTGTTTTTGGCAACTACCATACATTCTTTATGACGGTTTTCTGTTTTTGGCAACTGCCATTCAGTCTTTATGACGTTTGTCTGTTTTTGGCAACTGCCATCCATCATTTTCTGACTTCTTTCTGTTTTTGGCAACCGCCATTCATCCTTTATGACGTCTTTCTGTTTTTGGCAACTGCCATTCATCCTTTATGACGTATTTCTGGTTTTGGCAACTGCCATTCCTCTTTTATGACGTCTTTCTGTTTTTGGCAACTGCCACTCATCCTTTATGACATTTTTTAGTTTTTGGCAACTGCCATTCATCCTTTATGACGTCGATCTATTTTTGGCCACTGCCATTCATCCTTTATGACGTCTTTCTGTTTTTGGCAACTGCCATTCATTCTTTATGACGTCTTTCTGTTTTTGGCAACTGCCATTAATCCTTTATGACGTCTTTCTGTTATTGGCAACTGCCATTCACCATTTATGACGTCTTTTTCGTTGTGGCAACTACCATTTATCCTTACTTAGTTTTTTCTGTTTTTGGCAACTGCTATTCATCATTTATGACGTCTTTTTTTTTTGGCAACTGCCATTAATTCTTTTATAATGTCTTTCTGTTTTTGGCAACTGCCATTCATCCTTCATGACGTCTTTCTTTTTTTGGCAACTGCCATCCATCTTTTATAACGTCTTTCTGTTTTTGGCAACTATCATTCATCCTTTATGACGTCTTTCTGTTTTTGGCAACTCTTGTTCATCCTTTATGATGTCTTTTTCTTTTTGGCAACTACCATTCATCCTTCATGACGTCTTTCTGTTGTTTGCAACTGCCATTCATCCATTATGACGTCTTTCTCTTTTTGGCAACGGCCATTCATCCTTTCTGAGTTCTTTTTTTTTTTGGTCACTGCCATTCATATTTTATGACGTCTTTCTGTTTTGGGCAACTGTTATTCATCCTTTATGTCGTCTTTCTGTTTTTGGCAACTACCATTAATCGTTTATGACGTGAATTTGTTTTTGGCAACTGCCATTAATCCTTTATGATCTCTTTCTGTTGTTGGCAACTTTGTAAATCTTTTATGACGTCTTTCTGTTTTTGGCAACTGCCATTCTTCCTTTATGACGTCTTTCTGTTTTTGACAACCACCATTAATCCTTTATTACGTCTTTCTGTTTTTGGCCACTTCCATTCATCCTTTATAACGTCTTTCTGTTTTTGGCAACTGCCATCCATCCTTTATGACGCCTTTCTGTTTTTGGCAACTGCCATTCCTCCTTTATCACGTCTTTCTGTTTTTGGCAACTCCCATTCATCCTTTATGACGTCTTTCTGTTTTTGGCAACTGCCATTCATACTTTATGATGTCTTTCTGTTTTTAGCAACTACAATTCATTCTTTATGACGTCTTTCTGTTTTTGGCAACTGCCATTCATCTTTTATGGCGTCTGTCTGTTTTTGGCAACTGCCATCCATCCTGTCTGACCTATTACTGTTTTTGGCAACTGCCATTCATCCTTCATGACGTCTTTCTGTTTTTGGCAACTTCCATTCACCATTCATGTCGTCTTTCTGTTTTTGGCAACTACCATTCATACTTTATGACGTTTTTCTGTTTTTCGAAACTGCCATTCCTCCTTAATGACGTCTTTCTGTTTTTGGCAACTGCCACTCATCCTTTATGACATTTTTCTGATTTTGGCAACTGCCATTAATCTTTTATGACGTCTTTCTGTTTTTGACAACTACCATTAATCCTTTATGACGTCTTACTGTTTTTGGCAACATCTATTCATCGTTTATGACGTCTTTCTGTTTTTGGGAACTGCCATTAATCCTTTATGACGTCTTTCTGTTTTTGGCAACTACCATTCATCCTTTATGACGTCTTTCTTTTTTTGGCAACTGCCATTCATCCTTTATGACGTCTTACTGTTTTTGGCAACTGCTATTCATCCTTTATGAGGTCTTTCTGTTTTTGGAAACTACCATTCATTCTTTATGGCGTCTGTCTGTTTTTGGCAACTACCATTCATTCTTTATGGCGTCTTTCTTTTTTTGGCAACTGCCATTCATCCTTTATGATCTCTTTCTGTTTTTGGCAACTGCCATTCATCCTTCATGACGTCTTTCTGTTTTTGGCGACTGCCATTCATCCTTTAAGATGTCGTTCTGTTTTTGGCAACTGCCATTCATACTTTATGACGTCTTTATTTTTTGGTAACTCCCATTCATCCTTTATAACGTCTTTCTGTTTTTGGCAACTGCCATTCATCCTTTATGACGTCTTTATTTTTTGGTAACTTCCATTCATCCTTTATAACGTCTTTCTGTTTTTGGCAACTGCCATTCATCCTTCATGACGTCTTTCTTTTTTTGGCAACTGCCATTCATCCTTTATAACGTCTTTCTGTTTTTGGCAACTATCATTAATTCTTTATGACGTCTTTCTGTTTTTGGCAACTGCCATTCATCCTTTATGATGTCTTTTTCTTTTTGGCAACTACCATTCATCCTTCATGACGTCTTTCTGGTTTTGGCAACTGCCATTCATCCATTATGACGTCTTTCTGATTTTGGCAACGGCCATTCATCCTTTCTGACTTCTTTTTTTTTTTTGATCACTGCCATTCATATTTTATGACGTCTTTCTGTTTTGGGCAACTGTTATTCATCCTTTATGTCGTCTTTCTGTTTTTGGCAACTACCATTAATCGTTTATTACGTGGTTTTGTTTTTGGCAACTGCCATTCATCCTTTATGATCTCTTTCTGTTGTTGGCCACTTTGTTCATCTTTTATGACGTCTTTCTGTTTTTGGCAACTGCCATTCCTCCTTTATGACGTCTTTCTGTTTTTGACAACCATTATTAATCCTTTATTACGTCTTTCTGTTTTTGGCCACTTCCATTCATCCTTTATAACGTCTTTCTGTTTTTGGCAACTGCCATCTATCCTTTATGACGTCTTTCTGTTTTTGGCAACTGCCATTCATCCTTTATCACGTCTTTCTGTTTTTGGCAACTCCCATTCATCCTTTATGACGTCTTTCTGTTTTTGGCAACTGCCATTCATACTCTATGATGTCTTTCTGTTTTTAGCAACTACCATTCATTCTTTATGACGTCTTTCTGTTTTTGGCAACTGCCATTCATCTTTTATGACGTCTGTCTGTTTTTGGCAACTGCCATCCATCCTTTCTGACCTCTTACTGTTTTTTGCAACTGCCATTCATCCTTCATGACGTCTTTCTGTTTTTGGCAACTTCCATTCATCCTTCATGTCGTCTTTGTGTATTTGGCAACTACCATTCATCCTTTATGACGTCTTTCTGTATTTGGCAACTGCCATTCTACCTTTATGACGTCTTTCTGTTTTTGGCAACTGCCACTCATCATTTATGACATTTTTCTGTTTTTGGGAACTGCCATTAGTCCTTTATGACGTCTTTCTGTTTTTGGTAACTACCATTCATTCTTTATTGCGTCTTTCTGTTTTTGGCAACTGCCATTCATCCTTTATGACGTCTTTCTTTTTTTGGCAACTGCCATTCATCCTTTGTGACGTCTGTCTGTTTTTGGCAACTACCATTTATTCTTTATGGCGTCTCTCTGTTTTTGGAAACTGCCATTCATCCCTTATGACGTCTTTCTGTTTTTGGCAACTGCTATTCATCCTTTATGAGGTCTTTCTGTTTTTGGAAACTACCATTCATTCTTTATGGCATCTTTCTTTTTTTGGCAACTGCCATTCATCCTTTATGATCTCTTTCTGTTTTTGGCAACTACTATTCATCCTTCATTACGTCTTTCTGTTTTTGGCGACTGCCATTCCTCCTTTAAGATGTCGTTCTGTTTTTGGCAACTGCCATTCATACTTTATGACGTCTTTATTTTTTGGCAACTCCCATTCCTCCTTTAAAACGTCTTTCTGTTTTTGGCAACTGCCATTCATCCTTTATGACGTCTGGGTGTTTTTGGCAACTGCCATTCATCCTTTAAGTTGTTGTTCTGTTTTTGGCAACTGCCCTTCATACTTTATGACATCTTAATTTTTTTGGCAAATCCGATTCATCTTTTATAACGTCTTTCTGTTTTTGGCAACTGCCATTCATCCTTTATGACGTCTTTCTGTTTTTGGCAACTGCCATTCATCCTTTATCACGTCTTTATGGCGTCTTTCTTTTTTTGGACACTGCAATTCATCCTTTATGGCGTCTTTCTGTTTTTGGCAACTGCATTACTCCTTTATGACGTCTTTTTTTTGTTGGCTACTGCCATTCATCCTTTATGACGTCTTTCTGTTTTTGGCAACTACCATTCACCCTTTATTACGTTATTTTGTTTTTGACAACTGCTATTCATCCTTTATGATGTCTTTCGGTTTTTGGCAACTGCATTCATCCTTTATGACGTCTTTCTGTATTTGGCAACTGCTATTCACTATTTCTGACTTCTTTCTGTTTTTGGCAACTGCCATTCATCCTTTATGACGTCTTACTGTTTTTGGCAACTATCATTCATACTTTATGTCGTATTTCTGTTTTTGGCAACTGCCACTCACCATTTATGACGTCTTACTGTTTTTGGGAACTGCCATTCATCCTTTACGACGTCTTTCTGTTTTTGGCAACTACCATTTATTCCTTATCGCGTCTCTCTGTTTTTGGCAACTGCCATTCATTCTTTTATGACGTCTTTCTGTTTTAGCAACTGCTATTCAATCTTTTATGAGGTCTTTCTGTTTTTGGCGTCTTTCTCATTTTGGCAACTACCATTCATACTTTATGACGTCTTTCTTCTTTTGGCAACTGCCATTCATCCTTTATGACGTCGATCTATTTTTGGCAACTGCCATTCATCCTTTATGACGTCTTTTTGGTATTGGCAACTGCCATTCATCGTTGTGACGTCTTTCTGTTTTTGGCAACTGCCATTAATCCTTTATGAGGTCTTACTGTTTTTGGCAACTGCCATTCACCATTTATGACGTCTTTATGTTTTTGGCAGCTACCATTCATCCGTTCTTACGTTTTTCTGTTTTTGGCAACTGCTATTCATCCTTTATGACGTCTTTCTGTTTTTGGCAACTGCCATTCATCCTTTATCACGTCTTTCTGTTGTTGGCAACTGCCATCCATCCTTTATGACGTCTTTCTGTTTTTGGAAACTGCCATTCATCCTTTATGACGTCTTACTGTATTTGGCAACTGCTATTCATCCTTTATGACGTCTTTCATTTTTTTGCAACTGCCATTCATCTTTTATGACGTCTTTCTGTTTTTAGCAAATGCCATTCCTTCTTTTATGACGTCTTTCTGTTTTTGGTAACTGCCATTGATCCTTTATCACGTCTTTCTGTTTTTGGCAACTCCCATTCATCATTTATGACGTCTTGCTGTTTTTGGCAACTGCCATTCATACTTTATGATGTATTTCTGTTTTTGGCAACACCCATTCATTCTTTATGACGTCTTTCTGTTTTTGGCAACTGCCATTCATCCTTTATGACGTCTGTCTGTTTTTGTCAACTGCCATCCATCCTTTCTGACTTCTTACTGTTTTTGGCAACTGCCATTCATCCTTTATGACGTCTTTCTTCTTTTGGCAACTGCCATTCATCCTTTATGACGTCTATCTAATTTGGCAACTGCCATTCATCATTTATGACGTCTTTTTGTTTTTGGCAATGGCATTCATCTTTTATGACGTCTTTCTGTTTTTGGCAACTGCCATTAATCCTTTATGACGTCTTTCTGTTTTTGGCAACTGCCATTCACCATTTATGACGTCTTTATGTTTTTGGCAACTACGATTCATCCTTTCTCACGTTTTTCTGTTTTTGGCCACTGCCATTCATCCTTTATGACGTCTTTCTGTTTTTGGCAACTTCCTTTCATTCTTTATGACGTTTTTCTGTTTTTGGCAACTACTATCATCCTTCATGACGTCTTTCTTTTTTGGGGCAACTGCCATTAATCCTTTGTAATGTCTTTCTCTTTTTGGCAACTGCCATTCATCCTTCATGACGTCTTTCTTTTTTTGGCAACTGCAATTCATCCTTTATGACGTCTTTCTGTTTTTGGCAATTATTATTAATCCTTCATGACGTCTTTCTGTTTTTTGCCAACTTCCATTCATCCATTATGACGTCTTTCTCTTTTTGGCAACGGTCATTAATCCTTTCTTACTTCTTTCTGTTTTTGGCCACTGCCATTCATATTTAATGACGTCTTTCTTTTTTGGGCAACTGTTATTCATCCTTTATGTCGTCTTTCTGTTGTTGGCAACTACAATTAATCCTTTATGACGTCGTTTTGTTTTTGGCAACTGCCATTCATCCTTAATGATCTCTTTCTGTTTTTGGCAACTTTGTTCATCTTTTATGACGTCTTTCTGTTTTTGGTAACTGCCATCCATCCTTTATGACGTCTTTCTGTTTTTGGCAACTGCCATTCATCCTTTATGACGTCTTACTGTTTTTGGCGACTGCCATTCATCCTTTATGACGTCTTTCTTTTTTTAGCAACTGCCATTCATCTTTTAGGACGTCTTTCTGTTTTTGGCAACTGCCATTCACCATTTATCACGTCTTTCTGTTTTTTGCCCACTCCCATTCATCCTTTATGACGTCTTTCTGTTTTTGGCAACTGCCATTCATACTTTATGATGTCTTTCTGTTTTTAGCAACTACCATTCATTTTTTATGACGTCTTTCTGTTTTTGGCAACTGCCATTCATCCTTTATGACGTCTGTCTGTTTTTGGCAACTGCCATCCATCCTTTCTGACTTCTTACTGTATTTGGCAACTGCCATTCATCCTTTATGACGTCTTTCTGTTTTTGGCAACTGCCATTCATCCTTCATGTCGTCTTTCTGTGTTTGGCAATTACCATTCATCCTTTATGACGTTTTTCTGTTTTTGGCAACTGCCATTCATCTTTTATGACGTCTTTGTGTTGTTGGCAACTGCTATTCATCCTTTATGACGGCTTTCTGATGTTGGGATCTGCCATTAATCCTTTTTGACGTCTTTAAGTTTTTGGCAACTACTATTCATTCTTTATGGCGTCTGTCTGTTTTTGGCAACTGCCATTCATCCTTTATGACGTCTTTCTATTTTTGGCAACTGCCATTCATCCTTTATGACGTCTTTCTGTTTCTGGCAACTACCATTTATTCTTTATTGCGTCTCTCGTTTTTTGGAAACTGCCATTCATCCTTTATGACGTCTTTCTGTTTTTTGCAACTGCTATTCATCCTTTATGAGGTCTTTCTGTTTTGGGCAACTACCATTCATTCTTTATAGCGTCTGTCTGTTTTTTGCAACTACCATTCATGCTTTATGGCGTCTTTCTTTTTTTGGCAACTGCCATTCATCCTTTATGATCTCTTTCTGTTTTTGGCAACTACCATTCATCCTTCATGACGTCTTTCTGTTTTTGGCGACTGCCATTCATCTTTTAAGATGTCGTTCTGTTTTTGGCAACTGCCATTCATACTTTCTGACGTCTTTATTTTTTTGGCAACTCAGATTCATCCGTTATAACGTCTTACTGTTTTTGGCAACTGCTGTTCGTCCTTTATGACGTATTTTTGTTTTTGACAACTACCATTCATTCTTTATGGCGTCTTTCTGTTTTTGGCAACTGCCATTTATTCTTTATGGCGTCTCTCTGTTTTTGGCAACTGCCATTCATCCTTTATGACGTCTTTCTGTTTTAGCAACTGCTATTCAATCTTTTATGAGGTATTTCTGTTTTGGCAATTACCATTCATTCTTTATGGCGTCTTTCTCATTTTGGCCACTACCATTCATACTTTATGACGTCTTTCTTCTTTTGGCAACTGCCATTCATCTTTTATGACGTCTATCTATTTTTGGCAACTGCCATTCATCCTTTATGACGTCTTTCTGTTTTTGGCAACTGCCATTCATCCTTTATGACGTCTTTCTGTTTTTGGCAACTGCCATTAATCTTTTGTGACGTCTTTCTGTTTTTGGCAACTGCCATTCACCATTTAGGACGTCTTTATGTTTTTGGCAACTACCATTCATCCTTTCTTACGTTTTTCTGTTTTTAGCAACTGCCATTCATCCTTTATGAGGTCTTTCTGTTTTTGGCAACTGCCTTTCATCCTTTATGACGTCTTTCTGTTTTTGGCAACTACCATTCATCCTTCATGACGTCGTTTTGTTTTTGGCAACTGCCATTCATCCATTATGACGTCTTTCTCTTTTTGGCAACGGCCATTCATCCTTTCTGACTTCTTTCTGTTTTTGGCCACTGCCATTCATGTTTTATGACGTCTTTCTGTTTTGGGCAACTGTTATTCATCCTTTATATCGTCTTTCTGTTTTTGGCAACCACCATTAATCCTTTATGACGTCGTTTTGTTTTTGGCAACTGCCATTCATCATTTATGATCTCTTTCTGTTTTTGGCAACTTTGTTCATCTTTTATGACGTCTTTCTGTTTTTGGCAACTGCCATCCATCCTTTATGACGTCTTTCTGTTTTTGGCAACTGCCATTCATCCTTTATGACGTCCTTCTTTTTTTGGCAACTGCAATTAATCTTTTATGACGTCTTTCTGTTTTTGGCAACTGCCATTCATCCTTTATGAAGTCTGTCTGTTTTTGGCAACTGCCATCCATCCTTTCTGACTTCTTACTGTTTTTGGCAAACTACCATTCATACTTTATGACGTCTTTCTTCTTTTGGCAACTGCCATTCATCCTTTATAACGTCTATCTAATTTGGCAACTGCCATTCATCACTTATGACGTATTTTTGTTTTTGGCAACTGCCATTCATCCGTTATGACGTCTTTCTGTTTTTGGCAACTGCCATTAATCCTTTATGACGTTTTTCTGTTTTTGGCAACTGCCATTCACCATTTATGACGTCTTTATGTTTTTGGCAACTACCATTCATCCTTTCTTACGTTTTTCTGTTTTTGGTAACTGCCATTCATCCTTTATGACGTCTTTCTGTTTTTGGCAACTGCCTTTCATCCTTTTTTACGTTTTTCTGTTTTTGGCAACTACCATTCATCCTTCATGACGTCTTTCTTTTTTTTGGCAACTGCCATTAATCCTTTATAATGTCTTTCATTTTTTGGCAACTGCCATTCATCCTTCATGACGTCATTCTTTTTTTAGCAACTGCCATTCATCCTTTATGACGTCTTTCTGTTTTTGGCAACTTCCATTCATCCATTATGACGTCTTTCTCCTTTTGGCAACGGCCATTAATCCTTTCTGACTTCTTTCTGTTTTTGGCCACTGCCATTCATTTTTTATGACGTCTTTCTGTTTTGGGCAACTGTTATTCATCCTTTATGTCGTCTTTCTGTTTTTGGCAACTACCATTAATCCTTTATGACGTCGTTTTGTTTTTGGCACCTGCCATTCATCTTTTATGATCTCTTTCTGTTTTTGGCAACTTTGTTCATATTTTATGACGTCTTTCTGTTTTTGGCAACTGCCATCCATCCTTTATGACGTCTTTCTGTTTTTGGCAACTGCCATTAATCCTTTATGACGTCTTACTGTTTTTGGCGACTGCCATTCCTCCTTTATGACGTCTTTCTTTTTTGGCAACTGCCATTCATCTTTTATGACGTCTTTCTGTTTTTGGCAACTGCCATTCATCCTTTATCACGTCTTTCTGTTTTTGGCAACTCTCATTCATCCTTTATGACGTCTTTCTGTTTTTGGCAACTGCCATTCATACTTTATGATGTCTTTCTGTTTTTAGCAACTACCATTCATTTTTTATTACGTCTTTCTGTTTTTGGCAACTGCCATTTCTCCTTTATGACGTCTGTCTGTTTTTGGCAACTGCCATCCATCCTTTCTGACTTCTTACTGTTTTTGGCAACTGCCATTAATCCTTTATGACGTCTTTCTGTTTTTGGCAACTGCCATTCATCCTACATGTCGTCTCTCTGTTTTTGGCAACTACCATTCATCCTTTATGACGTTTTTCTGATTTTTGCAACTGCCCTTCCTCCTTTATGACGTCTTTCTGTTTTTGGCAAATGCCACTCAACCTTTATGACATCTTTCTGTTTTTGGCAACTGCAATTAATCTTTTATGACGTCTGTCTGTTTTTGACAACTACCATTAATTCTTTTATGACGTCTTTCTGTTTTTGGCGACTGCTATTCATCCTTTATGACGTCTTTCTGTTGTTGGGATCTGCGATTAATCCTTTATGACGTCTTTCTGTTTTTGGCAACTTCCATTAATTTTTTATGGCGTCTTTCTGTTTTTGGCAACTGCCATTCATCCTTTATGACGTCTTTCTTTTTTTGGCAACTGCCATTCATCCTTTATGACGTCTTTCTGTTTCTGGCAACTATCATTTATTCTTGATGGCGTCTCTCTGGTTTTGGCAACTGTCATTCATCCTCTATGACGTCTTTCTGTTTTTGGTAACTGCTATTCATCCTTTATGAGGTCTTTCTGTTTTTGGTAACTACCATTCATTCTTTATGGCGTCTGTCTGTTTTTGGCAACTACCATTCATTCTTTTCTGCGTCTTTCTTTTTTTGGCAACTGCCATTCATCTTTTATTATCTCTTTCTGTTTTTGGCAACTACCATTCATCCTTCATGACGTCTTTCTGTTTTTGGCGACTGCCATTCATCCTTTAAGATGTCGTTCTGTTTTTTGCAACTGCCATTCATCATTTATGACGTCTTTATTTTTTTGGCAACTCAGATTCATCCGTTATAACGTCTTACTGTTTTTGGCAACTGCTATTCATCCTTTATGACGTCATTTTGTTTTTGACAACTACCATTCATTCTTTATGGCGTCTTTCTGTTTTTGGCAACTGCCATTTATTCTTTATGCCGTCTCTGTTTTTGGACACCGCCATTCATCCTTTATGACGTATTTCTGTTTTAGCAACTGCTATTTAATCTTTTATGATGTATTTCTCTTTTGGCAACTACCATTCATTCTTTATGGCGTCTTTCTCATTTTGGAAACTACCATTCATACTTTATGACGTCTTTCTTCTTTTGGCAACTGCCATTCATCCTTTATGACGTCTATCTATTTTTCGCAATAGCCATTCATCCTTTATGACGTCTTTCTGTTTTTGGCAACTGCCATTCATCCTTTATGACGTCTTTCTGTTTTTGGCAACTTCCATTAATCCTTTATGACGTCTTTCTGTTTTTGGCAACTGCCATTCCACATTTATGACGTCTTTCTTTTTTTTGGCAACTGCCATTCATCCTTTATGACGTCTTTCTGTTTTTGGCAACTGCCTTTCATCCTTTATGACGTCTTTCTGTTTTTGGCAACTACCATTCATCCTTCATGACGTCTATCTGATTTTGGCAACTGCCATTCATCCATTATGACGTATTTCTCTTTTTGGCAACGGCCATTCATCCTTTCTGACTACTTTCTGTATTTGGCCACTGCCATTCATGTTTTATGACGTCTTTCTGTTTTGGGCAACTGTTATTCATCCTTTATGTCGTCTTTGTGTTTTTGGCAACTACCATTAATCCTTTATGACGTCGTTTTGTTTTTGGCAACTGCCATTCATCCTTTATGATCTCTTTCTGTTTTTGGCAACTTTGTTTATCTTTTATGACGTCTTTCTGTTTTTTGCAACTGCCATCCATCCTTTATGACGTCTTTCTGTTTTTGGCAACTGCCATTCATCCTTTATTACGTCTTACTGTTTTTGGCAACTGCCATTCATCCTTTATGACGTCTTTCTTTTTTTGGCAACTGCCATTCATCCTTTCTGACGTCTTTCTGTTTTTGGCAACTGCCATTCATCCCTTATGACGTCTTTCTGTTTTTGGCAACTACCATTCATTCTTTATGACATCTTTCTATTTTTGGGAACTGCCATTCATCCTTTATTACATTTTTCTGTTTTTGGCAACTACCACTCATCCTTTATGACATCTTTCGGTTTTTTTCAACTGACATACATTCTTTATGGCGTCTTTCTGTGTTTGGCAACTGCCATTCATCTTTTATGACGTCTTTCTGTTTTGGGCAACTACCATTCATCCTTTATTACGTCTTTCTGTTTTTTACCACTGCCATTCATCATTTATGACGTCTTTCTGTTTTTGGGAACTGCCATTCATCCTTTATGACGTTATTCTGTTTTTGGCCACTAACATTCATCCTTTATGACGTCTTTCGGTTTTTGGCAACTACCATTCATCCTTTATGACGTTATTCTGTTATTGGCAACTGCCATTCATCCTTCATGACGTCTTTCTGTTTTTGGCAACTGCCATTCATCCTTTATGACTTCTTTTTGTTTTTGGCAACTGCCATTCATCCTTTATGACGTCTTTCTGTTTTTGGCAACTGCCATTCATCCTTTATGACTTCTTTCTGTTTTTGGCAACTGCCATTAATCCTTTATTACGTCTTTCTGTTTTTGGAAACTGCCATTCATCCTTTATGACGTCTTTCTGTTTTTGGCAACTGCTATTCTTCCCTTATGACGTCTTTCTGTTTTTGGCAACTACCATTCATTGTTTATGACGTCTTTCTATTTTTCTGAACTGCCATTCATCCTTTATGATGTCTTTCTGTTTTTAACAACTGCCATTTATCGATTATGACGTCTTACTGTTTTTGGCAACTGCCATTCATCCTTTATGTCGTCTTTCTGTTTTTGGCAACTGCCATTCACCATTTATGACGTCTTTCTGTTTTTGGCAACTACCATTCATCGTTTATGACGTCTTTCTGTTTTTGGCAACTGCCATTCATCCTTTATGACGTCTTTCTGTTTTTGGCAACTGCCATTCATCCTTTATGACTTCTTTCTGTTTTTGGCAACTGCCATTAATCCTTTATGACGTCTTTCTTTTTTGGGCCACTACCATTCATTTTTTATGACTTCTTGCTGTTTTTGGCAACTGCTATTCATCTTTTATGACCTTTTTCTGTTTTTGGAAACTACCATTTATCCTTTTTTACGTCTTTCTGTTTTTGGCAGCTTCCATTCCTCCTTTATGACGTCTTTTTGTTTTTGGCAACTGCCATGTATCTATTATGACGTCTTTCTGTTTTTGGCAACTGCTATTCCTTCTTTTATGACGTCTTTCTGCTTTTGGCAACTGCCATTCATCCTTTATGACGTCTTTCTATTTTTGGCAACGGCTATTAATACTTTATGACGTCTTTCTTTTTTTTGGCAACTGCCATTCATTCTTTATGACGTCTTTCTACTTTGGCAATTGCCATTTAACCTTTATAACTTCTTTCTGTTTTTGGCAACTGCCATCCCTCTTTTATGACGTTTTTCTGTTTTTGGCAACTACCATTCCCCTTTCATAACGTCTTTCAGTTTTTGGCAACTGCCATGTATCCTTTATGACGTATTTCTGTTATTGGCAACTGCCATTCATTATTTATGACGTCTTTCTGTTTTTGGCAACTACCATTAATTCTTTATGACGTCTGTCTCTTTTTGGCAACTGCCATTCATTTTTTATGACGTGTTTCTTTTTTTGGCAACTGCTATCCATCCTTTATGACGTCTTTCTGTTTTTGGCAACTACCATTGACCCTTTATTACGTCTTTCTGTTTTTGGCACTTGCCATTCATCCTTTATGATGTCTTTCTGTTTTTGGCAACTGCCATTCATCCTTTATGACGTCTTTCTGTTTTTAGCAACTGCCATTCATCCTTTATGTCGTCTTTCTGTTTTTGGCAACTGCCATTCACAATTAATGACGTCTTTCTGTTTTGGGGAACTGCCATTCATCCTTTATGACGTCTTTCTGTTTTGGGCCACTACCATTCATCCTTTATGACGTCTTTCTGTTTTTGGCAAGTGCCATTCATCATTTATGACGTCTTTCTGTATTTGGGAACTGCCATTCATCCTTTATGACGTCTTTCTGTTTTTGGCTACTACCATTCATCCTTTATGACGTCTTTCTGTTTTTGGCAACTACCATTCATCCTTTACGACGTCTTTCTGTTTTTGGCCACTGCCATTCATCCTTTATGACGTCTTTCTGTTTTTGGCAACTGCCATTCATCCTTTATGACTTCTTTCTCTTTTTGGCAATTGCCATTCATCCTTTATGACGTCTTTCTGTTTTTGGCAACTGCTATTCTTCCTTTATAACGCCTTTCTGCGTTTGGCAACTGCCATTCATCCTTTATGACGTCTTTCTATTTTTGGCAACGGCTATTCATACTTTATGACGTCTTTCTTTTTTTTGGCAACTGCCATTCATTCTTTATGACGTCTTTCTACTTTGGCAATTGCCATTTAACCTTTATGACTTCTTTCTGTTTTTGGCAACTGCCATCCCTCTTTTATGACGTTTTTCTGTTTTTGGCAACTACCATTCCCCTTTCATAACGTCTTTCAGTTTTTGGCAACTGCCATGTATCCTTTATGACGTATTTCTGTTATTGGCAACTGCCATTCATTATTTATGACGTCTTTCTGTTTTTGGCAACTACCATTAATTCTTTATGACGTCTGTCTCTTTTTGGCAACTGCCATTCATTTTTTATGACGTGTTTCTTTTTTTGGCAACTGCCATCCATCCTTTATGACGTCTTTCTGTTTTTGGCAACTACCATTCACCCTTTATTACGTCTTTCTGTTTTTGGCACTTGCCATTCATCCTTTATGATGTCTTTCTGTTTTTGGCAACTGCCATTCATCCTTTATGACGTCTTTCTGTTTTTGGCAACTGCCATTCATCCTTTATGTCGTCTTTCTGTTTTTGGCAACTGCCATTCACAATTAATGACGTCTTTCTGTTTTGGGGAACTGCCATTCATCCTTTATGACGTCTTTCTGTTTTGGGCCACTACCATTCATCCTTTATGACGTCTTTCTGTTTTTGGTAACTGCCATTCATCATTTATGACGTCTTTCTGTTTTTGGGAACTGCCATTCATCCTTTATGACGTCTTTCTGTTTTTGGCTACTACCATTCATCCTTTATGACGTCTTTCTGTTTTTGGCAACTACCATTCATCCTTTACGACGTCTTTCTGTTTTGGCCACTGCCATTCATCCTTTATGACGTCTTTCTGTTTTTGGCAACTGCCATTCATCCTTTATGACTTCTTTCTCTTTTTGGCAATTGCCATTCATCCTTTATGACGTCTTTCTGTTTTTGGCAACTGCTATTCTTCCTTTATAACGCCTTTCTGCGTTTGGCAACTGCCATTCATCCTTTATGACGTCTTTCTATTTTTGGCAACGGCTATTCATTCTTTATGACGTCTTTCTTTTTTTGGCAACTGCCATTCATTCTTTATGACGTCTTTCTGTTTTTGGCAATTGCCATTCAACCTTTGTGACTTCTTTCTGTTGTTGGAAACTGCCATTCCTCTTTTATGATGTTTTTTCTGTTTTTGGCAACTACCGTTCATCCTTTTTTACGTCTTTCTGTTTTTGGCAGCTTCTAGTCCTCCTTTATGACGTCTTTCTCTTTTTGGCAACTGCCATGTATCCTTTATGACGTCTTTCTGTTTTTGGCAACTACCATTAATTCTTTATGACGTCTTTCTGCTTTTGGCAACTGCCATTCATCCTTTATGACGTCTTTCTATTTTTTGCAACGGCTATTCATTCTTTATGACGTCTTTCTTTTTTTGGCAACTGCCATTCATTCTTTATGACGTCTTTCTGTTTTTGGCAATTGCCATTCAACCTTTATGACTTCTTTCTGTTTTTGGAAACTGCCATCCCATCTTTTATGACGTTTTTTCTGTTTTGGCAACTACCATTCATCCTTTTTTACATCTTTCTGTTTTTGGCAGCTTCCATTCCCCCTTTTATGACGTCTTTCTGTTTTTGGCAACTGCCATGTATCCTTTATGACCTATTTCTGTCTTTGGCAACTGCCATTCATTATTTATGACGTCTTTCTGTTTTTGGCAACTACCATTCATTCTTTATGGCGTCTGTCGCTTTTTGGCAACTGCCATTCATCCTTTATGACGTCTTTCTGCTTTTGGCAACTGCCATTCATCCTTTATGACTTCTTTCTGTTTTTGGCAACTGCCATTAATCCTTTATGACGTCTTTCTGTTTTTGGCAACTGCCATTCATCCTTTATGACGTCTTTCTGTTTTCGGCAACTGCCATTCTTCCCTTATGACGTCTTTCTGTTTTTGGTAACTACCATTCATTGTTTATGACGTCTTTCTATTTTTGTGAACTGCCATTCATCCTTTATGATGTCTTTCTGTTTTTAACAACTGCCATTCATCGATTAGGACGTCTTACTGTTTTTGGCAACTGCCATTCATCCTTTATGTCGTCTTTCTGTTTTTGGCAACTGCCATTCACCATTTATGACGCCTTTCTGTTTTTGGCAACTACCATTCATCGTTTATGACGTCTTTCTGTCTTTGGCAACTGCTATTCATCGTTTATGACGTCTTTCTGTTTTTGGCAACTGCCATTCATCCTTTATGACTTCTTTCTGTTTTTGGCAACTGCTATTAATCCTTTATGACGTCTTTCTTTTTTGGGCCACTACCATACATTTTTTATGACTTCGTGCTGTTTTTGGTAACTGCTATTCATCTTTTATGACCTTTTTCTGTTTTTGGAAACTACCATTAATCCTTTATGACGTCTTTCGGTTTTTGGCAACTAACATTAATTCTTTATGGCGTCTGTCTGTGGGTGGCAACTGCCATTCATCCTTTATGACGTCTTTCTGTTTTTGTCAACTACCATTCATCCTTTATTACGTCTTTCTGTTTTTTACAACTGCCATTCATCATTTATGACGTCTTTCTGTTTTTGGGAACTGCCATTCCTCTTTTATGACGTTTTTTCTGTTTTTGGCAACTACCATTCAACTTTTTTTTACGTCTTTCTGTTTTTGGCAGCTTCCATTCCCCCTTTATGACGTCTTTCTGTTTTTGGCAACTGCCATGTATCCTTTATGACGTCTTTCTGTTTTTGGCAACTGCTATTCTTCCTTTATGACGTCTTTCTGCTTTTGGCAACTGCCATTCATCCTTTATGACGTATTTCTGTCTTTGGCAACTGCCATTCATTATTTATGACGTCTTTCTGTTTTTGGCAACTACCATTCATTCTTTATGGCGTCTGTCTCTTTTTGGCAACTGCCATTCATCCTTTATGACGTCTTTCTGTTTTTTGCAACTGCCATTCATCCTTTATGACGTCTTTCTGTTTTTGGCAACTGCCATTCACCTTTATTACGTCTTTCTGTTTTTGGCAACTGCCATTCATCCTTTATGATGTCTTTCTGTTTTTGGCAACTGCCATTCATCCTTTATGACGTCTTTCTGTTTTTGGCAACTGCCATTCATCCTTTATGTCGTCTTTCTGTTTCTGGCAACTGCCATTCACCATTTATAACGTCTTTCTGTTTTTGACAACGACCATTCATCTTTTATGACGTCGTTCTGTTTTTGGCAACTGCCATTCATTCTTTATGGCGTCTTTCTGTTTTTTACAACTGCCATTCATCATTTATGACGTCTTTCTGTTTTGGGGAACTGCCATTCATCCTTTATGACATCTTTCTGTTTTTGGCCACTACCATTTATTCTTTTATGACGTCTTTCTGTTTTTGGCAACTACCATTCATCGTTTATGACGTCTTTCTGTTTTTGGCAACTGCGATTCATCCTTTATGACGTCTTTCTGTTTTTTGCAACTGCCATTCATCCTTTATGACTTCTTTCTGTTTTTGGCAACTGCCATTAATCCTTTATGACGTCTTTCTTTTTTTGGCAACTGCCATTCATCCTTTATAACGTCTTTCTGTTTTTGGCAACTGCCATTCTTACCTTATGACGTCTTTTTTTTTTGGCAACTACCATTCATTGTTTAGGACGTCTTCCTGTTTTTGTGAACTGCCATTCATCCTTTATGATGTCTTTCTGTTTTTAGCAACTGCCATTCATCGATTATGACGTCTTACTGTTTTTGGCAACTGCCATTCATCCTTTATGTCGTCTTTTTGTTTTTGGCAACTGCCACTCACCATTTATGACGTCTTTCTGTTTTTGAAAACTACCATAAATCTTTTATGACGTCTTTTGGTGTTTGGCAACTGCCATTAATTCTTTATGGCGTCTTTCTGTTTTTTACAACTGCCATTCATCATTTATGACGTCTTTCTGTTTTTGGGAACTGCCATTCATTCTTTATTACGTCTTTCTGTTTTTGGCAACTGCCATTCATCCTTCATGACGTCTTTCTGTTTTTGGCAACTGCCATTCATCCTTTATGACGTCTTTCTGTTTTTGGCAACTGCCATTCATCCTTTATGACGTCTTTCTGTTTTTGGCAACTGCCATTCTTCACTTATGACGTCTTTCTGTTTTTGGCAACTACCATTTATTCTTTATGACGTCTTTCTATTTTTAGGAATTGCCATTCATCCTTTATGACGTCTTTCTGTTTTTGGCAACTGCCATTCATCCTTTATGACGTCTTTCTATTTTTGGCAACGGCTATTCATTCTTTATGACGTCTTTCTGTTTTTGGCAACTGCCATACATCTTTTATGACGTCTTTCTGTTTCTGGCAATTGTCATTAAACCTTTATGACGTCTTCCTGTTTTTGGCAACTGCCATTCATCCTTTATGTCGTCTTTCTGTTTTTGGCAACTGCCATTCACCATTTATGACGTCTTTCTGTTTTTTACAACTACCATTCATTCTTCATGGCGTCTGTCTGTTTTTGGCAACTGCCATTCATCCTTTATGACGTCTTTCTGTTTTTGGCAACTGCCATGTATTCTTTATGGCGTCTTTCTGTTTTTGGCAACTGCCATTCATCCTTCATGACGTCTTGGTGGTTTTGGCAACTACCATTCATATTTTATTGCGTCTCTCTGTTTTTTACAACTGCTATTCATCCTTTATGACGGCTTTTCTGTATTTGGCAACTGCCATTAATCCTTTATGACTTCTTTCTTGTTTTGGCAACTGCCATTCATCCTTTATGACGTTTTTCTGTATTTGGACTCTGCCATTCTTCCTTTCTGACGTCTTTCTGTTTTTGGCAACTGCCATTCAACCCTTATGACGTCTTTCTGTTTTTGGCAACTACCATTCATTCTTTATGGCGTCTTTCTATTTTTGGGAACTGCCATTCATCCTTTATGACATTTTTCTGTTTTTGGCAACTACCATTCATCCTTTATGACGTCTTTCGGTTTTTTGCAACTAACATAAATTCTTTATTGCGTCTTTCTGTGTTTGGCAACTGCCATTCATCTTTTATGACGTCTTTCTGTTTTGGGCAACTACCATTCATCCTTTATTACGTCTTTCTGTTTTTGGGCACTGCAATTCATCCTTTATGACGTCTTTCTGTTTTTAGCCACTACCATTCATCCTTTATGACGTCTTTCTGTTTTTGGCAACTACCATTCATCCTTTATGACGTCTTTCTGTTTTTGGCATCTGCCATTCATCTTTCATGACGTCTTTCTGTTTTTGGACCTTGCCATTCATCTTTTATGACTTCTTTCTGTTTTTGGCAACTGCCATTCATCCTTTATGACGTCTTTCTGTTTTTGGCAACTGCCATTCATCCTTTATGACGTCTTTCTGTTTTTGGCAACTGCCATTCTTCCCTTATGACGTCTTTCTGTTTTTGGAAACTACCATTAATATTTTATGACATCTTTCTATTTTTGGGAACTGCCATTCCTTCTTTTATGACGTCTTTCTGTTTTTGGCAACTGCCATTCATCTATTATGACGTCTTTCTGTTTTTGGCAACGGTTATTCATTCTTTATGAAGTCTTTCTGTTTTTGGCAACTGCCATTCATTCTTTATGACGTCTTTCTCTTTTTGGCAACTGCCATTCATTCTTTATGACGTCTTTCTGTTTTTTGGCAACTGCCATGCATCCTTTATTACGTCTTTCTGTTTTTGGCAACTGCCATTCATACTTTATGACGTCTTTCTGTTTTTGGCATCTGCCATTCATCCTTTATGACGATTTTCTGTTTTTGGCAACTGCCATTCATTCTTTGTAGCGTCTTTTTGTGTTTGGCAACTGCCATTCATCCTTTATGACGTCTTTCTGTTTTTGGCAACTGCCATTTATTCTTTATGGCGTCTTTCTGTGTTTGGCAGTTGCCATTCATCCTTTATGACGTCTTGCTGTTTTTAGCAACTACCATTTCTATTTTATATCGTCTTTCTGTTTTTTGGCAACTGCCATTCTTCCTTTATTACGTCTTTCTGTTTTTGGCAACTGCCATTCATCCTTTATGACGTCTTTCTGTTTCGGGCTACTACCATTCATCCTTTATGTCGTCTTTCTGTTTTGTGGCAACTGCCACCTATCCTTTATGACGTCTTTCTGTTTTTGGCAACTTTCATTCATCTTTTATGACGTCTTTCTGTTTTTGGCAACTACCATTCACCATTTATGACGTATTTCGTTTTTTGGCAATTGCCATTCATCCTTTATGACGTCTTCGTTATTTTTACAACTGCCATTCATACTTTATGACGTCTTTCTGTTTTTGGCAACTGCCATTCATCATTTATTACGTCTTTCTGTTTTTTACAACTACTATTCATCTTTTATGACGTCTTTCTGTTTTTGACAACTACCATTCATCTTTAATGTCGTCTTTCTGTATTTTGGAAACTGCCATTCATCCTTTATTACGTCTTTCTGTTTTTAGCAATTTCCATTTATCCTTTATTACGTCTTTCTGTTTTGGGCAACTACCATTCATCCTTTATGTCGTCTTTCTGTTTTGTTGGCAACTGCCATTCATCGTTTATGACGTCTTTCTGTTTTTGGCAACTGCCATTCATCTATTATGACGTCTTTCTGTTTTTTGCAACTACCATTCATCCTTTATGACGTCTTTCTGTTTTTGGCAACTGCAATTCATCCTTTATTACGTATTCCTTATTTTTAATAACTGCCATTCATCCTTTATGACGTCTTTCTGTTTTTGGCAACTACCATTTACCCTTTATTACGTATTTCTCTTTTTGGCAACTGCCATTTATCCTTTATGATGTATTTCTGTTTTTGGCAACTGCCATTCATCCTTTATGTCGTCTTTCTGTTTTCGAAAACTGCCATTCACCATTCATGACGTATTTCTGTTTTTGACAACTACCATTAATCTTTTATGACGTCTTTTTGTTTTTGGCAACTGCCATTCATTCTTTATGGCGTCTTTCTGTTTTTTACAACTGCCATTCACCCTTTTTGACGTCTTCCTGTTTTTGGCCACTACCATTCATCCTTTATGACGTCTTTCTGTTATTGGCAACGACCATTCATCGTTTATGACGTCTTTCTGTTTTTGGCAACTGCCATTACCCCTTTATGACGTCTTTCTGGTTTTGGCAACTACCATTCATCCTTTATTACGTCTTTCTGTTTTTTACAACTGCCATTCATCATTTATGACGTTATTCTGTTTTTGGGAACTGCCATTCATTTTTTATGACGTCTTTCTGTTTTTGGCCACTACCATTCATCCTTTATGACGTCTTTCTGTTTTTGGCAACTACCATTCATCCTTTCTGACGTCTTTCTGTTTTTGGCAACTGCCATTCATCCTTTATGACTTTTTTCTGTTTTTGACAACTGCCATTCATCCTTTATGACGTCTTTCTGTTTTTGGCAACTGCCATTCATCCTTTATGACTTCTTTCTGTTTTTGGCAACTGCTATTCTTCCCTTATGACGTATTTCTGTTTTTGGCAACTACCATTCATTGTTTATGACGTCTTTCTATTTTTGGGAACTGCCATTCATCCTTTATGATGTCTTTCTGTTTTTGGTAACTGCCATTCATCCTTTATGACGTCTTACTGTTTTTGGCAACTGCCATTCATGCTTTATGTTGTCTTTTTGTTTTTGCCAACTGCCATTCACCATTTATGACGTCTTTCTGTTTTTGACAACTACCATGAATCTTTTATGACGTCTTTTGGTTTTTGGCAACTGTCATTGATTCTTTATGGCGTCTTTCTGTTTTTTACAACTGCCATCCATCATTTATCACGTCTTTCTGTTTTTGGCCACTACCATTCATCCTTGATGACTTCTTTCTGTTTTTGGCAACTGCCATCCCTCTTTTATGACGTTTTTCTGTTTTTGGCAACTACCATTCATCCTTTATTACGTCTTTCTGTTTTTGGCAACTTCCATTCCCCCTTAATGACGTCTTTTTGTTTTTGGCAACTCTCATTCATCTTTTATGACGTATTTCTGGTTTTGGCAACTGCCATTCATCCTTTAGGACGTCTTTCTGTTTTTGGCAACTACCATTCATTCTTTATGGCGTCTGTCCGTTTTATGCAAATGCAATTCATCCTTTATGACGTCTTTCTTTTTTTGGCAACTGCCATTCATCCTTTTAGACGTCTTTCTGTTTTTGGCAACTACCATTGACCCTTTATTACGTCTTTCTGTTTTTGGCAACTGCCATTCATTGTTTATGATGTCTTTCTGTTTTTGGCAACTGCCATTCATCCTTTATGACGTCTTCCTGTTTTTGGCAACTGCCATTCATCCTTTATGTCCTTTTTCGGTTTTTGGCAACTGCCATTCACCAATTATGACGTCTTTCTGTGTTTGACAACTACCATTCATTCTTTATTGCGTCTTTCTGTTTTTGGCAACTGCCATTTATCCGTTATGACGTTTTGGTTATTTTGGCCACTACCATTCATCCTTTATTGCGTCTTTCTGTTTTTTAAAACTGCTATTCACCATTTATGACGTCTTTTTGTTTTTGGCAACTGCCATTCATCCTTTATGACGTCTTTCTGTTTTTGGCCACTGCCAATCATCTTTTATGACGTCTTTCTTTTTTTGGCAACTGCCATTCATCCTTTATGACGTCTTTCTGTTTTTGGCAAGTGCCATTCATCCTTTATGACGTCTTTCGGTTTTTTGCAACTAACATAAATTCTTTATGGCGTCTTTCTGTGTTTGGCAACTGCCATTCATCCTTTATGACGTCTTTCTGTTTTTGGTAACTACCATTCATCCTTTATTACGTATTTCTGTTTTTTACAACTGCCATTCATCATTTATGACGTTATTCTGTTTTTGGGAACTGCCATTCATCCTTTATGACGTCTTTCTGTTTTTGGCCACTACCATTAATCCTTTATGACGTTTTTCTGTTTTTGGCTACTACAATTCATCCTTTATGACGTCTTTCTGTTTTTGGCAACTGCCATTCATCCTGTATGACTCCTTTCTGATTTTACAACTGCCATTCATCCTTTATGACGTCTTTCTGTTTTTGGCAACTGCCATTCATCCTTTATGACGTCTTTCTGTTTTTGGCAACTGCCATTTTCCCTTATGACGTCTTTCTGTTTTTGAAAACTACCATTCATTTTTTATGACGTCTTTCTATTTTTGGGAACTGCTATTCATCCTTTATGACGTCTTTCTGTTTTTGGCAACTGCTATTCATCCTTTATGACGTCTTTGTGTTTTTGGCAACGGATATTCATTCTTTATGTCGTCTTTCTGTTTTTGGCAACTGCCATTCATTCTTTATGACGTCTTTCTGTTTTTGGCAAAGGCCATTCATATTTTATGTCGTCTTTCTGTTTTTTGGCAACTGCCATTCACCATTTATAACGTCTTTCTGTTTTTGGCAACTGCCATTCCCCCTTTATGACGTCTTTCTGTTTCTGGCAACTCCCATTCATCCTTTATTACGTATTTCTGTTTTTGGCAACTCCCATTCATTCTTTGTGGCTTCTTTTTGTGTTTGGCCACTGCCATTAATCCTTTATGACGTCTGTCTGTTTTTGGCAACTGCCATTTATTCTTTATGACGTCTTTCTGTTTTTGGCAACTACCATTAATCCTTTATGTCGTCTTTCTGTTTTTTGGCAACTGCCATTCTTCCTTTATTACGTCTTTCTGTTTTTGGCAACTGCCATTCATCCTTTATGACGTCCTTCTGTTTTGGGCTACTACCATTCATCCTTTATGTCGTCTTTCAGTTTTATGGCAACTGCCATTCATCCTTTATGACGTCTTTCTGTTTTTGGCTACGTCCATTCATTCTTTTATGACGTCTTTCTGTTTTTGGCAACTACCATTCATCCTTTATGACGTAGTTCTTTTTTTGGCAACTGCCATTCATCCTTTATTACGTCTTTCTTATTTTTACAACTGCCATTCATACTTTATGACGTCTTTCTATTTTTGGCAACTGCCATTCATCATTTATTACGTCTTTCTGTTTTTTTCAACTACCATTCATCTTTTATGACGTTATTCTGTTTTTGAAAACTACCATTCATCTTTTATGTCGTCTTTCTGTTTTTTAGAAACTGCCATTCATCCTTTATTACGTCTTTCTGTTTTTGGCAACTTCCATTTATCCTTTATGACGTCTTTCTGTTTTGGGCAACTACCATTCATCCTTTATGTCGTCTTTCTGTTTTGTTGGCAACTTCCATTCATCCTTTATGACGTCTTTCTGTTTTTGGCAACTGCCATTCTTCCTTTATGACGTCTTTCTGTTTTTGGCAACTGCCATTCATCCTTTATCACGTCTTCCTTATTTTTAATAACTGCCATTCATCCTTTATGACGTCTTTCCGTTTTTGGCAACTGCCATTCATCCTTTATGACGTCTTTCTGTTTTTGGCAACTGCCATTTTTCCCTTATGAGGTCTTTCTGTTTTTGGAAACTACCATTCATTTTTTATGACGTCTTTCTATTTTTGGGCACTGCTATTCATCCTTTATGACGTCTTTCTGTTTTTGGCAACTGCCATTCATCTTTTATGACGTCTTTCTGTTTTTGGAAACTACTATTCATCCTTTATTACGTCTTTCTGTTTTGTACAACTGCCATTCATCATTTATGACGTTATACGTTTTTTGGGAACTGCCATTCATCCTTTATGACGTCTTTCTGTTTTTGGCCACTACCATTCATCCTTTATGACGTCTTTCTGTTTTTGGCAACTACCATTCATCCTTTATGACGTCTTTCTGTTTTTAGCAACTGCCATTCATCCTTCATGACGTCTTTCTGTTTTTGGCAACTGCCATTCATCCTTTATGACTTCTTTCTGTTTTTGGCAACTGCCATTCATCCTTTATGACGTCTTTCTGTTTTTGGCAACTGCCATTCATCCTTTATGACGTCTTTCTGGTTTTGGCAACTGCCATTTTCCCTTATGACGTCTTTCTGGTTTTGGAAACTACCATTCATTTTTTATGACGTCTTTCTATTTTTAGCAACTGCCATTCATCCTTTATGACGTCTTTCTGTTTTTGGCAACTGCTATTCATCCTTTATGACGTATTTCTGTTTTTGGCAACTCCCATTCAACCATTTGTTACGTATTTCTGTTTTTGGCAACTGCCATTCATTCTTTGGGGCTTCTTTTTGTGTTTGGCAAATTCCATTCATCCTTTATTGCGTCTTTCTGTTTTTTACAACTGCTATTCATCCTTTATGACGTCTTTTTGTTTTTGGCAACTGCCATTCATCCTTTATGACGTCTTTCTGTTTTTGGCAACTGCCATTTTTCCTTATGACGTCTTTCTTGTTTTGGAAACCACCATTCATTTTTTATGACGTCTTTCTATTTTTAGCAACTGCCATTCATCCTTTATGACGTCTTTCTGTTTTTGGCAACTGCTATTCATCATTTATGACGTATTTCTGTTTTTGGCAACTTCCATTCAACCATTTGTTACGTATTTCTGTTTTTGGCAACTGCCATTCATTCTTTGGGGCTTCTTTTTGTGTTTGGCAACTTCCATTCATCCTTTATTGCGTCTTTCTGTTTTTTACAACTGCTATTCATCCTTTATGACGTCTTTTTGTTTTTGGTTACTGCCATTCATCCTTTATGACGTCTTTCTGTTTTTGGCCACTGCCAATCATCCTTTATGACGTCTTTCTTTTTTTGGCAATTGCCATTCATCCTTTATGACGTCTTTCTGTTTTTGGCAAGTGCCATTCATCCTTTATGACGTCTTTCGGTTTTTTGCAACTAACATAAATTCTTTATGGCGTCTTTCTGTGTTTGGCAACTGCCATTCATCCTTTATGACGTCTTTCTGTTTTTGGTAACTACCATTCATCCTTTATTACGTCTTTCTGTTTCTTACAACTGCCATTCATCATTTATGACGTTATTCTGTTTTGGGGAACTGCCATTCATCTTTTATGACGTCTTTCTGTTTTTGGCCACTACCATTCATCCTTTATGACGTCTTTCTGTTTTCGGCAACTACAATTCATCCTTTATGACGTCTTTCTGTTTTTGGCAACTGCCATTCATCCTTTATGACTCGTTTCTGTTTTTGACAACTGCCATTCATCCTTTATGACGTCTTTCTGTTTTTGGCAACTGCCATTCATCCTTTATGACGTCTTTCTGTTTTTGGCAACTGCCATTTTCCCTTATGACGTCTTTCTGTTTTTGAAAACTACCATTCATTTTTTATGACGTCTTTCTATTTTTGGGAACTGCTATTCATCCTTTATGACGTCTTTCTGTTTTTGGCAACTGCTATTCATCCTTTATGACGTCTTTCTGTTTTTGGCAACGGTTATTCATTCTTTATGTCGTCTTTCTGTTTTTGGCAACTGCCATTCATTCTTTATGACGTCTTTCTGTTTTTGGCAACTGCCATTCATATTTTATGTCGTCTTTCTGTTTTTTTGCAACTGCCATTCACCATTTATAACGTCTTTCTGTTTTTGGCAACTGCCATTCCACCTTTATGACGTCTTTCTGTTTTAGGCAACTCCCATTCATCCTTTATTACGTATTTCTGTTTTTGGCAACTCCCATTCATTCTTTGTGGCTTCTTTTTGTGTTTGGCCACTGCCATTCATCCTTTATGACGTCTGTCTGTTTTTGGCAACTGCCATTTATTCTTTATGACGTCTTTCTGTTTTTGGCAACTACCATTCATCCTTTATGTCGTCTTTCTGTTTTTTGGCAACTGCCATTCTTCCTTTATTACGTCTTTCTTTTTTTGGCAACTGCCATTCATCCTTTATGACGTCCTTCTGTTTTTGGCAACGTCCATTCATTCTTTTATGACGTCTTTCTGTTTTTGGCAACTACCATTCATCCTTTATGACGTAGTTCTTTTTTTGGAAACTGCCATTCATCCTTTATTACGTCTTCCTTATTTTTACAACTGCCATTCATACTTTATGACGTCTTTCTGTTTTTGGCAACTGCCATTCATCATTTATTACGTCTTTCTGTTTTTTTCAACTACCATTTATCTTTTATGACGTCTTTCTGTTTTTGACAACTACTATTCATCTTTTATGTCGTCTTTCTGTTTTTTAGAAACTGCCATTCATCCTTTATTACGTCTTTCTGTTTTTGGCAAATTCCATTTATCCTTTATGACGTCTTTCTGTTTTGGGCAACTAAAATTCATCCTTTATGTCGTCTTTCTGTTTTGTTGGCAACTTCCATTCCTCCTTTATGACGTCTTTCTGTTTTTGGCAACTGCCATTCATCCTTTATGACGTCTTACTGTTTCTTGCAACTACCATTCATCCTTTATGACGTCTTTCTGTTTTTGGCAACTGCCATTCATCCTATATCACGTCTTCCTTATTTTCAATAACTGCCATTCATCCTTTCTGACGTCTTTCCGTTTTTGGCAACTGCCATTCATCCTTTATGACGTCTTTCTGTTTTTGGCAACTGCCATTTTTCCCTTATGACGTCTTTCTGTTTTTGGAAACTACCATTAATTTTTTATGACGTCTTTCTATTTTTGGGCACTGCCATTCTACTTTTATGACGTCTTTCTGTTTTTGCAACTGCCATTTATCTTTTATTACGTCTTTCTGTTTTTAGCAACTACTATTCATCCTTTATTACGTCTTACTGTATTTTACAACTGCCATTCATCATTTATGACGTTATTCTGTTTTTGGGAACTGTCATTCATACTTTATGACGTCTTTCTGTTTTTGGCCACTACCATTCATCCTTTATGACGTCTTTCTGTTTTTGGCAACTACCATTCATCCTTTATGACGTCTTTCTGTTTTTGGTAACTGCCATTCATCCTTCATGACGTCTTTCTGTTTTTGGCAACTGCTATTCATCCTTTATGACTTCTTTCTGTTTTTGGCAACTGCCATTCATCCTTTATGACGTCTTTCTGTTTTTGGCAACTGCCATTCATCTTTTATGACGTCTTTCTGTTTTTGGCAACTGCCATTTTCCCTTATGACGTCTTTCTTGTTTTGGAAACTACCATTCATTTTTCATGACGTCTTTCTATTTTTAGCAACTGCCATTCCTCCATTTATGACGTCTTTCTGTTTTTGGCAACTGCTAGTCATCCTTTATGACGTCTTTCTGTTTTTAGCAACGGTTATTTATTCTTTATGTCGTCTTTCTGTTTTTGGCAACTGCTATTCATTCTTTATGACGTCTTTCTGTTTTTGGCAACTGCCATTCATATTTTATGTCGTCTTTCTGTTTGTTGGCAACTGCCATTCATCCTTTATAACGTCTTTCTGTTTTTGGTAACTGCCATTCCCCCTTTATGACGTATTTCTGTTTTTGGCAACTCCCATTCAACCATTTGTTACGTATTTCTGTTTTTGGCAACTGCCATTCATTCTTTGGGGTTTCTTTTTGTGTTTGGCAGCTGCCATTCATCCTTTATGACGTCTTTCTGTTTTTGGCAACTGCCATTTTCCCTTATGACGTCTTTCTGTTTTTGAAAACTACCATTCATTTTGTATGACGTCTTTCTATTTTTGGGAACTGCTATTCATCCTTTATGACGTCTTTCTGTTTTTGGCAACTGCTATTCATCCTTTATGACGTCTTTCTGTTTTTGGCAACGGTTATTCATTCTTTATGTCGTCTTTCTGTTTTTGGCAACTGCCATTCATTCTTTATGACGTCTTTCTGTTTTTGGCAACTGCCATTCATATTTTATGTCGTCTTTCTGTTTTTTGGCAACTGCCATTCACCATTTATAACGTCTTTCTGTTTTTGGCAACTGCCATTCCCCCTTTATGACGTCTTTCTGTTTTTGGCATCTCTCATTCATTCTTTTATTACGTATTTCTGTTTTTGGCAACTCCCATTCATTCTTTGTGGCTTCTTTCTGTGTTTGGCCAATGCCATTCATCCTTTATGACGTCTGTCTGTTTTTGGCAACTGCCATTTATTCTTTATGACGTCTTTCTGTTTTTGGCAACTACCATTCATCCTTTATGTCGTCTTTCTGTTTTTTGGCAACTGCCATTCTTCCATTTATTACGTCTTTCTGTTTTTGGCAACTGCCATTCATCCTTTATGACGTCCTTCTGTTTTGGGCTACTACCATTCATCCTTTATGTCGTCTTTCAGTTTTATGGCAACTGCCATTCATCCTTTATGACGTCTTTCTGTTTTTGGCACCGTCCATTCATTCTTTTATGAGGTCTTTCTTTTTTTGGCAACTACCATTCATCCTTTATGACGTAGTTATTTTTTTGGCAACTGCCATTCATCCTTTATAACGTCTTTCTTATTTTTACAACTGCCATTCATACTTTATGACGTCTTTCTGTTTTTGGCAACTGCCATTCATCCTTTATGACGTCTTACTGTTTTTTGCAACTACCATTCATCCTTTATGACATCTTTCTGTTTTTGGCAACTGCCATTCATCCTTTATCACGTCTTCCTTATTTTTAATAACTGCCATTCATCCTTTATGACGTCTTTCCGTTTTTGGCAACTGCCATTCATCCTTTATGACGTCTTTCTGTTTTTGGCAACTGCCATTTGTCCCTTATGACGTCTTTCTGTTTTTGGAAACTACCATTCATTTTTTATGACGTCTTTCTATTTTTGGGCACTGCTATTAATCCTTTATGACGTCTTTCTGTTTTTGGCAACTGCCATTCATCTTTTATGACGTCTTTCTGTTTTTGGCAACTACTATTCATCCTTTATTACGTCTTTCTGTTTTTTACAACTGCCATTCATCATTTATGACGTTATTCTGTTTTTGAGAACTGCCATTCATCTTTTATGACGTCTTTCTGTTTTTGGCCACTACCATTCATCCTTTATGACGTCTTTCTGTTTTTGGCAACTACCATTCATTCTTTATGACGTCTTTCTGTTTTTGGCAACTGCCATTAATCCTTCATGACGTCTTTCTGTTTTTGGCAACTGCCATTCATCCTTTATGACTTCTTTCTGTTTTTGGCAACTGCCATTCATCCTTTATGACGTCTTTCTGTTTTTGGCAACTGCCATTCATCCTTTATGACGTCTTTCTGTTTTTTGCAACTGCCATTTTCCTTTATGACGTCTTTCTTGTTTTGGAAACTACCATTCATTTTTTATGACGTCTTTCTATTTTTAGCAACTGCCATTCATCCTTTATGACGTCTTTCTGTTTTTGGCAACTGCTATTCATCCTTTATGACGTATTTCTGTTTTTGGCAACTCCCATTTAACCATTTGTTACGTATTTCTGTTTTTGGCAACTGCCATTCATTCTTTGGGGCTTCTTTTTGTGTTTGGCAACTTCCATTCATCCTTTATTGCGTCTTTCTGTTTTTTACAACTGCTATTCATCCTTTATGACGCCTTTTGATTTTTGGCAACTGCCATTCATCTTTTATGACGTCTTTCTGTTTTTGGCCACTGCCAATCATCCTTTATGACGTCTTTCTTTTTTTGGCAACTGCCATTCATCCTTTATGACGTCTTTCTCTTTTTGGCAACTGCCATTCATCATTTATTACGTCTTTCTGTTTTTTTCAACTACCATTCATCTTTTATGACGTCTTTCTGTTTTTGACAACTACTATTCATCTTTTATGTCGTCTTTCTGTTTTTTAGAAACTGCCATTCATCCTTTATTACGTCTTTCTGTTTTTGGCAACTTCCATTTATCCTTTATGACGTCTTTCTGTTTTGGGCAACTACAATTCATCCTTTATGTCGTCTTTCTGTTTTGTTGGCAACTTCCATTCCTCCTTTATGACGTCTTTCTGTTTTTGAAAACTGCCATTCATCCTTTATGACGTCTTACTGTTTTTTGCAACTACCATTCATCCTTTATGACGTCTTTCTGTTTTTGGCAACTGCCATTCATCCTATATCACGTCTTCCTTATTTTCAATAACTGCCATTCATCCTTTCTGACGTCTTTCCGTTTTTGGCAACTGCCATTCATCCTTTATGACGTCTTTCTGTTTTTGGCAACTGCCATTTTTCCCTCATGACGTCTTTCTGTTTTTGGAAACTACCATTCATTTTTTATGACGTCTTTCTATTTTTGGGCACTGCCATTCTTCTTTTATGACGTCTTTCTGTTTTTGCAACTGCCATTCATCTTTTATTACGTCTTTCTGTTTTTGGCAACTACAATTCATCCTTTATTACGTCGTTCTGTTTTTTACAACTGCCATTCATCATTTATGACGTTATTCTGTTTTTGGGAACTGTCATTCATACTTTATGACGTCTTTCTGTTTTTGGCCACTACCATTAATCCTTTATGACGTCTTTCTGTTTTTGGCAACTACCATTCATCCTTTATGACCTCTTTCTGTTTTTGGTAACTGCCATTCATCCTTCATGACGTCTTTCTGTTTTTGGCAACTGCCATTCATCCTTTATGACTTCTTTCTGTTTTTGGCAACTGCCATTCATCCTTTATGACGTCTTTCTGTTTTTGGCAACTGCCATTCATCTTTTATGACGTCTTTCTGTTTTTGGCAACTGCCATTTTCCCTTATGACGTCTTTCTTGTTTTGGAAACTACCATTCATTTTTTATGACGTCTTTCTATTTTTAGCAACTGCCATTCATCCTTTATGACGTCTTTCTGTTTTTGGCAACTGCTAGTCATCCTTTATGACGTCTTTCTGTTTTTGGCAACGGTTATTTATTCTTTATGTCGTCTTTCTGTTTTTGGCAACTGCCATTCATTCTTTATGACGTCTTTCTGTTTTTGGCAACTGCCATTCATATTTGATGTCGTCTTTCTTTTTTTTGGCAACTGCCATTAATCCTTAATAACGTCTTTCTGTTTTTGGTAACTGCCATTCCCCCTTTATGACGTATTTCTGTTTTTGGCAACTCCCATTAAACCATTTGTTACGTATTTCTGTTTTTGGCAACTGCCATTCATTCTTTGGGGTTTTTTTTTGTGTTTGGCAACTGCCATTCATCCTTTATGACGTCTTTCTGTTTTTGGCAATTGCCATTTTCCCTTATGACGTCTTTCTGTTTTTGAAAACTACCATTCATTTTGTATGACGTCTTTCTATTTTTGGGAACTGCTATTCATCCTTTATGACGTCTTTCTGTTTTTGGCAACTGCTATTCATCCTTTATGACGTCTTTCTGTTTTTGGCAACGGTTATTCATTCTTTATGTCGTCTTTCTGTTTTTGGCAACTGCCATTCATTCTTTATGACGTCTTTCTGTTTTTGGCAACTGCCATTCATATTTTATGTCGTCTTTCTGTTTTTTGGCAACTGCCATTCACCATTTATAACGTCTTTCTGTTTTTGGCAACTGCCATTCCCCCTTTATGACGTCTTTCTGTTTTTGGCAACTCCCATTCATCCTTTATTACGTATTTCTGTTTTTGGCAACTCCCATTCATTCTTTGTGGCTTCTTTTTGTGTTTGGCCACTGCCATTCATCCTTTATGACGTCTGTCTGTTTTTGGCAACTGCCATTTATTCTTTATGACGTCTTTCTGTTTTTGGCAACTACCATTCATCCTTTATGTCGTCTTTCTGTTTTTTGGCAACTGCCATACTTCCTTTATTACGTCTTTCTGTTTTTGGCAACTGCCATTCATCCTTTATGACGTCCTTCTGTTTTGGGCTACTACCATTCATCCTTTATGTCGTCTTTCAGTTTTATGGCAACTGCCATTCATCCTTTATGACGTCTTTCTGTTTTTGGCACCGTCCATTCATTCTTTTATGACGTCTTTCTTTTTTTGGCAACTACCATTCATCCTTTATGACGTAGTTCTTTTTTTGGCAACTGCCATTCATCCTTTATTACGTCTTTCTTATTTTTACAACTGCCATTCATACTTTATGACGTCTTTCTGTTTTTGGCAACTGCCATTCATCATTTATGTCGTCTTTCTGTTTTTTTCAACTACCATTCATCTTTTATGACGTCTTTCTGTTTTTGAAAACTACCATTCATCTTTTATGTCGTCTTTCTGTTTTTTAGAAACTGCCATTCATCCTTTATTACGTCTTTCTGTTTTTGGCAACTTCCATTTATCCTTTATGACGTCTTTCTGTTTTGGGCAACTACCATTCATCCTTTATGTCGTCTTTCTGTTTTGTTGGCAACTTCCATTCATCCTTTATGACGTCTTTCTGTTTTTGGCAACTGCCATTCATCCTTTATGACGTCTTACTGTTTTTTGCAACTACCATTCATCCTTTATGACATCTTTCTGTTTTTGGCAACTGCCATTCATCCTTTATCACGTCTTCCTTATTTTTAATAACTGCCATTCATCCTTTATGACGTCTTTCCGTTTTTGGCAACTGCCATTCATCCTTTATGACGTCTTTCTGTTTTTGGCAACTGCCATTTTTCCCTTATGACGTCTTTCTGTTTATGGAAACTACCATTCATTTTTTATGACGTCTTTCTATTTTTGGGCACTTCTATTCATCCTTTATGACGTCTTTCTGTTTTTGGCAAATGCCATTCATCTTTTATGACGTCTTTCTGTTTTTTACAACTGCCATTCATCATTTATGACGTTATTCTGTTTTTGAGAACTGCCATTCATCCTTTATGACGTCTTTCTGTTTTTGGCCACTACCATCTATCCTTTATGACGTCTTTCTGTTTTTGGCAACTACCATTCATCCTTTATGACGTCTTTCTGTTTTTGGCAACTGCCATTAATCCTTCATGACGTCTTTCTGTTTTTGGCAACTGCCATTCATCCTTTATGACTTCTTTCTGTTTTTGGCAACTGCCATTCATCCTTTATGACGTCTTTCTGTTTTTGGCAACTGCCATTCATCCTTTATGACGTCTTTCTGTTTTTGGCAACTGCCATTTTCCCTTATGACGTCTTTCTTGTTTTGGAAACTACCATTCATTTTTTATGACGTCTTTCTATTTTTAGCAACTGCCATTAATCCTTTATGACGTCTTTCTGTTTTTGGCAACTCCCATTCAACCATTTGTTACGTATTTCTGTTTTTGGCAACTGCCATTCATTCTTTGGGGCTTCTTTTTGTGTTTGGCAACTTCCATTCATCCTTTATTGCGTCTTTCTGTTTTTTACAACTGCTATTCATCCTTTATGACGCCTTTTTATTTTTGGCAACTGCCATTCATCCTTTATGACGTCTTACTGTTTTTGGCCACTGCCAATCATCCTTTATGACGTCTTTCTTTTTTTGGCAACTGCCATTCATCCTTTATGACGTCTTTTTGTTTTTGGCAAGTGCCATTCCTTCATTTTATGACGTCTTTCGGTTTTTTGCAACTAACATAAATTCTTTATGGCGTCTTTCTGTGTTTGGCAACTGCCATTCATCCTTTATGACGTCTTTCTGTATTTGGTAACTACCATTCATCCTTTATTACGTCTTTCTGTTTCTTACAACTGCCATTCATCATTTATGACGTTATTCTGTTTTTGGGAACTGCCATTCATCCTTTATGACGTCTTTCTGTTTTTGGCCACTACCATTCATCCTTTATGACGTCTTTCTGTTTTGGGCAACTACAATTCATTCTTTTATGACGTCTTTCTGTTTTTGGCAACTGCCATTCATCTTTTATGACTCCTTTCTGTTTTTGACAACTGCCATTCATCCTTTATGACGTCTTTCTGTTTTTGGCAACTGCCATTCATCCTTTATGAGGCTTTTCTGTTTTTGGCAACTGCCATTTTCCCTTATGACGTCTTTCTGTTTTTGAAAACAACCATTCATTTTTTATGACGTCTTTCTTTTTTTGGGAACTGCTATTCATCCTTTATGACGTCTTTCTGTTTTTGGCAACTGCTATTCAATCTTTTATGACGTCTTTCTGTTTTTGGCAACGGTTATTCATTATTTATGTCGTCTTTCTGTTTTTGGAAACTGCCATTCATTCTTTATGACGTCTTTCTGTTTTTGGCAACTGCCATTCATATTTTATGTCGTCTTTCTGTTTTTTTGCAACTGCCATTCACCATTTATAACGTCTTTCTGTTTTTGGCAACTGCCATACCCCTTTATGACGTCTTTCTGTTTTAGGCAACTCCCATTCATCCTTTATTACGTATTTCTGTTTTTGGCAACTGCCATTTATTCTTTATGACGTCTTTCTATTTTTGGCAACTACCATTCATCCTTTATGTCGTCTTTCTGTTTTTTGGCAACTGCCATTCTTCCTTTATTACGTCTTTCTGTTTTTGACAACTGCCATTCATCCTTTATTACGTCCTTCTGTTTTTGGCAACGTCCATTCATTCTTTTATGACGTCTTTCTGTTTTTGGCAACTACCATTCATCCTTTATGACGTAGTTCTTTTTTTGGCAACTGCCATTCATCCTTTATTACGTCTTCCTTATTTTTACAACTGCCATTCATACTTTATGACGTCTTTCTGTTTTTGGCAACTGCCATTCATCATTTATTACGTCTTTCTGTTTTTTTCAACTACCATTCAACTTTTATGACGTCTTTCTGTTTTTGACAACTACTATTCATCTTTTATGTCGTCGTTCTGTTTTTTAGAAACTGCCATTCATCCTTTATTACGTCTTTCTGTTTTTGGCAACTTCCATTTATCCTTTATGACGTCTTTCTGTTTTGGGCAACTACAATTCATCCTTTATGTCGTCTTTCTGTTTTGTTGGCAACTTCCATTTATCCTTTATGACGTCTTTCTGTTTTTGGCAACTGCCATTCATCCTTTATGACGTCTGACTGTTTTTTGCAACTACCATTTATCCTTTATGACGTCTTTCTGTTTTTGGCAACTGCCATTCATCCTATATCACGTCTTCCTTATTTTCAATAACTGCCATTCATCCTTTATGACGTCTTTCCGTTTTTGGCAACTGCCATTCATCCTTTATGACGTCTTTCTGTTTTTGGCAACTGCCATTTTTCCCTTATGACGTCTTTCTGTTTTTGGAAACTACCATTCATTTTTTATGACGTCTTTCTATTTTTGGGCACTGCCATTCTTCTTTTATGACGTCTTTCTGTTTTTGGCAACTGCCATTCATCTTTTATTACGTCTTTCTGTTTTTGGCAACTACTATTCATCCTTTATTACGTCTTTCTGTTTTTTACAACTGCCATTCATCATTTATGACGTTATTCTGTTTTTGGGAACTGTCATTCATCCTTTATGACGTCTTTCTGTTTTTGGCCACTACCATTCATCCTTTATGACGTCTTTCTGTTTTTGGCAACTACCATTCATCCTTTAATGACGTCTTTCTGTTTTTGTTAACTGCCATTCATCCTTCATGACGTCTTTCTGTTTTTGGCAACTGCCATTCATCCTTTATGACTTCTTTCTGTTTTTGGCAACTGCCATTCATCCTTTATGACGTCTTTCTGTTTTTGGCAACTGCCATTCATCTTTTATGACGTCTTACTGTTTTTGGCAACTGCCATTTTCCCTTATGACGTCTTTCTTGTTTTTGAAACTACCATTCATTTTTTATGACGTCTTTCTAATTTTAGCAACTGCCATTCATCCTTTATGACGTCTTTCTGTTTTTGGCAACTGCTAGTCATCCTTTATGACGTCTTTCTGTTTTTGGCAACAGTTATTCATTCTTTATGTCGTCTTTCTGTTTTTGGCAACTGCCATTCATTCTTTATGACGTCTTTCTGTTTTTGGCAACTTCCATTCATATTTTATGTCGTCTTTCTGTTTTTTGGCAACTGCCATTCATCCTTTATAACGTCTTTCTGTTTTTGGTAACTGCCATTCACCGTTTATGACGTATTTCTGTTTTTGGCAACTCCCATTCAACCATTTGTTACGTATTTCTGTTTTTGGCAACTGTCATTCATTCTTTGGGGTTTCTTTTTGTGTTTGGCAACTTCCATTCATCCTTTATGACGTCTTTCTGTTTTTGGCAACTGCCATTTATTCTTTATGACGTCTTTCTGTTTTTGGCAGTTGCCATTTATCCTTTATGACGTCTCTCTGTTTTTTGCAACTACCATTCATCCTTTATGTCGTCTTTCTGTTTTTCGGCAACTGCCATTCTTCCTTTATGACGTCTTTCTGTTTTTGGCAACTGCCATTCATCCTTTATGACGTCTTTCTGTTTTGGGCTACTACCATTCATCCTTTATGTCGTCTTTCGGTTTTATGGCAACTTCCATTCATCTTTTATGACGTCTTTCTGTTTTTGGCAACGTCCATTCATCCTTTATGACGTCTTTCTGTTTTTGGCAACTACCATTCATCCTTTATGACGTATTTCTTTTTTTGGCAACTGCCATTCATCCTTTATTACGTCTTCCTTATTTTTCAACTACCATTCATACTTTATGACGTCTTTCTGTTTTTGGCAACTGCCATTCATCATTTATTACGTCTTTCTGTTTTTTTCAACTACCATTCATCTTTTATGACGTCTTTCTGTTATTGACAACTACCATTAATCTTTTATGTCGTCTTTCTGTTTTTTGGAAACTGCCATTCATCCTTTATTACGTCTTTCTGTTTGTGGCAACTTCCATTTATCCTTTATGACGTCTTTCTGTTTTGGGCTACTACCATTCATCCTTTATGTCGTCTTTCTGTTTTGTTGGCAACTTCCATTCATCCTTTATGACTTCTTTCTGTTTTTGGCAACTGCCATTCATCCTTTATGACGTCTTTCTGTTTTTTGGCAACTGCCATTCATCCTTTATTACGTCTTCCTTATTTTTAATAACTGCCATTCATCCTATATGACGTCTTTCCGTTTTTGGCAACTGCCATTCATCTTTTATGACGTCTTTCTGTTTTTGGCAACTGCCATTCTTCTCTTATGACGTCTGTCTGTTTTTGGAAACTACCATTCATTTTTTATGACGTCTTTCTATTTTTGAGAACTGCCATTCATCTTTTATGACGTCTTTCTGCTTTTGGCAACTGCCATTCATCCTTTATGACGTCTTTCTGTTTTTGGCAACGGTTATTCATTCTTTATGACGTCTTTCTGTTTTTGGAAACTGGCATTCATTCTTTATGACGTCTTTCTGTTTTTGGCAACTGCCATTCATCCTTTATGTCGTGTTTCTGTTTTTTGCCAACTGCCATTCATCCTTTATGACGTCTTTCTGTTTTTGGCAACTGCCATTCATCCTATATGACGTCTTTCTGTTTTTGGCAAGACCCATTCATCCTTTATTACGTATTTCTGTTTTTGGCAACTACCATTCATTCATTGTAGCGTCTTTTTGTGTTTGGCAAGTGCTATTCATCTTTCATGACGTCTTTCTGTTTTTGGCAACTGCAATTTATTCTTTATGACGTCTTTCTGTTTTTGGCAGTTGCCATTCATTTTTTATGACGTCTTGCTGGTTTTGGAAACTTCCATTCATCCTTTATGTCGTCTTGTTGTTTTTTGGCAACTGCCATTCTTCCTTTATTACGTCTTTCTGTTTTTGGCAACTGCTATTCATCTTTTATGACGTCTTTCTGTTTTGGACTACTACCATTCATCCTTTATGTCGTCTTTCTGTTTTTTGGCAACTGCTATTCATCCTTTCTGACGTCTTTCTGTTTTTGGCAACTGCCATTAATCCTTTATGACGTCTTTCTGTTTTTGGCAACTACCATTCATCCTTTATGACGTATTTCTTTGTTTGGCAATTGCCATTCATCCTTTATTACGTCTTCCTTATTTTTACCACTGCCATTCATACTTTATGACGTCTTTCTGTTTTTGGCAACTGCCATTCATCATTTATTACGTCTTTCTGTTTTTTACAACTACCATTCATCTTTTATGACGCCTTTCTGTTTTTGGCAACTGCCATTCATCCTTTATGACGTCTTTCTTTTTTTGGCAACAACCATTCATTTTTTATGACGTCTTTCTGTTTTTGGCAACTGCCATTCATGATTTGTGACGTCTTTCTGTTTTTGGCAACTGCCATTCATCCTTTATGACGTCTTTCTGTTTTTGGCAACTGCCATTCATCTTTTATTACGTCTTCCTCTTTTTGGCAACCGCCATTCATCCTTTATGTCGTCTTTTTGTTTTTGGCAACTACCATTCATCCTTTATTGCGTCTTTCTGTTTTTGGCAACTGTCATTCATCCTTCATGACGTTTTTTGTTTTTGGCAACTGCCATTCATCGTTTATGACATCTTTCTGTTTTTGGCAACTGCCATCCATCCCTTGTGACGTCTTTTTGTTTTTGGCAACTGCCATTCATCCTTTATTACGTCTTTCTGTATTTGGCAACTACCATTCAACTTTTATGACGTATTTCTGTTTTTTGCAACTGCCACTCATCCTTTATCACGTCATTCTGTTTTTGGCAACTGCCATTCATTCTTTTATGTCGTCTTTCTGTTTTTGGCAACTCACATTCATCTTTTATCACGTCTTTCTCTTTTTGGCAACTGCCATTCATACTTTATCACGTCTTTCTGTTTTTGGCAACTACCATTCATCCTTTGTGACGTCTTGCTGTTTTTAGCAACTGCTATTCATCCTTTATGACGTCTTTCTGTTTTTGGCAACTACCATTCATTCTTTATGGCGTCTTTCTGTTTTTGGCAACTGCCATTCATCATTTATGACGTCTTTCTGTTTTTGGCAACTTCCATTCATCCTTTATGACGTCTTTCTGTTTGTGGCAACTGCCATTCATCCTTTATGACGTCTTTCTGTTTTTGGCAACTGCCATTCATACTTTATGACGTCTTTCTGTTTTTGGCAACTGCCATTCATCCTTAATGACGTCTTTCTGTTTTTGGCAACTGCCATTCATCCTTTATGACGTCTTTATGTTTTTGGCACCTGCCATTCATCCGTTATGACGGCGTTCCGTTTTTGGCAACTATCATTCATCCTTTATTATGTAGCACTGATTGTGGCGATTACCATTCATCATTCATTACGTCGTACTGTTTTTTAGTTACTGCCATTCATCCTTAATTACCAGGTCGGGAAAGTAGGATTTGAAAAACCAGCGCCCGAGAAAGTTAGCACTCTGGCCTACAAAGAATGACTAGACAGCCCCGTTTGGCATTCCACGGTAAGAGCGCCTCAGACAGTAAGCAATAAACTTACTTCTCCCTAAAGAGGGGACACAAAGCCTGAGAGGGTGGACCTCCTAGAACTGCACAGGACAAACCCACAAACCGGCGTCATCAAGCCCCGAAGCCCAAGACGATACCGGTCTATATGGTGTAGTATCCATCGGAACAGATACTACACTCTCAGCCAAAAGGCCAAGAAGTTCAATTATCTTCTTTTTCCAGATTTTTCGTTCATTTACTTTTGACACCTGGAATCGAAAACGTTCGTGAATCATGTGAAACCTATAGTACATTTATCACGACGGAGTCGTTATTTTGCCAGTCCCGGCAGAATAACGAGGGTTCGTTATTCTGCCGGCATATGTTTGTGGCGACTACCATTCATCCTTTATTATGTGTTTCTGTTTTTGGCAACTGCCATTCATCCTTTATGACGTCTTTCTGTTTTTGGCAACTACCATTCATTCGTTATGACGTCTTTCTGTTTTTGGCAACTGCCATTCATCCTTTATGACGTCTTGCTGTTTTTGGCAACTGCTATTCATCCTTTATGACTTTTTTCTGTTTTTGGAAACTACCATTCATTCTCTATTACGTCTTTCTGTTTTTATCAACTGCTATTCATTCTTTTATCACGCCTTTCTCTTTTTGGCAACTGCCATTCATCCTTTATGACGTGTTACTGTTATTGGCAACTGCCATTCAATCCTTTATGACGTATTTCTGATTTTGGCAACTGCCATTCATCCTTCATCACGTCTTTCTGTTTTTTGGAACTGCCATTCATCCTTTATGACGTCTTTCTGTTTTTGGCAACTGTCAATCATCCTTTATGACGTCTTTCTGTTTTTGGCAACTGCCATTCTTCCTTTATAACATCTTTCTGTTTTTGGCAACTGCCATTCATCCTTTATGACGTCTGTCTGTTTTTGGCAACTGCTATTCATTCTTTATGGCGTCTTTCTGTTTTTAGCAACTGCAATTCATCCTTTATGACGTCTTTCTTTTTTGGGCAACTGCCATTCATCCTTTATGACGTCTTTCTGTTTTTTGAAACTGCCATTCATCCTTTATGACGTATTTAAGTTTTTGGCAACTACCATTTATCCTTTATGACGTCTTTCTGTTTTTAGCAACTGCCATTCATCCTTTATGACGTCTTTCTGTTTTTGGCACTGCCATTCATACTTTATGAAGTCTTTTTGTTTTTGGCAACTGCCATTCATCCTTTATGACGTATTTCTGTTTTTGGCAACTGCCATTCATTCTTTATGACGTCTTTCTGTTTTTGGCAACTGCCATTCATCCTTTATGACGTCTTTCTGTTTTTGGCAACTGCGATTCATCGTTTATGACGTCTTTCTGTTTTTGGCAACTTCCATTCATCCTTTATGACGTATTTCTGTTTTTGGCAATTCCCATTCATTCTTTATGACGCCTGTCTGTTTTTGGCAACTGCCATCCATCCTTGCTCACTTCTTTCAGTTTTTGGCAACTGCCATTAATCGTTTATCACGTGTTTCTGTTTTTGGCAACTGCTATTCATCCTTCATGTCGTCTTCCTGTTTTTGGCGACTACCATTCATCATTTATGACGTTTTTCTGTTTTTGGCAACTGCCCTTTCTTTTTTATGACGTCTTTCTGTTTTTGGCAACTGCCATTCATACTTTATGACATCTTTCTGTTTTTGGCAACTGCCATTCATCTTTTATTACGTCTTTCTGTTTTGGACAACGACCATTAATCCTTTATGACGTCTTTCTGTTTTTGGCAACTGCCATCACATCCTTTATGACGTCTTTCTGTTTTTGGCAACTGCCATTAATCTTTTATGCCGTCTTTCTGTTTTTGGCATGTACCATTCATTCTTTATGGCGTCTTTCTGTTTTTGGCAACTGCCATTCATTTTTTATGATGTCTTTCGATTTTTGGCCACTACCATTCATCCTTTATGACGTCTTTCTGTTTTTGGCGACTGCCATTCATCCTTTAAGATGTCGTTCTGTTCATGGCTACTGCCATTCATACTTTATGACGTTTTTCTTTTTTTGGCAACTGCCATTCATCCTTTATGACCTCTATCTGTTTTTGGCAACTGCCATTCATCTTTTATGACGTATTTCTGTTTTTGGCAACTGCCATTCATCCTTTATGACGTTTTTCTGTTTTTGGCAACTGCCATTCATCCTTCATGACGAATTTCTGTTTTTAGTAACTGCCATTCATCCTTTATGACGTGTTTCTGTTTTTGGCAACTGCCATTCTATCTTTTATCACCTCTTTCTGTTTTTGGCCACTCCCATTTATCCTTTATAACGTCTTTCTGTTTTTGGCAACTGCTATTCATCCTTTATGACGTCTTTCTGTTTTTGGCAACTACCATTCATTCTTTATGGCGTCTTTCTGTTTTTGGCAACTGCCATTCATTCTTTTATGACGTCTTTCTGTTTTTGACAACTGCTATTCACTACTTCTGACTTCTTTCTGTTTTTGGCAACTGCCATTCATCCTTTATGACGTCTTTCGTGTTTTTGGCAACTGCCATTCCTCCTTTATGTCGTCTTTCTGTTTTTGGAAACTGCCAATTACAATTCATGACGTCTTTCTGTTTTTGGCAACGGCCATTCATCTTTTATGACGGTTTTTTTTGGCAACTGCTATTCATCCTTTATGACGTCTTTCTGTTTTTGGCAACTACCATTCATCCTTTATGACGTCTTTCTGTTTTTAGCAACTGCCATTCATCTTTTATGACGTCTTTTTGTTTTGGGCAATTGCCATTTATTCTTTATGGCGTCTTTCTGTTTTTGGCAACTGCCATTCATCCGTTATGACGTCTTTCTGTTTTTGGCAATAGCCATTCCTTTTTTAAGACGTCTTTTTTTTTTTAACAACTACCATTTATCACTTATGATGTCTTTCTGTTTTTGGCAACTGCCATTCAACCTTTATGACGTCTTTCTGTTTTTAGCAACTGCCATTCATACTTTATGAAGTCTTTTTGTTTTTGGCAACTGCCATTCATCCTTCATGACGTATTTCTGTTATTGGCAACTGCCATTCATCCTTTATGACGTCTTTCTGTTTTTGGCAACTGCCATTCATCCTTTATGACGTCTTTCTTTTTTTGGCAACTGCACTTCATCGTTTATGACGTCTTTCTCTTTTTGGCAACTGCCATTCATCCTTTATGACGTATTTCTGTTTTTGGCAACTGCCATTCATTCTTTATGACGGCTTTTCTGTTTTTGGCAACTGCCATTCATCCTTTATGACGTTTTTCTGTTTTTGGCAACTGCCATTCAACCTTTATGACTAATTTCTGTTTTTGGCAACTGCCATTCCTCCTTTATGACGTGTTTCTGTTTTTGGCAACTGCCATTCTATCTTTTATCATGTCTTGCTGTTTTTGGCCACTCGCATTTATTTTTTATAACGTCTTTCTGTTTTTGGCAACTGCTATTCATCCTTTATGACGTCTTTCTGTTTTTGGCAACTACCATTCATTCTTTATGGCGTCTTTCTGTTTTTGGCAACTGCCATTCATCCTTTATGACGTCTTTCTGTTTTTGGCAACTACCATTCACCCTTTATGATGTCTTTCTGTTTTTGGCAACTACCATTCATTCTTTTTTACGTCTTTCTGTTTTTGGCAACTGCCATTCATCCTTTATGACGTCTTTCTGTTTTTGGCAACTGCTATTCACTATTTCTGACTTCTTTCTGTTTTTGGCAACTGCCATTCATCCTTTATGACGTCTTTCTGTTTTTGGCAACTGCCATTCATCCTTTATGTCGTCTTTCTGTATTTGGCAACTGCCAATTACCATTTATGACGTCTTTCTGTTTTTGGCAACGGCCATTCATCTTTTATGACGGTTTTTTTTTTTGGCAACTGCTATTCATCTTTTATGACGTCTTTCTGTTTTTAGCAACTGCCATACATCCTTTATGACGTCTTTTTGTTTTGGGCAACTGCCATTTATTCTTTATGGCGTCTTTCTGTTTTTGGCAATAGCCATTCCTTTTTTAAGACGTCTTTTTTTTTGGCAACTGCCATTCATCCTTTATTACGTCTTTCTGTTTTTATCAACTGCCATTCATTCTTTTAGGACGCCTTTCTGTTTTTGGCAACTGCCATTCATCATTTATGACGTCTTTCCGTTTTTGGCAACTGCCATTCATCCTTTATGACGTCTTTCTGTTTTTGGCAACTGCCATTCATCCTTTATGACGTCTTTCTGTTTTTGGCAACTGCCATTCATCCTTTATTACGTCTTTCTGTTTTTGGCAACTGCCATTCATCCTTTGTGACGTCTTTCTGTTTTTGGCAACTGCCATTTATCCTTGATGACGTATTTCTGTTTCTGGCAACTGCCATTCCTTCTTTATGACGTCTTTCTGTTTTTGGCAACTGCTATTCACCATTTATGTCGTCTTTCTGTTTTTGGCAACTACCATTCATTCTTTATGGTGTTTTTCTGTTCATGGCAACTGCCATTCTTTCTTTATGACGTCTTTTTTTTTGGCAACTTCCATTCATCATTTATGACGTCTTTCTGTTTTTGGACACTGCCATTCATCTTTTATCACGTGTTTCTGTTTTTGGCAACTCCCATTCATCCTTTATGACGTCTTTCTGTTTTTGGCAACTGCCATTCATACTTTATGACGTCATTTTGTTTTTGGCAACTGCTATTCATCCTTTATGACGTCTTTCTGTTTTTCGCAACTGTCAATCTATAATTTATGACGTCTTTCTGTTTTTGGCAACTGCCATTAATCCTTTATTACGTCTTTCTGTTTTTGGCAACTGCCATTCATCCTTTTAGACGTCTTTCTGTTTTTGGCAACTGCCATTGATCCTTTATGACGTCTTTCTGTTTTTGGCACCTGCCATTACTCCTTTATGACGGCGTTCTGTTTTTGGCAACTACTATTCATCCTTTATTATGTAGCACTAATGGTGGCGATTACCATTCATCATTTATACCGTCGTACTGTTTATTGGTAACTGCCATTAATCTTTAATTACAAGGTCGGGAAAGTAGGATTTTAAAAACCAGCGCCCGAGAAAGTGAGCACTCTGGCCTACAAAGAATGACTAGACAGCCCCGTTTGGCATTCCACGGTAGGAGCGCCTCAGACAGTAAGCTATAAACTATATTCTCCCTAAAGAGGGGACACAAAGCCTGAGAGGGTGGACCTCTTAGAACTGCACAGGAAAAACCCACAAACCGGCGTCATCAAGCCTCGAAGGCCAAGACGATACCGGTCTATAGGGTGTAGTATCCATCGGAACAGATACTACACTCTCAGCCAAAAGGCCAAGAAGTTCAATTTTCTTCTTTCTCCAGATTTTTCGTTCATTTACTTTTGACACCTCGAATCGAAAACGTTCGTGAAACATGTGAAACCTATAGTACATTTATAACGAGGGAGTCGTTATTTTGCCGGTTCCCGCAGAATAATGAGGGTTCGTTATTCTGCCGGCATATGTTTGTGGCGACTACCCTTCATCCTTTATTATGTGTTTCTGTTTTTGGCAACTGCCATCCATCCTTTATGACGTCATTCTGTTTTTTGCAACTACCATTCATTTGTTATGACGTCTTACTGTTTTTGGCAACTGCCATTCATCCTTTATGACGTCTTTCTGTTTTTGGCAACTGCCATTACTCCTTTCTGACTTCTTTCTGTTTTTGGCCACTGCCATTAATCCTTTATGACGTCTTTCTGTTTTTGGCAACTGCCATTCATCCTTTATGTCGTCTTTCTGTTTTTGGCAACTACCATTCATCCTTTATGACGTCTTTCTGTTTTTGGCAACTGTCATTGATCCTTTATGACGTCTTTCTGTTTTTGGCACCTGCCATTCATTCTCTATAACGTCTTTCTGTTTTTATCAACTGCCATTCATTCTTTTATCACGCCTTTCTCTTTTTGGCAACTGCCATTCATCCTTTATGACGTATTTCTGTTTTTGGCAACTGCCATTCATTCTTTCATGACGTGTTTCTGCTTTTGGCAACTTCTATTCAATCCTTTATGACGTATTTCTGTTTTTTGGCAACTGCCATTAATCCTTCATCACGTCTTACTGTTTTTGGCAACTGCCATTCATCCTTTATCACGTCTTTCTCTTTTTAGCAACTGCCATTCATACTTTATGACGTCTTTCTGTTTTTGGAAACTGTCAATCATCTTTTATGACGTCTTTCTTTTTTTGGCAACTGCCATTAATCCATTATAACGTATTTCTGTTTTTTGCAACTGCCATTCATCCTTTATGACGTCTGTTTGTTTTTGGCAACTGCTATTCATCCTTTATGACGTCTTTCTGTTTTTGGCAACTACCATTCATTCTTTATGGCGTCTTTCTGTTTTTAGCAACTGCCATTCATCCTTTATGACGTCTTTCCTTTTTGGGCAACTCCCATTCATCCTTTATGACGTCTTTCTGTTTTTGGCAACTGCCATTTATCCTTTATGACGTATTTAAGTTTTTGGCAACTGCAATTCATCTTTATCACGTCTTTCTGTTTTTGGCAACTGCCATTCATCCTTTATCACGTCGTTCTGTTTTTGGCAACTCCCATTCCTCCTTTTAGACGTCTTTCTGTTTTTGGCAACTGCTATTCATCTTTTATGACGTATTTCTGTTTTTGGCAACTACCATTCATTCTTCATGGCGTCTTTCTGTTTTTGGCAATAGCCATTCCTTTTTTATGACGTCTTTTTTTTTTGGCAACTGCATTCAACCATTTATTACGTCTTTCTGTTTTTGGCAACTGCCATTCATACTTTATGAAGTCTTTTTGTTTTTGGCAACTACCAGTCATCCTTTATGACGTATTTGTGTTTTAGGCAACTGCCATTCATCCTTTATGACGTCTTTCGGTTTTTGGCAACTGCCATTCATCCTTTATGACGTCTTTTTTTTTTGGCAACTGCCATTCATCCTTTATGACGTCTTTCTGTTTTTGGCAACTGCCATTCATCCTTTATGACGTATTTCTGTCTTTGGCAACTGCCATTCATTCTTTGTGACGGCTTTTCTGTTTTTGGCAACTGCCATTCATTTTTTATGACGTCTTTCTGTTTTTGGCTACTCCCATTCATCCTTTATAACGTCTTTCTGTTTTTGGCAACTGCCATCCATCTTTTATCACGTATTTCTGTTTTTGGCAACTGCCATTCATACTTTATGACGTCTTTCTGTTTTTGGCAACTGCCATTCATCTTTTATGACGTATTTCTGTTTTTGGCAACTGCCATTCATCCTTTATGACATCTTTCTGTGTTTGGCAACTACCATTCATCTTTTATGACGTGTTCCTGTTTTTGGCAACTGCCATTCATCCTTTATGACGTCTTTCTGTTTTTGGCAACTCCCATTCATCCTTTATGAGGTCTTTCTGTTTTTGGGAACTGCCATTCATCTTTTATGATGTCTTTCTTTTTTTAGCAACCGCCATTCATCCTTTCTTACGTCTTTCTGTTTTTGGCAACTGCCATTCGTCCTTTATGACGTCTTTTTGTTTTTGGCAACTGCCATTCATCCTTTATGACGTCATTCTGTTTTTGGAAACTGCCATTCATCCTTTATGACGTCTTACTGTTTTTGGCAACTACCATTCATCCTTCATGACGTCTTTCCTTTTTTTGGCAATTGCCATTCAATCGTTTTAGATGTCTTTCTGTTTGGGCAACTGCCATTCATCCTTTATGACGTCTTTCATTTTTTGGCAACTGCCATTCATCCTTTATAATGTCTGTATGTTTTTGGCAACTGCCATCCATCCTTTCTGACTTCTTTCAGTTTTTGGCTACTGCCATTCCTCCCTTATTACGTCTTTCTGTTTTTTGCAACTGCTATTCATCTATCATGTCGTCTTTCTGTTTTTGGCAACTACCATTGATCCTGTATGACGTTTTTCTGTTTTTGGTAACTGCCCTTTCTCCTTTATGACGTCTTTCTGATTTTGACAACTGCCATTCATCTTTTAGGACATCTTTCTGTTTTTGGCAACTGCCATTCATCTTTTATTACGTTTTCTGTTTTTGACAACTACCATTAATCATTCATGACGTCTTTCTGTTTTTGGCAACTGCCATTCATCCTTTATGACGTCTTTCTGTTTTTGGCAACTGCCATTAATCCTTTATGGCGTCTGTCTGTTTTTGGCATTTACCATTCATTCTTTATGACGTCTTTCTGTTTTTGCCAACTGCCATTCATTCTTTATGGTCTCTTTCTGTTTTTGGCAACTACCATTCATCCTTCATGACGTCTTTCTGTTTTTGGCGACTGCCATTCATCCTTTAAGATGTCGTTCTGTTTTTGGCAACTGCCATTCATACTTTATGACGTCTTTCTTTTTTTGCCAACTGCCATTCATCCTTCATGACGTCTATCTGTTTTTGGCAACCGCCATTCATTTTTTATGACGTATTTCTGTTTTTGGCAACTGCCATTCATCCTTTATGACGTCTTTCTGTTTTTGGCAACTGCCATTCATACTTACTGACGAATTTCTGTTTTTGGCAACTGCCATTCCTTCTTTTTGATGTGTTACAGTTTTTGGCAACTGCCATTACTCCTTTCTGACTTCTTTCTGTTTTTGGCCACTGCCATTAATTCTTTTATGTCGTCTTTCTGTTTTTGGCAACTACCATTCATCCTTTATTACGTCTTTCTGTTTTTGGCAACTGTCATTGATCCTTTTTGACGTCTTTCTGTTTTTGGCACCTGCCATTCATTATTTTATCACGCCTTTCTCTTTTTGGCAACTGCCATTCATTCTTTATGACGTATTTCTGTTTTTAGCAACTGCCATTCATCCTTCATGACGTGTTTCTGCTTTTGGCAACTGCTGGTCAAATCTTTTATGACGTATTTCTGTTTCTTGGCAACTGCCATTAATCCTTCATCACGTCTTTCTGTGTTTGGCAACGGCCATTCATCCTTTATCACGTCTTTCTGTTTTCGGCAACTCACATTCATCCTTTATGATGTCTTTCTCTTTTTAGCAACTGCCATTCATACTTTATGACGTCTTTCTGTTTTTGGCAAATGTCAATCATCCTTTATGACGTCTTTCTGTTTTTGGCAACTGCCATTCATCCATTATAACGTATTTCTGTTTTTTGCAACTGCCATTCATCCTTTATGACGTTATTTTGGTTTTGGAAACTGCTATTCATCCTTTATGACGTCTTTCTGTTTTTGGCAACTACCATTCATTCTTTATGGCGTCTTTCTGTTTTTAGCAACTGCCATTCATCCTTTATGACGTCTTTCCTTTTTGTGCAACTGCCATTCACTCTTTATGACGTCTTTCTGTTTTTGCAACTGCCATTTATCCTTTATGACGTATTTAATTTTTTGGCAACTGCAATTCATCTTTATCACGTCTTTCTGTTTTCGGCAACTGCCATTCATCCTTTATCACGTCTTTCTGTTTTTGGCAACTCCCATTCTTCCTTTAAGACGTCTTTCTGTTTTTGGCAACTGCTATTTATCCTTTATGACGTCTTTTTGTTTTTGGCAACTACCCTTCATTCTTTATGGCGTCTTTCTGTTTTTGGCAATAGCCATTCCTTTTTTATGACGTCTTTTTTTTTTGGCAACTGCCATTCATCCTTTATTACGTCTTTCTGTTTTTGACAACTACCATTTATCCTTTATGACGTTTTTCTGTTTTTGGCAACTGCCATTCATCCTTTATGACGTCTTTCTGTTTTTGGGAACTGCCATTCATACTTTATGAAGTCTTTCTGTTTTTGGCAATTGCCATTCATCCTTTATGATGTATTTCTGTTTTTGGCAACTGCCATTCATCCTTTATAACGTCTTTCGGTTTTTGGCAACTGCCATTCATCCTTTATGACGTATTTCTTTTTTTGGCAACTGCCATTCATCGTTTATGACGTCTTGCTGTTTTTGGCAACTGCCATTCATCCTTTATGACGTATTTCTGTTTTTGGCAACTGCCATTCATTCTTTATGACGGCTTTTCTGTTTTTAGCAACTGCCATTCCTTCTTTTATGACGTCTTTCTCTTTTTGGCAACTGCAATTCATTCTTTTTATCACGTATTTCTGTTTTACGCGACTACCATTCATCTTTTATGACGTCTTCCGGTTTTGGCAACTGCCATTAATACTTTGTGACGTCTTTCTGTTTTTGGCAACTCCCCTTCATCCTTTATGAGGTCTTTCTGTTTTTAGCAACTGCCATTCATCTTTTATAACGTCTTTCTTTTTTTATCAACCACCATTCATCCTTTCTGACGTCTTTCGGTTTTGGGGCAACTGCCATTCGTCCTTTATGACGTCTTTCTGTTTTTGGCAACTGCCATTCCTCTTTTATAACATCTTTCTGTTTTTGGGAACTGCCATTCCTCCTTTATGACGTTTTTCTGTTTTTGGAAACTGCCATTCATCCTTTATGACGTCATTCTGTTTTGGGCAACTGCCATTCATCCTTTATGACGTCTTACTGTTTTTGGCAACTACCATTCATCCTTCATGACGTCTTTCCTTTTTTTGGCAACTGCCATTCATCCTTTTAGATGTCTTTCTGTTTGGGCAACTGCCATTCATCCTTTATGACGTCTTTCTTTTTTGGCAACTGCCATTCATCTTTTATGAATTCTGTCTGTTTTTGGCAACTGCCATCCATCCTTTCTGACTTCTTTCAGTTTTTGGCAACTGCCATTCATCCTTTATGACGTCTTTCTGTTTTTGGCAACTGCCCTTTCTCCTTTATGACGTCTTTCTGTTTTTGGCAACTGCCATTCATCTTTTATGACATCTTTCTGTTTTTGGCAACTGCCATTCATCTTTTATAACGTTTTCTGTTTTTGACAACTACCATTAATCATTTATGATTTCTTTCTGTTTTTGGCAACTGTCATTCATCCTTTATGACGTCTTTCTGTTTTTGGCAACTGCCATTAATCCTTTATGACGTCTTTCTATTTTTGGCATTTACCATTTATTCTTTATGGCGTCTTTCTGTTTTTGGCAACTGCCATTCACCATTTATGACGTCTTTCTGTTTTTGGCAACTGCCATTCACCATTTATGACGTCTTTCTGTTTTTGGCAACTACCATTCATCCTTTCTTACGTCTTTCTGTTTTTGGAAACTGCCATTAATCCTTTATGACGTCTTTCTGTTTTTGGCAACTGATATTCATCCTTTATGACGTGTTTCAGTTTTTGGCAACTGCCATTCTATCTATTATCACGTCTTTCTGTTTTTGGCCACCTTCATTCATCCTTTATAACGTCTTTCTGTTTTTGGCAACTACCATTCACCCTTTATAACGTCTTTCTGTTTTTGGCAACTACCATTCATTCCTTTTAACGTCGGGCTTTTTTTGGCAACTGCCATTAATCCTTTATGACGTTTTTCTGTTTTTGGCAACTGCTATTCACTATTTCTTACTTCTTTCTGTTTTTGGCAACTGCCATTCATCCTTTATGACGTCTTAATGTTTTTGGCAACTGCTCTTCATCCTTTATGTCGTCTTTCTGTTTTTGGCAACTGCTAATTACCATTTATGACGTCTTTCTGTTTTTTGGCAACTGCCATTCATCTTTTATGACGGTTTTTTTTTTGCAAACTGCTATTAATCCTTAATGACGTCTTTCTGTGTTTGGCAACTACCATTCATCCTTTATGACGTCTTTCTGTTTTTAGCAACAGGCATTCATTTTTTATGACGTCTTTTTGTTTTGGGCAACTGCCATTTATTCTTTATGGCGTCTTTCTGTTTTTGGCAATAGCCATTCCTTTTTTATGACGTCTTTTTTTTTGGCAACTGCCATTCATCCTTTATCACGTCTTTCTGTTGTTGACAACTACCATTTATTCTTTATGACGTCTTTCTTTTTTTGGCAACTGCCATTCATCTTTTATGACGTCTTTCTGTTTTTGGCAACTGCCATTCATACTTTATGAAGTCTTTTTTTTTTTTGGCAACTGCCATTAATCCTTTATGACGTATTTCTGTTTTTGGCAACTGCCATTCATCCTATATGACGTCTTTCTGTTTTTGGCAACTGCCATTCATTGTTTATGACGTCTGTCTTTTTTTGGCAACTGCCATTCATCGTTTATGACGTCTTTCTGTTTTTGGCCCCTGCCATTAATCCTTTATGACGTATTTCTGTTTTTGGCAACTGCAATTCATTCTTTATGACGGCTTTTCTGTTTTTGGCAACTGCCATTCATCATTTATCACGTCTTTCTGTTTTTTGCAACTGCTATTAACTCTTTATGACGTCTTTCTGTTTTTGGCAACTACCATTCATCCTTTATGACGTCTTTCTGTTTTTGGCAACTGCCATTCATCTTTTATCACGTATTTCTGTTTTTGGCAACTGCCATTCATACTTTATGACGTCTTTCTTTTTTTGGCACCTGCCATTCATCCTTTATGACGTATTTCTGTTTTGGCAACTGCCATTCATCTTTTATAACATCTTTCTGCTTTTGGCAACTACCATTCATCCTTTATGACGTCTTCCTGTTTTTGGCAACTGCCATTCATCCTTTATGACGTCTTTCTGTTTTTGGCAACTCCCATTCATTCTTTTATGAGGTCTTTCTGTTTTTTGGAACTGGCATTCATCCTTTATGACGTCTTTCTGTATTTGGCAACTACCATTGATCAGTTCTTACGTCTTTCTGTTTTTGGCAACTTCCATTCATCCTTTATGACGTCTTTCTGTTTTTGGCACCTGCCATTCCTCTTTTATGACGTCTTTCTGTGTTTGGGAACTGCCATTCATCCTTTATGACGTTTTTCTGTTTTTGGCAACTGCCATTCATCCTTTATGACGTCATTCTGTTTTTGGCATCTGCCATTCATCCTTTATGACGTCTTACTGTTTTTATCAACTACCATTCATCCTTCATGACGTCTTTCCTTTTTTTGGCAACTGCCATTCATCCTTTAAGATGTCTTTCTGTTTGTGCAACTGCCATTCATCCTTTATGACGTTATTCTTTTTTTGGCAACTGCCATTCATCCTTTATGACGTCTGTCTGTTTTTGGCAACTGCCATCCATACTTTCTGACTTCGTTCTGCATTTGGCAACTGCCATTTATCCTTTATGACGTGTTTCTGTTTTTGGCAACTGTCATTCTACCTTCATGTCGTCTTTCTCTTTTTGGCAACTACCATTCATCCTTTATGACGTTTTTCTGTTTTTGGCAACTGCTATTTCTCTTTTATGACGTCTTTCTGTTTTTGGCAACTGCCATTCATCTTTTATGACATCTTTCTGTTTTTGGCAACTGCCATTAATCCTTTATGACGTCTTTCTGTTTTTGGCAACTTCCATTCATCCTTTATGACTTCTTTCTGTTTTTGGCATTTACCATTCATTTTTTATAGCGTCTTTCTGTTTTTAGCAACTGCCATTCATCCTTTATGATCTCTTTCTGTTTTTGGCAACTACTATTCATCCTTCATGACGTCTTTCTGTTTTTGGCGACTGCCATTAATCCTTTAAGATGTCGTTCTGTTTTTGGCACCTGCCATTCATACTTTATGACGTCTTTCTGTTTTTGGCAACTGCCATCTATCCTTAATTACGTCTATCTGTTTTTGGCAACTACACTCCATCCTTTGTGATGTATTTCTGTTTTTGGCAACTGACATTCATCCTTTATGACGTCTTTCTGGTTTTGGCAACTTCCATTCCTGCTTCATGACGTCTTACTGTTTTTGGCAACTGCCATTCTATCTTTTATCACGTCTTTCTGTTTTTGGCCACTCCCATTAATCCTTTATAACGTCTTTCTGTTTTTGGCAACTGCTATTCATCCTTTATGACGTCTTTCTGTTTTTGGCAACTACCATTCATTCTTTATGGCGTCTTTCTTTTTTTGGCAACTGCCATTCATGCTTTATGACGTCTTTCTTTTTTTGCCAACTGCCATTCATCCTTTATGACGTCTTTTTTTTGTTGGCAAATACCATTCACCCTTTATTACGTCTTACTGTTTTTGGCTATTGCCATTCATGCTTTATGATGTCTTTCTGTTTTTGGCAACTACCATTCATTCTTTTTGACGTCTTTCTGTTTTTGGCAACTGCCATTCATCCTTTATGACGTCTTTCTGTTTTTGGCAACTGCTATTAACTATTTCTGACTTTTTTCTGTTTTTGGCAACTGCCATTCATATTTTACGACGTCTTACTGTTTTTGGCAACTGCCATTCATCCTTTATGTCGTCTTTCTGTTTTTGGCAACTTCCAATTACCATTAATGACGTCTTTCTGTTTTTGACAACTACCATTAATCTTTTATGACGTCTTTCTGTTTTTGGCAACTGCCATTCATCTTTTATGACGGTTTTTATTTTTGCAACTGCTATTCATCCTTTATGACGTCTTTCTGTTTATGGCAACTACCATTCATCCTTTATGACGTCTTTCTGTTTTGGGCAACTGCCATTCATCCTTTATGACGTCTTTCAGTTTTGGGCAACTGTCATTCATACTTTATTAATTCTTTCTGTTTTTGTAACTGCCATTCATCCTTTATGACGTCTTTCTGTTTGTGGCAACTGCCATTCATCCTTTATGACGTATTTCTGTTTTTGGCAACTGCCATTAATTCTTTATAACGGCTTTTCTGTTTTTGGCAACTGCCATTCATCCTTTATCACGTCTTTCTGTTTTTGGCAACTCCTATTCATCCTTTATCACGTCTTTCTGTTTTTGGCAACTGGTATTAACTCTTTATGACGCCTTTCTGTTTTTGGCAACTACCATTTATTCTTTATGACGTCTTTCTGATTTTGGCAACTGCCATTCATCCTTTATGACGTCTTTCTGTTTTTGGCAACTGCCATTCATCCTTTATGACGTATTTCTGTTTTTGGCAACTGCCATTCATCCTTTATGACGTCTTTCTGCTTTTGACAACAACCATTCATCCTTTATGATGTCTTCCTCTTTTTGGCAACTCCCATTCATCCTTTCTTACGTCTTTCCGTTTTTGGCAACTGCCATTCATCCTTTATGATTTTTTTTATTTTTTTGGCAACTGCCTTCATCTTTTATGACGTCTTTCTGTTTTTGGCAACTGCCATTAATCCTTTTTGACGTTTTTCGGTTTTTGGCAAATGCCATCCATCCTTTATGACGTTATTCTGTTTTTGGCATCTGCCATTCATCCTTTATGACGTCTTTCTGTTTTTGGCAACTACGATTCATCTTTCATTACGTCTTTCCTTTTTTGGGCAACTGCCATTCATCCTTTAAGATGTCTTTCTGTTTTTGGCAACTGCTATTCATGCTTTATGACGTCTTTTTTTTTTTGAAACTGCCATTTATCTTTTATGACGTCTTTCTGTATTTTGCAACTACCATTTATAGTTTATGACGTCTTTCTGTTTTTGGCAACTGCCATTCATACTTTATGATGTGGTTTTGTTTTTGGTAAAACTACCATTCATTCTTTATGACGTCTTTCTATTTTTGGCAACTGCCATTCATCCTTTATGACGTCTTTCTGTTTTTGGCAACTACCATTCATTCTTTATGGCGTCTTTCTTTTTTTGGCAACTGCCATTCATGCTTTATGACGTCTTTCTTTTTTTGCCAACTGCCATTCATCCTTTATGACGTCTTTTTTTTGTTGGCAAATACCATTCACCCTTTATTACGTCTTACTGTTTTTGGCTATTGCCATTCATGCTTTATGATGTCTTTCTGTTTTTGGCAACTACCATTCATTCTTTTTGACGTCTTTCTGTTTTTGGCAACTGCCATTCATCCTTTATGACGTCTTTCTGTTTTTGGCAACTGCTATTAACTATTTCTGACTTTTTTCTGTTTTTGGCAACTGCCATTCATATTTTACGACGTCTTACTGTTTTTGGCAACTGCCATTCATCCTTTATGTCGTCTTTCTGTTTTTGGCAACTTCCAATTACCATTAATGACGTCTTTCTGTTTTTGACAACTACCATTAATCTTTTATGACGTCTTTCTGTTTTTGGCAACTGCCATTCATCTTTTATGACGGTTTTTATTTTTGCAACTGCTATTCATCCTTTATGACGTCTTTCTGTTTATGGCAACTACCATTCATCCTTTATGACGTCTTTCTGTTTTGGGCAACTGCCATTCATCCTTTATGACGTCTTTCAGTTTTGGGCAACTGTCATTCATACTTTATTAATTCTTTCTGTTTTTGTAACTGCCATTCATCCTTTATGACGTCTTTCTGTTTGTGGCAACTGCCATTCATCCTTTATGACGTATTTCTGTTTTTGGCAACTGCCATTAATTCTTTATAACGGCTTTTCTGTTTTTGGCAACTGCCATTCATCCTTTATCACGTCTTTCTGTTTTTGGCAACTCCTATTCATCCTTTATCACGTCTTTCTGTTTTTGGCAACTGGTATTAACTCTTTATGACGCCTTTCTGTTTTTGGCAACTACCATTTATTCTTTATGACGTCTTTCTGATTTTGGCAACTGCCATTCATCCTTTATGACGTCTTTCTGTTTTTGGCAACTGCCATTCATCCTTTATGACGTATTTCTGTTTTTGGCAACTGCCATTCATCCTTTATGACGTCTTTCTGCTTTTGACAACAACCATTCATCCTTTATGATGTCTTCCTCTTTTTGGCAACTCCCATTCATCCTTTCTTACGTCTTTCCGTTTTTGGCAACTGCCATTCATCCTTTATGATTTTTTTTATTTTTTTGGCAACTGCCTTCATCTTTTATGACGTCTTTCTGTTTTTGGCAACTGCCATTAATCCTTTTTGACGTTTTTCGGTTTTTGGCAAATGCCATCCATCCTTTATGACGTTATTCTGTTTTTGGCATCTGCCATTCATCCTTTATGACGTCTTTCTGTTTTTGGCAACTACGATTCATCTTTCATTACGTCTTTCCTTTTTTGGGCAACTGCCATTCATCCTTTAAGATGTCTTTCTGTTTTTGGCAACTGCTATTCATGCTTTATGACGTCTTTTTTTTTTTGAAACTGCCATTTATCTTTTATGACGTCTTTCTGTATTTTGCAACTACCATTTATAGTTTATGACGTCTTTCTGTTTTTGGCAACTGCCATTCATACTTTATGATGTGGTTTTGTTTTTGGTAAAACTACCATTCATTCTTTATGACGTCTTTCTATTTTTGGCAACTGCCATTCATCCTTTATGACGTCTGTCTGTTTTTGGCAACTGCCATGCATCCTTTCTGACTTCTTTCTGTTTTTGGCAACTGCCAATCATACTTTATGACGTCTTTCTGTTTCTGGCAACTGCCACTCATCCTTCATGTCAACTTTTCGTTTTTGGCAACTAATATTCATCCTTTATGACGTTTTTTTGTTTTTGGCACCTGCCTTTCCTCATTTATGACGTCTTTCTGTTTTTGGCAACTGCCACTCATCCTTTATGACATCTTTCTGTTTTTGGCAACTGCCATTCATCTTTTATGACGTCTTTCTGTTTTTGACAACTACCATTCATTCTTTATGGCGTCTTTCTTTTTTTAGCAACTGCCATTCATCCTTTATGATCTCTTTCTTTTTTTGGTAACTATCATTCATCTTTCATGACGTCTTTTTGTTTTTGGCGACTGTTATTCATCCTTTAAGAGGTCGTGCTGTTTTTGGCAACTGCCATTCATACTTTATGACGTCTTTTTTTTTTTGGCAACTGCCATTCATCCTTTATGACGTCTTGCTGTTTTGGAAACTGCCATTCATCCTTTATGACGTATTTCTGTTTTTGGCAACTGCCATCTATCCTTAATTACGTCTATCTGTTTTTGGCAACTACCATTCATCCTTTGTGACGTATTTCTGTTTTTGGCAACTGACATTCATCCTTTATGACGTCTTTCTTGTTTTGGCAACTTCCATTCCTGCTTCATGACGTCTTTCTGTTTTTGGCCACTGCCATTCTATCTTTTATCACGTCTTTCTGTTTTTGGCCACTCCCATTAATCCTTTATAACGTCTTTCTGTTTTTGGCAACTGCTATTCATCCTTTATGACGTCTTTCTGTTTTTGGCCACTACCATTCATTCTTTATGGCGTCTTTCTTTTTTTGGCAACTGCCATTCATCCTTCATGACGTCTTTCTTTTTTTGCCAACTGCCATTCATCATTTATGACGTCTTTTTTTTGTTGGCAAATACCATTCACCCTTTCTTACGTCTTACTGTTTTTGGCCATTGCCATTCATGCTTTATGATGTCTTTCTGTGTTTGGCAACTACCATTCATTCTTTTTGACGTCTTTCTGTTTTTGGCAACTGCCATTCATCCTTTATGACGTCTTTCTGTTTTGGGCAACTGCTATTAACTATTTCTGACTTTTTTCTGTTTTTGGCAACTGCCATTCATATTTTACGACGTCTTACTGTTTTTGGCAACTGCCATTCATCCTTTATGTCGTCTTTCTGTTTTTGGCAACTTCCAATTACCATTAATGAAGTCTTTCTGTTTTTGGCAACTACCATTAATCTTTTATGACGTCTTTCTGTTTTTGGCAACTGCCATTCATCTTTTATGACGGTTTTTTTTTTGCAAGTGCTATTCATCTTTTATGACGTCTTTCTGTTTATGGCAACTACCATTCATCCTTTATGACGTCTTTCTGTTTTGGGAAACTGCCATTCATCCTTTATGACGTCATTCAGTTTTGGGCAACTGTCATTCATACTTTATGAATTCTTTCTGTTTTTGGTAACTGCCATTCATCCTTTATCACGTCTTTCTGTTTTTGGCAACTCCTATTCATCCTTTATCACGTCTTTCTGTTTTTGGCAACTGGTATTAACTCTTTATGACGTCTTTCTGTTTTTGGCAACTACCATTTATTCTTTATGACGTCTTTCTGATTTTGGCAACTGCCACTCATCCTTTATGACGTCTTTCTGTTTTTGGCAACTGCCATTCATCCTTTATGACGTATTTCTGTTTTTGGCAACTGCCATTCATCCTTTATGCCGTCTTTCTGCTTTTGACAACAACCATTCATCCTTTATGATGTCTTCCTCTTTTTGGCAACTCCCATTCATCCTTTATGATGTCTTTCTGTTTTTGGGAACTGCCATTCATCCTTTATGAAGTCTTTTGTTTTTGGCAACTACCATTCATCCTTTCTTACGTCTTTCTGTTTTTGGCAACTGCCATTCATCCTTTATGATTTTTTGATTTTTTTGGCAACTGCCTTCATCTTTTATGACGTCTTACTGTTTTTGGCAACTGCCATTAATCCTTTATGACGTTTTTCGGTTTTTGGCAACTGCCATCCAACCTTTATGACGTTATTCTGTTTTTGGCATCTGCCATTCATCCTTTATGACGTCTTTCTGTTTTTGGCAACTACCATTCATCTTTCATTACGTCTTTCCTTTTTTGGGCAACTGCCATTCATCCTTTAAGATGTCTTTCTGTTTTTGGCAACTGCCATTCATGCTTTATGACGTCTTTTTTTTTTTGAAACTGCCATTTATCTTTTATGACGTCTTTCTGTATTTTGCAACTACAATTTATATTTTATGACGTCTTTCTGTTTTTGGCAACTGCCATTCATACTTTATGATGTGGTTCTGTTTTTGGTAAAACTACCATTCATTCTTTATGACGTCTTTCTATTTTTGGCAACTGCCATTCATCCTTTATGACGTCTGTCTGTTTTTGGCAACTGCCATGCATCCTTTCTGACTTCTTTCTGTTTTGGGCAACTGCCAATCATACTTTATGACGTCTTTCTGTTTTTGGCAACTGCCACTCATCCTTCATGTCGTCTTTTTGTTTTTGGCAACTACCATTCATCCTTTATGACGTTTTTTTGTTTTTGGCAACTGCTTTTCCTCATTTATTACGTCTTTCTGTTTTTGGCAACTGCCACTCATCCTTTATGACATCTTGCTGTTTTTGGCAACTGCCATTCATCTTTTATGACGTCTTTCTGTTTTTGACAACTACCATTAATCCTTTATGACGTCTTTCTGTTTTTGGCAACTGCCATTCATTCTTTATGGCGTCTTTCTTTTTTTGGCAACTGCCATTCATCCTTTATGATCTCTTTCTTTTTTTGGTAACTATCATTCATCCTTCATGACGTCTTTTTGTTTTTGGCGACTGTTATTCATCCTTTAAGATGTCGTTCTGTTTTTGGCAACTGCCATTCATACTTTATGACGTCTTTTTTTTTTGGCAACTGCCATTCATCCTTTATGACGTCTTTCTGTTTTGGAAACTGCCAGTCATCCTTTATGACGTATTTCTGTTTTTGGCAACTGCTATTCATCCTTTATGACGTTTTTCAGTTTTTGGCAACTGCCATTCATCCTTTATGACGTATTTCTGTTTTTGGCAACTGCCATTCATCCTTTATTACGTCTTTCTGTGTTTGGCAACTGCCATTCTATCCTTTATCACGTCTTTCTGTTTTTGGCAACTCCCATTCATCCTTTATAACGTCTTTCTGTTTTTGGCAACTGCCATCTATACTTTATGACGTCTTTCTGTTTTTGGCAACTACCATTCATCCTTTATGACGTCTTTCTGTTTTTGGCAAGTTCCATTCATCTTTTATGACGTCTTTCTTTTTTTAGCAACTGACATTCATCCTTTATGACGTCTTTCTGTTTTTGGCAACTACCATTCACCCTTTATGACGTCTTTCTGTTTTTGGCAACTACCATTCATCTTTCATTATGTCTTTCCTTTTTTGGGCAACTGCCATTCATCCTTTAAGATGTCTTTCTGTTTTTGGCAACTGCCATTCATGCTTTATGGCGTCTTTTTTTTTTTTGAAACTGCCATTCATCTTTTATGACGTCTTTCTGTATTTTGCAACTACCATTTATAGTTTATGACGTCTTTCTGTTTTTGACAACTGCCATTCATACTTTGTATGTGGTTCTGTTTTTGGCAACTACCATTCATTCTTCATGACGTCTTTCTATTTTTGGCAACTGCCATTCATCCTTTATGACGTCTGTCTGTTTTTGGCAACTGCCACTCATCCTTCATGTCGTCTTTCTGTTTTTGGCAACTATCATTCATCCTTTATGACGTTTTTTTTGTTTTTGGGAACTGCCTTTCCTCATTTATGACGTCTTTCTGTTTTGGGCAACTGCCACTCATCCTTTATGACATCTTTCTGTTTTTGGCAACTGCCATTCATCTTTTATGACGTCTTTCTGTTTTTGACAACTACCATTAATCCTTTATGACGTCTTTCTGTTTTTGGCCACTGCCATTCATTCTTTATGGCGTCTTTTTTTTTTTTGGCAACTGCCATTCATCCTTTATGACGTCTTACTGTTTTTGGCAATTGCCAGACATCCTTTATGATGTCTTTCTGTTTTTGGCAACTACTATTCATTCTTTTTGACGTCTTTCTGTTTTTGGCAACTGCTATTCACTATTTCTGACTTCTTTCTGTTTTTGGCTACTGCCATTCATCCTTTATTACGTCTTACTGTTTTTGGCAACTGCCATTCATCCTTTATGTCGTCTTTCTGTTTTGGGCAACTGCCATTAACCATTTACGACGTCTTTCTGTTTTTGACAACTACCATTAATCCTTTATGACGTCTTTCTGTTTTTGGCAACTGCTATTCATCTTTTATGACGGATATTTTTGCACGTCTTATTTTTTTTGGCAAATGCCATTCATCTTTTATGACGTCTTTCTGTTTTTAGCGACTACCATTAATTCTTTTTGGCGTCTTTCTGTTTTTGGCAACAGCCATTCATCCTTTATGACGTCTTTCTTTTTTTGGCAACTGCCATTAATCGTTTATGACGTCTTTCTGTTTTTGGCAACTACCATTCAGTCTTGGTTGCGTGTTTTTGTTTTTGGCAACCACCATGTATTCTTCATGGCGTCTTTCTGTTTTTGGCAACTGCTATTCATCCTTTATGACGTCTTTCGGTTTTTGGCAACTGCCATTCATACTTTATGACATCTTTCTGTTTTTGGGAACTGCCATTCATTTTTTATTACGTCTTTCTGTTTTTGACAACTGCCATTCATCCTTTATGACGTTTTTCTGTTTTTGGCAACTCCCATTCATCCTTTATGACGTCTTTTTGTTTTTGGCAACTGCCATTAATCCTTTATGACGTCTTTATGTTTTTGGCATTTACCATTCATTCTATATGGCGTCTTTCTGTTTTTGGCAACTGCCATTCATTCTTTATGATCTCTTTCTGTTTTTGGCAACAACCATTAATCCTTCATGACGTCTTTCTGTTTTTGGCAACTTCCATTCATCCTTTAAGATGTCGTTCTGTTTTTGGCAACTGCCATTCATACTTTATGAGGTCTTTCTTTTTTTGGCAACTGCCATTCATTCTTTATGACGTCTATCGATTTTTGGCAACTGCCATTCATCTTTTATGACGTATTTCTATTTTTGGCAACTGCCATTCATCCTTTATGACGTCTTTCTGTTCTTGGAAACTGCCATTCATCCTTTATGACGAATTTCTGTTTTTGGCAACTACCATTCATTCTTTATGGCGTTTTTCTGTTTTTGGCAACTGCCATTCACCGTTTATGACGTCTTTCTGTTTTTGGCAACTACCATTCACCCTTTATTACGTCTTTCTGTTTTTGGCAACTACCATTTATCCTTTATGATGTCTTTCTGTTTTTGGCAACTACCATTCATTCTTTTTGACGTCTTTCTGTTTTTGGCAACTGCCATTCATCCTTTATGACGTCTTTCTGTTTTTGGCAACTGCTATTCACAATTTCTGAATTCTTTCTGTTTTTGGCAACTGCCATTTATCCTTTATGACGTCTCACTGTTTTTGGCAACTGCCATTCATGCTTTATGTCGTCTTTCTGTTTTTGGCAACTGCCAATTACCATTTATAACGTCTTTCTGTTTTTGGCAACTGCCATTCATCTTTTATGACGTTTTTTTTTTTGGCAACTGCTATTCATCATTTATGACGTCTTTCTGTTTTTGGCAACTACCATTCATTCTTTATGACGGCTTTTCTGTTTTTGGCAACTGCCAGTCATCCTTTATCACGTCTTAGTGTTTTTGGCAACTCCCATTCATTCTTTTATAACGTCATTTGGTTTTTGGCAACTGCTCTTAACTCTTTATGACGTCTTTCTGTTTTTGGCAACGACCATTCATTCTTTATGACGTCTTTCTGTTTTTGGCAACTGCCATTCATCCTTTATCACGTGTTTCTGTTTTTGGCAACTGCCATTCATACTTTATGACGTCTTTCTGTTTTTGGCAACTGCCATTAATCCTTTATGACGTATTTCTGTTTTGGCAACTGCCATTCATCCTTAATGACATCTTTCTGCTTTTGGCAACTACCATTCATTCTTTATGACGTCTTCCTGTTTTTGGCAACTGCCATTCATCCTTTATGACGTCTTTCTGTTTTTGGCAACTCCCATTCATCCTTTATGAGGTCTTTCTGTTTTTGGGAACTGCCATACATCCTTTATTACGTCTTTCTGTTTTTTGCAACTACCATTCATCCTTTTGTTTGTCTTTCTGTTTTAGGCAACTGCCATTCATCGTTTATGACGTCTTTCTGTTTTGGGCAACTGCCATACCTGTTTTATAGCGTCTTTCTGTTTTGGGGAACTGCCATTCATCCTTTATGACGTCTTTCTCTTTTAGCAACTGCCATTCATCCTTTGTGACGTCTGTCTGTTTTTGGCAACTGCCATCAATCCATTTCTGACTTCTTTCTGTTTTTGGCAACTGCCATTCACCATTTATGACGTCTTTCTGTTTTTGGCAACTGCCATTCATCCTTCATGTCGTCTTTCTGTTTTTGGCAACTACCATTCATCCTTTATGACGTTTTTCTGTTTTCGGCAACTGCCTTTTCCTCTTTATAACGTATTTCTGTTTTTGGCAACTGACATTCATCCTTTATGACATCTTTCTGTTTTTGGCAACTGCCATTCATCTTTTTGTACGTCTTTCTGTTTTTGACAACTACCATTAACCCTTTATGACGTCTTTCTTGTTTTGGCAACTTCCATTCCTCGTTTATGACGTCTTTCTGTTTTTGGCAACTGCCATTCATCCTTTATGACGTCTTTCTGTTTTTGGCATTTACAATTCCTTCTTTATAGCGTGTTTCTGTTTTTGGCATCTGCCATTCATCCTTTATGATCTCTTTCTGTTTTCGGCAACTACCATTCATCCTTCATGACGTGTTTCTGTTCTTGGCGACTGCCATTCATCCTTTAAGATGTCGTTTTGTTTTTGGCAACTGCCATTCATACTTTATGATCTCTTTCTGTTCTTGGCAACTGCCATTCATCGATTATGACTTCTTTCTGTTTTTGGCAACTGCCATTCATACTTCATGACGTCTTTCTGTTTTTGGCAACTGCCATTCATTCTTTTATGACGTCTATCTGTTTTTGGCAACTAGCATTCATCCTTTATGACGTATTTCTGTTTTTGGCAACGGCCATTCATCCTTTATGACGTCTTTCTGTTTTTGGCAACTGCCATTCATCATTTATGACGTATTTCTGTTTTTGCAACTGCCATTCCACCTTTATGACGTCTTTCTGTTTTTGGCAACTGCCATTCTATCTTTTATCACGTCTTTCTGTTTTTGGCCACTCCCATTCATCCTTTATGACGTCTTTCTGTTTTTGGCAACTGCTATTCATCGTTTATGACGTCTTTCTGTTTCTGGCAACTAACATTCATTCTTTATGGCGTGTTTTTTTTTGGGCAACTGCCAGTCATCCTTTATGACGTCTTTCTTTTTTTGGCAACTGCCATTCATCCTTTATGACGTCTTTCTGTTTTTTGCAACTACAATTCACCCTTTATTACGTCTTTCTGTTTTTGGCAACTGCTATTAACTATTTCTGACTTCTTTCTGTTTTTGGCAACTGCCATTCATCCTTTATGACGTCTTACTGTTTTTGGAAACTGCCATTTATCCTTTATGTCGTCTTTCTGTTTTTGGCAACTTCTAATTACCATTTATGACGTCTTTCTGTTTTTGACAACTACCATAAATCTTTTATGACGTCTTTCTGTTTTTGGCAACTGCCATTCATCTTTTATGACGGTTTTTTTTTTGGCAACTGCTATTCATCCTTTATGACGTCTTTCTGTTTATGGCAACTACCATTCATCCTTTATGACGTCTCTCTGTTTTTAGCAACTGCCATTCATCCTTTATGACGTCCTTCTGTTTTGGGCAACTGCCATTCATACTTTATGAATTCTTTCTGTTTTTGGTAACTGCCATTCATCCTTTATGACGTATTTCTGTTTTTGGCAACTGCCATTCATCCTTTATGACGTATATCTGTTTTTGGCAACTGCGATTCATTATTTATGACGGCTTTTCTGTTTTGGGCTACTGCCATTCATCCTTTATCACGTCTTTCTGTTTTTGGCAACTCCCATTCATCCTTTATCACGTCTTTCTGTTTTTGGCAACTGCTATTAACTCTTTATGACGTCTTTCTGTTTTTGGCAACTACCATTTATTCTTTATGACGTCTTTCTGTTTTTGGCAACTGCCATTCATCCTTTATGACGTCTTTCTGTTTTTGGCAACTGCCATTCATCTTTTTGTACGTCTTTCTGTTTTTGACAACTACCATTAACCCTTTATGACGTCTTTCTTGTTTTGGCAACTTCCATTCCTCGTTTATGACGTCTTTCTGTTTTTGGCAACTGCCATTCATCCTTTATGACGTCTTTCTGTTTTTGGCATTTACAATTCCTTCTTTATAGCGTGTTTCTGTTCTTGGCGACTGCCATTCATCCTTTAAGATGTCGTTTTGTTTTTGGCCACTGCCATTCATACTTTATGATCTCTTTCTGTTCTTGGCAACTGCCATTCATCGATTATGACTTCTTTCTGTTTTTGGCAACTGCCATTCATACTTCATGACGTCTTTCTGTTTTTGGCAACTGCCATTCATTCTTTTATGACGTCTATCTGTTTTTGGCAACTAGCATTCATCCTTTATGACGTATTTCTGTTTTTGGCAACGGCCATTCATCCTTTATGACGTCTTTCTGTTTTTGGCAACTGCCATTCATCCTTTATGACGTCTTTCTGCTTTTGACAACAACCATTTATCCTTTATGATGTCTTCCTCTTTTTGGCAACTCCCATTCATCCTTTATGATGTCTTTCTGTTTTTGGGAACTGCCATTCATCCTTTATGAAGTCTTTTGTTTTTGGCAACTACCATTCATCCTTTCTTACGTCTTTCTGTTTTTGGCAACTGCCATTCATCCTTTATGATTTTTTTATTTTTTTGGCAACTGCCTTCATCTTTTATGACGTCTTTCTGTTTTTGGCAACTGCCATTAATCCTTTGTGACGTTTTTCGGTTTTTGGCAACTGCCATCCATCCTTTATGACGTTATTCTGTTTTTGGCATCTGCCATTCATCCTTTATGACGTCTTTCTGTTTTTGGCAACTACCATTCATCTTTCATTACGTCTTTCCTTTTTTGGGCAACTGCCATTCATCCTTTAAGATGTCTTTCTGTTTTTGGCAACTGCCATTCATGCTTTATGACGTCTTTTTTTTTTTGAAACTGCCATTTATCTTTTATGACGTCTTTCTGTATTTTGCAACTACAATTTATAGTTTATGACGTCTTTCTGTTTTTGGCAACTGCCATTCATACTTTATAATGTGGTTCTGTTTTTGGTAAAACTACCATTCATTCTTTATGACGTCTTTCTATTTTTGGCAACTGCCATTCATCCTTTATGACGTCTGTCTGTTTTTGGCAACTGCCATGCATCCTTTCTGACTTCTTTCTGTTTTTGGCAACTGCCAATCATACTTTATGACGTCTTTCTGTTTTTGGCAACTGCCACTCATCCTTCATGTCGTCTTTTTGTTTTTGGCAACTACCATTCATCCTTTATGACGTTTTTTTGTTTTTGGCAACTTCTTTTCCTCATTTATTACGTCTTTCTGTTTTTGGCAACTGCCACTCATCCTTTATGACATCTTGCTGTTTTTGGCAACTGCCATTCATCTTTTATGACGTCTTTCTGTTTTTGACAACTACCATTAATCCTTTATGACGTCTTTCTGTTTTTGGCAACTGCCATTCATTCTTTATGGCGTCTTTCTTTTTTTGGCAACTGCCATTCATCCTTTATGATCTCTTTCTTTTTTTGGTAACTATCATTCATCCCCCTTCATGACGTCTTTTTGTTTTTGGCGACTGTTATTCATCCTTTAAGATGTCGTTCTGTTTTTGGCAACTGCCATTCATACTTTATGACGTCTTTTTTTTTTGGCAACTGCCATTCATCCTTTATGACGTCTTTCTGTTTTGGAAACTGCCATTCATCCTTTATGTCGTATTTCTGTTTTTGGCAACTGCCATTCATCCTTTATGACGTCTTTCAGTTTTTGGCAACTGCCATTCATCCTTTATGACGTATTTCTGTTTTTGGCAACTGCCATTCATCCTTTATTACGTCTTTCTGTGTTTGGCAACTGCCATTCATCCTTTATCACGTCTTTCTGTTTTTGGCAACTCCCATTCATCCTTTATAACGTCTTTCTGTTTTTGGCAACTGCCATCTATACTTTATGACGTCTTTCTGTTTTTGGCAACTACCATTCATCCTTTATGACGTCTTTCTGTTTTTGGCAAGTTCCATTCATCTTTTATGACGTCTTTCTTTTTTTAGCAACTGACATTCATCCTTTATGACGTCTTTCTGTTTTTGGCAACTACCATTCACCCTTTATGACGTCTTTCTGTTTTTGGCAACTACCATTCATCTTTCATTATGTCTTTCCTTTTTTGGGCAACTGCCATTCATCCTTTAAGATGTCTTTCTGTTTTTGGCAACTGCCATTCATGCTTTATGGCGTCTTTTTTTTTTTTGAAACTGCCATTCATCTTTTATGACGTCTTTCTGTATTTTGCAACTACCATTTATAGTTTATGACGTCTTTCTGTTTTTGGCAACTGCCATTCATACTTTGTATGTGGTTCTGTTTTTGGCAACTACCATTCATTCTTCATGACGTCTTTCTATTTTTGGCAACTGCCATTCATCCTTTATGACGTCTGTCTGTTTTTGGCAACTGCCACTCATCCTTCATGTCGTCTTTCTGTTTTTGGCAACTATCATTCATCCTTTAGGACGTTTTTTTTGTTTTTGGCAACTGCCTTTCCTCATTTATGACGTCTTTCTGTTTTTGGCAACTGCCACTCATCCTTTATGACATCTTTCTGTTTTTGGCAACTGCCATTCATCTTTTATGACGTCTTTCTGTTTTTGACAACTACCATTAATCCTTTATGACGTCTTTCTGTTTTTGGCCACTGCCATTCATTCTTTATGGCGTCTTTTTTTTTTTTGGCAACTGCCATTCATCCTTTATGACGTCTTACTGTTTTTGGCAATTGCCAGACATCCTTTATGATGTCTTTCTGTTTTTGGCAACTACTATTCATTCTTTTTGACGTCTTTCTGTTTTTGGCAACTGCTATTCACTATTTCTGACTTCTTTCTGTTTTTGGCTACTGCCATTCATCCTTTATTACGTCTTACTGTTTTTGGCAACTGCCATTGATCCTTTATGTCGTCTTTCTGTTTTGGGCAACTGCCATTAACCATTTACGACGTCTTTCTGTTTTTGACAACTACCATTAATCCTTTATGACGTCTTTCTGTTTTTGGCAACTGCTATTCATCTTTTATGACGGATATTTTTGCACGTCTTATTTTTTTTGGAAAATGCCATTCATCTTTTATGACGTCTTTCTGTTTTTGGCGACTACCATTAATTCTTTTTGTCGTCTTTCTGTTTTTGGCAACAGCCATTCATCCTTTATGACGTCTTTCTTTTTTTGGCAACTGCCATTAATCGTTTATGACGTCTTTCTGTTTTTGGCAACTACCATTCATCCTTTATGACGTCTTTCTGTTTTTGGCAACTACCATTCAGTCTTGGTTGCGTGTTTTTGTTTTTGGCAACCACCATGTATTCTTCATGGCGTCTTTCTGTTTTTGGCAACTGCTATTCATCCTTTATGACGTCTTTCGGTTTTTGGCAACTGCCATTCATACTTTATGACATCTTTCTGTTTTGTGGAACTGCCATTCATCCTTTATGACGTCTTTCTCTTTTAGCAACTGCCATTCATCCTTTGTGACGTCTGTCTGTTTTTGGCAACTGCCATCAATCCATTTCTGACTTCTTTCTGTTTTTGGCAACTGCCATTCACCATTTATGACGTCTTTCTGTTTTTGGCAACTGCCATTCATCCTTCATGTCGTCTTTCTGTTTTTGGCAACTACCATTCATCCTTTATGACGTTTTTCTGTTTTCGGCAACTGCCTTTTCCTCTTTATAACGTATTTCTGTTTTTGGCAACTGACATTCATCCTTTATGACATCTTTCTGTTTTTGGCAACTGCCATTCATCTTTTTGTACGTCTTTCTGTTTTTGACAACTACCATTAACCCTTTATGACGTCTTTCTTGTTTTGGCAACTTCCATTCCTCGTTTATGACGTCTTTCTGTTTTTGGCAACTGCCATTCATCCTTTATGACGTCTTTCTGTTTTTGGCATTTACAATTCCTTCTTTATAGCGTGTTTCTGTTTTTGGCATCTGCCATTCATCCTTTATGATCTCTTTCTGTTTTCGGCAACTACCATTCATCCTTCATGACGTGTTTCTGTTCTTGGCGACTGCCATTCATCCTTTAAGATGTCGTTTTGTTTTTGGCAACTGCCATTCATACTTTATGATCTCTTTCTGTTCTTGGCAACTGCCATTCATCGATTATGACTTCTTTCTGTTTTTGGCAACTGCCATTCATACTTCATGACGTCTTTCTGTTTTTGGCAACTGCCATTCATTCTTTTATGACGTCTATCTGTTTTTGGCAACTAGCATTCATCCTTTATGACGTATTTCTGTTTTTGGCAACGGCCATTCATCCTTTATGACGTCTTTCTGTTTTTGGCAACTGCCATTCATCATTTATGACGTATTTCTGTTTTTGCAACTGCCATTCCACCTTTATGACGTCTTTCTGTTTTTGGCAACTGCCATTCTATCTTTTATCACGTCTTTCTGTTTTTGGCCACTCCCATTCATCCTTTATGACGTCTTTCTGTTTTTGGCAACTGCTATTCATCGTTTATGACGTCTTTCTGTTTCTGGCAACTAACATTCATTCTTTATGGCGTGTTTTTTTTTGGGCAACTGCCAGTCATCCTTTATGACGTCTTTCTTTTTTTGGCAACTGCCATTCATCCTTTATGACGTCTTTCTGTTTTTTGCAACTACAATTCACCCTTTATTACGTCTTTCTGTTTTTGGCAACTGCTATTAACTATTTCTGACTTCTTTCTGTTTTTGGCAACTGCCATTCATCCTTTATGACGTCTTACTGTTTTTGGAAACTGCCATTTATCCTTTATGTCGTCTTTCTGTTTTTGGCAACTTCTAATTACCATTTATGACGTCTTTCTGTTTTTGACAACTACCATAAATCTTTTATGACGTCTTTCTGTTTTTGGCAACTGCCATTCATCTTTTATGACGGTTTTTTTTTTGGCAACTGCTATTCATCCTTTATGACGTCTTTCTGTTTATGGCAACTACCATTCATCCTTTATGACGTCTCTCTGTTTTTAGCAACTGCCATTCATCCTTTATGACGTCCTTCTGTTTTGGGCAACTGCCATTCATACTTTATGAATTCTTTCTGTTTTTGGTAACTGCCATTCATCCTTTATGACGTATTTCTGTTTTTGGCAACTGCCATTCATCCTTTATGACGTATATCTGTTTTTGGCAACTGCGATTCATTATTTATGACGGCTTTTCTGTTTTGGGCTACTGCCATTCATCCTTTATCACGTCTTTCTGTTTTTGGCAACTCCCATTCATCCTTTATCACGTCTTTCTGTTTTTGGCAACTGCTATTAACTCTTTATGACGTCTTTCTGTTTTTGGCAACTACCATTTATTCTTTATGACGTCTTTCTGTTTTTGGCAACTGCCATTCATCCTTTATGACGTCTTTCTGTTTTTGGCAACTGCCATTCATCTTTTTGTACGTCTTTCTGTTTTTGACAACTACCATTAACCCTTTATGACGTCTTTCTTGTTTTGGCAACTTCCATTCCTCGTTTATGACGTCTTTCTGTTTTTGGCAACTGCCATTCATCCTTTATGACGTCTTTCTGTTTTTGGCATTTACAATTCCTTCTTTATAGCGTGTTTCTGTTCTTGGCGACTGCCATTCATCCTTTAAGATGTCGTTTTGTTTTTGGCCACTGCCATTCATACTTTATGATCTCTTTCTGTTCTTGGCAACTGCCATTCATCGATTATGACTTCTTTCTGTTTTTGGCAACTGCCATTCATACTTCATGACGTCTTTCTGTTTTTGGCAACTGCCATTCATTCTTTTATGACGTCTATCTGTTTTTGGCAACTAGCATTCATCCTTTATGACGTATTTCTGTTTTTGGCAACGGCCATTCATCCTTTATGACGTCTTTCTGTTTTTGGCAACTGCCATTCATCCTTTATGACGTCTTTCTGCTTTTGACAACAACCATTTATCCTTTATGATGTCTTCCTCTTTTTGGCAACTCCCATTCATCCTTTATGATGTCTTTCTGTTTTTGGGAACTGCCATTCATCCTTTATGAAGTCTTTTGTTTTTGGCAACTACCATTCATCCTTTCTTACGTCTTTCTGTTTTTGGCAACTGCCATTCATCCTTTATGATTTTTTTATTTTTTTGGCAACTGCCTTCATCTTTTATGACGTCTTTCTGTTTTTGGCAACTGCCATTAATCCTTTGTGACGTTTTTCGGTTTTTGGCAACTGCCATCCATCCTTTATGACGTTATTCTGTTTTTGGCATCTGCCATTCATCCTTTATGACGTCTTTCTGTTTTTGGCAACTACCATTCATCTTTCATTACGTCTTTCCTTTTTTGGGCAACTGCCATTCATCCTTTAAGATGTCTTTCTGTTTTTGGCAACTGCCATTCATGCTTTATGACGTCTTTTTTTTTTTGAAACTGCCATTTATCTTTTATGACGTCTTTCTGTATTTTGCAACTACAATTTATAGTTTATGACGTCTTTCTGTTTTTGGCAACTGCCATTCATACTTTATAATGTGGTTCTGTTTTTGGTAAAACTACCATTCATTCTTTATGACGTCTTTCTATTTTTGGCAACTGCCATTCATCCTTTATGACGTCTGTCTGTTTTTGGCAACTGCCATGCATCCTTTCTGACTTCTTTCTGTTTTTGGCAACTGCCAATCATACTTTATGACGTCTTTCTGTTTTTGGCAACTGCCACTCATCCTTCATGTCGTCTTTTTGTTTTTGGCAACTACCATTCATCCTTTATGACGTTTTTTTGTTTTTGGCAACTTCTTTTCCTCATTTATTACGTCTTTCTGTTTTTGGCAACTGCCACTCATCCTTTATGACATCTTGCTGTTTTTGGCAACTGCCATTCATCTTTTATGACGTCTTTCTGTTTTTGACAACTACCATTAATCCTTTATGACGTCTTTCTGTTTTTGGCAACTGCCATTCATTCTTTATGGCGTCTTTCTTTTTTTGGCAACTGCCATTCATCCTTTATGATCTCTTTCTTTTTTTGGTAACTATCATTCATCCCCCTTCATGACGTCTTTTTGTTTTTGGCGACTGTTATTCATCCTTTAAGATGTCGTTCTGTTTTTGGCAACTGCCATTCATACTTTATGACGTCTTTTTTTTTTGGCAACTGCCATTCATCCTTTATGACGTCTTTCTGTTTTGGAAACTGCCATTCATCCTTTATGTCGTATTTCTGTTTTTGGCAACTGCCATTCATCCTTTATGACGTCTTTCAGTTTTTGGCAACTGCCATTCATCCTTTATGACGTATTTCTGTTTTTGGCAACTGCCATTCATCCTTTATTACGTCTTTCTGTGTTTGGCAACTGCCATTCATCCTTTATCACGTCTTTCTGTTTTTGGCAACTCCCATTCATCCTTTATAACGTCTTTCTGTTTTTGGCAACTGCCATCTATACTTTATGACGTCTTTCTGTTTTTGGCAACTACCATTCATCCTTTATGACGTCTTTCTGTTTTTGGCAAGTTCCATTCATCTTTTATGACGTCTTTCTTTTTTTAGCAACTGACATTCATCCTTTATGACGTCTTTCTGTTTTTGGCAACTACAAATCACCCTTTATGACGTCTTTCTGTTTTTGGCAACTACCATTCATCTTTCATTATGTCTTTCCTTTTTTGGGCAACTGCCATTCATCCTTTAAGATGTCTTTCTGTTTTTGGCAACTGCCATTCATGCTTTATGGCGTCTTTTTTTTTTTTGAAACTGCCATTCATCTTTTATGACGTCTTTCTGTATTTTGCAACTACCATTTATAGTTTATGACGTCTTTCTGTTTTTGGCAACTGCCATTCATACTTTGTATGTGGTTCTGTTTTTGGCAACTACCATTCATTCTTCATGACGTCTTTCTATTTTTGGCAACTGCCATTCATCCTTTATGACGTCTGTCTGTTTTTGGCAACTGCCACTCATCCTTCATGTCGTCTTTCTGTTTTTGGCAACTATCATTCATCCTTTAGGACGTTTTTTTTGTTTTTGGCAACTGCCTTTCCTCATTTATGACGTCTTTCTGTTTTTGGCAACTGCCACTCATCCTTTATGACATCTTTCTGTTTTTGGCAACTGCCATTCATCTTTTATGACGTCTTTCTGTTTTTGACAACTACCATTAATCCTTTATGACGTCTTTCTGTTTTTGGCCACTGCCATTCATTCTTTATGGCGTCTTTTTTTTTTTTGGCAACTGCCATTCATCCTTTATGACGTCTTACTGTTTTTGGCAATTGCCAGACATCCTTTATGATGTCTTTCTGTTTTTGGCAACTACTATTCATTCTTTTTGACGTCTTTCTGTTTTTGGCAACTGCTATTCACTATTTCTGACTTCTTTCTGTTTTTGGCTACTGCCATTCATCCTTTATTACGTCTTACTGTTTTTGGCAACTGCCATTGATCCTTTATGTCGTCTTTCTGTTTTGGGCAACTGCCATTAACCATTTACGACGTCTTTCTGTTTTTGACAACTACCATTAATCCTTTATGACGTCTTTCTGTTTTTGGCAACTGCTATTCATCTTTTATGACGGATATTTTTGCACGTCTTATTTTTTTTGGAAAATGCCATTCATCTTTTATGACGTCTTTCTGTTTTTGGCGACTACCATTAATTCTTTTTGTCGTCTTTCTGTTTTTGGCAACAGCCATTCATCCTTTATGACGTCTTTCTTTTTTTGGCAACTGCCATTAATCGTTTATGACGTCTTTCTGTTTTTGGCAACTACCATTCATCCTTTATGACGTCTTTCTGTTTTTGGCAACTACCATTCAGTCTTGGTTGCGTGTTTTTGTTTTTGGCAACCACCATGTATTCTTCATGGCGTCTTTCTGTTTTTGGCAACTGCTATTCATCCTTTATGACGTCTTTCGGTTTTTGGCAACTGCCATTCATACTTTATGACATCTTTCTGTTTTGTGGAACTGCCATTCATTTTTTATTACGTCTTTCTGTTTTTGACAACTGCCATTCATCCTTTATGACGTTTTTCTGTTTTTGGCAACTCCCATTCATCCTTTATGACGTCTTTTTGTTTTTGGCAACTGCCATTAATCCTTTATGACGTCTTTATGTTTTTGGCATTTACCATTCATTCTATATGGCGTCTTTCTGTTTTTGGCAACTGCCATTCATTCTTTATGATCTCTTTCTGTTTTTGGCAACAACCATTAATCCTTCATGACGTCTTTCTGTTTTTGGCGACTTCCATTCATCCTTTAAGATGTCGTTCTGTTTTTGGCAACTGCCATTCATACTTTATGAGGTCTTTCTTTTTTTGGCAACTGCCATTCATTCTTTATGACGTCTTTCTGTTCTTGGAAACTGCCATTCATCCTTTATGACGAATTTCTGTTTTTGGCAACTACCATTCATTCTTTATGGCGTCTTTCTGTTTTTGGCAACTGCCATTCACCGTTTATGACGTCTTTTAGTTTTTGGCAACTACCATTCACCCTTTATTACGTCTTTCTGTTTTTGGCAACTACCATTTATCCTTTATGATGTCTTTCTGTTTTTGGCAACTACCATTCATTCTTTTTGACGTCTTTCTGTTTTTGGCAACTGCCATTCATCCTTTATGACGTCTTTCTGTTTTTGGCAACTGCTATTCACAATTTCTGAATTCTTTCTGTTTTTGGCAACTGCCATTTATCCTTTATGACGTCTCACTGTTTTTGGCAACTGCCATTCATGCTTTATGTCGTCTTTCTGTTTTTGGCAACTGCCAATTACCATTTATAACGTCTTTCTGTTTTTGGCAACTGCCATTCATCTTTTATGACGTTTTTTTTTTTGGCAACTGCTATTCATCATTTATGACGTCTTTCTGTTTTTGGCAACTACCATTCATTCTTTATGACGGCTTTTCTGTTTTTGGCAACTGCCAGTCATCCTTTATCACGTCTTAGTGTTTTTGGCAACTCCCATTCATTCTTTTATAACGTCATTTGGTTTTTGGCAACTGCTCTTAACTCTTTATGACGTCTTTCTGTTTTTGGCAACGACCATTCATTCTTTATGACGTCTTTCTGTTTTTGGCAACTGCCATTCATCCTTTATCACGTGTTTCTGTTTTTGGCAACTGCCATTCATACTTTATGACGTCTTTCTGTTTTTGGAAACTGCCATTAATCCTTTATGACGTATTTCTGTTTTGGCAACTGCCATTCATCCTTAATGACATCTTTCTGCTTTTGGCAACTACTATTCATTCTTTATGACGTCTTCCTGTTTTTGGCAACTGCCATTCATCCTTTATGACGTCTTTCTGTTTTTGGCAACTCCCATTCATCCTTTATGAGGTCTTTCTGTTTTTGGGAACTGCCATACATCCTTTATTACGTCTTTCTGTTTTTGGCAACTACCATTCATCCTTTCGTTTGTCTTTCTGTTTTAGGCAACTGCCATTCATCGTTTATGACGTCTTTCTGTTTTGGGCAACTGCCATACCTGTTTTATAGCGTCTTTCTGTTTTGGGGAACTGCCATTCATCCTTTATGACGTCTTTCTTTTTTGGCAACTGCCATTCATCCTTTGTGACGTCTGTCTGTTTTTGGCAACTGCCATCAATCCATTTCTGACTTCTTTCTGTTTTTGGCAACTGCCATTCACCATTTATGACGTCTTTCTGTTTTTGGCAACTGCCATTCATCCTTCATGTCGTCTATCTGTTTTTGGCAACTACCATTCATCCTTTATGACGTTTTTCTGTTTTCGGCAACTGCCTTTTCCTCTTTATAACGTATTTCTGTTTTTGGCAACTGACATTCATCCTTTATGACATCTTTCTGTTTTTGGTAACTGCCATTCATCTTTTTGTACGTCTTTCTGTTTTTGACAACTACCATTAACCCTTTATGACGTCTTTCTGTTTTTGGCATTTACAATTCCTTCTTTATAGCGTGTTTCTGTTTTTGGCATCTGCCATTCATCCTTTATGATCTCTTTCTGTTTTCGGCAACTACCATTCATCCTTCATGACGTGTTTCTGTTCTTGGCGACTGCCATTCATCCTTTAAGATGTCGTTTTGTTTTTGGCAACTGCCATTCATACTTTATGATATCTTTCTGTTCTTGGCAACTGCCATTCATCGATTATGACTTCTTTCTGTTTTTGGCAACTGCCATTCATACTTCATGACGTCTTTCTGTTTTTGGCAACTGCCATTCATTCTTTTATGACGTCTATCTGTTTTTGGCAACTAGCATTCATCCTTTATGACGTATTTCTGTTTTTGGCAACGGCCATTCATCCTTTATGACGTCTTTCTGTTTTTGGCAACTGCCATTCATCATTTATGACGTATTTCTGTTTTTGCAACTGCCATTCCACCTTTATGACGTCTTTCTGTTTTTGGCAACTGCCATTCTATATTTTATCACGTCTTTCTGTTTTTGGCCACTCCCATTCATCCTTTATGACGTCTTTCTGTTTTTGGCAACTGCTATTCATCGTTTATGACGTCTTTCTGTTTCTGGCAACTAACATTCATTCTTTATGGCGTGTTTTTTTTTGGGCAACTGCCAGTCATCCTTTATGACGTCTTTCTTTTTTTGGCAACTGCCATTCATCCTTTATGACGTCTTTCTGTTTTTTGCAACTACAATTCACCCTTTATTACGTCTTTCTGTTTTTGGCAACTGCTATTAACTATTTCTGACTTCTTTCTGTTTTTGGCAACTGCCATTCATCCTTTATGACGTCTTACTGTTTTTGGAAACTGCCATTTATCCTTTATGTCGTCTTTCTGTTTTTGGCAACTTCTAATTACCATTTATGACGTCTTTCTGTTTTTGACAACTACCATAAATCTTTTATGACGTCTTTCTGTTTTTGGCAACTGCCATTCATCTTTTATGACGGTTTTTTTTTTGGCAACTGCTATTCATCCTTTATGACGTCTTTCTGTTTATGGCAACTACCATTCATCCTTTATGACGTCTCTCTGTTTTTAGCAACTGCCATTCATCCTTTATGACGTCCTTCTGTTTTGGGCAACTGCCATTCATACTTTATGAATTCTTTCTGTTTTTGGTAACTGCCATTCATCCTTTATGACGTATTTCTGTTTTTGGCAACTGCCATTCATCCTTTATGACGTATATCTGTTTTTGGCAACTGCGATTCATTATTTATGACGGCTTTTCTGTTTTTGGCTACTGCCATTCATCCTTTATCACGTCTTTCTGTTTTTGGCAACTCCCATTCATCCTTTATCACGTCTTTCTGTTTTTGGCAACTGCTATTAACTCTTTATGACGTCTTTCTGTTTTTGGCAACTACCATTTATTCTTTATGACGTCTTTCTGTTTTTGGCAACTGCCATTCATCCTTTATGACGTCTTTCTGTTTTTGGCAACTGCCATTCATCTTTTTGTACGTCTTTCTGTTTTTGACAACTACCATTAACCCTTTATGACGTCTTTCTTGTTTTGGCAACTTCCATTCCTCGTTTATGACGTCTTTCTGTTTTTGGCAACTGCCATTTATCCTTTATGACGTCTTTCTGTTTTTGGCATTTACAATTCCTTCTTTATAGCGTGTTTCTGTTTTTGGCATCTGCCATTCATCCTTTATGATCTCTTTCTGTTTTCGGCAACTACCATTCATCCTTCATGACGTGTTTCTGTTCTTGGCGACTGCCATTCATTTTTTATGACGTCTTACTGTTTTTGGCAACTGCCATTCATACTTTATGATCTCTTTCTGTTCTTGGCAACTGCCATTCATCGATTATGACTTCTTTCTGTTTTTGGCAACTGCCATTCATACTTCATGACGTCTTTCTGTTTTTGGCAGCTGCCATTCATTCTTTTATGACGTCTATCTGTTTTTGGCAACTAGCATTCATCCTTTATGACGTATTTCTGTTTTTGGCAACGGCCATTCATCCTTTATGACGTCTTTCTGTTTTTGGCAACTGCCATTCATCATTTATGACGTATTTCTGTTTTTGCAACTGCCATTCCACCTTTATGACGTCTTTCTGTTTTTGGCATCTGCCATTCATCTTTTATGACGTCTTTCTGTTTTTGGCAACTACTAGCTATCTTTCATTACGTCTTTCCTTGTTTTGGCAACTGCCATTCATCCTTTAAGATGTCTTTCTGTTTTTGGCAACTGCCATTTATGGTTTATGACATCTTTCTGTTTTTGGCAACTGACATTCATCTTTTATGACGTCTTTCTGTTTTTGACAACTACCATTAATCCTTTATGACGTCTTTCTTTTTTTGACAACTGCCATTCATCCTTTATGATCTCTTTCTTTTTTTGGCAACTACCATTCATCCTTAATGACGTGTTTTTGTTTTTGGCGACTGCCATTCATCCTTTAAGATGTCGTTCTGTTTTTGGCAACTGCCATTCATACTTTATGACGTCTTTTTTTTTTGGCAACTGCCATTCATCTTTTATGACGTATTTCTGTTTTTGGCAACTGCTATTCATCCTTTATGACGTCTTTCTGGTTTAGGCTACTTCCATTCCTCGTTTATGACGTCTTTCTGTTTTTGGCAACTGCCATTCATCCTTTATGACGTCTTTCTGTTTTCAGCATTTACAATTCCTTCTTTATAGCGTGTTTCTGTTTTTGGCAACTGCCATTCATCCTTTATGATCTCTTTCTGTTTTTGGCAACTACCATTCATCCTTCATGACGTGTTTCTGTTCTTGGCGACTGCCATTCATCCTTTAAGATGTCGTTTTGTTTTTGGCCACTGCCATTCATACTTTATGATCTCTTTCTGTTCTTGGCAACTGCCATTCATCGATTATGACTTCTTTCTGTTTTTGGCAACTGCCATTCATACTTCATGACGTCTTTCTGTTTTTGGCATCTGCCATTCATTCTTTTATGACGTCTATCTGTTTTTGGAAACTAGCATTCATCCTTTATGACGTATTTCTGTTTTTGGCAACGGCCATTCATCCTTTATTACGTCTTTCTGTTTTTGGGCACTGCCATTCATCATTTATGACGTATTTCTGTTTTTGCAACTGCCATTTTTCCTTTATGACGTCTTTCTGTTTTTGGCAACTGCCATTCTATCTTTTATCACGTCTTTCTGTTTTTGGCCACTCCCATTCATCCTTTATGACGTCTTTCTGTTTTTGGCAACTGCTATTCATCCTTTATGACGTCTTTCTGTTTCTGGCAACTAACATTCATTCTTTATGGCGTGTTTTTTTTGGGGGCAACTGCCAGTCATCCTTTAGGACGTCTTTCTTTTTTTGGCAACTGCCATCTATCCTTTATGACGTCTTTCTGTTTTTTGCAACTACAATTCACCCTTTATTACGTCTTTCTGTTTTTGGCAACTGCTATTAACTATTTCTGACTTCTTTCTGTTTTGGGCAACTGCCAGTCATCCTTTATGACGTCTTTCTTTTTTTGGCAACTGCCATTCATCCTTTATGACGTATTTCTGTTTTTGGCAACTGCCATTCATCCTTTATGACGTCTTTCAGTTTTTGGCAACTGCCATTCATTCTTTTATGACGTATTTCTGTTTTTGGCAAGTGCCATTCATCCTTTATGAAGTCTTTCTGTTTTTGGAAACTGCCATTCTATCGTTTATCACGTCTTTCTGTTTTTGGCAACTCCCATTCATCCTTTATAACGTCTTTCTGTTTTTGGCAACTGCTATTCATCCTTTATGACGTCTTTCTGATTTTGGCAACTACCATTCATTCTTTATCGCGTCTTTGTGTTTTTGGCAACTGCAATTCATCTTTTATGACGTCTTTCTTTTTTTAGCAACTGACATTCATCCTTTATGACGTCTTTCTGTTTTTGGCAACTACCATTCACCCTTTATTACGTCTTTCTGTTTTTGGCAACTGCCAGACATCCTCTATGATGTCTTTCTGTTTTTGGCAACTACCATTCACTCTCTTTGACGTCTTACTGTTTTTGGCAACTGCTATTCACTTTTTCTGACGTCTTTCTGTTTTTGGCAACTGCCATTCATCCTTTATGACGTTCTTCCTTTTTTAGCACCCGCCATTCATCCTTTATGACGTCTTTCTTTTGTTGGCAACTGCCATCACTCCTTTATGACGTCTTTCTGTTTTTGGCAACTACCATTAATCCTTTATGACGTCCCCTTTATTTGGCAACTGCCATTCATCCTTGATGACGTCCTTCTGTTTTTGGAAACTGCAATTAATCCTTTATGACGTCTTTCTGTTTTTGGCAACTACCATTCATTCTTAAGGGCGTCTTTCTGTTTTTAGCAACTGCCATTCATCCTTTATGACGTCTTTCTTTTTTTGGCAACTGCCATTCATCCTTTATGACGTCTTACTGTTTTTGGCAACTACCATTCATTCTTTATGGCGTCTTTCTGTTTTTGGCAACTGCCATTCATCTTTTATGACGTCTTTCTTTTTTTGGCAACTGCCATTCATCCTTTATGACGTCTTTCTGTTTTTGGCAACTGCCATTCATCCTTTATGACGTCTTTCTGTTTTTGGCAACTGCGATTTATTCTTTATGACGACGTCTTTCTGTTTTTGGCAACTGCCATCCATCCTTTATGACGTCTTTCTGTTTAGGGAACTACCATTCATCCTTTCTTACGTCTTTCTTTTTTTGGCAACCACCATTCATCCTTTCTTACGTCTTTCTGTTTTTGGCAACTGCCATTCATCCTTTATGACGTCTTTCTGTTTTTGGCAACTACCATTCATCTTTCATGACGTCTTTTTTTTTTGGCAACTACCATTCATCTTTTAGGACGTCTTGCTGTCTTTGGCAACTGCCTTTCATCCTTTATGATGTCTTTCTCTTTTTTGCAACTGCCATTAATCCTTTCTGACTTCTTTCTGTTTTTGGCCACTGCCATTCATATTTTATGACGTCTTTCTGTTTTGGGCAACTGTTATTCATCCTTTATTTCGTCTTTCCGTTTTTGGCAACTACCATTAATTCTTTATGACGTCTTTTTGTTTTTGGAAAAATCCATCACTCTTTTATGACGTCTTTCCGTTTTTGGCAACTTCGTTTATCTTTTATGACGTCTTTCTGTTTTTGGCAACTGTTAATCATCCTTTATGACGTCTTTCTGTTTTTGACAACTACCATTAATCCTTTATTACGTCTTTCTGTTTTTGGCATCTTCCATTCATTCTTTTATGACGTCTTTCTGTTTTTGGCAACTACCATTCATCTTTCATGACGTCTTTTTTTTTTTTGGCAACTGCCATTCACCATTTATAATGTCTTTCTGTTTTCGGCAACTGCCATTCCTCCTTTATGACGTCTTTCTTTTTTTGGCAACTGCCATTCATCCTTTATGACGTCATTCTATTTTTGGCAACTACCATTCATCCTTTATGACGTCTTTCTGTTTTTGGCAACTGCCATTCATCCTTTATGATGTCTTTCTCTTTTTGGCAACTGCCATTCATCCTTTCTGACTTCTTTCTGTTTTTGGCCACTGCCATTCATATTTTATGACGTCTTTCTGTTTTGGGCAACTGTTAATCATCCTTTATGTCGTCTTTCCGTTTTTGGCAACTACCATTAATCCTTTATGACGTCTTTTTGTTTTTGGCAACTGCCATCACTCTTTTATGACGTCTTTCTGTTTTTGGCAACTTCGTTTATCTTTTATGACGTCTCTCTGTTTTGGCAACTGCCAATCATCCTTTATGACGTCTTTCTGTATTTGACAACTACCATTAATCTTTTATTACGTCTTTCTGTTTTTGGCATCTTCCATTCATTCTTTTATGACGTCTTTCTGTTTTTGGCAACTGCCATATATCATTTATGACGTCGTTCTGTTTTTGGAAACTGCCATTCATCTTTTATGACGCCGTTCTTTTTTAGCAACTGCCATTCATCTTTTATGACGTCTTTCTGTTTTTGGCAACTGCCATTCATCCCTTATGACGTCTGTCTGTTTTTGGCAACTCCCATTCATCCTTTATCACGTCTTTCTGTTTTTGGCAACTCCCATTCATCCTTTATCACGTCTTTCTGTTTTTGGCAACTACCATTCATACTCTATGATGTTTTTCGGTTTTTGGCAACTACAATTCATTCTTTATGACGTCTTTATGTTTTTGGCACCTACCATTCAGTCTTGGTGGCGTTTTACTGTTTTCGGCAACTACCATTCATTCTTTATGGCGTTTTTCTTTTTTGGGGAACTGCCATTCACATTTTATGACGTCTTACTGTTTTTGGCAACTGCCATTCATCCTTTATGACGTCTTTCTGTTTTTGGCAACTGCCATTCATATTTTGTGACGTCTTTCTGTTTTTGGCAACTGCCATTCATACTTTATGACGTCTTTCTCTTTTTGGCAACTGCCATTCATCCTTTATGACGTCTTTCTTTTTTTGGCAACTGCCATCCCGCTTTTATGACGTCTTTCTGTTTTTGGCAACTACCATTCATCTCTTATGACGTCTTACTGTTTTTGGCAACTGCCATTATTCCTTTATGACGTCCTTCTGTTTTTGGCAACTGCCATTAATCCTTTATAACGTCTTTCTGTTTTTGGCAACTACCATTTATTCTTAATGGCGTCTTTCTATTTTTGGCAACCGCCATTCATCATATATGACGTCTTTCTTTTTTTGGCAACTACCATTCATCCTTTATGACGTCTTGCTGTTTTGGGCAACTGCCATTCATAATTTATGACGTCTTCTTTTTTTTTTGCAACTGCCGTTCATCCTTTATGACGTCTTTCTGTTTTTGGCAACTACCATTCACCCTTTATTACGTCTTTCTGTTTTTGGCAACTGCCATTCATCTTTTATGATGTCTTACTGTTTTTGGCAACTACCATTCATTCTTTTTGACGGATTTCTGTTTTTGGCAACTGCCATTCATCCTTTATGACATCTTTCTGTTTTTGGAAACTGCTATTCACTATTTCTGATTTCGTTCTGTTTTTGGCAACTGCCATTCATCCTTTATGACGTCTTACTGTTTTTGGCAACTGCCATTCATCTTTTAAGTCGTCTTTTTGTTTTTGGCAACTGCCATTCACCATTTATGAAGTCTTTCTGTTTTTGACAACTACAATTAATCCTTTATGGCGTCTCTCTGTTTTTGGCAACTGCTATTCATCCTTTAGGACGTCTTTCTGTTTTTGGCAACTGCTATTCATTCTTTTATGAGGTCTTTCTGCTTTTGGCAACTACCATTCAGTCTTGGTGGCGACTTTCTGTTTTTGGCAACTACTATTCATTCTTTATGGGGTCTTTCTGTTTTTGGCAACTGACATTAATCCTTTATGACGTCCTTCTGTTTTTGGCAACTGCCATTTAATCTTTTATGACGCCTTCTTGTTTTTTGCAACTATCATTCATTCTTAATGACGTCTTTCTTTTTTTTGGCAACTGCCATTCATCCTTTATGACGTCTTTCTGTTTTTGGCAACTACCATTCACCCTTTATTACGTCTTTCTGTTTTTGGCAACTGCCATTCATCCTTTATGACTGCTTTCTGTTTTTGGCAACTGCCATTCAATCTTTTATGACGTCTTTCTGTTTTGGGCAACTGCCATTCATCCTTTATGTCGTCTTTTTCTTTTTCGCAACTGCCATTCACCATATATGACGTCTTTCTGTTGTTTACAACTACCTTTAATTCTTTATGACGTCTTTCTTTTTTTGGCAACTACCATTCATCCTTTATAATGTCTTTATGTTTTTGGCCCCTACCATTCAGTCTTGGTGGCGTTTCTCTGTTTTCGGCAACTACCATACATTTTTTATGCCGTCTTTCTTTTTTTGGTAACTGCCATTAATTGTTTATGACGTCTTTCTGTGTTTGGCAACTGCCATTCAATCTTTTATGACGTTTTTCTGTTTTTGGAAAATGCTATTCATACTTTATGACGTCTATGTGTTTTTGGCAACTGCCATTCATCCTTTATGACGTCTTTCTGTTTTTGGCAACTGACATTCACACTTTATGACGTCTTTCTTTTTTTGGCAACTGCCATCCCTCCTTTATGACGTCTTTCTGTTTTTGCCAACTACCATTCATGCTTTATGACGTCTTTCTGTTTTTGGCAACTGCCATTAATCCTTTATGACGTCCTTTTTTTTTTGGCAACTGCCATTAATCCTTTATGACGTCTTTCTGTTTTTGGCAACTACCATTCATTCTTAATGGCGTTTTTCTATTTTTGGCAACTGCCATCTATCATTTATGACGTCTTTCTTTTTTTGGCAACTGCCATTCATCCTTTATGACGTCTTTCTGTTTTTGGCAACTACCATTCACCCTGTATTACGCCTTTCTGTTTTTGGCAACTGCTATTCATCCTTTATGATGTCTTTCTGTTTTTGGCCACTACCAGTAATTCTTTATGACGTCTTTCTGTTTTTTGCAACTGCCATTCATCCTTTATGACGTCTTTCTGTTTTTGGCAACTGCTATTCACTATTTCTGACTTCTTTCTGTTTTTGGCAACTGCCATTCATATTTTATGACGTCTTACTGTTTTTGGCAACTGCCATTCATCTTTTATGTCGTCTTTCTGTTTTTGGAAACTACCATTAATCCTTTATGACGTCTTTCTGTTTTTGGCAACTACCATTCATGCTTTATGGCGTCTTTCTATTTTTGGCAACTGCTATTCATCCTTTATGACGTCCTTCTGTTTTGTGCAACTGCCATTAATCTTTTATGACGTCTTTCTGTTTTTGGCAACTACCATTCATTCTTAATGGCGTTTTTCTATTTTTGGCAACTGCCATTCATCATTTATGACGTCTTTCTTTTTTTGGCAACTGCCATTAATCCTTTATGACGTCTTTCTGTTTTTGGTAACTACCATTCATTCTTTATGGCGTCTTTCTGTTTTTGGCAACTGCCATTCATCCTTTATTACGTTATTCTTATTTTGGAAACTGCCATTCATTTTTTATGACGTCTTTCTGTTTTTGGCAACTGTCATTCATCGTTTATGACGTCTTTCTGTTTTTGGCAACTGCTATTCACTATTTCTGACTTCTTTCTGTTTTTGGCAACTGCCATTCATCCTTTATGACGTCTTACTCTTTTTGGCAACTGCCATTCATCCTTTATGTGGTTTTTCTGTTTTTGGCAACTGCCATTCACCATTTATGACGTCTTTCTGTTTTTGACAACTACCATTGATCCTTTATGACGTCTTTCTGTTTTTGGAACTGCTATTCATCCTTTATGACGTCTTTCTGTTTTTGGCAACTACCATTTATTCTTTATGGCGTCGCTCTGTTTTTGGCAACTGCCATTCATCCTTTATGACGTCTTTCTGTTTTTGGCAACTGCCATTCATCCTTTATGACGTCTTTCTGTTTTTGGCAACTACCATTTATTCTTTATGGCGTCGCTCTGTTTTTGGCAACTGCCATTCACCATTTATGACGTCTTTCTGTTTTTGACAACTCCCATTCATTCTTTATTACGTTTTTCTCTTTTTGGCAAGTGCTATTCATCCTTTATGACGGCTTTCTGTTTTTGGCAACTACCATTCATTCTTTATAGCGTCTTTCTGTTTTTGGCAACTTCCATTCATCCTTTATGACGTCTTTCTGTTTTTGGCAACTACCATTTATTCTTTATGGCGTCTCTCTGTTTTTGGCAACTGCTATTCATCTTTTAGGACGTCTTTCTGTTTTTGGCAACTGCTATTCATTCTTTTATGAGGTCTTTCTGCTTTTGGCAACTACCATTAATTCTTTATGGCGTCTTTCTGTTTGTGGCAACTACTATTCATTCTTTATGGGGTCTTTCTGTTTTTGGCAACTGCTATTAATCCTGTATGACGTCCTTCTGTTTTTGGCAACTGCCATTAAATCTTTTATGACGCCTTCTTGTTTTTGGCAACTATCATTCATTCTTAATGACGTCTTTCTTTTTTTTGGCAACTGCCATTCATCCTTTATGACGTCTTTCTGTTTTTGGCAACTACCATTCACCCTTTATTACGTCTTTCTGTTTTTGGCAACTGCCATTCATCCTTTATGACGTCTTACTGTTTTTGGCAACTGCCATTCATCCTTTATGTCGTCTTTTTCTTTTTCGCAACTGCCATTCACCATATATGACGTCTTTCTGTTGTTTACAACTACCTTAAATTCTTTATGACGTCTTTCTGTTTTTGGCAACTACCATTCATCCTTTATAATGTCTTTATGTTTTTGGCCCCTACCATTCAGTCTTGGTGGCGTTTTTCTGTTTTCGGCAACTACCATACATTTTTTATGCCGTCTTTCTTTTTTTGGCAACTGCCATTAATTGTTTATGACGTTATTCTGTTTTTGGCAACTGCCATTCATCCTTTATGACGTCTTTCTGTTTTTGGAAACTGCCATTCATACTTTATGACGTCTATCTGTTTTTGGCAACTGCCATTCATCCTTTATGACGTCTTTCTGTTTTTGGCAACTGACATTCATCCTTTATGACGTCTTTCTTTTTTTGGCAACTGCCATCCCTCCTTTATGACGTCTTTCTGTTTTTGCCAACTACCATTCATGCTTTATGACGTCTTTCTGTTTTTGGCAACTGCCATTCATTCTTTATGACGTCCTTCTTCTTTTGGCAACTGCCATTAATCCTTTATGACGTCGTTCTGTTTTTGGCAACTACCATTCATTCTTAAACGCGTTTTTCTATTTTTGGCAACTGCCATCTATCATTTATGACGTCTTTCTTTTTTTGGCAACTGCCATTCATCCTTTATGACGTCTTTCTGTTTTTGGCTTCTACCATTCACCCTGTATTACGTCTTTCTGTTTTTGGCAACTGCTATTCATCCTTTATGATATCTTTCTGTTTTTGGCCACTACCAGTCATTCTTTTTGACGTCTTTCTGTTTTTTGCAACTGCCATTCATCCTTTATGACGTCTTTCTGTTTTTGGCAACTGCTATTCACTATTTCTGACTTCTTTCTGTTTTTGGCAACTGCCATTCATATTTTATGACGTCTTACTGTTTTTGGCAACTGCCATTCATCTTTTATGTCGTCTTTCTGTTTTTGGAAACTGCCTTTACCCATTTGTGACGTCTTTCTGTTTTTGACAACTACCATTAATCCTTTATGACGTCTTTCTGTTTTTGGCAACTACCATTCATTTCTTATGGCGTCTTTCTATTTTTGGCAACTGCCATTCATCCTTTATGACGTCTTTCTTTTTTTGGCAACTGCCATTTATCCTTTATGACGTCTTTCTCTTTTTAGCAACTACCATTCATTCTTTATGGCGTCTTTCTGTTTTTGGCAACTGCCATTCATCCTTTCTGACGTCTTTCTTTTTTTGGCAACTGCCATTCATCCTTTATGACGTCTTTCGGTTTTTGGCAACTACCATTAATCCATTATGATGTCTTTCTGTTTTTGGCAACTACCATTCAGTCTTGGTGGCGTCTTTCTGTTTTCGGCAACTGCCATTCATCTTTTATGACGTCTTTCTGTTTTTAGCAACTGCCATTCATCCTATATGACGTCTTTCTGTTTTTGGAAACTGCCATTCATACTTTATGACGTCTATCTGTTTTTGGCAACTGCCATTCATCCTTTATGACGTCTTTCTGTTTTTGGCAACTGCCATTCATCTTTTATGACGTCTTTCTTTTTTTGGCAACTGCCATCCCTCCTTTATGACGTCTTTCTGTTTTTGGCAACTACCATTCATTCTTAATGGCGTTTTTCTATTTTTGGCAACTGCCATTCATCATTTATGACGTCTTTCTTTTTTTGGCAACTGCCATTAATCCTTTATGACGTATTTCTGTTTTTGGTAACTACCATTCATTCTTTATGGCGTCTTTCTGTTTTTAGCAACTACCATTCATCCTTTATGACGTTATTCTTATTTTGGCAACTGCCATTCATCTTTTATGACGTCTTTCTGTCTTTCGCAACTACCATTCATTCTTTATGACGTCTTTCTGTTTTTGGCAACTGCCATTAATCCTTTCTGACGTCTTTCTTTTTTTGGCACCTGCCATTTATCCTTTATGACGTCTTTCTGATTTTGGCAACTACCATTCCTCTTTTATGATTTCTTTCTGTTTTTGGCAACTACCATTCAGTCTTGGTGGCGTCTTTCTGTTTTCGGCAACTGCCATTCATCTTTTATGACGTCTTTCTGTTTTGGCAACTGCCATTCATCCTTCATGACGTCTTTCTGTTTTTGGAAACTGCCATTCATACTTTATGACGTCTATCTTTTTTTGGCAACTGCCATTCATCCTTTATGACGTCTTTCTGTTTTTGGCAACTGCCATTCATCCTTTATGACGTCTTACTTTTTTTGGCAACTGCCATCCCTCCTTTATGACGTCTTTCTGTTTTTGGCAACTACCATCCATGCTTTGTGACGTCTTTCTGTTTTTGGCAACTGCCATTCATCCTTTATGACGTCCTTCTGTTTTTGGCAACTGCAATTAATCCTTTATGACGTCTTTCTGTTTTTGGCAACTATGATTCATTCTTAATGGCGTTTTTCTATTTTTGGCAACTGCCAGTCATCATTTATGGCGTCTTTCTGTTTTGTGGCAACTGCCATTCATCCTTTATGACGTCTTTCTTTTTTTGGCAACTGCCATTCATCCTTTATGACGTCTTTCTGTTTTTGGCAACTACCAATAACCCTTTATTACGTCTTTCTGTTTTTGGCAACTGTCATTCATCCTTTCTGATGTCTTTCTGTTTTTGGCAACTACCATTCATTCTTTTTGACGTCTTTCTGTTTTTGGCAACTGCCATTCATTTTTTATGACGTCTTACTGTTTTTGGCAACTGCCATTCATCCTTTATGTCGTCTTTCTGTTTTTGGCAACTGCCATTCACCATTTATGACGTCTTTCTGTTTTTGACAACTACCATTAATCCTTTATGACGTCTTTCTGTTTTTGGAACTGCCATTCATCCTTTATGACGTCTTTGTGTGTTTGGCAACTACCATTTATTCTTTATGGCGTCGCTCTGTTTTTGGTAACTGCCATTCATCCTTTATGACGTCTTTCTGTTTTTGGCAACTGCCATTCATTCTTTATGACGTCTTTCTGTTTTTGGCAACTGCCATTCTATCCTTTATCACGTCTTTCTGTTTTTGGCAACTACCATTCATTTCTTATGGCGTCTTTCTATTTTTGGCAACTGCCATTCATCCTTTATGACGTCTTTCTTTTTTTGGCAACTGCCATTTATCCTTTATGACGTCTTTCTGTTTTTGGCAACTACCATTCATTCTTTATGGCGTCTTTCTGTTTTTGGCAACTGCCATTCATCCTTTCTGACGTCTTTGTTTTTTTGGCAACTGCCATTCATCCTTTATGACGTCTTTCTGTTTTTGGCAACTACCATTAATCCATTATGATGTCTTTCTGTTTTTGGCAACTACCATTCAGTCTTGGTGGCGTCTTTCTGTTTTCGGCAACTGCCATTCATCTTTTATGACGTCTTTCTGTTTTTGGCAACTGCCATTCATCCTATATGACGTCTTTCTGTTTTTGGAAACTGCCATTCATACTTTATGACGTCTATCTGTTTTTGGCAACTGCCATTCATCCTTTATGACGTCTTTCTGTTTTTGGCAACTGCCATTCATCTTTTATGACGTCTTTCTTTTTTTGGCAACTGCCATCCCTCCTTTATGACGTCTTTCTGTTTTTGGCAACTACCATTCATTCTTAATGGCGTTTTTCTATTTTTGGCAACTGCCATTCATCATTTATGACGTCTTTCTTTTTTTGGCAACTGCCATTAATCCTTTATGACGTATTTCTGTTTTTGGTAACTACCATTCATTCTTTATGGCGTCTTTCTGTTTTTAGCAACTACCATTCATCCTTTATGACGTTATTCTTATTTTGGCAACTGCCATTCATCTTTTATGACGTCTTTCTGTCTTTGGCAACTACCATTCATTCTTTATGACGTCTTTCTGTTTTTGGCAACTGCCATTCATCCTTTCTGACGTCTTTCTTTTTTTGGCACCTGCCATTTATCCTTTATGACGTCTTTCTGTTTTTGGCAACTACCATTCCTCCTTTATGATTTCTTTCTGTTTTTGGCAACTACCATTCAGTCTTGGTGGCGTCTTTCTGTTTTCGGCAACTGCCATTCATCTTTTATGACGTCTTTCTGTTTTGGCAACTGCCATTCATCCTTCATGACGTCTTTCTGTTTTTGGAAACTGCCATTCATACTTTATGACGTCTATCTTTTTTTGGCAACTGCCATTCATCCTTTATGACGTCTTTCTGTTTTTGGCAACTGCCATTCATCCTTTATGACGTCTTACTTTTTTTGGCAACTGCCATCCCTCCTTTATGACGTCTTTCTGTTTTTGGCAACTACCATCCATGCTTTGTGACGTCTTTCTGTTTTTGGCAACTGCCATTCATCCTTTATGACGTCCTTCTGTTTTTGGCAACTGCCATTAATCCTTTATGACGTCTTTCTGTTTTTGGCAACTACCATTCATTCTTAATGGCGTTTTTCTATTTTTGGCAACTGCCAGTCATCATTTATGACGTCTTTCTTTTTTTGGCAACTGCCATTCATCCTTTATGACGTCTTTCTGTTTTTGGTAACTACCATTCATTCTTTATGGCGTCTTTCTATTTTGTGGCAACTGCCATTCATCCTTTATGACGTCTTTCTTTTTTTGGCAACTGCCATGCATCCTTTATTACGTCTTTCTGTTTTTGGCAACTACCAATAACCCTTTATTACGTCTTTCTGTTTTTGGCAACTGTCATTCATCCTTTCTGATGTCTTTCTGTTTTTGGCAACTACCATTCATTCTTTTTGACGTCTTTCTGTTTTTGGCAACTGCCATTCATTTTTTATGACGTCTTACTGTTTTTGGCAACTGCCATTCATCCTTTATGTCGTCTTTCTGTTTTTGGCAACTGCCATTCACCATTTATGACGTCTTTCTGTTTTTGACAACTACCATTAATCCTTTATGACGTCTTTCTGTTTTTGGAACTGCCATTCATCCTTTATGACGTCTTTGTGTGTTTGGCAACTACCATTTATACTTTATGGCGTCGCTCTGTTTTTGGTAACTGCCATTCATCCTTTATGACGTCTTTCTGTTTTTGGCAACTGCCATTCATTCTTTATGACGTCTTTCTGTTTTTGGCAACTGCCATTCTATCCTTTATCACGTCTTTCTGTTTTTGGCAACTCCCATTCATTCTTTATAACGTTTTTCCTTTTTTGGCAAGTGCTATTCATCCTTTATGACGTCTTTCTGTTTTTGGCAACTACCATTCATTCTTTATAGCGTCTTTCTGTTTTTGGCAACTGCCATTCATCCTTTATGATGTCTTTCTTTTTTTGGCAACTGCCATTCATCCTTTATGATGTCTTTCTGTTTTTGGCAACTACCATTCATTATTTTTGACGTCTTTCTGTTTTTGGCAACTGCCATTCATACTTTCTGACGTCTTTCTGTTTTTGGCAACTGCTATTCACTATTTCTGCTTTCTTTCTGTTTTTGGCAACTGCCATTCATATTTTATGACGTTTTACTGTTTTTGGCAACTGCCATTCATCTTTTATATCGTCTTCCTGTTTTGTGAAACTGCCTTTACCTATTTTTGACGTCTTTCTGTTTTTGACAACTACCATTAAACCATTTATGACGTCTTTCTATTTTTGGCAACTGCCATTCATCTTTTATGACGGTTTGTTTTTGGCAACTGCCATTCATCCTTTATGACGTCTTTCTGTTTTTGGCAACTACCATTCATTCTTTATGGCGTCTTTCTGTTTTTGGCAACTGCCATTCATCCTTTATGACGTCTTTCTTTTTTTGGCAACTGCCATTCATCCTTTATGACGTCTTTCTGTTTTTGGCAACTACCATTCATTCTTTTTAGCGTCTTTCTGTTTTTGGCAACTGCCATTCATCCTTTCTGTTGTGGACCTGGGTAAAGCTGAATAAATGACACAGGAACACATGGTTTAAATGAACAAAGGTATATATTATATAATAGAAAGAAAGATATTACAAGGAGATGTTGGTCTCAACCGCCATTGCTGGTTTGCCCGGGAAGAAGAGAACAAGTGTCACGTGCTTCCCGTATTTATAAGGTGGACGAGTCCATTAGTTCTCTGTAGGTAGGTACAGCACCATAACACTCCCCTTCCAAGCCTTACCTCCTCAGGAGTCTTAATAACGTTTTCTTTTCGGATCTATCTCTAGGTAGTCCGGAGCCATTCGTTTTCTTTTTGGTTGTCGTTTACGTGTGACTACCTGGGGTGCTGGTAAGTTGAAGGTGTCATATATCACGTCCATCACGTCTTCTCCTTGTGGGGCGCTGTCAGTGTCATCTGACAGTCTTTTTCTGATCTGATTTAGATGTCTCTTATGCGAGAACCGTGGTCCTTTTATGATATAGACCATCGATCCGATCTTCTTTTCAATTGTACCGGGTTCCCAGAACGATGCATTGTTTTTGAACATCTTAAAATATACCCTATCTCCTGGGTTGTATTTTTTCTTCGGTACCGTAGAGATTTGGTCATAATTATTATGTTTAGGTAATAATTTATCTAACACGGACTTCACATTCCGTGCAAACATCATCTCTGCGGGGGATAATGATGATGCTATGTTCATGTTTTTTGTAATTCTATATACCTGTAAGAATTCTCCTTAGGAGTATCACCGGCCTTTTTTAATACTCTTTTTAATATGTCTACGAAGCGTTCCGCCTGGCAGTTTGACCTAGGATGATACGGGGGCGTCGTTATATGTCTGATTTGAAACGTCGCGCAGAACTCTTCAAAATCTGATGACGTGAACTGCGTCCCATTATCACTCACCAAACAATCCACTACCCCAAAACGGGCAAATAGTTTATGTAGGAATCTTATCGTAACCTCTGACGTGGGACTCTTGCAACGTAGTACCTCGGGCCACTTTGAAAAACTGTCGACTACGATTAAGTAGTAAAATCCTTCCAATGGTCCCGCGAAATCCACATGAATTCTTTCCCACGGACGGTCGGTCTTTGGCCATGGGCTATGCTTTATATGCGGTGCTTTTGCCGCTAAGGCACAGCCTTTACAAAGCTTTACTGCTTTTTCAATGTCATTGTCCATACCTGGCCAGTACACAAAACTCCTCATTAACCCCTTCATCCTGGTTATCCCTGGATGGCCAACATGAAATTCTTTCAGAATTTGCTTTCGTAGTTTTTCTGGGATTACCACCCTTTCGTTATGCATGAGTACGTCATCACAGAGTAAGAAACTCTTTGCCGCATGTAAATCCTTATCTACCAATTTCATTTTTGTTCTGGTGATAAATTCATCCTCTTGAGCTTCTTTTTTTATCTCGTATAGTGTCACCGGGAGCTCTCTCACTGCGTTGCACAAAATCTCTTTAAAATCTCCTTCTGTTTGGAGAGACGCAATCACTGTGTCTTCTAGAGTCTCTCTCTGTTTTGGCACTAATCTCGACAATCCATCTGCATGATAGATTTTATTTGAATGCAAATGTTGCATTTTAAAGTTGTAGTTTAATAAGATAGTTCCCCATCTTTGTAGTCTATTAGCTGTATATACAGGTAGGCCTTTTTTAGATCCATAAATTGTAATTAGCGGCTTATGGTCTGTCTGTAAGGTAAATTGTCTACCATGTATGTATCGGTGAAACTTTGTTACTGCAAATATTATTGCTAGGGCTTCTTTCTCGATTTGAGAATACTGTTTTTCCGCTGGGAGCAAGGTCCTTGATGCATGTGCAATGGGTTTATGGGTTCCATCAGGCATTTTGTGTAGGATACATGCTCCTAAACCATATGAACTAGCGTCGCTAGCTACGATTATGTCCAATTCTGGGTTGTAATGCGTTAGAAATAACTCTGACGTAAGTCTTTCTATGATTTTATTAAATGCATCCTGACATTCAGGTGTCCATACCCAGGCTTTACCTTTTTTTAATAGCTCATTTAATGGAGCACGCAAATTATGCATTTCTGGGATAAAAGCCTGGTAGTAATTTGCTAGGCCCAGAAAACTCTGTAATGTCATGACGTTTTCTGGCGCCGGCATGTTTTTTTATTGCGGTAGCCCTTTCTGGGTCTGGTCTTCTGCCGTCCTTGTCGATCACATGACCCAGATATTTTATTTCCTCCAGGAAAAAATCACATTTTTCTTCTTTTACTTTGAACCCATAATCTTGGATTCTCGCAAACACTTGATTTACATGTTTTTGGTGTTGTTCGATATCTTTGCTGTTAATCAAGATGTCATCGAGATACGCTATTGCGAAATCGAGTCCGCCCAGCATTGTGGCGATTACTTGTTGGAAAATGGCTGGCGCGACCTTAACTCCGAACGCTAATCTTTCGAATTTATATAAACCACGATGTGTGTTTATACATAACAGCTTAGAATAATCTTTATCCACCGGTATTTGTAGGTATGCCTCACTTAGGTCTATTTTTGAAAAAAATCTTCCTCCATTTAAGCTTGTAAACACTTCTCCCGGGGTATGGAGTGGGTAGTGATAGTCCGCGAGGGCAGTATTCAGTCCTGTTGAAAAATCTGCACATACACGAATCTCATTAGATTTTTTCTTTACATAAACCGTGGGTGCTGCCCACTGGCTGTGTTGTACTTTTGATAAAATACCCATCTTTACCAGTCGGTCTAATTCAGCATTTATTTTTTCAATCGAGGCGAAGGGTACTTTCCTTTCTTTCCTAAATACCGGCAGTACATTTTCTTTTAGACGGAATTTTGCAGTCATTTTAGTGCAGCATCCAAGACCGCCAGAAAAAAACCTCTGGAAACGAGTTTTTTAATTCTCGTTGTAGTTTTTCCGATTCTGTTGCGCGACTATTTATTTTTTTACAAAATGTATTTATCGGCAACTTCCATAAATCAAATGCCTGCATAAAATCTGAACCAAAAAGATTATTCGAATCCTTCAGTACCAGTAGTTTGAGTTTTTTAGTATTTCCCATTAGGGACACATTTGTGATTAATTCTCCTTCAAATGTAATTCTTTCACCAGTAACTGTGCTTGCCAGCCTGTTTGTTCTTGATAGAGTAGGTTTATTTAATCTCCTCCATGAATGTAAATTTATAATGGAAACGTCTGAACCAGAATCCAATTGCAATTTTATATTTTTAATCCAGGATTTTCACCTGTACATATTTTCTTATGTTCATGCCAGTTTCCTTCTATGTCCTAGTGGATTCACCGCATTTTATTTCCTCTGCCCGTTCTGCAGTGCGAACTTTTATGTCCAACTTTTTTGCATTTCATACAGGTTTTAAAACGGAATGGGCAATCATTGTACCAATATGGATTACCACAGCGTGAACAAGGGCTTGGTGGCAATTTATTTATTTTTTTACTGGTTTGGTTTGTCTTTGTTACATCAAAATTATTATTTCTTATTTTTCTATAAGGTTGAGCTTTTGTTTTTTGATGTACCTGTTTTATGTGCGCAATGTCGGACAATTCAATGTCTTTTGAGTCCTGTTTTACATTTACAAATCTTTGACAGTCCTCAGCCAACTTTTGCAGCGTAAGGCTTGGTTCATTCTCTAATTTATTTAGAACTCTACGCCTTATCTCCGTGTCATTTCCTGAGATTAAACCTTGTACAAAAATTAGACACTTGAAATTATCTGCACTTAATTCAGCTAGTCTAAAATCGTCACAATGCTTGTTCACTATCGATGCAAAAGTAGCATAATCTTCCTCGTCTTTCTTTACCAGGTTCATGCACTTCCATCGTTTGTGGAATAGTGTAGTTCTTGGACTAAACAGTTCTGTCAATAAACCAACCGCTTCTATGAAAGTTAGCTCGCTGTTTTTCCGAGGCAAAATGAAATCCACGAATTTGGTATGTTCTGTGGTATTTAGTTTTCTAAGAAGGAGGCGTAGCTTCTTCGCATCACTCCAACCACCGCAGTCAATTTTATATAGGTCTTCATATCTTCGGAAATATTCTTCAAATGTATTATTTTCCGTGTATGAGTAATTATCAATACTGTTCCAAATTTCGTTCTGCGAAAACGTGTCGTCTTTTTCATTTTTTGCTAACTGCGCGCTATTGTTTGTATCAGAAATTCCAATCTTTCATCATACTCCTTTTTGTGTAATAAAATATTTTGGTTCTGTTGTAATAAAAGCTTTTGAAATCTTTCCTCAGTTTGTTGTTGCTGGGAGATTTGGAATTTCGTTAGTTCGGCGATTATAGACTTAATATCTTCCATATTCAACCATTTAGTTTCTGATTTTATTTAGAAAATTAATATTTTCTTATTATCTTATGATTTTTATAAGAGTTCTTTTCTTTAAATTAGCGTTTGCTAGGCGCCGTTTTAATTATGAAAAGATTATGAAACTTTTCCTTTTCTCTATATACGCGTATATTCACTTATTTTTTTTATTTTTTTATTTTTGAAAATTAATATTTTCTCGTTATTTAATGAATTTATAAGAAGTTCTTTTCTTTAAATTAGCGTTTGCAAACGCCCTTTTAGTTATGAAAGGATTATGTAATGTTCTTTTCTTATACACGTTTTTAAGTTTAACGAAGAGAAAAATAATCTGTTTCACAATTAATTCTTTCTGCATTTTAAAATATTTCAGTACAAGTCGGAAAAAAGAGAGCGAAAATAAAACTGACCTTTTTTTTATCGTGCGTCATTTTTCTTATGGAGTAACGCACGTGTGTTCATTTCATGTTTTTGTTTCATATCTGTTCTTAAAATGAAGCACGTGGTGTCGGTTTCATTTTTTTTTTGTGTGTGTGTTCGTAAAAAAAAACTCGCCGTGACGTTCGTCTAAAAAAACAACAATACTCGCTTAAGCTTGGTGTTCGGTATTTCTTTTGTTTTGTTTTTTATTTTTCCAACCCAGAGAAAAAAACGCGCATTCAATTTCAGTCGTTTTTGTTTGTTTGTTTTTTTTTTAACTAGTTTTCCCAAACTAGAGGAACGCGCACCCAATTTCAAGCTGTTTTTTTTTTCGATAAGCAGTTTTAAAACTTAGAACACAACATGTCTATTTCTGTTTTCTTTTTCTTAAAAGAAAACAATTTTCTCGCACTTCAACGTGTTTTTTTGTTTTTTTCAGTTGAGTTCTCTTTTCTTCTCTCGATCGTACGGCAAAAACCTTTGTTTTTTTTGTTTTTGTTTTTTTTTGCGTGCGGCTTCCTGCATTACCGGTGTGAGTGCATTTTCACGTGGTATTTTCAGTTTTTTTACCCAAGAGTTCGAATTCCCTCGTCGCCATTTGTTGTGGACCTGGGTAAAGCTGAACAAATGACACAGCAACACATGGTTTAAATGAACAAAGGTATATATTATATAATAGAAAGAAAGATATTACAAGGAGATGTTGACCTCAACCGCCATTGCTGGTTTGCCTGGGAAGAAGAGAACAAGTGTCACGTGCTTCCCGTATTTATAAGGTGGACGAGTCCATTAGTTCTCTGTAGGTAGGAACAGCACCATAACACTTTCTGATGTCTTTCTTTTTTTGGCAACTGCCATTCATCCTTTATGACGTCTTTCTGTTTTTGGCAACTACCATTTATCCTTTATGACGTCTTTCTGATTTGGCAACTACCATTCAGTCTTGGTGGCGTCTTTCTGTTTTCGGCAACTACCATTCATTTTTATGCCGTCTTTCTTTTTTTGGCAACTGCCATTCATCCTTTATGACGTCTTCCTGTTTTTGGCAACTGCTATTCATCCTTTATGACGTCTTTCTGTTTTTGGAAACTGCCGTTCATACTTTATGACGTCTATCTGTTTTTGGCAACTGCCATTCATCCTTTATGACGTCTTTCTGTTTTTGGCAACTGCCATCTATCCTTTATGACGTCCTTCTGTTTTTGGCAACTGCCATTAATCCTTTATGACGTCTTTCTGTTTTTGGCAACTACCATTCATTCTTAATAGCGTCTTTCTATTTTTGGCAACTGCCATTAATCATTTATGACGTCTTACTTTTTTTGGCAACTGCGATTAATCGTTTATGACGTCTTTCTGTTTTTGGTAACTACCATTCATTCTTTATGGCGTCTTTCTGTTTTTGGCAACTGCCATTCATCCTTTATGACGTCTTTCTTTTTTTTGGCAACTGCCATTCATCCTTTATGACGTCTTTCTGTTTTTGGCAACTACCATTAATCCTTTATTACGTCTTTCTGTTTTTGGCAACTGCCATTCATCCTTTATGATTTCTTATTGTTTTTGGCAACTACCATTCATTCTTTTTGACGTCTTTCTGTTTTTGGCAACTGCCATTCATCCTTTATGACGTCTTTCTGTTTTTGGCAACTGCTATTCACTATTTCTGACTTCTTCCTGTTTTTGGCAACTGCCATTCATACTTTATGACGTCTTACTGTTTTTGGCAACTGCTATTCACCATTTATGTCGTCTTTCTGTTTTTGGCAACTGCCATTCACTATTTATGACGTCTTTCTGTTTTTGAAAACTACCATTAATCCTTTAGTACGTCTTTGTGTTCTTGGAACTGCCATTCATCATTTATGACGTCTTTCTTTTTTTAGCAACTACCATTCAGTCTTGGTGGCGTCTTTCTGTTTTCGGCAACTACCATTCATTCTTTATGGCGTCTTTCTTTTTTTGGCAACTGCCATTCATCTTTTATGACGTCTTTCTGTTTTTGGCAACTGCCATTGATCCTTTATGACGTCTTTCTGTTTTTGGCAACTACCATTCATTCTTAATGGCGTCTTTCTATTTTTGGCAACTGCCATTCATCATTTATGACGCGTTTCTTTTTTTGGCAACTGCCATTCATCCTTTATGACGTCTTTCTGTTTTTGGACACTAACATTCATTCTTTATGGCGTCTTTCTGTTTTTGGCAACTGCCATTCATCCTTTATGACGTCTCTATGTTTTTGGCAACAACCATTCACTCTTTATTACGTCTTTCTGTCTTTAGCAACTGCCATTCATGCTTTATGACGTCTTTCTGTTTTTGGCAACTGCCATTCATCCTTTATGACGTCCTTCTCTTTTTGGCAACTGCCATTAATACTTTATGACGTCTTTCTTTTTTTGGCAACTACCATTCATTCTTAATAGCGTCTTTCTATTTTTGGCAACTGCCATTCATCATTTATGACGTCTTTCTTTTTTTGGTAACTACCATTCATTCTTTATGGCGTCTTTCTGTTTTTGGCAACTGCCATTCATCCTTTATGACGTCTTTCTTTTTTTGGCAACTGCCATTCATCCTTTATGACATCTTTCTGTTTTTGGCAACTACCATTAACCCTTTATTACGTCTTTCTGTTTTTGGCAACTGCCATTAATCCTTTATGATGTCTTATTGTTTTTGGCAACTACCATTCATTCTTTTTGACGTCTTTCTGTTTTTGGCAACTGCCATTCATCCTTTATGACGTCTTTCTGTTTTTGGCAATTGCTATTCACTATTTCTGACTTCTTCCTGTTTTTGGCAACTGCCATTCATACTTTATGACGTCTTACTGTTTTTGGCAACTGCCATTCACCATTTATGTCGTCTTTCTGTTTTTGGCAACTGCCATTCACTATTTATGACGTCTTTCTGTTTTTGAAAACTACCATTGATCCTTTGATGACGTCTTTGTGTTCTTGGAACTGCCATTCATCATTTATGACGTCTTTCTTTTTTTGGCAACTGCCATTCATCTTTTATGACGGTTTTTTTTTTGGCACCTGCCATTCATCCTTTAGACCGTCTTTCTGTTTTTGGCAACTGCCATTCATTCTTTATGGCGTCTTCCTGTTTTTGGCAACTGCCATTCATCTTTTATGACGTCTTTCTATTTTTGGCAACTGCCATTCATCTTTTATGACGTCTTTCTGTTTTTGGCAACTACCATTCATTCTTTATGGCGTCTTTCTGTTTTTGGCAACTGCCATTCATTTTTTCTGACGTCTTTCTTTTTTTGGCAACTGCGATTCATCCTTTATGACGTCTTTCTGTTTTTGGCAACTGCTATTCATCCTTTATGACGTCTTTCTGTTTTTGGCAACTGCCATACATACTTTATGACGTCTTTCTGTTTTTGGCAACTGCCATTGATCCTTAATGACGTCTTTCTGTTTTTGGCAACTACCATTCATTCTTAATGGCGTCTTTCTATTTTTGGCAACTGCCATTCATCATTTATGACGTCTTTCTTTTTTTGGCAACTGCCATTCATCCTTTATGACGTCTTTCTGTTTTTGGCAACAACCATTCATTCTTTATGGCGTCTTTCTGTTTTTGGCAACTGCCATTCATCTTTTATGACGTCTTTCTTTTTTTGGCAACTTTCATTCCTCCTTTATGACGTCTCTATGATTTTGGCAACAACCATTCACTCTTTATTACGTCTTTCTGTTTTTGGCAACCGCCTTTCATTCTTTTATGATGTCTTTCTGTTTTTGGCAACTATCATTCATGCTTTATGGCGTCTTTCTGTTTTTGGTAACTACCATTCATTCTTTATGGCGTCTTTCTTTTTTTGGCAACTGCCATTCATCCTTTATGATCTCTTTCTGTTTTTGGCAACTACCATTCCGGGTTCATGACGTCTTTCTGTTTTTAGCGACTGCCATTCATCCTTTAAGATGTCGTTCTGGTTTTGGCAACTGTTATTCCTACTTTATGACGTCTTTCTTTTTTTGGCAACTGCTATTAATCCTTTATGATGTCTATCTGTTTTCGCCAACTGCCATTCATCCTTTATTACGTATTACTGTTTTTGGCAACTGCCATTCATCCTTTATGACGTCTTTCTGTTTTTGGCAACTGCCATCAATCTTTTATGACGTCTTTCTGTTTTTGGCCACTGCCATTCTATCTTTTATCACGTCTTTCTGTTTTTGGCAACTACCATTCATTCTTTATAACGTCTTTCTGTTTTTGGCAACTTCTATTCCTTCTTTTATGACGTCTTTCTGTTTTTGGCCACTACCATTTATTCTTTATGGCGTGTTTCTGTTTTTGGCAACTGCCATTCATCCTTTATAACGTCTTCTGGTTTTGAGCAACTCCCATTCATTCTTTATAACGTCTTTCTCTTTTTGGCAACTTCTATTCCTTCTTTTATGACGTCTTTCTGTTTTTGGCAACTGCCATTCATTCTTTTTGACTTCTTTCTGTTTTTGGCAACTGCCTTTCATCGTTTATGACGTCTTTCTTTTTTTGGCAACTGCTATTCACTATTTCTGACTTTTTTCTGTTTTTGGCAACTGCCATTCCTTCTTTTATGACGTCTTTCTGTTTTTGGCAACTTCCATTCATCGTTAATGTCGTCTTTCTGTTTTTGGCAACTGCCATTCACCATTTATGACGTTTTTCTGTTTTTGACAACTACCATTCATTCTTTTATGACGTCTTTCTGTTTTTGGCAACTGCCATTCATCTTTTATGACGGTTTTTTTTTGGCAACTGCCATTCATCCTTTATGACGTCTTTCTGATTTTGGCAACTACCATTCATTCTTTATGGCGTCTTTCTGTTTTTGGATACTGCCATTCATCCTTTATGACGTCTTTCTTTTTTTGGCAACTGCCATTCATCCTTTATGACGTCTTTCTGTTTTTGGCAACTACCATTCATTCTTTATGGCGTCTTTCTGATTTTGCAACTGCCATTCATCCTTTCTGACGTCTTTCTATTTTTGGCAACTGCCATTCATCCTTTATGACGTCTTTCTTTTTTTGGCAACTACCATTCATCCTTTATGACGTCTTTCTGTTTTTGGCAACTACTATTCAGTCTTTGTGGCGTCTTTCTGTTTTCGGCAACTACCATTCATTCTTTATGGCGTCTTTCTTTTTTTGGCAACTGCCATTCATCCTTTATGACGTCTTTCTGTTTTTGGTAACTGCCATCCCTCTTTTATGACGTATTTCTGTTATTGGCAACTACCATTCATCCTTTATGACGTCTCCCTTTTTTTGGCAACTTCCATTCATCATTTATGACGTCCTTCTGTTTTTGGCAACTACCATTCATCCTTTATGACGTCTTTCTTTTTTGGCAACTGCCATTCATCCTTTATGACGTCTTTCTGTTTTTGGCAACTACCATTCACCCTTTATTACGTCGTTCTGTTTTTGGCAACTGCCATTCATCCTTTATGATGTCTTTCTGTTTTTGGCAACTACCATTAATTCTTTTTGACGTCTTTCTGTTTTTGGCAACTGCCATTCATCTTTTATGACGTCTTTCTGTTTTTAGCAACTGCTATTCACTATTTCTGACTTCTTTCTGTTTTTGGCAACTGCCATTCACCATTTATGACGTCTTTCTGTTTTTGACAACTACCATTAATCCTTTATGACCTCTTTCTGTTTTTGCCAACTGCAATCTATCTTTTATGACGGTTTTTCTTGGCAACTGCCATTCATCCTTTATGACGTCTTTCTGTTTTTGGCAACTACCATTCATTCTTTATGGCGTCTTTCTGTTTTTGGCAACTGCCATTCATCCTTTATGACGTCTTTCTTTTTTTGGCAACTGCCATTCATTCTTTTATGACTTCTTTCTGTTTTTGGCAACTACCATTCATTCTTTATGGCGTCTTTCTGTTTGTTGCAACTGCCATTCATCCTTTCTGACGTCTTTCTTTTTTTGGCAACTGCCGTTCATCTTTTATGACGTGTTTCTGTTTTGGCAACTACCATTCATCCTTTATGACGTCTTTCTGTTTTCGGCCACTACCATTCAGTCTTGGTGGCGTCTTTCTGTTTTCAGCAACTACCATTCATTCTTTTATGGCGTCTTTCTTTTTTTGGCAACTGCCATTCATCTTTTATGACGTCTTTCTGTTTTTGGCAACTGTCATTACTCCTTTATGACGTCTTGTTTTTTTTTTAGCAACTGCCATCCCTCTTTTATGACGTCTTTCTGTTTTTGGCAACAACCATTCATCCTTTATGACGTCTTCCTGTTTTTGGCCACTACCATTCACCCTTTATTACGTCGTTCTGTTTTTGGCAACTGCCATTCATCCTTTATGATGTCTTTCTGTTTTTTGCAACTACCATTAATTCTTTTTTACGTTTTTCTGTTTTTGGCAACTGCCATTCATCCTTTATGACGTCTTTCATTTTTTAGCAACTGCTATTCACTATTTCTGACTTTTTTCTGTTTTTGGCAACTGCCATTCACCATTTATGACGTCTTTCTGTTTTTGACAACTACCATTAATCCTATATGACGTCTTTCTGTTTTTGGCAACTACCATTCATTCTTTATGGCGTCTTTCTGTTTTTGGCAACTGCCATTCATCCTTTATGACCTCTTTCTTTTTTTTGGCAACTGCCATTCATCCTTTATGACGTGTTTCTGTTTTTTGCAACTACCATTCATTCTTTATGGCGTCTTTCTGTTTTTTGCAACTGCCATTCATCCTTTCTGACGTCTTTCTTTTTTTGGCAACTGCCGTTCATGTTTTATGACGTGTTTCTGTTTTTGGCAACTACCAGTCATCCTTTATGACGTCTTTCTGTTTTTGGCCACTACCATTCAGTCTTGGTGGCGTCTTTCTGTTTTCGGTAACTACCATTCATTCTTTTATGGCGTCTTTCTTTTTTTGGCAACTGCCATTCATCTTTTATGACGTCTTTCTTTTTTTGGAAAACTGTCATTAATCCTTTATGACGTCTTTCTTTTTTTTTAGCAACTGCCATCCCTCTTTTATGACGTCTTTCTGTTTTTGGCAACAACCATTCATCCTTTATGACGTCTTCCTGTTTTTGGCAACTTCCATTCACTATTTAGGACGTCCTTCTGTTTTTAGCAACTACCATTCATCCTTTATGACGTCTTTCTTTTTCAGCAACTGCCATTCATGGTTTATGACGTCTTTCTGTTTTTGGCAACTACCATTCACCCTTTATTACGTCTTTCTGTTTTTGGCAACTGCCATTCATCTTTCATGATGTCTTTCTGTTTTTGGCAACTACCATTCAATCTTTTGGACGTCTTTCTGTTTTTGGCAACTTCCATTCAACTTTTTATGACGTCTTTCTGTTTTTAGCAACTGCTATTCACTATTTCTGACTTCTTTCTGTTTTTGGCAACTGCCATTCATACTTTATGACGTCTTACTGTTTTAGGCAACTGCCATTCATCCTTTATGTCGTCTTTCTGTTTTTGGCAACTACCATTCATTCTTTATGGCGTCTTTCTGTTTTTTGCAATAACACTTCATCCTTTATGGCGTCTTTTTTTTTTGGTAAATGCCATTCATCCTTTACGATCTATTTCTGTTTTTGGCAACTACCATTCCTAATTCATGACGTCTTTCTGTTTTGGGCGATAGCCATTCATCCTTTAAGCTGTCGTCATGTTTTTGGCAACTGCTATTCATACTTTATGACGTCTTTCTTTTTTTGGCAACTGCCATTCATCCTTTATGACGTGTATCTGTTTTTAGCAACTGCCATTAATCCTTTATGACGTATTTCTGTTGTTGGAAACTGCCATTCATCCTTTATGACGTATTTCTGTTTTTGGCAACTGCCATTTATTATTTTATGACGTATTTCTGTTTTTGGCAACTGCCATTCATCCTTTATGACGTCTTTCTTATTTTGGCAACTGCCATTCTATCCTTTATATCGTCTTTCTCTTTTTGGCAACTCCCATTCATTCTTTATAACGTCTTTCTGTTTTTTGCAACTGCTATTCATCTTTTATGACGTCTTTCTGTTTTTGGCAACTACCATTCATTCTTTATGGCGTCTTTCTGTTTTTGGCAATAACCATTCATTCTTTATGGCGTCTTTTTTTTTGGCAAAGTCCATTCACCCTTTACGATCTATTTCTGTTTTTGGCAACTACCATTCATCCTTCATGACGTCTTTTTGTTTTGGGCGATAGCCATTCATCCTTTAAGCTGTCGTCATGTTTTTGGCAACTGCAATTCATACTTTATGACGTCTTTCTTTTTTTTGCAACTGCCATTCATCCTTTATGACATGTATCTGTTTTTAGCAACTGCCATTAATCCTTTATGACGTATTTCTGTTTTTGGCAACTGCCATTCATCCTTTATGACGTATTTCTGTTTTTGGCAACTGCCATTCATTATTTTATGACGTATTTCTGTTTTTGGCAACTGCCATTCATCCTTTATGACGTCTTTCTGATTTTGGCAACTGCCATTCTATCCTTTATATCGTCTTTCTGTTTTTGGCAACTCCCATTCATTCTTTATAACGTCTTTCTGTTTTTAGCAACTGCTATTCATCTTTTATGACGTCTTTCTGTTTTTGGCAACTACCATTCATTCTTTATGGCGTCTTTCTGTTTTTGGCAACTGCCATTCCTCCTTAATGACGTCTTTCTGTTTTTTGCAACTACCATTCATTCATTATGGCGTCTTTCTTTTTTTGGCAACTGCCATTCATCCTTTATGACGTCTTTCTTTTTTTGGCAACTACCATTCATCCTTAATGACGTCTTTCGGTTTTTGGCAACTACTATTCAGTCTTGGTGGCGTCTTTCTGTTTTCGGCAACTACCATTCATTCTTTATGGCGTCTTTCTTTTTTTGGCAACTGCCATTCATCATTTATGACGTCTTTCTGTTTTTGGCAACTGCCATTAATCCTTTATGACGTCTTTCTTTTTTTGGCAACTGCCATCACTCTTTTATGACGTATTTCTGTTTTTGGCAACTACCAATCATCCTTTATGACGTCTCCCTTTTTTTGGCAACTTCCATTCATCCTTTATGACGTCCTTCTGTTTTTGGCAACTACCATTCATCCGGTATGACGTCTTTCTTTTTTCGCAACTGCCATTCATCCTTTATGACGTCTTTCTGTTTTTTGCAACTACCATTCATCCTTTATAACGTCTTTCTGTTTTTGGCAACTTCTATTCCTTCTTTTATGACGTTTTTCTGTTTTTGGCAACTACCATTTATTCTTTATGGCGTGTTTCAGTTTTTGGCCACTGCCATTCATCCTTTATGACGTCTTTCTGTTTTTGGCAACTACCATTCATTCTTTATGGCGTCTTTCTTATTTTGCAACTGCCATTCATCCTTTCTGACGTCTTTCTATTTTTGGCAACTGCCATTCATCCTTTATGACGTCTTTCTTTTTTTGGCAACTGCCATTGATCCTTTATGACGTCTTTCTGTTTTTAGCAACTGCTATTCACCATTTCTGACTTCTTTCTGTTTTTGGCAACTGCCATTCATCCTTTATGACGTCTTTCTTTTTTTGGCAACTGCCATTGATCCTTTATGACGTCTTTCTGTTTTTAGCAACTGCTATTCACCATTTCTGACTTCTTTCTGTTTTTGACAACTACCATTAATCCTTTATGACGTCTGTCTGTTTTTGGCAACTGCAATCTATCTTTTTATGACGGTTTTTTTTTGCCACTGCCATTCATCCTTTATGACGTCTTTCTGTTTTTGGCAACTACCATTCATTCTTTATGGCGTCTTTCTGTTTTTGGCAACTACCATTCATTCTTTATGGCGTCTTTCTGTTTTTGGCAACTGCCATTCATCCTTTATGATGTCTTTCTTTTTTTTGGCAACTGCCATTCATCCTTTATGACGTCTTTCTGTTTTAGGCAACTACCATTCATTCTTTATGGCGTCTTTCTGTTTTTGGCAACTGCCATTCATCCTTTATGACGTCTTTCTTTTTTTTGGCAACTGCCATTCATCCTTTATGACGTCTTTCTGTTTTTGGCAACTACCATTCATCCTTTATGACGTCTTTCTGTTTTTGGCAACTACCATTCATTGTTTATGGCGTCTTTCTGATTTTGGTAACTGCCATTCATCCTTTATGACGTCTTTCTTTTTTTTGGCAACTTCCATTCATCCTTTATGACGTCTTTCTGTTTTAGGCAACTACCATTCATTCTTTATGGCGTCTTTCTGTTTTTTGCAACTGCCATTAATCCTTTCTGACGTCTTTCTTTTTTTGGCAACTGCCGTTCATCTTTTATGACGTGTTTCTGTTTTTGGCAACTGTCATTCATCCTTTATGACGTCTTTCTTTTTTTTAGCAACTGCCATCCCTCTTTTATGACGTCTTTCTGTTTTTGGCAACAACCATTCATCCTTTATGACGTCTTCCTGTTTTTGGCAACCACCATTCACCCTTTATTACGTCGTTCTGTATTTGGCAACTGCCATTAATCCTTTATGATGTCTTTCTGTTTTTGGCAACTACCATTAATTCTTTTTGACGTCTTTCTGTTTTGGCAACTGCCATTCATCCTTTATGACCTCTTTCTTTTTTTTAGCAACTGCCATCCCTCTTTTATTACGTCTTTCTGTTTTTGACAACTACCATTAATCCTTTATGACGTCTTTCTGTTTTTGGCAACTACCATTCATCTTTTATGACGTCTTTTTGTTTTTGGCAACTGCCATTCATACTTTATGGCGTCTTTCTGTTTTTGGCAACTGCCAGTACTCCTTTATGACGTCTTTCTGTTTCTGGCAACTGCCATTCATCTTTTATGACGTCTTACTGTTATTGGCAACTTCGTACATCTTTTATGACGTCTTTCTGTTTTTGGCAACTGCCATTCATCCTTGATGACGTCTTTCTGTTTTCGAAAACTACCATTCATCCTTTATGACGTCTTTCTGTTTTTGGCAACTACCATTCATCCTTTATGACGTCTTTCTGTTTTTGGCAACTACCATTCATTGTTTATGGCGTCTTTCTGATTTTGGTAACTGCCATTCATCCTTTATGACGTCTTTCTTTTTTTTGGCAACTGCCATTCATCCTTTATGACGTCTGTCTGTTTTTGGCAACTGCCATTCACTATTTATGACGTCTTTCTTTTTTTGGCAACTGCCATTCATCTTGTATGACGTCTTTCTGTTTTTGGCAACTGCCATTCATCCTTTATGACGTAATTCTGTTTTTGGCAACTGCTATTCATCCGTTATGACGTCTTTCTGTTTTTGGCAACTACCATTCATTCTTTATGGCGTCTTTCTGTTTTGGGCAACTGGCAGTCATCCTTTATGACGTCTTTCTTTTTTTGGCAACTGCCATTCATCCTTATCACGTCTTTCTGTTTTTGGCAACTGTCATTCATCTTTTATGACGTCTTTCTGTTACTGGCATCTGCCATTCATCCTTTATGAAGTCTTTCTGTTTTTGGCAACTACCATTCATATTTTATGACGTCTGTCTGTTTTTGGCAACTGCCATTCCTCCTTTATGACGTCTTTCTGTTTTTGGCAACTACCATTCATCCTTTATGATGCCTTTCTGTTTTAGGCAACTGCCATTCATCCTTTATGACGTATTTCTGTTTTTGATAACTGCCATTCATCCTTTATGACGTATTTCTTTTTTTGGCAAATGCCATTCATCTTTTATGACGTCTTTAGGTTTTTGGCACCCGCCATTCACCATTTATCACGTCTTTCTGTGTTTGGCAACTCCCATTCATCCTTTATGAGGTCTTTCCGTTTTTAGCAACTGCTATTACTCCTTTATGACGTCTTTCTGTTTTTGGCAACTACCATTCATTCTTTATGGCGTCTTTCTGTTTTTTGCAACTTCTATTCTTCCTTTATGAGGTCTTTCTTTTTTTGGCAACTGCCATTCATCTTTTATTACGTCTTTCTCTTTTGAGCAACTGCCATCCATCTTTTATAACGTCTTTTTGTTTTTGGCAACTGCCATTCATCCTTTATGACGTCTTTCTGTTTTTGCAAACTGCCATTCATCCTTTATGACGTCTTTTTGTTTTTGGTAACTGCACTCCATCTTTTATGACGTCTTTCGATTTTTGGCAACTACCATTCATCCTTTATGACGTCTTCTTGTTTTTGGCAACTGCCATTCATACTTTATGACGTCTTTCTGTTTTTGGCAACTGCCATTAATCCTTTATAACGTCTTTCTGTTTTTGGCAACTGCCATTCCTCTTTTATGACGTCTTACTGTTTTTGGCAACTTTGTTCATCTTTTATGACGTCTTTCTGTTTTTGGCAACTGCCATTCATCCTTAGTGACGTCTTTCTGTTTTCGACAACTTCCATTAATCCTTTATCACGTCTTTTTGTTTTTGGCCACTTCCATTCATCCTTTATGACGTCTTTCTGTTTTTGGCAACAGCCATCCATCCTTTATGATCTCTTTCGGTTTTTGGAAACAACTATTCATCCTTTATGACGTCTTTTTGTTTTTGGAAACTGCCATTAATCCTTTATGACGTCTTTCTGTTTTTGGCAACTGCAGTTCATCCTTTATGACGTCTTTCTTTTTTTGGCAACTGCCATTCATCTTGTATGACGTCTTTCTGTTTTTGTCAACTGCCATTCATCCTTTATGAGGTCATTCTGTTTTTGGCAACTGCTATTCATCCGTTATGAGGTCTTTCTGTTTTTGGCAACTACCATTCATTCTTTATGGCGTCTTTCTGTTTTGGGCAACTGCCAGTCATCCTTTATGACGTCTTTCTTTTTTTGGTCACTGTTGTTCATCTTTTATGATGTCTTTCTCTTTCTGGCAACTACCCTTCATTCTTTATGGCGTCTTTCTGTTTTTGGCAACTGCCATTCATCCTTTATGATGTCTTTCTTTTTTTTGGCAACTGCCATTCATCCTTTATGACGTCTTTCTGTTTTAGGCAACTACCATTCATTCTTTATGGCGTCTTTCTGTTTTTGGCAACTGCCATTCATCCTTTATGACGTCTTTCTTTTTTTTGGCAACTGCCATTCATCCTTTATGACGTCTTTCTGTTTTTGGCAACTACCATTCATCCTTTATGACGTCTTTCTGTTTTTGGCAACTACCATTCATTGTTTATGGCGTCTTTCTGATTTTGGTAACTGCCATTCATCCTTTATGACGTCTTTCTTTTTTTTGGCAACTTCCATTCATCCTTTATGACGTCTTTCTGTTTTAGGCAACTACCATTCATTCTTTATGGCGTCTTTCTGTTTTTTGCAACTGCCATTAATCCTTTCTGACGTCTTTCTTTTTTTGGCAACTGCCGTTCATCTTTTATGACGTGTTTCTGTTTTTGGCAACTGTCATTCATCCTTTATGACGTCTTTCTTTTTTTTAGCAACTGCCATCCTTCTTTTATGACGTCTTTCTGTTTTTGGCAACAACCATTCATCCTTTATGACGTCTTCCTGTTTTTGGCAACTACCATTCACCCTTTATTACGTCGTTCTGTATTTGGCAACTGCCATTAATCCTTTATGATGTCTTTCTGTTTTTGGCAACTACCATTAATTCTTTTTGACGTCTTTCTGTTTTGGCAACTGCCATTCATCCTTTATGACGTCTTTCTTTTTTTTAGCAACTGCCATCCCTCTTTTATTACGTCTTTCTGTTTTTGACAACTACCATTAATCCTTTATGACGTCTTTCTGTTTTTGGCAACTGCAATCTATCTTTTATGACGATTTTTTTTTTGGCAACTACCATTCATCCTTTATGACGGCTTTCTGTTTTTGGCAACTACCATTCATTCTTTATGGCGTCTTTCTGATTTTGGCAACTGCCATTCATCCTTTATGACGTCTTTCTTTTTTTTGGCAACTGCCATTCATCCTTTATGACGTCTTTCTGTTTTTGGCAACTACCATTCATTCTTTATGGCGTCTTTCTGTTTTTTGCAACTGCCATTCATCCTTTCTGACGTCTTTCTTTTTTTGGCAACTGCCGTTCATCTTTTATGACGTGTTTCTGTTTTTGGCAACTACCATTCATCCTTTATGACGTCTTTCTGTTTTTGGCCACTACCATTCAGTCTTGGTGGCGTCTTTCTGTTTTCGGCAACTACCATTCATTCTTTTATGGCGTCTTTCTTTTTTTGGCAACTGCCATTCATCTTTTATAACGTCTTTCTGTTTTTGGCAACTGCCATTCCACCATTGATGACGTCTTTCTGTTTTTGCAAACTGCCATTCATCCTTTATGACGTCTTTCTGTTTTCGACAACTACCATTAATCCTTTATCACGTCTTTTTGTTTTTGGCCACTTCCATTCATCCTTTATGACGTCTTTCTGTTTTTGGCAACAGCCATCCATCCTTTATGATCTCTTTCTGTTTTTCGAAACAACTATTGATCCTTTATGACGTCTTTCTGTTTTTGGAAACTGCCATTAATCCTTTATGACGTCTTTCTGTTTTTGGCAACTGCCATTCATCCTTTATGACGTCTTTCTGTTTTTTGGCAACTGCTATTCAGCTTGTATGCCGTCTTTCTGTTTTTGTCAACTGCCATTCATCCTTTATGACGTCATTCTGTTTTTGGCAACTGCTATTCATCCGTTATGAGGTCTTTCTGTTTTTGGCAACTACCATTCATTCTTTATGGCGTCTTTCTCTTTTGGGCAACTGCCAGTCATCCTTTATGACGTCTTTCTTTTTTTGGTCACTGTTGTTCATCTTTTATGATGTCTTTCTGTTTCTGGCATCTGCCAGTCATCCTTTATGACGTATTTCTGTTTTTGGCAACTGCCATTCATCCTTATCACGTCTTTCTGTTTTTGGCAACTGTCATTCATCGTTTATGACGTCTTTCTGTTTTTGGCAACTCCCATTCATTCTTTATGACGTCTTTCTGTTTTTGGCAACTACCATTGATACTTTATGACGTCTGTCTGTTTTTGGCAACTACCATTCATCCTTTATGATGTCCTTCTGTTTTTGACAACTACCATTCATTCTTTATGACGTCTTTCTGTTTTTTGCAACTACAACTCACCCTTATGACGTCTTTCTGTTTTTGGCAACTGCCATTCATTCTTTATGACGTATTTCTGTTTTAGACTACTGCCATTCATTCTTTATGACGTATTTCTGTTTTTGGCAACTGCCATTCATCTTTTATGACGTCTTTCTGTTTTTGGCAACAGCCATTAATCCTTTATCACGTCTTTCTGTTTTTGGCAACTGCTACTCATCCTTTTTGACGTGTTTCTGTGTTTGGCAACTACCATTCATTCTTTATTGCGTCTTTCTGTTTTTGGCAACTGCCATTCTTCCTTTATGAGGTCTTTCTTTTTTTGGCAACTGCCATTCATCCTTTATGACGTCTTTCTGTTTTTGGCAACTGCCATTCATACTTTATGACGTCTTTCGGTGTTTGGCAACTGCCATTCATCCTTTATGACGTCTTTCTTTTTTTGGCAAGTTCTATTCATCCTTTATGACTTCTGTCTGTTTTTGGCAACTGCCATTCATCCTTTATGTCGTCTTTCTGTTTTTGGCCACTGCCATTCATACGTTATGACGTCCTTCTGTTTTTGGCAAGTGCCATTCATCCTTTATATCGTCTTTCTGTTTTTGGAAACTACCATTCATCCTTTATGACGTCTTTCTGTTTTTGGCAACTACAATTCATTCTTTATGACGTCTTTCTGTTTTTGGCAACTGCCATTCATCTATTATTACGTCTTTCTGTTTTTGGTAACTGCACTCCATCCTTTATGACGTCTTTCTGTTTTTGGCAACTACCATTCATCTTTTATGACGTCTTTTTGTTTTTGGCAACTGCCATTCATACTTTATGGCGTCTTTCTGTTTTTGGCAACTGCCAGTACTCCTTTATGACGTCTTTCTGTTTCTGGCAACTGCCATTCATCTTTTATGACGTCTTACTGTTATTGGCAACTTCGTACATCTTTTATGACGTCTTTCTGTTTTTGGCAACTGCCATTCATCCTTGATGACGTCTTTCTGTTTTCGAAAACTACCATTTAACATTTATCACGTCTTTTTGTTTTTGGCCACTTCCATTAACCATTTATGACGTCTTTCTGTTTTTGGCAACAGCCATCCATCCTTTATGACGTCTTTCTGTTTTTGGAAACTACCATTCATCCTTTATGACGTCATTTTGTTTTTGGCAACTGCCATTCATCCTTTATGACGTCTGTCTGTTTTTGGCAACTGCCATTCACTATTTATGACGTCTTTCTTTTTTTGGCAACTGCCATTCATCTTGTATGACGTCTTTCTGTTTTTGGCAACTGCCATTCATCCTTTATGACGTCATTCTGTTTTTGGCAACTGCTATTCATCCGTTATGACGTCTTTCTGTTTTTGGCAACTACCATTCATTCTTTATGGCGTCTTTCTGTTTTGGGCAACTGGCAGTCATCCTTTATGACGTCTTTCTTTTTTTGGCAACTGCCATTCATCCTTATCACGTCTTTCTGTTTTTGGCAACTGTCATTCATCTTTTATGACGTCTTTCTGTTACTGGCATCTGCCATTCATCCTTTATGAAGTCTTTCTGTTTTTGGCAACTACCATTCATATTTTATGACGTCTGTCTGTTTTTGGCAACTGCCATTCCTCCTTTATGACGTCTTTCTGTTTTTGGCAACTACCATTCATCCTTTATGATGCCTTTCTGTTTTAGGCAACTGCCATTCATCCTTTATGACGTATTTCTGTTTTTGATAACTGCCATTCATCCTTTATGACGTATTTCTTTTTTTGGCAAATGCCATTCATCTTTTATGACGTCTTTAGGTTTTTGGCACCCGCCATTCACCATTTATCACGTCTTTCTGTGTTTGGCAACTCCCATTCATCCTTTATGAGGTCTTTCCGTTTTTAGCAACTGCTATTACTCCTTTATGACGTCTTTCTGTTTTTGGCAACTACCATTCATTCTTTATGGCGTCTTTCTGTTTTTTGCAACTTCTATTCTTCCTTTATGAGGTCTTTCTTTTTTTGGCAACTGCCATTCATCTTTTATTACGTCTTTCTCTTTTGAGCAACTGCCATCCATCTTTTATAACGTCTTTTTGTTTTTGGCAACTGCCATTCATCCTTTATGACGTCTTTCTGTTTTTGCAAACTGCCATTCATCCTTTATGACGTCTTTTTGTTTTTGGTAACTGCACTCCATCTTTTATGACGTCTTTCGATTTTTGGCAACTACCATTCATCCTTTATGACGTCTTCTTGTTTTTGGCAACTGCCATTCATACTTTATGACGTCTTTCTGTTTTTGGCAACTGCCATTAATCCTTTATAACGTCTTTCTGTTTTTGGCAACTGCCATTCCTCTTTTATGACGTCTTACTGTTTTTGGCAACTTTGTTCATCTTTTATGACGTCTTTCTGTTTTTGGCAACTGCCATTCATCCTTAGTGACGTCTTTCTGTTTTCGACAACTTCCATTAATCCTTTATCACGTCTTTTTGTTTTTGGCCACTTCCATTCATCCTTTATGACGTCTTTCTCTTTTTGGCAACAGCCATCCATCCTTTATGATCTCTTTCGGTTTTTGGAAACAACTATTCATCCTTTATGACGTCTTTTTGTTTTTGGAAACTGCCATTAATCCTTTATGACGTCTTTCTGTTTTTGGCAACTGCAGTTCATCCTTTATGACGTCTTTCTTTTTTTGGCAACTGCCATTCATCTTGTATGACGTCTTTCTGTTTTTGTCAACTGCCATTCATCCTTTATGAGGTCATTCTGTTTTTGGCAACTGCTATTCATCCGTTATGAGGTCTTTCTGTTTTTGGCAACTACCATTCATTCTTTATGGCGTCTTTCTGTTTTGGGCAACTGCCAGTCATCCTTTATGACGTCTTTCTTTTTTTGGTCACTGTTGTTCATCTTTTATGATGTCTTTCTCTTTCTGGCATCTGCCAGTCATTTTTTATGACGTATTTCTGTTTTTGGCAACTGCCATTCATCCTTATCACGTCTTTCTGTTTTTGGCAACTGTCATTCATCGTTTATGACGTCTTTCTGTTTTTGGCAACTCCCATTCATTCTTTATGACGTCTTTCTGTTTTTGGCAACTACCATTCATACTTTATGTCGTCTGTCTGTTTTTGGCAACTGCCATTCATCCTTTATGATGTCTTTCTTTTTTTGGCAACTGCCATTCATCTTGTATGACGTCTTTCTGTTTTTGTCAACTGCCATTCATCCTTTATGAGGTCATTCTGTTTTTGGCAACGGCTATTCATCCGTTATGAGGTCTTTCTGTTTTTGGCAACTACCATTCATTCTTTATGACGTCTTTCTGTTTTTGGCAACTACCACTCACCCTTATGACGTCTTTCTGTTTTTGGCAACTGCCATTCATTCTTTATGACGTATTTCTGTTTTTGACTACTGCCATTCATTCTTTATGACGTATTTCTGTTTTTGGCAACTGCCATTCATCTTTTATGACGTCTTTCTGTTTTTGGCAACAGCCATTCATTCTTTATCACGTCTTTCTGTTTTTGGCAACTCCCATTCATCCTTTATGACGTCTTTCCGTTTTTGGCAACTGCTACTCATCCTTTATGACGTGTTTCTGTGTTTGGCAACTACCATTCATTCTTTATGGCGTCTTTCTGTTTTTGGCAACTGCCATTCTTCCTTTATGAGGTCTTTCTTTTTTTGGCAACTGCCATTCATCCTTTATGACGTCTTTCTGTTTTGGGCAACTGCCATTCATCCTTTATGACGTCTTTCTGTTTTGGGCAACTGCCATTCATACTTTATGACGTCTTTCGGTGTTTGGCAACTGCCATTCATCCTTTATGACGTCTTTCTATTTTTGGCAAGTTCCATTCATCATTTATGACTGCTTTCTGTTTTTTGCAACTGCCATTCATCCTTTATGTCGTCTTTCTGTTTTTGGCCACTGCCATTCATACGTTATGACGTCTTTCTGTTTTTGGCAAGTGCCATTCATCCTTTATATCGTCTTTCTGTTTTTGGAAACTACCATTGATCCTTTATGACGTCTTTCTGTTTTTGGCAACTACAATTCATTCTTTATGACGTCTTTCTGTTTTTGCAAATGCCATTCATCTATTATTACGTCTTTCTGTTTTTGGTAACTGCACTCCATCCTTTATGACGTCTTTCTGTTTTTGGCAACTACCATTCATCTTTTATGACGTCTTTTTGTTTTTGGCAACTGCCATTCATACTTTATGGCGTCTTTCTTTTTTTGGCAACTGCCAGTACTCCTTTATGACGTCTTTCTGTTTCTGGCAACTGCCATTCATCTTTTATGACGTCTTACTGTTATTGGCAACTTCGTACATCTTTTATGACGTCTTTCTGTTTTTGGCAACTGCCATTCATCCTTGATGACGTCTTTCTGTTTTCGAAAACTACCATTTAACATTTATCACGTCTTTTTGTTTTTGGCCACTTCCATTAATCCTTTATGACGTCTTTCTGTTTTTGGCAACAGCCATCCATCCTTTATGACGTCTTTCTGTTTTTGGAAACTACCATTCATCCTTTATGACGTCATTTTGTTTTTGGCAACTGCCATTCATCCTTTATGACGTCTGTCTGTTTTTGGCAACTGCCATTCATCCTTTATGACGTCTTTCTTTTTTTGGCAACTTCCATTCATCTTGTATGACGTCTTTCTGTTTTTGCCACCTACCATTCATCTTTTATGACGTCATTCTGTTTTTGGCAACTGCTATTCATCCGTTATGACGTCTTTCTGTTTTTGGCAACTACCATTCATTCTTTATGGCGTCTTTCTGTTTTGGGCAACTGCCAGTCATCCTTTATGACGTCTTTCTTTTTTTGGCAACTGCCATTTAGCCTTATCACGTCTTTCTGATTTTGGCAACTGTCATTCATCTTTTATGACGTCTTTCTGTTTCTGGCATCTGCCATTCATCCTTTATGACGTATTTCTGTTTTTGGCAACTGCCATTCATCCTTATTACTGCTTTCTGTTTTTGGCAACTGTCATTCATCGTTTATGACGTTTTTCTGTTTTTGGCAACTTCCATTCATCCTTTATGACGTCTTTCTTTTTTTTGCAACTGCCATTCATCTTGTATGACGTCTTTCTGTTTTTGTCAACTGCCATTCATCCTTTATGACGTCATTCTGTTTTTGGCAACTGCTATTCATCCGTTATGAGGTCTTTCTGTTTTTGGCAACTACCATTCATTCTTTATTGCGTCTTTCTGTTTTGGGCAACTGCCAGTCATCCTTTATGACGTCTTTCTTTTTTTGGTCACTGTTGTTCATCTTTTATGATGTCTTTCTGTTTCTGGCATCTGCCAGTCATTTTTTATGACGTATTTCTGTTTTTGGCAACTGCCATTCATCCTTATCACGTCTTTCTGTTTTTGGCAACTGTCATTCATCGTTTATGACGTCTTTCTGTTTTTGGCAACTCCTATTCATTCTTTATGACGTCTTTCTGTTTTTGGCAACTACCATTCATACTTTATGACGTCTGTCTGTTTTTGGCAACTGCCATTCATCCTTTATGATGTCCTTCTGTTTTTGACAACTACCATTCATTCTTTATGACGTCTTTCTGTTTTTGGCAACTACCACTCACCCTTATGACGTCTTTCTGTTTTTGGCAACTGCCATTCATTCTTTATGACGTATTTCTGTTTTTGACTACTGCCATTCATTCTTTATGACGTATTTCTGTTTTTGGCAACTGCCATTCATCTTTTATGACGTCTTTCTGTTTTTGGCAACAGCCATTCATCCTTTATCACGTCTTTCTGTTTTTGGCAACTCCCATTCATCCTTTATGACGTTTTTTCTGTTTTTGGCAACTGCTACTCATCCTTTATGACGTGTTTCTGTGTTTGGCAACTACCATTCATTCTTTATGGCGTCTTTCTGTTTTTGGCAACTGCCATTCTTCCTTTATGACGTCTTTCTTTTTTTGGCAACTGCCATTCATCCTTTATGACGTCTTTCTGTTTTGGGCAACTGCCATTCATCCTTTATGACGTCTTTCTGTTTTGGGCAACTGCCATTCATCCTTTATGACGTCTTTCTGTTTTTGGCAACTGCCATTCATACTTTATGACGTCTTTCGGTGTTTGGCAACTGCCATTCATCCTTTATGACGTCAATCTTTTTTTGGCAAGTTCCATTCATCCTTTATGACTTCTTTCTGTTTTTGGCAACTGCCATTCATCCTTTATGTCGTCTTTCTGTTTTTGGCCACTGCCATTCATACGTTATGACGTCTTTCTGTTTTTGGCAAGTGCCATTCATCCTTTATATCGTCTTTCTGTTTTTGTAAACTACCATTCATCCTTTATGACGTCTTTCTGTTTTTGGCAACTACAATTCATTCTTTATGATGCCTTTCTGTTTTAGGCAACTGCCATTCATCCTTTATAACGTATTTCTGTTTTTGATAACTGCTATTCATCCTTTATGATGTCTTTCTTTTTTTGGCAAATGCCATTCATCTTTTATGACGTCTTTAGGTTTTTGGCACCCGCCATTCATCCTTTATCACGTCTTTCTGTTTTTGGCAACTCCCATTCATCCTTTATGACGTCTTTCCGTTTTTGGCAACTGCTATTAATCATTTATGACGTCTTTCTGTTTTTGGCAACTACCATTCATTCTTTATGACGTCTTTCTGTTTTTGGCAACTTCTATTCTTCCTTTATGAGGTCTTTCTTTTTTTGGCAACTGCCATTCATCTTTTATGACGTCTTTCTGTTTTGAGCAACTGCCATTCATCCTTTATGACGTGTTTCTGTGTTTAGCAACTGCCAGTCATCTTTTGTGACGTCTTTCTGTTTTTGGCAACTGCCATTCATACTTTATGACGTCTTTCTGTGTTTGGCAACTGCCATTCATCCTTTATGACGTCTTTCTTATTTTGGTCACTGCCATTCATCCTTTGTGACGTCTTTCTGTTTCTGGCATCTGTCATTCATCCTTTATGACGTCTTTCTGTTTTTGGCAACTGCCATTCATCCTTTATGACCTCTTTCTGTTTTTGGCAACTGCCATTCCTTCTTTATGACGTCTTTCTGTTTTTAGCAACTGCCATTAATCCTTTATGACGTCTTTCTGTTTTTGGCAACTGCTATTCATCCTTTATGACGTATTTCTGTTTTTGGCAACAACCATTCATTCTTTATGGCGTCTTTCTGTTTTTTTAAACTGCCATTCTACCTTTATGAGGTCTTTCTTTTTTTGGCAACTGCCATTCATCCTTTATGACGTCTTTCTGTTTTTGGCAACTACCAGTCATCCTTTATGACGTCTTCTTGTTATTGGCAACTGCCATTCATTCTTTATGACGTCTTTCTGGGTTTGGCAACTGCCATTCATACTTTATAACGTCTGTCTGTTTTTGGCTACAGCAATTCATCCTTTATGACGTCTTTCTCTTTTTGGTAACTGCCATTCATCCTTTATGACGTCTTTCTGTTTTTGGCAACTACCATTCATCCTTTATGAGGTCTTTTTTTTTTTGGCAACTGCCATTCACTCTTTATGACGTCGTTCTGTTTTTGGCAACTGCCATTCATCTTTTATGACGTCTTTCGGTTTTTGGCAACTACCATTCATCCTTTATTACGTCTTTCTGTTTTTGGCAACTGCCATTAATCCTTTATGACGTCTTTCTGTTTTTGGCAACTGCCATTCATCCTTTATGACGTCTTTCTGTTTTTTGCAACTACCATTCATCTTTTATGACGTCTTTCTGTTTTTGGCAACTGCCATTCATCTCTTCTGACTTCTTTCTGTTTTTGGCCACTGCCATTCATCCTTTATGTCGTCTTTCTGTTTTTGGCAACTGCCATTCATCCTTTATGTTGTCTTTCTGTTTTTTGCAACTATAATTCATTCTTTATGACGTCTTTCTGTTTTTGGCAACTGCCATTTATCCTTTATGACGTCTCTCTGTTTTTGGCAACTGTTAATCATCCTTTCTGACTTCTTTCTGTTTTTGGCCACTGCTTTTCATCATTTATGACGTCTTTCTGTTTTTGGCAACTGCCATTCATCCTTTATGTCGTCTTTCTGTTTTTGGAAACTACCATTCATCCTTTATGACGTATTTCTGTTTTTGGCAACTGCCATTCGTCCTTTATGACGTCTGTCTGTTTTTGGCAACTGCCATTCATCCTTTATGACGTTTTTCTGTTTTTGACAACTACCATTAATCCTTTATCACGTCTTTCGGTTTTTGGCAACTGCCATTCATCCTTTATGACGTCTTTCTCTTTTTGGCAACTGCAATTCATCCTTTATGACGTCTTCCTGTTTTTGGCAACTACCATTCATTCTTTATGGCGTCTGGCTGTTTTTGGCAACTGCCATTCATCCTTTATGAGTTTTTTCTTTTTTTGGCAACTCCCATTCATGTTTTATGATGTTTTTCTGTTTTTGGCAACTACCATTCATTCTTTATTGCGTCTTTCTGTAGTTGGCAACTGCGATTCATCCTTTATGACGTCTTTCTGTTTTTGGCAACTGCCATTCATCCTTTATGACGTCTGTCTGTTTTTGGAAACTGCCATTAATCCTTTATGACGTCTTTCTGTTTTTGGCAACTCCCATTCATTCTTTTATGACGTCTTTCTGTTTTTAACAACTGCCATTCATACTTTATGACGTTATTCTGTTTTTGGCAACTGGCATTCATCGTTTATGTCGTCTTTATGTTTTTGGCGACTACCATTCATCCTTTATGACGTATTTCTGTTTTTGGCAACTGCCATTCGTCCTTTATGACGTCTTTCTGTTTTTGGCAACTGTCATTAGTCCTTTATGACGTCTTTCTGTTTTTGACAACTACCATTAATCCTTTATGACGTCTTTCAGTTTTTGGCAACTGCCATTCATCCTTTATGACGTCTTTCTGTTTTTGGCAACTGCCATTCATCTTTTATGACGTCTTTCTGTTTTTAGCAATTACCATTCATCCTTTATGATGTCTTTCTGTTTTTGGCAACTGCCATTCATCTCTTCTGACTTCTTTCTGTTTTTGGCCACTGCCATTCATCCTTTATGTCGTCTTTCTGTTTTAGGCAACTGCCATTCATCCTTTATGTCGTCTTTCTGTTTTTGGCAACTACCATTCATCCTTTATGACGTCTTTCTGTTTTTGGCAACTACAATTCATTCTTTATGACGTCTTTCTGTTTTTGGCAACTGCCATTTATCCTTTATGACGTCTTTCTGTTTTTGGCAACTGCCATTCATCGTTTCTGACTTCTTTCTGTTTTTTGCCACTGCTATTCATCATTGATGACGTCTTTCTGTTTTTGGCAACTGCCATTCATCCTTTATGTCGTCTTTCTGTTTTTGGCAATTACCATTCATCCTTTATGACGTATTTCTGTTTTTGGCAACTGCCATTCGTCCTTTATGACGTCTTTCTGTTTTTGGCAACTGCCATTCATCCTTTATGACGTCTGTCTGTTTTTGGAAACTGCCATTAATCCTTTATGACGTCTTTCTGTTTTTGGCAACTCCCATTCATTCTTTTATGACGTCTTTCTGTTTTTAACAACTGCCATTCATACTTTATGACGTTATTCTGTTTTTGGCAACTGGCATTCATCGTTTATGTCGTCTTTCTGTTTTTGGCGACTACCATTCATCCTTTATGACGTATTTCTGTTTTTGGCAACTGCCATTCGTCCTTTATGACGTCTTTCTGTTTTTGGCAACTGTCATTAGTCCTTTATGACGTCTTTCTGTTTTTGACAACTACCATTAATCCTTTATGACGTCTTTCAGTTTTTGGCAACTGCCATTCATCCTTTATGACGTCTTTCTGTTTTTGGCAACTGCCATTCATCTTTTATGACGTCTTTCTGTTTTTGGCAATTACCATTCATCCTTTATGATGTCTTTCTGTTTTTGGCAACTGCCATTCATCTCTTCTGCCTTCTTTCTGTTTTTGGCCACTGCCATTCATCCTTTATGTCGTCTTTCTGTTTTTGGCAACTGCCATTCATCCTTTATGTCGTCTTTCTGTTTTTGGCAACTACCATTCATCCTTTATGACGTCTTTCTGTTTTTGGCAACTACAATTCATTCTTTATGACGTCTTTCTGTTTTTGGCAACTGCCATTTATCCTTTATGACGTCTTTCTGTTTTTGGCAACTGCCATTCATCCTTTCTGACTTCTTTCTGTTTTTGGCCACTGCTATTCATCATTGATGACGTCTTTCTGTTTTTGGCAACTGCCATTCATCCTTTATGTCGTCTTTCTGTTTTTGGCAATTACCATTCATCCTTTATGACGTATTTCTGTTTTTGGCAACTGCCATTCGTCCTTTATGACGTCTTTCTGTTTTTGGCAACTACAATTAATTCTTTATTACGTCTTTCTGTTTTTGGCAACTGCCATTTATCCTTTATGACGTCTTTCTGTTTCTCGCAACTGCTATTCATCCTTTCCGACTTCTTTCTGTTTTGGGCCACTGCTATTCATCATTTATGACGTCTTTCTGTTTTTGGCAACTGCCATTCATCCGTTATGTCGTCTTTCGGTTTTTGGCAACTACCATTCATCTTTTATGACGTATTTCTGTTTTTGGCAACTGCCATTCGTCCTTTATGACGTCTTTCTTTTTTTGGCAACTGCCATTCATCATTTATGACGTCTTTCTGTTTTTGACAACTGCCATTCATCCTTTATGACGTCTTTCTTTTTTTGGCAACTCCCATTCATGGTTTATGATGTCTTTCTGTTTTTGGCAACTACCATTCATTCTTTTATGGCGTCTTACTCTATTTGGCAACTGCCATTCATTATTTATGACGTCTTCCTGTTTTTGGGAACTGCCATTTATACTTTATGACGTCTTTCTGTTTTTGGCAACTGCCATTCATCCTTTATGACGTATTTCTGTTTTTGCCACTGACATTCATCCTTTATGACGTCTTTCTGTTTTTGGCAACTACCATTCATCCTTTATGACGTCTTTCTGTTTTTGGAAACTGCCATTCATCCTTTCTGACTTCTTTCTGTTTTTGGCACTGACATTCATCCTTTATAACGCTTTCTGTTTTTGGCAACTGCCATTCATCCTTTATGTCGTGTTTCTGTTTTTGGCAACTACCATTCATTCTTTATGACGTCTTTCTGTTGTTGGAAACTGCCATTCACCATTAATGACGTCTTTCTGTTTTGGGCCACTGCCATTCATCTTTTCTGACTTCTTTCTGTTTTTGGCCACTGCCATACATCTTTTATGACGTCTTTCTGTTATTGGCAACTGCCATTCATCCTTTATGTCATCTTTCTGTTTTTAGCAACTGCCATTCATCCGTTATGTCGTCTTTCTGTTTTTGGCAACTGCCATTCGTCCTTTATGACGTCTTTCTGTTTTTGGCAACTGCCATTCATCCTTTATGACGTCTTTCTTTTTTTGACAACTGCCATTCATCCTTTCTGACGTCTTTCTTTTTTTGGCCACTCCCATTCATGGTTTATGATGTCTTTCATTTTGTGGCAACTACCATTCATTCTTTATGGCGTCTTTTGTATTTGGCAACTGCCATTCATCCTTTATGACGTCTTTCTGTTTTAGCAACTGCCATTCATCCTTTATTACGTCTGTCTGTTTTTGGAAACTACCATTAATCTTTTATGACGTCTTTCTGTTTTTGGCAACTGCCATTCATCCTTTATGACGTCTTTCTGTTTTTGGCAACTGCCATTCATACTTTATGACGTCTTTCTGTTTTTGCCAACTGCCATTCATCCTTTATGACGCCTTCTGTTTTCGGCAACTGCCATTTATCCTTTATGACGTCTTTCTGTTTTTGGCAACTTCCATTCATCCTTTATGACGTCTTTCTGTTTTTGGAAACTGCCATTCATCCTTTATGACGTCTTTCTGTTTTTGGCAACTGCCATTCATCGTTTATGACGTCTTTCTGTTTTTGGCAAGTGCCATTCATCCTTTATGACGTATTTCTGTATTTGGCCACTGCCATTCATCCTTTCTGACTTCTTTCTGTTTTTGGCAACTGCCATTCATCCTTTATGACGTCTTTCTGTTTTTGGCAACTGCCATTCATGCTTTATGTCGTCTTTCTGTTTTTGGCAACTGCCATTCATCCTTTATGACGTCTTTCTTTTTTTGGCCACTCCCATTCATGGTTTATGATGTCTTTCATTTTGTGGCAACTACCATTCATTCTTTATGGCGTCTTTTGTATTTGGCAACTGCCATTCATCCTTTATGAGGTCTTTCTGTTTTAGCAACTGCCATTCATCCTTTATTACGTCTGTCTGTTTTTGGAAACTACCATTAATCTTTTATGACGTCTTTCTGTTTTTGGCAACTGCCATTCATCCTTTATGACGTCTTTCTGTTTTTGGCAACTGCCATTCATACTTTATGACGTCTTTCTGTTTTTGCCAACTGCCATTCATCCTTTATGACGCCTTCTGTTTTCGGCAACTGCCATTTATCCTTTATGACGTCTTTCTGTTTTTGGCAACTTCCATTCATCCTTTATGACGTCTTTCTGTTTTTGGAAACTGCCATTCATCCTTTATGACGTCTTTCTGTTTTTGGCAACTGCCATTCATCGTTTATGACGTCTTTCTGTTTTTGGCAACTGCCATTCATCCTTTATGACGTATTTCTGTATTTGGCCACTGCCATTCATCCTTTCTGACTTCTTTCTGTTTTTGGCAACTGCCATTCATCCTTTATGACGTCTTTCTGTTTTTGGCAACTGCCATTCATGCTTTATGTCGTCTTTCTGTTTTTGGCAACTGCCATTCATCCTTTATGACGTCTTTCTGTTTTTGGCAACTGCCATTCATCCTTTCTGACTTCTTTCTGTTTTTGGCCACTTCTATTCATCATTTATTACGTCTTTGGTTTTTTGGCAACTGCCATTCATCTTTTATGTCGTCTTTCTGTTTTTGGCAACTACCATTCATCTTTATGACGTATTTCTGTTTTTGGTAACTGCCATTCGTCCTTTATGACGTCTTTCTGTTTTTGGCAACTGCCATACATCCTTTATGACGTCTTTCTGTTTTTGGCAACTGCCATTTATCCTTTATGACGTCTTTCTGTTTTTGGCAACTGCCATTCATCCTTTATGACGTCTTTCTGTTTTTGGCAACTACCATTCATCCTTTATGACGGCTTTTCTGTTTTTGCAACTGCCATTGATCCTTTATGACGTCTTTCTGTTTTTGGCAACTGCCATTTATCCTTTATGACGTCTTTCTGTTTTTGGCAACTGCCATTCATCCTTTATGACGTCTTTCTGTTTTTGGCAACTACCATTCATCCTTTATGTCGTGTTTCTGTTTTTGGCAACTACCATTCATTCTTTATGACGTTTTTCTGTTGTTGGCAACTGCCATTCATCCTTAATGACGTCTTTCTGTTTTTGGCCACTGCCATTCATCCTTTCTGACTTCTCTCTGTTTTTGGCCACTGCCATACATCTTTTATGACGTCTTTTTGTTATTGGCAACTGCCATTCATTCTTTTATGACGTCTTTCTCTTTTTGGCAACTGCCATTGCGTCCTTTATGACGTCTTTCTGTTTTTGTCAACTGCCATTCATCGTTTATGATGTCTTACTGTTTTTGGCAACTGACATTCAACCTTTATGATGTCTTTGTGTTTTTGACAACTACCATTAATCCTTTATGACGTCTTTTTGGTTTTTGGTAACTGCCATTCAACTTTTATGATGTCTTTCTGTTTTGGGCAACTGCCATTCATCGTTTATGACGAGTTTCTGTTTTTGGCAACTACCATTCATTCTTTATGGCGTCTTCGTGTTTTTGGCAACTGCCATTCATCCTTTATGACGTCTTTCTTTTTTTGGCTAATGCCATTCATCCTTTATGACGTCTTTCTGTTTTTGGCAACTACCATTCATTCTTTATGGCGTCTTTCTGTTTTTGGCAACTGCCATTCATCCTTTATGACGTCTTTCTGTTTTTGGCAACTGCCATTCATCCTTTATGACGTCTTTCTGTTTTTGGCAACTGCCATTCATTCTTTTATCACGTCTTTCTGTTTTTGGAAACTGCCATTCATCCTTTATGACGTCTTTCTGTTTTTGGCAACTACCATTTATCCTTTCTTACGTCTTTCTGTTTTTGGCAACTGCCATTCATCCTTAATGACGTCTTTCTGTTTTTCGCAACTGCCATTCATCTTTTATAACGTCTTTCTGTTTTTGGGAACTGTCATTCAACTTTTATGACGTTTTTCTTTTTTTGACAACTGCCATTCATCCTTTATGACGTCTTCCTGTTTTTGGGAACTGCCATTTATCCTTTATGTTGTTTTTTCTAATTTTTGCTACTGCCATTCATCCTTTATGACGTCTTTCTGTTTTTGGCAACAACCATTCATCATTTATGACGTCTGTCTGTTTTTGCAACTGCCATTCATCCTTTCTGACTTCTTTCTGTTTTTGGCAACTGCTATTCATCCTTTATGACGTCTTTCTGTTGTGGGCAACTGCCATTCCTCCTTTATTACGTCTTAGTGTTTTTGGCAACTTAAATTCAACTTTTATGATGTCTTTCTGTTTTTGGCAACTGCCATTCATCCGTTATGACGTCTTTCTGTTTTTAGCAACTACCATTCATTCTTTATTACGTCTTTCTGTTTTTGGCAACTGCCATTCATCCTTTATGACGTCTTTCTTTTTTTGGCAACTGCCATTCATCCTTTATGACGTCTTTCTGTTTTTGGCAACTACTATTCATACTTTATGGCGTCTTTCTTTTTTTAGCAACTGCCATTCTTCCTTAATGACGTCTTTCTGTTTTTGGCAACTCCCATTCGTTCTTTATGGCGTCTGGCTGTTTTTGGCAACTGCCATTCATCCTTTATGACGTCTTTCTTTCTTTGGCAACTGCCATTCATCATTTATGATGTCTTTCTTTTTTTGGCAACTACCATTCATTCTTTATGGCGTCTTTCTGTATTTGGCAACTGCCATTCATTCTTTATGACGTCTTTCTGTTTTTGGCAACTGCCATTCATCCTTTATGACGTCTTTCTGTTTTTGGAAACAACCATTCATCCTTTATGACGTCTTTATTTTTTTGGCAACTGCCATTCCTTCTTTTATGACGTCTTTCTGTTTTTGGCAACTGCCATTTATACTTTATCACGTTTTTTTGTTTTTGGCAACTGCCATTCATCCTTTATGACGTCTTTCTTTTTTTGGCAACTGCCATTCATTATTTATGACGTCTTAGTGTTTTTGGCAACTGCCATTCCTCCTTTGTGTCGTTGTTCTGTTTTTGGCAACTACCATTCATCTTTTATGACGTCTTTCTGTTTTTGGCAACTGCAATTCCTCCTTTATGACCTCTTGCTGTTTTTGGCAACTGCCATTCATCCTTTATGACGTCTTTCAGTTTTTGGCAACTACCATTCATCCTTTATGACGTTTTTCTGTTTTTGGCAACTACCATTCATTCTTTATGACGTCTTTCTGTTTTTGGCCACTGCCATTCCTTCTTTTCTGACTTATTTCTGTTTTTGGCCACTGCCATTCATCCTTTATGACGTCTTTCTGTTATTGGCAACTGCACTTCATCCTTTATGTCGTCTTTCTTTTTTTGGCAATTACCATTCATCTTTTATGTCGTCTTATAGTTTTTGGCAACTGCCATTGCTCCTTTATGACGTCTTTCTGTTTTTGGCAACTGCCATTTATCTTTTATGACGTCTTTCTGTTTTTGGCAACTACTATTCCTTCTTTGTAACGTCTTTCTGTTTTTGGCAACTGCCATTCATCCTTTATGACGTCTTTCTGTTTTTGGCAACTGCCATTCATCCTTTATGACGTCTTTCTGTTTTTGGCAACTGCCATTCATTCTTTTATCATGTCTTTCTGTTTTTGGAAACTGCCATTCATCCTTTATGACGTCTTTCTGTTTTTGGCAACTACCATTTATCCTTTCTTACGTCTTTCTGTTTTTGGCAAGTGCCATTCATCCTTAATGACGTCTTTCTGTTTTTCGCAACTGCCATTCATCTTTTATAACGTCTTTCTGTTTTTGGGAACTGCCATTCAACTTTTATGACGTTTTTCTTTTTTTGACAACTGCCATTCATCCTTTATGACGTCTTCCTGTTTTTGGGAACTGCCATTTATCCTTTATGTTGTTTTTTCTAATTTTTGCTACTGCCATTCATCCTTTATGACGTCTTTCTGTTTTTGGCAACTACCATTCATCATTTATGACGTCTTTCTGTTTTTGCAACTGCCATTCATCCTTTCTGACTTCTTTGGGTTTTTGGCAACTGCTATTCATCTTTTATGACGTCTTTCTGTTGTGGGCAACTGCCATTCCTCCTTTATTACGTCTTAGTGTTTTTGGCAACTTAAACTCAACTTTTATGATGTCTTTCTGTTTTTAGCAACTGCCATTCATCCGTTATGACGTCTTTCTGTTTTTAGCAACTACCATTCATTCTTTATGGCGTCTTGCTGTTTTTGGCAACTGCCATTCATCCTTTATGACGTCTTTCTTTTTTTGGCAACTGCCATTCATCCTTTATGACGTCTTTCTGTTTTTGGCAACTACTATTCATACTTTATGGCGTCTTTCTTTTTTTGGCAACTGCCATTCTTCCTTAATGACGTCTTTCTGTTTTTGGCAACTCCCATTAATTCTTTATGGCGTCTGGCTGTTTTTGGCAACTGCCATTCATCCTTTATGACGTCTTTCTTTCTTTGGCAACTGCCATTCATCATTTATGATGTCTTTCTTTTTTTTGGCAACTACCATTCATTCTTTATGGCGTCTTTCTGTATTTGGCAACTGCCATTCATTCTTTATGACGTCTTTATGTTTTTGGCAACTGCCATTCATCCTTTATGACGTCTTTCTGTTTTTGGAAACTACCATTCATCCTTTATGACGTCTTTATTTTTTTGGCAACTGCCATTCCTTCTTTTATGACGTCTTTCTGTTTTTGGCAACTGCCATTCATACTTTATCACGTTTTTTTGTTTTTGCAACTGCCATTCATCCTTTATGACGTCTTTCTTTTTTTGGCAACTGCCATTCATTATTTATGACGTCTTAGTGTTTTTGGCAACTGCCATTCCTCCTTTGTGTCGTCTTTCTGTTTTTGGCAACTACCATTCATCTTTTATGACGTCTTTCTGTTTTTGGCAACTGCAATTCCTCCTTTATGACCTCTTACTGTTTTTGGCAACTGCCATTCATCCTTTATGACGTCTTTCAGTTTTTGGCAACTACCATTCATCCTTTATGACGTCTTTCTGTTTTTGGCAACTACCATTCATCCTTTCTGACTTCTTTCTGTTTTGGGCCACTGCCATTCATCCTTTATGACGTCTTTCTGTTTTTGGCAACTACCATTCATTCTTTATGACGTCTTTCTGTTTTTGGCCACTGCCATTCCTTCTTTTCTGACTTATTTCTGTTTTTGGCCACTGCCATTCATCCTTTATGACGTCTTTCTGTTATTGGCAACTGCACTTCATCCTTTATGTCGTCTTTCTTTTTTTGGCAATTACCATTCATCTTTTATGTCGTCTTATAGTTTTTGGCAACTGCCATTGCTCCTTTATGACGTCTTTCTGTTTTTGGCAACTGCCATTTATCTTTTATGACGTCTTTCTGTTTTTGGCAACTACTATTCCTTCTTTGTAACGTCTTTCTGTTTTGGGCAACTGCCATTCATCCTTTATGACGTCTTTCTGTTTTTGGCAACTGCCATTCATCCTTTATGACGTCTTTCTGTTTTTGGCAACTGCCATTCATTCTTTTATCATGTCTTTCTGTTTTTGGAAACTGCCATTCATCCTTTATGACGTCTTTCTGTTTTTGGCAACTACCATTTATCCTTTCTTACGTCTTTCTGTTTTTGGCAAGTGCCATTCATCCTTAATGACGTCTTTCTGTTTTTCGCAACTGCCATTCATCTTTTATAACGTCTTTCTGTTTTTGGGAACCGCCATTCAACTTTTATGACGTTTTTCTTTTTTTGACAACTGCCATTCATCTTTTATGACGTCTTCCTGTTTTTGGGAACTGCCATTTATCCTTTATGTTGTTTTTTCTAATTTTTGCTACTGCCATTCATCCTTTATGACGTCTTTCTGTTTTTGGCAACTACCATTCATCATTTATGACGTCTTTCTGTTTTTGCAACTGCCATTCATCCTTTCTGACTTCTTTGGGTTTTTGGCAACTGCTATTCATCTTTTATGACGTCTTTCTGTTGTGGGCAACTGCCATTCCTCCTTTATTACGTCTTAGTTTTTTTGGCAACTTAAACTCAACTTTTATGATGTCTTTCTGTTTTTAGCAACTGCCATTCATCCGTTATGACGTCTTTCTGTTTTTAGCAACTACCATTCATTCTTTATGGCGTCTTGCTGTTTTTGGCAACTGCCATTCATCCTTTATGACGTCTTTCTTTTTTTGGCAACTGCCATTCATCCTTTATGACGTCTTTCTGTTTTTGGCAACTACTATTCATACTTTATGGCGTCTTTCTTTTTTTGGCAACTGCCATTCTTCCTTAATGACGTCTTTCTGTTTTTGGCAACTCCCATTAATTCTTTATAGCGTCTTTCTGTTTTTGGCAACTGCCATTCATCCTTTATGACGTCTTTCTTTCTTTGGCAACTGCCATTCATCATTTATGATGTCTTTCTTTTTTTTGGCAACTACCATTCATTCTTTATGGCGTCTTTCTGTATTTGGCAACTGCCATTCATTCTTTATGACGTCTTTATGTTTTTGGCAACTGCCATTCATCCTTTATGACGTCTTTCTGTTTTTGGAAACTACCATTCATCCTTTATGACGTCTTTATTTTTTTGGCAACTGCCATTCCTTCTTTTATGACGTCTTTCTGTTTTTGGCAACTGCCATTCATACTTTATCACGTTTTTTTGTTTTTGCAACTGCCATTCATCCTTTATGACGTCTTTCTTTTTTTGGCAACTGCCATTCATTATTTATGACGTCTTAGTGTTTTTGGCAACTGCCATTCCTCCTTTATGACGTCTTTCTGTTTTTGGCAACTGCCATTCATCCTTTATGACGTCTTTCTGTTTTTGGCAACTGCCATTCATTCTTTTATCATGTCTTTCTGTTTTTGGAAACTGCCATTCATCCTTTATGACGTCTTTCTGTTTTTGGCAACTACCATTTATCCTTTCTTACGTCTTTCTGTTTTTGGCAAGTGCCATTCATCCTTAATGACGTCTTTCTGTTTTTCGCAACTGCCATTCATCTTTTATAACGTCTTTCTGTTTTTGGGAACCGCCATTCAACTTTTATGACGTTTTTCTTTTTTTGACAACTGCCATTCATCCTTTATGACGTCTTCCTGTTTTTGGGAACTGCCATTTATCCTTTATGTTGTTTTTTCTAATTTTTGCTACTGCCATTCATCCTTTATGACGTCTTTCTGTTTTTGGCAACTACCATTCATCATTTATGACGTCTTTCTGTTTTTGCAACTGCCATTCATCCTTTCTGACTTCTTTGGGTTTTTGGCAACTGCTATTCATCTTTTATGACGTCTTTCTGTTGTGGGCAACTGCCATTCCTCCTTTATTACGTCTTAGTGTTTTTGGCAACTTAAACTCAACTTTTATGATGTCTTTCTGTTTTTAGCAACTGCCATTCATCCGTTATGACGTCTTTCTGTTTTTAGCAACTACCATTCATTCTTTATGGCGTCTTGCTGTTTTTGGCAACTGCCATTCATCCTTTATGACGTCTTTCTTTTTTTGGCAACTGCCATTCATCCTTTATGACGTCTTTCTGTTTTTGGCAACTACTATTCATACTTTATGGCGTCTTTCTTTTTTTGGCAACTGCCATTCTTCCTTAATGACGTCTTTCTGTTTTTGGCAACTCCCATTAATTCTTTATGGCGTCTGGCTGTTTTTGGCAACTGCCATTCATCCTTTATGACGTCTTTCTTTCTTTGGCAACTGCCATTCATCATTTATGATGTCTTTCTTTTTTTTGGCAACTACCATTCATTCTTTATGGCGTCTTTCTGTATTTGGCAACTGCCATTCATTCTTTATGACGTCTTTATGTTTTTGGCAACTGCCATTCATCCTTTATGACGTCTTTCTGTTTTTGGAAACTACCATTCATCCTTTATGACGTCTTTATTTTTTTGGCAACTGCCATTCCTTCTTTTATGACGTCTTTCTGTTTTTGGCAACTGCCATTCATACTTTATCACGTTTTTTTGTTTTTGCAACTGCCATTCATCCTTTATGACGTCTTTCTTTTTTTGGCAACTGCCATTCATTATTTATGACGTCTTAGTGTTTTTGGCAACTGCCATTCCTCCTTTGTGTCGTCTTTCTGTTTTTGGCAACTACCATTCATCTTTTATGACGTCTTTCTGTTTTTGGCAACTGCAATTCCTCCTTTATGACCTCTTACTGTTTTTGGCAACTGCCATTCATCCTTTATGACGTCTTTCAGTTTTTGGCAACTACCATTCATCCTTTATGACGTCTTTCTGTTTTTGGCAACTACCATTCATCCTTTCTGACTTCTTTCTGTTTTGGGCCACTGCCATTCATCCTTTATGACGTCTTTCTGTTTTTGGCAACTACCATTCATTCTTTATGACGTCTTTCTGTTTTTGGCCACTGCCATTCCTTCTTTTCTGACTTATTTCTGTTTTTGGCCACTGCCATTCATCCTTTATGACGTCTTTCTGTTATTGGCAACTGCACTTCATCCTTTATGTCGTCTTTCTTTTTTTGGCAATTACCATTCATCTTTTATGTCGTTTTACTGTTTTTGGCAACTGCCATTCCTCCTTTATGACGTCTTTCTGTTTTTGGCAACTGCCATTTATCTTTTATGACGTCTTTCTTTTTTTGGCAACTACTATTCCTTCTTTTATAACGTCTTTCTGTTTTTGGCAACTGCCATTCATCCTTTATGACGTCTTTCTGTTTTTCGCAACTGCCATTCATATTTTATGACGTCTTTCTGTTTTTGGCAACTGCCATTTCGCCATTGATGACGTCTTTCTGTTTTTGGCAACTGCCATTCATCTTTTATGACGTCTTTCTGTTTTTGGCAACTGACATTCATTCTTTATGAGGTCTTTCTGTTTTTGACAACTACCATTAATCCTTCATGACGTCTTTCTGTTTTTGGAATCTGCCATTCATCCTTTATGATGTCGTTCTGTTTTTGACAACTTCCATTCATCCTTTATGACGTTTTTCTGTTTTTGGCAACTACCATTCATTATTTATGGCGTCTTTCTGTTTTTGGCAACTGCCATTCATCCTTTATGACGTCTTTTATTTTTTTGCAATTGCAATTCATCCTTTATGACGTCTTTCTGTTTTTAGAAATAACCATTCATTCTTTATAGCGTCTTTCTATTTTTGGCAACTGCCATTCATCCTTTATGACGTCTTTCTTTCTTTGGCAACTGCCATTCATCTTTTATGATGTATTTCTGTTTTTGGCAACTACCATTCATCCTTTATGTCGTCTTTCTGTTTTTGGCAACTCCCATTCATCTATTATGATGTATTTCTGTTTTTGGAAACTACCATTCAACCTTTATGACGTCTTTATTTTTTTGGCAACTGCTATTCCTTCTTTTATGACGTCTTTCTGTTTTTGGCAACTGCCATTCATACTTTATCACGTCTTTCTGTTTTTGGCAACTGCCATTCATCCTTTATGACGTCTTTCTTTTTTTGGCAACTGCCATTCATCCTTTATGACGTCTTTCAGTTTTTGGCAACTACCATTCATCCTTTATGACGTCTTTCTGTTTTTGGCCACTTCCATTCATCCTTTCTGACTTCTTTCTGTTTTGGGATACTGCCATTCATCCTTTATGACGTCTTTCTGCTTTTGGCAACTGCCATTCATCCTTTATGTCGTCTTTCTGTTTTTGGCAACTACCATTCATTATTTATGACGTCTTTCTGTATTTGGCCACTGCCATTCATTCTTTTTAGACTTATTTCTGTTTTTGGCCACTGCCATTCATCCTTTATGACGTCTTTCTGTTATTGGCAACTGCCATTCATCCTTTATGTCGTCTTTCTTTTTTTGGCAATTACCATTCATCTTTTATGCCGTCTTCCTGTTTTTGGCAACTGACATTGATTCTTTATGATGTCTTTTTGTTTTTGACAACTACCATTAATCCTTCATGACGTCTTTCTGTTTTTGGCAACTGCCATTCATCCTTTATGATGTTTTTCTGTTTTTGCAAACTTCCATTCATCCTTTGTACGTCTTTCTGTTTTTGGCAACTACCATTCATTATTTGTGGCGTCTTTCTGTTTTTGGCAACTGCCATTCATCCTTTATGACGTCTTTTATTTTTTGGCAATTGCAATTCATCCTTTATGACGTCTTTCTGTTTTTAGAAATAACCATTCATTGTTTATAGCGTCTTTCTGTTTTTGGCAACTGCCATTCATCCTTTATGACGTCTTTCTTTCTTTGGCAACTGCCATTCATCCTTTATGATGTATTTCTGTTTTTGGCAACTCCCATTTCTTCCTTTATGACGTCTTTCTGTTTTTGGCAACTGCCATTCAACCATTTATGACGTTTTTCATTTTTTGGCAACTTCCATTCACCTTTATGACGTCTTTCTGTTTTTGGCAACTGCCATTAATCTTTTATGATTTCTTTCTGTTTTCGGCAACTGCCATTAATCCTTTATGGCGTCTTCCTTCTTTGGCAACTGCCATTCATCTATTATGATGTATTTCTGTTTTTGGAAACTACCATTCAACCTTTATGACGTATTTATTTTTTGGCAACTGCCATTCCTTCTTTTATGACGTCTTTCTGTTTTTGGCAACTGCCATTCATACTTTATCACGTCTTTCTGTTTTCGGCAACTGCCATTCATCTTTTATGACGTCTTTCTTTTTTTGGCAACTGCCATTCATCCTTTATGACGTCTTTCTGTTTTTGACAACTGCCATTCCTCCTTTGTGTCGTCTTTCTGTTTTTGGCAACTACCATTTATCCTTTATGACGTCTTTCTCTTTTTGGCAACTGCAATTCCTCCTTTATGATATCTTGCTGTTTTTGGCAACTGCCATTCATCTTTTATGACGTATTTTAGTTTTTGGCAACTACCATTCAATCTTTTATGACGTCTTTCTGTTTTTAGCAACTACCATTCGTCCTTTCTGACTTCTTTCTGTTTTGGGCCACTGCTATTCATCCTTTATGACGTCTTTCTGTTTTTGGCAACTGCCATTCATCCTTTATGTCGTCTTTCTGTTTTTGGCAACTACCATTCATTCTTTATGACGTCTTTCTGTTTTTGGCCACTGCTATTCATCCTTTCTGACTTATTTCTGTTTTTGGCCACTGCCATTCATGTTTTATGACGTCTTTCTGTTATTGGCAACTGCCATGCCTTCTTTTATGTCGTCTTTCTTTTTTTTGGCAATTACCATTCCTCTTTTATGTCGTCTTTCTGTTTTTGGCAACTGCCATTCCTCCTTTATGACGTCTTTCTGTTTTTCGCAACTGCCATTTATCTTTTATGACGTCTTTCTGTTTTTGGCAACTACTATTCTTTCTTTTATAACGTCTTTCTGTTTTTGGCAACTGCCATTCATCTTTTATGTCGTCTTTCTGTTTTCGGTAACTACCATTCCTCCTATAAGACATCTTTCTGTTTTTGGCAACTGCCATTCATCCTTTATGACGTCTTTCTGTTTTTGGCAACTACCATTCATCCTTTATGACGTCTTTCTGTTTTTGGCAACTGCAATTCATCCTTTATGACGTCTTTCTGTTTTTGGCAACTGCATTCATCCTTTATGACGTCTTTCTGTTTTTGGCAACTGCCATTCATCCTTTATGACGTCTTTCTGTTTTTGGCAACTACCATTCATTGTTTCTTACGTCTTTCTGTTTTTGGCAACTGCCATTCATCCTTTATTACGTCTTTCTGTTTTTGGCAACTGCCATTCATCCTTTACGACGTCTTTCTGTTTTGGGGAACTGCCATTCATCTTTTATGACGTCTTCCTGTTTTTGGGAACTGCCAGTCATCCTTTATGACGTCTTTCTGTTTTTGGCAACTGACATTCATCCTTTATGACGTCTTTCTGTTTTTGCAACTGCCATTCTTCCTTTATGACGTCTTTCTGTTTTTGGCAACTGCCATTCATCCTTTATGAGGTCTTTCTGTTTTTGGCAACTGCCATTTATCCTTTATGGCATCTTGCTGTTTTTGGCAACTGCCATTCATCCTTTATGACGTCTTTCTCTTTTTGGCAACTGCCATTCATCCTTTATGACGTCTTTCTGTTTTGGTTGAAACTACCATTCATCCTTTATGACGTCTTTCTGTCTTTGGGAACTGCCATTCATCGTGTATGATGTTTTTCTTTTTTTGGCAACTGCCATTCATCCTTTATGACGTCTTCCTGTTTTGGAACTGCCATTCATCCTTTATGACGTCTTTCTGTTTTTGGCAACTGCCATTCATCCTTTATGACGTATTTCTATTTTTGCAACTGACATTCATCCTTTATGAGGTCTTTCTGTTTTTGGCAACTGCTATTCATTCTTCATGGCGTCTTGCTGTTTTTGGCAACTGCCATTGATTCTTTATGACGTCTTTTTTTTTTGGCAACTTCAATTCATCGTTTATGACGTCTTTCTGTTTTTGGCAACTACCATTCATTCTTTATGGCGTCTTTCTGTTTTTTGCAACTGCCATTCATCCTTTATGACGTCTTTCTGTTTTTGGCAACTGCCATTCATCTTTTATGACGTCTTTCTGTTTTTGGCAACTACCATACATTCTTTCTGGCGTCTGGCTGTATTTTGCAACTGCCATTCATTATTTATGACGTCTTTCTTTCTTTGGCAACTGCCATTCATCCTTTATGATGTCTTTCTGTTTTTGGCAACTACCATTCATTCTTGATGGCGTCTTTATGTATTTGGCAACTGCCATTAATCCTTTATGACGTTTTTCTGTTTTTGGCAACTGCCATTGCTTCTTTCATGACGTCTTTCTGTTTTTGGAAACTGCCATTCATACTTTATGACGGGGTTCTGTTTTTGGCAACTGCCATTAATTTTTATGACGTCTTTCTGTTTTTGGCAACTGCCATTTATCCTTTATGTCGTCTTTCTGTTTTCGGCAACTACCATTCCTCCTTTGTGACCTCTTTCTGTTTTTGGCAACTGCACATTCATCCTTTATGACGTCTTTCTGTTTTTGGCAACTACCATTCATCCTTTATAACGTCTTTCTGTTTTTGGCAACTGCCATTCATCGTTTATGACGTCTTTCTGTTTTTGGAAACTGCCATTTATCCTTTATTACGTCTTTCTGTTTTTGGCAACTGCCATTCGTCCTTTATGACGTCTTTCTGTTTTTGGCAACTGCCATTCATCCTTTATGACGTCTTTCTGTTTTTGGCAACTACCATTCATCTTTTCTTACGTCTTTCTGTTTTTGGCAACTTCCATTTATCCTTTATTACGTCTTTCTGTTTTTGGCAACTGCCATTCGTCCTTTATGACGTCTTTCTGTTTTGGGGAACTGCCATTCATTTTTTATGATGTTTTTCTTTTTTTGGCGACTACCATTCATTCTTTATAGCGTCTTTCTGTTTTTGGCAACTGCCATTCATCCTTTATGACGTCTTTCTGTTTTTAGCAACTACCATTCACCATTTATGACGTCTTTCTGTTTTTGGCAACTGCCATTCATCATTTATGACGTCTTTCTGTTTTTGGAAACTGCCATTCATCGTTTATGACGTCTTTCTGTTTTTGGCAACTACCATTCATCGTTTCTTACGTTATTCTGTTTTTGGCAACTGCCATTCATCCTTTATGACGTCTTTCTGTTTTTGGCAACTACCATTCATTCTTTATGGCGTCTTTCTGTTTTTGGCAACTACCATTCATTTTTTATGGCGTGTTTCTGTTTTTGGCAACTGCCATTCATCCTTTATGACGTCTTTCTGTTTTTAGCAACTACCATTCATCCTTTATGACGCATTTCTGTTTTTTGTAACTGCCATTCATCCTTTATGACGTCTCTCTGTTTTTGGCAACTGCCATTCATCCTTTATGACGTCTTTCATTTTTTGGCAACTACCATTCATCGTTTCTTACATTATTCTGTTTTTGGCAACTGCCATTCATCCTTTATGACGTCTTTCTGTTTTTGGCAACTACCATTCATCCTTTATGACGTATTTCTGTTTTTGGCAACTGCCATTCATCTTTTCTTACGTCTTTCTGTTTTTGGCAACTGCCATTCATCCTTTATGACGTCTTTGTGTTTTTGGCGACTGCCATTCATCCTTTATGACGTCTTTCTGTTTTTGCAACTGCCATTAATCCTTTATGACGTTTTTCTGTTTTTGGCAACTACCATTCATCTTTTATGACGTCTTTCTGTTTTTGGCAACTGCCATTCATCTTTTCTGACTTCTTTCTGTTTTGGGCCACTGCCATTCATCCTTTATGACGTCTTCCTGTTTTTGGCAACTGCCATTCACCATTTACGACGTCTTTCTGTTTTTGGCAACTACCATTAATTCTGAATGACGTCTTTCTGTTTTTGGCAACTCCCATTCATCCTTAATGACGTCTTTCTGTTTTTGGCCACTCCCAATAATCCTTTATTACGTCTTCCTGTTTTTGGCAACTGCCATTCATCCTTTATGACGTCTTTCTGTTATTGGCAACTGCCATTCATCCTTTATGTCGTCTTTCTTTTTTTGGCAACTACCATTCATCCTTTATGACGTCTTTCTGTTTGGTGCAACTGCCATTTCGTTTTTTATAACGTCTTTCTGTTTTTGGCAACTGCCATTCATCCTTTATGACGTCTTTCTGTTTTTGGCAACTACCATTTGTTCTTTATGGCGTCTTGCTGTTTTTGGCAACTGCCATTCATCCTTTATGACGTCTTTCTGTTTCGGGGAACTGCCATCCATCTTTTATGACGTCCTCCTGTTTTTGGCAACTGCCATTCATCCTTTATGACGTCTTTCTGTTTTTGGCAACTGACATTCATACTTTATGATGTCTTTCTGTTTTTACAACTACCATTAATCCTTCATGACGTCTTTCTGTTTTTGGCAACTACCATTCATCCTTTATGATGTCTTTCTGTTTTTAGCAACTGCCATTGCGTCCTTTATGACGTCTTTCTGATTTGGCAACTACCATACATTCTTTATGGCGTCTGGCTGTTTTTGGCAACTGCCATTGATCCTTTATGACGTCTTTCTTTCTTTGGCAACTGCCATTCATCCTTTATGACGTCTTTCTGTTTTTGGAAACTATTATTAATTCTTTATGACGTCTTTCTGTTTTTGGCAACTGCCATTCCTTCTTTATGACGTCTTTCTTTTTTTGGCAACTGCCATTCATACTTTATGACGTCTTTTTTTTTTTGGCAACTGCCATTCATTCTTTATGACGTCTTTCTGTTTTTAGCAACTGCCATTCATCTTTTATGACGTCTTTCTGTTTTTGGCAACTGCCATTCATCCTTTATGTCGTCTTTCTGTTTTTGGCAACTACCATTCCTCCTTTATGACCTCTTCCTTTTTTTGGCAATAGCCATTTATCCTTTATGACGTCTTTCTGTGTTTGGCAACTACCATTCATCCTTTATGACGTCTTTTTGTATTTGGGAACTGCCATTCATCCTTTATGACGTCTTTCTCTTTTTTGGCAACTGCCATTCACTTTTATGGCGTCTTTCTGTTTTTGGCAACTGCCATTCATTCTTTTATGACGTCTTTCTGTTTTTGGCAACTGCCATTCATCTTTTATGACGTCTTTCTTTTTTTTGAAACTACCATACATTCTTTATGGCGTCTGGCTGTTTTTGGCAACTGCCATTCATCCTTTATGATGTCTTTCTGTTTTTGGCAACTACCATTCATTCTTGATGGCGTCTTTCTGTCTTTGGCAACTGCCATTCCTTCTTTTATGACGCCTTTTTGTTTTTGGAAACTACCATTAATTCTTTATTACGTCTTTCTGTTTTTGGCAACTGCCATTCCTTCTTTTAAGTGATCTTTCTGTTTTTGGCTACTGGCATTCATACTTTATGACGTTTTTCTGTTTTTGGCAACTGCCATTCATCATTTATGACGTCTTTCTGTTTTAGCAACTGCCATTCATCGATTATGTCGTCTTTCTGCTTTTGGCAACTACCATCCCTCTTTTATGACCTCTTTCTGTTTTTGGCAACTGCCATTTATTCTTTTATGACGTCTTTCTGTTTTGGCAACTACCATTCATCCTTTATGACGTCTTTCTGTTTTTGGCAACTGCCATTCATCTTTTAGTGCGTCTTTCTGTTTTTGGCAACTGCCATTCATCCTTTATGACGTCTTTCTGTTTTTGGCAACTACCATACATTCTTTATAACGTCTGGCTGTTTTTGGCAACTGCCATTGATCCTTTATGACGTCTTTCCTTCTTTGGAAACTGCCATTTATCCTTTATGATGTCTTTCTGTTTTTGGCAACAACCATTCATTCTTTATGGCGTCTTTCTGTATTTGGCAACTGCCACTCATCCTTTATGACGTCTTTCTGTTTTTGGCAACTACCATTAATCCTTTATTACGTCTTTCTGTTTTTGGAAACTATCATTAATTCTTTATGACGTCTTTCTGTTTTTGGCAACTGCCATTCCTTCTTTTATGACGTCTTTCTTTTTTTGGCAACTGCCATTCATACTTTATGACGTCTTTCTTTTTTTGGCAACTGCCATTAATCCTTTCTGACGTCTTTCTGTTTTTGGAAACCGCCATTCATCTTTTATGACGTCTTTCTGTTTTTGGCAACTGCCATTCATCCTTTATGTCGTCTTTCTGTATTTGGCAACTACCATCCCTCTTTTATGACCTCTTTCTTGTTTTGGCAACTGTCATTTATCCTTTATGACGTCTTTCTGTTTTTGGCAACTACCATTCATCCTTTATGACGTTTCTGTTTTTGGCAACTGCCATTCATTCTTTATGACGTCTTTCTGTTTTTGGCAACTGCCATTAATCCTTTATGACGTCTTTCTGTTTTTGGCAACTGCCATTCATCTTTTATGACGTCTTTCTGTTTTTGTGCAACTGCCATTCATCTTTTATGACGTATTGCTATTTTGGCAACTACCATTCATCCCTTTCTTACGTCTTTCTGTTTTTGGCAACTGCCATTCATCCTTTATTACGTCTTTCTGTTTTTGGCAACTGCCATTCATCCTTTATGACGTCTTTCAGTTTTTGGGAACTGCCATTCATCCTTTATGATGTTTTTCTTTTTTTGTCAACTGCCATTCATCCTTTATGACGTCTTCCTGTTTTTGGGAACTGCCATTCTTCCTTTATGACGTCTTTCTGTTTTTGGCAATTGCCATTCATCTTTTATGGCGTCTTTCTATTTGTGGCACCTTCCATTCATTCTTTTATGACGTCTTTCTGTTTTTGGAAACTACCATACATTCTTTATGACGTATTTCTTGCTTTGGCAACTGCCATTCATCCTTTATAATGTCTTTCTGTTTTTGGCAAGTACCATTAATCCTTTATGACGTCTTTCTGTTTTTGGAGATTATCATTAATTCTTTATGACGTCTTTCTGTTTTTGGCAACTGCCATTCCTTCTTTTATGACGTCTTTCTTTTTTTGGCAAATGCCATTCATACTTTATGACGTCTTTCTTTTTTTGGCAACTGCCATTCATTCTTTCTGACGTCTTTCTGTTTTTGGCAACTGCCATTCATCTTTTATGACGTCTTTCTGTTTTTAGCAACTGCCATTAATCCTTAATGTCGTCTTTCTGTATTTGGCAACTACCATTCGTCCTTTATGACCTCTTTCTTATTTTGGCAACTGCCATTTATCCTTTATGACGTCGTTCTGTTTTTGGCAACTACCATTCATTCTTTATGACGTCTTTCTGTTTTTGGCAACTGCCATTTATCCTTTATGACGTCTTTCTGTTTTTGGCAACTGCCATTCATCCGTTCTGACTTCTTTCTGTTTTTGGCCACTGCCATTCATACTTTATGACGTCTTTCTGTTTTTGGCAACTGCCATTCCTCCTGTATGATGTCTTTCTTTTTTTGGCAACTGCCATTCATCCTTTATGACGTCTTTCTGTTTTTGGCAACTGCCATTCATCCTTTATGGCGTCTTTCTGTGTTTGGCAAATGCCATTCATCTTTTATGACGCGTCTCTGTTTTTGGCAACTGCCATTCATCCTTTATGTCGTCTTTCTGTTTTAAGCAACTACTATCCATCTTTTATGACGTCTTTCTCTTTTTGGCAACTGCCATTCCTCCTTTATTACGTCTTTCTGTTTTTGGCAACTGCCATTCATCCTTTATGACGTCTTTCTGTTTTTGGCAACTGCCATTCATCCTTTATGACGTCTTTCTGTTTTTGGCAACTACCATTCATTCTTTATGGCGTCTTTCTGTTTTTCGCAACTGCCATTCACCTTTTATGACGTCTTTCTTTTTTTGGCAACTGCCATTAATCCTTTATGACGTCTTTCCGTTTTTGGAAACTACCATTCATCCTTTATGACGTCTTTCTGTTTTTGGCAACTGCCATGCATCCTTTATGATGTCTTTCTGTTTTTGAAAACTACCATTTATCATTTATGACGTCTTTCTGTTTTTGGCAACTGCCATTCATCCTTTATTATGTCTTTCTGTTTTGGGCCACTGCACTCCATCCTTTATTACGTATTTCTGTTTTTGGCAACTACCATTACTTCTTTATGGCGTGTTGCTGTTTTTGGCAACTGCCATTCATCCTTTTTGACGTCTTTCTTTTTTTGGCAACTGCCATTCATCCTTTATGACGTCTTTTTGTTTTTGGCCACTACCATTCATTCTTTATGGCGTCTTTCTGTTTTGGGCTACTGCCATTCATCCTTTATGACGTCTTTCTGTTTTTGGCAACTGCCATTCATCCTTTATGACGTCTTTCTGTTTTTGGACACTACCATTCATCCTTCATGACGTCTTTCTGTTTTTGGCAACTGCCATTCATACTTTATGACGTATTTCTGTCTGTGGCAACTGCCATTCATCCTTTATGACCTCTTTCTGTTTTTGGCAACTGCCATTCATCCTTTATGACGTCTTTCTGTGTTTGGCAACTACCATTCATCCTTTATGACGTCTTTCTGTTTCTGGCAACTGGCATTCATCCTTTCTGTCTTCTTTCTGGTTTTGGCCACTGCCATTAATCCTTTATGACGTCTTTCTGTATTTGACAACTGCCATTCCTCCTGTATGTCGTCTTTCTGTTTTTGGCAACTCCCTTTTATTCTTTATGACGTCTTTCTGTTGTTGGCAACTGCCATGCATCCTTAATGACGTCTTTCTGTTTTTGGCCACTGCCATTCATCTTTTCTGACTTCTTTCTGTTTTTGGCCACTGCCATTCATTCTTTATGACGTCTTTCTGTTTCTGCAAACTGCCATTCATACTTCATGACGTCTTTCTTTTTTTGGCAACTGCCATTCATCCTTTATGACGTCTTTCTGTTTTGGGCAACTACCATTCATCCTTTATGACGTCTTTCTGTTTTTGGCAACTGCCATTCCTACTTTATAATGTCTTTCTGTTTTTGGCAACTGCCATTCATCCTTTATGACGTCTTTCTGTTTTTGGCAACTACTATTCATTCTTTATGGCGTCTTGCTGTTTTTGGCAACTGCCAATCTATCGTTTATGACGTCTTTCTTGTTTTGGCAACTGCCATTCATCCTTTATGATGTCTTTCTTTTTTTGGAAACTACCATTCATTCTTTAAGGCGTCTTTTTATTTTTGGCAACTGCCATTCATCCTTTATGACGTCTTTCTTATTTTATCAACTGCCTTTCATCCTTTATTACGTCTTTCTGTTTTTTGCAACTGCCATCTATCATTTATGACGTCTTTCTGTTTTTGGCAACTGCCATTCATCCTTTATGACGTCTTTCTGTTTTTGGCAACTGCTATTCATCCTTTATGACCTCTTTCTTTTTTGGCAACTGCCATTCATCCATTATGACGGGGTTCTGTTTTTGGCAACTGCCATTCATCCTTTCTGTCTTCTTTCTGGTTTTGGCCACTGCCATTAATACTTTATGAGGTCTTTCTGTTGTTGGCAACTGCCATTCATCCTTTATGACGTCTTCCTGTTTTTGGGAACTGCCATTCATCCTTTATGACGTCTTTCTGTTTTTGGCAGCTTCCATTCATTCTTTATGACGTCTTTCTGTTTTTGGCAACTGCCATTGATCTTTTATGACGTCTTTCTGTTTTTGGAACCGACCATTCATTCTGTATGACGTCTTTCTGTTTTTGGCAACTGCCATTCATTCTTTCTGTTTTGGGCTACTGCCATTTATCCTTTATGACGTATTTCTGGTTTTGGCAACTGCCATTCATCCTTTATGACCTCTTTCTGTTTTTGGCAACTGCCATTCATACTTTATGACGTCTTTCTGTTGTTGGCAACTGCCATTCATCCTTTATGACGTCTTCCTGTTTTTGGGAACTGCCATTCCTCCTTAATGTCGTCTTTCTGTTTTTGGCAACTACCATTCATTCTTTATGACGTCTTTCGGTTTTTGGCAACTGCCATTCATCCTTAATGACGTCTTTCTGTTTTTGGCAACTGCCATTCATCCTTTCTGACTTCTTTCTGTTTTTGGCCACTGCCATTCATCCTTTATGACGTCTTTCTGTTATTGGCAACTGCCATTCATCATTTAAGTCGTCGTTCTTTTTTTGGAAACTACCATTCATACTTTATGAAGTCTGTCTGTTTTTGGCAACTGCCATTTCATCTTTTATGACGTCTTTCTGTTTTTGGCAACTGCCATTCATCCTTTATTATGTCTTTCTGTATTGGGCACCTGCACTCCCTCGTTTATGACGTCTTTCTGTTTTTGGCAACTACCATTCATTCTGTATGGCGTGTTGCTGTTTTTGGCAACTGCTATTAATCCTTTTTGACGTCTTTCTTTTTTTGGCAACTGGCATTCATCTTTTATGACGTCTTCCCGTTTTTGGAAACTACTATTCATTCTTAATCGCGTCTTTCTGTTTTTGGCTACTGCCATTCATCTTTTATTACGTCTTTCTGTTTTTGTCAACTGCCATTCATCCTTTATGACGTCTTTCTGTTTTTGGACACTACCATTAATCCTTTATGACGTCTTTCTGTTTTAGGCAACTGCCATTCATCCTTCATTACGTCTTTCTGTTTTTGGCAACTACCATTCATCCTTTATGACGTCTTTCTGTTTTTGGCAACTGCCATCCATCTTTTATGACATCCTTCTGTTTTTTAAAACTGCCATTCCTCTTTTATGACGTCTTACTTTTATTGGCAACTGCCAATCATCTTTTATGTCGTCTTTCTTTTTTTGGCAACTACCATTCATCCCTTATGACCTATTTCTGTTTTTGGCAACTGCCATTTCGTCCTTTATGTCGTCTTTCTGTTTTTGGCAACTACCATTCATCTTTTATGACGTCTTTCTGTTTTTGGCAACTGCCATTCTTCCTTTATGACGTCTTACTTTTTTTGAACACTGCCATTCATACTTTATGACGTATTTCTGTTTTTGGTAACTGCCATTCATCCTTTATGACGTCTTTCTGTTTTTGACAACTACTCTTATACCTTCATGACGTCTTTCTGTTTTTGGCAACTACCAGTCATTCTTTATGACGTCTTTCTGTTTTTGGCAACTGCCATTCATCTTTTATGACGTCTTTCTTGTTTTGGCAACTGCCATTCATCCTTTATGACGTCTTTCTGTTTTTGGCAACTACCATTCATCCTTTATGACGTCTTTCTGTTTTTGGCAACTGCCATGCATCCTTTATGATGTCTTTCTGTTTTTGAAAACTACCATTTATCATTTATGACGTCTTTCTGTTTTTGGCAACTGCCATTCATCCTTTATTATGTCTTTCTGTTTTGGGCCACTGCACTCCATCCTTTATTACGTATTTCTGTTTTTGGCAACTACCATTACTTCTTTATGGCGTGTTGCTGTTTTTGGCAACTGCCATTCATCCTTTTTGACGTCTTTCTTTTTTTGGCAACTGCCATTCATCCTTTATGACGTCTTTTTGTTTTTGGCCACTACCATTCATTCTTTATGGCGTCTTTCTGTTTTGGGCTACTGCCATTCATCCTTTATGACGTCTTTCTGTTTTTGGCAACTGCCATTCATCCTTTATGACGTCTTTCTGTTTTTGGACACTACCATTCATCCTTCATGACGTCTTTCTGTTTTTGGCAACTGCCATTCATACTTTATGACGTATTTCTGTCTGTGGCAACTGCCATTCATCCTTTATGACGTCTTTCTGTTTTTGGCAACTGCCATTCATCCTTTATGACGTCTTTCTGTGTTTGGCAACTACCATTCATCCTTTATGACGTCTTTCTGTTTCTGGCAACTGGCATTCATCCTTTCTGTCTTCTTTCTGGTTTTGGCCACTGCCATTTATCCTTTATGACGTCTTTCTGTATTTGACAACTGCCATTCCTCCTGTATGTCGTCTTTCTGTTTTTGGCAACTCCCTTTTATTCTTTATGACGTCTTTCTGTTGTTGGCAACTGCCATGCATCCTTAATGACGTCTTTCTGTTTTTGGCCACTGCCATTCATCTTTTCTGACTTCTTTCTGTTTTTGGCCACTGCCATTCATTCTTTATGACGTCTTTCTGTTTCTGCAAACTGCCATTCATACTTCATGACGTCTTTCTTTTTTTGGCAACTGCCATTCATCCTTTATGACGTCTTTCTGTTTTGGGCAACTACCATTCATCCTTTATGACGTCTTTCTGTTTTTGGCAACTGCCATTCCTACTTTATAATGTCTTTCTGTTTTTGGCAACTGCCATTCATCCTTTATGACGTCTTTCTGTTTTTGGCAACTACTATTCATTCTTTATGGCGTCTTGCTGTTTTTGGCAACTGCCAATCTATCGTTTATGACGTCTTTCTTGTTTTGGCAACTGCCATTCATCCTTTATGATGTCTTTCTTTTTTTGGAAACTACCATTCATTCTTTAAGGCGTCTTTTTATTTTTGGCAACTGCCATTCATCCTTTATGACGTCTTTCTTATTTTATCAACTGCCTTTCATCCTTTATTACGTCTTTCTGTTTTTTGCAACTGCCATCTATCATTTATGACGTCTTTCTGTTTTTGGCAACTGCCATTCATCCTTTATGACGTCTTTCTGTTTTTGGCAACTGCTATTCATCCTTTATGACCTCTTTCTTTTTTGGCAACTGCCATTCATCCATTATGACGGGGTTCTGTTTTTGGCAACTGCCATTCATCCTTTCTGTCTTCTTTCTGGTTTTGGCCACTGCCATTAATACTTTATGAGGTCTTTCTGTTGTTGGCAACTGCCATTCATCCTTTATGACGTCTTCCTGTTTTTGGGAACTGCCATTCATCCTTTATGACGTCTTTCTGTTTTTGGCAGCTTCCATTCATTCTTTATGACGTCTTTCTGTTTTTGGCAACTGCCATTGATCTTTTATGACGTCTTTCTGTTTTTGGAACCGACCATTCATTCTGTATGACGTCTTTCTGTTTTTGGCAACTGCCATTCATTCTTTCTGTTTTGGGCTACTGCCATTTATCCTTTATGACGTATTTCTGGTTTTGGCAACTGCCATTCATCCTTTATGACCTCTTTCTGTTTTTGGCAACTGCCATTCATACTTTATGACGTCTTTCTGTTGTTGGCAACTGCCATTCATCCTTTATGACGTCTTCCTGTTTTTGGGAACTGCCATTCCTCCTTAATGTCGTCTTTCTGTTTTTGGCAACTACCATTCATTCTTTATGACGTCTTTCGGTTTTTGGCAACTGCCATTCATCCTTAATGACGTCTTTCTGTTTTTGGCAACTGCCATTCATCCTTTCTGACTTCTTTCTGTTTTTGGCCACTGCCATTCATCCTTTATGACGTCTTTCTGTTATTGGCAACTGCCATTCATCATTTAAGTCGTCGTTCTTTTTTTGGAAACTACCATTCATACTTTATGAAGTCTGTCTGTTTTTGACAACTGCCATTTCATCTTTTATGACGTCTTTCTGTTTTTGGCAACTGCCATTCATCCTTTATTATGTCTTTCTGTATTGGGCACCTGCACTCCCTCGTTTATGACGTCTTTCTGTTTTTGGCAACTACCATTCATTCTGTATGGCGTGTTGCTGTTTTTGGCAACTGCTATTAATCCTTTTTGACGTCTTTCTTTTTTTGGCAACTGGCATTCATCTTTTATGACGTCTTCCCGTTTTTGGAAACTACTATTCATTCTTAATCGCGTCTTTCTGTTTTTGGCTACTGCCATTCATCTTTTATTACGTCTTTCTGTTTTTGGCAACTGCCATTCATCCTTTATGACGTCTTTCTGTTTTTGGACACTACCATTAATCCTTTATGACGTCTTTCTGTTTTAGGCAACTGCCATTCATCCTTCATTACGTCTTTCTGTTTTTGGCAACTACCATTCATCCTTTATGACGTCTTTCTGTTTTTGGCAACTGCCATCCATCTTTTATGACATCCTTCTGTTTTTTAAAACTGCCATTCCTCTTTTATGACGTCTTACTTTTATTGGCAACTGCCAATCATCTTTTATGTCGTCTTTCTTTTTTTGGCAACTACCATTCATCCCTTATGACCTATTTCTGTTTTTGGCAACTGCCATTTCGTCCTTTATGTCGTCTTTCTGTTTTTGGCAACTACCATTCATCTTTTATGACGTCTTTCTGTTTTTGGCAACTGCCATTCTTCCTTTATGACGTCTTACTTTTTTTGAACACTGCCATTCATACTTTATGACGTATTTCTGTTTTTGGTAACTGCCATTCATCCTTTATGACGTCTTTCTGTTTTTGACAACTACTCTTATACCTTCATGACGTCTTTCTGTTTTTGGCAACTACCAGTCATTCTTTATGACGTCTTTCTGTTTTTGGCAACTGCCATTCATCTTTTATGACGTCTTTCTTGTTTTGGCAACTGCCATTCATCCTTTATGACGTCTTTCTGTTTTTGGAAACTACCATTCATTCTTTATGGCGACTTTTTGTTTTCGGCAACTGCCATGCATCCTTTATGACGTCTTTCTTATTTTGGCAACTGCCATTCCTTCTTTTGTGACGTCTTTCTGTTTTTGGCAACTACCATTAATTTTTTATGACGTCTTTTTGTTTTTGGCAACTGCCATTCATAGTTTATCACGTCTTTCTGTTTTTGGCAACGGCCCTTCTTTTATGACGTCTTTCTGTTTTTGGCACCTGCCATTCATCCTTTGTGTCGTCTTTCTGTTTTTGGCAACTACCATTCATTCTTTATGACGTCTTTCTGTTTTGGCAACTGCCATTCATCCTAAATGACGTCTTTCTGTTTTAGGCCACTGCAATTCATCCTTTCTGACTTCTTTCTGTTTTTAACGACTGCCATTCATCGTTTATCACGTCTTTCTGTTATTGGCAACTGCCATTCATCCTTTATGTCGTCTTTCTTTTTTTAGCAATTACCATTCATCTTTTATGACGTCTTTCTGTTTTTGGCAACTGCCATTTCGTGTTTTATGACATCTTTCTGATTTTGGCAACTGCCATTCATCCTTTATGACGTCTTTCTGTTTTTGGCAACTGCCATTATTCCTTTATAATGTCTTTCTGTTTTTGACAACTACCATTAATCCTTTATCACGTCTTTCGGTTTTTGGAAGCTGCCATTCATCCTTTATGACGTCTTTCTGTTTTTAGCAACTACCATTCATTCTTTATAGCGTATTGCTGTTTTTGGCAACTGCCATTCATCCTTCATGACGTCATTCTGTTTTTGGCAACTGCCATTGATCCTTTATGACGTCTTTCTGTTTTTGGACACTACCATTAATCCTTTATGACGTCTTTCTGTTTTTTGGCAACTGCCATTCATCCTTTATGACGTCTTTCTGTTTTTGGCAACTGCCATTCATGCTTTATGACGTCTTTCTGTTTTTGGCAAGTGCTATCTATCCTTTATGAAGTCATTTAGTTTTTGGCACGTGCCATTCATCCTTTATGACGTCTGTTTGTTTATGGCAACTGCCATTTATCCTTTATGACGTCTTTCTGTTTTTGGCAACTACCATTCATCCTTTATCACGTCTTTCTGTTTTTGGCTGATGCCCATCATCGTTTATGACTTATTTCTGTTTCTGGCAACTGCCATTCATCTTTCTGACGTCTTTCTGTTTTTGGCAACTGCCATTCATCCTTTTTGACGTCTTTCTGTTTTTGGCAACTGCCATTCCTTCTTTTTTAACGTCTTTCTGGTTTTTGCAACTCCCATTCATCCTTACTTACGTCTTTCTGTTTTTGGCAACTGCCATTCATCCTTTATGGCGTCTTTCTGTTTTTCGGCAACTGCCATTCATCCTTTATGTCGTCTTTCTGTGTTTGGCAACTACCATTCATCCTGTATGACGTCTTTCTGTTTTTGGCAACTGCCATTCTTCCTTTATGATGTCTTTTTGTATTTGGCAACTGCCATTCATCCTTTATGACGTCTTTCTGTTTTCGGCAACTGCCATTCATCTTTTATGACGTCTTTCTGTTTTTGGAAACTGCCATTAATCCTTTATGACGTCTTTTTGTTTTTGGCCACTGCCATTCATCTTTTATGACGTCTTTCTGTTTTTGGCAACTGCCATTCATCCTTTATGACTTCTTTCTGTTTTTGGCAACTGCCATTAATCCTTTATGACGTCTTTCTGTTTTGGGGAATTGCCATTCATCTTTTATGACGTCTTTCTGTTTTTGGCAACTGCCATTCATCCTTTATGAGGTTTTTCTGTGTTAGGCAACTGCCATTCATCCTTTATAACGTCTTTCTGTTTTTGGCAACTGCCATTCATCCTTTATGACGTCTGTTTGTTTATGGCAACTGCCATTTATCCTTTATTACGTCTTTCTGTTTTTGGCAACGGCCATTTATCCTTTTTGACGTCTTTCTCTTTTTGGCAACTACCATTCATCCTTTATCACGTCTTTCTGTTTTTGGCCACTGCTATTCATCCTGTATGACGTCTTTCTGTTTTTGGCATCTGCTAGTCATCCTTTATGACGTCTTTCTGTTTTTTGCAACTGCCATTCATTCTTTATGACGTCTTACTGTTTTTGGCAACAACCATTAATCCTTTAGGACGTCTTCCTGTTTTTGGCAACTGCCATTCATCCTTTATGACGTCTTTCTGTTTTTGGAAACTACGATTCAAACTTTATGACTTCTTTCTGTTTTTGGAGACTGCCATTCATCCTTTATGACGTCTTTCTGTTTTTGGCAACTGCCATTCATCCTTTATGACGTCTTTCTGTTTTTGGCAACTACCATTCATACTTTCTTACGTCTGTCTGTTTTTGGCAACTGCCATTCATCCTTTATGGCGTATTTCTGTTTTTGGCAAGTGCTATCTATCCTTTATGAAGTCATTTTGTTTTTGGCACGTGCCATTCATCCTTTATGACGTCTGTTTGTTTATGGCAACTGCCATTTATCCTTTATGACGTCTTTCTGTTTTTGGCAACTACCATTCATCCTTTATCACGTCTTTCTGTTTTTGGCTGATGCCCATCATCGTTTATGACTTATTTCTGTTTCTGGCAACTGCCATTCATCTTTCTGACGTCTTTCTGTTTTTGGCAACTGCCATTCATCCTTTTTGACGTCTTTCTGTTTTTGGCAACTGCCATTCCTTCTTTTTTAACGTCTTTCTGGTTTTTGCAACTCCCATTCATCCTTACTTACGTCTTTCTGTTTTTGGCAACTGCCATTCATCCTTTATGACGTCTTTCTGTTTTTCGGCAACTGCCATTCATCCTTTATGTCGTCTTTCTGTGTTTGGCAACTACCATTCATCCTTTATGACGTCTTTCTGTTTTTGGCAACTGCCATTCTTCCTTTATGATGTCTTTTTGTATTTGGCAACTGCCATTCATCCTTTATGACGTCTTTCTGTTTTCGGCAACTGCCATTCATCCTTTATGACGTCTTTCTGTTTTTGGAAACTGCCATTAATCCTTTATGACGTCTTTTTGTTTTTGGCCACTGCCATTCATCTTTTATGACGTCTTTCTGTTTTTGGCAACTGCCATTCATCCTTTATGACTTCTTTCTGTTTTTGGCAACTGCCATTAATCCTTTATGACGTCTTTCTGTTTTGGGGAATTGCCATTCATCTTTTATGACGTCTTTCTGTTTTTGGTAACTGCCATTCATCCTTTATGAGGTTTTTCTGTGTTAGGCAACTGCCATTCATCCTTTATAACGTCTTTCTGTTTTTGGCAACTGCCATTCATCCTTTATGACGTCTGTTTGTTTATGGCAACTGCCATTTATCCTTTATTACGTCTTTCTGTTTTTGGCAACGGCCATTTATCCTTTTTGACGTCTTTCTCTTTTTGGCAACTACCATTCATCCTTTATCACGTCTTTCTGTTTTTGGCCACTGCTATTCATCCTGTATGACGTCTTTCTGTTTTTGGCATCTGCTAGTCATCCTTTATGACGTCTTTCTGTTTTTTGCAACTGCCATTCATTCTTTATGACGTCTTACTGTTTTTGGCAACAACCATTAATCCTTTAGGACGTCTTCCTGTTTTTGGCAACTGCCATTCATCCTTTATGACGTCTTTCTGTTTTTGGAAACTACGATTCAAACTTTATGACTTCTTTCTGTTTTTGGAGACTGCCATTCATCCTTTATGACGTCTTTCTGTTTTTGGCAACTGCCATTCATCCTTTATGACGTCTTTCTGTTTTTGGCAACTACCATTCATACTTTCTTACGTCTGTCTGTTTTTGGCAACTGCCATTCATCCTTTATGGCGTATTTCTGTTTTTGGCAACTGCCATTCATCAATTATGACGTCTTTCTGTTTTTGGCACGTGCCATTCATCCTTTATGACGTCTGTTTGTTTATGGCAACTGCCATTTATCCTTTATGACGTCTTTCTGTTTTTGGCAACTACCATTCATCCTTCATCACGTCTTTCTGTTTTTGGCTGATGCCCATCATCGTTTATGACTTATTTCTGTTTCTGGCAACTGCCATTCATCTTTCTGACGTCTTTCTGTTTTTGGCAACTGCCATTCATCCTTTTTGACGTCTTTCTGTTTTTGGCAACTGCCATTCCTTCTTTTTTAACGTCTTTCTGGTTTTTGCAACTCCCATTCATCCTTACTTACGTCTTTCTGTTTTTGGCAACTGCCATTCATCCTTTATGACGTCTTTCTGTTTTTCGGCAACTGCCATTCATCCTTTATGTCGTCTTTCTGTGTTTGGCAACTACCATTCATCCTTTATGACGTCTTTCTGTTTTTGGCAACTGCCATTCTTCCTTTATGATGTCTTTTTGTATTTGGCAACTGCCATTCATCCTTTATGACGTCTTTCTGTTTTCGGCAACTGCCATTCATCCTTTATGACGTCTTTCTGTTTTTGGAAACTGCCATTAATCCTTTATGACGTCTTTTTGTTTTTGGCCACTGCCATTCATCTTTTATGACGTCTTTCTGTTTTTGGCAACTGCCATTCATCCTTTATGACTTCTTTCTGTTTTTGGCAACTGCCATTAATCCTTTATGACGTCTTTCTGTTTTGGGGAATTGCCATTCATCTTTTATGACGTCTTTCTGTTTTTGGTAACTGCCATTCATCCTTTATGAGGTTTTTCTGTGTTAGGCAACTGCCATTCATCCTTTATAACGTCTTTCTGTTTTTGGCAACTGTCATTCATCCTTTATGACGTCTGTTTGTTTATGGCAACTGCCATTTATCCTTTATTACGTCTTTCTGTTTTTGGCAACGGCCATTTATCCTTTTTGACGTCTTTCTCTTTTTGGCAACTACCATTCATCCTTTATCACGTCTTTCTGTTTTTGGCCACTGCTATTCATCCTGTATGACGTCTTTCTGTTTTTGGCATCTGCTAGTCATCCTTTATGACGTCTTTCTGTTTTTTGCTACTGCCATTCATTCTTTATGACGTCTTACTGTTTTTGGCAACAACCATTAATCCTTTAGGACGTCTTCCTGTTTTTGGCAACTGCCATTCATCCTTTATGACGTCTTTCTGTTTTTGGAAACTACGATTCAAACTTTATGACTTCTTTCTGTTTTTGGCGACTGCCATTCATCCTTTATGACGTCTTTCTGTTTTTGGCAACTGCCATTCATCCTTTATGACGTCTTTCTGTTTTTGGCAACTACCATTCATACTTTCTTACGTCTGTCTGTTTTTGGCAACTGCCATTCATCTTTTATGGCGTATTTCTGTTTTTGGCAACTGCCATTCATCAATTATGACGTCTTTCTGTTTTTAGCAACTGCCAGGGATCCTTTATTACGTCTTTCTGTTTTTGGTAACTGCCATTCATCCTCGATGACGTCTTTCGGTTTTTGGCAACTGCCATTGATACTTTATGATGTCTTTCTGTTTTTGGGCAACTGCCATTCATCTTTTAATGACGTCTTTCTCTTTTTGGCAACTACCATTCATTCTTTATCACGTCTTTCTGTTTTTGGCAACTGCCAGTCATTCTTTTTTGACTCTTTTTTGTTTTTGGCAACTGCCATTGACCTTTTATGACGTCTTGCTGTTTTTGGAAACTGCCATTCATCCTTTATGACATCGTTCTGTTTTTGGCCACTGCCATTCATCTTTGATGACGTCTTTCTCTTTTTGGCAACTGCCAGTCATCCTTTATAAAGTCTTTCTGTTTTTGGCAACTGCCATCATCGTTTATGACGTCTTTCTGTTTTTGGCAACTGCCATTCATCCTTTCTGACATTTTTCTGTTTTTGGCAACTGCCATTCATCCTTTATGACGTCTTTCTGTTTTTGGCAACTACCATTCATCTTTTATGACGTATTTCTGTTTTTGGAAACTGCTATTAATCCTTTATGACGTCTTTCTGTTTTTGGTAACTGCAATTCATCCTTTGTGACGTCTTTCTGTTTTTGGCAACTGCCATTCAGCCTTGATGACGTCTTTCTGTTTTTAGCAACTATCATTCATCCTTTATGACGTCTTTCTGTTTTTGGCGACTGCCATTCATCCTTTATGACGTCTTTCTGTTATTGGCAACTGCCATTCATCTTTAATGACTTCTTTCTGTTTTAGCAACTGTCATTCATACTTTATGACGTCTTTCTGTTGTTGGCAACTACCATTAATCATTTATGACGTATTTCTGTTTTTGGCAACTGCCATTCATCCTTCATGACGTCTTTCTGTTTTTGGCAACTATCATTAATCACTCATGACGTCTTTCTGTTCTGGTGCAACTGCCATTAATCCTTTATGACGCCTTCTGTTTTTGGCAACTGCCATTAACCCTTTATGAAGTCTTTCTGTTTTTTGCAACTGCCATTTATCCTTTATTACGTCTTTCTGTTTTTGGCCACTGCCATTCATCCTTTATAACGTTTTTCTGTTTTTGGGAACTGCCATTCATCATTTAATACGTCTTTCGGTTTTTGGCAACTACCATTCATCCTTTATGACGTGTTTCTGTTTTTCGCAACTACCATTCATTCTTTATGACGTCTTTCTGTTTTTGGCAACGGCCATTCCTCCTTTATGACTTCTTTCTGTTTTTGGCAACTTCCATTCATCGTTTATGACGTCTTTCTGTTTTTGGCAACTGCCATTCATCGTTTATGACGTCTTTCTGTTTTTGGCAACTGCCATTGATCCTGTATGACGTCTTTCTTTTTTTGGTAACTGCCATCCATCGTTTGTTACGTCTATCTGTTTTTAACAACTGCCATTCATCATTTATGACGTCTTTCTGTTTTTGGCAACTGCCATTCAATCTTTTATGACATCTTTCTGTTTTTAACAACTACCATTAATCCTTTATTACGTTTTTCTGTTTTTGGCAACTGCCATTCATCCTTTATGACTTCTTTCTGTTTTTGGCAACTTTCATTCATCCTTTATGACGTCTTTCTGTGGTTGGCAAGAACCATTCATCTTTTATGACTTTTTACTGTTTTTGGAAACTGCCATTCATCATTTATGACGTCATTCTGTTTTTGGCAACTGCCATTCATCCTTTATGACATCTTTCTGTTTTTAGCAACTGCCAGGGATCCTGTATAACGTCTTTCTGTTTTTGTTAACTGCCATTAGTCCTCTATGACGTCTTTCCGTTTTTGGCAACTGGCGTTGATACTTTATGACTTCTTTCTGTTTTTGGCAACTGCCATTCATCCTTTATGACGTCTTTCTGTTTTTGGAAACTGCCATTCATCCTTTATGACGTCTTTCTGTTTTGGGCCACTGCCATTCATCTTTTATGACGTCTTTCTGTTTTTGGCAACTGCTATTGATCCTTTATGACTTCTTTCTGTTTTTGGCAACTGCCATTAATCCTTTATGACGTCTCTCTGTTTTGGGGAATTGCCATTCATCTTTTATGACTTCTTTCTGTTTTTGGCAACTGCCATTCATCCTTTATGATTTCTTTCTGTTTTTGGCAACTGCCATTCATCCTTTATGACGTCTTTCTGTTTTTGTCAACTGCCATTCATCATTTTCTACGTATTTCTGTTTTTGGTAACTACCATTCATCCTTTATGACGTCTGTTTGTTTATGGCAACTGCCAGTTATCCTTTATGACGTTATTCTGTTTTTGGCAACGGCCATTCATCCTTTTTGATGTCTTTCTGTTTTTGGCAACTACCATTCATCCTTTATTACGTCTTTCTGTTTTTGGTTGATGCCCATCATCGTTTATGACTTATTTCTGTTTCTGGCAACTGCCATTCATCTTTATGACGTCTTTCTGTTTTTGGCAACTTCCATTCATCCTTTTTGACGTCTTTCTGTTTTTGGCAACTGCCATTCCTTCTTTTGTAACGTCTTTCTGTTTTTTGCAACTCCCATTCATCCTTTCTGACGTCTTTCTGTTTTTGGCAACTGCTATTCATCCTTTATGACGTCTTTCTGTTTTTGGCGACTGCCATTCCTCCTGTATGACGTCTTTCTCTTTTTTGTAATTGTCATCCATCGTTTATTACGTCTTTCTGTTTTTGGCAACTGCCATACATAATTTATGACGTCTTTCTGTCTTTGGCAACTGCCATTCATTCTTTATGACGTCTTTCTGTTTTTGGCAACAACCATTAATCCTTTATGACGTCTTCCTGTTTTTGGCAACTGCCATTCATCCTTTATGACGTCGTTCTGTTTTTGGCAACTGCCATTCATACTTTATGACGTCTTTCTGTTTTTGGCAACTACGATTTATCCTTTGTGACTTCTTACTGGTTTTGGAAACTGCCATTCATCCTTTATGACGTCTTTCTGTTTTTGGCAACTGCCATTCATCCTTTATGACGTCTTTCTGTTTTTGGACACTACCATTCATCCTTTCTTACGTCTGTCTGTTTTGGCAACTGCTATTTATCCTTTATGGCGTCTTTCTGTTTTTGGCAACTGCCATTCATCAATTATGACGTCTTTCTGTTTTTAGCAACTGCCAGGGATTCTTTACAACGTCTTTCTGTTTTTGGTAACTGCCATTCATCCTCGATGACGTCTTTCGGTTTTTGGCAACTGCCATTGATACTTTATGATGTCTTTCTGTTTTGGGCAACTGCCATTCATCGTTTATGACGTCTTTCTGGTTTTGTGAAACTGCCATTCATCCTTTATGACGTCTTTCTGTTTTTGGCAACTACCATTCATCCTTTATGAGGTATTTCTGTTTTTGGCAACTGCCATTCATCTTTTATGACGTATTTCTGTTTTTGGCAACTACCATTCTTTCTTTATCACGTCTTTCTGTTTTTGGCAACTGCCAGTCATTCTTTTTTGACTCTTTTCTGTTTTTGACAACTGCCATTCAACTTTTATGACGTCTTGCTGTTTTTGGAAACTGCCATTCATCCTTTATGACGTCGTTTTGTTTTTGGCCACTGCCATTCATCTTTTATGACGTCTTTCTCTTTTTGGCAACTGCCAGTCATCCTTTATGAAGTCTTTCTGTTTTTGGCAACTGCCATTCATCCTTTATGACGTCTTTCTGTTTTTGGCAACTGCCATTCCTCGTTTATGACGTCTTTCTGTTTTTGGCAACTACCATTTGTTCTTTATGACGTCTTTCTGTTTTTTGCAACTGCCATTCATCCTTTATGACGTCTTTCCGTTTTTGGCAACTGCCATCATCCTTTATGACGTCTTTCTGTTTTGGCAACTGCCATTCATCCTGTATGACGTCTTTCTGTTTTTGGTAACTGCCATTCATCCTTTATGACGTCTTTCTGTTTTTGGCAACTACGATTCAGTCTTTATGACTTCTTACTGTTTTTGGAAACTGCCATCACTCTTTTGTGACGTCTTTCTGTTTTTGGCAACTACCATTCATCCTTTATGACGTCTTTCTGTTTTTGGCAACTACGATTCATCCTTTATGACTTCTTACTGTTTTTGGAAACTGCCATCCTTCTTTTATGACGTCTTTCTGTTTTTGGCAACTACCATTCATCCTTTCTTACGTCTGTCTGTTTTTGGCAACTGCCATTCATCCTTTATGGCGTCTTTCTGTTTTTGGCAACTGCCATTGATACTTTATGATGTCTTTCTGTTTTGGGCAACTGCCATTCATCCTTTATGACGTCTTTCTGTTATTGGAAACTGCCATTCATCCTTTATGACGTCCTTCTGTTTTTGGCAACTACCATTCATCCTTTATGAGGTCTTTCTGTTTTTGGCAACTGCCATTCATCTTTTATGACGTCTTTCTGTTGTTGGCAACTACCATTCAGCCTTCATGACGTCTTTCTGTTTTTGGCAACTATCATTAATAACTCATGACGTCTTTCTGTTCTGGTGCAACTCCTATTAATCCTTTATGACGTCTTTCTTTTTTTGGCAACGGCCCTTAACCCTTTATGACGTCTTTCTGTTTTTGGCAACTGCCATTCATCCTTTATGACGTCTTTCTGTTTTTGGCAACTTCCATTCATCCTTTACACCGTTTTTCTGTTTTTGCGAACTGCCATTCATCATTTAATACGTCTTTCGGTTTTTGGCAACTACCATTCATCCTTTATGACGTCTGTTTGTTTTTGGCAACTGCCATTCATCCTTTATGACGTCTCTCTGTTTTTGGCAACTACCATTCATTCTTTATGACGTCTTTCTGTTTTTGGCTACTGCCGTCCCTCTTTTATGACTTCTTTCTGTTTTTGGCAACTGCCATACATCCTTTTTTACGTCTTTCTGTTTTTGGCCACTAACATTCATCCTTCATTACGTCTTTCGGTTTTTGGCAGATGCCATTCATTCTTTATGACTTCTTTCTGTTTTTGGCAACTGCCATTCATCCTTTATGATGTTTTTCGCTTTTTGGCAACTGGCATTTATTTTTTATGACGGCTTTCTGTTTTTGGCAACTGCCATTCATCCTTTATGACCTCTTTCTGTTTTTGGCAACTGCCATTCATGGTTTATGACGTCTTTCTGTTTTTGGCAACTGCTATTCATCCTTTATGACGTCTTTCTGTTTTTAGCAACTGCCATTCATCTTTTATGACGTCTTTCTGTGTTTGGACACTGCCATTCACCATTTATGACGTCTTTTTTGTTTTGGGGTAACTGCCATTCATCTTTTATTACGTCTTTCTGTTTTTGGCAACTCCCATTCATCCTTTATGTCGTATTTCTGTTTTTGGCAACTGCCATTCATCCTTTATGACGTCTTTCTGTTTTGGCAACTTCCTTCATCCTATATGACGTCTTTCTGTTTTTGGCAACTGCCATTCATGCTTTATGACGTCTTTCTGTTTTTGGCAACTGCCATTCATCCTTTCTGACGTCTTTCTGTTTTTAGCAACTGCTATTCATCTTTTAGGACGTATTTATATTTTCGGCAACTGCCATTCATCCTTTATGACGTCTATCTGTTTTTGGCAACTGCCATTAATCCTTTATGACCTCTTTCTGTTTTTAGCAACTGCCATTCATCCTTTATGACGTATTTTTTTTTGTCAACGCCCATTCATCCTTTATGACGTCTGTCTGTTTTGGGCAACTGCCATTCATCCTTTATGACGTCTTTCTGTTTTTGGCAACTACCATTAATCCTTTATGACGTCTTTCTGTTTTGGGCAACTGCCATTTATCCTTTATGACGTCTTTCTGTTTTGGGCAACTGCCATTCACCATTTATGACGTCTTTCTGTTTTTGGCAACTGCAATTCCTCCTTTATAACGTCTTTCTTTTTTTGGGAACTGCCATTTATCATTTAATACGTCTTTCTGTTTTTGGCAACTATCATTCATTCTTTTATGACGTCTGTATGTTTTTGGCAACTGCCATTCATCCTTTATGAAGTCTTTCTGTTTTTGGCAACTACCATTCATTCTGTATGACGTCTTTCTGTTTTTGGCAACTGCCATTCATCGTTTATTACGTATTTCTGTTTTTGGAAACTGCCATTCATCCTTTTTGACGTCTTTCTGTTTTTGTCAACTGCCATTCATCCTTTATGACGTCTTTCTGTTTTTCGCAAGTGCCATTCATCCTTTATGACTTTTTTCTGTTTTTGGCAACTTTCATTCATCCTTTATGACTTCTTTCTGTTTTTGGCAACTGCCATTCATCCTTTATTACGTCTTTCTGTTTTTGGCAGGTGCCATTCCTTCTTTATGACTTCTTTCTGTTTTTGGCAACTGCCGTTCATCTTTTAAGACGTTTTTCTGTTGTTGGCAACTGGCATCCATATTTTATGACGGCTTTCTGTTTTTGGCAACAACACTTCATCGTTTATGACCTCTTTCTGTTTTTGGCAACTGCCATTCATCCTTTATGTCATCTTTCTGTGTTTGGCAACTGCCGTTCTTCTTTTATGACTTTTTTCTGTTTTTGGCAACTGCCATTAATCCTTTATGACCTCTTTCTGTTTTTAGCAACTGCCATTCATCCTTTATGACGTTTTTTTTGTTTTTGGCAACGACCATTCATCCTTTATGACGTCTTTCTGTTTTGGGCAACTGCCATTCATCCTTTATGACGTCTTTCTGTTTTTGGCAACTACCATTAATCCTTTGTGACGTCTTTCTGTTTTTGGCAACTGCCATTCATCCTTTATAACGTCTTTCTGTTTTTGGGAACTGCCATTCATCATTTAATACGTCTTTCTGTTTTTGGCAACTACCATTCATTCTTTATGACGTCTGTTTGTTTTTGGCAACGGCCATTCATCCTTTATGAAGTCTTTCTGTTTTTGGCAACTACCATTCATTCTGTATGACGTCTTTCTGTTTTTGGCAACTGCCATTCATCGTTTATTACGTATTTCTGTTTTTGGAAACTGCCATTCATTTTTTTTGACGTCTTTCTGTTTTTGTCAACTGCCATTCATCCTTTATGACGTCTTTCTGTTTTTGGCAAGTGCCATTCATCCTTTATGACTTCTTTCTGTTTTTGGCAACTTTCATTCATCCTTTATGACTTCTTTCTGTTTTTGGCAACTGCCATTCATCCTTTATTACGTCTTTCTGTTTTTGGCAGGTGCCATTCCTTCTTTATGACTTCTTTCTGTTTTTGGCAACTGCCATTCATCTTTTATGACGTCTTTCTGTTGTTGGCAACTGGCATCCATATTTTATGACGGCTTTCTGTTTTTGGCAATAGCCCTTCATCGTTTATGACCTCTTTCTGTTTTTGGCAACTGCCATTCATCCTTTATGACATCTTTCTGTTTTTGGCAACTGCCGTTCCTCTTTTATGACTTTTTTCTGTTTTTGGCAACTGCCATTAATCATTTATGACCTCTTTCTGTTTATAGCAACTGCCATTCATCCTTTATGACGTTTTTTTTGTTTTTGGCAACGACCATTCATCCTTTATGACGTCTTTCTGTTTTGGGCAACTGCCATTCATATTTTATGACGTGTTTCTGTTTTTGGCAACTACCATTAATCCTTTATGACGTCTTTCTGTTTTTGGCAACTGCCATTCATCCTTTATAACGTCTTTCTGTTTTTGGGAACTGCCATTCATCATTTAATACGTCTGTTTGTTTTTGGCAACTACCATTCATTCTTTATGACATCCATCTGTTTTTGGCAACTACCATTCATTCTTTGTGACGCCATTCTGTTTTTGGCAACTGCCGTTCCTCTTTTATGACTTCTTACTGTTTTTGGCAACTGCCATACATCCTTTATGACGTAATTCTGTTTTTGGCAACTACCATTCATCCTTTATTACGTCTTTCTATTTTTGGCAGGTGCCATCATTCTTTATGACTTCTTTCTGTTTTTGGCAACTGCCATTCATCCTTTATGACGTTTTTCTGTTTTTGGAAACTGGCATTTATCTTTTATGACGGCTTTCTGTTTTTGGCAACTGCCATTCATCCTTTATGACCTCTGTCTGTTTTTGGCAACTGCCATTCATGGTTTATGACGTCTTTCTGTTTTTGGCAACTGCTATTCATCCTTTATGACGTCTTGTTGATTTAGCAACTGCCATTCATCTTTTATGACGTCTTTCTTTTTTTGGACACTGCCATTCACCATTTATGACGTCTTTTTTGTTTTGGGGCACCTGCCATTTATCTTTTATCACGTCTTTCTGTTTTTGGCAACTGCCATTCATACATTATGACGTCTTTCTGTTTTGGCAACTGCCATTCATCCTATATGACGTCTTTCTGTTTTTGGCAACTGCCATTCATCTTTTATTACGTCTTTCTGTTTTTGGCAACTGCCATTCATCCTTTATGACGTCTTTCTGTGTTGGCAACTGCCATTCATCATATATGACGTCTTTCTGTTTTTGGCAACTGCCATTCATCCTTTATTACGTCTTTCTGTTTTGGGCAACTGCCATTTATCCTTTATGACGTCTTTCTGTTTTTGGAAACTGCCATTCACCATTTATGACGTCTTTCTGTTTTTGGCAACTGCAATTCCTCTATAACGTCTTTCTATTTTTGGGAACTGCCATTCATGATTTAATACTTCTTTCTGTTTTAAGCAACTACCATTCATTCTTTTATGGCGTCTGTTTGTTTTTGGGAACTGCCATTCATCCTTTATGAAGTCTTTCTGTTTTTGGCAACTACCATTCATTCTGTATGACGTCTTTCTGTTTTTGTCAACTGCCATTCATCGTTTATTACGTCTTTCTGTTTTTGGAAACTGCCATTCATCCTTTTTGAAGTCTTTCTGTTTTTGTCAACTGCCATTCATCCTTTATTACGTCTATCTGTTTTTGGCAGGTGCCATTCATCCTTTATGACTTCTTTCTGTTTGTGGCTACTGCCATTGATTCTTTATTACGTCTTTCTGTTTTTGGCAGATGCCATTCATTCTTTATGACGTTTTTCTGTTTTTGGAAACTGGCATCCATCTTTTATGACCTCTTTTTGTTTTTGGCAACGACCATTCATTCTTTATGACGTCTTTTTGTTTTGGGCAACTGCCATTCATCCTTTATGACGTCTTTCTGTTTTTGGCAACTACCATTAATCTTTTATGACGTCTTTCTGTTTTTGGCAACTGTCATTCATCCTTTATAACGTCTTTCTGTTTTTGGGAACTGCCATTCATCATTTAATACTTCTTTCTGTTTTAAGCAACTACCATTCATTCTTTATGACGTCTGTTTGTTTTTGGCAACTGCCATTCATCATTTATGACGTCTATCTGTTTTTGGCAACTACCATTCATTCTTTATGACGTCTTTCTGTTTTTGGCAACTGCCGTTCCTCCTTTATGATTTCTTTCTGTTTTTGGCAACTGCCATACATCCTTTTTGACGTCTTTCTGTTTTTGGCAACTACAATTCATCCTTTATTACGTCTTTCTGTTTTTGGCAGGTGCCCTTCATTCTTTATGACGTTTTTCTGTTTTTGGCAACTAGCATTTATCTTTTATGACGGCTTTCTGTTTGTGGCAACTGCCATTCATCCTTTATGACCTCTTTCTGTTTTTGGCAACTGCCATTAATGTTTATGACGTCTTTCTGTTTTTGGCAACTGCTATTCATCCTTTATGACGTCTTTCTGTTTTTAGCAACTGCCATTCATCTTTTATGACGTCGTTCTGTTTTTGGACACTGCCATTCACCATTTATGACGTCTTTTTTGTTTTGGGGCAACTGCCATTCATCTTTTATCACGTCTTTCTCTTTTTGGCAACTCCCATTCATCCTTTATGACGTCTTTCTGTTTTTAGCAACTGCCATTCATTCTTTTATGACGTCTTTCTGTTTTGGCAACTGCCATTCATCCTATATGACGTCTTTCTGTTTTTGGCAACTGCCATTCATCCTTTATGACGTCTTTCTGTTTTTGGCAACTGCCATTCATCCTTTATGACGTCTTTCTGTTTTTGGCAACTGCTATTCATCCTTTAGGACGTATTTATGTTTTCGGCAACTGCCATTCATCCATTATGACGTCTATCTGTTTTTGGCAACTGCCATTAATCCTTTATGACCTCTTTCTTTTTTTGGCAACTGCCATTCATCCTTTGTGACGTTTTTTTTTTTGGCAACGACCATTCATCCTTTATGACGTCTTTCTGTTTTGGGCAACTGCCATTCATCCTTTATGACGTCTTTCTGTTTTTGGCAACTACCATTAATCCTTTATGACGTCTTTCTGTTTTTGGCAACTGCCATTCACCATTTATGACGTCTTTCTGTTTTTGGCAACTGCAATTCCTACTTTATAACGTCTTTCTGTTTTTGAGAACTGCCATTCATCATTTAATACGTCTTTCTGTTTTTGGAAACTGCCATTCATCCTTTTTGACGTCTTTCTGTTTTTGTCAACTGCCATTCATCCTTTATTACGTCTTTCTGTTTTTGGCAGGTGCCATTCATCCTTTATGATTTCTTTCTGTTTTTGGCAACTTCCATTCATCTTTTATGACTTCTTTCTGTTTTTGGCAACTGCCATTCATCCTTTCTTACGTCTTTCTGTTTTGGCAGGTGCCATTCATTCTTTATGACTTCTTTCTGTTTTTGGCAACTGCCATTCATCCTTTATGACGTTTTTCCGTTTTTGGCAACTGGAATCCATTTTTTATGACGGCTTTCTGTTTTTGGCAACTGCCATTCATCGTTTATAACTTCTTTCTGTTTTTGGCAACTGCCATTCATCCTTTATGACGTCTTTCTGTTTTTGGCAACTGCTATTCATCCTTTATGACGTCTTTCTGTTTTTTGCAACTGCCATTCATCCTTTATGACGTCATTCTGTTTTGGGACACTGCCATTCACAATTTATGACGTCTTTTTTTGTTTTGGGGCAACTGCCATTCATCTTTTATGACGTCTTTCTGTTTGTGGCAACTCCCATTCATCCTTTATGACGTGTTTTTGTTTTTGGCAACTGCAATTCATCCTTTATAACGACTTTCTGTTTTTGGGAACTGCCATTCATCATTTAATACGTCTTTCTATTTTTGGCAACAACCATTCATTCTTTTATGACGTCTGTTTGTTTTTGGGCAACTGCCATTTTTCATTTATGAAGTCTTTCTGTTTTTGGCAACTACTATTCATTCTTTATGACGTCTTTCTGTTTTTGGCAAGTGCCATTCATCCATTATAACGTCTTTCTGTTTTTGGGAACTGCCATTCATCATTTAATACGTCTTTCTGTTTTTGGCAACAACCATTCATCCTTTATGACGTCTTTCTGTTTTTAGCAACTACCATTCATCTTTTATTACGTCTTTCTGTTTTTGGCAGGTGCCATACATTCTTTATGACTTCTTTCTGTTTTTGGCAACTGCCATTCATCCATTTTGACGTCTTTCTGTTTTTGTCAACTGCCATTCATCCTTTATTACGTCTTTCTGTTTTTGGCAGGTGCCATTCATCCTTTATGACTTTTTTCTGTTTTTGGCAACTGCCATTCATCTTTTATGACTTCTTTCTGTTTTTGGCAACTGCCATTCATCCTTTATGACGTCTTTCTGTTTTTGGCAACTGCCATTCATCCATTATAACGTCTTTCTGTTTTTGGGAACTGCCATTCATCATTTAATACGTCTTTCTGTTTTTGGCAACAACCATTCATCCTTTATGACGTCTTTCTGTTTTTAGCAACTACCATTCATCTTTTATTACGTCTTTCTGTTTTTGGCAGGTGCCATACATTCTTTATGACTTCTTTCTGTTTTTGGCAACTGCCATTCATCCTTTATGACGTCTTTCGGTTTTTGGCAACTGGCATCCATCTTTTATGACGGCTTTCTGTTTTTGGCAACTGCCATTAATCCTTTATGACCTCTTTGTGTTTTTGGCAACTGCCATTAATCCTATATTACGTCTTTCTGTTTTTGGCAACTGCTATTACTCTTTTATGACGTCTTTCTGTTTTTAGCAACTGCATTCATCCTTTATGACGTCTTTCTGTTTTTGGACACTGCCATTCACCATTTATGACGTCTTTCTTGTTTTGGGGCAACAGCCATTCATCTTTTATTACGTCTTTCTGTTTTTGGCAACTCCCATTTATCTTTTGTGACGTCTTTCTGTTTTTGGAAACTGCCATTCATCCTTTATGACGTCTTTCTGTTTTTGGCAACTGCCATTCATTCTGTATGACGTATTTCTGTTTTTGGCAACTGCCATTCATCGTTTATGACGTCTTTCTGTATTTGGAAACTGCCATTCATCCTTTTTGACGTCTTTCTGTTTTTGGCAACTGCCATTCATCCTTTATCACGTCTTTCTGTTTTTGGCAATTGCCATTCATCCTTTATGACTTCTTTCTGTTTTTGGCAACTGCTATTCATCCTTTATGACGTTTTTCTGTTTTTGGCAACTGCCATTCGTTCTCTATGACGTCTTTCTGTTTTTGGCAACTACCATTCGTTCTCTATAACGTCTTTCTGTATTTTGCAACTGCCATTCATCCTTTATGACGTGTTTTTGTTTTTGGCAACTGCAATTCATCCTTTATGACGTCTTTCTGTTTTTGGCAACAACAATTCAACTTTCAGGACGTCTTTATTTTTTGACAACTGCGATTTATCCTTTATGACGTCTTTCTGTTTTTAGCAACTGCCATTCATCCGAATATGACGTCTTTTTGTTTTTGGCAACTGCCATTTATCCTTTATGACGTCTTTTTTTTTTGGATCTGCCATCATCCTTTATGACGTCTTTCTGTTTGTGGCAACTGCAAATAATCTATTATGACGACTTTCTGTTTTTGGCAACTCCATTTATCCTTTATGACGTCTTTCTGTTTTTGGCAACTACCATTCATCCTTTATGACGTCTTTCTGTTTTTGGCAACTGCCATTCATCCTTTATGACGTCTTTCTGTTTTTGGCAACTACCATTCATTCTTTATAACGTATTTCTGTTTTTAGCAACTGCCAGTCATCCTTTATGAGTTCTGTTTTTGGCAACTGCTATTCATCCTTTATGACGTCTTTCGGTTTTTGCAACTGCCATTCAATCTTTTATGTCGTCTTTCTGTTTTTGGCAACTGCCATTCATCTTTTATGACGTCTTTCTGTTGTTGGCAACTGCCATTCATCCTTGATGACGTCTTTCTGTTTTTGGCAATTGCTATCAATCCTTTATGACGTCTTTCTGTTTTAGGCAACTGCCATTCATCCTTTATGACGTCTTTCTGTTTTTGGCAACTACCATTCATCTTTTATTACGTCTATCTGTTTTTGGCAACTTCCATTCATTCTTTATGACGTCATGCTGTTTTTAGCAACTGCTGTTCCTCCTTTATGACTTCTTTCTGTTTTTGGCAACTGCCATTCATCCTTTTTGACGTATTTCTGTTTTTGGCAACTACCATTCATCTTTTGATTACGTCTTTCTGTTTTTTGCAGGTGCCATTCTTTTTTTATGACTTCTTTCTGGTTTTGGCAACTGCCATTCATCCTTTATGACGTTTTTCTGTTTTTGGCAACTGGTATCCATCTTTTATGACGGCTTTCTGTTTTTGGCAACTGCCATTCATAGTTTATGACCTCTTTCTGTTTTTGGCAACTGCCATTCATCCTTTATGACGTCTTTCTGTTTTTGGCAACTGCTATTCATCCTTTATGACTTCTTTCTGTTCTTAGCAACTGCCATTTCGTCCTTTATGACGTCTTCCGTTTTTTGGCAACTGCCATTCATTCTGTATCACGTCTTTCTGTTTTTGGCAACTGCCACTCATTCTTTTATGACGTCTTTCTGTTTTTGGCAACTGCCATTCATCCTTTATGACGTCTTTCTGTTTTTGGCAACTGCTATTCATCCTTTATGACGTATTCATGTTTTCGGCAACTGCCATTCATCCTTTATAACGTCTATCTGTTTTTGGCAACTACCATTCATCTTTTATTACGTCTTCTGTTTTTGGCAGGTGCCATTCATTCTTTATGACTTCTTTCTGTTTTTGGCAACTGCCATTCATCCTTTATGACGTTTTTCTGTTTTTGGCAACTGGCATCCATCTTTTATGACGGCTTTCTGTTTTTTGCAACTGTTATTCATCGTTTATGACCTCTTTCTGTTTTTGGCAACTGCCATTCATCCTTGATGACGTCTTTCTGTTTTTGGCAACTGCTATTCATCCTTTATGACGTCTTTCTGTTTGTAGCAACTGCCATTCATCCTTTATGACGTCTTTCTGTTTTTGGACACTGCCATTCACCATTTATGATGTCTTTTTTGTTTTAGGGCAACTGCCATTCATCTTTTATTACGTCTTTCTGTTTTTGGCAACTCCCATACATCCTTTATGACGTCTGTCTGTTTTTGGCAACTGCCATTCATCCTTTATGACGTGTTTCTGTTTTTGGCAACTGCCATTCATTCTGTATCACGTCTTTCTGTTTTTGGCAACTGCCATTCATCCTTTATGACGTCTTTCTGTTTTTGGCAACTGCCATTCATCCTTTTTGACGTCTTTCTGTTTTTGGCAAGTGCCATTCATCCTTTATGACGACTTTCTGTTTTTGGCAACTACCATTAATCCTTTATTACGTCTGTCTGTTTTTGGCAGGTGCCATTCATACTTTATGACTTCTTTCTGTTTTTGGCAACTGCCATTCATCTATTATAACGTCTTTCTGTTTTTGGGACCTGCCATTCATCATTTAATACGTCTTTCTGTTTTTGGCAACTAACATTCATCCTTTATGACGTCTGTTTGTTTTTGGCAACTGCCATTCATCCTTTATGACGACTTTCTGTTTTTGGGAACTACCATTAATCCTTTATTACGTCTTTCTGTTTTTGGCAGGTGCCATTCATACTTTATGACTTCTTTCTGTTTTTGGCAACTGCCATTCATCTTTTATGACCTCTTTCTGTTTTTGGCAACTGCCATTCATCCTTTATGACGTCTTTCTGTTTTTGGCAACTGCTATTCATCCTTTATGACGTCTTTCTGTTTTTAGCAACTGCCATTCATCCTGTATGACGTCTTTCTGTTTTTGGACACTGCCATTCACCATTTATGACGTCTTTCTTGTTTTGGGGCATCTGCTATTGATCTTTTATCACGTCTTGCTGTTTTTGGCAACTGCCATTTATCCTTTATGACGTCTTTCTGTTTTTGGCAACTGCCATTCATTCTGTATGACGTCTTTCTGTTTTTGGCAACTGCCATTCATCGTTTATTACGTCTTTTTGTTTTTGGCAACTGCCATTCATCCTTTATGACGTCTTTCTGTTTTTGGCAACTACCATTGTAAAAAAAAAATATTTTTTTAAATTAAAAAAAGTTTACTTTTAAACCTTTTATTAAAATTGTTACCTCTTTAAATGAATATAAAAAAACTAAACTACTGTTGCGCAAGACGAGTTCATCTATACGCCTCTTTTTTTCCTGGTAACAAAATGGGAAAAAAGGCAGATAAAATTTGCTTGTGAATTAAAGAATCGAAATTTATTTACAAATAAATAGAAGAAAAATGGTTAAAAAAGAAAATAGGTTGACATGCATATTTGTCGATATGTCATTTTAAAAGAAAACAGGTAACAAACAAAAGTACTCACAGTTCACAAATATTATTTTTTACAGAAGTGGAAATTCTGTTTTTACAGACGTTGACATTCTCTGGCATATATTTTTTTTTATTTCGCTCATCAGTGGAGATAAAGTTTGACTTGCAAATGATCTTTCATTTTGTTCGACCAAGGGCCGAGCAGATGACATCTTTCTTCGCTTTTTTTTTTACTCAAGTAATAAATTTACAAATATCACAAGAGTATCTGAAATCAAAAACTTATTATTTTCTAACTTAAATTAACTTAATTAATTCTTATATTAATTTTTATAAATAATTAGTACTCTATTTTTATATATAAGATGTGAATATTTGGACTAACAAACGAATTCCAATCAAAACAAAAACGTTAGATGACTTTTTTTCCTTTCATCTATCTCTGATAAACGAAAGTTCAATTCAATAAAACCTTTTAATATCTTAGTCTTTCTGACTAGATAATAAATATTATGGATCCCTTGTCGATAATTTTCAATCAATTCTTTAAAACAATTAGTCCTTCTGACTAAATAATAAATATTATCGGACCAATGTCGATATTTTTCAATCAATTCTTTAAAACAATTAGTCTTTCTCTTTTAGACTAAGTAAAATCAACGACTCTTTGTCGTGATTATATTTTTCGATTATAACTTATCGGCATAAGTCTTTTCATAAACAATGGTTTATATTTGAGTTTTGTCAAATACAAACTTGTATTTCTAGGACCTCTTCCTTGAATTATAATTAAAATTAGTCATCAACTTAAAACATATTTCTGTAGTCCAAATTAAATACACCTCGAAACTAAGAGATAAATATCTCAAATCCACTAAGTTATTTTAATAAATCTTTTAAATTATAAATTAAATTAATTTTCGACATAATAATGTCGATTTTACATAAAAGGGAGTTATCTAATTAATTATCGAAGACACGATTTTCCTAAGGAAAGAAAATTCTGTCCACGGAGACGAATTAGGTGTTAACAATTCAACATCTCAAATTTATCTGAAGAAATTATCTTCAAAATATTTTAACTGACACGTCACTCAAATTGACCAATCAGAGGACGAGCCTGAGTCAATCACAGATTCAATGAAAAAAGTCGTCTGCTCTGAACAATTTAGGCGCGGTCGAACCAAAAACTTGAATTCGTTACAAACGAATTTTACAAACATTATTATTATTACTGAGCGTTTTCAATAAAAATGAAATATGGCCATTCTTTAAAAAAAAAATTCTAAAAGATAGCAGTTTCCAAAACTAGAAAGACGTCATAAAGGATTAATCGTAGTGTCCTAAAACAGAAAGACGTAATAAAGGATGAATGACAGTTGCCAAAAACAGAAAGACGTCATAATGGTAGTTGCCAAAAACACAAAGACGTCATAATGGATTAATAGCAGTTGCCAAAACTAGAAAGACGTCATAAAGGATTAATCGTAGTGTCCTAAAACAGAAAGACGTCATAAAGGATGAATGACGAATAGCAGTTGCCAAAACTAGAAAGACGTCATAAAAGAATTAATCGTAGTGTCCTAAAACAGAAAGACGTCATAAAGGATGAATGACAGTTGCCAAAAACAGAAAGACGTCATAAAGGATGACTGACAGTTGCCAAAAACAGAAAGACGTCATAATGGTAGTTGCCAAAAACACAAAGACGTCATAATGGATTAATAGCAGTTGCCAAAACTAGAAAGACGTCATAAAGGATTAATCGTAGTGTCCTAAAACAGAAAGACGTCATAAAGGATGAATGACGAATAGCAGTTGCCAAAACTAGAAAGACGTCATAAAGAATTAATCGTAGTGTCCTAAAACAGAAAGACGTCATAAAGGATGAATGACAGTTGCCAAAAACAGAAAGACGTCATAAAGGATGAATGGCAGTTGCCAAAACTAGAAAGACGTCATAAAGGACGAATGGCAGTTGCCAAAAACAGAAAGACGTCATAAAGGAGGAATGGCAGTTGCCAAAAACAGAAAGAGGTCATAAAGGATGAATGGTAGTTGCCAAAAACAGAAAGACGACATAAAGGATGAATGGCAGTTGCCAAAAACAGAAAGACGTCATAAAGGATGAATGGCAGTGGCCAAAAACAGAAAGAAGTAATAAAGAATGAATGGCAGTTGCCAAAAACAGAAAGACGTCATAAAGGGTGAATGGCAGTTGCCAACAACCGAAAAACGTCATAAAGGATGCATGGCAGTTGCCAAAAACAGATATACGTCATAAAAGATGAATGGCAGTGGCCACAAAAACAAAGAGGTCATAAAGGATGAATGGCAGTTGCCAAACACACAAAGACGGAATAAAGGATGAATAGCAGTTGCCAAAAACAGAAAGACGTCATAAAGGATGAATGACAGTTGCCAAAAACAGAAAGACGTCAAAAAGGATGAATGGCAGTTGCCAAAAACAGTAAGACGTCATTAAGGATTAATGGTAGTGTCCAAAAACAGAAAGACGTCATAAAAGAAGAATAGCAGTTGCCAAAAACAGAATGACGTCATAAAGGATGAATGGCAGTTGCCAAAAACAGAAAGACGCCATAAAGAATGAATGGTAGTTGCCAAAAACAGAAAGACGTCATAAAGGAAGAATTGCAGTTGCCAAAAACCCCAAGACGCAATAAAGAATGAATGGTAGTTGCCAAAAACAGAAAGACGTCATAAAGGATGAATGGCAGTTGCCAAAAACAGAAAAACATCATAAAGGATGAATGGCAGCTGCCAAAAACAGAAAGACGTCATAAAGGATTAATATTAGTTGTCAAAAACAGAAAGACATCATAAAGGATGAATGGTAGTTGCCAAAAACAGAAAGACGTCATAAAGGATGAATGGCAGTTGCCAAAAACAGAAAGATGTCATAAAGGACGAAATGGCAGTTGCAAAAAACAGAAAGACGTCAAAAAAGATGAATGGTAGTTGCCCAAAAAAGAAAGACGACATAAAGGATGAATGGCAGTTGCACAAAAACATAAAGACGACACAAAAGATGAATGGCAGTTGCCAAAAACAGAAAGACGTCATAAAAGAAGGAATGGTAGTTGCCAAAAACAGAAAGACGTCATAAAAGAAGGAATGGCAGTTGCCAAAACAAGAAAGACGTCATAAAAGATGGATGGCAGTTGCCAAAAACAGAAAGACGCCATAAAGAATGACTGGTAGTTGCCAAAAACAGAAAGACGTCATAAAGGATGAATGGCAGTTGCCAAAAACAGAAAGACCTCATAAAGGATGAATAGCAGTTGCCAAAACTAGACAGACGTCATAAATGATTAATCGTAGTGTCCTTAAACAGAAAGACGTCATAAAGGATGAATGACAGTTGCCAAAATCAGAAAGACGTCATAAAGGATGAATGGCAGTTGCCAAAACTAGAAAGACGTCATAAAGGATGAATGGCAGTTGCCAAAAACAGAAAGACGTCATAAAGGATGAATGGCAGTTGCCAAAAACCGAAAGACGTCATAAAGGAGGAATGGCAGTTGCCAAAAACAGAAAGACGTCATAAAGGATGAATGGTAGTTGCCAAAAACAGAAAGACGACATAAAGGATGAATGGCAGTTGCCAAAAACAGAAAGACGTCATAAAGGATGAATAGCAGTGGCCAAAAACAGAAAAAGTAATAAAGAATGATTGGCAGTTGCCAAAAACAGAAAGACGTCATAAAGGATGAATTGCAGTTGCCAAAAACAGAAAGACGTCATAAAGGATGAATAGCAGTTGCCAAAAACAGAAAGACGTCATAAAAGATGAATGGCAGTTGCCAAAAACAGAAAGAGGTCATAAAGGATGAATGGCAGTTGCCAAAAAAAGAAAGACGTCATAAAGGATGAATAGCAGTTGTCAAAAACAGAAAGACGTCATAAAGGATGAATGGCAGTTGCCAAAAACAGAAAGACGTCATAAAGGATAAATGGCAGTTGCCAAAAACAGTAAGACGTCATAAAGGATTAATGGTAGTGTCCAAAAACAGAAAGACGTAATAAAGGATGAATGGCAGTTGCCAAAAACAGAAAGACTCCATAAAGAATGAATGGTAGTTGCCAAAAACAGTAAGACGTCATAATGGATGAATGGCAGTTGCCAAAAAAAGCAAGACGCCATAAAGAATGAATGGTAGTTGCAAAACAGAAAGACGTCATAAAGGATGAATGGCAGTTGCCAAAAACAGAAAAACTCATAAAGGATGAATGGCAGCTGCCCAAAACAGAAAGACGTCATAAAAGATTAATGGTAGTTGTCAAAAACAGAAAGACATCATAAACGATGAATGGCAGTTGCCAAAAACAGAAAGACGTCTTAAAGGATGAATGGCAGTTACCAAAACCAGAAAGATGTCATAAAGGACGAAATGGCAGTTGCCAAAAACAGAAAGACGTAATAAAAGATGAATGGTAGTTGCCAAAAAAAGAAAGACGACATAAAGGATGAATGGCAGTTGCCAAAAACAGAAAGACGACACAAAGGATGAATGGCAGTTGCCAAAAACAGAAAGACGTCATAAATTATGAAGGGCCGTTGCCAAAAACAGAAAGACGTCATAAAAGATGAATGGCAGTTGCCAAAAACAGAAAGACGTCATAAAGGATGAATGGCAGTTGCCAAAAACAGAAAGACGTCATAAAGGATGAATGGCAGTTGCCAAAAACAGAAAGACGTCATAAAGTATGAATGGCAGTTGCCAAAAAAAGAAAGACGTCATAAAGGATTAATGGTAGTTTCCAAAAACAGAAAGACGTCATAAAAGATGAATGGCAATTGCCAAAAACAGAGACGCGTCATAAAGGATGAATGGCATTTGCCAAATATAGAAAGAGGCTATAAAGGATGAATGGCAGTTGCCAAAACAAGAAAGACGTCATAAATGATGAATGGCAGTTGCCAAAAACAGAAAGACGCCATAAAGAATGAATGGTAGTTGCCAAAAACAGTAAGACGTCATAAAGGATGAATGGCAGTTGCCAAAAACAGCAAGACGCCATGAAGAATGAATGGTAGTTGCCAAAAACAGAAAGACGTCATAAAGGATGAATGGCAGTTGCCGAAAACAGAAAAAACTCATAAAGGATGAATGGCAGCTGTCAAAAACAGAAAGACGTCATAAAGGATTAATGGTAGTTGTCAAAAACAGAAAGACATCATAAAGGATGAATGGCAGTTGCCAAAAACAGAAAGACGTAATAAAGGATGAATGGCAGTTGCCAAAAACAGAAAGATGTCATAAATGACGAAATGGCAGTTGCCAAAAACAGAAAGACGTCATAAAAGATTAATGGTAGTTGCCAAAAAAAGCAAGACGACATAAAGGATGAATCGCAGTTGCCAAAAACAGAAAGACGACACAAAGGATGAATGGCAGTTGCCAAAAACAGAAAGACGTCATAAATGATGAAGGGCCGTTGCAAAAAACAGAAAGACGTCATAAAAGATGAATGGCAATTGCCAAAAACAGAAAGACGTCATAAAGGATGAATGGCAGTTGCCAAAAACAGAAAGACGTCATAAAGGATGAATGGCAGTTTACCAAAACCAGAAAGACGTCATAAAGTATGAATGGCAGTTGCCAAACACAGAAAGACGTCATAAAGGATAAATGGTAGTTTCCAAAAACAGAAAGACGTCATAAAGGATGAATGGCAGTTGCCAAAAACAGAGACGCGTCATAAAGGATGAATGGCATTTGCCAAATATAGAAAGACGCCATAAAGGATGAATGGCAGTTGCCAAAAACAGAAAGAGGTCATAAAGGATGAATGGCAGTTGCCAAAAAAAGAAAGACGTCATAAAGGATGAATAGCAGTTGCCAAAAACAGAAAGACGTCATAAAGGATGAATGGCAGTTGCCAAAAACAGAAAGACGTCATAAAGGATAAATGGCAGTTGCCAAAAACAGTAAGACGTCATAAAGGATTAATGGTAGTGTCCAAAAACAGAAAGACGTAATAAAGGATGAATGGCAGTTGCCAAAAACAGAAAGACTCCATAAAGAATGAATGGTAGTTGCCAAAAACAGTAAGACGTCATAATGGATGAATGGCAGTTGCCAAAAAAAGCAAGACGCCATAAAGAATGAATGGTAGTTGCAAAACAGAAAGACGTCATAAAGGATGAATGGCAGTTGCCAAAAACAGAAAAACTCATAAAGGATGAATGGCAGCTGCCCAAAACAGAAAGACGTCATAAAAGATTAATGGTAGTTGTCAAAAACAGAAAGACATCATAAACGATGAATGGCAGTTGCCAAAAACAGAAAGACGTCTTAAAGGATGAATGGCAGTTCCCAAAACCAGAAAGATGTCATAAAGGACGAAATGGCAGTTGCCAAAAACAGAAAGACGTAATAAAAGATGAATGGTAGTTGCCAAAAAAAGAAAGACGACATAAAGGATGAATGGCAGTTGCCAAAAACAGAAAGACGACACAAAGGATGAATGGCAGTTGCCAAAAACAGAAAGACGTCATAAATTATGAAGGGCCGTTGCCAAAAACAGAAAGACGTCATAAAAGATGAATGGCAGTTGCCAAAAACAGAAAGACGTCATAAAGGATGAATGGCAGTTGCCAAAAACAGAAAGACGTCATAAAGGATGAATGGCAGTTGCCAAAAACAGAAAGACGTCATAAAGTATGAATGGCAGTTGCCAAAAAAAGAAAGACGTCATAAAGGATTAATGGTAGTTTCCAAAAACAGAAAGACGTCATAAAAGATGAATGGCAATTGCCAAAAACAGAGACGCGTCATAAAGGATGAATGGCATTTGCCAAATATAGAAAGACGCTATAAAGGATGAATGGCAGTTGCCAAAACAAGAAAGACGTCATAAATGATGAATGGCAGTTGCCAAAAACAGAAAGACGCCATAAAGAATGAATGGTAGTTGCCAAAAACAGTAAGACGTCATAAAGGATGAATGGCAGTTGCCAAAAACAGCAAGACGCCATGAAGAATGAATGGTAGTTGCCAAAAACAGAAAGACGTCATAAAGGATGAATGGCAGTTGCCGAAAACAGAAAAAACTCATAAAGGATGAATGGGAGCTGTCAAAAACAGAAAGACGTCATAAAGGATTAATGGTAGTTGTCAAAAACAGAAAGACATCATAAAGGATGAATGGCAGTTGCCAAAAACAGAAAGACGTAATAAAGGATGAATGGCAGTTGCCAAAAACAGAAAGATGTCATAAATGACGAAATGGCAGTTGCCAAAAACAGAAAGACGTCATAAAAGATTAATGGTAGTTGCCAAAAAAAGCAAGACGACATAAAGGATGAATCGCAGTTGCCAAAAACAGAAAGACGACACAAAAGATGAATGGCAGTTGCCAAAAACAGAAAGACGTCATAAATGATGAAGGGCCGTTGCAAAAAACAGAAAGACGTCATAAAAGATGAATGGCAATTGCCAAAAACAGAAAGACGTCATAAAGGATGAATGGCAGTTGCCAAAAACAGAAAGACGTCATAAAGGATGAATGGCAGTTTACCAAAACCAGAAAGACGTCATAAAGTATGAATGGCAGTTGCCAAACACAGAAAGACGTCATAAAGGATAAATGGTAGTTTCCAAAAACAGAAAGACGTCATAAAGGATGAATGGCAGTTGCCAAAAACAGAGACGCGTCATAAAGGATGAATGGCATTTGCCAAATATAGAAAGACGCCATAAAGGATGAATGGCAGTTGCCAAAACAAGAAAGACGTCATAAAGGATGAATGGCAGTTGCCAAAAACAGAAAGACACCATAAAGAATGAATGGTAGTTGCCAAAAACAGTAAGACGTCATAAAGGATGAATGGCAGTGTGCAAAAACAGCAAGACGCCATGAAGAATGAATGGTAGTTGCCAAAAACAGAAAGACGTCATAAAGGATGAATGGCAGTTGCCGAAAACAGAAAAAAATCATAAAAGATGAATGGCAGCTTCCAAAAATAGAAAGACGTCATAAAGGATTAATGGTAGTTGTACAAAACAGAAAGACATCATAAAGGATGAATGGCAGTTGCCAAAAACAGAAAGACGTCATAAAGGATGAATGGCAGTTGCCAAAAACAGAAAGATGTCATAAAGGACGAAATGGCATTTGCCAAAAACAGAAAGACGTCATAAAAGATGAATGGTAGTTGCCAAAAAAAAAAGACGACATAAAGGATGAATGGCAGTTGCCAAAAACAGAAAGACGACACAAAGGATTAATGGCAGTTGCAAAACAGAAAGACGTCATAAATGATGAAGGGCCGTTGCAAAAAACAGAAAGACGTCATAAAAGATGAATGGCAGTTGCCAAAAAAAGAAAGACGTCATAAAGGATGAATGGCAGTTGCCAAAAACAGAAAGACGTCATAAAAGATGAATGGCAGTTGCGAAAAACAGAAAGACGTCATAAAGTATGAATGGCAGTTGCCAAAAACAGAAAGACGTCATAAATGATTAATGGTAGTTTCCCCAAACAGAAATATGTCATAAAGGATGAATGGCAGTTGCCAAAAACAGAGACGCGTCATAAAGGATGAATGGCATTTGCCAAATATAGAAAGACGCCATAAAGGATGAATGGCAGTTGCCAAAAACAGAACGACGTCATAAAGGATGAATGGCAGTTGCCAAAAAAAGAAGGGCGTCATAAAGGATGAATGGTAGTTGCCAAAAACAGAAAGGCGACATAAAGGATGAATGGCAGTTGCCAAAAACAGAAAGACGTCATAAAAGATGAATGGCAGTGGCCCAAAACAGAAAGAAGTCAGAAAAGATGAATGGCAGTTGCCAAAAACAGAAAGACGTCATAAATGATGAATGGCAGTTGCCAAAAACAGAAAGACCTCATAAAGGATAAATGGCAGTTGCCAAAAACAGAAAGACGTCATAAATGATAGAATTGCAGTTGCCAAAAACAGAAAAGGGTCATAAAGGATGAATAGCAGTTGCCAAAAACAGAAAGACGTGATAAAGGATGAATGGCAGTTGCCAAAAACAGAAAGACGTCATAAAGGATGAATGGCAGTTGCCAAAAACAGAAAGACATCATAAAGTATGAATGGCAGTTGCCAAAAACAGAAAGACGTCATAAAGGATAAATAGCAGTTGCCAAAAACAGAAAGACGTCATAAAGAATTAATAGTAGTGTCCAAAAACAGAAAGACGTCATAAAGGATGAATGGCAGTTGCCAAAAACAGAATAACGTCATAAAGGATGAATGGCATTTGCCAAAAACAGAAAAACGCCATAAAGAATGAATGGTAGTTGCCAAATACAGAAAGACGCCATAAAGAATGAATGGTAGTTGCCAAAAACAGAAAGAAGTCAGAAGGGATAAATGGCAGTTGCCAAAAACAGAAAGACGTCATAAAGGATGAATGGCAGTTGCCAAAAACAGAAAGACGTCATAAATGGTTGAATGGCAGTTGCCAAAAACAGAAAGACGTCATAAAGGATGAATGGCAGTTGCCAAAAACAGAAAGACGTCATAAAGTATGAATGGCAGTTGCCAAAAACAGAGAGACGTCATAAAGGATTAATGGTAGTTTCCAAAAACAGAAAAACGTCATAAAGGATGAATGGCAGTTGCCAAAAACAGAGACGCGTCAGAAAGGATGAATGGCATTTGCCAAATATAGAAAGAGGCCATAAATGATGAATGGCACTTTCCAAAAAAAGAAAGACGTCAAAAAGGATGAATGGCAGTTGCCAAAAACAGCAAGACGCTATAAAGAATGAATGGCAGTTGTCAAAAACAGAAAGACGTCATAAAGGACGAAATGGCAGTTTCCAAAAACAGAAAGACGTCATAAAGTATTAATGGTAGTTTCCAAAAAAAGAAAGACGACATAAAGGATGAATGGCAGTTGCCAATAACAGAAAGACGTCATAAAGGATGAATGGCAGTGGCCAAAAACAGAAGACGTAATAAAAGAAGGAATGGCCGTAGCCAAAAACAGAAAGACGTCATTAAGGATGGATGGCAGTTGCCAAAAACAGAAATACGTCATAAAGAATGAATGGTAGTTGCCAAAAACAGAAAGACGACATAAAGGATGAATGGCAGTTGCCAAACACAGAAAGACGTCATAAAGGATAAATGGCAGTGGCCAAAAACAGAAAGAAGTCAGAATTGATGAATTGCAGTTGCCAAAAACAGAAAGACGTCATAAAGAATGAATGGTAGTTGCCAAAAACAGAAAGACGTACTAAATGATTAATGGCAGTTGCCAAAAACAGAAAGACGTCATAAAGGATAAATGGTAGTTGCCAAAAACAGAAAGACGTCATGAAACATGAATGGCAGTTCCCCAAAACAGGAATACGTTATAAAAGAGTAATGGCAGTTGCAAAAAACAGAAAGATGTCATAAAGGATGAATGGTTGTTGTCAAAAACAGAAAGACGTCATAAAGGATGAATGGCAGTTGCCAAAAACAGAAAGACGTCATAAAAGAAGGAATGGCAGTTGCCAAAAAGAGAAAGACATCATTAAGGATGAATGGTAGTTGCCAAAAACAGAAAGACGACATAAAGGATGAATGGCAATTGCCAAAAAGAGAAAGACGTCATAAAGGATGAATGGCAGTGGCCCAAAACAGAAAGAAGTCAGAAAAGATGAATGGCAGTTGCCAAAAACAGAAAGACGTCATAAATGATGAATGGCAGTTGCCAAAAACAGAAAGACCTCATAAAGGATAAATGGCAGTTGCCAAAAACAGAAAGACGTCATAAATGATAGAATTGCAGTTGCCAAAAACAGAAAAGGGTCATAAAGGATGAATAGCAGTTGCCAAAAACAGAAAGACGTGATAAAGGATGAATGGCAGTTGCCAAAAACAGAAAGACATCATAAAGGATGAATGGCAGTTGCCAAAAACAGAAAGACATCATAAAGTATGAATGGCAGTTGCCAAAAACAGAAAGACGTCATAAAGGATAAATAGCAGTTGCCAAAAACAGAAAGACGTCATAAAGAATTAATGGTAGTGTCCAAAAACAGAAAGACGTCATAAAGGATGAATGGCAGTTGCCAAAAACAGAATAACGTCATAAAGGATGAATGGCATTTGCCAAAAACAGAAAAACGCCATAAAGAATGAATGGTAGTTGCCAAATACAGAAAGACGCCATAAAGAATGAATGGTAGTTGCCAAAAACAGAAAGAAGTCAGAAGGGATAAATGGCAGTTGCCAAAAACAGAAAGACGTCATAAAGGATGAATGGCAGTTGCCAAAAACAGAAAGACGTCATAAATGGTTGAATGGCAGTTGCCAAAAACAGAAAGACGTCATAAAGGATGAATGGCAGTTGCCAAAAACAGAAAGACGTCATAAAGTATGAATGGCAGTTGCCAAAAACAGAGAGACGTCATAAAGGATTAATGGAAGTTTCCAAAAACAGAAAAACGTCATAAAGGATGAATGGCAGTTGCCAAAAACAGAGACGCGTCAGAAAGGATGAATGGCATTTGCCAAATATAGAAAGACGCCATAAATGATGAATGGCACTTTCCCAAAAAAGAAAGACGTCAAAAAGGATGAATGGCAGTTGCCAAAAACAGCAAGACGCTATAAAGAATGAATGGCAGTTGTCAAAAACAGAAAGACGTCATAAAGGACGAAATGGCAGTTGCCAAAAACAGAAAGACGTCATAAAGTATTAATGGTAGTTTCCAAAAAAAGAAAGACGACATAAAGGATGAATGGCAGTTGCCAATAACAGAAAGACGTCATAAAGGATGAATGGCAGTGGCCAAAAACAGAAGACGTAATAAAAGAATTAATGGCCGTAGCCAAAAACAGAAAGACGTCATTAAGGATGAATGGCAGTTGCCAAAAACAGAAATACGTCATAAAGAATGAATGGTAGTTGCCAAAAACAGAAAGACGACATAAAGGATGAATGGCAGTTGCCAAACACAGAAAGACGTCATAAAGGATAAATGGCAGTGGCCAAAAACAGAAAGAAGTCAGAATTGATGAATTGCAGTTGCCAAAAACAGAAAGACGTCATAAAGAATGAATGGTAGTTGCCAAAAACAGAAAGACGTACTAAATGATTAATGGCAGTTGCCAAAAACAGAAAGACGTCATAAAGGATAAATGGTAGTTGCCAAAAACAGTAAGACGTAATGAAACATGAATGGCAGTTCCCCAAAACAGGAATACGTTATAAAAGAGTAATGGCAGTTGCAAAAAACAGAAAGATGTCATAAAGGATGAATGGTAGTTGTCAAAAACAGAAAGACGTCATAAAGGATGAATGGCAGTTGCCAAAAACAGAAAGACGTCATAAAAGAAGGAATGGCAGTTGCCAAAAAGAGAAAGACATCATTAAGGATGAATGGTAGTTGCCAAAAACAGAAAGACGACATAAAGGATGAATGGCAATTGCCAAAAAGAGAAAGACGTCATAAAGGATGAATGGCAGTTGCAAAAAACAGAAAGACGTCATAAAGTATGAATGGCAGTTGCCAAAAACAGAGACGCGTCATAAAGGATGAATGGTAGTTGCCAAATATAGAAAGACGCAATAAAGGATGAATGGCAGTTGCCAAAAACAGAAAGACGTCCTAAAGGATTAATGGCAGTTGCCAAAAAAACAAAGACGTCATAACGGAAGAATGGCAGTTGCCAAAAACAGAAAGACGTAATAAAGGATGAATAGTAGTTGCCAAAAACAGAAAGACGACATAAAGTATGAATGGTAGTTTCCAAAAAAAGAAAGACGACATAAAGGATGAATGGCAGTTGCCAATAACAGAAAGACGTCATAAAGGATGAATGGCAGTGGCCAAAAACAGAAGACGTAATAAAGGAGGAATGGCCGTAGCCAAAAACAGAAAGACGTCATTAAGGATGAATGGCAGTTGCCAAAAACAGAAATACGTCATAAAGAATGAATGGTAGTTGCCAAAAGCAGAAAGACGACATAAAGGATGAATGGCAGTTGCCAAACACAGAAAGACGTCATAAAGGATAAATGGCAGTGGCCAAAAACAGAAAGACGTCATAAAGGATAAATGGTTGTTGCCAAAAACAGAAAGACGTCATAAAACATGAATGGCAGTTCCCCAAAACAGGAATACGTTATAAAAGATGAATAGCAGTTGCCAAAAACAGAAAGACGTCATAAAGGATTAATGGTAGTTGTCAAAAACAGAAAGACGTCATAAAGGATGAATGGCAGTTGCTAAAAACAGAAAGACGTCATAAAAGAAGGAATGGCAGTTGCCAAAAAGAGAAAGACATCATTAAGGATGAATGGTAGTTGCCAAAAACAGAAAGACGACATAAAGGATGAATGGCAGTTGCCAAAAACAGAAAGACGTCATAAAGAATGAATGGCAATTGCCAAAAACAGAAAGACGTCATAAAGGATGAATGGCAGTTGCAAAAAACAGAAAGACGTCATAAAGTATGAATGGCAGTTGCCAAAAACAGAGACGCGTCATAAAGGATGAATGGTAGTTGCAAATATAGAAAGACGCAATAAAGGATGAATGGCAGTTGCCAAAATAAGAAAGACGTCATAAAGGATTAATGGCAGTGTCCAAAAAAACAAAGACATCATAACGGAAGAATGGCAGTTGCCAAAAACAGAAAGACGTAATAAAGGATGAATGGTAGTTGCCAAAAACAGAAAGACGACATAAAGGATGAATAGCAGTTGCTAAAAACAGAAAGACGTCATAAAGGATGAATGGCAGTGGCCCAAAACAGAAAGAAGTCAGAAAGGATGAATAGCAGTTGCCAAAAACAGAAAGACGTCATAAAGGATGAATGGCAGTTGCCAAAAACAGAAAGACGTCATAAAGGATTAATAGCAGTTGCCAAAAACAGAAAGACCTCATAAAGGATGAATGGTAGTTGCCACAAACAGAAAGACGTCATAAAGGATGAATGGCAGTTGCCAAAAAAAGAAATACGTCATGAAGGATAAATGGCAGTTTTCAAAAACAGAAAGACGCCATAAAGAATGAATGGTAGTTGCCAAAAACAGTAAGAGGTCATAAAGTATGAATGGCAGTTGCCAAAACAAGAAAGACATCATAAAGGATGAATGGCAGTTGCCAAAAACAGAAAGACGTCATAAAGGATGAATGGCAGTTACCAAAACCAGAAAGCTGTCATGAAGGAGGAATGGCAGTTGCCAAAAACAGAAAGACGTCCCGAAGGATAAATGGTAGTTGCCAAAAACCGAAAGACGACATAAAGGATCAATGGCAGTTGCCAAAAACAGAAAGACGTCATAAAGGATGAATGGCAGTGGCCAAAAACAGAAAGAAGTCAGAAATGATAAATGGCAGTTGCCAGAAACAGAAAGACCTTCATAAATGGTGAATGCAGTTGCCAAATACAGAAAGACGTCCTAAAAGAGGAATGGTAGTTGCCAAAAAAAGAAAGAGGACATAAATGATGAATGGCAGTTGCCAATAACAGAAAGACGTCATAAAGGATGAATGGCAGTATCCAAAAACAGAAAGAAGTCAGAAAGGATGAATGGCAGTTGTCAAAAACAGAAAGACCTATATAAAGGATGAATGAAGTTGCGTAAAACAGAAAGACGTCCTAAAGGAGGAATGGTAGTTGCCAAAAAAAGAAAGACGACATAAAGGATGAATGGCAGTTTCCAAAAACAGAAAGACGTCATAAAGAATGAATGGCAGTGGCCAAAAACAGTAAGGAGTCAGAAAGGAGGAATGGCAGTTTCCAAAAACAGAAAGACGTCATAATGGATGAATGGCAGTTGCCAAAAACAGAAAGACGTCATAAAGGATGAATGGCAGTTGCCAAAAACAGAAAGACGTCATAAAGGATGAATGGCAGTTACCAAAAACCGAAAGACGTCATAAAGGATGAATGGCAGTTCCCAAAAACAGGAAGACGTTATAAAGGATTAATGGCAGTTGGAAAAACAGAAAGACGTCATAAAGGATGAATGGTTGTTGCCAAAAACAGAAAGACGTCATAAAGGATGAATGGCATTTGCCAAAAACAGAAAGACGTCATAAAGAAGGAATGGCAGTTGCCAAAAAGAGAAAAACGTCATAAAGGATGAAAGGTAGTTGCCAAAAACAGAAAACCGACATAAAGGATGAATGGCAGTTGCCAAAAACACAAAAACGTCATAAAGTATGAATGGCAGTGGACAAAAACAGAAAGACGTCATAAAGGATGAATGGCAGTTGCCAAAAACAGAAAGACGTCATAAAGTATGAATGGCAGTTGCCAAAAACAGAAAGACGTCATAAAAGATGAATGGAAGTTGCTAAAAACAGAAAGACGTCATAAAGGATTAATTGTAGTGTCAAAAAACAGAAAGACGTCATAAAAGATGAATGGCAGTTGCCAAAAACAGAAAGACGTCATAAAAAATGAATGGCAGTTGCCAAAAACAGAAAGACGCTATAAAGAATGAATGGTAGTTGCCAAAAACGGAAAGACGTCATAAAGGATGAATAGCAGTTGCCAAAAAAAGAAAGACGTCAAAAAGGATGAATGGCAGTTGCCAAAAACAGCAAGACGCCATAAAGAATGAATGGCAGTTGTCAAAAACAGAAACACGTCATAAAGGACGAAATGGCAGTTGCCAAAAACAGAAAGACGTCATAAAGTATGAATGGTAGTTTCCAAAAAAAGAAAGACGACATAAAGGATGAATGGCAGTTGCCAATAACAGAAAGACGTCATAAAGGATGAATAGCAGTTGCCAAAAAAAGAAAGACGTCAAAAAGGATGAATGGCAGTTGCCAAAAACAGAAAGACGTCATTAAGAATGAATGGCAGTTGCCAAAAACAGAAATACGTCATAAAGAATGAATGGTAGTTGCCAAAAACAGAAAGACGACATAAAGGATGAATGGCAGTTGCCAAACACAGAAATACGTCATAAAGGATAAATGGCAGTGGCCAAAAACAGAAAGAACCCAAAATTGAGGAATTGCAGTTGCCAAAAACAGAAAGACGTCATAAAGAATGAATGGTAGTTGCCAAAAACAGAAAGACGTCATAAAGGATGAATGGCAGTTGCCAAAAACAGAAAGACGTCATAAAGGATAAATGGCAGTTGCCAAAAACAGAAAGACGTCATAAAACATGAATGGCAGTTCCCCAAAACAGGAAGACGTTATAAAAGATGAATGGCAGTTGCCTAAAACAGAAAGACGTCATAAAGGATGAATGGTAGTTGTCAAAAACAGAAAGACGTCATAAAGACTGAATGGCAGTTGCCAAAAACAGAAAGACGTCATAAAGGAGGAATGGCAGTTGCCAAAAAGAGAAAGACATCATAAAGGATGAAGGTAGTTGCCAAAAACAGAAAGACGTCATTAAGGATAAATGGCAGTTGCCAAAAACAGAAATACGTCATAAAGAATGAATGGTAGTTGCCAAAAACAGAAAGACGACATAAAAGATGAATGGCAGTTGCCCAACACAGAAAGACGTCATAAAGGATAAATGGCAGTGGCCAAAAACAGAAAGATGTCAGAATTGATGAATTGCAGTTGCCTAAAACAGAAAGACGTCATAAAGAATGAATGGTAGTTGCCAAAAACAGAAAGACGTCATAAATGATGAATGGCAGTTGCCAAAAACAGAAAGACGTCATAAAGGATAAATGGCAGTTGCCAAAAACAGAAAGACGTCATAAAACATGAATGGCAGTTCCCCAAAACAGGAAGACGTTATAAAAGATGAATGGCAGTTGCAAAAAACAGAAAGACGTCATAAAGGATGAATGGTAGTTGTCAAAAACAGAAAGACGTCATAAAGGATGAATGGCAGTGGCCAAAAACAGTAAGGAGTCAGAAAGGAGGAATGGCAGTTGCCAAAAAGAGAAAGACGTCATAAAGGATTAATGGCAGTTGCCAAAAACAGAAAGACGTCATAAAGGATGAATGGCAGTTGCCAAAAACAGAAAGACGTCATAAAGGATGAATGGCAGTTACCAAAAACCGAAAGACGTCATAAAGGATGAATGGCAGTTCCCAAAAACAGGAAGACGTTATAAAGTATTAATGGCAGTTGCCAAAAACAGAAAGACGTCATAAAGGATGAATGGTTGTTGCCAAAAACAGAAAGACGTCATAAAGGATGAATGGCATTTGCCAAAAACAGAAAGACGTCATAAAGGAGGAATGGCAGTTGCCAAAAAGAGAAAAACGTCATAAAGGATGAAAGGTAGTTGCCAAAAACAGAAAGACGACATAAAGGATGAATGGCAGTTGCCAAAAACACAAAGACGTCATAAAGTATGAATGGCAGTGGACAAAAACAGAAAGACGTCATAAAGGATGAATGGCAGTTGCCAAAAACAGAAAGACGTCATAAAAGATGAATGGAAGTTGCTAAAAACAGAAAGACGTCATAAAGGATTAATTGTAGTGTCAAAGAACAGAAAGACGTCATAAAGGATGAATGGCAGTTGCCAAAAACAGAAAGACGTCATAAATAATGAATGGCAGTTGCTAAAAACAGAAAGACGCAATAAAGAATGAATGGTAGTTGCCAAAAAGGGAAAGACGTCATAAAGGATGAATAGCAGTTGCCAAAAAAAGAAAGAAGTCAGAATTGATGAATTGCAGTTGCCAAAAACAGAAAGACGTCATAAACGATAAATGGCAGTGGCCAAAAATAGAAAGAAGCCAGAATTGAGGAATTGCAGTTGCCAACAACAGAAAGACGTCATAAAGAATGATTGGTAGTTGGCAAAAACAGAAAGACGTCATAAATGATGAATGGCAGTTGCCAAAAACAGAAAGACGTCATAAAAGTATAAATGGCAGTTGCCAAAAACAGAAAGACGTCATAAAACATGAATGGCAGTTCCCCAAAACAGGAAGACGTTATAAAAGATGAATGGCAGTTGCCTAAAACAGAAAGACGTCATAAAGGATGAATGGTAGTTGTCAAAAACAGAAAGACGTCATTAAGGATGAAAAGCAGTTGCCAAAAACAGAAATACGTCATAAAGAATGAATGGTAGTTGCCAAAAACAGAAAGACGACATAAAAAATGAATGGCAGTTGCCCAACACAGAAAGACGTCATAAAGGATAAATTACAGTGGCCAAAAACAGAAAGAAGTCAGAATTGATGAATTGCAGTTGCCAAAAACAGAAAGACGTGATAAAGAATGAATGGTAGTTGCCAAAAACAGAAAGACGTCATAAATGATGCATGGCAGTTGCCAAAAACAGAAAGACGTCATAAAGGATAAATGGCAGTTGCCAAAAACAGAAAGACGTAATAAAACATGAATGGCAGTTCCCCAAAACAGGAAGACGTTATAAAAGATGAATGGCAGTTGCCAAAAACAGAAAGACGTCATAAAGGATGAATGGTAGTTGTCAAAAACAGAAAGACGTCATAAAGGATGAATGGTCGTTGCCAAAAACAGTAAGACGTAATAAAGGAGGAATGGCAGTTGCCAAAAAGAGAAAGACATCATAAAGGATGAATGGTAGTTGCCAAAAACAGAAAGACGACATAAAGGATGAATGGCAGTTGCCAAAAACAGAAAGACGTCATAAAGGATGAATGGCAATTGCCAAAAACAGAAAGACGTCATAAAGGATGAATGGCAGTTGCAAAAAACAATAAGACGTCATAAAGTATGAATGGCAGTTGCCAAAACAGAGACGCGTCATAAAGGATGAATGGTAGTTGCCAAATATAGAAAGACGCCATAAAGGATGAATGGCAGTTGCCAAAAACAGAAAAACGTCATAAATGATGAATGGTAATTGCCAAAACAGAAAACCCGACATAAAGGATGGATGGCAGTTGCCAAAAACAGAAAGACGTCATAAAGGATTAATGGCAGTGGCCCAAAACAGAAAGAAGTCAGAAATGATGAATGGCAGTTGCCAAAAACAGAAAGACGTCATGAAGGTCGAATGGCAGTTGCCAAAAACAGAAAGACGTCATAAAGGATAAATGGCAGTTGCCAAAAACAGAAAGAGGTCATAAAGGATGAATTGCAGTTGCCAAAAACAGAAAGAGGTCATAAAGGATGAATAGCAGTTGCCAAAAACAGAAAGACGTCATAAAGGATGAATGGCAGTTGCCAAAAACAGAAAGACGTCATAAATGGTTAAATGGCAGTTGCCAAAAACAGAAAGACGCCATAAAAGAGGAATGGCAGTTGCCAAAAACAGAAAGAAGTCAGAAAGGATGAATGGCAGTTGCCAAACACAGAAAGACGTCATAAAGGATTAATAGCAGTTGCCAAAAACAGAAAGACGTCATAAAGGATGAATGGTAGGTACCCATCACAGAAAAACGTCATAAAGGATGAATGGCAGTTGTAAAAAAAAGAAAGACGTCATGAAGGATTAATGGCAGTTTCCAAAACAGAAAGACTACATAAAGAATGAATGGTAGTTGCCAAAAACAGAAAGACGTCATAAATGATGAATGGCAGTTGCCAAAAACAGAAAGACGTCATAAAGGACAAATGGCAGTTGCCAAAAACAGAAAGACGTCATAAAACATGAATGGCAGTTCCCCAAAACAGGAAGACGTTATAAAAGATGAATGGCAGTTGCCTAAAACAGAAAGACGTCATAAAGGATGAATGATAGTTGTCAAAAACAGAAAGACGTCATAAAGACTGAATGGCAGTTGCCAAAAACAGAAAGACGTCATAAAGGAGGAATGGCAGTTGCCCAAAAGAGAAAGACATCATAAATGATGAATGGTAGTTGCCAAAAACAGAAAGACGTCATTAAGGATGAATGGCAGTTGCCAAAAACAGAAATACGTCATAAAGAATGAATGGTAGTTGCCAAAAACAGAAAGACGACATAAAAAATGAATGGCAGTTGCCCAACACAGAAAGACGTCATAAAGGATAAATTACAGTGGTCAAAAACAGAAAGAAGTCAGAATTGATGAATTGCAGTTGCCAAAAACAGAAAGACGTCATAAAGAATGAATGGTAGTTGCCAAAAACAGAAATACGTCATAAATGATGAATGGCAGTTGCCAAAAACAGAAAGACGTCATAAAGGATAAATGGCAGTTGCCAAAAACAGAAAGACGTCATAAAACATGAATGGCAGTTCCCCAAAACATGAAAGACGTTATAAAAGATGAATGGCAGTTGCCAAAAACAGAAAGACGTCATAAAGGATGAATGGTAGTTGTCAAAAACAGAAAGACGTCATAAAGGATGAATGGTCTATGCCAAAAACAGAAAGACGTCATAAAGGAGGAATGGCAGTTGCCAAAAAGAGAAAGACATCATAAAGGATGAATGGTAGTTGCCTAAAACAGAAAGACGACATAAAGGATGAATGGCAGTTGCCAAAAACAGAAAGACGTCATTAAGGATGAATGGCAATTGCCAAAAACAGAAAGACGTCATAAAGGATGAATGGCAGTTGCAAAAAACAATAAGACGTCATAAAGTATGAATGGCAGTTGCCAAAAACAGAGACGCGTCATAAAGGATGAATGGTAGTTGCCAAATATAGAAAGACGCTACAAAGGATGAATAGCAGTTGCCAAAAACAGAAAAACGTCATGAAGGTCGAATGGCAGTTGCCAAAAACAGAAAGACGTCATAAAGGATAAATGGCAGTTGCCAAAAACAGAAAGAGGTCATAAAGGATGAATTGCAGTTGCCAAAAACAGAAAGAGGTCATAAAGGATGAATAGCAGTTGCCAAAAACAGAAAGACGTCATAAAGGATGAATGGCAGTTGCCAAAAACAGAAAGACGTCATAAATGGTTAAATGGCAGTTGCCAAAAACAGAAAGACGCCATAAAAGAGGAATGGCAGTTGCCAAAAACAGAAAGAAGTCAGAAAGGATGAATGGCAGTTGCCATACACAGAAAGACGTCATAAAGGATTAATAGCAGTTGCCAAAAACAGAAAGACGTCATAAAGGATGAATGGTAGGTACCCATCACAGAAAAACGTCATAAAGGATGAATGGCAGTTGTAAAAAAAAGAAAGACGTCATGAAGGATTAATGGCAGTTTCCAAAACAGAAAGACTACATAAAGAATGAATGGTAGTTGCCAAAAACAGAAAGACGTCATAAATGATGAATGGCAGTTGCCAAAAACAGAAAGACGTCATAAAGGACAAATAGCAGTTGCCAAAAACAGAAAGACGTCATAAAACATGAATGGCAGTTCCCAAAAACAGGAAGACGTTATAAAAGATGAATGGCAGTTGCCTAAAACAGAAAGACGTCATAAAGGATGAATGGTAGTTGTCAAAAACAGAAAGACGTCATAAAGACTGAATGGCAGTTGCCAAAAACAGAAAGACGTCATAAAGGAGGAATGGCAGTTGCCAAAAAGAGAAAGACATCATAAATGATGAATGGTAGTTGCCAAAAACAGAAAGACGTCATTAAGGATGAATGGCAGTTGCCAAAAACAGAAATACGTCATAAAGAATAAATGGTAGTTGCCAAAAACAGAAAGACGACATAAAAAATGAATGGCAGTTGCCCAACACAGAAAGACGTCATAAAGGATAAATTACAGTGGCCAAAAACAGAAAGAAGTCAGAATTGATGAATTGCAGTTGCCAAAAACAGAAAGACGTCATAAAGAATGAATGGTAGTTGCCAAAAACAGAAAGACGTCATAAATGATGAATGGTAGTTGCCAAAAAGAGAAAGACCTCATAAAGTATAAATGGCAGTTGCCAAAACAAGAAAGACGTCATAAAGGATTGATGGCAGTTGCCAAAAACAGAAAGACGTCATAAAGGATGAATGGCAGTTGCCAAAACCAGAAAGACGTCATAAAGGAGGAATAGCAGTTGCCAAAAACAGAAAGACGTCATAAAAGATAAATGGTAGTTGCCAAAAACAGAAAGATGACCCAAAAGGATGAATGGCAGTTGCCAAAAACAGAAAGACGTCATAAAGGATGAATGGCAATGGCCAAAAACAGAAAGAAGTCAGAAATGATAAATGGCAGTTGCCAAAAACAGAAAGACGTCATAAAGGATGAATGGCAGTTGCCAAAAACAGAAAGACGTCATAAAGGATGAATGGCAGTTGCCAAAAACAGAAAGACGTCATAAAGGATTAATGGCAGTTGCCAAAAACAGAAAGAGGTCATAAAGGATGAATTGCAGTTGCCAAAAACAGAAAGAGGTCATAAAGGATGAATAGCAGTTGCCAAAAACAGAAAGACGTCATAAAGGATGAATGACAGTTGCCAAAAACAGAAAGACGTCATAAATGGTTAAATGGCAGTTGCCAAAAACAGAAAGACGCCATAAAAGAGGAATGGCAGTTGCCAAAAACAGAAAGAAGTCAGAAAGGATGAATGGCAGTTGCCAAACACAGAAAGACGTCATAAAGGATTAATAGCAGTTGCCAAAAACAGAAAGACGTCATAAAGGATGAATGGTAGGTGCCCATCACAGAAAAACGTCATAAAGGATGAATGGCAGTTGTAAAAAAAAGAAAGACGTCATGAAGGATTAATGGCAGTTTCCAAAACAGAAAGACTACATAAAGAATGAATGGTAGTTGCCAAAAACAGAAAGACGTCATAAATGATGAATGGCAGTTGCCAAAAACAGAAAGACGTCATAAAGGACAAATGGCAGTTGCCAAAAACAGAAAGACGTCATAAAACATGAATGGCAGTTCCCAAAAACAGGAAGACGTTATAAAAGATGAATGGCAGTTGCCTAAAACAGAAAGACGTCATAAAGGATGAATGGTAGTTGTCAAAAACAGAAAGACGTCATAAAGACTGAATGGCAGTTGCCAAAAACAGAAAGACGTCATAAAGGAGGAATGGCAGTTGCCAAAAAGAGAAAGACATCATAAATGATGAATGGTAGTTGCCAAAAACAGAAAGACGTCATTAAGGATGAATGGCAGTTACCAAAAACAGAAATACGTCATAAAGAATAAATGGTAGTTGCCAAAAACAGAAAGACGACATAAAAAATGAATGGCAGTTGCCCAACACAGAAAGACGTCATAAAGGATAAATTACAGTGGCCAAAAACAGAAAGAAGTCAGAATTGATGAATTTCAGTTGCCAAAAACAGAAAGACGTCATAAAGAATGAATGGTAGTTGCCAAAAACAGAAAGACGTCATAAATGATGAATGGTAGTTGCCAAAAAGAGAAAGACCTCATAAAGTATAAATGGCAGTTGCCAAAACAAGAAAGACGTCATAAAGGATTGATGGCAGTTGCCAAAAACAGAAAGACGTCATAAAGGATGAATGGCAGTTGCCAAAACCAGAAAGACGTCATAAAGGAGGAATAGCAGTTGCCAAAAAAAGAAAGACGTCATAAAGGATAAATGGTAGTTGCCAAAAACAGAAAGATGACCCAAAAGGATGAATGGCAGTTGCCAAAAACAGAAAGACGTCATAAAGGATGAATGGCAATGGCCAAAAACAGAAAGAAGTCAGAAATGATAAATGGCAGTTGCCAAAAACAGAAAGACGTCATAAAGGATGAATGGCAGTTGCCAAAAACAGAAAGACGTCATAAAGGATGAATGGCAGTTGCCAAAAACAGAAAGACGTCATAAAGGATTAATGGCAGTTGCCAAAAACAGAAAGAGGTCATAAAGGATGAATTGCAGTTGCCAAAAACAGAAAGAGGTCATAAAGGATGAATAGCAGTTGCCAAAAACAGAAAGACGTCATAAAGGATGAATGACAGTTGCCAAAAACAGAAAGACGTCATAAATGGTTAAATGGCAGTTGCCAAAAACAGAAAGACGCCATAAAAGAGGAATGGCAGTTGCCAAAAACAGAAAGAAGTCAGAAAGGATGAATGGCAGTTGCCAAACACAGAAAGACGTCATAAAGGATTAATAGCAGTTGCCAAAAACAGAAAGACGTCATAAAGGATGAATGGTAGGTGCCCATCACAGAAAAACGTCATAAAGGATGAATGGCAGTTGTAAAAAAAAGAAAGACGTCATGAAGGATTAATGGCAGTTTCCAAAACAGAAAGACTACATAAAGAATGAATGGTAGTTGCCAAAAACAGAAAGACGTCATAAATGATGAATGGCAGTTGCTAAAAACAGAAAGACGTCATAAAGGACAAATGGCAGTTGCCAAAAACAGAAAGACGTCATAAAACATGAATGGCAGTTCCCAAAAACAGGAAGACGTTATAAAAGATGAATGGCAGTTGCCTAAAACAGAAAGACGTCATAAAGGATGAATGGTAGTTGTCAAAAACAGAAAGACGTCATAAAGACTGAATGGCAGTTGCCAAAAACAGAAAGACGTCATAAAGGAGGAATGGCAGTTGCCAAAAAGAGAAAGACATCATAAATGATGAATGGTAGTTGCCAAAAACAGAAAGACGTCATTAAGGATGAATGGCAGTTGCCAAAAACAGAAATACGTCATAAAGAATGAATGGTAGTTGCCAAAAACAGAAAGACGACATAAAAAATGAATGGCAGTTGCCCAACACAGAAAGACGTCATAAAGGATAAATTACAGTGGTCAAAAACAGAAAGAAGTCAGAATTGATGAATTGCAGTTGCCAAAAACAGAAAGACGTCATAAAGAATGAATGGTAGTTGCCAAAAACAGAAATACGTCATAAATGATGAATGGCAGTTGCCAAAAACAGAAAGACGTCATAAAGGATAAATGGCAGTTGCCAAAAACAGAAAGACGTCATAAAACATGAATGGCAGTTCCCCAAAACATGAAAGACGTTATAAAAGATGAATGGCAGTTGCCAAAAACAGAAAGACGTCATAAAGGATGAATGGTAGTTGTCAAAAACAGAAAGACGTCATAAAGGATGAATGGTCGTTGCCAAAAACAGAAAGACGTCATAAAGGAGGAATGGCAGTTGCCAAAAAGAGAAAGACATCATAAAGGATGAATGGTAGTTGCCTAAAACAGAAAGACGACATAAAGGATGAATGGCAGTTGCCAAAAACAGAAAGACGTCATTAAGGATGAATGGCAATTGCCAAAAACAGAAAGACGTCATAAAGGATGAATGGCAGTTGCAAAAAACAATAAGACGTCATAAAGTATGAATGGCAGTTGCCAAAAACAGAGACGCGTCATAAAGGATGAATGGTAGTTGCCAAATATAGAAAGACGCTACAAAGGATGAATAGCAGTTGCCAAAAACAGAAAAACGTCATGAAGGTCGAATGGCAGTTGCCAAAAACAGAAAGACGTCATAAAGGATAAATGGCAGTTGCCAAAAACAGAAAGAGGTCATAAAGGATGAATTGCAGTTGCCAAAAACAGAAAGAGGTCATAAAGGATGAATAGCAGTTGCCAAAAACAGAAAGACGTCATAAAGGATGAATGGCAGTTGCCAAAAACAGAAAGACGTCATAAATGGTTAAATGGCAGTTGCCAAAAACAGAAAGACGCCATAAAAGAGGAATGGCAGTTGCCAAAAACAGAAAGAAGTCAGAAAGGATGAATGGCAGTTGCCATACACAGAAAGACGTCATAAAGGATTAATAGCAGTTGCCAAAAACAGAAAGACGTCATAAAGGATGAATGGTAGGTACCCATCACAGAAAAACGTCATAAAGGATGAATGGCAGTTGTAAAAAAAAGAAAGACGTCATGAAGGATTAATGGCAGTTTCCAAAACAGAAAGACTACATAAAGAATGAATGGTAGTTGCCAAAAACAGAAAGACGTCATAAATGATGAATGGCAGTTGCCAAAAACAGAAAGACGTCATAAAGGACAAATAGCAGTTGCCAAAAACAGAAAGACGTCATAAAACATGAATGGCAGTTCCCAAAAACAGGAAGACGTTATAAAAGATGAATGGCAGTTGCCTAAAACAGAAAGACGTCATAAAGGATGAATGGTAGTTGTCAAAAACAGAAAGACGTCATAAAGACTGAATGGCAGTTGCCAAAAACAGAAAGACGTCATAAAGGAGGAATGGCAGTTGCCAAAAAGAGAAAGACATCATAAATGATGAATGGTAGTTGCCAAAAACAGAAAGACGTCATTAAGGATGAATGGCAGTTGCCAAAAACAGAAATACGTCATAAAGAATAAATGGTAGTTGCCAAAAACAGAAAGACGACATAAAAAATGAATGGCAGTTGCCCAACACAGAAAGACGTCATAAAGGATAAATTACAGTGGCCAAAAACAGAAAGAAGTCAGAATTGATGAATTGCAGTTGCCAAAAACAGAAAGACGTCATAAAGAATGAATGGTAGTTGCCAAAAACAGAAAGACGTCATAAATGATGAATGGTAGTTGCCAAAAAGAGAAAGACCTCATAAAGTATAAATGGCAGTTGCCAAAACAAGAAAGACGTCATAAAGGATTGATGGCAGTTGCCAAAAACAGAAAGACGTCATAAAGGATGAATGGCAGTTGCCAAAACCAGAAAGACGTCATAAAGGAGGAATAGCAGTTGCCAAAAACAGAAAGACGTCATAAAAGATAAATGGTAGTTGCCAAAAACAGAAAGATGACCCAAAAGGATGAATGGCAGTTGCCAAAAACAGAAAGACGTCATAAAGGATGAATGGCAATGGCCAAAAACAGAAAGAAGTCAGAAATGATAAATGGCAGTTGCCAAAAACAGAAAGACGTCATAAAGGATGAATGGCAGTTGCCAAAAACAGAAAGACGTCATAAAGGATGAATGGCAGTTGCCAAAAACAGAAAGACGTCATAAAGGATTAATGGCAGTTGCCAAAAACAGAAAGAGGTCATAAAGGATGAATTGCAGTTGCCAAAAACAGAAAGAGGTCATAAAGGATGAATAGCAGTTGCCAAAAACAGAAAGACGTCATAAAGGATGAATGACAGTTGCCAAAAACAGAAAGACGTCATAAATGGTTAAATGGCAGTTGCCAAAAACAGAAAGACGCCATAAAAGAGGAATGGCAGTTGCCAAAAACAGAAAGAAGTCAGAAAGGATGAATCGCAGTTGCCAAACACAGAAAGCCGTCATAAAGGATTAATAGCAGTTGCCAAAAACAGAAAGACGTCATAAAGGATGAATGGTAGGTGCCCATCACAGAAAAACGTCATAAAGGATGAATGGCAGTTGTAAAAAAAAGAAAGACGTCATGAAGGATTAATGGCAGTTTCCAAAACAGAAAGACTACATAAAGAATGAATGGTAGTTGCCAAAAACAGAAAGACGTCATAAATGATGAATGGCAGTTGCCAAAAACAGAAAGACGTCATAAAGGACAAATGGCAGTTGCCAAAAACAGAAAGACGTCATAAAACATGAATGGCAGTTCCCAAAAACAGGAAGACGTTATAAAAGATGAATGGCAGTTGCCTAAAACAGAAAGACGTCATAAAGGATGAATGGTAGTTGTCAAAAACAGAAAGACGTCATAAAGACTGAATGGCAGTTGCCAAAAACAGAAAGACGTCATAAAGGAGGAATGGCAGTTGCCAAAAAGAGAAAGACATCATAAATGATGAATGGTAGTTGCCAAAAACAGAAAGACGTCATTAAGGATGAATGGCAGTTGCCAAAAACAGAAATACGTCATAAAGAATAAATGGTAGTTGCCAAAAACAGAAAGACGACATAAAAAATGAATGGCAGTTGCCCAACACAGAAAGACGTCATAAAGGATAAATTACAGTGGCCAAAAACAGAAAGAAGTCAGAATTGATGAATTTCAGTTGCCAAAAACAGAAAGACGTCATAAAGAATGAATGGTAGTTGCCAAAAACAGAAAGACGTCATAAATGATGAATGGTAGTTGCCAAAAAGAGAAAGACCTCATAAAGTATAAATGGCAGTTGCCAAAACAAGAAAGACGTCATAAAGGATTGATGGCAGTTGCCAAAAACAGAAAGACGTCATAAAGGATGAATGGCAGTTGCCAAAACCAGAAAGACGTCATAAAGGAGGAATAGCAGTTGCCAAAAACAGAAAGACGTCATAAAGGATAAATGGTAGTTGCCAAAAACAGAAAGATGACCCAAAAGGATGAATGGCAGTTGCCAAAAACAGAAAGACGTCATAAAGGATGAATGGCAATGGCCAAAAACAGAAAGAAGTCAGAAATGATAAATGGCAGTTGCCAAAAACAGAAAGACGTCATAAAGGATGAATGGCAGTTGCCAAAAACAGAAAGACGTCATAAAGGATGAATGGCAGTTGCCAAAAACAGAAAGACGTCATAAAGGATTAATGGCAGTTGCCAAAAACAGAAAGAGGTCATAAAGGATGAATTGCAGTTGCCAAAAACAGAGAGAGGTCATAAAGGATGAATAGCAGTTGCCAAAAACAGAAAGACGTCATAAAGGATGAATGACAGTTGCCAAAAACAGAAAGACGTCATAAATGGTTAAATGGCAGTTGCCAAAAACAGAAAGACGCCATAAAAGAGGAATGGCAGTTGCCAAAAACAGAAAGAAGTCAGAAAGGATGAATGGCAGTTGCCAAACACAGAAAGACGTCATAAAGGATTAATAGCAGTTGCCAAAAACAGAAAGACGTCATAAAGGATGAATGGTAGGTGCCCATCACAGAAAAACGTCATAAAGGATGAATGGCAGTTGTAAAAAAAAGAAAGACGTCATGAAGGATTAATGGCAGTTTCCAAAACAGAAAGACTACATAAAGAATGAATGGTAGTTGCCAAAAACAGAAAGACGTCATAAATGATGAATGGCAGTTGCCAAAAACAGAAAGACGTCATAAAGGACAAATGGCAGTTGCCAAAAACAGAAAGACGTCATAAAACATGAATGGCAGTTCCCAAAAACAGGAAGACGTTATAAAAGATGAATGGCAGTTGCCTAAAACAGAAAGACGTCATAAAGGATGAATGGTAGTTGTCAAAAACAGAAAGACGTCATAAAGACTGAATGGCAGTTGCCAAAAACAGAAAGACGTCATAAAGGAGGAATGGCAGTTGCCAAAAAGAGAAAGACATCATAAATGATGAATGGTAGTTGCCAAAAACAGAAAGACGTCATTAAGGATGAATGGCAGTTGCCAAAAACAGAAATACGTCATAAAGAATAAATGGTAGTTGCCAAAAACAGAAAGACGACATAAAAAATGAATGGCAGTTGCCCAACACAGAAAGACGTCATAAAGGATAAATTACAGTGGCCAAAAACAGAAAGAAGTCAGAATTGATGAATTGCAGTTGCCAAAAACAGAAAGACGTCATAAAGAATGAATGGTAGTTGCCAAAAACAGAAAGACGTCATAAATGATGAATGGTAGTTGCCAAAAAGAGAAAGACCTCATAAAGTATAAATGGCAGTTGCCAAAACAAGAAAGACGTCATAAAGGATTGATGGCAGTTGCCAAAAACAGAAAGACGTCATAAAGGATGAATGGCAGTTGCCAAAACCAGAAAGACGTCATAAAGGAGGAATAGCAGTTGCCAAAAACAGAAAGACGTCATAAAGGATAAATGGTAGTTGCCAAAAACAGAAAGATGACCCAAAAGGATAAATGGCAGTTGCCAAAAACAGAAAGACGTTATAAAGGATGAATGGCAATGGCCAAAAACAGAAAGAAGTCAGAAATGATAAATGGCAGTTGCCAAAAACAGAAAGACGTCATAAAGAGTTAATGGCAGTTGCCAAAAACAAAAAGACGTCATAAAGGATGAATGGCAGTTGCCAAAAACAGAAAGACGTCATAAAGGATTAATGGTAGTGTCCAAAAACAGAAAGACGTCATAAAAGAATGAATGGCAGTTGCCAAAAACAGAAAGACGTCATAAAGGATCAATGGCAGTTGCCAAACACAGAAAGACGCCATAAAGAATGAATGGTAGTTGCCAAATACAGAAAGACGCCATAAAGAATAAATGGTAGTTGCCAAAAAGAGAAAGACGTCATAAAGGATGAATGGCAGTTGCTCAAAACGGAAAGACGTCATAAATGGTTGAATGGAAGTTGCCAAAAACAGAAAGACGTCATAAAAGAGGAATGGCAGTTGCCAAAAACAGAAAGAAGTCAGAAATGAGGAATGGCAGTTGCCAAAAACAGAAAGACGTCATAAAGGATGAATGGCAGTTGCCAAAAACAGAAAGACATCATAAAGTATGAATGGCAGTTGCCAAAAACAGAAATACGTCATAAAGGATAAATAGCAGTTGCCTAAAACAGAAAGAGGTCATAAAGGATGAATAGAAGTGGCCCAAAACAGAAAGACGTCATAAAGGATGAATGGCAGTTGCCAAAAAAAGAAAGACGTCATGAAGGATGAATGGCAGTTTCCAAAAACAGAAAGACGCTATAAAGAATGAATGGTAGTTGCCAAAAACAGAAAGACGTCATAAAGTATGAATGGCAGTTTCCAAAACAAGAAAGACATCATAAAGGATGAATGGCAGTTGCCAAAAACAGAAAGACGCCATAAAGGATGAATGGCAGTTACCAAAACCAGAAAGACGTCATAAAGGAGGAATGGCAGATGCCAAAAACAGAAAGATGTCATGAAGGATAAATGGTAGTTGCCAAAAACCGAAAGACGACATAAAGGATCAATGGCAGTTTCCAAAAACAGAAAGACGTCATAAAGGATGAATGGCAGTGGCCAAAAACAGAAAGAAGTCAGAAATGATAAATGGCAGTTGCCAAAAACAGAAAGAAGTCAGAAAGGATGAATGGCAGTTGTATAAAACAGAAAGACCTTCATAAAGGATTAATTCGGTTGTCAAAAACAGAAAGACGTCCTAAAGGACGAATGGTAATTGCCAAAAAAAGAAAGACGACATAAAGGATGAATTGCAGTTGCCAATAACAGAAAGACGTCATAAAGGATTAATTGCAGTGGCCAAAAACAGAAAGAAGTCAGAAAGGATGAATGGCAGTTGTCAAAAACAGAAAAACCTTCATAAAAGATGAATGCAGTTGCCAAAAACAGAAAGACGTCCTAAAGGAGGAATGGTAGGTGCCAAAAAAAAAAGACGACATAAAGGATGAATGGGAGTTGCCAAAAACAGAAAGACGTGATAAAGGATGAATGGCAGTTGCCAAAAACAGAAACACGTCATCAAGGATCAATGGCAGTTGCCAAAAACAAAAATACGTCATAAAGGATAAATGGCAGTTGCCAAAAACAGAAAGCCGTCATAAAGGAGGAATGGCAGTTGCCAAAAACAGAAAGACGTCATAAAGGATGAATGGCAGTTGCCAAATAAAGAAAGACATCATAAAGTATTAATGGCAGTTGCCAAAAACAGAAATACGTCATAAAGGATTAATAGCAGTTGCCAAAAACAGAAAGACGTCATAAAGGATGAATGGTAGTTGCCCAAAACAGAAAGACGTCATAAACGATGAATGGCAGTTGCCAAAACCAGAAAGACGTCATAAAGGAGGAATAGCAGTTGCCAAAAACAGAAAGACGTCATAAAGGATAAATGGTAGTTGCCAAAAACAGAAAGATGACCCAAAAGGATGAATGGCAGTTGCCAAAAACAGAAAGACGTCATAAAGGATGAATGGCAATGGCCAAAAACAGAAAGAAGTCAGAAATGATAAATGGCAGTTGCCAAAAACAGAAAGACGTCATAAAGGATGAATGGCAGTTGCCAAAAACAGAAAGACGTCATAAAGGATGAATGGCAGTTGCCAAAAACAGAAAGACGTCATAAAGGATTAATGGCAGTTGCCAAAAACAGAAAGAGGTCATAAAGGATGAATTGCAGTTGCCAAAAACAGAAAGAGGTCATAAAGGATGAATAGCAGTTGCCAAAAACAGAAAGACGTCATAAAGGATGAATGACAGTTGCCAAAAACAGAAAGACGTCATAAATGGTTAAATGGCAGTTGCCAAAAACAGAAAGACGCCATAAAAGAGGAATGGCAGTTGCCAAAAACAGAAAGAAGTCAGAAAGGATGAATGGCAGTTGCCAAACACAGAAAGACGTCATAAAGGATTAATAGCAGTTGCCAAAAACAGAAAGACGTCATAAAGGATGAATGGTAGGTGCCCATCACAGAAAAACGTCATAAAGGATGAATGGCAGTTGTAAAAAAAAGAAAGACGTCATGAAGGATTAATGGCAGTTTCCAAAACAGAAAGACTACATAAAGAATGAATGGTAGTTGCCAAAAACAGAAAGACGTCATAAATGATGAATGGCAGTTGCCAAAAACAGAAAGACGTACCAAAGGACAAATGGCAGTTGCCAAAAACAGAAAGACGTCATAAAACATGAATGGCAGTTCCCAAAAACAGGAAGACGTTATAAAAGATGAATGGCAGTTGCCTAAAACAGAAAGACGTCATAAAGGATGAATGGTAGTTGTCAAAAACAGAAAGACGTCATAAAGACTGAATGGCAGTTGCCAAAAACAGAAAGACGTCATAAAGGAGGAATGGCAGTTGCCAAAAAGAGAAAGACATCATAAATGATGAATGGTAGTTGCCAAAAACAGAAAGACGTCATTAAGGATGAATGGCAGTTGCCAAAAACAGAAATACGTCATAAAGAATAAATGGTAGTTGCCAAAAACAGAAAGACGACATAAAAAATGAATGGCAGTATCCCAACACAGAAAGACGTCATAAAGGATAAATTACAGTGGCCCAAATCAGAAAGAAGTCAGAATTGATGAATTGCAGTTGCCAAAAACAGAAAGACGTCATAAAGAATGAATGGTAGTTGCCAAAAACAGAAAGACGTCATAAAGGATGAATAGCAGTTGCCAAAACCAGAAAGACGTCATAAAGGAGGAATAGCAGTTGCCAAAAACAGAAAGACGTCATAAAGGATAAATGGTAGTTGCCAAAAACAGAAAGATGACCCAAAAGGATGAATGGCAGTTGCCAAAAACAGAAAGACGTCATAAAGGATGAATGGCAATGGCCAAAAACAGAAAGACATCATAAAGGATGAATGGCAGTTCCCAAAAACAGAAAGACGTCATAAAGGATTAATGGTAGTTGCCAAAAACAGAAAGACATCATAAAGGATGAATGGCAGTTGCCAAAAACAGAAAGACGTCATAAAGGATTAATGGTAGTGTCCAACAACAGAAAGACGTCATAAAGGATGAATGGCAGTTGCCAAAAACAGAAAGACGTCATAAAGGATCAATGGCAGTTGCCAAACACAGAAAGATGCCATAAAGAATGAATGGTAGTTGCCAAATACAGAAAGACGCCATAAAGAATAAATGGTAGTTGCCAAAAACAGAAAGACGTCATAAAGGATGAATGGCAGTTGCTCAAAACGGAAAGACGTCATAAATGGTTGAATGGAAGTTGCCAAAAACAGAAAGACGTCATAAAAGAGGAATGGCAGTTGCCAAAAACAGAAAGAAGTCAGAAATGAGGAATGGCAGTTGCCAAAAACAGAAAGACGTCATAAAGGATGAATGGCAGTTGCCAAAAACAGAAAGACATCATAAAGTATGAATGGCAGTTGCCAAAAACAGAAATACGTCATAAAGGATTAATAGCAGTTGCCTAAAACAGAAAGAGGTCATAAAGGTTGAATAGTAGTGGCCCAAAACAGAAAGACGTCATAAAGGATGAATGGCAGTTGCCAAAAAAAGAAAGACGTCATGAAGGATGAATGGCAGTTTACAAAAACAGAAAGACGCTATAAAGAATGAATGGTAGTTGCCAAAAACAGAAAGACGTCATAAAGTATGAATGGCAGTTTCCAAAACAAGAAAGACATCATAAAGGATGAATGGCAGTTGCCAAAAACAGAAAGACGCCATAAAGGATGAATGGCAGTTACCAAAACCAGAAAGACGTCATAAAGGAGGAATGGCAGTTGCCAAACACAGAAAGATGTCATGAAGGATAAATGGTAGTTGCCAAAAACCGAAAGACGACATAAAGGATCAATGGCAGTTTCCAAAAACAGAAAGACGTCATAAAGGATGAATGGCAGTGGCCAAAAACAGAAAGAAGTCAGAAATGATAAATGGCAGTTGCCAAAAACAGAAAAGAAGTCAGAAAGGATGAATGGCAGTTGTATAAAACAGAAAGACCTTCATAAAGGATTAATTCGGTTGTCAAAAACAGAAAGACGTCCTAAAGGACGAATGGTAATTGCCAAATAAAGAAAGACGACATAAAGGATGAATGGCAGTTGCCAATAACAGAAAGACGTCATAAAGGATTAATTGCAGTGGCCAAAAACAGAAAGAAGTCAGAAAGGATGAATGGCAGTTGTCAAAAACAGAAAGACCTTCATAAAAGATGAATGCAGTTGCCAAAAACAGAAAGACGTCCTAAAGGAGGAATGGTAGGTGCCAAAAAAAAAAGACGACATAAAGGATGAATGGGAGTGGCCTAAAACAGAAAGACGTGATAAAGGATGAATGGCAGTTGCCAAAAACAGAAACACGTCATCAAGGATCAATGGCAGTTGCCAAAAACAAAAATACGTCATAAAGGATAAATAGCAGTTGCCAAAAACAGAAAGCCGTCATAAAGGAGGAATGGCAGTTGCCAAAAACAGAAAGACGTCATAAAGGATGAATGGCAGTTGCCAAATAAAGAAAGACATCATAAAGTATGAATGGCAGTTGCCAAAAACAGAAATACGTCATAAAGGATTAATAGCAGTTGCCAAAAACAGAAAGACGTCATAAAGGATGAATGGTAGTTGCCCAAAACAGAAAGACGTCATAAACGATGAATGGCAGTTGCCAAAAAAAGAAAGACTTCATGAAGGATGAATGGCAGTTTCCAAAAACAGAAAGACGCCATAAAGAATGAATGGTAGTTGTCAAAAACAAAAAGACGTCATAAAGTATTAATGGCAGTTGCCAAAACAAGAAAGACATCATACAGGATGAATGGCAGTTGCCAAAAACAGAAAGACGTCATAAAGGATGAATGGCAGTTACCAAAACCAGAAAGACGTCATGAAGGAGGAATGGCAGTTGCCAAAAACAGAAAGACGTCATGATGGATAAATGGTAGTTGCCAAAAACCGAAAGACGACATAAAGGATCAATGGCAGTTGCCAAAAACATAAAGACGTCATAAAGGATCAATGGCAGTGGCCAAAAACAGAAAAAAGTCAGAAATGATAAATGGCAGTTGCCAAAAACAGAAAGAAGTCAGAAAAGATGAATGGTAGTTGCCAAAAACAGAAAGACTTTCATAAAGGATGAATGCAGTTGTCAAAAACAGAAAGACGTCCTAAAGGATGAATGGCAGTTGCCAAAAACAGAAAGACGTCATAAAGGATCAATGGCAGTTGCCAAAAACAAAAATACGTCATAAAGGATAAATGGCAGTTGCCAAAAACAGAAAGCCGTCATAAAGGAGGAATGGCAGTTGCCAAAAACAGAAAGACGTCATAAAGGAGGAATGGCAGTTGTCAAAAACAGAAAGACATCATAAAGTATGAATGGCAGTTGCCAAAAACAGAAATACGTCATAAAGGATTAATAGTAGTTGCCAAAAACAGAAAGACGTCATAAAGGATGAATGGTAGTTGCCCAAAACAGAAAGACGTCATCAACGATGAATGGCAGTTGCCAAAAAAAGAAAGACTTCATGAAGGATGAATGGCAGTTTCCAAAAACAGAAAGACGCCATAAAGAATGAATGGTAGTTGCCAAAAACAAAAAGACGTCATAAAGTATTAATGGCAGTTGCCAAAACAAGAAAGACATCATAAAGGATGAATGGCAGTTGCCAAAAACAGAAAGACGTCATCAAGGATGAATTGCAGTTACCAAAACCAGAAAGACGTCATAAAAGAAGGAATGGCAGTTGCCAAAAACAGAAAGACGTCATGAGGGATAAATGGTAGTTGCCAAAAACCGAAAGACGACATAAAGGATCAATGGCAGTTGCCAAAAACATAAAGACGTCATAAAGGATGAATGGCAGTGGCCAAAAACAGAAAAAAGTCAGAAATGATAAATGGCAGTTGCCAAAAACAGAAAGAAGTCAGAAAGGATGAATGGTAGTTGCCAAAAACAGAAAGACTTTCATAAAGGATGAATGCAGTTGTCAAAAACAGAATAACGTCCTAAAGGAGGAATGGTAGTTGCCAAAAAAAGAAAGACGACATAAAGGATGAATGGCAGTTGCCAATAACAGAAAGACGTCATAAAGGATGAATGGCAGTGGCCAAAAACAGTAAGAAGTTAGAAAAGAAGAATGGCAGTTGTCAAAAACAGAAATGCCTTCATAAAAGATGAATGCAGTTGCCAAAAACAAAAAGACGTCCTAAAGGAGGAATGGGAGTTGCCAAAAACAGAAAGACCTGATAAATGGTGAATGGCAGTTGCCAAAAACAGAAAGAGGTCATAAAAGAACAATGGCAGTTGCCAAAAACAAAAATACGTCATAAAGGATGAATGGCAGTTGCCAAAAACAGAAAGACGTCATAATGGATAAATGGTAGTTGCCAAAAACCGAAAGACGACATAAAGGATCAATGGCAGTTGCCAAAAAAATAAAGACGTCATAAAGGATCAATGGCAGTGGCCAAAAACCAAAAAAAGTCAGAAATGATAAATGGCAGTTGCCAAAACAGAAAGAAGTCAGAAAAGATGAATGGTAGTTGCCAAAAACAGAAAGACTTTCATAAAGGATGAATGCAGTTGTCAAAAACAGAAAGACGTCCTAAAGGATGAATGGCAGTTGCCAAAAACAGAAAGACGTCATAAAGGATCAATGGCAGTTGCCAAAAACAAAAATACGTCATAAAGGATAAATGGCAGTTGCCAAAAACAGAAAGCCGTCATAAAGGAGGAATGGCAGTTGCCAAAAACAGAAAGACGTCATAAAAGAAGGAATGGCAGTTGTCAAAAACAGAAAGACATCATAAAGTATGAATGGCAGTTGCCAAAAACAGAAATACGTCATAAAGGATTAATAGCAGTTGCCAAAAACAGAAAGACGTCATAAAGGATGAATGGTAGTTGCCCAAAACAGAAAGACGTCATCAACGATGAATGGCAGTTGCCAAAAAAAGAAAGACTTCATGAAGGATGAATGGCAGTTTCCAAAAACAGAAAGACGCCATAAAGAATGAATGGTAGTTGCCAAAAACAAAAAGACGTCATAAAGTATTAATGGCAGTTGCCAAAACAAGAAATACATCATAAAGGATGAATGGCAGTTGCCAAAAACAGAAAGACGTCATCAAGGATGAATGGCAGTTACCAAAACCAGAAAGACGTCATAAAAGAAGGAATGGCAGTTGCCAAAAACAGAAAGACGTCATGAGGGATAAATGGTAGTTGCCAAAAACCGAAAGACGACATAAAGGATCAATGGCAGTTGCCAAAAACATAAAGACGTCATAAAGGATGAATGGCAGTGGTCAAAAACAGAAAGACGTCCTAAAGGAGGAATGGTAGTTGCCAAAAAAAGAAAGACGACATAAAGGATGAATGGCAGTTGCCAATAACAGAAAGACGTCATAAAGGATGAATGGCAGTGGCCAAAAACAGAAATAAGTCAGAAAAGAACAATGGCAGTTGTCAAAAACAGAAAGACCTTCATAAAAGATGAATGCAGTTGCCAAAAACAAAAAGACGTCCTAAAGGAGGAATGGTAGTTGCCAAAAAAAGAAAGACGACATAAAGGATGAATGGGAGTTGCCAAAAACAGAAAGACGTTATAAAGGATGAATGGACGTTGCCAAAAACAGAAAGACGTCATAAAGGATCAATGGCAGTTGCCAAAAACTAAAATACGTCATAAAGGATGAATGGCAGTTGCCAAAAACAGAAAGCCGTCATAAAGGAGGAATGGCAGTTGCCAAAAACAGAAAGACGTCATAAAGGATGAATGGCAGTTGCCAAAAACAGAAAGACATCATAAAGTATGAATGGCAGTTGCCAAAAACAGAAATACGTCATAAAGGATTAATAGAAGTTGCCAAAAACAGAAAGACGTCATAAAGGATGAATGGTAGTTGCCCAAAACAGAAAGACGTCATAAACGATGAATGGCAGTTGCCAAAAAAAGAAAGACTTCATGAAGGATGAATGGCAGTTTCCTAAAAACAGAAAGACGCCATAAAGAAGGAATGGTAGTTGCCAAAAACAAAAAGACGTCATAAAGTATTAATGGCAGTTGCCAAAACAAGAAAGACATCATAAAGGATGAATGGCAGTTGCCAAAAACAGAAAGACGTCATAAAGGATGAATGGCAGTTACCAACCCAGAAAGACGTACTGAAGGAGGAATCGCAGTTGCCAAAAACAGAAAGACGTCATGAAGGATAAATGGTAGTTGCCAAAAACCGAAAGACGACATAAAAGATCAATGGCAGTTGCCAAAAACATAAAGACGTCATAAAGGATGAATGGCAGTGGCCAAAAACAGAAAAAAGTCAGAAATTATAAATGGCAGTTTCCAAAAACAGAAAGCAGTCAGAAAAGATTAATGGTAGTTGCCAAAAACAGAAAGACTTTCATAAAGGATAAATGCAGTTGTCAAAAACAGAAAGACGTCCTAAAGGATAAATGGCAGTTGCCAAAAACAGAAAGACGTCATAAAGGATCAATGGCAGTTGCCAAAAACAAAAATACGTCATAAAGGATAAATTGCAGTTGCCAAAAACAGAAAGCCGTCATAAAGGAGGAATGGCAGTTGCCAAAAACAGAAAGACGTCATAAAGGATGAATGGCAGTTGCCAAAAACAGAAAGACATCATAAAGTATGAATGGCAGTTGCCAAAAACAGAAATACGTCATAAAGGATTAATAGCAGTTGCCAAAAACAGAAAGACGTCATAAAGGATGAATGGTAGTTGCCCAAAACAGAAAGACGTCATAAACGATGAATGGCAGTTGCCAAAAAAAGAAAGACTTCATGAAGGATGAATGGCAGTTTCCAAAAACAGAAAGACGCCATAAAGAATGAATGGTAGTTGCCAAAAACAAAAAGACGTCATAAAGTATTAATGGCAGTTGCCAAAACAAGAAAGACCTCATAAAGGATGAATGGCAGTTGCTAAAAACAGAAAGACGTCATCAAGGATTAATGGCAGTTACCAAAACCAGAAAGACGTCATAAAGGAGGAATGGCAGTTGCCAAAAACAAAAAGACGTCATGAAGGATAAATGGTAGTTGCCAAAAACCGAAAGACGACATAAAGGATCAATGGCAGTTGCCAAAAACATAAAGACGTCATAAACGATGAATGGCAGTGGCCAAAAACAGAAAAAAGTCAGAAATGATAAATGGCAGTTGCCAAAAACAGAAAGAAGTCAGAAAGGATGAATGGCAGTTGCCAAAAACAGAAAGACTTTCATAAAAGATGAATGCAGTTGTCAAAAACAGAAAGACGTCCTAAAGGAGGAATGGTAGTTGCCAAAAACAGAAAGACGACATAAAGGATGAATGGCAGTTGCCAATAACAGAAAGACGTCATAAAGGATGAATGGCAGTGGCCAAAAACAGAAAGAAGTCAGAAAGGATGAATGGCAGTTGTCAAAAAACAGAAAGACCTTCATAAAAGATGAATGCAGTTGCCAAAAACAAAAAGACGTCCTAAAGGAGGAATGGTAGTTGCCAAAAAAAGAAAGACGACATAAAGGATGAATGGGAGTTGCCAAAAACAGAAAGACGTGATAAAGGATGAATGGCAGTTGCCAAAAACAGAAAGACGTCATAAAGGATCAATGGCAGTTGCCAAAAACAAAAATACGTCACAAAGGATGAATGGCAGTTGCCAAAAACAGAAAGCTGTCATAAAGGAGGAATAGCAGTTGCCAAAAACAGAAAGACGTCATAAAGGATGAATGGCAGTTGCCAAAAACAGAAAGACGTCATAAAGGAATCATGGTAGTTGTCAAAAACAGTAAGACGTCATAAAGGTTTAATGGCAGTTGCTAAAAACAGAAAGACGTCATAAAGGATAAATGGCAGTTGCCAAAAACAAAAAGACGTAATAAAAGAGGAATGGCAGTTGCGAAAAACAGAAATAAGTCAGAAAGGATGAATGGCAGTTGCCAAAAACAAAAAGACGTCATAAATGGTTAATGTCAATTGCCAAAAACAGAAAGACGTAATAAAGGATGAATGGTAGTTGCCAAAAACAGAAAGACGTCATAACGGATAAATGGTTATTGCCAAAAACAGAAAGACGTAATAAAGGATGAATGGCAGTTGCCAAAAACAGAAAGAAGTCAGAAAGGATGAATGGCAGTTGCCAAAAACAGAAAGACGTCATAAAGGTTGAATGGCAGTTGCTAAAAACAGAAAGACGTCATAAAGGATGAATGGCAGTTGCCAAAAACAGAAAGACGTCATAAAGGGTGAATGGCAGTTGCCAAAAACAGAAAGAGGTCATAAAAGATGAATAGCAGTTGCCAAAAACAGAAAGACGTCATAAAGGATGAATGGCAGTTGCCAAAAACAGAAAGACGTCATAAAGGATGAATGGCAGTTGCCAAAAACAGAAAAACGTCATAAAGTATGAATGGCAGTTGCCAAAAACAGAAAGACGTCATAAAGGATGAATAGCAGTTGCCAAAAACAGAAAGACGTCATAAAGGATTCATGGTAGTGTCCAAAAACAGAAAGACGTCATAAAGGATGAATGATAGTTGCCAAAAACGGAAAGACGTCATAAAGGATTAATGGCAGTTTCCAAAAAAAGAACGACATCATAAAGGATAGAATGGCAGTTGCCAAAAACATAAAGACGCTATAAAGAATGAATGGTAGTTGCCAAAAACAGAAAGACGTCATAAAGGATGAATGGCATTTGCCAAAAACAGAAAAACATCATAAAGGATGAATGACAGTTGCCAAAAAACGAAAGACGTCATAAAAGATAAATGGTAGTTGTCAAAAACAGAAAGACGTCATAAAATACGAAACGGCAGTTGCCAAAAACAGAAAGACGTCATAAAGGATGAATGGTAGTTGCCAAAAAAAGAAAGACGACATAAAGGATGAATGGCAGTTGCCAACAACAGAAAGACGTCATAAAGGATGAATGGCAGTGGTCAAAAACAGAAAGAAGTCAGTAAGGATGAATGGCAGTGGCCAAAAACAGAAAGACGTAATTAAGGATGAATGGCAGTTACCAAAAACAGAAAGACGTTATAAAGAATGAATGGTAGTTGCCAGGGGCGTAAAAATAGAAAGACGTCAATAAGGACGAAATAGCAGTTGCCAAAAACAGAAAGACGTCATACCGGATGAATGGTAGTTGCCAAAAAAAGAAAGACGTCATAAACGATGAATGGCAGTTGCCAAAAACAGAAAGACGTCGTAAAGTATAAATGGTAGTTGCCAAAAAAAGAAAGACGACATAAAGGATGAATGGCAGTTGCAAAAAACAGAAAGACGTCATAAAGAATTAATGGCAGTTGCCAAAACAGACAGACGTCATAAATGGTTGAATGGCAGTTGCCAAAAACAGAAAGACGCCAAAAAGAATGAATGGTAGTTGCCAAAAACGGAAAGACGTCATAAAGAATTAATGGCAGTTTCCAAAAAAAGAAAGACGTCATAAATGATTAATGGCAGTTGCCAAAAACAGAAAGACGTAATAAAAGAGGAATGGCAGTTGCGAAAAACAGAAATAAGTCAGAAAGGATGAATGGCAGTTGCCAAAAACAGATAGACGTCATAAAGGATTAATGGCAGTTGCCAAAAACAGAAAGACATCATAAAGTATGAATGGCAGTTGCCAAAAACAGAAAGACGTCATAAAGGAATCATGGTAGTTGTCAAAAACAGAAAGACGTCATAAAGGATAATGGCAGTTGCCAAAAACAGAAAGACGTCATAAAAAATGAATGGCAGTTGCCAAAAACAGAAAGAAGTCAGAAAGGATGAAAGGCAGTTTCCAAAAACAGAAAGACGTCATAAAGTATGAATGGCAGTTGCCAAAAACAGAAAAACATCATAAAGTATGAATGGCAGTTGCCAAAACAAGAAAGACGTCATAAAGGATGAATGGCAGTTGCCAAAAACAGAAAGACGTCACAAAAAATGAATGGCAGTTGCCAAAACCAGAAAGACGTCATAAAAGAAGGAATGGCAGTTGCCAAAAACAGAAAGACGTCATAAAGGATAAATGGTAGTTGCCAAAAACAGAAAGATGACCCAAAAGGATGAATGGCAGTTGCCAAAAACAGAAAGACGTCATAAAGGATGAATGGCAGTGGCCAAAAACAGAAAGAAGTCAGAAATGATAAATGGCAGTTGCCAAAAACAGAAAGACGTCATAAAGGATGAATGGCAGTTGCCAAAAACAGAAAAACGTCATAAAGGATGCATGGCAGTTGCCTAAAACAGAAAGACCTCATAAAGGATTAATGGTAGTGTCCAAAAACAGAAAGACGTCATAAAGGATGAATGGCAGTTGCCAAAAACAGAAAGACGTCATAAAGGATCAATGGCAGTTGCCAAAAACAGAAAGACGCCATAAAGAATGAATGGTAGTTGCCAAATACAGAAAGACGCCATAAAGAATAAATGGTAGTTGCCATAAACAGAAAGAAGTCAGAAAGGATGAATGGCAGTTGCCAAAAACAGAAAGACGTCATAAAGGATGAATGGCAGTTGCCAATAACGGAAAGACGTCATAAATGGTTGAATGGAAGTTGCCAAAAACAGAAAGACGTCATAAAAGAGGAATGGCAGTTGCCAAAAACAGAAAGAAGTAAGAAAGGATGAATGGCAGTTGCCAAAAACAGAAATACGTCATAAAGGATTAATGGCAGTTGCCAAAAACAGAAAGACATCATAAAGTATTAATGGCAGTTGCCAAAAACAGAAATACGTCATAAAGGATTAATAGCAGTTGCCAAAAACAGAAAGACGTCATAAAGGATTAATGGTAGTTGCCCAAAACAGAAAGACGTCATAAAGGATGAATGGCAGTTGCCAAAAAGAGAAAGACGTCATGAAGGATGAATGTCAGTTTCCAAAAACAGAAAGACGCCATAAAGAATGAATGGTAGTTGCCAAAAACAGAAAGACGTCATAAAGTATGAATGGCAGTTGCCAAAACAAGAAAAGCATCATAAAGGATGAATGGCCGTTTCCAAAAACAGAAAGACGCCATAAAAAATGAATGGCAGTTACCAAAACCAGAAAGACGTCATGAAGGAGGAATGGCAGTTGCCAAAAACAGAAAGACGTCATGAAGGATAAATGGTAGTTGCCAAAAACCGAAAGACGACATAAAGGATCAATGGCAGTTGCCAAAAACAGAAAGACGTCATAAAGGATGAATGGCAGTGGCCAAAAACAGAAAGAAGTCAGAAATGATAAATGGCAGTTGCCAAAAACAGAAAGAAGTCAGAAAGGATGAATGGGAGTTGTCAAAAACAGAAAGACTTTCATAAAGGATTAATTCGGTTGTCAAAAACAGAAAGACGTCCTAAAGGAGGAATGGTAGTTGCCAAAAAAAGAAAGACGACATAAAGGATGAATGGCAGTTGCCAATAACAGAAAGACGTCATAATGGATGAATTGCAGATGCCAAAAACAGAAAGAAGTAAAGAAAAGATGAATGGCAGTTGTCAAAAACAGAAAGACCTTCATAAAAGATGAATGCAGTTGCCAAAAACAGAAAGACGTCCTAAAAGAGGAATGGTAGTTGCCAAAAAAAGAAAGACGACATAAAGGATGAATGGGAGTTGCCAAAAACAGAAAGACGTGATAAAGTATGAATGGCAGTTGCCAAAAACAGAAAGACGTCATAAAGGATCAATGGCAGTTGCCAAAAACAAAAATACGTCATAAAGGATAAATGGCAGTTGCCAAAAACAGAAAGCCGTCATAAAGGAGGAATGGCAGTTGCCAAAAACAGAAAGACGTCATAAAGGATGAATGGCAGTTGCCAAAAACAGAAAGACATCATAAAGTATGAATGGCAGTTGCTAAAAACAGAAATACGTCATAAAGGATTAATAGCAGTTGCCAAAAACAGAAAGACCTCATAAAGGATGAATGGCAGTTGCCAAAAACAGAAAGACGTCATAAAGGATGAATGGCAGTGGCCAAAAAAAGAAAGAAGTCAGAAATGATAAATGGCAGTTGCCAAAAACAGAAAGAAGTCAGAAAGGATGAATGGTAGTTGCCAAAAAACAAAAGACTTTCATAAAGGATGAATGCAGTTGTCAAAAACAGAAAGACGTCCTAAAGGAGGAATGGTAGTTGCCAAAAAAAGAAAGACGACATAAAGGATGAATGGCAGTTGCCAATAACAGAAAGACGTCATAAAGGATGAATAGCAGTGGCCAAAAACAGAAAGAAGTCAGAAAGGATGAATGGCAGTTGTCAAAAACAGAAAGCCGTCATAAAGGAGGAATGGCAGTTGCCAAAAACAGAAAGACGTCATAAAGGATGAATGGCAGTTGCCAAAAACAGAAAGACGTCATAAAAGAATCATAGTAGTTGTCAAAAACAGAAAGACGTCATAAAAGATGAATGGCAGTTGCCAAAAACAGAAAGACGTCATAAAGGATGAATGGCAGTTGCCAAAAACAGAAAGACGTCATAAAAGAGGAATGGCAGTTGCTAAAAAAAGAAAGAAGTCAGAAAGGATTAATGGCAGTTGCCAAAAACAGAAAGACGTCATAAAGTATGAATGGCAGTTACCAAAAACAGAAAGACATCATAAAGGATTAATGGCAGTTGCCAAAAACAGAAAGACGTCATAAAGGATTAATAGCAGTTTCCAAAAACAGAAAGACGTAATAAAGGATGAATGGTAGTTGCCAAAAACCGAAAGACGTCATAACGGATGAATGGTAGTTGCCAAAAACAGAAAGACGTCATAAAGGATGAATGGCAGTGGCCAAAAACAGAAAGAAGTCAGAAAGGATGAATGGCAGTTGCCAAAAACAGAAAGACGTCATAAAGGTTGAATGGCAGTTGCTAAAAACAGAAATACGTCATAAAGGATGAATGGCAGTTGCCAAAAACAGAAAGACGTCATAAAGGATGATTGGCAGTTGCCAAAAACAGATCGAGGTCATAAAAAATGAATAGCAGTTGCCAAAAACAGAAAGACGTCATAAAGGACAGATGGCAGTTGTCAAAAACAGAAAGACGTCATAAAGGATGAATGGCAGTTGCCAAAAACAGAAAGACGTCATAAAGGATGAATAGCAGTTGCCAAAAACAGAAAGACGTCATAAAAGATTCATGGTAGTGTCCAAAAACAGAAAGACGTCATAAAGGATGAATGATAGTTGCCAAAAACGGAAATACGTCATAAAGGATTAATAGCAGTTTCCAAAAAAAGAACGACGTCATAAAGAAGGAATGGTAGGTGCCAAAAACAGAAAGACGACATAAAGGATGAATGGCAATGGCCAAAAACAGAAAGAAGTCAGAAAGGATGAATGGAAGTTGCCAAAAACAAAAATACGTCATCAGGATGAATGGTTGTTGCCAAAAAACCAAAGACGTCATAAAAGATGAATGGCAGTTGCCAAAAACAGAAACGCGTCATAAAGGATGAATGGCAGTTGCCAAATACAGAAAGACGCCACAAAGAATAAATGGTAGTTGCCAAGAACAGAAAGACATCATAAAGGATGAACGGCAGTTGCCAAAAAAAGAATGACGTCATAAAGGATTAATGGCAGTTGCCAAAAACAGAAAGACGTGATAAAGGATGCGTGGCAGTTGCCAAAAACAGAAAGACGTCATAAAGGACGAAATGGCAGTTGTCAAAAACAGAAAGACGTCATAAATAATGAATGGCAGTTGCCAAAAACAGAAAGACGTCATAAAAGACGACATTGCAGTTGCCAAAAACAGAAAGACGTCATAAAGGATGAATGGTAGTGGCCAAAAAAAGAAAGACGACATAAAGGATGAATGGCAGTTGCCAAAAACAGAAAGATGTCATAAAGGATGAATGGCAGTTGCCAAAAACAGAAAGACATCATAAAGGATGAATGGCAGTTGCCAAAAACAGAAAGACGTCATAAACAATTAATGGTAGTTGTCAAAAACAGAAAGACATCATAAAGGATGAATGGCAGTTGCCAAAAACAGAAAGACGTCATTAAGGATGAATGGCAGTTGCCAAAAACAGAAAGACGTCATAAAGGAGGAATGGCAGTTGCCAAAAACAGAAAGACGTCATAAAGGATGAATGGCAGTTGCCAAAAACAGAAAGACGTCATAAAGGAATCATGGTAGTTGTCAAAAACAGAAAGACGTCATAAAAGATTTTTGGCAGTTGCCAAAAACAGAAAGACGTCATAAATGGTAAATGGCAGTTGCCAAAAACAAAAAGACGTGATAAAAGAGGAATGGCAGTTGCGAAAAATAGAAATAAGTCAGAAAGGATGAATGGCAGTTGCCAAAACAAAAAGACGTCATAAAAGAATTAATGGCAGTTGCCAAAAACAGAAAGACATCATAAAGTATGAATGGCAGTTGCCAAAAACAGAAAGACGTCATAAAAGAATCATAGTAGTTGTCAAAAACAGAAAGACGTCATAAAAGATGAATGGCAGTTGCCAAAAACAGAAAGACGTCATAAAGGATGAATGGCAGTTGCCGAAAACAGAAAGACGTCATAAAAGAGGAATGGCAGTTGCTAAAAAAAGAAAGAAGTCAGAAAGGATGAATGGCAGTTTCCAAAAACAGAAAGACGTAATAAAGGATGAATGGTAGTTGCCAAAAACCGAAAGACGTCATAACGGATGAATGGTAGTTGCCAAAAACAGAAAGACGTCATAAAGGATGAATGGCAGTGGCCAAAAACAGAAAGAAGTCAGAAAGGATGAATGGCAGTTGCCAAAAACAGAAAGACGTCATACAGGTTGAATGGCAGTTGCTAAACACAGAAATACGTCATAAAGGATGAATGGCAGTTGCCAAAAACAGAAAGACGTCATAAAGGATGATTGGCAGTTGCCAAAAACAGATCGAGGTCATAAAAGATGAATAGCAGTTGCCAAAAACAGAAAGACGTCATAAAGGATGAATGGCAGTTGCCAAAAACAGAAAAACGTCATAAAGTATGAATGGCAGTTGCCAAAAACAGAAAGACGTCATAAAGGATGAATAGCAGTTGCCAAAAACAGAAAGACGTCATAAAAGATTCATGGTAGTGTCCAAAAACAGAAAGACGTCATAAAGGATGAATGATAGTTGCCAAAAACGGAAATACGTCATAAAGGAATGATAGCAGTTTCCAAAAAAAGAACGACATCATAAAGGATAGAATGGCAGTTGCCAAAAACAGAAAGACGTCATAAAGGATGAATGGCAGTTGCCAAAAACAGAAAGACGTCATAAAAGAGGAATGGCAGTTGCCAAAAAGAGAAAGACGTCATAAAGAAGGAATGGTAGGTGCCAAAAACAGAAAGACGACATAAAGGATGAATGGCAATGGCCAAAAACAGAAAGACGTCATAAAGGATTAATGGAAGTTGCCAAAAACAAAAATACGTCATCAGGATGAATGGTTGTTGCCAAAAAACCAAAGACGTCATAAAAGATGAATGGCAGTTGCCAAAAACAGAAACGCGTCATAAAAGAAGGAATGGCAGTTGCCAAATACAGAAAGACGCCACAAAGAATAAATGGTAGTTGCCAAGAACAGAAAGACATCATAAAGGATGAACGGCAGTTGCCAAAAAAAGAATGACGTCATAAAGGATTAATGGCAGTTGCCAAAAACAGAAAGACGTGATAAAGGATGCGTGGCAGTTGCCAAAAACAGAAAGACGTCATAAAGGACGAAATGGCAGTTGTCAAAAACAGAAAGACGTCATAAATAATGAATGGCAGTTGCCAAAAACAGATAGACGTCATAAAAGACGACATTGCAGTTGCCAAAAACAGAAAGACGTCATAAAGGATGAATGGTAGTGGCCAAAAAAAGAAAGACGACATAAAGGATGAATGGCAGTTGCCAAAAACAGAAAGACGACATAATGGATGAATGGCAGTTGCCAAAAACAGAAAGACATCATAAAGGATGAATGGCAGTTGCCAAAAACAGAAAGACGTCATAAAGGATTAATGGTAGTTGTCAAAAACAGAAAGACGTCATCAGGATGAATGGTTGTTGCCAAAAAAACAAAGACGTCATAAAAGATGAATGGCAGTTGCCAAAAACAGAAACGCGTCATAAAAGAAGGAATGGCAGTTGCCAAATACAGAAAGACGCCACAAAGAATAAATGGTAGTTGCCAAAAACAGAAAGACGACATAAAGGATGAATGGCAGTTGCCAAAAACAGAAAGACATCATAAAGGATGAATGGCAGTTGCCAAAAACAGAAAGACGTCATAAAGTATTAATGGTAGTTGTCAAAAACAGAAAGACATCATAAAGGATGAATGGCAGTTGCCAAAAACAGAAAGACGTCATTAAGGATGAATGGCAGTTGCCAAAAACAGAAAGACGTCATAAATGACGAAATGGCAGTTGCCAAAAACAGAAAGACGTCATAAAGGATGAATGGTAGGTACCAAAAAAGAAAGACGTCATAAAGGATCAATGGCAGTTACCAAAAACAGAATGACGTCATAAAAGATGAATGGCAGTTGCCAAAAACAGAAAGACGTCATAAAGGATGAATGGCAGTTGCCAAAAACAAAAAAAACGTAATAAAAGATGAATGGCAGTTGCCAAAAAAAGAAAGACATCATAAAGGATGAATGGCAGTTGCCAAAAAAAGAAAGACGTCATAAAGGATTAATGGTAGTTGTCAAACTCAGAAAGACATCATAAAGGATGAATGGCAGTTGCCAAAAACAGACAGACGTCATTAAGGATAGAAGGGAAGTTGCCAAAAACAGAAAGACGTCATAAAGGACGAAATGGCAGTTGCCAAAAACAGAAAGACGTCATGAAGGATGAATGGTAGTTACCAAAAAAGAAAGACGTCATAAAGGATGAATGGCAGTTACCAAAAACAGAAACACGTAATAAAAGATGAATGGCAGTTGCCAAAAACAGAAAGACGTCATAAAGGATGAATGGCAGTTGCCAAATACAAAAAGACGCCATAAAGAATGAATGGTAGTTGTTAAAAACAGAAAGACATCATAAAGGATGAATGGCAGTTGCCAAAAACAGAAAGACGTCATAAAGGATTAATAGCAGTTTCCAAAAACAGAAAGACGTAATAAAGGATGAATAGTAGTTGCCAAAAAGTGAAAGACGTCATAACGGATGTATGGTAGTTGCCAAAAACAGAAAGACGTCATAAAGGATGAATGGCAGTGGCCAAAAACAGAAAGAAGTCAGAAAGGATGAATGGCAGTTGCCAAAAACAGAAAGACGTCATAAAGGTTGAATGGCAGTTGCTAAAAACAGAAATACGTCATAAAGGATGAATGGCAGTTGCCCAAAACAGAAAGACGTCATAAAGGATGAATGGCAGTTGCCAAAAACAGATCGAGGTCATAAAAGATGAATAGCAGTTGCCAAAAACAGAAAGACGTCATAAAGGATAGATGGCAGTTGTCAAAAACAGAAAGACGTCATAAAGGATGAATGGCAGTTGCCAAAAACAGAAAAACGTCATAAAGTATGAATGGCAGTTGCCAAAAACAGAAAGACGTCATAAAGGATGAATAGCAGTTGCCAAAAACAGAAAGACGTCATAAAGGATTCATGGTAGTTTCCAAAAACAGAAAGACGTCATAAAGGATGAATGATAGTTGCCAAAAACGGAAAGATGTCGTAAAGGATGAATGGTAGTTGCCAAAAAAAGAACGACGACATAAAAGAATGAATGGCAGTTGTCAAAAACAGAAAAAAGTCATAAAGAATTAATGGCAGTGTCCAAAAACAGAAAGACGTCATAAAAGAATAAATGGCAGTTGCCAAAACAGACAGACGTCATAAATGGTTGAATGGCAGTTGCCAAAAACAGAAAGACGCCATAAACAATGAATGGTAGTTGCCAAAAACGGAAAGACGTCATAAAGAATTAATGGCAGTTTCCAAAAAAAGAAAGACGTCATAAAGGATGAATGGCAGTTGCCAAAAACAGAAAGACGTCATAAAGGATGAATAGCAGTTGCCAAAAACAGAAAGACGTCATAAAGGATTCATAGTAGTGTCCAAAAACAGAAAGACGTCATAAAGGATGAATGGCAGTTGCGAAAAACAGAAAGAGGTAATAAAAAAGGAATGGCAATTGCGAAAAACAGAAATAAGTCAGAAAAGATGAATGGCAGTTGCCAAAAACAGAAAGACGTCATAAAGGATTAATGGCAGTTGCCAAAAACAGAAAAACGTCATCAAGTATGAATGGCAGTTGCCAAAAACAGAAAGACGTCATAAAGGATGAATAGCAGTTGCCAAAAACAGAAAGACGTCATAAAGGATTCATGGTAGTGTCCAAAAAAAGAAAGACGTCATAAAGGATGAATGATAGTTGCCAAAAACGGAAAGATGTCATAAAGGATTAATGGCAGTTTCCAAAAAAAGAACGACATCATAAAGGATAGAATGGCAGTTGCCAAAAACATAAAGACGCCATAAAGAATGAATGGTAGTTGCCAAAAACAGAAAGACGTCATAAAGGATGAATGGCATTTGCCAAAAACAGAAAGACATCATAAAGGATGAATGACAGTTGCCAAAAAACGAAAGACGTCATAAAATACGAAATGGCAGTTGCCAAAAACAGAAAGACGTAATAAAGGATGAATGGTAGTTGCCAAAAAAAGAAAGACGACATAAAGGATGAATGGCAGTTGCCAATAACAGAAAGACGTCATAAAGGATGAATGGCAGTGGTCAAAAACAGAAAGAAGTAAGAAAGGATGAATGGCACTGGCCAAAAACAGAAAGACGTAATTAAGGATTAATGGCAGTTACCAAAAACAGAAAGACGTCATAAAGAATGAATGGTAGTTGCCAAAAACAGAAAGACGACATAAAGGATGAATGGATGTTGCCAAAAACAGAAAGACGTCATAAAAGATGACTGGCAGTGGCCAAAAACAGAAAGAAGTCAGAAAGGATGAATGGCAGTTGCCAAAAACAGAAATACGTCATAAAGGATGAATGGTTGTTGCCAAAAACAGACAGACGTCATAAAAGATGAATGGTAGTTGCCAAAAACAGAAAGACGTTATAAAGGATTAATGGCAGTTGCCAAAAACAGAAAGACGTCATAAAAGAGGAATGGCAGTTGCCAAAAAGAGAAAGACGTCATAAAGAAGGAATGGTAGGTGCCAAAAACAGAAAGACGACATAAAGGATGAATGGCAATGGCCAAAAACAGAAAGAAGTCAGAAAGGATGAATGGAAGTTGCCAAAAACAAAAATACGTCATCAGGATGAATGGTTGTTGCCAAAAAACCAAAGACGTCATAAAAGATGAATGGCAGTTGCCAAAAACAGAAACGCGTCATAAAGGATGAATGGCAGTTGCCAAATACAGAAAGACGCCACAAAGAATGAATGGTAGTTGCCAAGAACAGAAAGACATCATAAAGGATGAATGGCAGTTGCCAAAAAAAGAATGACGTCATAAAGGATGAATGGCAGTTGCCAAAAACAGCCAGACGCCATAAAGAATGAATGGTAGTTGCCAAAAACAGAAAGACGTCATAAAGGAGGAATGGCAGTTGCCAAAAACAAAAAGACGTCATAAAAGATGAATGGTAGTTGCCAAAAACAGAAAGACGCCATAAAGAATGAATGGTAGTTGCCAAAAACAGAAAGACGTCATAAAGGATGAATGGCAGTGGCCCAAAACAGCCAGAATCCATAAAGAATGAATGGTAGTTGCCAAAAACAAAAAGACGTCATGAAGGATGAATGGTAGTTTCCAAAAAAAGAAAGACGACATAAAGGATGAATGGCAGTTGCCCAAAACAGAAAGACGTCATAAAGGATCAATGGTAGTGTCCAAAAAAAGAAAGACGTCATAAAGGATGAATCCCAGTTGCCAAAAACAGAAAAACGTCATAAAGGATGAATGGCAGTTGCCAAAAACCTAAAGAAGCCATAAAGAAGGAATGGTAGTTGCCAAATTCAGAAAGACGTCATAAAGGATTAATGGCAGTTGCCAAAAACAGAAAGACATCATAAAGGATGAATGGCAGTTGCCAAAAACAGAAAGACGTCATAAACAATTAATATTAGTTGTCAAAAACAGAAAGACATCATAAAGGATGAATGGCAGTTGCCAAAAACAGAAAGACGTCATAAAGGATGAATGGCAGTTGCCAAAAATAGAAAGACGTCATAAAGTACGAAATAGCAGTTGCCAAAAACAGAAAGACGTCATACCGGATGAATGGTAGTTGCCAAAAAAAGAAAGACGTCATAAACCATGAATGGCAGTTGCCAAAAACAGAAAGACTTCGTTAAGGATGAATGGTAGTTGCCAAAAAAAGAAAGACGACATAAAAGAATGAATGGCAGTTGTCAAAAACAGAAAGAAGTCATAAAGAATTAATGGCAGTGTCCAAAAACAGAAAGACGTCATAAAAGAATGAATGGCAGTTGCCAAAACAGACAGACGTCATAAATGGTTGAATGGCAGTTGCCAAAAACAGAAAGACGCCATAAACAATGAATGGTAGTTGCCAAAAACGGAAAGACGTCATAAAGAATTAATGGCAGTTTCCAAAAAAAGAAAGACGTCATAAAGGATGAATGGCAGTTGCCAAAAACAGAAAGACGCCATAAAGAATGAATGGTAGTTGCCAAAAACAGAAAGACGTCATAAAGGATGAATGGCAGTTGCGAAAAACAGAAAGACGTAATAAAAAAGGAATGGCAGTTGCGAAAAACAGAAATAAGTCAGAAAAGATGAATGGCAGTTGCCAAAAACAGAAAGACGTCATAAAGGATTAATGGCAGTTGCCAAAAACAGAAAGACATCATAAAGTATGAATGGCAGTTGCCAAAAACAGAAAGACGTCATAAAGGAATCATGGTAGTTGTCAAAAACAGAAAGACGTCATAAAGGATAATGGCAGTTGCCAAAAACAGAAAGACATCATAAAGGATGAATGGCAGTTGCCAAAAACAGAAAGACGTCATAAAAGAGGAATGGCAGTTGCCAAAAACAGAAAGAAGTCAGAAAGGATGAAAGGCAGTTTCCAAAAACAGAAAGACGTCATAAAGTATGAATGGCAGTTGCCAAAAACAGAAAGACACTATAAAGTATGAATGGCAGTTGCCAAAAACAGAAAGACGTCAGAAAAGACTTAATAGCAGTTTCCAAAAACAGAAAGACGTAATAAAGGATGAATGGTAGTGGCCAAAAACAGAAAGACGTCATAACGGATGAATGGTAGTTGCCAAAAACAGAAAGACGTCATAAAGGATGAATGACAGTGGCTAAAAACAGAAAGAAGTAAGAAAGGATGAATGGCAGTTGCCAAAAACAGAAAGACGTCATAAAGGTTGAATGGCAGTTGCTAAAAACATAAATACGTCATAAGGGATTAATGGCAGTTGCCAAAAACAGAAAGACGTCATAAAGGAGGAATGGCAGTTGCCAAACACAGAAAGAGGTCATAAAAGATGAATAGCAGTTGCCAAAAACAGAAAGACGTCATAAAGGATGAATGGCAGTTGCCAAAAACAGAAAGACTTCATAAAGGATGAATGGCAGTTGCCAAAAACAGAAAAACGTCATAAAGTATGAATGGCAGTTGCCAAAAACAGAAAGACGTCATAAAGGATGAATAGCAGTTGCCAAAAACAGAAAGACGTCATAAAGGATTAATGGTAGTGTCCAAAAACAGAAAGACGTCATAAAAGATGAATGATAGTTGCCAAAAACTAAAAGTCGTCATAAAGGATTAATGGCAGTTTCCAGAAAAGAACGACATCATAAAGGATAGAATGGCAGTTGCCAAAAACATAAAGACGCCATAAAGAATGAATGGTAGTTGCCAAAAACGGAAAGACGTCATAAAGAATTAATGGCAGTTTCCAAAAAAAGAAAGACGTCATAAAGGATGATTGGTAGTTGCCAAAAACAGAAAGACGTCATAAAGGAGGAATGGAAGTTGCCAAAAACAGAAAGGTATCATAAAGGATGACTGGACGTTGCTAAAAACAGAAAGACGTCATAAAGGATTAATGGTAGTTGTCAAAAACAGAAATACATCATAAAGGATTAATGGCATTTGCCAAAAACAGAAAGACGTCATAAAGGACGAAATGGCAGTTGTCAAAAACAGAAAGACGTCATAAATAATGAATGGCAGTTGCCAAAAACAGAAAGACGTCATAAAGGACGACATGGCAGTTGCCAAAAACAGAAAGACGTCATAAAGGATGAATGGTAGTGGCCAAAAAAAGAAAGACGACATAAAGGATTAATGGCAGTTGCCAAAAACAGAAAGACGTCATAAAGGAGGAATGGCAGTAGCCAAAAAGAGAAAGACATCATAAAGGATGAATGGCAGTTGCCAAAAACAGAAAGACGTCATAAAAGAGGAATGGCAGTTGCCAAAAACAGAAAGAAGTCAGAAAGGATGAAAGGCAGTTTCCAAAAACAGAAAGACGTCATAAAGTATGAATGGCAGTTGCCAAAAACAGAAAGACACTATAAAGTATGAATGGCAGTTGCCAAAAACAGAAAGACGTCAGAAAAGACTTAATAGCAGTTTCCAAAAACAGAAAGACGTAATAAAGGATGAATGGTAGTGGCCAAAAACAGAAAGACGTCATAACGGATGAATGGTAGTTGCCAAAAACAGAAAGACGTCATAAAGGATGAATGACAGTGGCTAAAAACAGAAAGAAGTAAGAAAGGATGAATGGCAGTTGCCAAAAACAGAAAGACGTCATAAAGGTTGAATGGCAGTTGCTAAAAACATAAATACGTCATAAGGGATTAATGGCAGTTGCCAAAAACAGAAAGACGTCATAAAGGAGGAATGGCAGTTGCCAAACACAGAAAGAGGTCATAAAAGATGAATAGCAGTTGCCAAAAACAGAAAGACGTCATAAAGGATGAATGGCAGTTGCCAAAAACAGAAAGACTTCATAAAGGATGAATGGCAGTTGCCAAAAACAGAAAAACGTCATAAAGTATGAATGGCAGTTGCCAAAAACAGAAAGACGTCATAAAGGATGAATAGCAGTTGCCAAAAACAGAAAGACGTCATAAAGGATTAATGGTAGTGTCCAAAAACAGAAAGACGTCATAAAAGATGAATGATAGTTGCCAAAAACTAAAAGTCGTCATAAAGGATTAATGGCAGTTTCATGAAAAGAACGACATCATAAAGGATAGAATGGCAGTTGCCAAAAACATAAAGACGCCATAAAGAATGAATGGTAGTTGCCAAAAACGGAAAGACGTCATAAAGAATTAATGGCAGTTTCCAAAAAAAGAAAGACGTCATAAAGGATGATTGGTAGTTGCCAAAAACAGAAAGACGTCATAAAGGAGGAATGGAAGTTGCCAAAAACAGAAAGGTATCATAAAGGATGACTGGACGTTGCTAAAAACAGAAAGACGTCATAAAGGATTAATGGTAGTTGTCAAAAACAGAAATACATCATAAAGGATTAATGGCATTTGCCAAAAACAGAAAGACGTCATAAAGGACGAAATGGCAGTTGTCAAAAACAGAAAGACGTCATAAATAATGAATGGCAGTTGCCAAAAACAGAAAGACGTCATAAAGGACGACATGGCAGTTGCCAAAAACAGAAAGACGTCATAAAGGATGAATGGTAGTGGCCAAAAAAAGAAAGACGACATAAAGGATTAATGGCAGTTGCCAAAAACAGAAAGACGTCATAAAGGATGAATGGCAGTTGCCAAAAACAGAAAGACATCATAAAGGATGAATGGCAGTTGCCAAAAACAGAAAGACGTCATAAAGGATTAATGGTAGTTGTCAAAAACAGAAAGACATCATAAAGGATGAATGGCAGTTGCCAAAAACAGAAAGACGTCATAAAGGACGAAATGGCAGTTGCCAAAAACAGAAAGACGTCATAAAGGATGAATGGTAGGTACCAAAAAAGAAAGACGTCATAAAGGATGAATGGTAGTGGCCAAAAAAAGAAAGACGACATAAAGGATTAATGGCAGTTGCTAAAAACAGAAATACGTCATAAAGGATTAATGGCAGTTGCCAAAAACAGAAAGACGTCATAAAGGATGAATGGCAGTTGCCAAACCCAGAAAGAGGTCATAAAAGATGAATAGCAGTTGCCAAAAACAGAAAGACGTCATAAAGGATGAATGGCAGTTGCCAAATACAGAAAGACGTCATAAAGGATGAATGGCAGTTGCCAAAAACAGAAAAACGTCATAAAGTATGAATGGCAGTTGCCAAAAACAGAAAGACGTCATAAAGGATGAATAGCAGTTGCCAAAAACAGAAAGACGTCATAAAGGATTAATGGTAGTGTCCAAAAACAGAAAGACGTCATAAAAGATGAATGATAGTTGCCAAAAACGGAAATACGTCATAAAGGATTAATGGCAGTTTCCAGAAAAGAACGACATCATAAAGGATAGAATGGCAGTTGCCAACAACATAAAGACGCCATAAAGAATGAATACTAGTTGCCAAAAACAGAAAGACGTCATAAAGGATGAATGGCAGTTGCCAAAAACAGAAAGACGTCATTAAAGATGAATAGCAGTTGCCAAAAACAGAAAGACGTCATAAATGACGATATGGCAGTTGCCAAAAACAGAAAGACGTCATAAAGGATGAATGGTAGGTACCAAAAAAGAAAGACGTCATAAAGGATCAATGGCAGTTACCAAAAACAGAAAGACGTCATAAAAGATGAATGGCAGTTGCCAAAAACAGAAAGACGTCATAAAGGATGAATGGCAGTTGCCAAAAACAGAAAAACGTAATATAGGATGAATTGCAGTTGCCAAAAACAGAAAGACGTCATAAAGGATGAATGGCAATTGCCAAATACAAAAAGACGCCATAAAGAATGAATGGTAGTTGTTAAAAACAGAAAGACATCATAAAGGATGAATGGCAGTTGCCAAAAAAGAATAACGTCATAAAGGATGAATGGCAGTTGCCAAAAACAGCCAGACGCCAAAAAGAACGAATGGTAGTTGCCAAAACCAGAAAGACGTCATAAATGAGGAATAGCAGTTGCCAAAAACAGAAAGACGTCATAAAGGATGAATGTCAGTTGCCAAAACAGAAAGACGCCATAAAGAATGAATGGTAGTTGCTAAAAACAGAAAGACGTAATAAAGGATGAATGGCAGTTGCCAAAAAAAGAAAGACGTCATAAAGGATGAATGGCAGTTGCCAAAAACAGCTAGACGCCATAAAGAATGAACGGTAGTTTCCAAAAACAGAAAGACGTCATAAAAAATGAATGGCAGTTGCCAAAAACAGAAAGACATCATAAAGGATGAATGGCAGTTGCAAAAAAAAGAAAGCCGTCATAAAGGATTAATGGTAGTTGTCAAAAACAGAAAGACATCATAAAAGAATAAATGGCAGTTGCCAAAAACAGAAAGACGTCATGAAAGATGAATGGAAATTGCCAAAAAGAGAAAGACGTCATAAATGACGATATGGCAGTTGCCAAACACAGAAAGACGTCATAAAGGATGAATGGCAGTTGCCAAAAACAGAAAGACGTCATAAAAGATGAATGGCAGTTGCCAAAAACAGAAAAACGTCATAAAGTATGATTGGCAGTTGCCAAAAACAGAAAGACGTCATAAATGGTTGAATAGCAGTTGCCAAAAACAGAAAGACGTCATAAAGGATTAATGGTAGTGTCCAAAAACAGAAAGACGTCATAAAAGATGAATGATAGTTGCCAAAAACGGAAAGACGTCATAAAAGATTAATGGCAGTTTCCAGAAAAGAACGACATCATAAAGGATAGAATGGCAGTTGCCAAAAACATAAAGACGCCATAAAGATTGAATACTAGTTGCCAAAAACAGAAAGACGTCATAAAGGATGAATGGCAGTTGCCAAAAACAGAAAGACATCATAAAGGATGAATGGCAGTTGCCAAAAACAGAAAGACGCCATAAAGAATGAATGGTAGTTGCCAAAAACGGAAAGACGTCATAAAGAATTAATGGGAGTTTCCAAAAAAAGAAAGACGTCATAAAGGATGAGTCGTAGTTGCCAAAAACAGAAAGACGTCATAAAGGATGAATGGCAGTTGCCAAAAACAGAAAGGTATCATAAAGGATGACTGGCAGTTGCAAAAAACAGAAAGACGTCATAAAGGATTAATGGTAGTTGTCAAAAACAGAAATACATCATAAAGGATGAATGGCATTTGCCAAAAACAGAAAGACGTGATAAAGGATGCGTGGCAGTTGCCAAAAACAGAAAGACGTCATAAAGGACAAAATAGCAGTTGTCAAAAACAGAAAGACGTCATAAAGGATTAATGGTAGTTGCCAAAAACAGAAAGACGTCATAAAGGACGACATGGCAGTTGCCAAAAACAGAAAGACGTCATAAAGGATGAATGGTAGTGGCCAAAAAAAGAAAGACGACAGAAAGGATGAATGGCAGTTGCCAAAAACAGAAAGACGTCATAAAGGATGAATGGCAGTTGCCAAAAACAGAAAGACATCATAAAGGATGAATGGCAGTTGCCAAAAACAGAAAGACGTCATAAAAGATTAATGGTAGTTGTCAAAAACAGAAAGACATCATAAAGGATGAATGGCAGTTGCCAAAAACAGAAAGACGTCATTAAGGATGAATGGCAGTTGCCAAAAACAGAAAGACGCCATAAAGAATGAATGGTAGTTACCAAAAACGGAAAGACGTCATAAAGAATTAATGGGAGTTTCCAAAAAAAGAAAGACGTCATAAAGGATGAGTGGTAGTTGCCAAAAACAGAAAGACGTCATAAAGGATGAATGGCAGTTGCCAAAAACAGAAAGGTATCATAAAGGATGACTGGCAGTTGCAAAAAACAGAAAGACGTCATAAAGGATTAATGGTAGTTGTCAAAAACAGAAATACATCATAAAGGATGAATGGCATTTGCCAAAAACAGAAAGACGTGATAAAGGATGCGTGGCAGTTGCCAAAAACAGAAAGACGTCATAAAGGACAAAATAGCAGTTGTCAAAAACAGAAAGACGTCATAAAGGATTAATGGTAGTTGCCAAAAACAGAAAGACGTCATAAAGGACGACATGGCAGTTGCCAAAAACAGAAAGACGTCATAAAGGATGAATGGTAGTGGCCAAAAAAAGAAAGACGACATAAAGGATGAATGGCAGTTGCCAAAAACAGAAAGACGTCATAAAGGATGAATGGCAGTTGCCAAAAACAGAAAGACATCATAAAGGATGAATGGCAGTTGCCAAAAACAGAAAGACGTCATAAAAGATTAATGGTAGTTGTCAAAAACAGAAAGACATCATAAAGGATGAATGGCAGTTGCCAAAAACAGAAAGACGTCATTAAGGATGAATGGCAGTTGCCAAAAACAGAAAGACGTCATAAAGGACGAAATGGCAGTTGCCAAAAACAGAAAGACGTCATAAAGGATGAATGGTAGTTACCAAAAAAGAAAGACATCATAAAGGATGAATGGCAGTTGCAAAAAAAAGAAAGCCGTCATAAAGGATTAATGGTAGTTGTCAAAAACAGAAAGACATCATAAAAGAATAAATGGCAGTTGCCAAAAACAGAAAGACGTCATGAAGGATGAATGGAAATTGCCAAAAAGAGAAAGACGTCATAAATGACGATATGGCAGTTGCCAAACACAGAAAGACGTCATAAAGGATGAATTGTAGTTGCAAAATAAACAAAGACGACATGAAGGATGAATGGCAGTTGCCAAAAACAGAAAGATGTCATAAAGGATGAATGGCAGTTGCCAAAAACAGAAAGACGTCATAAAAGATGAATGGCAGTTGCCAAAAACAGAAAAACGTCATAAAGTATGATTGGCAGTAGCCAAAAACAGAAAGACGTCATAAAGGATGAATAGCAGTTGCCAAAAACAGAAAGACGTCATAAAGGATTAATGGTAGTGTCCAAAAACAGAAAGACGTCATAAAAGATGAATGATAGTTGCCAAAAACGGAAAGACGTCATAAAAGATTAATGGCAGTTTCCAGAAAAGAACGACATCATAAAGGATAGAATGGCAGTTGCCAAAAACATAAAAACGCCATAAAGAATGAATACTAGTTGCCAAAAACAGAAAGACGTCATAAAGGATGAATGGCAGTTGCAAAAAACAGAAAGACATCATAAAGGATGAATGGCAGTTGCCAAAAACAGAAAGACGCCATAAAGAATGAATGGTAGTTGCCAAAAACGGAAAGACGTCATAAAGAATTAATGGGAGTTTCCAAAAAAAGAAAGACGTCATAAAGGATGAGTGGTAGTTGCCAAAAACAGAAAGACGTCATAAAGGATGAATGGCAGTTGCCAAAAACAGAAAGGTATCATAAAGGATGACTGGCAGTTGCAAAAAACAGAAAGACGTCATAAAGGATTAATGGTAGTTGTCAAAAACAGAAATACATCATAAAGGAGTAATGGCATTTGCCAAAAACAGAAAGACGTGATAAAGGATGCGTGGCAGTTGCCAAAAACAGAAAGACGTCATAAAGGACAAAATAGCAGTTGTCAAAAACAGAAAGACGTCATAAAAGAATTAATGGTAGTTGCCAAAAACAGAAAGACGTCATAAAGGACGACATGGCAGTTGCCAAAAACAGAAAGACGTCATAAAGGATGAATGGTAGTGGCCAAAAAAAGAAAGACGACATAAAGGATGAATGGCAGTTGCCAAAAACAGAAAGACGTCATAAAGGATGAATGGCAGTTGCCAAAAACAGAAAGACATCATAAAGGATGAATGGCAGTTGCCAAAAACAGAAAGACGTCATAAAAGATTAATGGTAGTTGTCAAAAACAGAAAGAAATCATAAAGGATGAATGGCAGTTGCCAAAAACAGAAAGACGTCATTAAGGATGAATGGCAGTTGCCAAAAACAGAAAGACGTCATAAAGGACGAAATGGCAGTTGCCAAAAACAGAAAGACGTCATAAAGGATGAATGGTAGTTACCAAAAAAGAAAGACGTCATAAAGGATGAATGGCAGTTACCAAAAACAGAAACACGTAATAAAAGATGAATGGCAGTTGCCAAAAACAGAAAGACGTCATAAAGGATGAATGGCAGTTGCCAAATACAAAAAGACGCCATTAAGAATGAATGGTAGTTGTTAAAAACAGAAAGACATCATAAAGGATGAATGGCAGTTGCCAAAAAAGAATAACGTCATAAAGGATGAATGGCAGTTGCCAAAAACAGCCAGACGCCAAAAAGAACGAATGGTAGTTGCCAAAAACAGAAAGACGTCATAAAGGAGGAATGGCAGTTGCCAAAAACAGAAAGACGTCATTAAGGGTGAATGTCAGTTGCCAAAACAGAAAGACGCCATAAAGAATGAATGGTAGTTTCTAAAAACAGAAAGACGTCATAAAGGATGAATGGCAGTTGCCAAAAAAAGAAAGACGTACTCAAGGATGAATGGCAGTTGCCAAAAACAGCCAGACGCCATAAAGAATGAACGGTAGTTTCCAAAAACAGAAAGACGCGATAAAGGATGAATGGCAGTTGCCAAAAACAGAAAGACATCATTAAGGATGAATGGCAGTTGCAAAAAACAGAAAGACGTCATGAAGGATGAATGGAAATTGCTAAAAACAGAAAGACGTCATAAATGACGATATGGCAGTTGCCAAACACAGAAAGACGTCATAAAGGATGAATTGTAGTTGCCAAAAACAGAAAGACGACATGAAGGATGAATGGCAGTTGCCAAAAAAAGGAAGACATCATAAAGGATGAATGGCAGTGGCCAAAAACAGAAAGAAGTCAGAAAGGATGAATGGCAGAGCCAAAAACAGAAACAAGTCAGAAAAGAATGAATGGCAGGTGCCAAAAACAGAAAGACGTCATAAAGAATGAATGGTAGTTACCAAAAACAGAAAGACGACATAAAGGATGAATGGCAGTTGCCAAAAACAGAAAGACGTCATAAAGGATGAATGGCAGTGGCCCAAAACGGAATGAAGTCAGAAAGGATTAATGGCAGTTGCCAAAAACAGAAAGACGTCATAAATGATGAATGGTAGTTGCCAAAAACAGAATGACGTCATAAAGGATGAATGGCAGTTGCAAAAACAGAAAGACGTCATAATGGATGAATGGCAGTTGCCAAAAACAGAAAGACGTCATAAAGGATAGAATGGCAGTTGCCAAAAACAGAAAGACGTCATAAAGGATGAATGGCAGTTGCACAAAACAGAAAGACGTCATAAAGGATCAATTACAGTTGCCAAAAACAGAAAGACGTCATAAAAGATTGAATGGCATTTGCCAAAAACAGAAAGACGTCATAAAGGATGAATGGTATTTGCCAAAAACAGAAAGACGTCATAAAGAATGAATGGCAGTTGCCAAAAACAGAAAGACGTCATAAAAGAGGAATGGCAGTTGCCAAAAAGAGAAAGACGTCATAAAAGCTTAATGGTAGTTGCTAAAAACAGAAAGACGACATAAAGGATGAATGGCAGTGGCAAAAAACAGAAAGACGTCATAAAGGATGAATGCCAGTTGCCAAACACAGAAAGACGTCATAAAGTATGAATGGCAGTTGCCAAAACAAGAAAGACGTCATAAAGGATGAATGGCAGCTGCAAAAACAGAAAGATGTAAGAAAGGATTAATGGTAGTTTCCAAAAACAGAAAGACGTCATAAAGGATGAATAGCAGTTGCTTAAAACAGAAAGACGTCATAAAGGATCAATGGCAGTTGCCAAATACAGAAAGACGCCATAAAGAATGAATAGTAGTTGCCAAAAACAGAAAGACATCATAAAAGATGAATGGCAGTTGCCAAAAAAAGAAAGACGTCATAAAGGATAAATGGCAGTTGCCAAAAACAGCCAGACGCCATAAAGAATTAATGGTAGTTGCCAAAAACAGAAAGACGTCATAAAGGATAAATGGCAGTGGCCAAAAACAGAAAGACGTAATACAGGATTAATGGCAGTTGGCAAAAACAGAAAGACGCCATAAAGAATGAATGGTAGTTGCCAAAAACAGAAAGACGTCACAAATGATGAATGGCAGTTGCTAAAAAAGAAAAACGTCATAAAAGATGAATGGCAGTTACCAAAAACAGCAAGACGCCATAAAGAATGAATGGTAGTTGCCAAAAACAGAAAGACGTCATAAAGGATAAATGGCAGTTGCAAATAAGAAAAAGACGTCCTAAAGGATGAATGGCAGTTGCCAAAAACTGGAAAGACGTCATAAAGTATGAATGGCAGTTGCCAAAAACAGAAAGACGTCATAAAGGATGAATGGCAGTTGCACAAATGAAGAAAGACGACACAAAGGATGAATGGCAGTTGCAAATAACAGAAAGACGTCATAACGGATGAATGGCAGTCGCAAAAAACAGAAAGAAGTAAGAAATGATTGTTGGCAGTGGCCAAAAACAGAGAGACGTCCTTAAGGATTAATGGCAGTTACCAAACACAGAAAGACGTCATAAAGAATGAATCGTAGTTGCCAAAAACAGAACGACGTCACAAAGGATGAATGGCAGTTGCTAAAAAAGAAAGACGTCATAAAAGATGAATGGCAGTTGCCAAAAACAGCAAGACGTGATAAAGGATGAGTGGCAGTTGCAGATAACAGAAAGACGTCATAAACAATGAATGGCAGTTGCTAAAAAAGAAAGAGGTCATAAAGAATGAATGGTAGTTGCCAAAAACAGAAAGACGTGATAAAGGATGAGTGGCAGTTGCAGATAAACGAAAGACGTCATAAAGGATGAATGGCAGTTGCCAAAAACAAAAAGACGTCATGAAAGAGGAATGGCAGTTGCCAAAAAGAGAAAGACGTCATAAAGAATGAATGGTAGTTGCCAAAAACAGAAAGACGACATAAAGGATGAATGGCAGTTGCCAATAACAGAAAGACGTCATTAAAGATGAATGGCAGTTACCAAAAACAGAAAGACGTCATGAAGAATGAATGGTAGTTGCTAAAAACAGAAAGACGACATAAAGAATGAATGGCAGTTGCCAAAAACAGAAAGACGTCATAAAGTATAGATGGTAGTTTCCAAAAACAGAAAAACGCCATAAAGAATGAATGGTAGTTGCCAAAAACAGAAAGACGACATAAAGGATTAATTGCAGTTGCCAAAAACTGAAAGACGTCATTAAGGATGAATGGCAGTTACTAAAAACAGAAAGACGTCATAAAAGATGAATGGCAGTTGCCAAAAACAGCAAGACGCCATAAAGAATGAATGGTAGTTGCCAAAAACAGAAAGACGTCATGAAGAATGAATGGTAGTTGCTAAAAACAGAAAGACGACATAAAGGATGAATGGTAGTTGCCAAAAACAGAAAGACGTCATAAAAGAAGGAATCGCAGTTGCGAAAAACAGAAAGACGTCATAAAGGATGAATGGCAGTTGCCAAAAACAGAAAGACGTCATAAAGTATGAATGGCAGTTTCCAATAACAGAAAGACGTCATAAAGGATGAATGGCAGTGGCCACAAACAGAAAGAAGTCAGAAAGGATGTATGGCAGTTGCCAAAAACAGAAAGACGTCATTAAGGATGAATGGCAGTTGCCAAAAACAGAAAGACGTCATAAATGGTGGATGGTAGTTGCCAAAAACAGAAAGACGTCATAAAGGATGAATGTCAGTTGCAAAAACAGAAAGACGTCATAAAAGATGAATGGCAGTTGCCAAAAACAGAAAGACGTCATAAATGATGAAGTGCAGTTCCCAAAAATCGGAAGACGTCATAAAGGATGAATGCAGTTGCCCAAAAAAGAAAAACGTCATAAAAGATGAATGGCAGTTGCCAAAAACAGAAAGCCGTAAGATAGGATGAATGGCAGTTGCCAAAAACAGAAAGACGTCATAAAGGATGAATGGCAGTTGCCAAAAACAGTAATACGTGATAATGGATGAATGGCAGTTGCCAAAAACAGAAAGACGTCATAAAGGATTAATGGTATTTGCCAAAAGCAGAAAGACGTCATGAAAGATGAATGGCAGTTGCCATATACAGAAAGACGTCATAAAGGAGGAATGGCAGTTGCCAAAAAGAGAAAGACGTCATAAAGGATGAATGGTAGTTGCTAAAAACAGAAAGACGACATAGAGGATGAATGGCAGTGGCAAATAACAGAAAGACGTCATAAAGGATAGAATGACTTTTGCCAAACACAGAAAGACGTCATAAAGGAGGAATGGCAGTTGCCAAACACAGAAAGACGTCATAAAGGATGAATGGCAGTTGCCAAAAACAGAAAGACGTCATAAAGTATGAATTGCAGTTGCCAAAACAAGAAAGACGTCATAAAGGATGAATGGCAGTTGCAAAAACAGAAAGACGTAAGAAAGGATTAATGGTAGTTTCCAAAAACAGAAAGACGTCATAAAGGATGAATAGCAGTTGCCTAAAACAGAAAGACGTCATAAAGGATCAATGGCAGTTGCCAAATACAGAAAGACGCCATAAAGAATGAATAGTAGTTGCCAAAAACAGAAAGACATCATAAAAGATGAATGGCAGTTGCCAAAAAAAGAAAGACGTCATAAAGGATAAATGGCAGTTGCCAAAAACAGCCAGACGCCATAAAGTATTAATGGTAGTTGCCAAAAACAGAAAGACGTCATAAAGGATAAATGGCAGTGGCCCAAAACAGAAAGACGTAATACAGGATTCATGGCAGTTGGCAAAAACAGAAAGACGCCATAAAGAATGAATAGTAGTTGCCAAAAACAGAAAGACGTCAGAAATGATGAATGGCAGTTGCTAAAAAAGAAAGACGTCATAAAAGATGAATTGCAGTTGCCAAAAACAGCAAGACGCCATAAAGAATGAATGGTAGTTGCCAAAAACAGAAAGACGTCATAAAGGATGAATGGCAGTTGCAAATAAAAAAAAGACGTCATAAAGGATGAATGGCAGTTGCCAAAAACTTGAAAGACGTCATAAAGTATGAATGGCAGTTGCCAAAAACAGAAAGACGTCATAAAGGATGAATGGCAGTTGCCAAAATGAAGAAAGACGACACAAAGGATGAATGGCAGTTGCCAATAACAGAAAGACGTCATAACGGATGAATGGCAGTCGCAAAAAAACAGAAAGAAGTAAGAAATGATGAATGGCAGTGGCCAAAAACAGAAAGACGTCCTTAAGGATTAATGGCAGTTACCAAACACAGAAAGACGTCATAAAGAATGAATGGTAGTTGCCAAAAACAGAACGACGTCACAAAGGATGAATGGCAGTTGCTAAAAAAGAAAGACGTCATAAAAGATGAATGGCAGTTGCCAAAAACAGCAAGACGTCATAAAGAATGAATGGTAGTTGCCAAAAACAGAAAGACGTGATAAAGGATGAGTGGCAGTTGCCAAAAACAGAAAGACGTCATAAAGGATAAATGGCAGTGGCCAAAAACAGAACGACGTAATACAGGATTAATGGCAGTTGGCAAAAACAGAAAGACGCCATAAAGAATGAATGGTAGTTGCCAAAAACAGAAAGACGTCACAAATGATGAATGGCAGTTGCTAAAAAAGAAAAACGTCATAGAAGATGAATGGCAGTTACCAAAAACAGCAAGACGCCATAAAGAATGAATGGTAGTTGCCAAAAACAGAAAGACGTCATAAAGGATAAATGGCAGTTGCAAATAACAAAAAGACGTCATAAAGGATGAATGGCAGTTGCCAAAAACTGGAAAGACGTCATAAAGTATGAATGGCAGTTGCCAAAAACAGAAAGACGTCATAAAGGATTAATGGCAGTTGCACAAATGAAGAAAGACGACACAAAGGATGAATGGCAGTTGCAAATAACAGAAAGACGTCATAACGGATGAATGGCAGTCGCAAAAAACAGAAAGAAGTAAGAAATGATTGTAGGCAGTGGCCAAAAACAGAGAGACGTCCTTAAGGATTAATAGCAGTTACCAAACACAGAAAGACGTCATAAAGAATGAATCGTAGTTGCCAAAAACAGAACGACGTCACAAAGGATGAATGGCAGTTGCTAAAAAAGAAAGACGTCATAAAAGATGAATGGCAGTTGCCAAAAACAGCAAGACGTGATAAAGGATGAGTGGCAGTTGCAGATAACAGAAAGACGTCATAAACAATGAATGGCAGTTGCTAAAAAAGAAAGACGTCATAAAGAATGAATGGTAGTTGCCAAAAACAGAAAGACGTGATAAAGGATGAGTGGCAGTTGCAGATAAACGAAAGACGTCATAAAGGATGAATGGCAGTTGCCAAAAACAAAAAGACGTCATGAAAGAGGAATGGCAGTTGCCAAAAAGAGAAAGACGTCATAAAGAATGAATGGTAGTTGCCAAAAACAGAAAGACGACATAAAGGATGAATGGCAGTTGCCAATAACAGAAAGACGTCATTAAAGATGAATGGCAGTTACCAAAAACAGAAAGACGTCATGAAGAATGAATGGTAGTTGCTAAAAACAGAAAGACGACATAAAGAATGAATGGCAGTTGCCAAAATTAGAAAGACGTCATAAAGTATAGATGGCAGTTTCCAAAAACAGAAAAACGCCATAAAGAATGAATGGTAGTTGCCAAAAACAGAAAGACGACATAAAGGATTAATTGCAGTTGCCAAAAACTGAAAGACGTCATTAAGGATGAATGGCAGTTACTAAAAACAGAAAGACGTCATAAAAGATGAATGGCAGTTGCCAAAAACAGCAAGACGCCATAAAGAATGAATGGTAGTTGCCAAAAACAGAAAGACGTCATGAAGAATGAATGGTAGTTGCTAAAAACAGAAAGACGACATAAAGGATGAATGGTAGTTGCCAAAAACAGAAAGACGTCATAAAAGAAGGAATGGCAGTTGCGAAAAACAGAAAGACGTCATAAAGGATGAATGGCAGTTGCCAAAAACAGAAAGACGTCATAAAGTATGAATGGCAGTTTCCAATAACAGAAAGACGTCATAAAGGATGAATGGCAGTGGCCACAAACAGAAAGAAGTCAGAAAGGATGTATGGCAGTTGCCAAAAACAGAAAGACGTCATTAAGGATGAATGGCAGTTGCCAAAAACAGAAAGACGTCATAAAGGATGAATGGTAGTTGCCAAAAACAGAAAGACGTCATAAAGGATGAATGTCAGTTGCAAAAACAGAAAGACGTCATAAAAGATGAATGGCAGTTGCCAAAAACAGAAAGACGTCATAAATGATGAAGTGCAGTTCCCAAAAATCGGAAGACGTCATAAAGGATGAATGCAGTTGCCAAAAAAAGAAAAACGTCATAAAAGATGAATGGCAGTTGCCAAAAACAGAAAGCCGTAAGATAGGATGAATGGCAGTTGCCAAAAACAGAAAGACGTCATAAAGGATGAATGGCAATGGCCAAAAACAGTTATACGTGATAATGGATGAATGGCAGTTGCCAAAAACAGAAAGACGTCATAAAGGATTAATGGTATTTGCCAAAAGCAGAAAGACGTCATGAAGGATGAATGGCATGTGCCAAAAACAGAAAGACGTCATAAAGGAGGAATGGCAGTTGCCAAAAAGAGAAAGACGTCATAAAGGATGAATGGTAGTTGCTAAAAACAGAAAGACGACATAGAGGATGAATGGCAGTGGCAAATAACAGAAAGACGTCATAAAGGATAGAATGACTTTTGCCAAACACAGAAAGACGTCATAAAGGAGGAATGGCAGTTGCCAAACACAGAAAGACGTCATAAAGGATGAATGGCAGTTGCCAAAAACAGAAAGACGTCATAAAGGATGAATGGCAGTTGCAAAAACAGAAAGACGTAAGAAAGGATTAATGGTAGTTTCCAAAAACAGAAAGACGTCATAAAGGATGAATAGCAGTTGCCTAAAACAGAAAGACGTCATAAAGGATCAATGGCAGTTGCCAAATACAGAAAGACGCCATAAAGAATGAATAGTAGTTGCCAAAAACAGAAAGACATCATAAAAGATGAATGGCAGTTGCCAAAAAAAGAAAGACGTCATAAAGGATAAATGGCAGTTGCCAAAAACAGCCAGACGCCATAAAGTATTAATGGTAGTTGCCAAAAACAGAAAGACGTCATAAAGAATAAATGGCAGTGGCCAAAAACAGAAAGACGTAATACAGGATTCATGGCAGTTGGCAAAAACAGAAAGACGCCATAAAGAATGAATGGTAGTTGCCAAAAACAGAAAGACGTCAGAACTGATGAATGGCAGTTGCTAAAAAAGAAAGACGTCATAAAAGATGAATGGCAGTTGCCAAAAACAGCAAGACGCCATAAAGAATGAATGGTAGTTGCCAAAAACAGAAAGACGTCATAAAGGATGAATGGCAGTTGCAAATAAAAAAAAGACGTCATAAAGGATGAATGGCAGTTGCCAAAATCTTGAAAGACGTCATAAAGTATGAATGGCAGTTGCCAAAAACAGAAAGACGTCATAAAGGATGAATGGCAGTTGCCAAAATGAAGAAAGACGACACAAAGGATGAATGGCAGTTGCCAATAACAGAAAGACGTCATAACGGATGAATGGCAGTCGCAAAAAAACAGAAAGAAGTAAGAAATGATGAATGGCAGTGGCCAAAAACAGAAAGACGTCCTTTAGGATTAATGGCAGTTACCAAACACAGAAAGACGTCATAAAGAATGAATGGTAGTTGCCAAAAACAGAACGACGTCACAAAGGATGAATGGCAGTTGCTAAAAAAGAAAGACGTCATAAAAGATGAATGGCAGTTGCCAAAAACAGCAAGACGTCATAAAGAATGAATGGTAGTTGCCAAAAACAGAAAGACGTGATAAAGGATGAGTGGCAGTTGCAGATAACAGAAAGACGTCATAAAGGATGAATGGCAGTTGCCAAAAACAGAAAGACGTAATGAAAGAGGAATTGCAGTTGCCAAAAAGAGAAAGACGTCATAAAGAATGAATGGTAGTTGCCAAAAACAGAAAGACCACATAAAGGATGAATGGCAGTTGCCAATAACAGAGAGACGTCATTAAGGATGAATGGCAGTTACCAAAAACGGAAAGACGTCATGAAGACTGAATGGTAGTTGCTAAAAACAGAAAGACGACATAAAGGATGAATGGTAGTTGCCAAAAACAGAAAGACGTCATAAAGGAGGAATGGCAGTTGCCAAAAACAGAAAGACGTCATAAAGGATGAATGGCAGTTGCCAAAAACAGAAAGACGTCATAAAGTATAAATGGCAGTTTCCAAAAACAGAAAGACGCCATAAAGAATGAATTGTAGTTGCCAAAAACAGAAAGACGACATAAAGGATTGATTGCAGTTGCCAAAAACAGAAAGACGTCATTAAAGATGAATGGCAGTTACTAAAAACAGAAAGACGTAATAAAGGAGGAATAGCAGTGTCCAGAAACGGAAAGACATCATAAAGGATCAATGGCAGTTGCAAAAAACAGAAAGACGTCATAAAGTATTAATGGTAGTTGTCAAAAACAGAAAGACATCATAAAAGATGAATGGCAGTTGCCAAAAACAGAAAGACGTCATAAAGGATGAACGGAAATGTCAAAAAACAGAAAGACGTCATAAATGGCAAAATGGCAGTTGCCAAAAACAGAAAGACGTCATAAAGGATGAATGGTAGTTACCAAAAAAAGAAAGACGACATAAAGGATGAATGGCAGTTTCCAATAACAGAAAGACGTCATAAAGGATGAATGGCAGTGGCCAAAAACAGAAAGAAGTCAGAAAGGATGTATGGCAGTTGCCAAAAACAGAAAGACGTCATTAAGGATGAATGGCAGTTGCCAAACACAGAAAGACGTCATAAAGAATGAATTGTAGTTGCCAAAAACAGAAAGACGACATAAAGGATGAATGGCAGTTGCCAAAAACAGAAAGACGTCATAAATGATGAATGGTAGTTGCCAAAAACAGAAAGACGTCATAAAGGATGAATGTCAGTTGCAAAAACAGAAAGACGTCATAAAAGATGAATGGCAGTTGCCAAAAACAGAAAGACGTCATAAATGATGAAGTGAGGTTCCCAAAAATCGGAAGACGTCATAAAGGATGAATGCAGTTGCCAAAAAAAGAAAAACGTCATAAAAGATGAATGGCAGTTGCCAAAAACAGAAAGCCGTAAGATAGGATGAATGGCAGTTGCCAAAAACAGAAAGACGTCATAAAGGATAGATGGCAGTTGCCAAAAACAGTAATACGTGATAATGGATGAATGGCAGTTGCCAAAAACAGAAAGACGTCATAAAGGATTAATGGTATTTGCCAAAAGCAGAAAGACGTCATGAAGGATGAATGGCAGTTGCCAAAAACAGAAAGACGTCATAAATGAGGAATGGCAGTTGCCAAAAAGAGAAAGACGTCATAAAGGATGAATGGTAGTTGCTAAAAACAGAAAGACGACATAAAGCATGAATGGCAGTTGCAAATAACAGAAAGACGTCATAAAGGATAGAATGACTTTTGCCAAACACAGAAAGACGTCATAAAGGAGGAATGGCAGTTGCCAAACACAGAAAGACGTCATAAAGGATGAATGGCAGTTGCCAAAAACAGAAAGACGTCATAAAGTATGAATGGCAGTTGCCAAAACAAGAAAGACGTCATAAAGGATGAATGGCAGTTGCAAAAACAGAAAGACGTAAGAAAGGATTAATGGTAGTTTCCAAAAACAGAAAGACGTCATAAAGGATGAATAGCAGTTGCCTAAAACAGAAAGACGTCATAAAGGATCAATGGCAGTTGCCAAATACAGAAAGACGCCATAAAGAATGAATAGTAGTTGCCAAAAACAGAAAGACATCATAAAAGATGAATGGCAGTTGCCAAAAAAAGAAAGACGTCATAAAGCATAAATGGCAGTTGCAAAAAACAGCCAGACGCCATAAAGTATTAATGGTAGTTGCCAAAAACAGAAAGACGTCATAAAGGATAAATGGCAGTGGCCAAAAACAGAAAGACGTAATACAGGATTAATGGCAGTTGGCAAAAACAGAAAGACGCCATAAAGAATGAATGGTAGTTGCCAAAAACAGAAAGACGTCACAAATGATGAATGGCAGTTGCTAAAAAAGAAAGACGTCATAAAAGATGAATGGCAGTTGCCAAAAACAACAAGACGCCATAAAGAATGAATGGTAGTTGCCAAAAACAGAAAGACGTCATAAAGGATGAATGGCAGTTGCAAATAACAAAAAGACGTCATAAAGGATGAATGGCAGTTGCCAAAAACTTGAAAGACGTCATAAAGAATGAATGGCAGTTGCCAAAAACAGAAAGACGTCATAAAGGATGAATGGCAGTTGCCAAAATGAAGAAAGACGACACAAAGGATGAATGGCAGTTGCCAATAACAGAAAGACGTCATAACGGATGAATGGCAGTCGCAAAAAAACAGAAAGAAGTAAGAAATGATGAATGGCAGTGGCCAAAAACAGAAAGACGTCCTTAAGGATTAATGGCAGTTACCAAACACAGAAAGACGTCATAAAGAATGAATGGTAGTTGCCAAAAACAGAACGACGTCACAAAGGATGAATGGCAGTTGCTAAAAAAGAAAGACGTCATAAAAGATGAATGGCAGTTGCCAAAAACAGCAAGACGTAATAAAGTATGAATGGTAGTTGCCAAAAACAGAAAGACGTGATAAAGGATGAGTGGCAGTTGCAGATAACAGAAAGACGTCATAAAAGAAGGAATGGCAGTTGCCAAAAACAGAAAGACGTAATGAAAGAGGAATTGCAGTTGCCAAAAAGAGAAAGACGTCATAAAGAATGAATGGTAGTTGCCAAACACAGAAAGACGTCATAAAGGATTAATGGTAGTTTCCAAAAACAGAAAGACGTCATAAAGAATGAATGGTAGTTGCAAAAAACAGAAAGACGTGATAAAGGATGAGTGGCAGTTGCAGATAACAGAAAGACGTCATAAAGGATGAATGGCAGTTGCCAAAAACAGAAAGACGTAATGAAAGAGGAATTGCAGTTGCCAAAAAGAGAAAGACGTCATAAAGAATGAATGGTAGTTGCCAAAAACAGAAAGACCACATAAAGGATGAATGGCAGTTGCCAATAACAGAGAGACGTCATTAAGGATGAATGGCAGTTACCAAAAACGGAAAGACGTCATGAAGACTGAATGGTAGTTGCTAAAAACAGAAAGACGACATAAAGGATGAATGGTAGTTGCCAAAAACAGAAAGACGTCATAAAGGAGGAATGGCAGTTGCCAAAAACAGAAAGACGTCATAAAGGATGAATGGCAGTTGCCAAAAACAGAAAGACGTCATAAAGTATAAATGGCAGTTTCCAAAAACAGAAAGACGCCATAAAGAATGAATTGTAGTTGCCAAAAACAGAAAGACGACATAAAGGATTGATTGCAGTTGCCAAAAACAGAAAGACGTCATTAAAGATGAATGGCAGTTACTAAAAACAGAAAGACGTAATAAAGGAGGAATAGCAGTGTCCAGAAACGGAAAGACATCATAAAGGATCAATGGCAGTTGCAAAAAACAGAAAGACGTCATAAAGTATTAATGGTAGTTGTCAAAAACAGAAAGACATCATAAAAGATGAATGGCAGTTGCCAAAAACAGAAAGACGTCATAAAGGATGAACGGAAATGTCAAAAAACAGAAAGACGTCATAAATGGCAAAATGGCAGTTGCCAAAAACAGAAAGACGTCATAAAGGATGAATGGTAGTTACCAAAAAAAGAAAGACGACATAAAGGATGAATGGCAGTTTCCAATAACAGAAAGACGTCATAAAGGATGAATGGCAGTGGCCAAAAACAGAAAGAAGTCAGAAAGGATGTATGGCAGTTGCCAAAAACAGAAAGACGTCATTAAGGATGAATGGCAGTTGCCAAACACAGAAAGACGTCATAAAGAATGAATTGTAGTTGCCAAAAACAGAAAGACGACATAAAGGATGAATGGCAGTTGCCAAAAACAGAAAGACGTCATAAATGATGAATGGTAGTTGCCAAAAACAGAAAGACGTCATAAAGGATGAATGTCAGTTGCAAAAACAGAAAGACGTCATAAAAGATGAATGGCAGTTGCCAAAAACAGAAAGACGTCATAAATGATGAAGTGAGGTTCCCAAAAATCGGAAGACGTCATAAAGGATGAATGCAGTTGCCAAAAAAAGAAAAACGTCATAAAAGATGAATGGCAGTTGCCAAAAACAGAAAGCCGTAAGATAGGATGAATGGCAGTTGCCAAAAACAGAAAGACGTCATAAAGGATAGATGGCAGTTGCCAAAAACAGTAATACGTGATAATGGATGAATGGCAGTTGCCAAAAACAGAAAGACGTCATAAAGGATTAATGGTATTTGCCAAAAGCAGAAAGACGTCATGAAGGATGAATGGCAGTTGCCAAAAACAGAAAGACGTCATAAATGAGGAATGGCAGTTGCCAAAAAGAGAAAGACGTCATAAAGGATGAATGGTAGTTGCTAAAAACAGAAAGACGACATAAAGCATGAATGGCAGTTGCAAATAACAGAAAGACGTCATAAAGGATAGAATGACTTTTGCCAAACACAGAAAGACGTCATAAAGGAGGAATGGCAGTTGCCAAACACAGAAAGACGTCATAAAGGATGAATGGCAGTTGCCAAAAACAGAAAGACGTCATAAAGTATGAATGGCAGTTGCCAAAACAAGAAAGACGTCATAAAGGATGAATGGCAGTTGCAAAAACAGAAAGACGTAAGAAAGGATTAATGGTAGTTTCCAAAAACAGAAAGACGTCATAAAGGATGAATAGCAGTTGCCTAAAACAGAAAGACGTCATAAAGGATCAATGGCAGTTGCCAAATACAGAAAGACGCCATAAAGAATGAATAGTAGTTGCCAAAAACAGAAAGACATCATAAAAGATGAATGGCAGTTGCCAAAAAAAGAAAGACGTCATAAAGCATAAATGGCAGTTGCAAAAAACAGCCAGACGCCATAAAGTATTAATGGTAGTTGCCAAAAACAGAAAGACGTCATAAAGGATAAATGGCAGTGGCCAAAAACAGAAAGACGTAATACAGGATTAATGGCAGTTGGCAAAAACAGAAAGACGCCATAAAGAATGAATGGTAGTTGCCAAAAACAGAAAGACGTCACAAATGATGAATGGCAGTTGCTAAAAAAGAAAGACGTCATAAAAGATGAATGGCAGTTGCCAAAAACAACAAGACGCCATAAAGAATGAATGGTAGTTGCCAAAAACAGAAAGACGTCATAAAGGATGAATGGCAGTTGCAAATAACAAAAAGACGTCATAAAGGATGAATGGCAGTTGCCAAAAACTTGAAAGACGTCATAAAGAATGAATGGCAGTTGCCAAAAACAGAAAGACGTCATAAAGGATGAATGGCAGTTGCCAAAATGAAGAAAGACGACACAAAGGATGAATGGCAGTTGCCAATAACAGAAAGACGTCATAACGGATGAATGGCAGTCGCAAAAAAACAGAAAGAAGTAAGAAATGATGAATGGCAGTGGCCAAAAACAGAAAGACGTCCTTAAGGATTAATGGCAGTTACCAAACACAGAAAGACGTCATAAAGAATGAATGGTAGTTGCCAAAAACAGAACGACGTCACAAAGGATGAATGGCAGTTGCTAAAAAAGAAAGACGTCATAAAAGATGAATGGCAGTTGCCAAAAACAGCAAGACGTAATAAAGTATGAATGGTAGTTGCCAAAAACAGAAAGACGTGATAAAGGATGAGTGGCAGTTGCAGATAACAGAAAGACGTCATAAAAGAAGGAATGGCAGTTGCCAAAAACAGAAAGACGTAATGAAAGAGGAATTGCAGTTGCCAAAAAGAGAAAGACGTCATAAAGAATGAATGGTAGTTGCCAAACACAGAAAGACGTCATAAAGGATTAATGGTAGTTTCCAAAAACAGAAAGACGTCATAAAGAATGAATGGTAGTTGCAAAAAACAGAAAGACGTCATAAAGGATGAATGGCAGATTCCAAAAACCGAAAGACGTTTTAAAGGATGAATGGCAGTTGCCAAAATAAGAAAGACGACATAAAGGATCAATGGCAGTTGCCAATAACAGAAAGACGTCATAACGGATGAATGGCAGAGGCAAACAACAGAAAGACGTCATAAAGGATGAATGGCAGTTGCCAATAACAGAAAGACGTCATAAAGGATGAATGGCAGTTGTTAAAATGAAGAAAGACGACACAAAGGATGAATGGCAGTTGCCAATAACAGAAAGACGTCATAACGGATGAATGGCAGAGGCAAACAACAGAAAGAAGTCAGAAATGATGAATGGCAGTGGCCAAAAACAGAAAGACGTCATTAAGGATGAATGGCAGTTACCAAAAACAGGGAGACGTCATAAAGGATGAATGGCAGTTGCAAATAACAGAAAGACGTCATCAAGGATGAATGGCAGTTGCCAAACACAGAAAGACGTCATAAAAAAGGAATGGAGTGTCCAAAAAAAGAAAGACGTCATAAAGGATGAATGGCAGTTGCCAAAAACAGCAAGACGCCATAAAGGATTAATGGTAGTTGTCAAAAATAGAAAGACATCATAAATGGTGCATGGCAGTTGCCAAAAACAGAAAGACGTCATGAAGGACGAAATGGCAGTTTCCAAAAAAAGAAAGACGTCATAAAGGATGAATGGTAGTTGCCAAAAAAAGACAGACGACATAAAGGATGAATGGCAGTTACCAATAACAGAAAGACGTCATAAAAGATGAATGGCAGTTACCAAAAACAGAAAGACGTCATAAAGGATTTATAGTAGTTGCCAAAAACAGAAAGACGTCATAAAGGATGAATGGTAGTTGCCAAAAACAGAAAGACGTCATAAAGGATGAATGGCAGTTGCCAAAAACAGAAAGACGTCATAAAAGAGGAATGGCAGTTGCCAAAATCAGAAAGACGTCATAAAGGAGGAATGGCAGTATCCAAAAATCGGAAGACGTCATAAAGGATGAATGCAGTTGCCAAAAAAAGAAAAACGTCATAAAGGGTGAATGGTAGTTCCCCAAAACAGAAAGACGTAATAAAGGATGAATGGCAATTGCCAAAAACAGAAAGACGTCATAAAGGATGAATGGCAGTTGCCAAAAACAGAAAGCCGTAAGAAAGGATAAATGGTAGTTTCCAAAAACACAAAGACGTCATAAAGGATGAATGGCAATTGCCAAAAACAGAAAGACGTCACAAAGGATGAATGGCAGTTGCCCAAAACAGAAAGACGTCACAAAGTATGAATGGCAGTTGCCACAAACAGAAAGACGTCATAAACCATTAATGGTAGTTTCCAAAAACAGAAAGACGTCATAAAGGGTTAATGGCAGTTGCTAAAAACAGAAAGACGTCATAAAGGATGAAGAGCAGTTGCCAAATACAGAAAGACGCACTAAAGAATGAATGGTAGTTGCCAAAAACAGAAAGACGTCATAAAGGATGAATGGCAGTTGCCAAAACAGCCAGACGCCATAAAGAATAAATGGTAGTTGCCAAAACCAGAAAGACGTAATAAATGATGAATGGCAGTTGCCAAAAACAGAAAGACGTCGTATAGAATAAATGGTAGTTGCCAACAACAGAAAGACGTCACAAAGTATGAATGGCAGTTGCCAAAAAAAGAAAGACGTCATAAAAGATGAATGGCAGTTGCCAAAAAAAGCAAGACGCCATAAAGAATGAATGGTTGTTGCCAAAAACAGAAAGACGTCATAAAGGATGAATAGCAGTTGCCAAAAACAGAAAGACGTCATAAAGGATGAATGGCAGTTGCCAAAAACAGAAAGACGTCATAAAAGAGGAATGGCAGTTGCCAAAAAGAGAAAGACGTCATACACGATAAATGGTAGTTGCCAAAAACAGAAAGACGACATAAACGATGAATGGCAGTTGCCAAAAACAGAAAGACGTAATAAAGGAGAAATGGCAGTTGCCAAAAACAGAAAGACGTAATAAAGTATGAATGGCAGTTGCCAAAAACAGAAAGACGTCATAAAGGATGAATGGCAGTTGCCAAAAACAGAAAGACGTGATAAAGGATTAATGGTAGTTTCCAAAAACAGAAAGACGTCATAAAGGATGAATGGCAGTTGCCAAAAACAGAAACGCGTCATAAAGGATGAATGGCAGTTGCCAAATACAGAAAGACGCCAAAAAGAATGAATGATAGTTGCCAAAAACAGAAATACATCATAAAGGATGAATGGCAGTGGCCAAAAAAAGAAGGACGTCATAAAGGATGAATGGCAGTTGCCAAAAACAGCCAGACGCCATAAAGAATGAATGGTAGTTGCCAAAAACAGATAAACGTCATAAAGGATGAATGGCTGTTGCCAAAAACAGAAAGACGTCATTAAAGATGAATGGCAGTTTCCGAAAATAGAAAGACGTCATAAAGGAGTAATGGCAATTGCCATAGAGAGAAAGACGCCATAAAGAATGAATGGTAGTTGCCAAAAACAGTAAGACGTCATAAAGGATGAATGGCAGTTACCAAAAACAGAAAGACGTCATAAAGGATGAATGGTAGTTGCCAAAAAAAGAAAGACGTCATAAAGGATGAATGGCAGTTGCCAAAAACAGCAAGACGCCATAAAGGATGAATGGCAGTTGCCAAAAACATAAAGACGTCATAAAAGATTAATGGTTGTTTCCAAAAACAGAAAGACGTCATAAAGGATGAATTGCAGTTGCCAAAAAACAGAAAGACGTCATAAAGGATTTATAGTAGTTGCCAAAAACAGAAAGACGTCATAAAGGATGAATGGTAGTTGCCAAAAACAGAAAGACGTCATAAAGGATGAATGGCAGTTGCCAAAAACAGAAAGACGTCATAAAAGAGGAATGGCAGTTGCCAAAAACAGAAAGACGTCATAAAGGAGGAATGGCAGTATCCAAAAATCGGAAGACGTCATAAAGGATGAATGCAGTTGCCAAAAAAAGAAAAACGTCATAAAGGGTGAATGGTAGTTCCCCAAAACAGAAAGACGTCATCAAGGATGAATGGCAATTGCCAAAAACAGAAAGACGTCATAAAGTATCAATGGCAGTTGCCAAAAACAGAAAGCCGTAAGAAAGGATGAATGGTAGTTTCCAAAAACACAAAGACGTATAAAAGGATGAATGGCAGTTGCCAAAAACAGAAAGACGTCATAAAGGATGAATGGCAGTTGCCAAAAACAGAAAGACGTCATAATGGATGAATGGCAGTTGGCAAAAACAGAAAGACGTCATAAAGGATGAATGGTATTTGCCAAAAACAGAAAGACGTCATAAAGGATGAATGGCAGTTGCCAAAAACAGAAAGACGTCATAAATGAGGAATGGCAGTTGCCAAAAAGGGAAAGACGTCATAAAGGATGAATGGCAGTTGCCAAAAACAGAAAGACGTCATAAATGAGGAATGGCAGTTGCCAAAAAGGGAAAGACGTCATAAAGTATGAATGGCAGTTGCCAAAAACAGAAAGACGTCATAAAGGATTAATGGTAGTTTCCAAAAACAGAAAGACGTCATAAAGGATGAATGGCAATTGCAGAAACAGAAAGACGTCACAAAGCATGAATAGCAGTTGCCCAAAACAGAAAGACGTCACAAAGTATGAATGGCAGTTGCCACAAACAGAAAGACGTCATAAACCATTAATGGTAGTTTCCAAAAACAGAAAGACGTCATAAAGGATTAATGGCAGTTGCCAAAAACAGAAAGACGTCATAAAGGATGAAGAGCAGTTGCCAAATACAGAAAGACGCACTAAAGAATGAATGGTAGTTGCCAAAAACAGAAAGACGTCATAAAGGATGAATGGCAGTTGCCAAAACAGCCAGACGCCATAAAGAATAAATAGTAGTTGCCAAAACCAGAAAGAGGTAATAAAGGATGAATGGCAGTTGCCAAAAACAGAAAGACGTCGTATAGAATAAATGGTAGTTGCCAAAAACAGAAAGACGTCACAAAGTATGAATGGCAGTTGCCAAAAAAAGAAAGACGTCATAAAGGATGAATGGCAGTTGCCAAAAAAAGCAAGACGCCATAAAGAATCAATGGTTGATGCCAAAAACAGAAAGACGTCATAAAGGATGAATAGCAGTTGCCAAAAACAGAAAGACGTCATAAAGGATGAATGGCAGTTGCCAAAAACTTCAAAGACGTCATAACGTATGAATGGCAGTTGTCAAAAACAGAAAGACGTCATAAATGATGAATGGCAGTTGCCAAAAACAGAAAGACGTCATAAAAGAGGAATGGCAGTTGCCAAAAAGAGAAAGACGTCATAAAGGATAAATGGTAGTTGCCAAAAACAGAAAGACGACATAAACGATGAATGGCAGTTGCTAAAAACAGAAAGACGTCATAAAGGAGAAATGGCAATTGCCAAAATCAGAAAGACGTCATAAAGTATGAATGGCAGTTGCCAAAAACAGAAAGACGTCATAAAGGATGAATGGCAGTTGCCAAAAACAGAAATACGTCATAAAGGATTAATGGTAGTTTCCAAAAACAGAAAGACGTCATAAAGGATGAATGGCAGTTGCCAAAAACAGAAACGCGTCATAAAGGACGAATGGCAGTTGCCAAATACAGAAAGACGCCAAAAAGAATGAATGATAGTTGCCAAAAACAGAAATACATCATAAAGGATGAATGGCAGTGGCCGAAAAAAGAAAGACGTCATGAAGGATGAATGGCAGTTGCCAAAAACAGCCAGACGCCATAAAGAATGAATGGTAGTTGCCAAAAACAGAAAAACGTCATAAAGGATGAATGGCAGTTGCCAAAAACAGAAAGACGTCATTAAGGATGAATGGCAGTTTCCGAAAATAGAAAGACGTCATAAAGGAGTAATGGCAGTTGCCAAAAAGAGAAAGACGCCATAAAGAATGAATGGTAGTTGCAAAAAACAGTAAGACGTCATAAAAGATGAATGGCAGTTACCAAAAACAGAAAGACGTCATAAAGGATGAATGGTAGTTGCCAAAAAAAGAAAGACGTCATAAAGGATGAATGGCAGTTGCAAAAAACAGCAAGACGCCATAAAGGATGAATGGCAGTTGCCAAAAACAGAAAGACGTCATAAAAGATTAATGGTTGTTTCCAAAAACAGAAAGACGTCATAAAGGATGAATTGCAGTTGCCAAAAACAGAAAGACGTCATAAAGGATTGATGGTAGTTGTCAAAAATAGAAAGACATCATAAAGGATGAATGGCAGTTGCCAAAAACAGTAAGACGTCATGAAGGACGAAATGGCAGTTGCCAAAAACAGAAAGACGTCATAAAAGAAGGAATTGTAGTTGCCAAAAAAAGAAAGACGACATAAAGCATGAATGGCAGTTGCCAATAACAGAAAGACGTCATAAAAGATGAATAGCAGTCGCCAAAACAGAAAGAAGTCAGAAAGGATGAATGGCAGTGGCCAAAAAACAGAAAGACGTCATTAAGGATGAATGGCAGTTACCAAAAACAGAAAGACGTCATAAAGGATGAATGGTAGTTGCCACAAACAGAAAGACGTCATAAAGGATGAATGGCAGTTGCCAAAACAGAAAGACGTCATAAAGGAGGAATGGCAGTTGCCAAAAACAGAAAGACGTCATAAAGGATGAATGGCAGTTGCCAAAAACAGAAAGACGTCATAAAAGATTAATGGTTGTTTCCAAAAACAGAAAGACGTCATAAAGGATGAATGGCAGTTGCCAAAAACAGAAACGCGTCATAAAGGATGAATGGCAGTTGCCAAATACAGAAAGACGCCATAAAGAATGAATGGTAGTTGCCAAAAACAGACAGACATCATAAAGGATGAGTGGCAGTGGCCAAAAAAAGAAAGACGTCATAAAGGATGAATGGCAGTTGCCAAAAACAGCCAGACGCCATAAAGAACGTATGGTAGTTGCCAAACAGAGAAAAAAGTCATAAAGGATGAATGGCAGTTGCCGAGAACAGAAAGACGACATTAAGGATAAATGGCAGTTTCCAAAAACAGAAAGACGCGATAAAGAATGACTGGTAGTTGCCAAAAACAGTAAGACGTCATAAAGGATGAATGGCAGTTGCCAAAAAAAGAAAGACGTCATAAAGGATTAATGGCAGTTTCCAAAAACAGCAAGACGCCATTAAGAATGAATGGTAGTTGCCAAAAACTAAAAGACGTCATAAAGGATGTATGGCAGTTGCCAAAAACAAAAAGACATCATAAAAGATGAATAGCAGTTGCCAAAAACGAAAAGATGTCATAAAGGATTAATGGTAGTTGTCAAAAACAGAAAGACATCATAAAAGGGTAATGGCAGTTGCCAAAAACAGAACCCCGTCATAAAGAATGAACGGTAGTTGCCAAAAACAGCAAGACGCCATAAAGGATGAAGTGCAGTTGCCAAAAACAGAAAGACGTCATAAAAGATTAATGGTTGTTTCCAAAAACAGAAAGACGTCATAAATGATGAATTGCAGTTGCCAAAAAACAGAAAGACGTCATAAAGGATTTATAGTAGTTGCCAAAAACAGAAAGACGTCATAAAGGATGAATGGTAGTTGCCAAAAACAGAAAGACGTCATAAAGGATGAATGGCAGTTGCCAAAAACAGAAAGACGTCATAAAAGAGGAATGGCAGTTGCCAAAAACAGAAAGACGTCATAAAGGAGGAATGGCAGTATCCAAAAATCGGAAGACGTCATAAAGGATGAATGCAGTTGCCAAAAAAAGAAAAACGTCATAAAGGGTGAATGGTAGTTCCCCAAAACAGAAAGACGTCATCAAGGATGAATGGCAATTGCCAAAAACAGAAAGACGTCATAAAGGATGAATGGCAGTTGCCAAAAACAGAAAGCCGTAAGAAGGGATGAATGGTAGTTTCCAAAAACACAAAGACGTCATAAAGGATGAATGGCAGTTGCCAAAAACAGAAAGACGTCATAAATGATGAATGGCAGTTACAAAAAACAGAAAGACGTCATAAGGGATGAATGGCAGTTGCCAAAAACAGAAAGACGTAATAAAGGATGAATGGTATTTGCCAAAAACAGAAAGACGTCATAAAGGATGAATGGCAGTTGCCAAAAACAGAAAGACGTCATAAAGGAGGAATGGCAGTTGCCAAAAACAGAAAGACGACATAAAGGATGAATGACAGTTGCAAATAACAGAAAGACGTCATAAAGGATGAATGGCAGTTGCCAAACACAGAAAGACGTCACAAAGGATGAATGGCAGTTGCCAAAAACAGAAAGACGTCATAAAGTATGAATGGCAGTTGCCAAAAACAGAAAGACGTCATAAAGGATTAATGGTAGTTTCCAAAAACAGAAAGACGTCATAAAGGATGAATGGCAATTGCCAAAAACAGAAAGACGTCACAAAGCATGAATGGCAGTTGCCCAAAACAGAAAGACGTCACAAAGTATGAATGGCAGTTGCCACAAACAGAAAGACGTCATAAACCATTAATGGTAGTTTCCAAAAACAGAAAGACGTCATAAAGGATTAATGGCAGTTGCCAAAAACAGAAAGACGTCATAAAGGATGAAGAGCAGTTGCCAAATACAGAAAGACGCACTAAAGAATGAATGGTAGTTGCCAAAAACAGAAAGACGTCATAAAGGATGAATGGCAGTTGCCAAAACAGCCAGACGCCATAAAGAATAAATGGTAGTTGCCAAAACCAGAAAGACGTAATAAAGGATGAATGGCAGTTGCCAAAAACAGAAAGACGTCGTATAGAATAAATGGCAGTTGCCAAAAACAGAAAGACGTCACAAAGTATGAATGGCAGTTGCCAAAAAAAGAAAGACGTCATAAAAGATGAATGGCAGTTGCCAAAAAAAGCAAGACGCCATAAAGAATCAATGGTTGATGCCAAAAACAGAAAGACGTCATAAAGGATGAATAGCAGTTGCCAAAAACAGAAAGACGTCATAAAGGATGAATGGCAGTGGCCAAAAACTTCAAAGACGTCATAACGTATGAATGGCAGTTGTCAAAAACAGAAAGACGTCATAAATGATGAATGGCAGTTGCCAAAAACAGAAAGACGTCATAAAAGAGGAATGGCAGTTGCCAAAAAGAGAAAGACGTCATAAAGGATAAATGGTAGTTGCCAAAAACAGAAAGACGTCATAAAGGAGAAATGGCAATTGCCAAAAACAGAAAGACGTCATAAAGTATGAATGGCAGTTGCCAAAAACAGAAAGACGTCATAAAGGATGAATGGCAGTTGCCAAAAACAGAAATACGTCATAAAGGATTAATGGTAGTTTCCAAAAACAGAAAGACGTCATAAAGGATGAATGGCAGTTGCCAAAAACAGAAACGCGTCATAAAGGACGAATGGCAGTTGCCAAATACAGAAAGACGCCAAAAAGAATGAATGATAGTTGCCAAAAACAGAAACACATCATAAAGGATGAATGGCAGTGGGCGAAAAAAGAAAGACGTCATGAAGGATGAATGGCAGTTGCCAAAAACAGCCAGACGCCATAAAGAATGAATGGTAGTTGCCAAAAACAGAAAAACGTCATAAAGGATGAATGGCAGTTGCCAAAAACAGAAAGACGTCATTAAGGATGAATGGCAGTTTCCGAAAATAGAAAGACGTCATAAAGGAGTAATGGCAGTTGCCAAAAAGAGAAAGACGCCATAAAGAATGAATGGTAGTTGCAAAAAACAGTAAGACGTCATAAAGGATGAATGGCAGTTACCAAAAACAGAAAGACGTCATAAAGGATGAATGGTAGTTGCCAAAAAAAGAAAGACGTCATAAAGGATGAATGGCAGTTGCAAAAAACAGCAAGACGCCATAAAGGATGAATGGCAGTTGCCAAAAACAGAAAGACGTCATAAAAGATTAATATTTGTTTCCGAAAACAGAAAGACGTCATAAAGGATGAATTGCAGTTGCCAAAAACAGAAAGACGTCATAAAGGATTGATGGTAGTTGTCAAAAATAGAAAGACATCATAAAGGATGAATGGCAGTTGCCAAAAACAGAAAGACGTCATGAAGGACGAAATGGCAGTTGCCAAAAACAGAAAGACGTCATAATAGAAGGAATTGTAGTTGCCAAAAAAAGAAAGACGACATAAAGCACGAATGGCAGTTGCCAATAACAGACAGACGTCATAAAAGATGAATAGCAGTGGCCAAAACAGAAAGAAGTCAGAAAGGATGAATGGCAGTGGCCAAAAAACAGAAAGACGTCATCAAGGATGAATGGCAGTTACAAAAAACAGAAAGACGTCATAAAGGATGAATGGTAGTTGCCACAAACAGAAAGACGTCATAAAGGATGAATGGCAGTTGCCAAAACAGAAAGACGTCATAAAGGAGGAATGGCAGTTGCCAAAAACAGAAAGACGTAATAAAGTATGAATGGCAGTTGCCAAAAACAGAAAGACGTCATAAAGGATGAATGGCAGTTGCCAAAAACAGAAAGACGTCATAAAAGATTAATGGTTGTTTCCAAAAACAGAAAGACGTCATAAAGGATGAATGGCAGTTGCCAAAAACAGAAACGCGTCATAAAGGATGAATGGCAGTTGCCAAATACAGAAAGACGCCATAAAGAATGAATGGTAGTTGCCAAAAACAGAAAGACATCATAAAGGATGAGTGGCAGTGGCCAAAAAAAGAAAGACGTCATAAAGGATGAATGGCAGTTGCCAAAAACAGCCAGACGCCATAAAGAATGTATGGTAGTTGCCAAAAAGAGAAAAAAGTCATAAAGGATGAATGGCAGTTGCCGAGAACAGAAAGACGACATTAAGGATAAATGGTTGTTTCCAAAAACAGAAAGACGCGATAAAGAATGAATGGTAGTTGCCAAAAACAGTAAGACATCATAAAAGGGTAATGGCAGTTGCCAAAAACAGAACCCCGTCATAAAGAATGAACGGTAGTTGCCAAAAACAGAAAGACGACATAAAGGATGAATGGCAGTTGCCAAAAACAGAAAGACGTCATAAAAGATGAGTGGCAGTGGCCAAAAACAGAAAGAAGTCAGAAAGAATGAATGGCAGTTGATAAAACAGAAAAACGTCATAAAGGATGAATGGTAATTGCCAAAAACAGAAAGACGTCATAAAAGATGAATGGCAGTTGCAAAAACAGAAAGACGTCATAAAGGATGAATGGAAGTAAGGAAAAACAGGAAGACGTCATAAAGGATGAATGGCAGTTGCCAAAAAAAGAAAAACGTCATAAATGATGAATGGCAGTTGCCAAAAACAGAAAGACGTCATTAAGGATGAATGGAAGTTACCAAAAACAGAAAGACGTCATAAAGGATGAATGTAGTTGCCAAAAACAGAAAGACGTCATAAAGGATGAATGGCAGTTGCCAAAAACAGAAAGACGTCATAAAAGAGGAATGGCAGTTTCCTAAAACAGAAAGACGTCATAAAGGATGAGTGGTAGTTGCCAAAAACAGAAAGACGACATAAAGGGTTAATGGCAGTTGCCAAAAACAGAAAGACGTCATAAAGGAGGAATGGCAGTTGCCAAAACCAGAAAGACGTCATAAAGTATGAATGGCAGTTGCCAAAAACAGAAAGACGTCATAAAGCATGAATGGCAGTTGCAAAAAACAGAAAGACGTCATAAAGGATTAATGGTTGTTTCCAAAAACAGAAAGACGTCATAAAGGATGAATGGCAGTTGCCAAAAACAGAAACGCGTCATAAAGGATGAATGGTAGTTGCAAAATACAAAAAGACGCCATAAAGAATGAATGGTAGTTGTCAAAAACAGAAAGACATCATAAAGGATGAATGGCAGTGGCAAAAAAAGGAAGACGTCATAAAGGATGAATGGCAGTTTCCAAAAACAGCCAGACGCCATAAAGAATGTTTGGTAAATGCCAAAAACAGAAAAACGTCATAAATGATGAATGGCAGTTTCCGAAAATAGAAAGACGTCATAAAAGAGTAATGGCAGTTGCCAAAAACAGAAAGACGCCATAAAGAATGAATGGTAGTTGCCAAAAACAGTAAGACGTCATAAAGGATGAATGGCAGTTGCCAAAAAAAGAAAGACGTCATAAAGGATCAATGGCAGTTGCCAAAAACAGCAAGACGCCATAAATAATGAATGGTAGTTGCCAAAAACAGAAAGACGTCATAAAGGATGAATGGCAGTTGCCAAAAACAAAAAGACATCATAAAAGATTAATGGCAGTTGCCAAAAACAAAAAACGTCATCAAGGATTAATGGTAGTTTTCAAAAACAGAAAGACATCATAAAGGATGAATGGCAGTTGCCAAAAACAGAAAGACGTCATAAAGGATGAATGGCAGTTTCCAAAAACAGAAAGACGTCATAAAGGACGAAATGGCAATTGCCAAAAACAGAAAGACGTCATAAAGGATGAATGGTAGTTGCCAAAAAAAGAAAGACGTCATAAAGGATTAATGGTTGTTTCCAAAAACAGAAAGACGTCATAAACGATGAATAACAGTGGCAAACAACAGAAAGAAGTCAGAAAGGAGGAATGGCAGTGGCCAACAACAGAAATACGTCATAAAGGAGGAATGGTAGTTGCCAAAAACAGAAAGACGTCATAAAGGATGAATGGCAGTTGCAAAAACAGAAAGAAGTCAGAAAGGATGAATTGTAGTTGCCAACAACAGAAAGACGTCATAAATGAGGAATGGCAGTAAGGAAAAACAGGAAACCGTCATAAAAGAATGAATGGCAGTTCCCAAAAACAGAAAGACGTCATAAAGGATGAATGGCAGTTGCCAAAAACAGAAAGACGTCATAAAGGATGAATGGCAGTTGCCAAAAACAGAAAGACGTAAGAAAGGATTAATGGTAGTTGCCAAAAACAGAAAGACGTCATAAAGGATGAATGGCAGTTGCCAAAAACAGAAAGACGTCATAAAAGATGAATGGCAGTTGCCAAAAACAGAAAGAGGTCAGAAAGGAATGATGGCAGTTGCCAAAAACAGAATGGTTGCCATAAAGGATGAATGGTATTTGCCAAAAACAGAAAGACGTCATAAAGGATGAATGGCAGTTGCCAAAAACAGAAAGACGTCATAAAAGAGGAATGGCAGTTGCTAAAAAGAGAAAGACGTCATAAAAGATGAATGGCAGTTGCCAAAAACAGAAAGACGTCATAAAGTATGAATCGCAGTTGCCAAAAACAGAAAGACGTCATAAAAGAAGGAATGGCAGTTGCCAAAAACAGAAAGACGTCATAAAAGATTAATGGTAGTTTCCAAAAACAGAAAGACGTCATAAAGGATGAATGGCAGTTGCCAAAAACAGAAAGACGTCATAAAAGATTAATGGCAGTTGCCAAATACAGAAAGACGCCATAAAGAATGAATTGTAGTTGCCAAAAACAGAAACACATCATAAAGGATGAATGGCAGTTGCCAAAACAAGAAAGACGTCATAAAGGATGAATGGCAGTTGCCAAAAACAGCCAGACACCATAAAGAATGAATGGTAGTTGCCAAAAACAGAAAGACGTCATAAAAGATGGATGGCAGTTGCCAAAAAAAGAAAGACGACATAAAGGATTAATGGCAGTTACCAAAAACAGAAAGACGTCATAAAGGATGAGTGGCAGTGGCCAAAAACAGAAAGAAGTCAGAAAGGATGAATGGTTGTTGCCAACAACAGAAAGTCGTCATAAAGGATGAATGGCAGTTGCCAAAAAGAGAAAGACGTCATAAAGGATGAATGGTAGTTGCCAAAAACAGAAAGACGACATAAAGGATGAATGGCAGTTGCCAAAAAACGAAAGACGTCATAAAGTATGAATGGCAGTTGCCGAAAACAGAAAGACGTCATAATGGATGAATGGCAGTTTCCAAAAACAGAAAGACGTCATAAAGGATTAATGGTTGGTTCCAAAAACAGAAAGACGTCATAAAGGATGAATAGCAGTTGCCCAAAAACAGAAACGCGTCATAAAGGATGAATGGCAGTTGCCAAATACAGAAAGACGCAATAAAGAATGAATGGTAGTTGCCAAAAACAGAAAGACATCATAAAGGAGGAATGGCAGTGGCAAAAAAAAAGAAGGACGTCATAAAGGATGAATGGCAGTTTCCAAAAACAGCCAGACGCCATAAAGAATGTATGGTAGTTGCCAAAAACAGAAAAACGTCATAAAAAATCCCTGGCAGTTGCCGAAAATAGAAAGACGTCATAAAGGATGAATGGCAGTTGCAAAAAACAGAAAGACGCCATAAAAAGAATGGTGGTTGCCAAAAACAGTAAGACTTCGTAAAGGAGTAATGGCAGTTGCCAAAAAAAGAAAGACGTCATAAAGGATGAATGGCATTTGCAAAAAAACAGAAAGACGTCATAAAGGATGAATGGTAGTTGCCAAAAACAGAAAGACGTCATAAAAAATGAATGGCAGTTGCAAAAACAGAAATACGTTATAAAGGTTGAATGGCAGTTGCCAAAAACAGAAAGACGTCATAAAGGACGAAATGGCAGTTGCCAAAAACAGAAACAAGTCAGAAAGGATGAATGGCAGTTGCAAAAAACAGAAAGACGTCATAAAAGATGAATGGTAGTTGCCAAAAACCGAAAGACGTCATAAAAGATGAATGGCAGTTGCAAAAACAGAAAGACGTAATCAAGGATGAATGGCAGTTGCTAAAAACAGAAAGACGTCATAAAGGATGAATGGCCGTAAGGAAAAACAGGAAAACGTCATAAAGTATCGATTGCAGTTGCCAAAAAAAGAAAAACGTCATGAAGGATGAATGGCAGTTCCCTAAAAACAGAAAGACGTCATAAAGGATGAATGGCAGTTGCCAAAAACAGAAAGACGTCATAAAGGATGAATGGCAGTTGCCAAAAACAGAGAGACGTAAGAAAGGATGAATTGTAGTTGCCAAAAACAGAAAGACGTCATAAAGGATGATTGGCAGTTGCACAAAAAAGAAAGACGTCATAAAGGATAAATGGCAGTTGCCAAAAACAGAAATACGTCATAAAGGATTAATGGCAGTTGCCAAAAACAGAAAGATGTCATAAAGGATGAATAACAGTTTCCAAAAACAGAAAGACGTCATAAAGGATGAATGGTATTTGCCAAAAACAGAAAGACGTAATAAAAGATTAATGGCAGTTGCCAAATACAGAAAGACGCCATAAAGAATGACTGGTAGTTGCCAAAAACAGAAAGACATCATAAAGGATGAATCACAGTTGCCAAAAAAAGACCGACGTCATAAAGGATGAATGGCAGTTGCCAAAAACAGCCAGACACCATAAAGAATGAATGGTAGTTGCCAAAAACAGAAAGTGGTCATAAAGGATGAATGGCAGTTGCCAAAAAAAGAAAGACGACATAAAGGATTAATGGCAGTTGCCCATAACAGAAAGACGTCACAAAGGATGAATAGCAGTGGCCAAAAACAGAAAGTAGTCAGAAAGGATGAATGGCAGTGGCCTAAAACAGAAATGGTAATTAAGAATCAATGGCAGTTGCCAAAAACAGAAAGACGTCATAAAGAATGAATGGTAGTTGCCTAAAACAGAAAGACGGAATAAAGGATGAATGGCAGTTACCAAAAACAGAAAGACGTCATAAAGGATGAGTGGCAGTGGCCAAAAACAGAAAGAAGTCAGAAAGGATTAATATTAGTTGCCAAAAACAAAAAGACGTCCTAAAGGATGAATGGCAGTTCCCAAAAACAGAAAGACGTCATAAAAGATGAATGGCAGTTGCCAAAAACAGAAAGACGTCATAAAGGATGAATGGCAGTTGGCAAAAACAGAAAGACGTCATAAAGGATGAATGGCAGTTAGGAAAAACAGGAAGACGTCATAAAGGATGAATGGCAGTTGCCAAAAAAGGAAAAACGTCATAAAGGATGAATGGCAGTTCCCAAAGACAGAAAGACATCATAAAGGATAGATGGCTGTTGCCAAAAACAGAAAGACGTGATAAAAGAAGGAATGGCAGTTGCCAAAAACAGAGAGACGTAAGAAATGATGAATGGTAGTTGCCAAAAACAGAAATACGTCATAAAGGATGAATGGCAGTTGCCAAAAACAGAAAGACGTACTAAAGGATATATGGCAGTTGCCAAAAAGAGAAAGACGTCATAAAGGATGAATGGCAGTTTACAAAAACAGAAAGACGTCATAAAGGATGAATAGCAGTTGCCAAAAACAAAAAGACGTCATAAAGAATGAATGGTATTTGCAAAAAACAGAAAGACGTCATAAAAGATGAATAGCAGTTGCCAAAAACAGAAAGACGTAATTAAGGGAGAATGGAAGTTTACATATGAGAAAGACGTCATAAAGGATGAATCGTAGTTGCAAAAAACGAAAGACGACATAAAGGATTAATAGCAGTTGCCAAAAACAGAAAGATGTCATAAAGGATGAATGGCAGTTGACAAAAACAGAAAGACGTCATAAAGGATGACTGGCAGTTGCCAAAAACAGAAAGACGTCATAAAGAATGAATGGCAGTTGCTAAAACAGAAAGAAGTCACAAAAGAAGGAATGGCAGTTGCCAAAAACAGATAGACGTCATAAAGGATTAATGGTAGTTTCCAAAAACAGAAAGACGTCATAAAGGATGAATGGCAGTTGCAAAAAACAGAAAGACGTCATAAAGGATTAATGGCAGTTGCTAAATACAGAAAGACGCTATAAAGAAAGAATGGTAGTTGCCAAACACAGAAAGACATCATAAAGGATGAATGGCAGTTGCCAAAAAAGAAAGACGTCATAAAGGATTAATGGCAGTTTCCAAAAACAGCCAGACGCGATAAAGAATGAATGGTAGTTGCCAAAAACAGAAAGACGTCATAAAGGATGAATGGCAATTGCCAAAAACAGAAAGACGTTATTGAGGATGAATGGCAGTTGCCAAAAACAGAAAGACGCCATAAAGAATGAATGGTAGTTTCCAAAAACAGAAAGACGTAACAAAGGATGAATGGCAGTTGCCAAAAAAAGAAAGACCTAATAAAGGATGAATGGCAGTTGCACAAAACAGAAAGACGCCACAAAAGAATGAATGGTTGTTGCCAAAAGCAGAAAGACATCATAAAGGATGAATGGCAGTTGCCAAAAACCGAAAGACGTCATAAAGGATGAATGGCAGTTGCCACAAACAGCCAGACGCCATAAAGAATGAATGGTAGGTGCCAAAAACAGAAAGACGTCATAATGGATGAATGGCAGTTGCCAAAAACAGAATGACGACATAAAAGATGAATGGCAGTGCCAATAACAGAAAGACGTCATAAAGGATGAATAGCAGTGGCCAAAAACAGAAAGAAGTCAGAAAGGATTAATGGCAGTGGCCAAAAACAGAAAGACGTCATTAAGGATGAATGCCAGTTGCCAAAAACAGAAAGACGTCAACAAGAATGAATGGTATGTCCAAAAACAGAAAGACGGAATAAAAGATGAATGGCAGTTGCCATACACAGAAAGACGTCATAAAGGATGAGTGGCAGTAGCCAAAAACAGAAAGAAGTCAGAAAGGATGAATGGCAGTTGCCTAAAACAGAAAGACGTCATAAAGGATGAATGGTAGTTGCCAAAAACAGAAAGACGTCATAAAGGATGAATGGCAGTAAGAAGAAAACAGGAAGACGTCATAAAGGATGAATGGCAGTTGCTAAAAAAAGAAAAAGTCATAAAGGCGGAATGGCAGTTGCCAAAAACAGAAAGACGTCATAAAGGATGAATGGCAGTTGATAAAAACAGAAAGACGTCATACAGGATGAATGGCAGTTGCCAAAAACAGAAAGACGTCATAAAGGATGAATGGCAGTTGCAAATATCAGAAAGACGTCATAAAGGATGAATGGCCTTTGTCCAAAAACAGAAAGACGTCATAAAGGATGAATGGCAGTTTCCAATAACAGAAAGACGTCATAAAGGAAGAAATGGCAGTTGCCAAAAAGAGAAAGACGTCATAAAGAATGAATGGTAGTTGCCCAAAAACAGAAAGACGACATAAGGGATGAAATGGCAGTTGCAAACAACAGAAAGACGTCATAAAGGATGAATGGCAGTTGCCAAAACCAGAAAGACGTCATAAAGGATGAATGGCAGTTTCCCAAAAAGGAAAGACGTCATAAAGTATGAATGGCAGTTGCCAAAAACAGAAAGACGTCATAAAAGAAGGAATGGCAGTTGCCAAAAACAGAAAGACGTCATAAAGGATGAATGGCAGTTGCCAAAAACAGAAAGACGTCATAAAGGATTAATGGCAGTTGCCAAATACAGAAAGACGCCATAAAGAATGAATAGTAGTTGCCAACAACAGTAAGACTTCATAAAGGATGAATGGCAGTTGCCAAAAAAAGAAAGACGTCATAAAGGATGAATGGCAGTTGCCAAAAACAGCAAGACGCCATAAAGAATAAATGGTAGTTGCCAAAAACAGAAAGACGTCATAAATGATGAATGGTAGTTGCCAAAAACAGAAAGACGTCATAAAGGATGAATGGCAGTTGCCAAAAACAGAAAGGTGTCATAAAGTATGAATTGCAGTGGCCAAAAACAGAAAGACGTAATAAAGGATGAATGGCAGTTGCCAAAAACAGAAAGAAGTCATAAAGGATGAATGGCAGTTGCCAAAAACAGAAAGACGTCATAAAGGATGAATGGCAGTTGCCAAAAACAGAAACGCGTGATAAAGGATGAATGGTAGTTGCCAAAAAAAGAAAGACGTCATAAAGGATGAATGGCTGTTCCCAAAAACAGAAAGACGTCATAAAGGATGAATGGAAGTTGCCAAAAACAGAAAGACGTCATAAAGGATGAATGGCAGTTGCCAAAAACAGAAAGACGTCATTAAGGATGAATGGCAGTTACCAAAAACAGAAAGACGTCATAAAAGATGAATGTAGTTGCCAAAAACAGAAAGACGTCATAAAGGATGAATGGCAGTTGCCAAAAACAGAAATACGTCATAAAAGAGGAATGGCAGTGGCCAAAAAGAGAAAGACGTCATAAAGGATGAATGGTAGTTGCCAAAAACAGAAAGACGACATAAAGGATGAATGGCAGTTGCCAAAAACAGAAAGACGGCATAAAGGAGGAATAGCAGTTGCTAAAAAGAGAAAGACGTCATAAAGTATGAACGGCAGTTGCCAAAAACAGAAAGACGTCATAAAAGATGAATGGCAGTTGCAAAAAACAGAAAGACGTCATAAAGGATTAATGGTTGTTTCCAAAAACAGAAAGACGTCATAAAGGATCAATGGCAGTTGCCAAAAACAGAAACGCGTCATAAAGGATGAATGGCAGTTACCAAATACAAAAAGACGCCATAAAGAATGAATGGTAGTTGCCAAAAACAGAAAGACGTCATAAAGGATGAATGGCAGTAGCAAAAACAGAAAGACGTCATAAAGGATGAGTGGCAGTTTCCAAAAACAGAAAGGTGTCATAAAGTATGAATTGCAGTGGCCAAAAACAGAAAGACGTAATAAAGGATGAATGGCAGTTGCCAAAAACAGAAAGACGTCATAAAGGATTAATGGTAGTTTCCAAAAACAGAAAGACGTCATAAAGGATGAATGGCAGTTGCCAAAAACAGAAACGCGTGATGAAGGATGAATGGCAGTTGCCAAAAAATGAAAGACGTCATAAAGGATGAATGGCTGTTCCCAAAAACAGAAAGACGTCATAAAGGATGAATGGAAGTTGCCAAAAACAGAAAGACGTAATAAAGGATGAATGGCAGTTGCCAAAAACAGAAAGACGTCATTAAGGATGAATGGCAGTTACCAAAAACAGAAAGACGTCATAAAGGATGAATGTAGTTGCCAAAAACAGAAAGACGTCATAAAGGATGAATGGCAGTGGCCAAAAAGAGAAAGACGTCATAAAATATGAATCGTAGTTGCCAAAAACAGAAAGACGACATAAAGGATGAATGGAAGTTGCCAAAAACAGACAGACGGCATAAAGGAGGAATAGCAGTTGCTAAAAAGAGAAAGACGTCATAAAGTATGAATGGCAGTTGCCAAAAACAGAAAGACGTCATAAAAGATGAATGGCAGTTGCAAAAAACAGAAAGACGTCATAAAGGATTAATGGTTGTTTCCAAAACAGAAAGACGTTATAAAGGATCAATGGCAGTTGCCAAAAACAGAAACGCGTCATAAAGGATGAATGGCAGTTACCAAATACAAAAAGACGCCATAAAGAATGAATGGTAGTTGCCAAAAACAGAAAGACATCATAAAGGATGAATGGCAGTGGCAAAAAAAGAAAGACGTCATAAAGGATGAGTGGCAGTTTCCAAAAACAGCCAGACGCTATAAAGAATGTATGGTAGTTGCCAAAAACAGAAAAAACGTCATAAAGGATGAATGGCAGTTTCCGAAAATAGAAAGACGTCATAAAGGATGAATGGCAGTTGCCAAAAACAGAAAGAAGCCATAAAGAATGAATGGTAATTGCCAAAAACAGTAAGACGTAACAAACGATGAATGGCAGTTGCCAAAAAAAGAAAGACGTCATAAAGGATGAATGGCAGTTGCCAAAAACAGCAATACGCCATAAAGAATGAATGGTAGTTACCAAAAACAGAAAGACGTCATAAAGGATGAATGGCAGTTGCCAAAAACAAAAAGACATCATAAAAGATGAATGGCAGTTGCCAAAAACAGAAAGACGTCATAAAGGATTAATAGTAGTTGTCAAAAACAGAAAGACATAATAAAAGATGAATGGCAGTTGCCAAAAACAGAAAGACGTCATAAAGGATGAATGGCGGTGGCCAAAAACAGAAAGACGTCATAAAGCATGAATGGTAGTTGCAAAAAACAGAAAGACTACATAAAGGATGAATGGCAGTTGCCAATAACAGAAAGACGTCATAAAGGATGAATAACAGTGGCCAAAAACAGAAAGCAGCCAGAAAGGAGGAATGGCAGTGGCCAAAAACAGAAAGACGTCATTAAGGATGAATGGCAGTTGCAAAAAACAGAAAAACGTCATAAGAGAATGAATGGTAGTTGCCAAAAACAGAAAGACGTCATAAAGGATTAATGGCAGTAAGGAAAAACAGGAAGGCGTCATAAAGGATGAATGGCAGTTGCCAAAACAAGAAAAACGTCATAAAGGATGAATGGCAGTTCCCAAAAACAGAAAGACGTCATAAAGGATGAATGGCAGTTGCCAAAAACAGAAAGACATCATAAAGGATGAATGGCAGTTGCCAAAAACAGAAAGACGTAAGAAAGGATGAATGGTAGTTGCCAAAAACAGAAAGACGTCATAAAGGATGAATGGCAGTTGCCAAAAACAGAGAGACGTCATAAAGGATGAATGGCAGTTGCCAAAAACAGAAAAACGTCATAAAGGAGGAATGGCAGTTGCTAAAAAGAGAAAGACGTCATAAAAGATGAATGGCAGTTGCCAAAAAAAGAGCGACGTCATAAACTATGAATCGCAGTTGCCAAAAACAGAAAGACGTCATAAAAGAAGGAATGGCAGTTGCCAAAAACAGAAAGACGTCATAAAAGATTAATGGTAGATTCCAAAAGCAGAAAGACGTCGTAAAGGATTAATGGCAGTTGCCAAAAACAGAAAGACGTCATAAAAGATTAACGGCAGTTGCCAAATACAGAAAGACGCCATAAAGAATGAATGGATGTTGCCAAAAAGAGAAACACTTCATAAAGGATGAATGGCAGTTGCCAAAAAAAGAAAGACGTCATAAAGTATGAATGGCAGTTGCCAAAAACAGCCAGACACCATAAAGAATGAATGGTAGTTGCCAAAAACAGAAAAACGTCATAAAAGATTAATGGCACTTGCCAATAACAGAAAGACGTCATAAATGATGAATAGCAGTGGCCAAAAACAGAAAGGAGTCAGAAAGGATGAATGGCAGTGGCCAAAAACAGAATGACGTCATTAAGGATGAATGGCAGTTGCCAAAAACAGAAAGACGTCATAAAGAATGAATGGTAGTTGCCAAAAACAGAAAGACGGAATAAATGATGAATGGCAGTTACCAAAAACAGAAAGACGTCATAAAGAATGAGTGGCAGTGGCCAAAAACAGAAAGAAGTCAGAAAGGATGAATGGTAGTTGCCAAAAACAGAAAGACGTCATAAAGGATGAATGGAAGTTGCAAAAAACAGAAAGACGTCATAAAAGAAGGAATGGCAGTTTCCAAAAACAGAAAGACGACATAAATGGTGAATGGCAGTTGCCAAAAACAGAAAGACGTCATAATAGAGGAATGGCAGTTGCCAAAAACAGAGAGACGTCATAAAGTATGAATGGCAGTTGCCAGAAACAGAAAGACGTCATAAAGGATGAATGGCAGTTGCCAAAAACAGAAAGACGTCATAAAAGATTAATGGTTGTTTCCAAAAACAGAAAGACGTCATAAATGGTGAATGGCAGTTGCCAAAAACAGAAACGCGTCATAAACAATGAATGGCAGTTGCCAAATACAGAAAGACGCCATAAAGAATGAATGGTAGTGGCCAAAAAACAGTAATACATCATAAAGGATGAATGGCAGTGGCAAAAAAAAGAAAGACGTCATAAAGGATGAATGGCAGTTTCCAAAAACAGCCAGACGCCATAAAGAATGTATGGTAGTTGCCAAAAACAGAAAAACGTCATAAAGGATCCCTGGCAGTTGCCGAATATAGAAAGACGTCATAAAGGATGAATGGCAGTTGCCAAAAACAGAAAGACGCCATAAAGAATGAATGGTAGTTGCCCAAAACAGTAAGACTTCATAAAGGAGTAATGGCAGTTGCCAAAAAAAGAAAGACGTCATAAAGGATGAATGGCAGTTGCCAAAAACAGCAAGACGCAATAAAGAATGAATGGTAGTTGCCAAAAACAGAAAGACGTCATAAAGGATGAATGGCAGTTGCCAAAATCTAAAAGACATCATAAAAGATGAATGGCAGTTGCCAAAAACAGAAAGACGTCATAAAGGATGAGTGGCAGTGGCCAAAAACATAAAGAAGTCAGAAAGGATGAATGGCAGTTGCAAAAAACAGAAAGACGTCATAAAGGATGAATGGTAGTTGCCAAAAACAGAAAGACGTCATAAAGGATGAATGGCAGTTGCAAAAAACAGAAAGACGTCATAAAGGACGAAATGGCAATTCCCAAAAACAGAAAGACGTCATAAAGGATGAATGGTAGTTGCCAAAAAAGAAAGACGACATAAAGGATGAATGGCAGTTGCCAATAACAGAAAGACGTCATAAAGGATGAATAGCAGTGGCCAAAAACAGAAAGAAGTCAGAAAGGATGAATGGTAGTTGCCAAAAACAGAAAGACGTCATAAAGGATGAATAGCAGTTGCCAAAAACAGAAACGCGTCATAAAGGATGCATGGCAGTTACCAAATACAAAAAGACGCCATAAAGAATGAATGTAGTTGCCAAAAACAGAAAGACATCATAAAGGATGAATGGCAGTGGCAAAAAAAGAAAGACGTCATAAAGGATGAGTGGCAGTTTTCAAAAACAGCCAGACGCCATAAAGAATGTATGGTAGTGGCCAAAAACAGAAAAACGTCCTAAAGGATGAATGGCAGTTTCCGAAAATAGAAAGACGTCATAAAGGATGAATGGCAGTTGCCAAAAACAGAAATACGCCATAAAGAATGAATGGTAGTTGCCAAAAACAGTAAGACGTCATAAACGATGAATGGCAGTTGCCAAAAAAAGAAAGACGTCATAAAGGATCAATGGCAGTTGCCAAAAACAGCAATACGCCATAAAGAATGAATGGTAGTTACCAAAAACAGAAAGACGTCATAAAGGATGAATAGCAGTTGCCAAAAACAAAAAGACATCTTAAAAGATGAATGGCAGTTGCCAAAAACAGAAAGACGTCATAAAGGATTAATGGTAGTTGTCAAAAACAGAAAGACATCATAAAGGATGAATGGCAGTTGCCAAAAACAGAAAGACGTCATAAAGGATGAATGGCAGTGGCCAAAAACAGAAAGACGCCATAAAGGACGAAATGGCAGTTGCCAAAAACAGAAAGACGTCATAAAAGATGAATGGTAGTTGCCAAAAACAGAAAGACGACATAAAGGATGAATGGCAGTTGCCAATAACAGAAAGACGTCATAAAGGATGAATAACAGTGGCCAAAAACAGAAAGAAGCCAGAAAGGAGAAATGGCAGTGGCCAAAAACAGAAAGACGTCATTAAGGATGAATGGCAGTTGCAAAAAACAGAAAGACGTCATAAAGGATGAATGGTAGTTGCCAAAAACAGAAAGACGTCATAAAGGATGAATGGCTGTTTCAAAAACAGAAAGACGTCATAAAAGATTAATGGCAGTAAGGAAAAACAGGAATGGGTCATAAAGGATGAATGGCAGTTGAAAAAAACAGAAAGACGTCATAAAGGATTAATAGTAGTTGTCAAAAACAGAAAGACATCATAAAGGATGAATGGCAGTTGCCAAAAACAGAAAGACGTCATAAAGGATGAATGGCGGTGGCCAAAAACAGAAAGACGTCATAAAGGATGAATGGTAGTTGCAAAAAACAGAAAGACTACATAAAGGATGAATGGCAGTTGCCAATAACAGAAAGACGTCATAAAGGATGAATAACAGTGGCCAAAAACAGAAAGAAGCCAGAAAGGAGGAATGGCAGTGGCCAAAAACAGAAAGACGTCATTAAGGATGAATGGCAGTTGCAATAAACAGAAAGACGTCATAAAAGAATGAATGGTAGTTGCCAAAAACAGAAAGACGTCATAAAGGATGAATGGCTGGTTCAAAAACAGAAAGACGTCATAAAGGATTAATGGCAGTAAGGAAAAACAGGAAGGCGTCATAAAGGATGAATGGCAGTTGCCAAAACAAGAAAAACGTCATAAAGGATGAATGGCAGTTCCCAAAAACAGAAAGACGTCATAAAGGATGAATGGCAGTTGCCAAAAACAGAAAGACATCATAAAGGATGAATGGCAGTTGCCAAAAACAGAAAGACGTAAGAAAGGATGAATGGTAGTTGCCAAAAACAGAAAGACGTCATAAAGGATGAATGGCAGTTGCCAAAAACAGAGAGACGTCATAAAGGATGAATGGCAGTTGCCAAAAACAGAAAGACGTCTTAAAGGATTAATGGCAGCTGCCAAAAACAGAAAAGTGTCATAAGGGATGAATGGCAGTTGCCAAAAACAGAAAGACGTCATAAAGGATGAATGGCAGTTGCCAAAAACAGAAAGACGTCATAAAGGAGGAATGGCAGTTGCTAAAAAGAGAAAGACGTCATAAAAGATGAATGGCAGTTGCCAAAAAAAGAGCGACGTCATAAACTATGAATCGCAGTTGCCAAAAACAGAAAGACGTCATAAAAGAAGGAATGGCAGTTGCCAAAAACAGAAAGACGTCATAAAAGATTAATGGTAGATTCCAAAAGCAGAAAGACGTCATAAAGGATGAATGGCAGTTGCCAAAAACAGAAAGACGTCATAAAAGATTAACGGCAGTTGCCAAATACAGAAAGACGCCATAAAGAATGAATGGTAGTTGCCAAAAACAGAAACACTTCATAAAGAATGAATGGCAGTTGCCAAAAAAAGAAAGACGTCATAAAGGATGAATGGCAGTTGCCAAAAACAGCCAGACACCATAAAGAATGAATGGTAGTTGCCAAAAACAGAAAAACGTCATAAATGGTGAATGGCAGTTGCCAAAAAAAGAAAGACGACATAAAAGATTAATGGCACTTGCCAATAACAGAAAGACGTCATAAATGATGAATAGCAGTGGCCAAAAACAGAAAGGAGTCAGAAAGGATGAATGGCAGTGGCCAAAAACAGAATGACGTCATTAAGGATGAATGGCAGTTGCCAAAAACAGAAAGACGTCATAAAGAATGAATGGTAGTTGCCAAAACAGAAAGACGGAATAAATGATGAATGGCAGTTACCAAAAACAGAAAGACGTCATAAAGGATGAGTGGCAGTGGCCAAAAACAGAAAGAAGTCACAAAGGATGAATGGTAGTTGCCAAAAACAGAAAGACGTCATAAAGGATGAATGGAAGTTGCAAAAAACAGAAAGACGTCATAAAAGAAGGAATGGCAGTTGCCAAAAACAGAAAGACGACATAAATGGTGATTGGCAGTTGCCAAAAACAGAAAGACGTCATAATAGAGGAATGGCAGTTGCCAAAAACAGAAAGACGTCATAAAGTATGAATGGCAGTTGCCAGAAACAGAAAGACGTCATAAAGAATGAATGGCAGTTGCCAAAAACAGAAAGACGTCATAAAAGATTAATGGTTGTTTCCAAAAACAGAAAGACGTCATAAATGGTGAATGGCAGTTGCCAAAAACAGAAACGCGTCATAAACGATGAATGGCAGTTGCCAAATACAGAAAGACGCCATAAAGAATGAATGGTAGTTGCCAAAAACAGAAACACTTCATAAAGAATGAATGGCAGTTGCCAAAAAAAGAAAGACGTCATAAAGGATGAATGGCAGTTGCCAAAAACAGCCAGACACCATAAAGAATGAATGGTAGTTGCCAAAAACAGAAAAACGTCATAAATGGTGAATGGCAGTTGCCAAAAAAAGAAAGACGACATAAAAGATTAATGGCACTTGCCAATAACAGAAAGACGTCATAAATGATGAATAGCAGTGGCCAAAAACAGAAAGGAGTCAGAAAGGATGAATGGCAGTGGCCAAAAACAGAATGACGTCATTAAGGATGAATGGCAGTTGCCAAAAACAGAAAGACGTCATAAAGAATGAATGGTAGTTGCCAAAACAGAAAGACGGAATAAATGATGAATGGCAGTTACCAAAAACAGAAAGACGTCATAAAGGATGAGTGGCAGTGGCCAAAAACAGAAAGAAGTCACAAAGGATGAATGGTAGTTGCCAAAAACAGAAAGACGTCATAAAGGATGAATGGAAGTTGCAAAAAACAGAAAGACGTCATAAAAGAAGGAATGGCAGTTGCCAAAAACAGAAAGACGACATAAATGGTGAATGGCAGTTGCCAAAAACAGAAAGACGTCATAATAGAGGAATGGCAGTTGCCAAAAACAGAAAGACGTCATAAAGTATGAATGGCAGTTGCCAGAAACAGAAAGACGTCATAAAGAATGAATGGCAGTTGCCAAAAACAGAAAGACGTCATAAAAGATTAATGGTTGTTTCCAAAAACAGAAAGACATCATAAAGGATGAATGGCAGTGGCAAAAAAAAGAAAGACGTCATAAAGGATGAATGGCAGTTTCCAAAAACAGCCAGACGCCATAAAGAATGTATGGTAGTTGCCAAAAACAGAAAAACGTCATAAAGGATCCCTGGCAGTTGCCGAAAATAGAAAGAGGTCATAAAGGATGAATGGCAGTTGCCAAAAACAGAAAGACGCCATAAAGAATGAATGGTAGTTGCCCAAAACAGTAAGACTTCATAAAGGAGTAATGGCAGTTGCCAAAAAAAGAATAACGTCATAAAGGATGAATGGCAGTTGCCAAAAACAGCAAGACGCAATAAAGAATGAATGGTAGTTGCCAAAAACAGAAATACGTCATAAAGGATGAATGGCAGTTGCAAAAATCTAAAAGACATCATAAAAGATGAATGGCAGTTGCCAAAAACAGAAAGACGTCATAAAGGATGAGTGGCAGTGGCCAAAAACATAAAGAAGTCAGAAAGGATCAATGGCAGTTGCAAAAAACAGAAAGACGTCATAAAGGATGAATGGTAGTTGCCAAAAACAGAAAGACGTCATAAAGGATGAATGGCAGTTGCCAAAAACAGAAAGACGTCATAAAGGACGAAATGGCAATTGCCAAAAACAGAAAGACGTCATAAAGGATGAATGGTAGTTGCCAAAAAAGAAAGACGACATAAAGGATGAATGGCAGTTGCCAATAACAGAAAGACGTCATAAAGGATGAATAGCAGTGGCCAAAAACAGAAAGAAGTCAGAAAAGAATGAATGGTAGTTGCCAAAAACAGAAAGACGTCATAAAGGATGAATGGCAGTTTCCAAAAACAGAAACGCGTCATAAAGGATGAATGGCAGTTACCAAATACAAAAAGACGCCATAAAGAATGAATGGTAGTTGCCAAAAACAGAAAGACATCATAAAGGATGAATGGCAGTGGCAAAAAAAGAAAGACGTCATAAAGGATGAGTGGCAGTTTTCAAAAACAGGCAGACGCCATAAAGAATGTATGGTAGTGGCCAAAAACAGAAAAACGTCCTAAAGGATGAATGGCAGTTTCCGAAAATAGAAAGATGTCATAAAGGATGAATGGCAGTTGCCAAAAACAGAAATACGCCATAAAGAATGAATAGCAGTTGCCAAAAACAAAAAGACATCATAAAAGATGAATGGCAGTTGCCAAAAACAGAAAGACGTCATAAAGGATTAATGGTAGTTGTCAAAAACAGAAAGACATCATAAAGGATGAATGGCAGTTGCCAAAAACAGAAAGACGTCATAAAGGATGAATGGCAGTGGCCAAAAACAGAAAGACGTCATAAACGACGAAATGGCAGTTGCCAAAAACAGAAAGACGTCATAAAAGATGAATGGTAGTTGCCAAAAACAGAAAGACGACATAAAGGATGAATGGCAGTTGCCAATAACGCAAAGACGTCATAAAGGATGAATAACAGTGGCCAAAAACAGAAAGAAGCCAGAAAGGAAAATGGCAGTGGCCAAAAACAGAAAGACGTCATTAAGGATGAATGGCAGTTGCAAAAAACAGAAAGACGTCATAAAGGATGAATGGTAGTTGCCAAAAACAGAAAGACGTCATAAAAAATGAATGGCTGTTTCAAAAACAGAAAGACGTCATAAAGGATTACTGGCAGTAAGGAAAAACAGGAATTGGTCATAAAGGATGAATGGCAGTTGCCAAAAAAAGAAAAACGTCATAAAGGATGAATGGCAGTTCCCAAAAACAGAAAGACGTCATAAAGGTGAATGGCAGTTGCCAAAAACAGAAAGACGTCATAAAGGATGAATGGCAGTTGCCAAAAACAGAAAGACGTAAGAAAGGATGAATGGTAGTTGCCAAAAACAGAAAGACGTCATAAAGGATGAATGGCAGTGTCTAAAAACAGAAAGACGTCATAAAGGATGAATGGCAGTTGCCAAAAACAAAAAGACGTCTTAAAGGATTAATGGCAGTTGCCAAAAACAGAAAGATGTCATAAGGGATGAATGGCAGTTGCCAAAAAAAGAAAGACGACATAAAGGATTAATGGCAGTTGCCAATAACAGAAAGACGTCATAAAGGATGAATAGCAGTGGCCAAAAACAGAATGACGTCATTAAGAATGAATGGCAGTTGCCAAAAAGAGAAAGACGTCATAAAGAATGAATGGTAGTTGCCAAAAACAGAAAGCCGGAATAAATGATGAATGGCAGTTACCAAAAACAGAAATGCGTCATAAAGGATGAGTGGCAGTGGCCCAAAACAGAAAGAAGTCAGAAAGGATGAATGGTTGCTGCCAAAAACAGAAAGACGTCATAAAGGATGAATGGCAGTTGCCAAAAAGAGACAGACGTCATAAAGGATGAATGGTAGTTGCCAAAAACAGAAAGACGACATAAATAGTGAATGGCAGTTGCCAAAAACAGAAAGACGTCATAAAGGATGAAATGGCAGTTGCCAAAAACAGAAAGACGTCATAAAGTATGAATTGCAGTTGCCAGAAACAGAAAGACGTCATAAAGGATGAATGGCAGTTGCCAAAAACAGAAAGACGTCATAAAAGATTAAAGGTTGTTTCCAAATACAGAAAGACGTCATAAATGGTGAATGGCAGTTGCCAAAAACAGAAACGCGTCATAAACGATGTATGGCAGTTGCCAAATACAGAAAGACGCCATAAAGAATGAATGGTAGTTGCCAAAAAACAGAAAGACATCATAAAGGATGAATGGCAGTGGCAAAAAAAAGAAAGACGTCATAAAGGATGAATGGCAGTTTTCAAAAACAGCCAGACGCCATAAAGAATGTATGGTAGTTGCCAAAAACAGAAAAACGTCATGAAGGATCCCTTGCAGTTGCCGAAAATAGAAAGACGTCATAAAGGATGAATGGCAGTTGCCAAAACAGAAAGACGCCATAAAGAATGAATGGTAGTTGCCCAAAACAGTAAGACTTCATAAAGGAGTAATGGCAGTTGCCAAAAAAAGAAAGACGTCATAAAGGATGAATGGCAGTTGCCAAAAACAGCAAGACGCCATAAAGAATGAATGGTAGTTGCCAAAAACAGAAAGACGTCATAAAAGATGAATGGCAGTTGCCAAAAACTAAAAGACATCATAAAAGATGAATGGCAGTTGCCAAAAACAGAAAGACGTCATAAAGGATGAGTGGCAGTGGCCAAAAACATGAAGAAGTCAGAAAGGATGAATGGCAGTTGCAAAAAACAGAAAGACGTCATAAAAGATGAATGGTAGTTGCCAAAAACAGAAAGACGTCATAAAGGATGAATGGCAGTTGCAAAACAGAAAGTCGTCATAAAGGATGAATGGCAGTTGCCAAAAACAGAAAAACGTCATAAAGGACGAAATGGCAATTGCCAAAAACAGAAAGACGTCATAAAGGATGAATGGTAGTTGCCAAAATAAGAAAGACGACATAAAGGATGAATGGCAGTTGCCAATAACAGAAAGACGTCATAAAGGATGAATAGCAGTGGCCAAAAACAGAAAGAAGTCAGAAAGGATGAATGGCAGTGGCCAAAAACAGAAAGACGTCAGTAAGGATGAATGGCAGTTGCCAAAATCAGAAAGACGTCATAAAGAATGAATGGTAGTTGCCAAAAACAGAAAGACGACATAAAGGATGAATGGCAGTTGCCAAAAACCGTCAGACGTCATAAAGGATGAGTGGCAGTGGCCAAAAACAGAAAGAAGTCAGAAAGGATGAATGGCAGTGGCCAAAAACAGAAAGACGTTATTAAGGATGAATGGCAGTTGCCAAAAACAGAAAGACGTCATAAAGAATGAATGGTATTTGCCAAAAACAGAAAGACGTCATAAAGGATGAATGGCAGTTGCCAAAAACAGAAAGACGTCATAAAAGATTAATGGTAGTTTCCAAAAACAGAAAGACGTCATAAAGGATGAATGGCAGTTGCCAAATACAGAAAGACGCCATAAAGAATGACTCGTAGTTGCAAAAAACAGAAAGACATCATAAATGATGAATGGCAGTTGCCAAAAAAAGAAAGACGTCATAAAGGATGAATGGCAGTTGCCAAAAACAGCCAGACACCATAAAGAATGAATGGTAGTTGCCAAAAACAGAAAGTCATAAAGGATGAGTGGCAGTGGCCAAAAACAGAAAGAAGTCAGAAAGGATGAATGGTAGTTGCCAAAAACAGAAAGACGTCATAAAGGATGAATGGCAGTTCCCAAAGACAGAAAAACGTCATAAAGGATGAATGGCAGTTGCCAAAAACAGAAAGACGTCATAAAGGATGAATGGCAGTTGCCAAAAACAGAAAGACGTCATAAAGGATTAATGGCAGTTAGGAAAAACAGGAAGACGTCATAAAGGATGAATGGCAGTTGCCAAAAAAAGAAAAACGTCATAAAGGATGAATGGCAGTTCCCAAAGACAGAAAGACGTCATAAAGGATGAATGGCAGTTGCCAAAAAAAGAGAGACGTGATAAAGAATGAATGGCAGTTGCCAACAACAGAAAGACGTAAGAAAGGAGGAATGGTAGTTGCCAAAAACAGAAAGACGTCATAAAGGATGAATGGCAGTTTACAAAAACAGAAAGACGTCATAAAGGATAAATGGCAGTTGCCAAAAACAGAAAGACGTAATAAAAGATGAATGGTAGTTGCCAAAAAAAGAAAGACGACATAAAAGACGAATGGCACTTGCCAAAAACAGAAAGACGTCATCAAGGATGAGTGGCAGTGGCCAAAAACAGAAAGAAGTCAGAAATGATGAATGGCAGTTGCAAAAAAAAGAAAGACGTCATAAAGGATGAATGGTAGTTGCCAAAAACAGAAAGACGTCATAAAGGATGAATGGCAGTTGCAAAAACAGAAAGACGTCATAAAGGATGAATGGCAGTTGCCAAAAACAGAAAGACGTCATAAAGGATGAATGGAAGTAAGGAAAAACAGGAAAACGTCATAAAAGATCAATGGCAGTTGCCAAAAAAAGAAAAACGTACAAAACAAAGAATGGCAGTTCCCCAAAACAGAAAGACGTCATAAAGGATGAATGGCAGTTGCCAAAAACAGAAAGACGTCATAAAGGATGAATGGCAGTTGCTAAAAACAGAGAGACGTAAGAAAGGATGAATTGTAGTGGCCAAAAACAGAAAGACGTCATAAAGGATGAATGGCAGTTGCCAAAAACAGAAAGACGTCATAAAGGATGAATGGCAGTTGCCAAAAACAGAAAGACGTCATAAAGGATGATTGCCAGTTGCCAAAAACAGAAAGATGTCATAATGGATGAATAACAGTTGCCAAAAACAGAAAGACGTCATAAAGGATGAATGGTATTTGCCAAAAACAGAAAGACGTCATAAAGAATGAATGGCAGTTGCCAAAAACAGAAAGACGTCATAAATGAGGAATGGCAGTTGCTAAAAAGAGAAAGACGTCATAAAAGATGAATGGCAGTTGCCAAAAACAGTAAGACTTCATAAAGGAGTAATGGCAGTTGCCAAAAAAAGAAAGACGTCATAAAGGATTAATGGCAGTTGCCAAAAACAGCAAGACGCAATAAAGAATGAATGGTAGTTGCCAAAAACAGAAAGACGTCATAAAGGATGAATGGCAGTTGCCAAAAACGAAAAGACATCATAAAAGATGAATGGCAGTTGCCAAAAACAGTAAGACTTCATAAAGGAGTAATGGCAGTTGCCAAAAAAAGAAAGACGTCATAAAGGATGAATGGCAGTTGCCAAAAACAGCAAGACGCTATAAAGAATGAATGGTAGTTGCCAAAAACAGAAAGACGTCATAAAGGATGAATGGCAGTTGCCAAAAACTAAAAGACATCATAAAAGATGAATGGCAGTTGCCAAAAACAGAAAGACGTCATAAAGGATGAGTGGCAGTGGCCAAAAACATAAAGAAGTCAGAAAGGATGAATGGCAGTTGCAAAAAACAGAAAGACGTCATAAAGGATGAATGGTAGTTGCCAAAAACAGAAAGACGTCATAAAAGATGAATGGCAGTTGCAAAAACAGAAAGTCGTCATGAAGGATAAATGGCAGTTGCCAAAAACAGAAAGACGTCATAAAGGACGAAATGGCAATTGCCAAAAACAGAAAGACGTCATAAAGGATGAATGGTAGTTTCCAAAAAAAGAAAGACGACATAAAGGATGAATGGCAGTTGCCAATAACAGAAAGACGTCATAAAGGATAAATAGCAGTGGCCAAAAACAGAAAGACGTCAGTAAAGATGAATGGAAGTTGCCAAAAACAGAAAGACGTCATAAAAAATGAATGGTAGTTGCCAAAAACAGAATGACGACATAAAGGATGAATGGCAGTTGCCAAAAACAGTCAGACGTCATAAAGGATGAGTGGCAGTGGCCAAAAACAGAAAGAAGTCAGAAAGGATGAATGGCAGTGGCCAAAAACAGAAAGACGTCATTAAGGATGAATGGCAGTTGCCAAAAACAGTAAGACGTCATAAAGAATTAATGGTAGTTGCCAAAAAAAGAAAGACGACATAAAGGACGAATGGCACTTGCCAAAAACAGAAAGACGTCATAAAGGAAGAATGGCAGTTGCCAAAAACAGAAAGACGTCATAAAGGAGGAATAGCAGTTGCTAAAAAGAGAAAGACGTCATAAAAGATGAATGGCAGTTGCCAAAAACAGAAAGACGTCATAAAAGATGAATGGCAGTTGCCAAAAACAGAAAGACGTCATAAAAGAAGGAATGGCAGTTGCAAAAAACAGAAAGACGTCATAAAAGATTAATGGTAGTTTCCAAAAACAGTAAGACGTCATAAAGGATGAATGGCAGTTGCCAAATACAGAAAGACGCCATAAAGAATGACTGGTAGTTGCAAAAACTAGAAAGACATCATAAAAGATGAATGGAAGTTGCCAAAAAAAGAAAGACGTCATAAAGGAGGAATGGCAGTTGCCAAAAACAGCCAGACACCATAAAGAAAGAATGGTAGTTGCCAAAAACACAAAGTTGTCTTAAAGGATGAATGGCAGTTGCCAAAAAAACAAAGACGACATAAAGGATTAATGGCAGTTGCCAATAACAGAAAGACGTCATAAAGGATGAATAGCAGTGGCCAAAAACAGAAAGAAGTCAGAAAGGATGAATGGCAGTGGCCAAAAACAGAAATGGTCATTAAGGATGAATGGCAGTTGCCAAAAACAAAAAGACGTTATAAAGAATGAATGGTAGTTGCCAAAAACAGCAAGACGGAATAAAGGATGAATGGCAGTTACCAAATGCAGAAAGACGTCATAAAGGATGAGTGGCAGTGGCCAAAAACAGAAAGAAGTAAGAAAGGATGAATGGTAGTTGCCAAAAACAGAAAGACGTCATAAAAGATGAATGGCAGTTCCCAAAAACAGAAAGACGTCATAAAGGATGAATGGCAGTTGCCAAAAACAGAAAGACGTCATAAAAGATGAATGGCAGGTGCCAAAAACAGAAAGACGTCATAAAGGATGAATGGCAGTTAGGAAAAACAGGAAGACGTCATAAAGGATGAATGGCAGTTGCCAAAAAAAGAAAAACGTCATAAAGGATGAATGGCAGTTCCCAAAGACAGAAAGACGTCATAAAGGATGAATGGCAGTTGCCAAAAAAAGAGAGACGTGATAAAGGATGAATGGCAGTTGCCAAAAACAGAAAGACGTAAGAAAGGAGGAATGGTAGTTGCCAAAAACAGAAAGACGTCATAAAGGATGAATGGCAGTTTACAAAAACAGAAATACGTCATAAAGGATAAATGGCAGTTGCCAAAAACAAAAAGACGTCATAAAGGATGAATGGTATTTGCCAAAAACAGAAAGACGTCATGAAGGATGAATGGCAGTTGCCAAAAACAGAAAGACGTCATTAAGGAAGAATGGCAGTTGAGATATGAGAAAGACGTCATAAAGGATGAATGGTAGTTGCAAAAAACAGAAAGACGACATAAAGGATTAATGGCAGTTGCCAAAAACAGAAAGATGTCATAAAGGATGAATGGCAGTTGCAAAAACAGAAAGACGTCATAAAGGATGAATGGCAGTTGCCAAAAACAGAAAGACGTCATAAAGGACGAAATGGCACTTGCCAAAAACAGAAAGACGTCATCAAGGACAGGTGGCAGTGGCCAAAAACAGAAAGAAGTCAGAAAGGATGAATGGCAGTTGCAAAAAACAGAAAGACGTCATAAAGGATGAATGGTAATTGCCAAAAACAGAAAGACGTCATAAAGGATGAATGGCAGTTGCAAAAACAGAAAGACGTCATAAAGGATGAATGGCAGTTGCCAAAAACAGAAAGACGTCATAAAGGATGAATGGAAGTAAGGAAAAACAGGTAAACGTCATAAAGGATCAATGGCAGTTGCCAAAAAAAGAAAAACGTCATTAACAATGAATGGCAGTTCCATAAAACAGAAAGACGTCATAAAGGATGAATGGCAGTTGCCAAAAACAGAAAGACGTCATAAAGAATGAATGGCAGTTGCCAAAAAAAGAGAGACGTAAGAAAGGATGAATTGTAGTGGCCAAAAACAGAAAGACGTCATAAAGGATGAATGGCAGTTGCCAAAAACAGAAAGACGTCATAAAGGATGAATGGCAGTTGCCAAAAACAGAAAGACGTCATAAAAGATGATTGGCAGTTGCCAAAAACAGAAAGATGTCATAAAGGCTGAATAACAGTTGCCAAAAACAGAAAGACGTCATAAAGGATGAATGGTATTTGCCAAAAACAGAAAGACGTCATAAAGAATGAATGGCAGTGGCCAAAAGCAGAAAGACGTCATAAAAGAGGGATGGCAGTTGCTAAAAAGAGAAAGACGTCATAAAATATGAATGCCAGTTGCCAAAAACAGAAAGACGTCATAAAGTATGAATCGCAGTTGCCAAAAACAGAAAGACGTCATAAAAGAAGGAATGGCAGTTGCAACAACAGAAAGACGTCATGAAAGATTAATGGTAGTTTCCAAAAACAGAAAGACGTCATAAAGGATGAATGGCAGTTGCCAATCACAGAAAGACGTCATAAAAGATTAATGGCAGTTGCCAAATACAGAAAGACGCCATAAAAAATGACTGGTAGTTGCCAAAAACAGAAAGACATCATAACGGATGAATGGCAGTTGCCAAAAAAAGAAAGACGTCATAAAGGATGAATGGCAGTTTCCAGAAACAGCCAGACACCATAAAGAATGAATGGTAGTAGCCAAAAACAGAAAGTTGTCATAAAGGATCAATGGCAGTTGCTAAAAAAAGAAAGACGACATAAAGGATTAATGGCAGTTGCCAATAACAGAAAGACGTCATAAAGGATGAATAGCAGTGGCCAAAAACAGAAAGAAGTCAGAAAGGATGAATGGCAGTGGCCAAAAACAGAAGTGGTCATTAAGGATGAATGGCAGTTACCAAAAACAGAAAGACGTCATAAAGAATGAATGGTAGTTGCCAAAAAACCAAAGACGGAATAAACGATGAATGGTATTTGCCAAAAACAGAAAGACGTCATAAAGGATGAGTGGCAGTGGCCAAAAACAGAAAGAAGTCAGAAAGGATGAATGGTAGTTGCCAAAAACAGAAAGACGTCATAAAGGATGAATGGCAGTTGCCAAAAACAGAAAGACGTCATAAAGGATGAATGGCAGTTGCCAAAAACAGAAAGACGTCATAAAGGATGAATGGCAGTTGCCAAAAACAGAAAGACGTCATAAAGGATGAATGGCAGTTAGGAAAAACAGGAAGACGTCATAAAGGATGAATAGCAGTTGCCAAAAACAGAAAGACGTGATAAAGGATGAATGGCAGTTGCCAAAAAAAGAAAGACGTCATAAAGTATGAATGGCAGTTGCACAAAACAGAAAGACGCCATAAAGAATGAATGGTAGTTGCCAAAAACAGAAAGACATCATAAAGGATGAATGGCAGTTGCCAAAAACAGAAAGACGTCATAAAGGATGAATGGCAGTTGCCCAAAAAAGCCAGACGCCATAAAGTATGAATGGTACTTGCCAAAAACAGAAAGACGTCATAAAGGATGAATGGCAGTTGCCAAAAACAGAAAGACAGCATAAAAGATTAATGGCAGTGACCAATAACAGAAAGACGTCATAAAGGATGAATAGCAGTCGCCAAAAACAGAAAGAAGTCAGAAAGGATGAATGGCAGTGGCCAAAAACAGAAAGACGTCATTAAGGATGAATGGCAGTTGCCAAAAACAGAAAGACGTCATAAAGAATGAATGGTAGTTGCCAAAAACAGAAAGACGTCATAAAGGATGAATGGCAGTTGCCAAACACGGAAAGACGTCATAAAGGATGAGTGGCAGTGGTCAAAAACAGAAAGAAGTCAGAAAGGATGAATGGCAGTTGCCAAAAACAGAAAGACGTCATAAAGGATGAATGGTAGTTGCCAAAAACACAAAGACGTCATAAAGGATGAATCGCAGGTAGAAAAAAAAAGGAAGACGTCATAAAGGATGAATGGCAGTTGCTAAAAAAAGAAAAACGTCATAAAGGATGAATGGCAGTTCCCAAAAACAGAAAGATCATAAAGGATGAATGGCAGTTGCCAAAAAAAGAAAGACGTCATAAAGGATGAATGGCAGTTGCCACAAACAGAAAGACGTAAGAAAGGATGAATGGTAGTTGCCAAACACAGAAAGACGTCATAAAGGATGAATGGCAGTTGCCAAAAACAGAAAGACCTCATAAAGCGTGAATGGCAGTTGCCAAAAACAGAAAGACGTCATGAAAGATGAATGGCAGTTGCAAAAATCAGAAAGACGTCATAAAGGATGAATGGTATTTGCCAAAAACAGAAAGACGTCATCAATGGTGAATGGCAGTTGCCAAAAACAGAAATACGTCATAAAGGAGGAATGGCAGTTGCCAAAAACAGAAATACGTCATAAAAGATGAATGGTAGTTGCCAAAAACAGAAAGACGACATAAAGGATAAATGGCAGTTGCAAAAAACAGAAAGACGTGATAAAGGATGAATGGCAGTTGCCAAAACCAGAAAGACGTCATAAAGGATGAATGGCAGTTGCCCAAAAATGAAAGACGTCATAAAGTATGAATGGCAGTTGCCAAAAACAGAAAGACGTCATAAAGGATGAATGGTATTTGCCAAAAACAGAAAGACGTCATTAAGGATGAATGGCAGTTGCCAAAAACAGAAAGACGTAATAAAGGAGGAATGGCAGTTGCCAAAAACAGAAAGACGTCAAAAAAGATGAATGGTAGTTGCCCAAAACAGAAAGAGGTCATAAAGTATGAATGGCAGTTGCCAAAAACAGAAAGACGTAATAAAGGATGAATGGCAGTTGCCAAAAACAGAAAGACGTCATAAAGGATGAATGGTATTTGCCAAAAATAGAAAGACGTCATTCAGGATGAATGGCAGTTGCCAAAAACAGAAAGACGTCATTAAGGAAGAATGGCAGTTGAGATATGAGAAAGACGTCATAAAGGATGAATATTAGTTGCAAAAAACACAAAGACGACATAAAGGATTATTGGCAGTTGCCAAAAACAGAAAGACGTCATAAAGGATGAATGGTAGTTGCAAAAAACAGAAAGACGTCATAAAGGATGAATGGCAGTTGCCAAAAACAGCAAGACGTCATAAAGGACAAAATGGCAGTTGCCAAAAACAGAAAGACGTCATAAAAGATGAATGGTAGTTGCCAAAAAAAGAAAGACGACATAAAGGACGAATGGCAGTTGCCAAAAACAGGAAGACGTCATCAAGTATGAGTGGCAGTGGCCAAAAACAGAAAGAAGTCAGAAAGAATGAATGGCAGTTGCAAAAAACAGAAAGACGCCATAAAGAATGACTGGTAGCTGCCAAAAACAGAAAGACATCATAAAGGATGAATGGCAGTTGCCAAAAAAAGAAAGACGTCATAAAGGATGAATGGCAGTTGCCAGAAACAGCCAGACACCATAAAGAATGAATGGTAGTTGCCAAAAACAGAAAGTTGTCATAAAGGATGAATGGCAGTTGCCAAAAAAAGAAAGACGACATAAAGGATTAATGGCAGTTGCCAATAACAGAAAGACGTCATAAAGGATGAATAGCAGTGGCCAAAAACAGAAAGAAGTCAGAAAGGATGAACGGCAGTGGCCAAAAACAGAAGTGGTCATCAAGGATGAATGGCAGTTACCAAAAACAGAAAGACGTCATAAAGGATGAGTGGCAGTGGCTAAAAACAGAAAGAACTCAGAAAGGATGAATGGTAGTTGCCAAAACCAGAAAGACGTCATAAAGGATGAATGGCAGTTCCTAAAAATAGAAAGACGTAATAAAGGATGAATGGCAGTTGCCAAAAACAGAAAGACGTCATAAAGGATGAATGGCAGTTGCCAAAAACAGAAAGACGTCATAAAGGATGAATGGCAGTTGCCAAAAAAAGAAAGACGTCATGAAGGATGAATGGCAGTTGCCAAAAAAGAAAAACGTCATAAAGGATGAATGGCAGTTCCGAAAGACAGAAAGACGTTAAAGGATGAATGGCAGTTGCCAAAAACAGAAAGACGTCATAAAGGATGAATGGCAGTTGCCAAAAAACGCCAGACGCCATAAAGAATGAATGGTACTTGCCAAAAACAGAAAGACGTCATAAAGGATGAATGGCAGTTGCCAAAAACAGAAAGACGACATAAAAGATTAATGGCAGTGTCCAATAACAGAAAGACGTCATAAAGGATGAATAGCAGTGGCAAAAAACAGAAAGAAGTCAAAAAGGATTAATGGCAGTGGCCAAAAACAGAAAGACGTCATTAAGGATGAATGGCAGTTGCCAAAAACAGAAAGACGTCATAAAGAATGAATGGTAGTTGCCAAAAACAGAAAGACGTCATAAAGGATGAATGGCAGTTAGAAACAAAAGGGAAGACGTCATAAAAGAATGAATGGCAGTTGCTAAAAAAAGAAAAACGTCATAAAGGATGAATGGCAGCTCCCAAAAACAGACAGATCATAAAGGATGAATGGCAGTTGCCAAAAACAGAAAGACGTAATAAAGGATGAATGGCAGTTGCCACAAACAGAAAGACGTAAGAAAGGATGAATGGTAATTGCCAAACACAGAAAGACGTCATAAAAGATGGATGGCAGTTGCCAAAAACAGAAAGACCTCATAAAGCGTGAATGGCAGTTGCCAAAAACAGAAAGACGTCATAAAGGATGAATGGCAGTTGCCAAAAACAGAAAGACGTCATAAAGGAGTAATGGCAGTTGCAAAAATCAGAAAGACGTCATAAAGGATGAATGGTATTTGCCAAAAACAGAAAGACGTCATCAAGGATGAATAGCAGTTGCCAAAAACAGAAAGACGTCATAAAGGAGAAATGGCAGTTGCCAAAAACAGAAGGACGTCATAAAAGATGAATGGTAGTTGCCAAAAACAGAAAGACGACATAAAGGATAAATGGCAGTTGCAAAAAACAGAAAGACGTCATAAAGGATGAATGGCAGTTGCCAAAACCAGAAAGACGTCATAAAGGATGAATGGCAGTTGCCAAACACAGAAAGACGTCATAAAGGATGAATGGCAGTTGCCAAAAACAGAGAGACGTAAGAAAAGAATGAATTGTAGTGGCCAAAAACAGAAAGACGTCATAAAGGATGAATGGCAGTTGCCAAAAACAGAAAGACGTCATAAAGGATGAATGGCAGTTGCCAAAACAGAAAGATGTCATAAAGGATGAATAACAGTTGCCAAAAAGAGAAAGACGTCATAAAGGATGAATAGTATTTGCCCAAAACAGAAAGACGTCATAAAGGATGAATGGCAGTTGCCAAAAACAGAAAGACGTCATAAAGGAGGAATGGCAGTTGCTAAAAAGAGAAAGACGTCATAAAAGATGAATGGCAGTTGCCAAAAACAGAAAGACGTCATAAAGTATGAATCGCAGTTGCCAAAAACAGAAAGACGTCATAAAAGAAGGAATGGCAGTTGCAAAAAACAGAAAGACGTCATAAAAGATTAATGGTAGTTTCCAAAAACAGAAAGACGTCATAAAGGATGAATGGCAGTTGCCAAAAACAGAAAGACGTCATGAAAGATTAATGGCAGTTGCCAAATACAGAAAGACGCCATAAAGAATGACTGGTAGTTGCCAAAAACAGAAAGACATCATAAAGGATGAATGGCAGTTGCCAAAAAAGAAAGACGTCATAAAGGATGAATGGCAGTTGCCAGAAACAGCCAGACACCATAAAGAATGAATGGTAGTTGCCAAAAACAGAAAGTTGTCATAAAGGATGAATGGCAGTTGCCAAAAAAAGAAAGACGACATAAAGGATTAATGGCAGTTGCCAATAACAGAAAGACGTCATAAAGGATGAATAGCAGTGGCCAAAAACAGAAGTGGTCATCAAGGATGAATGGCAGTTACCAAAAACAGAAAGACGTCATAAAGAATGAATGGTAGTTGCCAAAAACAGAAAGACGGAATAAAGGATGAATGGCAGTTACAAAAAACAGAAAGACGTCATAAAGGATGAGTGGCAGTGGCTAAAAACAGAAAGAACTCAGAAAGGATGAATGGTAGTTGCCAAAAATCGAAAGACGTCATAAAGGATGAATGGCAGTTCCCAAAAATAGAAAGACGTAATAAAGGATGAATGGCAGTTGCCAAAAACAGAAAGACGTCATAAAGGATGAATGGCAGTTGCCAATAACAGAAAGACGTCATAAAGGATGAATGGCAGTTGCCAAAAAAAGAAAGACATCATAAAGGATGAATGGCAGTTGCCAAAAAAAGAAAAACGTCATAAAGGATGAATGGCAGTTCCGAAAGACAGAAAGACGTCATAAAGGATGAATGGCAGTTGCCAAAAACAGAAAGACGTCATAAAGGATGAATGGCAGTTCACAAAAAACGCCAGACGCCATAAAGAATGAATGGTACTTGCCAAAAACAGAAAGACGTCATAAACAATGAATGGCAGTTGCCAAAAACAGAAAGACGACATAAAAGATTAATGGCAGTTGCCAATAACAGAAAGACGTCATAAAGGATGAATAGCAGTGGCAAAAAACAGAAAGATGTCATAAAGGATGAATAACAGTTGCCAAAAACAGAAAGACGTCATAAAGGATGAATGGTATTTGCCAAAAACAGAAAGACGTCATAAAGAATGAATGGTAGTTGCCAAAAACAGAAAGACGTCATAAAGAATGAATGGCAGTTAGAAAAAAATAGGAAGACGTCATAAAAGAATGAATGGCAGTTGCTAAAAAGAGAAAAACGTCATAAAGGATGAATGGCAGTTCCTAAAAACAGAAAGATCATAAAGGATGAATGGCAGTTGCCAAAAACAGAAAGACGTAATAAAGGATGAATGGCAGTTGCCACAAACAGAAAGACATAAGAAAGGATGAATGGTAATTGCCAAACACAGAAAGACGTCATGAAGGATGGATGGCAGTTGCCAAAAACAGAAAGACCTCATAAAGCGTGAATGGCAGTTGCCAAAAACAGAAAGACGTCATAAAGGATGAATGGCAGTTGCCAAAAACAGAAAGACGTCATAAAGGATGAATGGCAGTTGCCAAAAACAGAAAGACGTCATAAATGGTGAATGGCAGTTGCAAAAATCAGAAAGACGTCATAAAGGATGGAGTGTATTTGCCAAAAACAGAAAGACGTCATCAAGGATGAATAGTAGTTGCCAAAAACAGAAAGACGTCATAAAGGAGAAATGGCAGTTGCCAAAAACAGAAAGACGTCATAAAAGATGAATGGTAGTTGCCAAAAACAGAAAGACGACATAAAGGATAAATGGCAGTTGCACAAAACACAAAGTCGTCATAAAGGATGAATGGCAGTTGCCAAAACCAGAAACCCGTCATAAAAGATGAATGGCAGTTGCCCAAAAATGAAAGACGTCATAAAGTATGAATGGCAGTTGCCAAAGACAGAAAGACGTCATACAGGATCAATGGCAGTTGCCAAAAACAGAAAGACGTCATAAAGGATGAATGGCAGTTGCCAAAACAGAAAGACGTCATAAAGTATGAATGGCAGTTGCCAAAAACAGAAAGACGTAATAAAGGATGAATGGCAGTTGCCAAAAACAGAAAGACGTCATAAAGGATTATTGGTAGTTTCCAAAAACAGTAAGATGTCATAAAGGATGAATGGCAGTTGCCAAAAACAGAAACGCGTGATAAAGGATTAATGGCAGTTGCCAAAAAAAGAAAGACGTCATAAAGGATGAATGGCAGTTGCCAAAAACAGCCAGACGCCATGAAGAATGAATGGTAGTTGCCAAAAACAGAAATACGTCATAAAGGATGCATGGCAGTTGCCAAAAACATAAAGACGACATAAAAGATGAATGGCAGTTGCCAATAACAGAAAGACGTCATAAAAGATAAATAGCAGTGGCCAAAAACAGAAAGAAGTAAGAAAGGATGAATGGCAGTTGCTAAAAACAGAAAGACGTCATGAAAGATGAATGGTAGTTGTCAAAAACAAAAAGACGTCACAAAGGATGAATGGCAGTTAGAAAAAAACAGGTAGACGTCATAAAAGATCAATAGCAGTTGCCAAATAAATAAAAACGTCATAAAAACTGAATGGCAGTTCCCAAAAACAGAAAGACGTAATAAAGGATGAATGGTAGTTGCAAAAAACAGAAAGACGTGATAAAGGATAAATGGCAGTTGCAAAAACCAGAAAGACGTCATAAAGGATGAATGGCAGTTGCCCAAAAAGGAAAGACGTCATAAAGAATGAATGGCAGTTAGAAAAAACAGAAAGACGTCATAAAAGAAGGAATGGCAGTTGCCAAAAACAGAAAGACGTCATAAAGGATGAATGGCAGTTGCCAAAAACAGAAAGACGTCATAAAGGATTAAATGCAGTTGCCAAATACAGAAAGACGCCATAAGGAATGAATGGTAGTTGCCAACCAACAACAGAAAGACATCATAAAGGATGAATGGCAGTAGCCAAAAAAAGAAAGACGTCATAAAGGATGAATGGCAGTTGCCAAAAACAGCAAAAACCTACAAAGAATAAATGGTAGTTGCCAAAAACAGAAAGTCGTCATAAAGGATGAATGGCAGTTGCCAAAAACAGAAAGACGTCATAAAGGATGAATGGCAGTTGCCAAAAACAGAAAAACGTCACAAAGTATGAATGGCAGTTGCCAAAAACAGAAAGACGTAATAAAGGATTAATGGCAGTTGCCAAAAACAGAAAGACGTCATAAAGGATTAATGGTAGTTGCCCAAAACAGAAAGACGTCATAACGGATGAATGGTTGTTGCCAAAAACAGAAAGACGTAACAAAGGATGAATGGCAGTTAGAAAAAAACAGGTAGACGTCATAAAGGATGAATGGCAGTTGCCAAAAAAAGAAAAACGTCATAAAACCTGAATGGCAGTTCCCCAAAACAGAAAGACGTCATAAACGATAAATGGCAGTTGTCAATAACAAAAAGACGTCATAAAGGATGAATGGCAGTTAGAAAAAAAAAGGAAGACGTCATAAAGGATGAATGGCAGTTGCTAAAAAAATAAAAACGTCATAAAGGATGAATGGCAGTTCCCAAAAACAGAAAGATCATAAAGGATGAATGGCAGTTGCAAAAAACAGACAGACGTCATAAAGGGTGAATGGCAGTTGCCACAAACAGAAAGACGTAAGAAAGGATGAATGGTAGTTGCCAAAAACAGAAAGACGTCATAAAGGATGAATGGCAGTTGCCAAAAACAGAAAGACGTCATAAAGGATGAATGGCAGTTGCCAAAAACAGAAAGACGTCATAAAGGATGAATGGCAGTTGCCAAAAACAGAAAGACGTCATAAAGGATGAATGGCAGTTGCAAAAATCAGAAAGACGTCATAAAGGATGAATGGTATTTGCCAAAAACAGAAAGACGTCATAAATGGTGAATGGCAGTTGCCAAAAACAGAACTACGTCATAAAGGAAAAATGGCAGTTGCCAAAAAGAGAAAGACGTCATAAAGGATGAATGGTAGTTGCCAAAAACAGAAAGACGACATAAAGGATGAATGGCAGTTGCAATAAAACAGAAAGACGTGATAAAGGATGAATGGCAGTTGCCAAAAACAGAAAGACGTCATAAAGGATGAATGGCAGTTGCCCAAAAAGGAAAGACGTCATAAAGTATGAATGGGAGTTGCCAAAAACAAAAAGACGTCATAAAAGAAAAAATGGCAGTTGCAAAAAACAGAAACACGTCATAAAAGATGAATGGCAGTTGCCAAAAACAGAAACACGTCATAAAGGATGAATTGCAGTTGCCAAATACAGAAAGACGTCATAAACGATGAATAGCAGTTGCCAAAAACAGAAAGACGTCATAAAGTATGAATGGCAGTTGCCAAAACAGAAAGACGTAATAAACGATGAATGGCAGTTGCCAAAAACAGAAAGACGTCATAAAGGATTAATGGTAGTTTCCAAAAACAGAAAGACGTCATAAAGGATGAATGGCAGTTGCCAAAAACAGAAACGCGTGATAAAGGATGAATGGCAGTTGCCAAAAAAAGAAAGACGTCATAAAGGATGAATGGCAGTTGCCAAAAACAGCCAGACGCCATAAAGAATGAATGGCAGTTGCCAAAAACAGAAAGACGTCATAAAGGATGAATGGTCGTTGCGAAAAACAGAAAGACGACATAAAAGATGAATAGCAGTGGCCGAAAACAGAAAGAAGTAAGAAAGGATGAATAGCAGTTGCCAAAAACAGAAAGACGTCATGAAGGATGAATGGTAGTTGCCAAAAACAGAAAGACGTCACAAAGGATGAATGGCAGTTAGAAAAAACAGGTAGACGTCATAAAGGATGAATGGCAGTTGCCAAAAAAAGAAATACGTCATAAAACCTGAATGGCAGTTCCCAAAAACAGAAAGACGTCATAAAGGATGAATGGCAGTTGTCAAAAACAGAAAGACGTCATAAAGGATGAATGGTAGTTGCCACAAACAGAAAGACGTAAGAAAGGATCGATTGGTAGTTGCCAAAAACAGAAAGACGTAATAAAGGATGAATGGCAGTTGCCAAAAACAGAAAGACGTCATAAAGGATGAATGGCAGTTGCCAAAAACAGAAAGACGTCATAAAGTATGAATGGCAGTTGCCAAAAACAGAAAGACGTCATAAAGGATGAATGGTATTTGCCAAAAACAGAAAGACGTCATAAAGGATGAATGGCAGTTGCCAAAAACAGAAAGACGTCATAAAGGAGGAATGGCAGTTGCCAAAAAGAGAAAGACGTCATAAAGGCTGAATGGTAGTTGCCAAAAACAGAAAGACGACATAAAGGATGAATGGCAGTTGCAATAAAACAGAAAGACGTGATAAAGGATGAATGGCAGTTGCCAAAAACAGAAAGACGTCATAAAGGATGAATGGCAGTTGCCCAAAAAGGAAAGACGTCATAAAGTATGAATGGGAGTTGCCAAAAACAAAAAGACCACATAAAAGAAGGAATGGCAGTTGCCAAAAACAGAAACACGTCATAAAAGATGAATGGCAGTTGCCAAAAACAGAAAGACGTCATAAAGGATGAATGGCAGTTGCCATATACAGAAAGACGCCATAAAGGATGAATAGCAGTTGCCAAAAACAGAAAGGCGTCATAAAGTATGAATGGCAGTTGCCAAAAACAGAAAGACGTAATAAACGATGAATGGCAGTTGCCAAAAACAGAAATACGTCATAAAAGATTAATGGTAGTTTTTTAAAACAGAAAGACGTCATAAAGGATGAATGGCAGTTGCCAAAAACAGAAACGCGTGATAAAGGATGAATGGCAGTTGCCAAAACAAGTAAGACATCATAAAGGATGAATGGCAGTTGCCAAAAACAGCCAGACGCCATAAAGAATGAATGGTAGTTGCCAAAAACAGAAAGACGTCATAAAGGATGAATGGTCGTTGCCAAAAACAGAAAGACGACATAAAAGATGAATGCCACTTGCCAATAACAGAAAGACGTCATAAAAGATGAATAGCAGTGGCCAAAAACAAAAAGAAGTAAGAAAGGATGAATGGCAGTTGCCAAAAACAGAAAGACGTCATGAAGGATGAATGGTAGTTGCCAAAAACACAAAGACGTCACAAAGGATGAATGGCAGTTAGAAAAAAAACAGGTAGACGTCATAAAGGATGAATGGCAGTTGCCAAAAAAAGAAAAACGTCATAAAACCTGAATGGCAGTTCCCAAAAACAGAAAGACGTCATAAAGGATGAATGGCGGTTGTCAAAAACAGAAAGACGTCATAAAGGATGAATGGCAGTTGCCACAAACAGAAAGACGTAAGAAAGGATCGATTGGTAGTTGCCAAAAACAGAAAGACGTAATAAAGGATGAATGGCAGTTGCCAAAAACAGAAAGACGTCATAAAGGATGAATGGCAGTTGCCAAAAACAGAAAGACGTCATAAAGGATGAATGGCAGATGCCAAAAACAGAAAGACGTCATAAAGGATGAATGGCAGTTGCCAAAAACAGAAAGACGTCATAAAGGATGAATGGTATTTGCCAAAAACAGAAAGACGTCATAAAGAATGAATGGTAGTTGCCAAAAACAGAAAGACGTCATAAAGGATGAATGGCAGTTAGAAAAAAATAGGAAGACGTCATAAAAGAATGAATGGCAGTTGCTAAAAAGAGAAAAACGTCATAAAGGATGAATGGCAGTTCCTAAAAACAGAAAGATCATAAAGGATGAATGGCAGTTGCCAAAAACAGAAAGACGTAATAAAGGATGAATGTCAGTTGCCACAAACAGAAAGACATAAGAAAGGATGAATGGTAATTGCCAAACACAGAAAGACGTCATAAAGGATGGATGGCAGTTGCCAAAAACAGAAAGACCTCATAAAGCGTGAATGGCAGTTGCCAAAAACAGAAAGACGTCATAAAGGATGAATGGCAGTTGCCAAAAACAGAAAGACGTCATAAATGGTGAATGGCAGTTGCCAAAACAAGTAAGACATCATAAAGGATGAATGGCAGTTGCCAAAAACAGCCAGACGCCATAAAGAATGAATGGTAGTTGCCAAAAACAGAAAGACGTCATAAAGGATGAATGGCAGTTGCCAAAAACAGAAACGCGTGATAAAGGATGAATGGCAGTTGCCAAAACAAGTAAGACATCATAAAGGATGAATGGCAGTTGCAAAAAACAGCCAGACGCCATAAAGAATGAATGGTAGTTGCCAAAAACAGAAAGACGTCATAAAAGATGAATGGTCGTTGCCAAAAACAGAAAGACGACATAAAAGATGAATGCCACTTGCCAATAACAGAAAGACGTCATAAAAGATGAATAGCAGTGGCCAAAAACAAAAAGAAGTAAGAAAGGATGAATGGCAGTTGCCAAAAACAGAAAGACGTCATGAAGGATGAATGGTAGTTGCCAAAAACAGAAAGACGTCACAAAGGATGAATGGCAGTTAGAAAAAAAACAGGTAGACGTCATAAAGGATGAATGGCAGTTGCCAAAAAAAGAAAAACGTCATAAAACCTGAATGGCAGTTCCCAAAAACAGAAAGACGTCATAAAGGATGAATGGCAGTTGCCACAAACAGAAAGACGTAAGAAAGGATCGATTGGTAGTTGCCAAAAACAGAAAGACGTAATAAAGGATGAATGGCAGTTGCCAAAAACAGAAAGACGTCATAAAGGATGAATGGCAGTTGCCAAAAACAGAAAGACGTCATAAAGGATGAATGGCAGATGCCAAAAACAGAAAGACGTCATAAAGGATGAATGGCAGTTGCCAAAAACAGAAAGACGTCATAAAGGATGAATGGTATTTGCCAAAAACAGAAAGACGTCATAAAGAACGAATGGTAGTTGCCAAAAACAGAAAGACGTCATAAAGGATGAATGGCAGTTAGAAAAAAATAGGAAGACGTCATAAAAGAATGAATGGCAGTTGCTAAAAAGAGAAAAACGTCATAAAGGATGAATGGCAGTTCCTAAAAACAGAAAGATCATAAAGCATGAATGGCAGTTGCCAAAAACAGAAAGACGTAATAAAGGATGAATGGCAGTTGCCACAAACAGAAAGACATAAGAAAGGATGAATGGTAATTGCCAAACACAGAAAGACGTCATAAAGGATGGATGGCAGTTGCCAAAAACAGAAAGACCTCATAAAGCGTGAATGGCAGTTGCCAAAAACAGAAAGACGTCATAAAGGATGAATGGCAGTTGCCAAAAACAGAAAGACGTCATAAAGGATGAATGGCAGTTGCCAAAAACAGAAAGACGTCATAAATGGTGAATGGCAGTTGCAAAAATCAGAAAGACGTCATAAAGGATGGAGTGTATTTGCCAAAAACAGAAAGACGTCATCAAGGATGAATAGTAGTTGCCAAAAACAGAAAGACGTCATAAAGGAGAAATGGCAGTTGCCAAAAACAGAAAGACGTCATAAAAGATGAATGGTAGTTGCCAAAAACAGAAAGACGACATAAAGGATAAATGGCAGTTGCAAAAAACAGAAAGTCGTCATAAAGGATGAATGGCAGTTGCCAAAACCAGAAACCCGTCATAAAAGATGAATGGCAGTTGCCCAAAAATGAAAGACGTCATAAAGTATGAATGGCAGTTGCCAAAGACAGAAAGACGTCATACAGGATCAATGGCAGTTGCCAAAAACAGAAAGACGTCATAAAGGATGAATGGCAGTTGCCAAAAACAGAAACGCGTGATAAAGGATTAATGGCAGTTGCCAAAAAAAGAAAGACGTCATAAAGGATGAATGGCAGTTGCCAAAAACAGCCAGACGCCATGAAGAATGAATGGTAGTTGCCAAAAACAGAAATACGTCATAAAGGATGCATGGCAGTTGCCAAAAACATAAAGACGACATAAAAGATGAATGGCAGTTGCCAATAACAGAAAGACGTCATAAAAGATAAATAGCAGTGGCCAAAAACAGAAAGAAGTAAGAAAGGATGAATGGCAGTTGCTAAAAACAGAAAGACGTCATGAAGGATGAATGGTAGTTGTCAAAAACAAAAAGACGTCACAAAGGATGAATGGCAGTTAGAAAAAAACAGGTAGACGTCATAAAGGATCAATAGCAGTTGCCAAATAAATAAAAACGTCATAAAACCTGAATGGCAGTTCCCAAAAACAGAAAGACGTAATAAAGGATGAATGGCAGTTGCAAAAAACAGAAAGACGTGATAAAGGATAAATGGCAGTTGCAAAAACCAGAAAGACGTCATAAAGGATGAATGGCAGTTGCCCAAAAAGGAAAGACGTCATAAAGTATGAATGGCAGTTAGAAAAAACAGAAAGACGTCATAAAAGAAGGAATGGCAGTTGCCAAAACAGAAAGACGTCAGAAAGGATGAATGGCAGTTGCCAAAAACAGAAAGACGTCATAAAGGATTAAATGCAGTTGCCAAATACAGAAAGACGGCATAAAGAATGAATGGTAGTTGCCAACAACAGAAAGACATCATAAAGGATGAATGGCAGTAGCCAAAAAAAGAAAGACGTCATAAAGGATGAATGGCAGTTGCCAAAAACAGAAAGACGTCATAAAGGATGAATGGCAGATGCCAAAAACAGAAAGACGTCATAAAGGATGAATGGCAGTTGCCAAAAACAGAAAGACGTCATAAAGGATGAATGGTATTTGCCAAAAACAGAAAGACGTCATAAAGAACGAATGGTAGTTGCCAAAAACAGAAAGACGTCATAAAGGATGAATGGCAGTTAGAAAAAAATAGGAAGACGTCATAAAAGAATGAATGGCAGTTGCTAAAAAGAGAAAAACGTCATAAAGGATGAATGGCAGTTCCTAAAAACAGAAAGATCATAAAGCATGAATGGCAGTTGCCAAAAACAGAAAGACGTAATAAAGGATGAATGGCAGTTGCCACAAACAGAAAGACATAAGAAAGGATGAATGGTAATTGCCAAACACAGAAAGACGTCATAAAGGATGGATGGCAGTTGCCAAAAACAGAAAGACCTCATAAAGCGTGAATGGCAGTTGCCAAAAACAGAAAGACGTCATAAAGGATGAATGGCAGTTGCCAAAAACAGAAAGACGTCATAAAGGATGAATGGCAGTTGCCAAAAACAGAAAGACGTCATAAATGGTGAATGGCAGTTGCAAAAATCAGAAAGACGTCATAAAGGATGGAGTGTATTTGCCAAAAACAGAAAGACGTCATCAAGGATGAATAGTAGTTGCCAAAAACAGAAAGACGTCATAAAGGAGAAATGGCAGTTGCCAAAAACAGAAAGACGTCATAAAAGATGAATGGTAGTTGCCAAAAACAGAAAGACGACATAAAGGATAAATGGCAGTTGCAAAAAACAGAAAGTCGTCATAAAGGATGAATGGCAGTTGCCAAAACCAGAAACCCGTCATAAAAGATGAATGGCAGTTGCCCAAAAATGAAAGACGTCATAAAGTATGAATGGCAGTTGCCAAAGACAGAAAGACGTCATACAGGATCAATGGCAGTTGCCAAAAACAGAAAGACGTCATAAAGGATGAATGGCAGTTGCCAAAAACAGAAACGCGTGATAAAGGATTAATGGCAGTTGCCAAAAAAAGAAAGACGTCATAAAGGATGAATGGCAGTTGCCAAAAACAGCCAGACGCCATGAAGAATGAATGGTAGTTGCCAAAAACAGAAATACGTCATAAAGGATGCATGGCAGTTGCCAAAAACATAAAGACGACATAAAAGATGAATGGCAGTTGCCAATAACAGAAAGACGTCATAAAAGATAAATAGCAGTGGCCAAAAACAGAAAGAAGTAAGAAAGGATGAATGGCAGTTGCTAAAAACAGAAAGACGTCATGAAGGATGAATGGTAGTTGTCAAAAACAAAAAGACGTCACAAAGGATGAATGGCAGTTAGAAAAAAACAGGTAGACGTCATAAAGGATCAATAGCAGTTGCCAAATAAATAAAAACGTCATAAAACCTGAATGGCAGTTCCCAAAAACAGAAAGACGTAATAAAGGATGAATGGCAGTTGCAAAAAACAGAAAGACGTGATAAAGGATAAATGGCAGTTGCAAAAACCAGAAAGACGTCATAAAGGATGAATGGCAGTTGCCCAAAAAGGAAAGACGTCATAAAGTATGAATGGCAGTTAGAAAAAACAGAAAGACGTCATAAAAGAAGGAATGGCAGTTGCCAAAACAGAAAGACGTCAGAAAGGATGAATGGCAGTTGCCAAAAACAGAAAGACGTCATAAAGGATTAAATGCAGTTGCCAAATACAGAAAGACGGCATAAAGAATGAATGGTAGTTGCCAACAACAGAAAGACATCATAAAGGATGAATGGCAGTAGCCAAAAAAAGAAAGACGTCATAAAGGATGAATGGCAGTTGCCAAAAACAGCAAAAACCTACAAAGAATAAATGGTAGTTGCCAAAAACAGAAAGTCGTCATAAAAGATGAATGGCAGTTGCCAAAAACTGAAAGACGTCATAAAGGATGAATGGCAGTTGCCAAAAACAGAAAAACGTCACAAAGTATGAATGGCAGTTGCCAAAAACAGAAAGACGTAATAAAGGATTAATGGCAGTTGCCAAAAACAGAAAGACGTCATAAAGGATTAATGGTAGTTGCCCAAAACAGAAAGACGTCATAACGGATGAATGGTTGTTGCCAAAAACAGAAAGACGTCACAAAGGATGAATGGCAGTTAGAAAAAAACAGGTAGACGTCATAAAGGATGAATGGCAGTTGCCAAAAAAAGAAAAACGTCATAAAACCTGAATGGCAGTGCCCAAAAACAGAAAGACGTCATAAACGATAAATGGCAGTTGTCAATAACAGAAAGACGTCATAAAGGATGAATGGCAGTTAGAAAAAAAAAGGAAGACGTCATAAAGGATGAATGGCAGTTGCTAAAAAAATAAAAACGTCATAAAGGATGAATGGCAGTTCCCAAAAACAGAAAGATCATAAAGGATGAATGGCAGTTGCAAAAAACAGACAGACGTCATAAAGGGTGAATGGCAGTTGCCACAAACAGAAAGACGTAAGAAAGGATGAATGGTAGTTGCCAAAAACAGAAAGACGTCATAAAGGATGAATGGCAGTTGCCAAAAACAGAAAGACGTCATAAAGGATGAATGGCAGTTGCCAAAAACAGAAAGACGTCATAAAGGATGAATGGCAGTTGCCAAAAACAGAAAGACGTCATAAAGGATGAATGGCAGTTGCAAAAATCAGAAAGACGTCATAAAGGATGAATGGTATTTGCCAAAAACAGAAAGACGTCATAAATGGTGAATGGCAGTTGCCAAAAACAGAACTACGTCATAAAGGAGGAATGGCAGTTGCCAAAAAGAGAAAGACGTCATAAAGGATGAATGGTAGTTGCCAAAAACAGAAAGACGACATAAAGGATGAATGGCAGTTGCAATAAAACAGAAAGACGTGATAAAGGATGAATGGCAGTTGCCAAAAACAGAAAGACGTCATAAAGGATGAATGGCAGTTGCCCAAAAAGGAAAGACGTCATAAAGTATGAATGGGAGTTGCCAAAAACAAAAAGACGTCATAAAAGAAAAAATGGCAGATGCCAAAAACAGAAACACGTCATAAAAGATGAATGGCAGTTGCCAAAAACAGAAACACGTCATAAAGGATGAATGGCAGTTGCCAAATACAGAAAGACGTCATAAACGATGAATAGCAGTTGCCAAAAACAGAAAGACGTCATAAAGTATGAATGGCAGTTGCCAAAACAGAAAGACGTAATAAACGATGAATGGCAGTTGCCCAAAACAGAAAGACGTCATAAAGGATTAATGGTAGTTTCCAAAAACAGAAAGACGTCATAAAGGATGAATGGCAGTTGGTAAAAACAGAAACGCGTGATAAAGGATGAATGGCAGTTGCCAAAAAAAGAAAGACGTCATAAAGGATGAATGGCAGTTGCCAAAAACAGCCAGACGCCATAAAGAATGAATGGCAGTTGCCAAAAACAGAAAGACGTCATAAAGGATGAATGGTCGTTGCGAAAAAATGAAAGACGACATAAAAGATGAATAGCAGTGGCCAAAAACAGAAAGAAGTAAGAAAGGATGAATAGCAGTTGCCAAAAACAGAAAGACGTCATGAAGGATGAATGGTAGTTGCCAAAAACAGAAAGACGTCACAAAGGATGAATGGCAGTTAGAAAAAACAGGTAGACGTCATAAAGGATGAATGGCAGTTGCCAAAAAAAGAAAAACGTCATAAAACCTGAATGGCAGTTCCCAAAAACAGAAAGACGTCATAAAGGATGAATGGCAGTTGTCAAAAACAGAAAGACGTCATAAAGGATGAATGGCAGTTGCCACAAACAGAAAGACGTAAGAAAGGATCGATTGGTAGTTGCCAAAAACAGAAAGACGTAATAAAGGATGAATGGCAGTTGCCAAAAACAGAAAGACGTCATAAAGGATGAATGGCAGTTGCCAAAAACAGAAAGACGTCATAAAGTATGAATGGCAGTTGCCAAAAACAGAAAGACGTAATAAACGATGAATGGCAGTTGCCAAAAACAGAAATACGTCATAAAAGATTAATGGTAGTTTTTTAAAACAGAAAGACGTCATAAAGGATGAATGGCAGTTGCCAAAAACAGAAACGCGTGATAAAGGATGAATGGCAGTTGCCAAAACAAGTAAGACATCATAAAGGATGAATGGCAGTTGCCAAAAACAGCCAGACGCCATAAAGAATGAATGGTAGTTGCCAAAAACAGAAAGACGTCATAAAGGATGAATGGTCGTTGCCAAAAACAGAAAGACGACATAAAAGATGAATGCCACTTGCCAATAACAGAAAGACGTCATAAAAGATGAATAGCAGTGGCCAAAAACAAAAAGAAGTAAGAAAGGATGAATGGCAGTTGCCAAAAACAGAAAGACGTCATGAAGGATGAATGGTAGTTGCCAAAAACAGAAAGACGTCACAAAGGATGAATGGCAGTTAGAAAAAAAAACAGGTAGACGTCATAAAGGATGAATGGCAGTTGCCAAAAAAAGAAAAACGTCATAAAACCGCAATGGCAGTTCCCAAAAACAGAAAGACGTCATAAAGGATGAATGGCGGTTGTCAAAAACAGAAAGACGTCATAAAGGATGAATGGCAGTTGCCAAAAACAGAAAGACGTAAGAAAGGATCGATTGGTAGTTGCCAAAAACAGAAAGACGTAATAAAGGATGAATGGCAGTTGCCAAAAACAGAAAGACGTCATAAAGGATGAATGGCAGTTGCCAAATACAGAAAGACGTCATAAAGGATGAATGGCAGATGCCAAAAACAGAAAGACGTCATAAAGGATGAATGGCAGTTGCCAAAAACAGAAAGACGTCATAAAGGATGAATGGTATTTGCCAAAAACAGAAAGACGTCATAAAGGATGAATGGCAGTTGCCAAAAACAGAAAAACGTCATAAAGGAGGAATGGCAGTTGCCAAAAACAGAAAGACGTCATAAAGGATTAATGGTAGTTGCCCAAAACAGAAAGACGTCATAACGGATGAATGGTAGTTGCCAAAAACAGAAAGACGTCACAAAGGATGAATGGAGGTTAGAAAAAAACAGGTAGACGTCATAAAGGATGAATGGCAGTTGCCAAAAAAAGAAAAACGTCATAAAACCTGAATGGCAGTTCCGAAAAACAGAAAGACGTCATAAAGGATGAATGGCAGTTGTCAAAAACAGAAAGACGTCATAAAAAATGAATGGCAGTTAGAAAAAAAAAGGAAGACGTCATAAATGATGAATGGCAGTTGCTAAAAACATAAAAACGTCTTAAAGGATGAATGGCAGTTCCAAAAAACAGAAAGATCATAAAGGATGAATGGCAGTTGCCAAAAACAGACAGACGTCATAAAGGATGAATGGCAGTTGCCACAAACAGAAAGACGTAAGAAAGGATGAATGGTAGTTGCCAAAAAAGAAAGACGTCATAAAGGATGAATGGCAGTTGCAAAAAACAGAAAGACGTCATAAATGATGAATCGCAGTTGCCAAAAACAGAAAGAGGTCATAAAGGATGAATGGCAGTTGCCAAAAACAGAAAGACGTCATAAAGGATGAACGGCAGTTGCAAAAATCAGAAAGACGTCATAAAAGAATGAATGGTATTTGCCAAAAACAGAAAGACGTCATAAAGGATGAATGGCAGTTGCCAAAAACAGAAAGACGTCATAAAGGAGGAATGGCAGTTGCCAAAAAGAGAAAGACGTCATAAAGGCTGAATGGTAGTTGCCAAAAACAGAAAGACGACATAAAGGATGAATGGCAGTTGCAATAAAACAGAAAGACGTGATAAAGGATGAATGGCAGTTGCCAAAAATAGAAAGACATCATAAAGGATGAATGGCAGTTGCCCAAAAAGGAAAGACGTCATAAAGTATTAATGGGAGTTGCCAAAAACAAAAAGACGTCATAAAAGAAGGAATGGCAGTTGCCAAAAACAGAAACACGTCATAATGATGAATGGCAGTTGCCAAAAACAGAAAGACGTCATAAAGGATGAATGGCAGTTGCCAAATACAGAAAGACGCCATAAAGGATGAATAGCAGTTGCCAAAAACAGAAAGACGTCATAAAGTATGAATGGCAGTTGCCAAAAACAGAAAGACGTTATATACGATGAATGGCAGTTGCCAAAAACAGAAAGACGTCATAAAGGATTAATTGTAGTTTCCAAAAACAGAAAGACGTCATAAAGGAGGAATGGCAGTTGCCAAAAACAGAAACGCGTGATAAAGGATGAATAACAGTTGCATAAAAAAGTAAGACATCATAAAGGATGAATGGCAGTTGCCCAAAACAGCCAGACGCCATAAAGAATGAATGGTAGTTGCCCAAAACAGAAAGACGTCATAAAGGATTAATGGTCGTTGCCAAAAACAGAAAGACGACATAAAAGATGAATGCCAGTTGCCAATAACAGAACGACGTCATAAAAGATGAATAGCAGTGGCCAAAAACAAAAAGAAGTAAGAAAGGATGAATGGCAGTTGCCAAAAACAGAAAGACGTCATGAAGGATGAATGGTAGTTGCCAAAAACAGAAAGACGTCACAAAGGATGAATGGCAGTTAGAAAACAACAGGTAGACGTCATAAAGGATGAATGGCAGTTGCCAAAAAAAGAAAAACGTCATAAAACCTGAATGGCAGTTCCCAAAAACAGAAAGACGTCATAAAGGATGAATGGCAGTTGTCAAAAACAGAAAGACGTCATAAAGGATGAATGGCAGTTGCCACAAACAGAAAGACGTAAGAAAGGATCGATTGGTAGTTGCCAAAAACAGAAAGACGTAATAAAGGATGAATGGCAGTTGCCAAAAACAGAAAGACGTCATAAAGGATGAATGGCAGTCGCCAAAAACAGAAAGACGTCATAAAGGATGAATGGCAGATGCCAAAAACAGAAAGACGTCATAAAGGATGAATGGCAGTTGCCAAAAACAGAAAGACGTCATAAAGGATGAATGATATTTGCCAAAAACAGAAAGACGTCATAAAGGATGAATGGCAGTTGCCAAAAACAGAAAAACGTCATAAAGGAGGAATGGCAGTTGCCAAAAACAGAAAGACGTCATAAAGGATTAATGGTAGTTGCCCAAAACAGAAAGACGTCATAACGGATGAATGGTAGTTGCCAAAAACAGAAAGACATCACAAAGAATGAATGGCAGTTAGAAAAAAACAGGTAGACGTCATAAAGGATGAATGGCAGTTGCCAAAAAAAGAAAAACGTCATAAAACCTGAATGGCAGTTCCCAAAAACAGAAAGACGTCATAAAGGATGAATGGCAGTTGTCAAAAACAGAAAGACGTCATAAAAAATGAATGGCAGTTAGAAAAAAAAAGGAAGACGTCATAAAGGATGAATGGCAGTTGCTAAAAAAATAAAAACGTCTTAAAGGATGAATGGCAGTGCCCAAAAACAGAAAGATCATAAAGGATGAATGGCAGTTGCCAAAAACAGACAGACGTCATAAAGGATGAATGGCAGTTGCCACAAACAGAAAGACGTAAGAAAGGATGAATGGCAGTTGCCAAAAACAGAAAGACGTCATAAATGATGAATCGCAGTTGCCAATAACAGAAAGACGTCATAAAGGATGAATGGCAGTTGCAAAAAACAGAAAGACGTCATAAAGGATAAATGGCAGTTGCAAAAATCAGAAAGACGTCATAAAGGATGAATGGTATTTGCCAAAAACAGAAAGACGTCATAAAGGATGAATGGCAGTTGCCAAAAACAGAAAGACGTCATAAAGGAGGAATGGCAGTTGCCAAAAAGAGAAAGACGTCATAAAGGATGAATGGTAGTTGCCAAAAACAGAAAGACGACATAAAGGATGAATGGCAGTTGCAATAAAACAGAAAGACGTGATAAAGGATGAATGGCAGTTGCCAAAAACAGAAAGACGTCATAAAGGATGAATGGCAGTTGCCCAAAAAGGAAAGACGTCATAAAGTATGAATGGGAGTTGCCAAAAACAAAAAGACGTCATAAAAGAAGGAATGGCAGTTGCCAAAAACAGAAACACGTCATATAAGATGAATGGCAGTTGCCAAAAACAGAAAGACGTCATAAAGGATGAATGGCAGTTGCCAAATACAGAAAGACGTCATAAAGTATGAATGGCAGTTGCCAAAAACAGAAAGACGTTATATACGATGAATGGCAGTTGCCAAAAACAGAAAGACGTCATAAAGGATTAATGGTAGTTTCCAAAAACAGAAAGACGTCATAAAGGAGGAATGGCAGTTGCCAAAAACAGAAACGCGTGATAAAGGATGAATAACAGTTGCATAAAAAAGTAAGACATCATAAAGGATGAATGGCAGTTGCCCAAAACAGCCAGACGCCATAAAGAATGAATGGTAGTTGCCCAAAACAGAAAGACGTCATAAAGGATGAATGGTCGTTGCCAAAAACAGAAAGACGACATAAAAGATGAATGCCAGTTGCCAATAACAGAACGACGTCATAAAAGATGAATAGCAGTGGCCAAAAACAAAAAGAAGTAAGAAAGGATGAATGGCAGTTGCCAAAAACAGAAAGACGTCATGAAGGATGAATGGTAGTTGCCAAAAACAGAAAGACGTCACAAAGGATGAATGGCAGTTAGAAAACAACAGGTAGACGTCATAAAGGATGAATGGCAGTTGCCAAAAAAAGAAAAACGTCATAAAACCTGAATGGCAGTTCCCAAAAACAGAAAGACGTCATAAAGGATGAATGGCAGTTGTCAAAAACAGAAAGACGTCATAAAGGATGAATGGCAGTTGCCACAAACAGAAAGACGTAAGAAAGGATCGATTGGTAGTTGCCAAAAACAGAAAGACGTAATAAAGGATGAATGGCAGTTGCCAAAAACAGAAAGACGTCATAAAGGATAGAATGGCAGTCGCCAAAAACAGAAAGACGTCATAAAGGATGAATGGCAGATGCCAAAAACAGAAAGACGTCATAAATGATGAATGGCAGTTGCCAAAAACAGAAAGACGTCATAAAGGATGAATGATATTTGCCAAAAACAGAAAGACGTCATAAAGGATGAATGGCAGTTGCCAAAAACAGAAAAACGTCATAAAGGAGGAATGGCAGTTGCTAAAAACAGAAAGACGTCATAAAGGATTAATGGTAGTTGCCCAAAACAGAAAGACGTCATAACGGATGAATGGTAGTTGCCAAAAACAGAAAGACATCACAAAGGATGAATGGCAGTTAGAAAAAAACAGGTAGACGTCATAAAGGATGAATGGCAGTTGCCAAAAAAAGAAAAACGTCATAAAACCTGAATGGCAGTTCCCAAAAACAGAAAGACGTCATAAAGGATGAATGGCAGTTAGAAAAAAAAAGGAAGACGTCATAAAGGATAGAATGGCAGTTGCTAAAAAAATAAAAACGTCTTAAAGGATGAATGGCAGTGCCCAAAAACAGAAAGATCATAAAGGATGAATGGCAGTTGCTAAAAAAATAAAAACGTCTTAAAGGATGAATGGCAGTGCCCAAAAACAGAAAGATCATAAAGGATGAATGGCAGTTGCCAAAAACAGACAGACGTCATAAAGGATGAATGGCAGTTGCCACAAACAGAAAGACGTAAGAAAGGATGAATGGCAGTTGCCAAAAACAGAAAGACGTCATAAATGATGAATCGCAGTTGCCAATAACAGAAAGACGTCATAAAGGATGAATGGCAGTTGCAAAAAACAGAAAGACGTCATAAAGGATAAATGGCAGTTGCAAAAATCAGAAAGACGTCATAAAGGATGAATGGTATTTGCCAAAAACAGAAAGACGTCATAAAGGATGAATGGCAGTTGCCAAAAACAGAAAGACGTCATAAAGGAGGAATGGCCGTTGCCAAAAAGAGAAAGACGTCATAAAGGATGAATGGTAGTTGCCAAAAACAGAAAGACGACATAAAGGATGAATGGCAGTTGCAATAAAACAGAAAGACGTGATAAAGGATGAATGGCAGTTGCCAAAAACAGAAAGACGTCATAAAGGATGAATGGCAGTTGCCCAAAAAGGAAAGACGTCATAAAGTATGAATGGGAGTTGCCAAAAACAAAAAGACGTCATAAAAGAAGGAATGGCAGTTGCCAAAAACAGAAACACGTCATAAAAGATGAATGGCAGTTGCCAAAAACAGAAAGACGTCATAAAGGATGAATGGCAGTTGCCAAATACAGAAAGACGCCATAAAGGATGAATAGCAGTTGCCAAAAACAGAAAGACGTCATAAAGTATGAATGGCAGTTGCCAAAAACAGAAAGACGTAATAAGCGATGAATGGCAGTTGCCAAAAACAGAAAGACGTCATAAAGGATTAATGGTAGTTTCCAAAAACAGAAAGACGTCATAAAGGATGAATGGCAGTTGCCAAAAACAGAAACGCGTGATAAAGGATGAATGGCAGTTGCCAAAAAAAGTAAGACATCATAAAGGATGAATGGCAGTTGCCAAAAACAGCCAGACGCCATAAAGCATGAATGGTAGTTGCCAAAAACAGAAAGACGTCATAAAGGATGAATGGTCGTTGCCAAAAACAGAAAGACGACATAAAAGATGAATGCCAGTTGCCAATAACAGAAAGACGTCATAAAAGATGAATAGTAGTGGCCAAAAACAGAAAGAAGTAAGAAAGGATGAATGGCAGTTGCCAAAAAGAGAAAGACGTCATGAAGGATGAATGGTAGTTGCCAAAAACAGAAAGACGTCACAAAGGATGAATGGCAGTTAGAAAAAAACAGGTAGACGTCATAAAGGATGAATGGCAGTTGCCAAAAAAAGAAAAACGTCATAAAACCTGAATGGCAGTTGCCAAAAACAGAAAGACGTCATAAAGGATGAATGGCAGTTGTCAAAAACAGAAAGACGTCATAAAGGATGAATGGCAGTTGCCACAAACAGAAAGACGTAAGAAAGGATCGATTTGTAGTTGCCAAAAACAGAAAGACGTAATAAAGGATGAATGGCAGTTGCCAAAAACAGAAAGACGTCATAAAGGATGAATGGCAGTTGCCAAAAACAGAAAGACGTGATAAAGGATGAATGGCAGATGCCAAAAACAGAAAGACGTCATAAAGGATGAATGGCAGTTGCCAAAAACAGAAAGACGTCATAAAGGATGAATGGTATTTGCCAAAAACAGAAAGACGTCGTAAAGGATGAATGGCAGTTGCCAAAAACATAAAAAAACGTCATAAAGGAGGAATGGCAGTTGCCAAAAAGAGAAAGACGTCATAAAGGATGAATGGCAGTTCCCAAAAACAGAAAGACGTCATAAAGTATGAATGGCAGTTGCCAAAAACAGAAAGACGTAATAAAGGATGAATGGCAGTTGCCAAAAACAGAAAGACGTCATAAAGGATAAATGGTAGTTTCTAAAAACAGAAAGACGTCATAAAGGATGAATTACAGTTGCCCAAAACAGAAACGCGTAATAAAGGATGAACGGCAGTTGCCAAATACAGAAAGACGCCATAAAGAATGAATGGTAGTTGCCAAAAACAGACAGACATAACAAAGGATGAATGGCAGTTGCCAAAAAAAGAAAGACGTCATAAAGGATGAATGGCAGTTGCCAATAACAGAAAGACGTCATAAAGGATGAATAGCAGTGCCAAAAACAGAAAGAAGTCTGAAACGATGAATGGCAGTGGCCAAAAACAGCCAGACGCCATAAAGAATGAATGGTAGTTGCCAAAAACAGAAAGACGTCATAAAGGATGAATGGCAGTTGCAAAAAAAAAAAAGACGACATAAAGGATGAATGGCAGTAGCCAATAACAGAAAGACGTCATAAAGAATGAATGGTAGTTGCCAAAAACAGAAAGACGGGATAAAGGATGAATGGCAGTTGCCAAAAACAGAAAGATGTCATAAAGGATGATTGGCAGTTGCCAAAAACAGAAAGACGTAATAAAGGATGAATGGTATTTGCCAAAAACAGAAAGACGTCATAAATGGTTGAATGGTAGTTGCCAAAAACAGAAAACGTCATAAAGGAGCCATGGCAGTTGCCAAAAAGAGAAAGACGTCATAAAGGATTAATGGTAGTTGCCAAAAACAGAAAGACGACATAAAGGATGAATGGCAGTTGCAAAAAACAGAAAGACGTCATAAGGATCAATGGCAGTTGCCAAAAACAGAAAGACGTCATAAAAAATGAATGGCAGTTGCCAAAAACAAAAAGACGTCATAAAGTATGAATGGCTGTTGCCAAAAACAGAAAGACGTCATAAAAAATGAATGGCAGTTGCCAAAAACAGAAAGACGTCATAAAGAATTAATGGTAGTTACCAAAAACAGAAAGACGTCATAAAAGATGAATGGCAGTTTCCAAAAACAGAAAGACGTCATAAAGAATTAATGGTAGTGGACAAAAACAGAAAGACCCCATAAAGGATGAATGGCAGTTGCCAAAAACAGAAAGACGTCATAAAGGATGAATGGCAGTTGCCAAAAACAGAAAGACGTCATAAAGGATTAATGGTAGTTGCCCAAAACAGAAAGACGTCATAACGGATGAATGGTAGTTGCCAAAAACAGAAAGACGTCACAAAGGATGAATGGCAGTTAGAAAAAAACAGGTAGACGTCATAAAGGATGAATGGCAGTTACCAAAAAAAGAAAAACGTCATAAAACCTGAATGGCAGTTCCCAAAAACAGAAAGACGTCATAAAGGATGAATGGCAGTTAGAAAAAAAAAGGAAGACGTCATAAAGGATGAATGGCAGTTGCTAAAAAAATAAAAACGTCATAAAAGATGAATGGCAGTTCCCAAAAACAGAAAGATCATAAAGGATGAATGGCAGTTGCCAAAAACTAACAGACGTCATAAAGGATGAATGGCAGTTGCCACAAACAGAAAGACGTAAGAAAGGATGAATGGTAGTTGCCAAAAACAGAAAGACGTCATAAAGGATGAATGGCAGTTGCCAAAAACAGAAAGACGTCATAAAGGATGAATGGCAGTTGCCAAAAACAGAAAGACGTCATAAAGGATGAATGGCAGTTGCAAAAATCAGAAAGACGTCATAAAGGATGAATGGTATTTGCCAAAAACAGAAAGACGTCATAAAAGATGAGTGGCAGTTGCCAAAAACAGAAAGACGTCATTAAGGAGGAATGGCAGTTACTAAAAGAAGAAAGACGTCATAAAGGATGAATGGTAGTTGCCAAAAACAGAAAGACGACATAAAGGATGAATGGCAGTTGCAATAAAACAGAAAGACGTGATAAAGGATGAATGGTAGTTGTCAAAACCAGAAAGACGTCATAAAGAATGAATGGCAGTTGCTTAAAAAGGAAAGACGTCATAAAGTATGAATGGGAGCTGCCAAAAACAAAAAGACGTCATAAAAGAAGGAATGGCAGTTGCCAAAAACAGAAACACGTCATAAAAGATGAATGGCAGTTGCCAAAAAAAGAAAGACGTCATAAAGGATGAATGGCAGTTGCCAAATACAGAAAGACGCCATGAAGGATGAATAGCAGTTGCCAAAAACAGAAAGACGTCATAAAAGATGAATTCAGTTGCCAAAAACAGAAACGCGTGATAAAGGATGAATGGCTGTTGCCAAAAAAAAAAAGACGTCATAAAGGATGAATGGCAGTTGCCAAAAACAGCATGCCGCCATAAAGAATGAATGGTAGTTGCCAAAAACTGAAAGACGTCATAAAGGATGAATGGTCGTTGCCAAAAACAGAAAGACGACATAAAAGATGAATGCCAGTTGCCAATAACAGAAAGACGTCATAAAAGATGAATAGCAGTGGCCAAAAACAGAAAGAAGTAATAAAGGATGAATGGCAGTTGCCAAAAACAGAAAGACGTTATGAAAAATGAATGGTAGTTACCAAAAACAGAAAGACGTCACAAAGGATGAATGGCGGTTAGAAAAAAACAGGTAGACGCCATAAAAGATGGATGGCAGTTGCCAAAAAAAGAAAAACGTCATAAAACCTGAATGGCAGTTCCCAAAAACAGAAAGACGTCATAAAGGATGAAGGGCAGTTGCCAAAAACAGAAAGACGTCATAAAGGATGAATGGCAGTTGCCAAAAACAGAAAGACGTCATAAAGGATGAATGGCAGATGCCAAAAACAGAAAGACGTAATAAAGGATGAATGGCAGTTGCCAAAAACAGAAAGACGTCATAAAGGATGAATGGCAGTTGCCAAAAACAGAAAGACGTCATAAAGGATGAATGGCAGTTGCCAAAAACAGAAAAACGTCATAAAGGAGGAATGGCAGTAGCCAAAAAGAGAAAGACATCATAAAGGATGAATGGCAGTTGCCAAAAACAGAAAGAAGTCATAAAGTATGAATGGCAGTTGCCAAAAACAGACAGACGTAATAAAGCATGAATGGCAGTGGCCAAAAACAGAAAGACGTCATAAAGGATTAATGGTAGGTTCCAAAAACAGAAAGACGTCATAAAGGATGAATGGCAGTTGCCCAAAACAGAAACGCGTGATAAAGGATGAACGGCAGTTGCCAAAAAAAGAAAGACGTCATAAAGGATGAATGGCAGTTGCCAATAACAGAAAGACGTCATAAAGGATGAATAGCAGTGCAAAACACAGAAAGAAGTCAGAAACGATGAATGGCAGTGGCCAAAAACAGCCAGACGCCATAAAGAATGAATGGTAGTTGCCAAAAACAGAAAGACGTAATAAAGGATGAATGGCAGTTGCAAAAAAAAGAAAGACGACATAAAGGATGAATGGCAGTGGCCAATAACAGAAAGACGTCATAAATGATGAATAGCAGTAACCAAAAACAGAAAGAAGTCAGAAATGATAAATGGCAGTGGCCAAAAACAGAAAGACGTCATTAAGGATGAATGGCAGTTGCCAAAAACAGAAAGACGTCATAAAGAATGAATGGTAGTTGCCAAAAACAGAAAGACGGAATAAAAGATGAATGGCAGTTGCCAAAAACAGAAAGATGTCATAAAGGATGATTGGCAGTTGCCAAAAACAGAAAGACGTCATAAAGGATTAATGGTATTTGCCAACAACAGAAAGACGTCATAAAGGATGAATGGCAGTTGCAAAAAACAGAAAACGTCATAAAGGAGGAATGGCAGTTGCCAAAAAGAGAAAGACGTCATAAAGGATAAATGGTAGTTGCCAAAAACAGAAAGACGACATAAAGGATGAATGGCAGTTGCAAAAAACAGAAAGACGTCATAAGGATCAATGGCAGTTGCCAAAAACAGAAAGACGTCATAAAAGATGAATGGCAGTTGCTAAAAACACAAAGAACTCACAAAGTATGAATGGCAGTTGCCAAAAACAGAAAGACGTCATAAAAGATTAATGGCAGTTGCCAAAAACAGAAAGATGTCATAAAGAATTAATGGTAGTTACCAAAAACAGAAAGACGTCATAAAAGATGAATGGTAGTTGCCAAAAACAGAAAGACGTCATAAAGGATGAATGGCAGTTGCCAAAAACAGAAAGACGTCATAAAGGATGAATGGCAGTTGCAAAAAACAGAAAGACGTCATAAAGGATTAATGGTAGTTGCCCAAAACAGAAAGACGTCATAACGGATGAATGGTGGTTGCCAAAAACAGAAAGACGTCACAAAGGATGAATGGCAGTTAGAAAAAAACAGGTAGACGTCATAAAGGATGAATGGCAGTTGCCAAAAAAAGAAAAACGTCATAAAACCTGAATGGCAGTTCCCAAAAACAAAAAGACGTCATAAAGGATGAATGGCAGTTGTCAAAACAGAAAGACGTCATAAAGGATAAATGGCAGTTGCTAAAAAAATAAAAACGTCATAAAGGATGAATGGCAGTTCCCAAAAACAGAAAGATCATAAAGGATGAATGGCAGTTGCCAAAAACAGACAGACGTCATAAAGGATGAATGGCAGTTGCCACAAACAGAAAGACGTAAGAAAGGATGAATGGTAGTTGCCAAAAACAGAAAGACGTCATAAAGGATGAATGGCAGATGCCAAAAACAGAAAGACGTGATAAAGGATGAATGGCAGTTTCCAAAAACAGAAAGACGTCATAAAGGATTAATAGCAGTTGCCAAAAACAGAAAGACGTCATAAAGGATGAATGGCAGTTGCAAAAATCAGAAAGACGTCATAAAGGATTAATGGTATTTGCCAAAAACAGAAAGACGTCATAAAGGATGAATGGCAGTTGCCAAAAACAGAAAGACGTCATAAATGGGGGAATGGCAGTTGCCAAAAAGAGAAAGCCGTCATAAAAGATGAATGGTAGTTGCCAAAAACAGAAAGACGACATAAAGGATGAATGGCAGTTGCAAATAAACAGAAAGACGTGATAAAGGATGAATGGCAGTTGCCAAAACCAGAAAGACGTCATAAAGGATGAATGGCAGTTGCCAAAAATAAAAAGACGTCATGAAGGATTAATGGTAGTTGTCAAAAACAGAAAGACATCATAAAGGATGAATGTCAGTTGCCAAAAACAGAAAGACGTCATAAAGGATGAATAGCAGTTGCCAAAAACAGAAAGACGTCATAAATGGCGAAATGGCAGTTGCCAAAAACAGATAGACGTCATAAAGGATGAATGGCAGTTTCCAAAAAAAGAAAGACATCATAAAGAATGAATGGCAGTTGCCAAAAACAGACAGACGCCATAAAGAATTAATGGTAGTTGCCAAAAACAGAAAGACGTCATAAAGGATGAATAGCAGTTGCCAAAAACAGAAAGACATTATAAAGGATGAATGGCAGTTGCCAAAAACAGAAAGACGTCATAAAGGATGAATGGCAGTTGCCAAAAACAGAAAGACGTCATAAAGGAGGAATTGCAGTTGCAAAAACAGAACGACGTCATAAAGGATGAATTGCAGTTGCCAAAAACAGAAAGACGTCATAAAGGATGAATGGCAGTTCCCAAAAACAGGAATACGTCATAAAGGATGAATGGCAGTTGCCAAAAAAAGAAAAACATCATAAAGGATGAATGGCCGTTCCCAAAAACAGAAAGACGTCATAAAGGATGAACGGCATTTGCCAAAAACAGAAAGACGTAACAAAGGATGAATGGCAGTTGCCAAAAACAGAGAGACGTAAGAAAGGATGAATGGTAGTTGCCAAAAACAGAAAGACGTCATAAAGGATGAATGGCAGTTGCCAAAAACAGAAAGACGTCATAAAGGATGAATGGCAGTTGCCAAAAACAGAAAGACGTCATGAAGGATGAATGGCAGTTGCCAAAAACAGAAAGATGTCATAAAGGATAAATGGTAGTGTCCAAAAACAGAAAGACGTCATAAAGGATAAATGGCAGTTGATAAAAACAGAAAGAGGTGATAAAGGAGGAATGGCAGTTGCCAAAAACAGAAAGACGTCATAAAGAATTAATGGGTGTTTCCAAATACAGAAAGACGTCATAAAGGATGAATGGCAGTTGCTAAAATCAGAAAGACGTCATAAAAGATGGATGGCAGTTGCCAAAAACAGCCAGACGCTATAAAGAATGTATGGTGGTTGCCAAAAACAGAAAGACGTCATAAAGGATGAATGGCAGTTGCCAAAAACAGAAAGACGTCATAAAGGATGAATGGCAGTGGCAAAAACAGAAAGACGTCATAAAGGATGAATGGCAGTTTCCAAAAACAGAATAACGTAAGAAAGGATGAATGGTAGTTGCCAAAAACAGAAAGACGTCATAAAATATGAATGGCAGTTGCCAAAAACAGAAAGATATCATAAAGGATGAATGGCAGTTGATAAAAACAGAAAGACGTCATAAAGGATGAATGGAAGTTCCCAAAAACAGGTAGACGTCATAAAGGATGCATGGCAGTTGCCAAAAAAAGAAAAACATCATAAAGGATGAATGGCAGTTCCCAAAAATAGAAAGACGTCATAAAGGATGAATGGCATTTGCCAAAAACAGAAAGACCTAACAAAGGATGAATACCAGTTGCCAAAAACCGAGAGACGTAAGAAAGGATGAATGGTAGTTGCCAAAACAGAAAGACGTCATAAAAGATGAATGGCAGTTGCCAAAAACAGACAGACGTAATAAAGGATGAATGGCAGTTGCCAAAAACAGAAAGACGTCATAAAGGATGAATGGCAGTTGCAAAAACAGAAAGACGTCATAAACGATGAATGGCAGTTGCCAAAAACAGAAAGACGTCATAAAGGATGAATGGCAGTTCCCAAAAAGAGGAACACGTCATAAACGATGAATGGCAGTTGCCAAAAACAGAAAGACGTCATAAAGGATGAATGGCAGTTCCCAAAAACAGAAAGACGTAATAAAGGATGAATGGCAGTTGCCAAAAACAGTAAGACGTAAAAAAGGATGAATGGCAGATACCAAAAACAGAAAGACGTAAGAAAGGATGAATGGCAGTTGCCAAAAACAGAAAGACGTCATAAAAGATCAATGGCAGTTGCCAAAAACAAAAAGACGTCATAAAGGATGAATGGCAGTTGCCAAAAACAACAAGACGTCATAAAGGATGAATGGCGGTTTCCAAAAACAGAAAGACGTCATAAAGGATGAATGGCAGTACCCAAAACAAGAAAGACGTCAAAAAGGATAAATGGTAGTGTCCAAAAACAAAAAGACGTCATAAAGGATAAATGGCAGTTGCCAAAAACAGAAAGCGGTCATAAAGGAGGAATGGCAGTTGCCAAAAACAGAAAGACGTCATAAAAGAAGGAATGGCAGTTGCCAAAAACAGAAAGACGTCATAAAGAATTAATGGGTGTTTCCAAATACAGAAAGACGTCATAAAGGATGAATGGCAGTTGCCAAATACCGAAAGACGCCATAAAGAATGAATGGTAGTTGCCAAAAACAGAAACACATCATAAAGGATGAATGGCAGTTGCCAAAGGAAGAAAGATGTCATAAAGGATGAATGGCAGTTGCCAAAAACATCCAGACGCTATAAAGAATGTATGGTAGTTGCCAAAAACAGAAAGACGTCATAAAGGATGAATGGCAGTTGCCAAAAAGAGAAAGACGTCATAAAGGATTAATGGCAGTTGCCAAAAACAGAAAGACGCCATAAAGAACAAATGGTAGTTGCCAAAAACAGAAAGAAGTCATAAAGGATGAATGGCAGTTGCCAAAAACAGAAAGACGTCATAAAGGATGAATGGCAGTTTCTCAAAAACAGGAAGACGTCATAAAGGATGCATGGCAGTTGCCAAAAAAAGAAAAACATCATAAAGGATGAATGGCAGTTCCCAAAAACAGAAAGACGTCATAAAGGATGAATTGCATTGGCCAAAAACAGAATTACCTAACAAAGGATGAATACCAGTTGCCAAAAACAGAGAGACGTAAGAAAGGATGAATGGTAGTTGCCAAAAACAGAAAGACGTCATTAAGGATGAATGGCAGTTGCCAAAAACAGAAAGACGTAATAAAGGATGAATGGCAGTTGCCAAAAACAGAAAGACGTCATAAAGGATGAATGGCAGTTGCAAAAACAGAAAGACGTCATAAACGATGAATGTCAGTTGTCAAAAACAGAAAGACGTCATAAAGGATGAATGGCAGTTCGCAAAAAGAGGAAAACGTCATAAACGATTGATTGGCAGTTGCCCAAAAAAGAAAAAAATCATGAAGGATGAATGGCAGTTCTCAAAAACAGAAAGACGTAATAAAGGATGAATGGCAGTTGCAAAAAACAGTAAGACGTAAAAAAATATTAATGGCAGATGCCAAAAACAGAAAGACGTAAGAAAGGATGAATGGTAGTTGCCAAAAACAGAAAGACGTCATAAAGGATCAATGGCAGTTGCCAAAAACAAAAAGACGTCATAAAGGATGAATGGCAGTTGCCAAAAACAACAAGACGTCATAAAGGATGAATGGCAGTTTCCAAAAACAGAAAGACGTCATAAAGGATGAATGGCAGTTGCCAAAAACAGAAAGACGTCAAAAAGGATAAATGGTAGTGTCCAAAAACAGAAAGACGTCATAAAGGATAAATGGCAGTTGCCAAAAACAGAAAGCGGTCATAAAGGAGGAATGGCAGTTGCCAAAAACAGAAAGACGTCATAAAAGAAGGAATGGCAGTTGCCAAAAACAGAAAGACGTCATAAAGAATTAATGGGTGTTTCCAAATACAGAAAGACGTCATACAGGATGAATGACAGTTGCCAAAAACAGAAAGACATCATAAAGGTTGAATGGCAGTTTCCAAATACAGAAAGACGCCATAAAGACTGAATGGTAGTTGCCAAAAACAGAAAGACATCATAAAGGATGAATGGCAGTTGCCAAAGGAAGGAAGATGTCATAAAAGAGAAATGGCAGTTGCCAAAAACATCCAGACGCTATAAAGAATGTATGGTAGTTGCCAAAACAGAAAGACGTCATAAAGGATGAATGGCTGTTGCCAAAATCAGAAAGACGTCATTAAGGAAGAATGGCAGTTGCCAAAAACAGAAAGACGCCATAAAGAATAAATGGTAGTTGCCAAAAACAGAAAGACGTCATAAATGATGAATGGCAGTTGCCAAAAAAAGAAAGACGTCATAAAGGATGAATTGAAGTTGCCAAACACAGCAAGACATCATTAAGGATGAATGGCAGTTGCCAAAAATAGAAAGACGTCATGAAGGATTAATGGTAGTTGTCAAAAACAGAAAGACATCATAAAGGATGAATGTCAGTTGCCAAAAACAGAAAGACGTCATAAAGGATGAATAGCAGTTGCCAAAAACAGAACGACGTCATAAATGGCGAAATGGCAGTTGCCAAAAACAGATAGACGTCATAAACGATGAATGGCAGTTTCCAAAAAAAGAAAGACATCATAAAGGATGAATGGCAGTTGCCAAAAACAGACAGACGCCATAAAGAATTAATGGTAGTTGCCAAAAACAGAAAGACGTCATAAAAGAATGAATAGCAGTTGCCAAAAACAGAAAGACATTATTAAGGATGAATGGCAGTTGCCAAAAATAGAAAGACGTCATGAAGGATTAATGGTAGTTGTCAAAAACCGAAAGACATCATAAAGGATGAATGTCAGTTGTCAAAAACAGAAAGACGTCATAAAGGATGAATGGCAGTTGCATAAAACAGAAAGACGTCATAAAGGAGGAATGGCAGTTGCAAAAACAGAAAGACGTCATAAAGGATGAATGGCAGTGGCCAAAAACAGAAAGACGTCATAAAGGATGAATGGCAGTTCCCAAAAACAGGAATACGTCATAAAGGATGAATGGCAGTTGCCAAAAAAAGAAAAACATCATAAAGGATGAATGGCAGTTCCCAAAAAAAGAAAGACGTCATAAAGGATGAATGGCATTTGCCAAAAACAGAAAGACGTAACAAAGGATGAATAACAGTTGCCAAAAAGAGAGAGACGTAAGAAAGGATGAATGGTAGTTGCCAGAAACAGAAAGACGTCATAAAGGATGAATGGCAGTTGCCAAAAACAGAAAGACGTTATAAAGGATGAATTGCATTGGCCAAAAACAGAAAGACCTAACAAAGGATGAATACCAGTTGCCAAAAACAGAGAGACGTAAGAAAGGATTAATGGTAGTTGCCAAAAACAGAAAGACGTCATTAAGGATGAATGGCAGTTGCCAAAAACAGAGAGACGTAAGAAAGGATGAATGGTAGTTGCCAAAAACAGAAAGACGTCATTAAGGATGAATGGCAGTTGCCAAAAACAGAAAGACGTAATAAAGGATGAATGGCAGTTGCAAAAAACAGTAAGACGTAAGAAAATATTAATGGCAGATGCCAAAAACAGAAAGACGTAAGAAAGGATGAATGGTAGTTGCCAAAAACAGAAAGACGTCATAAAGGATCAATGGCAGTTGCCAAAAACAAAAAGACGTCATAAAGGATGAATGGCAGTTGCCAAAAACAACAAGACGTCATAAAGGATGAATGGCAGTTTCCAACAACAGAAAGACGTCATAAAGGATGAATGGCAGTTGCCAAAAACAGAAAGACGTCAAAAAGGATAAATGGTAGTGTCCAAAAACAGAAAGACGTCATAAAGGATAAATGGCAGTTGCCAAAAACAGAAAGCGGTCATAAAGGAGGAATGGCAGTTGCGAAAAACAGAAAGACGTCATAAAAGAAGGAATGGCAGTTGCCAAAAACAGAAAGACGTCATAAAGAATTAATGGGTGTTTCCAAATACAGAAAGACGTCATACAGGATGAATGGCAGTTGCCAAAAACAGAAAGACATCATAAAGGTTGAATGGCAGTTTCCAAATACAGAAAGACGCCATAAAGACTGAATGGCAGTTGCCAAAAACAGCCAGACGCTATAAAGAATGTATGGTGGTTGCCAAAAACAGAAAGACGTCATAAAGGATGAATGGCAGTTGCCAAAAACAGAAAGACGTCATAAAGGATGAATGGCAGTGGCAAAAACAGAAAGACGTCATAAAGGATGAATGGCAGTTTCCAAAAACAGAATAACGTAAGAAAGGATGAATGGTAGTTGCCAAAAACAGAAAGACGTCATAAAATATGAATGGCAGTTGCCAAAAACAGAAAGATATCATAAAGGATGAATGGCAGTTGATAAAAACAGAAAGACGTCATAAAGGATGAATGGAAGTTCCCAAAAACAGGTAGACGTCATAAAGGATGCATGGCAGTTGCCAAAAAAAGAAAAACATCATAAAGGATGAATGGCAGTTCCCAAAAATAGAAAGACGTCATAAAGGATGAATGGCATTTGCCAAAAACAGAAAGACCTAACAAAGGATGAATACCAGTTGCCAAAAACCGAGAGACGTAAGAAAGGATGAATGGTAGTTGCCAAAACAGAAAGACGTCATAAAGGATGAATGGCAGTTGCCAAAAACAGAAAGACGTAATAAAGGATGAATGGCAGTTGCCAAAAACAGAAAGACGTCATAAAGGATGAATGGCAGTTGCAAAAACATTAAGACGTCATAAACGATGAATGGCAGTTGCCAAAAACAGAAAGACGTCATAAAGGATGAATGGCAGTTCCCAAAAAGAGGAACACGTCATAAACGATGAATGGCAGTTTCCAAAAACAGAAAGACGTCATAAAGGATGAATGGCAGTTCCCAAAAACAGAAAGACGTAATAAAGGATGAATGGCAGTTGCCAAAAACAGTAAGACGTAAAAAAGGATGAATGGCAGATACCAAAAACAGAAAGACGTAAGAAAGGATGAATGGCAGTTGCCAAAAACAGAAAGACGTCATAAAAGATCAATGGCAGTTGCCAAAAACAAAAAGACGTCATAAAGGATGAATGGCAGTTGCCAAAAACAACAAGACGTCATAAAGGATGAATGGCAGTTTCCAAAAACAGAAAGACGTCATAAAGGATGAATGGCAGTACCCAAAACCAGAAAGACGTCAAAAAGGATAAATGGTAGTGTCCAAAAACAAAAAGACGTCATAAAGGATAAATGGCAGTTGCCAAAAACAGAAAGCGGTCATAAAGGAGGAATGGCAGTTGCCAAAAACAGAAAGACGTCATAAAAGAAGGAATGGCAGTTGCCAAAAACAGAAAGACGTCATAAAGAATTAATGGGTGTTTCCAAATACAGAAAGACGTCATAAAAAATGAATGGCAGTTGCCAAATACCGAAAGACGCCATAAAGAATGAATGGTAGTTGCCAAAAACAGAAACACATCATAAAGGATGAATGGCAGTTGCCAAAGGAAGAAAGATGTCATAAAGGATGAATGGCAGTTGCCAAAAACATCCAGACGCTATAAAAAATGTATGGTAGTTGCCAAAAAAAGAAAGACGTCATAAAGGATGAATTGAAGTTGCCAAACACAGCAAGACATCATTAAGGATGAATGGCAGTTGCCAAAAATAGAAAGACGGCATGAAGGATTAATGGTAGTTGTCAAAAACAGAAAGACATCATAAAGGATGAATGTCAGTTGCCAAAAACAGAAAGACGTCATTAAGGATGAATAGCAGTTGCCAAAAACAGAAAGACGTCATAAATGGCGAAATGGCAGTTGCCAAAAACAGATAGACGTCATAAAGGATGAATGGCAGTTTCCAAAAAAAGAAAGACATCATAAAGGATGAATGGCAGTTGCCAAAAACAGACAGACGCCATAAAGAAATAATGGTAGTAGCCAAAAACAGAAAGACGTCATAAAAGAATGAATAGCAGTTTCCAAAAACAGAAAGACATTATAAAGGATGAATGGCAGTTGCCAAAAATAGAAAGACGTCATGAAGGATTAATGGTAGTTGTCAAAAACCGAAAGACATCATAAAGGATGAATGTCAGTTGTCAAAAACAGAAAGACGTCATAAAGGATGAATGGCAGTTGCATAAAACAGAAAGACGTCATAAAGGAGGAATGGCAGTTGCAAAAACAGAAAGACGTCATAAAGGATGAATGGCAGTGGCCAAAAACAGAAAGACGTCATAAAGGATGAATGGCAGTTCCCAAAAACAGGAATACGTCATAAAGGATGAATGGCAGTTGCCAAAAAAAGAAAAACATCATAAAGGATGAATGGCAGTTCCCAAAAAAAGAAAGACGTCATAAAGGATGAATGGCATTTGCCAAAAACAGAAAGACGTAACAAAGGATGAATAACAGTTGCCAAAAACAGAGAGACGTAAGAAAGGATGAATGGTAGTTGCCAGAAACAGAAAGACGTCATAAAGGATGAATGGCAGTTGCCAAAAACAGAAAGACGTTATAAAGGATGAATTGCATTGGCCAAAAACAGAAAGACCTAACAAAGGATGAATACCAGTTGCCAAAAACAGAGAGACGTAAGAAAGGATTAATGGTAGTTGCCAAAAACAGAAAGACGTCATTAAGGATGAATGGCAGTTGCCAAAAACAGAGAGACGTAAGAAAGGATGAATGGTAGTTGCCAAAAACAGAAAGACGTCATTAAGGATGAATGGCAGTTGCCAAAAACAGAAAGACGTAATAAAGGATGAATGGCAGTTGCAAAAAACAGTAAGACGTAAGAAAATATTAATGGCAGATGCCAAAAACAGAAAGACGTAAGAAAGGATGAATGGTAGTTGCCAAAAACAGAAAGACGTCATAAAGGATCAATGGCAGTTTCCAAAAACAGAAAGACGTCATAAAGGATGAATGGCAGTTGCCAAAAACAGAAAGACGTCAAAAAGGATAAATGGTAGTGTCCAAAAACAGAAAGACGTCATAAACGATAAATGGCAGTTGCCAAAAACAGAAAGCGGTCATAAAGGAGGAATGGCAGTTGCCAAAAACAGAAAGACGTCATAAAAGAAGGAATGGCAGTTGCCAAAAACAGAAAGACGTCATAAAGAATTAATGGGTGTTTCCAAATACAGAAAGACGTCATACAGGATGAATGGCAGTTGCCAAAAACAGAAAGACATCATAAAGGTTGAATGGCAGTTTCCAAATACAGAAAGACGCCATAAAGACTGAATGGTAGTTGCCAAAAACAGAAAGACATCATAAAGGATGAATGGCAGTTGCCAAAGGAAGGAAGATGTCATAAAAGAGAAATGGCAGTTGCCAAAAACATCCAGACGCTATAAAGAATGTATGGTAGTTGCCAAAAACAGAAAGACGTCATAAAGGATGAATGGCAGTTGCCAAAATCAGAAAGACGTCATTAAGAATGAATGGCAGTTGCCAAAAACAGAAAGACGCCATAAAGAATAAATGGTAGTTGCCAAACCCAGCAAGACAAATTTAAGGATGAATGGCAGTTGCCAAAAATAGAAAGACGTCATGAAGGATTAATGGTAGTTGTCAAAAACCGAATCACATCATAAAGGATGAATGTCAGTTGTCAAAAACAGAAAGACGTCATAAAGGATGAATGGCAGTTGTTAAAAACAGAAATACGTCATGAAGGAGGAATGGCAGTTGCAAAAACAGAAAGACGTCATAAAGGATGAATGGCAGTGGCCAAAAACAGAAAGACGTCATAAAGGATAAATGGCAGTTCCCAAAAACAGGAATACGTCATAAAGGATGAATGGCAGTTGCCAAAAAAAGAAAAACATCATAAAGGATGAATGGCAGTTCCCAAAAAAAGAAAGACGTCATAAAGGATGAATGGCATTTGCCAAAAACAGAAAGACGTAACAAAGGATGAATAACAGTTGCCAAAAACAGAGAGACGTAAGAAAGGATGAATGGTAGTTGCCAGAAACAGAAAGACGTCATAAAGGATGAATGGCAGTTGCCAAAAACGGAAAGACGTTATAAAGGATGAATAGCAGTTGCCAAAAACAGAAAGACGTCATAATGGATGAATGGTAGTTTCCAAAAACAGTAAGACGTCATAAAGGATAAATGGCAGTTGCAAAAAACAGAAAGAGGTCATAAAGCAGGAATAGTAGTTTCCAAAAACAGAAAGACGACATAAAAAATGAATGGCAGTTTAGAAAAAGAGAAAGACGGCATAAAGGATGAATGGCAGTTGCAAAAAACAGAAAGACGTCATAAAGGATGAATGGCAGTTGCCAAAAACAGAACCCCGTAATAAAGTATGAATGGCAGTTGCCAAAAACAGAAAGACGTCATAAAGAATTAATGGTAGTTTTTAAATACAGAAAGACGTCATAAAGGATGAATGGCAGTTGCCAAAAACAGAATAAGGTAAAAAAGGATGAAGAGTAGTTGCCAAAAACAGAAAGACGTCATAAAGGATGAATGGCAGTTGCCAATAACAGAAAGACGTCATAAAAAATCAATTTTAGTTCTCAAAAACAGAAATAAGTCAGAAAGGATGAATGGCAGTTACCAAAAACAGAAAGACGTCCTAAAGGATGAATGGCAGTGGCCAAAAACAGAAAGACGTCATAAAGGATGCCTGGCAGTTGCCAAATTAGAAACACGTCGTAAAGGATTGATGGCAGTTGCCAAAAACAGGGAGACGTCATTAAGAATGAATGGCAGTTGCCAAAAAAAGAAAATAGTCATAAAGGATGAATGGCAATTGTCAAAAAAAGAAAGACGTCATAAAGGATGAATGGCAGTTGCCAAAAACAGCAAGACGCCATGAGGAATGAATGGTAGTTGCCAAAAACAGAAAGACGTTATAAAGGATGAATGGCAGTTGCCAAAATTAGAAAGACATCATAAAGGAGGAATGCCAGTTGCCAAAAACAGAAACACGTCATGAAGGATTAATGGTAGTTGCCAAAAACAGAAAGACGTCATAAAGGATGAATGGCAGTTGCCAAAAACAGAAAGAAATCATAAAGAATGAATGGCAGTTGCCAAAAACAGAAAGACGTCATAAAGGATGAATGGTAGTTGCCAAAAAATTAAAGACGTCATAAAGGATGAATGGCTGTTGCCAAAAACAGAAAGACGTCATAAAGGAGGAATGGTTATTACCAAAAAAAGAAAAACGTTATAAATGGTGAATGGCAGTGGCCAAAAACAGCAAGACACCATGAAGAATGAATGGCAGTTGACAAAGAAAGAAAGACGTCATAAAGGATGAATGGCAGTTGCCAAAACAGCCAGACATAAAGAATGAATGGGAGTTACCAAACCCAGAAAGACGTCATAAAGGATGAATGGCAGTTGCCAAAAACAGAAAGACGTCATAAAGGATGAATGGCAGTTGCCAAAAACAGAAAGACATCATAAAGGATGAATGGCAGTTGCCAAAGACAGAAAGACGTCATAAAGTATGAAGTGCAGTTGCCAAAAACAGCCAGACGCCATTAAGAATGTATGGTAGTGTCCAAAAACAGAAAGACGTCATAAAGGATAAATGGCAGTTGCCAAAAACAGAAAGACACCATAAAGGATGAATGGCAGTTGTCAAAAACAGAAAGACGCCATAAAGAATGATTGGTAGTTGCCAAAAAAAGAAAATAGTCATAAAGGATGAATGGTAGTTGCCAAAAAATGAAAGACGTCATAAAGGATGAATGGCAGTTGCCAAAAACAGAAAGATGTCATAAAGGATGAATGGTAGTTGCGACACACAGAAAGACGACATAAAGGATGAATGGCAATTGCCAAAAACTGAAAGACATCATAAAGGATGAATGGCAGTTGCAAAAAACAGAAAGACACCATAAAGAATGAATGGTAGTTGCAAAAAAACAGAAAGACGGGATAAAGGATGAATGGCAATTGCCAAAAAAAGAAAGACGTCATAAAGGATGAATGGCAGTTGCCAAAAACAGAAAGACGTTATGAAGGATTAATGGTAGTTGTCAAAAACAGAAAGACATCATAAAAGATGAATGGCAGTTGCAAAAAACAGAAAGACACCATAAAGAATGAATGGTAGTTGCAAAAAAACAGAAAGACGGGATAAAGGTTGAATGGCAGTTTCCAAATACAGAAAGACGCCATAAAGACTGAATGGTAGTTGCCAAAAGCAGAAAGACATCATAAAGGATCAATGGCAGTTGCCAAAGGAAGGAAGATGTCATAAAAGAGAAATGGCAGTTGCCAAAAACATCCAGACGCTATAAAGAATGTATGGTAGTTGCCTAAAACAGAAAGACGTCATAAAGGATGAATGGCAGTTGCCAAAATCAGAAAGACGTCATTAAGGATGAATGGCAGTTGCCAAAAACAGAAAGACGCCATAAAGAATAAATGGTAGTTGCCAAAAACAGAAAGACGTCATAAATGATGAATGGCAGTTGCCAAAAAAAGAAAGACGTCATAAAGGATGAATTGAAGTTGACAAACACAGCAAGACATCATTAAGGATGAATGGCAGTTGCCAAAAATAGAAAGACGTCATGAAGGATTAATGGTAGTTGTCAAAAACAGAAAGACATCATAAAGGATGAATGTCAGTTGCCAAAAACAGAAAGACGTCATAAAGGATGAATAGCAGTTGCCAAAAACAGAAATACGTCATAAATGGCGAAATGGCAGTTGCCAAAAACAGATAGACGTCATTAAGGGTGAATGGCAGTTTCCAAAAAAAGAAAGACATCATAAAGGATGGATGGCAGTTGCCAAAAACAGACAGACGCCATAAAGAATTAATGGTAGTTGCCAAAAACAGAAAGACGTCATAAAAGAATGAATAGCAGTTGCCAAAAACAGAAAGACATTATAAAGGATGAATGGCAGTTGCCAAAAATAGAAAGACGTCATGAAGGATTAATGGTAGTTGTCAAAAACCGAAAGACATCATAAAGGATGAATGTCAGTTGTCAAAAACAGAAAGACGTCATAAAGGATGAATGGCAGTTGCCAAAAACAGAAAGACGTCATAAAGGAGGAATGGCAGTTGCAAAAACAGAAAGACGTCATAAAGGATGAATGGCAGTGGCCAAAAACAGAAAGACGTCATAAAGGATGAATGGCAGTTCCCAAAAACAGGAATACGTCATAAAGGATGAATGGCAGTTGCCAAAAAAAGAAAAACATCATAAAGGATGAATGGCAGTTCCCAAAAAAAGAAAGACGTCATAAAGGATGAATGGCATTTGCCAAAAACAGAAAGACGTGACAAAGGATTAATAACAGTTGCCAAAAACAGAGAGACGTAAGAAAGGATGAATGGTAGTTGCCAGAAACAGAAAGACGTCATAAAAGATGAATGGCAGTTGCCAAAAACAGAAAGACGTTATAAAGGATGAATAGCAGTTGCCAAAAACAGAAAGACGTCATAATGGATGAATGGTAGTTTCCAAAAACAGAAAGACGTCATAAAGGATAAATGGCAGTTGCAAAAAACAGAAAGAGGTCATAAAGGAGGAATGGTAGTTTCCAAAAACAGAAAGACGACATAAAAAATGAATGGCAGTTTAGAAAAAGAGAAAGACGGAATAAAGGATGAATGGCAGTTGCAAAAAACAGAAAGACGTCATAAAGGATGAATGGCAGTTGCCAAAAACAGAACCCCGTCATAAAGTATGAATGGCAGTTGCCAAAAACAGAAAGACGTCATAAAGAATTAAGGGTAGTTTTTAAATACAGAAAGACGTCATAAAGGATGAATGGCAGTTGCCAAAAACAGAATAAGGTAAGAAAGGATGAAGGGTAGTTGCCAAAAAAAGAAAGACGTCATAAAGGATGAATGGCAGTTGCCAATAACAGAAAGACGTCATAAAAAATCAATTGCAGTGGTCAAAAACAGAAATAAGTCAGAAAGGATGAATGGCAGTTACCAAAAACAGAAAGACGTCCTAAAGGATGAATGGCAGTGGCCAAAAACAGAAAGACGTCATAAAGGATGCCTGGCAGTTGCCAAATTAGAAAGACGTCGTAAAGGATTGATGGCAGTTGCCAAAAACAGGGAGACGTCATAAAGAATGAATGGCAGTTGCCAAAAAAAGAAAATAGTCATAAAGGATGAATGGCAATTGCCAAAAAAAGAAAGACGTCATAAAGGATGAATGGCAGTTGCCAAAAACAGCAAGACGCCATGAGGAATGAATGGTAGTTGCCAAAAACAGAAAGACGTTATAAAGGATGAATGGCAGTTGCCAAAAACAGAAAGACATCATAAAAGAGGGATGCCAGTTGCCAAAAACAGAAAGATGTCATGAAGGATTTATGGTAGTTGCCAAAAACAGAAAGACGTCATAAAGGATGAATGGCAGTTGCCAAAAACTGAAAGAAATCATAAAGGATCAATGGCAGTTGCCAAAAACAGAAAGACGTCATAAAGGATGAATGGTAGTTGCCAAAAAATTAAAGACGTCATAAAGGATGAATGGCAGTTGCCAAAAACAGAAAGACGTCATAAAGGAGGAATGGCAGTTGCCAAAAACAGAAAGACGACATAAAGGATGAATGGTAGTTGCAAAAAACAGAAAGACATCATAAAAGATGAATGGCAGTTGCCAAAGAAAGAAAGACGTCATAAAGTATGAAGTGCAGTTGCCAAAAACAGCCAGACGCCATTAAGAATGTATAGTAGTGTCCAAAAACAGAAAGACGTCATAAAGGATAAATGGCAGTTGCCAAAAACAGACAGACGTCATAAAGGATGAATGGCAGTTGTCAAAAACAGAAAAACGCCATAAAGAATGAATGGTTATTACCAAAAACAGAAGGACGTCATATAGGATGAATGGCAATTGCCAAAAAAAGAAAAACGTCATAATGGATGAATGGCAGTTGCCAAAACAGCCAGACATAAAGAATGAATGGGAGTTACCAAACCCAGAAAGACGTCATAAAGGATGAATGGCAGTTGCCAAAAACAGAAAGACGTCATAAAGGATGAATGGCAGTTGCCAAAAACAGAAAGACGCCATAAAGAATGAATGGTAGTTGCCAAAAACAGCAAGACGCCATAAAGAATGATTGGTAGTTGCCAAAAAAAGAAAATAGTCATAAAGGATGAATGGTAGTTGCCAAAAAATGAAAGACGTCATAAAGGATGAATGGCAGTTGCCAAAAACAGAAAGATGTCATAAAGGATGAATGGTAGTTTCGACACACAGAAAGACGACATAAAGGATGAATGGCAATTGCCAAAAACTGAAATACATCATAAAGGATGAATGGAAGTTGTCAAAGAAAGAAAGACGTCATAAAGGATGAATGGCAGTTGTCAAAAACAGCCAGACGGCATGAAGAATGTATGGTAGTTGCCAAAAACAGAAAGACGTCATAAAGGATGAATGGCAGTTGCCAAAAACAGAAAGAAGTCATAAAGGATGAATGGCAGTTGCAAGAAACAGAAAGACACCATAAAGAATGTATGGTAGTTGCAAAAAAACAGAAAGACGGGATAAAGGATGAATGGCAATTGCCAAAAAAAGAAAGACGTCATAAAGGATGAATGGCAGTTGCCAAAAACAGAAAGACGTTATGAAGGATTAATGGTAGTTGTCAAAAACAGAAAGACATCATAAAAGATGAATGTCAGTTGCCAAAAGCAGAAAGACGTCATAAAAGATGGATGGCAGTGGCCAAAAACAGAGAGACGTCATTAAGGATGAATGGTAGTTGCAAAAAACAGAAAGACGTCATTCAGAATGAATGGTAGTTGCCAAAAACAGAAAGACGACATAAAGGATGAATGGCAGTTGCCAAAAACAGAAAGAAGTCAGAAAGGATGAATGGCAGTTGCCAAAAACAGAAAGATGTTATAAAGGATGAATGGTAGTTGCCAAAAACAGAAAGACGTCATAAAGGATGAATGGCAGTTGCAAAAACAGAAAGACGTCGTAAAGGATGAATGGCAGTCGCCAAAAACAGAAAGACGTCATAAAGGATGAATGGCAGTTCCCAAAAACAGGAAGACGTCATAAATGATGAATGACAGTGGCCAAAAAAAGAAAATATTCATAAAGAATGAATAGCAGATCAAAAAAACTAAAGACGTCATAAAGGATGAATGGCAGTTGCCAAAAACAGAATAACGTAAGAAGGGAGGAATGGTAGTTGCCAAAAAAAGAAAGACGTCGTAAAGGATGAATGGCAGTTGCCAAAAACAGAAAGACGTCATAAAGGATGAATGGCAGTTGCCAAAAATAGAAAGACGTCATAAAGTATGAATGGTAGTTGCCAAAAACTAAAAGACGTCATAAAGGATGAATGGCAGTTGCCAAAAACAGAAAGACGTCATAAAGGGGAATGGCAGTTGCCAAAAACAGAAAGACGACATAAAGGATGAATGGTAGTTACCAAAAAAAGAAAGACGACATAAAGGATGAATGGCAGTTGCCAATAACAGAAAGACGTCATAAAGGATGAATGGCAGTGGCCAAAAACAGAAATAAGTCAGAAACCATGAGTGGCAGTGTCCAAAAACAGAAAGACGTCATAAAGAATGAATGGTAGTTGCCAACCACAGAAAGACGACATAAAGGATGAATGGCAGTGGCCAAAAACATAAAGAAGTCAGAAAGGATGAATGGCAGTTGCCAAAAACAGCAAGAGGTAATAAAGGAGGAATTGCAGTTGCCAAAAACAGAAAGACGCCATAAAGTATCAATGGCAGTTGCCAAAAACAGAAAGACGTCATAAAAGAAGGAATGGCAGTTGCTAAAAAAATAAAGACGTCATAAAGGATGAATGGTAGTTTCCAAAAACAGAAAGACGTCATAAAGGATGAATGGCAGTTGCCAAAAACAGAAAGACGTCATAAAGGATGAATGGCAGTTGCCAAATACAGAAAGACGCCATAAAGAATGAATGGCAGTTGCACAAAACAGCCAGACGTCATAAAGAATGAATGGGAGTTGCCAAAAACAGAAAGACGTCATAAAGGATGAATGGCAGTTGCCAAAAACAGAAAGACGTCATAAAAGATGAATGGCAGTTGCCAAAAACAGAAAGACGGCATAAAGAATGAATGGCAGTTTCCAAAAACAGAGAGACATCATAAACTTGAATGGCAGTTGCCTAAAAAAAGAAGACGTCATAAAGGATTAATGGTAGTTGTCAAAAACAGAAAGACATCATAAAGGATGCATGTCAGTTGCCAAAAACAGTAAGACGTCATAAAGGATGAATGGCAGTTCCCAAAATTAGAAAGACGTCATAAAGGATAAATGGCAGTTATTAAAAACAGGAAGACGTCATAAAGGATGAATGGCAGTTGCCAAAAAAAGAAAAACGTAATAAAACATGAATGGCAGTTCCCAAAAACATAAATACGTTATAAAGGATGAATGGCAGTTGCCAAAAACAGAAAGACGTCATAAAGGATGAATGGAAGTTGCCAAAAACAGAATAACGTAAGAAGGGATGAATGGTAGTGGCCAAAAACAGAAAGGCGTCATAAAGGATGAATGGCAGTTGCCAAAAACAGAAAGACGTAATAAAGGATGAATGGCAGTTGCCAAAAACAGAAAGACGTCATAAAGTATGAAGGGTAGTTGCCAAAAACTAAAAGACGTCATAAAGGATGAATGGCAGTTGCCAAAAACAGAAAGACGACATAAAGGATGAATGGTAGTTACCAAAAAAAGAAAGACGACATAAAGGATGAATGGCAGTTGCCAATAACAGAACTACGTCATAAAGGATCAATGGCAGTGGCAGAAAACAGAAATAAGTCAGAAAGGATAAGTGGCAGTGGCCAAAAACAGAAAGACGTCATAAAGAATGAATGGTAGTTGCAAACCACAGAAAGACGACATAAAGGATGAATGGCAGTGGCCTAAAACAGAAAGAAGTCAGAAAGGATGAATAGTAGTTGCTAAAAACAGAAAGACGTCATAAAGGATGAATGGTAGTTGCTAAAAACAGAAAGACGTCATAAAGGCAGAATGGCAGTTGCCAAAAACAGCAAGAGGTAATAAAGGAGGAATTGCAGTTGCCAAAAAGAGAAAGACGTCATAAATGGTTGAATGGTAGTTGCCAAAAACAGAAAGACGCCATAAAGTATGAATGGCAGTTGCCAAAAACAGAAAGACGTCATAAAAGAAGGAATGGCAGTTGCTAAAAAAATAAAGACGTCATAAAGGATGAATGGTAGTTTCCAAAAACAGAAAGACGTCATAAAGGATGAATGGCAGTTGCCAAAAACAGAAAGACGTCATAAAGAATGAATGGTAGTGTCAAAAACCAGAAATACGACATAAAGGATGAATGGCAGTTGCCAAAAACAGAAAGACGCCATAAAGAATGAATGGTAGTTGCCAAAAACAGAAAGACGTCATAAAGGATGAATGGCATTTGCCAAAAAAAAAAAGACGTCATAAAGGATGAATGGCAGTTGCCAAAAACAGCAAGACGCCATAAAGAATGATTGGTAGTTGCCAAAAAAAGAAAATAGTCATAAAGGATGAATGGTAGTTGCCAAAAAATGAAAGACGTCATAAAGGATGAATGGCTGTTGCAAAAACAGAAAGACGTCATAAAGGATGAATAGCAGTTGCCAAAAACAGAAAGACGGAATAAAGAATGAATGGCAGTTGCCAAAAACAGAAAGACATCATAAACTTGAATGGCAGTTGCCGAAACCAGAAAGACGTCATAAAGGATTAATGGTAGTTGTCAAAAACAGAAAGACATCATAAAGGATGCATGTCAGTTGCCAAAAACAGTAAGACGTAGTAAAGGATGAATGGCAGTTGCCAAATTTAGAAAGGCGTCATAAAGGATAAATGGCAGTTATCAAAAACAGGAAGACGTCATAAAGGATGAATGGCAGTTGCCAAAAAAAGAAAAACTTAATAAGGGATGAATGGCAGTTCTCAAATATATAAATACGTTATAAAGGATGAATGGCAGTTGCCAAAAACAGTAAGACGTCATAAAGGATGAATGGCAGTTGCCAAAACCAGAAAGACGTAAGAAAGGATGAATGGTAGTTGCCAAAAACAGAAAGACGTCATAAAGAGGGAATGGCAGTTGCTAAAAACAGAAAGACGTCATAAAGAATGAAGGGCAGTTGCCAAAAACAGAAAGACGTCATAAAGGATGAATGGCAGTTGCCCAAAACAGAAAGACGTCATAAAGGATGAATGGCAGTTGCCAAAAACAGAAAGACGCCATAAAGAATGAATGGTTGTAGCCAAAAATAGAAAGACGTCATTAATTATGAATGGCATTTGCCAAAAAAAGAAGGACGTCATAAAGGATGAATGGCAGTTGCCAAAAACAGCAAGACGCCATAAAGAATGAATGGCAGTTGCCAATAACAGAAAGACGTCATAAAGGATGAATGGCGGTTGCCAAAAACAGAAAGACATCATAAAAGTTGAATGGCAGTTTCCAAAAACCAAAAAGACGTCATAAAGGATTAATGGTAGTTGTCAAAAACAGAAAGACATCATAAAGGCTGAATGTCAGTTGCCAAAAACAGTAAGACGTCATACAGGTTGAATGGCAGTAGCGAAAAACAGAAAGACGTCATAAAGGACGCAATGGCAGTTGCCAAAAACAGAAAGACGTTATAAAGGATGAATGGTAGTTGCCAAAAAAGAAAGACGACATAAAGGATAACTGGCAGTTGCCAATAACAGAAAGACGTCATAAAAGATGAATGGCAGTAGCCAAAAACCGAAAGAAGTGAGAAAGGATGAATGGCAGTGCCCTAAAACAGAAAGACGTCATTAAGGATGAATGGCAGTTGCCAACAACAGAAAGACGTCATAAAGAATGAATGGTAGTTGCCAAAAGCAGAAAGACGACATAAAGGATGAATGGCAGTTGCCAAAAACAGAAAGACGTCATAAAGGATGAATGGCAGTTGCCAAATACAGAAACATGTCATAAAAGAAGGATGGCAGTTGCCAAAAACAGAAAGACGTCATAAACGATGAATGGCAGTTGCCAATAACAGAAATGCGTCATCAAGGATGAATGGCAGTTGCCAAAAACAGAAAGACGTCATAAATGATAAATTGCAGTTGCCAAAAACAGAAAGACGTCATAAAGCATGAATGGCAGTTGCCAAAAACAGAAAGACGTCATAAAGTATAGAATGGCAGTTGCAAAAAACAGAAAGACGTCATAAAGGATGAAGGGCAGTTGCCAAAAACAGAAAGACGTCATAAAGGATTAATGGTAGTTTCCAAAAACACACAGACGTCATAAAGGATGAATGTCAGTTGCCAACAACAGAAAGACGTCATAAAGAATGAATGGTAGTTGCCAAAAGCAGGAAGACGTCATAAAAGATTAATGGTAGTTTCCAAAAACAGACAGACGTCATAAAGGATGAATGTCAGTTGCCAAAAACAGAAAGACGTCATAAAGGATGAATGGCAGTTGCCAAATACAGAAAGACGCCATAAAGAATGAATGGTAGTTGCCAAAAACAGAAAGACATCATAAAACATGAATGGGAGTTGCCAAAAAAAGAAAGACGTCCTAAAGGATGAATGGCAGTTGAGAAAAACAGCCAGACGCCATAAAGAATGAATAATAGTTGCCAAAAACAGGAAGACGTCATAAATGGTGAATGGCAGTTGCCAAAAAGAGAACGACGTCATAAAGGATGAATGGAAGTTGCCAAAAACTAAAAGACCTCATAAAGGATTAATGGTAGTTGTCAAAAACAGAAAGACGTCATAAAGGATGAATGGTAGTTGCCAAAAACAGAAAGACGTCATAAAGGACGAATGGCAGTTGCCAAAAACAGAAATACGTCATAAAAGATGAATGGTAGTTTCCAAAAACAGTAAGACGACATAAAGGATGGGGGCAGTTGCCAAAAACAGAAAGACGTCATAAAGGATTAATGGCAGTGGCCAAAAACAGAAAGACGTCATAAAGGATGAATTGCAGTTGCCAAAAAGAGAAAGACGTCATAAAAGATGAATGGTAGTTGCCAAAAGCAGAAAGACGACATAAAGGATGAATGGCAGTTGCCAAAAACAGAAAGACGTCATAAAGGATGAATGGCAGTGGCCAAAAACAGAAAGAAGTCAGAAAGAAAGAATGGCAGTTGCCAAAAAACAAAGACGTCATAAAAGATCAATGGCAGTTGCCAAAAACAGAAAGACGTCATAAACGATGAATGGCAGTTGCCAATAACAGAAAGACGTAATAAAGGATGAATGGCAGTTGCCAAAAACAGAAATGCGTCATAAAGGATGAATGGCAGTTGCCAAAAACAGAAAGACGTCATAAAGGATAAATGACAGTTGCCAAAAACAGAAAGACGTCATAAAGGATGAATGGCAGTTGCCAAAAACAGAAAGACGTCATAAAGTATAGAATGGCAGTTGCAAAAAACAGAAAGACGTCATAAAGGATGAAGGGCAGTTGCACAAAACAGAAAGACGTAATAAAGGATTAATGGTAGTTTCCAAAAACAGAAAGACATCATAAAATATGAATGGGAGTGTCCAAAAAAAGAAAGACGTCCCAAAGGATGAATGGCAGCGTAGAAAAACAGCCAGACGCCATAAAGAATGAATGGTAGTTGCCACAAACAGGAAGACGTCATAAAGGATGAATGGCAGTTGCCAAAAAGAGAAAGACGTCATAAAGGATGAATGGTGGTTGCCAAAAACTGAAATACGTCATAAAGGATTAATGGTAGTTGTCCAAAACAGAAAGACGTCATAAAGGATGAATGGCAGTTGCCAAAAACAGAAAGACGTCATAAAAGACGAATGGCAGTTGCCAAAAACAGAAATACGTCATAAAGGATGAATAGTAGTTACTAAAAAAAGAAAGAGTACATAAAGGATGAATGGCAGTTGCCAAAAACAGAAAGACGTCATAAAGGATGAATGACAGTGGCCAAAAACAGAAAAACGTCATAAAGGCTGAATGGCAGTTGCCAAAAACAGAAAGGCGTCATAAAGGATGAATCGCAGTTGCCAAAAACAGAAAGACGTCATAAAGGATGAATGGCAGTGGCCAAAAACAGAAAGACGTCATAAAGGATTAATGGCAGTTTCCAAACACAGAAAGACGTCATAAAGGATGAATGGCAGTTGCCAAAAACAGAAAACGTCATAAAGGATAAATGGCAGTTGCCAAAAACAGAAAGACGTCATAAAGGATGAATGGCAGTTGCCAAAAACAGAAAGACGTCATAAAGTATGAATGGCAGTTGCCAAAAACAGAAAGACGTCATAAAAGATGAATGGCAATTGCCAAAAACAGAAAGACGTCATAAAAGATTAATGGTAGTTTCCAAAAACAGACAGACGTAATAAAGGATGAATGGCAGTTGCCCAAAAAAGAAAGACGTCATAAAGGATGAATGGCAGTTGCCAAATACAGAAAGACGCCATAAAGAATGAAATGTAGTTGCCAAAAACAAAAAACCATCATAAAACATGAATGGGAGTTGCCAAAAAAAGAAAGACGTAATAAAGGATGAATAGCAGTTGCCAAAAACAGCTAAACGCCATAAAGAATGAATGGTAGTTGCCAAAAACAGGAAGACGTCATAAAGAATGAATGGCAGTTGCCAAAAACAGAAAGACGTGATAAAGGATGAATGGCAGTTGCCAAAAACTTAAAGACGGCATAAAGGATTAATGGTAGTTGCCAAAAACAGAAATACGTCATAAAGGATGAATGGTAGTTGTCAGAAACAGAAAGACGACATTAGGATGAATGGCAGTTGCTAAAAACAGAAAGACGTAATAAAGGATGAATGGCAGTGGCCAAAAACAGAAAGACGTCATAAAGGATGAATTGCAGTTGCCAAAAAGAGACAGACGTCATAAAAGATGAATGGTAGTTGCCAAAAGCAGTAAGACGACATAAAAGATTAATGGCAGTTGCCAAAAACAGAAATAGGTCATAAAGGATGAATGGCAGTGGCCAAAAACAGAAAGACGTCATAAAATACGAATGACAGTTGCCAAAAACAGAAATACGTGATAAAGGATGAATGGTAGTTGCCAAAAACAGAAAGACGACATAAAGGATGAATGGCAGTTGCCAAAAACAGAAAGACGTCATAAAGGATGAATGGCAGTGGCCAAAAACAGAAAGACGTCATAAAGGATTAATTGCAGTTGTTAAAAAGAGAAAGACGTCATAAAAGATGAATGGTAGTTGCCAAAAGCAGAAAGACGACATAAAGGATGAATGGCAGTTGCCAAAAACAGAAAGACGTCATAAAGGATGAATGGCAGTGGCCAAAAACAGAAAGACGTAATAAAGGATGAATAGCAGTTGCCAAAAACAGAAATGCGTCATAAAAGATGAATGGAAGTTGCCAAAAACAGAAAGACGTACTAAAGGATAAATGGCAGTTGCCAAAAACAGAAAGACGTCATAAAGGATGAATGGCAGTTGCCAAAAACAGAAAGACGTCATAAAGTATAGAATGGCAGTTGCAAAAAACAGAAAGACGTCATAAAGGATGAAGGGCAGTTGCCAAAAACAGAAAGACGTCATAAAGGATCAATGGTAGTTTCCAAAAACAGACAGACGTCATAAAGGATGAATGTCAGTTGCCAAAAACAGAAAGACGTAACAAAGGATGAATGGCAGTTGCCAAAAACAGAAAGAAGTCAGAAAGGATGAATGGCAGTTGCCAAAAACAGAAAGACGTAATAAAACAATGAATGGCAGTTGCCAAAAACAGAAAGACGTCATAAAGAATGAATTTTGGTTGCCAAAAATAGGAAGACGTTATAAAGGATGAATGGCAGTTACTAAAAACAGAAAGACGACATAAAGGAGGAATGGCAGTTGCCAAAAACAGAAAGACGTCATGAAGGATAAATGGCAGTGACCAAAAACAGAAAGACGTCATAAAGGATGAATGGCACTTGCCAAAAACAGAAAGACGTCATAAAGGATGAATGGCAGTTGCCAAAAACAGAAAGAAGTCAGAAAGGATGAATGGCAGTTGCCAAAAACAGAAAGACGTCATAAAGGATGAATGGTAGTTGCCAAAAACAGAAAGACGTCATAAAAGAATAAATGGCAGTTGCCAAAAACAGAAAGACGTCATAAATGGTTGAATGGCAGTTGCCAAAAACAGAAAGACGTAAGAAAGTATAGAATGATAGTTGCCAAAAACAGAAAGACGTCATAAAGGATGAATGGCAGTTGCCAAAAACAGAAATACGTCCTAAAGGATGAATGGCAGTTGCCAAAAACAGAAAGACGTCATAAAGGATGAATGGTTGTTGCTAAAAACAGAAAGACGTCATAAAGGATGAATGGCAGTGTCCCAAAAAAGAAATACGTCATAAAAGATGAATGGCAGTTGCTAAAAACAGAAATACGTCATAAAGTATGAATGGCAGTTGCCAAAAACATGAAGACGTCATAAGGGATGAATGGCAGTTGCCAAAAAAAGAAAGACGTCATAAAGGATGAATGGTAGTTGCCAAAAACAGAACACCGTCATAAAGGATGAATGGCAGTTGCCAAAAACAGAAAGACGCCATAAAGTATGAATGGCAGTTGCCAAAAACTGAAAGACCTCATAAAAGGAGGAATGGTAGTTACCAAAAACAGAAAGACGTCATAAAGGATTAATGGCAGTTGCCAGAAACAGAAAGACGTCATAAAGGATGAATGGCAGTTGCCAAAAACAGAAAGACGCCATAAAGAACGAATGGTAGTAGCCAAAAACTGAAACACGTCATGAAGCATGAATAGCAGTAGCCAAAAACAGAAAGACGTCATAAAGGATCAATGGGAGTTGCCAAAAACAGAAAGACGTCATGAAAAATGAATGGCAGTTGCCAAAAACAGAAAGACGTCATAGAGGATGAATGGCAGTTGCCAAAAACAGAAAGACGTCATAAAGGATGAATGGCTGTTGCCAAAAACAGACAGACGTCATAAAGTATGAATGGCAGTTGCCAAAAACAGAAAGACGTCATAAAGGATGAATGGTAGTTGCCAAAAACAGAAAGACGTTTAAAGGATTAATGGGAGTTGCCAAAAACAGAAAGATGTCATAAAGGATGAATGACAGATGCAAGAAACAGAAAGACGTCATAAATGATGAATGGCAGTGACCAAAAAAAGATAGACGTCATAAAGGATGAATGGCAGTTGCCAAAAACAGAAAGACGCTATAAAGAATGAATGGTAGTTGCCAAAAACAGAAAGACGTCATAAAGAATTAATTGGAGTTGCCAAAAACAGAAAGACGTGATAAAGGATGAATGGCAGTTGCCAAAAACAGAAAGACGTTATAAAGGATGAATGGCAGTTGCCAAAAACAGAAAGACGTCATAAAGGATGAATGGCCGTTGCCAAAAACAGAAAGACGTCATAAAGGATGAATGGCAGTTGCCAAAAACAGAAAGACGTCTTAAAGGATGAATGGCAGTTTCCAAAAACCGAAAGACGCCATAAAGGATGAATGGTAGTTGCCAAAAACAGAAAGACGTCATAAAGGAGTGATGGCAGTTGCCAAAAACAGAAAGACGTCATAAAGGATGAATGGCAGTTGCATAAAACAGAAAGACGTAATAAAGGATTAATGGTAGTTATCAAAAAAAGAAAGACGTTATTAAGGATGAATGGTAGTTGCTAAAAACAGAAAGAAGTCAGAAAAGATGAATGGCAGTTGCCAAAAACAGAAAGACGTAATAAAACAATGAATGGCAGTTGCCAAAAACAGAAAGACGTCATAAAGAATGAATTTTGGTTGCCAAAAATAGGAAGACGTTATAAAGGATGAATGGCAGTTACTAAAAACAGAAAGACGTCATAAAGGATGAATGGCACTTGCCAAAAACAGAAAGACGTCATAAAGGATGAATGGCAGTTGCCAAAAACAGAAAGAAGTCAGAAAGGATGAATGGCAGTTGCCAAAAACAGAAAGACGTCATAAAGGATGAATGGTAGTTGCCAAAAACAGAAAGACGTCATAAAAGAATAAATGGCAGTTGCCAAAAACAGAAAGACGTCATAAATGGTTGAATGGCAGTTGCCAAAAACAGAAAGACGTAAGAAAGTATAGAATGATAGTTGCCAAAAACAGAAAGACGTCATAAAGGATGAATGGCAGTTGCCAAAAACAGAAATACGTCCTAAAGGATGAATGGCAGTTGCCAAAAACAGAAAGACGTCATAAAGGATGAATGGTTGTTGCTAAAAACAGAAAGACGTCATAAAGGATGAATGGCAGTGTCCCAAAAAAGAAATACGTCATAAAAGATGAATGGCAGTTGCTAAAAACAGAAATACGTCATAAAGTATGAATGGCAGTTGCCAAAAACATGAAGACGTCATAAGGGATGAATGGCAGTTGCCAAAAAAAGAAAGACGTCATAAAGGATGAATGGTAGTTGCCAAAAACAGAACACCGTCATAAAGGATGAATGGCAGTTGCCAAAAACAGAAAGACGCCATAAAGTATGAATGGCAGTTGCCAAAAACTGAAAGACCTCATAAAAGGAGGAATGGTAGTTACCAAAAACAGAAAGACGTCATAAAGGATTAATGGCAGTTGCCAGAAACAGAAAGACGTCATAAAGGATGAATGGCAGTTGCCAAAAACAGAAAGACGCCATAAAGAACGAATGGTAGTAGCCAAAAACTGAAACACGTCATGAAGCATGAATAGCAGTAGCCAAAAACAGAAAGACGTCATAAAGGATCAATGGGAGTTGCCAAAAACAGAAAGACGTCATGAAAAATGAATGGCAGTTGCCAAAAACAGAAAGACGTCATAGAGGATGAATGGCAGTTGCCAAAAACAGAAAGACGTCATAAAGGATGAATGGCTGTTGCCAAAAACAGACAGACGTCATAAAGTATGAATGGCAGTTGCCAAAAACAGAAAGACGTCATAAAAGAATGAATGGCAGTTGCCAAAAACAGAAAGACGCAAGAAAGGATGTATGGTAGTTGCCAAAAATAGGAAGACGTTATAAAGGATGAATGGCAGTTCCAAAAAACAGAACGACGTCATAAAGGATGAATGGCAGTTGCCAAAAACAGAAAGACGTCATAAAGGATGAATGGTAGTTGCCAAAAACAGAAAGACGTCATAAAGGATGAATAGCACTTGCCAAAAACAGGACGTCATAAAAGACGAATGGCAGTGGCCAAAAACAGAAAGACCTCATAAAGGATGAATGGTAGTTGCTAAAAACAGAAAGACGTCATAAAAGAATGAATGGCAGTTGCCAAAAACAGAAAGACGTCATAAATGGTTGAATAGCAGTTGCCAAAAACAGAAAGACGTAAGAAAGTATAGAATGATAGTTGCCAAAAACAGAAAGGCGTCTTAAAGGATGAATGGCAGTTGCCAAAAACAGAAAGACGTCATAAAGGATGAATGGTTGTTGCTAAAAACAGAAAGACGTCATAAAGGATGAATGGCAGTTGCGCAAAAAAGAAAGACGTCATAAAAGATGAATGGCAGTTGCTAAAAACAGAAATACGTCAGAAAGTATGAATGGCAGTTGCCAAAAACATGAAGACGTCATAAAGGATGAATGGCAGTTGCCAAAAAAAGAAAGACGTCATAAAGGATGAATTGTAGTTGCCAAAAACAGAAAGACGTCATAAAGGATGAATGGTAGTTGCCAAAAACAGAAAGACGTCATAAAGGATGAATGGCAGTTGCCAAAAACAGAAATACGTCCTAAAGGATGAATGGCAGTTGCCAAAAACAGAAAGACGTCATAAAGGATGAATGGTTGTTGCTAAAAACAGAAAGACGTCATAAAGGATGAATGGCAGTGTCCCAAAAAAGAAATACGTCATAAAAGATGAATGGCAGTTGCTAAAAACAGAAATACGTCATAAAGTATGAATGGCAGTTGCCAAAAACATGAAGACGTCATAAGGGATGAATGGCAGTTGCCAAAAAAAGAAAGACGTCATAAAGGATGAATGGTAGTTGCCAAAAACAGAACACCGTCATAAAGGATGAATGGCAGTTGCCAAAAACAGAAAGACGCCATAAAGTATGAATGGCAGTTGCCAAAAACTGAAAGACCTCATAAAAGGAGGAATGGTAGTTACCAAAAACAGAAAGACGTCATAAAGGATTAATGGCAGTTGCCAGAAACAGAAAGACGTCATAAAGGATGAATGGCAGTTGCCAAAAACAGAAAGACGCCATAAAGAACGAATGGTAGTAGCCAAAAACTGAAACACGTCATGAAGCATGAATAGCAGTAGCCAAAAACAGAAAGACGTCATAAAGGATCAATGGGAGTTGCCAAAAACAGAAAGACGTCATGAAAAATGAATGGCAGTTGCCAAAAACAGAAAGACGTCATAGAGGATGAATGGCAGTTGCCAAAAACAGAAAGACGTCATAAAGGATGAATGGCTGTTGCCAAAAACAGACAGACGTCATAAAGTATGAATGGCAGTTGCCAAAAACAGAAAGACGTCATAAAAGAATGAATGGCAGTTGCCAAAAACAGAAAGACGCAAGAAAGGATGTATGGTAGTTGCCAAAAATAGGAAGACGTTATAAAGGATGAATGGCAGTTCCAAAAAACAGAACGACGTCATAAAGGATGAATGGCAGTTGCCAAAAACAGAAAGACGTCATAAAGGATGAATGGTAGTTGCCAAAAACAGAAAGACGTCATAAAGGATGAATAGCACTTGCCAAAAACAGGACGTCATAAAAGACGAATGGCAGTGGCCAAAAACAGAAAGACCTCATAAAGGATGAATGGTAGTTGCTAAAAACAGAAAGACGTCATAAAAGAATGAATGGCAGTTGCCAAAAACAGAAAGACGTCATAAATGGTTGAATAGCAGTTGCCAAAAACAGAAAGACGTAAGAAAGTATAGAATGATAGTTGCCAAAAACAGAAAGGCGTCTTAAAGGATGAATGGCAGTTGCCAAAAACAGAAAGACGTCATAAAGGATGAATGGTTGTTGCTAAAAACAGAAAGACGTCATAAAGGATGAATGGCAGTTGCGCAAAAAAGAAAGACGTCATAAAAGATGAATGGCAGTTGCTAAAAACAGAAATACGTCAGAAAGTATGAATGGCAGTTGCCAAAAACATGAAGACGTCATAAAGGATGAATGGCAGTTGCCAAAAAAAGAAAGACGTCATAAAGGATGAATGGTAGTTGCCAAAAACAGAACACCGTCATAAAGGATGAATGGCAGTTGCCAAAAACAGAAAGACGCCATAAAGAATGAATGGTAGTTGCCAAAAACAGAAGGACGTGATAAAGGATGAATGGCAGTAGCCAAAAACAGAATACTTCATAAAGAATGAATTGCAGTTGCCAAAAACAGAAATACGTCATAAAAAATGAATGGCAGTTGCCACAAACAGAAATACGTCATAAAGAGTCAATTTAAGTTGCCAAAAACAGAAAGACGTCATAAAAGATGAATGGCAGTTTCCAAAAACAGAAAGACGTCATAAAGAAGGAATGGCAGTTGCCAAAAAAGAAAGACGTCATAAACCATGAATAGCAGTTGCCAAAAATAGAAAGACGTCATACAGGATGAATGGCAGTTGTCAAATACAGAAAGACATCATAAAAACAGGAATGGTAGTTTCCAAAAACAGAAAGACGTCATAAATGATTAATGGAAGTTGCCAGAAACAGAAAGACGTCATAAAGGATGAATGGCAGTTGCCAAAAACAGAAAGACGCCATAAAGAACGAATGGTAGTAGCCAAAAACTGAAAGACGTCATAAAAGAATGAATAGCAGTAGCCAAAAACAGAAAGACGTTTAAAGAATGAATGGGAGTTGCCAAAAACAGAAAGACGTCATAAAGGATGAATGGCAGTTGCCAAAAACAGAACGACGTCATAAAGGATGAATGGCAGTTGCAAAAAATAGAAAGACGTCATAAAGGATGAATGGTAGTTGCCAAAAACAGAAAGACGTCATAAAGGATGAATGGCAGTTGGCAAAAACAGAAAGACGTCATAAAGGATGAATGGCTGTTGTCAAAAACAGACAGACGTCATAAAGTATGAATGGCAGTTGCCAAAAACAGAAAGACGTCATAAAGGATGAATGGCAGTTGCCAAAAACAGAAAGACGTCATAAAAGATGAATGGTAGTTGCCAAAAACAGAAAGACGTTTAAAGGATGAATGGGAGTTGCCAAAAACAGAAAGATGTCATAAAGGATGAATGGCAGTTGCCAAAAACAGAAAGACGTCATAAAGGATGAATGACAGATGCAAGAAACAGAAAGACGTCATAAATGATGAATGGCAGTGACTAAAAAAAGAAAGACGTCATAAAGGATGAATGGCAGTTGCCAAAAACAGAAATACGCTATAAAGAATGAATGGTAGTTGCCAAAAACAGAAAGACGTCATAAAGAATGAATTGGAGTTGCCAAAAACAGAAAGACGTGATAAAAGATGAATGGCAGTTGCCAAAAACAGAAAGACGTTATAAAGGATGAATGGCACTCGCCAAAAACAGAAAGACGTCATAAAGGGTGAATGGCAGTTGCCAAAAACAGAAAGACGTCATAAAGGATGAATTGCACTTGCCAAAAACAGAAAGACGTCTTAAAGGATGAATGGCAGTTTCCAAAAACCGAAAGACGACATAAAGGATGAATGGTAGTTGCCAAAAACAGAAAGACGTCATAAAAGAATGACGGCAGTTGCCAAAAACAGAAATACGTCATAAAGGATGAATGGCAGTGGCATAAAACAGAAAGACGTAATAAAGGATTAATGGTAGTTATCAAAAAAAGAAAGACGTTATTAAGGATGAATGGTAGTTGCTAAAAACAGAAAGAAGTCAGAAAAGATGAATGGCAGTTTCCAAAAACAGAAAGACGTCATAAAGGATAAATGGCAGTTGCCCAAAGCAGAAAGACGTCATAAAGAATGAATTTTGGTTGCCAAAAACAGAAAGACGTCATAAAGGATGAATGGTAGTTACTAAAAACAGAAAGACGACATAAAGGAGGAATGGCAGTTGCCAAAAACAGAAAGACGTCATGAAGGATAAATGGCAGTGACCGAAACAGAAACACGTAAAAAAGGATGAATGGTAGGTGCCAAAAACAGAAAGACGTCATAAAGGATGAATGGCAGTTGCCAAAAACAGAAAGACGTCATAAAGGATGAATGGCAGTTGCCAAAAACAGAAAGACGTCATAAAGGATGAATGGTAGTTGCCAAAAACAGAAAGACGTTTAAAGGATGAATGGGAGTTGCCAAAAACAGAAAGACGTCATAAAGGATTAATGGCAGTTGGCAAAAACAGAAAGACGTCATAAAGGATGAATGGCTGTTGTCAAAAACAGACAGACGTCATAAAGTATGAATGGCAGTTGCCAAAAACAGAAAGACGTCATAAAGGATGAATGGCAGTTGCCAAAAACAGAAAGACGTCATAAAGGATGAATGGTAGTTGCCAAAAACAGAAAGACGTTTAAAGGATGAATGGGAGTTGCCAAAAACAGAAAGATGTCATAAAGGATGAATTGCAGTTGCCAAAAACAGAAAGACGTCATAAAGGATGAATGACAGATGCAAGAAACAGAAAGACGTCATAAATGATGAATGGCAGTGACCAAAAAAAGAAAGACGTCATAAAGGATGAATGGCAGTTGCCAAAAACAGAAAGACGCTATAAAGAATGAATGGTAGTTGCCAAAAACAGAAAGACGTCATAAAGAATGAATTGGAGTTGCCAAAAACAGAAAGACGTTATAAAGGATGAATGGCAGTTGCCAAAAACAGTAAGACGTTATAAAGGATGAATAGCACTTGCCAAAAACAGAAAGACGTCATAAAGGATGAATGGCAGTTGCCAAAAACAGAAAGACGTCATAAAGGATGAATGGCACTTGCCAAAAACAGAAAGACGTCTTAAAGGATGAATGGCAGTTTCCAAAAACCGAAAGACGACATAAAGGATGAATGGTAGTTGCCAAAAACAGAAAGACGTCAGAAAGGAGTGACGGCAGTTGCCAAAAACAGAAAGACGTCATAAAGGATGAATGGCAGTGGCATAAAACAGAAAGACGTAATAAAGGATTAATGGTAGTTATCAAAAAAAGAAAGACGTTATTAAGGATGAATGGTAGTTGCTAAAAACAGAAAGAAGTCAGAAAAGATGAATGGCAGTTGCCAAAAACAGAAAGACGTCATAAAGGATAATCGGCAGTTGCCCAAAGCAGAAAGACGTCATAAAGAATGAATTTTGGTTGCCAAAAACAGAAAGACGTCATAAAGGATGAATGGTAGTTACTAAAAACAGAAAGACGACATAAAGGAGGAATGGCAGTTGCCAAAAACAGAAAGACGTCATGAAGGATAAATGGCAGTGACCAAAACAGAAACACGTAAAAAAGGATGAATGGTAGGTGCCAAAAACAGAAAGACGTCATAAAGAATTAATGGCAGTTGCCAAAAACAGAAAGACGTCATAAAGGATGAATGGCAGTTGCCAAAAACAGAAAGACGTCATAAAGGATGAATGGTAGTTGCCAAAAACAGAAAGACGTTTAAAGGATTAATGGGAGTTGCCAAAAACAGAAAGATGTCATAAAGGATGAATGACAGATGCAAGAAACAGAAAGACGTCATAAATGATGAATGGCAGTGACCAAAAAAAGATAGACGTCATAAAGGATGAATGGCAGTTGCCAAAAACAGAAAGACGCTATAAAGAATGAATGGTAGTTGCCAAAAACAGAAAGACGTCATAAAGAATGAATTGGAGTTGCCAAAAACAGAAAGACGTGATAAAGGATGAATGGCAGTTGCCAAAAACAGAAAGACGTTATAAAGGATGAATGGCAGTTGCCAAAAACAGAAAGACGTCATAAAGGATGAATGGCCGTTGCCAAATACAGAAAGACGTCATAAAGGATGAATGGCAGTTGCCAAAAACAGAAAGACGTCTTAAAGGATGAATGGCAGTTTCCAAAAACCGAAAGACGCCATAAAGGATGAATGGTAGTTGCCAAAAACAGAAAGACGTCATAAACTAGTGATGGCAGTTGCCAAAAACAGAAAGACGTCATAAAGGATGAATGGCAGTTGCATAAAACAGAAAGACGTAATAAAGGATTAATGGTAGTTATCAAAAAAAGAAAGACGTTATTAAGGATGAATGGTAGTTGCTAAAAACAGAAAGAAGTCAGAAAAGATGAATGGCAGTTGCCAAAAACAGAAAGACGTAATAAAACAATGAATGGCAGTTGCCAAAAACAGAAAGACGTCATAAAGAATGAATTTTGGTTGCCAAAAATAGGAAGACGTTATAAAGGATGAATGGCAGTTACTAAAAACAGAAAGACGACATAAAGGAGGAATGGCAGTTGCCAAAAACAGAAAGACGTCATGAAGGATAAATGGCAGTGACCAAAAACAGAAAGACGTCATAAAGGATGAATGGCACTTGCCAAAAACAGAAAGACGTCATAAAGGATGAATGGCAGTTGCCAAAAACAGAAAGAAGTCAGAAAGGATGAATGGCAGTTGCCAAAAACAGAAAGACGTCATAAAGGATGAATGGTAGTTGCCAAAAACAGAAAGACGTCATAAAAGAATAAATGGCAGTTGCCAAAAACAGAAAGACGTCATAAATGGTTGAATGGCAGTTGCTAAAAACAGAAAGACGTAAGAAAGTATAGAATGATAGTTGCCAAAAACAGAAAGACGTCATAAAGGATGAATGGCAGTTGCCAAAAACAGAAATACGTCCTAAAGGATGAATGGCAGTTGCCAAAAACAGAAAGACGTCATAAAGGATGAATGGTTGTTGCTAAAAACAGAAAGACGTCATAAAGGATGAATGGCAGTGTCCCAAAAAAGAAATACGTCATAAAAGATGAATGGCAGTTGCTAAAAACAGAAATACGTCATAAAGTATGAATGGCAGTTGCCAAAAACATGAAGACGTCATAAGGGATGAATGGCAGTTGCCAAAAAAAGAAAGACGTCATAAAGGATGAATGGTAGTTGCCAAAAATAGAACACCGTCATAAAGGATGAATGGCAGTTGCCAAAAACAGAAAGACGCCATAAAGTATGAATGGCAGTTGCCAAAAACTGAAAGACCTCATAAAAGGAGGAATGGTAGTTACCAAAAACAGAAAGACGTCATAAAGGATTAATGGCAGTTGCCAGAAACAGAAAGACGTCATAAAGGATGAATGGCAGTTGCCAAAAACAGAAAGACGCCATAAAGAACGAATGGTAGTAGCCAAAAACTGAAACACGTCATGAAGCATGAATAGCAGTAGCCAAAAACAGAAAGACGTCATAAAGGATCAATGGGAGTTGCCAAAAACAGAAAGACGTCATGAAAAATGAATGGCAGTTGCCAAAAACAGAAAGACGTCATAGAGGATGAATGGCAGTTGCCAAAAACAGAAAGACGTCATAAAGGATGAATGGCTGTTGCCAAAAACAGACAGACGTCATAAAGTATGAATGGCAGTTGCCAAAAACAGAAAGACGTCATAAAGGATGAATGGTAGTTGCCAAAAACAGAAAGACGTTTAAAGGATTAATGGGAGTTGCCAAAAACAGAAAGATGTCATAAAGGATGAATGACAGATGCAAGAAACAGAAAGACGTCATAAATGATGAATGGCAGTGACCAAAAAAAGATAGACGTCATAAAGGATGAATGGCAGTTGCCAAAAACAGAAAGACGCTATAAAGAATGAATGGTAGTTGCCAAAAACAGAAAGACGTCATAAAGAATTAATTGGAGTTGCCAAAAACAGAAAGACGTGATAAAGGATGAATGGCAGTTGCCAAAAACAGAAAGACGTTATAAAGGATGAATGGCAGTTGCCAAAAACAGAAAGACGTCATAAAGGATGAATGGCCGTTGCCAAAAACAGAAAGACGTCATAAAGGATGAATGGCAGTTGCCAAAAACAGAAAGACGTCTTAAAGGATGAATGGCAGTTTCCAAAAACCGAAAGACGCCATAAAGGATGAATGGTAGTTGCCAAAAACAGAAAGACGTCATAAAGGAGTGATGGCAGTTGCCAAAAACAGAAAGACGTCATAAAGGATGAATGGCAGTTGCATAAAACAGAAAGACGTAATAAAGGATTAATGGTAGTTATCAAAAAAAGAAAGACGTTATTAAGGATGAATGGTAGTTGCTAAAAACAGAAAGAAGTCAGAAAAGATGAATGGCAGTTGCCAAAAACAGAAAGACGTAATAAAACAATGAATGGCAGTTGCCAAAAACAGAAAGACGTCATAAAGAATGAATTTTGGTTGCCAAAAATAGGAAGACGTTATAAAGGATGAATGGCAGTTACTAAAAACAGAAAGACGACATAAAGGAGGAATGGCAGTTGCCAAAAACAGAAAGACGTCATGAAGGATAAATGGCAGTGACCAAAAACAGAAAGACGTCATAAAGGATGAATGGCACTTGCCAAAAACAGAAAGACGTCATAAAGGATGAATGGCAGTTGCCAAAAACAGAAAGAAGTCAGAAAGGATGAATGGCAGTTGCCAAAAACAGAAAGACGTCATAAAGGATGAATGGTAGTTGCCAAAAACAGAAAGACGTCATAAAAGAATAAATGGCAGTTGCCAAAAACAGAAAGACGTCATAAATGGTTGAATGGCAGTTGCCAAAAACAGAAAGACGTAAGAAAGTATAGAATGATAGTTGCCAAAAACAGAAAGACGTCATAAAGGATGAATGGCAGTTGCCAAAAACAGAAATACGTCCTAAAGGATGAATGGCAGTTGCCAAAAACAGAAAGACGTCATAAAGGATGAATGGTTGTTGCTAAAAACAGAAAGACGTCATAAAGGATGAATGGCAGTGTCCCAAAAAAGAAATACGTCATAAAAGATGAATGGCAGTTGCTAAAAACAGAAATACGTCATAAAGTATGAATGGCAGTTGCCAAAAACATGAAGACGTCATAAGGGATGAATGGCAGTTGCCAAAAAAAGAAAGACGTCATAAAGGATGAATGGTAGTTGCCAAAAACAGAACACCGTCATAAAGGATGAATGGCAGTTGCCAAAAACAGAAAGACGCCATAAAGTATGAATGGCAGTTGCCAAAAACTGAAAGACCTCATAAAAGGAGGAATGGTAGTTACCAAAAACAGAAAGACGTCATAAAGGATTAATGGCAGTTGCCAGAAACAGAAAGACGTCATAAAGGATGAATGGCAGTTGCCAAAAACAGAAAGACGCCATAAAGAACGAATGGTAGTAGCCAAAAACTGAAACACGTCATGAAGCATGAATAGCAGTAGCCAAAAACAGAAAGACGTCATAAAGGATCAATGGGAGTTGCCAAAAACAGAAAGACGTCATGAAAAATGAATGGCAGTTGCCAAAAACAGAAAGACGTCATAGAGGATGAATGGCAGTTGCCAAAAACAGAAAGACGTCATAAAGGATGAATGGCTGTTGCCAAAAACAGACAGACGTCATAAAGTATGAATGGCAGTTGCCAAAAACAGAAAGACGTCATAAAAGAATGAATGGCAGTTGCCAAAAACAGAAAGACGCAAGAAAGGATGTATGGTAGTTGCCAAAAATAGGAAGACGTTATAAAGGATGAATGGCAGTTCCAAAAAACAGAACGACGTCATAAAGGATGAATGGCAGTTGCCAAAAACAGAAAGACGTCATAAAGGATGAATGGTAGTTGCCAAAAACAGAAAGACGTCATAAAGGATGAATAGCACTTGCCAAAAACAGGACGTCATAAAAGACGAATGGCAGTGGCCAAAAACAGAAAGACCTCATAAAGGATGAATGGTAGTTGCTAAAAACAGAAAGACGTCATAAAAGAATGAATGGCAGTTGCCAAAAACAGAAAGACGTCATAAATGGTTGAATAGCAGTTGCCAAAAACAGAAAGACGTAAGAAAGTATAGAATGATAGTTGCCAAAAACAGAAAGGCGTCTTAAAGGATGAATGGCAGTTGCCAAAAACAGAAAGACGTCATAAAGGATGAATGGTTGTTGCTAAAAACAGAAAGACGTCATAAAGGATGAATGGCAGTTGCGCAAAAAAGAAAGACGTCATAAAAGATGAATGGCAGTTGCTAAAAACAGAAATACGTCAGAAAGTATGAATGGCAGTTGCCAAAAACATGAAGACGTCATAAAGGATGAATGGCAGTTGCCAAAAAAAGAAAGACGTCATAAAGGATGAATGGTAGTTGCCAAAAACAGAACACCGTCATAAAGGATGAATGGCAGTTGCCAAAAACAGAAAGACGCCATAAAGAATGAATGGTAGTTGCCAAAAACAGAAGGACGTGATAAAGGATGAATGGCAGTAGCCAAAAACAGAATACTTAATAAAGAATGAATGGCAGTTGCCAAAAACAGAAATACGTCATAAAAAATGAATGGCAGTTGCCACAAACAGAAATACGTCATAAAGAGTCAATTTCAGTTGCCAAAAACAGAAAGACGTCATAAAAGATGAATGGCAGTTTCCAAAAACAGAAAGACGTCATAAAGAAGGAATGGCAGTTGCCAAAAAAGAAAGACGTCATAAACCATGAATAGCAGTTGCCAAAAATAGAAAGACGTCATACAGGATGAATGGCAGTTGTCAAATACAGAAAGACATCATAAAAACAGGAATGGTAGTTTCCAAAAACAGAAAGACGTCATAAATGATTAATGGAAGTTGCCAGAAACAGAAAGACGTCATAAAGGATGAATTGGAGTTGCCAAAAACAGAAAGACGTGATAAAAGATGAATGGCAGTTGCCAAAAACAGAAAGACGTTATAAAGGATGAATGGCACTCGCCAAAAACAGAAAGACGTCATAAAGGATGAATGGCAGTTGCCAAAAACAGAAAGACGTCATAAAGGATGAATTGCACTTGCCAAAAACAGAAAGACGTCTTAAAGGATGAATGGCAGTTTCCAAAAACCGAAAGACGACATAAAGGATGAATGGTAGTTGCCAAAAACAGAAAGACGTCATAAAAGAATGACGGCAGTTGCCAAAAACAGAAATACGTCATAAAGGATGAATGGCAGTGGCATAAAACAGAAAGACGTAATAAAGGATTAATGGTAGTTATCAAAAAAAGAAAGACGTTATTAAGGATGAATGGTAGTTACTAAAAACAGAAAGAAGTCAGAAAAGATGAATGGCAGTTTCCAAAAACAGAAAGACGTCATAAAGGATAAATGGCAGTTGCCCAAAGCAGAAAGACGTCATAAAGAATGAATTTTGGTTGCCAAAAACAGAAAGACGTCATAAAGGATGAATGGTAGTTACTAAAAACAGAAAGACGACATAAAGGAGGAATGGCAGTTGCCAAAAACAGAAAGACGTCATGAAGGATAAATGGCAGTGACCGAAACAGAAACACGTAAAAAAGGATGAATGGTAGGTGCCAAAAACAGAAAGACGTCATAAAGGATGAATGGCAGTTGCCAAAAACAGAAAGACGTCATAAAGGATGAATGGCAGTTGCCAAAAACAGAAAGACGTCATAAAGGATGAATGGTAGTTGCCAAAAACAGAAAGACGTTTAAAGGATGAATGGGAGTTGCCAAAAACAGAAAGATGTCATAAAGGATGAATGGCAGTTGCCAAAAACAGAAAGACGTCATAAAGGATGAATGACAGATGCAAGAAACAGAAAGACGTCATAAATGATTAATGGCAGTTACCAAAAAAAGAAAGACGTCATAAAGGATCAATGGCAGTTGCCAAAAACAGAAAGACGCTATAAAGAATGAATGGTAGTTGCCAAAAACAGAAAGACGTCATAAAGAATGAATTGGAGTTGCCAAAAACAGAAAGACGTGATAAAGGATGAATGGCAGTTGCCAAAAACAGAAAGACGTTATAAAGGATGAATGGCAGTTGCCAAAAACAGAAAGACGTCATAAAGGATGAATGGCCGTTGCCAAAAACAGAAAGACGTCATAAAGGATGAATGGCAGTTGCCAAAAACAGAAAGACGTCTTAAAGGATGAATGGCAGTTTCCAAAAACCGAAAGACGACATAAAGGATGAATGGTAGTTGCAAAAACAGAAAGACGTCATAAAGGAGTGATGGCAGTTGCCACAAACAGAAAGACGTCATAAAGGATGAATGGCAGTGGCATAAAACAGAAAGACGTAATAAAAGGATTAATGGTAGTTATCAAAAAAAGAAAGACGTTATTAAGGATGAATGGTAGTTGCTAAAAACAGAAAGAAGTCAGAAAAGATGAATGGCAGTTGCCAAAAACAGAAAGACGTCATAAAGGATAAATGGCAGTTGCCCAAAGCAGAAAGACGTGATAAAGAATGAATTTTGGTTGCCAAAAACAGAAAGACGTCATAAAGGATTAATGGTAGTTACTAAAAACAGAAAGACGACATAAAGTAGGAATGGCAGTTGCCAAAAACAGAAAGACGTCATGAAGGATAAATGGCAGTGACCAAAACAGAAACACGTAAAAAAGGATGAATGGTAGGTGCCAAAAACAGAAAGACGTCATAAAGGATGAATAGCAGTTGCCAAAAACAGAAAGACGTCATAAAGGATGAATGGCAGTTGCCAAAAACAGAAAGACGTCATAAAGGATGAATGGTAGTTGCCAAAAACAGAAAGACGTCATAAAGGATGAATGGCAGTTGCCAAAAACAGATAGACGTCATAAAGGATGAATGGCAGTTGCCAAAATCACAAAGACGTCATAAGTATGAATGGCAGTTGCCAAAAACAGAAAGAAGTCATAAAAGATGAATGGCAGTTGCCAAAAACAGAAAGACGTCATAAAGGATGAATGGCAGTTGCCAAAAACAGAAAGACGTCATAAAGGATGAATGGAAGTTGCCAAAAAAAGAACCTCCTCATAAAGGTAGAATGGCAGTTGCCAAAAACAGAAAGACGCAATAAAGAATGAATGGCAGTTGCCAAAAAAAGTAAGACGTCATAAAGGATGAATGGCAGTTGTAAAAAACAGCCAGACGCCATAAAGGATGAATGGCAGTTGCTAAAAACAGAATGACGACATAAAGGAGGAATGGCAGTTGCCAAAAACAGAAAGACGTCATGAAGGATGAATGGCAGTGGCCAAAAACAGAAAGACGTCATAAAGGATGAATGGCAGTTGCCAAAAACAGAAAGACGTCATAAAGGATGAATGGCAGTTGCCAAAAACACAAAGACGTCATAAGTATGAATGGCAGTTGCCAAAAACAGAAAGACATCATAAAAGATGAATGGCAGTTGCCAAAAACAGAAAGACGTCATAAAGGATGAATGGCAGTTGCCAAAAACAGAAAGACGTCATAAAGGATGAATGGCAGTTGCCAAAAAAAGAACCTCCTCATAAAGGTAAAATGGCAGTTGCCAAAAACAGAAAGACGCCATAAAGAATGAATGGCACTTGCCAAAAAAAGTAAGACGTCATAAAGGATTAATGGCAGTTGTAAAAAACAGCCAGACGCCATAAAGGATGAATGGCAGTTTCCGAAAACAGAAAGACGTCATAATTGATGAATGGCAGTTGCCAAAAACAGAAAGACGTCATAAAGGATGAATGGCAGTTTCTAAAAAAATAAAGACGTCATAAAGGATGACTGGTAGTTGCCAAAAACAGAAAGACGTCATAAATGATGGATGGCAGTTGCCAAAAACAGAAAGACGTCATAAAGCATGAATGGACGTGGCCAAAAACAGAAAAAGGTCATAAAAGATTAATGGTAGTTGTCAAAAACAGAAAGACGTCAAAAAGGATGAATAGCAGTTGCCAAAAAAAGAAAGAAGACAGAAAAGATGAATGGCAATTGCCAACAAAATAAAGACGTCATAAAGGATAAATCGCAGTTGCCAAAGACAGAAAGACGTTATAAAGGATGAATTGTAGTTGCCAAAAACAGAAACACGTCATAAATAGTGAATGGTAGTTGCCAAAAACAGAAAGACGTCATAAATGGTGGAATGGCAGTTGCCAAAAACAGAAAGACGTCATAAATGATGAATGGCAGTTGCCAAAAACAGAAAGAAGTCACAAAGGACGCAATGGCAGTTACCAAAAACAGAAAGACGTTATAAAGGATAAATGGCAGTTGGAAAAAACAGAAAGACGTCATAAAGAATGAGTTGTAGTTGCCAAACACAGAAAGACGTCATAAAGGATGAATGGTAGTTGCCAAAAACAGAAAGACGACATAAAGGATGAATGGCACTTGCCAAAAACAGAAAGACGTCATGAATGATGAATGGCAGTGGCCAAAAACAGAAAGAAGTCAGAAAGGATGAATGGCAGTTGCCAAAAACAAAAAGACGTCACAAAGGATTAATGGCAGTTGCCAAAAACAGAAAGACGTCATAAATGGTTGAATGGCAGTTGCCAAAAACAGAAAGACGTAAGAAAGTATAGAATGATAGTTGCCAAAAACCGAAAGACGTCATAAAGGATGAATGGTAGTTGCTAAAAATAGAAAGACGTCATAAAGGATGAATGGCAGTTGCCAAAAACAAAAAGACGTCATAAAGGATGAATGGTAGTTGCTAAAAACAGAAAGACGTCATAAAGGATGAATGGCAGTTGCCCAAAAAAGAAAGACGTCATAAAAGATGAATGGCAGTTGCCAAAAACAGAAATACGTCATAAAGTATGAATTGCAGTTGCCAAAAAGAGAAAGACGTCATAATCGATTCCTGGCAGTTGCCACAAACAGAAAGACGTCATAAAGGATGAATGGTAGTTGCCAAAAACAGAATAACGTCATAAAGGATAAATGGCAGTTGCCAAAAACAGAAAGACGTGATAAAGGATGAATGGCAGTTGCCAAAAACAGAAAGACGTCATAAAGTATGAATGGCAGTTGCCAAAAACAGAAACACGTCATAAAAAATGAATGGCAGTTGCCAAAAACAGAAATACGTCATAAAGAATAAATTTCAGTCGCCAAAACCAGAAAGACGTCATAAAGGATGAATGGCACTTGCCAAAAACAGAAAGACGTCATAAAGAAGGAATGGCAGTTGCTAAAACAGAAAGACGTCATAAAGGATGAATGGCAGTTGCCAAAAACAGAAAGACGTTATAAAGGATGAATGGCAGTTGTCAAAAACAGAAAGACGTCATAAAGTATGAATGGCAGTTGCCAAAAACAGAAAGACATAATAGAAGAAGGAATGGTAGTTTCCAAAAACAGAACCTCGTCATAAAGGATTAATGGCAGTTACCAGAAACAGAAAGACCTCATAAAGGATGAATGGCAGTTGCCAAAAACAGAAAGACGCCATAAAGAACGAATCGTAGTTGTCAAAAACAGAAAGAGGTCATAAAGGATGAATAGCAGTAGCCAAAAACAGAAAGACATCATAAAAAAGGAATGGTAGTTTTCAAAAACAGAAAGACGTCATAAAGGATGAATGGAAGTTGCCAAAAACAGAAAGACGTGATAAGGATGAATGGCAGTGTCCAAAAACAGAAATACGTCATAAAGGATGAATGGCAGATGCAAGAAACAGATAGACGTCATGAAGGATTAATGGCAGTTGCCAAAAACAGCCAGACGCCATAAAGGATGAATGGCAGTTTCTAAAAAAAGAAAGACGTCATAAAGGATGAATGATAGTTGCCAAAAACAGAAATACGTCATAAATGATGGATGGCAGTTGCCAAAAACAGAAAGACGTCATAAAGGAGGAATGGCAGTGGCCAAAAACATAAAGACGTCATAAAGGATTAATGGTAGTTGTCAAAAACAGAAAGACGTCATAAAGGATGAATGGCAGTTGCCAAAAACAGCCAGACGCCCTAAAGGATTAATGGCAATTGCCAAAAACATAAAGACGTCATAAAGGATAAATGGCAGTTGCCAAAAACAGAAAGACGTCATAAATGATGAATTGTATTTGCAAAAACAGAAAGACGTCATAAAAGATGAATGGTAGTTGCCAAAAACAGAAAGACGTCATCAAAGATGAATGGCAGTGGCCAAAAACAGAAAACCGTCATAAAGGATGAATGGTAGTTGCCAAAAACAGAAAGACGTCATAAATGGTTGAATGGCAGTTGCCAAAAACAGAAAGACGTCATAAATGATGAATGGCAGTTGCCAAAAACAGAAAGAAGTCAGAAAGGACGCAATGGCAGTTACCAAAAAAAGAAAGTCGTTATAAAAGATAAATGGCAGTTGCCAAAAACAGAAAGACGTCATAAAGGATAAATGGAAGTTGCCAAAAACAGAAAAACGTCATAAAGAAAGGAATGGCAGTTGCCAAAAACAGAAAGACGTCATAAAGGATGAATGACAGATGCAAGAAACAGAAAGACGTCATAAATGATGAATGGCAGTGACCAAAAAAAGAAAGACGTGATTAAGGATGAATGGCAGTTGCCAAAAACAGAAAGACGTCATAAATGATGAATGGCAGTTGCCAAAAACAGAAAGACGTCTTAAAGGATGAATGTCAGTTTCCAAAAACAGTAAGACGACATAAAGGAGGAATGGTAGTTGCCAAAAACAGAAAGACGTCATAAAGGAGTGATGGCAGTTGCCAAAAACAGAAAGACGTCATAAAGGATGAATGGCAGTGGCAAAAAACAGAAAGACGTAATAAAGGATTAATGGTAGTTATTAAAAAAAGAAAGACGTTATTAAGGATGAATGGTAGTTGCCAAAAACAGAAAGAAGTCAGAAAAGATGAATGGCAGTTGCCAAAAACAGAAAGACGTCATAAAGGATAAATGGCAGTTGCCCAAAACAGAAAGACGTCATAAAGAATGAATTTTGGTTGCCAAAAACAGAAAGACGTCATAAAGGATGAATGGTAGTTACTAAAAACAGTAAGACGACATAAAGGAGGAATGGCAGTTGCCAAAAACAGAAAGACGTTATGAAGGATAAATAGCAGTGACCAAAAACAGAAACACGTAAGAAAGGATGAATGGTAGGTGCCAAAAACAGAAAGACGTCATAAAGGATGAATGGCAGTTGCCAAAAACAGAAAGACGTCATAAAGGATGAATGGCAGTTGCCAAAAACAGAAAGACGTCATAAAGGATGAATGGCAGTTGCCAAAAACACAAAGACGTTATAAGTATGAATGGCAGTTGCCAAAAACAGAAAGACATCATAAAAGATGAATGGCAGTTGCCAAAAACAGAAAGACGTCATAAAGGATGAATGGCAGTTGCCAAAAACAGAAAGACGTCATAAAGGATGAATGGCAGTTGCCCAAAAAAGAACCTCCTCATAAAGGTAGAATGGCAGTTGCCAAAAACAGAAAGACGCAATAAAGAATGAATGGCAGTTGCCAAAAAAAGTAAGACGTAATAAAGGATGAATGGCAGTTGTAAAAAACAGCCAGACGCCATAAAGGATGAATGGCAGTTTCCGAAAACAGAAAGACGTCATAAAGGATGAATGGCAGTTGCCAAATCAGAAAAACGTCTTAAAGGATGAATGGCAGTTTCCAAAAACAGAAAGACGACATAAAGGATGAATGGTAGTTGCCAAACACAGAAAGACGTCATAAAGGAGTGATGGCAGTTGCCAAAAACAGAAAGACGTCATAAAGGATGAATGGCAGTTGCAAAAAACAGAAAGACGTAATAAAGGATTAATGGTAGTTATCAAAAAAAGAAAGACGTTATTAAGGATGAATGGCAGTTGCCAAAATCAGAAAGAAGTCAGAAAAGATGAATGGCAGTTGCCAAAAACAGAAAGACGTCATAAAGGTAAATGGCAGTTGCCCAAAACAGAAAGACGTCATAAGGAATGAATTTTAGTTGCCAAAAACAGAAAGACGTCATAAAGGATGAATGGCAGTTGCCAAAAAAAGAACCTCCTCATAAAAGTTAGAATGGCAGTTGCCAAAAACAGAAAGACGCCATAAAGGATGAATGGCAGTGGCCAAAAACAGAAACACGTAAGAAAGGATGAATGGTAGTTGCCGAAAACAGAAAGACGTCATAAAGGATGAATGGCAGTTGCCAAAAACAGAAAGACGTCATAAAGGATGAATGGCAGTTGCCAAAAACAGAAAGACGTCATAAAGGATGAATGGTAGTTGCCAAAAACAGAAAGACGTCATAAAGGATGAATGGCAGTTGCCAAAAACAGAAAGACGTCATAAAGGATGAATGGCAGTTGCCAAAAACACAAAGACGTCATAAGTATGAATGGCAGTTGCCAAAAACAGAAAGACATCATAAAAGATGAATGGCAGTTGCCAAAAACAGAAAGACGTCATAAAGGATGAATGGCAGTTGCCAAAAACAGAAAGACGTCATAAAAACTGAATGGCAGTTGCCAAAAAAAGAACCTCCTCATAAAGGTAGAATGGCGGTTGCCAAAAACAGAAAGACGCCATAAAGAATGAATGGCACTTGCCAAAAAAAGTAAGACGTCATAAAGGATGAATGGCAGTTGTAAAAAACAGCCAGACGTTATAAAGGATGACTGGCAGTGTCCAAAAACAGAAATACGTCATAAAGGATGAATGGCTGATGCAAGAATCAGATAGACGTCATGAAGAATTAATGGCAGTTGCCAAAAACAGCCAGACGCCATAAAGGATGAATGGCAGTTGCCAAAAACAGAAAGACGTTATAAAGGATGAATGGCAGTTTCTAAAAAAACAAAGACGTCATAAAGGATGAATGGTAGTTGCCAAAAACAGAAAGACGTCATAAATGATGGATGACAGTTGCCAAAAACAGAAAGAAGTCAGAAAAGATGAATAGCAATTGCCAAAAACATAAAGACGTCATAAAGGATAAATGGCAGTTGCCAAAAACAGAAAGACGTCATAAAGGATGAATTGTAGTTGCCAAAAACAGAAAGACGTCATAAAGGATGAATGGTAGTTGCCAAAAACAGAAAGACGTCATAAATGGTTGTATGGCAGTTGCCAAAAACAGAAAGACGTCATAAATGATGAATGGCAGTTGCCAAAAACAGAAAGAAGTCACAAAGGACGCAATGGCAGTTACCAAAAACAGAAAGACGTTATAAAGGATAAATGGCAGTTGGAAAAAACAGAAAGACGTCATAAAGAATGAGTTGTAGTTGCCAAAAACAGAAAGACGTCATAAAGGATGAATGGTAGTTGCCAAAAACAGAAAAACGACATAAAGGATGAATGGCACTTGCCAAAAACAGAAGGACGTCATAAAGGATGAATGGCAGTGGCCAAAAACAGTAAGAAGTCAGCAAGGATGAATGGCAGTTGCCAAAAACAAAAAGACGTCATAAAGGATTAATGGCAGTTGCCAAAACCAGAAAGACGTCATAAATGGTTGAATGGCAGTTGCCAAAAACAGAAAGACGTAAGAAAGTATAGAATAATAGTTGCCAAAAACAGAAAGACGTCATAAAGGATGAATGGCAGTTGCTAAACATAGAAAGACGTCATAAAGGATGAATGGCAGTTGCCAAAAACAAAAAGACGTCATAAAGAATGAATGGTAGTTGCTAAAAACAGAAAGACGTCATAAAGGATGAATGGCAGTTGCCCAAAAAAGAAAGACGTCATAAAAGATGAATGGCAGTTGCCAAAAACAGAAATACGTCATAAAGTATGAATTGCAGTTGCCAAAAACAGAAAGACGTCATAATCGATTCCTGGCAGTTGCCACAAACAGAAAGAAGTCATAAAGGATGAATGGTAGTTGCCAAAAACAGAATAACGTCATAAAGGATAAATGGCAGTTGCCAAAAACAGAAAGACGTGATAAAGGATGAATGGCAGTTGCCGAAAACAGAAAGACGTCATAAAGGATGAATGGCAGTTTCCAAAAACAGAAATACGTCATAAAAAATGAATGGCAGTTGCCAAAAACAGAAATACGTCATAAAGAATAAATTTCAGTTGCCAAAACCAGAAAGACGTCATAAAGGATGCATGGCAGTTGCCAAAAACAGAAAGACGTCATAAAGAAGGAATGGTAGTTGCTAAAAAAGAAAGACGTCATAAAGGATGAATGGCAGTTGCCAAAAACAGAAAGACGTTATAAAGGATGAATGGCAGTTGTCAAAAACAGAAAGACGTCATAAAGTATGAATGGCAGTTGCCAAAAACAGAAAGACATCATAAAAGAAGGAATGGTAGTTTCCAAAAACAGAACATCGTCATAAAGGTTTAATGGCAGTTGCCAGAAACAGAAAGACGTCATAAAGGATGAATGGCAGTTGCCAAAAACAGAAAGACGCAATAAAGAACGAATTGTAGTTGTCAAAAACAGAAAGAGGTCATAAAGGATGAATAGCAGTAGCCAAAAACAGAAAGACATCATAAAAAAGGAATGGTAGTTTCCAAAAACAGAAAGACGTCATAAAGGATTAATGGCAGTTGCCAGAAACAGAAAGACGTCATAAAGGATGAATGGAAGTTGCCAAAAACAGAAAGACGCCATAAAGAACGAATGGTAGTTGCCAAAAACAGAAAGACGTCATAAAGGATGAACAGCAGTAGCCAAAAACAGAAAGACGTCATAAAGGATGAATGGGAGTTGCCAAAAACAGAAAGACGTCATAAAGGATGAATGGAAGTTGCCAAAAACAGAAAGACGTGATAAGGATGAATGGCAGTGTCCAAAAACAGAAATACGTCATAAATGATGAATGGCAGTTGCCAAAAACAGAAAGAAGTCACAAAGGACGCAATGGCAGTTACCAAAAACAGAAAGACGTTATAAAGGATAAATGGCAGTTGGAAAAAACAGAAAGACGTCATAAAGAATGAGTTGTAGTTGCCAAACACAGAAAGACGTCATAAAGGATGAATGGTAGTTGCCAAAAACAGAAAGACGACATAAAGGATGAATGGCACTTGCCAAAAACAGAAGGACGTCATAAAGGATGAATGGCAGTGGCCAAAAACAGAAAGAAGTCAGAAAGGATGAATGGCAGTTGCCAAAAACAAAAATACGTCACAAAGGATGAATGGCAGTTGCCAAAAACAGAAAAACGTCATAAATGGTTGAATGGCAGTTGCCAAAAACAGAAAGACGTAAGAAAGTATAGAATGATAGTTGCCAAAAACCGAAAGACGTAATAAAGGATGAATGGTAGTTGCTAAAAATAGAAAGACGTCATAAAGGATGAATGGCAGTTGCCAAAAACAAAAAGACGTCATAAAGGATGAATGGTAGTTGCTAAAAACAGAAAGACGTCATAAAGGATGAATGGCAGTTGCCCAAAAAAGAAAGACGTCATAAAAGATGAATGGCAGTTGCCAAAAACAGAAATACGTCATAAAGTATGAATTGCAGTTGCCAAAAACAGAAAGACGTCATAATCGATTCCTGGCAGTTGCCACAAACAGAAAGACGTCATAAAGGATGAATGGTAGTTGCCAAAAAAAGAATAACGTCATAAAGGATAAATGGCAGTTGCCAAAAACAGAAAGACGTGATAAAGGATGAATGGCAGTTGCCAAAAACAGAAAGACGTCATAAACGATGAATGGCAGTTGCCAAAAACAGAAATACGTCATAAAAAAGGAATGGCAGTTGCCAAAAACAGAAATACGTATAAAGAATAAATTTCAGTTGCCAAAACCAGAAAGACGTCATAAAGGATGAATGGCAGTTGCCAAAAACAGAAAGACGTCATAAAGAAGGAATGGCAGTTGCTAAAAAAGAAAGACGTCATAAAGGATGAATGGCAGTTGCCAAAAACAGAAAGACGTTATAAAGGATGAATGGCAGTTGTCAAAAACAGAAAGACGTCATAAAGTATGAATGGCAGTTGCCAAAAAAAGAAAGACATCATAAAAGAAGGAATGGTAGTTTCCAAAAACAGAACCTCGTCATAAAGGATTAATGGCAGTTGCCAGAAACAGAAAGAAGTCATAAAGGATGAATGGCAGTTGCCAAAAACAGAAAGACGCCATAAAGAACGAATGGTAGTTGTCAAAAACAGAAAGAGGTCATAAACGATGAATAGCAGTAGCCAAAAACAGAAAGACATCATAAAAAAGGAATGGTAGTTTCCAAAAACAGAAAGACGTCATAAAGGATTAATGGCAGTTGCCAGAAACAGAAAGACGTCATAAAAGATGAATGGAAGTTGCCAAAAACAGAAAGACGCCATAAAGAACGAATGGTTGTTGCCAAAAACAGAAAGACGTCATAAAAGATGAACAGCAGTAGCCAAAAACAAAAAGACGTCATAAAGGATGAATGGCAGTTGCCAAAACCAGAAAGACGTCATAAATGGTTGAATGGCAGTTGCCAAAAACAGAAAGACGTAAGACAGTATAGAATGATAGTTGCCAAAAACAGAAAGACGTCATAAAGGATGAATGGCAGTTGCTAAAAATAGAAAGACGTCATAAAGGATGAATGGCAGTTGCCAAAAACAAAAAGACGTCATAAAAGAATGAATGGTAGTTGCTAAAAACAGAAAGACGTCATAAAGGATGAATGGCAGTTGCCCCAAAAAGAAAGACGTTATAAAAGATGAATGGCAGTTGCCAAAAACAGAAATACGTCATAAAGTATGAATTGCAGTTGCCAAAAACAGAAAGACGTCATAATCGATTCCTGGCAGTTGCCACAAACAGAAAGACGTCATAAAGGAAATGGTAGTTGCCAAAAACAGAATAACGTCATAAAGGATAAATGGCAGTTGCCAAAAATAGAAAGACGTGATAAAGGATGTATGGCAGTTGCCAAAAACAGAAAGACGTCATAAAGGATGAATGGCAATTGCCAAAAACAGAAATACGTTATAAAAAATGAATGGCAGTTGCCAAAAACAGAAATACGTCATAAAGAATAAATTTCAGTTGCCAAAAACAGAAAGACGTCATAAAGGATAGATGGCAGTTGCCAAAAACGGAAAGACGTCATAAAGAAGGAATGGCAGTTGCTAAAAAAGAAAGACGTCATAAAGGATGAATGGCAGTTGCCAAAAACAGAAAGACGTTATAAAGGATGAATGGCAGTTGTCAAAAACAGAAAGACGTCATAAAGTATGAATGGCAGTTGCCAAAAACAGAAAGACCTCATAAAAGAAGGAATGGTAGTTTCCAAAAACAGAACCTCGTCATAAAGGATTAATGGCAGTTGCCAGAAACAGAAAGACGTCATAAAGTATGAATGGCGGTTGCCAAAAACAGAAAGACATCATAAAAGTAGGAATGGTAGTTTCCAAAAACAGAACCTCGTCATAAAGGATTAATGGCAGTTGCCAGAAACAGAAAGACGTCATAAAGGATGAATGGCAGTTGCCAAAAACAGAAATACGTCATAAAGTATGAATTGCAGTTGCCAAAAACAGAAAGACGTCATAATCGATTCCTGGCAGTTGCCACAAACAGAAAAACGTCATAAAGGATGAATGGTAGTTGCCAAAAAAAGATTAACGTCATAAAGGATAAATGGCAGTTGCCAAAAACAGAAAGACGTGATAAAGGATGAATGGCAGTTGCCAAAAACAGAGAGACGTCATAAACGATGAATGGCAGTTTCCAAAAACAGAAATACGTCATAAAAAAGGAAGGGCAGTTGCCAAAAACAGAAATACGTCATAAAGAATAAATTTCAGTTGCCAAAACCAGAAAGACGTCATAAAGGATGAATGGCAGTTGCCAAAAACAGAAAGACGTCATAAAGAAGGAATGGCAGTTGCTAAAAAAGAAAGACGTCATAAAGGATGAATGGCAGTTGCCAAAAACAGAAAGACGTTATAAAGGATGAATGGCAGTTGTCAAAAACAGAAAGACGTCATAAAGTATGAATGGCAGTTGCCAAAAAAAGAAAGACATCATAAAAGAAGGAATGGTAGTTTCCAAAAACAGAACCTCGTCATAAAGGATTAATGGCAGTTGCCAGAAACAGAAAGAAGTCATAAAGGATGAATGGCAGTTGCAAAAAACAGAAAGACGCCATAAAGAACGAATGGTAGTTGTCAAAAACAGAAAGAGGTCATAAAGGATGAATAGCAGTAGCCAAAAACAGAAAGACATCATAAAAAAGGAATGGTAGTTTCCAAAAACAGAAAGACGTCATAAAGGATTAATGGCAGTTGCCAGAAACAGAAAGACGTCATAAAAGATAAATGGAAGTTGCCAAAAACAGAAAGACGTCATAAAGGATGAATGGCAGTTGCCAAAAACAGAAAGACGTCATAAAAGATGAACAGCAGTAGCCAAAAACAGAAAGACGTCATAAAGGATGAATGAGAGTTGCCAAAAACAGAAAGACGTCATAAAGGATGAATGGAAGTTGCCAAAAACAGAAAGACGTGATAAGGATGAATGGCAGTGTCCAAAAACAGAAATACGTCATAAAGGATCAATGGCTGATGCAAGAAACAGATAGACGTCATGAAGAATTAATGGCAGTTGCCAAAAACAGCCAGACGCTATAAAGGAGTAATGGCAGTTGCCAAAAACAGAAAGACGTCATAAAGGATGAATGGCAGTTTCTAAAAAAAGAAAGACGTCATAAAGGATGAATGGTAGTTGCCAAAAACAGAAAGACGTCATAAATGATGGATGGCAGTTGCCAAAAACAGAAAGAAGTCAGAAAAGATGAATAGCAATTGCCAAAAACATAAAGACGTCATAAAGGATAAATGGCAGTTGCCAAAAACAGAAAGACGTCATAAAGGATGAATTGTAGTTGCCAAAAACAGAAAGACGTCATAAAGGATGAATGGTAGTTGCCAAAAACAGAAAGACGTCATAAATGGTTGAATGGCAGTTGCCAAAAACAGAAAGACGTCATAAATGATGAATGGCAGTTGCCAAAAACAGAAAGAAGTCACAAAGGACGCAATGGCAGTTACCAAAAACAGAAAGACGTTATAAAGGATAAATGGCAGTTGGAAAAAACAGAAAGACGTCATAAAAAATTAGTTGTAGTTGCCAAAAACAGAAAGACGTAATAAAGGATGAATGGTAGTTGCCAAAAACAGAAAGACGACATAAAGGATGAATGGCACTTGCCAAAAACAGAAGGACGTCATAAAGGATGAATGGCAGTGGCCAAAAACAGAAAGAAGTCAGAAAGGATGAATGGCAGTTGCCAAAAACAAAAAGACGTCATAAAGGATGAATGGCAGTTGCCAAAACCAGAAAGACGTCATAAATGGTTGAATGGCAGTTGCCAAAAACAGAAAGACGTAAGACAGTATAGAATGATAGTTGCCAAAAACAGAAAGACGTCATAAAGGATGAATGGCAGTTGCTAAAAATAGAAAGACGTCATAAAGGATGAATGGCAGTTGCCAAAAACAAAAAGACGTCATAAAAGAATGAATGGTAGTTGCTAAAAACAGAAAGACGTCATAAAGGATGAATGGCAGTTGCCCCAAAAAGAAAGACGTTATAAAAGATGAATGGCAGTTGCCAAAAACAGAAATACGTCATAAAGTATGAATTGCAGTTGCCAAAAACAGAAAGACGTCATAACCGATTCCTGGCAGTTGCCACAAACAGAAAGACGTCATAAAGGATGAATGGTAGTTGCCAAAAACAGAAAGACGTCATAAAGGATGAATGGCAATTGCCAAAAACAGAAATACGTTATAAAAAATGAATGGCAGTTGCCAAAAACAGAAATACGTCATAAAGAATAAATTTCAGTTGCCAAAACCAGAAAGACGTCATAAAGGATAGATGGCAGTTGCCAAAAACGGAAAGACGTCATAAAGAAGGAATGGCAGTTGCTAAAAAAGAAAGACGTAATAAAGGATGAATGGCAGTTGCCAAAAACAGAAAGACGTTATAAAGGATGAATGGCAGTTGTCAAAAACAGAAAGACGTCATAAAGTATGAATGGCAGTTGCCAAAAACCGAAAGACCTCATAAAAGAAGGAATGGTAGTTTCAAAAAACAGAACCTCGTCATAAATGATTAATGGCAGTTGCCAGAAACAGAAAGACGTCATAAAGTATGAATGGCGGTTGCCAAAAACAGAAAGACATCATAAAAGTAGGAATGGTAGTTTCCAAAAACAGAACCTCGTCATAAAGGATTAATGGCAGTTGCCAGAAACAGAAAGACGTCATAAAGGATGAATGGCAGTTGCCAAAAACAGAAAGACGCCATAAAGAACGAATCGTAGTTGTCAAAAACAGAAAGAGGTCATAAAGGATGAATAGCAGTAGCCAAAAACAGAAAGACATCATAAAAAAGGAATGGTAGTTTCCAAAAACAGAAAGACGTCATAAAGGATTAATGGCAGTTGCCAGAAGCAGAAAGACGTCATAAAGGATGAATGGAAGTTGCCAAAAACAGAAAGACGCCATAAAAAACGAATGGTAGTTGCCAAAAACAGAAAGACGTCATAAAGGATGAACAGCAGTAGCCAAAAACAGAAAGACGTCACAAAGGATGAATGGGAGTTGCCAAAAACAGAATGACGTCATAAAGGATGAATGGAAGTTGCCAAAAACAGAAAGACGTGATAAGGATGAATGGCAGTGTCCAAAAACAGAAATACGTCATAAAGGATGAATGGCAGATGCAAGAAACAGATAGACGTCATGAAGGATAAATGGCAGTTGCCAAAATCAGCCAGACGCCATAAAGGATGAATGGCAGTTGCCCAAAACAGAAAGACGTCATAAAGGATGAATGGCAGTTTCTAAAAAAAGAAAGACGTCATAAAGGATGAATGGTAGTTGCCAAAAACAGAACAACGTCATAAATGATGGATGGCAGTTGCCAAAAACAGAAAGACGTCATAAAGGAGGAATGGCAGTGGCCAAAAACATAAAGACGTCATAAAGGATTAATGGTAGTTGTCAAAAACAGAAAGACGTCATAACGGATGAATGGCAGTTGCCAAAAAAATAAAGAAGTCAGAAAAGATTAATGGCAATTGCCAAAAACATAAAGACGTCATAAAAGATAAATGGCAGTTGCCAAAAACAGAAAGACGTCATAAATGATGAATTGTATTTGCAAAAACAGACAGACGTCATAAAAGATGAATGGTAGTTGCCAAAAACAGAAAGACGTTATCCAAGATGAATGGCAGTGGCCAAAAACAGAAAACCGTCATAAATGGTTGAATGGCAGTTGCCAAAAAGAGAAAGACGTCATAAATGATGAATGGCAGTTGCCAAAAACAGAAAGAAGTCTGAAAGGACGCAATGGCAGTTACCAAAAAAAGAAAGACGTTATAAAGGATAAATGGCAGTTGGCAAAAACAGAAAGACGTCATAAAGAATGAGTTGTAGTTGCCAAAAACAGAAAGACGTCATTAAGGATTAATGGTAGTTGCCAAAAACAGAAAGACGACATAAAGGAGGAATGGTAGTTGCCAAAAACAGAAAGAAGTCAGAAAGGATGAATGGCAGTTGCCAAAAACAGAAAGACGTCATAAAGGATTAATGGCAGTTGGCAAATACAGAAAGACGTCATAAATTGTTGAATGGCAGTTGCCAAAAACAGAAAGACGTAAGAAAGTATAGAATGATAGTTGCCAAAAACAGAAAGACGTCATAAAGGATGTATGGCAGTTGCCAAAAACAGAAAGACGTCATAAATGATGAATGGCAGTTGCCAAAAACAAAAAGACGTCATAAAGGATGAATGGTAGTTGCTAAAAACAGAAAGACACTCATAAAGGATGAATGGCAGTTGCCCAAAAAAGAAAGACGTCATAAAAGATGAATGGCAGTTGCCAAAAACAGAAAGACGTCATAATAGATGAATGGCAGTTGCCAAAAACAGAAAGACGTTATAAAGGATGAATGGTAGTGGCCAAAAACAGAATAACGTCATAAAGGATGAATGGAAGTTGCCAAAAACAGAAAGACGCCATAAAGAATGAATGGTAGTTGCCAAAAACAGAAAGACGTGATAAAGGATGAATGGCAGTTGCCAAAAACAGAAAACCGTCATAAAGGATGAATGGCAGTTGCCAAAAACAGAAATACGTCATAAAGAATGAATTTCAGTTGCCAAAAACAGAAAGACGTCATAAAGGATGAATAGCAGTTGCCAAAAACAGAAAGACGTCATATAGTATGAATGGCAGTTGCCAAAAACAGAAAGACATCATAAAAGAAGGAATGGTAGTTTCCAAAAACAGAATGACGTCATAAAGGATTAATGGCAGTTGCCAGAAACAGAAAGACGTCATAAAGGATGAATGGCAGTTGCCAAAAACAGAAAGACGCAATAAAGAACGAATGGTAGTTGTCAAAAACCGAAATACGTCATAAAGGATGAATAGCAGTAGCCAAAAACGGACAAGGCATCATAAAAGAAGAAATGGTAGTTTCCAAAAACAGAAAGACGTCATAAAGGATGAATGGCAGTTGCCAAAAGCAGAAAGACGCCATAAAGAACGAATGGTAGTTGCCAGAAACAGAAAGACGTCATAAAGGATGAATAGCAGTCGCCAAAACAGAAAGACGTCATAAAAGATGAATGGTAGTTGCCAAAAACAGAAAGACGTCATAAATGATGGATGGCAGTTGCCAAAAACAGAAAGACGTCATAAAGGATGAATGGCAGTGGCCAAAAACAGAAAGACGTCATAAAGGATTAATGGCAGATGCAAGAAAAAGATAGACGTCATGAAGGATTAATGGCAGTTGCCAAAAACAGCCAGACGCGATAAAAGAATTAATGGCAGTTACCAAAAACAGAAAGACGTCATAAAGGATGAATGGCAGTTACCCAAAACAGAAAGACGTTATAAAGGATGAATGGCAGTTTCCAACAAAAGAAAGACGTCATAAAGGATGAATGGTAGTTGCCAAAAACAGAAAGACGTCATAAATGATGGATGGCAGTTGCCAAAAACAGAAAGACGTCATAAAGGATGAATGGCAGTGGCCAAAAACAGAAAGACGTCATAAAGGATTAATGGTAGTTGTCAAAAACAGAAAGACGTCATAAAGGATGAATGGCAGTTGCCAAAAAAAGAGATAAGTCAGAATAGATGAATGGCAGATGCAAGAAACAGATAGACGTCATGAAGGATAAATGGCAGTTGCCAAAAACAGCCAGACGCCATAAAGGATGAATGGCAGTTGCCCAAAACAGAAAGACGTCATAAAAGATTGAATGGCAGTTTCTAAAAAAAGAAAGACGTCATAAAGGATGAATGGTAGTTGCCAAAAATAGAACAACGTCATAAATGATGGATGGCAGTTGCCAAAAACAGAAAGACGTCATAAAGAGGGAATGGCAGTGGCCAAAAACATAAAGACGTCATAAAGGATTAATGGTAGTTGTCAAAAACAGAAAGACGTCATAAAGGATGAATGGCAGTTGCCAAAAAAATAAAGAAGTCAGAAAAGATTAATGGCAATTGCCAAAAACATAAAGACGTCATAAAGGATAAATGGCAGTTGCCAAAAACAGAAAGACGTCATAAATGATGAATTGTATTTGCAAAAACAGAAAGACGTCATAAAAGATGAATGGTAGTTGCCAAAAACAGAAAGACGTCATCAAAGATGAATGGCAGTGGCCAAAAACAGAAAACCGTCATAAGTGGTTGAATGGCAGTTGCCAAAAACAGAAAGACGTCATAAATGATGAATGGCAGTTGCCAAAAACAGAAAGAAGTCTGAAAGGACGCAATGGCAGTTACCAAACAAAGAAAGACGTTATAAAGGATAAATGGCAGTTGGCAAAAACAGAAAGACGTCATAAAGAGGATTTGTAGTTGCCAAAAACAGAAAGACGTCATAAAGGATAAATGGTAGTTGCCAAAAACAGAAAGACGACAAAGGATGAATGGCACTTGCCAAAAACAGAAAGACGTCATAAAGGATGAATGGCAGTGGCCAAAAACAGAAAGACGTCAGAAAGGATGAATGGCAGTTGCCAAAAACAGAAAGACGTCATAAAGGGTGAATGGTTGTTGCCAAAAACAGAAATACGTCATAAAGGATGAATGGCCGTTGCCAAAAACAGAGAGACGTCATAAATGGTTGAATGGCAGTTGCCAAAAACAGAAAGACGTAAGAAAGTATAGAATGATAGTTGCCAAAAACAGAATAACGTCATAAAGGATTAATGGCAGTTGCCAAAAACAGAAAGACGTCATAAAAGATGAATGGCAGTTGCCAAAAACAGAAAGACGTCATAAATGATGAATGGTCGTTGCTAAAAACAGAAAGACGTAATAAAGGATTAATGGCAGTTGCCCAAAAAACAAAGACGACATAAAAGATGAATGGCAGTTGCCAAAAACAGAAATCCGTCATAAAGTATGAATGGCAGTTGCTAAAAAGAGAAAGACGTCATAAAGGATGAATGGCAGTTGCCAAAAACAAAAAGACGTCATAAAGGAGTAATGGCAGTTGCCAAAAACAGAAATACGTCATTAAAAAGGAATGGCAGTGGCCAAAAACAGAAATACGTCATAAAGAATGAATGGCTGTTGCCAAAAACAGAAAGACGTCATAAAGGATGAATGGCAGTTGCAAAAAACAGAAAGACGTCATAAAGAAAGAATGGCAGTTGCCAAAAAAACAAGACGTCATAAAGGATGAATGGCAGTTGCCAAAAACAAAAAGACGTCATAAAGGATGAATGGCAGTTGCCAAAAACAGACAGACATCATAAAAGAGTAATGGTAGTTGCCAAAAACAAAAAGACGTCATAAAGGATTAATGGCAGTTGCCAGAAACAGAAAGACATCATAAAGAACGAATGGCAGTTGGCAAAAACAGAAAGACCCCATCAAGAATGAATGGTAGTTGCCAAAAAAAGAAAGACGTCATAAAGGATGAATAGCTGTAGCCAAAAACAGAAAGACGTCATAAAGGATGAATCGGAGTTGCCAAAAACAGAAAGACGTCATAAAGGATGAATGGCAGTTGCCAAAAACAGAAATACGTGATAAGGATTAATGGCAGTGTCCAAAAACAGAAATACGTCATAAAGGATGAATGGCAGATGCCAGTAACAGATAGACGTCATGAAGGATTAATGGCAGTGACCAAAAAAAGAAAGACGTCATAAAAAATGAATAGCAGTTGCCAAAAACAAAAAGACGCCATAAAGAATGAATGGTAGTTGCAAAAAACAGGCAGACGTCCTAACGGATGAATAGCAGTTGCCAAAAACAGAAAGACGTCATAAAGAATGAATGGTAGTTGCCAAAAAAAGAAACACATCATAAAGGATGAATGGCAGTTGCCAAAAACAGAAAGACGTCATAAAGGATGAATGGTTGTTTCCAAAAACAGAAAGACGTCATAAAGGATGAATGGCAGTTGCCAAAAAAAGAAAGACGTCATAAATGATGAATGGCCGTTGCCAAAAACAGAAAGACGTCATAAAGGATGAATGGGAGTTGCCAAAAACAGAATGACGTCCTAAAGGATGAATGGCAGTTGCCAAAAACATAAAGACGTAATAAAGGATGAATGGGAGTTGCCAAAAAAAGAAAGACGTGATGAAGGATGAATGGCAGTTGCCAAAAACATAAAGACGTCATGCAGGATAAATGGCAGTTGCCACAAACAGAAAGACGTCATAAAGAATGAATTGTAGTTGCCAAATAGAGAAAGACGTCATAAAGGAGAATGGTAGTTGCCAAAAACAGAAAGACGACATAAAGGATGAATAGCAGTTGCCAAAAACAGAAAGACGTTATAAAGGATGAATGGCAGTGGCCAAAAAAAGAAAGAAGTCAGAAAAGATGAATAGCAGTTTCCAAAAACAGAAAGACGTCATAAAGGATGAATGGTAGTTGCCAAAAACAGAAAGACGTAATAAAGGATGAATGGCAGTTGCCAAAAAAAGAAAGACGTCATAAAGGATAAATGGCAGTGGCCAAAAACAGAAAGACGACATAAAGAATGAATGGCAGATGCCAAAAACAGAAAGAAGTCATAAAAGATGAATGGCAGTTGCCAAAAACAGACAGACGTTATAAAGGATGAATGGCAGTTGCCAAAAACAGAAAGACGTCATAAAGTATGAATGGCAGTTGCCAAAAACAGAAAGACGTCATAAAGGATGAATGGCAGTGGCCAAAAACAGAAAGACGTCATAAAGGATGAATGGTAGTTGCCAAAAACAGAAAGACGTCATAAAAGATGAATGGTAGTTGCCAAAAACAGAAAGACGTCATAAAGTATGAATGGCAGTTGCCAAAAACCGAAAGACCTCATAAAAGAAGGAATGGTAGTTTCAAAAAACAGAACCTCGTCATAAATGATTAATGGCAGTTGCCAGAAACAGAAAGACGTCATAAAGTATGAATGGCGGTTGCCAAAAACAGAAAGACATCATAAAAGTAGGAATGGTAGTTTCCAAAAACAGAACCTCGTCATAAAGGATTAATGGCAGTTGCCAGAAACAGAAAGACGTCATAAAGGATGAATGGCAGTTTCCAAAAACAGAAAGACGCCATAAAGAACGAATCGTAGTTGTCAAAAACAGAAAGAGGTCATAAAGGATGAATAGCAGTAGCCAAAAACAGAAAGACATCATAAAAAAGGAATGGTAGTTTCCAAAAACAGAAAGACGTCATAAAGGATTAATGGCAGTTGCCAGAAGCAGAAAGACGTCATAAAGGATGAATGGAAGTTGCCAAAAACAGAAAGACGCCATAAAAAACGAATGGTAGTTGCCAAAAACAGAAAGACGTCATAAAGGATGAACAGCAGTAGCCAAAAACAGAAAGACGTCACAAAGGATGAATGGGAGTTGCCAAAAACAGAATGACGTCATAAAGGATGAATGGAAGTTGCCAAAAACAGAAAGACGTGATAAGGATGAATGGCAGTGTCCAAAAACAGAAATACGTCATAAAGGATGAATGGCAGATGCAAGAAACAGATAGACGTCATGAAGGATAAATGGCAGTTGCCAAAATCAGCCAGACGCCATAAAGGATGAATGGCAGTTGCCCAAAACAGAAAGACGTCATAAAGGATGAATGGCAGTTTCTAAAAAAAGAAAGACGTCATAAAGGATGAATGGTAGTTGCCAAAAACAGAACAACGTCATAAATGATGGATGGCAGTTGCCAAAAACAGAAAGACGTCATAAAGGAGGAATGGCAGTGGCCAAAAACATAAAGACGTCATAAAGGATTAATGGTAGTTGTCAAAAACAGAAAGACGTCATAACGGATGAATGGCAGTTGCCAAAAAAATAAAGAAGTCAGAAAAGATTAATGGCAATTGCCAAAAACATAAAGACGTCATAAAAGATAAATGGCAGTTGCCAAAAACAGAAAGACGTCATAAATGATGAATTGTATTTGCAAAAACAGACAGACGTCATAAAAGATGAATGGTAGTTGCCAAAAACAGAAAGACGTTATCCAAGATGAATGGCAGTGGCCAAAAACAGAAAACCGTCATAAATGGTTGAATGGCAGTTGCCAAAAAGAGAAAGACGTCATAAATGATGAATGGCAGTTGCCAAAAACAGAAAGAAGTCTGAAAGGACGCAATGGCAGTTACCAAAAAAAGAAAGACGTTATAAAGGATAAATGGCAGTTGGCAAAAACAGAAAGACGTCATAAAGAATGAGTTGTAGTTGCCAAAAACAGAAAGACGTCATTAAGGATTAATGGTAGTTGCCAAAAACAGAAAGACGACATAAAGGAGGAATGGTAGTTGCCAAAAACAGAAAGAAGTCAGAAAGGATGAATGGCAGTTGCCAAAAACAGAAAGACGTCATAAAGGATTAATGGCAGTTGGCAAATACAGAAAGACGTCATAAATTGTTGAATGGCAGTTGCCAAAAACAGAAAGACGTAAGAAAGTATAGAATGATAGTTGCCAAAAACAGAAAGACGTCATAAAGGATGTATGGCAGTTGCCAAAAACAGAAAGACGTCATAAATGATGAATGGCAGTTGCCAAAAACAAAAAGACGTCATAAAGGATGAATGGTAGTTGCTAAAAACAGAAAGACACTCATAAAGGATGAATGGCAGTTGCCCAAAAAAGAAAGACGTCATAAAAGATGAATGGCAGTTGCCAAAAACAGAAAGACGTCATAATAGATGAATGGCAGTTGCCAAAAACAGAAAGACGTTATAAAGGATGAATGGTAGTGGCCAAAAACAGAATAACGTCATAAAGGATGAATGGAAGTTGCCAAAAACAGAAAGACGCCATAAAGAATGAATGGTAGTTGCCAAAAACAGAAAGACGTGATAAAGGATGAATGGCAGTTGCCAAAAACAGAAAACCGTCATAAAGGATGAATGGCAGTTGCCAAAAACAGAAATACGTCATAAAGAATGAATTTCAGTTGCCAAAAACAGAAAGACGTCATAAAGGATGAATAGCAGTTGCCAAAAACAGAAAGACGTCATATAGTATGAATGGCAGTTGCCAAAAACAGAAAGACATCATAAAAGAAGGAATGGTAGTTTCCAAAAACAGAATGACGTCATAAAGGATTAATGGCAGTTGCCAGAAACAGAAAGACGTCATAAAGGATGAATGGCAGTTGCCAAAAACAGAAAGACGCAATAAAGAACGAATGGTAGTTGTCAAAAACCGAAATACGTCATAAAGGATGAATAGCAGTAGCCAAAAACGGACAAGGCATCATAAAAGAAGAAATGGTAGTTTCCAAAAACAGAAAGACGTCATAAAGGATGAATGGCAGTTGCCAAAAGCAGAAAGACGCCATAAAGAACGAATGGTAGTTGCCAGAAACAGAAAGACGTCATAAAGGATGAATAGCAGTCGCCAAAACAGAAAGACGTCATAAAAGATGAATGGTAGTTGCCAAAAACAGAAAGACGTCATAAATGATGGATGGCAGTTGCCAAAAACAGAAAGACGTCATAAAGGATGAATGGCAGTGGCCAAAAACAGAAAGACGTCATAAAGGATTAATGGCAGATGCAAGAAAAAGATAGACGTCATGAAGGATTAATGGCAGTTGCCAAAAACAGCCAGACGCGATAAAAGAATTAATGGCAGTTACCAAAAACAGAAAGACGTCATAAAGGATGAATGGCAGTTACCCAAAACAGAAAGACGTTATAAAGGATGAATGGCAGTTTCCAAAAAAAGAAAGACGTCATAAAGGATGAATGGTAGTTGCCAAAAACAGAAAGACGTCATAAATGATGGATGGCAGTTGCCAAAAACAGAAAGACGTCATAAAGGATGAATGGCAGTGGCCAAAAACAGAAAGACGTCATAAAGGATTAATGGTAGTTGTCAAAAACAGAAAGACGTCATAAAGGATGAATGGCAGTTGCCAAAAAAAGAGATAAGTCAGAATAGATGAATGGCAGATGCAAGAAACAGATAGACGTCATGAAGGATAAATGGCAGTTGCCAAAAACAGCCAGACGCCATAAAGGATGAATGGCAGTTGCCCAAAACAGAAAGACGTCATAAAAGATTGAATGGCAGTTTCTAAAAAAAGAAAGACGTCATAAAGGATGAATGGTAGTTGCCAAAAATAGAACAACGTCATAAATGATGGATGGCAGTTGCCAAAAACAGAAAGACGTCATAAAGAGGGAATGGCAGTGGCCAAAAACATAAAGACGTCATAAAGGATTAATGGTAGTTGTCAAAAACAGAAAGACGTCATAAAGGATGAATGGCAGTTGCCAAAAAAATAAAGAAGTCAGAAAAGATTAATGGCAATTGCCAAAAACATAAAGACGTCATAAAGGATAAATGGCAGTTGCCAAAAACAGAAAGACGTCATAAATGATGAATTGTATTTGCAAAAACAGAAAGACGTCATAAAAGATGAATGGTAGTTGCCAAAAACAGAAAGACGTCATCAAAGATGAATGGCAGTGGCCAAAAACAGAAAACCGTCATAAGTGGTTGAATGGCAGTTGCCAAAAACAGAAAGACGTCATAAATGATGAATGGCAGTTGCCAAAAACAGAAAGAAGTCTGAAAGGACGCAATGGCAGTTACCAAACAAAGAAAGACGTTATAAAGGATAAATGGCAGTTGGCAAAAACAGAAAGACGTCATAAAGAGGATTTGTAGTTGCCAAAAACAGAAAGACGTCATAAAGGATAAATGGTAGTTGCCAAAAACAGAAAGACGACAAAGGATGAATGGCACTTGCCAAAAACAGAAAGACGTCATAAAGGATGAATGGCAGTGGCCAAAAACAGAAAGACGTCAGAAAGGATGAATGGCAGTTGCCAAAAACAGAAAGACGTCATAAAGGGTGAATGGTTGTTGCCAAAAACAGAAATACGTCATAAAGGATGAATGGCCGTTGCCAAAAACAGAGAGACGTCATAAATGGTTGAATGGCAGTTGCCAAAAACAGAAAGACGTAAGAAAGTATAGAATGATAGTTGCCAAAAACAGAATAACGTCATAAAGGATTAATGGCAGTTGCCAAAAACAGAAAGACGTCATAAAAGATGAATGGCAGTTGCCAAAAACAGAAAGACGTCATAAATGATGAATGGTCGTTGCTAAAAACAGAAAGACGTAATAAAGGATTAATGGCAGTTGCCCAAAAAACAAAGACGACATAAAAGATGAATGGCAGTTGCCAAAAACAGAAATCCGTCATAAAGTATGAATGGCAGTTGCTAAAAAGAGAAAGACGTCATAAAGGATGAATGGCAGTTGCCAAAAACAAAAAGACGTCATAAAGGAGTAATGGCAGTTGCCAAAAACAGAAATACGTCATTAAAAAGGAATGGCAGTGGCCAAAAACAGAAATACGTCATAAAGAATGAATGGCTGTTGCCAAAAACAGAAAGACGTCATAAAGGATGAATGGCAGTTGCAAAAAACAGAAAGACGTCATAAAGAAAGAATGGCAGTTGCCAAAAAAACAAGACGTCATAAAGGATGAATGGCAGTTGCCAAAAACAAAAAGACGTCATAAAGGATGAATGGCAGTTGCCAAAAACAGACAGACATCATAAAAGAGTAATGGTAGTTGCCAAAAACAAAAAGACGTCATAAAGGATTAATGGCAGTTGCCAGAAACAGAAAGACATCATAAAGAACGAATGGCAGTTGGCAAAAACAGAAAGACCCCATCAAGAATGAATGGTAGTTGCCAAAAAAAGAAAGACGTCATAAAGGATGAATAGCTGTAGCCAAAAACAGAAAGACGTCATAAAGGATGAATCGGAGTTGCCAAAAACAGAAAGACGTCATAAAGGATGAATGGCAGTTGCCAAAAACAGAAATACGTGATAAGGATTAATGGCAGTGTCCAAAAACAGAAATACGTCATAAAGGATGAATGGCAGATGCCAGTAACAGATAGACGTCATGAAGGATTAATGGCAGTGACCAAAAAAAGAAAGACGTCATAAAAAATGAATAGCAGTTGCCAAAAACAAAAAGACGCCATAAAGAATGAATGGTAGTTGCAAAAAACAGGCAGACGTCCTAACGGATGAATAGCAGTTGCCAAAAACAGAAAGACGTCATAAAGAATGAATGGTAGTTGCCAAAAAAAGAAACACATCATAAAGGATGAATGGCAGTTGCCAAAAACAGAAAGACGTCATAAAGGATGAATGGTTGTTTCCAAAAACAGAAAGACGTCATAAAGGATGAATGGCAGTTGCCAAAAAAAGAAAGACGTCATAAATGATGAATGGCCGTTGCCAAAAACAGAAAGACGTCATAAAGGATGAATGGGAGTTGCCAAAAACAGAATGACGTCCTAAAGGATGAATGGCAGTTGCCAAAAACATAAAGACGTAATAAAGGATGAATGGGAGTTGCCAAAAAAAGAAAGACGTGATGAAGGATGAATGGCAGTTGCCAAAAACATAAAGACGTCATGAAGGATAAATGGCAGTTGCCACAAACAGAAAGACGTCATAAAGAATGAATTGTAGTTGCCAAATAGAGAAAGACGTCATAAAGGAGAATGGTAGTTGCCAAAAACAGAAAGACGACATAAAGGATGAATAGCAGTTGCCAAAAACAGAAAGACGTTATAAAGGATGAATGGCAGTGGCCAAAAAAAGAAAGAAGTCAGAAAAGATGAATAGCAGTTTCCAAAAACAGAAAGACGTCATAAAGGATGAATGGTAGTTGCCAAAAACAGAAAGACGTAATAAAGGATGAATGGCAGTTGCCAAAAAAAGAAAGACGTCATAAAGGATAAATGGCAGTGGCCAAAAACAGAAAGACGACATAAAGAATGAATGGCAGATGCCAAAAACAGAAAGAAGTCATAAAAGATGAATGGCAGTTGCCAAAAACAGACAGACGTTATAAAGGATGAATGGCAGTTGCCAAAAACAGAAAGACGTCATAAAGTATGAATGGCAGTTGCCAAAAACAGAAAGACGTCATAAAGGATGAATGGCAGTGGCCAAAAACAGAAAGACGTCATAAGGGATGAATGGTAGTTGCCAAAAACAGAAAGACGTCATAAAAGATGAATGGTAGTTGCCAAAAAAAGAAAGACCTCATAAAGGTAGAATGGCAGTTGCTAAAAACAGAAAGACGAAATAAAGAATGAATGGTAGTTGCCAAAAACAGAAAGACGTCATAAAAGATGAATAGCATTTGCCAACACCAGAAAGACGTCATAAAGGATGAATGGGAGTTGCCAAAAACAGAAAGACGTGATAAAATATGAATGGCGGTTGCCAAAAACAGAAAGACGTCATAAAGGATGAATGGCAGTTGCCAAAAACAGAAATACGTCATAAAGGATGAATGGCAGTTGCCAAAAACAGAAATACGTCATAAAAGATGAATGGCAGTTGCCAAAAACAGAAAGACGTCATAAAGGATGAATGGTAGTTGCCAAAAACAGAAAGACGTCATAAAGGATTAATGGTAGTTCCAAAAACAGAAAGACGTCATAAGGGATCCATGGCAGTTGCCAAAAACAGAAAGACGTAATAAATGATTAATGGCAGTTGCCAAAAACAGAAAGACATAATAAAGGATGAATGGTAGTTTCCAAAAACAGAAAGACGTCATAAAGAAATAATGGCAGTTGCCAAAAACAGAAAGACGTCATAAAGGATGAATGGGAGTTGCCAAAAACAGAAAGACGTGATAAAGGATGAATGGCAGTTGCCAAAAACAGAAAGACGTCATAAAGGATGAATGGCAGTTGCCAAAAACAGAAAGACGTGATATAGAATGAATGGCAGTTGCCAAAAACAGAAAGACGTGATAAAGGATGAATGGCAGTTGCCAAAAACAGAAATACGTAATAAAAGATGAATGGCAGTTGCAAAAAACAGAAATACGTCGTAAAGGATAAATGGCAGTTGCCAAAAACAGAAAGACGTCATAAAGGAAGAATGGCAGTTGCCAAAAACAGAAAGACGTCATAAAGAAGGAATGGCAGTTGCCAAAAACAGAACAAGGTCATAAAGGATGAATGGCAGTTGCCAAAAACAGAAAGACGTCATAAAGGATGAATGGCAGTTGCCAAAAACAGAAAGACGCCATAAAGAATCAATGGTAGTTGCCAAAAACAGAAAGACGTCATAAAGGATGAATAGCAGTAGCCAAAAAAAGAAAGACGTCATAAAGGATTAATGGCAGTTGCCAAAAACAGAAAGACGTGATAAACGATGAATGGCAGTTGCCAAAAACAGAAAGACGTGATAAGGATGAATGGCAGTTGCAAAAAACAGAAATACGTCATAAAGGATGAATGGCAGATGCCAGAAACAGAAAAATGTCATGAAGGATGAACAACAGTAACCAAAAAAAGAAAGACGTCATAAAGGATGACTGGCAGTTGCCAAAAACAGAAAGACGCCATAAAGAATGAATGGTAGTTGCCAAAAACAGAAAGACGTCATAACGGATGAATAGCAGTTGCCAAAAACAGAAAGACGTAATAAAGGATGAATGGTAGTTGCCAAAAACAGAAAGACGTCATACAAGATGAATGGCAGTTGCCAAAAAAAGAAAGACATCATAAAGAACGAATGGCAGTTGGCAAAAACAGAAAGATCCCATAAGGAATGAATGGTAGTTGCCAAAAAAAGAAAGACGTCATAAAGGATGAATAGCTGTAGCCAAAAACAGAAAGACGTCATAAAGGATGAATGGTAGTTGCCAAAAACAGAAAGACGTCAGAAAGGATAAATGGCAGTTGCCAAAAACAGAAATACGTGATAAGGATTAATGGCAGTGTCCAAAAACAGAAATACGTCATAAAGGATGAATGGCAGATGCCAGAAACAGATAGACGTCATGAAGGATGAATGGCAGTGACCAAAAAAAGAAAGACGTCATAAAAAATGAATAGCAGTTGCAACAAACAAAAAGACGCCATAAAGAATGAATGGTAGTTGCAAAAAACAGGCAGACGTCCTAACGGATGAATGGGAGTTGCCAAAAACAGAATGACGTCCTAAAGGATGAATAGCAGTTGCCAACACCAGAAAGACGTCATAAAGGATGAATGGGAGTTGCCAAAAACAGAAAGACGTGATAAAAGATGAATGGCGGTTGCCAAAAACAGAAAGACGTCATAAAGGATGAATGGCAGTTGCCAAAAACAGAAATACGTCATAAAAGATGAATGGCAGTTGCCAAAAACAGAAATACGTCATAAAGGATGAATGGCAGTTGCCAAAAACAGAAAGACGTCATAAAGGATGAATGGTAGTTGCCAAAAACAGAAAGACGTCATAAAGAATTAATGGTAGTTCCAAAAACAAAAAGACGTCATAAGGGATCCATGGCAGTTGCCAAAAACAGAAAGACGTAATAAATGATTAATGGCAGTTGCCAAAAACAGAAAGACATAATAAAGGATGAATGGTAGTTTCCAAAAACAGAAAGACGTCATAAAGAATTAATGGCAGTTGCCAAAAACAGAAAGACGTCATAAAGGATGAATGGGAGTTGCCAAAAACAGAAAGACGTGATAAAGGATAAATGGCAGTTGCCAAAAACAGAAAGACGTCATAAAGGATGAATGGCAGTTGCCAAAAACAGAAAGACATGATATAGAATGAATGGCAGTTGCCAAAAACAGAAAGACGTGATAAAGGATGAATGGCAGTTGCCAAAAACAGAAATACGTAATAAAGGATGAATGGCAGTTGCAAAAAACAGAAATACGTCGTAAAGGATAAATGGCAGTTGCCAAAAACAGAAAGACGTCATAAAGGAAGAATGGCAGTTGCCAAAAACAGAAAGACGTCATAAAGAAGGAATGGCAGTTGCCAAAAACAGAACAAAGTCATAAAGGAGTAATGGCAGTTGCCAAAAACAGAAAGACGTCATAAAAGATGAATGGCAGTTGCCAAAAACAGAAAGACGCCATAAAGAATCAATGGTAGTTGCCAAAAACAGAAAGACGTCATAAAGGATGAATAGCAGTAGCCAAAAAAAGAAAGACGTCATAAAGGATGAATGGCAGTTGCCAAAAACAGAAAGACGTGATAAACGATGAATGGCAGTTGCCAAAAACAGAAAGACGTGATAAGGATGAATGGCAGTTGCAAAAAACAGAAATACGTCATAAAGGATGAATGGCAGATGCCAGAAACAGAAAAACGTCATAAAGGATGAACAACAGTAACCAAAAAAAGAAAGACGTCATAAAGGATGACTGGCAGTTGCCAAAAACAGAAAGACGCCATAAAGAATGAATGGTAGTTGCCAAAAACAGAAAGACGTCATAACGGATGAATAGCAGTTGCCAAAAACAGAAAGACGTAATAAAGGATGTATGGCAGTTGCCAAAAACAGAAAGACGTCATACAAGATGAATGGCAGTTGCCAAAAAAAGAAAGACGTCATAAAGGATGAATGGCAGTTGCCAAAAACAGAAAGACGTCATAAAGGATGAATGGCAGTTTCCAAAAACAGAAAGACGTCATAAAGGACGAATGGTAGTTGCTAAAAACAGAAAAACGTCATAAAGGATGAATGGCTGTTGCTAAAAACAGAAAGACGTCATAAAGGATTAATGGTAGTTGTCGAAACCAGAAAGACGTCATAAAGGATCAATGGCAGTTGCCAAAAACAGAAAGACGTCATAAAAGATGAACGAAGTTGCCAAAAACAGAAAGACGTCATAAAAGAGGAATGGCAGTTGCCAAAAACAGAAAGACGTCATAAAAGATTAATGGCAGTTGCCAAAAACAGAAAGACGTCATAAAGGATGAATGGCAGTTGCCAAAAACAGGAAGACGTGATAAAGCATGAATGGCAGTTGCAAAAAACAGAAAGACGTCATAAAGAATGGATGGCAGTTGCCAAAAACAGAAAAGCCGTCATAAAGGATGAATGGCAGTTGCAAAAAAACGAAAGACGTCATGAATGATGAATGGCAGTTGCCAAAAACAGAAAGACGTTATAAAGGATGAATGGCAGTTGCCAAAAAAAAAAAGACGTCATAAAGGATGAATGGCAGCTGCCAAAAACAGAAAGACGTGATAAACGATGAATGGCAGTTGCCAAAAACAGAAAGACGTGATAAGGATGAATGGCAGTTGCAAAAAACAGAAATACGTCATAAAGGATGAATGGCAGATGCCAGAAACAGAAAAACGTCATAAAGGATGAACAACAGTAACCAAAAAAAGAAAGACGTCATACAAGATGAATGGCAGTTGCCAAAAAAAGAAAGACATCATAAAGAACGAATGGCAGTTGGCAAAAACAGAAAGACCCCATCAGGAACACTTGGTCGTTGCCAAAAAAAGAAAGACGTCATAAAGGATGAATAGCTGTAGCCAAAAACAGAAAGACGTCATAAAGGATGAATGCGAGTTGCCAAAAACAGAAAGACGTCATAAAGGATGAATGGCAGTTGCCAAAAACAGAAATACGTGATAAGGATTAATGGCAGTGTCCAAAAACAGAAATACGTCATAAAGGATGAATGGCAGATGCCAGAAACAGATAGACGTCATGAAGGATTAATGGCAGTGACCAAAAAAAGAAAGACGTCATAAAAAATGAATAGCAGTTGCCAAAAACAAAAAGACGCCATAAAGAATTAATGGTAGTTGCAAAAAACAGGCAGACGTCCTAACGGATGAATAGCAGTTGCCAAAAACAGAAAGACGTCATAAAGAATGAATGGTAGTTGCCAAAAAAAGAAACACATCATAAAGGATGAATGGCAGTTGCCAAAAACAGAAAGACGTCATAAAGGATGAATGGTTGTTTCCAAAAACAGAAAGACGTCATAAAGGATGAATGGCAGTTGCCAAAAAAAGAAAGACGTCATAAATGATGAATGGCAGTTGCCAAAAACAGAAAGACGTCATAAAGGATGAATGGGAGTTGCCAAAAACAGAATGACGTCCTAAAGGATGAATGGCAGTTGCCAAAAACATAAAGAGGTAATAAAGGATGAATGGGAGTTGCCAAAAAAGAAAGACGTGATAAAGGATGAATGGCAGTTGCCAAAAACAGAAAGACGTCATGAAGGATAAATGGCAGTTGCCACAAACAGAAAGACGTCATAAAGAATGAATTGTAGTTGCCAAAAAGAGAAAGACGTCATAAAGGAGAATGGTAGTTGCCAAAAACAGAAAGACGACATAAAGGATGAATGGCAGTTGCAAAAACAGAAAGACGTTATAAAGGATGAATGGCAGTGGCCAAAAACAGAAAGAAGTCAGAAAAGATGAATAGCAGTTTCCAAAAACAGAAAGACGTCATAAAGGATGAATGGTAGTTGCCAAAAACAGAAAGACGTAATAAAGGATGAATGGCAGTTGCCAAAAAAAGAAAGACGTCATAAAGGATAAATGGCAGTGGCCAAAAACAGGAAGACGACATAAAGAATGAATGGCAGTTGCCAAAAACAGAAAGAAGTCATAAAAGATGAATGGCAGTTGCCAAAAACAGACAGACGTTATAAAGGATGAATGGCAGTTGCCAAAAACAGAAAGACGTCATAAAGTATGAATGGCAGTTGCCAAAAACAGAAAGACGTCATAAAGGATGAATGGCAGTTGCCAAAAACAGAAAGACGTCATAAAGGATGAATGGTAGTTGCCAAAAACAGAAAGACGTCATAAAGGATGAATGGTAGTTGCCAAAAAAAGAAAGACCTCATAAAGGTAGAATGGCAGTTGCTAAAAACAGAAAGACGAAATAAAGAATGAATGGTAGTTGCCAAAAACAGAAAGACGTCATAAAGGATGAATAGCAGTTGCCAACACCAGAAAGACGTCATAAAGGATGAATGGGAGTTGCCAATAACAGAAAGACGTGATAAAAGATGAATGGCGGTTGCCAAAAACAGAAAGACGTCATAAAGGATGAATGGCAGTTGCCAAAAACAGAAATACGTCATAAAGGATGAATGGCAGTTGCCAAAAACAGAAATACGTCATAAAGGATGAATGGCAGTTGCCAAAAACAGAAAGACGCCATAAAGGATGAATGGTAGTTGCCAAAAACAGAAAGACGTCATAAAGGATTACTGGTAGTTCCAAAAACAGAAAGACGTCATAAGGGATCCATGGCAGTTGCCAAAAACAGAAAGACGTAATAAATAATTAATGGCAGTTGCCAAAAACAGAAAGACATAATAAAGGATGAATGGTAGTTTCCAAAAACATAAAGACGTCATAAAGAATTAATGGCAGTTGCCAAAAACAGAAAGACGTCATAAAGGATGAATAGGAGTTGCCAAAAACAGAAAGACGTGATAAAGGATGAATGGCAGTTGCCAAAAACAGAAAGACGTCATAAAGGATGAATGGCAGTTGCCAAAAACAGAAAGACGTGATATAGAATGAATGGCAGTTGCCAAAAACAGAAAGACGTGATAAAGGATGAATGGCAGTTGCCAAAAACAGAAATACGTAATAAAGGATGAATGGCAGTTGCCAAAAACAGAAATACGTCGTATAGGATAAATGGCAGTTGCCAAAAACAGAAAGACGTCATAAAGGAAGAATGGCAGTTGCCAAAAACAGAAAGACGTCATAAAGAAGGAATGGCAGTTGCCAAAAACAGAACAAGGTCATAAAGGATGAATGGCAGTTGCCAAAAACAGAAAGACGTCACAAAGGATGAATGGCAGTTGCCAAAAACAGAAAGACGCCATAAAGAATCAATGGTAGTTGCCAAAAACAGAAAGACGTCATAAAGGATGAATAGCAGTAGCCAAAAAAAGAAAGACGTCATAAAGGATGAATGGCAGTTGCCAAAAACAGAAAGACGTGATAAACGATGAATGGCAGTTGCCAAAAACAGAAAGACGTGATAAGGATGAATGGCAGTTGCAAAAAACAGAAATACGTCATAAAGGATGAATGGCAGATGCCAGAAACAGAAAAACGTCATAAAGGATGAACAACAGTAACCAAAAAAAGAAAGACGTCATAAAGGATGACTGGCAGTTGCCAAAAACAGAAAGACGCCATAAAGAATGAATGGTAGTTGCCAAAAACAGAAAGACGTCATAACGGATGAATAGCAGTTGCCAAAAACAGAAAGACGTAATAAAGGATGAATGGCAGTTGCCAAAAACAGAAGGACGTCATACAAGATGAATGGCAGTTGCCAAAAAAAAAAAGACGTCATAAAGGATCAATGGCAGTTGCCAAAAACAGAAAGACGTCATAAAGGATGAATAGCAGTTTCCAAAAACAGAAAGACGTAATAAAGGATGAATGGTAGTTGCCAAAAACAGAAAAACGTCATAAAGGATGAATGGCTGTTGCTAAAAACAGAAAGACGTCATAAAGGATTAATGGTAGTTGTCGAAACCAGAAAGACGTCATAAAGGATCAATGGCAGTTGCCAAAAACAGAAAGACGTCATAAAAGATGAACGAAGTTGCCAAAAACAGAAATACGTCATAAAAGAGGAATGGCAGTTGCCAAAAACAGAAAGACGTCATTAAAGATTAATGGCAGTTGCCAAAAACAGAAAGACGTCATAAAGGATGAATGGTAGTTGCCGAAAACAGAAAGACGTCATAAAGGATGAATGGCAGTTGCCAAAAACACAAAATACGTGATAAAGGATGAATGGCAGTTGCCAAATACAGAAAGACGTGATAAAAGATGAATGGCAGTTGCCAAAAACAGAAATACGTAATAAAGGATGAATGGCAGTTGCAAAAAACAGAAATACGTCATAACAGATAAATGGCAGTTGCCAAAAACAGAAAGACGTGATAGGGATGAATGGCAGGGTCCAAAAACAGAAATACGTCATAAAGGATGAATGGCAGATGCCAGAAACAGAAAGACGTCATAAAGGATGAATGGGAGTTGCCAAAAAAGAAAGACGTGATAAAGGATAAATGGCAGTTGCCAAAAACAGAAAGACGTAATAAAGAAGGAAGGGCAGTTGCCAAAAAAGAAAGACGTCATAAAGGATGAATGGCAGTTGCTAAAAACAGAAAGACCTCATAAAAGATGAATGGCAGTTGCCAAAAACAGAAAGACGTCATAAATGATGAATGGTCGTAGCTAAAAACAGAAAGACGTCATAAAGGATGAATGGCAGTTGCCAAAAAAACAAAGACGTCATAAAAGATGAATGGCAGTTGCCAAAAACAGAAATACGTCATAAAGTATGAATGGCAGTTGCCAAAAACAGAAAGACGTCATAAAGGATGAATGGCAGTTGCCAAAAACAGAAAGACGTCATAAAGGAGTAATGGCAGTTGCCAAAAACAGAAATACGTCATAAAAAATAAATGGCAGTTGCCAAAAACAGAAATACGTCATAAAGAATGAATGGCAGTTGCCAAAAACAGAAAGACGTCATAAAGAAGGAATGGCAGTTGCCAAAAAAGAAAGACGTCATAAAGGATGAATGGCAGTTGCCAAAAACAGAAAGACGTCATAAAGGATGAATGGCAGTTGTCAAAAACAGAAAGACGTCATAAAGTATGAATGGCAGTTGCCAAAAACAGAAAGACATCATAAAGGAGTAATGGTAGTTGCCAAAAACAGAAAGACGTCATAAAGGATTAATGGCAGTTGCTAGAAACAGAAAGACGCCCTAAAGAATGAATGGTAGTTGCCAAAAAAAGAAAGACGTCATAAAGGATGACTGGCAGTTGCCAAAAACAGAAAGACGTCATAAATAATGAATGGTAGTTGCCAAAAACATAAAGACGTCATAAAGGATGAATGGCAGTTGCCAAAAACAGGAAGACGTCATAAAGGATGAATGGAGGTTGCCAAAAACAGAAAGACGTCATAAAGAATGGATGGCTATTGCCAAAAACAGAAAGAAGTCATAAAGGATGAATGGCAGTTGCCAAAAAACGAAAACGTCATAAAGGATGAATGGCAGTTGCCAAAAACAGAAAGACGTTATAAAGGATGAATGGCAGTTGCCAAAAGAAGAAAGACGTCATAAAGGATGAATAGCAGTTGCCAAAAACAGAAAGACGCAATAAAGAATTGAATGGTAGTTGCCAAAAACAGAAAGACGTCATAAAGAATGAATGGCAGTTGCCAAAAAAAGAAAGATGTCATAAATGATGAATAGCAGTTGCCAAAAATAGAAAGACGCCATTAAAAATGAATGGTTGTTGCCAAAAACAGAATGACGTCATCAAGGATTAATGGCAGTTGCCAAAACCAGAAGGACGTCATAAAGGATGAATGGCAGTTTCCAAAAACAAAAAGACGTCATAAAGGATGAGTGGTAGTTGCCAAAAACAGAAAGACGTCATAAAGGAGGGATGGCAGTTGCCAAAAAAAAGACAGACGCCATAAAGGACGAATGGCAGTTGCCAAAAACAGAATGACGTCATAAAGGTTAAATGGCAGTTGCCAAAAACAGAAAGACGTCATAAAGAATGAATGGTAGTTGCCAAAAACAGAAAGACGTCATGAAGGATGAATTGCAGTTGCCAAAAAAAGAAAGACCTTATAAAGGTAGAATGGTAGTTGCCATAAACAGAAAGACGTCATAAGGGATCAATGGCAGTTGCCAAAAACAGAAAGACGTCATAAAAGATGAATGGTAGTTGCCAAAAACAGAAAGACATAATAAAGGATGAATGGTAGTTGCCAAAAACAGAAAGACGTCATAAAGGATGAATGGCAGTTTCCAAAAACAAAAAGACGTCATAAAGGATGAGTGGTAGTTGCCAAAAACAGAAAGACGTCATAAAGGAGGGATTGCAGTTGCCAAAAAAAAGAAAGACGCCATAAAGGACGAATGGCAGTTGCCAAAAACAGAAAGACGTCATAATAGTTAAATGACAGTTGCCAAAAACAGAAAGACGTCATAAAGAATGAATGGTAGTTGCCAAAAACAGAAAGACGTCATAAAGGATGAATTGCAGTTGCCAAAAAAAGAAAGACCGTTTAAAGGTAGAATGGTAGTTGCCAAAAACAGAAAAACGTCATAAGGGATCAATGGCAGTTGCCAAAAACAGAAAGACGTCATAAATGATGAATGGCAGTTGCCAAAAACAGGAAGACATAATAAAGGATGAATGGTAGTTGCCAAAAACAGAAAGACGTCATAAATGATGAATGGTCGTTGCTAAAAACAGAAAGACGTCATAAAGGATGAATGGCAGTTGCCAAAAAAACAAAGACGTCATAAAAGATGAATGGCAGTTGCCAAAAACAGAAATACGTCATAAAGTATGAATGGCAGTTGCCAAAAACAGAAAGACGTCATAAAGGATGAATGGCAGTTGCCAAAAACAGAAAGACGTCATAAAGGAGTAATGGCAGTTGCCAAAAACAGAAATACGTCATAAAAAATAAATGGCAGTTGCCAAAAACAGAAATACGTCATAAAGAATGAATGGCAGTTGCCAAAAACAGAAAGACGTCATAAAGAAGGAATGGCAGTTGCCAAAAAAGAAAGACGTCATAAAGGATGAATGGCAGTTGCCAAAAACAGAAAGACGTCATAAAGGATGAATGGCAGTTGTCAAAAACAGAAAGACGTCATAAAGTATGAATGGCAGTTGCCAAAAACAGAAAGACATCATAAAGGAGTAATGGTAGTTGCCAAAAACAGAAAGACGTCATAAAGGATTAATGGCAGTTGCTAGAAACAGAAAGACGCCCTAAAGAATGAATGGTAGTTGCCAAAAAAAGAAAGACGTCATAAAGGATGACTGGCAGTTGCCAAAAACAGAAAGACGTCATAAATAATGAATGGTAGTTGCCAAAAACATAAAGACGTCATAAAGGATGAATGGCAGTTGCCAAAAACAGGAAGACGTCATAAAGGATGAATGGAGGTTGCCAAAAACAGAAAGACGTCATAAAGAATGGATGGCTATTGCCAAAAACAGAAAGAAGTCATAAAGGATGAATGGCAGTTGCCAAAAAACGAAAGACGTCATAAAGGATGAATGGCAGTTGCCAAAAACAGAAAGACGTTATAAAGGATGAATGGCAGTTGCCAAAAGAAGAAAGACGTCATAAAGGATGAATAGCAGTTGCCAAAAACAGAAAGACGCAATAAAGAATTGAATGGTAGTTGCCAAAAACAGAAAGACGTCATAAAGAATGAATGGCAGTTGCCAAAAAAAGAAAGATGTCATAAATGATGAATAGCAGTTGCCAAAAATAGAAAGACGCCATTAAAAATGAATGGTTGTTGCCAAAAACAGAATGACGTCATCAAGGATTAATGGCAGTTGCCAAAACCAGAAGGACGTCATAAAGGATGAATGGCAGTTTCCAAAAACAAAAAGACGTCATAAAGGATGAGTGGTAGTTGCCAAAAACAGAAAGACGTCATAAAGGAGGGATGGCAGTTGCCAAAAAAAAGACAGACGCCATAAAGGACGAATGGCAGTTGCCAAAAACAGAAAGACGTCATAAAGGTTAAATGGCAGTTGCCAAAAACAGAAAGACGTCATAAAGAATGAATGGTAGTTGCCAAAAACAGAAAGACGTCATGAAGGATGAATTGCAGTTGCCAAAAAAAGAAAGACCTTATAAAGGTAGAATGGTAGTTGCCATAAACAGAAAGACGTCATAAGGGATCAATGGCAGTTGCCAAAAACAGAAAGACGTCATAAAAGATGAATGGTAGTTGCCAAAAACAGAAAGACATAATAAAGGATGAATGGTAGTTGCCAAAAACAGAAAGACGTCATAAAGGATGAATGGCAGTTTCCAAAAACAAAAAGACGTCATAAAGGATGAGTGGTAGTTGCCAAAAACAGAAAGACGTCATAAAGGAGGGATTGCAGTTGCCAAAAAAAAGAAAGACGCCATAAAGGACGAATGGCAGTTGCCAAAAACAGAAAGACGTCATAATAGTTAAATGACAGTTGCCAAAAACAGAAAGACGTCATAAAGAATGAATGGTAGTTGCCAAAAACAGAAAGACGTCATAAAGGATGAATTGCAGTTGCCAAAAAAAGAAAGACCGTTTAAAGGTAGAATGGTAGTTGCCAAAAACAGAAAAACGTCATAAGGGATCAATGGCAGTTGCCAAAAACAGAAAGACGTCATAAATGATGAATGGCAGTTGCCAAAAACAGGAAGACATAATAAAGGATGAATGGTAGTTGCCAAAAACAGAAAGACGTCATAAATGATGAATGGTCGTTGCTAAAAACAGAAAGACGTCATAAAGGATGAATGGCAGTTGCCAAAAAAACAAAGACGTCATAAAAGATGAATGGCAGTTGCCAAAAACAGAAATACGTCATAAAGTATGAATGGCAGTTGCCAAAAACAGAAAGACGTCATAAAGGATGAATGGCAGTTGCCAAAAACAGAAAGACGTCATAAAGGAGTAATGGCAGTTGCCAAAAACAGAAATACGTCATATAAAATAAATGGCAGTTGCCAAAAACAGAAATACGTCATAAAGAATGAATGGCAGTTGCCAAAAACAGAAAGACGTCATAAAGAAGGAATGGCAGTTGCCAAAAAAGAAAGACGTCATAAAGGATGAATGGCAGTTGCCAAAAACAGAAAGACGTCATAAAGGATGAATGGCAGTTGTCAAAAACAGAAAGACGTCATAAAGTATGAATGGCAGTTGCCAAAAACAGAAAGACGTCATAAAGGATTAATGGCAGTTGCTAGAAACAGAAAGACGCCCTAAAGAATGAATGGTAGTTGCCAAAAAAAGAAAGACGTCATAAAGGATGACTGGCAGTTGCCAAAAACAGAAAGACGTCATAAATAATGAATGGTAGTTGCCAAAAACATAAAGACGTCATAAAGGATGAATGGCAGTTGCCAAAAACAGGAAGACGTCATAAAGGATGAATGGAGGTTGCCAAAAACAGAAAGACGTCATAAAGAATGGATGGCTATTGCCAAAAACAGAAAGAAGTCATAAAGGATGAATGGCAGTTGCCAAAAAACGAAAGACGTCATAAAGGATGAATGGCAGTTGCCAAAAACAGAAAGACGTTATAAAGGATGAATGGCAGTTGCCAAAAAAAGAAAGACGTCATAAAGGATGAATAGCAGTTGCCAAAAACAGAAAGACGCAATAAAGAATTGAATGGTAGTTGCCAAAAACAGAAAGACGTCATAAAGAATGAATGGCAGTTGCCAAAAAAAGAAAGATGTCATAAATGATGAATAGCAGTTGCCAAAAATAGAAAGACGCCATTAAAAATGAATGGTTGTTGCCAAAAACAGAATGACGTCATCAAGGATTAATGGCAGTTGCCAAAACCAGAAGGACGTCATAAAGGATGAATGGCAGTTTCCAAAAACAAAAAGACGTCATAAAGGATGAGTGGTAGTTGCCAAAAACAGAAAGACGTCATAAAGGAGGGATGGCAGTTGCCAAAAAAAAGACAGACGCCATAAAGGACGAATGGCAGTTGCCAAAAACAGAAAGACGTCATAAAGGTTAAATGGCAGTTGCCAAAAACAGAAAGACGTCATAAAGAATGAATGGTAGTTGCCAAAAACAGAAAGACGTCATGAAGGATGAATTGCAGTTGTCAAAAAAAGAAAGACCTTATAAAGGTAGAATGGTAGTTGCCATAAACAGAAAGACGTCATAAGGGATCAATGGCAGTTGCCAAAAACAGAAAGACGTCATAAAAGATGAATGGTAGTTGCCAAAAACAGAAAGACATAATAAAGGATGAATGGTAGTTGCCAAAAACAGAAAGACGTCATAAAGGATTAATGGCAGTTGCCAAAAACAAAAAGACGTCATAAAGGATGAGTGGTAGTTGCCGAAAACAGAAAGACGTCATAAAGGAGGGATTGCAGTTGCCAAAAAAAAGAAAGACGCCATAAAGGACGAATGGCAGTTGCCAAAAACAGAAAGACGTCATAATAGTTAAATGACAGTTGCCAAAAACAGAAAGACGTCATAAAGAATGAATGGTAGTTGCCAAAAACAGAAAGACGTCATAAAGGATGAATTGCAGTTGCCAAAAAAAGAAAGACCTTATAAAGGTAGAATGGTAGTTGCCAAAAACAGAAAAACGTCATAAGGGATCAATGGCAGTTGCCAAAAACAGAAAGACGTCATAAATGATGAATGGCAGTTGCCAAAAACAGAAAGACATAATAAAGGATGAATGGTAGTTGCCAAAAACAGAAAGACGTCATAAAGATTTAATGGCAGTTGCCAAAAACAGAAAGACGTCATAAAGGATGAATGGCAGTTGCAAAAAACAGAAAGACGCCATAAAGAATGAATGGTAGTTGCCAAAAACAGAAAGACGTCATAAAGGATTAATAGCAGTAGCCAAAAACAAGCAGACGTCATAAATGGTGAATGGTAGTTGCCAAAAACAGAAAGACGTGATAAACGATGAATGGCAGTTGTCAAACACAAAAAGACGTGATAGGGATGAATGGCAGGGTCCAAAATCAGAAATACGTCATAAAGGATGAATGGCAGATGCCAGAAACAGAAAGACGTCATAAAGGATGAATGGGAGTTGCCAAACAAACGACATCAAACTGTTGTCAAGCAATTTTGTTTTGTTTTACTTTCCTATTTAAACGACATCAAACTGTTTTAAAGCAATTTATGTTTGTTTTGCTTGTTTGTTTTAACGAAATCAAACTGTTTTAAAGACATTTTGTTTGTTTTGCTTTATATTTAAACAAAATAAAACTGTTTTCTAAGCAATTCTTTTGTTGCTTATATATGTAAACGAAATATAACTGTTTTCAAGCAATTTTTTTTGTTTTTGCTTTCTTATTAAAACGAAATAAAACTAGTTTTCAAAAAATTTTATTTGTGTTGCTTTCTTTATTAAAGGAAATCAAACTGTTTTCAAGCAATTTATTTTTGTTTTGCTTTCTTATTTAAACGAAATTTAACTAGAATGCAAGCAATTTTGTATGTGTTGCTTTCTTATTTAAACGAAATCAAACTGTTTTAAAGCAATTTTTGGTTTAGCTTTCTTATTTAAACGAAATAAAACTGTTTTAAAGCGATTTATTTTTGTTTTGTTTTCTTATTTAAACGAAATCTAACTGTTTCCAAGCAATTGTTTTTTGTTTTGCTTTCTTATTAAAACGAAATCAAGGTGTTTTCAAGCAATTTATTTTTGTTTTGCTTTCTTATTTAAACGAAATCAAACTGCTTTGCAAAAAATTTTGTTTGTGTTGCTTACTGATTTTAACGAAATCCAACTGTTTTCAAGCAATTTTTTTATTTTGCTTTTTTATTTAAATGAAATCAAACTGTTTTCAAGCAAATGTTTTTTGTTTGTTTTTTTTATTTAAAGTAAATCAAACTTTTTTCAAGCAATCTTGTTTGTTTTGCTTGCTTATTTAAACGAAATCAAACTGTTTTTAAGAAATTTTGTTTGTTTTGCTTTATATTTAAACGAAATCAAACTGTTTTCAAGCAATTCGGTTTTTGCTTATATATGTAAACGAAATATAACTGTTTTCAAGCAATTTTTTTTATTTTTGCTTTTTTATTTAAACGAAATCAAACTGGTTTGCAAAAAATTTTGTTTGTGTTGCTTTCTTTATTAAACGAAATCCAACTTTTTTCAAGCAATTTATTGTTGTTTTGCTTTCTTATTTAAACGAAATTAAACTTGATTACCAGCAATTTTGTTTGTGTTGCTTACTTATTTAAACGAAATCAAACTGTTTTCAAGAAATTAATTTTTGTTTTGCTTTCTTATTTAAACGAAATCAAACTAGATTGCAAGCAATTTTGTTTGTGTTGCTTACTTATTTTAACGACATCAAACTGTTGTCAAGCAATTTTGTTTTGTTTTACTTTCCTATTTAAACGACATCAAACTGTTTTAAAGCAATTTATGTTTGTTTTGCTTGTTTGTTTTAACGAAATCAAACTGTTTTAAAGACATTTTGTTTGTTTTGCTTTATATTTAAACAAAATAAAACTGTTTTCTAAGCAATTCTTTTGTTGCTTATATATGTAAACGAAATATAACTGTTTTCAAGCAATTTTTTTTGTTTTTGCTTTCTTATTAAAACGAAATAAAACTAGTTTTCAAAAAATTTTATTTGTGTTGCTTTCTTTATTAAAGGAAATCAAACTGTTTTCAAGCAATTTATTTTTGTTTTGCTTTCTTATTTAAACGAAATTTAACTAGAATGCAAGCAATTTTGTATGTGTTGCTTTCTTATTTAAACGAAATCAAACTGTTTTAAAGCAATTTTTGGTTTAGCTTTCTTATTTAAACGAAATAAAACTGTTTTAAAGCGATTTATTTTTGTTTTGTTTTCTTATTTAAACGAAATCTAACTGTTTCCAAGCAATTGTTTTTTGTTTTGCTTTCTTATTAAAACGAAATCAAGGTGTTTTCAAGCAATTTATTTTTGTTTTGCTTTCTTATTTAAACGAAATCAAACTGCTTTGCAAAAAATTTTGTTTGTGTTGCTTACTGATTTTAACGAAATCCAACTGTTTTCAAGCAATTTTTTTATTTTGCTTTTTTATTTAAATGAAATCAAACTGTTTTCAAGCAAATGTTTTTTGTTTGTTTTTTTTATTTAAAGTAAATCAAACTTTTTTCAAGCAATCTTGTTTGTTTTGCTTGCTTATTTAAACGAAATCAAACTGTTTTTAAGAAATTTTGTTTGTTTTGCTTTATATTTAAACGAAATCAAACTGTTTTCAAGCAATTCGGTTTTTGCTTATATATGTAAACGAAATATAACTGTTTTCAAGCAATTTTTTTTATTTTTGCTTTTTTATTTAAACGAAATCAAACTGGTTTGCAAAAAATTTTGTTTGTGTTGCTTTCTTTATTAAACGAAATCCAACTTTTTTCAAGCAATTTATTGTTGTTTTGCTTTCTTATTTAAACGAAATTAAACTTGATTACCAGCAATTTTGTTTGTGTTGCTTACTTATTTAAACGAAATCAAACTGTTTTCAAGAAATTAATTTTTGTTTTGCTTTCTTATTTAAACGAAATCAAACTGTTTTCAAGCATTTTTTTGTTTAGTTTTCTTATTTAAACGAAATCAAACTTTTTTAAAGCAATTTATTTTTGTTTTGCTTTCTTATTTAAACGAAATCAAACTGTTTTCTAAGCAATTCTTTTTTGTTTTGCTTTCCTATTTAAACGAAATCAAACCAGATTGCAAGCATTTTTTTTGTGTTGCTTACTTATTGAAACGAAATCAAACTGTTTTCAAGCAATTTTTTATTTTGCTTTCTTATTTCAATGAAATGAAACTGTTTTCAAGCAATCTTTTCTGTTTTGCTTACTTATTAAAACGAAATCAAACTGTTTTTAAGCAATATTTTTTTGTTTTTGTTTTTTATTTCAATGCAATCAAACTGGTTTGCAGACAATTTTGTTTGTGTTGTATTCTTATTAAAACGAAATAAAACTCTTTTAAAGCAATTTATTTTTGTTTTGCTTTCTTTTTTAAACGAAATCAAACTGTTTTCAAGAAATTAATTTTTGTTTTGCTTTCTTATTTAAACGAAATCAAACTGTTTTCAAGCAATATTTTTTGTTTTTGCTTTCTCATTTAAACGAAATCAATTTGGTTTTAAGACAATTTTGTTTGTGTTGCTTTCTTATTAAAACGAAATCAAACTGTTTTAAAGCAATTTATTTTTTTGGCTTGCTTATTTAAACGAAATCAAACTGTTTTCAAGCAATTTTTAAAACTTTTTTATTTAAACTAAATCAAATTGTATTCAAGCAATTTTTTGTTTTGCTGTTTTATTCACACGAAATCAAACTGTTTTCAAGCAATTTTGTTTGTTTTGTTGTATAGTTAAACGAAATAAAACTGTGTTCAAGCAATTTTTTTCTTTCTAATTTAAACGTAATCAAACTGTTTTAAAGCAATTTATGTTTAAACGAAATCACCCTGTTTGCAAGCAATTCATTTTGGTTTTGCTTTCTTATTTAAACGACATCAAACTGTTTCAAGCAATTTTTTTTGTTTTGCTTTCTTATTTAAACGAAATCAAACTGGTTTCAAGCAATATATTTTGTTTTTGCTTTCTTGTTTAAACGAAAACAAACTGGTTTGCAGACACTTTTGTTTGTGTTGCTTTTTATTAAAACGAAATCAAACTGTTTTAAAGCAATTTATTTTTGTTTTGCTTTCTTATTTAAACGAAATCAAAGTGTTTTAAAACAATTTATTTTTGTTTTGCTTTCTTATTTAAACGAAATAAAACTGTTTTCAAGCAATCTTTTTTGTTTTGCTTTCTTATTGAAACGAAATCAATTTGGTTTCAAGCAATATTTTTGTTTTGCTTTCTTATTTTAACGAAATCAAGCTGTTTTCAAGCAATTTATTTTTGTTTTGCTTTCTTATTTAAACGAAATCAAACTGTTTTCAAGCAATTTATGTTTAAACGAAATCACCCTGTTTGCAAGCAATTCATTTTGGTTTTGCTTTCTTATTTAAACGACATCAAACTATTTCAAGCAATTTTTTTTTTTGCTTTCTTATTTAAACGAAATCAAACTGGTTTCAAGCAATATATTTTTGTTTTGCTTTCTTGTTTAAACGAAAACAAACTGGTTTGCAGACACTTTTGTTTGTGTTGCTTTTTATTAAAACGAAATCAAACTGTTTTAAAGCAATTTATTTTTGTCTTGCTTTCTTATTTAAACGAAATCAAAGTGTTTTAAAACAATTTATTTTTGTTTTGCTTTCTTATTTAAACGAAATCAAACTGTTTTTAAGCATTTTTTTTTGCTTTTTTATTTAAACGAAATCAAACTCTTTCCAAGCAATATTTTTTTGTTTTGCTTTATTATTTAAACGAAATCAAACGGTTTTTATGCATTTCTTTTGTTTTGCTTTCTTATTTAAACGAAATAAAACTGTTTTCAAGCATTTTTTTCTGTAGCTTTGTCATTTAAACGAAATTCTTTCGGTTTTTAAGCATTTTTTGTTTTGCTTTCGTATTTAAACAAAAAAGCTATATGTCAGCTATAAGAGTAACACGTTTTAGACATATCACTATCTCTATTTATATAAAGTTTAGCACGTGTAAATGTTTAGGTACGGTATTCACTCCTAAATTAATTAACCAATTATTATGAATTTTTCAACACAGTTGCTCGGCGTGCAGGACCTAAATTTGAACTACATTTACTTTACTTTGTTTTATACAAAGGGAGTTAAATATTCATGAATATTCAGATACCTCCTATTTCGTGAAATTTTTACAATGTGTATTAGACATGGATTAATAAATATTCCTCAAGTTTCAGTTTCTTTGGCACAATCTCCCATTTTAAAATTCAAATAGTTTAGATTTGCATTGAATTTGAGATATCGTAATTAGAAACCAATTAAGTAAGATTCCCTGAATTTCAATTTATTCTTAACTTAAGCTTAAAATGTAATGGATTTTGATGAAAATTAGAATATAGATTCTAAACATGAAGTTTAGTGACATGATATCTTGAGTTTAATATTTGTAAACTGTTTCGTTCAGTAAAATTCATTTTACCTGTGACGGGTATTATTCTAGTCCATATATATATATATATATATATATATATATATATATATATATATATATATATATATATATAATTTGTTTTTCTTGTGTTTTAATTAATTAATTTATAAATTAATTTTTTGTATACAGATTTTTAAAATTACTTTTTGGCATACAAAAAAATAATTTATAAAGTAATTAATTTATAAAAATATCTATATATACAAAAATTGATTATCGTCTGATTAAAGGCGAATTAAAAATGCGGTCCTCTGCATATTCTTAAAAATAAACAAGCCGGTCAAGGGGATAAAAAAAACGCACCGGAAAAAAAACCGGTCGAGTATCGCCAAAAACAATAACAAAACATCAGCGTATATATATATATATATATATATATATATATATATATATATATATATATATATATATATATATATATATATAGGATTTTCTTTTAAGCTAATAAACCGAGAATTATAAAGTATCGAATATATATTCTAGGAAACACGGTGAATAACGTAGACACATTATTGGAAATGAACCAGGAAAAACCAAAAAGGATGTGTTTTTAATATATTCATAAACGTTTCGTCTTTATTTGTAAGACTTCCTCAGGATGATAATTTTAAGAAAAATGTCATGCAAGTACGTGAAAATATTGGGTTGACATGATGGGTTGATGAGAAAAAGTAGTAGCCACTACTGGGTGCGCAGGACCGAGGTCTGGGCTTAGTGAAGTCAGTAGCATGGAATTAAATTTATGAGGATGATTCTGAGTGAAAAAGTGGAGGGGTGGGGGTGAACGGAAATAATGTGGCTGGCTGTGAGTGAAGAAGTGGCGGGGTGAGGGAAGAGGAGGGGAGGGGGGGCTCTGTGATTTTGGTGTGTGGGTAATGTCATGGTTTTAGAAAAGATTTGAAAAAATGAAGGTGGTTTGAAACTTTACCAAAACAATTTTAACATAAGCGATATAAGAAAATGTAATTAAGAAAAGAATTTGCGGACAAATTTACGAGTTCTGACGAGAGACTCCCAAGTTCGACAAGACGCACCTAAAGAAGGTCGGAGGTTTCATCGGCCGAAACGTTGTGAGAAAAAGTAGTCGGAATAATACAATTAATACAACTTATTTTTGATGATTCGTACATCTAAACGGCAAAATAATCGACCTCTATGTCAGACATCAAGTTTAGATGTAGATAAGATGTCGTTATATATCTAACACCTCTTCCTAGAATATTATTGTTAGCAATATCACCATTCCGCCAGTAACGTGATTTTATATTGTTTTCCTATATGCCAGCATCTCATGAGAATTTTAAGTCTCCTATACTGTAGACAGATATTTTAATTTACGAATTATGAAGAAACTAATTTACGGCAAGTGATTTAAATTATGAAGAACGTAATAACAACTGCCAACCACATGCGATTCAACCAACAATAGAAGTAACCACGTGTGGTGGTTCTTAATTGTAATAACAAGCCATCACTAACACGTTACTAGACGTGGCAATACGACTAGAGTTAATTAGATCCCCGCTTGGCGGTTCGCACTCTTCTGAACAAACAAAAACTGACAGATTATTGAGGATTTCAATGCCATGAAATATGCATTACCATTGTAGCATGTTGGCAATCATCATTTACTTGGTGGTCAGAGTGGGTCGTGTTTCCACAATACACTACCCACTCAAATTCATGTGTTCATGTTTGGTAGGTCGTCTGATCAGAGAGAGAAAGAGAGAGATAGAGAAAGAGAAAGAAAAAGGGAGAGAGAGAAAGAGAGGGAGAAAGAGTGAGAGAGAGGTATTGGACGAGTAGACCCACTTGTATATAAATAGTTAGTTGACAAAAGCAGGAAATTAAAGGTCAGCTCGGGTCAACGTGATGAACTAAAAGTGAAAATTGCTAGATTGTGGGATTTAATAGAAACGAATATGACGTCACATGGCTCAAAGAGAGAGAGAGAGTGTTAGAGAAGAAACAGTCAGTTTAGAAACACACAACGCGTGGAAGTGTAATATGATAAGGGCTGAGAAAATATGATTAAACAGTGATTATCTCTCTCTGTCTTTGTCTCCCCCACTGGTTAGTGATTTCGAACGAAGATTAAGTCGAATAACCCCCTTTATCTCCCATCAGTTTTGTCGTGACGTAGTCATTTTTAAAGTATAAATAAGAAGCTGTGCTTTCAGGATGCTAACCCTCAATCTTAAAGGATCGCGCATGTAGATACCAAAGTGGCGTTTGATCTGTTGAGCTGAGGTATTAATCCTGGGTAGTCATAGGGAGTCTACCCACCCAGACTTTGGGGGGGGTAGTTTATTGAAACGGTTTGAGGCGCCTCGGCCGGGAAATGCCGACAGGGCTTCCCAGGCAATTTTTAAGAGGCAAGATTGCCCTTTGTTTAGGGGTGCATGCTCGTTCCCCCCCCTCCACACGCACACTTTCTGGCCTTATGCAACATCTTCCTGCAGTTGGAAGGAAGTGAATACCGGCAGCAATATTAACTGGAATGGCGACTGCAATATTACCAGAAACAGTGTCAAGTTAGGTACTTTCTGGGGCAATAGACCTATCCAATCATTTTCTCAGCGACTTTAGCAACAGATTCAATAGCATACGACATTATCCATTAGTCCAGTCACACACCCCAATTTTTACGGGCGCAATATTAAGATATTTATAAAACTTAATGAGGAAAATTATCTCTCGTTGTTCATGTTTTTTTTTTTAATCCGACACAAAAGAGCTGAACTTTTCAATATTTCAGTTTCACTTTTTTAATAATAAAATCGTTTTTTTTTTAGTTTTAATAATAACGATTTTTTTAAAGATATTATCCGGTTTTTTTTTAGTGCGCAAGTGTGACTTGAATTATCAAATAACTCATTACAGTAAATAATAAAAGCTATCATTTCGAAGAAAGTTGTTTTTGACGCCATTTTGTTTTTTGGTAAAAATGTAAATGCGATTATCTTCGAATGTAACTTTTTGAGATATTTGGAATCTTTATTGGTATTGAGTTTATGGCGGTTATTTTAATTCGATATTAACAGAATGTTTCAGGATGCAAATGAGTGTCGAAAATGTTGTACTGAATCCATACATGCATTTCTTATGAATCAAATGATTCTAGTGTTGTCATTGGTTCACCCGATATCTTTAAAATTCTTTCTCGAAATACATCCGATAGTTACGGGAGAGATCACAGGAATTGAACTTGGCACACCCAGGTTGTCAGTCCGTGTCGTTAACCACTTAGCAACCGTCACCTCCTTTGACTAAATGAAAGAATATGAACTCGGAGGAATAAAAAGAACGGGTCATGGCGTTCTGGAAGATAATAATAATAATATACGACGCCGGAAAAGACTTATAATATATAGGCACTTTCTTTGTGTGTGTGTGTGTGTGTGTGTGTGTGTGTGTGTGTGTGTGTGTGTGTGTGTCCATCAGTCACAATTTTTTAAAGAAATAATGTAACTTCTTTTAGAAATGGAAAATACTGCATTAATATTCAATAATAAATTCCCAACAAATAAAGCGGATGCCATGACCGGAAATGGAAACCTTGAGATATTCGATCTGATGTTCTACGAACTGAACTATTTAAATTTTCGTATACGCAGATTTTAAAACATTATCTTAACAACATTTTTATAGCTTTGACGTGAGGTCATAAATTTATGACTTACGTCATGTTTCAGAACATGAATTACAACATAAGCGATCATAAAAATAAATAAATAAATGGTTAAACATTATCAATAAAGTTGGAAATACTTTTAGTAATCCAAAACAATTTATTTTGCTTTGGCGTTAAAAACTATTTAATACATAAATATATAGTAGATTTTCTCTCTCATTTCCACACACACACATATATATATATATATATATATATATATATATATATATATATATATATATATATATATATATTTTTTAGTTTTAAAGGAGTCCCCTTCTCTTGGGGGAGAGAGAGAGAGAACCCAATCACCTCCTCATTTCTGAAAACTCTGTATATCTTTCTAGGTATGTATATATATATATATATATATATATATAAGACAAACTGTCTAAGCCCGGAGCATCTAGTCTCTTCTAAATGAATAAATGCTTGTTTATCACTGCTATATTACCCTCAATTATCTTTCTTTCAAATACGGTATATATTGTACTAAAGAACCCCATACAGACATTCAAATATCTCTCTAACTTGCATAACTTCTTGTATAACAGTTTATAATTAATTAATGTTTTCTGTTATAAATTTATGATGATATTATGTTATTGTCCCTGTGTATCTACAATAGTTTTGTGTAAATTAACAGATGCTAATATAAGTAATTTAATTTAAAAAATGAATAAATTGCGAAAAAATATTCTTAAAATATCAAGGGAGATAATTTAGATGAAACTAAGATCTTAGCTACCTAGAAAGATATACAGAGTTTTCAGAAATGAGGAGGTGATTGGGTTCTCTCTCGCCCCCCTCCTCTCTCTCTCTCTCTCTATCTCTCAAGAGAAGGGGACTCCTTTAAAACTAAAAAAAAATTGGTGTCGTCAGCACTATATGTCTCTCTTCTCTCACCCTCCCCTTTTCTAGCGACAATAGATGTTTTTTTTATTGTTTTTGAAGTACATAATTTATATATGAAATAAAAGAGCAAAAATATATAAATATAAAGTCTTAAAATACAAACCAATAAAATTGGACTTTCTGTTTAAATTGTAAGCTTTTTTAATGTAAAGTTTTCTTTCACTTCTTAATAAATCCCCCCCCCCAACATAAAATAATTTTTTTTAAAACAGGCATGCTGACTTTGTTTTAATAAACCCCTACTCTTTAAGAAAAGGGGTATTTTCCCTTTCATTTGGCGTTAATTCCTATTTCAGTCACGTAAAATATTTAAAGTGAAATAAGTTTCGGCATTACTTATAATGAACTTATATTTTTTTTTACTTAAACCATGTTTTAGTAAAAAAAAAAGTAAACATTAAAAAAAACCTAAGTTATATCATACACGTGAAACGTCAAAATAAAAATTAGATATGAAAAATATAGTCTACATCTAAACAAGCCAAGTAAGAGGCTAGCTAAGGAAGAATGATTACTTACGGTTATAAACATGTATTATTTTGTCCCTTGCAATGATTGCCATCAATTCTACGTGGGAGAAACACAACGTGAATTAAAGAAACGATTAAATGAACATAAAAGGGACATAAAAAACAACAACCCTCTTAGTGCACTTTTCTCCCATGCTCTAGAATATGGTCATGCATTCAAATTTGAACAAGCCAAAATCACTAAACACATCCACAACAAATCTCGGCGAAGATTATTGGAAACCGCCCTCATCACATCCTCCACTACCATCAAGCAGCGAAATGGTTTCTTTAACCTATCACCCTTAATAAGCAAGATCATCCTCACAGAACAAAGTCTTTTGCCTGATCATGGCTAACTTTTATTTTCATCTCTAACCTTATGACACTCTTCCATTCACCCACACCCTTCCTTCTTCTCCCTGAATCTTCTCTTATTTTTCCTCACTTTTTTTCCCTCACATTTTTAATACTACAGTCCAAATAAACTTTCTCATGTTCCAAATATTTCAAATATTCCTCACCCACCCTTTCAATCACCCCCCTCCCCCACCCACTCCAATCCCTCACTCATTGCTATCATTTTCCAAATATTTCAAATATTTCACACCCTATCACGACAAATCCTCCCTCTTCCCCCTCTCATCTATTTTCTCCCATACCTCTTCTTAAATTCCCTCATTTTTTCCAAACGCTCTCTAAGACCATAACTTTCGCCCATCCACCAAAATCACAGCCCCCCCCTCCCTCTCAACCCATCCCCATTTTCCCTGCATACACCCCCCACACACAAACATTCCAACTCACTCTTCCCCTTCAATCTCGACCACAGCCATCTGGTCAAACACCCCCTCCCCCTCTTCCTCCAATCTCTCTCTGCCATCCATTTTACCCCTGCTCATCCCCCACCTCTTTCTCTCATCGCCAGCCACAGTAGTTCTTGCTCCCTCCACCCTTCCCCTTTTTTCTCCCACTCATTTTCATTCTCTAACAAGTACGGACGTCCAGCAAGACGCTGCCATTATTTTTCATTTTATTTTATTTTTCTTCCCAACATGTCTACCCTACATGTATCTGTGCTTGCATGATATCTTTTTCCCTATATCATCATCCTGATGAAGTCTTATAAATAAAGACGAAACGTTGATGTACACATAAAAAACATCCAGTTTTTGGTTTTCCTTTTTCATATATATATATATATATATATGAATGGAAATCCTAAGCTGTAGAAGTAAAATCCTAAACTGAAGGAAAATCCTAAACTGTAGAAGTAAAATAGCAAACTGCTTACATAGAATAAAATTTACCTTAGGTTAACAACACATAATTTAATGAATAAATAAATGAACTAATGAACAAATTAATAAATAAAAAACTAAACCAAACTAAAACCTAAAATAGAAATACAAGCATGTACATGTTAAAATAAGGTCACACATTATTTCGACACAACAAGGAAACAGGGATGGGCCACCCTATAGAAAACAGAACAATAGAATAGAAAGTAAAATCAACCGAACCTTTGTTTGTGAGTGGCCCAAAGATTGGCTAAGAGAACAATAAAGAAGCTGATTGGTCAACTAGCTAGATTAAACACCACGTGTATATATAAAAAAACCCGGTGACAGAAACTCCATGTATTTTAGTCTGACGATTCCATACGGGGATGAAACACGGAAGTCTCTGTGTAGCTTAATTACCATGAATATATTTCATAACTTACTACCTAGCTCTACTCACGTAGTTGAAGTAAATATTGAAAATTGATACATAAAAGATTATATCTACTTATAACATTTATGTGGATACATGAAATATATATATATATATATATATATATTTCATGATACATGAAATATATATATATATATATATATATCTTTCATGTATCCACATAGAATGTTATAAGTAGATATAATCTTTTATGTATCAATTTTCAAGGGGAACGGGAAGGGGAACAAGTCAGCCCTTGAAATAAGGCTCGTCTGACCGCTGACATTCCGGACGAACATTTATGTTGCTTTTCCTTGTGATGAATTAGATTTAAAATTCCCATACTATCATTGGATTGGAATGGTAACTTGTGAGCGGTATCTTGAATGGTTTAGGGTTTTGGGCTTTTGGGGGGGGTTTCATCATTGTGCCGCCCGACGTGAAAGTGTATTATCGCACATTGTTCCGTTTTTTTGTTTGTTTGTTTTTTTTAATGTATTTGGGACCGATTATTTGCTTGTTGGCTTGGTGGCAGAAATAATGCACGAGCTACTTTTCTAATACATTTTCTATGACTTTCTTTTTTATCGTTGTTTTTTTCTTGTTTTTTAATTTTAACTTTTTTATTTTTTATTTTTCCTCTTCTCTTCTTAAGTGACCTCAACTATTGCAACGCCACATTGTGTATTGTCGGCAGTTGAAACCCTTATTCCAGACATTTAATTTCCCTGATGATCTGCCAAGCAAGTACCTGCTTGGTAGTGAAACACGTGCAGGAAAAACATTTAATTTGAATAAATAATATTTGTAAGAAAAATATCTTTAATGGTGATCATTGGTGTCCTGAAAGGAATGCTTTGGTAAACCTTCATAAAATCGCATATATATATATTTCGGATTTACCCTCCCTACATCTCGGATTTTTTCTCCGATAGTTCAAATTCCTTTTGTTCTATAACTCTGCATATATCTCCCTCATTCCTTTAGCTTTTCTCTTAACTTAAAAAATCCCCTTAGCTTTAGTACCTTTCTCCCACTACCCCCTAAATCATTGTACTTAACCTCCTTAATTGTATAACCGTTATATGATTTCTATTACTTTTTCCTTTAACTTCCTTTAATACACTCGTCCGCTTCCCATCAACACATCCAACCTTCTAATCTTCCCTTTCAACCTGATAACTAACCCATCATATTTTCATTAGACCCTAGCTCTCTTATTTACTTGATGATTCGCCTTATCTACTTTTAATCCCCCTTGCACACTTCGATATCGAACTGCTCACCGTTTTCCCTGTGCATTCTAATTACTGTTTTTCTCCCATGTTAAACTTCTAAATAATTCTTCTCACTCTTTTAATAGCCTCGATTATTCCCCCTCGTTCACCTCGCTCCTCGCTCACTTCTCTCGGACCCTGCTCAATCCGACCTGCGCCCTCATTCTACATCTTTTAACCCCCAAAATATTGCCTCTTAACTGCCATCTCCATTCTCACTCTGGTTTAAATTATTGTCACTATTTTAACCAATGTATGTCTCAAATTCTCTCTGACATCATTAACCTATTTAATAATTTTCTTAATTAACTTCCATATATCTTATTCTGAATTTTTTTTATTCAATGTTAAATTTTCCTACATCCAAAAAGCACTAGTGTCCCGTAACAACATATTTTATTTCAACCCAAATCTTTAACCACTTTGGGGATTTCTATTTCGAGTATTTACTCGAGGTAAAATTACCTTTTCCTTATTCTAATACTTACACCCGGATTCCAATTTTATCGACTATTCCCTTATTTATATATTTCTTTATCGGTCAATCCATGCCTACTCGTCGCATATGTGTTTTTGCCTTTCTTCAGACTAGTCTTGTTTTTCAACGGGCAAGCCTTCAATATTAATCCGTTATCTTTTTGCCAATTTAAACCTATTCCATGATTTTTAGCCCAGGAAGTCTTTTTAAATGGCGAATACTTTCCACCTCACGTTTTACTGAGCCTTGTTGCATCCACGAACCTTATTGGACCTTTTACCCTCTGGATTCTATCTATCTTCGCCGCACCTGAAGATGTGTTTTTTTGGAATTTAACTTTGAATCCTCTCTTATCACTTCTCGTGCCTTTTAACGACCTACCTATCTACATTTCACTTTTTTCCGCTGGATTTTTTGACACCGGACTTTTTTGCAATCGGACATTTGCTTGCATTCGGGCAGAGTTTTGCCTTGTGTTTTTTCCCTACAATTTTACTTTTTCAAATTTTAGATCTTGGCCTTTGCCAACTTATCTACCCCAACAACTTCCTCTGATGATAAGCCTGGCTTAAGGAAAAATTTAACTTGAATAAATTGCCTTTTTGCGGAATATACCTTGCTCTGGGCAACTGAATAGAAATACGATTTGACTTTTGCTTTTCTAATTCCTTTTCATCCTTCTACATATATATATATATATATATATATATATATATATATATATATATATATATATATATATAAAGTCAAGTATGTATATTTACATTTAGGGAGTGCGCCCACTCAAAACTCGCACCCGCCCTCAATTTCTCTTAAAAATAAGTTACAATCAAACAAGTTAATAGAGAAAAGAATTGCTCCACACAAATGTTTGAGTTATACTAAGTTATATATTTTTGAAAGAATCGGTGCGTGAATGTCAATAATATGTGTGTGCGTGGTAAAATCCTTAACTATCGAACTTATTACTATGGATTATTGAATATGTATTCTAGGCAACAGGGTATGTAACGTGAGCACATTATTTTTTTTAACTATAAAAGTTAGGGGGTACCATACACCCCACCCACAAGAAAAAAAAAACGATCAAAATGTAAAACTACTGCTAAACGCTTCCGGAACGATTAAACGTATACATATTTAGATAAACAAATATTTATAATTATTTGTCGCCCCCAATCTAGGCTGGGCACTGTAGTGAGTAGTATTAACACAGCCGTCAAAATCATAGCTTTAATGCATGTTTCTCTATAAGTTGAACACTCTTGACGTCGGCTGCCTACAATACGTTTTAAACTCTCACTGTTTATGTAGTTGTTCATGATGGCCGTGGGGGTTAAGACGTCGGAATTTGAGTTATGAACATGACTTGTTCCGGGTTTTCAAATGCTGCGACCGACTTGAATAATCATCTCTACACTGATGATTCTGGAAGGATGAAACAGAAACTTATGCAGATAAGCAAATATTTATTATTATTTGTCGCCCCATAATGTAGGCTGGGCTCTGTAGTGAGTAGTATTGATACAGCATAATTGAATAATTATCTTTACACTTACGATTCCAGGAAGATGAAACGTATAAGTATGTAGATAAACAAATATTTATAATCATATTTGTATATATAGTTAAAAGAGAGTAAATATAATGAAATATGTTAATATAAAGATGAAGATAGAAAAAATAAGAGTGATAAACATGTACGAATGTCCAAACTTATTTCAAATTTCGATTGTTCAATGCAAGGTGTATTCTGTAATAAACTAGTGTTTATTATTCTTTCCTTAAGCCAAGGTTTTTCAAAGAATACACCTTGCATTGAACAATCGAAATTTGAAATAAATTTTAACATTCGTACATTTTTATCACTCTTATTTCTTCTATCTGTATAATTGCTCTATCTCGTATATTGAGCTTAACCTTTTCACTATAGGTTCTATCTACTAAAAGTTTACTTTTGGTTTATATTTGATTCTACATATGTTAATACATATATATATATATATATATATATATATATATATATATATATATATATATATATATATTAACATATTTATTTTCAAAGTTTCGCAATATTTAATAAAAACAGAAATTAATCATTAGGAAACTTTCAAATCCAGGATTTCTCAAACTTTACGGAAATTGCAGAGCCTTAAGAAACGCTAATTCCACCCCTGCCATGTTGAGAATGGGTTTTTAAATATAAATTATTATTTTGTATATGGGGAAGAGAATTTAATTATATAGTAATTAGTAACTTAGTTGAAATTGCCGAGCCTTGAGCTAATAAATCCACGTTTTTGTTAAGAGTGGGTTTCTAAATAATAATTATTGTTTAAAATTCCATTTCTAATATGGGGAACGGGGGGTTAATATTATTATAGAGTAATGTGTTACTTTGCTGAAATTGGTGAGCCTTAATAAACGATAATTTCACACTTCCCAATGCGGGGAATGGGTTTCTAAATAAGAAATATTGTTAAAAAATCCATTCTTAATATAGAGAACGATGATTCAATGTTATTATGTAGTAATCTGTTACTTTGTGGAAATTGCTGAGTCTGAAGAACCGGTAATTCTACCACTCCATGTTTAGAATAGACTTTTAAATTCTAATTATTATTAAAAAGAAAATTGTAATTTTGCGTGTGTTTGTGTGTCACCAATTAAAAGTGAGAAACTTCACAGGATACACATGTACAAAACTTACATAATCGGATTCAGTGTGTCAAAGCAGCATTGCAATATTCATTCCCTTTGAGGGATCAAAGTTTTGCAGCGGGGATGTACAAAAATTACTCATAGTTTGGAAAACACTGTAATTAGGTCAAACGGCAGTCAGTCAGATTTATTTTACTTTCTTACATATTGAACCAGTTGAGAGAGCGACTGAGAGAGAGAGGGACGATAGAAAAAGGGATAGAGAGCAATATTATTATTTAATGTATATACATACCATATTATAAGGTGATATCATATATTGTGTATGAATTTTCAGTATTTACTTCAACAGTACTCAATACGTAAGTAGAGCTTACTATTGTATATATATGTATATATATATATATATATACATATATATATATAAATATATATATATATATATATATATACGCTGATTTTTTGTTATTGTTTTTTTCTGACGATAGTCGACTGATGTTTACCGTTGCGTTTTTATTATTTGTCGCTACCCTAAACGGTTTATTTATTTTAAGAATATGCAGATGACTGCATTTAAATTAACTCTTAATCGGACGTGTCATCAATTTTTGTATATATAGATTGTTTTTTAATTAATTCATAAATCTTGTGCGTGCAAAAATTTTAACTTTTCTGTTTTATTTTCTATGCCCCTGGGTATCCATGCTAGTAATATACATAGAAAATACTGACCTAACGGATCACCAGTGGTCTATAGTATGTCTTTAAAAAAATTCTTATCCTTTTGTTTTTGCTAGACATTCACCCGCTATTTCAGACACTCCAGTCGAGAGATATTTTTTTAAGATTCCTTTAAGTGCAATTATTTGTATCTCTCTTGCACTTGGTTCACCGGGTATATTCGCCAGGTCGTATAACCTATTTCCAACAGTTCTTTCTGGTATATACTCCCAGGACTTGCTGCTACACTGGATATTTAACTGTCTGTGTATGGGTTCGTGTGTGTGTGTATGTGTATAAAAGCCATGGATATATATATATATATAGAGAGAGAGAGAGAGAGAGAGAGAGAGAGGGGGGGGGTTCAAGTGAAAGATATAGAGAGAAAGAGAAATATCCAAAGAGAGAGAGAGAGAGAGAGGGGGGACGGAACAAAAGATTGGGAGACCTGTGAAGGTTAAAAAAAACGAGCAAATAAAGATACTCTTGAATTGGAGTTGGTTTTTGGCAGCAGAGTGGATATCGCGCCGAGTGGGACGGTAAATATACTTCACACACACAAAAAGAAATAATCAAAAAAAAAAGAATTCGCTCGTATAACCGCAGGCGGTTACCGAGAAAACCCCGTGATACGGTCATCTCGCAAACGAAATTTAACACTTTGGAAAAGAGTCGAACGTTAATTTTTAAACTCATCCAATGCACATCGGCTGCAGCGGTAATTTCAGGAAAACGGAAATCTCGCCGTCGGCATTCAGATTGTCGCAATTACACGCCGTGTCTTACTGGCATAGAACAAAAAAAACTTCTTTTTTTCAGTAGACGCCATCTTTCTTTCTCGAAATAATCTGTGGTTCGCATTCAAGCATTGAAAAAAAAATGTGTGCGATTTCTTTTCACATTTCATGTACGTAAAAATAGTCTGCATTTTTCTTTTATCATTTCAATCGCGATTTCTCCTCATCTATTGTTTGCTAAAATTCAAATCGGAAGACTTCGATTCTCATTGCCAATTATTGGGTCCTGACACCGCTTTACATGTCTTGTTCGTTTCTTGCAAGTTATTATTCTTTAGTTTTAAACTCAGAATTGCCGGGGGCCTGGCTAGCTTAATGGATACCGAAATAGACTCGGTTAAGCCGAGTTGGTATGCGATCAAATCGATTTCATTAATATTATTAGCAACCTAAAATATGCAACCAGAGAACGGTTACATTATCACCGAATTGATGTTACACTACCCTTTTAACATGGAAGGGGGTAATGGTTTGTTAGTTTTTCGTTTTTATATATATATTTTGGTTTGATTTTCTTTGTCGTAATTCATCGGCTGCCAGTCTTCAATTTAGCGTTTGGCAGTTTTCGCCTCGTCACCTCTCAGGCGCTTCTGTAACCTGCCCGAACGTTGACGACGCGAAGTTATGGAAACATGGTGCGTCAGGTATGAGAGTACCAAAAATGTAAATGAAAAAAAACACACACAAATTACTTAGTTGTGATCGTAAGCACCGATACAGGAAGAGTTACCTGCCGCTGGAAAAATGGCTGGATCATTCTACCGTTCTAGTAAGTATCTGACTTCAGATGCAGTTCTCTTCCTGTATCAGATATAGGTACGTCTTAAAATAGTGTACTGTTGCCACCTCCGGGAAGGTGCGACACATAATACTCATCCTTTCTTTGACAGAGTACAAAATCGATTTCACAATCTAGTGTGCGCTGATATCTTCTCTTCTATGCAGTCCCTTTCTCAAAGAAGACACGTTGCTAATCTCTTTCTACTCTTTCGTTATTTCCATAAAAGGTACCCAAATGAGCTCCGATCTCTGGATCTTTCTGGTAAGACATTCAGAGTAAGAACTTGACTTATAACCACAACGGACAAAATACATGTCTTTCCCTCTGCATGCGCCTACCGTTACGCGGATTTTCCATGGGTAGAGCTTTTTTGCAAGCGTCTCCCCGTCTTTGGAACACATTATCGTGGGACTGCTTCCCTACAGTTTACAACGTAGTCATCTTCAAATGCAATGTCAACAAATATTTGTCATAAACCGATTCAGAAGAAATCAAACTAAGTTCGTACATACCGACTCTCATTGAAGTTTGATATGTCCCCAGCTTGTTTGCGTCGTGTGTCACTCCGGCAATGGTCGGAATTCGAACTCTCTTCATCTAGCGGCATTCACCAGCCATAACCGACTATCTGAATGAAGAATAATTAATTAAACACTGTCGTCATTTTGATGAGAATCATAAAACGTCACAAAACCATGAAGCACAAGTTAATGTGCTGAACCCTGATCTTCGTAATTACCATTCTCGTGTCTATGGAGCGACGAGCTGAGAGCCGACAAAATTACCATCCGATAATTTCCGAACGCCATTGTAGCTACGAAGACGAACGCCATTTTAACAATCAGTCGCCAGAGAATCTTATTAATATCAAAAGCCGTAATGGCCGCTCATTAATCCGATATTATATTATCATATTTCAATTGGTTTCACGTAATACAGAAACGGGGTTTCTTAAGATGAAAAAAAAGGATTTCAAAAGCTATCTGGGGAGTATATCCGGTAGACTGAGTGCAACAGAAATACAAACAATTACACTTAAAGGAACGGTTAGAATCTTAAAAAGATCTCTACGTTGGAGTGTCTGAAATAGCCAGTGAATGTCTGATATCCGGTAGGATGCCCCATCTCCAGCAAAAACGAAAAGATTAGAAAAAATTTTAAAATGAGAGAAGGTATATTCTTGTCAAATTTGTGGATCTACAGTTTCAAAAAACGGCAATCTAAAAGTTCACATTCGAACTCACACACGCTGTATCTTCCAAGAGGAACAGGGGGTATGGGTCTCTCAGAAATTGACCATCAACATCGAGCCACTATTGTGAGCACCGGCCAATATCTGATGAGCTCCCAGAACCCAAACCTTATGATAGTATGCCAACATCAAGAAATTAGAGCAAGCAGAACAACCTCTATCACAAAACTGGTCAAACATTTTGGACAGGACTGTCTTACAAATGAGGCAGAAACAGACAACAATCCTGCCACAGAAATAGCTCGCAAAAGCCGTCAGAAATACACCAAGACCTTCCATTCCAGAAAACTGGAAGAATGGGCCGACCAACAACGTGCTAAGTATTTCCTAGGTGAATTATCCCATGAATATATAGATAAGGAAGGCTCTGTAGATTGGCTGAAAAGAGCATCTCTCCATTATGATCAGGAGAGAATGATAATGGCTGCTCAAGATCAAGGCTTGATGACCAATGCCTTTAAAAAGTTGAGTGGTCTGAGCAACAATAACAAGTGCATGTTCCGCCACACTGAAGTAGAGAGTGTGAGCCACCTGACATCCAGTTGTAAGGTTCTCCTGGGGGATGACTACTATACAATGAGACACAACGGTGTATATCCAGTGTAGCAGCAAGTCCTAGGAGCATATACCAGAAAGAACAGTTGGAAATAATTTATACACCATCCACTATGACTATGCAATCCCTTTAGCTACATATCTAGAAAACGGAGCTGTTAAACCTGACATCGTAATATGGGACAAAAGGGAGAAAGTAGTAACCCTAGTTGAAGTCAGTGTCCATAATGATGCAGGATGTAACAGAGCAGAAAGTGAAAAGATTGCGAAATACCAAGGTCTGATGTACGACATGAAAAGAGACTGAAATCTTAGGAAAATCTCCATCATACCAGTAATTATAGGAGCAACAGGACTAATGAAAAAGAATTTCAAAAGCTATCTGGCGAGTATACCCGGTGAACCGAGTGCAACAGAAATACAAACAATTGCACTTAAAGGAACGGTTAGAATCTTAAAAAGATCTCTAGGCTGGAGTGTCTGAAATAGCCGGTGAATGTCTGGCATCCGGTAAGATGCCCCATCTCCAGCAAAAACAGAAAGATAAGAAAAATAAAAAATAGAGAGAAAGCATATTCTTGTTACTGTTGTGTGTCTGCATTTTCACAGAATTCATCTCTACAAATCACTTGCAAACACACAAAGGAGAGAAACCATAATCCTGTCATGTTTGGGAATCTGCATTTCTACGGAATTCTTCTCTAAAAATACACATGCGAGCACACAGGAGAGAAACAATATACTTGTCACGTTTGTGGGTCTGCATTTTTATATAATTCTTCTCTAAAAAGCATATGCAGACACACGCAGGAGAGAGTGTGAGCCACCTGATATCGAGTTGCAAAATCATATTGGCAGATGGTTCCTATACATCACGACATAATGGAGTGTGCAGGTACCTCCACTGGACGATCTGTAAGAAACTGTATATCAGGTGTAACAGCAGGCCCTGAGAACATCTATCTGAGAGAACTGTGGGGAATGAGACATACACCATCCATTATGACCATGAAATCCTCACAGCTACCTATCTGGAAAACGTAGCTGTCAAACCTGACATTGTCATACGGAACAAGAGAGAGAGAGAGAGAGCGAGAGAGAGAAAGAGAGAGAGAGAAAGTGGCAACTTTGGTTGAGGTCAGTGTTCCTAATGATGGAAGGGTAAACAGAGCTGAAAGGGAGAAGATAACAAATATCAATGTCTAATGTATAATATGAAAAGAAACTGGAACCTCAAAGAGATCTCCATCATTCCAGTTATCATAGGAGCCACTGGACTCATGAAGAAGAACTTGAAAAGTATTTAGCAAGTATACCTGGTGAACAAAGTGCAAGAGAAATCCAAACAACTGCACTCAAGGGAAAAGCCAGAATACTAAAAAGAGCTCTTGGTTGGAGTCTGTAAATAGCGGGTGATAGTATGGCATTTGGAAGAATGTTCCGTCTCCAGCAAATGAAAGACAATGAAAAGAAAAAGAAAAAAAAGAGAGAATCTATATTTTTGTCAAATTTGTGGCTCTGCATTTACAGGAAAAAGGCAATCTAAAACCTCACACGCGAACTCACACAGGAGAGAACTTGAATACCTACTAGACACTGTCCTCGAGTGTCTAAGATCTCTCTGTGCAGGGTTTGTCAGAAATCCTGACATGAGGATACTTTCCATTTGAAGTAAACACTGACCATATATTCAAATGAAAATGAAAAGAAATCCAAGGTCTACAAACTAACAGGATGTTGTTCAGAATAAAAAGATGCCCTCGGAATGGCTACGCACTGGGTCATATGAAGAAAAATAACGGTGCACCTTCTTCTAATGATGTTACCATAAACAACAACACTAAACTGGACACTCCACCAGACCAGCCAAATTCTGGTCCTGGAATCTGGCAAAACCAAACAATGACCACCAGAAAAAGAAACTATAATCAAGTCAAGTGGTCAATTGAGGAAAAGAAAATTATTCTTCACTACTTCGCTTATTCAAGGTATGAGAAGTGTGGAAGAAAGAAAAATAATATATTCGAGGCTCAAATAAGGACGTCTGCCCAAACAAAAATATGCATTCGATTGTACACAGATATATGAATATCTTCCAAAAGATGTGAAAGATACAATCGAAGCAGAAGCTGTTGGTGAAGCGATGATTGACTTCACCAAGACCAACACTATTGAATTTGCCTAAACCCTATGGAGCAGGGAGGAAAAATGTGCGCTGATATGGGCAATGGAGTATACCAAAAAAAAACATCAAAAACTGGCAGAAAGATGCCAAGAATGGCCAAAGATTTTAAGACACTACTGCCCAAGCAAGAAGGACATTGTGAAAGAAAAACTCACATGTCAAAGTACAATTTCTTGAAAAACAATGCCTTCTCCACGGACCACATTTCCAAGATGAAACTAGACATCCGTGAGATGGTTGAAGACAACATTTGTCCAATCGGTAACCCCCTCCCTGTGCCAAGGTTTTGTGAGGCCCAATCAAAGGACAGTAGAACATGATCTCCGCTGACCCAGCTACCTGACATAATAGCACCGAGCCCAAGCCTGAGAAGCCTACGATTGACAAAGCAGATGCGTCCCCGAAACAACACCCCACTAAACAGCATGCTATCTCTTCGAGTGTCACTCCGTACAGGCGCGCGTGAAGACGAAGAACATCACTCTGGGCAAAAGAGCCAACACAATGCCCCGCCTGAACAAGAGACACTGGATACAGACCAGATGGAACTTGAGGAAGGGCTGGCAAACATGATAGAAGTGGCACAAGGTCTGACTGTTGGAGGGAGACCCAGACTGGTAAATATGAACAAGAGTAAAGCCTTCAAGACTCTTGATACAAAGGTTAATGATGCCCTTCAAGGATCGTCCCAAAGAATGCGTCTCTAAGTGAGATAAACCATGCAACTTATGGGGCAGCATGGTTCATGCAATCAAAACATTTACCCCAACACCAAGAAAGAAAAAAGAGGGAAACTTGAAGACCAAAGCTTATGAGCCAGCCTGGAAGAGAAAACTCCAACAAAAGATTGAAAATGTCTGACAAGATACCGCTCAGATATCTGCCTTTCTGTCATGTAAACACCCAGGATCAACATTGAAAAAGAAGGTGAATAAACTTAAAACCGAGTATTCCTTCAAAACCCGCAGCAGCTTAGAGCTAAGATAGCAGAACATGAAGCTGAAATAAAAGCCTTAGCTGCACAAATAAAAAAAACAACGAAGTAAAAAAACTATGAGTCAAAAAGAATAAATAAACTGTTAATGACGAATCCCAGGATGGTGTATCAGAGCCTCATAGGAGAAGAAATAAAAGTGTGCTCTCCACCTACCCAAGAGGAAGTTAAAAACTACTGGAGGCTACTCTATGAGGACCCCAAACAATATCTGGAGAAAGAATGGATCAACACCATCAAAGAGGATAACAAGGAGAAACCAAAGATGCCAGCCCTGGAAATTACCAAAGAAGTTGTTTGCAGGAAGGTAATCCACTATAGTAATTTCAAGACCCAGGAATCGACAATGTCCCAAATTTCTGGCTAGAAAAAACTGACAGCACTTCATCATCATTGCACCAAGGCGTTCAATAGAATCATCAGTGGTGATGGGGAGCCACCGGAATGGCTTACTGTAGGCAACACGTCCCTTTTTTTCCAAAAGTGAGGATACCTATTTGGTTTACAAATACAGGCCTATATGCTTCCTAACAACAACATACAAGTTTCTAACAGTGATTATTGCTGAGGCAACATATGAACATCTAGCTGCCGGCAACTACCTTGAAAGTGAGCAGAAGGGATGTACGAGAAAAAGACTTGGCCCAAAAGACCAACTCCTTGTAAACAGAACAATCCTGGAGGACTGTAAAAAGAGACAGAGAAACCTCTCAATGGCCTAGATCGATTACAAAAAGGCATTTGATAGTATACCTCACTCCTCGATACTTCGCTGTGTGGACCTGTACATTCCTCCAGATGCAAATGACCAGATGGCGTACATCAATCATGCTTCACCATATGGAATGGAAAAATTCAGACTCCAAACGTTAAGATTCAGCAAGAAATATTCCAGGAAGACACCCTATCACCGCTTCTCTTTTGCCTCACAATGAATCCACTGACTAAGCTACTTAAACGATCCAATGTTCAATACAACCTTAGCAGAGGCAGAAAGAAGGATAAAAATAAAAGAATAAATCATCTCATCTTTATGGACCATCTCAAACTCTATGCGGAATCTGAGAAACAACTCGTCTCTCTGATAGAAATTGTAAATGATTCCACGGAAGACATCTGCATGGAATTTGGATTCAACAAATGTGCTAAATGCACAAAAAAGAAAAGGAAAAAGACAGCATCAGAACATCTTAATATCAACACTGGCTCTATTGAAGACCCAGGAGAGGATGCTGTTTATAAATACCTTGGAGTAGAGGAGAATGATGTGCTTGAGCACGAAAGATGAGAGAGAAAGTACAGGTTGCAAGTACTTCCAATGCGGATGCTAATTCTAGACCTCAGAAGAATTCGGAGAACATGTGAAACAATGATGATTATCTTTGGTATTGATGTGGAAGGAGATGTTTCGATCTTTTCTCTGTGTGTATTCTGTTAGAATTCTATGGAAAGTGGTATAGTCTCCTTTTTTTCTTCTTCTATCAAAGATAGAATATTAATCTTTCATGTAATAGATTAAGAACATTTCTTTTTTGTTGTTGGGAGAGTTACAGAATTTATTTTTAAAGAGTGGCCATGTTTGATTTTTATTGAAAATGCTCAGGGATAATAGGTGTTTGTAAAATTAGTTTTTTAACGAATTCAAGTTTGGTTCAACCGCGCCTAAATTGTTTGAAGCGGACGACAAATTTTCATTGAATTTCAGAGATTAACTTAGTGGCATCATCTGATTGGTCAATTTGAGTGACGTGTCAATTTACAAACGTAAACAAAGCAGACGGCAATTTTCTCACTGGAATATTTTGAAGAAATTATCTTCTGATAGATTCTGGATGTTGACTGATTAATTAACATCTTGAATTTTGTCTCCGAAGACAGAGTTTTCATTCCTCAGGGAAATTGTACCCTCGTTAATTTGATAACTCCTTTTCATGTAAAATCGGCATTACTATGTCGAAAATTGATTTGAATAATAATTTAAAGATAGCTTTAAAAGTAACAAACTAGATTTGAGATGTGTATCTCTTAGTTACGATGTGAATTTAATTTGGACTTCAGACATTTTAATTTGATGACTGTTAATCATAATTCGAGCAAGAGCTCCTAGAATTATGCAAAGATTGTATTTGAAAATCTCAAATACAAACCATTGCTTATGAAGAAAAGAAAACTTATGACGATAAGTTATTTAAAAGTTCTTGAAAAGAAATTCATGACAATATGTCAGTATTTTAAAATGGTTAAACGAAGGCCAGTTTAGCCTGATATTTGATGGAGAATATCTCGACAAAACGATCGTTGATGTTCTTTTAGTCTAAAAAAAGGACTAATTGTTTTTAAGGATTGATTGAAAAATATCGACACAAGATCGATAATATTTATTATTTAGTCAGTAGAACTAAAATAGTGTAAAATATTTATTGAATTTAATATTCGTTTATCAGAAAGGTAAACGGATAAAGTCATCGAGGGTTTGTTTTGAATGGAAGTCTGTAGTCCAGAAATTCGCATTTTAAATATAAAAAAGGAGGTACAATTATTTAAAAAAATAATATTAGAATTAAGTAAGTTAGAAAATAATAATTATTTGATTTTCAGAAACACGAGTAATATTTGTTAAATTATTACTTGAATTAAAAAACACCCGGAGAGGATGAAAAAAGCCGGTTTCCAGAATTTTGGTTTTGTTCAATGAAAATGTCATGTGCTTGAAGCGGTTTTCTATGAAGAATGAAAGAACTTTTTTTCCAAGAGAAATTTTATCGCCCATTGATGAGCGAACTAAATTCACAAGAGAATTTCCACTTCTGTAAAAAAATTATATTGTAAATTGTGAACTGTGAGTACATTTTGTTGTTAATATTTAATTTTTTGAATGACATGAACATATATGCATGTTTACCTTTTTTCTTATCTTGATGTTTTTTTCCATTTTATTGTTAATAAATTTTCGATTCTTTGATACACAAGAACGTTTTGTCTGTCTTTTTCCCCATTAAAGGAAAAAAGGCGATGACCTTGTCTTGCGCCTTAATTTTTTCATCATTTAAAAGAAAAGATTGATTTGGCGTTTTTAGTAAAAAAAAAAAAAAAGGACGGAAATGTTTTAAAACTGAAGACGTTATAATTTAAATTTTTTTCAACGCACTAAATAGTACCGAAGACAACCGAAGGTACTGGTACAGCTTTTAAACCGTACAAAAACCGAACTGATTTTTTAAAAAACCCTACCCCTAACCTTAACTAACACTAACCTCTGTCGGAATTTTCGTGTCGTTAACGAAAAACCGCTCTAAACGATGGTCATGTTATCTAGGACAATTATCATTAAAAAACTTATAACAAGAGATAAGGAATGGGACAATACAAGATGTTCGTAAAAGTTAAAATATAGTTTTATTTACAAAAAAAAGATAGCCTGGACTGCTTTTTTTTCCAAAGCTGGAATAAATAAATTATTCCTGGATAACATACAAAAAAAATAAGAATCAAAAAAATACAACATCAGTATCTCTGAACATTAAGATTAGATACAACAAAAATTTGACACAATCTAAGTTAAGGAATAAATCCTTTTAAAACATGAACTTACTATAAAGTCCGTATTCTTACAAATCAATCAAAAGTCTCTTTTTTTCTTTTCACCAAAGTTACAATCAAAAGAAATAAAATTAACAAACCGTGCCGAAGTCCAACATAATTTCCACGATAAAATTAACTCTTTTTTTATTTTATCAAACGTCCGTCAGAAAGTTCTTTTCTTCCTCTTTTTCTTCAATATTTTCTTTTAGCAAATCCGATGCAATATGTATGGCACAAGAACAGTACACATTTCAAATAAACACAATACTCACTATTTTCCATCGTTCGTCTTGAATGGCGATCATGCGCGAATGTGACTGATTCAACTGGCACAGTTGAATATCTCAAATCGATCTGTGTGCAAAGACGATCAATCTCTATGATTCTTAATCTCTGATTAGAATCTTCTCGACAGCAAAGTATTTCACTTCTCGGGAGCTAAGCTCTTCAACATAGGCAATTTCGTTCCCGGGGCTATCTCGTTCAACTTCTTCATTCCAAGTCTTGAACGGTAATCACGCGCGAAAGTAAGGATAAAACTGGCACAGTTAAATCTTCTCGAATCGATCTGTGTTGCAAAGTATTTCAGTTCTCGGGAGCTAAGCTCTTCAACATAGGCAATTTCTTGCATGGAGTTCATCTTGTCTCGCTCACGTTCTCCATCTCCTTATTTCAAGTATCTGGCTTGAAACAACTCCCCGAGGATAATATTCCTGACCGAGGGGAAAATATTTCATAAACTACAAGTAATTCAGCCAAGAGATATCATATCTCTTAAATTTCTTCAAGTAGAATTCTTGCAAATTTAACGTCCCCACGTGGACGGAGAAACAGTACGCAGTTCTTTCCTGCCCAACGTTCAAACCTGTTCTTGAATTTAACGTCCCCTCGTGGACGGAGAAACAGTTTTAACATGCGTCGAGTTCAACGACCAACTCTGTTCTTGAATTTAACGTCCCCACTTGGACGGAGAAACAGTTTTAACACGTCTTGTCATTCTGGTGTGCGACTCTGTTCTGATTAAATTTCGCGCCGATATATCCAGACACGACAAATTGCATCATTGCTAAAAATAGAAATCACGTGACACATGGCCTTCACAGCCTAACACCTACGCAATATCCATATGACCTTCGACCTGCACGTAGGCCCCCCCTACCCTTCAACAAAGGGAAGTAACCGTTGACTTACTTAGAAAAACGTCTAGAAATTTCCACACCTCTTATATTAAGAATAACTAATATATTAAGAACTTGAATACAAATAAATGATATCTATCATGTTTTTATATAAACATTGACGGTTACTTTACAGTGCTCTATTTGTTTATTTAGAAAGAGCTTTGCATTACGTTAAATTAGTATCAGACAATATCATTTACGACAGTACTCCACCCGAGAACGGGGGATTATGTAGTCATCCACGGGCCGGACTGTTTCGCTGTATAACAGATATTTAGTGTGGCTCGATCAGCACACTGCCAAAGCCAGGGATCGAACCAACAACCATCTAGTCGATAGTCAGTAGCTCTGATCTCCACGTCATTGGTAAATGATATCTAGCATGTGTTTATATAAATGCAACCCCACAAAATTGAACCCGGGTTCTTGAAATGGAAAACACAAAAAGCAAAAAAAAAAAATCACACAGATGTACTTAGATTGCATTAAAAAAATAAATTGTTATTTTTTTTTAATTTTGTTGTTGTAATTATTGAATTCTCGGGCTATTTTCAAGCTTTTGTTCGTGAACAAATACGATGCAACAATTAACAAAAGCAAATAAACTGATCTCTGCCGAATTGAAAAGCAATTTTCGCTGAACCGTTCGCTAATTTATAAGATAAAAAGTCAGAGTAGAGCAGAATACGCAAGGGAGGTAATAAAGAAAACATTGTTAACAAGATTTAGCTCCCTTTAAACAAAAGGACGAAAGAAGAATTGAAATATTACGACGACAAGATACGTCAACTCTACGCCAATAAATAAAAAAAGTATCACACGAAACCGTTTGAAGGTACGAAGAAACTTTATTCCCAAGCTAACAAACACAACCAAACGTAAACAATATAATAATGGAAGAAACTGTCTGAGCAGACGAGAAGGGCAAATAACTCAGTCATACTTAGTTATCGCCCCTGGCCTATAAGTATATATAAAATACTGGCACTAAGTCTTATTCACGGAATTCTGTCCTTTTGTAAACCAGACTAAGAGATAAGAATAAAAAAAACAGACAAGAAGAATACCGCATTGATTGAAGAATTTCTCTTTTATTTTCACAAATGCCGGAGAGCATTTGGAGGATTCTTTTTAGGGTTTCAATTTTTTGGGGAAGATTTTGGGAGAGCCGAGTTTTATAGAAACATCTTAAAGAAAAACAGTTTTAAGTAATATTTAAATGTGTGAGAGAGCGAGAGAAATGTTATATGATGAACAAACAAAATGATGAATTCAAAAGTATAAATTCACAAAAGAGATATTTTATATATGTTAAAAATGGAAGTCTACAAAGATAGGAACACATAGAATAATTGTTCATATTTGACTGTCCTTGCAGAAAAGGGGGATTCATTTGTTGAGATATCGAGGAAGCCTGACTTGATAATTTAAGGGCTGTGAATTATTCACGGGGCTGAAAAATCGTAATCAAAACTTCCTCACTCAATTACATCAGTTACATTTCATTGAAAGTTATTAAATAGAGTCAATAATCATTTGTTTTCATATTAGAAAGTTCAGTGAGAAATGTATGAAGTATTAAAATGGTTAAGTTTATGAGTTTGTTTTAAATATGCAGACATTGAAAACGGGGTTCAAACAGTGTATGTCGCCTTTAGTGTGCTTATGTGTAAGACAATAAAAGAGTTAATGCATTGTGTCTGTGTGTGCGTTGATGTCAGTGTGGCTATGTGTGCGTGAGTTAAGAAAAGGCGTTTTTCAGCATTCCTAAGGCCCTGCAGAGGAGCGATAGGGACTGTAGAAACGTTGATGTTAGATCTCTCGTGGATTAGGGCTAAACATGCAGTTGAAAGAAAAATCTGGGTTTATATGGGGTCAAGGTGGCTCCCAAAGGACAATTTGTATAAATTCAGAAAAATCCTCTGATTGGTTCATAATATTATTATTTGTTTTGATTAATTTGGGCAGATTCGTGCGCAAAGCGGTGTGCGCAGAAACGAGTTTAAGCACTTATATTTTCGGCACCGAAGGGTAAACTCGTCTGCTACAAGCACCATCCAGACCTCCACTGACATTATCTTCGAGATAAGCTCAGCCCACAGATGGTGGAATATATGTCCGATGAATGTGAACCCCATTCAGGATCACACCTCTTACTGATGCGACGATCACCAAAGTCCCCCCGCATATCATTGAAAAGCGATAAAACAAAGAGAGTTAGACATTAGGTCAAATCAAACACGAGAAAGAGACAAGAAACAGAATGCTGTTTGACGACTGTGCACATTGGGGGGGGGGCAAAATGCAGTTAGATATGAAAAGTTCAAGTATGGTAGCATGCAGTGGCAATAATAAAATAACCATTTCTTTATATTTGTGTTGTTATTTATTATTTCTTCTTCCTCTTCATCGTTTACGTTAATGTTATCCTCTCGGATGAATTTGTTGTTGGGTTTGACGGTATCTCAATTGTTGTCGTTTTATGCCGAAACCGTCGTACATGCATGTTTTGTATAGGATTGGTTTGTAGATCAATTGGTTTTGTAGAAGACGCATATATTTGGTAAACACTTTCTACTTTCCTAGTATGTGTAGAGGGTGTGTAAGATATTTGAGTTTTATTATAACAGATATATTATTGGGCAACTAGTCTAAGAGAAGGAAAACAGAATCACTTTCATTAATACATTAGGGAGAGGTATGAATACATATATCCTCCTTCCAGCTATAGATTAAATAGTAGGGTAGACTGTACTCTCAAGCCTAGATTGGGAAACTAGTTTAAGAGAGGGAAAACAGCATTACTTTCACTAAAACCTTTAGGAAAGGTATAAATCCATATATCTTCCACATAGCTATGAATTTATATTTTTGGGGTTGAAGAGATTAGCTTTGCACGGTTTAATAGATTTTTAATCGTTGCAATTTTATATCGATATGGACATTCGTTTCTATAACTTAAAATGCATGTATTAATAGAGGCAGTTTCTTTTTATAGGGAGATGTGATGAATGCGTCATTGTTAGAGTCACTGAGGACATAAAAACGGAATTTTGTTATTAACGTTAATCTCATAAATGAATGTAAGTACGGGGTTATTTTGAAAAATGTCTTGTAGTTTGTTTTTTCATCATTATTGTCTGCTAAAACAAGATCATCAATGCAGCGGGCATAAATGGAGGGTTTAGTAATTATATTAAATATTTTATTTTCGAGGTCAGCCATGTTAACATTACTGAAGGTCGGTTCGAGAACCGATCCCATAGAAACGCCATCAATTTGGGTATAGACGTTTCCCTTATGTCGTATAAAGGGACTTCGGTTATTCAAATTAATAATAACTTTTTAAGTGTTTTAGAATCAATTTTTAGTGGATGGAAGGATGGGTTTGTATATGTTATGTATAATGATATCTATTGTTTTGTGTACTGGAAAATTTGTAAATAACCTTTCAACATCAAATGAAGCGGTAATTTTATTATCTGTTTTTTTTTGGGGGGGGGGTATCTGTGTAAGTTCATGGGTGAATGTTACACTGTATTTACTTGGTAAGCAAAAATTCCGTGTTATTTAAACATGTTTGCATATATATATATATATATATATGTGTGTGTGTGTGTGTGTGCGTATTTAGACAGACTTTTTTCATTTATGCAAACATTGTTTAAGATAACAGAATTCGTCTGGTTAATTATACCTTTTTTATTTTTTCAATTTTTCTGATGGTCTTTTTTGTATTAAAATAAAGATAAATAAATAAATAAATGTTCCACAAGTTTCACAAAATACTCAAAGCTATCTACATAAAAAGACAAGAATCTCAAATTAAGAACATCACATATGAAAGTAGTGGTAATATTTTAAAATGTTTAACGTAATGCGATTTTGTTCTGTGATGCCATCCAGCGTTGCTGAATTTAAATTGTCAACGGCTTCCTGGAACAATCCGGAAAACGTTCTCTGCGCGTTTCTCCACCGTCTTTTTAAAACTCTTTTCTTTCTCCAGCTTTTTTGTTAATTTGCTTTTGACACCTCAGGATAATTCGACGAAGAATCGAAAACGTTCGGAAGACCTAGGGAACTTGTATTATTTTTTTAATTGGAATACAAAAAAGACCATAAAAAAATTGAAAAAATAAAAAAGGTGTAATTAAACAGACAAATTCTGTTATTTTTAACAATGTTTGCATGTAAATAAATAACATAGGATGAATAGTAGTCGCCAAAAAACAGTACTACATAATAAAGGATGAATGACAGTTGCCAAAAACAGTAAGACGTCATAAAGAATGAATGGTAGTCGCCATAAACAGTACTACATAATAAAGGATGAATGCAGTTTGACAGGAAAAATAACGACTTCCTCGTTATTTTGCCGGTTCCAGCAGAATAACTAGGGGGCAGGCACGTAGCCAGACTTCTTACGTATGGGAGGGAAGACATTTTTCGGGGGGGGGGGGTGAGGCATTTTTAGGGGGGAGCAAGGCATTTTTAGGGGGGGGGCAAAACTAATATTGATATTCTAATATGGGTGACGTTTTGGTTCAGTGTGTGTGTGTACTGATATATAAATATAAATAAGTAGATACAAAATTTCAATTTCTTTTATATAATCTAAATATATTGTTGTGTATTTCGGTAGGTACATGTAAATAACAACATCAGTATAGTAAAGCACATAAAGCATAGTAAACACAGTAATAATAACATAAAGTTCGTAAAATAAGGTAGCTACTTGCTAGCTCTACAGAATTCTGTTATAATCTTCTATTTGTACGTGGGGTTTATACCCTACCAATGTTGTTTTTCTTTCAACTTTATCTCGGGTGAAATCTGGGATTTTTTTCTATATTAATTTCAAAAATATTGAATGTAACATTCACAATTTTTTTAATTAATAGTTACAACTGACAACAAAAAGAAAAAAACGTATTTGAGATTCGTGATAAAATACAAAAATAATTTTTTAAACTAATTCCCACTTTCATTTGAAAATAATTTAGGTTGCTAGTATTCGTTTCTATCTTTTGAATGAAGACAACACTTTCTTTTATAAATTAAAAAAATATCTTTAAAAGAAGCTGGCAGAACAACAACGCGAATTAATTTTGTGTTTATATTACATCATTTGGATTATAATTATTTAATTGATAATTTATAATATTAAATAGTGTTAATTAACAATATTTAAAAAAATATATTTGGTAAGTTGACAAAAAAGACAGATACACTGACAATCTCTTTCACCAAGCAGGAAACAGGTGAAAAGCTTTGAGGCTTTGTTTCCCTCACCACTTGATCTGAAACTAGCGAAGTTATGTTTGAGTTTGAGAACACGTACATTTTTCTTTTTTTTTCTTTTTACAAGGTAACATGAATTTAAATCATATTTAGATGTTATTATGGTCAATAGATTTATTTTAACTGGTAGTTTAACATCCGTAAATATTTATTATGGTATCATTAGTACCAGGAATGGAAAATTAAGTTTTAAACAAAATAAAATCCAAAGAAGCGTTTTTGAAATCGGAAATTATGTTAAAAATTGGTGGGAGGTCCTCTCTTGGTGGGTGGCCCAGGGCCTTAGCCCCGTGGCCCCTTAATCCGGCCCTGCTATAAAATATATTACACAAAAGTAAATACTGCTTCATAATGAAGAAGTATAGTTGACTAGGAAATATAAGAGTATTTATATTTATAATATTTTTTGGATCACAAATTTAAGGGGGGGGCAAATGTAATTGCAGGGGGGGGGGGCCTTGCCCCCCTGGCACCCCCTGGCTACGTGGGGGCTAGGGGGTCGTTATTTTGCCGGGATCGGCAAAATAGCCTCTTCTATTTTTATTTGTTCAATTTTTCTGATGGTCTTTTTTGTATTAAAATCAAAAAAATTAATAAATGTACTATAGGGTTCACATGTTTCACGAACGTTTCCGATTCTTCGTCGAATCATCCTCAGGTGTCAAAACTAAATGAACAAAAAATCTAGAGAAATAAGAGAATTGAACTTCTTGGCAATTTGGCTGAGAGTGTAGTATCTGTTCCGATGGATACTACACCCTATAGACCGGTATCGTCTTGGCCTTCGGGGCTTGATGGCGCCGGTTTCTGGGTTTGTCAGGGCAGTTCTAGGAGATCCATCATGCCAGGCTTTGCCTCCCCTCTTTGGGGAGAAGTAAGTTTATTGCTTACTGCCTGAGGCGCTCCTACCGAGGAATGCCAACCGGGGCTGTCTAGGCATTTTTTGTAGGCCAGAGTGCTCACTTTCTCGGGCGCTGGTTTTTCAAATCCCACTTTCCCGACCTTGTGTCACATCTTACCGCTGTGGGAGGAGGATAAAAAAAAAGAAAGAAGAGAATTTTAAAAGACGGTGTAAACGCGCATAGAACGTTTCCGCATTGTTCCAGGAAGTCGTTGGCGATTTTAAATTCAGCAACGCTGGATTGCATCATAGAACAAAATCGCTTTACGTTAAGCATTTTAAAATGTTACCACTGCTTTCATATGTGATGTTGTTAATTTTAGGTGGTTATGTTTTTATGTAGATAGCTTCGAATATTCGGAATATATAATTTTAGTGTCATTAACTAGAATGTGTCTTAAATCATTTTGATTTTAATACTTAAAAAAACATAAAGAAGGTACAATTAAACAGACGAATTCTGTAATTTTTAACAATGTTTGCATCAATGAGAAAATGCTGCCTAAATACACAATATATATATATATATATATATATATATATATATATACATGAAGTTTTTATTGCCGCCATAGACATTGCAAAAAGCAAGGAATTATTTCATTGCAGTCAACAAGTCAATCGAAATGTACAAGATCGATTTGAAATGCAAATTTACAGACGAACAACGCACATTTCATCGATACCTCATGACAGACCAAGGTAAGCAAATTGAAGTAACGAGCATATTATCGCGGCATTAGAATTTAAGAAAAAAGATGAGTTACATTTTTTTATATGATTTTATATGATTTTCTTCGAATTTTTATAATCTTTAAATAACAATTTTCATTATTTAAAATCAAATCCTTCTTTTTGAGATTTCGCAGTTTCCAGATGAGATTTTTTATTTTGTCATTTTTAGTAACTTTTAGTAACTTTGCTGAGTCGAAAACGAGGCTCTCGAGACGAAAACGCGGCTGTATAAACAAAACCTAAAAATCGTGCAAAAAAAAATGGAAGGTTGGCAGACGACAACGATATAAGACTATGAATATACGGAAAGAAAAAAAATTCATATATTTTTATAAAAAAAAATGAAAGAAATTAACAAACTGAAGAACTATAAATAAACTTTTTTTTTATTATCGTTTTCGTGGGCAAAATGAAACATTTTTATGTTGTTTTTTTTTGTGTGTTTCGTGTTACATAAAGCAAAGAAGTCAATTTTACAATTAGGCAAGTTCTTCCTTTATTTTTGGTGGGAGGGGGGGGGAATTACGTATATTTTCTCGTAGATGTTCAGGGTTTACTGCTACTTTTGATGTCGCTTGTTTTGTTAGGCTGAGCAAAAGACTGTTATACGCCCTCCAGCAATCGGATACTACCGTCGTCCCAGGTACTGGCTTGATTATTGTTAGGCACTGTCACCAGGAAACCCCTCCTTCTCTGCGGGGTCGTATCCCCCCCCCTCCGAAGACCCAGAGCGGCTGGAGAAAACACGGCCAGCATTGTTTTAGTTTTTTTCGGCGGTTGAATAGAGACTCGTCTATTTCCACCGTATGCCCTGGGCCTCCGAGTCGCCGGTTAGGGTTGCGCGATTTTCAAATCATAGCAGCTCGCATACGGGGTTGACCTTTCTCTTCCCCTCGGCCGTTACAGCTGCAAAATCAGACAATGTAAACTGAAAACACTATTTTTACCTGTGCAACTTTTAACTCCGAAATACAAAACAATAATTCAGTGTGAAAATAATTTCATTCTTTTTCTCATCGCATTCGGCGCGGGTCCACAAATATATACTAGTATGTTAATCGCTCGAATTCCCCACGGGGTCCATTCCCCTTGTTATAAGGAGTAAGGTGTTTGAGGGGAACCAGCGCTGCCGAAAGCGCATTTTTTGACGTCATAATAGAAAAAATTCAACCAAGAAACAAATAAATTCGGTTTTGTCTGGTTAAAAAGCTTTTCCACTTCCAATTTTTTAAGTCGAAAAAAAAAACGAATAAATTAATTTTTCTTTCAAAATTTGAAAGGAATTTAGAAGCATTTAAACTGTCCAATTATTCATCTGCCTTCCATAGCAGTAAGATGTGACACAAGGTCGGAAAGTGGGATTTGATAAGTCAGCACCCTAGAGGAAGGGCACTTATGACCTTTATAAATTGCCTGGTCAGCTCCGTCGGCATTCTCCGGTAGGGGCGCCTCAGGCGATTAGCACTAAACTAACCCCTTCTCAAAGGGTAAGAAGGCAAAGCATGGGAGGGTGGACCTCCTAGATAGTATGTTAATCGCTCGAATTCCCCACGGGGTCCATTCCCCTTGTTATAAGGAGTAAGGTGTGTGTGGGGAACAAGCGCTGCCGAAAGCGCATTTTTTGATGTCATAATAGGAAAAATTCAACCAAGAAACAAATAAATTCTCTTCTTCTTTACGACGTCATCATCTGTTTTTCTATTCAGTGTACACATTTATTTTTCACCTGTCGTCCCGTACGCACGTACATAAACGAGCTCCACATATTTCTAGTAGTAGATACTGAAGATATATATATCTATAGATAGATATACTAAAATATATACATATATTTATATATTATATATATGGGGCTTTTGAGTTTTTGTTCATAGGATTTAATCCGATGAAACACAAACCTATATTTTGTATAAATTATCAGTATACACTTTTAGTATAAAAAGTAATTTGATATGAAGATGTTATTGCCGCCATATTTAGTGGCTTAACCCTTGCAAGTAGCAGAGCATCTTTTTCTTTAAAATGCAAATTTACAGACGAACAAGCCACATTTCATCGAAACCTCATGACAGACCAAGGTAAGCAAATTGAAGTAACGAACATATTATCGCGGCATTACAATTAAAGAAAAAAGATGAGTTACATTTTTTTATATGATTTTCTTTGAAATTTCATAATCTTTAAATAACAATTATCGTTATTTAAAATCAAATCATTCTATTTGAGATTTCACAGTTTCCAGATGAGATTTTTTTATTTTGTCATTTTTAGTCACTTTGTTAGGTTTATATAAAAAATGATGGCAAAACTTTCCACTGTTTCTCTCATCTACGTGACTTACACATCATACTTTTGTTGGTAATTTCACAGATTAACTTTGACCCTAACCCGAACTCTAACCTTATCCCCGACGTTGAACCTGACCCTAACCCTAACGACGGGGTCAAAGTTAGCGTGGGTCCTTATCCGTGAAAGTACCCTTCGATCGGGCAGGTCGCGGAAGCGCCCGAGAGCTGGCGAGATGAGACGAGACGAAAACGAGGCTGAATCTGCCAAGCGATTGATGGAAGACTTTCAAAGAAAAAATACGTAAATAAAAAGAAAACAATAAAACGAACAAACCGTAGCTTAAGAATTATAAATAAATGTTTTGATTTGTTTGTGAAAATGAGGTTGTTTTTTTTTTGGGGGGGGGGGGGGGATTTTGTCAATGTTTTTTTTAACATAAAACAAAGAAAGAAATAAAAATGTTATGCTTTTGAATTAGTCCTTCCGGAGATTCGATGACCCGACAAAGCTGATAATAATTCATTGTTGTTGCAATAGAACGTGATCATTGTTTTTTTTTTCCTTGTTGACTGTTTGCTATAGCCTGCTTGGCGAATGAATGCTGCAACCTGATTGGTTAATACTTCGTCAGCTTTCGGGCGCTTCCTAGACCTGTCCAATCATTACCGACGCGAAGTCACGGAAATCTGGCGCGTCAGTACAGGACCTTTTTGTTAACTCGTCTATTAATTGACTATTTATTGTATTAATAGAGGCAGTTTTTTTTATATAGGGAGATGTGATGAATGCGTCATTATTAGAGTCACTGAGGACATAAAAACTGAATTTTGTTATTAACGTTAATCTCATAAATGAATGTAAGTACGGGGTTATTTTGAAAAATGTCTTGTAGTTTGTTTTTTCATCATTATTGTCTGCTAAAACAAGATCATCAATGCAGCGGGCATAAATGGAGGGTTTAGTAATTATATTACATATTTTATTTTCGAGGTCAGCCATGTAAACATTACTGAAGGTCGGTTCGAGAACCGATCCCATAGTTTCTATGGGATCGGTTCTCGAACCGACCTTCAGTAATGTTTACATCAATTTGGGTATAGACGTTTCTCTTATGTCGTAGAAAGGGACTTCGGTTGTGCGAATTAATAATAACTTTTTAAGTGTTTTAGGATCAATTTTTATTGGATGGAAGGATGGGTTTGTATATGTTATCAATAATGATATCTATTGTTTTGTGTACTGGAAAATTTGTAAATAACCTTTCAACATCAAGTGAAGCGGTCATTTTATTATTTGTTTTTTTTGGGGGGGGAGGGGGGCTATCTGTATAAGTTCATGTGTGAATTTTACACTGTATTTACTTGGTAAATTACTCGCAGAAAAAAATAGAAAGAAACATAAAGCAAAAAAGCCGCGGAACTTACATACACCAATTTGACCGAAATACTAAATGGACTATTCGGAAAATTGAAAAAAAAAAAGAAAAAGGCTTACCAATTCCGCGTTATTTAAAAATGTTTGCATATATATATATATATATATATATATATATATATATGTGTGTGTGTGTGTGTGTGTGTGTGTGTGTGTGTGTGTGTACGTATTTAGACAGCATTTTCTCATTTATGCAAACATTGTTAAAGATTACAGAATTCGTCTGGTTAATTGTACCTTTTTTATTTTTTCAATTTTTCTGATGGTCTTTTTTGTATTAAAATAAAAATAAGAAAATAAATGTTCCACAGGTTTCACAAAATACTCGAAGCTATCTACATAAAAAGACAACAATCTAAAATTAACCACATCACATATGAAAGCAGTAGTAACATTTTAAAATGCTTAACGTAATGCGATTTTGTTCTGTGATGCCATCCAGCGTTGCTGAATTTAAATCGTCTTTTTAAAATTCTCTTCTCTTCTCTTCTTCTTCAGCTTTTTTGTTAATTCTGTTATACAGGGTGTTTCAAAAGTCTTGGGAACATAACGATTTTTAATAACTCAAAAACTATTAGGAGTTGAAAAATGAAATTGGTACCGTTGGAAAGGTTAAAGTTTCAAGTTTTGTGGGGAATCTTCAAAGTTGCTCAATATGAGCACCATTCGTCACACGGCAGACATCTAGTCGATAGTCCATTTCCTGCCAAACGCGTTCCAGCATCTTGACGTTAATGGTTCCCACAACTGCCGTTACTCGAGCCTTTAGTTCGTCAATATCTCTTGGAAGGGGCGGCACATAGACTTGTTGCTTGACAAAGCCCCAAAGGAAAAAGTCACACGGGGTAAGATCTGGAAACCTAGGAGGCCAGGGCATGAGAACGTCATCACCTCGCCCAGATCTCCCAATCCATCTACCAGGCAGCCTTGTGTTAAGAAACTGCCTTACTCTAAGACTCCAGTGTGGTGGTGCACCATCTTGTTGAAAAATGAAGTCATCAGATTCTGCTTGTTCCAACTGAGCCATTAACCAGTCTTCCAGCATGTTGAGATAGGATTCACCAGTGATAGTTGCCTCTTCAAAGAAGAACGGTCCATAGACACCTTTCTTATTAATTGCACAAAACACGTTCACTTTTGGTGAATCTCGCTCGTGCTCAAGAAGTTCATGAGGATTCTCAGTACCCTATATGCGAGTGTTATGCTTGTTAACTTTGCCATTCAGATGGAAGGTCGCCTCATCGCTAAAAACAAGCCGGTCATCAAAGCCGTTATCTTCCAACTTCTCTTGCATTGCAATGCAAAAGTCACGGCGAAGTGGCTTATCAGTGTCCTTCAACTTTTGGACCAACTTGAGCTTGTAAGGTACCATTTGCAGTCGTTTCCTTAAGACACGCCAGACAATTGCTGGAGCAAGCTGAAGTTCCCTGCTGGCTCTTCTCACTGATTTACGGGGGCTCCGCTGAAAGGCTGTCCGAACTTGCTCAACTGCATCTTCTGAAGTTGAAGGGCGACCTGTTCGCTTACTTGGGCACAAACACCCATCTTTCACAAATTTAGGATGCCATCTGACAATGGATTTCCTTTCAGGGGCTTCTTTTTTAAATTTCCTGCGAAATGCACGCTGAACACATGTCCACGATTCAGTCTTTGCAAATTGAAGGACGCAAAATGCCTTGTCTTGTTTAGAGAACGCCATTACTGCACCTGGAAAGATAACACGAAAATCATTAGTATGACCCAACACTTGATTAAGCAAGCTTTAAAATGGCACCAGTTTCATTTTTCTACCTGGAATAGTTCATGAGATATACGCATTTGTAATGTTCCCAAGACTTTTGAAACACCCTGTATTACTGTAAGCGTATGGTGACAAGCAGAAATGAACGAACAACACAGAATTTAAATTGGAAAAATACTATGGTTTATTTTCCAGAACAAATAAACGGGAAGAATTTTCCGAGAAGTAATTTCGGAATTGGAGTGAATGTCAATAACAGTCGAGAAGCCTTAGTGGGTAGTAGTAATTTGTTTTTACAACGTCCTGTAGGCGAACCGAGCGAGCCATAGTAGAAGCAATATTAGTTGCGGTATAAAGATGTCCGCGTTTGAGGACTCGGTGTAGCAGTAGTGCAAATAGTTGTGTTGTTGTTCAGCGTCGCTGATTCAATGACGTTTAGCAGACGAAATTGTCGTAGAAGTTAGTCGCGTTGTTGAATTGTTATTTTGTTGTACTTAAAGTTGCTGGTTTTTTCGTCGTTGTTTGAGAAGGACCGAACGTCGCTATACTTGTGTTCTTGGCTGATTCCAGATTTTTTCCTGTCGTCTGCTTGGACCAGCTGGTTTTATGGAAAAGCCTGCGGACGTAGTCGTAGACATACGACCGATGACACGGAGATGAAAATCTGACGCCGGCGTCAACAAACTGTGTTTGTTTGAATTTCTATTTTCGCCACAGTAATCACGGCACATAATCAGTCAGCACGTAACTTCGTGGTAGTAAACATGATCATGTTTACCGACTTTTGTGCCACTGTGGCGATCACAGAACGCCTTCCAGTGCCTGGGATTCCACTTTTGAGCAATCGGGAATCGTCCAAACAAGACACATCAAGGTGGCGGTCGCCATGACAACAACACTCCAGCTGGTATGACGAGCGTCGTCAAATCAAAACGAGACCTAAAAATCATAACAGCTCCCCCAGATCTCATTTTGATTTGACCTGTGTGGCATGTGTAAAGTCGCACGCGTAAGTGAAATCACTTCATGATGAAGTCCTTAAAACGTGCAGGTAGCTGGCCTCGTGTCGATCGTCTAGGGATCAGGTTTGGTCTGTATCTGGATGGTGTTTGAGGAACTTCTATGTGTCTGGAGTCTTGTAATGCCCCGTGTGCCCCAGCCGTGGATGAAGGCGTTGTTACCACGGTTGTGTAAGGTATAGGAGGTAGGTTGGGAGACAGATGTCTTGGTCGCGATAGTAGTCGGCGAATATGTTCCCGGTGCACCCATTCACTCTCGCCGTCTTCGTTTTTTATCTGGATCACCATGTCATTGGTTTTGGTGACTTCGAAAGTACCAATCCAGGGTAGGTGAGACGCGTGAGCAATAACCGATTGAGGACGGTGTATTAGCACGTTATCACCGATTTGTATCGATGCCTTGTTCATGATTTTGTCTACTTTTGGATTGTGGATGTGGTCAGCTTCATTGTTGGCCAACGCGACGCGTTGATGGACTTGCCTCAGTAGAGCGTTAACCTGCATGCCATAGGCCGTGGGGCTATGGCCTGTAAGTCTGTTGTCGGGTAGTTTGGGTAAACCAATGTTGGGATGTCGACCAGTGATTATATAGTGGGGTGATGCACCAGTGGCACTGTTTATGGTAGCATTCATTGAAGAGACAACGGATTTTAGGACGTCAGTCCATTCGCAGTTTCTATCCTCACATAGCATGTAGATGGCGTTTTTCATTGTGCGGTGCTGTCGCTCGATGTTGCCTGAGCTTTGTGGTCGCCATGCGCAGTGCAATTCCTGCGTGATTGATGTGAGTTGGCAGAAGTTCTTGTATACCTCCCCCGTGAAATGGGTTCAGCGATCGAGTGATACAATGCGTGGTATTTCCCGGTGGCGAAGAAAGAAACTGTAGAGTCCACGGGCGGCGTCGATAGCACGATCCCTGGCGCACGGTACGACAGTAAGATGTCTACTGAAACTATCTAGCATGGTTAAGATGTAGCGTTTTCCCTTTGAAACTGGCATTGTGACGAAATCGACATAAATGATCTCGAATGGCCTTTTCCCACGCTTACAGTGTCCGGAGGGCCAATTTCTTTGCTTGCCATAGTTGCCCTTCCGCTTGGCACATATTTCGCAGGAGTCGACATATGTTTTGATGTCACGGTCCTTGAGTTCCCACCAGTAGCCAGATAGATGCTCACGCATGCGAGTGATACCTGAATGATTAACGCAATCATGTGCCTGGTGTAGGTACTTGGGGCGGAGCTTGTATTGTACGACTAGTTTTGGGGGTGGCTGTCGTCTCTAATCATTAAAACGGAGGTGCCAGGCTCTAGGTAGAACTGGTGAATGTATTTGTTGAGAAGGGGGGTCCGGTGGTCATTTGGATCGATCTCGAAGTTTTTGTTTGAGTCATTCGTCCGGAGGTTTCTGATGATTTTCGATAGTGTGTCGTCTGTGCACTGTTCAGCAGCGATATTGACCTGGTCGCAGTTATTCTTAGTGGGTATAGTTGATGTAAAATGATATGCGAAGAATGCATCTGTGATATTCTTGTGGTGGCGGATGTTCTGAGGTGTATGTGTTTCGGGAATGAGCATCGATCCCTTTATTTCATCAGTACACCATGATGGGATATAAATGTGAAGGTTAGAACCTTTGATTCTGAATGTTTCGCCTGCAGGGGTGGTGTCGGCCGGCGTGTTATTTTTCCTTTGTCCGTGTCTCCCGCTGAGCATGTCAGCCCAGACATTGGATTCTCCTTCAATAAACTCTAAGACAAATTTATAGCATGCGATCTCTTCTTGCCATCGGCGAATTTTGGCATTGTTGAACACCCGCTGATCCAGGTAAGTCAGTGATCTGTGATCGGTGAAGATGACGAAGGGGCGGCCGCGCAGGAAATAATCGAATTTGGATATGGCCCATTTTATCGTATATGCCTCACGTTCGGTTGTGGACCAGTTTTGTTCTGTGGGGCTAAATATGTGCGAAGCGACTGCTATAATTTTCTTCTTTCCGTTATCATCTGCTTCACTAGAAATATTGTATATAAAGAAGTTTTGTAAATTGTTTCATGTATTGTTCATTTTTTAAAAATAAATATACTAGTCAAATCTTATCATATTTTATTGAAACATGTATTGGTTAGGAACAAAATAATTAGTATTGAAAACGACATTTCGTGTAATTTACACGGGTCCCACTAGTATACCTTAATAGAATAATGTTTCAAGTTGGGTGAAAAGTTTGTATGCAAAAATAGTACATGTAATATGTGTAAATGTTTAGGCAAGCAAATCTGGTTAGGGTTAGGGAAAAAGTTAGGGTTAACAGAATAATTTCCTTAAGGGTCCTTAATATAAAAGTAAAAATTATGGCAGATCAATACATTGATAAGATGAAAGGGCATTGAAGGAGAGTGCTACCTTACTTACCCCTTTTTTTTCTAGGTTCGTTCGGCTTACTATTTCCTCTTCTTCCTCTTTTTTCCATTTCTTTCTTTCTTCTTGAGAAGGGGATCACCTTGCGGCCAGTTGCTAGTAAAATAAGTACTTACAGATGTTGTCCAGAGTTTGAACTCAGTGAAAAGTGTTCACAAATGTTTTTAATCTGAAGGTAACAAGTAGGTACGAAATGAAACTTTATAAAAACAGTGAATTGGTCAAAAGAAATCAGAGGTCTTGGCTACAAAACGGCTTGCCTCGGCTCTCGATGACGACAGCAACAACAACAAGAATCACCCCACTTGAAGTGCGACACCCAAGATCCACTCTTTAAACACACAAACATGCATACGGAACTTTGAAAACAGATTTAATGCTCGTGTCGTTTTTATATGCAAAAACTTTTTCAACCTTCAACAAACTTTATTGTTTATATTTGACATCTTTGTAAAATTGTTGCTATATAAATGTTTTACTTTTACTTTATAGTTTCTCCTTTTTATTAACAATATTCTATCGTTTAAAGTTAGCATTTGCTAACTGGTGACCCATTCCAGACATGTATGTTTTTATCGAGTCGGTCTCGTCCCAATTTAGCAACACAATTAATATTAATATTAATTGTTTAGTCTGGTGCTTGGCAATCCCTAAAAGACGCGACCGTCGTCTAAAATATTCGATCCAAAACCGGGAATCAAGACAACCACAATAATAAAAAAATAAATAAAATTAACGTCATGAAATTTTTTAATTTTTTAATTAGAAATTTAGGAATGTTATTTTTGAAAAAATGTTATTTTTGAAAAATCTTGGGATTTTTCTACGGTTTACGTAACATCCATATTTATTAAAGAGAATTTGGTTCCATCCAACATTTATGTATTTCTTCAACCATTTTTCGAGTTATTTAATGCCAAATCCGATCATTTTGGTAAAAGTTTTTATGCTTCAAGTTTTGTTACATCTGCAAATGTGTATTCATGGTGTTTGGTTGTTTTTGTAGAGGAAAATTGTTGTTTTTGTTTTTGACTTTGCAGAATATGATTGAGTTTTGCAAAGAGGGGGGGATAAAAAGAATGGCATCAATGTTTGGTGCATTTTAGGCCAGGAAGCCAGTATTTACAGCCTGATCTGGTAGCAGCAGGATTCATATCTTCAACGAACAAGATAATATTAAATAATCATGGCCCCGCATGCAATGTCGTTCGCATCAGTGGTGAGTGTAAAGAGTTGATTGAAGTCAGGGAATGAAATGACTGGAGGTGACGATAGTCTTTTCTTGATCTTTTCAAACGCCTTGTCGGCCTGCTCAGTCCATACAAATGGTTTATCGACCCTGTTTAGTTCGTGGATGGGTGCCATGATGTTGGAAAATGTGTCCGACCTGATCCGCTCCTGTAGACGTGTCTCAAGGAAATGACGTATCCATACTAGACGACCTATGAGGCCTTGTAGTTCCTTTTTTGTTGTTGGAGGTCTCATTTCTATGATGGCGCGGACGTATTCAGGGTCAGCTTCAAATCCCTTGTTATTCACAATGCGACCGAGGAAGGTACATTTATCTGGATTCAACTTTAGCCAAATTTACAAAGGGCAGTAAATAGTTGTTCCAGTGCTAGTATATATCCTTCAAATGTTTTGGCGTGGACTAGGTTGTCGTCAATGTACGAGGATATGTTGGCACGAGATGTAACGGTGGCCAAGGCTTCGGCTATGCAACGGGAGAAGATCTGTCCAGCAGATGTAAGACCGAAGGCCAGTCGCGTATATTGATAGCATTTGCCCTTCCATGTAAATGCAGTTTTGTGCCGATCCCGTTCGTCGATGACGATTTGCCAATAGCCGCTGCGGAGATCGAGGGATGCAAAATATTTGTTTCCTTCGCCGATTCTGTGGAACAAATGGTCGATCGTTGGCATGGGGTAGGGGTCGAGGTCGACTAGAACCTTGTTGAGGGTTCCCTATTTTTAACAATGTTTGCATATATATATATATATATATATATATATATATATATATATATATATATATATAATTTATTTGTAAATAAATAACATAGGATGAATAGTAGTCGCCAAAACAGTACTACATAATAAAGGATGAATGGCAGTTGCCAGAAAAACAGTAAGACGTCATAATGAATGAATGGTAGTCGCCACAATCAGTACTACATAATAAAGGATGAATGGTAGTTGCCAAAAACAGAAAGACGTCATAATGAATGAATGGTAGTCGCCACAATCAGTGCTACATAATAAAGGATGAATGGTAGTTGCCAAAAACATAAGCCGGCAGAATAACGAACCCTCGCTATTTTGCCGGTCCCGGCAGAATAACGAGGGGGTCGTTATAAATGTACTATAGGTTTCACATGTTTCACGAACGTTTTCGATTCGAGGTGTCAAAAGTAATTGAACAAAAAATCTGGAAAAAGAAGAGAATTGAACTTCTTGGCCTTTTGGCTGAGATTATAGTATCTGTTCTGATGGATACTACACCCTACAGACCGGTATCGTCTTGCCCTTCGGGGTTTGATGACGCTGGTTTGTGGGTTTGTCCTGTGTAGTTCTAGGAGGTCCACCCTCCCATGCTTTGCTTCCCCTCTTTGTTTATTTCTTACTGCCTGAGGCGCCCCTACTGGGGAATGCCTATGGGGCTGGCCAGGCACTTTTTTGTAGGCCAGAGTGCTCACTTTCTCGGGCGCTGTTTTTTCAAATCCCACTTTCCCGACCTTGTGTCACATCTTACCGCTGTAGGAGGAGGATAAAAAAAAGAAAGAAAGAAGAGAATTTTAAAAAGACGGTGGAAACGCGCATAGAACGTTTCCGCATTGTTCCACGAAGTCGTTGGCGATTTTAAATACAGCAACACTGGATGGCATCACAGAACAAGATTGCATTACGTTAAGTATTTTAAAATGTTACCACTGCTTTCATATGTGATGTTGTTAATTTTAGGTGGTTATGTTTTTATGTAGATAGCTTCGAATATTCGGAATGTATAATTTTAGTGTTATTAACTAGAATGTGTCTTAAATCATTTTGATTTTAATACTAAAAGGTACAATTAAACAGACGAATTCTGTAATTTTTAACGATGTTTGCATAAATGAGAAAATGCTGCCTAAATACACATACAATATATATATATATATATATATATATATATATATATATATATATATACATGAACTTTTAGACATTGCAAGAAGCAGGGAATCTCTTTCTTGCAGTAAACCAGATTTAATCGAAATGTACAAAATCGATTTCAAATTCAAATTTACAGACGAACAACCCACATTTCATCGATACCTCATGACAGACCAAGTTAAGCAAATTGAAGTAACGAGCATATTATCGCGGCATTAGAATTTAAGAAAAAAGATGACTTACATTTTTTTATATGATGTTCTTCGAATTTTCATAATATTTAAACAACAATTTTCATTATTTAAAATCAAATCATTCTATTTGAGATTTCACAGTTTCCAGATGAGATTTTTTAATTTTGTCATTTTTAGTCACTTTTAGTCACTTTTGTTTATCACTTTGTCAGGTTTATATAAAAAATGATGGGAAAACTTTCCACTCTTTGTCTCATCTACGTGACTTACACATTATACGTTGTTGATAATTTCACAGATTAGGACCCACGCTAACTTTGACCCTAACGCTAACCCTATCCCCGACTTTGAACCTGACCCTAACCCTAACGACGGGGTCAAAGTTCAGTGCTTTACGCGCTCCACTACTTTTGGAGCTGCTCCCGCTCCTGCTCCAACGCCCAAAATTGGAGCTGGCTCCTCTCACACTCCTCATTTTCAAAAAGGAGCCGCTTCTGCTCCAACTCCTATAAAAAAGGAGCGGCTCTTTTTCAGAGCTCCATAATAAAAAATACCTTCTTTCATAACGTTCTATTCTGCCAATGAGTTGTCGAAGGGTAGGGGTGGGCGTCAAAGGATCTCGTCAATGTGGGTTGAGATGTCACTTTAAGTGTAAGACCGTAAGATAATATTTGACAAAATCTCGCTAATATTTTGAGAGTTATAGGAGAACATGTCGGACGAAGTATAGGATTATACGTAAATTTTCGTTTCCTGAGAACAAGAAAACAATTTTGCTTTTTTAAATACATGGAAATTTTCTAAGAATTTAAAGCCAGTTTAAATGACTTTCTACTCGTTAGTTTATAAATTCCTTTCAAGTTTTGCACACACACGAAGTAATTGATGTTTTGTCAATTAAAATGGCTGACTTGTTTACGAAGAAATCCAAATGAATTATGATGGATTTAATCTCGTAACTTGATTACGAACCGGCTTGAAATAATAATATTATTTAGACAACGATTTTTTACATGGGGAGAATGGGGGGGTGCTTTGTTAACTATTCTGTACTTTCACGTAACAATTTAATAAACAGAAGATATCGTAAAAATTGAATTTAACTTGAAAATTTTATGTAAAAAATAACCCGGTCCAAACTTTTAATTTCATAACGTAATTACGAACCGGATTATTTAGAAAGCTATTCTTAACATGGAGTGAGGGGGGCTTTGTTAACTATTCTGTACTTTCACCTAACAATTTAATAAACAAAATATATCGTAAAAATTTAATTTAACTTGAAAATCTTATCTAAAAAATAGCCCGGTTCGTAAACTGCACAAGTACCAACAAATAATGTAAAAAATATTCTTCACTGGGGATGAGGTAGCCCCGTATTTACAAGTATATCTCCTGTAAAAACGGTTCTAAAATCTATTTTCAATCGATATTTATTCGATAATTGCCGAATTTTCCTACTTGGCCAAAATTGCCGAGTTTTCCGTTGCCGAATTTTCCATTGACGAATTTTCCGTTGCCGAGTTTTCCTTTGCCGAGTTTTCCTAAATTGTGTATTATACATACACACTTCTATCCAGTCAAGCAGACTATCTAGTCTAAGAGAAGAAAAACAACATAACTTTCACTAATACGCTTAGGAACGGTATGAATCCACATATATCCCCCCACCAAGTTATATTATATAGTAGGGTAGACTGTACTCTGAAACCTTGATTGGGCAACTTACCTCCCCTATCTAGAGTGCTAATTTTCGGAGTTTTTATTCAACAGAAAGATAGCAGTGTACTTTTTAAAAGGGCCTTAGTAATTTTCTCAAGTCAGCTAGTAAACATTTTGAATTCTCTCTCTCGCCCCCTCCCGACCCGCACTCAGAATGTGGCAAAATCGTTCGTACCTCTAACTCAAATGTTTAATCTTTCCAAAGAAATAGAACGCTCAAGTCAATAACGCCTTTGATCCGTCTCATCGCTTGATAGCAAGCCGACGGGGTTTTTTTTTTGGGGGGGGGGGGTAATGAATAAAACAATAAAAAAGAAAAGATTGTTAAAAACATTACAATTAAATCGTCTTCCGTCTGATTCCCCTCCCTCTCTCTACCAGAGATATAATTTTAAAAAATAATTCAGAGTAAACTCTGAGACTTTCTTTACTTTTCCTTTATATTGCTGAATAAAAAACTAATGTTTAAAAGAAAATCAAATAATTTTGGAGCGAGGAGCGAGGAGCGCGGAGCGATAAAACCACCGCTCTTTAGTCCCAAATGGAGTTGCTCTCGCTCAGCTCCCGCTGAATATAAAATGAGCCCTCCTCTCCTTCGCTCCAGCAAAAAGGAGCGTGCTCCTGGAGCGCGCTCCTTTCTGGAGGGCTCCGTAAAGCCCTGTCAAAGTTAGCGTGGGTCCTAATCTGTGAAAGCACCCTTTTGTTAACTCGTCTATTAATTGACTATTTATTTAAATAAAAAATGAAATAAAATGAAACGAAACGAATTTTTAAAAAATCCTATTTAAACAAATACGATATCAAATCTACCAGAATGTATTCTTTTCTTCATAAACAAGTCAACCATTACATTTTTCGGTATTGGTACAGCTTTTAAACTAGACAAAACCGATTTTTGGCGACACAGAAACACGTAAAAAGCCGGAAAAGGCCGAAGCAAATCAAAACTAGGCTGCTTTACAACATGAAAAAAAAAACAATGTAAGAAAACATTCACTGTATGTTTATTTTTATGAGAATTTATTTATTTTTTGTCGAAGAAAATCAATGAAATCTTTTTTATTCACGGAAAAGTTTTTAAAATATTTTTCGATAAATTGTGTTTTTTTATTAATAAACTAAAGATTGTAAAGAATATAATCAATGAAACAACGATTTTATTAGATTTTTTTTCGTTTAAAATTTTTTTTAAATTTATACTGGTGCAGCGTTTGAACCGAACAAAACCTGATTAAGATTTAATTTATTTACAGGTAAAGTTGTCGTCTGCTCTCGCCTTCTGATTGGCTCAAAGCGTCAGCATCTCCCGGCTGTTTACGTAACCGACCGGAAGATGCTGAACAAAAAGTCAGTGTTGTCTAGTTCAAAAGCTGTTCCACTTCCAATTTTTTTAAGTCGGAAAAAAAAACGAATAAATTAATTTTTCTTTCGAAATTTGAAAGGAATTTAGAAGCATTTAAACTGTCGGATTATTTATCTACCTCCCATAGCAGTAAGATGTGACACAAGGTCGGAAAGTGGGATTTGATAAGTTAGCACACTAGAGGAAAAGCACTTATGACCTTTATAAATTGCCTGGTCAGCCCCGTCGGCATTCCCCGGTAGGTGCGCCTCAGGCGATTAGCAATAAACTAACCCCTTCTCAAAGCCTGTGAGGGTGGCCCTCCTAGAACTGCTCAGGACAAACACACAGACCGGCGTCATCAAGCCCCGAAGGTCAAGACGATACCGGTCTGTAGCGTGTAGTATCCATCTGAACAGATACTACACTGTGATCTTAGCCAAAAGAAAGTCATTAGTGGCTTTTGTATTTTTTTATTCTGTAGTGTGTAGTATCCATCGGAACAGGTCTCGGACGCTTCCGTTAGCTGTCGGCTCGGTGCTGCCGGGCATTCACGGAAATTAGGTTCAATATGTGGACAAGTACCTATTCCCCTGCATGGGAGCCTCAGGCGATTAGCAATAAACTAACTCCTTCTCAAAAGGTGAGAAGGTAAAGCCACAATTTTTTTTGAAGGGTGTGGGGCAAACACGTCTTTGCACCAGATCAGATCTGCACAAACTCTCCTCGGTTTGACATTTTTCAAATCATAGCAGCTCGCATACGGGGACTAGGCAATCCCTACAGCTACATATCTAGAAAACGGAGCTGTTAAACCTGACATCGTAATATGAGACAAAAGGGAGAAAGTAGCAACCCTAGTTGAAGTCAGTGTCCCTAATGATGCAGGATTGAATAGAGCAGAAAGGGAAAAGATTACGAAATACCAAGGTCTTATGTACGACATGAAAAGAAACTGGAATCTTAGGAAAATCTCCATCATACCAGTAATTATAGGAACAACAGGATTAATGAAGAAAAAATTCAAGAGCTATCTGCCGAGTATACTCGGTGAACCGAGTGCAAGAGAAATACAAACAACTGCACTTTAAGAGACGGTTAGAATCTTAAAACGATCTCTAGTCTGGAGTGTCTGAAATAGCCGGTGAATGTCTGGCATCCGGTAGGATGCACCATCTCCAGCAAAAACAGAAAGATAAGAAGAAGAAAAAAGGTTGATCTTTGTCTTCTCCTCGGCCGTTACAGCTGCAAAATCAGTCAACGTAAACTGAAAACACTATTTTTACCAGTGCGACTTTTAACTCCGAAATAGAAAACAATAATTCAGTGTGAAAATAATTTCATTCTTTTTCTCATCGCACTCGGCGCGGGTCCCCAAATATATACTAGTATGTTAATCGCTCGAATTCCCCGCGGGGTCCATTTCCCTTGTTATAAGGAGTACGGTGTTTGAGGGGAACCAGCGCTGCCGAAAGCGCATTTTTTGACGTCATAATAGAAAAAATTCAACCAAGAAACAAATAAATTCTCTTCTTCTTTACGACGTCATCATCTGTTTTTCTATTCAGTGTACACATTTATTGTTCAGCTGTCGTCCAGTACGCACGTACATAAACGAGCTCCACATATTTCTAGTAGTAGATACTGAAGATATATATCTATAGATAGATATACTAAAATATATACATATATTTATATATTATATATATGGGGCTTTTGAGTTTTTGTTCATAGGATTTAATCCGATGAAACACAGAGCTATATTTTGTATAAATTATCAGTATACACTTTTAGTATAAAAAGTTATTTGATATGAAGTTTTTATTGCCACCATATTTAGTGGCTTACCCCTTGCAAGTAGCAGAGTATTTCTTTGAAATGCAAATTTACAGACGAACAACCCACATTTCATCGATACCTCATGACAGACCAAGGTAAGCAAATTGAAGTAACGAGCATATTATCGCGGCATTACAATTAAAGAAAAAAGATGAGTTACATTTTTTAAATGATTTTCTTCCAGTTTTCATAATCTTTGAATAACATTTTCATTATTTAAAATCAAATCATTCTATTTGAGATTTCACAGTTTCCAGATGAGATTTTTTTATTTTGTTATTTTTAGTCACTTTTAGTCACTTTTTTAGGTTTATATAAAAAATTATAGCAAAACTTTCCACTGTTTCTCTCATCTACGTGACTTACACATTATACTTTGTTGGTAATTTCACAGATTAGGACCCACGCTAACTTTGACGCTCGCCCTAACCCTAACCCCTACCCCGATTCTAATCCTAACGACGGTGTCAAAGTTAGCGTGGGTCCTAATCTGTGAAAGCACCCTTCGTACTGTTATAGCTGACGCGCCAGATTTCTGTGACTTCGCGTCGGTAACGATCGGGCAGTTCGCGGAAGCGCCCGAGAATTGGCGAGATGAGACCAGACGAAAACGAGGCTGAATCTGCCAAGCGCTTCATGGAAGACTTTCAAATAAAAAATACATAGATAAAAAGAAAAAAAAACGGACAAACCGTTGCTGAAGAACTGTAAATAAATATATGGTACTTGTCCAGATATTGACCCTAATTTCCGTGACCGCCCGGCAGCAGCAAGCCGACAGCTAACGGAAGCGTCCGAGACCTGCCGAGTCGGTAGATGACAACAATGTAAGACGATGAATATACGTACCAGCCGGCAAAGTCGGCCGCCGCCGCATCGCATAACTTTTGCCAGCAGAGCTTTCTGCTGGCAAAAGTTAATGCACTGCTCCGGAGAGGCAATTGTACGACACACCACTTCGAAATTCATTTTCTACAATTGCCAAGCGTCTCTCCTTCAAATCGCTATCGTCTGCTTTTGACGCCAGCCTCGTTTTCGATTCGGTAGGTCTCGGACGCTTCCGTTAGCTGTCGGCTTTCTGCTGCCGGGTAGTCACGGAAATTAGGGTCAATATCTGGACAAGTACCAAATATATTTTTATTTTTTGGTGGGCCAAATGAACCATTGTCAATCAAATGTGTAAATGTAAATGTTTTGATTTGTTTGTGGAAATAAGGTTGTTTTTTTTTAGGGAAGGGGGGGGGGTAAAAATTTTGTCAATGTTTTTTTAACATAAAACAAAGAAAGAAATGAAAATGTTATACTTTTGAATTAGTCCTTCCGAAGATCCGACGACCTGACAAAGCTGATAATAATTCATTGTTGTTGCAATAGAATGTGATCATTGTTTTTTTCCTTGTCGACTGTTTGCTATAGCCTGCTTGGCGAATGAATGCTGCAACCTGATTGGTTAATACTTCGTCAGCTTTCGGGCGCTTCCTAGACCTGTCCGATCATTACCGACGCGAAGTCACGGAAATCTGGCGCGTCAGCTATAACAGTACCGCACCCTTTTGTTAACTCGTCTATTAATTGACTATTTATTGAAATAAAACTGGAATAGAATGAAACGAAACGAATTTTTTTTTAAATCCTATTTAAAAATAATTCCGCAATCAAATCTACCAGAATGCACTTTTTTCTTCGTAAACAAGTCAGCCATTACATTTTTCGGTACTGGTACAGCTTTTAAACCAGACAAAACCGATTTGGGGCAATACGGAAACACGTAAAAAGCCGTAGAAAGCCGAAGCAAAACGAACCAGCGTTAAAATCAAAATAGTTTTCTTTTTTTTCTTTTTGTAAGTATGTGAAAAATCAATGGCTTATTCCAAAAATGTAAAAACATTTTGACCCTCCCTTCACGTAAAAAATCACTAAAATTCAGAACATCAACCAATTTTAATGAAATTTTCAGTATTTATTAATCAACTAGCAGGGCTACACGGCGTTGCCCGGAGCGATAAAAAAAAAACAAAGTAGTAGAAATTAAAGAGTGTGTGTAACATCTTTATATAAAAACTTCAATCTCTCTTATTTCTCTAGTCGTCTCTCTTTAATCGCTGGCGGCCATGTTGTAATTTCCTATAATTTTCTTTCGTAAAATAGTAGCAATAATTTGATTAGCGTTTGTCACTTATTCAAAAAACAATACCCAAAAAATAAAAATTTAGAGGCGCGTCCCTGGCGCTAAGAAACGTTAAATAAAATACTGTTCTTATATAAGATATTATAATATGTACATGTACATGTATTTGTGTACGTACAGAGTAGCGAGCAGTGGCGGCTAGTGGCGGCTAGTGGCGGCTAGTGGCGAACCTTCGCATAGTTTCTTACCCCCCTCTATGTAAATAGAATTGACGCTAAGAAACATTAAATAAAATTAAAAGTTATCTCAAAGTATTACGTAATTAAAGCAAAATATGACTAAGCATTTTCTAATTACTATATAATAGAATGAAAAATAACTGAAAACGACACCCCCCGCTGATAACATCTGCTCCATAGACCCCTAAGGGGTGGGTGTAGAGATCCAGCAATACTCCCATCATCTTACTCTGTGAATTTTACATAAGAATACAGTTTTATATGTTATGTATATTCTCTAACCTTGTTTTACAAACCTAAATTATGTTTTTAAACATGAGTTGTCGTTCTTCCTTAGCTATACCCGAACAAATAAATTTCATTAAAAACCATAAATTATTTTATGTACTTGAGGTATAATTTGCCGGACAACGCCGAATACTGTTTTCATATAAGATATTATAAAATGTACATATACATGTATTTGTGTACGTACAGCGTGGCGGGCAGTGGCGGCTAGTGGCAGACCTTCAAAAGTTTCTTAACCCCCTTTATCTAAATAGTATTGACGCTAAGAAACGTTAAATAAAATTAAAAGTTATCTCAAAGTATTACGTAATTAAATTACAATGTGACTAAGCAATTTCAAATTACTATAAAATATAAGGTAAAATAACTGAAAATCCCTCCCCCCTGATGAAATATGCCCCATGGACGCCTAAGGGGTGGGTTTATAGATTGGGGAAAACTCTCATCATCTTACTCGGTGAATTTTACATAAGAATACACTTTTATATGTTATGTATATTCTCTAAGCTTGTTTTAAAAAACTAAAGTGTATTTTTGAACGTGAGTCTAACAAATAAATTTCATTAAAAATGGTTAATTGTTTTATGAACTTGAGGTATTACGTAATTAAATTACAATATGACTCAGCAATTTCAAATTACTGTAAAATATAATGAAAAATTACTGAAAAAAAGGAGGAAGTAATGCCTAGGAGGGTCGTATCATGAGAACAGAACGGGATTAGGGAAGAAGGAATATTAATTAAGAAAAGAAGGTAGAAAAGGGGGGAGTGAGAGGGAAAGAAGTGTTGTAGTGTGATGGATTTTCTTCCCTACACTCTTTTCCTCTGACGTAATTTCCTGTTAAAATCGTGACTTGGCATTATTTCTCAAATTATACATGATAGCATTGCTTTTTCTCGAATTAGTACTAAACAACGGTGAAAATCGAGGAAAAAGCCAACCCCCCCATTGGAGAAAAGTACTCAGTGTTTTTAAACGTGAGTTATCGCTCTTCCTTAGATATCCTTTAACAAATAAATTTTATTAATAACCATTAATTGTTTTATGAAATTGAGGTATTACGTAATTAAATTACAATATGACTCAGTAATTTCAAATTACTATAAAATATAAGGAAAATAACTGAAAGCGCCCCCCCCCCCCCGATAGAAATATATCCCATGGATCCCTAAGGGGTGGGTTTATAGATTCGGGAATACTCTCATCATCTTACTCTGTGAATTTTACATTTTTTTTCTTCGGGAAGGTCAGACGCTCTTATTCTCTCGGTTAGAATCTCTTTTGAGCTACTACTACATTTCTCGAACATCGAGTAATGGTAGCAGTGCAGTAAAATCCTTTTTTGTGCAATTGACCACTTTTGGGATTTTAGGCCCCTTGTATTCCTTGTTTTGATGGTTGCTTGTGGTGCAGTCTGGGTGCCAGGGTCTTTTTCATCAGGGCCTGGGGGCTGTCCTTCCTTGTCTGGTCTCTGACATGTCCATACTGATATTTTCAGAGGAAAAATGGTTTGTACCATTGCATACCTCTTCCCGCCTGGTACATAAACGAGTACAGGGGCCCTTTTTATCCTGGGTGCCGGCCTGCCATTTTGTAGATTTTACATAAGAATACATTTTTATATCTTATGTATATTCTCTAACCTTGTTTTAAAAACCTAAATTGTGTTTTTAAACGTGAGTTATCGTTCTTTCGTAGTTATCCTCTTACGAATAAATTTCATTAAAAACGATGAATGTTTTATGAACTTGAGGTATTACTTAATTAAATTACAATATGACTCAGTAATTTCAACTTACTATAAAATATAATGAAAAATAATTGAAAAGCACCCCCCTTCCCCGCCTGATGAAATATTCCCCATGGACCCCTAATGGGTGGGTTTATAGATTCGGGAATACTCTCATCATCTTACTCTGTGTATTTACCATAAGCATACACTTTTATGTTATGTATATTCTCTAACTTTGTTTTAAAAACCTAAATTGTGTTTTTAAACGTGAGTTATCGTTCTTCCTTAGCTAACATCTAACAAATAAATTTCATTAAATACCATGAATTATTTTATGAACTTGAGGTATTACGTAATTAAACTACAATATATGACTCAGTAATTTCAAATTACTATAAAATATAATAAAAAATAACCTAAAAGCCCTTCCCCCCCTGATGAAATATGCCGCGTGGACACCTAAGGGGTGGGTTTATAGATTCACGAATACTCTCATCATCTTACTCTGTGAATTTTACATGAGATTACACTTTTAAATGTCATGTATATTCTCTAACCTTGTTTTCAAAACTAAAAGTGTTTTTAAACGTGAGTTATCATTCTTGCTTAGCTATCCTCTAACACATAAATGTCATTAAAACCATTAATTGTTTTATGAACTTGAGGTATTACGTAATTAAATTACAATATTACTCAGCAATTTCAAATTACTATAAAATATAAGGACAAATAACTGAAAAGCCCCCCCTCCTGATGAAATATTCCCCATGGACCCCTAAGGGGTGGGTTTATAGAATCGGGAATACACTCATCATCTTACTCTGTGAATATTACATCAGAATACACTTTTATATGTTATGTATATTCTCTAACCTTGTTTTAAAAACCTTAATTTTGTTTTTAAACGTGAGTTATCGTTCTTCCTTTGCTATCCTCTAACAAATAAATTTCATTAAAAACCATTAATTGTTTTATGAACTTGAGGTATTACGTAATTAAATTACAATATGACTGAGCAATTTCAAATTACTATAAAATATGATGAAAAATAAATGAAAAGCCCTCCCCCCCCAGATGAAATATTCCCCATGGACCCCTAAGGGGTGGGTTTATAGATTCACGAATACTCTCATCATCTTACTCTGTGAATTTTACATAAGAATACACTTTTATATGTTATGTATATTCTTTAACCTTGTTTTAAAAACCTAGATTGTGTTTTAAAACATGAGATATTCTTCTTCCTTAGCTATCCTCTTACAAATAAATTTCATTAAAAACAATTAATTGTTTTAGTAACTTTAATAATTACGTAATTAAAATACAATATGATTCAGCAATTTCAAATTACTATAAAATATAATGAAAAATAACTGAAAAGCACCCCCCTGATGAAATATTCCCCATGAACGCCTAACGTAATTAAATTACAAAATGATTCAGCAATTTCAAATTACTATAAAATATGATGAAAAATAACTGAAAAGCACTTCCCCCTGATGAAATGTGCCCCGTAGACCCCTGAGGGGTGGGTTTATAGATTCGGTAATACTCTCATCATCTTACTCTGTAGATTTTTACATAAGAATACACTTTTATATGTTATGTATATTCTCTAACCTTGTTTTAAAAACCTTAATTTTGTTTTTAATCGTGAGTTATCGTTCTTCCTTTGCTATCCTCCTAACAAGTAAATTTCATTAAAAACCATTAATTGTTTTATGAACTTGAGGTATTACGTAATTAAATTACAATATGACTCAACAATTTCAAATTACTATAAAATATAATGAAAAATAAATGAAAAGCCATTGATGCAACCAGACAGAATTTAGGGCAAGACAGGCTACATCCATGGCAAGGGATCATGGGACATGTTCAGTGAGTCAGCACTTTTATAAAGTTATTACATAAATACATTATACATTATAATTTCCAAATTACTACTAATTAACATTGAAAAAAGTCTTAGAAATACGAAAAAACTGCTACCCTCTGTCGGAAACTGGTCCGGTTGACCCTCAGCAAGTGAATCGTTTTTACGATTTTCAGATATTATAATCTCAGGATATATAGTTTTTGAGGAGAAGCTTCACATACATACATACACACATACATACATACATACATACATACATACAGTGCCCTTTATATAAGAGACTAGCAGGGCCACCCGGCGTTGCTCGGGATCATAAAAACATATAATTGAAGAAAAATCGCGTGTGTAACATCTTTATATTAAAACTTCTATTTCTCTCCGTCTCTCTATAGCCATCTATTTATCTTTCTACTTTTTTCTTTCCAGGTCGCCCCATTTAACATCTACTTTTTAATTTCGCCTTTTGCGAAAGCTGTTTCTTCCCCACCATTTCATCTTATGTTTCCAAGGGCAATAGAATGACTTATTTCTATAAAAAGTACCACCTCTGTCTTCGCCTTCGATATAGGTACTTATCTCCGTCCTGGTGTTCATAATATATTCATATCTACTGCCACCCCGGTGTGCATACTATATACTTACCTATAGCCGCCCCAGTGCACATAATATATACATACCTATCACAACCCCGGTGCAGATACTATATAAGTAAGTATCGCCGCCTGGGTGCAGATACTATATAAGTACCTATCGCTGCCCTGGGTGCAGATACAATATGAGTACCTATCGGTGCGAATGCTAAATACGTACCTGTCGCCACCCCGGTGAGAATGCTAAATATGTACCTATCGCCGCCCCATTGAGAATGCTAAATACGTACTTATTGCCGCCCCGGTGTGTACCTATCGCTGCCCCAATGCAAATACTAAATATGTACATATCGCCGCCCTGGTGCGAATCCTAAATACGTACCTATCGCCGCCCGGTGCGAATGCTAAATACATACCTATCGTCACTCCGGTGCGAATACTAAATACGTACATATCATCGCCCCGGTGTGAATGCTAAATACGTACCTTTCGCCGCCCCAGTGCCCGTTATATATATGTTCCTATTGGGGCCCCGGAGGCGTGCTGTATACGTACCGATCGCCGCCCCAGAGCGCATGCTAAATACATACCTATCACCGGCCTGGTGCACATACTATATATATACTTTTTGCCCCCATGTGCACATGCTATATACGTACCTATAGCCGCCCCTGAATACTAAATACGTACCTATCGCCGCCCCAGTGCGAATGCTAAATACATACGTATCGCCGACCCGGGGCGAATGCTGAATACATACCTTTCGCTGACCCAGTGCGCGTGCTATATACGTACCTATCGCCGCCCCGCTGTGCATGCTATATACGTACCGATCGTTGCCCCAGAGCGCATGCTAAATACATACCTATCACCGGTCCGGTGCACATGCTGTATAACTACTTATTGCCGCCCATATGCACATGCTATATACGTATCTATCGAAGACCCAGTGTGCATACTACATATGTACATATTGCTGCATAGGTGCGAATGCTAAATACGTACACATCACCACCCCTATGCAGTACTATATACGTACCTATTGCAACCCCAGAGTACATATGATGTATATACCTATCGCCGGCCCTGTGCACATACTATATTCGTACCTATCGCCGCCCTGGTGCGCATACTATATACTTACCACTCTCTGCAAGGGTGCACATAGATATGTATCATGGAGGTGTATCATGTATCATGTATATGTATCATGTATCATCTATCATGTATCATGTGTCATCGATATGTATCATGTATCATGGATATGTATTATGGATATGTATATGTATAATGTATCATAGATATGTATGATGGATATGTATATGTATCATATATATGTATCATGGATATGTATCATGTATCCTGGATATGTATAATGTATCATGTATCATGGATATGTATCATGGATATGATACATGTATCATGGATATGTATCATGGATATATATCATTTATCATGTATCATGGATATGTATCATGTATCATCGATTTGTATCATATATCATGGATAGGTATCATGTATCATAGATATGTATCATGTATCATAGATATGTGTAATGTATCATTAATATGTAGTATGTATATGTATCATAGATATGTATCATGTATCATGGATATGTATTATGGATATGTATCATGTATCATGGAAATGTATCATGTATCATGTATATGTATCATGTATCATGGATATGTATCATGTATCATGGGTATGTATCATGTATCATGTATCATGGATATGTATCATAGATATGTATATGTATCATGGATATGTATCATTGTGCATTCTATATACTTTCCTATCTCTGCAAGGGTGCACATAGATATGTACTATGGATATGCATCATGTATCATGTATATCTTTCATGGATATGTATCATATACTATGTATATGTATAATGTATCATTTATCATCAATATGTATCCTGTATCATGTATCATCGATATGTGTGATGGATATGTATATGTATCATGGATATGTATCATGGATATGTATCATGTATCATAGATATGTATAATTTATCATAGATATGTGTAATGTATCATAGATATGTATAATGTATATGTATCATAGATATGAATCATCTATCATGGATATGTATTATGGATATGTATCATAGATATGTATAATGTATCATGGATATGTATCATGTATCATGTATATGTATCATGGATCATGTATATGTATCATGGATATTCATCATGTATCATGGATATGCATCAGGTATCATGGATATGTATCATGTATCATGTATCATGTATCATGTATCAGGCATATGTATAATGTATCATGCATATGTATCATAAATATGTATATGTATCATGAATATGTATCATTGCGCATTTTGAATACTTACGTATCTCTGTAAGGGTGCACATAGCTTTGTATCATGTATATGTATCATGTATCATGTATCATAGATATGTGTTATGTATCATAGATATGTATAATGTATATGTATCACAAATATGTATCTTGTATCATAAATATGTATCATGGATATGTATCACGTATTGTAAATATATATCATGGATATGTATCATGTATCATGGATATGTATCATGGATATGTATATGTATCATCGATATGTATCATTGCGCATACTATGTACTTACATATCTCTTCAAGGGTACACATAAATATGTATCATGGATAAATATCATGTCTATATATCATGGATATGTATAATGTATCATGTATATGTATCATGTATCATCGATATGTATTATGTATCATTCATATGTATGATGTATATGTATCATGTATCATGGATATGTATGATGGATATGTATATGTATCATTGATATGTATCATGGATATGTATGATGTAGCATGCATCATAGATATGTGTTATGTATCATAGATATGTATCATCTGTATTAATCATGTATCATTGATATGTATCATGTATCCTAGATTTGTATCATGTATCATGGATATGTGTCATAAATATGTATCATGTGGCATGCATCATATATATGTGTTATGCATCATAGATATGTATCATGTTTATTTATCATGTATCATAGATATGTGTTATGTATCATAGATATGTATCATGTAACAGTGATATGTATCATGGATATGTATCATGTATTATAGATATGTATCATGGATATGTATATATATCATGGATATGTATCATTGCACATACTATATACTAACTTATCTCTGAAAGGGTGCACATAAATATGTATCATGGATATATATCATGTATATGTATCAGGTATATGTATCATTTATCATGTATATGTATCATGTATTAATTTTCATCGATATGTATCATGTATGATGGATATGTATGATTGATATGTGTCATGTATCATGGATATGTATGATGGATATGTATATGTATCATGGATATGTATCATGGGTATGTATCATGTATCATATATAATTAATATGTATCATGTATCGTAGATATGTATCATGGATATGTATCATGCATCATAGATATGTATCATAAATATGTATCATGTATCATGCATATGTATCATGGATGTGTATTATGAATCATGGATATGTATCATTGATATGTATCATGTTACATGGATATGTATCATGGATATGTGTCATGTATAATCAATATGTATCATGTATTAGGGATTTGTATCATGTATCATGGATATGTATCATAGATATTTATATGTATCATGGATATGTATCATGTATATGTATCCTTGATATGTGTCATGGATATGTATCATGGATATGTATCATGTATCATAATTATGTATAATGGATTTGTATCATGTATCATGGATATGTATCACGGATAAGTATCATGGACACGTATCATGGATATGTATCATGGATATGTATCATGTATCATGGATATGTTTCATGTATCATTGATATGTATCATGTATCATGGATATGTTAATGTATCATGTATAATGGATGTGTATCATGGATATGTATATGTATCACAGATATGTATAATGGATATGTATCATCTATCATTGATATGTATCATGTATCATAGATATGTATTATGGATCTGTATGATGTATCTTGGATATGTATCATGGATCATAGATATGTATCATTTATATGTATCATGTATCATAGATATGTATCATTGATATGCATCATGTGCATGTATCATTGAGATGTGTTATGTAACATAGGTATGTATTATGTATATGTATCATAGATATGTATCATGTATTATGGATATGTATCATGCTATTCTTCATCATTTTCAATCTTCTCATGCTATTTTACATCATTTTCAATCCCCTCATGATATTCTTCATCATTTTCAATCCCCTCATGATATTCTTCATCATTTTAAATCATCTCATGATATTCTCCATAATTTTCAATCCTCTCCTGATATTCTTCATCATTTTCAATCCCCTCATGATATTCTTTATAATTTTCAGTCCCGTCATACTATTTTTTTATCATTTTACATTTTCTCATGATATTCTTCATCATTGTCAATCATTACATGCTATTCTTCATCATTTTCAAACCCCTCATGATATTCATCATCATTTTCAATCCCCTCATGATATTCTTCATCATTTTCAATCCTCTCATGGTATTCTTCATCATTACCATTCCCTTCATGATAATCTTCATCATTCTCAATCCTCTCATGGTATTCTTCATCATTTTTAAAAGGTCCTATTCTGCAGAAGCCTCCGGGTCCTATATTGTAGAAGCAGCTCTGGTGCTGGGTCCTATACGAACCTATCACTACAGCAGCTCTATCTAGGACATTCAGCACTTTTCTCCCAGACAACGCCAGGTACTTTCAAAATCAAGAAGACCTCCTGATCACTACTGAAAAAACTCTTGCCGGTGATCAGGTGTGGATGTGATTGAGCAATCTTTGTTTCACTACACACTCTTAACGTAGCCTTACTATGATGTTATTGATGCATCCGGACAGAAGTTATGGGATGACCTGATATAACCGGACAGAATTTAGGGCAAGACCGGGTACATCGTGCAAGGGATTATGGGACATGTTCAGTGAGTCAGCACTTTTATAAAGTTATTACATAAATAGATTAGATAATTTCCAAATTACTACTAATTAACATTGAAAAAAGTCTGAAAAAGACGGAAAAATGCTACCCAATGTCGGAAACTGGTCCGGTTGACCCTCAGCAAGTGAATCGTTTTTTGCGATTTTGAGATATTATGATCCCAGCATATGTGCGGTCCTGAAGATATCAACTTTTTGACATGTTGCTGTGTAGTTTTTGAGGAGAAGCTTCACATACAAACAGACATACATACATACAGACCACTGCCCTTTATATAAGAGAAGACTAGCGGGGCTACCCGGCGTTGCTCGGGGTCATACAAACATATAATTGAAGAAAAATCGCGAGTGTAACATCTTTATATTAAAAATTCTATTTCTCTCCCTCTCTCTATAGCCGTCTATTTATCTTTCTACTTTTCTCTTCCCTGGTCGCCCCATTTCACCACTACTTTTTAATTTTGCCTTTTGAAAAAGCTGTTTCTTCCCCACCATTTCATCCTATGTTTCCCAGGGCAATAGTATGACTTATTTCTATAAAAAGTACCACCTCTGTCTGCGCCTTCTATATAGGTACTTATCTCCGCCCTGGTGTTCATATTATATACATATCTATAGCCACCCCGGTGCACATACTATATACATACCTATCGCCGCCCCAGTGCACATAATATATACATACCTATCGCAACCCCATGCAGATACTATATAAGTACTTGTCGCTGCTTGCGTGCAGATACTATGTAAGTACCTATCGCTACCCTGGGTGCTGATATAATATAAGTACCTATCGCCACCCCAGTGCGAATGCTAAATACGTACCTATTGCCACCCCGGTGCAAATGCTAAATACGTACTTATTGCCGCCCCGGTGCGAATGCTGAATACGTACCTATTGCCACCCCATTGTGCATACTGCATAAGTATCTATCGCTGCCCCAATGCAAATACTAAATATGTAAATATCGCCGCCCTGGTGCGAATGCTAAATACGTACCTATTGCAACTCCAATGCGAATACTAAATACGTACCTATCGCCACTCTGGTGCGAATACTAAATACATACATATCACCGCACCGGTGCGAGTGCTAAATACGTACCTTCTGCCGCCCAGGTGCCTGTTATATATATGTACCGATCGCCACCCACGTGCGCATGCTATATACGTATGGATCTCCGCCCCGGAAAGCATGCTAAAAACATACCTATCACCGGCCCGGTGCACATGCTATATACGTACCTGTCGCCGCCCCTGAATGCTAAATACGTACCTATCGCCGCCCCAGTGCGAATGCTAAATACGTACCTATCGCCGCCCTTGAGCGAATGCTAAATACATACCTATCGCTGACCCGGTCCAAATGCTGAATACATACCTTTCACTGCCCCGGTGCGCGTGCTATATACGTACCTATTGCCGCCCCGCTGTCTGTGCTATATACGTACCGATCGCCGCCCCGGAGCGCATGCTAAATACATACCTATCACCGGTCCGGTGCACATGCTGTATACGTACTAATTGCCGGCCATGTGCACATGCTATATACTACCTATCGACGACCCAGTGTGCATACTACATATGTACATATCGCTGCCTCAGAGAGAATACTAAATATGTAAATATTGCTGCCCCGGTGCAAATGCTAAACTTTTACCTATCGCCACCATGGTGTGAATGCTAAATACGTACCTATCCCCACCCCCAGGCACAACTATATACGTACCTATTGCCACCCAAGGGCACATAAGACGTATATACCTATCGCCAGCCTGGTGCGCATAATATATTCGTACCTATCGCCGCCCCAGTGCGCATACTATATACTTACCTATCTCTGCAAGGGGGCACATAGATATGTATCATGGATATGCATCATGTATCATGTATATGTATCATGGATATGTATCATGTATATGTATCATGGATATGCATCATGTATCATGGATATGTATCATGTATCATGATCATGGATATGTATGATGGATATGTATATGTATCATGGATATGTATCATAGATATGTATCATGGATATGTATCATGTATCATGTATAATGGATATGTATAATGGATATGTATCATGTATCATCGATATGTATTATGGATATGTATCATAGATATGTATCATGTATCATGGATATGTATCATGTATCAATGATATGTATCATGTATCATGTATGATAGATATGTAACATGTATCATAGATCATGGATATGTATAATGGATCATGGATATGGATGTGTATCATGGATATGTATCATGTATCATTGATATGTATCATGTATCATGTATCACGGATACGTATCATGTATCATGTATCCAGGATATGTATCATGTATCATGGATATGTAACATGTATTATGTATCATGTATCTGGGATATGTATCATGTATCATGTATCATGGATATGTATCATGTATCATATGGGATGGATATGTATCATGTATCATGAATAAGTATCATGTATATGTATCATATATATGTTTCATGTATCATGGATTTGTATCATGTATTATGTATCATGCATCATAGATATGTATCATGTATTATGTATCATGTATCATAGATATATATCATGTAGTATGTACCATGTATAGTAGATATGTATAATGTATCATGTATCATAGATATGTGGTATGTATCATAGATATGTATCATGTATATGTATCATAGATATGTATCATATATCATGGATATGCATCATGTATCATGTATCTGTATCATGTATATGTATCATGTCTCATGGATATGTATCATGGCTATGTATCATGTATCATGGATATGTATTATAGATATGTATCATGGATATGTATCATGTATCATGGATATGTATCATGTATCATGTATCATGGATATGTTCTATGTATATGTATCATAGATATGTATCATGTATATGTATCATAGGTATGTATCAGTTAGCATGGATATGTATCATGCTATTCTTCATTTTCAATCCCCTCATGATATTCTTCATTTTCAATCCGCTCATGCTATTCTTTATCATTTTCAATCCCTTTATGATATTCTTCATCATTTTCAATCCTCTCATGCTATTCTTCATCATTTTCAATCCCCTCATGATATTCTTCATCATTTTCAATTCCCTCATGATATTCTTCATCATTTTTAATCCCTTCATCATATTCTTCATCATTTTCAATCCTCTCATGCTTTTCTTCATCAAAAAAATTCCCTGACCCCTCCAGAAATGTTTTACCCTTCAGCCCCACCTCCCAAAAAAGATTTTACTCTCACCCAACCCTAGGAAATATTTTAGGTTAAAAAATAAAACAATTTGGCCCCATCACCCTAAAAAATTTTCCCCCCAAATGGTTTACCCTCCACCTCTAACCGCTCACAACATTTTTTTACTCTCCACAACCCTCAGAAATATTTTAAGTAAAAAAAAGAATTGCTTGGCCCTACCCCCTTAAAAAATCTTCCCCGACGCCCACTCTCTCAAACCCCACCCCCATTTTTTTTTACTCTCCATAACCCTGAGAAATACTTTCAGTTAAAACAAAATAATAATTTGGCCATACCCCCTAAAAAATTTGGGAACCACCCCACAGCCCCCAAAAATGTTTACCCTCCACCCCCACCAGCCCTTACAATTTTTACTCTACACCAAACCTTAGAAATATTTCAAGTAAAAAAAAAAAATTTGGTCCAACCTAAAAAATTGGGCGCGACCCCTAAGATGTTCCCCAACCTCCCCGACCTCCCCGACCTCTCCAATCTCTCCAACCCTTACCCCCACAAAACTTTTTTAACTCTCACCCAACCCTGAGAAATATTTCAATTAAAAAAAAAAAATTGACCCGACCCCCTAAAAAGTTTGGCTTGAACCCTACAATTTTCCCCGACCCCCTACCCCTTAACCCCATCTCGCCAACCTTACCCTCTGATTTTTTTCTCTCCCTGAGAAAGTTAAAAAAATAATAATAAATAATTTGGCCCGACCCCTAAAAATTTACCCCGACCCCTTAATCTCTCCAGCCCTTCATCAACTTTTTTTTACTCTCCCACAACCCTGAGAAATATTTTAAGTTCAAAAAAAAAAAAAATTAGCCTGACCCCTAAAATTTTCCCCTATCCCTAATCTCTCCAGCCTCCTCTCCAACTTTTTTTCACTTTCCCACAACCCTGAGAAATATTTTAAGTTTAAAAAAAATAATTTGGCCCGACCCCTAAAAAGTTCGGCTCGACCCCTAAAATTTTCCCCGACCCTCTTATCTCTCCAGCCGCTGCCCCAACTTTGTTTCATTCTCCCACAACACTGAGAAATATTTTAAGTTAAGAAAAAAAAAATTGGCCCGACTTTTAAAATGTTCTCGGACACCCTAATCTTTCCAGCCCGCTCCCCAACATTTTTTCACTCTCCCACAACCTTGAGAAATATTTTGAGTTCAAAAACAATAAATTTAGCCCGACTCCTAAAAAATTTGGCCCGACCTCTAAAATTTTCCCCGACCTCTAACCTATCCAGCCCCCTCGTAACTGTTTTCTTAACTCTTCCACAACTCTGAGAAATATTTTAAGTAAAAAAAAATTAGCCTGACCCCTTAAATATTTTGTCCGACCCATAAAAATTTCCCCGAACACTTAATCTCTTAAGCCCGCCCCCAACTTTTTTTCACTGTTTCACAACCGTGAGAAATATTTTAAGTTTAAAAAAAAAATTTTTGCCCGACCCCTAAAATTTCCCCGACCCCTAATCTCTCCAGCCCGCCTCCCAACCTTTTTTCACTCTCCCACAACCCTGAGAAATATTTTAACTCAAAAAAAAAAAATTTGGCTCAGTCCCTAAAAAGTGTGGCCCGACTTCTAAAATTTTCACCGACCCCCTAATCTCTTCAGCACCTCCAACTTTTTTCACTCTCCCACAAACCTGAGAAATATTTAGTTATAAAAAAAAAAATTGGCCAGACCCCTAAAAAATTGGCCGCTACCCCTAAAATTTTCCCCGACCCCTCAATATCTCAAAAATAATTTTTCACTCTCCCCCAACCCAGAGAAATATTTTGAGTTGAAAACAAACAAAAAAGAAAAAAATTTAGGCTGACCCCTAAAAATTCGGCCTGACCCCTAAAATTTTCACCTACCACTCAATCTCTCCACCCCCCATCCAACCTAATGTTTCACTCTCCATGGGAAATATTTTGAGTTCAAAACAAAAAAAATTTGGCCTGACCCCTAAAATTTTCCTCGACCGCTCAATCTCTCCAGCTCCCCATCCCAACTAATCTTTCACTATCCCCCAACCCTGAGAAATATTTTGAGTTAAAAACAAACAAAAAAGAAATAAATTTGGGCTGACCCCTTAAAATTTCGGCCTGACCCCTACAATTTTCCGCTACCCCTCAATCTCTCCAGCCCATATACCAACTAATTTTTCACCTTCCCCCAAGCCTGAGAAATATTTTGAGTTCAAAACTAACAAAAAAAAAAAAATTTGGCCTGACCCCTAAAAAGTTCGGCTTAATCCCTAAATTTTTTCCATATTCTCAATCTCTCCAGCACCCCATCCCAACAAATTTTTCACTCTCCCTCAGCCCTGAGAAATATTTTGAGTTCAAAACCATAAATAGGAAATATTTGGTCTGACCCCTAAAAAGGTCGGCCTGACCCCTAAAATTTTCCCCGACACCTAAACTCTGAAGCCCCTCATCCCAACTAATTTTTCACTCTCCCCCAACCATGAGAAATATTTTGAGTTCAAAAGGGAAAAAAAAGAAAAAAATTCGACCTAACCCCTAAAAAGTTCGGCATGAACCCTAAAATTTTTCCCGACCTTTCAATCTCTCCAGCCCACCATCCCAACTAATTTGTAACTCTCCCCCGAACCCTGAGAAATATTTTAAGTTCAAAACAAAAAAATTTGACCTGACCCTATAAAAGTTTGGCCTGACCCCTAAAAATTTCCCGACACCTCAATCTCGCCCCAAACCCTGAGAAATATTTTGAGTTCAAAACAAATAAAAACAAAAAAAGTTGGCCTAACCCCCAGAAAGTTCGGCTTGACCCCTAAAATTTTCCCGATTCTTAATCTCTCCAGCACCCAATCCCAACTAATTTTTCACTATCCATCAACCCTGAGAAATATTTTGAGTTCAAAAGAAAAAGAGGAAATATTTGGTCTGACCCCTAAAAAGTTCGGCCTGACCCCTAAAATTTCCCCGAAACCTCAATCTCTCCAGCCCCCATCTTAGCTAATTCTTCACTCTACACCACCCTGAGAAATATTTTGAGTTCAAAACAAAAACATTAAGCCTGACCCCTTAAAAGTTCGGCCTGACCCCTAAAATTTTCCTAAACCCCTCCATCTCTCCAGCACCCTCTCATAACTGATTTTTCACTGTCCCCCAACCCAGAGAAATATTTTGAGTTTAAAACAAAAAAAAAGAATAAAATTTGGCCTAACCCCTTAAAAGTTCGGCCTGACCCCTAAAATTTTCCGCGACCCCTCAATCTCTACAGCCCCTATCCCAACTAATTTTTCACCTTCCCCACAGCCGGAGAAATATTTTGAAAAAACAAAAAATTTAGGCTGACACCTAAAAAGTTCGGCCTGACCCCTAAAATTTTCACAGACCCCTCAATCTCTCCAGTCCCCCATCCCAACTAATTTTTCACTCGCTCCAAACCCTGAGAAATATTTTGAGTTCAAAAATAAAAAAAAATTTGGCCTGACCCCTTAAAAGTTCGGCCTGATCCCTGAAATTTTTCCCGATTTTCAATCTCTCCAGCACCCCATCCAAACCAATTTATCACTGTCCCTCAAACCTGAGAAATATTATTAGTTCAAAACAAACAAAAACAAAAAAATTTGGCCTAACCTCTTAAAAGTTCGGCCTGACCCCTAAAATTTTCTCGCGACCCCTCAATTTCTTCAGCCCCTATCCCAACTAATTTTTCACCTTTCCCAAACCGGAGAAATATTTTGAGTTCAAAACAAACAAACAAACAAACAAAAAAGTTGGCCTGACCCATAAAAAGTTCAGCGTGACCCCTAAAATTTTTCCCGATTCTCAATCTCTCCTGCACTCAATCTCAACTTATTTTTAACTATCCCTCAACGCTGAGAAATAATTTGCGTTCAAAATAAAAAGAGGAAATATTTGGTCTGACCCTTAAAAAGTTCGGCCTGACACCTAAAATTTTTCCCGAACCATCAATGTCTTCAGCCCCCCATCCCAACTAATTTATCACTTTCCCCCAACCATGAGAAATATTTTGAGTTCAAAACCAAACAAAACCAAAACATTTTTCCTGACCAATAAAAAGTTCGGCCTGACCCCTAAAATTTTCCACGACCCCTCAATCTCTCCAGCCCCCAACTCAACTAATTTTTCACTCTTCTCCAACCCTGAAAATAATTTTCAGTTCAAAACAAAATTTTTTTGCCTAACTCCTAAAAAGTCTGGCCTGACCCCTAAAAGTTTCCCCGACCCCTCAATCTCTCACGCCCCCATCCCAACTGATTTTTCACTCTCCCCCAACTCTGAGAAATATTTTGAGTTCAAAACAAACAAAAACAAAATTTGGTCCGACCCCTAAAAAATTCAACCTGACTCCTAAAATTTTCTCCGACCCCTCAACTCTCCAGCCCCCATCCCAACTAATTTTTCACTCTCTCCCAACCCTAAGAAATATTTTGAGTTCAAAACAAACAAACAAAAAAAAGTTGGCCTAACCCCCAGAAAGTTCGGCTTGACCCCTAAAATTTTTTCCGATTCTCAATCTCTCCAGCACCCAATCCCAACTAATTTTTCACTATCCAACAACCCTGAGAAATATTTTGAGTTCAAAACCAAAAGAGAAATATTTGGTCTGACCGCTAAAAAGTTCGGCCTGACCCCTAAAATTTCGCCGACCCCTCAATATCCCTAGCCCCCATCCCAGCTAATTTTTCACTCTGCCACCACCCTGAGAAATATTTTAAGTTCAAAACAAAAACATTTGGCCTGACCCCTTAAAAGTTCGGCCTGACCCCTAAAATTTTCCCAAACCCCTCAATGTCTCCAGTCCCTATCCCAACTAATGTTACACCTTCCCCACAACCGGAGAAATATTTTGAGTTCAAAACAAAAAAAAACAAAAAATTCAGGCTGACATCTAAAAAGTTCGGCCTGACCCCTAAAATTTTCACTGACCCTTCAATCTCTCCAGTCCCCCATCCCAACTAATTTTTCACTCGCCCCAAACCCTGAGAAATATTTTGAGTTCAAAAATAAAAAAAATTTGGCCTGAGCCCTTAACAGTTCGGCCTGATCCCTGAAATTTTTCCCGATTCTCGATCTCTCCAGCACCCCATCCAAACAAATTTTTCACTGTCCCTCAACCGTGAGAAATATTTTGAGTTCAAACCAAAAAAAAAACAAAAAAATTTGGCCTAACCTCTTAAAAGTTCGGCCTGACCCCTAAAATTATCCGCGACCCCTCAATCTCTCCAGCCCATATCCCAACTAATTTTTCACCTTCCCCCAAGCCTGAGAAATATTTTGAGTTCAAAACTAACAACAACAGCCCTGAGAAATATTTTGAGTTCAAAATAAAAAAAGAAAATGTTTGGTCTGACCCCAAAAAAGTTCGGCCTGACCCCTAAAATTTTCCCCGACCCTTCAAACTCTCCAGCCCCCATCCCAACTAATTTTTAACTCTCACCCAACCCTGAGACATATTTTGAGTTCAAAACAAAAAAATTTGGCCTGACCACTAAAAAGTGCGGCCTGACCCCTACAAGTTTCCCCGAACCCTCAATCTCGCACCCCCCTCATACCAACTTATTTTTCACTCTCCCCCAACTCTGAAAAATATTTTCAGTTCAAAACAAACAACAAAAAAAATTTGGTCTAACCCCCCCAAAAAAATAAATCCTGACCCCTAAAATTTTCCTCTCACCTCTCAACTCTCCAGCCCCCATCCCAACTAATGTTTCCCTCTACCCCAACCCTGAGAAATATTTTGAGTTCAAAACAAAAAAAAGGAAAAAATTCGGCTGAACCCCTTAAAAGTTCGGCATGAACCCTAAAATTCTTCCCGACCCCTCAATCTCTCCAGACCCCAACCCAACTAATTTTTAACTCTGCCCCAATCCTGAGAAATATTTTAATTTCGAAACAAAAAAATTTGGCCTGACCCATTTAAAGTTCGGCTTGACCCCTAAAATTTTCCCCATCTCCTCAATCTCTCCAGCCCCTCATCCAAACTTATTTTTAACTCTCCCCCAACCATGAGAAATATTTTGAGTTCAAAACTAAAAAAAAAAACCCTAAAATTTTCCCCGACCCCCTAATCTCTCCAGCCCCCAACTAAACTAATTTTTAACTCTCCCCAAACCCTGAAAAATATTTTCAGTTCAAACCAAACAAAAAAAAATTTGGAGCGACCCCCTCAAAAATTCGGCCTGACTGCTAAAATTTTCCTCGACCCCTCAATCTCTTCAGCCCTCATCCCAACAAATTTTTAACTCTCCCCCAACCCTGAGAAATATTTTGAGTTCAAAAGAAAAAAATTTTGCCTGACCCATAAAAAGTTCGGCATGACCCCTAAAATTTTTCCCGACTCCTACATCTCTCCTTCTCCCATCCCAACTAATTTTTAACACTGCCCCAACCCTGAAAAATATTTTGAGTTCAACACAAAAAAAACAAAAAATTTAGGCTGACACCTAAAATTTTTCCCGATTCTTAATCTCTCCAGCACCCATTCCCAACTAATTTTTTACTATCAGTCAACCCTGAGAAATATTTTGGGTTCAAAACAAAAGAGAAAATATTTGGTCTGACCCCTAAAAAGTTCGGCCTGACAACTAATATTTTCCTCGAACCCTCAATCCTTCCAGCCCCCATCCCAACTAATTTTTTACTCTGCCCCAACCCTGAGAAATATTTTGAGTTCAAAAGAAAAAATAACAAAAACATTTGGCCTGACTACTTAAAAGTTCGGACTGATCCCTAAAATGTTTCCCAACTCCTCAATCTCTCTTGCCCCTACCCCAACTAATTTTCCACTCTCCCCCAACCATGAGAAATATTTTGAGTTCAAAACAAAAAAAAAAATATTAGCCTGACCCCTTCAAAGTTCGGCTTGGGGCCTAAAATTTTCTGCGACCGCTCAATCTCTCCAGCCCCTATCCCAACTAATTTTTCACCTTCCCCAAGCCGGAGAAATATTTTGAGTTCAAAACAAAAAAAATTGGCCTGAACCCTTTAAAGTTCAGCCTGACCCCTAAAATTTTCCCCGACCCATTAATCTCTCCAGTCAACCCTCCCAACTGATTTTTAACTCTTCCCCAACCCTGAGAAATATTTTGAGTTAAAACAAAAAAACAAAAAAAATTTGGCCTGACCCCTTAAAAGTTCGGCCTGACCTCGAAATTATCCCGACCCCTCAAACCTTCCAGCCCCTGATCCCAACTAATTTTTCACTCTCCCCCAACATGAGAAATATTTTGAGTTCAAAACAAAAAAAAAAAAACATTTTGCCTCGCCCCTAAAAAGTTCGGCCTGACACCTAAAATTTCCCCCGACCCCTCAATCTCTGACGCCCCGATCTTAACTAATTCTTTACTCTCCCCCAACCATGCAAAATATTTTCAGTTCAAAACAAAAAAAAAATGGCCTGACCCCTAAAAAGTGCGGTCTGACCTCTAAAAGTTTCCCCGACCGCTCAATCTCTCACGCCCCGCATCCCAACTAATTTTTCACTCTCCCCTAACCCACAAAAATATTTTCAATTCAAAACAAACAAAAAAAAAATTTGAGTCTGACCCACCAAAAAAAATTAGGCCTGACACCTAAAATTTTCCCCCACCCCTCAACTCTCCAGCCACCATCCCAACTAATTTTTCACTCTCCCCCAACCCTGAAAAATATTTTGAGTTCAAAACAAAAAAAAGGAAAAAATTTGCCCGAACCCCTAAAAAGTTCGGCCTGACCCCTAAAATTTTTCCCGATTCTTAATCTCTCCAGCACCCAATCCCAACTAATTTTTTACTATCCCTCAACCCTGAGAAATATTTTGAGTTCAAAACAAAAAGAGGAAATATTTAGTCTGACCCCTAAAAAGTTCGGCATGACAACTAATATTTTCCTCGAACCCTCAATCCTTCCAGCGCCCATCCCAACTAATTTTTTACTCTGCCCCAACCCTGAGAAATATTTTGAGTTCAAAAGAAAAAATAACAAAAAAATTTGGCCTGACTACTTAAAAGTTCGGCCTGATCCCTAAAATGTTTCCCAACCCCTCAATCTCTCCAACCCCCTACCCCAACTAATTTTCCACTCTTCCCCAACCCTTAGAAATATTTTGAGTTCAAAACAAAACAAAAATATTAGCCTGACCCCTTAAAAGTTCGACCTGACCCCTAAAATTTTCCTCGACCCCTCAATCTCTCCAGCCCCTATGCCAACTAATTTTTCACCTTCCCCAAGCCGGAGAAATATTTTGAGTTCAAAACAAACAAACAAAATTAAAAGTTGGCCTAACCCCTAGAAAGTTCGGCCTGACCCCTAAAATTTTTCCCGATTCTCAATCTTTCCATCACCCAATCTCAACTAATTTTTTACTATCCCTCAATCCTGAGAAATATTTTAGTTCAAAACAAAAAGAGGAAATATTTGGTCTGACGCCTAAAAAGTTCGGCCTGACAACTAATATTTTCCCCGAACCCTCAATCCTTCCAGCCCCCATCCCAACTAATTTTTTACTCTGCCCCAACCCTGAGAAATATTTTGAGTTCAAAAGAAAAAATAACAAAAAAATTTGGCCTGACTACTTAAAAGTTCGGCCTGATCCCTAAAATGTTTCCCAACCCCTCAATCTCTCCAACCCCCTACCCCAACTAATTTTTCACTCTCCCCCAACCCTGAGAAATATTTTGAGTTCAAAACAAAAAAAAACAAAAAATTTAGGCTGACACATAAAAAGTTCTTTCTGACCCCGAAAATTTTCCCAGACCCCTCAATCTCTCCTGTCCCCCATCCCAACTAATTTTTCACTCGCCCCCCAACCCTGAGAAATATTTTGAGTTCAAAAAAAAAAAATTTGGCCTGACCCTTTAAAAGTTCGACCTGATCCCTACAAATTTTCCCGATTCACAATCTCTCCAGCACCCCATCTCAACAAATTTTTCACTCTCCCTCAACCCTGAGATATATTTTGAGTTCAAAACAAAAAAAAAGAAAATATATTGTCCGACCCCTAAAAAGTTCGGCCTGACCACTAAAATATTCCCTGACCCCACATCTCTCCAGCCCCCCATCCCAACTAATTTTTCACTCGCCCTTAACCCTAAGAAATATTTTGAGTTCAAAAAAAAAAAAATTTAGCTTGACCCCTAAAAAGTTCGGCCTGACCCCTAAAATTTTCCCCGACCCCTCAATCTCTCCAGCCCCCATCCCAACAAATTTTCCCCTCTCCCCCAACCCTGAGAAATATTTTAAGTTCAAAACAAAAAAAATTGGCCTTACCCCTAAAATTTTCCCCGACCCCTTAATCGCTCCAGTCCCCCCTCCCAACTAATTTTTAACTCTTCCCCAACCCTGAGAAATATTTTGAGTTAAAACAAAAAAAAAAAAATTTGGCCTGACCCCTTAAAAGTTCGGCCTGAACCCTAAAATTTTCCCCGACGCCTCCAACTCTCAAGCCTCTCATCCCAACTAATTTTTTACTCTCCCCCAACAATGAGAAATATTTTAGTTCAAAACAAAAAAAGAAACCAAAACATTTTGCCTGACCCCTAAAAAGGTGGGCCTGCTCCCTAAAATTTACCCCGACCCCCCAATCTCTCCAGCCCCCAACTCAACTAATTTTTAACTCTCCCCCAACCCTGAAAAATATTTTCAGTTCAAAACTAAAAAAAATTTGGTCTGACCCCTAAAAAGTTCGGCCTGACCCCTAAAAGTTTCACCCACCCCTCAACTCTCCAGCCCCCATCCCAAGTAATTTTTAACTCTCCCCCAAGCCTGAGAAATATTTTGAGTTCAAAACAACAAAAAAAATTAAAAAATTTTGCATGACCCCTAAAAAGTTCGGCTTGACCTCTTAAATTTTTCTCCCCTTTAATCTTTCTATCCCCGATCCCAACTAATTTTTAACTCTGCCCCAACCCTGAGAAATATTTTGAGTTCAAAACAAAAACATTTGGTCTTACCCCTTAAAAGTTCTGCCTGACCCCTAAAAGTTTCCCCGACCCCTTAATCTCTCCAGCCCCTTCCCCCTCCCAACTGATTTTGCACTCTCCCCCAACCTTGAGAAATATTTTGAGTTCAAAACAAACAAAAAAAAAAAATTGAGGCTGACCCCTGAAAAGTTCGGCCTGACCCCTAAAATTTTCCGCGACCGCTCAATCTTTCCAGCCCCTATCCCAACTAATTTTTCACCTTCCCCCAAGCCGGAGAAATATTTTGAGTTCAAAACAAACAAACAAAAAAAAAAGTTGGCCTTAACCCTAAAAAGTTCGGCCTGACGCCTAAAATTTTTCCCGATTCTCAATCTCCCCAGTTCCCAATCCCAACTAATTTTTCACTATCCCTCAACCCTGAGAAATATTTTGAGTTCAAAACAAAAAGAGGAAATATTTGGTCTCACCCCTAAAAAGTTCGGCCTGACCCCTAAAATTTTCCCGGAACCCTCAATCTCTGCAGCTCCTAATCCCAACTAATTTTTCACTTTCCCGCAACCATGAGAAATATTTTGAGTTCAAAACCAAAAAAAAAAAAAAACATTTTTCCTGACCCATAAAAAGTTCGGCCAGACCCCTAAAACTTTTCTCGGTTCTCAATCTCTCCAGCACCCAATCTCAACTTATTTTTAACTATCCCTCACCCTGAGAAATATTTTGAGTTCAAAACAAACAAAAGGAAATATTTTGTCTTACCCCTAAAAAGTTCGGCCTGACAACTAAAATATTCCCCTTACCCTCAATCTCCCCAGCCTCCAATCCCAACTATTTTTTCACTCGCACCTAACTCTGAGAAATATTTTGAGTTCTAAAAAATAAATAAATCTTGGCCTGACCCCTAAAACGTTCAGCATGAACCCTGAAATTTTCCTCGACCCTTCAATCTCTCCAGCCCCTCATTCCAACAAATTTTTCACTCTCCCTCAACCCTAAGAAATATATTCTAGTTCTAAACCAAAAAAATTTGGACTGACCCCTTAAAAGTTCGGCCTGACCCCTAAAATTTTCCCCGACCCCTTAATCTCTCCAGTCCACCCTCCCAACTGGTTTTTAACTCTTCCCCAACCCTGAGAAATATTTTGAGTTAAAACAAAAAAAAAAATATTTTGTCTGACCCCTTAAAAGTTCGGTCTGACCCCTAAAATTTTCCGCGACCCCTCAATCTCTCCAGCCCCTATCCCAACTAATTTTTAACCTTCCCTAAAGCCTGAGAAATATTTTGAGTTCAAAACAAACAAAAAAAAAAAATTCGGCGTGACTCCTAAAAAGTTCGGCCTGACCCCTAAAATTTTCGGCGACCCCTCTATCACTCAAACCCCCCACCCAACCTAATGTTTCACTCTCCCCAACCCTGAGAAATATTTTGAGTTCAAAACAAAAAAAAAAGAAAAAATTCAGGGTGACAACTAAAAAGTTCGGGTGACCCCTAAAATTTTTCCTGACACCTCAATTTCTCCAGCCCCCCATCCCAACTAATGTTAAACTGTGCCCCAACCATGAGAAATATTTTAAGTTCAAAAGAAAAAAAATTTGACTGACCCTTTAAAGTTCGGCCTGACCCCTAAAATTTTCCCCGACCCCTAAATCTCTCCAGACTCCCTTCCCAACTGATTTTTCACTCTCCCCCAACCCTGAGAAATATTTTGAGTTTAAACAAATAAAGAAAATAATTTTGCCTGACACCTTAATAGTTCAGCCTGACCCCTAAAATTTTCCGGTACCCCTCAATCGCCCCAGCCTATATCCCAACTAATTTTTTACCTTCCTCCAAGCCTGAGACATATTTTGAGTTCAAAACTAACAAAAAAAATAAATTAGGCCTGACCCCTAAAAAGTTTGGCCTAATCCCTATAAGTTTTCCATATTCTCAAGGTCTCCAGCACCCCATCCCAACAAATCTCCCTCAGCCCTGAGAAATATTTTGAGTTCAAAACAAAAAAAGGAAATGTTTGGTCTGACCCCTAAAAAGTTCGGCTGACCCCTAAAATTTTCCCCGACCCCTCTAACTATCCAGCCCCTCATCCCAACTAATTTTTCACTCTCCCCCAACCATGAGAAATATTTTGAGTTCAAAACTAAAAAAAACCCAAACATTTTGCCTGACCCCTAAAAAGTCCGGCAGTAACCCTAAATTTTTTCCCAACCCCTCAATCTCTCCATCCCCCATCCCAACTAATTTTTAACTCTGCCACAAACCTGAGAAATATTTTCAGTTCAAAACAAAAACATTTGGCCTGACCCCTTATCAGTTCGGCCTGACGCCTAAAATTTTTCCCGATTCTCAATCTCTCCAGCACCCAATCCCAACTAATATTTCACTATCCCTCAACCCTGAGAAATATTTTGAGTTCAAAACAAAAAGAGGAAATATTTAGTCTGACCCCTAAAAAGTTCGGCCTGACCCCTACACTTTTCCTAGAACCCTCAATCTCTCCAGCCACTAATCCCAACTAATTTTTTACTATCCCTCAACCATGAAAAATATTTTGAGTTCAAACCAAAAAAAAAACCAAAACATGTTTCCTGACCCATAAAAAGTTCGGCCTGCCCATAAAATTTTTCCCGATTCTCAATCTCTCCAGCACCCAATCCCAACTTATTTTTTACTATCGCTCAACCCTGAGAAATATTTTGAGTTCAAAACAAAAAAAAGAAAATATTTTGTCTGACCTCTAAAAAGTTCGGCCTGACCGCTAAAATATTCCCCGACCCCTCAATCTCTTCAGCCCCCCATCCCAACTAATTTTTCACTCGGCCCTAACCCTGAGAAATATTTTGAGTTCTAAAAAATAAATAAATCTTGGCCTGACCCCTAAAACGTTCAGCATGAACCCTAAAATTTTCCCCGACCCCACAATCTCTCCAGCCCCAATCCCAACTAATTTTTCACTCTTCCCAAACCCTGAGAAATATTTTCAGTTCTAAAACAAAAAAATTTGGCCTGACCCCTTAAAAGTTCGGCCGGACCCCCCAAAATTTTCCCCGATCCCTTAATCTCTCGAGTCCACCCTCCCAACTGATTTTTAACTTTTCCCCAACCCTGAGAAATATTTTGAGTTAAAACAAAAAAAAGACAAAAATTTGTGCTGACCCCTTAAAAGTTCGGCCTGACCCCTAATATTTTCCGCGACCCATTAATCTCTGCAGCCCCTATCCCAACTAATTTTTAACCTTCCCCCAAGTTTGAGAAATATTTTGAGTTCAAAACAAAAAAAGAAAAAAATTCGGCCTGACCCCTAAAAAGTTCGGCCTTACCCCTAAAATTTTCGCCGACCCCTCTATCTCTCCAACCCCCCACCCAACCTAATTTTTCACTCTCCCCAACCCTGAGAAATATTTTGAGTTCAAAACAAAATAAAAGAAAATATTTACGGTGACACCTAAAAAGTTCGGCCTGACCCCTAAAATGTTTCCCGACCCCTCAATTTCTCCAGCCCCCCATCCCGACTAATCTTTAACTCTGCCCCAACCATGAGAAATATTTTAAGTTAAAAAAAAGAAAACAATTTGGCCTGACACCTTAAACGTTCGGCCTGACCCCTAAAATTTTCCCTCAATCTCTCCAGCCCATATCTCAACTAATTTTTCACCTTCCCCCAAGCCTGAGAAATATTTTGAGTTCAAAACAAAAAAAGAAGAAAAACATTCGTCCTGACCCCTAAAAAGTTCGGCATGAACCCTAAATTTTTTCCCGACCCCTCAATCTCTCCAGCCCCCCATCCCAACTAATTTGTAACTCTGCCCCAACCCTGAGAAATATTTTGAGTTCAAAACAAAAAAAAGAAAATATTTTATCTGACCCCTAAAAAGTTCGGCCTAACCCCTAAAATTTTCCCCGACCCCTCAATCTCTCCAGCCCCCCATCCCAACTAATTTGTAACTCTGCCCCTAACCCTGAGAAATATTTTGAGTTCAAAACAAAAAAAAACATAAAAATTTGGCCTTACCCCTAAAAAATTCGGCCTGACCCCTAAAATTATGCCCGACCACTCAATCTCTCCAGCCCCCATCCCAACTAATTTTTCACCTTCCCCCAAGCCGGATGAATATTTTGAGTTCAAAACAAACCAACAAAATAAAAGGTTGGCCTGACCCCTTAAAAGTTCGGCCTGACCCCTTAAATTTTTCCCGATTCTCAATCTCTCCAGCACCCAATCCTAACTAATTTTTCACTATCCCTCAACCCTGAGAAACATTTTGAGTTCAAAACAAAAAAAGGAAATATTTGGTCTGACCTATAAAAGTTCGGCCTGACCCCTAAAATTTTCACTCTCCACCAACCCATAGAAATATTTTGAGTTCAAAACAAAAACAGAAACAAATTCAGCCTGACCCCAAAAAGTTTGGAAAAACCCCTAAAATTTTCACCGACCCCTCAATCTCTCCAACTCCCACCACAATTAATGTTTCACTCTCCCCCAACCCTGAGAAATATTTTGGGTTAAAAAAAAAAAATTAAGCTGACACCTAAAAAGTTCGGCCTGACCCCTTAAATTTTTCCCGACCTCTCAATCTCTCCAGCCCCATCCCAACTAATTTTTCACTCTCCCCCAACACTGAGAAATATTTGAAGTTCAAAACAAATAAAATAAAATATTTAGGCTGACACCTAAAAAGTTCGGCTTGACCCCTAAAATTTTCCCAGACCCCTCAATCTCTCCAGCCCCCCATCCGAACTAATTTTTCACTCGCCCCTAACCCTGAGAAATATTTTGAGTGAAAAAAAAAAAAATTTGGCTTGACCCCTAAAAAGTTCGGCCTGACCACTAAAATATTCCCCGACCCCTCAATCTCTCCAGCCCATATCCCAACAAATTTTTCACTGTCCCCCAACCCTGAGAAATATTTTAAGTTCAAAACAAAAAAATTTGGCCTGACCCCTTAAAAGTTCGGCGTGACCACTAAAATTTTCCGCGACCCCTCAATCTCTCCAGCCCCTCATCCCAACTAATTTTTCACCTTCCCCCAAGCCTGAGAAATATTTTGAGTTCAAAACTAACAACAAAAAAAAGAATTTGGCCTGACCCCTAAAAAGTTCGGCCGGATCCCTAAAATATTCCTCGATCCCTCAATCTCCCCAGCCCCCATCCCAACTAATTTTTCACTCTCCCCCAACCCTGAGAAATATTTTGAGTTCAAAAAAAAAAAAGAAAAAAATTAGGCCTGACCCCTAAAAAGTTCGGCATGACCCCTAAAATTTTTCCCGACCCCTTAATCTCCCCAACCTACCACCCCAACTAATTTTTCACTCTCCCCCGAAACCTGAGAAATATTTTGAGTTATAAACAAGAAAAAGAAAATATTTTGTCTGACCCCTAAAAAGTTCGGCCTGACACCTAAAATATTCCCGACCCTTCAACCTCTCAAGCCACCCCCATCCTAACTAATTTTTAACTCTGCCCCAACCCTGAGAAATATTTTAAGTTCAAAACAAAAAAATTTGGCCTGACCCCTTAAAAGTTCGGCCTGACCCCTAAAATTTTCCGCAACCCCTCAATCTCTCCAGCCCCTATCCCAACAAATTTTTCACCTTCCCTCAAGCCTGAGAAATATTTTGAGTTCAAAACAAAAAAAAAACAAAAAATTTGGCCTGACCCCATAAAAGTTCCGCCTGACTCCTTAAAAATTTCCCGATTCTACATCTCTCCAGTACCCCATCCCAACAAATTTTTCACTATCCCTCAACCGTGAGAAATATTTTGAGTTCAAAACAAAAAAGGAAATATTTGGTGTGACCCCTAAAATTTCCGCATGACCCCTAAAATTTTCCCCGACCCCTCAATCTCTCCAGCCCCCATCCCAACTAATTTTTCACTCTGCCTCACCCTGAGAAATATTTTTAGTTCAAAACAAGTTTGTGGGTCTGCATTTTCACAGAATTGTATTTTAAAAATCCACATGCGAATACACACTGGAGAGTTTGAATTACCTAATGGAGAGTTTGAATTACCTACTAGACACCATCTTCGAATGTCTTCGATCTCTCTGTACAAGGGTTTGTCAGGACAACTTTACATGAGGATACTTACCCCTACAAGTAAACCCTGACCAAATATTCAAATTACATAGTACCTGCAGCACAAATAAGATCCCCTCGTACGAGGAATAGTGCATCTTCTCCTTGTGATGTTACCTCAAGTAACACCACGTGTTGGATACTCCACCAGACTAGATGAATTCTTGTCCTGGAATCCGGTAAGACCAACAGACCACAAGAAAGATATACTATGACGTATTGACTGGTCAGTTGGGGAGAGAAGAAATTATTCTCAACTTTTTTACTAACTCAATGCTTGAGAAATAAAAGAGTATTTTAATAGAATACTCGGGTATCTATGTATCTCATATAGAGATCAAGTGTTAGCCCCAAGAAGGGGCCCCTTGATTTCTTAGAACTTCGACTGAAGTAAAATTAAACATTAAGAGAGAAGCTATATTCTTGTAAAATTTGTGGATCTGCATTTTCGCAGCTTACTCATCTAAAAAATCACATGCGAAAACTCACAGGAGAGATGTAACTCGTATAACTACGTATCTAGAAAACACGGCTGTTAAACTTGACATCGCAATATGGGACAAAAGGGAGAAAGTAGCAACCCTAGTTGAAGTTAGTGCCCCTAATGATGCAGGATTAAACAGAGCAGAAAGGGAAAGGATTACGAAATACCAAGGCCTTATGTACGACATAAAAAGAAACTGGAATCTTAAGAAAATCTCCATCATACCATTAATTATAAGAGCAACAGGACTAATGAAGAAGAATTTCAAAAGCTATCTGGCGAGTATACCCGGTGAACTGAGTGCAACAGAAATACCAACAATTGCACTTAAAGGAACGGTTAGAATCTTAAAAAGATCTCTACGTTGGAGTGTCTGAAATAGCCAGTGAATGTCTAACATCAGGTAGGATGCCCCATCTCCAGCAAAAACGAAAAGATAAGAACATTTTTTAAAAAGAGAGAAGATATATTATTGTCAAATTTGTGGATCTGCAGTTTCAAAAAATGGCAATCTATAAGTTCACATGCGAACTCACACAGGCTGTATCTGCCAAGAGGAACATGGAGTATGGGTCTCTCAGAAATTGACCATCAACATCGAGCCACTATTGTGAGCATCGGCCAATATTTGATGAGCTCTCAGAACCCAAACCTTATGATGGTATGCCAACATCAAGAAATTAGAGCAAGCAGAACAACCTCTATCCCAAAACTGGTCAAACATTTTGGACAGGACTGTCTTACAAATGATGCAGAAACAGACAACAATCCTGTCACAGAAATAGCTCGCAAAAGCCGTCAGAAATACACCCAAACCTTCCTTTTCAGAAAACTGGAAGTATGGGGTAACCAACGACCTGCTAAGTATTTCCTAGGTGAATTATTCCAGGAATATATTGATAAGGAAGGCTATGTAGACTGGGTGAAAAGAGCATCTCTCCATTATGATCAGGAGAGAATGATAATGGCTGCTCAAGATCAAGGCTTAATGACCAATGCCTTTAAAAAGATGAGCGGTCTCAGCAACAATAGCAAGTGCAGGTTCTGCCACACAGAAGTAGAGAGTGTGAGCCACCTGACAGCAAGTTGTAAGGTTCTCCTGGGTGATGACTATTATACAATGCGACACAACAGAGTGGGTAAATATGTTCACTGGACTATTTGTAAAAAGTTGAATATCCAGTGTAGCAACAAGTCATGGGAGCATATACCAGAAAGAACAGTTGAAAATAAGTTATACACCATCCACTATGACTATGCAATCCCTTCAGCTACATATCTAGACAACGGAGCTGTTAAACCTGACATCGTAATATTGGACAAAAGGGAGAAAGTAGCAACCCTAGTTGAAGTCAGTGCCCATAATGATGCAGGATTGAACAGAGCAGAAAGGAAAAAAATTACGAAATACCAAGGTCTTATGTACGACATGAAAAGGAACTAGAATCTTAGGAAAATCACCATCATACCAGTGATTATAGGAGCAACAGGACTAATGAAAAAGAATTTCAAAGGCTATCTGGCGAGTATACCCGGTGAACCGAGTGAAAGAGAAATACAAACAATTGCACTTAAAGGAACGGTTAGAATCTTCAAAAAATCTCTACGCTGGAGTGTCTGAAATAGCCGGTGAATGTCTGGCATCCGATAGGATGCCCATCTCCAGCAAAAACAGAAACATAAGAAAAATAAAAAATAGAGAGAAACCATATTCTTGTTACTGTTGTGTGTCTGCGTTTTAACAGAATTCATCTCTAAAAAAGCACTTGCAAACCCACAAAGGAGAGACACCATAATCCTGTCATGTCTGCATTTTCACGGAATTCTTCTCTAAAAATACACATGCGAGCACACGGGAGAGAAACCATATACTTGTCACGTTTGTGGGTCTGCATTTTCAGAGAATTATTCTCTAAAACTTCACATGCGAACACACAGAGGAGAGAAACCATATTCGTGTCAATTTTGTCGGTCTGCATTTTCATATAATTCTTCTCTAAAAATGAAGATACACACAGGAGAGAGTGTGAGCCACCTGATATCGAGTTGCAAAATCATGTTGGCAGATGGGTCCTGTACAGCACGACATAATAGAGTGTGCAGGTACCTCCACTGGACCATCTGTAAAAAATTGAATATCAGGTGTAGCAGCAGGCCCTGAGAACATCTACCTGAGAGAACTGTGGGGAATGAGACATACACCATCCATTATGACCATGAAATCCTCACAGCTACCTATCTGGAAAACGTAGCTGTCAAACCTGACATTGTCATATGGAACAAGAGAGAGAGAGAGAGAGAGAGAGAGAGAGAGTGAGCGGCAACTTTGGTTGAGGTCAGTGTTCCTAATGATGGAAGGGTAAACAGATCTGAAAGGGAGAAAATAACAAAATATCATGGTCTAATGTATAATATGAAAAAAAAGTGGAACCTCAAAGAGATCTCCATCATTCCAGTTATCATAGGAGCCACTGGACTCATGAAGAAGAACTTGAAAAAGTATTTTGCAAGTATACCTGGTGAACCAAGTGCAAGAGAAATCCAAACAACTGCACTCAAGGGAAAAGCCAGAATACTAAAAAGAGCTCCGTCCCCAGCAAATGAAAGATAATGAAAAGAAAAAGAAAAAAGAGAGATCTATATTTTTTCAAATTTGTGGGTCTGCATTTACAGAAAAATGCAATCTAAAACCTCACACGCAAACTCACACAGGAGAGAACTTGAATACCTACTAGACACTGTTCTCGAGTGTCTAAGATCTCTCCGTGCAGGGGTTTGTCAGAAATCCTGACATGAGGATACTTTCCATTTGAAGTAAACACTGACCAAATATTCAAATGAAAATGAAAAGAAATCCAAGGTCTACAAACTAACAGGATGTTGTTCAGAATAAAAAGATGCCCTCAGAATGGCTACGCACTGGGTCATATGAAGAAAAATAACGGTGCACCTTCTTCTAATGATGTTACCATAAACAACAACAACACTAAACTGGACACTCCACTAGACCAGCCAAATTCTGGTCCTGGAATCTGGCAAAACCAAACAATGACCACCAGAAAAAGAAACTATAATCAAGTGGTCAATTGAGGAGAAGAAAATTATTTTCACAACTTCGCTTATTCAAGGTATGAGAAGTGTGGAAGAAAGAAAAATAATATATTCGAGGCTCAAATAAGGACGTCGGCCCTACCAAGAGAAAAATATCAGACACTACAAGAAAACATCTGCTTTCGATTGTATCACAGATATATAAATATCTCCCAAAAGATGTGAAAGATACAATCGAAGCAGAAGCTGTTGGTGAAGCGATGATTGACTTCACCAAGACCAACACTACTAAATTTGCCTAAACCCTATGGAGCAGGGAGGAAAAATGGGCGCTGATATGGGCAATGGAGTATGCCAAAACAAAACATCAAAAACTAGCAGAAAGATGCCAAGAATGGCAAAAGATTTTAAGACACTACTGCCCAAGCAAGAAGGACATTGTTAAGGAAAAACTCACATGTCAAAAGTACAATTTCTTCAAAAACAATGCCTTCTCTACGGACCAAATTTCCAAGATGAATCATCTTTATATCAACACTGGCTCTATTGAAGACCTAGGAGAGAATGCTGTTTATAAATACATTGGAGTAGAGGAGAATGAGATGCTTGAGCACGAAAGATGAGAGAGAAGGTACAGGTTGCAAGTACTTCCAATGCGGATGCTAATTCTAGACCTCAGAAGAATTCTGAGAACATGTGAAACAATGATGATTATCTGTGGTATTGATGCTTCGATCTTTTCTCTGTGTGTATTCTGTTAGAATTCTATGGAAAGTGGTATAGTCTCCTTTTGTTTCTTCTTCTATCAAAGATAGAATGTTAATCTTTAATGAAATAGATTAAGGAGAACTTTTCTTTGTTTTTTGGAAAAGTTTAAGAATTTATTTTTAAAGAGTGGTCATGTTTCATTTTTATTGAAAATGCACAGGGATAATAGTTGTTTGTAAAATTTGTTTTTTAATGAATTCAAGTTTGGTTCAACCACGACTAAATTGTTTGAGGCAGACGACACATTTTTCATTGAATTTCAGTGATTAACTTAGTGGCATCATCTGATTGGTCAATTTGAGTGACGTGTCAATTTACAAACGTAAACCAAGCAGACTGCAATTTTCTCACTGGAATATTTTGAAGAAATTATCTTCAGATAGATTCTGGATGGTGACTGATTAGCATCTTGAATTTTGTCTCCAAAGACAGAGTTTTCATTCCTTAGGAATATTGTGCCCTCGTGAATTTGATAACTCCTTTTCATGTAAAATCGACGTTACCATGTCGAAAATTAATTTTGATAATAATTTAAAGATAGCTTTAAAAGTAACAAAATAGATTTGAGATGTTTATCTCTTAGTTACGATGTGAATTTAATTTGGACTTCAGACATTTTAATTTGATGACTGTTTATCACGATTCGAGGAAGAGAATTATGCAAAGATTGTATTTGAAAATCTCAAATACAAACCATTGCTTATGATTATGAAGAAAAGAAAACTTAGACGATAAGTTATTATTTAAAAGTTTGTGAAAAGTAATTTATGACAATATGTCAGTATTTTAAAACGGTTAAAGGAAGGTCAGTTTAGCTTGATATTTGATAGAGAATATCTCGACAAAAGGATCGTTGATGTTCTTTTAGTCTAAAAAAAAGGACTAATTATGGGTTGATTGAAAAATGTCGACAGAAGATCGATAATATTTATTATTTAGTCAGTAGAACTAAAATAGTTAAAAGATTTATTGAATTTAATATTCGTTTATCAGAAAGGTAAACGGATAAAGTCATCGAGGGTTTGTTTTGAATAGAAGTCTGTAGTCCAGAAATTCGCATTTTAAATATAAAAAAGGAGGTACAATTATTTGAAAAATTAATATTAGAATTAATAAAGTTAGAAAATAATAATTATTTGATTTTCAGAAACACGAGTAATATTTGTTAAATTATTACTTGAATTAAAAAAAACCCAAGAGGATGAAAAAAGCCGGTTTCCAGAATTTTGGTTTTGTTCAATGAAAATGTCGTCTGCTTAAAGCGGTTTTCCATGAAGAATGAAAGAACTTTTTTCCAAGAGAAATTTTATCGCCCATTGATGAACGAACTAAAATAAAATACACGAGAGAATTTCCACTTTTGTAAAAAAATTATATTGTAAATTGTGAATTGTGAGTACATTTTGCTGTTAATATTTTATTTTTGAATGACAGATGAACATATATGCATGTCTACCTTTTTTTCTTATCTTGATGTTTTTTTCCATTTTATTGTTAATAAATGTTCGATTCTTTGATACACAAGAAAGTTTTGTCTGTTTTTTCCCCATTAAAGGAAAAAAGACGATGACCTTGTCTTGCGCTTTAATTTTTTCATCATTTAAACGAAAAGATTGATTTGGCGTTTTTAGTAAAAAAAAAGGAGGGAAATGGTTTAAAACTGAAGACGTTATAATTTAAATTCTTTTCAACGCACTAAATAGTACCGAAAACAACCGAAGGTACTGGTACAGCTTTTGAACCGGACAAAAACGGAACTGTTTTTTTTTAACCCTAACCTTAACTAATACTAACCTCTTATATTAAGAATAACTAATATATTAAAAACTTGAATACAAATAAATGATATCTATCATGTTTTTATATAAACATTGACGGTTACTTTACAGTGCTCTATTTGTTTATTTAGAAAGAGCTTTGCATTACGTTAAATTAGTATCAGACAATATCATTTACGACAGTACTTCACCCGAGAACGGGGGATTATGTAGTCATCCACAGACTGTTTCGCTGTATAACAGCTATTCAGTATGGCTAGATCAGCACACATCCAAAGCCAGGGATCGAACCAACAACCATCTAGTCGATAGTCAGTAGCTCTAATCACCACGTCATTTGGTAAATGATATCTAGCATGTGTTTATATAAATGCGACCCCACAAAATTGAACCAGGGTTCAGGAAATGGAAAACACAAAAAGAAAATTAAAAAAAAAACACTCAGATTTACTTAGATTGCATTAAAAAAATAAATTGTTATTTTTTAAAAATTTTGTTGTAATTATTGTATAATCGTGCTATTTTCAAGCTTTTTTTCGTGAACAAATACGATGCAACAATTAACAAAAGCAAATAAACTGATCTCCGCCGAATTGAAAAACAATTTTCGCTGAACCGTTCGCTAATTTATAAGATAAAAAGTCAGAGTAGAGCAGAATATGCAAGGGAGGTAATAAAGAAAACATTGTTAACAAGATTTAGCTCCCTTTAAACAAAACGCCGAAAAAAGAATTGAAATATTACGACGACAAGACACGGTAACTCTACGCCAATAAATAAGAAAAGTACCACACGAAACCATTTGAAGGTACGAAGAGATTTTATTCCCGAGCTTACAAACACAACCAAACGTAAACAATATAATAATGGAAGAAACTGTCTGAGCAGACGAGAAGGGCAAATAACTCAGTCATACTTAGTTAACTCAGTCATACTTAGTTATCGCCCCTTGCCTATAAGTATATATAAAATACTGGCACTAAGTTTTATTCACGGAATTCTGCCCTTTCGTAAACCAGACTAAGAGATAAGAGTCAAAGAAACAGACAAGAAGAATACCGCATTGATTGAAGAATTTCTCTTTCATTTTCACAAATGCCGGAGAGCATTTGGAGGATTCTTTTTAGGGTTTCAGTTTTTTGGGGAAGATTTTGGGAGAGTCGAGTCTTATAGAAACATCTTAAAGAAAAACAGTTTTAAGTAATATTCAAATGTGTGAGAGAGCGAGAGAAATGTTATATGATCAACAAACAAAATGATGAATTCAAAATTATAAATTCACAAAAGAGATATTTTATATATGTTTAAAATGGAAGTCTACAAAGATAGGAACACATAGAATAATTGTTCATATTTGAGTGTCCTTGTAGAAAAGGGGATTCATTAGTTGAGATATCGAGGAAGCCTGAGTCGATAATTTAAGGGCTGTGAATAATTCACGGGTCTGAAAAATCGTAATCAAAACTTCCTCACTCAATTACATCAGTTTCATTTCATTGAAAGTTATTAAATAGAGTCAATAATCATTTGTTTTCATATTAGAAAGTTCAGTGAAAAATGTATGACGTATAAAAATGGTTAAGTTTATAAGTTTTTTTTAAATATGCAGACATTGAAAGGGGGTTCAAACGTTAATGTTATCCTCTCGGATGAATTTGTTGTTGGGTTTGACGGTATCTCAATTGTTGTCGTTTTATGCCGAAACCGTCGTACATGCATGTTTTGTATAGGATTGGTTTGTAGATCAATTGGTTTTGTAGAAGACGCATATATTTGGTAAACACTTTCTACTTTCCTAGTATGTGTAGAGGGTGCGTAAGATATTTGAGTTTTATTATAACAGATATATTATTGGGCAACTAGTCTAAGAGAAGGAAAACAGAATCACTTTCACTAATACATTAGGGAGAGGTATGAATACATATATCCTCCTTCCAGCTATAGATTAAATAGTAGGGTAGACTGTACTCTCAAGCCTAGATTGGGAAACTAGTTTAAGAGATGGAAAACAGCATTACTTTCACTAAAACCTTTAGGAAAGGTATACATCCATATATCTTCCACATAGCTATGAATTTATATTTTTGGGGTTGAAGAGATTAGCTTTGCACGGTTTAATAGATTTTTAATCGTTGCAATTTTATATCGATATGAACATTCGTTTCTATAACTTAAAATGCATGCCCGGCGTTGCTCGGGGTCATAACAACATTTAATTGAATGAAAATCGCGTGTGTAACATCTTTATATTGAAACGTCTATTTCTCTCCCTCTCTCTATAGCCGTCTCTTTATCTTTCTACTTTTCTCTTCCCTGGTCGCCCCATTTCACCGCTACTTTCTCATTTTGTCTTTTGCGAAAGCTGTTTCTTCCCCACCATTTCATCCTACGTTTCCCAGGGCAATAGTATGACATATTTCTATAAATAGTACCACCTCTGTCTGCGCCTTCTATATAGGTACTTATCTCCGCCCCGGTGTTCATACTATATACGTATCTATCGCCACCCCGGTGCGAATACTATATACGTACCTATCGCCGCCCCAGTGCACATAATATATACATACCTATTGCAACCCCGGTGCAGATACTATATAAGTACCTATCACCGCCTGGGTGCAGATACTATATAAGTACCTATCGCCGCCTCGGTGCGAATGCTAAATACGTACCTTTCGCCGCCCGGTGCCCGTTCTATATACGTAATTATCGCCGCCCCGGTGCGCGTTCTATATACGTACCGATCGCCGCCCCGAAGCGCATTCTAAATACATACGTATCAGTGCACATACTATATATATACCTATCGCCTGCCCGGTGTGCATACTATATTAGTACCTATCGCCGTCCTGGTGCGCGTACTATATGCTTCCATATCTCTGCAAGGGTACACATACTGTATATGTACCTATCTCCAACCCAGTTTTCATACCTAAGAACTCATATTAATGCGCCCCTGTCATGTCAGAAAAACAAAATACTGTTCGTTCATGTATTGTCACTATCATAAATATAAATATTTTTAGTTAAGAAAAGAAAAAAATAAATTTTTTTTGCTCCCCCAAGAAATTTTTTTTTTCATCCTCCCCCATACTTAGAAATATTTTTAATTTAAAAGAAAAATTTTTGACCCCTCCCCTCCAAAAAATTTTTACCCCCATACATAGAAATATTTTTAGTTCAAACAACGAAAAAAAAATTGTACCCCCCCCCCCCAAATATTTTTCATCCTCCTCCATACATACATTTTAATGAAAAAGAAACAAAAAAATTTTTTGACCCTCCTCCCGACCAAAATTTTTTTTTACCCTCCCAATACATATATTTTTAGTTTAAAAAAGAAAAAGAAAAAAAAAATGTTGACGCCCCCCTAAAGTTTTTTTTTCATCCTAACCCATACATATAAATATTTTCAGTTAAAGAAAGAAAAAAAAATTTCCGAGGTACCGAGGTCATATCTAAGAATCATACTGCAGAAGCCTCCGGGTCGTATATTGTAGAAGCACCCCCGGTGCTGGGTCCTATACTGTAGAAGCGCCCCTGGCCCCTGGTCCCTGGCCCCTGGCCCCTATACTGCAGAAGCACTCATGGTCCCTATTCTTCATAAGCCTCCGGGTCCTATATTATAGAAGCACCCCCAGTGCTGGGTCCTATCTTGTAGAAGAACATCTGGTCCCTATACTGGAGAAGCACCCATTGTCCCTATTCTGTAGAAGCCTCCGGGTTCTAAATTGTATAAGCACCCCTGGTGCTAAGTCCTATACTGTAGAAGCACCTCTGGTCCTTATACTGTAGAAGCACCCATGGTCCCTATTCTGCAGAAGCCTCCGGGTTCTATATAGTAGAAGCACCCCCGGTTCTGGAGCCATATACTGTAGAAGCACCCCATGTCCCTATACTGGAGAAGTACCCATGGTCCCTATTCTGCAGAAGCCTCCGGGTCCTAAATTGTAGAAGCACACCCGGTTCTGGGTCCTATACTGTAGAATCACCCCTGGTCCCTATACTGGATAAGCACCCATAGTCCCTATTCTGCAGAAGGTAAATTACTCGCAGAAAAAAATAGAAAGAAACATAAAACAAAAACGCCGCGGAACTTACATACACCAATTTGACCGAAATACTAAATGGACTATTCGGAAAATTGAAAAAATAAAAAAAAGGCTTATCAAGCAAAAATTCCGTGTTATTTTAAAATGTTTGCATATATATACATGTGTGTGTGTCTGTGTGTGTTGTGTGTGTGTGTGTGTGTGTGTGTGTGTGCGTGTGCGTATTTAGACAGCATTTTCTCATTTATGCAAACATTGTTAAAGATTACAGAATTCGTCTGGTTAATACCTTTTTTAGTTTTTCAATTTTTCTGATGGTCTTTTTTGTATTAAAATAATAAAAAAATGTTCCACAGGTTTCACAAAATACTCGAAGCTATCTACATAAAAAGACAACAATCTCAAATTAACAACATCACATATGAAAGTAGTAGTCACATTTTAAAATGTTTAACGTAATGCGATTTTGTTCTGTGCGCCATCCAGCGTTGCTGTATTTAAATCGTCTTTTTAAAATTCTTTTCTCTTCTTTCTCTAGCTTTTTTGTTAATTCGCTTTTGACATCCCAGAATAATTCGACGAAGAATCGAAAACGTTCGTAAAATCTATGGAACTTGTATTATTTTTTTAATTAGAATACAAAAAAGACCATAAAAAATTGAAAAAATAAAAAAAGGTATAATTAAACAGACAAATTCTGTTATTTTTAACAATGTTTGCATATTATATATATATATATATATATATATATATATATATATATATATATATATATATATATATATATAATTTATTTGTAAATAAATAAATAGGATGAATAGTAGTCGCCAAAAACAGTACTACATAGTAAAGGATGAATGGCAGTTGCCAAAAAACAGTACGACGTCATAAATGATGAATGGTAGTCGCCAAAATCAGGACTACATAATAAAGGATGAATGGCAGTTGCAAAAAACAGTAAGACGTCATAAAGAATGAATGGTAGTCGCCACAAACAGTACTACATAATAAAGGATGAATGGCAGTTGCCAAAAACATAAGCCGGCAGAATAACGAACCCTCGTTATTCTGCCGGGACCGGCAAAATAACGACTCGCTAATCTAAATGTACAAAATCGATTTGAAATGCAAATTTACAGACGAACAACCCATATTTCATCGAAACCTCATGACAGACCAAGGTAAGCAAATTGAAGTAACGAGCATATTATCGCGGCATTACAATTAAAGAAAAAAGATGAGTTACATTTTTTATATGATTTTCTTCGAATTTTCATAATCTTTAAACAACAATTTTCATTATTTAAAATCAAATCATTCTATTTGAGATTTCACAGTTTCCAGATGAGATTTTTTTATTTTGTCATTTTTAGTCACTTTTAGTCACTTTGTTTATCACTTTGTCAGGTTTATTTAAAAAATGATGGCAAAACTTTCCAGTCTTTCTCTCATCTACGTGACTTACACATTATACTTTTGTTGGTACTTTCACAGATTAGGACCCACGCTAACTTTGACCCGAACACTAACTCTAACGCTAACCCTATCCCCGACTTGAACCTGACCCTAACCCTAACCCTAACGACGCGGTCAAAGTTAGCGTGGGTCCTAATCTGTGAAAGCACCCTTTTGTTAACTCGTCTATTAATTGACTATTTATTTCAATTAAAAATGAAATAAAATGAAACGAAACGAATTTTTAAAAAATCCTATTTAAAAAAAAAATACGATATCAAATCTACTATAATGTCTTTTGTTCTTCATAAACAAGTCAACCATTACATTTTTCGGTAATGGTACAGCTTTTAAACCAGACAAAACCGATTTGGGGCGACACAGAATCACGTAAAAAGCCGGAAAAGGCCGAAGCAAATCAAAACTAAGCTGCTTTACAACATGAAAAAAAAAAAAAACAATTTAAGAAAACATTCACTGTATGTTTATTTTTATGAGAATTTATTTATTTGTTGACGAAGAAAATCAATGAAATCTTTTTTATTCAGGGAAAAGTTTTAAAAATATTTTTCGATAAATTGTGTTTTTTTTATTAATATACTAAAGATTGTAAAGAATATAATCAATGAAACAACGATTTTATTAGATTTTTTTTCGTTTAAAATTTTTTTTTTTATACTGGTGCAGCTTTTGAACCGAACAAAGGTAAAGTTGTCGTCTGCTCTCGCCTTCTGATTGGCTCAACGCGTCAGCATCTCCCGGCTGTTTACGTAAACGGCCGGAAGATGCCGAACAAAAAGTCGGTGTTGTCTAGTTCAAAAGCTGTTCAACTTCCAATTTTTTTAAGTCGAAAAAAAAAAGAATAAATTAATTTTTCTTTCGAAATTCGAAAGGAATTTAGAAGCATTTAAACTGTCCAATTATTTATCTACCTCCCACAGCAGTAAGATGTGAGACAAGGTCGGAATGTGGGATTTGATAAGTCAGCACCCTAGAGGAAGAGCTCTTATGACCTTTAAAAATTGTCTGGTCAGCTCCGTCTGCATTCTCCGGTAGGGGCGCCTCAGGCGATTAGCAATAAACTAACCCCTTCTCAAAGGGTAAGAAGGCAAAGCATGGGAGGGTGGACCTCCTAGAACTTCCCAGGACAAACCCACAGACCGGCGTCATCAAGCCCCGAAGGCCAAGACGATATTCGACGTCATAATAGGAAAAATTCAACCAAGAAACAAATAAATTCTCTTCTTCTTTACGACGTCATCATCTGTTTTTCTATTCAGTGTACACATTTATTTTTCACCTGTCGTCCCGTACGCACGTACATAAACGAGCTCCACATATTTCTAGTAGTAGATACTGAAGACTAAAATATATACATATATTTATATATTATATATATGGGGCTTTTGAGTTTTTTTTCATAGGATTTAATCCGATGAAACACAAACCTATATTTTGTATAAATTATCAGTATACACTTTTAGTATAAAAAGTTATTTGATATGAAATTTTTATTGCCGCCATATTTAGTGGCTTAGCTCTTGCAAGTAGCAAAGCATCTTTTTCTTTGAAATGCAAATTTACAGACGAACAACCCACATTTCATCGAAACCTCATGACAGACCAAGGTAAGCAAATTGAAGTAACGAACATATTATCGCGGCATTAGAATTTAAGGAAAAAGATGAGTTACATTTTTTTATATGATGTTTTTTCGAATTTTCATAATCTTTAAATAACATTTTCACTATTCAAAATCAAATCATTCTATTTGAGATTTCACAGTTTCCAGATGAGATTATTTTTTTTGTCATTTTTAGTCACTTTGTTAGGTTTATATAAAAAATGATGGCAAAACTTTCCACTCTTTCTCTCATCTACGTGACTTACACATTATACTTTGTAGGTAATTTCACAGATTAGGACCCACGCTACCTTTGACCCTCACCCTAACCCTTACTCCGATCCTAACCCTAACGACGGTGTCAAAGTTAGCGTTGGTCCTAATCTGTGAAAGCACCCTTCGTACTGTGATAGCTGACGCGCCAGATTTCTGTGACTTCGCGTCGGCAACGATCGGGCAGGTCGCGGAAGCGCCCGAGAATTGGCGAGATGAGGCGAAAACGAGGCTGGATCTGCCAAACGCTTGATGGAAGACTTTCAAATAAAAAATACATAGATAAAAAGAAAAAAAAACGGACAAACCGTTGCTGAAGAACTGTAAATAAATATATTTTTATTTTTTGGTGGGCCAAATGAACCATTGTCAATCAAATCTGTAGATGTAAATGTTTTGATTTGTTTGTGGAAATAAGGTTGGGTTTTTTTTAGGGAGGGGGGGGGTAACAATTTTGTCAATGTTTTTTTAACATAAAACAAAGAAAGAAATGAAAATGTTATGCTTTTGAATTAGTCCTTCCGAAGATCCGACGACCTGACAAAGTTGATAATAATTCATTGTTGTTGCAATAGAATGTGATCATTGTTTTTTTTTTCCTTGTCGACTTTTTGCTATAGCCTGCTTGGCGAATGAATGCTGCAACCTGATTGGTTAATACTTCGTCAGCTTTCGGGCGCTTCCTAGACCTGTCCGATCATTACCGACGCGAAGTCACGGAAATCTGGCGCGTCAGCTATAACAGTACCGCACCCTTTTAACTCGTCTATTAATTGACTATTTATTGAAATAAAAATACAATAGAATGAAACGAAACGAATTAAAAAAAAATACTATTTAAAAATAATTCCACAATCAAATCTACCAGAATGCACTTTTTTCTTCGTAAACAAGTCAGCCATTACATTTTTCGGTATTGGTAAACCAGACAAAACCGATTTGGGGCAATACAGAAACTCGTAAAAAGCCGTAGAAAGCCGAAGCAAAATCAACCAGCGTTAAAATCAAATTATTTTTCGTTTTTTCTTTTTGTAGGTATGTGCAACATCAATGGCTTATCCCAAAAATGTAAAAACGTTTTGACCCTCCCTTCACTTAAAAAAATCACTTAAATTCAGAAAATCAACCAATTTTAATGAAATTTTCAGTATTTATTAATCAACTAGCAGGGCTACCCGGCGTTGCCCGGGGCGATAAAAAACGAAGTAGTAGAACTTAAAGAGTGTGTGTACCATCTTTATATAAACACTTCAATCTCTCTTATTTCTCTAGTCGTCTCTCTTCCCCTGGTCCTCATTATTTCCCTCCCTCCTTCAACCTTCTATGTCCCTTTTTCCCATATGATTCTTCTCTTGTTTAAATGTGTTAAAAACTAATAATAATGTAATTCACGTAAATTCTCTTTACTAAATATGTATTTTATGTAACTGTGGATTTTGTCAAAGAAATAGTTTACGTAAACAAACAAACATTTAGGATGAAAGTTTTAATTATTCTTACATTGTATTTTTAATGTCGACATAAAATTATATTTTATTTTTTAAAGACTTTAAAATCGAACTTGAATGCAATGACTTAATCGCTGGCGGCCATGTTGTAATTTCCTATAATTTTCTTTCGTAAAATAGTAGCAATAATTTGATTAGCGTTTGTCGCTTATTTAAAAAACAATACCCAAAAAATAAAAATTTAGAGGCGCGTCCCTGGCGCTAAGAAACGTTAAATAAGATACTGTTCTTATATAAGATATTATAAAATGTACATGTACATGTATATGTGTACGTACAGAGTGGCGGGCAGTGGCGGCTAGTGGCGGACCTTCGCATAGTTTCTTACCCCCCTCTATGTAAATAGAATTGACGCTAAGAAACGTTAAATGAAATTAAAAGTTATCTCAAAGTATTACGTAATTAAAGCAAAATATGACTAAGCATTTTCTAATTACTATATAATAGAATGAAAAATAACTGAAAACGACCCCCACGCTGATAAAATCTGCTCCATATACCCCTTAGGGGTGGGTGTAGAGATTCAGCAATACTCCCATCATCTTACTCTGTGAATTTTACATAAAAATACAATTTTATATGTTATCTATATTCCCTAACCTTGTTTTAAAAACCTAAATTATGTTTTTAAACGTGAGTTATGGTTCTTCCTTAGCTATACCCGAACAAATAAATTTCATTAAAAACCATGAATTGTTTTATGTACTTGAGGTATAATTTGCCGGACAATGTCGAATACTGTTCTTATATAAGATATTATAAAATGTACATGTACATGTATTTGTGTACAGACAGAGTGCCGGCTAGTGGCGGACCTTCAATAGTTTCTTACCCCCCCCCCTGTCATGTAAATAGAATTGACGCTAAGAAACGTTAAATAAAATTTAAAATTATCTCAAAGTATTACGTAATTAAATTACAATGTGACTCAAAAATTTCAAATTACTATAAAATATAATGAAAAATAACTGTAAAGCCCCCCCCCCCCCGATTAAATATGCCCCATGGACGCCTAAGGGGTGGGTTTATAGATTGGGGAAAACTCTCATTATCTTACTCTGTGAATTTTACATCAGAATACACTTTTATATGTTATGTATATTCTCTAACCTTGTTTTAAAAACCTGAATTGTGTTTTTAAACGTGAGTATCGCTCTTCTTTAGTTATCCTCTTACAAATAAATTTCATTAAAAACCATTAATTGTTTTATGAATTTGAGGTATTACGTAATTAAATTACAATATGACTCAGCAATTACAAATTACTATAAAATATAATGAAAAATAACTGAAAAGCCCTCCCCTTCCCCCTGATGAAATATTCCCCATGGACCCCTAAGGAGTGTGTTCATAGATTTGAGAATACTCTCATCATCTTACTCTGTGAATTTTACATGAGAATACACTTTTATATGTCGTGTATTTTCTCTAACATTGTTTTAAAAACCTAAAGTGTGTTTTAAAACGTGAGTTATCGTTCTTCCTTAGCTAACCTCTAACAAATAAATCTCATTAAAAACCATGAACTGTTGTATCAACTTGAGCTATTATGTAATTAAATTACAATATGATTCAGCAATTTCAAATTACTATAAAATATAAGGAAAAATAACTGAAAAGCCCCCCTCCCCTGATGAAATATTCCCCATGGACCCCTAAAGAGTGGGTTTATAGATTCGGGAATACTCTCATTATCTTACTCTGTGAATTTTACATAAGAATACACTTTTATATGTTATGTGTATTCTCTAACCTTGTTTTAAAAACCTAAATTGTGTTTGTAAACGTGAGGTATCGTTCTTTCTTTTGTTATCCTCTAACAAATAAATTTCATTAAAAACCATTAATTGTTTTATGAACTTTAGGTATTACGTAATTAAATTACAATGTGACTCAGCAATTTCAAATTACTATAAAATATAATGAAAAATAACTAAAAAGCCCTTTCCCCCCACCGATGAAATATGCCCCATGGACCCCTAAGGGGTAGATTTATAGATTTGAGAATACTCTCATCATCTTACTCTGTGAATTTTACATCAGAATACACTTTTATATGTTATGTATATTCTCTAACCTTGTTTTAAAATTCTAAATTGTGTTTTTAAATGTGAATTATCGCTCTTCTTTAGCTATCTTCTAACAAATAAATTTAATTAAAAACCATTAATTGTTTTATAAACTTGAGGTATTACGTAATTAAATTACAATATATGACTCAGTAATTTCAAATTACTATAAAATATAATGAAAAATAACTGAAAGTCCCCCACCGATGTAATATGCCCCATGGACCCCTAAGGGGTGGGTTTATAGAATCGGGAATACTCTCATCATCTTACTCTGTGAATTTTACATTTTTTTCTTCAGGAAGGTCAAACGCTCTTATTCTCTTGGTTAGAATCTCTTTTGAGCTACTACTACATTTCTCGAACATCGAGTAATGGTAGCAGTGCAGTAAAATCCTTTTTCGTGCAATTGACCACTTTTGGGATTGTAGGCCCCTTGTATTCCTTGTTTTGGTCGTTGCTTGTGGTGGAGTCTGGGTGCCAGGGTCATTTTCATCAAGGCCTGGTGGCTGTTCTTGTCTGGTCTCTGACATGTCCATACTGACATTTTCAGAGGAAAAAAGGTTTGTACCATTGCATACCTCTTCCCGCCGTGTACATAAACAAGTTGAGGGCCCCTTTTATCCTGGGTGCCGGCCTGTTACTTAGTAGATTTTGATTTATCCATCTTTTCATGTTTTCTTCCTCTTTGTCCACGGCTTTTTATTGGTTATTCAAAGCTACCCTAAAAAAGAGGGGTACCCTCATCCGCAATCGGAGGGACGCGCTGGATGTCGCCGCATAGTTTTTGAGGAGAAGCTTCACATACATACATACATACATACATACATACATACATACATACATAAATACATACATACAGACAAGTGCTCTTTATATAAGACATATATAAAAACATATAATTGAAGAAAAATCGCGTGTGTAACATCTTTATATTAAAACTTCTATTTCTCTCCGTCTCTCTATAGCCGTCTATTTATCTTTTAACTTTTCTCTTCCCAGATCGCCCCATTTAACCGCTACTTTTTAATTTTGCCTTTTGCGAAAGCTGTTTCTTCCCCACCATTTCATCCTACGTTTCCCAGGGCAATAGTATGACTTATTTCTATAAAAAGTACCACCTCTGTCTGCGCCTTCTATATAGGTACTTATCTCCACCCCGGTGTTCATACTATATACATATCTATCGCCACCCCAGTGCGCATACTATATACATTCCTATCGCCGCCCCAGTGCACATAATATATACATACCTATCCCAACCCCGGTGCATATAATATATAAGTACTTATCGTCGCCTGTGTGCAAGTACTATATAAGTACCTATCACTGCCCTGGGTGCAGATACGATATAAGTACCTATCGGTGCGAATGCAAAATATGTACCTGTCGCCGCCCTGGTGAGAATGCAAAATACGTATCTATCGCCGCCCCGATGCGAATGCTAAATACGTACCTATTGCCGCCCCGGTGTGCATACTGCATGAGTACCTATCGCTGCCCACATGCAAATACTAAATATGTACATATCGCCGCCCTGGTGCGAATGCTAAATACGTACCTTTCGACGCCCCCGGTGCCCGTTATACGTTCCTATTGCCACCCCGGTTCACGTGCTGTATACGTACCAGTCACCACATGCTATATACATACTTTTAACCGCCCATGTTCACATGCTATATACGTACCTATAGCCGCCCCTGAATGCACCATACATACCTATCGCCGCCTTGGTGCGAACGCTAAATACGTACCTATCGCCGCCCGGTGCGAATGCTTAATACGTACATATCGCCGCCGCGGTGTGAATACTAAATACATACGTATCGCCGACCCGGTGCGAATGCTGAATACGTACCTTTCGCCGCCCCGGTGCGCGTGCTATATACGTACCTATCGCCGCCCCGCTGTGTATTCTATATACGTACTGATTTCCGCAGCGCATGCAAAATACATACTTATCAGCGGACCGGTAAACACGCTGTATATGTACTTATGGAAACCCATCATCACATGCTATATACGTACCTATCCGCGACCCAATGTGCATACTACATATGTACATATTGCTGCCTCAGTGCAAATACTAAATATGTACATATCGCCGCCCCGGTGCGAATGTTAAATATGTACCTATCCCCACCCCTATGCACTACTATATATGTACCTATTGCCACCACAGTGAACATACTATGTATATACCTATCGCCGGCCCGGTGTGCATACTATATTCATACCTATCGCCGCCCTGGTGTGTATACTATATACTTACCTATCTCTGCAAGGGCGCACATAGATATGTATCATGAATATGACTCATGTATCATGTATATGTATCATGAATATGTATCATGTATCATGTATCCCGATATGTATCATGTATCATGGATATGTATGATTGATATGTATATGTATCATGTATCATGGATGTATATGTATCATGTATCATGGATATGTATGATGGCATAGATATGTATCATGGATATTTATCCTGTATTATTGATATGTATCATTTATAATGGATTTGTATCATATATCATGGATATGTATAATGTATCACAGATATGTATCATGTATCATGGATATGTATCATGGATATGTATCATGAATCATGTATCATGTATCATGGATATGTATCATGGATATGTATCATGGATATGTATCATGTATCATGGATATGTATCATAGATATGTATATCTATCATGGATATGTATCATTGCGCATACTATATACTTCCCTATCTCTGCAAGGGTGCACATAGATATGTATCATGGATGTGTATAATGTATCATGTACTATTTATATGTATCATGTATGACCGATATGTATCCTGTATCATGTATCATGGATATGTATCATGTATCAGAGATATGTATCATGTATCATGTATCATAGATATGTGTTATGCATCATAGGTATGTCTCATAGATATGTATCATGTATCATAAGTATGTATAGGTATCATGGATATATAACATTGCACATACTATATACTTACCTATCTCTGCAAGGATGCACATAGATATGTATCATAGATATGTAGCATGTATCATCGATATGTATCATGTATCATGTATCATGGATATGTATTCGCGATATGTTAGTATATCATGTATCATGGATGTATATGTATCATGTATCATGGATATGTATGATGGCATAGATATGTATTATGTGACATGTATCATGTATCATGGATATGTATCATGTATCGTGGATATGTATCATGGATATGTATCATTTATCATGTATCATAGATATGTATCATGTATCATGGATTTATATCATATATCATTAATATGTATCATGTATCATAGAGATGTATCATGTATCATAGATATGTGTTATGTATCATAGATGTGTATCATGTATCATAGATATTTGTTATATATCATAGATATGTATCATGTATCATAGATATGTATAATGTACATGTATCATGGATATGTATCATGTATCATGGATATGTATAATGTATCATGGATATGTATCATGTATCATGGATATGTATCATGTATCATGGATATGTAACATGTATCATGGATATGTATCATTGATATGTATCATGTATCATGAATATGTATCATGGATATGTATCATGTATCATGGTTATGTATCATCTATCATGGGTAATTATCATGTATCATGTATCATGGATATGTATCATAGATATGTATATGTATCATAGATATGTATCATTACACATACTATATACTTACCTGCAAGTGTGCACATATATATCTATCATGGATATGTATCATATATCATGTACATGTATCATGGATATGTATCATGTATCATGAATATGTACCATCATGGATTTGTATCATGGATTTGTACCATGGATATGTATCATGGATATATATCATATATCATCGACATGAATCATTGATATGTATCATGTATCAACGATAGGTATCATTGTTATGTATCATGTATCATGTATTATTTATATGTTTCATGTATCATAGATATGTATCATGGACATGTATCATGTATCACAAATGTGTATCATCTGCATGTATTATGTATCATAGATATGTATCATCGACATGTATACTGTATCACTAATATGTATCATGGAAATGTATCATGTATCATAGATATGTATCATGTATATGTATCATTGATATGTATCAGATATATGTATAATAGATGTGTATCATGTATCATGGATATTTATCATGTATCATTGATATGAATCATGTATCATGGATATGTATCATAGATATGTATATGTATCAGTGATATGTATCATTGTGCATACAATATACTTATCTGCAAGGGTGCACATAGATATATATCATGGATATGTATAATGGATCATGTATATGTATCATGTATCATGTATCATCGATATGTATCCTGTATCATGGATATGTATGATGGATATGTATCATGAATCATGGATATTTATGATGGATATGTATATGTATCATGGATATGTATCATGGATATGTATCAGGTATCGTGCATATCTATCATGTATCATGGATTTGTATCATGGATATGTATTATGTATCATCGATATGTATCATAGATATGTATCATGTATCATCGGTATGTATCATGGATATGTATCATGTATCATGTACCATGTATCATTGATATGTATCATGTATCATGGATATGTATCATGTGTCATAGATATGTATCATGGACACGTATCATGTATCATAGTTATGTATCATGGACATGTATCATGTATCACAGATATGTATCACAGATATGTATCATGTATCACAGATGTGTATCGAGGATATGTATCATGTATCATAGATATGCATCATGGATAGGTATCATATATCATAGATATGTATCATGGATATGTATCATGTATCATGGATATTGTATCATGGATGTGTATCATGGATATGTATCATGGATATGTATCATGTATCATGTATCATTGATATGTATCATGTATCGTGGATATGTATCATGTATCATGTATCATAGATCTGTATTATGGACATGTATCATGTATCATAGATAGGTATCATGGATATGTATTATGATATCGATCCTGAACCAGTTTTCGTGAGGTTCGACTTGGAAGCGTTCGGCTGTCATACGCAAACGTCCGCATGTTGACGAGCTGAATGGTACCAGACGACAATTTTGATACGGTGCTCGGCCTGTAATTGTAAGTAGTATTTTCAAGAAATTTTCTAAAAGAAACAACCAAAAAAAAAAAACAAGCAAAACATAGCGAAGTTACTTTTATCTAATAATTTTTTTTACTTTGATACATTGCTTCGTCCTATAATTTTTAATTATAGTTGCAAGAAATTTTTTAAACAACAACACAAATATAACAAGCAAAACATAGCGAAATTACTGTTATCAAATAAATATTTTTAAATCTAAACCCTAACCCTTAAACCCTAAACCTTAACCCTAACCCTAACAACAACAAAAACAAAACAAGCAAAACATAGGACGCAGCACCGTATCAAAATTGTCGTTTGGTACAAATCGGCTCGTCAACTCTCGGACGTTTGTGTAGGACAGCCAAACGCTTCAGAGTCGAACCTCACGAAAACTGGTTCAGGATCGATATCAGTACCTAAACCACTGTTATTAGTTAGATTTCAATTTTCATTTGTTTTTGTTAAAGGAATCAAATGTTTTTAAATAAAATGTTTTTTGTTCATGTACCGGAAAGTCTAACATGATGATTTATTTTGATTTGTTCAGATGATGTTTTAAAAAAAAAATTGAATGTCAAGTTTTTCCCTATAAACATAAACACCGCAACAACTGTTTTAAGACTTTTTTTTGTTTTGCTTTCTTATTTAAACGAAATCAAACTGTTTTCAAGCAATTTTTTGTGTTTTGCTTTCTTATTTAAACGAAATCACACTGTTTTCAAGCAATTTTGTTGGTGTTGCTTTCTTATTAAAACGAAATCAAACTGTTTGCAAGAAATTTGTTTTTGTTTTGATTTCTTATTTAAACGAAATCAAACTTTTTTCAAGCAATTGTTTTGTTTTGCTTTCTTATTTAAACGAAAGCAAACTGTTTTCAAGCAAATTTTTTTGGTTTTGCTCTCTTATTTAAAAGAAATAAAACTGTTTTTAAGCAATTTATTTTTGTTTAACTTTCTTATTTAAACAAAATTAAACTGTTTTCAAGCAATTTTTTGTTTGGTTTCTTGTTTAAACGAAATCCAACTCTTTTCAAGCAATTTTTTTTTGTTTTGCTTTCTTATTTAAACGAAATAAAACTGTTTTCTAAGCAATTTTTTTTTGTTGCTTACTTATTTAAACGAAATCGAACTGTTTTCTGGCATTTTTGTTTGTTTTGCTTTCTTATTTGAACGACATCAAACTGTTTTCAAGCAATTTAGTTTTGTTTTGCTTTCTTATATTAACGAAATCAAACTGTTTTCAAGCAATATTGCTTTGTTTTGCTTTCTTATTAAAACGAAATCCAACTCTTTTCAAGCAAATTTATTTTTGTTTTGCTTTCTTATTTAAACAAACTCAAACTGTTTTCAAGCAAATTTATTTTAGTTTTGCTTTCTTATTTAAACGAAATCAAACTGTTTCCAAGCTATTTTTTTTAGCTTTCTTATTTAAACGGAATCAGACGGTTTTCTAGAAATTTTGGTTTTGTTGCTTTGTTATTTAAACGAAATCAAACTGTTTTCTGTCCTTTTTGTTTGTTTTACGTTCTTATTAAAACGACATCTAACTGTTTTCTAGCAATTTATTTTTGTTTTGCTTTCTTATTTAAACGAAATCAAACTGTTTTCAAGCAATTTTTGTTTGTTTTGCTTTCTTATTTAAACGGAATCAAACTGTTTTCAAGCAATTTTTGTTTGTTTTGCTTTCTTATTTGAACGAAATCAAACGTTTTTCAAGCAATTTATTTTTGTTTTGCTTTCTTATTTAAACGAAATAAAACTGTTCAAGCAATTTTGTTGGTGTTGCATTCTAATTTAAACGAAATCAATCTGTTTTCAAGCAATATTTTTTGTTTTCCTTTCTTATTCAAACAAAATTAACCTATTTTCAAGCAATATTTTGTTTTGCTTTCTTATTTTAACGAAATTAAACTGTTTTCAAGCATTTTATTTTTTGTTTTGCTTTTTTATTCAAAAGGATTCAAACTGTTTTCCAGCCATTTATTTTTGTTTTGCTTTCTTATTGAAACAAAATCAAACTGTTTTCAAGCATTTTTTGTTTTACTTTCTTTTTTAAAAGAAATCAAACTCTTTTTAAGCAATTTTCTGTGTTTCTTTCTTATTTACAAATAATCAAACTGTATTCAAGCAACTTTTTATGTTTTGCTTTCTTATTCAAACGAAATCAAACTGTTTAAAAGCAATTTTTTGTTTTGCTTTCTAATTTAAACGAAATAAAACTGTTTTCAAGCAATTTTTGTTTTTTTTGCTTTATTATTTAAAACAAATCGAACTGTCTTCAAGCAATTAATTTTTTGTTTTGCTTTCTCATTTAAACGAAATCTTACTGTTTTCAAGCAATTGTTTGTGTTGCTTTCTTATTTAAACGACATCAAACTGTTTTCAAGCAATTTAGTATTTGTTTTGCTTTTATCTTAAAACAAAATCTAACTGTTTTCAAGCATTACATTTTTTTGTTTTGCTTTCTTATTTAAACGAAATCAAACTGTTTACAAGCAATATTTTTTGTTTTGCTTTCTTATTTAAACGAAATCAAACTGTTTTCAAGCAATTTTGTTTGTTTAACTTTCTTATTAAAACAAAATTAAACTGTTTTCAAGCAATTTTTTGTTTGGTTTCTTGTTTAAACGAAATCCAACTCTTTTCAAGCAATTTTTTTTTTGTTTTGCTTTCTTATTTAAACGAAATAAAACTGTTTTCTAAGCAATTTTTTTTTGTTGCTTACTTATTTAAACGAAATCGAACTGTTTTCTGGCATTTTTGTTTGTTTTGCTTTCTTATTTGAACGACATCAAACTGTTTTCAAGCACTATTTTTTGGTTTTGCTTTTTTATTTAAACGAAATCAAACCGTTTTCAAGCAATTTTTTTTTTTGCTCTCAAAGTAAACGAAATGAAACTGTTTTCAAGCAATTTTTGTTTGTTTTGCTTTCTTATTTGAACGAAATCAAACTGTTTTCAAGCAATTTAGTTTTGTTTTGCTTTCTTATTTAAACGAAATAAAACTGTTCAAGGAATTATGTTGGTGTTGCTTTCTAATTTAAACGAAATCAAACTGTTTTCAAGCAATATTTTTTGTTTTGCTTTCTTATTCAAACTACATCAACCTATTTTCAAGCAATTTTTTGTTTTGCTTTCTTATTTTAACGAAATTAAACTGTTTTCAAGCAATATTTTTTGTTTCGCTTTTTTTATTTAAACGAAATCAAATTGTTTTCAAGCAATTTATTTTTGTTTTGCTTTTTTATTGACACAAAATCAAACTGTTTTCAAGCATTTTTTTGTTTTACTTTCTTTTTTTAAAGACAACAAACTCTTTGCAAGCAAATTTTCTGTGTTTCTTTCTCATTTACACGAAATAGAACTGTTTTCAACCAATTTTTTTTGTTTTGCTTTCTTATTTAAACGAAATAAAACTGTTTACAAGCAATTTTTTGTTTTGCTTTCTAATTTAAACGAAATGAAACTGTTTTCAAGCAATATTTTTTTTTTGCTTTCTTGTTTAAACGAAATCAAACTGTTTTCAAGCAATTTTATTGTTTTGCTTTCTTATTTAAACGAAATCAAACTGTTTTAAAGCAATTTATTTTTTGTTTTGCTTTCTTATTTAATCGAAATCAAACTGTTTTCAAGCAATTTAGTTTTGTTTTGCTTTCTTATTTAAACGACATCAAACTGTTATCAAGCAATTTATTATTTGTTTTGCTTTTATATTAAAACAAAATCTAACTGTTTTCAAGCATTTAATTATTTTGTTTTGCTTTCTTATTTAAACGAAATCAAACTGTTTTCAAGCATTTTTGTTTGTTTTCCTTTTTTTTAAACGACATCAAACTGTTTTCAAACAGTTTATTATTTGTTTTGCTTTCATATTAAAACAAAATCAAACTGTTTTCAAGCATTTTATTTTTCGTTTTGCTTTCTTATTTAAACGAAATCAAACTGTTTTCGAGCAATTTTTTGTGTTGTTTTCTTATTTAAACGAAATCAAACTGTATTCAAGCAATTTTGTTTGTTTTGCGTTCTTATTTAAACGAAATCAAACTGTTTTCAAGCAATTTTCGTTTGTTTTGTGTTCGGATTTAAACGTAATCAAACTTTTTTCGAGCATTTTATTTTTTGTTTTGCTTTCTTAGTTAAACGAAATCTAACTGTTTTCAAGTAATATTTTTTTGTTTTGTTTTTTTATTTAAACGAACTCAAACTGTTTGCAAGGAATTTTTTTTGTTTTGCTTTCTAAGTAAACGAAAGCAAACTGTTTTCAAGCAATTTATTTTTGTTTTGCTTTCTTATTTAAACGAAATAAAACTGTTCAAGCAATTTTGTTGGTGTTGCATTCTAATTTAAACGAAATCAATCTGTTTTCAAGCAATATTTTTTGTTTTCCTTTCTTATTCAAACAAAATTAACCTATTTTCAAGCAATATTTTGTTTTGCTTTCTTATTTTAACGAAATTAAACTGTTTTCAAGCATTTTATTTTTTGTTTTGCTTTTTTATTCAAAAGGATTCAAACTGTTTTCCAGCCATTTATTTTTGTTTTGCTTTCTTATTGAAACAAAATCAAACTGTTTTCAAGCATTTTTTGTTTTACTTTCTTTTTTAAAAGAAATCAAACTCTTTTTAAGCAATTTTCTGTGTTTCTTTCTTATTTACAAATAATCAAACTGTATTCAAGCAACTTTTTATGTTTTGCTTTCTTATTCAAACGAAATCAAACTGTTTAAAAGCAATTTTTTGTTTTGCTTTCTAATTTAAACGAAATAAAACTGTTTTCAAGCAATTTTTGTTTTTTTTGCTTTATTATTTAAAACAAATCGAACTGTCTTCAAGCAATTAATTTTTTGCTTTGCTTTCTCATTTAAACGAAATCTTACTGTTTTCAAGCAATTGTTTGTGTTGCTTTCTTATTTAAACGACATCAAACTGTTTTCAAGCAATTTAGTATTTGTTTTGCTTTTATCTTAAAACAAAATCTAACTGTTTTCAAGCATTACATTTTTTTGTTTTGCTTTCTTATTTAAACGAAATCAAACTGTTTACAAGCAATATTTTTTGTTTTGCTTTCTTATTTAAACGAAATCAAACTGTTTTCAAGCAATTTTGTTTGTTTAACTTTCTTATTAAAACAAAATTAAACTGTTTTCAAGCAATTTTTTGTTTGGTTTCTTGTTTAAACGAAATCCAACTCTTTTCAAGCAATTTTTTTTTTGTTTTGCTTTCTTATTTAAACGAAATAAAACTGTTTTCTAAGCAATTTTTTTTGTTGCTTACTTATTTAAACGAAATCGAACTGTTTTCTGGCATTTTTGTTTGTTTTGCTTTCTTATTTGAACGACATCAAACTGTTTTCAAGCACTATTTTTTGGTTTTGCTTTTTTATTCAAACGAAATCAAACCGTTTTCAAGCAATTTTTTTTTTGCTTTCAAAGTAAACGAAATGAAACTGTTTTCAAGCAATTTTTGTTTGTTTTGCTTTCTTATTTGAACGAAATCAAACTGTTTTCAAGCAATTTAGTTTTGTTTTGCTTTCTTATTTAAACGAAATAAAACTGTTCAAGGAATTATGTTGGTGTTGCTTTCTAATTTAAACGAAATCAAACTGTTTTCAAGCAATATTTTTTGTTTTGCTTTCTTATTCAAACTACATCAACCTATTTTCAAGCAATTTTTTGTTTTGCTTTCTTATTTTAACGAAATTAAACTGTTTTCAAGCAATATTTTTTGTTTCGCTTTTTTTATTTAAACGAAATCAAATTGTTTTCAAGCAATTTATTTTTGTTTTGCTTTTTTATTGACACAAAATCAAACTGTTTTCAAGCATTTTTTTGTTTTACTTTCTTTTTTTAAAGACAACAAACTCTTTGCAAGCAAATTTTCTGTGTTTCTTTTTCATTTACACGAAATAGAACTGTTTTCAACCAATTTTTTTTGTTTTGCTTTCTTATTTAAACGAAATAAAACTGTTTACAAGCAATTTTTTGTTTTGCTTTCTAATTTAAACGAAATGAAACTGTTTTCAAGCAATATTTTTTTTTTTGCTTTCTTGTTTAAACGAAATCAAACTGTTTTCAAGCAATTTTATTGTTTTGCTTTCTTATTTAAACGAAATCAAACTGTTTTAAAGCAATTTATTTTTTTTTTTGCTTTCTTATTTAATCGAAATCAAACTGTTTTCAAGCAATTTAGTTTTGTTTTGCTTTCTTATTTAAACGACATCAAACTGTTATCAAGCAATTTATTATTTGTTTTGCTTTTATATTAAAACAAAATCTAACTGTTTTCAAGCATTTAATTATTTTGTTTTGCTTTCTTATTTAAACGAAATCAAACTGTTTTCAAGCATTTTTGTTTGTTTTCCTTTTTTTTAAACGACATCAAACTGTTTTCAAACAATTTATTATTTGTTTTGCTTTCATATTAAAACAAAATCAAACTGTTTTCAAGCATTTTATTTTTCGTTTTGCTTTCTTATTTAAACGAAATCAAACTGTTTTCGAGCAATTTTTTGTGTTGTTTTCTTATTTAAACGAAATCAAACTGTATTCAAGCAATTTTGTTTGTTTTGCGTTCTTATTTAAACGAAATCAAACTGTTTTCAAGCAATTTTCGTTTGTTTTGTGTTCGGATTTAAACGTAATCAAACTTTTTTCGAGCATTTTATTTTTTGTTTTGCTTTCTTAGTTAAACGAAATCTAACTGTTTTCAAGTAATATTTTTTTGTTTTGTTTTTTTATTTAAACGAACTCAAACTGTTTTCAAGGAATTTTTTTTGTTTTGCTTTCTAAGTAAACGAAAGCAAACTGTTTTCAAGCAATTTAGTTTTGTTTTGCTTTCTTATTTAAACGAAATAAAACTATTCAAGAAATTATGTTGGTGTTGCTTTCTGATTTAAACGAAATCAAACTGTTTTCAAGCAATATTTTTTGTTTTGCTTTCTTATTCAAACAAAATCAACCTATTTTCAAGCAATGTTTTGTTTTGCTTTCTTATTTTAACGAAATTAAACTGTTTTCAAGCAATATTTTTGCGTTTCGCTTTTTTATTTAAACGAAATCAAATTGTTTTCAAGCAATTTATTTTTGTTTTGCTTATTTATTGACACAAAACCAAACTGTTTTCAAGCATTTTTTTGTTTAACTTTCTTTTTTTAAAGACATCAAAATCTTTGCAAGCAAATTTTCTGTGTTTCTTTCTTATTTACACGAAATCAAACTGTTTTCAAGCAATTTTTTTTGTTTTGCTTTCTTATTTAAACGAAATCAAACTGTTTACAAGCAATTTTTTGTTTTGCTTTCTTATTTAAACGAAATCAAACTGTTTTTAAGCAATTTTTGTTTGTTTTGCTTTCTTATTTAAACGACATCAAACTGTTTTCAAGCAATGTATTTTTTGTTTTGCTTTTATATTAAAACAAAATCTAACTGTTTTCAAGCATTTTATTTTTTTGTTTTGCTTTCTTATTTAAACGAAATCAAACTGTTTTACAGCAATTTTGTTTGTTTTGCTTTCTTATCTAAACGAAATCAAACTGTATTCAAGCAATTTTGTTTGTTTTGCTTTCTTAATTAAACGACATCAAACTGTTTTCCAGCAATGTATTTTTTGTTTTGCTTTTAATTAAAACAAAATCTAACTGTTTTCAAGCATTTTATTTTTTGTTTGGCTTTCATATTTAAACGAAATCAAACTGTTTTCAAACAATTTTGTTCGTTTTGCTTTCTTATTTAAACGAAATCAAACTGTATTCAAGCAATTTTTGTTTGTTTTGCGTTCTTATTTAAACGAAAACAAACTGTTTTCAAGCAATTTTGTTTGTTTTGCTTTCTTATTATAACGAACTCAAACTGTTTTCAAGCATTTTATTTTTTGTTTTGCTTTCTAATTTAAACGAAATCAAACTGTTTTCAAGCAATATTTTTTTGTTTTGCTTTTTTATTTAAACGAAATCAAACTGTGTTCAAGCAATTTTTTGTTTTGCTTTCTAAGTAAACGAAATGAAACTGTTTTCAAGCAATTTTTGTTTGTTTTGCTTTCTTATTTAGACCAAATTAAACTGTTTTCAAGCAATTTGTTTTTGTTTTGCTTTCCAATATAAACGAAATTAACCTGTTCAAGGAATTATGTTGGTGTTGCTTTCTAATTTAAACGAAATCAAACTGATTTCAAGCAATATTTTTTGTTTTGCTTTCTTATTCAAACAAAATCAACCTATTTTCAAGCAATTTTTTGTTTTGCTTTCTTATTTTAACGAAATTAAACTGTTTTCAAGCAATATTTTTTTGTTTTGCTTTCTAATTTAAACGAAATCAAATTGTTTTCAACCAATTTATTTTTGTTTTGCTTTCTTATTAGAACAAAATCAAACTGTTTTCAAGCATTTTTTTGTTTTACATTTCTTTTTAAAAGAAATCACACTCTTTTCAAGCAAATTTTTTATGTTTTGATTTCTTATTTAAACAAAATCAAACTGTTTTCAAGCAATTTTTTATGTTTTGATTTCTTGTTTAAACAAAATCAAACTGTTTTCAAGCAATTTTTCTGTTTTTCTTTCTAGTTAAACGAAATAAAACTGTTTTAAAGCAATCAATTTTAGTGTTGCTTTCTTATTCAAACGAAATCAAATTGTTTTCAAGCAAATTATTTTTGTTTTGCGTTCTTATTTAAACGAAATCAAAATGTTTTTAAGCAATTTTTGTTTGTTATGCTTTCTTACTTAAACTAAAGAAAACGGTTTTCAAGCAATTGTTTTTGTGTTGCTTTCTTATTAAAACGAAATCAAACTGTTTTCAAGCAATTTTTCTGTTTTTCGGTCTCATTTAAACAAAATCAAACTGTTTTCAAGCAATTTTTTTTGTTTTGCTTTCTTATTTAAACGAAATCAAACTGTTTTCAAGGAATTTTAATTGGTTTTGCTTTCTTATTTGAACCTAATCAAACTGTTTTCAAGCAGATATTTTTTGTTTTGCTTTCTAATTTAAACAAAATAAAACTGTTCGAGGAATTATGTTGGTGTTGCTTTCTTATTTAAACGAAATCAAACTGTTTTCAAGCAATATTTTTTTGTTTTGCTTTCTTATTCAAACAAAATCAACCTATTTTCAAGCAATTTTTAGTTTTGCTTTCTTATTTTAACGAAATTAAACTGTTTTCAAGCAATATTTTTTGTTTTGCTTTCTTATTAAAACGAAATCAATTTGTTTTCAACCAATTTATTTGTTGTTTTGCTTTCTTATTGAAACAAAATCAAACTGTTTTCAAGCATTTATTTGTTTTACTTTCCTTTTTAAAAGAAATCACACTCTTTTCAAGCAAATTTTCTGTGTTTACTTCTTATTTACACGAAATTTTTTCAAGAAATTTTTTTTGTTTTGCTTTCTTATTTAAACAAAATCAAACTGTTTACAAGCAATTTTTTTGTTTTGCTTTATTATTTAAATGAAATCGAACTGTTTTCAAGCCATTTATTATTTGTTTTGCTTTCTTATTTAAACGAAATCAAACTGTTTTCAAAACATTTTTTTGTGTTTCTTTTTTATTTAAACGACATCAAACTGTTTTCAAGCAATTTCTTTTTTGTTTTGCTTTCATATTCAAACAAAATCGAACTGTTTTCAAGCATTTGATTTTTTTGTTTTGCTTTCTTATTTAAACGAAATCAAACTGTTTTCAAGCAATTTTATTTGTTTGGGTTTCTTATTTAAACGAAATCAAACTGTTTTCAAGCATTTTATTGTTTGTTTTGCGTTCTTATTTAAACGAAATCTAACTGTTTTCAAGTCATTTTTTTTTTTTAAACGAACTCAAACTGTTTTCAAGCAATTTTTTGTTTTGCTTTCTTATTTAAACGAAATCAAACTGTATTCAAGCAATTTTGTTTGTTTTGCGTTCTTATTTAAACGAAATCAAACTGTTTTTAAGCAATTTTGTTTGTTTTGCAAAACCAAAAATTGCTTGAAAACAGTTCCATTTCGGTTAAATAAGAAAAAAAAAAATTGCTTAGAAACAGTTTGATTTCGTTAAAACAAGAAAGCAAAACCACAAAAATTGCTTTAAAACAGTTTTATTTGGTTTAAATAAGAAAGCAAAACAAAACAAAATGCTTGAAAACAGTTTGATTTCGTTTAAATAAGAAAAAAAATATTGCTGGAAACAGTTTTATTTCGTTTATATAAGAAAGCAAAAAAAAGAAATGCTTAAAAACAGTTTGATTTCGTTTAAATAAGAAAGCAAAATAAAAAATGCTTACAAACAGTTTGCTTTCGTTTAAACTAAAAAGCAAAACAAAAAATAAATTGCTTGAAAACAGTTTGATTTCGTTTAAATAAGAAAGCAAAACAAAACAAAATTTCTTGAAAACAGTTTGATTTTGTTTAACTAAGAAATAAAAACAGAAAACTTGCTTCAAAACAGTTTGATTTCGTTTAAATAAGAAAGCAAAACAAAAAAATGCTTACTAACTGTTTGATTTCGTTTAAATAAGAAAAAAAAACAAAAAATATATTGCTTGAAAACAGTTTGATTTTTTAAATAAGAAAGCAAAACAAAAAAATATTGCTTGAAAAACAGTTCGTTTCGTTTAAATAAGAAAGCAAAACAAAAATAAATTGCTTGAAATAAATATGATTTACTTTTGAATAAAGAAGCAAAACATAGATAAATAGCTTGAAAACAGTTTGATTTCGTTTAAATAAGAAAGCAAAACAAAAAAAACATTGCTTGATACCGTTTGATTTCGTTTAAACAAGAAAGCAAAACAAAAAATTGCTTCAAAACAGTTTGATTTCGTTTAAATAATAAAGCAAAACAGAAAAATTGCTTGAAAACAGTTTGATTTCGTTTAAATTAAAAAGCGAAAAAAAAATTGCTTGAAAACAGTTTGATTTACTTTTGAATAAGGAAGCAAAACATAAATAAATTGCTTGAAAACAGTTTGAGTTCGTTTAAATAAGAAAGCAAAACAAAAAAATATTGCTTTAAACCAGTTTGATTTCGTTTAAATAAAAAAGCAAAACAAAAAATTGCTTCAAAACAGTTTGATTTCGTTTAAATAATAAAGCAAAACAGAAAAATTGCTTGAACACAGTTTGATTTCGTTTAAATTAAAAAGCGGAAAAAAATTGCGTGAAAACAGTTTGATTTTGTTTAAATAAGAAAGCAACACAAAAAAAATAGCTTGAAAACAGTTTGATTTCGTTTAAATAAGAAAGCAAAACAAAAAAATATTGCTTTAGCCAGTTTGATTTAATTTAATTTAAAAAATAGGAAAGTAAAACAAAAAAATATTGCTAGAAAACAGTTTGATCGCGTTTAAAAAAGAAAGCAACACCAAAATAAATTGCTTGAAAACCGTTTGATTTCGTTTAAATAAGAAAGCAATACAAAAAATAAATTCCTTGAAAACAGTTTTATTTCGTTTAAATAAGAAAGCAAAACAAAAAATAAATTGCTTGAAAAAAGTGTTATTTCGCTTAAATAAGAAAGCAAAACAGAAACATTTATTGAAAACAGTTTGATTTGGGTTAAAAAAGAAAGATAATCAAACGATTGCTTGAAAACAGTTTGATTTTGTTTAAATAAGAAAGCAAAACAAAACATTGCTTGAAAACAGTTGGATTTTGTTTAAAAAAGAAAGCAATACAAAAAAATTGCTTGAAAACTGTTGGATTACGTGTAAATAAGAAAGCAAAACAAAAAAATATTGCTGGAAAACAGTTTGATTTTGTTTAAATAAGAGAGAAACACAAACAAAATTGCTTGAAAACAGTTTGATTTCCTTTAATTAGAAAGCCAAACCAAAAAAAGAAATGCTTGAAAACAGTTTGATTTCGTTTAAATAAGAAAGCAACAACAAAAAAATGCTTAAAAAAAGTGTGATTTCGTTTAAATCAGAAAACAAAACAAAAAAATTGCTTGAAAACAGTTTTATCTCGTTTCGATAAGTAAGCAAAACAAACAGATATTGCTTGAAAAAAGTTTGGTTTCGTTTAAACAAAACAGCAAAACAAAAAATTGCTTCAAAACAGTTTGATTTCGTTTAAATAAGAAAGCGAAAATTTTTTTAAAAAGCTTCAAAACAGGGGTATTTCGTTTAAATAAAGCAAAACAGAAAAATTGCTTGAAAACAGTTTGATTTCGTGTAAGTTAGAAAGCAAAATCAAAAGTTGCTTGAAAACCGTTTGATTTTGTTTAAATAAGGAAGCAAAACAAACAAATATTGCCTTAAACCAGTTTGCTTTAACAAAATAGAAACGCAAAACAAAAAAATATTGCTTGAAAACAGTTTGATCGCGTTTAAAAAAGAAAGCAACACTAAAATAAATTGCTTGAAAACCGTCTGATTTTGTTTAAATTAAAAAGCAAAACAATAAATAAATAGCTTGAAAACAGTTTGATTTCGTTTAACTAAAAAAGCAACAAAAACAAAATTGCTTGAATACAGTTTGATTTTATTTAAACAAGTAAGCAAACCAAAAATAAATTACCAGAAAACCGTTTGATTTCGTTTAAATAAGAAAGCAAAACAAAAAAATATAGCTTGAAAACAGTTTGGTTTCGCTTAAATAAGAAAGCAAAACAGAAACATTTCTTGAAAACAGTTTGATTTGGTTTAAATAAGAAAGATAATCAAACGATTGCTTGAAAACAGTTGGATTTTGTTTAAAAAAGAAAGCCATACAAAAAAAATTGCTTGAAAACAGTTGGATTTTGTGTAAATAAGAAAGCAATACAAAAAAATATTACTGGAAAACAGTTTGATTTTGTTTAAATAAGAAAGAAACACAAACAAAATTGCTTGAAAACAGTTTGATTTCGTTTAATCAGAAAGCCAAACCAAAAAAATGCTTGAAAACAGTTTGATTTCGTTTAAATAAGAAAGCAAAACAAAAAAATTGCTTGAAAACAGTTTGATTTCGTTTAACTAAGAAAGCAACAGAAACAAAATTGCTTGAAAACAGTTTGATTTCACTTCAACCAGAAAGCAAAACAAAAATAAATTGCTTGAAAACCGTTTGATTTCGTTAAAATAAAAAAGCAAAACAAAAAAATATAGCTTGAAAACAGTTTGGTTTCGCTTAAATAAGAAAGCAAAACAGAAACATTCTTGAAAACAGTTTGATTTCGTTTAAATAAGAAAGATAATCAAACGATTGCTTGAAAACAGTTTGATTTTGTTTAAATCAGAAAGCAAAACAAAAAATTGCTTGAAAACAGTTGAATTTTTTTTAAATAAGAAAGCAATACAAAAAAACTTGCTTGAAAACAGTTGGATTACGTTTAAATCAGAAAGCAAAACAAAAAAAGATTGCTGGAAAACAGTTTGATTTTGTTTAAATAAGAAAGAAACACAAACAAAATAGCTTGAAAACAGTTAGATTTCGTTTAATTAGGAAGCCAAACCAAAAAAATGCTTGAAAACAGTTTGATTTCGTTCAAAAAAGAAAGCAAAACAAAAAAAATTCTGCAAAACAGTTTGATTTCGTTTAAATAAGAAAGCCAAACAAAAACAAAATTGCTTGAAAACAGTTTGATTTACTTTAAACAAAAATAAATTGATTGAAAACCGTTTGATTTCGTTTAAATAAGTAAGCAAAACAAAAAAATATAGCTTGAAAACAGTTTGGTTTCGCTTAAATAAGAAAGCAAAACAGAAATAAATTGCTTAAAAACAGTTTGATTTGGTTTAAATAAGAAAGATAATAAAACGATTGCTTGAAAACAGTTTGATTTTGTTTAAATCAGAAAGCAAAACAAAACATTGCTTGAAAACAGTTGGATTTTGTTTAAATAAGAAAGCAATACAAAAAAAATTGCTTGAAAACAGTTGGATTACGTTTAAATAAGAAAGCAAAATAAAAAAATATTGCTGGCTTACAGTTTGATTTCGTTTAAATAAGAAAGAAACACAAACAAAATTGCTTGAAAACAGTTTGATTTCGTTTAAAAAAGAAAACAAAACAAAAAAAGAAATGCTTGAAAACAGTTTGACATCGTTTAAATAAGAAAGCAACACAAAAAATGCTTTAAAAAAGTGTGATTTCGTTTAAATCACAAAACAAACCAAAAAAATTGCTTGAAAACAGTTTGATTTCGTTTAGATAAGTAAGCAAAACAAACAGATATTGCTTGAAAACAGTTTGGTTTCGTTCAAACAAAAAAGAAAAAAAAATTGCTTCAAAACAGTTTAATTTCGTTTAAATAAGAACACAAAATTGGTAAAAAAAATAGCTTGAAACGGGGGTATTTCGTGTCAATAAGAAAGCACAACAGAAAAATTGCTTGAAAACAGTTTGATTTCGTTAAAATTCGAAAGCAAAACAAAAATTGCTTGAAAACAGTTTGATTTCGTTTAAATAAGAAAGCAACACAAAAAATGCTTAAGAAAGTGTGATTTCATTTAAATCAGAAAACAAAACAAAAAAATTGCTTGAAAACAGTTTGATTTCGTTTAGATAAGTAAGCAAAACAAAAAAATACTGCTTGAAAACAGTTTGATATCGTTTAAACAAAAAAGCAAAACAAAAAATTGCTTGAAAACCTTTTGATTTCGTTTAAATAAGAAAGCAAAACAAAAAAGAAATGCTTGAAAACAGTTTGATTTCGTTAAAATTAGAAAGCAATCAATAAATTGCTTAAAAACAGTTTGATTTCGTTTAATTAGGAAGCCAAACATAAAATTGCTTGAAAACGGTTAGAGTTTGCTTAAATAAGAAAGCAACACAAAAAAATTGCTTGAAAACAGTTTACTTACGTTTAAGAAAGCAAAACAAACAAATATTGCTTTAAACTAGTTTGATTTAATTAAATAAGAAAGCAAAACAAAAAAAATATTGCTTGAAACCATTTTGATCTCGTTTTAAAAGAAAGTTACACAAAAACAAATTGTTTGAAAACAGTTTGATTTCGTTTAAATAAGAAAGCAAAACAACAAATAAATTGCTTGAAAACAGTTTGATTTCGTTTAAATAAGAAAGCAACACAAAAAAATGCTTAAGAAAGTGTGATTTCGTTTAAATCAGAAAACAAAACAAAAAAATTGCTTGAAAACAGTTTGATTTCGTTTAGATAAGTAAGCAAAACAAAAAAATACTGCTTGAAAACAGTTTGATATCGTTCAAACAAAAAAGCAAAACAAAAAATTGCTTGAAAACCTTTTGATTTCGTTTAAATAAGAAAGCAAAACAAAAAAGAAATGCTTGAAAACAGTTTGATTTCGTTAAAATTAGAAAGCAATCAAAAAATTGCTTGAAAACAGTTTGATTTGGTTGAAAAAATTAAGCAAAACAAAAAAAATTGCTTGAACACGGTTTGATTTCGTTTAAATATAAAAGCAAATCAAAAAAATATTGCTTGAAAACAGTTTGGTTTCGCTTAAATAAGAAAGCAAAACAGAAACATTCTTGAAAACAGTTTGATTTCGTTTAAATAAGAAAGATAATCAAACGATTGCTTGAAAACAGTTTGATTTTGTTTAAATCAGAAAGCAAAACAAAAAATTGCTTGAAAACAGTTGAATTTTTTTTAAATAAGAAAGCAATACAAAAAAACTTGCTTGAAAACAGTTGGATTACGTTTAAATCAGAAAGCAAAACAAAAAAAGATTGCTGGAAAACAGTTTGATTTTGTTTAAATAAGAAAGAAACACAAACAAAATAGCTTGAAAACAGTTAGATTTCGTTTAATTAGGAAGCCAAACCAAAAAAATGCTTGAAAACAGTTTGATTTCGTTCAAAAAAGAAAGCAAAACAAAAAAAATTCTGCAAAACAGTTTGATTTCGTTTAAATAAGAAAGCCAAACAAAAACAAAATTGCTTGAAAACAGTTTGATTTACTTTAAACAAAAATAAATTGATTGAAAACCGTTTGATTTCGTTTAAATAAGTAAGCAAAACAAAAAAATATAGCTTGAAAACAGTTTGGTTTCGCTTAAATAAGAAAGCAAAACAGAAATAAATTGCTTAAAAACAGTTTGATTTGGTTTAAATAAGAAAGATAATAAAACGATTGCTTGAAAACAGTTTGATTTTGTTTAAATCAGAAAGCAAAACAAAACATTGCTTGAAAACAGTTGGATTTTGTTTAAATAAGAAAGCAATACAAAAAAAATTGCTTGAAAACAGTTGGATTACGTTTAAATAAGAAAGCAAAATAAAAAAATATTGCTGGCTTACAGTTTGATTTCGTTTAAATAAGAAAGAAACACAAACAAAATTGCTTGAAAACAGTTTGATTTCGTTTAAAAAAGAAAACAAAACAAAAAAAGAAATGCTTGAAAACAGTTTGACATCGTTTAAATAAGAAAGCAACACAAAAAATGCTTTAAAAAAGTGTGATTTCGTTTAAATCACAAAACAAACCAAAAAAATTGCTTGAAAACAGTTTGATTTCGTTTAGATAAGTAAGCAAAACAAACAGATATTGCTTGAAAACAGTTTGGTTTCGTTCAAACAAAAAAGAAAAAAAAATTGCTTCAAAACAGTTTAATTTCGTTTAAATAAGAACACAAAATTGGTAAAAAAAATAGCTTGAAACGGGGGTATTTCGTGTCAATAAGAAAGCACAACAGAAAAATTGCTTGAAAACAGTTTGATTTCGTTAAAATTCGAAAGCAAAACAAAAATTGCTTGAAAACAGTTTGATTTCGTTTAAATAAGAAAGCAACACAAAAAATGCTTAAGAAAGTGTGATTTCATTTAAATCAGAAAACAAAACAAAAAAATTGCTTGAAAACAGTTTGATTTCGTTTAGATAAGTAAGCAAAACAAAAAAATACTGCTTGAAAACAGTTTGATATCGTTTAAACAAAAAAGCAAAACAAAAAATTGCTTGAAAACCTTTTGATTTCGTTTAAATAAGAAAGCAAAACAAAAAAGAAATGCTTGAAAACAGTTTGATTTCGTTAAAATTAGAAAGCAATCAATAAATTGCTTAAAAACAGTTTGATTTCGTTTAATTAGGAAGCCAAACATAAAATTGCTTGAAAACGGTTAGAGTTTGCTTAAATAAGAAAGCAACACAAAAAAATTGCTTGAAAACAGTTTACTTACGTTTAAGAAAGCAAAACAAACAAATATTGCTTTAAACTAGTTTGATTTAATTAAATAAGAAAGCAAAACAAAAAAAATATTGCTTGAAACCATTTTGATCTCGTTTTAAAAGAAAGTTACACAAAAACAAATTGTTTGAAAACAGTTTGATTTCGTTTAAATAAGAAAGCAAAACAACAAATAAATTGCTTGAAAACAGTTTGATTTCGTTTAAATAAGAAAGCAACACAAAAAAATGCTTAAGAAAGTGTGATTTCGTTTAAATCAGAAAACAAAACAAAAAAATTGCTTGAAAACAGTTTGATTTCGTTTAGATAAGTAAGCAAAACAAAAAAATACTGCTTGAAAACAGTTTGATATCGTTCAAACAAAAAAGCAAAACAAAAAATTGCTTGAAAACCTTTTGATTTCGTTTAAATAAGAAAGCAAAACAAAAAAGAAATGCTTGAAAACAGTTTGATTTCGTTAAAATTAGAAAGCAATCAAAAAATTGCTTGAAAACAGTTTGATTTGGTTGAAAAAATTAAGCAAAACAAAAAAAATTGCTTGAACACGGTTTGATTTCGTTTAAATATAAAAGCAAATCAAAAAAATATTGCTTGAAAACAGTTTGATTTAATTAAACAAGCAAGCAAAACTAAAAATTGCTTGAAAACAGTTTAATTTCGTTAAAATTCGAAAGCAAAACAAAAATTGCTTGAAAACAGTTTGATTTTGTTTTAAAAAAATGTAAACAAAAATAAATTGCTTGAAAACAGTTTGATTTCGTTTAAATTATAAAGCAAAACATAAAATTGCTTGAAAACAGTCAGAGTTTGTTTAAATAAGAAAGCAACACACAAAAATTGCTTGAAAACAGTATAATTACGTTTAAATAGGAAAGCAAAACAAACAAATATTGCTTTAAACCAGTTTGATTTAATTAAATAGGAAAGCAAAAAAAAAAATATTGCTTGAAACCATTTTGATCTCGTTTTAAAAGAAAGCTTCACAAAAACAAATTGTTTTAAAACAGTTTGATTTTGTTTAAATAAGAAAGCAAAACAACAAATAAATTGCTTGAAAACAATTTGATTTCGTTTAAATAAGAAAGCAAATACAAAAAAATGCTTAAAAACCGTTTGATTTAATTTAAATAAGAAAGAAAAACAAAAAAGAAATGCTTGAAAACAGTTTGATTTCGTTTAAATAAGAAAGCAACACAAAAAAATGCTTAAGAAAGTGTGATTTCGTTTAAATCAGAAAACAAAACAAAAAAATTGCTTGAAAACAGTTTGATTTCGTTTAGATAAGTAAGCCAAACAAAAAAATACTGCTTGAAAAAAGTTTGATATCGTTTAAACAAAAAAGCAAAACAAAAAATTGCTTCAAAACAGTTTTATTTCGTTTAAATAAGAAAGCAACACAAAAATAAATAGCTTGAAAACCGTTTGATTTCGTTTAAATAAGAAAGCAAAACAAAAAAGAAATGCTTGAAAACAGTTTGATTTCGTTAAAATTAGAAAGCAAAATCAAAAAATTGCTTAAAAAAAGTTTGATTGGGTTGAAAAGATAAAGCAAAACCAAAAAAAATTGCTTGAACACGGTTTGATTTCGTTTAAATATAAAAGCAAATCAAAAAAATATTGCTTGAAAACAGTTTGATTATATTGAACAAGCAAGCAAAACAAAAAATTGCTTGAAAACAGTTTGAGTTTGTTTAAATAAGAAACAACACAAATATAAATTGCTTGAAAACAGTTTGATTTCGTTTAAATAAGAAAGCAAAACAAAAAAATATTGCCTGAAAACAGTTTGATCTTGTTCAAATAAGAAAGCAAGACAAAAATAAATTGCTTGAAAACCGGCTGATTTCGTTTAGATAAGAAAGAAAAACAAAAAAATATTGCTTGAAAACAATGTGATTTAATTAAACAAGAAAGCAAAACAAAACAATGTTGCTTGAAAACCGTCTGATTTCGTTTAAATAAGAAAGCAAAACAAAAAATGAATTGCTTGAAGACTATTGGATTTCGTTTAAATAGGATAGAAAAACAGAAAAATTGCTTGAAAACAGTTTGATTTCGTTTAAATAAGGAAGCAAAATAAAAATTGCTTACCAACAGTTTGATTTCGTTTAAATAAGAAAGCAAAACAAAAAACAAATTGCTTGAAAACAGTTTAATTTCGTTTAAATAAAAAAGCAAAACAAAAATAAATTGGTTGAATACCGTCTTATTTTGTAAACGAAGTTAGACGGTATTATTCAAGAAGAAAGAATATAAAAGCAAATCAAAAAAGAAATGCTTGAAAACAGTTGATTTCGTTTAAATAAGAAAGCAAAACAAACATTTCTTGAAAACCGTCTGATGTCGTTTTAATTAGTAAGCAAAACAAAAAATTGCTTGAAAACAGTTTGATTTTGTTTAAATAAGAAAGAAAAACAAAACAGAAATGCTTGAAAACATTTTGATTTGGTTTAAATAAGAAAGCAACACAAAAAATGCTAAAAATAACTTTTATTTCGTTAAAATCAGTAAACAAAACAAATAAATTGCTTGAAAACAGTTTGTTTATTTCGTTTAAACAAGAAAGCTAAACTAAAAATTGCTTCTAAACTATTTGATTTTGTTTAAATAAGAAAGCAACACAAAAGAATTGCTTGAAAACAGTTTAATTTCGTTTAAATAAGAAAGCAAAATAAAATTGCTTGAAAACAGTTTGATTTCGTTTAAATTAGAAAAAGCAACACAAACAAATTGCTTGAAAACAGTTTAATTTCGTTTAAATAAGAAAGCAAAACAAACAAATATTGCTTTAAACCAGTTTGATTTAATAAAATAGGAAAGCATAACAAAAAAAAATTGCTTGAAACCATTTTGATCTCGTTTAAAAAAAAAGCAACACAAAAATAAATTGCTTGAAAACAGTTTGATTTCGTTTAAATAAGAAAGCAAAACAAAAAAATATTGCTTGAAAACAGTTTGATCTCGTTTAAATAATAAAGCAAGACAAAAATAAATTGCTTGAAAACCGGCTGATTTCGTTTAGATAAGAAAGAAAAACAGAAAAATTGCTTGAAAACCATTTGAGTTCGTTTGAATTAGAAAGCAAAACAAAAATTAATTGCTTGAAAACAGTTTGATTTCGTTTAGATAAGTAAGCAAAACAAAAAAATACTGCTTGAAAAAAGTTTGATATCGTTTAAACAAAAAATTGCTTCAAAACAGTTTGATTTCGTTTAAATAAGAAAGCAACACAAAAATAAATAGCTTGAAAACCATTTGATTTCGTTTAAATAAGAAAGCAAAACAAAAAAGAAATGCTTGAAAACAGTTTGATTTCGTTAAAATTAGAAAGCAATCAAAAAATTGCTTGAAAACAGTTTGATTTGGTTGAAAAAATTAAGCAAAACAAAAAAAAATGCTTGAACACGGTTTGATTTCGTTTAAATATAAAAGCAAATCAAAAAAATATTGCTTGAAAACAGTTTGATTTAATTAAACAAGCAAGCAAAACTAAAAATTGCTTGAAAACAGTTTAATTTCGTTAAAATTCGAAAGCAAAACAAAAATTGCTTGAAAACAGTTTGATTTTGTTTTAAAAAAATGTAAACAAAAATAAATTGCTTGAAAACAGTTTGATTTCGTTTAAATTATAAAGCAAAACATAAAATTGCTTGAAAACAGTTAGAGTTTGTTTAAATAAGAAAGCAACACACAAAAATTGCATGAAAACAGTATAATTACGTTTAAATAGGAAAGCAAAACAAACAAATATTGCTTTAAACCAGTTTGATTTAATTAAATAGGAAAGCAAAAAAAAAATATTGCTTGAAACCACTTTGATCTCGTTTTAAAAGAAAGCTTCACAAAAACAAATTGTTTGAACACAGTTTGATTTTGTTTAAATAAGAAAGCAAAACAACAAATAAATTGCTTGAAAACAGTTTGATTTCGTTTAAATAAGAAAGCAAATACAAAAAAATGCTTAAAAACCGTTTGATTTAATTTAAATAAGAACGCAAAACAAAAAATTGTCGTAAAACAATTTGATTGGGTTTAAATAAGAAAGAAAAACTAAAAAGAAATGCTTGAAAACAGTTTGATTTCGTTTAAATAAGAAAGCAAAATAAAAAAATATTGCTGGCTTACAGTTTGATTTCGTTTAAATAAGAAAGAAACACAAACAAAATTGCTTGAAAACAGTTTGATTTCGTTTAAATAAGAAAACAAAACAAAAAAAGAAATGCTTGAAAACAGTTTGACATCGTTTAAATAAGAAAGCAACACAAAAAATGCTTGAAAACAGTTTGACATCGTTTAAATAAGAAAGCAACACAAAAAATGCTTTTAAAAAGTGTGATTTCGTTTAAATCACAAAACAAAACAAAAAAATTGCTTGAAAACAGTTTGATTTCGTTTAGATAAGTAAGCAAAACAAACAGATATTGCTTGAAAACAGTTTGGTTTCGTTCAAACAAAAAAGGGAAAAAAAATTGCTTCAAAACAGTCTAATTTCGTTTAAATAAGAACACAAAATTGGTAAAAAAAATAGCTTGAAAACGGGTGTATTTCGTGTAAATAAGAAAGCACAACAGAAAAATTGCTTGTAAACAGTTTGATTTCGTTAAAATTCGAAAGCAAAACAAAAATTGCTTAGAAAAAAGTTTGATTTTGTTTTAAAAAAAAGTAAACAAAAATAAATTGCTTAAAAACAGTTTGATTTCGTTTAATTAGGAAGCCAAACATAAAATTGCTTGAAAACGGTTAGAGTTTGCTTAAATAAGAAAGCAACACAAAACAATTGCTTGAAAACAGTTTACTTACGTTTAAGAAAGCAAAACAAACAAATATTGCTTTAAACTAGTTTGATTTAATTAAATAAGAAAGCAAAAAAAAAAAATTTTGCTTGAAACCATTTTGATCTCGTTTTAAAAGTAAGTTACACAAAAACAAATTGTTTGAAAACAGTTTGATTTCGTTTAAATAAGAAAGCAAAACAACAAATAAATTGCTTGAAAACAGTTTGATTTCGTTTAAATAAGAAAGCAACACAAAAAAATGCTTAAGAAAGTGTGATTTCGTTTAAATCAGAAAACAAAACAAAAAAATTGCTTGAAAACAGTTTTATTTCGTTTAGATAAGTAAGCAAAACAAAAAAATACTGCTTGAAAACAGTTCGATATCGTTTAAACAAAAAAGCAAAACAAAAAATTGCTTGAAAACCTTTTGATTTCGTTTAAATAAGAAAGCAAAACAAAAAAATGCTTGAAAACAGTTTGATTTCGTTAAAATTAGAAAGCAATCAAAAAATTGCTTGAAAACAGTTTGATTTGGTTGAAAAAATTAAGCAAAACAAAAAAAATTGCTTGAACACGGTTTGATTTCGTTTAAATATAAAAGCAAATCAAAAAAATATTGCTTGAAAACAGTTTGATTTAATTAAACAAGCAAGCAAAACTAAAAATTGCTTGAAAACAGTTTAATTTCGTTAAAATTCGAAAGCAAAACAAAAATTGCTTGAAAACAGTTTGATTTTGTTTTAAAAAAATGTAAACAAAAATAAATTGCTTGAAAACAGTTTGATTTCGTTTAAATTATAAAGCAAAACATAAAATTGCTTGAAAACAGTTAGAGTTTGTTTAAATAAGAAAGCAACACACAAAAATTGCTTGAAAACAGTATAATTACGTTTAAATAGGAAAGCAAAACAAACAAATATTGCTTTAAACCAGTTTGATTTAATTAAATAGGAAAGAAAAAAAAAAAATATTGCTTGAAACCATTTTGATCTCGTTTTAAAAGAAAGCTTCACAAAAACAAATTGTTTGAAAACAGTTTGATTTTGTTTAAATAAGAAAGCAAAACAACAAATAAATTGCTTGAAAACAGTTTGATTTCGTTTAAATAAGAAAGCAAATACAAAAAAATGCTTAAAAACCGTTTGATTTAATTTAAATAAGAAAGCAAAACAAAAAATTGTTGTAAAACAATTTGATTAGGTTTAAATAAGAAAGAAAAACAAAAAAGAAATGCTTGAAAACAGTTTGATTTCGTTTAAATAAGAAAGCAACACAAAAAAATGCTTAAGAAAGTGTGATTTCGTTTAAATCAGAAAACAAAACAAAAAAATTGCTTGAAAACAGTTTGATTTCGTTTAGATAAGTAAGCCAAACAAAAAAATACTGCTTGAAAAAAGTTTGATATCGTTTAAACAAAAAAGCAAAACAAAAAATTGCTTCAAAACAGTTTGATTTCGTTTAAATAAGAAAGCAACACAAAAATAAATAGCTTGAAAACCGTTTGATTTCGTTTAAATAAGAAAGCAAAATCAAAAAATTGCTTAAAAAAGTTTGATTGGGTCGAAAAAATTAAGCAAAACCAAAAAAAATTGCTTGAACACGGTTTGATTTCGTTTAAATATAAAAGCAAATCAAAAGAATATTGCTTGAAAACAGTTTGATTATATTGAACAAGCAAGCAAAACAAAAAATTGCTTGAAAACAGTTTGAGTTTGTTTAAATAAGAAACAACACAAATATAAATTGCTTGAAAACAGTTTGATTTCGTTTAAATAAGAAAGCAAAACAAAAAAATATTGCTTGAAAACAGTTTGATCTTGTTTAAATAAGAAAGCAAGACAAAAATAAATTGCTTGAAAACCGGCTGATTTCGTTTAGATAAGAAAGAAAAACAAAAAATATTGCTTGAAAACAATGTGATTTAATTAAACAAAAAAGCAAAACAAAAAAATGTTGCTTGAAAACCGTCTGATTTCGTTTAAATAAGAAAGCAAAACAAAAAATGAATTGCTTGAAGACTATTGGATTTCGTTTAAATAGGATAGAAAAACAGAAAAATTGCTTGAAAACAGTTTGATTTCGTTTAAATAAGGAAGCAAAATGAAAATTGCTTACCAACAGTTTGATTTCGTTTAAATAAGAAAGCAAAACAAAAAACAAATTGCTTGAAAACAGTTTAATTTCGTTTAAATAAAAAAGCAAAACTAAAATAAATTGGTTGAATACCGTCTTATTTTGTAAACGAAGTTAGACGGTATTATTCAAGAAGAAAGAATATAAAAGCAAATCAAAAAAGAAATGCTTGAAAACAGTTGATTTCGTTTAAATAAGAAAGCAAAACAAACATATCTTGAAAACCGTCTGATGTCGTTTTAATTAGTAAGCAAAACAAAAAATTGCTTGAAAACAGTTTGATTTTGTTTAAATAAGAAAGAAAAACAAAACAGAAATGCTTGAAAACATTTTGATAAGGTTTAAATAAGAAAGCAACACAAAAAATGCTAAAAATAACTTTTATTTCGTTAAAATCAGTAAACAAAACAAATAAATTGCTTGAAAACAGTTTGTTTATTTCGTTTAAACAAGAAAGCTAAACTAAAAATTGCTTCTAAACTATTTGATTTTGTTTAAATAAGAAAGCAACACAAAAGAATTGCTTGAAAACAGTTTAATTTCGTTTAAATAAGAAAGCAAAATAAAATTGCTTGAAAACAGTTTGATTTCGTTTAAATTAGAAAAAGCAACACAAACAAATTGCTTGAAAACAGTTTAATTTCGTTTAAATAAGAAAGCAAAACAAACAAATATTGCTTTAAACCAGTTTGATTTAATAAAATAGGAAAGCATAACAAAAAAAAATTGCTTGAAACCATTTTGATCTCGTTTAAAAAAAAAGCAACACAAAAATAAATTGCTTGAAAACAGTTTGATTTCGTTTAAATAAGAAAGCAAAACAAAAAAATATTGCTTGAAAACAGTTTGATCTCGTTTAAATAATAAAGCAAGACAAAAATAAATTGCTTGAAAACCGGCTGATTTCGTTTAGATAAGAAAGAAAAACAGAAAAATTGCTTGAAAACCATTTGAGTTCGTTTGAATTAGAAAGCAAAACAAAAATTAATTGCTTGAAAACAGTTTGATTTCGTTTAGATAAGTAAGCAAAACAAAAAAATACTGCTTGAAAAAAGTTTGATATCGTTTAAACAAAAAATTGCTTCAAAACAGTTTGATTTCGTTTAAATAAGAAAGCAACACAAAAATAAATAGCTTGAAAACCATTTGATTTCGTTTAAATAAGAAAGCAAAACAAAAAAGATATGCTTGAAAACAGTTTGATTTCGTTAAAATTAGAAAGCAAAAGCAAAAAATTGCTTGAAAACAGTTTGATTTGGTTGAAAAAATTAAGCAAAACAAAACAAATTGCTTGAACACGGTTTGATTTCGTTTAAATATAAAAGCAAATCAAAAAAATATTGCTTGAAAACAGTTTGATTTAATTAAACAAGCAAGCAAAACAAAAAATTGCTTGAAAACAGTTTGATTTAATTAAACAAGAAAGCAAAACAAAAAAATATTGCTTGAAAACCGTTTGATTTCGTTTAAATAAGAAAGCAAAACAAAAAATGAATTGCTTGAAGACTATTGGATTTCGTTTAAATAAGATAGAAAAACAGAAAAATTGCTTGAAAACAGTTTGATTTCGTTTAAATAAGGAAGCAAAACAAAAATTGCTTACCAACAGTTTGATTTCGTTTAAATAAGAAAGCAAAACAAAAAACAAATTGCTTGAAAACAGTTTAATTTCGTTTAAATAAGAAAGCAAAACAAAAATTAAATTGCTTGAAAACAGTTTAATTTCATTAAAACAAGAAAGCAAACCAAAAATAAATTGGTTGAATACCGTCTCATTTTGTAAACGAAGTGAGATGGTATTCAAGCAAGAAGAAAGAATAAGAAAGAAAAACAAAAAAGAAATGCTTGAAAACAGTTTGATTTCGTTTAAATAAGAAAGCAAAAACAAAAAAATGCTTAAAAACCGTTTGATTTAATTTAAATAAGAAAGCAAAACAAAACATTGCTGTAAAACAATTTGATTAGGTTTAAATAAGAAAGAAAAACAAAAAATAAATTGCTTGAAAACAGTTTGATTTCGTTTAAATAAGAAAGCAAAACAATAAAATATTGCTTGAAAACAGTTTGATTTCGTTTAAATAAGAAAGCAAGACAAAAATAAATTGCTTGAAAACCGGCTGATTTCGTTTAGATAAGAAAGAAAAACAGAAAAATTGCTTGAAAACCACTTGAGTTCGTTTGAATTAGAAAGCAAAATAACAAATATTGCTTGAAAACAGTTTGATTTAATTAAACAAGAAAGCAAAACAAAAAAATATTGCTTGAAAACCGTCTGATTTCGTTTAAATAAGAAAGCAAAACAAAAAATGAATTGCTTGAAGACTATTGGATTTCGTTTATATAAGATAGAAAAACAGAAAAATTGCTTGAAAACAGTTTGATTTCGTTTAAATAAGGAAGCAAAACAAAAATTGCTTACCAACAGTTTGATTTCGTTTAAATAAGAAAGCAAAACAAAAAACAAATTGCTTGAAAACAGTTTCATTTCGTTTAAATAAGAAAGCAAAACAAAAATAAAATTGCTTGAAAACAGTTTAATTTCATTAAAACAAGAAAGCAAAACAAAAATAAATTGGTTGAATACCGTCTCATTTTGTAAACGAAGTGAGACGGTATTATGCAAGAAGAAAGAATATAAAAGCAAAACAAAAAAGTAATGCTTGAAAACAGTTGATTTCGTTTAAATAAGAAAGCAAAACAGAAACATTTCTTGAAAACCGCCTGATGTCGTTTTAATTAGAAAGCAAAACAAAAAATTGCTTGAAAACAGTTTGATTTTGTTTAAATAAAAAAGAAAAAGAAAACAGAAATGCTTGAAAACATTTTGATTTGATTTAAATAAGAAAGCAACACAAAATATGCTAAAAATAAGTTTTATTTCGTTAAAATCAGTAAACAAAACAAATAAATTGCTTGAAAACCGTTTGATTTCGTTAAGAAAGCAACACAAAAATTGCTTGAAAACAGTTTGATTTCGCTTAAATCAGAAAGCAAAAAAAAATTGCTTGAAAACAGTTTGATTTTATTTAAATTAGAAAAAGCAACACAAAAAATTGCTTGAAAACAGTTTGATTTTGTTTAAATAAAAAAGCAAAACAAAAATAAATTGCTTGAAAACAGTTTTATTTCGTTTAAATAAGAAAGCAAAACAAAAAAATATTGCTTAAAAACAGTATGATTCCGTTTAAATAAGAAAGAAACACAAACAAAATTGCTGTAAAAGAGTTTGATATCGTTTCAATAAGAAAGCAAAACAAAAAATAAAATGCTTTAAAACAGTTTAATTATATTTAAATAAGAACGCAAAACAAAAAAATGCTTAAAAACAGTTTTATTTGATGTAAATAAGATAGCAAAACAAAAGATCGCTTGAAAACAGTTTGATTTTGTTTAAATGAGATAGAAAAACAAAACAGAAATACTTGAAAACAGTTTGATTTCGTTTAAATAAGAAAGCAACACAAAAACGTCTTAAAAAAGTGTGATTTTGTTTAAATCAGAAAACAAAACAAAAAAATTGCTTAATAACAGTTTGATTTCTTTTAGATTAGTAAGATAAACAAAAAAATATTGCTGGAAAACAGTTTGGTTTCGTTTAAAAAAAAAAGCAAAACAAAAAATTACTTCAAAACAGTTCTATTTCGTTTAAATCAGAAGGCAACATTTTAAACAAGTAGCTTGAAAACAGTTTGATTTCTTTTAAAGAAGAAAGCAAAACAAAAAATAAAATGCTTTAAAACAGTTTGATTTCGTTTAAATAAAAAAGCAAAACAAAAAAATGCTTAAAAAGTGTCATTTCGTTTAAATAAGAAAACAAAACAAAAAAATTGCTTGAAAACAGTTAGATTTCGTTTAGATAAGTAAGCAAAACAAAAAAATATAAGATAGCAAAAAAAAATTGCTTGAAAACAGTTTCATTACGTTTAAATAAGAATGAAAAACAAAAAAGCAATGCTTGAAACAGTTTGGTTTCGTTTAAACAAAAAAAGCAAAACAAAAAATTGCTTCAAAACAGTTTGATTTCGTTTAAATAAGAAAGCAAAATTTGTTTAAAATAGCTTGACAACAGTTTGATTTCGTTTAAATTAGAAAGCAAAACAAAAAAATATTGCTTGAACACAGTTCGATTTCAGTTAAATAACAAAGCAACACAAAAATAAATTGCTTGAAAACCGTCTGATTTCGTTTAAATTAGAAAGCAAACCAAAAATATTGCTTGAAAACAGTTTGATTTGATTAAACAAGAAAGCAACAAATAAAATTGCTTGAAAACAGTTTTATTTCGTTTAGATAAGTAAGCAAAACAAAAAAATATTGCTTGAAAACAGTTTGGTTTCTTTTAAACAAAGAAGCAAAACAAAAAATTGCTTCGAAACAGTTTGATTTCGTTTAAATAAGAAAGCAAAATTGTAAACAAATAGCTTGAAAACAGTTTGATTTCTTTTAAAGAAGAAAGCAAAACAAAAAATAAAATGCTTTAACACAGTTGGATTTCGTTTAAATTAGAAAGCAAAACTAAAAAAATGCTTAAAAACAGTTTGATTTAGTTTTAAATAAGATAGCAAAACAAAAATTGCTTGAAAACAGTTTGATTACGTTTAAATATAAATGAATAACAAAAAAGCAATGCTTGAAAACAGTTTGATTTCGTGGAAATAAGAAAGCAACACAAAAAAATGTTTAAAGAAGTGTCATTTCGTTTAAATAAGAAAACAAAACAAAAAATTGCTTGAAAACAGTTAGATTTCGTTTAGATAAGTAAGCAAAACAAAAAAATATTGCTTGAAAACAGTTTGGTTTCGTTTAAACGAAAAAAGTAAAACAAAAAATTGCTTCAAAACAGTTTGATTTTTTAAATAAGAAAGCAAAACAAAAAATATTGCTTGAAAAACAGTTCGTTTCGTTTAAATAAGAAAGCAACAAAAAAATTGCTTGAAAAAAGTTTGATTTTGTTTAAAAAAGGAAAAAAAACAAAAATAAATTGCTTGAGAACAGTTCGATTTCGTTTAAGCAAGAAAGCAAAACAAAAAAATAGTGCTTGAAAAAAAGTTTTGTTTAATTAAACAAGAAAGCAAAACAAAAAATTGCTTTAAAACAAGTTGATTTCGTTTAAATAAGAAAGCAAAACAGAAAAATTGCTTGAAACCAGTTTGATTTCGTATGAATTAGAAAGCAAAACAAAAAATTGCTTGAAAACAGTCTGATTTCGTGTAAATAAGAAAGCAAAACAAAAAATTGCTTCGAAACAGTTGGATTTCGTTTAAATAAGAAAGCAAAATTTTAAACAAATAGCTTGAAAACAGTTTGATTTCTTTTAAAGAAGAAAGCAAAACAAAAAATAAAATGCTTTAACACAGTTGGATTTCGTTTAAATTAGAAAGCAAAACAAAAAAAATGCTTAAAAACAGTTTGATTTAATTTTAATAAGATAGCAAAAAAAATTGCTTGAAAACAGTTTGATTACGTTTAAATATAAATTAATAACAAAAAAGCAATGCTTGAAAACAGTTTGATTTCGTGGAAATAAGAAAGCAACACAAAAAAATGTTTAAGGAAGTGTCATTTCGTTTAAATAAGAAAACAAAACAAAAAATTGCTTGAAAACAATAAGATTTCGTTTAGATAAGTAAGCAAAACAAAAAATATTGCTTGAAAACAGTTTGGTTTCGTTTAAACGAAAAAAGTAAAACAAAAAATTGCTTCAAAACAGTTTGATTTCGTTTAAATAAGAAAGCAAAACAGAAATATTGCTTGAAAACAGTTTATTTAGTTAAAATTAGAAAGCAAAACAAAAAATTGCTTGAAAAAAGTTTGATTTTGTTTAAAAAAGGAAAAAAAACAAAAATAAATTGCTTGAGAACAGTTCGATTTCGTTTAAGCAAGAAAGCAAAACAAAAAAATAGTGCTTGAAAAAAAGTTTTGTTTAATTAAACAAGAAAGCAAAACAAAAAATTGCTTTAAAACAAGTTGATTTCGTTTAAATAAGAAAGCAAAACAGAAAAATTGCTTGAAACCAGTTTGATTTCGTATGAATTAGAAAGCAAAACAAAAAATTGCTTGAAAACAGTCTGATTTCGTGTAAATAAGAAAGCAAAACAAAAAAATATTGCTTGAAAACAGTTTGATCTTGTTTAAAAAACAAAGAAACACAAAAATAAATTGCTTCAAAACCGTCTGATTTCGTTTAATAAGAAAGCAAAACAAAAAATAAATTGGTTGAAAAAAATTTGATTTCGTTTAAATAAGAACGCAAAACAGAAAATTTGCTTGAAAACAGTTTGATTTCGTTTAAATAAGAAAAAAAAACAGAAAAATTGCTTGAAAACAGTTTGATTTCGTTTAAATAAGAAAGCAAAACAAAAAATGAATTGCTTGAAAACTATATGATTTAGTTTAAATAAGAAAAACAGAAAAATTGCTTGAAAACAGTTTGATTTCGTTTTAATAAGAAAGCAAAACAAAAAATACTTACCAACAGGTTGGATTTCGTTTAAATAAGAAAGCAAAACAAAAAATAAATTGCTAAAAAATAATTTGATTTCGTAAGAAAGCAAAACAAAAAATAAATTACTTGAAAACAGTTTTATTTCGTTTAAATAAGAAATAAAATCAAACATAATTGCTTGAAAACAGTTGGATTTCGTTTAAGCAAGAAAGCAAAATTTAAAAAATTGCTTGAAAACAGTTTGATTTCGTTTAAATAAGAAAGCAAAACACACAAAAAATGCTTGAAAACAGTTTGTTTTTATTTGAATAAGAAAGCAAAACCCCAAAAAATTCTTGAAAACAGTTGTATTTATTTTGTATCAGAAAGCAAAACAAAACAAATTGCTTGAAAACAGTTTGATGTCGTTAAAATAAGTAAGCAAAAAAACCAAAAATGGTTGAAACAGTTTGATTAGAAACCAACAAAAGAAAAATTAGTTGAAAACAGTTTGATTTCGTTTTAACAAGAAAGCAAAACTAAAATAAAATGCTTTAAAACGATTTGATTTCGTTTAAATAAGAAAGAAAAACAGAATAATTGCTTGAAAACAGTTTTATTTCGTTTAAATAAGAAAGCAAAACAAAAAATGAATTGCTTGAAAACTATTTGATTTCGTTTAAATAAGAAATAAAAACAGATAAATTGCTTGAAAACAGTTTTATTTCGTTTAAGCAAGAAAGCAAAATTAAAAAATTGCTTGAAACCGTTTAATTTCGTTTAAATAATAAAGCAAAACAAAAATTAAATTGCTTGAAAACAGTTTGATTTCGTTTAAATAAGAAAGCAGAACAAAAAATGCTTACCAACAGTTTGATTTCGTTTAATTAAGACAGCAAAACAAAAAATAAATTGCTTGAAAACAGTTTGATTTCGTTTAAATAAGAAAGAAAATCAAACAAAAATTGCTTGAAAACAGTTTGATTTCGTTTAAATAAGAACGCAAAACAAAAATAAATTGCTTGAAAACAGTTTGATTTCGTTTGAATAAGAAAGCAAAAACAAAAAAAATGCTTTAAAACAGTTTGATTTCGTTTTAATAAGAAAGCAAAACAAAAATAATTTGCTTGAAAACAGTTGGATTTCGTATGAATTAGAAAGCAAAACAAAAATTAATTGCTTTAAAACAGTTTGATTTCGTTTAAATAGAAAGAAAAACAGAAAAATTGCTTGAAAACAGTTTGATTTGGTTTAAATAAGAAAGCAAAACAAAAAAAATTGCTTGAAAACAGTTTGATTTCGTTTAAATAAGAAAGCAAAACAAAAAACAGTCTTAAAACAGTTGTTGGTATGTTTATGTTTATAGGGAAAAACTTGACAGTGAATTTTTTTTTAAAAACATCATCTGAACAAATCAAACAAAATCATTATTTTAGACTTTCCGGTACATGAACAAAAAAAACATTTTATTTAAAAACATTTGATTCCTTTAACAAAAACAAATGAAAATTGAAATCTAACTAATAACAGTGGTTTAGGTACTGATATCGATCCTGAACCAGTTTTCGTGAGGTTGGACTCGGAAGCGTTTGGCTGTCCTACACAAACGCCCGAGAGTTGACGAGCGTATTTTGTACCAAACGACAATTTTGATAAAGTGCTGCGTCCTACGTTTTGCTTGTTTTGTTTTTGTTGTTGTTAAGGTTAGCGTTATGGTTAGGGTTTAGGGTTTAGGGTTAGGGTTTAGAGTTAAAAATATTTATTTGATAACAGTAATTTCGCTCTGTTTTGCTTGTTATATTTGTTTTGTTGTTTAAAAAATTTCTTGCAACTGTAATGAAAAATTTAGGACGCAGCAACGTATCAAAGTAAAAAAAAAATTATTAGATAAAAGTAACTTCGCTATGTTTTGCTTGTTTTGTTTTTTTTTGTTGTTTCTTTTAGAAAATTTCTTGAAAATCTTACTTACAATTACAGGTCGCAGCACCGTATCAAAATTGTCGTCTGGTACCATTCGGCTCGTCAACACGCAGGCGTTTGCATATGACAGCCGAACGCTTCCAAGTCGAACCTCACGAAAACTGGTTCAGGATCAATATCATGATACATATCCATGATACATATCTATGATACATGATACATATCCATGATACATATCTATGATACATGATACATGTCCATGATAGATATCTATGATACATGATACATGATACAAATCTATGATACATGATACATGATACATATCCATGATACATGATACATATCAATGATACATGATACATGATATATATCCATGATACATATCCATGATACAATATCTATGATACATGATACATATCCATGATACATATTTATGATACATGATACATATCCTCGATACATATCTGTGATACATGATATATATCTGTGATACATATCTGTGATACATGATACATGTCCATGATATATATCTATGATACATGATACATGTCCATGATAGATATCTATGACACATGATACATATCCATGATACATGATACATATCAATGATACATGGTACATCATACATGATACATATCCATGACACATACCAATGATACATGATACATATCCATGATACATATCGATGATACATAATACTCATCCATGATACAAATCTATGATACATGATACATATCCACGATACCTGATACATATCCATGATACATATCCATGATACATATACATATCGACCTTAAATATCCATTATTCATGATACATATCCATCATACATATCAATGATACAGGATACATATGAATGATATAGTATGTGCAATGATACATATCCATGATACATATACATATCTATGATACATGACACATATATATGATACACATTCATGATACATATCTATCATACATGATACATATACATGATACATATATATGATACATGTCCATGATACATATCTATGATACATAATACATGTCCATGATACATATCTATGATACATGATACATGTCCATGATACATGATACAAGATACATGATAAATGTCCATGATACATGATACATGTCCATGATACATGATACATATACATGATACATGATACATGATACATGATACATATCAATGATACATGATACATATCCATGATACATATCTGTGACATATGATACATATCTTTTATACATGATACATATCCATGATACATATCTATGATACATGATACATGCCCATGATACATGATTCAAGATACATGATAAATGTCCATGATTAATGATCCATGATACATGATATATATCCATGGATCATGATACATGTTACATATCAATGATACATGTGTAATATCAATGATACATGAGGTATGATACATAGCCATGATACATATCCATGATACATATCTATGATACATTATACATATCCATGATACATATCTGTGATACATGATACATATCTTTGATAAATGATACATACATATCTGTGATACATGATACATTTCCATGATACATATTAGTGATACAAGATACATGTCGATCATACATATCTATGATACATAATACATGTCCATGATACATATCTGTGATACATGATACATGTCGATGATACATATCTATGATACATAAAACATATACATAATACATGATACATGATACATATCAATGATACATACCGATGATACGTGATACATATCCATGATACATATCTATGATACATATACATTATACATGATACATATCCATGATAGATATGTATGTGCACCCTTGCATGTAAGTATATAGTATGCGTAATGATACATATATATGATACATATACATATTTATGATACATATCCATGATACATAATACATGATAATTATCTATGATAAATGATACATATCCATGATACATATCCATGATACATGATACATATCCATGATACATTATACATATCCATGTAACATATCCATGATACATGATACACATCCATTATACAATACCTGATACATATCCATGATACATATACATGATACATATATATGATACATGATACATATCTATGATACATAACACATATATGTGATACATGATACATATCTATGATACATCACACATATCTATGATACATGATACATATCTATGATACATATACATATGCATGATATATGATATCAATCATTGATACATGATACATATCCATGATACATGATACATGTCTGTGGTAATATCCATGCCATCATAAATATCCATGGTACTTGATACATATACATCCATGATACATGATATATATCCATATCTATCATACATGATACATATCCATGATATTATCTATGTACACTATTACAGAGATAGGTAAGTATATAGTACGTGCAATGATACATATCCATTGATACGTATGCACATCTATGATACATGATACATATCTATGATACATACCCATTATACACATCTATGATACATGATACATATACTTGATACATATATATGATACATGATACATGTCCATGATACATATCAGTGATACATGATACATGTCCATGATACATGATACAAGATACATGATAAATGTCCATGATACATGATACATGTACATGATACATGATACATGATACATATTCATCATACATGATACATGATGCATGTCCATGATACATGATACAAGATACATGATGAATTGTTCTTGAATCATGATCCAGTATACATGATACATATAGATGGATCATGGTACATGATACATATCAATGATATATGTGCCATATCAATGATACATGAGGTATGATACATATCCATGATACATATCCATGATACATATCTATGATACATGATACATATCCATGATACATATCTGTGATACATGATACATTTCCATGATACATAATAGTGATACAGTATACATGTCGATGATACATATCTATGATACATACTACATGTCCATGATACATATCTGTGATACATGATACATGTCTATGATACATATATATGATACATGAAACATATACATAATAAATGATACATGATACATATCAATGATACATATTGATGATACATGATACATATCCATGATACATATCCATGATACAAATCCATGATACAAATCCATGATACATATCCATGGTACATATAGATATCCATCATAATATCCATGATTCATGATACATATCCATAATACATATCCATGATACAGGATATATATCAATGATACATATCCATTATACATATTCATGATACATGATAGATATCCATGATACACGTACATGATACATATCCATGATACAGATGTATGTGCACCTTTGCAGGTAAGTATATAGTATGCGCAATGATACATATCTATGATACATATCTATGATACATATCCATGATACATCATACATGATAATTATCCATGATGAATGATACATATTTATGATACATATCCATGATAAATGATACATATCCATGATACATGATACATATCCATGTAACATATCCATGATACACATCCATTATACAAATACCTGATACATATCCATGATACATATACATGATACATATATATGATACATGATACATATCTGTGATACATAACACATATATGTGATACATGATAAATTCTATGATACATCACACATATCTATGATACATGATACATATCTATGATACATATACATATCAATGATATATGATATAAATCATGGATACATGATACATATCCATGATAGATGATACCTGTCCATTATAAATATCCATGCCATCATAAATATCCATGGTACATGATACATATACATCCATGATACATGATACATATACATATCCATCATACATGATATATATCCATGATATGATATGTACACCATTGCAGAGGTAGGTAAGTATATAGTATGTGCAATGATACATATTCACTGAACCATATACACAGATATGATACATAATACATATCTATGATACATATTTATGATACGTATCTATGATACATGATACATATACAGGACACATATATATGATACATGATACATGTCCATGATACATATCTATGATACATGATACATGTCTATGATACATATCTATGATACATGATCAATGTCCATGATACATATCTATGATACATGATACATGTCCATGATACATGATGCATGATACATATCCATGATACATGTCAGTGATACATATCTATGATACATAACACATATGTGTGATACATGATACATATCTATGATACATCACACATATCTATGATACATGATACATGATACACATCTATATAGGATATCCATGATACATATCTATTATACATGATACATATCCACGATACATATCTGTGATATATGATACATATCTTTGGTACATGATACATATCCATGATACATATCTATGATACATGATACATGTCCATGATACATGATGCAAGATACGTGATGATTGTCCATGAATCATGATACATGTCCATGATACATGATACATATCAATGATACATGTGTCATATCAATGATACATGAGGTATGATATATATCCATGATACATATCCAAGATTCATATCTATGATACATGATACATATCGTTGATACATATCTTTGATACATGATACATACGTATCTGTGATACATGATACATTTCCATGATACATATCTGGGATACAGTATATATGTCGATGATACATATCTATGATACATCATACATGTCCATGATATGATACATGAAACATATACATAATACATGATACATGATACATATCAATGATACATATCGATGATACATGATTAATATCCATGATACGTGTCGATGATTTATGATACATATCTATGATAAATATCCATGAAACAAATCCATGATACAAATCCATGATACATGATACATATCCATGATACAGGATACAAATCCATGATACATATCCATGATACATATACATATCCATCATAAATATCCATGATTAATGATACATATCTATGATACATATCCATAATACAGGATACATATCTATGTTACATATCCATGATACATATTAATGATACATGATACATATCCATGATACATATACATGGTATATGATACATATCCATGATAGATATGTATGTGCACTCTTGCAGGTAAGTATATAGTATGCACAATGATACATATCTATGATACATATACATATGTATGATACATCTCCCTGATGCATGATACATGATCATTATCCATGATAAATGATACATATCCATGATACATATCCATAATACATGATACATATCCATGATACATATTCATGAAACATGATACACACCAATGATACATATACATGATACATATACATGATACATATCAATGATACATATCCATGATACATGATACATATACATGATACACATACATGATACATATCTATGATACATGATACATATTAATGATATTAGATATAAATCCATGATACATGATACATATCCATGGTGCATGATAAATAGTACATATCTATGATACATATGCATGATACATTATACATATCCATGATACATGATACATGTCACATAATACATATCTATGCCATCATACATATCCATGATACATGATACATATACATCCATGATACAGGATATACTAACATATCCATCATACATATCCATGATACATGATGCATGATACATATCGATGATACATGCTACATATCTATGATACATATTTATGTGCACCCTTGCAGATATAGGTAAGTATATAGTATGTGCAATGTTACATATCCATGATACATATACATATCTATGATACATGATACATGATACATATCTATGAGACATACCTCTGATACATAACACATATCTATGATACATGAGACATGATACATATCTATGATACATGTTACATATCCATGATACATGATATAAATCCATGATACATGATACATATCCATGATACATGATACAGGATACATATCGGTCATACATGATACATGATAAATATACATGATACATGATACATATCCATGATACATATTTATGTGCACCCTTGCAGAGATAGGTAAGTATATAGTATGCACAATGATACATATCCATGATAAATATACATATCTATGATACATATCCATGATACATGATACATATCCATGATACATACCGATGATACAGGATACATACACACGATTAATAATATATATCCATGATACATATCCATGATACATGATACATATCTATGATACATGATACATTTCTATGATACATAACACATATCTATGATACATGATACATATCTGTGATAAATGATACATATCCATGATATATGATACAAATCCATGATACATGATACATATTCATAATACATTATAAATGATACATATCCATGATACAGGATAAATATCCATGATACATATCTATGCCATCATACATATCTATGAGTCATGATACATATACATCCATCATACATGATACATATACATATCAATCATACATATCCATGATACATGATACATATCGGGGATACATGATACATGATACATATCCATGATACATATACATGATACATGATACATATCCATCATACATATCTATGTGCGCCCTTGCAGAGATAGGTAAGTATATAGTATACGCACCAGGGTGGCGATAGGTACGAATATAGTATGCACACCGGGCCGGCGATAGGTATATACATAGTATGTTCACTGTGGTGGCAATAGGTACATATATAGTAGTGCATAGGGGTGGGGATAGGTACGTATTTAGCATTCGCACCGGGGCAGCGATATGTACATATTTAGTATTTGCACTGAGGCAGCTATATGTACATATGTAGTATGCCACTGGGTCGTGGATAGGTACGTATATAGCATGTGCACATGGGCGGCAATAAGTACATATACAGCATGTTCACCGGGCCGGTGATAAGTATGTATTTTGCATGCGCTCTGGGCTGGTGATCAGTACGTATAAAGCATGTACAGCGGGGCGGCGATAGGTACGTATATAGCATGCGCACCGGGGTGGCGAAAGGTATGTAATCAGCATTCGCACCGGGTCGGCGATACGTATGTATTTAGTATTCACACCGCGGCGGCGATAGGTACGTATTAAGCATTCGCCCCAGGCGGTGATAGGTACGTATTTAGCATTTGCACCAAGGCGGCGATAGGTACGTATAGTGCATATAGGTACGTATATAGCATGTGAACATGGGCGGCAAAAAGTATGTATACAGCATGCAGCGATCGGTACGTATACAGAACGTGAACCAGGGTGGCAATAGGAACGTATAACGGGAACCGGGGCGTCGAAAGGTACGTATTTAGCATTCGCACCAGGGCGGCGATAGGTATGTATTTAGCAAACACACCGGGGTGGCGATTGGTACGTATTTAGCATTCGCATTGTACGGCAATAGGTACGTATTTAGGATTCGCACCAGGGCGGCGATATGTACATATTTAGTATTTGCATTGGGGCAGCGATAGGTACTTATGCAATATGCACACCAGGGCGGCAATAGGTACATATTTAGCATTCGCACCGGGGCGGCGATAGGTACGTATTTTGCATTCTCACAAGGCCGGCGACAGGTACATATTAAGCATTCGCACCGATAGGTACTTATGTTGTATCTGCACCCAGGGCAGTGATAGGTACTTATATAATATTTGCACCCAGGCAACGATAAGTACTTATATATTATATGCACCGGGGTTGCTATAGGTATGTATATATTATGTGCACTGGGGCGGCGATAGGAATGTATATAGTATGCGCACCGGGGTGGCGATAGATATGTATATAGTATGAACACCGGGGTGGAGATAAGTACCTATATAGAAGGCGCAGACAGAGGTGGTACTTTTTATAGAAATAAGTCATACTATTGCCCTGGAAAACGTAGGATGAAATAGTGGGGAAGAAACAGATTTCGCAAAAAGCAAAATTAAAAAGTAGCGGTTAAATGGGGCGATCTGGGAAGAGAAAAGTAAAAAGATAAATAAACGGCTATAGAGAGACGGAAAGAAATAGAAGTTTTAATATAAAGATGTTACACACGCGATTTTTCTTCAATTATATGTTTTTATGACCCCGAGTAATGCCGGTTAGCCCCGCTAGTCTCTTATATAAAGGGCACTTGTCTGTCTGTATGTATGTATGTATGTATGTATGTATGTATGTATGTATGTGAAGCATCTCCTCAAAAACTATGCGGCGACATGTCAAAAAGTTGAAATCATTAGGACCGCACATATCCTGAGATCATAATATCTAAAAATCGTAAAAAAAGATTCACTTGCTGAGGGTCGACTGGACCAGTTTCCAACAGAGGGTAGCAGTTTTTTAGTATTTCTCAGACATTTTTCAATGTTAATTAGTACTAATTTGGAAATTATCTAATGTATTTATGTAATAACTTTATAAAAGTGCTGACTCACTGAACATGTCCCATAATCTCTTGCCAGATGTACCCAGTCTTGCCCTAAATTCTGTCCGGTTGCATCGAGGGATTTTCATTTATTTTTCATGATATTTTATAGTAATTTGAAATTGCTGAGTCATATTGTAATTTAATTACGTAATACCTCAAGTTCATAAAATAATTCATGGTTTTTAATTAAATTTATTTGTTAGAGGATAGCTAAGGAAGAACGATAACTCACGTTTAAAAACACAATTAAGGTTTTTAAAACAAGGTTAGAGCCTATACATAACATATAAAAGTGTATTCTGATGTAAAATTCACAGAGTAAGATGGTGAGAGTATTCTCAAATCTATAAACCCACCCCTTAGGCGTCCATGGTGCATATTTAATCGGGGGGGGGGGGGGGGGGGCTTTTCAGTTATTTTTCCTTATATTTTATAGTAATTTGAAATTGTTGGGTTATATCGTAATTTAATTACGTAATACCTCAAGTTAATAAAACAATTAATGGTTTTTAATGAAATTTATTTGTAAGAGGATAGCTAAAGAAGAGCGTTAACTCATGTTTAAAAACACAATTAAGGTTTTTAAAACAGGGTTAGAGAATATACATAACATATAAAAGTGTATTTTTATCTTAAATTCACAGAGTAAGATGATGAGAGTATTTCCGAATCGATAAACCCACTTCTTAGGGGTCCATGGGGAATATTTCATCAGGGAAGGGGGCTTTTCAGTTATTTTTCCTTATATTTTATAGTAATTTGAAATTGCTGAATCATATTGTAATTTAATTACGTAATACCTCATGTTCATACAACAGTTCATGGTTTTAAATGAGATTTGTTTGTTAGAGGTTAGCTAAGGAAGAACGATAACTCACGTTTTAAAACACACGTTAGGTTTTTAAAACAATGTTAGAGTAAATACATGACATCTAAAAGTGTAATCTAATGTAAAATTCACAGAGTAAGATGATGAGAGTATTCCCTAATCTATAAACCCACCGCATAGGGCTCCATGGGGTATACTTCATCGTTGGGGGGAGGGCTTTTCAGTTATTTTTCCTTATATTTTATAGTAATTTGAAATTGTTGGGTTATATCGTAATTTAATTACGTAATACCTCAAGTTAATAAAACAATTAATGGTTTTTAATGAAATTTATTTGAAAGAGGATAGCTAAAGAAGGGCGTTAACTCATGTTTAAAACCCCAATGAGGGTTTTTAAAACAGGGTTAGGAATATACATAACATATAAAAGTGTATTTTTATCTTAAATTCACAGAGTAAGATGATGAGAGTATTCCTTAATCTATAAACCCACCTCATAGGGCTCCATGACGCATATTTCATCGGTGGGGGCTTTTTAATTATTTTTCATTATATTTTATAGTAATTTGAAATTACTGAGTCATATTGTAATTTAATTACGTAATACCTCAAGTTCATAAAACAATTAATGTTTTTTTATTAAATTTATTTGTCAGAGGATAGCTAAGGAAGATCGATAACTCACGTTTAAAAACACAATTCAGGTTTTTAAAACAAGGTTAGAGAAAATACACGACATATAAATATGTATTCTGATGTAAAATTCACAGAGTAAGATGATGAGAGTATTTCCCAATCTATAAACCCACCCCTTAGGCGTCGATGGGGCATATTTAATCGGGGGGAAGGGCTTTTCAGTTATTTTTCATTATATTTTATAGTAATTTGAAATTGCTGAGTCACATTGTAATTTAATAACGTAATACCTCAAGTTCATAAAACAATGAATGGTTTTTAATGAAATTTATTTGTTAGAGGATAGCTAAGGAAGAACGATAACTCACGTTTAAAAACAAAATTTAGTTTTTAAAACAATGTTAGAGAATATACATAACATATAAAAGTGTATTCTTATGTTAAATTCACGGAGTAAGATGATGAGAATATTTCCGAATTCATAAACCCACTTCTTAGCGGTCCATGGGGAATATTTCATCGTGGGGGGGGGGGGTTCAGTTATTTTTGCTTATATTTTATAGTAATTTGAAATTGTTAATCATATTGTAATTTAATTACGTAATACATCAAGTTCATAAAACAATTAATAATTTTTAATGAAATTTATTTGTAAGAGGATAGCTAAAGAAGAGCGTTTGAAAACACAATTAAGGTTTTTAAAACAAGGTTAGAGAATACACATAACATATAAAAGTGTATTCTTATATTAAATTTACAGAGTAAAATGATAAGAGTATTCTCAAATCTATAAACCCACCCCTTCGGGTCCATGGGGAATATTTAATACGAGGGGATGTTCAGTTATTTTAAATGATATTTTATAGTAATTGGAAATTGCTGAGTAATATTGTAATTTAATGACGTAATACCTCAAGTTCATAAAACAATTAATGGTTTTTAATTAAATTTATTTGTTAGAGGATGGCAAAGGAAGAACGATAACTCACGTTTAAAAACACAATTTAGGTTTTTAAAACAAGGTTAGAGAATATACATAACATATAAAAGTGTATTCTTATGTAAAATTCACAGAGTAAGATAATGAGAGTATTCCCGAATCTATAAACCCACTCTTTAGGGGTCCATGGCGAATATTTCATCAGGGGAGGGGGGCTTTTCAGGGTTTTTTCATTATATTTTATAGTAAATTTAAATTGCTGAATCATATTGTAATTTAAGAACGTAATACCTCAAGTTCATAAAAGAATTAATGGTTTTTAATGAAATTTATTTGTAATGGGATAGCTAAAGAAGAGCGATAACTCTTGTTTAAAAACACAATTAAGGTTTTTAAAACAAGGTTAGAGAATACACATAACATATAAAAGTGTATTCTTATGTAAAATTCAGAGTAAGATTATGAGAGTATTCTCAAATCTATAAACCCACCCCTTAGGCGTCTATGAGGCATAGGTAATCGGGGGGGGGGGGTCAGTTATTTTTCCGCATATTTTATAGTAATTTGAAATTGCTGGGTCATATCGTAATTTAATTACGTAATACCTCAAGTTCATAAAACAATTAATGGTTTTTAATGAAATTTATTTGTTAGAGGATAGCTAAGGAAGAACGATAACTCACGTTTAAAAACACAATTTAGGTTTTTAAAACAAGGTTAGAGAATATATATATATAACATATAAAAGTGTATTTTTATGTTAAATTCACAGAGTAAGATGATGAGAGTATTCTCAAATCTATAAACCCACCCCTTCGGGATCCATAGCGCATATTTCATCGGGGGTGGAGGGGGGGGGGTAAATTATTTTTATAGTAATTGTAAATTGCTGAGTAATATTGTAATTTAATTACGTAATACTTTGAGATAATTTTAAATTTTATTTAACGTTTCTTAGCGTCAATTCTATTTACATGAAAGGGGGGTAAGAAACTATTGAAGGTCCGGCACTAGCCGCCACTCTGTACGTACACAAATACATGTACATGTACATTTTATAATATCTTATATAAGAACAGTATTCGAGGTTGTCCGGCAAATTATACCTCAAGTACATGAAATAATTTATGGTTTTGAATGAAATTTATTTGTTCGGGTATAGCTAAGGAAGAACGATAACTCACGTTTAAAAACATAATTTTGGTTTGTAAAACAAGGTTTGAGAATATACATAACATATAAAACTGTATTTTTATCTTAAATTCACAGAGTAAGATGATGGGAGTATTGCTGAATCTCTACACCCACCCCTAAGGGGTATATGGAGCAGATTTTATCAGCGGGGGTGTCGTTTTCAGTTATTTTTCATTCTATTATATAGTAATTAGAAAATGCTTAGTCATATTTTGCTTTAATTACGTAATACTTTGAGATAACTTTTAATTTTATTTAACGTTTCTTAGCGTCAATTCTATTTACATAGAGGGGGGTAAGAAACTATGCGAAGGTCCGCCACTAGCCGCCACTGCCCGCCACTCTGTACGTACACATATACATGTACATGTACATTTTATAATATCTTATATAAGAACAGTATCTTATTTAACGTTTCTTAGCGCCAGGGACGCGCCTCTAAATTTTTATTTTTTGGGTATTGTTTTTTAAATAAGCGACAAACGCTAATCAAATTATTGCTACTATTTTACGAAAGAAAATTATAGGAAATTACAACATGGCCGCCAGCGATTAAGTCATTGCATTCAAGTTCGATTTTAAAGTCTTTAAAAAATAAAATATAATTTTATGTCGGCATTAAAAATACAATGTAAGAATAATTATAACTGTCATCCTAAACGTTTGTTTGTTTACGTAAACTATTTCTTTGACAAAATCCACAGTTACATAAAATACATATTTAGTAAAGAGAATTTACGTGAATTACATTATTATTAGTTTTTAACACATTTAAACAAGAGAAGAATCATATGGGAAAAAGGGAAATAGAGGGTTGAAGGAGGGAGGGAAATAATGAGGACCAGGGAAAGAGAGACGACTAGAGAAAGAAGAGAGATTGAAGTTTTTATATAAAGATGTTACACACACTCTTTAATTTCTACTACTTTGTTTTTTATCGCCCCGGGCAACACCGGGTAGCCCTGCTAGTTGATTAATAAATACTGAACATTTCATTAAAATTGGTTGATTTTCTGTATTTTAGTGATTTTTTAAATTGAAGGGAGGGTCAAAATGTTTTTACATTTTTGGGATAAGCCATTGATTTTGCACATACCTACAAAAAGAAAAAAAAGAAAAATAATTTGATTTTAACGCTGGTTGATTTTGCTTCGGCTTTCTACGGCTTTTTACGAGTTTCTGTATTGCCCCAAATCGGTTTTGTCTGGTTTACCAATACCAAAAAAAGTAATAGCTGACTTGTTTACGAAGAAAAAAAAGTGCATTCTGGTAGATTTGATTATGGAATTATTTTTAAATAGGATTTTTTAAAATTCGTTTCGTTTCATTCTATTCCATTTTTATTTCAATAAATAGTCAATTAATAGACGAGTTAAAAGGGTGCGGTACTGTTATAGATGACGCGCCAGATTTCCGTAACTTCGCGTCGGTAATGATCGGACAGATCTAGGAAGCGCCCGAAAGCTGACGAAGTATTAACCAATCAGGTTGCAGCATTCATTCGCCAAGCAGGCTATAGCAAACAGTCGACAAGGAAAAAAAAATGATTTGATTGACAATGGTTCATTTGGCCCACCAAAAAATAAAAATATATTTATTTACAGTTCTTCAGCAACGGTTTGTCCGTTTTTTTTCTTTTTATCTATGTATTTTTTATTTGAAAGTCTTCCATCAAGCGCTTGGCAGATTCAGCCTCGTTTTCGTCTGGTCTCATCTCGCCAATTCTCGGGCGCTTCCGCGACCTGCCCGATCGTTGCCGACGCGAAGTCACAGAAATCTGGCGCGTCAACTATAACAGTACGGAGGGTGCTTTCACAGATTAGGACCCACGCTAACTTTGACACCGTCCTTAGGGTTAGAATCGGGGTAGGGGTTAGGGTGAGGGTCAAAGGTAGCGTGGGTCCTAATCTGTGAAATTACCAACAAAGTATAATGTGTAAGTCACGTAGATGAGAGAAAGAGTGGAAAGTTTTGCCATCATTTTTTATATAAACGTAACAAAGTGACTAAAAGTGACTAAAAATGACAAAATAAAAAAATCTCATCTGGAAACTGTGAAATCTAAAATAGAATGATTTGATTTTAAATAATGAAAATTGTTGTTTAAAGATTATGAAAATTCGAAGAAAATCATATAAAAAAATGTAACTCATCTTTTTTCTTAAATTCTAATGCCGCGATAATATGCTCGTTACTTCAATTTTCTTACCTTGGTCTGTCATGAGGTATCGATGAAATATGTATTGTTCGTCTGTAAATTTGCATTTCATACTCTGCTACTTGCAAGGGTTAAGCCACTAAATATGGCGGCAATAAAAACTTCATATTAAATAACTTTTTATACTAAAAGTGTATACTGATAATTTATACAAAATATAGGTTTGTGTTTCATCGGATTAAATCCTATGAACAAAAACTCACAAGCCCCATCTATATAATATATAAATATATGTATATATTTTAGTATATCTATCTATAGATATATATCTTCAGTATCTACTACTAGAAATATGTGGAGCTCGTTTATGTACGTGCGCATTGGACGACAGCTGAACAATAAATGTGTACACTGAATAGAAAAACAGATGATGACGTCGTAAAGAAGAAGAGAATTTATTTGTTTCTTGGTTGAATTTTTTCTATTATGACGTCAAAAAATGCGCTTTCGGCAGCGCTGGTTCCCCACACACACCTTACTCCTTATAACAAGGGGAATGGACCCCGCGGGGAATTCGAGCGATTAACATACTAGTATATATTTGGGAACCCGCGCCGAGTGCGATGAGAAAAAGAATTAAATTATTTTCACACTGAATTATTGTTTTGTATTTCTGAGTTAAAAGTTGCACTGGTAAAAATAGTGTTTTCAGTTTACGTTGTCTGATCTTGCAGCTGTAACGGCCGAGGGGAAGACAAAGGTCAACCCCGTATGCGAGCTGTTATGATTTGAAAATTTTCAAACCGCTGGCTAAGATCACAGTGTGGTATCTGTTCCGATGGATACTACACACTACAGACCGGTATCGTCTTGACCTTCGGGGCTTGATAACGCCGGTCTGTCGGTTTTACCTGAGCAGTTCTAGGAGGCCCACCCTCCCAGGCTTTCAGAAGGGGTTAGTTTATTGCTAATCGCCTGAGGCGCCCCTACCGAGGAATGCCGACGGGGCTGACCAGGCAATTTATAAAGGTCATAAGTGCTCTTCCTCTAGTGTGCTAACTTATCAAATCCCACTTTCAGACCTTGTGTCACATCTTACTGCTATGGGAGGTAGATAAATAATCGGACAGTTTAAATGCTTCTAAATTCCTTTCGAATTTCGAAAGAAAAATTAATTTATTCGTTTGTTTTTTTTCGATTTAAAAAAAATAGAAGTGGAACAGCTTTTGAACTAGACAACACCGACTTTTTGTTCGGCATCTTCCGGCCGGTTACGTAAACAGCCGGGAGATGCTGACGCGTTGAGCCAATCCGAAGGCGAGAGCAAACGACAACTTTACCTTTGTTCGGTTCAAACGCTGCACCAGTATAAAAAATTTTTTTAAAAAACGAAAAAAAATCTAATAAAATCGTTGTTTCATTGATTATATTATTTACAATCTTTAGTTTATTAATAAAAAACACAATTTATCGAAAAATATTTTTAAAACTTTTCCGTGAATAAAAAAGATTTATTGATTTTCTTCGTCAACAAATAAATAAATTCTCATAAAAATAAACATACAGTGAATGTTTTCTTACATTGTTTTTTTTTTTTCATGTGGTAAAGTAGCCTAGTTTTGATTTGCTTCGGCCTTTTCCGTCTTTTTACGTGTTTCTGTGTCGCCCAAAATCGGTTTTGTCTGGTTTAAAAGCTGTACCAACACCGAAAAATGTAATGGTTGACTTGTTTATGAAGAAAAAAATACATTCTAGTAGATTTGATATCGTTTTTTTTTTTAAATAGGATTTTTTAAAAACTCGTTTCGTTTCATTTTATTTCATTTTTTATTGAAATAAATAGTCAATTAATAGACGAGTTAACAAAAGGATGCTTTCACAGATTAGGACCCACGCTAACTTTGACCGCGTCGTTAGGGTTAGGGTTAGGGTCAGGTTCAAAGTCAGGGATAGGGTTAGCGTTAGAGTTAGGGTTAGGATCAAAGTTAGCGTGGGTCCTAATCTGTGAAATTACCAACAAAGTATAATGTGTAAGTCACGTAGATGAGAGAAAGAGTGGAAAGTTTTCCCATCATTTTTTATATAAACCTGACAAAGTGATAAACAAAGTGACTAAAAATGACTAAAAATGACAAAATAAAAAAATCTCATCTGGAAACTGTGAAATCTCAAATAGAATGATTTGATTTTAAAAAATGAAAATTGTTGTTTAAAGATTATGAAAATTCGAAGAACATCATATAAAAAATGTAACTCATCTTTTTTCTTTAATTGTAATGCCGCGATAATATGCTCGTTACTTCAATTTGCTTACCTTGGTCTGTCATGAGGTTTCGATGAAATATGGGTTGTTCGTCTGTAAATTTGCATTTCAAATCGATTTTGTACATTTCGATTAGCGAGTCGGTATTTTGCCGGTCCCGGCAGAATAACGAGGGTTCGTTATTCTGCCGGCTTATGTTTTTGGCAACTGCCATTCATCCTTTATTATGTAGTACTGTTTGTGGCGACTACCATTCATCCTTTATGACGCCGTGCTGTTTTTTGGCAACTGCCATTCATCCTTTACTATGTAGTACTGTTTTTGGCGACTACTATTCATCCTATTTATTTATTTACAAATAAATTATATATATATATATATATATATATATATGTATATATATATATATATATATATGCAAACATTGTTAAAAATAACAGAATTTGTCTGTTTAATTATACCTTTTTTTATTTTTTCAATTTCTTATGGTCTTTTTTGTATTCTAATTAAAAAAATAATACAAGTTCCATAGGTTTTACGAACGTTTTCGATTCTTCGTCGAATTATTCTGGGGTGTCAAAATCAAATTAACAAAAAAGCTGAAGAAGAGAAGAGAATTTTAAAAAGACGATTTAAATTCAGCAACGCTGGATGGCATCACAGAACAAAATCGCATTACTTTAAGCATATTAAAATGTGACTACTGCTTTCATATGTGATGTTGTTAATTTTAGATTGTTGTCTTATTTATGTAGATAGCTTCGAGTATTTTGTGAAACCTATGGAACATTTTTTTTATTATTTTAATACAAAAAAAGACCATCAGAAAAATTGAAAAAATAAAAAAGGTATAATTAACCAGACGAATTCTGTAATCTTTAACAATGTTTGCATAAATGAGAAAATGCTGTCTAAATACGCACATACACACACACACACACACACACACACACACACACACATATATATATATATATATATATATATATATATATATATATATATATATATATATATGCAAACATTTTTAAATAACACGGAATTTTTGTAAGCCTTTTTTTTATTTTTTCAATTTTCCGAATAGTCCATTTAGTATTTCGGTCAAATTGGTGTATGTAAGTTCCGCGGCGTTTTTGTTTTATGTTTCTTTCTTTTTTCTGCCAGTAATTTACCTTCTGCAGAATAGGGACTATGGGTGCTTATCCAGTATAGGGACCAGGGGTGATTCTACAGTATAGGACCCAGAACCGGGTGTGCTTCTACAATTTAGGACCCGGAGGCTTCTGCAGAATAGGGACCATGGGTACTTCTCCAGTATAGGGACATGGGGTGCTTCTACAGTATATGGCTCCAGAACCGGGGGTGCTTCTACTATATAGAACCCGGAGGCTTCTGCAGAATAGGCACCATGGGTGTTTCTACAGTATAAGGACCAGAGGTGGTTCTACAGTATAGGACTTACCACCAGGGGTGCTTATACAATTTAGAACCCGGAGACTTCTACAGAATAGGGACAATGGGTGCTTCTCCAGTATAGGGACCAGATGTTCTTCTATAATATAGGACCCAGCACCGGGGGTGCTTCTACAATATAGGACCCGGAGGATTATGAAGAATAGGGACCATGAGTTCTTCTGCAGTATAGCGGCCAGGGGCGCTTCTACAGTATAGGACCCAGCACCGGGGGGTGCTTCTACAATATACGACCCGGAGGCTTCTGCAGTATGATTCTTAGATATGACCGAGGTACCTCGGAAATTTTTTTTTCTTTCTTTAACTGAAAATATTTCTACGTAGGGAGAAGGTTAAAAAATCAATTTGGGGGGGTTGAATTTTTTTTTATATAAAAAATATTTATATGTATGGGTTAGGATGAAAAAAAAACTTTAGGGGGGCGTCAAAATTTTTTTTTTCTTTTTATTTTTTAAACTAAAAATATATGTATGGGGAGGGTAAAAAAAATTTGGTCGAGAGGGGGGGTCAAAAATCCTTTTTGTTTCTTTTTCATTAAAATGTATGTATGGAGGAGGATGAAAAATATTTGGGGGGGGGTAAAATTTTTTGTTTTTTTCGTTGTTTGAACTAAAAATATTTCTATGTATGGGGGTAAACATTTTTTGGAAGGGGAGGAGTCAAAAATTTTTCTTTTTTTTTCTTTTAAATTAAAAATATTTCTAAGTATGGGGGAGGATGAAAAAAAAAATTTTCTTGGGGGAGCAAAAAAAATTTTTTTTTTTCTTTTCTTAACTAAAAATATTTATATTTATGATAGTGACAATACATGAATGAACACTATTTTGTTTTTCTGACACGACAGGGGCGCATTAATATGAGTTCTTAGGTATGCAAACTGGGCTGGAGATAGGTACATATACAGTATGTGTACCCTTGCAGAGATATGGAAGTATATAGTATGCGCACCAGGACGGCGATAGGTACTAATATAGTATGCACACCGGGCCGGCGATAGGTATATATATATAGTATGTTCACTGGGGTGGCAATAAGTACGTATATAGTAGTGCATAGCGGTGGCGATAAGTACGTATTTAGCATTCACACCGGGTCGGCGATATGTACATATTTAGTATTTGCACTGGGGCAGCGATAGGTGCATATGTAGTATGCACACCGGGTCGGCAATAGGTACGTATATAGCATGTGCACATGGGCGGCAATAAGTACGTATATAGCATGCACACCGGGGCGGTGATAGGTATGTATTTAGCATGCGCTTCGGGGCGGCGATCGGAACGTATATAGAACGCGCACCGGGGCGGCGATAATTACGTATATAGAACGGGCACCGGGCGGCGAAAGGTACGTATTTAGAATTCGCACCGGGGCGGCGATAGGTACTTATATAGTATCTGCACCCAGGCGGTGATAGGTACTTATATAGTATCTGCAACGGGGTTACAATAGGTATGTATATATTATGTGCACTGGGGCGGCGATAGGTACGTATATAGTATTCGCACCGGGGTGGCGATAGATACGTATATAGTATGAACACCGGGGCGGAGATAAGTACCTATATAGAAGGCGCAGACAGAGGTGGTACTTTTTATAGAAATATGTCATACTATTGCCCTGGGAAACGTAGGATGAAATGGTGGGGAAGAAACAGCTTTCGCAAAAGACAAAATGAGAAAGTAGCGGTGAAATGGGGCGACCAGGGAAGAGAAAAGTAGAAAGATAAAGAGACGGCTATAGAGAGAGGGAGAGAAATAGACGTTTCAATATAAAGATGTTACACACGTTATTTTTATTCAATTAAATGTTGTTATGACCCCGAGCAACGCCGGGCATGCATTTTAAGTTATAGAAACGAATGTTCATATCGATATAAAATTGCAACGATTAAAAATCTATTAAACCGTGCAAAGCAACCAAAAGTGATTCTGTTTTCCTTCTCTTAGACTAGTTGCCCAATAATATATCTGTTATAATAAAACTCAAATATCTTACGCACCCTCTACACATACTAGGAAAGTAGAAAGTGTTTACCAAATATATGCGTCTTCTACAAAACCAATTGATCTACAAACCAATCCTATACAAAACATGCATGTACGACGGTTTCGGCATAAAACGACAACAATTGAGATACCGTCAAACCCAACAACAAATTCATCCGAGAGGATAACATTAACGTTTGAACCCCCTTTCAATGTCTGCATATTTAAAACAAACTTATAAACTTAACCATTTTTATACGTCATACATTTCTCACTGAACTTTCTAATATGAAAACAAATGATTATTGACTCTATTTAATAACTTTCAATGAAATGAAACTGATGTGATTGAGTGAGGAAGTTTTGATTACGATTTTTCAGACTCGTGAATAATTCACAGCCCTTAAATTATCGAGTCAGGCTTCCTCGATATCTTAACTAATGAATCACCCTTTTCTGCAAGGACACTCAAATATGAACAATTATTCTATGTGTTCCTATCTTTGTAGACTTCCATTTTTTACATATATAAAATATCTCTTTTGTGAATTTATACTTTTGAATTCATCATTTTGTTTGTTGATCATATAACATTTCCCTCGCTCTCTCACACATTTAAATATTACTTAAAACTGTTTTTTTCTTTAAGATGTTTCTATAAAACTCGGCTCTCCCAAAATCTTCCCCAAAAAACTGGAACCCTAAAAAGAATCCTCCAAATGCTCTCCGGCATTTGTGAAAATGAAAGAGAAATGCGGTATTCTTCTTGTCTGTTTCTTTGATTCGTATCTCTTAGTCTGGTTTACGAAAGGACAGAATTCCGTGAATAAGACTTAGTGCCAGTATTTTATATATACTTATAGGCACGGGCCGATAACTAAGTATGACTGAGTTATTTGCCCTTCTCGTCTGCTCAGACAGTTTCTTCCTAATGGAAGAAACTGTTTACGTTTGGTTGTGTTTGTTAGTTTGGGAATAAAGTCTCTTCGTACCTTCAAACGGTTTCGTGTGATACTTTTCTTATTTATTGGCGTAGAGTTGACGTATCTTGTCGTCGTAATATTTAAATTCTTTTTTCGCCCTTTTCTTTAAAGGGGGCTAAATCTTGTTAAGAATGTTTTCTTTATTACCTCCCTTGCGTATTCTGCTCTACTCTGACTTTTAATCTTATAAATTAGCGAACGGTTCAGCGAAAATTGCTTTTCAATTCGGCGGAGATCAGTTTATTTGCTTTTGTTAATTGTTGCATCGTATTTGTTCACGAAAAAAAGCTTGAAAATAGAACGAGAATTCAATAATTACAACAACAAAATTTTAAAAAAATAACAATTTATTTTGTTAATGCAATCTAAGAAAATCTGAGTATTTTTTTAAAATTTTCTTTTTGTTTTCCATTTCCTGAACCCGGGTTCAATTTTGTGTGGTCGCATTTATATAAACACATGCTAGATATCATTTACCAAATGACGTGGTGATCAGAGCTACTGACTATCGACTAGATGGTTGTTGGTTCGATCCCTGGCTTTGGATGTGTGCTGATTGAGCCACACTGAATAGCTGTTATACAGCGAAACAGTCCGTGGATGACTACATAATCCCCCGTTCTCGGGTGGAGTACTATCGTAAATGATATTGTCTGCTACTAATTTAATGTAATGCAAAGCTCTTTCTAAATAAACAAATAGAGCACTGTAAAGTAACCGTCAATGTTTATATAAAAACATGATAGATATCATTTATTTGTATTCAAGTTCTTAATATATTAGTTATTCTTAATATAAGAGGTTAGTATTAGTTAAGGTTAGGGTTAGGGTTTTAAAAAAAACAGTTCGGTTCTTGTCCGGTTCAAAAGCTGTACCAGTACCTTCGGTTGTCTTCGGTACTATTTAGTGCGTTGAAAAGAATTTAAATTATAACGTCTTCAGTTTTTAAACATTTCCCTCCTTTTTCTTTTACTAAAAACGCCAAATCAATCTTTTCTTTTAAATGATGAAAAAATTAAAGCGCAAGACAAGGTCATCGTCTTTTTTCCTTTAATGGGGAAAAAGACAGACAAAACTTTCTTGTGTATCAAAGAATCGAACATTTATTAACAATAAAATGGAAAAAAACTTCAAGATAAGAAAAAAAAGGTAGACATGCATATATGTTCATGTCATTCAAAAAAGAAAATATTAACAGCAAAATGTACTCACAGTTCACAATTTACAATATCATTTTTTTACAGAAGTGGAAATTCTCTTGTGAATTTAGTTCGCTCATCAATGGGCGATAAAATTTCTTTTGGAAAAAAGTTCTTTCATTCTTCATGGAAAACCGCTTCAAGCAGACGACATTTTCATTGAACAAAACCAAAATTCTGGAAACCGGCTTTTTTCATCCTCTTGGGTTTTTTTTTAATTCAATTAATAATTTATCAAATATTACTCGTGTTTCTGAAAATCAAATAATTATTATTTTCTAACTTTATTAATTCTAATATTAATTTTTCAAATAATTGTACCTCCTTTTTTTATATTTAAAATGCGAATTTCTGGACTACAGACTTCCATTCAAAACAAACCCTCGATTACTTTATCCGTTTATCTTTCTGATAAACGAATATTAAATTCAATAAATATTTTAACTATTTTAGTTCTACTGACTAAATAATAAATATTATCGATCTTGTGTCGATATTTTTCAATCAACCCATAATTAGTCCTTTTTTTAGACTAAAAGAACATCAACGATCCTTTTGTCGAGATATTCTCTATCAAATATCAGGCTAAACTGGCCTTCGTTTAACCGTTTTAAAATACTGACATATTGTCATAAATTACTTTTCACAAACTTATCGTCAAAGTTTTCTTTTCTTCATAATCATAAGCAATGGTTTGTATTTGAGATTTTCAAATACAATCTTTGCATAATTCTCTTCCTCGAATTGTGATTTACAGTCATCAAATTAAAATGTCTGAAGTCCAAATTAAATTCACATCGTAACTAAGAGATAAACATCTCAAATCTATTTTGTAACTTTTAAAGCTATCTTTAAATTATTATCAAAATTAATTTTCGACATAGTAACGTCGATTTTACATGAAAAGGAGTTATCAAATTCACGAGAGCACAATTTCCCTAAGGAATGAAAACTCTGTTTTGGAGACAAAATTCAAGATGTTAATCAGTCACCATCCAGAATCTATCTGAAGATAATTTCTTCAAAATATTCCAGTGAGAAAATTGCCGTCTGCTTTGTTTACGTTTGTAAATTGACACGTCACTCAAATTGACTAATCAGATGATGCCACTAAGTTAATCACTGAAATCTAATGAAAAATGTGTCGTCTGCCTCAAACAATTTAGTCGTGGTTGAACCAAACTTGAATTCATTAAAAAACTAATTTTACAAACAACTATTATCCCTGAGCATTTTCAATAAAAATGAAACATGACCACTCTTTAAAAATAAATTCTTAAACTTTTCCAAAAAACAAAGAATAGTTCTCCTTAATCTATTTCATGAAAGATTAACATTCTATCTTTGATAGAAGAAGAAACAAAAGGAGACTATACCACTTTCCATAGAATTCTAACAGAATACACACAGAGAAAAGATCGAAACATCAATACCAAAGATAATCATCATTGTTTCACATGTTCTCCGAATTCTTCTGAGGTCTAGAATTAGCATCCGCATTGGGAGTACTTGCAACCTGTACCTTCTCTCTCATCTTTCGTGCTCAAGCATCTCATTCTCCTCTACTCCAATGTATTTATAAACAGCATCCTCTCCTAGGTCTTCAATAGAGCCAGTGTTTATATTAAGATGTTTCATCTTGGAAATTTGGTCCGTAGAGAAGGCATTGTTTTTGAATAAATTGTACTTTTGACATGTGAGTTTTTCCTTAACAATGTCCTTCTTGCTTGGGCAGTAGTGTCTTAAAATCTCTTGCCATTCTTGGCATTTTTTCGCCAGTTTTTGATGTTTTGTTTTGGCATACTCCATTGCCCATATCAGCGCCCATTTTTCCTCCCTGCTCCATAGGGTTTAGGCAAATTTAGTAGTGTTGGTCTTGGTGAAGTCAATCATCGCTTCACCAACAGCTTCTGTTTCGATTGTATATTTTACATCTTTTGGGAGATATTCATATATCTGTGATACAATCGAAAGCAGATGTTTGCTTGTAGTGTCTGATATTTTTCTCTTGGTAGGGCAGACGTCCTTATTTGAGCCTCGAATATATTATCTTTTTTTCTTCCACACTTCTCATACCTTGAATAAGCGAAGTTGTGAAAATAATTTTCTTCTCCTCAATTGACCACTTGATTATAGTTTCTTTTTCTGGTGGTCATTGTTTGGTTTTGCCAGATTCCAGGACCAGAATTTGGCTGGTCTGGTGGAGTGTCCAGTTTAGTGTTGTTGTTTATGGTAACATCACTAGAAGAAGGTGCACAGTTATTTTTCTTCATATGACCCAGTGCGTAGCCATTCTGAGGTTATCTTTTTATTCTGCCAGTTTGTAGACCTTGGATTTCTTTTCATTTTCATTTGAATATATGGTCAGTGTTTACTTCAAATGGAAAGTATCCTCATGTCAGGATTTTTCTGTAAATGCAGACCCACAAATTTGACAAAAATATAGATCTCTCTTTTTTTTCTTTTTCTTTTCATTATCTTTCATTTGCTGGGGACGGGGCATTCTTCCAAATGCCATACAATCACCTGCTATGTACAGACTCCAACCGAGAGCTCTTTTCAGTATTCTGGCTTTTCCCTTGAGTGCAGTTGTTTGGATTTCTCTTGCACTTAGTTAACCAGGTATACTTGCTAAATACTTTTCAAGTTCTTCTTCATGAGTCCAGTGACTCCTATGATAACTGGAATGATGGAGATCTCTTTGAGGTTCCAGTTTCTTTTCATATTATACATTAGACATTGATATTTGTTATTTTCTCCCTTTAAGCTCTATTTACCATTCCATCATTAGGAACACTTACCTCAACCAAAGTTGCCACTCTCTCTCTCTCTCTCTCTCTCTCTCTCTCTCTATATATATATATATATATATATATATATATATATATATATATATATATATATATATATATCTTGTTCCGTATGACAATGTCAGGTTTGACAGCTACGTTTTCCAGATAGGTAGCTGTGAGGATTTCATGGTCATAATGGATGGTGTATGTCTCATTCCCCACAGTTCTCTCAGGTAGATGTTCTCAGGGCCTGCTGCTACACCTGATATTCATTTTTGTACAGATGGTCCAGTGGAGGTACCTGCACACTCCATTATATCGTGCTGTACAGGAGCCATCTGCCAACATGATTTTGCAACTCGATATCAGGTGGCTCACACTCTCTCCTGTGTGTATCTGCATGTGCTTTTTTAGAGAAGAATTATATGAAAATTCAGACCGACAAACTTGACACGAATATGGTTTCTCTCCTCTGTGTGTTCGCATGTGAACTGTTAGAGAATAATTCTCTGAAAATGCAGACCCACAAACGTGACAATTATATGGGTTTTCTCCCGTATGCTCGCATGTGTATTTTTAAAGAAGTATTCCGTGAAAATGCAGACATCACAGGATTATGGTGTCTCTCCTTTGTGGGTTTGCAAGTGCTTTTTTAGAGATGAATTCTGTGAAAATGCAGACACACAACAGTAACAAGAATATGGTTTCTCTCTATTTTTTATTTTTCTTATCTTTCTGTTTTTGCTGGAGATGGGCATCCTATCGGATGCCAGACATTCATCGGCTCTTTCAGACATTCCAGCGTAGAGATATTTTGAAGATTCTAACCGTCTCTTTAAGTGCAATTGTTTGTATTTCTCTTTCACTCGGTTCACCGTGTATACTCGCCAGATAGCTTTTGAAATTCTTTTTCATTAGTCCTGTTGTTCCTATAATTACTGGTATGATGGAGATTTTCCTAAGATTCCAGTTTCTTTACATGTCGTACATTAGACCTTGGTATTTCGTAATCTTTTCCCTTTCTGCTCTGTTCAATCCTGCATCATTATGGACACTGACTTCAACTAGGGTTGCTACCTTTTCCCTTTTGTCCCATATTACGATGTCAGGTTTAACAGCTCCGTTTTCTAGATATGTAGCTGAAGGGATTGCATAGTCATAGTGGATGGTGTATAACTTATTTTCAACTGTTCTTTCTGGTATATGCTCCCATGACTTGTTGCTACACTGGATATTCAACTTTTTACAAATAGTCCAGTGAACATATTTACCCACTCTGTTGTGTCGTATTGTATAATAGTCATCCCCCAGGAGAAACTTACAACTGGATGTCAGGTGGCTCACACTCTCTACTTCTGTGTGGCAGAACCTGCACTTGCTATTGTTGCTGAGACCGCTCATCTTTTTAAAGGCATTCGTCATTAAGCCTTGATCCTGAGCAGCCATTATCATTCTCTCCTGATCATAATGGAGAGATGCTCTTTTCACCCAGTCTACAGAGTCTTCCTTATCAATATATTCCTGGAATAATTCACCTAGGAAATACTTAGCAGGTTGTTGGTTACCCCATACTTCCAGTTTTCTGAAAAGGAAGGTTTGGGTGTATTTCTGACGGCTTTTGCGAGCTATTTCTGTGGCAGGATTGTTGTCTGTTTCTGCCTCATTTGTAAGACTGTCCTATCCAAAATGTTTGACCAGTTTTGGGATAGAGGTTGTTCTGCTTGCTCTAATTTCTTGATGTTGGCATACCATCATAAGGTTTGGGTTCTGGGAGCTCATCAGATATTGGCCGATGCTCACAATAGTGGCTCGATGTTGATGGTCAATTTCTGAGAGACCCATACTCCCTGTTCCTCTTGGGAGATACAGCCTGTGTGAGTTCGCATGTGAACTTATAGATTGCCATTTTTTGAAACTGCAGATCCACAAATTTGACAATAATATATCTTCTCTCTTTTTAAAAATTTTTCTTATCTTTTCGTTTTTGCTGGAGATGGGGCATCCTACCTGATGTTAGACATTTACTGACTATTTCAGACACTCCAACGTAGAGATCTTTTTAAGATTCTAACCGTTCCTTTAAGTGCAATTGTTTGTATTTCTGTTGCACTCAGTTCACCGGGTATACTCGCCAGATAGCTTTTGAAATTCTTCTTCATTAGTCCTGTTGCTCTTATAATTAATGGTATGATGGAGATTTTCTTAAGATTCCAGTTTCTTTTTATGTCGTACATAAGGCCTTGGTATTTCGTAATCTTTTCCCTTTCTGCTCTGTTTAATCCTGCATCATTAGGGGCACTAACTTCAACTAGGGTTGCTACTTTCTCCCTTTTGTCCCATATTACGATGTCAAGTTTAACAGCCGTGTTTTCTAGATACGTAGTTGTAGGGATTACATCTCTCCTGTGAGTTTTCGCATGTGATTTTTTAGATGAGTAAGCTGCGAAAATGCAGATCCACAAATTTTACAAGAATATGGCTTCTCTCTTAATGTTTAATTTTACTTCAGTCGAAGTTCTCAGAAATCAAGGGGCCCCTTCTTGGGGCTAACACTTGATCTCTATATGAGATACATAGATACCCGAGTATTCTATTAAAATACTCTTTTATTTCTCAAGCATTGAGTTAGTAAAAAAGTTGAGAATAATTTCTTCTCTCCCCAACTGACCAGTCAATATGTCATAGTATATCTTTCTTGTGGTCTGTTGGTCTTACCGGATTCCAGGACAAGAATTCATCTAGTCTGGTGGAGTATCCAGCACGTGGTGTTACTTGAGGTAACATCACAAGGAGAAGATGCACTATTCCTCGTACGAGGGGATCTTATTTGTGCTGCAGGTACTATGTAATTTGAATATTTGGTCAGGGTTTACTTGTAGGGTTAAGTATCCTCATGTCAGGTTGTCCTGACAAACCCTTGTACAGAGAGACCGAAGACACTCGAGGATAGTGTCTAGTAGGTAATTCAAACACTCCAGTAAGTAATTCAAACTCTCCAGTGTGTATTCGCATGTGGATTTTCAAAATACAATTCTGTGAAAATGCAGACCCACAAACTTGTTTTGAACTCAAAATATTTCTCAGGGTGGAGCAGAGTGAAAAATTAGTTAGGATGGTGGCTGGAGAGATTAAGAATCGGAAAATATTTTAGGGGTCAGGCGGAACTTTTATGGGGTCAGGCCAAATTTTTTGTTTTTTTTTTGTTTTGAACTCAAAATATTTCTCAGGCTTGAGGGAAGGTTAAAAATTAGTTGGGATAGGGGCTGGAGGGATTGAGTGGTCGGGGAATATTTTAGGGGTCAGGCCAAATTTTTTTTTTTTTTTGAACTCAAAATATTTCTCAGGGTTGGAGCAGAGTGAAAAATTAGTTGGGATTTGGGGCTGGAGGGATTGAGTGGTCGGGGAATATTTTAGGGGTCCGGCCGAACTTTTTAGGGGTCAGGCCGAATTTTTATTTTATTTTTTTTTTTTAACTCAAAATATTTCTCAGGGTTGGGGGAAGGTGAAAAATTAGTAAGGGTGAGGGGCTGGAGAGATTGAGTGGTCGGGGAATATTTTAGTGGTCAGGCCGAACTTTTAAGGGGTCAGGCCAAATTTTTTTGTTTTGAACTTAAAATATTTCTCAGGGTTGGGGGAGAGTGAAAAATGTGTTGGGATATAGGCTGGAGAGATTGAGGGGTCGGGGAAAATTTTAGGGGTCAGGCCGAACTTTTTAGGGGTTAGCCTAAATATTTTCTTTTCTTTGCTTTGAACTTCAAATATTTCTCACGGTTGGGGCAGAGTGAAAAATTAATTGGGGTAGGGGTTGGAGAGATTGAGGGGTCGGTGAAAATTTTAGGGGTTATTCAAAACTTTTAAGGAGTCAGGCCGAATTTTTTTCTCAGGGTTGGTGGAGAGTGAAAAATTAGTTGGGATGGGGGCTGTAGAGATTGAGTGGTCGGGCATAATTTTAGGGGTCAGGCCGAATTTTTTAGGGGTAAGGCCAAATTTTTTTTATTTTTTTTATTTTGAACTCAAAATATTTCTCAGGGTTAGGGGCAGAGTGAAAAATTAGTTGGGAGGGGGGCTGGAGTGATTGAGAGATCGGGTAAAATTTTAGGGGTCAGGCCGAACTTTTTAGGGGTCAGACAAAATATTTTCTTTTTTTTGTTTTGAACTCAAAATATTTCTCAGGGTTGAGGGAGAGTGAAAAATTACTTGGGATTGGGTGCTGGAGAGATTGAGAATCGGGAAAATTTTTAGGGGTCAGGCCGAACTTTCTAGGGTTCAGGCGAACTTTTTATTTTGTTTGTTTGTTTAGAACTTAAAATATTTCTCAGGGTTGGGGCAGAGTTACAAATTAGTTGGGATGGGGGCCTGGAGAGATTGAGGGGTCGGGAAAAAATTTAGGGTTACTGACGAACTTTTTAGGGGTCAGGCCGAATTTTTTTCTTTTTTTTTTGTTTTGAACTCAAAATATTTCTCAGGGTTGGGGGAGAGTGAAAAATTAGTTGGGATGGGGGCTTGAGAGATTGAGGGGTCGGGGAAAATTTTAGGGATCAGGTCGAATTTTTTAGGGGGTCGGACCAAATTTTTTGTTTGTTTGTTTTAAACTGAAAATATTTTTTAGGGTTGGGAAGAGTGAAAAATTAGTTGGGATAGGGGGCGTGAGAGATTGAGGGGTCGGGGAAACTTTTAGGCGTCAGGCCATAATTTTTAGGGGGGTCATGTAAAATTTTTTTGTTTTGAACTGAAAATGTTTTTCAGGGTTGGAGGAGAGTGAAAAATTAGTTGAGTTGGGGGCTGGAGAGATTGAGGGTTCGGGGAAAATTTTAGGGGTCAGGCCGAACTTTTTATGGGTCAGTAAAAATGTTTTGGTTTTTTGGGGGGTTTTAACTCAAAATATTTCTCATGGTTGGGGGAAAGTGAAAAATACGTTGGGATTAGGGGCTGCAGAGATTGAGGGTTCGGGGAAAATTTTTGGGGTCAGGGCGAACTTTTTAGATGTCAGACCATATATTTCCTTTTTTTGTTTTGAACTCAAAATATTTCTCAGGGTTGAAGGATAATAAAAAATAAGTTGGGATTGGGTGCTGGAGAGATTGAGAATCGGGAAAAATTTTAGGGGTCAGGCCGAAGTTTTTATGGCTCAGGAAAAATGTTTTTTTTTTTTTTTGGTTTTGAACTCAAAATATTTCTCAAGGTGTGGGGAAAGTGAAAAATAAGTTGTGATTAGGGGCTGGAGAGATTGAGGGTGCGGGGAAAATTTTAGGGGTCAGGCAGAACTTTTAAGGGGTCAGACCAAATATTTTCTCTTTTTGTTTTGAACTCAAAATATTTCTCAGGGTTGAAGGATAATAAAAAATAAGTTGGGATTAGGTGCTGGAGAGATTGAGAATCGGGAAAAATTTTAGGGGTTAGGCCGAAGTTTTTATGGCTCAGGAAAAATGTTTTTTTGTTTTTTTGGTTTTGAACTCAAAATATTTCTCAAGGTGTGGGGAAAGTGAAAAATAAGTTGTGATTAGGGGCTGGAGAGATTGAGGGTGCGGGGAAAATTTTAGGGGTCAGGCCGAACTTTTTAGGGGTCAGACCAAATATTTTCTCTTTTTGTTTTTAACTCAAAATATTTCTCAGAGTTGAGAGATAGTGAAAAATTAGTTGGGATTGGGGGCTGGAGAGATTCAGAATCGGGAAAAATTGTAGGCGTCAGGCCGAACTGTTAAGGGGTCAGGCCAAATGTTTTTGTTTTGAACTGAAAATATTTCTCAAGGTTCGGGCAGAGTTAAAAATTAGTTGGGATGGGGGATGGAAAGATTGAGGGGTCGGGGAAAATTTTAGGGGTCAGGCCGAACATTTTAGGGGTCAGGAAAAATCTTCTGTTTTATTTTTTAGTTTTGAACTCAAAATATTTCTCATGGTTGGGGAGAGTGAAAAATTAGTTGAGATGAGTGGCTCGAAAGGTTGAGGGGTCGGGGAAAATTTAGGGGTCAGGCCGAACTTTTTAGGGGTCAGACCAAACATTTCCTTTTTTTGTTTTGAACTCAAAATATTTCTCAGGGCTGAGGGAGAGTGAAAAATTTGTTGGGATGGGGTGCTGGAGAGCTTGAGAATATGGAAAAATTTTAGGGATTAGGCCAAACTTTTTAGGGGTCAGGCCTAATTTATTTTTTTGTTGTTAGTTTTGAACTCAAAATATTTCTCAGGCTTGGGGGAAGGTGAAAAATTAGTTGGCATATGGGCTGGAGAGATTGAGGGGTCGCGGAAAATTTTGGGGGTCAGGCCGAACTTTTAAGGTGTCAGGCCAAATTTTTTTGCTTTCTTTGTTTTAACTCAATATATTTCTTAGGGTTGGGGAGAGTGAAAAATCAGTTGGGATGGGGGGCTGGAGAGAATGAGGGTTAGGGGAATATTTTAGTGGTCAGGCCGAACTTTTAAGGGGTCAGAAAAAATATTTTCTTTTGAACTTAAAATATTTCTCATGGTTGGGGCAGAGTTTAAAATTAGGTGGGATAGAGGGCTAAAGAAATTGAGGGGTCAGTAAAAATTTTAGAGGTCAGGCCGAACTTTTTAGGTTTCACCCTACATTTTTTCTTTTTTTTTTTGTTTTGAACTCAAAATATTTCTCAAGGTGTGGGGAAAGTGAAACATTAGGTTGGGTGAAGGGTTGGATAGATAGAGGGGTTGGCGAAAATTTTAGGGGTCAGGCCGAACTTTTTAGGGGTCAGACCGAATTTTTTTGTTTTTTTTGTTTTGAACTCAAAATATTTATCAGGCTTGGAGGAAGATTAAACATTAGTTGGGATAGGGGCTGGAGAGATTGAGTGGTCGCGGAAAATTTAAGGGGTTAGGCCGTACTGTTAAGGGGTCAGGCCAAATTTTTTTCGTTTTTTTGTTTTAACTCAAAATATTTCTCAGGGTTGGGGAAGAGTAAAAATCAGTTGGGAGGATGGACTGGAAAGATTAAGGGGTCGGGGAAAATTTTAGGGGTCAGTCCGAACTTTTAAGGGGTCAGGCCAAATTTTTTTATTTTAGAACTAGAAAATATTTCTCAAGGTTGGGGGAGAGTGAAAAATTTGTTGGGATGGGGGCTGGAGAGATTGAGGGGTCGGGGAAAATTTTAGGGTTCATGCCGAACGTTTTAGGGGTCAGGCCAAGATTTATTTTTTTTTTAGAACTCAAAATGTTTCTCAGGGTAAGGGCGAGTGAAAAATTAGTTGGGATGGGGGGGCTGGAGAGATTGAGGGTTAGGGGAATATTTTAGTGGTCAGGCCGAACTTTTAAGAGGCCAGACAAAATATTTTCTCTTTTTTGTTTTGAACTCAAAATATTTCTCAGGGTTGAGGGATAGTGAAAAATAAGTTGAGATTGGGTGCTGGAGAGATTGAGAACCGGGAAAAATTTTAGGGGTCAGGCCGAACTTTTTATGGGTCAGGAGAATTTTTTTTTTTTTTTCGGTTTTGAACTCAAAATATTTCTCCGGCTTGGGGGAAAGTGAAAAATTAGTTGGGATAGGGGGTGGAGAGATTGAGGGGTCGCGGCAAATTTTAGGGGTCAGGCCGAACTTTTATGGGGTCAGCCCAATTTTTTTTTTTTTTTTTTGAACTCAAAATATTTCTCACGGTTGGGGGAGAGTGAAAAATCAGTTGGGAGGTGGGGTCTGAAGAGATTGAAGGGTCGGGGAAAATTTTAGGGGTCAGGCCGAATTTTTTAGGGGGTCGCTCCAAATTGTTTTTTGTTTGTTTTGAACTGAAAATATTTTTGAGGGTTGGGGGAGAGTGAAAAATTAGTTGGGATGGGGGGCGTGAGAGATTGAGGGGTCGGGGAAACTTTTAAGGGTCAGGCCGAACTTTTTAGGGGTCAGGCCAAATTTTTTTGTTTTGAACTGAACATATTTTTCAGAGTTAGGGGAGAGTTAAAAATTAGCTGAGTTGGGGGCTGGAGAGATTGGGGGGTCGGGGAAAATTTAGGGGTCTGGCCGAACTTTTTAGAGGTCAGACCAAACATTTCCTTTTTTTGTTTTGAACTCAAAATATTTCTCAGGGCTGAGGGAGAGTGAAAAATTTGTTGGGATGGGGTGCTGGAGAGCTTGAGAATATGGAAAAATTTTAGGGATTAGGCCAAACTTTTTAGGGGTCAGGCCTAATTTATTTTTTTGTTGTTAGTTTTGAACTCAAAATATTTCTCAGGCTTGGGGGAAGGTGAAAAATTAGTTGGCATATGGGCTGGAGAGATTGAGGGGTCGCGGAAAATTTTGGGGGTCAGGCCGAACTTTTAAGGTGTCAGGCCAAATTTTTTTGCTTTCTTTGTTTTAACTCAATATATTTCTTAGGGTTGGGGAGAGTGAAAAATCAGTTGGGATGGGGGGCTGGAGAGAATGAGGGTTAGGGGAATATTTTAGTGGTCAGGCCGAACTTTTAAGGGGTCAGAAAAAATATTTTCTTTTGAACTTAAAATATTTCTCATGGTTGGGGCAGAGTTTAAAATTAGGTGGGATAGAGGGCTAAAGAAATTGAGGGGTCAGGAAAAATTTTAGAGGTCAGGCCGAACTTTTTAGGTTTCACCCTACATTTTTTCTTTTTTTTTTTGTTTTGAACTCAAAATATTTCTCAAGGTGTGGGGAAAGTGAAACATTAGGTTGGGTGAAGGGTTGGATAGATAGAGGGGTTGGCGAAAATTTTAGGGGTCAGGCCGAACTTTTTAGGGGTCAGACCGAATTTTTTTGTTTTTTTTGTTTTGAACTCAAAATATTTATCAGGCTTGGAGGAAGATTAAACATTAGTTGGGATAGGGGCTGGAGAGATTGAGTGGTCGCGGAAAATTTAAGGGGTTAGGCCGTACTGTTAAGGGGTCAGGCCAAATTTTTTTCGTTTTTTTGTTTTAACTCAAAATATTTCTCAGGGTTGGGGAAGAGTAAAAATCAGTTGGGAGGATGGACTGGAAAGATTAAGGGGTCGGGGAAAATTTTAGGGGTCAGTCCGAACTTTTAAGGGGTCAGGCCAAATTTTTTTATTTTAGAACTAGAAAATATTTCTCAAGGTTGGGGGAGAGTGAAAAATTTGTTGGGATGGGGGCTGGAGAGATTGAGGGGTCGGGGAAAATTTTAGGGTTCATGCCGAACGTTTTAGGGGTCAGGCCAAGATTTATTTTTTTTTTAGAACTCAAAATGTTTCTCAGGGTAAGGGCGAGTGAAAAATTAGTTGGGATGGGGGGGCTGGAGAGATTGAGGGTTAGGGGATTATTTTAGTGGTCAGGCCGAACTTTTAAGAGGCCAGACAAAATATTTTCTCTTTTTTGTTTTGAACTCAAAATATTTCTCAGGGTTGAGGGATAGTGAAAAATAAGTTGAGATTGGGTGCTGGAGAGATTGAGAACCGGGAAAAATTTTAGGGGTCAGGCCGAACTTTTTATGGGTCAGGAGAATTTTTTTTTTTTTTTCGGTTTTGAACTCAAAATATTTCTCCGGCTTGGGGGAAAGTGAAAAATTAGTTGGGATAGGGGGTGGAGAGATTGAGGGGTCGCGGCAAATTTTAGGGGTCAGGCCGAACTTTTATGGGGTCAGCCCAATTTTTTTTTTTTTGTTTTGAACTCAAAATATTTCTCACGGTTGGGGGAGAGTGAAAAATCAGTTGGGAGGTGGGGTCTGAAGAGATTGAAGGGTCGGGGAAAATTTTAGGGGTCAGGCCGAATTTTTTAGGGGGTCGCTCCAAATTGTTTTTTGTTTGTTTTGAACTGAAAATATTTTTGAGGGTTGGGGGAGAGTGAAAAATTAGTTGGGATGGGGGGCTGGAGAGATTGGGGGGTCGGGGAAAATTTTAGGAGTCAGGCCGAACTTTTTAGGGGTCAGGCAAAATTTTTTTGTTTTAAACTGAAAATATTTCTCATGGATTGGGGACCGTGAAAAATTAGTTGTGATGAGGGGCTGGAGAGTTTGAGACGTCGGGGAAAAGTTTAAGGGTCAGGCCGAACTTTTAAGAGGTCGAGGCCAAATTTTTTTCTTTTTTCTGTTTTAACTCAAAATATTTCTCAGGGTTGGGGAAGAGTTAAAAATCAGTTGGGAGGGGGGACTGGAGAGATTAAGGGGTCGGGGAAAATTTTAGGGGTCAGGCCAAATTTTTTTCTTTTGAACTTAAAATATTTCTCAGGGTTTGGGAGAGTACAAAATTTGTTGGGATGGGGGCTGGAGAGATAGAGGGGTCGGGGAAAATTTTAGGGGTCAGCCCGAACTTTTAAGGGGTCAAGCCAAATTTTTTTTTTTAACTCAAAATATCTCTCAGGGTTAAGGGCGAGTGAAAAATTAGTTGGGATGGGGGGGCTGGAGAGATTGAGGGTTAGGGGATTATTTTAATGGTCAGGCCGAACTTTTAAGAGGCCAGACAAAATATTTTCTCTTTTTTGTTTTGAACTCAAAATATTTCTCAGGGTTGAGGGATAGTGAAAAATAAGTTGAGATTGGGTGCTGGAGAGATTGAGAACCGGGAAAAATTTTAGGGGTCAGGCCGAACTTTTTATGGGTCAGGAGAATTTTTTTTTTTTTTTCGGTTTTGAACTCAAAATATTTCTCCGGCTTGGGGGAAAGTGAAAAATTAGTTGGGATAGGGGGTGGAGAGATTGAGGGGTCGCGGCAAATTTTAGGGGTCAGGCCGAACTTTTATGGGGTCAGCCCAATTTTTTTTTTTTTGTTTTGAACTCAAAATATTTCTCACGGTTGGGGGAGAGTGAAAAATCAGTTGGGAGGTGGGGTCTGAAGAGATTGAAGGGTCGGGGAAAATTTTAGGGGTCAGGCCGAATTTTTTAGGGGGTCGCTCCAAATTGTTTTTTGTTTGTTTTGAACTGAAAATATTTTTGAGGGTTGGGGGAGAGTGAAAAATTAGTTGGGATGGGGGGCTGGAGAGATTGGGGGGTCGGGGAAAATTTTAGGAGTCAGGCCGAACTTTTTAGGGGTCAGGCAAAATTTTTTTGTTTTAAACTGAAAATATTTCTCATGGATTGGGGACCGTGAAAAATTAGTTGTGATGAGGGGCTGGAGAGTTTGAGACGTCGGGGAAAAGTTTAAGGGTCAGGCCGAACTTTTAAGAGGTCGAGGCCAAATTTTTTTCTTTTTTCTGTTTTAACTCAAAATATTTCTCAGGGTTGGGGAAGAGTTAAAAATCAGTTGGGAGGGGGGACTGGAGAGATTAAGGGGTCGGGGAAAATTTTAGGGGTCAGGCCAAATTTTTTTCTTTTGAACTTAAAATATTTCTCAGGGTTTGGGAGAGTACAAAATTTGTTGGGATGGGGGCTGGAGAGATAGAGGGGTCGGGGAAAATTTTAGGGGTCAGCCCGAACTTTTAAGGGGTCAAGCCAAATTTTTTTTTTTAACTCAAAATATCTCTCAGGGTTAAGGGCGAGTGAAAAATTAGTTGGGATGGGGGGGCTGGAGAGATTGAGGGTTAGGGGATTATTTTAATGGTCAGGCCGAACTTTTAAGAGGCCAGACAAAATATTTTCTCTTTTTTGTTTTGAACTCAAAATATTTCTCAGGGTTGAGGGATAGTGAAAAATAAGTTGAGATTGGGTGCTGGAGAGATTGAGAACCGGGAAAAATTTTAGGGGTCAGGCCGAACTTTTTATGGGTCAGGAGAATTTTTTTTTTTTTTCGGTTTTGAACTCAAAATATTTCTCCGGCTTGGGGGAAAGTGAAAAATTAGTTGGGATAGGGGGTGGAGAGATTGAGGGGTCGCGGCAAATTTTAGGGGTCAGGCCGAACTTTTATGGGGTCAGCCCAATTTTTTTTTTTTTGTTTTGAACTCAAAATATTTCTCACGGTTGGGGGAGAGTGAAAAATCAGTTGGGAGGTGGGGTCTGAAGAGATTGAAGGGTCGGGGAAAATTTTAGGGGTCAGGCCGAATTTTTTAGGGGGTCGCTCCAAATTGTTTTTTGTTTGTTTTGAACTGAAAATATTTTTGAGGGTTGGGGGAGAGTGAAAAATTAGTTGGGATGGGGGGCTGGAGAGATTGGGGGGTCGGGGAAAATTTTAGGAGTCAGGCCGAACTTTTTAGGGGTAAGGCAAAATTTTTTTGTTTTAAACTGAAAATATTTCTCATGGATTGGGGACCGTGAAAAATTAGTTGTGATGAGGGGCTGGAGAGTTTGAGACGTCGGGGAAAAGTTTAAGGGTCAGGCCGAACTTTTAAGAGGTCGAGGCCAAATTTTTTTCTTTTTTCTGTTTTAACTCAAAATATTTCTCAGGGTTGGGGAAGAGTTAAAAATCAGTTGGGAGGGGGGACTGGAGAGATTAAGGGGTCGGGGAAAATTTTAGGGGTCAGGCCAAATTTTTTTCTTTTGAACTTAAAATGTTTCTCAGGGTTTGGGAGAGTACAAAATTTGTTGGGATGGGGGCTGGAGAGATAGAGGGGTCGGGGAAAATTTTAGGGGTCAGCCCGAACTTTTAAGGGGTCAAGCCAAATTTTTTTTTTTAACTCAAAATATCTCTCAGGGTTAAGGGCGAGTGAAAAATTAGTTGGGATGGGGGGCTGGAGAGATGTGGGGGTCGGGGAATATTTTAGTTGTCCGGCCGAACTTTTTAGGGGTCATACAATATATTTTCTTTTTTTGTTTTAAACTCAAAATATTTCTCAGGGTTGACGGAGAGTGAAAAATTTGTTGGGATGGAGTGCTGGAGAGATTGTGAATCGGTAAAATTTGTAGGGATCAGGCCGAACTTTTAAGGGGTCAGGCCAAATTCTTTTTTTTTTTTCAACTCAAAATATTTCTCAGGGTTGGGGGCGAGTGAAAATTAGTTGGGATCGGGGAAAGGAGAGATTGAGGGGTGGGGAAACATTTTAGGGATCAGGCCGAACTTTTAAGGGGTCAGGCCAATTTTTTTTGTTATTTTTTATTTTGAACTCAAAATATTTCTCAGGGTTGGGGCAGAGTAAAAAATTAGTTGGGATGGGGGCTGTAAGGATTGAGGGTTCGAGTAAAATATTAGTTGTCAGGCCGAACTTTTTGGGGGTCAGACCAAATATTTCCTTTTTTGTTTTGAACTAAAAATATTTCTCAGGGTTGAGGGATAGTAAAAAATTAGTTGGGATTGAGTTATGGAGAGATAGAGAATCGGGAAAAATTTTAGGGGTCAGGCCGAACTTTCTAGGGGTCAGGACAACTTTTAATTTTGTTTGTTTGTTTAGAACTCAAAATATTTCTCCGGCTTGGGGAAGGTGACAAATTAGTTGGGATAGGGGCTGGAGAGATTGAGGGGTCGAGGAAAATTTTAGAGGTCAGGCCGAAGTTTTAAGGGGTCAGGCTAATTTTTTTTTTTTTTGTTTTGAACTCAAAATATTTCTCATGGTTGGGGAGAGTCAAAAATCAGTTGGGAGGGGGGGCTTGAGAGATTGAGGGGTCGGGGAAAATTTTAGGGGTCAGGCCGAACTTTTAAGGGGTCAGGCCAAATTTTTTTGTTTTGAACTTAAAATATTTCTCAAGGTTGGGGCAGAGTTACAAATAAGTTGGGATGGGGGCTGGAGAGTTGAGGGGTGGGGGAAAACTTTAGGGGTCAGGCCTCATCTTTTGGGGGGTTAGACCAAATTTTTTTTTGTTTGTTTTGAACTGAAAATATTTTTCAGTGTTAGGGGAAAGTGAAACATTAGTTGGGATGGGGGCGTGAGAGATTGAGAGGTCGGTGAAAATTTTAGGGGTTAGGCCGAACTTTGTAGGGGTCAGGCCAAATTTTTTTGTTTTGAACTGAAAATATTTTTCAGGGTTGGGGGAGAGTTAAAAATTAGTTGGGATGGGGGCGTGAGAGATTGAGGGGTCTGAGAAAAAATTTTACGGGTCAGGCCGAACTTTTTAGAGGTCAGGCAAAATGTTGTTTTTTTGTTTTGTTTTGAATTAAAAATATTTCTCATGGTTGGGGGAGAGTGAAAAATTAGTTGGGATGAGAGGCTGGAGGGGTTGAGGGGTCGGGGAAAATTTTAAGTGTCAGGCCGAACTTTTTAGGGGTCAGACCAAACATTTCGATTTTTTGTTTTGAACTCAAAATATTTGTCAGGGCTGTGGAAGAGTGAAAAATTTGTTGGGATGGGGTGCTGGAGAGATTGAGAATATGGAAAAATTTTAGGGATTAGGCCGAACTTTTTAGGGGTCAGGCCAATTTTTTTGTATTTTGTTAGTTTTGAACTCAAAATATTTCTCAGGCTTGGGGGAAGGTGAAAAATTAGTTGGGATATGGGCTGGAGAGATTGAGGGGTCCCGGAAAAATTTAGGGGTCAGGCCGAAATTTTAAGGGGTCAGCCCAAATTTTTTTCTTTTTTGTTTGTTTTTAACTCAAAATATTTCTCAGACTTTGGGGAGAGTGAAAAATACGTTGGGAAATAGGGCTGGAGAGATTGAGGGGTCGGGGAAAATTTTGGGGTCAGGCCCAACTTTTAAGGGGTCAGGCCAAATTTTTTCTTGTTTTTGTTTTAACTCAAAATATTTCCAGGGTTGGGGAAGAGTTAAAATCAGTTGGGAGGGTGGACCTGAGAGATTAAGGGGTCGGGAAAATTGTAGGCGTCAGGCCGAACCTTTAAGGGTTCAGGCCAAATTTTTTTGTTTTGAACTCAAAATATTTCTAAGGATTGGGGCAGAGTGAAAAATTTGTTAGGATGGGGGATGGAGAGATTGAGGGGTCAGGAAAAATTTTAGGGTTCATGCCGAACTTTTTATGGGGTAGGCCGAATTTTTTTCTTTTTTTTTGTTTTGAACTCTGAATATTTCTCAGGGTTGGGGGAGAGGGTAAAAATTAGTTGCGATATGGGCTGGAGAGTTGAGTGGTGGGGTAAAATTTTAGGGATCAGGCCGAATTATTTAGGGGCTCGGACCAAATTTTTTTTTTGTTTTGAACTGAAAATATTTTTCAGGGTTGGGGGAGAGTGAAAAATTAGTTGGGATAGGGGGCGTGAAGGATTGAGGGGTCGGGGAAACTTTTAGGGGTCAGGCCGAACTTTTTAGGCGTCAGGCCATTTTTTTTGTTTTGAACTGAAAATATTTTTCAGGGTTGGGGGAGAGTTATAAATTAGTTGGGATATGGGCTGGAGAGATTGAAGGGTACCCGGAAAATTTTAGGGATCAGGCCGAACTTTTAGGGGTCAGGCCAAATTGTTTTCTTTATTTGTTTTAACTGAAAATATTTCTCAGAGTTTGGGGAGAGTGAAAAATACGTTGGGAAATGGGGCTGGAGAGATTGAGGGGTCGGAGAATATTTTAGTGGTCAGGTCGAACTTTTTAGGTTTCAGACAAAATATTTTCTTTTTTTTGTTTTGAACTCAAAATATTTCTCAGGGTTGAGGGACAGTTAAAAATTTGTTTGGATTGTGTGCTGGAGAGATTGAGAATCGTGAAAATTTTTAGGAATCAGGCCGAAATTTTAAGGGGTCAGGCCAAATTCTTTTTTTTGTTGTTAGTTTTGAACTCAAAATATTTCTCAGGCTTGGGGGAAGGTGAACAATTTTTTGGGATAGGGGCTGGAGAGATTGAGGGGTCGGGGAATATTTTAATGGTCATGCCGAACTTTTTAGGGGTCAGGCTAATTTTTTTTTTTTTTTGAACTCAAAATATTTCTCAATGTGGGGGAGAGGGAAAAATTAGTTCGGATGGGGGCTGAAGAGATTGAGGGGTCGGGGAATATTTTAGGGGTCAGGCCGAATTTTTGAGGGAGTCGCTCCAAATTTTTTTTTGTTTGGTTTGAACTGAAAATATTTTTCAGGGTTGGCGGAGAGTGAAAAATTAGTTGGGATTGGGGCGTGAGAGATTGAGGGGTCGGGGAAACTTTTAGGGGTTAGGCCGAACTTTTTAGGGGTCAGGCCAAATTCTTTTGTTTTGAACTTAAAATATTTTTCAGGGTTGGGGGAGAGTTAAAAATTAGTTGAGTTGGGGGCTGGAGAGATTGGGGGGTACGGGAAAATTTTAGGGGTCAGGCCGAGTTTTTTAGGGGTCAGGCAAAATGTTTTGGGTTTTTTTTAGTTTTGAACTCAAAATATTTCTCATGGTTGGGGGAGACTTAAAAATTAGTTGACATGAGGGGCTGGAGAGTTTGAGGGATCGCGGAAAAGTTTAGGAGTCAGGCCGAACTTTTAAGGGGTCAGGCCAAATTTTTTTCTTTTTTTTGTTTTAACTCAAAATATTTCTCAGGGTTGGGAAAGAGTTAAAAATCAGTTGGGAGGGTGGACTGGAGAGATTAAGGGGTCGGGGAAAATTTTAAGGGGTCAGGCCGAACTTTAAAAGGGGTCAGGCCAAATTTTTTTGTTTTGAACTTAAAATATTTTTCAGGGTTAGGGAAGAGTGAAAAATTTGTTGGGATGGGGGCTGGAGAGATTGAGGGGTCGGGGAAAATTTTAGGGATCAGGCCGAACGTTTTAGGGGTCAAGCTAAATTTTTTTTTTTTTAGAACTCAAAATGTTACTCAGGGTTAGGGGCGAGTGAAAAATTAGTTGGGATAGAAAGCTGGAGAGATTGAGGGGTCGGGGACTGTTTTAGTGGTGAGGCCGAACTTTTTAGGGGTAAGACAAAATATTTTCTTTTTTGTTGTTTTGAACTCAAACTATTTCTCAGGGTGGGGGGAGAGTGTAAAATTAGTTGGGGTTGAGGGCTTAAGAGATCGAGGGGTCGGTGAAAATTTTAGGGGTCAGGCCGAATTTTGTAGGGGGTCGCTCCAAATTTTTTTTTTGTTTGGTTTGAACTTAAAATATTTCTCAGGGTTGGGGGAGAGTGAAAAATCAGTTGGGATAGAGGCTGGAGAGATTGAGGGGTCGCGGAATATTTTAGGGGTCAGGCCAAACCTTTAAGGGGTCAGGCCAAATTCTTTTGTTTTGAACTGAAAATATATTTCAGGGTTGGGGAAGCGTTAAAAATCAATTGAGTTAGGGGGCTGGAGAGATTGGGGGGTCGGGGAAAATTTTAGAGGTCAGGCCGATTTTTTTAGGTGTCAGGCAAAATGTTTTTGTTTTTTTTTAGTTTTGAACTCAAAACATTTCTTATGGTTGGGGGAGAGTGAAAAATTAGTTGGGATGGGGGCTGGAGAGATTGATGGTTCGGGGAAAATTTTAGGGGTCAGGCCGATTTTTTTAGGGTTCAGAGAAAATTGTTTTGTTTGTTTTTAGTTTTGAACTCAAAATATTTCTCATGGTTGGGGGAGAGCGAAAAATTAGTTGGGATGGGGGCTGGAGAGATTGAGGGGTCGGGGAAAATTTTAGGGGTCAGGCTGAACTTTTAAGATGTCGGACCAAACATTTCCTTTTTTTGTTTTGAACTCAATATTTCTCAGGCTTGGGGGAAGGTGAAAAATTAGTTGGGATAGGGCCTGGAGAGATTGAGGTGTTGCGGAAAATTTTATGGGTCAGGCCGAAATTTTAAAGGGTCAGGCCAAATTTTTTTCATTTTTTCTGTTTTAACTCAAAATATTTCTCAGGGTTGGGGTAGAGTTAAAAATCAGTTTGGAGCGGGGACTGGAGAGATTAAGGGGTCGGGGAGAATTTTAGGGGTCAGGCCGAACTTTTTAGGGGTCAAGCCAAATTTCTTTTTTTTTTTGAACTCAAAATATATCTCAGGGTAAAGGGCGAGTGAAAAATTAGTTGGGATGGGGGACAGGAGAGATTGAGGGGTTACGGAAAATTTTAGGGGATAGGCCGAACTTTTTAGGCGTCAGCCTAAATTTTTTGGGTTTTTTTTGTTTTGAACTCAAAATATTTCTCAGGGTTAGGGCAGAGTAAAAAATTAGTTGGGATGGGGGCTGGAAGGATTGAGGGTTCGGGGAACATTTTAGTTGTCAGGCCGAACTTTTTAGGTGTCAGACCAAATATTTCCTCTTTTTGTTTTGAACTAAAAATATTCCTCAGGGTTGAGGGATAGTGAAAAATTAGTTGGGATTGGGTGCTGGAGAGATTTAGAATCGGGAAAAATTTTAGGGGTCATGCCGCACTTTTAAGGGGTTAGGCAAAATTTTTGGGTTTTTTTTGTTTTGAACTCAAAATATTTTTCAGGGTTGAGGGAGAGTGAAAAATTTGTTGGGATGGGGTGCTAGAGAGAATGAGAATCGGGAAAAATTTCAAGGATCAGGCCGAACTTTCAAGGGGTAAGGCCAAATTTTTTTGTTTTTTTTTGTTTTGAACTCAAAATATTTCTCAGGGTTTTGGCAGAGTGAAAAATTAGTTAGGATGGGGCTGGAGAGATTGAGGGTTCGGGTAAAATGTTAGGGGTCAGGCCGAACTTTTTAAAGTTCAGATCAAATATTTCCTCTTTTTGTTTTTAACTCAAAATATTTCTCAGGGTTGAGGGATAGTTAAAAATCAGTTGGGATTGGGTACTGGAGAGATTGAGAATCAAGAAAAATTTTAGGGGTCAGGCCGAACTTTTTAGGGGTCAGGCAAAATTTTTTAATTTTGTTTGTTTGTTTTGTACTTAAAATATTTCTCCGACTTGGAGGAAGGAGAAAAATTAGATGGGATGGGGTCTGGAGAGATTGAGGCGTCGCGGAAAATTTTAGGGGTCAGGCCGAACTGTTAAGGTGTCAGGCCAAATTTTTTTGTTTTTTTATGTTTTGAACTCAAAATATTTCTAAGGGTTTCGGAGAGTTAAAAACAGTTGGGATGGGGGACTTGAGAGATTGAGGGGTCGGAGAAAATTTTAGGGGTCAGGCCGAACTTTTAAGGGGTCACGCCAATTCTTTTTGTTTTGAACTTAAAATATGTCTCAGGGTTCGAGCATAGTTACAAATTAGTTGGGATCGGGGGCTGGAGAGATGGAGGGGTCGGGAAAATTTTAGGGTTCAGTCCGAACTTTTTAGGGGTCAGGCCGAATTTTTTCTTTTTTTTTTTGTTTTGAACTCAAAATATTTCTAAGGGTTGGTGAGAGTGAAAAATTAGTTGGGATGGAGGCTGGAGAGTTAAGGGGTCAGAGAAAATTTTAGGGGTCAGGCCGAATTTTTTAGGGGGTCGGATTAAAAAATTTTTTCTGTTTGTTTTGAACTCAAAATATTTCTCAGGGTGGGGGGAGAGTGAAAAATTAGTTGGGATTGGGTGCTGGAGAGATTGAGAATCGGGAAAAATTTTAGGGGTCAGGCTGAACTTTCTAGGGGTCAGGCAAACTTTGTATTTTGTTTGTTTGTTTTGAACTCAAAATATTTTCCGGCTTGGGGGAAGGTGAAAAATTAGTTGGGATAGGGGCTGTAGAGATTGAGTGGTAGCGGAAAATTTTAGGGGTCAGGCGTAACTTTTTAGGGGTCAGGCCAAATTTTTTTGTTTTTTAGGTTTTGAACTCAAAATATTTCTCAGGGTTGGGGGAGAGTGAAAAATCAGTTGGGATAGAGGCTGGAGAGATTGAGGGGTCGCAGAAAATTTTAGGGGTCAGGCCAAACTTTTAAGGGGTCAGGCCAATTTTTTTTGTTTTGAACTTAAAATATTTCTCAGGGTTAGGGCAGAGTTACAAATTAGTTGGGATGGGGGCTGGAGAGATTGAGGGGTCGGGAAAAATTTTAGGGTTCATGCCGAACTTTTGAGGGGTCAGGCCGAATTGTTTTCTTTTTTTTTGTTTTGAACACAAAATATTTCTAAGGGTTGGGGAGAGTTAAAAATTAGTTGGGATGGGGGCTAGAGAGTTGAGGGGTCGGAGAAAATTTTAGGGGTCAGGCCGAATTTTTTAGGGGTTCGGACCAAATTTTTTTTTTGTTTGTTTTGTAACTCAAAATATTTCTCAGGGTTGGGGGAGAGTGAAAAATCAGTTAGGATGGGGGCGTGAGAGATTGAGGGGTCGGAGAAACTTTTAGGGGTCAGAGCAGACTTTTTAGGGGTCAGGCCCAATTTTTTTTGTTTTGAACTGAAAATGTTTTTCAGGGTTGGGGAAGAGTGAAAAATTAGTTGAGTTAGGGGCTGGAGAGATTGAGGGGTCGGGGAAAATTTGAGGGGTTAGGCCGAACTTTTTATGGGTCAGGCAAAATGTTTTGTTTTTTTTTGGTTTGAACTCAAAATATTTCTCAGGGTTGGGAAAGAGTTAAAAATCAGTTGGGAGGGTGGACTGGAAAGATTAAGGGGTCGGCGAAAATTTTAAGGGGTCAGGCCGAACTTTAAAAGGGGTCAGGCCAAATTTTTTTGTTTTGAACTTTAAATATTTTTCAGGGTTGGGGAAGAGTGAAAAATTTGTTGGGATGGGGGCTGGAGAGATTGAGGGGTCGGGGAAAATTTTAGGGATCAGGCCGAACGTTTTAGGGGTCGCTCCAAATTTTTTTTTTGTTTGGTTTGAACTTAAAATATTTTTCAGGGTTGGGAGAGGGTCAAAAATTAGTTGGGATGGGGGCGTGAGTGATTGAGGGGTCGGGGAAAATTTTAGGGGTCAGGCCGAACTTTTTAGTTGTCAGGCCAAATTCTTTTGTTTTGAACTGAAAATATTTTTCAGGGTTGGGGAAGCGTTAAAAATCAGTTGAGTTAGGGGCTGGAGAGATTGGGGGGTCGGGGAAAATTTTAGGGGTCAGGCCGATTTTTTTAGGTGTCAGGCAAAATGTTTTTGTTTTTTTTTAGTTTTGAACTCAAAACATTTCTTATGGTTGGGGGAGAGTGAAAAATTAGTTGGGATGGGGGCTGGAGAGATTGATGGTTCGGGGAAAATTTTAGGGGTCAGGCCGATTTTTTTAGGGTTCAGAGAAAATTATTTGGTTTGTTTTTAGTTTTGAACTCAAAATATTTCTCATGGTTGCGGGAGAGTGAAAAATTAGTTGGGATGGGGGCTGGAGAGATTGAGGGGTCGGGGAAAATTTTAGGGGTCAGGCTGAACTTTTAAGATGTCGGACCAAACATTTCCTTTTTTTGTTTTGAACTCAATATTTCTCAGGCTTGGGGGAAGGTGAAAAATTAGTTGGGATAGGGCCTGGAGAGATTGAGGTGTTGCGGAAAATTTTATGGGTCAGGCCGAAATTTTAAAGGGTCAGGCCAAATTTTTTTCATTTTTTCTGTTTTAACTCAAAATATTTCTCAGGGTTGGGGTAGAGTTAAAAATCAGTTTGGAGCGGGGACTGGAGAGATTAAGGGGTCGGGGAGAATTTTAGGGGTCAGGCCGAACTTTTTAGGGGTCAAGCCAAATTTCTTTTTTTTTGAACTCAAAATATATCTCAGGGTAAAGGGCGAGTGAAAAATTAGTTGGGATGGGGGACAGGAGAGATTGAGGGGTTACGGAAAATTTTAGGGGATAGGCCGAACTTTTTAGGCGTCAGCCTAAATTTTTTGTTTTTTTTTTGTTTTGAACTCAAAATATTTCTCAGGGTTGGGGCAGAGTAACAAATTAGTTGGGATGGGGGCTGGAAGGATTGAGGGTTCGGGGAACATTTTAGTTGTCAGGCCGAACTTTTTAGGTGTCAGACCAAATATTTCCTCTTTTTATTTTGAACTAAAAATATTCATCAGGGTTGAGGGATAGTGAAAAATTAGTTGGGATTGGGTGCTGGAGAGATTTAGAATCGGGAAAAATTTTAGGGGTCATGCCGCACTTTTATAGGGTTAGGCAAAATTTTTGGGTTTTTTTGTTTTGAACTCAAAATATTTTTCATGGTTGAGGGAGAGTGAAAAATTTGTTAGGATGGGGTGCTAGAGAGAATGAGAATCGGGAAAAATTTCAAGGATCAGGCCGAACTTTCAAGGGGTAAGGCCAAATTTTTTTGTTTTTTTTTTGTTTTGAACTCAAAATATTTCTCAGGGTTTTGGCAGAGTGAAAAATTAGTTAGGATGGGGCTGGAGAGATTGAGGGTTCGGGTAAAATTTTAGGGGTCAGGCCGAACTTTTTAAAGTTCAGATCAAATATTTCCTCTTTTTGTTTTTAACTCAAAATATTTCTCAGGGTTGAGGGATAGTTTAAAATCAGTTGGGATTGGGTGCTGGAGAGATTGAGAATCAAGAAAAATTTTAGGGGTCAGGCCGAACTTTTTAGGGGTCAGGCAAAATTTTTTAATTTTCTTTGTTTGTTTTGAACTTTAAATATTTCTCCGACTTGGAGGAAGGAGAAAAATTAGATGGGATGGGGTCTGGAGAGATTGAGGCGTCGCGGAAAATTTTAGGGGTCAGGCCGAACTGTTAAGGTGTCAGGCCAAATTTTTTTGTTTTTTTATGTTTCGAACTCAAAATATTTCTAAGGGTTTGGGAGAGTTAAAAATCAGTTGGGATGGGGGACTTGAGAGATTGAGGGGTCAGGGAAAATTTTAGGGGTCAGGCCGAACTTTTAAGGGTTCACGCCAATTCTTTTTGTTTTGAACTTAAAATATGTCTCAGGGTTAGAGCAGAGTTACAAATTAGTTGGGATCGGGGGCTGGAGAGATGGAGGGGTCGGGAAAATTTTAGGGTTTAGTCCGAACTTTTGAGGGGTCAGGCCGAATTGTTTTCTTTTTTTTTGTTTTGAACTCAAAATATTTCTATGGGTTGGTGAGAGTGAAAAATTAGTTGGGATGGAGGCTGGAGAGTTAAGGGGTCGGAGAAAATTTTAGGGGTCAGGCCGAATTTTTTAGGGGGTCGGACCAAATTTTTTTTTCTGTTTGTTTTGAACTCAAAATATTTCTCAGGGTGGGGGGAGAGTGAAAAATTAGTTGGGATTGGGTGCTGGAGAGATTGAGAATCGGGAAAAATTTTAGGGGTCAGGCCGAACTTTCTAGGGGTCAGGCAAACTTTGTATTTTGTTTGTTTGTTTTGAACTCAAAATATTTTCCGGCTTGAGGGAAGGTGAAAAATTAGTTGGGATAGGGGCTGGAGAGATTGAGTGGCAGCGGAAAATTTTAGGGGTCAGGCGTAACTTTTAAGGGGTCAGGCCAAATTTTTTTGTTTTTTTAGGTTTTGAACTCAAAATATTTCTCAGGGTTGGGGGAGAGTTACAAATTAGTTGGGATAGAGGCTAGAGAGATTGAGGGGTCGCGGAAAATTTTAGGGGTCAGGCAAACTTTTAAGGGGTCAGGCCAATTTTTTTTGTTTTGAACTTTAAATATTTCTCAGGGTTAGGGCAGAGTTACAAATTAGTTGGGATGGGGGCTGGAGAGATTGAGGGGTCGGGAAAAATTTTAGGGTTCATGGCGAATTTTTTAGGGGTTCGGACCAAATTTTTTTTTTGTTTGTTTTGAACTCAAAATATTTCTCAGGGTTGGGGGAGAGTGAAAAATCAGTTAGGATGGGGGCGTGAGAGATTGAGTGGTCGGAGAAACTTTTAGGGGTCAGACCAGACTTTTTAGGGGTCAGGCCAAATTTTTTTTGTTTTGAACTGAAAATGTTTTTCAGGGTTGGGGAAGAGTGAAAAATTAGTTGAGTTAGGGGCTGGAGAGATTGAGGGGTCGGGGAAAATTTGAGGGGTTAGGCCGAACTTTTTATGGGTCAGGCAAAATGTTTTGTTTTTTTTTTGGTTTGAACTCAAAATATTTCTCATGGTTGGAAGAAAATGAAAAATTAGTTGGGATGAGGGGCTTTAGAGATTGATGGTTCGGGAAAAATATTAGGTGTCAGGCCGAACTTTTTAGGGGTCTGACCAAATATTTCCTGTTTTTGCTTTGAACTCAAAATATTTCTCAGGGTTGAGGGATAGTGAAAAATTGGTTGGGATTGGGTGCTGGAGAGATTGAGAATCGGGAAAAATTTTAAGGGTCAGGCCGAACTTTTTAGGGGTCAGGCCAACTTTTTTGTTTGTTTGTTTGTTTTGAACTCAAAATATTTCTCCGGCTTGGGGGAAGGGGAAAAATTAGTTGAGACAGGGGCTGGAGAGATTGAGGGGTCGCGGAAAATTTTAGGGGTCAGGCCGAACTGGTAAGAGGTCAGGCCAATTTTTTTTTATTTTTGAACTCAAAATATTTCCTGGGGTTGGGGGCGAGTGAAAAATAAGTTGAGATGGGGGACTGGAGAGATTGAGGGGTCTGTGAAAATTTTAGGGGTCAGGCCGAACTTTTATGAGATTAGGCCAAATTTTATTCTTTTTTTTGTTTTGAACTCAAAATATTTCTCAGGGTTGGGGGACAGTGAAATCAGTTGGGAGAGGGGGCTGGAGAGATTGAGGGGTCTGGGAAAATTTTAGGGGTCAAACCGAACTTTTAAATGGTCAGGCCAAATGTTTTTGTTTGTAACTCAAAATATTTCTCAGGGTGGTGGCAGAGTGAAAAATTAGTTGGGATGGTGGTTGGAGAGATTGAGGTTTCGGGGAATATTTTAGGGGTCAGGCCGAACTTTTTAGGGGTCAGACCAAATATTTCCTCTTTTTGTTTTGAACTCAAAATATTTGTCAGGGTTGATGGATAGTGAAAATTTAGTTGGGATTGGGTGCTGGAGAGATTGAGAATCGGGAAAAATTTTAGGGGTCAGGCCGAACTTTCTGCGGGTTAGGCCAACTTTTTTTGTTTTTTTTTGTTTTGAACTTTGGGGAGTGTGAAAAATCAGTTGGGATAGGGGCTAGAGAGATTGAGGGTCGGGGAAATTTTTAGGAGTCAGGCCAAACTTTTAAGGGGTCAGGCCAAATTTTTTTGTTTTGAACTTCAAATATTTCTCAGGGTTGGGGCAGAGTTACAAATTAGTTGGGATGGGGGGCTGGAGAGATTGAGGGGTCGGGAAAAATTTTAGGGTTCATGCCGAACTTTTTAGGGGTTAAGCCGAATTTTTTTCTTTTTTTTCGTTTTGAACTCAAAATATTTCTCAGGGTTGGGGGAGAGTGAATAATTAGTTGGGATGAGAGGCTGGAGAGGTTGAGGGGTCGGGGAAAATTTTAGGGGTCAGGCCGACCTTTTTAGGGGTCAGACCAAATATTTCCTTTTTATGGTTTTGAACTCAAAATATTTCTCAGGGCTGAGGGAGAGTGAAAAATTTGTTGGGATGGGGTGCTGGAGAAATTGAGAATATGGAAAAATTTTAGGGATTAGGCCGAACTTTTTAGGGGTCAGGCCAAATTTTTTTTTGTGTAAGTTTTGAACTCAAAATATTTCTCAGGCTTGGGGGAAGGTGAAAATATAGTTGGGATATGGGCTGGAGAGCTTGAGGGGTCCCGGAAAATTTTAGGGGTCAGGCCGAAATTTTATTGGGCTATCCCAAATTTTTTTCTTTTTTGTTTGTTTTTAACTCAAAATATTTCTCAGGGTTGGGGGAGAGTGAAAAATTAGTAGGGATGGGGGGCTGGAGAGATTGAGTGGTCGAGGAAAATTTTAGGGGTTAGGCCAAACTTTTTAGTGGTCAGGCCAATTTTTTTTTGTTTTGAACTCAAAATATTTCCCATGGAGAGTGAAACATGAGATTGGATGGGGGGTGGAGAGATTGAGTGGTAGGTGAAAATTTTAGGGGTCAGGCCGAACTTTTAAGGGGTCAGCCGAAATTTTTTTCTTTTTTGTTTGTTTTGAACTCAAAATATTTTCTATTTTGTTTGTTTTGAACTCAAAATATTTTTGAGATATTGATGGGTCGGGGAAAATTTTAGGGGTCGTGGCCAATTTTTTAGGGGTCATGCCAATTTTTTTTTTATAACTTAAAATATTTCTCAGGTTTGTGGGAGAGTGAAAAAAAGTGTGGGGTGCTGAAAAGATTAGGGGGTCGGGGAAAATTTTAGAAGTCGGGCCACACTTTTTAGGGATCGAGCCAAATTATTTTTTTGAGTTAAAATATTTCTCAGGGTTGTGGGGGAGGTAAAAAAGGTTGGGAGGGGGGCTGGAGAGATTAGGGGTCGGGGAAATTTTAGGGGTCGGGCAAAAAATTTTTTTAAACTTAAAATATTTCTCACGGTCGTGAAACAGTGAAAAAAAGTTGTGGGCGGGCTGAAGAGATTAAGTGTTCGGGGAACTTTTTAGGGGTCGGGCAAAATATTTAAGGGGTCAGGCCAATTTTTTTTTAACTTAAAATATTTCTCAGAGTTGTGGAAGAGTTAAGAAAAAAGTTACGAGGGGGCTGGATAGATTAGAGGTCGGGGAAAATTTTAGAGGTCGGGCCAAATTTTTTAGGAGTCGGGATAAATTTTTTTTTTTTGAACTCAAAATATTTCTCAGGGTTGTGGGAGAGTGAAAAAAGGTTGGGGAGCGGGCTGGAAAGATTAGGGGGTCCGAGAACATTTTAAGGGTCGGGCCAATTTTTTTTTTCTTAACTTAAATAATTTCTGTGGGTTGTGGGAGAATGAAAAAAAGTTGGGGCAGCGGCTGGAGAGATAAGAGGGTCGGTGAAAATTTTAGGGGTCGGGCCGAACTTTTTAGGGGTCGGGCCAAATTATTTTTTTTGAATTTAAAATATTTCTCAGGGTTGCGGGAAAGTGAAAAAAAGTTGGAGAGGAGGCTGGAGAGATTAAGGATAGGGGAAAATTTTAGGGGTCAGGCCAATTTTTTTTTTTTTTGTTTTTGAACTTAAAATATTTCTCAGTGTTGTGGGAGAGTAAAAAAAAGTTGATAAAGGGCTGGAGAGATTAAGGGGTCGGGGTAAATTTTTCGAGGTCGGGCCAAATGATTTATTATTATTTTTTTAACTTAAAATATTTCTCAGGGTAAGGGGAGAGTAAAAAAAATCAGAGGGTGAGGTTGGCGAGATGGGGGTAAGGGGTAGGGGTCGGGGAAATTTTTAGGGTTCAAGCCAAACTTTTTAGGGGGTCGGGTCAATTTTTTTTTTTTTAATTGAAATATTTCTCAGGGTTGGGTGAGAGTTAAAACAGTTTTGTGGGGGTTAGGGTTGGAGAGATTGGGGAGGTCGGGGAGGTCGGGGAAAATCTTAGGTGTCGCGCCCAATTTTTAGGGGGTCGGACCAAATTTTTTTTTTTTACTTGAAATATTTCTCAGGTTTGGTGTAGAGTAAAAATTTTAAGGGCTGGGTGGGGGTGGAGGGTAAACATTTTGGGGGGGCTGTGGGGTTGTTCCCAAATTTTTTAGGGGGTATGGCCAAATTATTATTTTTGTTTTAACTTAAAGTATTTCTCAGGGTTGGGGAAGAGTAAAAAAATTGGGGTGGGGTTTGAGAGAGTGGGCGTCGGGGAAAATTTTTTTAGGGGGTAGAGCCAAGCAATTCTTTTTTTTTTACTTAAAATATTTCTGAGTGTTGGGGAGAGTAAAAAAATGTTGTGAGCGGTTAGAGGTGGAGGGTAAACCATTTTGGGGGAACATTTTTTAGGGTGATGGGGCCAAATTGTTTTATTTTTTAACCTAAAATATTCTTTAGGTTTGGGGGAGAGTAAAATCTTTTTTGGGAGGTGAGGCTGAAGGGTAAAAATTTTCTGGAGGGGTCAGGGAATTTTATTTTCTTGAACTTAAACAGGGCTCATTAATAGGAGTTCTTTTTTATGATAGTTAAACTACACAATTGACCTTGATTTTTGTTCTTTGATACGACAGGGGCGCATTAATATGAGTTATGTTTTTAGGATAGTGACATAACATGAGCAAACACTTCTTTTTGACATGATAGGGGCGCATTAATATAAGTTCTTATGTAAGCCAACTGGGCTGGAGATAGGTACATATATAATATGTGACCCCTTGCAGATATAGGTAAGTATATAGTATGTACACAAAGGCAGCGATAGGTACAATATAGTATGCGCACTGGGGCGGCGATAGGTATATATTTAGTACATGCACCGGGGTGGTATTAGGTACGTGTATAGTAGTGTATAGGGGTGGCGATAGGTATGTATATAGCACGTGCACATGGGCGACAATAAGTACGTATATAGAATGCGCACCAGGGCGGTGATAGGTATATATTTAGCATACGTTCTGGGGCGGCGATCAGTACGTATATAGCACGCACACCAAAACAGCGATAGGTACATATTTAGCATTCGCACCGGGCCGGTGAAAGGTACATATTTAGCATTCGCACCGAGGCGGCGATAAGTACGTATTTAGCATTTGCACCAGGGCAACGATAGGTACTTATGTAGTATGCATACCGGGGTGACAATAGGTATTTAGGTAGTATGCACACCCGAGCGGCAATAGGTACTTATATAGTATCTTCACCGTGGCGGCAATAGGTACGTATATAGTATGCACACCGGGGCGGCGACAGGTACGTATTTTGTATGAACACCAGGAATGAGATATGTACCTATATAGTATGCACACCGAGGCGGAGATATGTACCTATATAGTATGCACACCGGGGCGGAGATATGTACCTATATAGAAGGCGCAGACAGTGGTGATAATTTCATAGAAATATGTAATACTTTGCCCTGGGCAACGTAGGAGAAATGGTGGGGAAGAAACAGCTTTCGCAAAAGCAAAATGAGTAAGTAGCGGTGAAATTGGACGACCAGGGAAGAGAAAAGTAGAAAGATAAAGCGACGGCTATAGAGAGAGGGAGAGAAATAGAAGTTTTAATATAAAGATGTTACACACAAGATTTTTTTCAATTATATGTTTTTATGACCCTGAGCAACGCCGGGTAGCCTCGCTAGTCTTTTATATCTAGTATGTATGTATGTATGTATGTATGTATGTCTGTTTGTATGTGAAGCTTCTCCTCCGAGAGTACCCAACAAACAGTCACACGGTTGATATCATTATGAATGGCCAGACCCGGGATGTGTAATATCTCTGAACCGAAAAAAAAAACTGACTCTTCGGGGGTCGACTGAGTACTTTTCTCCAATGGGGGGGGTTGGCTTTTTCCTCGATTTTAAACGTTGTTTAGTACTAATTCGAGAACAAACAATGCTATCATGTATAATTTGAGAAATAATGCCAAGTCACGATTTTAACAGGAAATTACGTCAGAGGAAAAGAGTGTAGGGAAGAAAATCCATAACACTACAACACTTCTTTCCCTCTCACTCCCACCTTTTCTACCTTCTTTTCTTAATTAATATTCCTTCTTCCCCACGCCCGTTCTGTTCTCATGATACGACCCTCCTAGGAATTACTTCCTCCTTTTTTTCAGTAATTTTTCATTATATTTTACAGTAATTTGAAATTACTGATTCATATTGTAATTTAATTACGTAATACCTCAAGTTCATAAAACAATTAACACTTTTTTAATGAAATTTATTTGTTAGACTCACGTTTAAAAACACACTTTAGGTTTTTAAAACAAGGTTAGAGAATATACATAACATATAAAAGTGTATTCTAATGTCAAATTCACAGAGTAAGATGATGAGAGTATTCACGAATGTATGAACCCACCCCTTAGGGGTTCATTGGGAATATTTTGGCAGGGGGGGGAGCTTTTCAGTTATTTTTCATTATATTTTTTAGTACTTTGAAATGTCTGAATCATATTGTAATTTAATTACGTAATACCTCAAGTTCATAAAACAATTAACCATTTTTAATGGAATTTATTTGTTAGACTCACGTTTAAGAGGATAGCTAAGGAAGAACGATAACTCACGTTTAAAACACAATTAAGGTTTTTAAAACAAGGTTAGAAAATATACATAACATATAAAAGTGTATTCTTATGTAAAATTCACAGAGTAAGATGATGAGAGTATTCGCGAATCTATGAATCCACCCCTTAGGAGTCTATTGGACATATTTCATCAGGGGGGAGGGTTTTCAGTAAATTTTTATCATATATAATAGTAATTTGAAATTGTTGAGTCATATTGTAATTTAATGATGTAATACCTCAAGTTTATCAGATAATTCATGGTTTTTAATGAAATTTATTTGTTAGAGGATAGCTAAGCAAGAATGATAACTCACGTTAAAAACACAATTTAGATTTTTAAAACAATCTTAGAGAATATACATAACATATAAAAGTGTTTTCTTATGTAAAATTCACAGAGTAAGATGATGAGAGTAGTCCGGAATCTATAAACCCACCCGTTAGGGGTCCATGGGGCATATGTCATCAGGAGAAGAGGGCTTTTAAGTTATTTTTCATTGTTTTATAGTAATTTGAAATTGCCTTGTCATATTGTAATTTAATTACGTAATACATCAAGTAAATAAAATAATTTATGGTTTTTAATGAAATTTATTTGATAGAGGATAGCTAAGGAAGCACGATAACTCACGTTTAAAAACACAATTAGGGGTTTTAAAACAAGGTTAGAGAATGTACATAACATATAAAAGTGCATTATTATGTAAAATTCACAGAGTAAGATGATGAGAGTATTCCGGAACCTATGAATCCAACATGGCCGCCAGCGATTTAGTCATTGCATTCAAGTTCGATTTTAAATTTGTAAATTATCCAATGTATTTATGTAATAACTTCATAAAAGTGCTGACTCACTGAACATGTCCCACAATCCCTTGCCGGATGTACACGGTCTTGCCCTAAATTCTGTCCGGTTATATCAGGTCATCCCATTACTTCTGTCCGGATGCATCAATAACATCATAGTAAGGCTACGTTAAGAGTGTGTAGTGAAACAAGGGTTGCTCAATCACATCCACACCTGGCCACCAGTAAGAGTGATTTCAGTAGTGCTCAGGAGGCCTCCTCGATTTTCAAAGTTCTCGGCATTGTCTGGAAGAAAAGTGCTCAATGTCCCAGATAGAGCTGTTGTAGTGATAGATTTGTATAGGAACCAGCACCGGGGGTGATTCTACAATATAGGACCCGGGGGCTTCTTCAGATTAGGAACCATTGAAAATTATGAAGAATATCATAAGGGGATTGAAAATGATGAAGAATATCATGACAGGATTGAAAATGATGAAGAATAGCATGAGAGGATTGAAAATGATGAAGAATATCGTGAGGGGATTGAAAATGATGAAGAATATCATGAGGGGATTGAAAATGATGAAGAATAACATGAGAGGATTGAAAATGATGAAGAATATCATAAGGGGATTGAAAATGATAAAGAATAGCATGAGCGGATTGAAAATGAAGAATATCATGAGGGGATTGAAAATGAAGAATAGCATGATACATATCCACGCTAACTGATACATACCTATGATACATATACATGATACATATCTATGATACATATACATAGTACATATCCATGATACATGATACATATCAATAATACATATCCATGACACATGATACATATCAATGATACGTATTCATGATACATGATACATATCCATGATACATATTTATAATACATATCCATGATACATGATACATAGCCATGATACATATCCATGAGACATGATACATAAACATGATACAAGTACATGATACATGATACATATCCATGATACATGATACATATCTATGATACATATACATGATACATATCTATGATACATACCACATATCTATGATACATGATACATTATACATATCTATTATACATGGTACATACTACATGATATATATCTATGATACATGATACATAATACGTGATACATATCTATGATGCATGATACATAATACATGATACATATCCATGATACATGAAACATATATATGATACATATCCATGATACTTATTCATGATACATGATACATATCCATGACATATGATACATGATACATATCCATGATACATGATACATGATACATATCCCTGATACATGATACATATCCATGATACATTATTCATGATACATAATACATGTTACATATCCATGATACATGATACATATCCTTGATACATGATACATGATACGTATCCGTGATACATGATACATGATACATATTAATGATACATGATACATATCCCTGATACACATCCATATCCATGATCCATTATACATATCCATGATCTATGATACATGTTACATATCTATCATACATGATACATGATACATATCATTGATACATGATACATATCCATGATACATGATACATATCTATGATATATATCCATAATACATATCGATGATACATGATACATATCCATTATACATATCTATTATACATGATACATGATACATATCCATGATACATGATACATATCCATGATACATATCAATGATCATGATACATGATACATATCCATAGTACATGATGCATATCCATGATACATATACATGATACATATCCATGATACATATACATTATACATGATGCATATCCATGATACATATCTATGTGCCCCCTTGCAGAGATAGGTAAGTATATAGTATGCGCACCAGGGCGGCGATAGGTATGAATATAGTATGCGCACCAGGCTGGCGATAGGTATATACATCTTATGTTTCCTTGGGTGGCAATAGGTACGTATATAGTTGTGCATGGGGGTGGGGATAGGTACGTATTTAGCATTCACACCATGGTGGCGATAAGTAAAAGTTTAGCATTTGCACCGGGGCGTCAATATGTACATATTTAGTATTCGCTCTGAGGCAGCGATATGTACATATGTAGTATGCACACTGGGTCGTCGATAGGTATGTATATAGCATGTGCACATGGCCGGCAATAAGTACGTATACAGCATGTGCACCGGACTGGTGATAGGTATGTATTTAGCATGCGCTCCGGTGCTGCGATCAGTACGTATATAGCACAGACAGCAGGGCGGTGATAGGTACGTATATAGCACGCGCACTGGGGCAGTGAAAGGTATGTATTTAGCATTCGCTCAAGGGCGGCGATAGGTACGTATTTAGCATTCGCACTGAGGCGGCGATAGGTACGTATTTAGCATTCAGGGGCGGCGACAGGTACGTATATAGCATGTGCATGTGCACATGCACGGCAAAAAGTATGTATATAGCATGTGCACTGGGCTGGTGATAGGTATGTTTTTAGCATGCGCCCCGGGGCAGAGATCGGTACGTATATAGCATGCGCACCGGGCGGCGATCGGTAAGTATATATAACAGGCACCTGGGCGGCAAAAGGTACGTATTTAGCATTCGCACCGGTGCGGTGATAGGTATGTATTTAGTATTCGCACCGGAGTGGCGATAGGTATGTATTTAGTATTCGCACCAGGGCGGCGATATTTACATATTTAGTATTTGCATTGGGGCAGCGATAGATACTTATGCAGTATGCACAATGGGGTTGCCATAGGTACGTATTTAGCATTCGCACTGGGGTGGCGATAGGTACTTATATTATATCAGCACCCAGGGTGGCGATAGGTACTTACATAGTATCTGCATGCAGGCAGCGACAAGTACTTATATAGTATCTGCACTAGGGTTTCGATAGGTATGTATATATTATGTGCACTGGGGCGGCGATAGGTATGTATAAAGTATGTGCACCGGGTGGCGATTGATATGTATATAGTATAAACACCAGGGCGGAGATAAGTACCTATATAGAAGGCGCAGACAGAGGTGGTACTTTTTATAGAAATAAGTCATACTATTGCCCTGGGAAACATAGGATGAAATGTTGGGGAAGAAACAGCTTTTGCAAAAGGCAAAATTAAAAAGTAGTGGTGAAATGGGGCGACCAGGGAAGAGAAAAGTAGAAAGATAAATAGACGGCTATAGAGAGAGCGAGAGAAATAGAAGTTTTAATATAAAGATGTTTCACTCGCGATTTTTCTTCAATTATATGTTTGTATGACCCCGAGCAAAGAATATCATGAAAGGATTGAAAATGATGAAGAATATCATGAGGGGATTGAAAATGATAAAGAATATCAGGAGAGCATTGAAAATTATGGAGAATATCATGAGAGGATTTAATGATGAAGAATATCATGAGGGGATTCAAAATGATGAAGAATATCATGAGGGGCTTAAAAATGATGAAAAATAGCCTGAGGGGATTGAAAATGATGAAGAATAGCATGATACATATGCATAATACATGATTCATATCTATGATACATATACATAATACATATCTATGTTACATAACACATCTCAATGATACATACACATGATGCATATCAATGACACATATCTATGATACATGATACATATCAATGATACATATCCATGATCCATGATACATATCCATGATCCATGATACATATCCATAATACATATCCATGATACATGATACATATCAATGATACATGATACATATCTATTATACATATCTATGATACATATACATATGCATGATACACATCCATTATACATGATACTTTAACACATCTATGATACATGATACATATCAATGATACATGATACATATCTATGATACATGAAACATATCCATGATACATATCTATGATACGTGTCCATGATACTTATCCGTGATACATATCTATGATACATGATACATATCCATGATACATAAATATGATACATGATACATATCCATGATACATATCCATGACACATATCCATGATACATATACATGATACATATCCATGATAAATATAAATATCTATGATACATATCAATGATACATGATACAAATCCATAATGCATGATATATATTGATTATACATTACACATATCCATGATACATATCCATGTAACATGATACATATCAATGATACATATCCATGATTCATAATACACATCCATGATACATATCCATCGTACATGATACATATCTATTATACATATCCATGATGCATGATACATACCCATGATACATATCTACGATACATGATACATATTAATTATACATGATACATGATACATACCCATGATACATATCCATGATACATATACATATCCATCATACATATCCATGATACATGACACATATCCATCATACATATCAATCACACATGATACATATCGATGAAAATTAATACATGATACATATACATGATAAATGATACATATCCCTGATACATATACATGATATATATCCATGATACATATTTATGTGCACCCTTGCAGAGATAGGTTAGTATATAGTATGTGCAATGATACATATCCCTGATACATATTCATATCTATGATACATATCTATAATACATGATACATATCCATGATACATATCCATGTTACATATCTATGATACATAACACATATCTATGATACCTGAAAAATATACATGATACATATCTATGATGCATAACACATATATATGATGCATGCTACATGATACATATCTATGACACATATCCATGATACATGATACAAATCTAGGATACATGATATATATCAATGATACATGATAAATATACATGATATATATCTATGATACATAACTCATATCTATGATGCATGCTACATGATACATATCTATGATAGATATCCATGATACATGATACAAATCTAGGACACATGATACATATCCATGATACATGATACATATCCATGATATATATCCATGATACATATCAATGATACATATACATATCCATCATACATATCCATGATACATGATACATATCCATCATACATATGAATGATACATAATACATATCGATGATACATGATACATATACATGATACATGATACATATCCATGATATATATACATGATATCTGTGTGCACCCTTGAAGAGATATGTAAGTATATAGTATGTGCAATGATACATATCGATGATACATATACATATCCATGATACATACTAATGATACATAATACATATCCATGATATATATTTATAATACATGATACATATCCATGATACATATTTATGATACAAGATACATATTTGTGATACATATACATTATACATATCTATGATACATAACACATATCTATGATACATGATACATATACATGATACATATATAGGGGCACCCTTGCAGAGATAGGTAAGTATTCAAAATGCGCAATGATACATATTCATGATACATATACATATTTATGATACATATCCATGATACATGATGTATATCCACGATACATGATGAATATCCATGATACATATACATGATCCATGATACATATACATGATACATGATACAAATCCATGATACATGATACATATCCATGATACATATCCATAATACATCTCCATGATAGATGATTCATATCTATGATACATATACATTATGCATATCTATGATACATTACACATATCTATGATAAATGACATATATCTATAATACATGATACATATCCATGATACATATCCATGATACATATACATATCCATTATACATATCCATGATACAAGATACATATACATATCCATCATACATATCGATGATACATGATACAGGATACATATCGATGATAAATGATACATTATACATATACATAGTATATGATAAATATCCATGATACATATACATGATACATAATGCATATCCATGATACATATTTATGTGCACCCTTGCAGAGATAGGAAAGTATATAGAATGCGCAATGATACATATCCATGATACATATACATATCTATGATACATATCCATGATACATGATACATGATACATATCCATGATACATGATACATGATACATATCCATGATACATGATACATATCTATGATACAAATCGATGATACATGATGAATATCCATGATACATATACATGATACATGATACATTTCCTTGATACATGATACATATCCATAATACATATCCATGATACATGATACATATCTATGATACATATACATACTACATATCTATGATACATTACACATATCTATGATACATGATACATATCTATGATACATGATACCTATCCATGATATATGATACAAATCGATGATACATGATACATATCCATGATACATGATAAATGATATATATCCATGATACATATCCATGATACATATCCATGATACATGATACATTATACATATCCAGGATACATGATACATTTCCATGATACATATCCATGATACATATACATATCCATCATACAAATCTATGATACATTATACATATACATATCCATAATACATATCCATGATACATGATACATATCGATGATACATGATACATGATACATTATACATATACATGATACATGATACATATCCATGATACATATCTATGTGCACCCTTGCAGAGATAGGTAAGTATATAGTATTCGCACCAGGGCGGCGATAGGTACGAATATAGTATGCGCACAGGGCCGGCGATAGGTATATACATCATATGTACTCTGGGGTTGCGATAGGTACGTATATAGTAGTGCATAGTGGTGGTGATAGCTACGTATTTAGCATTCGCACCGGGGCGGCGATATGTACATATTAAGTATTCGCACTGATGCAGCAATATGTACATATGTAGTATGCACACTGGGTCGTCGATAGGTACGTATATAGCATGTGCATATGGGCGGCAATAAGTAGTTATACAGCATGTGCACCGGACCGGTGATAGGTATGTATTTAGCATGCACTCTGGGGCAACGATCGGTACGTATATAGCATGCACAGCGAGGCGGCGGTAGGTACGTATATAGCACGCGCGCTGGGTCAGCGAAAGGTATGTATTCAGCATTCGCACAGGGTCGGCAATACGTATGTATTTAGCATTCGCACTGGGGCGGCGATAGGTACGTATTTAGCATTCAGGGCGGCTATAGGTGCGTATATAGCATGTGCACATGGGCGGCAAAAAGTATATATATAGTATGTGCACCAGGCCGGTGATAGGTATGTATTTAGCATGCGCTCTGGGGCAGCGATCGGTACGTATACAGCACGCGCACCGGGGCGCCAATAGGAACATATATATAACGGGCACTGGGGCGGCGAAGGGTACGTATTTAGCATTCAAACCGGGGCGATGATATGTACGTATTTAGTATTCGCACCGGAGTGGCGATAGGTATGTATTTAGCATTCGCACCGGGCGGCGATAGGTACGTATTTAGGATTCGCACCAGGGCGGCGATATGTACATATTTAGTATTTGCATTGGGGCAGCGATAGGTACTTATGCAGTATGCACACCGGGGCGGCAATAAGTACGTATTTAGCATTCTCAATGGGGCGGCGATAGGTACGTATTTAGCATTCTCACCGGGGCGGCGACAGGTACTATTTAGCATTCGCACCGATAGGTACTCATATTGTATCTGCACCCAGGGCAGCGATAGGTACTTATATAGTATCTGCACCCAGGCGGCGATAAGTACTTATATAGTATCTGCACCGGGGTTGTGATAGGTATGTATATATTATGTGCACTGGGCGGCTATAGGTAAGTATATAGTATGCACACCGGGGTGGCGATAGATATGAATATATTATGAACACCGGGACGGAGATAAGTACCTATATAGAAGGCGAAGACAGAGGTGGTACTTTTTATACAAATAAGTCATTCTATTGCCCTTGGAAACGTAAGATGAAATGGTGGGGAAGAAACAGTTTTCGCAAAAAGCAAAATTAAAAAGTAGCGGTTAAATGGGGCGACCTGGGAAGAGAAAAGTAGAAAGATAAATAGATGGCTATAGACAGAGAGAAATAGAAGTTTTAATATAAAGATGTTACACACGCGATTTTTCTTTAATGATATGTTTGTATGACCCCGAGTAACGCCGGGTGGCCCTGCTAGTCTCTTATATAAAGGGCACTGTATGTATGTATGTATGTATGTATGTATGTATGTATGTATGTGAAGCTTCTCCTCAAAAACTATATATCCTGAGATTATAATATCTGAAAATCGTAAAAACCCATTCACTTGCTGAGGGTCAACCGGACCAGTTTCCGACAGAGGGTAGCAGTTTTTTCGTATTTCTAAGACTATTTTCAATGTTAATTAGTAGTAATTTGGAAATTATAATGTATAATGTATTTATGTAATAATTTTATAAAAGTGCTGACTCACTGAACATGTCCCATAATACCTTGACGGATGTATCCCGTCTTGCCCTAAATTCTGTCTGGTTGCATCAATGGCTTTTCATTCATTTTTCATTATATTTTATAGTAATTTGAAATTGTTGAGTCATATTGTAATTTAATTACGTAATACCTCAAGTTCATAAAACAATTAATGGTTTTTAATTAAATTTATTTTTTAGAGGATAGCAAAGGAAGAACGATAACTCACGTTTAAAAACAAAATTAAGGTTTTTAAAACAAGGTTAGAGAATATACATAACATATAAAAGTGTATTCTTATGTAAAATTCACAGAGTAAGATGATGAGAGTATCACCGAATCTATAAACCCACCCCTCAGGGGTCCACGGGGCATATTTCATCAGGGAGGAAGTGCTTTTCTGTTATTTTTCATTATATTTTATAGTTATTTGAAATTGCTGAATCATTTTGTAATTTAATTACGTTAGGGGTTCATGGGGAATATTTCATCAGGGGGGAAGGTGCTTTTAAGTTATATTTCATTATATTTTATAGTAATTTAAAATTTCTGAATCATATTGTATTTTAATTACGTAATTATTAAAGTTACTAAAACAATTAATTGTTTTTAATGAAATTTATTTGTAAGAGGATAGCTAAGGAAGAAGGATATCTCATGTTTTAAAACACAATCTAGGTTTTTAAAAAAGGTTAGAGAATATACATAACATATAAAAGTGTATTCTTATGTAAAATTCACAGAGTAAGATGATGAGAGTATTCGTGAATCTATAAACCCACCCCTTAGGGGTCCATGGGGAATATTTCATGTGTGTGTGGGGGGGGGGGCTTTTCATTTATTTTTCATCATATTTTATAGTAATTTGAAATTGCTCAGTCATATTGTAATTTAATTACGTAATACCTCAAGTTCATAAAACAATTAATGGTTTTTAATGAAATTTATTTGTTAGAGGATAGCAAAGGAAGAACGATAACTCACGTTTAAAAACAAAATTAAGGTTTTTAAAACAAGGTTAGAGAATATACATAACATATAAAAGTGTATTCTGATGTAAAATTCACAGAGTAAGATGATGAGTGTATTCCCGATTCTATAAACCCACCCCTTAGGGGTCCATGGAGAATATTTCATCGGGGGGGGGGGGGGGCTTTTCAGTTATTTGTCCTTATATTTTATAGTAATTTGAAATTGTTCAGACATATTGTAATTTAATTACGTAATACCTCAAGTTCATAAAACAATTAATGGTTTTTAATGATATTTATGTGTTAGAGGATAGCTAAGCAAGAATGATAACTCACGTTTAAAAACACACTTTTAGTTTTGAAAACAAGGTTAGAGAATATACATGACATATAAAAGTGTAATCTCATGTAAAATTCACAGAGTAAGATTGTGAGAGTATTCCTGAATCTATAAACCCATTCCTTAGGTGTCCACGCGGCATATTTCATAAGGGGGGAAGGGCTTTTCAGTTATTTTTTATTATATTTTATAGTAATTTGAAATTACTGAGTCATATATTGTAGTTTAATTACGTATTACCCCAAGTTCATAAAATAATTCATGGTATTTAATGAAATTTATTTGTTAGATGTTAGCTAAGGAAGGACGATAACTCACGTTTAAAAACACAATTTAGGTTTTTAAAACAAAGTTAGAGAATATACATAACATAAAAGAAGTGTATGCTTATGATAAATACACAGAGTAAGATGATGAGAGTATTCCCGAATCTATAAACCCACCCATTAGGGGTCCATGGGGAATATTTCATCAGGCGGGGGGGGGGGTGCTTTTCAATTATTTTTCATTATATTTCATAGTAAGTTCAAATTACTGAGTCATATTGTAATTTAATTACGTAATACCTCAAGTTCATAAAACATTCATCGTTTTTAATGAAATTTATTCGTAAGAGGATAGCTAAGGAAGGACGATAAGTCACATTTAAAAACACAATTTAGGTTTTAAAACCAGGTTAGAGAATATACATAACATATAAAAGTGTATGCTTATGTAAAATTCAAAGAGTAAGTTTATGAGAGTATTCCCGAATCTATAAACCCACCCTTAGGGGTCTATGGGGAATATTTCATCAGGCGGGGAGGGGTCTTTTCAATAAATTTTCCTTATATTTTATAGTAATTTGAAATTGTTCAGTCATATTGTAATTTAATTACGTAATACCTCAAGTTCATAAAACAATTCATGGTTTTTAATGACATTTATTTGTTAGAGGATAACTACGGAAGAACGATAACTCACGTTTAAAAACACAATTTAGGTGGCTTTTTTCTCGATTTTCAACGTTATTTAGTACTAATTCGAGAACAAACAATGCTATCATGTATAATTTGAGAAATAATGCCAAGTCACGATTTTAACAGGAAATTACGTCAGAGGAAAAGAGTGTAGGGAAGAAAATCCATAACACTACAACACTTCTTTCCCTCTCACTCCCACCTTTTCTATCTTCTTTTCTTAATTAATATTCCTTCTTCCCTACGCCCGTTCTGTTCTCATGATACGACCCTCCTAGGCATTACTTCCTCCTTTTTTTCAGTAATTTTTCATTATATTTTACAGTAATTTGAAATTGCTGAGTCATATTGTAATTTAATTACGTAATACCTCAAGTTCATAAAACAATTAACCATTTTTAATGAAAGTTATTTGTTAGACTCACGTTTAAAAACACACTTTAGGTTTTAAAAATAAGCTTAGAGAATATACATAACATATAAAAGTGTATTCTTATGTAAAATTCACAGAGTAAGATGATGAGAGTATTCCCCAATCTATAAACCCACCCCTTAGGCGTCCATGGGGCATATTTCATCGGTGGGGAGGGCTTTTCAGTTATTTTACCTTATATTTTATAGTAATTTGAAATTGCTTAGTCACATTGTAATTTAATTACGTAATACTTTGAGATAACTTTTAATTTATTTAACGTTTCTTAGCGTCATGAAGGGGGTTAAGAAACTTTTGAAGGTCTGCCACTAGCCGCCACTGCCCGCCACTCTGTACGTACACAAATACATGTATATGTACATTTTATAATATCTTATATAAGAACAGTATTCGGCGTTGTCCGGCAAATTATACCTCAAGTACATAAAATAATTTATGGTTTTTAATGAAGTTTATTTGTTCGGGTATAGCTAAGGAAGAACGATAACTCACGTTTAAAAACATAATTTAGGTTTGTAAAACAAGGTTAGAGAATATACATAACATATAAAACTGTATTCTTATGTAAAATTCACAGAGTAAGATGATGGGAGTATTGCTGGATCTCTACACCCACCCCTTAGGGGTCTATGGAGCAGATTTTATCAGCGTGGGGGTCGTTTTCAGTTATTTTTCATTCTATTATATAGTAATTAGAAAGTGCTTAGTCATATTTTGCTTTAATTACGTAATACTTTGAGATAACTTTTAATTTTATTTAATGTTTCTTAGCGTCAATTCTATTTACATAGAGGGGGGTAAGAAACTATGCGAAGGTCCGCCACTAGCCGCCACTGCCCGCGTCTCTGTACGTACACAAATACATGTACATGTACATTTTATAATATCTTATATAAGAACAGTATTTTATTTAACGTTTCTTAGCGCCTGGGACGCGCCTCTAAATTTTTATTTTTGGGGTATTGTTTTTTGAATAAGTCACAAACGCTAATCAAATTATTGCTACTATTTTACGAAAGAAAATTATAGGAAATTACAACATGGCCGCCAGCGATTAAAGAGAGACGACTAGAGAAATAAGAGAGATTGAAGTTTTTATATAAAGATGTTACACACACTCTTTAATTTCTACTACTTTGTTTTTTTTATCGCTCCGGGCAACACCGGGTAGCCCTGCTAGTTGATTAATAAATACTGAAAGTTTCATTAAAATTGGTTGATGTTCTGAATTTTAGTGATTTTTTACGTGAAGGGAGGGTCAAAATGTTTTAACATTTTTGGGATAAGCCATTGATTTTGCACATACCTACAAAAAGAAAAAAAAGAAAACTATTTTGATTTTAACGCTGGTTCGTTTTGCTTCGGCTTTCTACGGCTTTTTACGTGTTTCCGTATTGCCCCAAATCGGTTTTGTCTGGTTTAAAAGCTGTACCAGTACCGAAAAATGTAATGGCTGACTTGTTTACGAAGAAAAAAGTGCATTCTGGTAGATTTGATTGCGGAATTATTTTTAAATAGGATTTTTTTTTAAATTCGTTTCGTTTCATTCTATTCCATTTTTATTTCAATAAATAGTCAATTAATAGACGAGTTAACAAAAGGGTGCGGTACTGTTATAGCTGACGCGCCAGATTTCCGTAACTTCGCGTCGGTAATGATCGGACAGGTCTATGAAGCGCCCGAAAGCTGACGAAGTATTAACCAATCGGGTTGCAGCATTCATTCGCCAAGCAGGCTATAGCAAACAGTCGACAAGGAAAAAACAACAATGATCACATTCTATTGCAATAACAATGAATTATTATCAGCTTTGTCGGGTCGTCGAATTTCCGGAAGGACTAATTCAAAAGCATAACATTTTCATTTCTTTCTTTGTTTTATGTTAAAAAAAACATTGACAAAATCCCCCCCCCCCCAAAAAAAAACCAACATTATTTTCACAAACAAATCAAAACATTTTTGATTGACAATGGTTCATTTGGCCCACCAAAAAATGAAAATATATTTATTTATAGTTCTTAAGTTACGGTTTGTTCGTTTTATTGTTTTCTTTTTATCTATGTATTTTTTATTTGAAAGTCTTCCATCAAGCGCTTGGCAGATTCAGCCTCGTTTTCGCCAATTCTCGGGCGCTTCCGCGACCTGCCCGATCGTTGCCGACGCGAAGTCACAGAAATCTGGCGCGTCAGCTATAACAGTACGAAGGGTGCTTTCACAGATTGTGAAATTACCAACAAAAGTATAACGTGTAAGTCACGTAGATGAGAGAAAGAGTGGAAAGTTTTCCCATCATTTTTTATATAAACCTAACAAAGTGACTAAAAATGACAAAATAAAAAAATCTCATCTGGAAACTGTGAAATCTCAAATAGAATGATTTGATTTTAAATAATGAAAATTGTTGTTTAAAGATTATGAAAATTCGAAGAACATCATATAAAAAAATGTAAGTCATCTTTTTTCTTAAATTCTAATGCCGCGATAATATGCTCGTTACTTCAATTTGCTTACCTTGGTCTGTCATGAGGTATCGATGAAATGTGGGTTGTTCGTCTGTAAATTTGCATTTCAAATCGATTTTGTACATTTCGATTAAATCTGGTTGACTGCAAGGAAGTGATTCTCTGCTTCTTGCAATGACTAAAAGTTCATGTATATATATATATATATATATATATATATATATATATATATGTGTATTGTATGTGTATTTAGGCAGCATTTTCTCATTTATGCAAACATCGTTAAAAATTACAGAATTCGTCTGTTTAATTGTACCTTTTAGTATTAAAATCAAAATGATTTAAGACACATTCTAGTTGATAACACTAAAATTATACATTCCGAATATTCGAAGCTATCTACATAAAAACATAACCACCTAAAATTAACAACATCACATATGAAAGCAGTGGTAACATTTTAAAATGCTTAACGTTAAGTGATTTTGTTCTGTGATGCCATCCAGCGTTGCTGAATTTAAAATCGCCAACGACTTCCTGGAACAATGCGGAAACGTTCTATGCGCGTTTCCACCGTCTTTTTAAAATTCTCTTCTTTCTTTCTTTTTTTTTATCCTCCTCCCACAGCGGTAAGATGTGACACAGGGTCGGAAAAGTGGGATTTGAAAAACAAGCGCCCGAGAAAGTGAGCACTCTGGCCTACAAAAAAGTGCCTGGCCAGCCCCATAGGCATTCCCCAGTAGGGGCGCCTCAGGCAGATACTACACTCTCAGCCAAAGGGCCAAGAAGTTCAATTCTCTTCTTTCTCCAGATCTTTTGTTCATTTACTTTTGACACCTCGAATCGAAAACGTTCGTGAAACATGTGAAACCTATAGTACATTTATAACGACCCCCTCGTTATTCTGCCGGGACCGGCAAAATAACGAGGGTTCGTTATTCTGCCGGCTTATGTTTTTGGCAACTGCCATTCATCCTTTTTTATGTAGTACTGTTTTGGGCGACTACCATTCATTCATTATGACGTCTTACTGTTTTTTTGGCAACTGCCATTCATCCTTTATTATGTAGTACTGTTTTTGGCGACTACCATTCATTACTTATGACGTCTTACTGTTTTTTTGGCAACTGCCATTCATCCTTTATTATGTAGTACTGTTTTGGCGACTACTATTCATCCTATGTTATTTATTTACAAATAAATTTTATATATATATATATATATATATATATATATATATATATATATATATATATGCAAACATTGTTAAAAATAACAGAATTTGTCTGTTTAATTATACCTTTTTTTATTTTTTCAATTTTTTATGGTCTTTTTTGTATTCCAATTAAAAAAATAATACAAGTTCCATAGGTTTTACGAATGTTTTCGATTCTTCGTCGAATTATTCTGGGGTGTCAAAAGCGAATTAACAAAAAGGCTTGAGAAAGAAGAGAATTTTAAAAAGACGATTTAAATTCAGCAACGCTGGATGGCATCAGAGAACAAAATCGCATTACGTTAAGCATTTTAAAATGTTACTACTGCTTTCATATGTGATGTTGTTAATTTTAGATTGTTGTCTTTTTATGTAGATAGCTTCGAGTATTTTGTGAAACCTGTGGAACATTTTTTTTATTATTTTAATACAGAAAAGACCATCAGAAAAATTGAAAAACTAAAAAGGTATAATTAACCAGACGAATTCTGTAATCTTTAACAATGTTTGTATAAATGAGAAAATGCTGTCTAAATACGCACACACACACACACACACACACACATATATATATATATATATATATATATATATATATATATGCACACATTTTTAAATAATACGGAATTTTTGCTTGATAAGCCTTTTTTTTATTTTTTCAATTTTCCGAATAGTCCATTTAGTATTTCGGTCAAATTGGTGTATGTAAGTTCCGCGGCGTTTTTGTTTTATGTTTCTTTCTCTTTTTCTGCGAGTAATTTACCAAGTAAATACAGTGTAAAATTCACCCATGAACTTATACAGATACTCCCCCCCCCCCCCCCAAAAAAAAACAAATAATAAAATGACCGCTTCACTTGATGTTGAAAGGTTATTTACAAATTTTCCAGTACACAAAACAATGGATATCATTATTGATAACATATACAAACCCATCCTTCCATCCACTAAAAATTGATCCTAAAACACTTAAAAAGTTATTATTAATTTGCACAACCGAAGTCCCTTTCTACGACATAAGGGAAACGTCTATACCCAAATTGATGGCGTTTCTATGGGATCGGTTCTCGAACCGACCTTCAGTAATGTTTACATGGCTGACCTCGAAAATAAAATATTTAATATAATTACTAAACCCTCCATTTATGCCCGCTGCATTGATGATCTTGTTTTCGCAGACAATAATGATGAAAAAACAAACTACAAGACATTTTTCAAAATAACCCCGTACTTACATTCATTTATGAGATTAACGTTAATAACAACATTCCGTTTTTATGTCCTCAGTGACTCCAACAATGACGCATTCATCACATCTCCCTATATAAAAAAAAAACTGCCTCTATTAATACAATAAATAGTCAATTAATAGACGAGTTAACAAAAAGGTCCTGTACTGTTATAGTCTCGTCTCATCTCGCCAGCTCTCGAGCGCTTCCGCGACCTGCCCGATCGAAGGGTACTTTCACGGATTAGGACCCACGCTAACTTTGACCCCGTCGTTAGGGGTAGTGTCAGGTTCAACGTCGGGGATAAGGTTAGAGTTCGGGTTAGGGTCAAAGTTAATCTGTGAAATTACCAACAAAAGTATAACGTGTAAGTCACGTAGATGAGACAAAGAGTGGAAAGTTTTGCCATCATTTTTTATATAAACCAAATAAAGTGACTAAAAGTGACTAAAAATGACAAAAAACAATAATCTCATTTAGAAACTGTGAAATTTCAAATAGAATGATTCGATTTTAAATAATGATAATTGTTATTTAAAGATTATGAAATTTCAAAGAAAATCATATAAAAAAATGTAACTCATCTTTTTTCTTAAATTCTAATGCCGCGATAATATGTTCGTTACTTCAATTTGCTTACCTTGGTCTGTCATGAGGTTTCGATGAAATGTGGGTTGTTCGTCTGTAAATTTGCATTTCAAAGATAAAGATGCTCTGCTACTTGCAAGGGTTAAGCCACTAAATATGGCGGCAATAAAAACTTCATATTAAATAACTTTTTAAACTAAAAGTGTATACTGATAATTTATACAAAATATAGGTTTGTGTTTCATCGGATTAAATCCTATGAACAAAAACTCAAAAGCCCCATATATATAATATATAAATATATGTATATATTTTAGTATATCTCTCTATAGATATATATCTTCAGTATCTACTACTAGAAATATGTGCAGCTCGTTTATGTACGTGCGAATTAGACGACAGCTGAACAATAAATGTGTACACTGAATAGAAAAACAGATGATGACGTCGTAAAGAAGAAGAGAATTTATTTGTTTCTTGGTTGAATTTTTTCATATTATGACGTCAAAAAATGCGCTTTCGGCACCGCTGGTTCCCCACACACACCTTACTCCTTATAACAAGGGGAATGGACCCCGCGGGGAATTCGAGCGATTAACATACTAGTATATATTTGGGGACCCGCGCCGAGTGCGATGAGAAAAAGAATGAAATTATTTTCACACTGAATTATTGTTTTCTATTTCGGAATTAAAAGTCGCACTGGTAAAAATAGTGTTTTCAGTTTACGTTGACTGATTTTGCAGCTGTACCGGCCGAGGAGAAGACAAAAGTTCAACCTTTTTTTTCTTCTCATCTTTCTGTTTTTGCTGGAGATAGTGCATCCTACCGGATGCCAGACATTCACCGGCTATTTCAGACACTCCAGACTAGAGATCGTTTTAAGATTCTAACCGTCTCTTAAAGTGCAGTTGTTTGTATTTCTCTTGCACTCGGTTCACCGGGTATACTCGCCAGATAGCTCTTGAAATTTTTCTTCATTAATCCTGTTGCTCCTATAATTACTGGTATGATGGAGATTTTCCTAAGATTCCAGTTTCTTTTCATGTCGTACATAAGACCTTGGTATTTCGTAATCTTTTCCCTTTCTGCTCTGTTCAATCCTGCATCATTAGGGACACTGACTTCAACTAGGGTTGCTACTTTCTCCCTTTTGTCCCATATTACGATGTCAGGTTTAACAGCTCCGTTCTCTAGATATGTAGCTGTAGGGATTGCCTAGTCCCCGTATGCGAGCTGCTATGATTTGAAAAATGTCAAACCGAGGAGAGTTTGTGCAGATCTGATCTGGTGCAAAGACGTGTTTACCCCACACAATTCAAAAAGAATTGGGTGTTTTTAACCGAGCGAAGAAACGCTATTCACACCCACTGTTCATTAACGTTGTGAGTCAAAGTTTGAAATGTAAACTTCGCCCAGAATCAGACATATTAACCCCCTAACCAGTGAAAGACTTTTAATAAATAAATATAAGAATATATATTGCCGTGAAACTTAAAGTTTAAGAATATTTGTTGAGCTGTCGAAACCTTGATTGTCTGTGTTTTTGTTTTTGTTGTTTTTTTTTCAAATGTACTTTTCATCTGTCAGATGACGACGCATTTTTGGAGTGACTTCGGGCCATTCTTGGAGTGACTCCGGGCCGAATCACTTGATCAATGAACACTACGTGGAGGAGGTACAGCCCGGTCAACAGAAACATTTTGAAACATCGATATAAAAAAGAGAGAAAACGAATATTCAATACAAATGCAGCTATGCAAGATGTGCATAAATGTTGGGTGTATATACATCTAGTGAATAGGAACGCGGGTTTCAAACAATAACACCGGTCCTCAAGAGTTCTGGGTATTACTACACTTTTATAAACCAGTACCGTCTTGGCCTTTGGGCCTTGATTCCGCTTGTCCTGTGCAGTTCTAGGATATAAACCTTAACACGCTTTGCCTTCTTACCCTTTGAGAAAGGGTTAGTTTATTGATAATCGCCTGAGGCGCCTTTACCGGAGAATGCCGACGGAGCTGCCCAGACAATTTTTAACGGTCATAAGTGCTCTTCATCTTGGGTGGTGACTTATCAAATCCCACATTCCGACCTTGTCTCACATCTTACTGCTGTGGGAGGTAGATAAATAATTGGACAGTTTAAATGCTTCTAAATTGCTTTCGAATTTCGCAAGAAAAATTAATTTGTTCTTATTTTTTCGACTTAAAAAAAATGGAAGTGGAACAGCTTTTGAACCGACTTTTTGTTCGGCATCTTCCGGCTGTTTACGTAAACAGCCGGGAGATGCCGACGCGTTGAGCCAATCAGAAGGCGAGAGCAGACAACTTTACCTGTAAATTGATTAAATCTTAAAATTCATGGCAGGCAAGCGATAATTGAAGAAAAGCAATTAAACCGAAAATAAATGTCGAAACAGACAAAGAACGAACTGTTTTTTTTTAATATCCTAACCCAACCCTAAACTAACCTAAACTTAATCGGGTTTTGTTCGGTCCAAAAGCTGCACCAGTCTAACAAAAATTAAAGAACGAAAAAAAATCTGATAAAATCGTTGTTTCATTGATTATATTCTTTACAATCTTTAGTTTATTAATAAAAAACACAATTTATCAAAAAATATTTTTTTTACTTTTCCGTGAAATAAAAAAAAAAGATTTCATTGATTTTCTTCGTCAAAAAAATAAATAAATCGTCATAAAAATAAACATTCAGTTAATGTTTTGGTACTACTCCAGGGTTTGCGCCTAATTTCAGTGACTGCTCGATAGCAGCGATCCGACAGCTCACGGAAGCGTCCGAGACCTGCCGAGTCAAAAACGAGGCTGTAAACAAAACTGGACACAAAAAAAAATTTCTGTCGCGCAACCCTAACCGGCGACTCGGAGGCCCAGGGCATACGGTGGAAATAGACGAGTCTCTATTCAACCGCCGGAAAAAACAAAAACAATGCTGGTCGTATTTTCTCCAGCCGCTCTGGGTCTTCGGGGGGGGGGGGGGATACGACCCTGCAGAGAAGGAGGGGTTTCCTGGTGACAGTGCCTAACAGGAATGCCGAAACCCTAACTCTTCCAATAATCAAGCCAGTACCTGGGACGACGGTAGTATCCGATTGCTGGAGGGCGTATAACAGTCTTTTGCTCAGCCTAACAAAACAAGCGACAGCAAAAGTAGCAGTAACCCCTGAACATCTACGAGAAAATATACGTAATTCCCCCCCCCCCCAAAAAAAAATATAAAAGAAAAACTTGCCTGATTGTAAAATTGACTTCTTTGCTTTATGTAACACGAAATACATGAAGAAAAAAAACATAAAAATGTTTCATTTTGCCCACAAAAACAATAATAAAAAAAGTTTATTTATAGTTCTTCAGCTATGGGTTTGTTAATTTCTTTCACTTTTTTTTATAAATATATATGCATTTTTTTTTCTTTCCGTATATTCATAGTCTTATATTGTTGTCGTCTGCCAACCTTCCATTTTTTTGCACGATTTTTAGGTTTTGTTTATACAGCCGCGTTTTCGTCTCGAGAGACTCGTTTTCGACTCGGCAAAGTGACTAAAAGTGACTAAAAATGACAAAATAAAAAATCTCATAAGGAAACTGCGAAATCTCAAAAAGAAGGATTTGATTTTAAATATTGAAAATTGTTGTTTAAAGATTATAAAAATTCGAAGAAAATCATATAAAAAAATGTAACTGATCTTTTTCCTTACATTGTAACGCCGCGATAATATGTCCGTTACTTCAGTTTGCTTACCTTGGTCTGTCATGAGGTTTCGATGAAATGTGGGTTGTTCGTCTGTAAATTTGCATTTCAAATCGATCTTATACATTTCGATTGACTGGTTGACTGCAATGAAATAATTCCCTGCTTTTTGCAATGTCTATGGCGGCAATAAAAACTTCATGTATGTATGTATATATATATATATATATATATATATATATATATATATATATATATATATATATATATATTGTGTATTTAGGCAGCATTTTCTCATTGATGCAAACATTGTTAAAAATTACAGAATTCGTCTGTTTAATTGTACCTTCTTTATGTTTTTTAAGTATTAAAATCAAAATGATTTAAGACACATTCTAGTTAATGACACTAAAATTATATATTCCGAATATTCGAAGCTATCTACATAAAAACATAACCAACTAAAATTAACAACATCACATATGAAAGCAGTGGTAACATTTTAAAATGCTTAACGTAAAGCGATTTTGTTCTGTGATGCCATCCAGCGTTGCTGAATTTAAAATCGCCAACAACTTCCTGGAACAATGCAGAAACGTTCTATGCGCGTTTCCACCGTCTTTTTAAAATTATCTTCTTTATTTTGTTTTATCCTCCTCCCACAGCGGCAAGATGTGACACAAGGTCGGGAAAGTGGGATTTGAAAAACCAGCGCCCGAGAAAGTGAGCACTCTGGCCTACAAAAAAATGCCTAGACAGCCCCGTTTGGCATTCCTCGGTAGGAGCGCCTCAGGCAGTAAGCATTAAACTTACTTCTCCCCAAAGAGGGGAGGCAAAGCATGGGAGGGTGGACCTCCTAGAACTGCACAGGACAAACCCACAAACCGGTGCTATCAAGCCCCGAAGGGCAAGACGATACCGGTCTATAGGGTGTAGTATCAATCGGAACAGATACTACACTCTCAGCCAAAAGGCCAAGAAGTTCAATTCTCTTATTTCTCCAGATTTTTTGTTCATTTAGTTTTGACACCTGAGGATGATTCGACGAAGAATCGAAAACGTTCGTGAAACACGTGAAACCTATAGTACATTTATTAATTTTTTTGATTTTAATACAAAAAAGACCATCAGAAAAATTGAACAAATAAAAATAGAAGCTATTTTGCCGGTCCCGGCAAAATAACGACCCCCTAGTTATTCTGCCGGGACCGTCAAAATAATGAGGGAGTCGTTATTTTTCCTGTCAAACTGCCATTCATCCTTTATTATGTAGTACTGTTTATGGCGACTACCATTCATTCTTTATGACGTCTTACTGTTTTGGGCAACTGCCATTCATCCTTTATTATGTAGTATCGATTTTGGCGACTACCATTCATCATTTATGACGTCGTACTGTTTTTTGGCAACTGCCATTCAAACTTTACTATGTAGTACTGTTTTTTGGCGACTACTATTCATCCTATGTTATTCATTTACAAATATATATATATATATATATATATATATATATATATATGCAAACATTGTTAAAAATAACAGAATTTGTCTGTTTAATTACACCTTTTTTATTTTTTCTATTTTTTTATGGTCTTTTTTGTATTCCAATTAAAAAAATAATACAAGTTCCCTAGGTCTTACGAACGTTTTCGATTCTTCGTCGAATTATCCTGAGGTGTCAAAAGCAAATTAACAAAAAAGCTGGAGAAAGAAGAGAATTTTAAAAAGACGGTGGAGGAACGCGCAGAGAACGTTTTCCGGATTGTTCCAGGAAGCCGTTGACAATTTAAATTCAGCAACGCTGGATGGCATCACAGAACAAAATCGCATTACGTTAAGCATTTTAAAATGTTACCACTACTTTCATATGTGATGTTGTTAATTTGAGATTGTTGTCTTTTTATGTAGATAGCTTCGAGTATTTTGTGAAACCCGTGGACCATTTATTTATTTGTGTTTTAATACAAAAAAGACCATCAGAAAAATTGAAAAAATAAAAAAGGTATAATTAACCAGACGAATCCTGTTATCTTAAACAATGTTTGCATAAATGAGAAAATGCTGTCTAAATACGCACACACACACACACACACACACACACATATATATATATATATGTATATATATATATATATATATATATATATATATATATATATATATATATATATCCTAGTAGAAGTATGTGTCCCTAATGATGCAGGATTTAACAGAGCAGAAAGGGAAAAGATTACGAAATACCAAGGTCTTATGTACGACATGAAAAGAAACTGGAATCTTAGGAAAATCTCCATCATACCAGTAATTATAGGAGCAACAGGACAAATGAAGAAGAATTTCAAGAGCTATCTGGCGAGTACACCCGGTGAACCGAGTGCAAGAGAAATACAAACCACTGCACTTAAAGGGACGGTTTGAATCTTAAAACGATCTCTAGGTTGGAGTGTCTGAAATAGCCGATGAATGTCTGGCATCCGGTAGGATGCCAATCTCCAGAAAAAATAGAAAGATATGAAATATATATATATATATATATATATATATATATATATATATATATATGTATATATACAAACATTATTAAATAACACGGAATTTTTGCTTGATAAGCCGTTTTTTTATTTTTTCAATTTTCCGAATAGTCCAATAAGTATTTCGGTCAAATTGGTGTATGTAAGTTCCGCGGCTTTTTTGTTTTATGTTTCTTTCTTTTTTTCTGCGAGTAATTTACCAAGTAAATACAGTGTAAAATTCACCCATGAACTTATAAAGATACTTCCCCCCCCCCTCCCCAAAAAAAAATAATAAAATGACCGCTTCATTTGATGTTGAAAGGTTATTTACAAATTTTCCAGTACACAAAACAATAGATATCATTATTGATAACAGATACAAACCCATCCTTCCATCCACTAAAAATTGATCCTAAAACACTTAAAAAGTTATTATTAATTTGCACAACCGAAGTCTCTTTCTACGACATAAGGGAAACGTCTTTACCCAAATTGATGGCGTTTCTATGGGATCGGTTCTCGAACCGACCTTCAGTAATGTTTACATGGCTGACCTCGAAAATAAAATATTTAATATAATTACTAAACCCTCCATTTATGTCCGCTGCATTGATGATCTTGTTTTAGCAGACAATAATGATGAAAAAACAAACAATAATGATGAAAGGAGGATATATGTATTCATACCCCTCCCTAATGTATTAGTGAAAGTGATTCTGTTTTCCTTCTCTTAGACTAGTTGCCCAATAATATATCTGTTATAATAAAACTCAAATATCTTACGCACCCTCTACACATACTAGGAAAGTAGAAAGTGTTTACCAAATATATGCGTCTTCTACAAAACCAATTGATCTACAAACCAATCCTATACAAAACATGCATGTACGACGGTTTCGGCATAAAACGACAACAATTGAGATACCGTCAAACCCAACAACAAATTCATCCGAGAGGATAACATTAACGTTTGAACCCCCTTTCAATGTCTGCATATTTAAAACAAACTTATAAACTTAACCATTTTTATACGTCATACATTTCTCACTGAACTTTCTAATATGAAAACAAATGATTATTGACTCTATTTAATAACTTTCGATGAAATGAAACTGATGTGATTGAGTGAGGAAGTTTTGATTACGATTTTTCAGACCCGTGAATAATTCACAGCCCTTAAATTATCGAGTCAGGCTTCCTCGATATCTTAACTAATGAATCACCCTTTTCTGTAAGGACACTCAAATATGAACAATTATTCTATGTGTTCCTATCTTTGTAGACTTCCATTTTTAACATATATAAAATATCTCTTTTGTGAATTTATGCTTTTGAATTCATCATTTTGTTTATTGATCATATAACATTTCTTATTGATTACGATTTTTCAGACCCGTGAATAATTCACAGCCCTTAAATTATCGAGTCAGGCTTCCTCGATATCTCAACTAATGAATCCCCCTTTTCTGCAAGGACACTCAAATATGAACAATTATTCTATGTGTTCCTATCTTTGTAGACTTCCATTTTAAACATATATAAAATATCTCTTTTGTGAATTTATACTTTTGAATTCATCATTTTGTTTGTTGATCATATAACATTTCTCTCGCTCTCTCACACATTTAAACATTACTTAAAACTGTTTTTCTTTAAGATGTTTCTATAAAACTCGGCTCTCCCAAAATCTTCCCCAAAAAACTGGAACCGCAAAAAGAATCCTCCAAATGCTCTCCGGCATTTGTGAAAATGAAAGAGAAATTATTCAATCAATGCGGTATTCTTCTTGTCTGTTTCTTTGATTCTTATCTCTTAGTCTGGTTTACGAAAGGACAGAATTCCGTGAATAAGACTTAGTGCCAGTATTTTATATATACTTATAGGCAAGGGGCGATAACTAAGTATGACTGAGTTATTTGCCCTTCTCGTCTGCTCAGACAGTTTCTTCCTAATGGAAGAAACTGTTTACGTGTGGTTGTGTTTGTTAGTTTGGGAATAAAGTCTCTTCGTACCTTCAAACGGTTTCGTTGGATACTTTTCTTATTTTACGTTTAGTTAGAAGTATCACACGAAACCGTAGAGACTTTATTCCCGAGCTAATAAAGCTCGGGAATAAAGTCTCTACGGTTTCGTGTGATACTTCTTTATTTATTGGCGTAGAGTTACCGTGTCTTGTCGTCGTAATATTTCAATTCTGTTTTCGGCGTTTTGTTTAAGGGGAGCTAAATCTTGTCAAGAATGTTTTCTTTATTACCTCCCTTGCATATTCTGTTCTACTCTGACTTTTTATCTTATAAATTAGCGAACGGTTCAGCGAAAATTGCTTTTCAATTCGGCGGAGATCAGTTTATTTGCTTTTGTTAATTGTTGCATCGTATTTGTTCACGAAAAAAAGCTTGAAAATAGCACGAGAATTCAATAATTACAACAACAAAATTAAAAAAAAATAACAATTTATTTTTTTAATGCAATCTAAGAAAATCTGAGTATTTTTTTTAAATTTTCTTTTTGTTTTCCATTTCCTGAACTCGGGTTCAATTTTGTGTGGTCGCATTTATATAAACACATGCTAGATATCATTTACCAAATGACGTGGTGATCAGAGCTACTGACTATCGACTAGATGGTTGTTGGTTCGATCCCTGGCTTTGGATGTGTGCTGATTGAGCCACACTGAATAGCTGTTATACAGCGAAACAGTCCGTGGATGACTACATAATCCCCCGTTCTCGGGTGGAGTACTATCGTAAATGATATTGTCTGCTACTAATTTAATGTAATGCAAAGCTCTTTCTAAATAAACAAATAGAGCACTGTAAAGTGGCCGTCAATGTTTATATAAAAACATGATAGATATCATTTATTTGTATTCAAGTTCTTAATATATTAGTTATTCTTAATATAAGAGGTTAGTATTAGTTAAGGTTAGGGTTAGGGTTTTTAAAAAAATCAGTTCGGTTTTTGTCCGGTTCAAAAGCTGTACTAGTACCTTCGGTTGTCTTCGGTACTATTTAGTTTGTTGAAAAAAATTTAAATTATAACGTCTTCAGTTTTTAAACATTTCCCTCCTTTTTCTTTTACTAAAAACGCCAAATCAATCTTTTCTTTTAAATGATGAAAAAATTAAAGCGCAAGACAAGGTCATCGCCTTTTTTCCTTTAATGGGGAAAAAGACAGACAAAACTTTTTTGTGTATCAAAGAATCGAACATTTATTAACAATAAAATGGAAAAAACATAAAGATAAGAAAAAAAAGGTAGACATGCATATATGTTCATGTCATTCAAAAAATGAAATATTAACAGCAAAATGTACTCACAGTTCACAATTTACAATATAATTTTTTTACAGAAGTGGAAATTCTCTTGTGAATTTAGTTCGCTCATCAATGGGCGATAAAATTTCTCTTGGAATAAAAGTTCTTTCATTCTTCATGGAAAACCGTTTCAAGTAGATGACATTTTCATTGAACAAAACCAAAATTCTGGAAACCGGCTTTTTTCATCCTCTTGGGGTTGTTTTTAATTCAATTAATAATTTAACAAATATTACTCGTGTTTCTGAAAATCAAATAATTATTATTTTCTACCTTTATTAATTCTAATATTAATTTTTCAAATAATTGTACCTCCTTTTTTTATATTTAAAATGCGAATTTCTGGACTACAGACTTCCATTCAAAACAAACCCTCGATTACTTTATCCGTTTATCTTTCTGATAAACGAATATTAAATTCAATAAATCTTTTAACTATTTTAGTTCTACTGACTAAATAATAAATATTATCGATCTTGTGTCGATATTTTTCAATCAACCCATAATTAGTCCTTTTTTTAGACTAAAAGAACATCAACGATCCTTTTGTCGAGATATTCTCTATCAAATATCAGGCTAAACTGGCCTTCGTTTAACCGTTTTAAAATACTGACATATTGTCATAAATTACTTTTCACAAACTTTTAAATAATAACTTATCGTCAAAGTTTTCTTTTCTTCATAATCATAAGCAATGGTTTGTATTTGAGATTTTCAAATACAATCTTTGCATAATTCTCTTCCTCGAATTGTGATTTACAGTCATCAAATTAAAATGTCTGAAGTCCAAATTAAATTCACATCGTAACTAAGAGATAAACATCTCAAATCTATTTTGTAACTTTTAAAGCTATCTTTAAATTATTATCAAAATTAATTTTCGACATAGTAACGTCGATTTTACATGAAAAGGAGTTATCAAATTCACGAGAGCACAATTTCCCTAAGGAATGAAAACTCTGTTTTGGAGACAAAATTCAAGATGTTAATCAGTCACCATCCAGAATCTATCTGAAGATAATTTCTTCAAAATATTCCATTGAGAAAATTGCCGTCTGCTTTGTTTACGTTTGTAAATTGACACGTCACTCAAATTGACTAATCAGATGATGCCACTAAGTTAATCACTGAAATTCAATGAAAAATGTGTCGTCTGCCTCAAACAATTTAGTCGTGGTTGAACCAAACTTGAATTCATTAAAAAACTAATTTTACAAACAACTATTATCCCTGAGCATTTTCAATAAAAATGAAACATGACCACTCTTTAAAAATATATTCTTAAACTTTTCCAAAAAACAAAGAATAGTTCTCCTTAATCTATTTCATGAAAGATTAACATTCTATCTTTGATAGAAGAAGAAACAAAAGGAGACTATACCACTTTCCATAGAATTCTAACAGAATACCCACAGAGAAAAGATCGAAACATCAATACCAAAGATAATCATCATTGTTTCACATGTTCTCCGAATTCTTCTGAGGTCTAGAATTAGCATCCGCATTGGGAGTACTTGCAACCTGTACCTTCTCTCTCATCTTTCGTGCTCAAGCATCTCATTCTCCTCTACTCCAATGTATTTATAAACAGCATCCTCTCCTAGGTCTTCAATAGAGCCAGTGTTTATATTAAGATGTTTCATCTTGGAAATTTGGTCCGTAGAGAAGGCATTGTTTTTGAATAAATTGTACTTTTGACATGTGAGTTTTTCCTTAACAATGTCCTTCTTGCTTGGGCAGTAGTGTCTTAAAATCTCTTGCCATTCTTGGCATCTTTTCGCCAGTTTTTGATGTTTTGTTTTGGCATACTCCATTGCCCATATCAGCGCCCATTTTTCCTCCCTGCTCCATAGGGTTTAGGCAAATTTAGTAGTGTTGGTCTTGGTGAAGTCAATCAGCACTTCACCAACAGCTTCTGCTTCGATTGTATCTTTCACATATTTTGGGAGATATTCATATATCTGTGATACAATCGAAAGCAGATGTTTGCTTGTAGTGTCTGATATTTTTCTCTTGGTAGGGCAGACGTCCTTATTTGAGCCTCGAATATATTATCTTTTTTTCTTCCACACTTCTCATACCTTGAATAAGCGAAGTAGTGAAGAATAATTTTCTTCTCCTCAATTGACCACTTGATTATAGTTTCTTTTTCTGGTGGTCATTGTTTGGTTTTGCCAGATTCCAGGACCAGAATTGTGCTGGTCTGGTGGAGTGTCCAGTTTAGTGTTGTTGTTTATGGTAACATCATTAGAAGAAGGTGCACCGTTATTTTTCTTCATATGACCCAGTGCGTAGCCATTCTGAGGGCATCTTTTTATTCTGGACAACATCCTGCCAGTTTGTAGACCTTGGATTTCTTTTCATTTTCATTTGAATATATGGTCAGTGTTTACTTCAAATGGAAAGTATCCTATTGTCAGGATTTCTGACAAACCTCCTGCACAGAGTGATCTTAGACACTCGAGGACAGTGTCTAGTAGGTATTCAAGTTCTCTCCTGTGTGAGTTTGCGTGTGAGGTTTTAGATTGCATTTTTCTGTAAATGCAGACCCACAAATTTTACAAAAATATAGATCTCCCTTTTTTTCTTTTTCTTTTCATTATCTTTCATTTGCTGGGGACGGGGCATTCTTCCAAATGTCATACAATCACCCGCTATGTACAGACTCCAACCGAGAGCTCTTTTCAGTATTCTGGCTTTTCCCTTGAGTGCAGTTGTTTGGATTTCTCTTGCTCCCATGACTTGTTGCTACACTGGATATTCAACTTTTTACAAATAGTCCAGTGAACATATTTACCCACTCTGTTGTGTCGTATTGTATAATAGTCATCCCCCAGGAGAACCTTACAACTGGATGTCAGGTGGCTCACGCTCTCTACTTCTGTGTGGCAGAACCTGCACTTGCTATTGTTGCTGAGACCGCTCATCTTTTTAAAGGCATTGGTCATTAAGCCTTGATCTTGAGAAGCCATTATCATTCTCTCCTGATCATAATGGAGAGATGCTCTTTTCACCCAGTCTACAGAGCCTTCCTTATCAATATATTCCTGGAATAATTTACCTAGGAAATACTTAGCAGGTTGTTGGTTACCCCATACTTCCAGTTTTCTGAAAAGGAAGGTTTGGGTGTATTTCTGACGGCTTTTGCGAGCTATTTCTGTGACAGGAGTGTTGTCTGTTTCTGCATCATTTGTAAGACAGTCCCATCCAAAATGTTTGACCAGTTTTGGGATAGAGGTTGTTCTGCTTGCTCTAATTTCTTGATGTTGGCATACCATCATAAGGTTTGGGTTCTGAGAGCTCATCAGATATTGGCCGATGCTCACAATAGTGGCTCGATGTTGATGGTCAATTTCTGAGAGACCCATACCCCATGTTCCTCTTGGCAGATACAGCCTGTGTGAGTTCGCATGTGAACTTATAGATTGCCATTTTTTGAAACTGCAGATCCACAAATTTGACAATAATATATCTTCTCTCTTTTTAAAAATTTTTCTTATCTTTTCGTTTTTGCTGGAGATGGGTCATCCTACCTGATGTTAGACATTCACTGGCTATTTCAGACACTCCAACGTAGAGATCTTTTTAAGATTCTAACCGTTCCTTTAAGTGCAATTGTTGGTATTTCTGTTGCACTCAGTTCACCGGGTATACTCGCCAGATAGCTTTTGAAATTCTTCTTCATTAGTCCTGTTGCTCTTATAATTAATGGTATGATGGAGATTTTCTTAAGATTCCAGTTTATTTTTCTGTCGTACATAAGGCCTTGGTATTTCGTAATCTTTTCCCTTTCTGCTCTGTTTAATCCTGCATCATTAGGGGCACTAACTTCAACTAGGGTTGCTACTTTCTCCCTTTTGTCCCATATTAAGATGTCAAGTTTAACAGCCGTGTTTTCTAGATACGTAGTTGTAGGGATTACATCTCTCCTGTGAGTTTTCGCATGTGATTTTGTAGATGAGTAAGCTGCGAAAATGCAGATTCACAAATTTTACAAGAATATGGCTTCTCTCTTAATGTTTAATTTTACTTCAGTCGAAGTTCTCAGAAATCAAGGGGCCCCTTCTTGGGGCTAACACTTGATCTCTGTATGAGATACATAGATACCCGAGTATTCTATTAAAATACTCTTTTATTTCTCAAGCATTGAGTTAGTAAAAAAGTTAAGAATAATTTCTTCTCTCCCCAACTGACCAGTCAATATGTCATAGTATATTTTTCTTGTGGTCTGTTGGTCTTACCGGATTCCAGGACAAGAATTCATCTAGTCTGGTGGAGTATCCAGCACGTGGTGTTACTTGAGGTAACATCACAAGGAGAAGATGCACTATTCCTCGTACGAGGGGATTTTGTTTGTGCTGCAGGTACTATGTAATTTGAATATTTGGTCAGGGTTTACTTGTAGGGTTAAGTATCCTCATGTCAGGTTGTCCTGACAACCCCTTGTACAGAGAGACCGAAGACACTCGAGGATAGTGTCTCATGTAGGTAATTCAAACTCTCCAGTAGGTAATTCAAACTCTCCAGTGTGTATTCGCATGTGGATTTTTAAAATACAATTCTGTGAAAATGCAGACCCACAAACTTGTTTTGAACTCAAAATATTTCTCAGGGTGGGGCAAAATGGAAAATTAGTTGGGATGGGGGCTGGAAAGATTGAGGGGTCTGAGAAAATTTTAGGGGTCATGCCGAAATTTTAGGGGTCAGACCAAATATTTACTTTTTTTGTTTTGAACTCAAAATATTTCTTAGGGTTGAGGGAGAGTGAAAAATTTGTTGGGATGGGGTACTGGAGAGATTGAGAATCGGAAAAAATTTTAGGGGTCAGGCCGAACTTTTAAGGGGTCAGGCCAAATTTTTTTGTTTTGAACTTAAAATATTTCTCAGGGTTGGGGCAGAGTTAAACATTAGTTAGGATAAAGGGCTTGAGAGGTTGAAGGGTCGGGAAAAATTTTAGGGGTCAGGCCGAACTTTTTAGGGGTCAGGCAAAATTCTTTTTTTTTGTTGTTAGTTTTGAACTCAAAATATTTCTAAGGCTTGAGGGAATGTGAAAAATTAGTTGGGATGTGGGGCTGGAGAGATTGAGGGGTCGCGGAAAATTTCAGTGGTCAGGCCGAACTTTTAAGGGGTCATGCTAAATTTTTTTGTTTTGAACTTAAAATATTTCTCAGTGTTGGGGGAGAGTGAAAAATTTGTTGGGATATGGGCTGGAGAGATTGAGGGGTCGGGGAAAATTTTAGGGGTCAGGCCGGACTTTTTAGGGGTCAAGCCAATTTTTTTTTTTTTGAACTCAAAATATTTCTCAGGGTTAGGGGCGAGTGAAAAATTAGTTGGGATGGGGGGGCTGGAGAGATTGAGGGGTCTGGGAAAATTTTAGGGGTCAGGCTACATATTTTCTTTTCTTCGTTTTGAACTTATATATTTCTGAGGGTTGGGGTAGAGTGAAAAATTAGTTGGGATAGGGGCTGGAGAGATTAAGGGGTCGGTGAAAATTTTAGGGGTTATTCCAAACTTTTTAGGGGTCAGGCCGAATTATTTTGTTTTTTTTTGTTTTGAACTCAAAATATTTCTCAGGGTTGGTGGAGAGTGAAAAGTTAGTTGGAATGGGGGCTGGAGAGATTGAGTGGTCGGGCATAATTTTAAGGGTTAGGCCGAATTTTTTAGGGGTAAGGCCAAATTTTTTTGTTTTTTTGTTTTGAACTCAAAATATTTCTCAGGGTTAGGGGCAGAGTGAAAATATAGTTAGGAGGGGGGCTGGAGAGATTGAGAATCGGGAAAAATTTTAGGGGTCAATACGAACTTGCTAGGGGTCAGGACAACTTTTTATATTGTTTGTTTGTTTAGAACTTAAAATATTTCTCAGGGTTGGGGCAGAGTAACAAATTAGTTGGGATGGGGGGCTGGAGAGATTGAGGGGTCGGGAAAAAATTTAGGGTTACTGCCGAACTTTTTAGGGGTCAAGCCAAATTGTTTTCTTTCTTTATTGTTTTGAACTCAAAATATTTCTCAGGGTTGGGGGAGAGTGAAAAATTAGTTGGGATGGGCGCTGGAGAGATTGAGGGGTCGGGGAAAATTTTAGGGGTCAGGTCGAATTTTTTAGGGGGTCGGACCAACTTTTTTGTTTTTTTGTTTTAAACTGAAAATATTTTTCAAGGTTGGGAAGAGTGAAAAATTAGTTGGGGTAGAGGCGTGAGAGGTTGAGGGGTCGGGGAAACTTTTAGGGGTCAGGCCGAACTTTTTATGGGTCAGGAAATATGTTTTTTTTGGGGGGGGTTTGAACTCAAAATATTTCTTATGGTTGGGGGCAAGTGAAAAATTAGTTCGGATTACGGGCTGGAGAGATTGAGGGTTCGGGGAAAATTTTAGGCGTCAGGCCATACATTTTAGGGGTCAGGCCAACTTTTTTTTGTTTGTTGGTTTTGAACTCAAAATATTTCTCCGGTTTGGAGGAAGGTGAAAAATAAGTTGGGATAGGGGCTGGAGAGATTGAGGGGTCGCGCGAAATTTTAGGGGTCAGGCCGAACTTTGAAGGGGTCAGGCCCAATTTTTTCTTTTTCTTTGTTTTGAATTACAAAATATTTCTCAGGGTTGGGCCAGAGTCAAAAATTAGTTGGGATGGGGAGCTGGAGAGATTGAGTGGTCGGGGAATATTTTAGGGGTCAGACCGAACTTTTTAGGGGTCAGACAAAATATTTTTTTGTTTTGTTTATAACTCAAAATATTTCTCAGGGTTGGGGGAGAGTGAAAAATTAGTTGGGGTTGTAGGTTGGAGAGATTGAGAGGTCGGGAAAAATTTTAGGGGTCATGCCGAACTTTTTAGGGGTCAGGCCGAATTTTTTTTGTTTTTTTGAACTCAATATATTTCTCAGGGTTGGGGGAGAGTGAAAAATTAGTTGGGATGGGGACTGGAGAGATTAAGGGGTCGGAGAAAATTGTAGAGATCAGGCCGAACTTTTTAGAGGTCTGGCCAAATCCTTTTTTTGTCGTTAGTTTTGAAATCAAAATATTTCTCAGGGTTGGGGGAGAGTGAAAAATTTGTTGGGATGGGGGCTGGAGAGATAGGTGTCACCCTAATTATTTTCTTTTCTTTGTTTTGAACTTCAAATATTTCTCAGGGTTGGTGGAGAGTGAAAAATTAGTTGTGGTGGGGCCTGGATAGATTTTAGGGGTCAGGCCGAAGTTTTTAGGTGTCAGCTTTATTTTATTTATTTTTTTAACCCAAAATATGTCTCAGAGTTGGGGGAGGGTTAAAAATTAATTGAGGTGGGGGTTGGAGAGATTGAGGGGTCGGTGAAAATTTTATGGTTTATGCCAAACTTTTTAGGGGTCAGGCCTAATTTTTTTCTTTTTTTGTTTTGAACTCAAAATATTTCTCAGGGTTGGTGGAGAGTGAAAAATTAGTTAAGATGAGGGCTGGGGAGATTGAGGGGTCGGGGAAAATTTTAGGGGTCAGGCCGAACTTTTTAGGGGTCAAGCCAAATTTTTTTTTTTTTTGAACTCAAAATATTTCTCAGGGTTGGGGAGAGTGAAAAATTAGTTGGGATGGGGGCTAGCGAGATTGAGGGGTCTGGAAAAATTTAAGGGGTCAGGCCGAACTTTTTAGGTGTCAGCTTAATTTTTTTTTTTTTGAACCCAAAATATTTCTCAGGTGAGAGTGTAAAATTAATTGGGGTGGGGGTTGGAGATATTGAGGGGTCGGTGAAAATTTTAGGGGTTATTCCAAACTTTTTAAGGGTCAGGCCGAATTTTTTTGTTTTTTTTGTTTTGAACTCAAAATATTTCTCATGGTTGGTGGAGAGTGAAAAGTTAGTTGGGATGGGGGCTGGAGAGATTAAGTGGTCGGGCAGAATTTTAGGGGTCAGGCCGAATTTTTTAGGGGTAAGGCCAAATTTTTTTGTTTTTTTTTGTTTTGAACTCAAAATATTTCTCAGGGTTAGGGGCAGAGTTAAAAATTAGTTAGGAAGGGGGCTGGAGAGATTGAGAATCGGGAAAATTTTAGGGGTCAAGCTGAACTTTCTAAGGGTCAGGCCAACTTGTTATTTTGTTTGTTTGGTTAGAACTCAAAATATTTCTCAGGGTTGGGGCAGAGTTACAAATTAGTTGGGATGGGGGGCTGGAGAGATTGAGGGGTCTGGAAAAAATTTAGGGTTACTGCCGAACTTTTTAGGGGTCAAGCCGAATTTTTTTTTGTTTTGTTTTGAACTCAAAATATTTCCAAGGGTTGGGGGAGAGTAAAAAATTAGTTGGGATTGGGGCTGGAGAGATGTAGGGGTCGGGGAAAATTTTAGGGGTCAGGTCGAATTTTTTAGGGGGTCGGACCAAATTTTTTGTTTGTTTGTTTTAAACTGAAAATATTTTTCAGGGTTGGGAAGAGTGAAAAATTAGTTGGGATAGGGTGCGTGAGAGATTGAGGGGTCGGGGAAACTTTTAGGGGTCAGGCCATACTTTTTAGGGGGGTCATGCCAAATTTTTTTGTTTTGAACTGAAAATGTTTTTCAGGGTTGGGGGAGAGTGAAAAATTAGTTGAGTTGGGGGCTGGAGAGATTGAGGGGTCGGGGAATATTTTAGGGGTCAGGCCGAACTTTTTATGTGTCAGGAAAAATGTTTTTTTGAGGGGGGGGGGGGTGAACTCAAAATATTTCTCATGGTTTGGGGAAAGTGAAAAATTAGTTCGGATTACGGGCTGGAGAGATTGAGAGTTCGGGGAAAATTTTAGGGGTCAGGCCGAACTTTTTAGAGGTCAGACCAAATATTTCCTTTTTTTGTTTTGAACTCAAAATATTTCTCAGGGTTGGTGGAGAGTGAAAAATTAGTTAGGATTGGGTGCTGGATAGATTGAGAATCGGGAAAAATTTTAGGGGTCAGGCCGAACTGTTTAGGGGTCAGGCCAACTTTTTTTTGTTTGTTTGTTTTGAACTTAAAATATTTCTCCGGCTTGGGGGAAGGTGAAACATTAGTTGGGATAGGGACTGGAGAGATTGAGGGGTCGCGGAAAATTTCAGAGGTCAGGCCGAACTTTGAAGGGGTCAGGCCAAATTTTTTTGTTTTTTTTGTTTTGAACTACAAAATATTTCTCAGGGTTGGGGGAGAGTGAAAAATTAGTTGGAATGGGGGGCTGGAGAGATTGAGTGGTCGAGGAATATTTTAGGGGTCAGGCCGAACTTTTATGGGGTCAGACAAAATATTTTCTTTTATTGTGTTTATAACTAAAAATATTTCTCAGGGTTGGGGGAGAGTCAAAAATTTGTTGGGATGGGGGCTGGAGAGATTGAGGGGTCTTGTAAAATTTTAGGCGTCAGGCCGAACTTTTTAGGTGTCATCCTTATTATTTTATTTTCTTTGTTTTGAACGTCAAATATTTCTCAGGGTTGGGGAGAATGAAAAATTTGTTGGGATGGAGGCTAGAGAGATTGACCTGTCTGGGAAAATTTCAGGGGTCAGGCCGAACTTTTTAGGTGTCAGCCTAATTATTTTGTTTTCTTTGTTTTGAACGTCAAATATTTCTCAGGGGTGGGGGAGAGTTAAAAATTGATTAGGGTGGGGGTTGGAGAGATTGGCGGGTCGGTGAAAATTTTAGGGGTTATGCCCAACTTTTTAAGGGTCAGGCCGAATTTTTTTATTTTTTTTTGTTTTGAACCTCAAATATTTCTCAGGGTTGGGGGAGAGTGAAACATTTGTTGGGATGGGGGCTGGAGAGATTGAGGGGTCTGGGAAAATTTTAGGGGTCAGGCCGAACTTTTTAGGTGTCAGCCTAATTATTTTCTTTTCTTTGTTTTGAACGTCAAATATTTCTCAGGGGTGGGGGAGAGTTAAAAATTGATTAGGGTGGGGGTTGGAGAGATTGAGGGGTCGGTGAAAATTTTAGGGGTTATGCCAAACTTTTTAAGGGTCAGGCCGAATTTTTTTATTTTTTTTTGTTTTGAACTTCAAATTTTTCTCATGGTTGGGGGAGAGTGAAACATTTGTTGGGATGGGGGCTGGAGAGATTGAGAGGTCTGGGAAAATTTTAGGGGTCAGGCCGAACTTTTTAGGTGTCAGCCTAATTATTTTTTATTTTGTTTATAACTCAAAATATTTCTCAGGGTTGGGGGAGAGTCAAAAATTTGTTGGGATGGGGGCTGGAGAGATTGAGGAGTCTTGTAAAATTTTAGGGGTCAGGCCGAACTTTTTAGGTGTCAGCCTAATTATTTTCTTTTCTTTGTTTTGAACCTCAAATATTTCTCAGGGTTAGGGGAGAGTGAAAAATTTGTAGAGATGGGGGCTGGAGAGATTGAGGGGTCTGGGAAAATTTTAGGGGTCAGGCCGAACTTTTTAGGTGTCAGCCTAATTATTTTCTTTTCTTTGTTTTGAACGTCAAATATTTCTCAGGGTTGGGGGAGAGTTAAAAATTGATTAGGGTGGGGGTTGGAGAGATCGAGGGGTCGGTGAAAATTTTAGGGGTTATGCCAAACTTTTTAAGGGTCAGGCCGAATTTTTTTATTTTTTTTTGTTTTGAACTTCAAATATTTCTCATGGTTGGGGGAGAGTGAAACATTTGTCTGGATGGGGGCTGGAGAGATTGAGAGGTCTGGGAAAATTTTAGGGGTCAGGCCGAACTTTTTAGGTGTCAGCCTAATTATTTTCTTTTATTTTGTTTATAACTCAAAATATTTCTCAGGGTTGGGGGAGAGTCAAAAATTTGTTGGGATGGGGGCTGGAGAGATTGAGGAGTCTTGTAAAATTTTAGGGGTCAGGCCGAACTTTTTAGGTGTCAGCCTCATTATTTTCTTTTCTTTGTTTTGAACTTCAAATATTTCTCAGGGTTGGGGGAGAGTTAAAAATTGATTAGGGTGGGGGTTGGAGAGATTGGGGAGTCGGTGAAAATTTTAGGGGTTATGCCCAACTTTTTAAGGGTCAGGCCGAATTTTTTTATTTTTTTTTGTTTTGAACCTCAAATATTTCTCAGGGTTGGGGGAGAGTGAAACATTTGTTGGGATGGGGGCTGGAGAGATTGAGGGGTCTGGGAAAATTTTAGGGGTCAGGCCGAACTTTTTAGGTGTCAGCCTAATTATTTTCTTTTTTTTGTTTTGAACGTCAAATATTTCTCAGGGTTTGGTGAGAGTGAAAAATTTGTTGGGATGTGGGCTAGTAAGATTGACCTGTCTGGGAAAATTTTAGGGGTCAGGCCGAACTTTTTAGGTGTCAGCCTAATTATTTTATTTTCTTTGTTTTGAACTTCAAATATTTCTCAGGGTTGGGGGAGAGTTTAAAATTGATTAGGGTGGGGGTTGGAGAGATTGAGGGGTCGTTGAAAATTTTAGGGGTTATGCCAAACTTTTTAAGGGTCAGGCCGAATTTTTTTTTTTTTTTTTGTTTTGAACTTCAAATATTTCTCATGGTTGGGGGAGAGTGAAACATTTGTTGGGATGGGGGCTGGAGAGATTGAGAGGTCTGGGAAAATTTTAGGGGTCAGGCCGAACTTTTTAGGTGTCAGCCTAATTATTTTCTTTTATTTTGTTTATAACTCAAAATATTTCTCAGGGATGGGGGAGAGTCAAAAATTTGTTGGGATGGGGGCTGGAGAGATTGAGGAGTCTTGTAAAATTTTAGGGGTCAGGCCGAACTTTTTAGGTGTCAGCCTAATTATTTTCTTTTCTTTGTTTTGAACCTCAAATATTTCTCAGGGTTAGGGGAGAGTGAAAAATTTGTAGAGATGGGGGCTGGAGAGATTGAGGGGTCGGTGAAAATTTTAGGGGTTATGCCAAACTTTTTAGGGGTCAGGCCGAATTTTTTTTTTTTTTTTTGTTTTGAACTCAAAATATTTCTCATGGTTGGTGGAGAGTGAAAAATTAGTTGTGATAGGGGCTGGAGAGATGAGTGGTCGGGCAAAATTTTAGGGGTTAGGCCGAATTTTTTAGGGGTAAGGCCGAATTTTTTTGTTTTTTTTTGTTTTGAACTCAAAATATTTCTCAGGGTTCGGGGAGAGTGAAAAATCAGTTGGGAGGGGGGCTGGAGAGATTGAGAGGTCGGGGAAATTTAAGGGGTCAGTCCAAACTTTAAAGGCGTCAGGCCAATTTTTTTTCTTTTGAACTTAAAATATTTCTCATGGTTGGGGCAGAGTTAAAATTTAGTTGGGATGGGGGGCTGGAGAAATTGAGGGGTTGTGAAAAATTTTAGGGGTCAGGCCGAACTTTTTAGGTGTCACCCTAATTTTTTTCTTTTTTTTTTTGTTTTGAACTCAAAATATTTCTCAGTGTTGGGGAGAGTGAAAAATAAGGTTGGGTGGGGGGTTGGAGAGATAGAGGGATCGGCGAAAATTTTAGGGGTCAGCCCGAACTTTTAAGGGCTCAAGCCGAATTTTTTTCTTTTTTTGTTTTGAACTCAAAATATTTCTCAGGCTTGGGGGAAGGTTAAAAATTAGTTGGGATAGGGGCTGGAGAGATTGAGGGGTCACGGAAAATTTTAGGGGGCAGACCGAACTTTTAAGGAGTCAGGCCAAATTTTTCTTTTTGTGTTATTTTTACTCAAAATATTTCTCAGGGTTGGGGAAGAGTTAAAAATCAGTTGGGAGGGTGGACTGGAGAGATTAAGGGGACGGGGAAAAGGCCGAACTTTTTAGGGGTCAGACAAAATATTTTCTTTTTTTTGTTTTGAACTCAAAATATTTCTCAGGGTTGAGGGATAGTAAAAAATAAGTTAGGATTGGGTGCTGGAGAGATTGAGAATCGGGAAAAATTTTAGAGGTCAGGCAGAACTTTTTATGAGTCATGAAAAATGTTTTGGTTTTTTGGGGGTTTTGAACTCAAAACATTTCTCATGATTGGGAGAAAGTGAAAAATTAGTTGGGATTAGGGGCTGGAGAGATTGAGGGTTCGGGGAAAATTTAAGGGGTCATGCCGAACTTTTAAGGGGTCAGACCAAATATTTCCTCTTTTTGTTTTGAATTAAAAATATTTCTCAGGGTTGAGGGACAGTGAAAAATTAGTTGGGATTGGGTGCTGGAGAGATTGAGAATCGGGAAAATTTTTAGGCGTCAGGCTAAACTGTTAAGGGGTCAGGCCAAATGTTTTTGTTTTGAACTGAAAATATTTCTCACGGTTGGAGCAGAGTATAAAATTAGTTGGGATGGGGAATGGAGAGATTGAGAATATGGAAATATTTTCGGATTAGGCCGAACGTTTTAGGGGTCAGGCCAATTGTTTTTTTTATTTTGTTAGTTTTGAACTCAAAATATTTCTCAGGCTTGCCGGAAGAGGAAAAATTAGTTGGGATATGGGCTGGAGAGATTGAGGGGTCTGGGAAAATTTTAGGGGTCAGGCCGAACTTTTTAGGTGTCAGCCTAATTATTTTCTTTTTTTTGTTTTGAACGTCAAATATTTCTCAGGGTTTGGTGAGAGTGAAAAATTTGTTGGGATGTGGGCTAGTAAGATTGACCTGTCTGGGAAAATTTTAGGGGTCAGGCCGAACTTTTTAGGTGTCAGCCTAATTATTTTATTTTCTTTGTTTTGAACTTCAAATATTTCTCAGGGTTGGGGGAGAGTTTAAAATTGATTAGGGTGGGGGTTGGAGAGATTGAGGGGTCGTTGAAAATTTTAGGGGTTATGCCAAACTTTTTAAGGGTCAGGCCGAATTTTTTTTTTTTTTTTTGTTTTGAACTTCAAATATTTCTCATGGTTGGGGGAGAGTGAAACATTTGTTGGGATGGGGGCTGGAGAGATTGAGAGGTCTGGGAAAATTTTAGGGGTCAGGCCGAACTTTTTAGGTGTCAGCCTAATTATTTTCTTTTATTTTGTTTATAACTCAAAATATTTCTCAGGGATGGGGGAGAGTCAAAAATTTGTTGGGATGGGGGCTGGAGAGATTGAGGAGTCTTGTAAAATTTTAGGGGTCAGGCCGAACTTTTTAGGTGTCAGCCTAATTATTTTCTTTTCTTTGTTTTGAACCTCAAATATTTCTCAGGGTTAGGGGAGAGTGAAAAATTTGTAGAGATGGGGGCTGGAGAGATTGAGGGGTCGGTGAAAATTTTAGGGGTTATGCCAAACTTTTTAGGGGTCAGGCCGAATTTTTTTTTTTTTTTTGTTTTGAACTCAAAATATTTCTCATGGTTGGTGGAGAGTGAAAAATTAGTTGTGATAGGGGCTGGAGAGATGAGTGGTCGGGCAAAATTTTAGGGGTTAGGCCGAATTTTTTAGGGGTAAGGCCGAATTTTTTTGTTTTTTTTTGTTTTGAACTCAAAATATTTCTCAGGGTTCGGGGAGAGTGAAAAATCAGTTGGGAGGGGGGCTGGAGAGATTGAGAGGTCGGGGAAATTTAAGGGGTCAGTCCAAACTTTAAAGGCGTCAGGCCAATTTTTTTTCTTTTGAACTTAAAATATTTCTCATGGTTGGGGCAGAGTTAAAATTTAGTTGGGATGGGGGGCTGGAGAAATTGAGGGGTTGTGAAAAATTTTAGGGGTCAGGCCGAACTTTTTAGGTGTCACCCTAATTTTTTTCTTTTTTTTTTTGTTTTGAACTCAAAATATTTCTCAGTGTTGGGGAGAGTGAAAAATAAGGTTGGGTGGGGGGTTGGAGAGATAGAGGGATCGGCGAAAATTTTAGGGGTCAGCCCGAACTTTTAAGGGCTCAAGCCGAATTTTTTTCTTTTTTTTGTTTTGAACTCAAAATATTTCTCAGGCTTGGGGGAAGGTTAAAAATTAGTTGGGATAGGGGCTGGAGAGATTGAGGGGTCACGGAAAATTTTAGGGGGCAGACCGAACTTTTAAGGAGTCAGGCCAAATTTTTCTTTTTGTGTTATTTTTACTCAAAATATTTCTCAGGGTTGGGGAAGAGTTAAAAATCAGTTGGGAGGGTGGACTGGAGAGATTAAGGGGACGGGGAAAAGGCCGAACTTTTTAGGGGTCAGACAAAATATTTTCTTTTTTTTGTTTTGAACTCAAAATATTTCTCAGGGTTGAGGGATAGTAAAAAATAAGTTAGGATTGGGTGCTGGAGAGATTGAGAATCGGGAAAAATTTTAGAGGTCAGGCAGAACTTTTTATGAGTCATGAAAAATGTTTTGGTTTTTTGGGGGTTTTGAACTCAAAACATTTCTCATGATTGGGAGAAAGTGAAAAATTAGTTGGGATTAGGGGCTGGAGAGATTGAGGGTTCGGGGAAAATTTAAGGGGTCATGCCGAACTTTTAAGGGGTCAGACCAAATATTTCCTCTTTTTGTTTTGAATTAAAAATATTTCTCAGGGTTGAGGGACAGTGAAAAATTAGTTGGGATTGGGTGCTGGAGAGATTGAGAATCGGGAAAATTTTTAGGCGTCAGGCTAAACTGTTAAGGGGTCAGGCCAAATGTTTTTGTTTTGAACTGAAAATATTTCTCACGGTTGGAGCAGAGTATAAAATTAGTTGGGATGGGGAATGGAGAGATTGAGAATATGGAAATATTTTCGGATTAGGCCGAACGTTTTAGGGGTCAGGCCAATTGTTTTTTTTATTTTGTTAGTTTTGAACTCAAAATATTTCTCAGGCTTGCCGGAAGAGGAAAAATTAGTTGGGATATGGGCTGGAGCGATTGAGGGGTCGCAGAAAATTTTAGGGGTCAGGCCGAACTTTTATAGGGGTCAGGCCAAATTTTTTTCTTTATTTGTTTTAACTCAAAATATTTCTCAGAGTTTGGGGAGAGTGAAAAATACGTTGGGAAATCGGGCTGGAGAGATTGAGGGGTCGGAGAAAATTTTAGGGGTCAGGCCGAACTTTAAAGGGGTCAGACCGAATTTTTTTCTTTTTTTTGTTTTGAACTCAAAATATTTCTCAGGGTTGGGGGAGAGTGAACATTAGTTGGGATGGGGGCTGGAGAGATTAAGGGTCGGGGAAAATTTCAGGGATCAGGCCGAACTTTTAAGGGGTCAGGCCAAATTCTTTTTTTTGTTGTCAGTTTTGAACTGAAAATATTTCTCCGGCTTGGGGTAAGGTGAAACATTAGTTGGGATAGGGACTGGAGAGATTGAGGGGTCGCGGAAAATTTCAGAAATCAGGCCGAACTTTGAAGGGGTCAGACAAAATATTTTCTTTTATTGTGTTTATAACTAAAAATATTTCTCAGGGTTGGGGGAGAGTCAAAAATTTGTTGGGATAGGGGCTGGAGAGATTGAGGGGTCTTGTAAAATTTTAGGGGTCAGGTCGAACTTTTTAGGTGTCAGCCTAATTATTTTATTTTCTTTGTTTTGAACGTCAAATATTTCTCAGGGTTGGGGGAGAGTGAAAAATTTGTTGGGATGGGGGCTAGAGAGATTGACCTGTCTGGGAAAATTTTAGTGGTCAGGCCGAACTTTTTAGGTGTCAGCCTAATTATTTTCTTTTATTTTGTTTATAACTCAAAATATTTCTCAGGGTTGGGGGAGAGTCAAAAATTTGTTGGGATGGGGGCTGGAGAGATTGAGGAGTCTTGTAAAATTTTAGGGGTCAGGCCGAACTTTTTAGGTGTCAGCCTCATTATTTTCTTTTCTTTGTTTTGAACTTCAAATATTTCTCAGGGTTGGGGGAGAGTTAAAAATTGATTAGGGTGGGGGTTGGAGAGATTGGGGGGTCGGTGAAAATTTTAGGGGTTATGCCCAACTTTTTGAGGGTCAGGCCGAATTTTTTTATTTTTTTTTGTTTTGAACCTCAAATATTTCTCAGGGTTGGGGGAGAGTCAAAAATTTGTTGGGATGGGGGCTGGAGAGATTGAGGGGTCTGGGAAAATTTTAGGGGTCAGGCCGAACTTTTTAGGTGTCAGCCTAATTATTTTCTTTTTTTTGTTTTGAACTTCAAATATTTCTCAGGGTTGGGGGAGAGTCAAAAATTTGTTGGGATGGGGGCTGGAGAGATTGAGGAGTCTTGTAAAATTTTAGGGGCTAGGCCGAACTTTTTAGGTGTCAGCCTAATTATTTTATTTTCTTTGTTTTGAACCTCAAATATTTCTCAGGGTTAGGGGAGAGTGAAAAATTAGTTGGGATGGGGGCTGGAGAGATGAGTGGTCGGGAAAAATTTTAGGGGTTAGGCCGAATTTTTTAGGGGTAAGGTCAAATTTTTTTGTTTTTTTTTGTTTTGAACTCAAAATATTTCTCAGGGTTAGGGGCAGATTGAAAAATTTTTTTGGGAGGGGGGCTGGAGTGATTGCGAGGTCGGGGTAAATTTTACGAGTCAGGCCGAACATTTTAGGAGTCAGACAAAATATTTTCTTTTTTTTGTTTTGAACTCAAAATATTTCTCGAGGTTGAGGGAGAGTGTAAAATTAGTTGGGATTTGGTGCTAGAGAAATTGAGAATCGGGAAAATTTTAGGGGTCGGGTCGAACTTCTAAGAGGTCAGGCCAACTTTTTATTTTGTTTGTTTGTTTAGAACTTAAAATATTTCTCAGGGTTGAGGCAGAGTTACAAATTAGTTGGGATGGGGGGCTGGAGAGATTGAGGGGTCGGGAAAAAATTTGGGGTTCATGCCGAAATTTTTAGGGGTCAGGCCGAATTTTTTTCTTTTTTTTTGGTTTTAACTCAAAATATTTCTCAGGCTTGGGGGAAGGTCAAAAATTAGTCGGGATATGGGCTTGAGAGATTGAGGGGTCGCGGAAAATTTAAGGGGTCAGGCCGAACTTTTATGGTGTCAGGCAAAAAATTTTTCTTTATTTGTTTTAACTCAAAATATTTCTAAGGGTTCGGGGAGAGTGAAAAATCAGTAGGGAAGGGGGCTGGAGAGATTGAGAGGTCGGGGAAATTTAAGGGGTCAGTCCAAACTTTAAAGGCGTCAGGCCAATTTTTTTTCTTTTGAACTTAAAATATTTGTCATGGTTGGGGCAGAGTTAAAAATTAGTTGGGATGGGGGGCTGGAGAAATTGAGGGGTTGTGAAAAATTTTAGGGGTCAGGCCGAACTTTTTAGGTGTCACCCTAAATTTTTTCTTTTTTTTTTTTGTTTTGAACGTCAAATATTTCTCAGGGTTGGGGGAGAGTGAAAAATTTGTTGGGATGGGGGCTAGAGAGATTGACCTGTCTGGGAAAATTTTAGTGGTCAGGCCGAACTTTTTAGGTGTCAGCCTCATTATTTTCTTTTCTTTGTTTTGAACTTCAAATATTTCTCAGGGTTGGGGGAGAGTTAAAAATTGATTAGGGTGGGGGTTGGAGAGATTGGGGGGTCGGTGAAAATTTTAGGGGTTATGCCAAACTTTTTAAGGGTCAGGCCGAATTTTTTTATTTTTCTTTGTTTTTAACCTCAAATATTTCTCAGGGTTGGGGGAGAGTGAAACATTTGTTGGGATGAGGGCTGGAGAGATTGAGGGGTCTAGGAAAATTTTAGGGGTCAGGCCGAACTTTTTAGGTGTCAGCCTAATTATTTTCTTTTCTTTGTTTTGAACGTCAAATATTTCTCAGGGTTTGGTGAGAGTGAAAAATTTGTTGGGATGTGGGCTAGTAAGATTGACCTGTCTGGGAAAATTTTAGGGGTCAGGCCGAACTTTTTAGGTGTCAGCCTAATTATTTTCTTTTCTTTGTTTTGAACTTCAAATATTTCTCAGGGTTGGGGGAGAGTTAAAAATTGATTAGGGTGGGGGTTGGAGAGATTGAGGGGTCGTTGAAAATTTTAGGGGTTATGCCAAACTTTTTAAGGGTCAGGCCGAATTTTTTTATTTTTTTTTGTTTTGAACTTCAAATATTTCTCATGGTTGGGGGAGAGTGAAACATTTGTTGGGATGGGGGCTGGAGAGATTGAGAGGTCTGGGAAAATTTTAGGGGTCAGGCCGAACTTTTTAGGTGTCAGCCTAATTATTTTCTTTTATTTTGTTTATAACTCAAAATATTTCTCAGGGTTGGGGGAGAGTCAAAAATTTGTTGGGATGGGGGCTGGAGAGATTGAGGAGTCTTGTAAAATTTTAGGGGTCAGGCCGAACTTTTTAGGTGTCAGCCTAATTATTTTCTTTTCTTTGTTTTGAACCTCAAATATTTCTCAGGGTTAGGGGAGAGTGAAAAATTTGTAGAGATGGGGGCTGGAGAGATTGAGGGGTCGGTGAAAATTTTAGGGGTTATGCCAAACTTTTTAGGTGTCAGGCCGAATTTTTTTATTTTTTTTGTTTTGAACTCAAAATATTTCTCATGGTTGGTATAGAGTAGAAAAATTAGTTGGGATTGGGGCTGGAGAGATGAGTGGTCGGGCAAAATTTTAGGGGTTAGGCCGAATTTTTTAGGGGTAAGGCCAAATATTTTCTTTTATTGTGTTTATAACTAAGAATATTTCTCAGGGTTGGGGGAGAGTGTAAAATTAGTTGGGATTTGGTGCTGGAGAGATTGAGAATCGGGAAAATTTTAGGGGTCGGCTCGATCTTCTAAGGGGTCAGGCCAACTGTTTATTTTGTTTGTTTGTTTAGAACTTAAAATATTTCTCAGGGTTGGGGCAGAGTTACAAATTAGTTGGGATGGGGGCTGGAGAGATTGGGGGGTCGGGAAAAAATTGGGGGTTCATGCCGAAATTTTTAGGGGTTAGGCCGAATTTTTTTCTTTTTTTTTGGTTTTAACTCAAAATATTTCTCAGGCTTGGGGGAAGGTGAAAAATTAGTCGGGATATGGGCTTGAGAGATTGAGGGGTCGCGGAAAATTTAAGGGGTCAGGCCGAACTTTTATGGTGTCAGGCAAAAATTTTTTCTTTTATTTGTTTTAACTCAAAATATTTCTCAGGGTTCGGGGAGAGTGAAAAATCAGTTGGGAAGGGGGCTGGAGAGATTGAGAGGTCGGGGAAATTTAAGGGGTCAGTCCAAACTTTACAGGCGTCAGGCCAATTTTTTTTCTTTTGAACTTAAAATATTTCTCATGGTTGGGGCAGAGTTAAAAATTAGTTGGGATGGGGGGCTGGAGAAATTGAGGGGTTGTGAAAAATTTTAGGGGTCAGGCCGAACTTTTTAGGTGTCACCCTAATTTTTTTCTTTTTTTTTTTTGTTTTGAACTCAAAATATTTCTCAGTGTTGGGGGGAGTGAAAAATAAGGTTGGGTGGGGGGTTGGAGAGATAGAAGGGTCGGCGAAAATTTTAGGGGTCAGGCCGAACTTTTTAGGGCTCAAGCCGAATTTTTTTCTTTTTTTTGTTTTGAACTCAAAATATTTCTCAGGCTTGGGGGAAGGTTAAAAATTAGTTGGGATAGGGGCTGGAGAGATTGAGGGGTCACGGAAAATTTTAGGGGTCAGGCCGAACTTTTTAGGTGTCAGTCTAATTATTTTCTTTTCTTTGTTTTGAACCTCAAATATTTCTCAGGGTTAGGGGAGAGTGAAAAATTTGTAGAGATGGGGGCTGGAGAGATTGAGGGGTCGGTGAAAATATTAGGGGTTATGCCAAACTTTTTAGAGGTTAGGCCGAATTTTTTTATTTTTTTTTGTTTTGAACTCAAAATATTTCTCATGGTTGGTGGAGAGTGAAAAATTAGTTGGGATGGGGGCTGGAGAGATGAGTGGTCGGGCAAAATTTTAGGGGTTAAGCCGAATTTTTAAGGGGTAAGGCCAAATTTTTTTGTTTTTTTTTGTTTTGAACTCAAAATATTTCTCAGGGTTAGAGGCAGATTGAAAAATTAGTTGGGAGGGGGGCTGGAGTGATTGCGAGGTCGGGGAAAATTTTACGAGTCAGGCCGAACTTTTTAGGAGTCAGACAAAATATTTTCTTTTTTTTGTTTTGAACTCAAAATATTTCTCGAGGTTGAGGGAGAGTGTAAAATTAGTTGGGATTTGGTGCTAGAGAGATTGAGAATCGGGAAAATTTTAGGGGTCGGGTCGAACTTCTAAGGGGTCAGGCCAACTTTTTATTTTCTTTTCTTTGTTTTGAACTTAAAATATTTCTCAGGGTTGGGGCAGAGTTACAAATTAGTTGGGATGGGGGGCTGGAGAGATTGAGGGGTCGGGAAAAAATTTGGGGTTCATGCCGAAATTTTTAGGTGTCAGGCCGAATTTTTTTCTTTTTTTTTGGTTTTAACTCAAAATATTTCTCAGGCTTGGGGGAAGGTGAAAAATTAGTCGGGATATAGGCTTGAGAGATTGAGGGGTCGCGGAAAATTTAACGGGTCAGGCCGAACTTTTATGGTGTCAGGCAAAATTTTATTCTTTATTTGTTTTAACTCAAAATATTTCTCAGGGTTCGGGGAGAGTGAAAAATCAGTTGGGAAGGGGGCTGGAGAGATTGAGGAGTCTTGTAAAATTTTAGGGGTCAGGCCGAACTTTTTAGGTGTCAGCCTAATTATTTTCTTTTCTTTGTTTTGAACCTCAAATATTTCTCAGGGTTAGGGGAGAGTGAAAAATTTGTAGAGATGGGGGCTGGAGAGATTGAGGGGTCGGTGAAAATTTTAGGGGTTATGCCAAACTTTTTAGGGGTCAGGCCGAATTTTTTTATTTTTTTTTGTTTTGAACTCAAAATATTTCTCATGGTTGGTGGAGAGTGAAAAATTAGTTGGGATGGGGGCTGGAGAGATGAGTGGTCGGGCAAAATTTTAGGGGTTAGGCCGAATTTTTTAGGGGTAAGGCCAAATTTTTTTTTTTTTTTTTGTTTTGGACTCAAAATATTTCTCAGGGTTAGGGGCAGATTGAAAAATTTGTTGGGAGGAGGGCTGGAGTGATTGCGAGGTCGGGGAAAATTTTACGAGTCAGGCCGAACTTTTTAGGAGTCAGACAAAATATTTTCTTTTTTTTGTTTTGAACTCAAAATATTTCTCGAGGTTGAGGGAGAGTGTAAAATTAGTTGGGATTTGGTGCTAGAGAGATTGAGAATCGGGAAAATTTTAGGGGTCGGGTCGAACTTCTAAGGGGTCAGGCCAACTTTTTATTTTGTTTGTTTGTTTAGAACTTAAAATATTTCTCAGGGTTGGGGCAGAGTTACAAATTAGTTGGGATGGGGGGCTGGAGAGATTGAGGGGTCGGGAAAAAATTTGGGGTTCATGCCGAAATTTTTAGGGGTCAGGCCGAATTTTTTTCTTTTTTTTTGGTTTTAACTCAAAATATTTCTCAGGCTTGGGGGGAGTGAAAAATAAGGTTGGGATATGGGCTTGAGAGATTGAGGGGTCGCGGAAAATTTAAGGGGTCAGGCCGAACTTTTATGGTGTCAGGCAAAATTTTTTTCTTTATTTGTTTTAACTCAAAATATTTCTCAGGGTTCGGGGAGAGTGAAAAATCAGTTGGGAAGGGGGCTGGAGAGATTGAGAGGTCGGGGAAATTTAAGGGGTCAGTCCAAACTTTAAAGGCGTCAGCCAATTTTTTTTCTTTTGAACTTAAAATATTTCTCATGGTTGGGGCAGAGTTAAAAATTAGTTGGGATGGGGGGCTGGAGAAATTGAGGGGTTGTGAAAAATTTTAGGGGTCAGGCCGAACTTTTTAGGTGTCACCCTAATTTTTTTCTTTTTTTTTTTGTTTTGAACTCAAAATATTTCTCAGTGTTGGGGGGAGTGAAAAATAAGGTTGGGTGGGGGGTTGGAGAGATAGAAGGGTCGGCGAAAATTTTAGGGGTCAGGCCGAACTTTTTAGGGCTCAAGCCGAATTTTGTTCTTTTTTTTGTTTTGAACTCAAAATATTTCTCAGGCTTGGGGGAAGGTTAAAAATTAGTTGGGATAGGGGCTGGAGAGATTGAGGGGTCACGGAAAATTTTAGGGGTCAGGCTGAACTTTTTAGGTGTCAGCCTAATTATTTTCTTTTCTTTGTTTTGAACCTCAAATATTTCTCAGGGTTAGGGGAGAGTGAAAAATTTGTAGAGATGGGGGCTGGAGAGATTGAGGGGTCGGTGAAAATATTAGGGGTTATGCCAAACTTTTTAGGGGTCAGGCCGAATTTTTTTATTTTTTTTTGTTTTGAACTCAAAATATTTCTCATGGTTGGTGGAGAGTGAAAAATTAGTTGGGATGGGGGCTGGAGAGATGAGTGGTCGGGCAAAATTTTAGGGGTTAAGCCGAATTTTTTAGGGGTAAGGCCAAATTTTTTTTGTTTTTTTTGTTTTGAACTCAAAATATTTCTCAGGGTTAGGGGCAGATTGAAAAATTTGTTGGGAGGGGGGCTGGAGTGATTGCGAGGTCGGGGAAAATTTTACGAGTCAGGCCGAACTTTTTAGGGGTCAGACAAAATATTTTCTTTTTTTTGTTTTGAACTCAAAATATTTCTCGAGGTTGAGGGAGAGTGTAAAATTAGTTGGGATTTATTGCTCGAGAGATTGAGAATCGGGAAAATTTTAGGGGTCGGGTCGAACTTCTAAGGGGTCAGGCCAACTTTTTATTTTGTTTGTTTGTTTAGAACTTAAAATATTTCTCAGGGTTGGGGCAGAGTTACAAATTAGTTGGGATGGGGGGCTGGAGAGATTGAGGGGTCGGGACAAAATTTGGGGTTCATGCCGAAATTTTTAGGGGTCAGGCCGAATTTTTTTCTTTTTTTTTGGTTTTAACTCAAAATATTTCTCAGGCTTGGGGGAAGGTGAAAAATTAGTCGGGATATAGGCTTTAGAGATTGAGGGGTCGCGGAAAATTTAAGGGGTCAGGCCGAACTTTTATGGTGTCAGGCAAAATTTTTTTCTTTATTTGTTTTAACTCAAAATATTTCTCAGGGTTCGGGTAGAGTGAAAAATCAGTTGGGAAGGGGGCTGGAGAGATTGAGAGGTCGGGGAAATTTTAAGGGTCAGTCCAAACTTTAAAGGCGTCAGGTCAATTTTTTTTCTTTTGAACTTAAAATATTTCTCGTGGTTGGGGCAGAGTTAAAAATTAGTTGGGATGGGGGGCTGGAGAAATTGAGGGGTTGTGAAAAATTTTAGGGGTCAGGCCGAACTTTTTAGGTGTCACCCTAAATTTTTTCTTTTTTTTTTTTGTTTTGAACTCAAAATATTTCTCAGTGTTGGGGGGAGTGAAAAATAAGGTTGGGTGGGGGGTTGGAGAGATAGAAGGGTCGGCGAAAATTTTAGGGGTCAGGCCGAACTTTTTAGGGCTCAAGCCGAATTTTGTTCTTTTTTTTGTTTTGAACTCAAAATATTTCTCAGGCTTGGGGTAAGGGGAAAAATTAGTTGGGATATGGGCTGAAGATATTGAGGGGTCGGGGAAAATTTTAGGGATCAGGCGGAACTTTTAAGGGGTCAGGCCAAATTTTTTTGTTTTTTTTTGTTTTAACTCAAAATATTTCTCAGGGTTGGGGAAGAGTTAAAAATCAGTTGGGAGGGGGGACTGGAGATATTAAGGGGTCGGGGAAAATCTTAGGCGTCAGGCCGAACTTTTTATGGGTCAGGCCAAATTTTTTTATTTTTGAACTCAAAATATTTCTGAGGGTTAAGGGCGAGAGAAAAATTAGTTGGGATGGGGGACAGGAGAGATTGAGGGGTCTGGGAAAATTTTAGGGGTCAGCCCGAACTTATTAGGTGTCAGCCTAAACTTTTTGTTTTTTTTTTGTTTGGAAGTCAAAACATTTCTCAGCGTTGGGGGAGTTTGAAAAATTTGTTGGGATAGGGGGATAGAGAGATTGAGGGGTCGGGAAAAATTTTAGGGGTCATGCCGAACTTTTTAGGGATCAGGCAAAATTTTTTTCTTTTTTTTTTGTTTTGAACTCAAAATATTTCTCAGGATTGGGGGAAAGTGAAAAATTAGTTGGGATTGGGGCGTGAGAGATTGAGGGGTCGGGCAAAATTTTAGGGGTCAGGCCGAACTTTTTAGTTGTCAGGCCAAATTCTTCGTTTGGAACTGAAAATATTTTTCAGGGTTGGGGGAGAGTTAAAAATTAGTTGAGTTGAGGGCTGGAGAGATTGGGGGGTCGGGGAAAATTTTAGGATTCAGACCGAGATTTTTAGGGGTCAGGCCAAATGTTTTGGTTTTTTTTAGTTTTGAACTCAAAATATTTCTCATGGTTTGGGGAGAGTGAAAAATTAGTTGGGATGAAGGGCTGGAGAGTTTGAGGGGTCGGGGATAATTTTTGGGGTCAGGCCGAACTGTTAGGGGTCCGACCAAACATTTCCTTTTTTTTTTGAACTCAAAATATTTCTCAGGGCTGAGGGAGAGTGAAACATTTGTATGGATGGGTTTCTGGAGTGATTGAGTGTATGGAAAAATGTTAGGGATTAGGCCGAACTTTTTAGGGGTCAGGCCAAATTTTTTTTTTGTCAGTTAGTTGTGAACTCAAAATATTTCTCAGGCTTGGGGTAAGGTGAAAAATTAGTTGGGATATGGGCTGAAGATATTGAGGGGTCGCGGAAAATTTTAGGGGTCAGGCCGAACTTTTAAGGGGTCAGGCCAAATTTTTTGGTTTTGAACTTAAAATATTTCTCAGGGTTGGGGGAGAGTGATAAATATAAGTTGGGTGGGGAGTTGGAGAGATAGAGGGGTTGGCGAAAATTTTAGGGGTCATGCCGAACCTATTAGGGGTCAGGCCGAATTTTTTTATTTTTTTTGTTTTGAACTCAAAATATTACTCAGGGTTGAGGGAGAGTGAAAATGTGTTGGGATGGGGGCTGGAGAGATTGAGGGGTCGTGGAAAATTTTAGGGATCAGTCGGAACTTTTTAGGGGTCAGGCCAAATTCTTTTTTTGTTGTTAGTTTTGAACTCAAAATATTTCTCAGGCTTGGGGGAAGGTGAAAAATTAGTTGGGATAGGGCCTGGAGAGATGTAGGTGTCGCGGAAAATTTTAGGTGTCATGCTGAACTTTTAAGGGGTCAGGCCAAATTTTACTTTTTTTTTGTTTTAACACAAAATATTTCTCAGGGTTGGGGAAGAGTTAAAAATCAGTTGGGAGGGGGGACTGGAGAGATTAAAGGGTCGGAGAAAATCTTAGGGGTCAGGCCGAACTATTTAGGGGTTCAGGCAAAAAAAAATTATTTTTGAACTCAAAATATTTCTCAGGGTTAAGGGCGAGAGAAAAATTAGTTGGGATGGGGGACAGGAGAGATTTAGGGGTCTGGGAAAATTTTAGGGGTCAGCCCGAACTTATTAGGTGTCAGCCTAAACTTTTTTTTTTTTTTGTTTGGAAGTCAAAATATTTCTCATGGTTGGGGGAGTGTGAAAAATTTGTTGGGATAGGGGGGCTGGAGAGATTGAGGGGTCAGGGAAAATTTTAGGGGTCAGGCCGAACTTGTTAGGGGTAAGGCCAAATTATTTTGTGTTTTTTTTTTTTTGAACTCAAAATATTTCTTAGGGTCGGGGCAGAGTAATAAATTAGTTGGGATGAGGGCTGGAAGGATTAGGGGTTCGTGGAACATTTTAGTTGTCAGGCCGAACTTTTTAAGGGTCAGACCAAATATTTCCTCTTTTTGTTTTGAACTCAAAATATTTCTCAGGGTTGAGGGATAGTAAAAAATTAGTTGGGATTGGGTGCTGGAGAGATTGAGAATCGGGAAAAATTTTAGGGGTCAGGCCGAACTTTTAAGGGGTTAGGCCAAATTTTTTGTTTTTTTTTTTGTTTGAACTCAAAATATTTCTTAGGGTTGAGGGAGAGTGAAAAATTTGTTCGGATGGGGTGCTAGAGAGATTGAGAATTGGGAAAAATTTCAAGGATCAGGCCGAACTTTTAAGGGGTCAGGCCAATTTTTTTTTTTTAACTCAAACCATTTCTCATGGTTTGGGACGAGTGAAAAATTAGTTGGGATGGGGGACTGAAGAGATTTAGGGGTCTGGGAAAATTTTAGGGGTCAGTCCGAACTTTTTAGGGGTCAAGCCAAATTTTTTTTTTTTGAACTCAAAATATTTCTCAGGGTTGGGGGCGAGTGAAAAATTAGTTGGGATGGGGGACCGGAGAGATTGAGGTCTCTGAGAAAATTTTAGGGGTCAGGCCGAAATTTATTGTTATGTTTTCTTTTGAACTCAAAATATTTCTCAGGGTTGGGGCAGAGTAAAAAATTAGTTAAGATGGGGGCTGGAAGGTTTGAGCGTCCGGGGAAAATATTAGTTGTCAGGCCTAACTTTTTAGTGATCAGACCAAATATTTCCTTTTTTTGTTTTGAACTCAAATTATTTCTAAGGGTTGAAGGATAGTAAAATATTAGTTGGGATTGGGTGCTGGAGAGATTGAGAATCGGGAAAAATTTTAGGGGTCAGGTCGAACTTTCTAGAGGTCAGGCCAACTTTTAATTTTGTTTGTTTGTTTTGAACTCAAAGTATTTCTCAGGCTTGGGGGAAGGTAGAAAATTAGTTGGGATATGGGCTAGAGAGATTGAGGGGTCGCGGAAAATTTTAGGGGTCAAGCCGAACTTTTTAGGGGTCAGGCCAAATTTTTTTCTTTATTTATTTTAACTCAAAATATTTTTAGGGTTGGTGGAGAGTGAAAAATTAGTTGGGAGGGGGCTGGAGAGATTGAGGCGTCGGGGAAAATTTTAGGGGTCAGGCAGAACTTTTAAGGGGTCAGGCCAATTTTTTTTGTTTTGAACTTAAAATTTTTCTCAGGGTTGGGGGAGAGTGAGAAATTAGGTTGGGTGGGGGTTGGAGAGATAGAGGGGTTGGCGAAAATTTTAGTGGTCATGCAAAACTTATTAATGGTCAGGCTGATTTTTTTTCTTTTTTTGTTTTGAACTCAAAATATTTCTCAGGGTTGGGGGAGAGTAAAAATTAGTTGGGATGGGGCTGGAGAGATTGAGGGGTCGGGGAAAATTTTAGGGATCAGTCGGAACTTTTTAGGGGTCAGGCCAAATTCTTTTTTTTGTTGTTAGTTTTGAACTCAAAATATTTCTCAGGCTTGGGAGAAGGTGAAAAATTAGTTAGGATAGGGTCTGGAGAGATTGAGGTGTCGCGGTAAATTTTAGGGGTCAGGCCGAACTTTTAAGGGGTCAGGCCAAATTTTTTTGTTTTGAAGTCAAAATATTTCTCAGGGTTGGGGGAGTGTGAAAAATTTTTTGGGATAGGGGGCTGGAAAGATTGAGGGGTCGGGGAAAATTTTAGGGGTCAGGCCGAACTTGTTATGGGTCAGGCCAATTTTTTTTGTTATTTTTTCTTTCGAACTCAAAATATTTCTCAGGGTTGGGTCAGAGTAAAAAATTAGTTGGGATGGGGGCTGGAGAAATTGAGGGGTCAGGGAACATTTTAGTTGTCAGGCCGAACTTTTTAGGGGTCAGACTAAATATTTCCTCTTTTTGTTTTGAACTCTAAATATTTCTCAGGGTTGAGGGATAGTGAAAAATTAGTTGGGATTGGGTGCTGGAGAGATTTAGAATCGGAAAAATTTTAGGGTCAGGCCGAACTTTTAAGGGGTTAGACCAAATTTTTTTGTTTTTTTTTTGTTTTGAACTCAAAATATTGCTCAGGGTTGAGGGACAGTGAAAAATTTGTTGGGATGGGGTGCTAGAGAGATTGAGAATCCGGAAAATTTTCAGGGATCAGGCCGAACTTTTAAGGGGTCAGGCCAAATTTTTTTTTTTTGAACTCAAAATATTTCTCAGGGTTTGGGGCGAGTGAAAAATTTGTTGGGATAGGGGACTGGTGAGATTGAGGGGTCTGGGAAAATTTTAGGGGTCAGGCCGAACTTTTTAGGTGTCAGCCTAAATTTTTGTTTTTCTTTGTTTTGAACTCAAAATATATCTCAGGGTTAGGGGAGAGTGAAAAATTAGTTGGGAGAGAGGGCTGCAGAGATTGAGGGGTCGCGAAAAATTTTAGGGGTCAGGCCGAACTTTTAAGGGGTCAGGCCAAATTGTTTTGTTTTTTTTTGTTTTGAACTCAAAATGTTTCTCAGGAAAATTTTAGGTGTCAAGCCGAACTTTTTAGGGGTTAGACCAAATATTTCCTCTTTTTTGTTTTGAATTCAAAATATTTCTCAGGGTTGATGGATAGTGAAAAATTAGTTGGGATTGGGAAAAATTTTAGGGGGGTGGCCGAACTTTCTGGGGGTTAGGCCAATTTTTTTTGTTTTTTTTGTTTTGAACTCTAAATATTTCTCAGGGTTGAGTGGTGGAGGAAAATTTTAGGGGTCAGGCCAAACTTTTTAGTGATCAGGCGAAATTTTTTTTCTTTTGAACTCAAAATATTTCCCATGGAGAGTGAAACATTAGGTTGGATGGGGGGTGGAGAAAGTGAGTGGTAGGTGAAAATTTTAGGGGTCAGGCCGAACTTTTAAGGGGTCAGCCGAAATTTTTTTCTTTTTTGTTTGTTTTGAACTCAAAATATTTCTCAGGGTTGGGGGAGAGTGAAAAATTAATTTTGAGATATTGAGGGGTCGGGGAAAATTTTAGGTGTCGCGGCCAATTTTTTAGGGGTCAGGCCAATTTTTTTTTTTATAACTTAATTTCTCAGGTTTGTGGGAGAGTGAAAAAAAGTTGGGGGTGGTGAAGAGATTAGGGGGTCGGGGAAAATTTTAGAAGTCGGGCCACACTTTTTAGGGATCGAGCCAAATTATTTTTTTTAGTTAAAATATTTCTCAGGGTTCTGGGAGAGTGAAAAAAGGTTAGGAGGGGGGCTGGAGAGATTAAAGGTCAGGGAAATTTTAGGGGTCGGGCAAAATTTTTTTTTTTAAACTTAAAATATTTCTCACGGTTGTGAAACAGTGAAAAAAAGTTGGAGGCGGGCTGAACAGATTAAGTGTTCGGGGAAATTTTTAGGGGTAGGATTTCTTAGAGTTGTGGAAGAGTTAAGAAAAAAGTTACAGGGGGGCTGGATAGATTAGAGGTCGGGGAAAATTTTAGAGGTCGGGGCAAATTTTTTAGGAGTCGGGCTAAAATTTATTTTTTTAACTCAAAATATTTCTCAGGGTTGTGGGACAGTGAAAAAAGGTTGGGGGCAGGCTGGAAAGATTAGGGGGTCCGAGAACATTTTAAGGGTCGGGCCAATTTTTTTTTTTTCTTAACTTAAAATATTTCTCAGGGTTGTGGCAGAATGAAAAAAGTTGGGGCAGCGGCTGGAGAGATAAGAGGGGCGGGGAAAATTTTAGGGGTCGGGCCGAACTTTTTAGGGGTCGGGCCAAATTATTTTTTTAAACTTAAAATATTTCTCAGGATTGTGGGAAAGTGAAAAAAAGTTGTAGAGGAGGCTGGAGAGATTAGGGATAGGGGAAAATTTTAGGGGTCAGGCCAATTTTTTTTTTTTAACTTAAAATATTTCTCAGGGTTGTGGGAGAGTAAAAAAAAGTTGATGAAGGGCTGGAGAGATTAAGGGGTCGGGGTAAATTTTTAGGGGTCGGGCCAAATTATTTATTATTATTTTTTTAACTTAAAATATTTCTCAGGGTAAGGAGAGAGTAAAAAAATCAGAGGGTAAGGTTGGCGAGATGGGGTAAGGGGTTTAGGGTTGGAGAGATTGGGGAGGTCGGGGAGGTCGGGGAGGTCGGGGAAAATCTTAGGAGTCGCGCCCAATTTTTTAGGGGGTCGGACCAAATTTTTTTTTTTACTTGAAATATTTCTTAGGTTTGGTGTAGAGTAAAAATTTTAAGGGCTGGGTGGGGGTGGAGGGTAAACATTTTTGGGGGGCTGTGGGGTTGTTCCCAAATTTTTTAGAGGGTATGGCCAAATTATTATTTTTGTTTTAACTTAAAGTAGTTCTCAGGGTTGGGGGAGAGTAAAAAAAATTGGGGTGGGGTTTGAGAGAGTGGGGGTCGGGGAAAAATTTTTTAGGGGGTAGGGCCAAGCAATTCTTTTTTTTTACTTAAAATATTTCTGAGGGTTGGGGAGAGTAAAAAAATGTTGTGAGCGGTTAGAGGTGGAGGATAAACCATTTGGGGGGGAAATTTTTTAGGATGATGGGCCAAATTGTTTTATTTTTAACCTAAAATATTTCTTAGGGTTGGGGGAGAGTAAAATCTTTTTTGGGAGGTGGGGCTGAAGGGTAAAAATTTTCTGGAGGGGTCAGGGAATTTTATTTTCTTGAACTTAAACAGGGCTCATTAATATGAGTTCTTTTTTATGATAGTTAAACTACACAATTGACCTTGATTTTTGTTCTTTGATACGACAGGGGCGCATTAATATGAGTTATGTTTTTAGGATAGTGACATAACATGAGCAAACACTTTTTTTTGACATGATAGGGGCGCATTAATATAAGTTCTTATGTAAGCCAACTGGGCTGGAGATAGGTACATATATAATATGTGCAGCCTTGCAGATATAGGTAAGTATATAGTATGCACACAAAGGCGGCGATAGGTACAATATAGTATGCGCACTTGGGCGGCGATATGTATATATTAAGTACATGCACTGGAGTGGCAATAGGTACGTGTATAGTAGTGTATAGAGGTGGCGATAGGTATGTATATAGCACGTGCACATGGGCAGCAATAAGTACGTATATAGAATGCGCACCAGGGCGGTGATATGTATATATTTAGCATACGTTCTGGGGCGGCGATCAGTACGTATATAGCACGCACACCAAAACAACGATAGGTACATATTTAGCATTCGCACCGGGCCGGTGAAAGGTACATATTTAGCATTCGCACCGAGGCGGCGATAAGTACGTATTTAGCATTTGCACCGGGGCAACGATAGGTACTTATGTAGTATGCATACCGGGGTGAAAATAGGTATTTATGTAGTATGCACACCGGAGTGGCAATAGGTACTTATATAGTATCTTCACCGTGGCGGCAATAGGTACGTATATAGTATGCACACCGGGGCGGCGACAGGTACGTATTTTGTATGAACACCAGGATGGAGATATGTACCTATATAGTATGCACACCGAGGCGGAGATATGTACCTATATAGTATGCACACCGGGGCGGAGATATGTACCTATATAGAAAGCGCAGACAGTGGTGATAATTTTATAGAAATATGTAATACTTTGCCCTGGGCAACGTAGGAGAAATGGTGGGGAAGAAAGAGCTTTCGCAAAAGGCAAAATGAGTTAGTTGCCGTGAAATTGGGCGACCAGGGAAGAGAAAAGTAGAAAGATAAAGAGACGGCTATAGAGAGAGGGAGAGAAATAGAAGTTTCAATATAAAGGTGTTACACACGAGATTTTTTTCAATTATATGTTTTTATGACCCTGAGCAACGGCCAGACCCGGGATGTGTAATATCTCCGAACCAAAAAAAAAACTGACTCTTCTGGCATCGACTGAGTACTTTTCTCCCATGGGGGGGTTGGCTGTTTCCTCGATTTTCAACGTTGTTTAGTACTAATTCGAGAAAAAACAATGCTATCATGTATAATTTGAGAAATAATGCCAAGTCACGATTTTAACAGGAAATTACGTCAGAGGAAAAGAGTGTAGGGAAGAAAATCCCTCACACTGCAACACTTCTTTCCCTCTCACTCCCACCTTTTCTACCTTCTTTTCTTAATTAATATTCCTTCTTCCCTACGCCCGTTCTGTTCTCATAATACGACCCTCCTAGGCATTACTTCCTCCTTTTTTTCAGTAATTTTTCATTATATTTTACAGTAATTTGAAATTGCTGAGTCATATTGTAATTTAATTATGTAATACCTCGAGTTCATAAAACAATTAACCATTTTTAATGAAATTTATTTGTTAGACTCACGTTCAAAAATACACTTTAGGTTTTTAAAACAAGGTTAGAGAATATACATTAAATATAAAAGTGTATTCTTATGTAAAATTCACAGAGTAAGATGATGAGAGTATTTCGGGATCTATAAACTCACGCCTTAGGGTTCCTTGGGGCATATTTCATCAGGGGGGGGGGGTTCAGTTATTTTTCATCATTTTTCATTCAGAGTAAGATTATGAGAGTAGTCCTGAATCTATAAACCCACCCGTTAGGAGTCCATGGGGCATATGTCATCAGGGGAGTAGGGCTTTTCAGTTATTTTTCATCATATTTTATAGTAATTTGAAATTATTGGGTCATATTGTAATTTAATTACGTAATACATCAAGTTAATAAAATAATTCATGGTTTTTAATGAAATTTATTTGATAGAGGATAGCTAAGGAAGCACGATAACTCACGTTTAAAAACACAATGAAGGTTTTTAAAACAAAGTTAGAGAATATACATAAAATATAAAAGTGTATTCTGATGTAAAATTCACAGAGTAAGATGATGAGAGTATTCCGGAACCTATGAATCCAACATGGCCGCCAGCGATTTAGTCATTGCATTCAAGTTCGATTTTAAATTTGTAAATTATCCAATGTATTTCTGTAATAACTTCATAAAAGTGCTGACTTACTGAACATGTCCCACAATCCCTTGCCGGATGTACCGGTCTTGCTCTAAATTCTGTCCGGTTACATCAGGTCATCCCATTACTTCTGTCCGGATGCATCAATAACATCATAGTAAGGCTACGTTAAGAGTGTGTAGTGAAACAAGGGTTGCTCAATCACATCCACACCTGGCCACCAGTAAGAGTGATTTCAGTAGTGCTCAGGAGGCCTCCTCGATTTTCAAAGTTCTCGGCATTGTCTGGAAGAAAAGTGCTCAATGTCCCAGATCAAGTTGTTGTAGTGATAGATTTGTATAGGAACGAGCACCGGGGGTGATTCTACAATATAGGACCCGAGGCTTCTGCAGATTAGGAACCATTGAAAATGATGAAGAATATCATAAGAGGATTGAAAATGATGAAGAATCTCATGCGAAGATTGAAAATGATGAAGAATATCATGAAAGGATTAAAAATGATGAAGAATATCATGATGGGATTGAAAATGATGAAGAATAGCATGAGAGGATTGAAAATGATGAAGAATAGCATGAGGGGATTGAAAATGATGAAGAATCCCATGAGAAGATTGAAAATAGTGAAAAATATTATGAGAGGATTGAAAATGATGAAGAATAACATGAGAGGATCGAAAATGATTAAGAATAGCATGAGAGGGTTGAAAATGAATAATATCATGAGGGGATTGAAAATGAAGAATAGCATGATACATATCCATGCTAACTGATACATACCTATGATACATATACATGATACATATCCATGATACATATACATAGTACATACCCATAATACATGATACATATCAATAATACATATCCATGATACATGATACATATCCATGATATGTATCCATGATACATGATACATATCCATGATACATATCTATAATACATATCCATGATACATGATACATAGCCATGATACATATCCATGAGACATGATACATATACATGATACAGATACATGATACATGATACATATCCATGATACATGATACATATCTATGATACATATACATGATACATATCTATGATACATACCACATATCTATAGTAAATGATAGATTATACATATCTATTATACATGATATATATCTATGATACATGATACATAATACATGATACATATCTATGATGCATGATACATAATACATGATACATATCCATGATACATAAAACATATATGATATATATACATGATACTTATTCATGATACATGATACATATCCATGACATATCATACATGATACATATCCATGATACATATACATATCTATCATACATATCTATGATACATTATACATATACATATCCATAATACATATCCATGATACATGATACATATTGATGACACATGATACATGATACATATACATGATACATGATACATATCCATGATACATATCTATGTGCACCCTTGCAGAGATAGGTAAGTATATAGTATGCGCACCAGGGCGGCGATAGGTACGAATATAGTATGCGCACAGGGCCGGTGATAGGTATATACATCATATGTACTCTGGGGTTGCAATAGGTACGTATATAGTAGTGCATAGGGGTGGTGATAGGTACGTATTTAGCATTCGCACTGGGGCGGCGATATGTACATATTTAGTATTCGCACTGATGCAGCAATATGTACATATGGAGTATGCACACTGGGTCGTCGATAGGTACGAATATAGCATGTGCATATGGGCGGCAATAACTAGTTATACAGCATGTGCACCGGACCAGTGATAGGTATGTATTTAGCATGCGCTCTGGGGCAACGATCGGTACGTATATAGCATGCACAGCGGGGCGGCGATAGGTACGTATATAGCACGCGTACTGGGTCAGCGAAAGGTATGTATTCAGCATTCGCACCGGGTTGGCGATACGTATGTATTTATCATTCGCACTGGGGCGGCGATAGGTACGTATTTAGCATTCAGGGGCGGCTATAGGTACGTATATAGCATGTGCACATGGGCGGCAAAAAGTATATATATAGTATGTGCACCAGGCCGGTGATAGGTATGTATTTAGCATGCGCTCTGGGGCGGCGATCGGTACGTATACAGCACGCGCACCGGGGCGGCAATAGGAACATATATATAACGGCCACTGGGGCGGCGAAAGGTACCTATTTAGCATTCACACCGGGGCGATGATATGTACGTATTTAGTATTCGCACCGGAGTGGCGATAGGTATGTACTTAGCATTCGCACCGGGCGGCGATAGGTACGTATTTAGGATTCGCACCAGGGCGGAGATATGTACATATTTAGTATTTGCATTGGGGCAGCGATAGGTACGTATGCAGTATGCACACCGAGGCGGCAATAAGTACGTATTTAGCATTCTCAAGGGGCGGCGATAGGTACGTATTTAGCATTCTCACCGGGGCGGCGACAGGTACGTATTTAGCATTCGCACCGATAGGTACTCATATTGTATCTGCACCCAGGGCAGCGATAGGTACTTATATAGTATCTGCACCCAGGCGGCGATAAGTACTTATATAGTATCTGCACCGGGGTTGTGATAGGTATGTATATATTATGTGCACTGGGGCGGCTATAGGTAAGTATATAGTATGCACACCGGGGTGGCGATAGATATGAATATATTATGAACACCGGGACGGAGATAAGTACCTATATAGAAGGCGAAGAAAGAGGTGGTACTTTTTATACAAATAAGTCCTTCTATTGCCCTTGGAAACGTAAGATGAAATGGCGGGGAAGAAACAGCTTACGCAAAAGGCAAAATTAAAAAGTAGCGGTTAAATGGGGCGACCTGGGAAGAGAAAAGTAGAAAGATAAATAGATGGCTATAGAGAGACGGAGAGTAATAGAAGTTTTAATATAAAGATGTTACACACGCGATTTTTCTTTAATTATATGTTTTTATGACCCCGAGCAACGCCGGGTGGCCCTGCTAGTCTCTTATATAAAGGGCACTGTATGTATGTATGTATGTATGTATGTATGTATGTATGTATGTATGTATGTATGTATGTATGTATGTGAAGCTTCTCCTCAAAAACTATATATCCTGAGATTATAATATCTGAAAATCGTAAAAACCGATTCACTTGCTGAGGGTCAAGCGGACCAGTTTCCGACGGAGGGTAGCAGTTTTTTCGTATTTCTAAGACTTTTTTCAACGTTAATTAGTAGTAATTTGGAAATTATAATGTATAATGTATTGATGTAATAACTTTATAAAAATGCTGACTCACTGAACATGTCCCATAATCCCTTGCCATGGATGTACCCTGTCTTGCCCTAAATTCTGTCTGGTTGCATCAATGGCTTTTCATTTATTTTTCATTATATTTTATAGTAATTTGAAATTGTTGAGTCATATTGTAATTTAATTACGTAATACCTCAAGTTCATAAAACAATTAATGGTTTTTAATGAAATTTATTTGTTAGAGGATAGCAAAGGAAGAACCATAACTCACGTTTAAAAACAAAATTAAGGTATTTAAAACAAGGTTAGAGAATATACATAACATATAAAAGTGTATTCTGATGTAAAATTCACAGAGTAAGATGATGAGTGTATTCCCGAATCTATAAACCCACCCCTTAGGGGTCTATGGGGAATATTTCATCAGGGGGGGGGGGCTTTTCAGTTATTTGTCATTATATTTTATAGTAATTTGAAATTGCTGAGTCATATTGTAATTTAATTACGTAATAACTCAAGTTCATAAAACAATTAATGGTTTTTAATGAAATTTATTTGTTAGAGGATAGCAAAGGAAGAACCATAACTCACGTTTAAAAACAAAATTAAGGTATTTAAAACAAGGTTAGAGAATATACATAACATATAAAAGTGTATTTTTATGTAAAATTCACAGAGTAAGATGATGGAGTATTCCCGAATCTATAAACCCACCCCTTAGTAGGGAACTATGGGGAATATTTCATCGGCGTGGGAGGTCAGTAATTTTTCATTATATTTAATAGTAATTTGAAATTGTGAATCATATTGTAATTTAATTACGTAATACCTCAAGTTCATTAGACAATTAATGGTTTTTAATTAAATTTATGTGTTAGAGGATAGCAAAGCAAGAATGATAACTCACGTTTAAAAACACACTTTAAGTTTTTAAAACAATGTTAGAGAATATACATGACATATAAAAGTGTAATCTCATGTAAAATTCACAGAGTAAGATGATGAGAGTATTCCTGAATCTATAAACCCATTCATTAGGTGTCCACGCGGCATATTTCATCAGGGGGGGAAGGGCTTTTCAGTTATTTTTCATTATATTTTATAGTAATTTGAAATTACTGAGTCATATATAGTAGTTCAATTACGTAATACCTCAAGTTCATAAAATAATTCATGGTATTTAATGAAATTTATTTGTTAGATGTTAGTTAAGGAAGAACGATAACTCACGTTTAAAAACACAATTTAGGTTTTTAAAACAAAGTTAGAGAATATACATAACATAAAAGTGTATGCTTATGGTAAATACACAGAGTAAGATGATGAGAGTATTCCTGAATCTATAAACCCACCCATTAGAGGTGCATGGGGAATATTTCATCAGGCGGGGGGGGGGGCTTTTCAATTATTTTTCATTATATTTTATAGTAAGGTGTAAATTACTGAGTCATATTGTAATTTAATTACGTAATACCTCAAGTTCATAAAACATTCATCGTTTTTAATGAAATTTATTCGTAAGAGGATAGCATAGGAAGAACGATAACTCACGTTTAAAAACACAATTTAGGTTTTTAAACCAGGTTAGAGAATATACATAAAGTGTATTCTTATGTAAAATTCAAAGAGTAAGATGATGAGAGTATTCCCGAATCTATAAACCCACCCTTAGGGGTCTATGGGAATATTTCATCAGGCGGGGAGGGGGTCTTTTCAATTAATTTTCCTTATATTTTATAGTAATTTGAAATTGCTGAATCATATTGTAAGTTAATTACGTAATACCTCAAGTTCATAAAACAATTCATGGTTTTTAATGACATTTATTTGTTAGAGGATAACAACGGAAGAACGATAACTCACGTTTAAAAACACAATTTAGGTTTTTAAAACAAGGTTAGAGAATATACATAACATATAAAAATGTATTCTTATGTAAAATCTACAAACTGGAAGGCTGGCACCCAGGATAAAAAGGGCCCCTCAACTCGTTTATCTACCAGGCGGGAAGAGGTATGCAATGATACAAACCTTTTTTTCTCTGAAAATGTCACTGTGGACATGTCAGAGACCAGACAAGGACAGCTACCAGGCCTTGATAAAACAGACCCTGGCACCCAGACTCCACCACAAGCAACGACCAAAACAAGGAATACAAGGGGCCTAAAATCCCAAAAGTGGTCAATTGCACGAAAAAGGATTTTACTGCACTGCTACCATTACTCGATGTTTGAGAAATGTAGTAGTAGCTCAAAAGAGATTCTAACCGAGAGAATAAGAGCGTCTGACCTTCCTGAAGAAAAAAATGTAAAATTCACAGAGTAAGATGATGAGAGTATTCCCCAATCTATAAACCCACCCCTTAGGTATCCATGGGGTATTTTTCATCGGGGGGGGGGCGTTTTCAGTTATTTTCCTTATATTTTATAGTAATTATAAATTACTGAGTCATATTGTAATTTAATTACATAATACCTCAAGTTCATAAAACAATTAATGGTTATTAATTAAATTTATTTGTTAAAGGATATCTAAGGAAGAGCGATAACTCACGTTTAAAAACACAATTTAGGTTTTTAAAACAAGGTTAGAGAATATACATAACATATAAAAGTGTATTCTTATGTAAAATTCACAGAGTAAGATGGTGAGAGTTTACCCCAATCTATAAACCCACCCCTTAGGCGTCCATGGGGCATATTTCATCGGGTGGGAGGGCTTTTCAGTTATTTGTCCTTATATTTTATAGTAATTTGAAATTGCTTAGTCACATTGTAATTTAATTACGTAATACTTTGAGATAACTTTTAATTTTATTTAACGTTTCTTAGCGTCAATACTATTTACATGAAGGGGGGTAAGAAACTATTGACGGTCCGCCACTAGTCGCCACTGCCCGCCACTCTGTACGTACACAAATACATTTATATGTACATTTTATAATATCTTATATAAGAACAGTATTCGGCGTTGTCCGGCAAATTATACCTCAAATACATAAAATAATTTATGGTTTTTAATGAAGTTTATTTGTTCGGGTATAGCTAAGGAAGAACGATAACTCACGTTTAAAAACATAATTTAGGTTTGTAAAACAAGGTTAGAGAATATACATAACATATAAAACTGTATTCTTATGTAAAATTCACAGAGTAAGATGATGGGAGTATTGCTGGATCTCTACACCCACCCCTTAGGGGTCTATGGAGCAGATTTTATCAGCGTGGGGGTCGTTTTCAGTTATTTTTCATTCTATTATATAGTAATTAGAAAATGCTTAGTCATATTTTGCTTTAATTACGTAATACTTTGAGATAACTTTTAATTTTATTTAACGTTTCTTAGCGTCAATTCTGATTACATAGAGGTGGGTAAGAAACTATGCGAAGATCCGCCACTAGCCGCCACTGCCCGCCACTCTGTACGTACACAAATACATGTACATGTACATTTTATAATATCTTATATAAGAACAGTATTTTATTTAACGTTTCTTAGCGCCATGGACGCGCCTCTAAATTTTTATTTTTTGGGTATTGTTTTTTAAATAAGCGACAAACGCTAATCAAATTATTGCTACTATTTTACGAAAGAAAATTATAGGAAATTACAACATGGCCGCCAGCGATTAAAGAGAGACGACTAGAGAAATAAGAGTGATTGAAATTTTTATATAAAGATGTTACACACACTCTTTAATTTCTACTACTTTGTTTTTTTTATCGCCCCGGGCAACACCGGGTAGCCCTGCTAATTGATTAATAAATACTGAAAGTTTCATTAAAATTGGTTGATGTTCTGAATTTTAGTGATTTTTTACGTGAAGGGAGGGTCAAAATGTTTTTACATTTTTGGAATAAGCCATTGATTTTGCACATACCTACAAAAAGAAAAAACGAAAAATAATTTGATTTTAACGCTGGTTCGTTTAGCTTCGGCTTTCTACGGCTTTTTACGTGTTTCCGTATTGCCCCAAATCGGTTTTGTCTGGTTTAAAAGCTGTACCAGTACCGAAAAATGTAATGGCTGACTCGTTTACGAAGAAAAAAGTGCATTCTGGTAGATTTGATTGCGGAATTATTTTTAAATAGGATTTTTTTTTAAATTCGTTTCGTTTCATTCTATTCCATTTTTATTTCAATAAATAGTCAATTAATAGACGAGTTAACAAAAGGGTGCGGTACTGTTATAGCTGACGCGCCAGATTTCCGTGACTTCGCGTCGGTAATGATCGGACAGGTCTTGGAAGCGCCCGAAAGCTGACGAAGTATTAACCAATCAGGTTGCAGCATTCATTCGCCAAGCAGGCTATAGCAAACAGTCGACAAGGAAAAAAAACAATGATCACGTTCTATTGCAACAACAATGAATTATTATCAGCTTTGTCGGGTCGTCGGATCTTCGGAAGGACTAATTCAAAAGCATAACATTTTCATTTCTTTCTTTGTTTTATGTTAAAACACATTTTTACCCCCCCCCCTCCCTCAAAAGAAAAACAACCTTATTTCCACAAACAAATCAAAACATTTACATCTACACATTTGATTGACAATGGTTCATTTGGCCCACCAAAAAATAAAAATATATTTATTTACAGTTCTTCAGCAACGGTTTGTCCGTTTTTTTCTTTTTTTCTATGTATTTTTTATTTGAAAGTCTTCCATCAAGCGCTTGGTAGATTCAGCCTCGTTTTCGTCTGGTCTCATCTCGCCAATTCTCGGGCGCTTCCGCGACCTGCCCGATCGTTGCCGACGCGAAGTCACAGAAATCTGGCGCGTAAGCTATAACAGTACGAAGGGTGCTTTCACAGATTAGGACCCACGCTAACTTTGACCCCGTCGTTAGGGTTAGGATCGGGGTAAGTGTTAGGGTTAGGGTCAAAGTTAGCGTGGGTCCTAATCTGTGAACGTGCCAACAAAAGTATAACGTGTAAGTCACGTAGATGAGAGAAAGAGTGGAAAGTTTTGCCATCATTTTTTATATAAACCTAACAAAGTGACTAAACAAAGTGACTAAAAATGACAAAATAAAAAAAACTCATCTAGAAACTGTGAAATCTCAAATAGAATGATTTGATTTTAAATAATGAAAATTGTTGATTAAAAGATTATGAAAATTCGAAGAAAATCATATAAAAAATGTAACTCATCTTTTTTTTTTAATTGTAATGTCGCGATAATATGTTCGTTACTTCAATTTGCTTACCTTGGTCTGTCATGAGGTATCGATGAATGTGGATTGTTCGTCTGTAAATTTGCATTTTAAAGAAAAAGATACTCTGCTACTTGCAAAGGGTTAAGCCACTAAATATGGCGACAATAAAAACTTCATATTAAATAACTTTTTATACTAAAAGTGTATAATGATAATTTATACAAAATATAGGTCTTTGTTTCATCGGATTAAATCCTATGAACAAAAACTCACAAGCCCCATATATATAATATCTTCAGTATTTACTACTAGAAATATGTGGAGCTCGTTTATGTACATGCGTACTGGACGACAGCTGAACAATAAATGTGTACACTGAATAGAAAAACAGATGATGACGTCGTAAAGAAGAAGAGAATTTATTTGTTTCTTGGTTGAATTTTTCCTAATGTGACGTCAGCAAATCTGACGTCTGGTTCCCCTCAAACACCTTACTCCTTATAACAAGGGGAATGGACCCCGTGGGGAATTCGAGCGATTAACATACTATCGATATCGTCTTGGCCTTCGGGGCTTGATGACGCCGGTTTTTGGTTTGTTCTGGGCAGTTCTAGTAGGTCCACCCTCCCATGCTTTGCCTTCTTACCCTTTGAGAAGGGGTTAGTTTATTGCTAATCGCCTGAGGCGCCCCTAACGGAGAATGCAGACGGAGCTGACCAGAAAATTTTTAAAGGTCATAAGTGCTCTTCCTCTAGGGTACTGACTTATTAAATATCAAGATATCGGCTGCCTACTGCAACCTGATTGGCTAATAGTTTCGGCAACTCTCGGGCGCTTCCGTAACCTGCCCAAACGTTGGCGACGCGAAGTCACGGAAACGAGAGTCGTTCTCTATAAAAATACAAAAGCCACTAATGACTTTCTTTTGGCTAAGATCACAGTGTAGTATCTGTTCCGATGGATACTACACGCTACAGACCGGTATCGTCTTGACCTTCGGGACTTGATAACGCCGGTCTGTCGGTTTTACCTGAGCAGTTCTAGGAGGCTCACCCTCCCAGGCTTTGAGAAGGGGTTAGTTTATTGCTAATCGCCTTAGACGCCCCTACCGGGGAATGCCGACGGAGCTGACCAGACAATTTTTAAAGGTCATAAGTGCTCTTCCTCTAGGTTGGTGACTTATCAAATCCCACTTTCCGACCTTGTCTCACATCTTACTGCTATGGGAGGTAGATAAATAATCGGACAGTTTAAATGCTTCTAAATTCCTTTCAAATTTCGAAAGAAAAATTAATTTATTCTTTTTTTTTTCGACTTAAAAAAATTGGAAGTTGAACAGCTTTTGAACTAGACAACACCGACTTTTTGTTCGGCATCTTCCGGCCGTTTACGTAAACAGCCGGGAGATGCTGACGCGTTGAGCCAATCAGAAGGCGAGAGCAGACGACAACTTTACCTGTAAATTGATTAAATCTTAATCGGGTTTTGTTCGGTTCAAACGCTGCACCAGTATTATTTTTTTTTTTAAACGAAAAAAAATCTAATAAAATCGTTGTTTCATTGATTATATTCTTTACAATCTTTAGTTTATTAATAAAAAAACACAATTTATCGAAAAATATTTAAAAAACTTTTCCGTGAATAAAAAAGATTTCATTGATTTTCTTCGTCAAAAAATAAATAAATTCTCATAAAAATAAACATACAGTGAATGTTTTCTTACATTGTTTTTTTTTTCATGTTGTAAAGCAGCCTAGTTTTGATTTGCTTCGGCCTTTTCCGGCTTTTTACGTGTTTCTGTGTCGCCAAAAATCGGTTTTGTCTGGTTTAAAAGCTGTACCAATACCGAAAAATGTGATGGTTGACTTCTTTATGAAGAAAAACATACATTCTGGTAGATTTGATATCGTATTTTTTTTTAAATAGGATTTTTAAAAAATTCGTTTCATTTTATTTCATTTTTATTTAAACAAATAGTAAATTAATAGACGAGTTAACAAAAGGGTACTTTCACAGATTAGGACCCACGCTAACTTTGACCCCGTCGTTAGGGTTAGGGTCAGGTTCAAAGTCGGGGATAGGGTTAGCGTTAGAGTTAGGGTTAGGGTCAAAGTGCGCGTGGGTCTTAAGCTGTGAAAGTACCAACAAAGTATAATGTGTAAGTCACGTAGATGAGAGAAAGAGTGGAAAGTTTTCCCATGATTTTTTATATAAACCTGACAAAGTGATAAACAAAGTGACTAAAAGTGACTAAAAATGACAAAATAAAAAATCTCATCTGGAAACTATGAAATCTCAAATAGAATGATTTGATTTTAAATAATGAAAATGTTATTTAAAGATTATGAAATTTCAAAGAAAATCATATAAAAAAATGTAACTCATCTTATTTCTTAAATTGTAATGCCGCGATAATATGCTCGTTACTTCAATTTGCTTACCTTGGTCTGTCATGAGGTTTCGATGAAATGTGGGTTGTTCGTCTGTAAATTTGCATTTCAAAGATAAAGATGTTCTGCTACTATCAAGGGTTAAGCCACTAAATATGGCGGCAATAAAAACTTCATATCAAATAACTTTTTATACTAAAAGTGTATACTGATAATTTATACAAAATATAGGTTTGTGTTTCATCGGATTAAATCCTATGAACAAAAACTCAAAAGCCCCATATATATAATATATAAATATATGTATATATTTTAGTATATCTATCTATAGATATATATCTTCAGTATTTGCTACTAAAAATATGTGGAGCTTGTTTATGTACGTGCGTACTGGACGACAGCTGAACAATAAATGTGTACACTGAATAGAAAAACAGATGATGACGTCGTAAAGAAGAAGAGAATTTGTTTGTTTGTTGGTTGAATTTTTCCTATTATGACGTCAAAAAATGCGCTTTCGGCAGCGCTGGTTCCCCACACACACCTTATCCTTATAACAAGGGGGATGGACCCCGCGGGGAGGGTAGCGATTAACATACTAGTATATATTTGGGGACCCGCGCCGAGTGCAATAAGAAAAAGAATGAAATTATTTTCACACTGAATTATTGTTTTGTATTTCGGAGTTAAAAGTTTCACTGGTAAAAATAGTGTTTTCAGTTTACGTTGTCTGATTTTGCAGCTGTAACGGCCGAGGGGAAGACAAAGGTCAACCCCGTATGCAAGCTGCTATGATTTGAAAATTGTCAAACCGAGGAGAGTTTGTGCAGATCTGATCTGGTGCAAGGACGTGTTTGCCCCACACCCTTCAAAAAAATTGTGGCTTTACCTTCTCACCTTTTGAGAAGGAGTTAGTTTATTGCTAATCGCCTGAGGCTCCCATGCAGGGGAATACTCACGGGGCTGCTCAAGCATTTTTTGACGGCCACAGCGCTCTTCTTTCTCGAATGCGCTGGTTTTTCAAATCACACTTTTCCGACCTTGTGTCACATCTTACCGCTGTAGGAGGAAGATATCGGCTGCCTACTGCAACCTGATTGGCTAATAGTTTCGGCAACTCTCGGGCGCTTCCGTAACCTGCCCAAACGTTGACGACGCGAAGTTACGGAAACGCGAGTCGTTCTCTATAAAAATACAAAAGCCACTAATGACTTTCTTTTGGCTAAGATCACAGTATAGTATCTGTTCCGATGGATACTACACGCTACAGACCGGTATCGTCTTGACCTTCGGGGCTTGATAACGCCGGTCTGTCGGTTTTACCTGAGCAGTTCTAGGAGGCCCACCCTCCCAGGCTTTGAGAAGGGGTTAGTTTATTGCTAATCGCCTTAGGCGCCCCTACCGTGGAATGCCGACGGAGCTGACCAGACAATTTTTAAAGGTCATAAGTGCTCTTCCTCTAGGTTGCTGACTTATCAAATCCCACTTTCCGACCTTGTCTCACATCTTACTGCTATGGGAGGTAGATAAATAATCGGACAGTTTAAATGCTTCTAAATTCCTTTCAAATTTCGAAAGAAAAATTAATTTATTCTTTTTTTTTCGACTTAAAAAATTGGAAGTTGAACAGCTTTTGAACTAGACAACACCGACTTTTTGTTCGGCATCTTCCGGTCGTTTACGTAAACAGCCGGGAGATGCTGACGCGTTGAGCCAATCAGAAGGCGAGAGTAGACGACAACTTTACCTGTAAATTGATTAAATCTTAATCGGGTTTTGTTCGGTTCAAACGCTGCACCAGTATTATTTTTTTTAAAAAAAAACGAAAAAAAAATCTAATAAAATCGTTGTTTCATTGATTATATTCTTTACAATCTTTAGTTTATTAATAAAAAAACACAATTTATCGAAAAATATTTAAAAAACTTTTCCGTGAATAAAAAAGATTTCATTGATTTTCTTCGTCAAAAAATAAATAAATTCTCATAAAAATAAACATACAGTGAATGTTTTCTTACGTTGTTTTTTTTTTTTCATGTTGTAAAGCAGCCTAGTTTTGATTTGCTTCGGCCTTTTCCGGCTTTTTACGTGTTTCTGTGTCGCCAAAAATCGGTTTAGTCTGGTTTAAAAGCTGTACCAATACCGAAAAATGTAATGGTTGACTTTTTTATGAAGAAAAACATACATTCTGGTAGATTTGATATCGTATTTTTCTTTTAAATAGGATTTTTGTTAAATTCGTTTCGTTTCATTTTATTTCATTTTTCATTTAAATAAATAGTCAATTAATAGACAAGTTAACAAAAGGGTGCTTTCACAGATTAGGACCCACGCTTACTTTGAGCCCGTCGTTAGGGTTAGGATCGGGGTAGAGGTTAGAGTTAGAGTTAGGGTTAGGGTCAAAGTTAGCGTGGGTCCTAATCTGTGAAAGTACCAACAAAAGTTAACGTGTAAGTTACGTAGATGAGAGAAAGAGTGGAAAGTTTTGCCATCATTTTTTATATAAACCTAACAAAGTGACTAAAAGTGACAAAATAAAAAATCTCATCTGGAAACTGTGAAACTTCAAATAGAATGATTCGATTTTAAATAATGATAATTGTTATTTAAAGATTATGAAATTTCAAAGAAAATCATATAAAAAAATGTAACTCATCTTTTTTCTTAAATTCTAATGACGCAATAATATGCTCGTTACTTCAATTTGCTTACCTTAGTCTGTCATGAGGTTTCGATGAAATGTGGGTTGTTCGTCTGTAAATTTGCATTTCAAAGAAAAAGATGCTCTGCTACTTGCAAGGGTTAAGCCACTAAATATGGCGGCAATAAAAACTTCATATTAAATAACTTTTTATACTAAAAGTGTATACTGATAATTTATACAAAATATAGGTTTGTGTTTCATCGGATTAAATCCTATGAACAAAAACTCAAAAGGTTTCGATGAAATATGGGTTGTTCGTCTGTAAATTTGCATTTCAAATCGATTTTGTACATTTCGATTAAATCTGGTTGACTGCAAGGAAGTGATTCTCTGCTTCTTGCAATGTCTAAATGTCCATGTATATATATATATATATATATATATATATATATATATATATATATATATATATTGTATGTGTATTTAGGCAGCATTTTCTCATTTATGCAAACATCATTAAAAATTTAAGACACATTCTAGTTGATAACACTAAAATTATACATTCCGAATATTCGAAGCTATCTACATAAAAACATAACCACCTAAAATTAACAACATCACATATGAAAGCAGTGCTAACATTTTAAAATGCTTAACGTAAAGCGATTTTGTTCTGTGATGCCATCCAGCGTTGCTGAATTTAAAATCGCCAACGACTTCGTGGAACAATGCGGAAACGTTCTATGCGCGTTTCCACCGTCTTTTTAAAATTCTCTTCTTTCTTTCTTTTTTTGTATCCTCCTCCTACAGCGGTAAGGTGTGACACAAGGTCGTGAAAGTGGGATTTGAAAAGAGGGGAGGCAATTCCCTGGGAGGGTGGACCTCCTAGAACTGCACAGGACAAACCCACAAACCGGCGCCATCAAGCCCCGAAGGCCAAGACGATACCGGTCTATAGGGTGTAGTATCCATCGGAACAGATGCTACACTCTCAGCCAAAAGGCCAAGAAGTTCAACTCATTTCTTTCGCCAGATTTTTTGTTCATTTACTTTTGACACCTGAAGATGATTCGACGAAGAATCGAAAACATTCGTGAAACATGTGAAACCTGTAGTAATAACGAAGGTCGCAAATCAGTCTTAACTTTAAAAGCAGCTCTCACCGTTCGTTACGTGCACTTGCTTCACACACTGAGTTCCTCTGAGACGGTACGAGACCCGCTTTTATAATATCGAGGCACACCTCATTTCCATACGTGCAACGAGACTTTGCGAGATTTTGCGTGAACGGTATGTTATAAACATTCATGGACGCCATGTTGGATTTCTTTCTTTCACCCGCAGCGCACAGGACAGGCAAACTCGAGGACGTTTCGCAAGTAACCCCCTTTCATGTTCATGTTCCCTACACTCCCCCCTGATCTCATGATCACAGAGATGGCAGGGAGGCATCGATCGCCTTCGCCGGTTGCTTCTTCGGAGGGGGACAACGCAAGCCTCATCTTCGCTTGTGCTCTCGTCCGCGGTCTGAGGGTCGAGAAACATCGCGTCCGCTGGGATACTGCTGATATCCGAGTCACTGTCTGATGGGGCTGCTGCAAGCCAAAGCGATGCCTCACTGCTCTCTGACTCCGACTCGCTCTTGTCGTCCAGTGATGGTTGCGTTGCTAACCGTAGGTCTCTAACGTGATGGGGCATACCGTCGACTCGCACTGCCTGTGGGCTGATTACCTCGGTGACGCGTCCAACTCCGTATTTCGTCGTACACTTGCCGCGCGGGTTCTTAATCCAGACGACATCCCCTTTTTACAGTTTCTCTTTGGTTACTTCCAGTTCGGGCAGCGGGTTAGTCTCTATGCCTTTCACCCTGACGTAATACCTGTGCAAGGTGGCAGCCGGCGCTGTAGAGGGTGAAACATTATCCTTTGGGGTTACGTTATACAGGTAGACTGCCTCAAATACCGTGCAGCCCGTCCTGGTCGCAATGGTTTTGACGGTTCTGTGATTCCGCTCGATGACCCCATTTCCACTCGGTACGTGGGCGTATCGAAACCTCAGGTCAGCAAACTTTCTGAACTGCTCACTAGTGAATGCAGCGCCATTGTCGGTTAATATCTCCGTTGGGGGGCCACGTTCAAGAAAAATACTGTTTAACTGACGGACGATGATGGCTGCATCCTGCCGGCGCAGCATGCGCCATATTGCAAACCTGAATGGACCGCAATCAATGAGAGTCAGGAAATCCTCGCCGTTGTGGTGAGTAATATCCATCGCCAGCCGGCTCCAATGGCTTTCCACTCCCAGCTTTCCTTTCTCCCAGCGAACGGGTGTTGGATCAATGGATTGGCATGCTACACAATCTTTGACCACTTTCCTGACGTCTACCTTCTGTACTCCTGGTTCAACCAACTTAGCAAAATATAGGGTCCGCTTAACCCCAGGATGCCCGGTTTGTTGGTGGACTTCTTTGATGTGATTAGATCGAACGGGGCTCATGGAAGCGGCGCAGGCGGGCTGCATGGGTTCAGTAGTCTTTCTTATGGCATCAAGCCATCTTTGAGGTACTCTCGTCAAACAATCTGCTTTGTTCAGGCTGGATTTGACCAGGGACACCTCTATTGACAGCGCATATTCGTTCACCAGCTTCATGATCGTGTCGAGCCGCCGTCGGATGAGCATCTCGCTCGTGGCTTTGGTTCGTACTCTGGCTCTCCCGGTGAGAGTATCTGAAATCCACTTATGGACGCAAGCAGAATTCGTGAATAGTCGCACGGTGGTCGTCTTTCAAAGGATTGCCAAGTTTATCCCCTTGATAACTGCATCAAGTTCTGCCAGGTGTATGTGCTGGGAGTCCTTTTCTGGGCGTAACCAGCAAGCGTCTTCCACCACTGTTCCATCATGGACCACCGATACGCCAATGGCGAGAGAGCTTGCATCAACCCACACACTAAGGTTCTGGCTGTCGACGCACCATCTGCCCCGCGCTGGGTCTTCCTTGTGCACCCTGGTGAGGACCTCTTTGAGCATTGTATTGAGAGGGACGTCATGAGTTTCGTCATCCCATCCAGTAGTGACGTCGGAGGCTCTTCGTTTAATAAATGCCACCGCAACACGAAGCCAGCCGCCCACAGGAAAGTGTCCAACTAACTTTCCGCACAAGGAAAATACGTTTCGTCGTGTAACAATACAAGGCATGTCCGGGGTTTCATTTCCTCGTTTCCAATACAGAACGTCATCTTCCTCCCAGACCTGCAAACCAAGTACCCGTGCGCCATCCCGTAGCCTTTCCGGTTCCTTGCTGAGAAGGCCAAAGTTGTAGAAATGCTCCCTCACGCGCGCCGCAGATACAATTTCCTCGTCCACGTACACGTCATCAATATATGCAGACGTTGCCCGCTGAATGCGCTCATCCTTAGTCAGAATGGCGTCAACAATCATTTGCATAATTGATGGCGCCACATTAAGTCCAAATCCCATGCGGGTTAGGCAATACCTTTTCCCCCTGATGAGCACCGTTTGATAGGGCCATAGTGATCTGTGTACACGCACTTGAAGGTATGCTTTGTGAAGATCCAGTACAGATACATTAGATCCCGCTTGCCGCCATTCCCTCAACTTTTCAGTGCATACGTCCGCACAAGCTGTAAAAGGGTCCACGTGCTCATTCAATTCTCGATAGTCGAGCACCAGCCTCACCTTCTGCTTATTCTGTTGGATAACCGCCATTAACGGGATCAGGCACTTTGGGGACCCAATTCCTTCTCTGAATAAGGAACTAGCCATCCATTACTAATCCAAGTTTGTAGTTCCTTGTCGTATTCTGCACGAGCTCCGGGGGGAATTTTGTATTCTGGCACCTTATTGCATAATTTCTCGGGTGGCTGCTCCTCCGACCACTTCCAGGAGGCTGTCCAGGACTTCGTGCGCTTGTCGAATTCCGCACAAAAATCAGGCTGTTCCAGCTTCATAGCTGCACTCAGAGCAAGGCCCGCTTTTGCGAAATGTGCCCTACCCTCACCATCAATGCGTACACCACCCAATTCCTTGATGACGTCCATTCCCAGGAGCAGGTCGTAACCGAGCAGGTCACCGTTTACAACCAAGGCCCGTACGGTTACTGTGGGCCCATCGCCGACACCTGCGCGAATGATGCTAACGCCACAAGAGGCAATCGAGCCACCGCCAACCGTCAATACCGGGATCCTTTCCTTATCCCATGCGTCACAGCATGCCTTGCGCATGAGGGTCTGCGTGCACCATGTGTATACGAGCGCGAAGCGCTCACGCCCGTTTACGCGCACGCTCACTGTGGGTAGCGCCTTATTTGGCGACGATCTGGGGAGAAGATTGGCGCTATAGCTTACTCCCCTTGCCCGTTTCCCGGACAACCTCTTGCCACGTGACCCAGCTTTTTGCACCGGTAGCAACGCACGCGTTTTAACGTTCCTCGATCGGGCGCGTCCTTGGCACCGCTTCGGCTTCGGCAGTCTTTTGAAAAATGATTCGGCCGGGCCACATTTGTAGCATCTCACGTCTTCTGTTGGTGGTGAAGACGCTTCCGCAGCTGCCGAAACCGGCTCTGTGTCCTCTTTCAAAATGTTTCGGGCTCTGGCCAACAACTCGTCAAGCCCAATCTCACTGAGTCTGGACGATGCTCGCAGCAGTCTGCTGGCGCCCTCTGGGAGTCTAGTCAGAAAAGCACATCCCAGTATTCGCTCGCTTGTTCCACCAAACGGCGCGGCTAGCCTCCTCAAATCGGCCAGGTAGACGTCCACAGTCTCATCTAGCCCAAGCCGCCGTTCGGTGAACTGCCTCCAGGCAGCGAAAGAGTCCACAGCAAAGGCTGCGTATAGCGCCTGTCTAACTTCCTCCAGGCCTGGTTCGTCTCCGAGCTGCTGATACACCGAATATGCTCCTTTGGTCAGCCTCAGCGGGATGACCAGTGCAGGATCCTTTATCTTGCAAAGTCTGCAGACGCGCTCGGCTTTCTCCCACCACTCGACTACAGAGGGTCCGGAGGGGGAGCCGTCGACCTCGGGTATTAATCTCAAGCCGAATTTGTCCATCGTCGAAATAGCTTGTAGTAATAACGAAGGTCGCAAATCAGTCTTAACTTTCAAAGCAGCTCTCACCGTTCGTTACGTGCACTTGCTTCACACACTGAGTTCCTCTGAGACGGTACGAGACCCGCTTTTATAATATCGAGGCACACCTCATTTCCATACGTGCAACGAGACTTTGCGAGATTTTGCGAGAACTGTATGTAATAAACATTCATGGACGCCATGTTGGATTTCTTTCTTTCACCCGCAGCTAACAGGACAGGCAAACTCGAGGACGTTTCGCAAATAAGGCCCCTTCATGTTCATGTTCCCTACAAAACCTATAATATATTTATAACGACCCCCCCCCCTGTTATTCTGCCGGGACCGGCAAAATAACGAGGGAATCGTTATTTTGCCGGTCCCGGCAGAATAACGAGGGTTCGTTATTCTGCCGGCTTATGTTTTTGGCAACTGCCATTCAACCTTTATTATGTAGTACTGTTTGTGGCGACTACCATTCATTCTTTATGACGTCTTTCTGTTTTTGGCAACTGCCATTCATCCTTTATTATGTAGTACTTTTTTGGCGACTACCATTCATTCTTTTTGACGTCTTACTGTTTCTGGCAACTGCCATTCATCCTTTATTATGTAGTACTGTTTTGGCGACTACTATTCATCCTATGTTATTTATTTACAAATAAATTATATATATATATATATATATATATATATATATATATATATATATATATATATATATATATGCAAACATTGTTAAAAATAACAGAATTTGTCTGTTTAATTATACCTTTTTTTATTTTTTCAATTTTTTATGGTCTTTTTGTATTCCAATTAAAAAAATAATACAAGTTCCATATGTTTTTCGAACGTTTTCGATTCTTCGTCGAATTATTCTGGGGTGTCAAAAGCAAATTAACAAAAAAAGCTGGAGAAAAAAGAGAAGAGAATTTTAAAAAGACGATTTAAATACAGCAACGCTAGATGGCATCACAGAACAAAATCGCATTACGTTAAGCATTTTAAAATGTTACTACTGCTTTCAGATGTGATGTTCTTAATTTTCAATTGTTGTCTTTTTATGTAGATAGCTTCGAGTATTTTGTGAAACCTGTGGAACATTTATTTTCTTATTATTATTTTAATACAAAAAAGACCATCAGAAAAATTGAAAAATAAAAAAAGGTATAATTAGCCAGACGAATGTAAAGTCAGCGATACTTATTTTCTATTAGGAACAATTGCCTCCATACTTTGGCCAAGTTTCATAGAAATTGAATGGATAGATGAAAAGTTATGGGGCAAAACATGTCATTTTTTTTTTGCCAGTTTGGGTCCTTTTGACCCGCTGGGGGGGGTAACTAGATTTTTTTTCAAAAATCGGAGAATGTCACTTTCTAACCTGACAAAAGTTACAACTTCATGCAAAATTTCAGAGAAATTCAATGGATGGTTGCGGGGAAAAATCCGGACGGACGGATGGACAGACGGACGAACGGACGGACGGACGGAAATGCCTCAAAACATAGGTCTCCCGATTTTATATATCGGGGGACCAACAACACAAATATAAAGAAATGGTTATTTTATTATTGCCACTGCATGCTACCATACTTGAACTTTTCATATCTAACTGCATTTTGCATCCCCCTCCAATGTGCACAGTCGTCAAACAGCATTCTGTTTCTTGTCTCTTTCTCGTGTTTGATTTGACCTAATGTCTAACTCACTTTGTTTTATCGCTTTTCAATGATATGCGGGGGCACTTTGGTGATCGTCGCATCAGTAAGAGGTGTGATCCTGAATGGGGTTCACATTCATCGGACATATATCCCACCATCTGTGGGCTGAGCTTATCTCAAAGATAATGTCAGTGGAGGTCTTGATGGTGCTTGTAGCAGACGAGTTTACCCTTCGGTGCCGAAAATAAAAGTGCTTAAACTCGTTTCTGCGCACACCGCTTTGCCCACGAATCTGCCAGAATTAATAAAAACAAATAATAATATTTTGAACCAATCAGAGGATTTTTCTGAATTTATAGAAATTGTCCTTTGGGAGCCACCTTGACCCCATATAAACCCAGATTTTTCTTTCAACTGCATGTTTAGCCCTAATCCACGAGAGATCTAACATCAACGTTTCTACAGTCTCTATCCCCACTCTGCAGGGCCTTAGGAATGGTGAAAAACGCCTTTTCTAAACTCACGCACACATAGCCACACTGACATCAACGCACACACAGACACAATGCATTAACTCTTTCATTGTCTCATCCATAAGCACACTAAAGGCGACACACACTGTTTGAACCCCCTTTCAATGTCTGCATATTTAAAACAAACTTATAAACTTAACCATTTTAATACTTCATACATTTCTCACTGAACTTTCTAACAATTATTATTGACTCTATTTAATAACTTTCAATGAAATGTTACTGATGTAATTGAGTGAGGAAGTTTTGATTACGATTTTCAGACCCGTGAATAATTCACAGCCCTTAAATTATCAAGTCAGGCTTCCTCGATATCTCAACTAATGAATCCCTTCTGCAAGGACACTCAAATATGAACAATTATTCTATGTGTTCCTATCTTTGTAGACTTCCATTATATAAAATATCTCTTTTGTGAATTTATGCTTTTGAATTCATCATTTTGTTTGTTGATCATATAACATTTCCCTCGCTCTCTCACACATTTAAATATTACTTAAAACTGTTTTTCTTTAAGATGTTTCTATAAAACTCGGCTCTCTCAAAATCTTCCCCAAAAACTAGAACCCTAAAAAGAATCCTCCAAATGCTCTCCGGCATTTGTGAAAATGAAAGAGAAATTATTCAATCAATGCGGTATTCTTCTTGTCTGTTTCTTTGATTCTTATCTCTTAGTCTGGTTTACGAAAGGACAGAATTCCGTGAATAAGACTTAGTGCCAGTATTTTATATATACTTATAGGCAAGGGGCGATAACTAAGTATGACTGAGTTATTTGCCCTTTCTCGTCTGCTCAGACAGTCTCTTCCATTATTATATTGTTTACGTTTGGTTGTGTTTGTTAGTTTGGGAATAAAGTCTCTTTGTACCTTCAAATGGTTTCGTGTGATACTTTTTTATTTATTGGCGTAGAGTTACCGTGTCTTATCGTCGTAATATTTCAATTCTTTTTGCGGCGTTTTGTTTAAAGGGAGATAAATCTTGTTAAGAATGTTTTCTTTATTACTTCCCTTGCGTATTCGGCTCTACTCTGACTTTTTATCTTATAAATTGGCGAACGGTTCAGCGAAAATTGTTTTTCAATTCGGCAGAGATCAGTTTATTTGCTTTTGTCAATTGTAAATCTGAGTGTTTTTTTTTAAATTTTCTTTTTGTGTTTTTCATTTCAAGAACCCGGGTTCAATTTTGTGGGGTCGCATTTATATAAACATATGCTAGATATCATTTACCAATAACGTGGTGATCAGAGCTACTGACTATCGACTAGATGGTTGTTGGTTCGATCCCTGGCTTTGGATGTGTGCTGATCGAGCCACACTGAATAGCTGTTATACAGCGAAACAGCCCGGTCCGTGGATGATTACATAATCCCCCATTCTCAGGTGGAGTACTGTCGTAAATGATATTGTCTGTTACTAATTTAACGTAATGCAAAGCTCTTTCTAAATAAACAAATAGAGCACTGTAAAGTGGCCGTCAATGTTTATATAAAAACATGATAGATATCATTTATTTGTATTCAAGTTCTTAATATATTAGGTATTCTTAATATAAGAGGTTAGTGTTAGTTAGGTTTTAAAAAAAGAGTTCGGTTTTTGTCCGGTTCAAAAGCTGTACCAGTACCTTCGCTTGTCTTCAGTACTATTTAGTTTGTTACCGGTTGTCTACGGTTATATTTGCTTTGTCTTCGGTACAATTTGGTGTATTGAAAAAATGTAAACTATAACGTCTTCAGTTTTTAAAACATTTCCCTCCTTTTTTACTAAAAACGCCAAATTAATCTTTTCTTTTAAATTATGAAAAAATTAAAGCGCAAGACAAGTTCATCGCCCTTATTTTTTTTAATATCCTAACCCAACCCTAAACTAACCTAAACTTAATCGGGTTTTGTCATGGCCACCGAGAGTTGACAAGGCCAAGCAACTAACTTCCTGCCCCCCCCCCTCTGACGTCACTGCATTCCGTGTCAAAACAAGGACCGTAGTAATAACAATAAGAAGGCATTTCGACTTCTCCATTCACTAAATAATCCATCAAAATTCAGGAAATCAACCAATTTTAATGAAATTTTCAGTATTTATTAATTAATGATCACGGAATATAATAAATCCATTACTTTATTATAAAGCTTGATGCAAATGTATTATTTCTTGTAAACAAAAAACACCTTTACTAAAGTTATCCAAAATATCAAAACATGTTGACCATACGATATTGTAAATATTTAAAACAAAGCATTAGAAAACTTTAAAAATTGCATGTTTTTTTACATGCAATTTTTAAAGAAAAGAACACGATTCGATTCATCTTGAAACTGATCTTTATTCAATATAAAGTTAAAGAAAATAATAATTCACGATCAAATACTGCAAAAAACTGAATTATGAATTAGCATTATTTAAACTTCTAACCCAATCAACCGTAAGTAATTCAGACTTTGAAATTTGTTTTAAAATTATACAAAAAAAGTTCAATGTTAACTGTTTGTTTAATAATGGAATCAAAATCAACCAATTTAAAAATAATTTCGCGCTTTTTAAAATTTCATTTCATAATTCACAAAGTTAAAATGTCTACTGCATATGTTTGGATTTTCAAAAGAGAAAGAATTACTGCAAATATGTATACACGTAATAATGTTTACACCGACTAAATATAGTGTAGTAAGTTTGAATTTTTTTTAATTATATAAAAAATCAAGTCTGAATTACTTATTCATTATTTGATAAAAAAGTAGTGTTCCATTTTTTTTAATTACTTTTTTTCGATGTCTTAAGTGTAGTATAGTTTATCTTTTCTCTGTACTTTGGTAGATTAAATAAATGAAATAATAACATCATATTTAATCAAAATTTTCACAAAAAATATTAATTAAACAATGCTTTATTCAATGATAATATCGTTAATTCTTCGAGTTATTCTGATTTTATTAACAAGAGTGTAGGGGCATTTTCCGTGATATATACGAAATAGTTTTTTTTAAATATTTTAAACATATACAGATCTTATTTTCATTAAAAAAAAATCATGGATTTTTTTTTATATATATAAAAGTATACGTTTAGTAAAGGTGTATTTTGTTTTAAAAAAAATAATGCATTTTCACTAAGATTTAAAATAATGTTTAACTATCTCCTGTGCTTGTTTATTAATAAATATTGAAAATTTCATTAAACTTGGTTGATTTCCTGAATTTTGGTGAATTTTAAGTGAAGGGAGGGTCAAAATGTTTTTACATTTTGGGGATCGGCCTTTGATTTTGCACGTGTACCTATCTCTTAATAGCAAGATAGGAGTTGGTCGTTCCATTATTAAACAGACAGTTAACATTGAACTTTTTTTTTTGTATAATTTTTTTAAAAAATTCAAAGTCTGAATTACTTACGGTTGATTGGGTTAGAAGTTTAAATAATGGTAATTCATAATTCAGTTGTTTGCAGTATTTAATCGTGAATTATTATTTTCTTTAAATTTATATTGAATAAAGATCACTTTCAGGATAAGTCGAATCGTGTTCTTTTTTTTTTTCTTTTTATATGCAATTTTTAAAGTTTTCTAATGCTTTGTTTTAAATATTTACAATATCGTATGGTCAACATGTTTTGATATTTTGGATAACTTTAGTAAAGGTGTTTTTTGTTTACAAGAAATAATACATTTGCACCAAGCTTTATAATAAAGTAATGGATTCATTATATTCCGTGATCATTAATTAATAAATACTGAAAGTTTCATTAAAATTGGTTGATTTCCTGAATTTTGATGGATTATTTAGTGAATAGAGAAGTCGAAATGCCTTCTTATTGTCATTACGACCGTCCTTGTTTTGACACGGAATGCAGTGACGCCATTTTCTAGCCAACCGGCCTGTAGTAACTCTCGGTGGCCACGGTTTTGTTCGGTTCAAAAGCTGCACCAGTCTAATAAAAATTAAAGAACAAAAAAAAACTAATAAAATCGTTGTTTCATTGATTATATTCTTTACAATCTTTAGTTTATTAATAAAAAACACAATTTATCAAAAAATATTTTTTTAACTTTTCCGTGAAATAAAAAAAAAAGATTTCATTGATTTTCTTCGTCAAAAAAATAAATAAATCGTCATACAAATAAACATACAGTTAATGTTTTGGTACTACTCCAGGGTTTGCGCCTATTTCCGTGACTGCTCGGTAGCAGCGATCCGACAGCTCACGGAAGCGTCCGAGACCTGCCGAGTCGAACACGAGGCTGTTAAAAAAATGGACAAACAAACAAAAAATGTCTGTCGCGCAACCCTAACCGGCGACTCGGAGGCCCAGGGCATACGGTTGAAATAAACGAGTCTCTATTCAACCGCCGGAAAAAACAAAAACAATGCTGGCCGTGTTTTCTCCAGTCGCCTTGGGTCTTGAGGGGGGGGGGATACGACCCCGCAGAGAAGGAGGGGTTTCCTGGTGACATTGCCGAAACCCTAACTCTTCCAATAATGAAGCCAGTACCTGGGACGACGGTAGTATCCGATTGCTGGAGGGCGTATAACAGTCTTTTGCTCAGCCTAACAAAACAAGCGGCAGCAAAAGTAGCAGTAAACCCTGAACATCTACGAGAAAATATACGTAATTCCCCCCCCCCCAAAAAAAAAAAATATATAAAAGCAGAACTTGCCTAATTGTAAAATTGACTTCTTTGCTTTATGTAACACGAAACACATAAAAGAAACATAAAAATGTTTCATTTTTCCCACGAAAACAATAATAAAAAAAAGTTTATTTATAGTTCTTCAGCTATGGGTTTGTTCATTTCTTTCATTTTTTTTAATAAAAATATATGCATTTTTTTCTTTCCATATATTCATAGTCTTATATTGTTGTCGTCTGCCAACCTTCCATTTTTTTTGCACGATTTTTAGGTTTTGTTTATACAGCCGCGTTTTCGTCTCGACAGCCTCGTTTTCGACTCGGCAAAGTTACTAAAAGTGACTAAAAATGACAAAATAAAAAATCTCATCTGGAAACTGCGAAATCTCAAAAAGAAGGATTTGATTTTAAATAATGAAAATTGTTATTTAAAGATTATAAAAATTCGAAGAAAATCATATAAAATCATATTAAAAAATGTAACTGATCTTTTTCTTTAAATTGTAATGCCGCGATAATATGCTCGTTACTTCAATTTGCTTACCTTGGTCTGTCATGAGGTATCGATGAAATGTGGGTTGTTTCGTCTGTAAATTTGCATTTCAAATCGATCTTGTACATTTCGATTGACTGGTTGACTGCAATGAAATAATTCCCTGTTTTTTGCAATGTCTATGGCGGCAATAAAAACTTCATGTATATATATATATATATATATATATATATATATATATATATATATATATATATATATATATATATATATATATTGTGTATTTAGGCAGCATTTTCTCATTGATGCAAACATTGTTAAAAATTACAGAATTCGTCTGTTTAATTGTACCTTCTTTATGTGTTTTTAAGTATTAAAATCAAATGATTTAAGACACATTCTAGTTAATAACACTAAAATTATATATTCCGAATATTCGAAGCTATCTACATAAAAACATAACCACCTAAAATTAACAACATCACACATGAAAGCAGTGGTAACATTTTAAAATGCTTAACGTAAAGCGATTTTGTTCTGTGATGCCATCCAGCGTTGCTGAATTTAAAATCGCCAACGACTACCTGGAACAATGCGGAAACGTTCTATGCGCGTTTCCACCGTCTTTTTAAAATTCTCCTTTCTTTTTTTTATCCTCCTCCTACAGCGGTAAGATGTGACACAAGGTCGGGAAAGTGGGATTTGAAAAACCAGCGCCCGAGAAAGTGAGCACTGTGGCCTACAAAAAATGCCTAGACAGCCCCGTTTGGCATTCCTCGGTAGGAGCGCCTCAGGCAGTAAGCAATAAACTTACTTCTCCCTAAAGAGGGGAGGCAAAGCCTGGGAGGGTTGACCTCCTAGAACTGCCCTGACAAACTCACAAACCGGCGCCATCAAGCCCCGAAGGCCAAGACGATACCGGTCTATAGGGTGTAGTATCCATCGGAATAGATACTACACTCTCAGCCAAAAGGCCAAGAAGTTCAATTCTCTTATTTCTTCAGATTTTTTGTTCATTTAGTTTTGAAACCTGAGGATGATTCAACGAAGAATCGAAAACGTTCGTGAAACATGTGAAACCTATAGTACATTTATTAATTTTTTTGATTTTAATACAAAAAAGACCATCAGAAAAATTTAACAAATAAAAATAAAAGAGGCTATTTTGCCGGTCCCGGCAAAATAACGACCCCCTAGCCCCCACGTAGCCAGGGGGTGCCAGGGGAGCAAGCACCCCCCCCCCCTGCAATTACATTTGCACCCCCTGAAATTTGTGATCCAAAAAATATTATAAATATAAATACTCTTATATTTCCTAGCCAACTATACTTCTTCATTATGAAGCAGTATTTACTTTTGTGTAATATATTTTACAGCAGGGCCAGATCAAGGGGCCACGGGGCTGAGGCCCTGGGCCACCCACCAAGAGAGGACCTCCCACCAATTTTTAACATAATTTTCGATTTCAAAAACACTTCTTTGGATTTTATTTTGTTTAAAACTTAATTTTCCATTCCTGGTACTAATGATACCATAATAAATATTTACGGATTTTAAACTACCAGTTAAAATAAATCTATTGACCATAATAACATCTAAATATGATTTAAATTTATGTTACCTTGTAAAAAGAAAAAAAAGAAAAATGTACGTGTTCTCAAACTCAAACATAACTTCGCTAGTTTCAGATCAAGTGGTGAGGGAAACAAAGCCTAAAAGCTTTTCACCTGTTTCCTGCTTGGTGAAAGAGATTGTCAGCGTATCTGTCTTTTTTGTCAACTTACCAAATATATTTTTTTAAATATTGTTAATTCACACTATTTAATATTATAAATTATCAATTAAATAATTATAATCCAAATGATGTAATATAAACACAAAATTAATTCGCGTTGTTGTTCTGCCAGCTTCTTTTAAAGATATTTTTTAATTTATAAAAGAAAGTGTTGTCTTCATTCAAAAGATAGAAACGAATACTAGCAACCTAAATTATTTTCAAATGAAAGTGGGAATTAGTTTAAAAAATTATTTTTGTATTTTATCACGAATCTCAAATACGTTTTTTTCTTTTTGTTGTCAATTGCAACTATTAATTAAAAAAATTGTGAATGTTACATTCAACATTTTTTAAATTAACATAGAAAAAAATCCCAGATTTCACCCGAGATGAAGTTGAAAGCAAACAGCATTGGTAGGGTATAAACCCCACGTACAAATAGAAGATTATAATAGAATTCTGTAGAGCTAGCAAGTAGCTACCTTATTTTACGAACTTTATGTTATTATTACTGTGTTTACTATGCTTTATGTGCTTTACTATACTGATGTTGTTATTTACATGTACCTACCGAAATACACAACAATATATTTAGATTATATAAAAGAAATTGAAATTTTGTATCTACTTATTTATATTTATATATCAGTACACACACACACTGAACCAAAACGTCACCCATATTAGAATATCAATATTAGTTTCCCCCCCCCCCTAAAAATGCCTTGCCTTCCCTAAAATGTCTCCCCCCCTAAAATGTCTCCCCCCCCCTAAGTTAGAAGTCTGGCTACGTTCCTGCCCCCTAGTTATTCTGCCGGGACCGGCAAAATAACGAGGGAGTCGTTATTTTTCCTGTCAAACTGCATTCATCCTTTATTATGTAGTACTGTTTATGGCGACTACCATTCATTCTTTATGACGTCTTACTGTTTTTGGCAACTGCCATTCATCCTTTATTATGTAGTCCTGATTTTGGCGACTACCATTCATCATTTATGAAGTCGTACTGTTTTTTGGCAACTGCCATTCATCCTTTACTATGTAGTACTGTTTTTTGGCGACTACTATTCATCCTATGTTATTTATTTACATGCAAACATTGTTAAAAATAACAGAATTTGTCTGTTTAATTACACCTTTTTTATTTTTTCAATTTTTTTATGGTCTTTTTTGTATTCCAATTAAAAAAATAATACAAGTTCCCTAGGTCTTACGAACGTTTTCGATTCTTCGTCGAATTATCCTGAGGTGTCAAAAGCAAATTAACAAAAAAGCTGGAGAAAGAAGAGAATTTTAAACAGACGGTGGAAAAACGCGCAGAGAACGTTTTCCGGATTGTTCCAGAAAGCCGTTGACAATTTAAATTCAGCAACGCTGGATGGCATCACAGAACAAAATCGCATTACGTTAAGCATTTTAAAATGTTACCACTACTTTCATATGTGATGTTCTTAATTTGAGATTGTTGTCTTTTTATGTAGATAGCTTCGAGTATTTTGTGAAACCTGTGGAACATTTATTTATTTATTTATTTATTTATTTATTTATTTATTTTAATACAAAAAAGACCATCAGAAAAATTGAAAAAATAAAAAAGGTATAATTAACCAGACAAATTCTGTTATCTTAAACAATGTTTGCATAAATGAGAAAAGTCTGTCTAAATACGCACACGCACACACACACACACACACAGACACACACACACACACACACATATATCTATCTATATATATATATATATATATATGCAAACATGTTTAAATAACACGGAATTTTTGCTTACCAAGTAAATACAGTGTAACATTCACCCATGAACTTACACAAATACCCCCCCCCAAAAAAAAAGAACAGATAATAAAATTACCGCTTCATTTGATGTTGAAAGGTTATTTACAAATTTTCCAGTACACAAAACAATAGATATCATTATTGATAACATATACAAACCCATCCTTCCATCCACTAAAAATTGATCCTAAAACACTTAAAAAGTTATTATTAATTTGAACAATTGAAGTCCCTTTCTACGACATAAGGGAAACGTCTATACCCAAATTGATGGCGTTTCTATGGGATCGGTTCTCGAACCGACCTTCAGTAATGTTTACATGGCTGACCTCGAAAATAAAATATTTAATATAATTACTAAACCCTCCATTTATGCCCGCTGCATTGATGATCTTGTTTTAGCAGACAATAATGATGAAAAAACAAACTACAAGACATTTTTCAAAATAACTCCGTACTTACATTCATTTATGAGATTAACGTTAATAACAAAATTCAGTTATTATGTCCTCAGTGACTCGTACAATGACGCATTCATCACATCTCCCTATAAAAAAACTGCCTCTATTAATACATGCATTACATGTTATAGAAACGAATGTCCATATCAATATAAAATTGCAACGATTAAAAATCTATTAAACCGTGCACAGCTAATCTCTTCAACCCCAAAAATATAAATTCATAGCTATGTGGAAGATATATGGATTTATACCTTTCCTAAAGGTTTTAGTGAAAGTAATGCTGTTTTCCATCTCTTAAACTAGTTGCCCAATCTAGGCTTGAGAGTACAGTCTACCCTACTCTTTAATCTATAGCTGGAAGGAGGATATATGTATTCATACCTCTCCCAAATGTATTAGTGAAAGTGATTCTGTTTTCCTTCTCTTAGACTAGTTGCCCAATAATATATTTGTTATAATAAAACTCAAATATCTTACGCACCCTCTACACATACTAGGAAAGTAGAAAGTGTTTACCAAATATATGCGTCTTCTACAAAACCAATTGATCTACAAACCAATCCTATACAAAACATGCATGTACGACGGTTTCGGCATAAAACGACAACAATTGAGATACCGTCAAACCCAACAACAAATTCATCCGAGAGGATAACATTAACGTAAACGATGAAGAGGAAGAAGAAATAATAAATAACAACACAAATATAAAGAAATGGTTATTTTATTATTGCCACTGCATGCTACCATACTTGAACTTTTCATATCTAACTGCATTTTGCACCCCCCCCCCAATGTGCACAGTCGTCAAACAGCATTCTATTTCTTGTCTCTTTCTCGTGTTTGATTTGACCTAATGTCTAACTCTCTTTGTTTTATCGCTTTTCAATGATATGCGGGGGCACTTTGGTGATCGTCGCATCAGTAAGAGGTGTGATCCTGAATGGGGTTCACATTCATCGGACATATATTTCACCATCTGTGGGCTGAGCTTATCTCGAAGATAATGTCAGTGGAGGTCTGGATGGTGCTTGTAGCAGACGAGTTTACCCTTCGGTGCCGAAAATATAAGTGCTTAAACTCGTTTCTGCGCACACCGCTTTGCGCACGAATCTGCCAGAATTAATAAAAACAAATAATAATATTTTGAACCAATCAGAGGATTTTTCTGAATTTATACAAATTGTCCTTTGGGAGCCACCTTGACCCCATATAAACCCAGATTTTTCATTCAACTGCATGTTTAGCCCTAATCCACGAGAGATCTAACATCAACGTTTCTACAGTCCCTATCGATCCTCTGTAGGGCCTTAGGAATGCTGAAAAACGCCTTTTCTAAACTCACGCACACATAGCCACACTGACATCAACGCACACACAGCCACAATGCATTAACTCTTTTATTGTCTTACGCATAAGCACACTAAAGGCGACATACACTGTTTGAACCCCGTTTTCAATGTCTGCATATTTAAAACAAACTCATAAACTTAACCATTTTAATACTTCATACATTTCTCACTGAACTTTCTAATATGAAAACAAATGATTATTGACTCTATTTAATAACTTTCAATGAAATGAAACTGATGTAATTGAGTGAGGAAGTTTTGATTACGATTTTTCAGACCCGTGAATAATTCACAGCCCTTAAATTATCGAGTCAGGCTTCCTCGATATCTCAACTAATGAATCCCCCTTTTCTGCAAGGACACTCAAATATGAACAATTATTCTATGCGTTCCTATCTTTGTAGACTTCCATTTTTAACATATATAAAATATCTCTTTTGTGAATTTATAATTTTGAATTCATCATTTTGTTTGTTGATCATATAACATTTCTCTCGCTCTCTCACACATTTAAATATTACTTAAAACTGTTTTTCTTTAAGATGTTTCTATAAAACTCGGCTCTCTCAAAATCTTCCCCAAAAACTAGAACCCTAAAAAGAATCCTCCAAATGCTCTCCGGCATTTGTGAAAATGAAAGAGAAATTCTTCAATCAATGCGGTATTCTTTTTGTCTGTTTCTTTGATCTTTATCTCTTAGTCTGGTTTACGAAAGGACAAAATTCCGTGAATAAGACTTAGTGCCAGTATTTTATATATACTTATAGGCAAGGGGGATAACTAAGTTTGACTGAGTTATTTGCCCTTCTCGTCTGCTCAGACAGTTTCTTCCATTATTATATTGTTTACGTTTGGTTGTGTTTGTTAGTTTGGGAATAAAGTCTCTTTGTACCTTCAAATGGTTTCGTGTGATACTTTTTTATTTATTGGCGTAGAGTTACCGTGTCTTATCGTCGTTGTTATAATAAATTACTGTAACTCTTCAGGAAATGAGTCATGGTTATTCCCCTTTGGCCGGAACTAAGGATTCCGCCATATTGACTTTGCCAAACACGTGTATATATTTTAAGCTGATAAAACCTTTACGAAAGGCATTCTTATTCATTCTTCTTTTATCATTACAATTTTATCAGCTTAAGATAAGAAAAAAAAAAAAAAAAAAAAACAAATGGACAAATTACTGCGGCCAGAAAGATTTAACACAGAACCAACTGCTCCGAATTCGGAAAAAATATACAAACATTGGAAACTAACATTTGAATATTACCTACGCACGTTAAATAACGACCAAATCGAAAACAATGCGCAAAATCTTTTCGCATTGATCAATTCTGTCTCGGCGACAATTTTCGAAATCATAAGCGACGCCACGGATTACAACGGCGCCATAGAAACGCTAGACGCTATTTATATGAAACCAACAAACATTGTATTTAACAGACATCAACTCCTGACAAGTAAACAGAAACCGACACAAACCATCGACGAGTTCATGCAACAGTTGGAAGTATTCGCTAAATCTTGCGAATTTCAAGCGGTAAGTGCCGAGGAAAACAAAAAACAATATATACGGGACGCGTTCATTAGCGGCATCTCGTCTTCGTCTATCCGTCAGCGCCTACTTGAAAAACCTTTCTCGACACTACAAGAGACATTTACAGTGGCTAGATCCCTAGAACAAGCGGAGAAGCATACGGCCAGCTTCAATTACCACCCGAGCGTAACAGCTACCGTAGGTCAACCAGAAGAAACTCCCTTAGCCGCTGTAAAAGGAAATACATTACAAAAAGGAATTTGTTTCTTCTGTGGGAACACACGGCATGCACGGGCGATGTGTCCTGCACGTAATGCCGAGTGTAGAAAATGTAAAAAAAATGGCCATTGGGCTAAGGTATGTAGATCATCATCCTCTCCTGCTGCTGTGTTGTACGACCCGGACTCCCCCCCACCCAATCTCTCCTGACTAGGAACGGGTGCCAAAGACATCACCTACACCAAATGCGAAATAAATGGGCAGGTAGTGAATGCTATGGTAGACTCCGGCAGCGTGAGGACGTTCATTAGCAAAAATACAGCAAGAAAGCTGAAACTTTTTGTTATCCCCAAACTGAAAACCGTAGCATTGGCGGACCCGAATCATCATGCTAAAATCATCGGCGAAACTGTTGTTGACATCTCTCTAAACGGTAAAAACCACCACGCCATGACGGTGGAAGTAATTAAGGACCTGTTCACGGATATGATTGTCGGAAAAGACCTTCTAAAACAATATAAAACTGTGACGTTGAAATTCGACGGTCCCAGGGAAGAACTTGTTATTGGAGCGATGGGTAAGAGTAACAGTTTTCCATGTATCAAAATTTCTCCTCCTCCCCTCTTCTCTCATCTTTCTACTCGGACGACCCCTATTGCCACCAAATCTCGTCGTCACTCATTCACTGACAACATTTTTATTAAAGAGGAAACTGCCAGAATGCTGAGGGAAGGCATAATAGAGCCCTCTATATCTCCTTGGCGAGCCCAAGTTTTAGTGACCTCTAACGAGAATAAAAAAAAAAGAATGGTGGTCGACTACAGCGACACCATAAATAGATTTACAGAACTGGATGCCTATCCCATGCCTAACATTACTAAAATGATTGATGACATAGCTCGATACAACGTTTTTACAACACTTGACCTGAAGTCTGCTTACCATCAAATCCCAATTAGTCACGCCGATCGGAAATACACAGCATTCGAAGTAAATGGAAAACTTTACCAATTTACTCGTATCCCTTTTGGAGTCACTAACGGAGTGAGTGCCTTTCAAAGATGCATCGATGACATTGTAGAAAGAGAAAAATTAACAGATACTTTTGTGTATGTAGACAATGTCACGATATGCGGAAAGGATCAACAAGAACACGATTACAACCTTCAAAGGTTTTATAATGTAGCAAAAAAATGCAACATCACACTCAACCAAAGTAAGAGCATCATTTCTACTACTTCTATCACACTTCTTGGGTACACAATCCAGAACAACCAAATTACTCCTGATTACCTGAGGCTAAAACCACTCCTTGAAATGCCACCGCCTCTAAATCTACAGTCGCAAAAACGAATAATTGGTATGTTCTCTTACTATAGTAAATTCATTCGAAATTTTTCTGATAAGATACTGCCGCTGAACCATAACAGGGAGTTTCCACTACCCCCGTCTATTCTAAATTCTTTTCAGACGCTGAAGACCGACTTAAGTAATGCCACCCTTATAACTGTTGACCCGGACAAAGAATTTGTAGTGGAAACTGATGCCAGTAAATACTGCATTGCTGCTACGCTGAACCAACAGGGTAGACCCGTTGCATTCTTTTCTCGGACACTAAGTCCGAACGAGATTAGACATCACGCGGTCGAAAAAGAAGCTGCTGCGATTGTCGAAGCTCTTCGAAAGTGGCGACACTTCTTACTCGGGAGACATTTCAAAGTTATTACAGATCAAAAGAGCGTCAGTTTTATGTTCGATAATAAGAGAAAATCAAAAATTAAAAATGATAAGATATGTCGTTGGCGGATCGAACTGTCACAATTCAAATTCAGCATTACTTACCGCCCAGGAACGGAAAATACAGCTGCTGATACGTTTTCTCGCATCTCTGCATTAACGCACACTTTGCAAGACCTCCGCGACTTGCATGCTACACTATGCCATCCTGGAGTCACGCGACTCAGCCACTTCATCCGGACAAGAAACCTTCCTTTTTCTTTAGAACAAATTAGAAACATAACAGACTCGTGCCCCTCCTGTCAGTATTTGAAACCTAAATTTGCCAGTTGTAACAAAGGAACACTCATACAGGCTATATTACCTTTCCAGCGACTAAACATCGACTTTAAAGGCCCTTTACCTACCTCTGTACGTGGTAACAAATACTTACTCACCATAATTGATGAATATACTCGCTTTCCCTTTGCCTTCCCCTGTAAGGATATGACTAGTAAAACCGTGATCCATTGCCTAAACCAACTATTTGCTATTTTTGGCATGCCCGATATGATACACACTGACCGAGCTGCTGACTTCCTTGCAGGAGAAATCAAAGATTACTTACGTGGCAAAGGTATCGCCACCTCTAAAACAAGTAGGTATCACCCTGAGGGTAACGGGCAAGTTGAGAAGCTCAATGGAACTTTATGGAAGGCCATCCAAACGACCTTACACTCTAGCAACATGAAACTGCCTCATTGGGAAGAGATACTACCAAACGCTCTCCATTCAATCAGGTCGTTACTGTGCACTGCCACCAATATGACTCCTCATGAGAGAATGTTCAAATATAGTCGTAGATCTTCCTCCGGAACTTCTGTTCCCACTTGGGCGAAACCAGGCCCAGTATATGTCAGAAACCATACTAAGTCTAGTAAGCTCGACCCTCCAGTAACCCCTGCTACCTTATTAGACATCAACCCCTACTATGCTCATGTACGACTACCCTCTGGTGCGGAAACTACTGTCAATGTGCGAGACCTGGCCCCTAACTCCTCAAACCAAGAAGACGAACACGATGAAAACAATACTGCAAGCCCTGAAGCCCATAAAGAACCGCCACCTGACGAAAACAATATCGACGTGGAGGAGAAGAATCCCTTACCTGATCCTGAACATATCCATACTAGCCACGATGTGGATGCTGAGAACAAAAATCCCTGTGAGTCAGTGCGGAGATCGTCCAGAATGCGGCGATTTCCAAGTAAATATAAGGACTTTTTAACCTAGTACAGAACAGACTAAATTTAACTTCTGTAATTCCATACTTGATTATTGTTGAAGGGGAAAATGTTATAATAAATTACTGTAACTCTTCAGGAAATGAGTCATGGTTATTCCCCTTTGGCCGGAACTAAGGATTCCGCCATATTGACTTTGCCAAACACGTGTATATATTTTAAGCTGATAAAACCTTTACGAAAGGCATTCTTATTCATTCTTCTTTTATCATTACAGTCGTAATATTTCAATTCTTTTTGCGGCGTTTTGTTTAAGGGGAGATAAATCTTGTTAAGAATGTTTTCTTTATTACCTCCCTTGCGTATTCGGCTCTACTCTGACTTTTTATCTCATAAATTGGCGAACGGTTCAGCGAAAATTGTTTTTCAATTCGGCAGAGATCAGTAGTTTATTTGCTTTTGTCAATTGTAAATCTGAGTGTTTTTTTTTTTAATTTTCTTTTTGTGTTTTTCATTTCAAGAACCCGGGTTCAATTTTGTGGGGTCGCATTTATATAAACATATGCTAGATATCATTTACCAATAACGTGGTGATCAGAGCTACTATCTATCGACTAGATGGTTGTTGGTTCGATCCCTGGCTTTGGATGTGTGCTGATCGGGCCACACTGAATAGCTGTTATACAGCGAAACAGCCCGGCCCGTGGATGATTACATAATCCCCCATTCTCAGGTGGAGTACTGTCGTAAATGATATTGTCTGCTACTAATTTAACGTAATGCAAAGCTTTTTCTAAATAAACAAATAGAGCACTGTAAAGTGGCCGTCAATGTTTATATAAAAACATGATAGATACTATTTATTTGTATTCAAGTTCTTAATATATTAGGTATTCTTAATATAAGAGGTTAGTATTAGTTAAGGTTAGGGTTAGGGTTTTAAAAAAACAGCTCGGTTTTTGTCCGGTTCAAAAGCTGTACCAGTACCTTCGCTTGTCTTCAGTACTATTTAGTTTGTTACCGGTTGTCTACGGTTATATTTGCTTTGTCTTCGGTACAATTTAGTGTATTGAAAAAATGTAAACTATAACGTCTTCAGATTTTAAAACATTTCCCTCCTTTTTTACTAAAAACGCCAAATTAATCTTTTCTTTTAAATTATGAAAAAATTAAATCGCAAGACAAGTTCATCGCCCTTATTTTTTTTAATATCCTTACCCAATCCTAAACTAACCTAAACTTAATCGGGTTTTGTCATGGCCACCGAGAGTTGACAAGGCCAAGCAACTAACTTCCTGCCCCCCTCTGACGTCACTGCATTCCGTGTCAAAACAAGGACCGTAGTAATAACAATAAGAAGGCATTTCGACTTCTCCATTCACTAAATAATCCATCAAAATTCAGGAAATCAACCAATTTTAATGAAATTTTCAGTATTTATTAATTAATGATCACGGAATATAATAAATCCATTACTTTATTATAAAGCTTGATGCAAATGTATTATTTCTTGTAAACAAAAAACACCTTTACTAAAGTTATCCAAAATATCAAAACATGTTGACCATACGATATTGTAAATATTTAAAACAAAGCATTAGAAAACTTTAAAAATTGCATGTTTTTTTACATGCAATTTTTAAAGAAAAGAACACGATTCGATTCATCTTGAAACTGATCTTTATTCAATATAAAGTTAAAGAAAATAATAATTCACGATCAAATACTGCAAAAAACTGAATTATGAATTAGCATTATTTAAACTTCTAACCCAATCAACCGTAAGTAATTCAGACTTTGAAATGTGGGTTGTTTCGTCTGTAAATTTGCATTTCAAATCGATCTAGTACATTTCGATTGACTGGTTGACTGCAATGAAATAATTCCCTGCTTTTTGCAATGTCTATGGCGGCAATAAAAAACTTCATGTATATATATATATATATATATATATATATATATATATATATATATTGTGTATTTAGGCAGCATTTTCTCATTGATGCAAACATTGTTAAAAATTACAGAATTCGTCTGTTTAATTGTACCTTCTTTATGTGTTTTTAAGTATTAAAATCAAAATGATTTAAGACACATTCTAGTTAATAACACTAAAATTATATATTCCGAATATTCGAAGCTATCTACATAAAAACATAACCACCTAAAATTAACAACATCACATATGAAAGCAGTGGTAACATTTTAAAATGCTTAACGTAAAGCGATTTTGTTCTGTGATGCCATCCAGCGTTGCTGAATTTAAAATCGCAAACGACGTCCTGGAACAATACGGAAACGTTCTATGCGCGTTTCCACCGTCTTTTTAAAATTCTCTTCTTTCTTTTTATTTATCCTCCTCCTACAGCGGTAAGATCTGACACAAGGTCGGGAAAGTGGGATTTGAAAAACCAGCGCCCGAGAAAGTGAGCACTGTGGCCTACAAAAAATGCCTAGACAGCCCCGTTTGGCATTCCTCGGTAGGAGCGCCTCAGGCAGTAAGCAATAAGCTTACTTCTCCCCAAAGAGGGGAGGCTAAGCCTGGGAGGGTGGACCTCCTAGAACAACACAGGACAAACTCACAAACCCACAAACCGGCACCATCAAGCCCCGAAGGCCAAGACGATACCGGTCTATAGGGTGTAGTATCCATCGGAACAGATACTACACTCTCAGCCAAAAGGCCAAGAAGTTCAATTCTTTTCTTTCTCCAGATTTTTTGTTCATTTAGTTTTGACACCTGAGGATGATTCGACAAAGAATCGAAAACGTTCGTGAAACACGTGAAACCTATGGTACATTTATTCATTTTTTTGATTAATACAAAAAAGACATCAGAAAAATTGAACAAATAAAAATTATTTTGCCGGTCCCGGCAAAATAACGACCCCTAGTTATTCTGCCGGGACCGGCAAAATAACGAGGGAGTCGTTATTTTTCCTGTCAAACTGCCATTCATCCTTTATTATGTAGTACTGTTTATGGCGACTACCATTCATTCTTTATGACGTCTTACTGTTTTTGGCAACTGCCATTCATCCTTTACTATGTAGTACTGTTTTTTGGCGACTACTATTCATCCTATGTTATTTATTTACAAATATATATATATATATATATATATATATATATATATATATATATGCAAACGTTGTTAAAAATAACAGAATTTGTCTGTTTAATTACACCTTTTTTATTTTTTCAATTTTTTTATGGTCTTTTTTGTATCCAATTAAAAAAATAATACAAGTTCCATAGGTTTTACAAACGTTTTCGATTCTTCGTCGAATTATCCTGAGGTGTCAGAAGCAAATTAACAAAAAAGCTAGAGATAGAAGAGAATTTTAAAAAGACGGTGGAGAAACGCGCAGAGAACGTTTTCCGGATTGTTCCAGGAAGCCGTTGACAATTTAAATTCAGCAACGCTAGATGGCATCACAGAACAAAATCGCATTACGTTAAGCATTTTAAAATGTTACTACTGCTTTCATATGTGATGTTCTTAATTTGAGATTGTTGTCTTTTTATGTAGATAGCTTCGAGTATTTTGTGAAACCTGTGGAACATTTATTTATTTTTATTTTTATACAAAAAAGACCATCAGAAAAATTGAAAAAATTAAAAAGGTATAATTAACCAGACGAATTCTGTTATCTTAAACAATGTTTGCATAAATGAGAAAATGCTGTCTAAATACGCACACACACACACACACACATATATATATATATCATAGTTGAAGTATGTGTCCCTAATGATGCAGGATTTAACAGAGCAGAAAGGGAAAAGATTACGAGTGCAAGAGAAATACAAACCACTGCACTTAAACGGACGGTTAGAATCTTAAAACGATCTCTAGGCTGGAATGTCTGAAATAGCCGATGAATGTCTGGCATCCGGTAAGATGCCCATCTCCAGCAAAAACAGAAAGATAAGAAATATATATATATATATATATATATATATATATATATATATATATATTAGGTACGTGCAAAATCAATGGCCGATTCCCAAAATGAAAAACCATTTTGACCCCCCCCCCCTTTACTTAAAAATACACTTAAATTCAGGAAATCAACCAATTTTACTGAAATATTTATTAATCAACAATCACGAAATATAATGAAACCATTATTTTTTTTAAATCTTAGTGAAAATGTATTATTTTTTAAAAAGAAAATACACCTTTACTAAAGTTATATTTTTATATATTAATAAAAAAAATGCATGATTTCTTAACTGTTGCTTATGTAAATAAAGGATCGTAGATGTTAACAATTAAAAAAAAAATTCAAAATATTTCGTATATATTACGAAAAAGGCCAGTAAATACCGTGTTAATAAAATCACTATAACTCGAAGAAAAATTAATTTTTTGAATTAGCGATATTATTATTGAATAAAGCATTGTTTAATCAATATTCTCACCAAAAAATAATATAATTGCAAAAAATATTTCATGTGATTTTAATGATTAGAGTTTTTGGAAAAATAAAAAATACGACATAATTATATTTCTCTTTCATAAAGGAACGTGGCATCATCAGCGCAAGAAATTTTTTTTTATAATCTTGAAAATAAACCAAAAATTGACAAATTTGAGATCCAGGAAGTTAACGAAAAAAAGAATTAAAAAAATTGAATAATTTCTACTAACGATGAACTTTCATTAGTATGGTAGCCCCGTTCTGTAATAACCAGTTAGCCTTCCAACTCACTTTTACAGCGCACTCAAATTTTTTTTTTTAGAGATTCAACAATTTCGTTCATTTCACAATTCATCGTCAATTATTTGGAAAGATTTGTATTTGTTTTGTCTTTTTTTCATTAATAAATATTTAAGTTAAAAACAATTATTTATTAATAAATAAAGAGAATTAAAACATGACATTTTCTTTCAAAATTGAATTCTGTTTATCAATAAATAACTGTTTTAACTTTTTTTCAATGAATAAATTGTCAGTGTAGTCATTGACTTTAATTTACTTTTCACACTTAAAATAAAAAATAAAAACACTTTATTTTTTAAAGAATCAATGTAATTTATCGTTACGACACGTTAAGAATAAATCGAGTAACTAAAGTTTTAAATCATGTAAAAAAAATTGATAAAATTGACGCAGTTCGTAACGTAAAAATATTTTTAACATTTAAAAAATAGTTTTATTTCAAATTCTAAGGAAAAACATTGGTAAACAGACGTCATCAATAATTTCAGAGTATTACGAAATTAAAAACTGAACCTTTTCAGTTAAAAATAATTGCGTACACTCACAAATAATTAAATAAGCATTTCCTTTTTTATTATAAAAAAAATAGGGTACTTAAATTTGTTTATAACCTTAAAAAGAATAAAGAAATTAATGGATAATAATTTTTCAACTTCTATAAACTATTATTACATTTTTATATATAAAGTTAAAAATGATAAATTATGACATTTTTTGTCTTCCATATATTTTGCATAGCGATGCCAGTTTGTAAACAACGTCCTTTTCCGATGAAGTTATGGCGGATTTTACTCATTTATCACATTTGAAGGGCTAATTTTGCTAATTTTTAGTCAAACGTGGGAGTTTTTTTTTAATTTAGTGTCTTATGACTTTAATTTAATAATTATCTTTGAAATAGTTCCCAAAAACTTATATTTATCTTTTAAGGGATTTTTACAAGTAATTTTTTCAAAGTTCAAAATTCATTGAATTTTTGGGGTTTTGGACCGTCATAATTACATATTTTATTATAATTTATTTTTCACACGTAAATATGCAGTTTTTTTCGTTTAGAGATTAAGTTTAGGCTTTTATCTTTCAAACACAATCAAAGTTTACACGGAAACTAATTAAATAATTAATGATAAGCGCTTTTTAATAAGCATAGTCCGTACAAGAAGCCGCCATGTTTGCACATACCTATATATATATATATATATATATATATATATATATATATATATATATATATATATATATATATATATATATGCAAACATTATAAAATAACACGGAATTTTTGCTTGATAAACCATTTTTTTTATTTTTTCAATTTTCCGAATAGTCCATTTAGTATTTCGGTCAAATTGGTGTATGTAAGTTCCGCGGCTTTTTTGTTTTATGTTTCTTTCTTTTTTTTCTGCGAGTAATTTACCAAGTAAATACAGTGTAACATTCACCCATGAACTTATAAAGATACTCCCCCCCCCCAAAAAAAAATAATAAAATGACCGCTAATCTCTTCAACCCAAAAAATATAAATTCATAGCTATGTGGAAGATATATGGATTTATACCTTTCCTAAAGGTTTTAGTGAAAGTAATGCTGTTTTCCCTCTCTTAAACTAGCTTCCCAATCTAGGCTTGAGAGTACAGTCTACCCTACTATTTAATCTATAGCTGGAAGGAGGATATATGTATTCATACCTCTCCCTTATGTATTAGTGAAAGTGATTCTGTTTTCCTTCTCTTAGACTAGTTGCCCAATAATATATCTGTTATAATAAAACTCAAATATCTTACGCACCCTCTACACATACTAGGAAAGTAGAAAGTGTTTACCAAATATATGCGTCTTCTACAAAACCAATTGATCTACAAACCAATCCTATACAAAACATGCATGTACGACGGTTTCGGCATAAAACGACAACAATTGAGATACCGTCAAACCCAACAACAAATTCATCCGAGAGGATAACATTAACGTAAACGATGAAGAGGAAGAAGAAATAATAAATAACAACACAAATATAAAGAAATGGTTATTTTGTTATTGCCACTTCTCATTTTGTTTTCCTCGAATTTCGTAAGAAAAAAAACTTCCTATTTTCATTTTCATAAAGGCTATAAGCCTTCTTAATTGCTATATTTGAACTTTTAATTCTGATCAACTTTCTCGGAATAACAAAAACCAGCTTCCTATAGATAACTCCGTTTGTGCGAAGGAATATCAGTTGATCTTTTAAAAAAAAATAAAATAAATAAATACTTGTTATGTATTTTTAATTTGTCTTGGTTGTTTATACATTATATGTTTATAATTTGTGATACGATGTGTTATTCATTTTTATGGAGTACGGCTTGATTTCCTTTCATCGGGTTTTCAACCTTTGCACATTTTACATTCGTGGCTGAACTACGTGTAGGTAACGTTCAGTGTCTTAGTACCACAATCATAACATTGGTGTCATAAGTTACGGTCTCTTCCCAAAAGAGCAACGTACCCGCGCAGGAACGCGCGATAACAAGTTTAACAATTATAACATTTTCGACATAATTATAACATTGGTGTCAGAAGTAACGGTCTCTTCACAAAAGAGTAACGTACCCACACTGAAACGCACGAGGTCGATTTTCGACACAATTATAACATTGATGTTATAAAGCTGGTTTCCGAGAATAAACAAAAATATTTTTTTTTAATTTAAAAATGTATATTAAGAAGGAGCTGTGAACTTTAACTCGTCAAGCAACGAGACAAACAAAATAATAATTTAATAGAGGATTGCCACAAAGATGGATTACTCCGGACTCAGTGAAGGACAGTTACTGAGTCTTATTAAAGACCAGAAAGCTGAGCTATTTAGGCTCAGGCAAGAGACAACACAAGCGTCAGACTCCGTGATAAGAGAAATGGCGGAGGATTTAAACAATCTGCTGATAGCAATGAAGTCGGCGATCCCGACGCCAACGCAGTCCAGTCATCAAGCTGATTATAATTTGCTTTTAAAGCAACAGTCGTTGCGCGATTCCATGCGTCATATTCGCTCGTTCCAGCCGGGTGTCGACGTGAACAAGTTCATGACTGACCTAAACAAGGACTATGCTATTCACGTACGACCGAAGCGTCAAGAATACCCCAAATTGGAGGATGAATTTTTAAAGGTGGCTAAGCAGTTGCTTAACGAGGAAATATTCCAGCAGATGGAAGATTCAGAACATGAGACAACATCATTCGACCAGCTAAAGGCTTACCTGTTGTTGGCACACGGTAGCCACATGTCGAATTTTCAGCACTTGAGCCTTGCGTGGGACCTTCAGCATAAGGAGGGCGAAAGGCTGACCGATTTCGCGGGAAGACTAGAAAGCAGAATGAGGGAGGCGGCAATCCACATAAAAGACAAATATAACAAAAAAGACAAGCAGACCGAAATGTCGGCGGACACGTTTTTTTCATTGATGGGTGGCATGCTAATGAGTGAGAAGGTGAAGTTGTGGGCATCGAATGTTTTCCCACACGTAGTGAAAACTATGGACAGACACTACACTGCTTGAGGCATAGCAAATGAGGCTCAAAAGTATCTGGACAGGGGCATTCAGTTAAATTCTTCTCCGGTGTCGAAGCCGGTAGCTTACGTGGCACAAAAATGGCGTCAGCACAGAAGCCCCCAGAACGGGCATTCTAAACCCAGACCAAGGTACAGAGGCGACACAATGCCCAAACCAGCCGAAGCCAAGAAAAAGCTATTCCAGCAAAATAAAAGGCAGGCATACCCACAGAACAGAGCGATGGTCAAATATCGACAGCCAAATGTCCCAAATAGGATGTACAGTACAGAGGTAATAACAGCTGGTGAAACACCCAGTCGTGGTATATACCAGCGATCGGTACAGACCCACACCGCCATAGCGAGGGACAAGGATCGAGTGAACACCCATACTCATTCAGAGGAAGAAGATTTTCTTCACGGCGCGGGCGAGATGTGATGCTCCGATCCACGTCTAATATTATAAAAGAAAAACATCACTTCTACAACGTTCAGCAGGATAGGGGGCCAGGTTCTCCATTCACGAAGGTAGCAGTCGACATCCAAGGACATACAATTCATGCAGTAGCGATGATCGACTCAGAGTGTTCGGTAACGATCATACCCAGTCACCTTATCCCTGGCGAGTTAAAGAAACATATGACGACATCGTCAGTGGACATAGCGGGCATCAATGGAAATATACGAGCTAGCGCCGAAATTCATGCGACATTACCATAGGCGATGCCGGATCACCAAAGTTTGAGGAGGTAAAGGTTCTCCTTGTTTCTATCGATATACCGATATTGTTGGGTCAGGACATTTTGAGACACGAGTCTGTGGCAGAGTATAGCATTAACAATGCTGAAAACAATATATCCTTTACTCGCATTAAAAAATAGGGGCAGATAACTCACAAGGCATTGCTCGTAGCAGACGAGGCAAGGGAAACAACTCGTCATCATACTACCACAATTACAGTGATATCTCCTACAATTGATGCTTCTTTGCCTCAAAAGCGGAAACGGCTGAAAGAACATTTGAATGTACAGCTGCCACAGCATTCAAATACGGAGGACATTGATAACGCACAGCTCATGCGAGTCCACCACACACGACAGAACACGGAGGCATGTAAGAATTTTACCAGAGCATTTTTGACAGTTAGCTCCGAAGTTGACACGGCGGCCGACAACATATGTGATCGAGTCAACATAGCAGCAGAGCAGTCAGCGGACGACACACTGGCGAGCATTATTAAGTCTCTGCACAACGGGAAGTTGGACAGCAACTTCAAGATTGATGGACAGGACCATAGAGCCGACATGTTCATGAAGCACATCAGCAAATTCTACCTGGAGCCTGGCACATCAGTTCTCATGATGCGGGATAGTAACATGACGCCTAAGTTGGTGGTGCCTTACCGAGCAAGAAGTGCATATCTGCACCAGGCCCATGACTATATTAACCATTCAGGAATATCGCGCATGCGAGACCATCTAAAAGATTTCTGGTGATTTCAGCGGAGCCCCCGTAAATCAGTGAGAAGAGTCAGCAGGGAACTTCAGCTTGCTCCAGCAACTGTCTGGCGTGTCTTAAGGAAACGACTGCAAATGGTACCTTACAAGCTCAAGTTGGTCCAAAAGTTGAAGGACACTGATAAGCCACTTCGCCGTGACTTTTGCATTGCAATGCAAGAGAAGTTGGAAGATAACGGCTTTGATGACCGGCTTGTTTTTAGCGATGAGGCGACCTTCCATCTGAATGGCAAAGTTAACAAGCATAACACTCGCATATGGGGTACTGAGAATCCTCATGAACTTCTTGAGCACGAGCGAGATTCACCAAAAGTGAACGTGTTTTGTGCAATTTCCAAGAAAGGTGTCTATGGACCGTTCTTCTTTGAAGAGGCAACTATCACTGGTGAATCCTATCTCAACATGCTGGAAGACTGGTTAATGGCTCAGTTGGAACAAGCAGAATCTGATGACTTCATTTTTCAACAAGATGGTGCACCACCACACTGGAGTCTTAGAGTAAGGCAGTTTCTTAACACAAGGCTGCCTGGTAGATGGATTGGGAGATCTGGGCGAGGTGATGACGTTCTCATGCCCTGGCCTCCTAGGTCTCCAGATCTTACCCCGTGTGACTTTTTCCTTTGGGGCTTTGTCAAGCAACAAGTCTATGTGCCGCCCCTTCCAAGAGATATTGACGAACTAAAGGCTCGAGTAACGACAGTTGTGGGAACCATTGACGTCAAGATGCTGGAACGCGTTTGGCAGGAAATGGACTATCGACTAGATGTCTGCCGTGTGACGAATGGTGCTCATATTGAGCAACTTTGAAGATTCCCCACAAAACTTGAAACTTTAACCTTTCCAACGGTACCAATTTTATTTTTCAACCCCTAATAGTTTTTGAGTTATTAAAAATCGTTATGTTCCCAAGACTTTTGAAACACCCTGTATATTAGTTATTCTTAATATAAGACGTTAGTTGTACTGTTTTTTGTCAACTGCCATTTATCCTTTACTAGCGGGGCTACCCGGCGTTGCTCGGGGTCATAAAGACATATAATTGAAGAAAATCGCGTGTGTAACATCTTTATATACAAACTTCTATTTCTCCCCCTCCTCTGTAGCCGTCTCTTTATCTTTCTACTTTTCTCTTCCCTGGTCGCCCCATTTCACTGCTACTTTCTAATTTAGCCTTTTGCGAAAGCTGCTTCTTCCCCACCATTTCTCCCACGTTGCCTAGGGCAATAGTATGACATATTTCTATAAAAAGTACCACATCTATCTGCGCCTTCTATATAGGTACTTATCTCCGCACCGGTGTTCATACTATATACATATCTATGGCCACTCCGGTGCACATACAATATACGTACCTATCGCCGCCCCAGAGCAGATACTATATAAGTACCTATTGCCACCCCAGTATGCATACTACATAATTACCTATCGCTGACCCGGTGCAAATGCTACGTACGTACCTATCGCCGCCCCAGTGCAAATGCTACATACGTCAATATCGCCGCACCGCTGCGAAAGCTACATACGTACCTATCGCCGCCCCAGTGCAAATGCTACATACGTCAATATCGCCGCACCGCTGCGAAAGCTACATAGTACCTATCGCCGCACCGTTGCAAATGCTAAATATGTTCCTCTTGCAGCCCCAGTGCGCGTGCTAAATACGTACCTATCGCCGCCTTTGTGTGCGTGCTATATACGTACTGATCGCCGCCCCAGAGCGCATGCTAATTATATGCCTATCACCGCCCTGGTAAGCATTCTATATACATACTTACTGCCATCCCTGTGCACGTGCTATATAGTACCTATCGCTACCTCTATGCACTACTATACACGTACCTATTGCCACCGCAGTGCTATACTATATATATACCTATCGCCGCCCCGGTGCGCATACTATATTCGTATCTATCGCCGGCCCGGTGTGCATACTATATACTTACCTACGAAATATTTTAAGTTAAAAAAAAACAAAAATATCACCCGACCCCTACAATTTCCCCCGACCCCTAATATCTCAAGCCGCCCCCCCCCCCCAATTTTGTTTTACTCTCCCCCAACCCGTAGAAATATTTTGAGTTCAAAACAAAAAAAAACACAAAAAAATGGCCTGACCCCTAAAAAGTTCGGCCTGACCCCTAAAATTTTCCCCAACCCCCTCAATATCTCCAACTATCCATCCCAACTTATTTTTCACTCTCCCCCAACCCTGAGAAATATTTTGAGTTCAAAACAAAAAAAAACAAAAACAATTGGCCTGATCCCTAAAAAGTTCGGCCTGACCCCTAAAATTTTCCCCGACCCCTTAATCTCTCCAGCCCCCCCCCCATCGTAACTTGTTTTTCACTTTCCCCCAACCATGAGAAATATTTTGAGTTCAAAAAAAAAAAAAAAATTTAGCCTGACCCCTAAAAAGTTCGGCCTGACCCCTAAAATTTTCACGGACCCCTCAATCTCTCCAGCCCCCCATCCCAACTAATTTTTCACTCTCCCCCAAACCTGAGATATATTTTGTAGTTCAAAACAAAGAAAAAACAAAAAAAATTGGCCTGACCCCTAAAAAGTTCGGCCTGACCCCTAAAATTTTGCCTGACCCTTCAGTCTCTCCAGCCCCTCATCCCAACTAATTTTTCACTCTCCCCCAACCGTGATAAATATTTTGTGTTCAAAACCAAAATAAAAACAATTTGGCTTGACCTCTAAAAAGTTCGGCCTGACCCCTAAAATTTTCCTAGACCCTTCAATCTCTCCAGCCCCTAATCCTAACTAATTTTTCACTCTCCCCCAACCCTGAGAAATATTTTGAGTTCAAAACAACAAAAAAAATAAAAAAATTTGGCCTGACCCCTTAAATGTTTTGCCTGACCCCTAAAATTTTCCCCAGCCTCTCAATCTCTCCAGCCCCCATCCCAACTAATTTTTCACTCGCCCCCAACCCTGAGAAATATTTTGAGTTCGAAACAAAAAAAAAAAAAAATTTGCTTGACCCCTAAAAAGGTCGGCCTGCCCCTAAAATTTTCCCCGACCCTTCAATTTCTAATGTTTCACTCTCCCCCAAACCTGAGAAATATTTTGAGTTCAATACAAAAACAAAAAAGAAAAAATTTGGCCTGACCCCTAAAAAATTTGGCCTGACCCCTAAAATTTTCCCCGACCCCCTAATCTTTCCAGCCCCCCCCCTCCATTTTTTTTCAGTGTCCCACAACCCTGAGAAATATTTTAAGTTTAAGGAAAAAAAAAGTTGGCCCGAAACACCAATATTTCTTGGGACCGTTATACTTAAGAAGCACCAATATTTCTAGGGACTGTTATACTTAAGAAGCACCAACATTCGTTTGAAAATCAAGGAGGCCTCCTGAGCACTACTGAAATAACTCTTACCGGTGGGCAGGTGCGGGTGTGATTGAGCAACCCTTGTTGCCTTAATGTAGCCTTCCTATGATTTTATTGATTTATCCGGACAGAAGTTATGGGATGACCTGATACAACCGGACACAATTTAGGGCAAGACCGGGTACATCCGGCAAGGGATTATGGGACAGGTGCGGATGTGATTGAGCAACCCTTGTTTCACTACACACTCTTAACGTAGCCTTCCTATGATGTTATTGATTTATCCGGACAGAAGTTATGGGATGACCTGATACAACCGGACACAATTTAGGGCAAGACCGGGTACATCCGGCAAGGGATTATGGGATGTTTTCAGTGACTCAGCATTTTTATCGGATTAGTACATAAATACATTAGATTAGTTCGAATTTACTACATATTAACGTTGAAAAAATGTGTAAAATACGAAAAAACTGCTACCTTTTGTTGCAAAGTGGTCCGGTTGACCGTCAGCGAATGAATCGTTTTTCGCGATTTTTAGATATTATAATCTCGGGATATGTGCGGCTCTGAAGATATCAACTTTTTGACATGTCGCCGCATAGTTATTGAGGAGTATCTGGATATACAAACAGACAAACATACAGACAACTGGCCTTTATATAATAGACTAGCGGGGCTACTCGGCGTTGCTCGGGGTCATAAAAACATATAATTGAAGAAAAATCGCGTGTGTAACATCTTTATATTCAAACTTCTATTTCTCCCCCTCTCTCTATAGCCGTCTCTTTATCTTTCTACTTTTCTCTTCCCTGGTCGCCCCATTTCACCGCTACTTTCTAATTGTGCCTTTTGTGAAAGCTGTTTCTTCTCCACCATTTCATCCTACGTTTCCCAAGGCAATAGTACGACATATTTCTATAAAAATACGACCTCTGTCTGCGCCTTCTATATAAGTACTTATCTCCGCCCTGCTGTTCATACTATATACCTATCTATCGCCACCCCGGTGCCCGTACTATATACGTACCTATCGCCGCTCTGGTGCGCATACTATATACTTACCTATCTCTGCAAGAGTGCACATAATGTATATGTACCTATCTCCAGCCCAGTTCACATACCTAAGAACTCATATTAATACGCCCCTGTCGTGTCATGAAAACAAAATAGTGTTCATTCATGTATTGTCACTATATATAGTGACAATACATGAATGAACACTATTAGTTAGTTAAGAAAATAAAAAAATAAACATGTTTTGCCCCCCCAAGAAATTTTTTTTTCATCCTCCCCCATACTTAGAAATACTTTTTATTTAAAAGAAAAAAAAAAGAAAATTTTTTGACCCATCCCCCAAAAAAATGTCCATCCCCCCCCCATACATAGAACTATTTTTAGTAAAAAACAGGAAAAAAAAACAAAACATTTTACCACCCCCCCCCCAATTTTTTTTTCATCCTCCCCCATACATCATGAAAAAGATTAAAAAAAACTTTTTTTTTTACCCTCCCGTCTCCATAGAAATATTTTTAGTTTAAAAAAGAAAAAATAAATGTTATTGCCTCACCCCCCGCCCCAAATTTTTTTTTTCAACCTACATATAAATATTTTTGATGAAAAAGAAAAAAAAAATATTGACTCCCCCCTAAAAAAAAATGTTTAACCCTCCCCCATACATAGAAATATTTTTAGTTTAAAAATGGGAAAAAGAAAACAACAAATTTAACTACCCCCCAAAAACAATTTGGAGAAGAACCCCTGGTCCCTATACCGGAGAAGCACCCATTGTTCCTATTCTGCAAAAGCGTCCGGGTTCTATATTGTAGAAGCACCTTCGGTTCTGGGTCCTATACTGTAGAAGAACACCTGTTCCCTATACTGGAGAAGCACCTATGGTCCCTATTCTGCAGAAGCCTCCACGTTCTATATTGTAGAAGCACCCCCGCTTCTTGGTCCTATACTGTAGAAACACCCCTGGTCCCTAAACTGGAGAAGCACCCATGGTCCCTATTCTGCAGAAGCCTCCGGGTTCTATATGGTAGAATGACCCCTGGTTCTGGGTCCTAGACTGTAAAATCACGCCTGGTCCCTATACTGAAGAAGCACCTATATTTCTAAGGACCGTTATACTTTAGAAGCACCAACATTCCTGGGGGGCGTCATACTTTAGAAGCACTTATATTTCTAGGGACTTATACTTTAGAAGCACCAACATTCCTATGGACCGTTATACTTCAGAAGCACCAATATTTCTAGGGACCGTTATACTTTAGAAGCACTTTACTTATTGAGACGTTATTTAACATGTTTACAAATATTAGTGAAAACAATGGCGGAGCATAATTATTTCCGTTCTTACTTTACTTATTGAGACGTTAACAAATATTAGTGAAAACAATGGCGGAGCATAATTATTTCTCTTCTTACTTTACTTATTGAGACTTTATTTAATATGTATACAGATATTAGTGGAAACAATGGCGGAGCATAATTATTTCTGTTCTTACTATACTTATTGAGACTTTATTTAATATGTATACAAATATTAGTGGAAACAATGGCGGAGCATAATTATTTCTCTTCTTACTTTACTTATTGAGACTTTATTTAATATGTATACAGATATCAGTTGAAACAATGGCGGAGCATAATTATTTCTCTTCTTACTTTACTTATTGAGACTTTATTTAATATATATACAGATATTAGTGGAAACAATGGCGGAGCAAAATTATTTCTCTTCTTACTTTACTTATTGAGACTTTATTTAATATGTATACAGATATTAGTGAAAACAATGGCGGAGCATAATTATTTCTGTTCTTACTTTACTTATTGAGACTTTATTTAACATGTATACAGATATTAGTGGACACAATGGCGGAGCATAATTATTTCTCTTCTTACTTTACTTAGTGAGACGTTATTTAATATGTATACAAATATCAGTGAACACAATGGCGGAGCATAATTATTTCTGTTCTTACTTTACTTATTGAGACTTTATTTAACATGTATACAAATATCAGTGAACACAATGGCGGAGCATAATTATTTCTGTTCTTACTTTACTTATTGAGACGTTATTTAACATGTATACAAATATCAGTGAACACAATGGCGGAGCATAATTATTTCTCTTCTTACTTTACTTATTGAGACTTTATTTAATATGTATACAAATATCAGTGAACACAATGGCGGAGCATAATTATTTCTGTTCTTACTTTACTTATTGAGACTTTATTTAATATGTATACAGGTATAAGTGGAAACAATGGCGGAGCATAATTATTTCTGTTCTTACTTTACTTATTGAGACTTTATTTAACATGTATACAAATATCAGTGAAAACAATGGCGGAGCATAATTATTTCTCTTCTTACTTTACTTATTGCGACTTTATTTAATATGTATACATATATTAGTGGAAACAATGGCGGAGCATAATTATTTCTGTTCTTACTTTACTTATTGAGACTTTATTAAATATGTATATAAATATCAGTGAACACAATGGCGGAGCATAATTATTTCTGTTCTTACTTTACTTATTGAAACGTTATTTAACATGTATACAAATATCAGTGAACACAATGGCGGAGCATAATTATTTCTGTTCTTACTTTACTTATTGAGACTTTATTTAACATGTATACAAATATCAGTGAACACAATGGCGGAGCATAATTATTTCTCTTCTTACTTTACTTATTGAGACTTTATTTAACACGTATACAAATATCAGTGAACACAATGGCGGAGCATAATTATTTCTGTTCTTACTTTACTAATTGAAACTTTGTTTAATATGTATACAGATATTAGTCAAAACAATGGCGGAGCATAATTATTTCTGTTCTTACTTTACTTATTGAGACTTTATTTAATATGTATACAGATATTAGTGAAAACAACGGCGGAGCATAATTATTTCTCGTCTTACTATTCTTATTGAGACGTTATTTAATATGTATACAAATATAAGTTAAGACAGTGGTGGAGCATAATTATTTCTCTTCTTACTTTACTTATTGAGACGTTTACAAATATTAGTGAAAACAATGGCGGAGCATAATAATCTTTGTTCTAACTTTACTTATTGAGACGTTATTTAATATGTATAGAGATATTAGTGGAAACAATGGCGGAGCATAATTATTTCTCGTCTTACTATTCTTATTGAGACGTTATTTAATATGTATACAAATATAAGTTAAAACAGTGGTGGAGCATAATTATTTCACTTCTTACTTTACTTATCGAGACGTTTACAAATACTAGTGAAAACAATGGCGGAGCATAATAATCTTTTTTCTAACTTTACTTATTGAGACGTTATTTATTATGTATACAGATATTAGTGAAAACAATGGCGGAGCATATTTATTTCTCGTATTACTATTCTTATTGAGACGTTATTTAATATGTATACAAATATAAGTTAAAACAGTGGTGGAGCATAATTATTTCTCTTCTTACTTTACTTATTGAGACATTTACAAATATTAGTGAAAACAATGGCTGAGCATAATAATCTGTTTTCTTACTTTACTTATTGAGACGTTATTTAATATGTATACAGATATTAGTGAAAACAATGGTGGAGCATAATTATTTATCGTCTTACTATTCTCATTGAGACGTTATTTAATATGTATACAAATATAAGTTAAAACAGTTATGGAGTATAATTATTTCTCTTCTTACTTTACTTATTGAGACGTTTACAAATATTAGTGAAAACAATGGCGGAGCATAATAATCTCTTTTCTAACTCTACTTATTGAGGCGTTATTTAATATGTATTGAGATATTAGTGAAAACAATGGCGGAGCATAATTATTTCTCGTCTTACTATTCTTATTGAGACGTTATTTAATATGTATACAAATATAAGTTAATACAGTGGTGGAGCATAATTATTTCTCTTCTTACTTTACTTATTGAGACGTTTACAAATACTAGTGAAAACAATGGCGGAGCATAATAATCTATTTTCTAACTTTATTTATTGAGACGTTATTTAATATGTATACAGATATTAGTGAAAACAATGGCGGAGCATAATTATTTCTCGTCTTAATATTCTTATTGAGACGTTATTTAATATGTATACAGATATTAGTGGAAACAATGGCGGAGCATAATTATTTCTCGTCTTACTATTCTTATTGAGACGTTATTTAATATGTATACAAATATAAGTTAAAACAGTGGTGGAGCATAATTATTTCTCTTCTTACTTTACTTATTGAGACGTTATTTAATATGTATACAAATATTAGTGAAAACAGTGGCGGGGCATAATTATTTCTCTTCTTACTTTACTTATTGAGACGTTATTTAATATGTATACAAATATTAGTGAAAACAGTGGCGGAGCATAATTATTTACTCTAACTTTACTTATTGAGACGTTATTTAACATGTATACAAATATTAGTGAAAACAATGGCGGAGCATAATTATTTCTCTTCTTACTTTACTTATTGAGACGTTATATAACATGTATACAAATATTAGTGAAAACAATGGCAGAGCATAACTATTTCTCGTCTTACTATTCTTATAGAGACGTTATTTAACATGTATACAAATATTAGTGAAAACAATGGCGGAGCATAATTATTTCTCTTCTTACTTTACTTATTGAGACGTTATTTAATATGTATACAGATATTAGTGAAACAATTGCAGAGCATAATTATTTTTTCCTTTAATTTCACTGATTGAGACGTTATTTAGTATGTATGAAAACAATGGCGGAGCATAGTTATTTATTAGTACTTGCCATTATATGCTTAACTCGATTTTACAGCACCTGGTCACTATAAATCGTCACACATTTAGTACTGGCCACGCTATGCATTGCTTAACCCCTTCCTTTTGACCGATAATAATGACAACAGAACGTTCTTAACATTGTTTTTTTTTATTTCCGGACAACGCCAAATAAAAGGAGGTGTACTAAATCGCTCTGTCTTATTCCCCTCCCTTTGGTGAGGGCAATAGTCCGAAGAGAAATAAAAAAAAAATCAATAATAATGTGAAGATGGCATAAAAATAGATACAAACCTATCACTATGACGTCATGTACGTATAAATGTGACGTCACGTGCACAAGATGACATTAAAAATCGTGATCACAGTGAACGAAAAAATAGCTAGTTGACCCCTAACAAATGAATCTTTTTTTTTAATTTTTAGATATTATTTTCTCGAGGTTATGGCGCTTAAAATAATACCTGATTTGGGGGTGTTTGTATAGTATTTTTTAAGTTTTAGCGAGACATACACACACACAGATTTTTGCCTTATATATATTGAGATGAGATGAGATTGAGATGAGATTGAGATGAGATGAGATGAGATGAGATGATAAGAGAAGATGGCGTTGTACTGTTTTTGGAAACTGCCATTCATCCTTTATGACGTCGTACAGTTTTTTGGCAATTGCCATTCATCCTGTATGACGTTGTACTGTTTTTTGGCAACTGCCATTTATCCTTTATAGCGTTGTACTGTTTTTGGCCACTGCCATTCATCCTTTATGACATACAACTATTTTTTGGCAATTGCCCTTCATCCTGTATGACGTTGTACTGTTTTTTGGCCACTGCAATTTAGCCTTTATAGCGTTGTACTGTTTTTTGGCAACTGCCATTTCTCCTTTATGACGTCGTACTGTTTTTTGGCAACGGCCATTCATCCTTTATGACGTTGTACTGTTTTTGAACACTGCCATTCATCTTTTATGATGTCGTACTGTTTTTTGGCAAATGCTAGTCATCCTTTATGACGTTGTACTTTTTTGGCAACTGCCATTCATCCTTTATGACGTCGTACTGTTTTTTGGCAATTGCAATTCCTCCTGTATGACGTTGTACTGTTTTTTGGCCACTGCCATTTATCCTTTATAGCGTTGTACAATTTTTTGGCAACTGCCATTCATCCTTTATAACGTCGTACTGTTTTTTGGCAACTGCCATTAATCCTTTATGACGTTGTACTGTTTTTTGACAACTGCCATTCATCCTTTATGACGTTGTACTGTTTTTTGGCAACTGCCATTTATCCTTTATGACGTTGTACGTTTTTTGGCAACTGCCATTCATCTTTTATGATGTCGTACTGTTTTTTGGCAACTGCTAGTAATCCTTTATGACGTTGTACTTTTTTTGGCAACTGCCATTCATCATTTTTGATGTTGTACTGTTCTTTGGCAACTACCATTCATTCTTTTATGGCGTTGTACTGTATTTTGGCAAATGCCCTTCATCGTTCATGACGTACGTTTTTGTCAACTGCCATTCATCCTTTATGACGTCGTACTGTTTTTTGGCCACTGCCATTTATTCTTTATGACGTTGTACGTTTTTTGGCAACTGCCATTAATCTTTTATGATGTGGTACTGTTTTTTGGCAACTGCTTGTCATCCTTTATTACGTTGTACTTTTTTTTCAACTGCCATTCATCCTTTATGACGTCGTACTGTTTTTTGGCAACTGCTATTCATCCTTTGTGGCGTTGTACTGTATTTTGGCAACTGTCATTCATCGTTCATGACGTTGTACGTTTTTTAGGCGACTGCCATTCATCCTTTATGACCTTGTACTGTTTTTTGGCAACTGCCATTAATCCTTTATGACATTGTAGTGTTTTCTGGCTACTGCCATTTATCCTTTATCTCGTTGTACTGTTTTTTTGGCAACTACCATTCATGCTTTATGACGTTGTACTGTTTTTTGGAAACTGCCATTTATCCTTTATGACGTTGTACTATTTCTTGGCCACTGCCATTCATCCTTTATCACGTTATACGTTTTTTGGCAACTGCCATTCATCCTTTATGGCGTTGTACTGTTTTTTGGCAACTGCCATTCATCCTTAATGACGTCGTACTGTTTTTTGGCACCTGCCATTCATCCTTTATGACGTTGTACTGTTTTTTTGACAACTACCATTTATCCTTCATGACGTACGTATTTCGACAACTGCCATACATCTTTTATGATGTTGTACTGTTTTTTAGCAACTGCAAGTCATCTTTTATTACGTTGTACTGTTTTTTGGCAACTGCCATTCATCCTTTATGACGCCGTACTGTTTTTTGACAACTGCCATTCATCCTATATGACGTCGTACTGTTTTTTTGCAATTGCCATTCATCCTGTATGACGTTGTACTGTTTTTTGGCCACTGCCATTTATCCTTTATGGCGTTATACTGTTTTTTGGCAACTGCCATTTATCCTTTAATACGTTGTACGTTTTTTGGCAACTGCCATTCATAACTTTTGACATCGTACTGTTTTTTGGCAACTCTCATTGATTCTTTTATGGCGTTGTACTGTATTTTGGCAAATGCGATTCATCGTTCATGACATTGTACGTTTTTTGGCAACTGCCATTCATCGTTTATGACGTCGTACTGTTTTTTGGCAACTGCTATTCATCCTTTATGACGTTGTACTGTTTTCTCACCACTGCCATTTATCCTTTATGTCGGTGTACTATTTTTTGACAACTGCCATTAATTTTTCATGACGTTGTACTGTTTTTTGGCACTGCCATTTATCCTTAATTACGTTGTACGTTTTGTGGAAACTGCCATTAATCTTTTATGATGTCGTACTGTTTTTTGGCAACTGCTAGTCATCCTTTATTACGTTGTACTTTTTTTGCAACTGCCATTCATCTATTATGACGTCGTACTGTTTTTTGGCAACTGCTAGTCATCTTTGTAGCGTTGTACTGTATTTTGGCAACTGTCATTAATCGTTCATGACGTTGTACATTTTTTTGGCGACTGCCATTCATCCTATATGACCTAGTACTGTTTTTTGGCCACTGTCATTCATCCTTTATGACGTTGTAGTGTTTTCTAGCAACTGCCATTTATCCTTTATGTCGTTGTACTGTTTTTTGGCAACTGCCATTCATGCTTTATGACGTCGTACTGTCTTTTGGGAACTGCCATTCATCCTTTATGACGTACTATTTTTTGGCCACTGCCATTCATATTTTATGACGTTGTACGTTTTTTGGAAACTGCCATTCATTATTTTTACGTCGTACAGTTTTTTGGCAACTGCGATTCATTCTTTTATGGCGTTGTACTGAATTTGGCAAATGCCATTCATCGTTCATAACCTTGTACTGTTTTTTGGCAACTGCCATTCATCATTGGTGACGTTGTACTGTTTTCTGACCACTGCCATTTATCTTTTATGTAATTGTACTATTTTTTGGCAACTGACATTCATCCTTTATGACGTCGTGCTATTTTTTCCAACTGCCATTCATCCTTTATAACGTCGTACTGTTTTTTGGCAATTGCCATTCATCCTTTATGACGTCGTACTGTTTTTGGCCACTGCCATTTATCCTTTATGATGTCGTACTGTTTTTTGGCAACTGCTAGTCATCCTTTATTACGTTGTACACTACGATTAATGCTTTATGACGTCGTACTGTTTTTTGGAAACTGCCATTAATCATTTATTAGGTCGTATTGTTTTTTTAGCAATTGCCATTCATCCTGTATGACGTTGTACTTTATTTTTGCAACTGCCATTAATCCTTGATGACGTCGTACTGATTTTTGCTAACTGCCCTTCATCCTTTATGACGTCGTACTGTTTTTTGGCAATTGCCATTCATCCTGTATGACATTCAACTGTTTTTTGGCCAATGCCATTTATCCTTTATGGCGTTGTACTGTTTTTAGGCAACTGCCATTCATCTTTTATGACGGTGTACTGTTTATTGGCAACTGCCATTCATCCTTTATGACCTTGTACTGTTTTTTGACAACTGCCATTAATCCTTTATGACGTTATACTGTTTTTTGGCCACTGCCCTTTATCCTTTATGGCGTTGTACTCTTTTTTGGCAACTGCCATTCATCTTTTATGATGTCGTACTGTTTTTTGGCAACTGCAATTCATCCTTTATGACGTCGTACTTTTTGGGGGCAATTGCCATTCATCCTTCATGGCGTTGTACTGTATTTTGGCAACTGCCATTGAATGTTACTTTTCACAACTGCTATTCATCCTTTATGACCTGGTACTGTTTTTTAACAACTGCAATTCATCTTTTATGACGTCGTATTTTTTTTTGCAATTGCCATTCATCCTTTATGACGTTGTACTGTTTTCTGGCCACTGCTATTTATCCTTTATGACGTTGTACTGTTTTTTGGCCACTTCAATTTATCTTTTATGACGTTGTACGTTTTTTGGCAACTGCCATCAATCTTTTATGATGTCGTACTGGTTTTTGTCAACTGCCATTCATCCTTTGTGACGTTGTACTGTATTTTGGCAACTGCCATTCATCGTTTATGACGTTGCACGTTTGTTTGGCAACTGCAATTCATTCTTTTATGACCTTGTACTGTTTTTTGGCAACTGCCATTCATCCTTTATGACGTTGTACTGTTTTCTGGCAACTGCCATTTATCCTTTATGTCGTCGTACTGTTTTTTGGCAACTGCCATTCCTCCTTTATGACGGTGTACTGTTTATTGGCAATTGCCATTCATCCTGTATGACGTTGTACTGTTTTTGGCCACTGCCATTTATCTTTTATTGCGTTGTACTGTTTTTTGGCAACTGCCATTCATCCTTTACGATGTTGTACTGTCTTCTGGCCACTGCCATTATTTCTTTTATGTCGTTGTAGTGTTTTTCGGCAACTGCCATTCATGTTCTGTGACCCCGTACTGTATTTTAGCAACTGCTAGTCATCCTTTATCACATCGTACAGTTTTTTAGCAATTGCCATTCATCCTGTATGACGTTGTACTGTTTTTGGCCACTGCCATTTATCCTTTATTGCGTTGTACTTTTTTTGGCAACTGCCATTCATCCTTTGTGACGTTGTACTGTATTTTGGCAACTGTCATTCATCGTTCATGACATTGTACGTTTTTTTTGGCAACTGCCATTCACCCTTTATGGGGTGTACTGTATTTGGCAACTGCCATTCATCCTTTATTATTTTGTACTTTTTCTGGCTACTGCCATTTATCCTTTATGTCGTTGTAGTGTTTCTTTGGAAACTGCCATTCATGCTCTGTGACGTCGTACTATTTTCTGGCAACTGCTAGTCATCCTTTATGACGTCGTACAGTTTTTTGATTATTGCCATTCATCCTGTATGACGTTGTACTGTTTTGGCCACTGCCATTTATCCTTTATTGTGTTGTACTGTTTTGGGCAACTGCCATTCATCTATTATCACGTCGTACTGATTTTCGGCAATTGCCATTTATCCTGTATGACGGTGTACTCTTTTGGGGCCACTGCCATTTATCCTTTATTGCGTTGTACTGTATTTTCGCAACTGCAATTCATCCTTTATGACGTCGTACTGTTTTTTGGCAACAGCCATTCATCCTTCATGACGCCGTACTGTTTCTTTGGCAATTGCCATTCATACTGATGACGTCGTACTGTCTTTTGGCAACTGCCATTCATTCTTTATGACGTTGTACTGTTTTTAGCTACTGCCATTAATCCTTCATGACGTCGTACTGTTTTTTGGCAATTGCCATTCATCCTTTATGACCTTGTACTGTTTGTAGCCACTGCCAGTCATCCTTTATGATGTCGTACTGGTTTTTGGCCACTGCTCGTCATCCTTTATCACGTTGTACTTTTTTTTGGCAACTGCCATTAATCCATTATGAAGTCGTAGTGTTTTTTGGAAACTTCCATTCATCCTTCATGACGTCGTATTGTTTTTTGGCTACTGCCATTCATCCTTCATGACGTCGTACTGTTTTTTGGCAATTTCTATTCATCCTGCATGACGTCGTACTGGTTTTTGGAAACTGCCATTCCTTCTTTGTGACGTTGTACTGTTTTGGGCAACTACCATTAATCCTTCATGACGTCGTAATGTTTTTTTGCAATTGCCATTCATCTTTTATGGCCTTCTACTGTCTGTAGCCACTGCCAGTCATGCTGTATGATGTTGTACTGGTTTTTGGCAACTGCTAGTCATCCTTTATTACGTTGTACTTTTTTTTTGGCAACTGCCATTTATCCTTTATGACGTCGTACTGTTTTTTGGAAACTGCCATTCATCCTTTATGACGTCGTACTTATTTTGCAACTGCCATTCATCGTTTATTACGTCGTACTGTTTTTTTGGCAATTGCCATTCACCGTGTATGACGGTGTACTGTTTTTTGGCAACTGCCATTCATTCTTTTATGACTTTGTACTTTTTCTGGCTACTGCCATTTATTATTTATGTCGCTGTAGTTTTTTTTTGGTAACTGCCATTCATCCTCTGTTACGTCGTACTGTTTTTTGGCAACTGCTAGTCATCCTTTATGACGTCGTACAGTTTTTTGATTATTGCTATTAATCCTGTATGACGTTGTACTGTTTTGGCCACTGCCATTTATCCTTTATTGCGTTGTACTGTTTTTGGCAACTGCCATTCATCCTTTATGACGTCGTACTGATTTTCGGCAATTGCCATTTTCCTGTATGACGGTGTACTGTTTTTGGGCCACTGCCATTTATCCTTTATTTCGTTGTACTGTTTTTTGGCAACTTCAATTAATTCTTTTATGACGTCGTACTGTTTTTTGGCAACTGCCATTCATCCTTCATGACGTCGTACTGTTTTTTGGCAATTGCCATTCATACTGATGACGTCGTACTGTTTTTTGGCAACTGCCATTCATTCTTTATGACGTTGTACTGTTTTGGGCAACTGCCATTACTCCTTCATGACGTCGTGATGTTTTTTTGCAATTGTCATTCATCTTTTATGACCTTGTACTGTCTGTAGCTACTGCCATTCATCCTGTATGATGTTGTACTGTTTTTTGGCAATTGCCATTCATCCTGTATGACGTTGTACTTATTTTGTAACTGCCATAAATCTTTTATCACTTCGTACTGTGTTTTTGCAACTGCCATCCATCTTTTATTACGTCGTACTGTTTTTTTAGCAATTGCCATTAATCCTGTATGACGTTGTACTGTTTTTTGGCAACTGCCATTAATCCTTTATGACGATGTACTGCTTATTGGAAACTGCGATTCATCCTTTATGACCTTGTACTGTTTTTTGACAACTGCCATTCATACTTTATGACGTTGTATTCATTTTTGGCCACTGCCATCTATCCTTTATTACGTGTAACGTAATTTGGCAACTGCCATTCATCCTTAATGGCGTTGTACTGTATTTTGGCAACTGCCATTCATTGTTCATTACGTTGTACGTTTTTTAGGAGACTGCCATTCATTGTTTAATACGTCGTACTGTTTTTTGGCAATTGCCATTCATCCTTTATGACGTTGTACTTTTTTCTGGCCACTGTCATTAATCCTTTATGACGTTTTACTGTTTTTTGGCCACTGACATTCATCCTTTATGACGTTGTACGTGTTTTGGCAACAGCCATTCATCTCTTATGATGTCGTACGTTTTTTTGGCAACTGCGATTCGTTCTTTTTGACCGTGTACTTTTTTTTGGCAACTGCCATTAATACTTTATGACGTTGTACTGTTTTTGAGTAACTGCCATTCATCTTTTATGACGTCGTACTGTTTTTTTGCAACTACCATTCTTCGTTTATGACGTTGTACGTTTTTTGGCCACTGCCATTTCTCCTTTATGACTTTGTACTGTTATTTTGGCCACTGCCATTTACCCTTTATGGCGTTATACTGTTTTTTGGCAAATGCGATTCATCCTTTATGACGGTTTAATGTATATTGGCAACTGCCATTCATCTTTTATGACCTTGTACTGTTTTTTGACAACTGCCATTCATCCTTTATGACGTTGTACTTTTTTGTCCATGTCCATTTATCCTTTATGGCACTGTACAGTTTTTTGGCAACTGCCATTCATCTTTTATGATGTCGCACTGTTTTGTGGCAACTGCCATTCATCTTTTATGATGTCGTACTGTTTTTTGGAAACTACTAGTCATCCTTTATGACCTTGTACTTTTTTTTGGGAACTGCCATTCATCGTTCATGACGGTTTAATGTATATTGGCAACTGCCATTCATCTTTTATGACCTTGTACTGTTTTTTGACAACTGCCATTCATCCTTTATGACGTTGTACTTTTTTGTCCATGTCCATTTATCCTTTATGGCGTTGTACAGTTTTTTGGCAACTGCCATTTATCTTTTATGATGTCGCACTGTTTTGTGGCAACTGCCATTCATCTTTTATGATGTCGTACTGTTTTTTGGAAACTACTAGTCATCCTTTATGACCTTGTACTTTTTTTTGGCAACTGCCATTAAACCATTATGACCTTGTACTGTTTTTTGACAACTGCCATTCATCCTTTATGACGTTGTACTTTTTTTTGGCCACTACAATTTATTCTTTTATGGAGTTGTTTTGTTTTTTGGCAACTGCCATTCATCCTTTATGATGTCGTACTTTTTTTTGGCAACTGCCATTCATCCTTTATGACGTCGTATATTTTTTGGCCACTGCCACTCATCCTTTATGACGTCATACCGTTTTTTCACAACTGCCATTCTTCCTTTATGACCTTGTACTGTTTTTTAACAACTGCCATTCATCCTTTATGACGTTGTACTGTTTTTTGGCCACTGCCATTGATCTTTTATTACGTTGTACGTTTTCAGGCAACTGCCATTCATCTTTTATGATGTCGTACTGTTTTTTGGCAACTGCTAGCCATATTTTATGACGTCGTACTGATGTTTGGCAATTGCCATTTATCCTGTATTATGTTGTACTGTTTTTTGATCACTCCCATTAATCCTTTATGGCGTTGTACTCTTTTTTGGCAACTGCCATTCATCCTTTATGACGTCGTACTGTTTTTTAGCAACTGCCATTCATCCTTTATGACGTTGTACTGTTGTTTGGCAATTGCAATTCATCCTTTATGACGTTGTACTGTTGTCTGGTAACTGCTATTTATCCTTTATTACGTTGTACTCTTTTTGGCAACTGCCATTCATCTTTTATGATGTCGTACTGTTTTTAGGCCACTGCTAGTCATATTTCATGACGTTGTACTTTTTTTTGGCAACTGCCATTGAATAATGGCAGTTGCCAAAAAAAAGTACAACGTCATGAAGGATGGCAAGCAGTTGCCAAAAAACAGTACGACATGAAAATGACGTCGTACTGTTTTTTGGCAACTGCCATTCATCCTTTGTGACGTTGTACTGTATTTTGGCAACTGCCATTCATCGTTCATGACGTTGTATGTTTGTTTGGTAACTGCCATTGATCCTTTACGACCTTGTACTGTTTTTTGGCAACTGCCATTCATAATTTATACGTTGTACTGTGTTCTGGCAACTGCCATTTATCCTTTATGTCGTTGTAATTTTTTTGCCAACTGCCATTAATGTTCCGTGACGTCATCCTTTATGACGTCGTACAGTTTTTTGGCAATTGCCATTCATCCTGTGTGACGTCGTACTCTTTTTGGCAACTGCCATTTATCTTTTATTGCGTTGTACTGTTTTTGACCACTGCCATTCATCCTTTATGACGTCGTACTGTTTTTTGGCAATTGCGATTTATCTTGTATGACGTTGCACTGTTTTGTGGCCACTGCCATTTATCCATTATGACGTTGTACTGTTTTTTGGCAACTGTCATTCATCATTTACGACGTCGTACTGTTTTTTGGCCACTGCTATTTAACCTTATTTACGTTGTACTGTTTTTGAAAACTACCATTAATCCTTTATGACGTTTTACTGTTTTTTGGCCACTGCCATTCATCTTTTATGACGTTTTACTGTATTTTGGCAACTGCCATTCATAGTTAATGACGTTGTACGTTTTTTTGGCAACTGCCATTCATCCTATATGACCGTGTACTGTTTTTTTAGCAACTGCCATTCATTCTTTTATGACGTTGTACTTTTTTCGGGCCACTGCCATTTATTTTTTATATAGGTGTTCTGTTTTTTAGCATCTGTCATTCACGCTTTATGACGTTGTACTACTTTTTGCAATCGCCATTAACTCTTTATTACGTTGTTCTGTTTACTGTCCACTGCCATTTTTTCTTTTATATGGGTGTACTGTGTTTTAGCATCTGCCATTCACGCTTTATGACGTCGTGCTGTTTTTTTGCAACTGCCATTCATCCTTTATGACGTTGTACTGTGTTTTGGCCATAGCCATTCATCCTATATCATGTTATACGTTTTTGCCCACTGCCATTCATCTTTTCTGACGTCGTACTGTATTTTGGCAATTGCCATTCTTCCTGTATGACGTTGTACGGTTTTTCGGCCACTGCCATTTATCCTTTATTACGTTGTACTGTTTTTTAGCCACTGCCATTTATTCTTTATAGCGTTGTACGTTTTTTTGGCAACTGCCATACATCTTTTATGATGTCGTACTGTTTTTTGGAAAACTGCTAGTAAAGATTTATGACGTTGTACTTATTTTGGCAACTGCCATTCATCATTTTTGAAGTCGTACTTTTTTTTGGCCACTGCCATTCATTCTTTTATGGCGTTGTACTGTATTTTGGCAAATGCCATTCATCTTTTATGATGTTGTACGTTTTTTTGGCAACTGCTACTCCTTCTTTTATAGCGTTGTACTATATTGTGACAACTGCCATTTATCCTTTATGTCGTTTTACAGTTTTTTGGCAACTGCCATGTATGCTTTATGACGTCGTACTGTTTTTTAGCAACTGGCATTCATCCTTCATGACGTGGTATATTTTTTTTGCAACTGCCATTCATCCTTTATTACGTCGTACTGTTTTTTGGCAACTGCCATGTATCCTTTATGACGTTGAACTGTTTTGGAGAAACTGCCATTCATCTTTTATGACGTCGTACTGTTTTTTGTGCAACTGCCATTCCACCTTTATGACGTTGTACATTTTCTGGCCACTGCCATTTAATCTTTTATGGCGTTATACTGTTTTTTGGTAACTGCCATTCATCCTTTATGACGGTGTACTGTTTATTGGCAACTGCCATTCATCCTTTATGATCTTGTACTGTTTTTTGACAACTGCCATTCCTCCTTTATGACGTTGTACTTTTTTTTAGCCACTGCCACTGATCCTTTATTGCGATGTACTGTTATTCGGCAACTGCCATTTATCTTTTATGATGTCGTACTGTTTTTTGGCAACAGCCATTCATCCTTTATGACGTCGTCCTTTTTTGGGCAACTGCCATTCATCCTTTATGACGTTATACTGTTACTTGACAACTGCCATTCATCCTTTATGACCTTGTACTTTTTTTTGGCAACTGCCATTCATCCTTAATGACGTTGTACTGTTTTTTAGCCACTGCCATTTATCTTTTATGACGTTGTACGTTTTCTGGCAACTGCCATTCCTCTTTTATTATCTCATACTGTTAATTGGAAACTGCCATTCATCCTTTATGACCTTGTACTCTTTTTTGACAACTCCCATTCATCCTTTATGACGCTGTACTTTATTTTGGCCACTGCCATTTATCCTTTATGGCGTTGTATTTTTTTTTGGCAACTGCCATTCATGCTCTGTGACGTCGTACTGTTTTTTGGAAACTGCCAGCCACCATTTATGACGTCGTACAGTTTTTTGGCAATTGCCATTCATCCTGTATGACGTTGTACTGTTTTTGGCCACTGCCATTTATCATTTATTGCGTTGTACTGTGTTTGGCCACTGCCGTTCATCCTTTATGACGTCGTACTGATTTTTGGCAATTGCTATTTATCCTGTATAACGTTGTACTGTTTTTTGGCCACTGCCATTTATCCTTCATGGCGTTGTACTGTTTTCTGGCAACTGCCATTCATCCTTGATGACGTCGTACTGTTTATTGGCAACTGGCATTGATCCTTTATGACGTTGTACGTTTTTTGGCAACTGCTATTGATCTTTTATGATGTCGTACTGTTTTTTGCCAAATGCTAGTCATCCTTCATGACGTTGTACTTTTTTTGGCAACTGCCATTAAATATTTTATGACGTCGTACTGTTTTTTGGCAACCGCCATTCATCCTTTGTGACGTTGTACTGTATTTTGGCAACTGCCATTCCTCGTTCATTACGTTGTTCGTTATTTTGGTAACAGCCATTAATCCTTTATGACATTGTACTGTTTTTTGGCAACTGCCATTCATCCTTTATGACGTTGTACTGTTTTTAGCCACTGCCATTCATCCTTTATGATGTCGTACTGTTTTTTGGCAACTGCTAGTTATCCTTTATTACGTTGTAATTTTTTTGGCAACTGCCATTTATCCTTTATCACGTCGTACTGTTTTTTGTAAACTGCCATTCATTCTTTATGACGTCGTACTGTTTTTTGGCAATTGCCATTCATACTGTATGACGTTGTCCTTTTTTTTGCAACTGCAATCAATCCTTTATTACGTAGTACTGTTTTTTGGAAATTGCTATTAATCCTGTATGACGTTGGTCTGTTTTTTGGCTACTGCCATTTATCCTTCATGGCGTTGTACTGTTTTTTGGCAACTGCCATTCATCCTTTTGGACAGTGTACTGTTTATTGGCAACTGCTATTCATCCTTTATGACCTTGTACTGTTTTTTGACAACTGCCATTCATCCTTTATGACGTGTTACTGTTTTTTGGCCACTGCCATTTTTCTTTTATGACGTCGTACTGTTTTTGGCAACTGCCATTCATCCTTTATGACGTCGTACTGTTTTTGGCAACTGCCATTCATCCTTTATGACGTCGTACTGTTTTTGGCACCTGCCATTCATCCTTTATGACGTCGTACTGTTTTATGCACCTGCCATTCATTCTTTATGACGTCGTACTGTTTTTGGCACCTGCCATTCATCCTTTATGACATCGTACTTTTTTTGGCACCTGCCATTCATCTTTTATGACGTCGTACTGTTTTGGGCAACTGCCATTCATCTTTTATGACGTCGTACTGTTTTTGGCAACTGCCATTCGTCCTTTATGACGTCGTACTGTTTTTGGCAACTGCCATTCATCCTTTATGACGTCGTACTGTTTTTGGCACCTGCCATTCATCCTTTATGACGTCGTACTGTTTTTGTCACCTGCCATTCATCCTCTATGACGTCGTACTGTTTTTGGCAACTGCCATTAATCCTCTATGACGTCGTACTGTTTTTGGCCCCTGCCATTCATCTTTTATGACGTCGTACTGTTTTTGACAACTGCCATTCATCCTTTATTACGTCGTACTGTTTTTGGCACCTGCCATTCATCCTTTATGACGTCGTACTGTTTTTGGCACCTGCCATTCATCCTTTATGACGTCGTACTGTTTTTGGCAACTGCCATTCATCCTTTATGACGTCGTACTGCTTTTGGCGACTGCCATTCATCCTTTATGACGTCGTACTGTTTTTGGCACCTGCCATTAATCCTTTATGACGTCGTTCTGATTTTGGCAACTGCCATTCAATCTTTTATGACGTCGTACTGTTTTTGGCAACTGCCATCCATCCTCTATGACGTCGTACTGTTTTTAGCACCTGCCATTCATCCTTTATGACGTCGTACTGTGTTTGGCAACTGCCATTCATCCTTTATGACGTCGTACTGTTTTTGGCACCTGCCATTAATCCTTTATCACGTCGTACTGTTTTTGGCAACTGCCATTCATCCTCTATGACGTCGTACTGCTTTTGGCACCTGCCATTCATCCTTTATGAGGTCGTGCTGTTTTTGGCAACTGCCATTCATCCTTTATGACGTCGTACTGTTTTTGGCAACTGCCATTGACCTTTATGACGTCGTACTGTTTTAGGCAACTGCCATCGTCCTTTATGACGTCGTACCGTTTTTGGCAACTGCTAATCATCTTTTATGACGTCGTACTGTTTTTGGCAACTGCCATTCATCCTTTATGACGTCGTACTGTTTTTGGCACCTGCCATTCATCCTTTATGACAACGTTCTGTTTTCGGAAACTGCCATTCATCCTTTATGACGTCGTACTGTTTTTGGCACCTGCCATTCATCCTTTATGACATCGTACTCTTTTTGGCAACTGCCATTCATCCTTTATGACGTCGTACTACTTTTGGCACCTGCCATTCATCCTTTATGACTTAGTACTGTTTTTGGCAACTGCCATTCATCTTTTATGACGTCGTACTGTTGTTGGCAACTGCCATTCATCCTTTATTACGTCGTACTGTTTTTGGCACCTGCCATTCATTCTTTATGACGTCGTACTGTTTTTGGCACCTGCCATTCATCCTTTATGACGTCGTACTGTTTTTATCAACTGCCATTCATCCTTTATGACGTTGTACTGTTTTTGGTACCTGCCATTGATCATTTATGATGTCGTACTGTTTTTGGCAACTGCCATTCATCTTTTATGACGTCGTACTGTTTTTGGAACCTGCCATTTATCCTTTATGACGTCGTACTGTTTTTGGCAACTGCCATTGATCCTTTATGACGTCGTACTGTTTTTGTCAACTGCCATTCATCCTTTAGTACGTTGTACTGTTTTTGGCAGCTGCCATGCATCTTTTATGACGTCGTACTGTTTTTGGCAACTGCCATTCATCCTTTATGACGTCGTACTGTTTTTGGCAACTGCCATTCATACTTTATGACGTCGTACTGTTTTTTGCACCTGCCATTCATTCTTTTATGACGTTGTACGTTTTTTTGGCAACTGCCATTCATCCTTTATGACGTTGTACGTTTTTTTGCAACTGCCATTAATTCTTTTATGACGTTGTACGTTTTTTTGGCAACTGCCATTCATCCTTCATGACGTTGAAACGTTTTTTTGCAACTGCCATCAATCTTTTATGACGTCATACTTTTTTTGCAAACTGCTATTCAAGCATTTATTATGTTGTACTGAGTTTGGCGACTACCATTACTTCGTTATGATGTCGTTCTGTTTTTGTCAACTGCCATTCACCTTTTACTATGTAGTACTGTTTTGGCGACTTCTATTCATTGTTGGTGACGTTGAACTGGTTTTGGCGAATACTATTCATCCTATGTTATTTATTTACAAGTAAATATATATAGTTTCGGCTTCACACAGACAGAAAGACGGACATATACATTATCTCCATTTTTAATAGAAACTTAAATATATTTCTTGACTTTGGTATTGGCTGATAAAGCCGCAACAGTATGGAGCAGTTGTTGGCTGTTGCTGCTTTCAAACAAACCTACACGTCAACAACATTTAGCAACTACCATTCATCCTTTACGACGTCGTACTGTGTTTGGCAACTGCAATTCATCCTTTACGACGTCGTACTATTTTTGGCAACTGCCATTCATCATTTATGACGTCGTACTGTTTTTGGAACCAGCCATTAATCCTTTATGACGTCGTACTGTTTTTGGCAACTGCCATTCATCCTTTAGTACGTCGTACTGTTTTTGGCACCTGCCCTTCATCCTTTATGACATCGTACTGTTTATGGCAACTGCCATTCATCCTTTATGACGTCGTACTGTTTTTGGCACCTGCCATTCATCCTTTATTACGTCGTACTGTGTTTGGCAACTGCCATTCATCCTTTATTACGTCGTACTGTTTTTGGCCCCTGCCATTCATCCTTTATGACATTGTACTGTTTTGGGCACCTGCCATTCATCCTTTATGAGGTCGTACTGTGTTTGGCACCTCCCATTCATCCTTTATGACGTCGTACTGTTTTTTGCAACTGCCATTCATCCTTTATGACGTCGTACTGTTTTTGGCAACTGCCATTCATCCTTTATGACGTCGTACTGTTTTTGGCACATGCCATTCATCCTTTATGACGTCGTACTATTTTAGGCACCTGCCATTCATCCTTTATGACGTCGTGCTTTTTTTGGCAACTGCCATTCATCCTTTATGACGTCGTACTGTTTTTGGCAACTGCCATTCATCTTTTATGACGTCGTACTGTTTTTGGCACCTGCCATTCATCCTTTATGACGTCGTACTGTTTTTGGCAACTGCCATCAATACTTTATGACGTCGTACTATTTTTGGCAACTGCCATTAATCCTTTATGACGTCGTACTGTTTTTTGCACCTGCCATTCATCCTTTATGACGTCGTACTGTTTTGGCACCTGCCATTCATTCTTTATGACGTCGTACTGTTTTTGGCAACTGCCATTCATCCTTTATGACGTCGGTCGGTTTTTGGCAACTGCCATTCACCTTTTACTATGTAGTACTGTTTTGGCGACTGCTATTCATTGTTTGTGACGTTGAACTGGTTTTGGCGACTACTATTCATCCTATGTTATTTATTTACAAGTAAATATATATAGTTTCGGCTTCACACAGACAGACAGACGGACATATACATTATCTCCATTTGTAATAGACACTTAAATATATTTCTTGACTTTGGTATTAGCTGATAAAGCCGCAACAGTAGGGAGCAGTTGTTGGCTGTTTGCTGCTTTCAAACAAACCTACACGTCAACAACATTTAGCAACTACCATTCATCCATTACGATGTCGTACTGTTTTTTGGCAACTGCAATTCATCCTTTACGACGTCGTACTATTTTTGGCAACTGCCATTCATCCTTTATGACGTCGTACTATTTTTGGCACCTCCCATTTATCCTTTATGACGTCGTACTGTTTTTGGCACCTTCCAATAATCCTTTATGACGTCGTACTGTTTTTGGCAACTGCCATTCATCTTTTATGACGTCGTACTTTTTTTGGCACCTGCCATTCATCCTTTATGACGTCGTACTGTTTTTGGCAACTGCGATTCATCCTTTATGACGTCGTACTGTTTTATGCACCTGCCATTCACCGTTTATTACGTCGTACTGTTTTTGGCAACTTCCATTAATCCTTTATGACGTCGTACTGTTTTTGGCAACTGCCATTCATCCTTTATGACGTCGTACTGTTTTTGGCAACTGCCATTCATCCTTTATGACGTCGTACTGTTTTTGGCAACTGCGATTCATCCTTTATGACGTCGTACTGTTTTTGGCCCCTGCCATTCATCCTTTATGACGTCGTGTTGTTTTTGGCAACTGCCATTCATCCTTTATGGCGTCGTACTCTTTTTGGCAACTGCCATTCATCCTTTATGACGTCGTACTGTGTTTGGCACCTGCCATTCATCCTTTATGACGTCGTACTGTTTTTGGCAACTGCCATTCATCCTTTATGACGTCGTACTGTTTTTGGCAACTGCCTTTCACTCTTTATGACGTCGTACAGTTTTTGGCACCTGCCATTCACCTTTATGACGTCGTACTGTTTTTGGCAACTGACATTCACTCTTTATGACGTCGTACTCTTTTTGGCAACTGCCATTCATCCTTTATGACGTCGTGCTGTTTTTGGCAACTGGCATTCATCTTTTATGACGTCGTACTGTTTTTGGTACCTGCCATTAATCCTTTATGACGTCGTACTGTTTTTGGCAACTGCCATTCATCCTCTATGACGTCGTACTGATTTTGGCAACTGCCATTCATCCTTTATGACGTTGTACTGTTTTTGGCACCTGCCATTCATCCTTTATGACGTCGTACTGTTTTTGGCAACTGCCATTAATCCTTTATGACGTCGTACTGTTTTTGGAAACTGCCATTCATCCTTTATGACGTTGTACTTTTTTGGCCACCTGCCATTCATCCTTTATGACGTCGTACTGTTTTTGGCAACTGCCATTCATCCTTTATGACGTCGTACTGTTTTTGGCAACAGCCATTCATCCTTTATGACGTCGTACTGTTTTTAGCACCTGCCATTCATCCGTTATGACGTCGTACTTTTTTTGGCAACTGCCATTCATCCTTTATGACGTCGTACTGTTTTTGGCAACTGCCATTCATGCTTTATGACGTCGTACTGTTTTTAGCCTCTGCCATTCATCCTTTATGACGTCGTACTGTTTTTTGCAACTGCCATTCATCCTTTATGACGTCGTACTGTTTTTGGCAACTGCCATTCATCCTTTATGACGTCGTACTGTTTTTGGCACCTGCCATTCATCCTTTATGACGTCGTACTGTTTTATGCACCTGCCATTCATTCTTTATGACGTCGTACTGTTTTTGGCACCTGCCATTCATCCTTTATGACATCGTACTTTTTTTGGCACCTGCCATTCATCCTTTATGACGTCGTACTGTTTGGGGCAACTGCCATTCATCTTTTATGACGTCGTACTGTTTTTTGCTACTGCCATTCCTCCTTTATGACGTCGTACTGTTTTTGGCAACTGCCATTCATCTTTTATGACGTCGTACTGTTTTTGGCACCTGCCATTCATCCTTTATGACGTCGTACTGTTTTTGGAAACTGCCATTCATCCTTTATGACGTCGTACTGTTTTTGGAACTGCCATCGTCCTTTATGACGTCGTACCGTTTTTTGCAACTGCTAATCATCTTTTATGACGTCGTACTGTTTTTAACATCTGCCATTCATCCTTTATTGCGTCGTACTGTTTTTGGCACCTGGCATTCATCTTTTATGACAACGTTCTGTTTTCAGAAAACTGCCATTCATCCTTTATGACGTCGTACTGTTTTTGGCACCTGCCATTCATCCTTTATGACATCGTACTGTTTTTGGCAACTGCCATTCATCCTTTATGACGTCGTACTACTTTTGGCACCTGCCATTCATCCTTTATGACTTAGTACTGTTTTTTGCAACTGCCATTGATCCTTTATGACGTCGTACTGTTTTTGGCAACTGCCATTCATCCTTTATGACGTCGTACTGTTTTTGGCACCTGCCATTAATCCTTTATGACGTCGTACTGTTTTATGCACCTGCCATTCATTCTTTATGACGTCGTACTGTTTTTGGCACCTGCCATTCATCCTTTATGACATCGTACTTTTTTTGGCACCTGCCATTCATCCTTTATGACGTCGTACTGTTTTGGGCAACTGCCATTCATCTTTTATGACGTCGTACTGTTTTTGGCAACTGCCATTCGTCCTTTATGACGTCGTACTGTTTTTGGCAACTGCCATTCATCCTTTATGACGTCGTACTGTTTTCGGCACCTGCCATTCATCCTTTATGACGTCGTACTGTTTTTGTCACCTGCCATTCATCCTCTATGACGTCGTACTGTTTTTGGCAACTGCCATTAATCCTCTATGACGTCGTACTGTTTTTGGCCCCTGCCATTCATCTTTTATGACGTCGTACTGTTTTTGACAACTGCCATTCATCCTTTATTACGTCGTACTGTTTTTGGCACCTGCCATTCATCCTTTATGACGTCGTACTGTTTTTGGCACCTGCCATTCATCCTTTATGACGTCGTACTGTTTTTGGCAACTGCCATTCATCCTTTATGACGTCGTACTGCTTTTGGCGACTGCCATTCATCCTTTATGACGTCGTACTGTTTTTGGCACCTGCCATTAATCCTTTATGACGTCGTTCTGTTTTTGGCAACTGCCATTCAATCTTTTATGACGTCGTACTGTTTTTGGCAACTGCCATCCATCCTCTATGACGTCGTACTGTTTTTGGCACCTGCCATTCATCCTTTATGACGTCGTGCTGTGTTTGGCAACTGCCATTCATCCTTTATGACGTCGTACTGTTTTTGGCACCTGCCATTAATCCTTTATCACGTCGTACTGTTTTTGGCAACTGCCATTCATCCTCTATGACGTCGTACTGTTTTTGGCACCTGCCATTCATCCTTTATGAGGTCGTGCTGTTTTTGGCAACTGCCATTCATCCTTTATGACGTCGTACTGTTTTTGGCAACTGCCATTGACCTTTATGACGTCGTACTGTTTTAGGCAACTGCCATCGTCCTTTATGACGTCGTACCGTTTTTGGCAACTGCTAATCATCTTTTATGACGTCGTACTGTTTTTGGCAACTGCCATTCATCCTTTATGACGTCGTACTGTTTTTGGCACCTGCCATTCATCCTTTATGACAACGTTCTGTTTTCGGAAACTGCCATTCATCCTTTATGACGTCGTACTGTTTTTGGCACCTGCCATTCATCCTTTATGACATCGTACTCTTTTTGGCAACTGCCATTCATCCTTTATGACGTCGTACTACTTTTGGCACCTGCCATTCATCCTTTATGACTTAGTACTGTTTTTGGCAACTGCCATTCATCCTTTATGACGTCGTACTGTTGTTGGCAACTGCCATTCATCCTTTATTACGTCGTACTGTTTTTGGCACCTGCCATTCATTCTTTATGACGTCGTACTGTTTTTGGCACCTGCCATTCATCCTTTATGACGTCGTACTGTTTTTATCAACTGCCATTCATCCTTTATGACGTTGTACTGTTTTTGGCACCTGCCATTGATCATTTATGATGTCGTACTGTTTTTGGCAACTGCCATTCATCTTTTATGACGTCGTACTGTTTTTGGAACCTGCCATTTATCCTTTATGACGTCGTACTGTTTTTGGCAACTGCCATTGATCCTTTATGACGTCGTACTGTTTTTGGCAACTGCCATTCATCCTTTAGTACGTTGTACTGTTTTTGGCAGCTGCCATGCATCTTTTATGACGTCGTACTGTTTTTGGCAACTGCCATTCATCCTTTATGACGTCGTACTGTTTTTGGCAACTGCCATTCATACTTTATGACGTCGTACTGTTTTTTGCACCTGCCATTCATTCTTTTATGACGTTGTACGTTTTTTTGGCAACTGCCATTCATCCTTTATGACGTTGTACGTTTTTTTGCAACTGCCATTAATTCTTTTATGACGTTGTACGTTTTTTTGCAACTGCCATCAATCTTTTATGACGTCATACTTTTTTTGCAAACTGCTATTCAAGCATTTATTATGTTGTACTGAGTTTGGCGACTACCATTACTTCGTTATGATGTCGTTCTGTTTTTGTCAACTGCCATTCACCTTTTACTATGTAGTACTGTTTTGGCGACTTCTATTCATTGTTGGTGACGTTGAACTGGTTTTGGCGAATACTATTCATCCTATGTTATTTATTTACAAGTAAATATATATAGTTTCGGCTTCACACAGACAGAAAGACGGACATATACATTATCTCCATTTTTAATAGAAACTTAAATATATTTCTTGACTTTGGTATTGGCTGATAAAGCCGCAACAGTATGGAGCAGTTGTTGGCTGTTGCTGCTTTCAAACAAACCTACACGTCAACAACATTTAGCAACTACCATTCATCCTTTACGACGTCGTACTGTGTTTGGCAACTGCAATTCATCCTTTACGACGTCGTACTATTTTTGGCAACTGCCATTCATCATTTATGACGTCGTACTGTTTTTGGAACCAGCCATTAATCCTTTATGACGTCGTACTGTTTTTGGCAACTGCCGTTCATCCTTTAGTACGTCGTACTGTTTTTGGCACCTGCCCTTCATCCTTTATGACATCGTACTGTTTATGGCAACTGCCATTCATCCTTTATGACGTCGTACTGTTTTTGGCACCTGCCATTCATCCTTTATTACGTCGTACTGTGTTTGGCAACTGCCATTCATCCTTTATTACGTCGTACTGTTTTTGGCCCCTGCCATTCATCCTTTATGACATTGTACTGTTTTGGGCACCTGCCATTCATCCTTTATGAGGTCGTACTGTGTTTGGCACCTCCCATTCATCCTTTATGACGTCGTACTGTTTTTTGCAACTGCCATTCATCCTTTATGACGTCGTACTGTTTTTGGCAACTGCCATTCATCCTTTATGACGTCGTACTGTTTTTGGCACATGCCATTCATCCTTTATGACGTCGTACTATTTTAGGCACCTGCCATTCATCCTTTATGACGTCGTGCTTTTTTTGGCAACTGCCATTCATCCTTTATGACGTCGTACTGTTTTTGGCAACTGCCATTCATCTTTTATGACGTCGTACTGTTTTTGGCACCTGCCATTCATCCTTTATGACGTCGTACTGTTTTTGGCAACTGCCATCAATACTTTATGACGTCGTACTATTTTTGGCAACTGCCATTAATCCTTTATGACGTCGTACTGTTTTTTGCACCTGCCATTCATCCTTTATGACGTCGTACTGTTTTGGCACCTGCCATTCATTCTTTATGACGTCGTACTGTTTTTGGCAACTGCCATTCATCCTTTATTACGTCGGTCGGTTTTTGGCAACTGCCATTCACCTTTTACTATGTAGTACTGTTTTGGCGACTGCTATTCATTGTTTGTGACGTTGAACTGGTTTTGGCGACTACTATTCATCCTATGTTATTTATTTACAAGTAAATATATATAGTTTCGGCTTCACACAGACAGACAGACGGTTATATACATTATCTCCATTTGTAATAGACACTTAAATATATTTCTTGACTTTGGTATTAGCTGATAAAGCCGCAACAGTAGGGAGCAGTTGTTGGCTGTTTGCTGCTTTCAAACAAACCTACACGTCAACAACATTTAGCAACTACCATTCATCCATTACGATGTCGTACTGTTTTTTGGCAACTGCAATTCATCCTTTACGACGTCGTACTATTTTTGGCAACTGCCATTCATCCTTTATGACGTCGTACTGTTTTTGGCACCTCCCATTTATCCTTTATGACGTCGTACTGTGTTTGGCACCTTCCATTAATCCTTTATGACGTCGTACTGTTTTTGGAAACTGCCATTCATCCTTTATGACGTCGTACTTTTTTTGGCACCTTCCATGCATCCTTGATGACGTCGTACTGTTTTTGGCAACTGCGATTCATCCTTTATGACGTCGTACTGTTTTTACACCTGCCATTCACCGTTTATTACGTCGTACTGTTTTTGGCAACTTCCATTAATCCTTTATGACGTCGTACTGTTTTTGGCAACTGCCATTCATCCTTTATGACGTCGTACTGTTTTTGGCACCTGCCATTCATCCTTTATGACGTCGTACTGTTTTTGGCAACTGCGATTCATCCTTTATGACGTCGTACTGTTTTTGGCCCCTGCCATTCATCCTTTATGACGTCGTGTTGTTTTTGGCAACTGCCATTCATCCTTTATGGCGTCGTACTCTTTTTGGCAACTGCCATTCATCCTTTATGACGTCGTACTGTTTTTGGCACCTGCCATTCATCTTTTATGACGTCGTACTGTTTTTGGCACCTGCCATAAATCTATTATGACGTCGTACTGCTTTTGGCAACTGCCATTCGTCCTTTATGACGTTGTACAGTATTTGGCACCTGCCATTAATCCTTTATGACGTCGTACTGTTTTTGGCAACTGCCATTCATCTTTTATGAGGTCGTACTGTTGTTGGCACCTGCCATTCATTCTTTATGACGTCGTACTGTTTTTGCAACTGCCATTCATCCTTTATGACGTCGTACTGGTTTTTGCAACTGCCATTCATCCTTTATGACGTCGTACTGTTTTTGGCAATTGCCGTTCATCCTTTATAGGGTCGTACTGTGTTTGGCAACTGCCATTCATCCTTTATGACGTCCTACTGTTTTTGGCACCTGCCATTCATTCTTTATGACGTCGTACTGTTTTTGGCAACTGCCATTCATCCTTTATGACGTCGTACTGTTTTTGGCAACTGCCATTCACCTTTTACTATGTAGTACTGTTTTGGCGACTTCTATTCATTGTTGGTTCCGTTGAACTGGTTTTGGCGAATACTATTCCTCCTGTGTTATTTATTTACAAGTAAATATATATATATAGTTTCGGCTTCACACAGACAGACAGACGGACATATACATTATCTTCATTTTTAATAGACACTTAAATATATTTCTTGACTTTGGTATTGGCTGATAAAGCCGCAACAGTAGGGAGCAGTTGTTGGCTGTTGCTGCTTTCAAACAAACCTACACGTCAACAACATTTAGCAACTACCTTTCATCCTTTACGACGTCGTACTGTATTTGGCAACTGCAATTCATCCTGTACGACGTCGTACTATTTTTGGCAACTGCCATTCATCCTTTATGACGTCGTACTGTTTTTGGCACCTCCCATTTATCCTTTATGACGTCGTACTGTGTTTGGCACCTTCCATTAATCCTTTATGACGTCGTACTGTTTTTGGCAACTGCCATTCATCCTTTATGACGTCGTACTGTTTTTTGGCACCTGCCATGCATCCTTGATGACGTCGTACTGTTTTTGGCAACTGCCATTCATCCTTTATGACGTCGTACTGTTTTTGGCACCTGCCATTCATCCTTTATGACGTCGTACTGTTTTTGGCAACTGCCATTCATCCTTTATGACGTCGTACTGTTTTTGGCCCCTGCCATTCATCCTTTATGATGTCGTGCTGTTTTTGGCAACTGCTATTTATCCTGTATGGCGTCGTACTGTTTTTGGCAACTGCCATTCATCCTTTATGACGTCGTACTGTTTTTGGCACCTGCTATTCATCCTTTATGACGTCGTACTTTTTTGGCACCTGCCATAAATCCTTTATGACGTCGTACGTTTTTTGGCAACTGTCATTTATCCTTTATGACGTTGTACAGATTTGGCACCTGCCATTCATCCTTTATGACGTCGTACTGTTTTTGGCAACTGCCATTCATCCTTTATGACGTCGTACTGTTTTTGGCACCTGCCATACATCTTTTATGACGTCGTACTGTTTTTGGCAACTGCCATTAATCCTTTATGACGTCGTACTGTTTTTGGCAACAGCCATTCATCCTTTATGACGTCGTACTGTTTTTTGCACCTGCCATTCATCCTTTATGACGTCGTACTGTTTTTGGCAACTGCCATTCACCTTTATGACGTCGTACTGTTTTCGGCAACTGCCATTAATTCTCTATGACGTCGTGCTGTTTTTGGCAACTGCCATTCATTGTTTATGACGTCGTACTGTTTTTGGCCTCTGCCATTCATACTTTATGACGTCGTACTGTTTTTGGCAACTGCCATTCATCTGTTATGAGGTCGTACTGTATTTGGCACCTGCCATTCATTCTTTATAGCGTTGTACTGTTTTTGGCAACTGCCATTCAGCCTTTATGATGTCGTACTGGTTTTGGCAACTGCCATTCATCCTTTATGACGTCGTACTGTTTTTGGCATTTGCCATTCAATCTTTTATGACGTCGTACTTTTTTTGGCAACTGCTTGTCATCCTTTATGATGTCGTGCTGTTTTTGGCAACTGCCATTCATCCTCTATGACGTCGTACTGTTTTTTGTTCCTGCCATTCATTCTTTATGACGTCGTACTGTTTTTGGCAACTGCCATTCATCCTTTATGACGTCGTACTGTTTTTGGCCCCTGCCATTCATCCTTAATTACGTCGTACTGGTTTTGGCAACTGCCATTCATCCTTTATGACGTCGTACAGTTTTTGGCACCTGCCATTCATCCTTTATGACGTCGTAGTGTTTTAACACCTGCCATTTATCCTTTATGACGTCGTACTGTTTTTGGAACCTGCCATTCATCCTTTATGACGTCGTACTATTTTTGGCAACTGCCATTCATCCTTTACCACATCGTACTGTTTTTGGCACTTGCCATTACTCCTTTATGACGTCGTACTGTTTTTGGCAACTGCCATTCATCCTTTATGACGTCGTACTGTTTTTGGCACCTGCCATTCCACCATTTATTACGTCGTACTGTTTTTGGCAACTGCCATTCATCCTTTATGACGTCGTACTGTTTTTGACACCTGCCATTTATCTTTTATGACGTCGTACTGTTTTTGGAACCAGCCAGTCATCTTTTATGACGTCGTACTGTTTTTGGCACCTCCCATTCCTCTTTTATGACGTCGTACTGTTTTGGCAACTGCCATTCATCCTTTATGACGTCGTACTGTTTTGGGCAACTGCCATTCATCCTTTATGACGTCGTACTGTTTTTGGCACCTGCCATTCAACCATTTATGACGTCGTACTGTTTTTGGCAACTGCCATTCATCCTTTATGACGTCGTAGTGTTTTTGACACCTGCCATTTATCTTTTATGACGTCGTACTGTTTTTGGAACCAGCCATTCATCCTTTATGACGTCGTACCGTTTTTGGCAACTGCCATTCATCCTTTATGACGTCGTACTGTTTTTGGCACCTGCCATTCATCCTTTATGACGTCGTACTGTTTTTGGCAACTGCCATTCAACCTTTATGACGTCGTACTGTTTTTGGCACCTGCCATTCATCCTTCTCGACGTCGTACTGTTTTTGGCACCTGCCATTCCTCCATTATGACGTCGTACTGTTTTTGGCAACTGCCATTCATCCTTTATGCCGTCGTACTGTTTTTGGCAACTGCCATTCATCCTTTATGACGTCGTACTGTTTTTGGCAACTGCCATTCATCCTTTATGAGGTCGTACTGTTTTTGGCACCTGCCATTCCTCCTTTATGACGTCGTACTGTTTTTGGCAACTGCCATTCATCCTTTATGACGTCGTACTTTTTTTGGCCCCTGCCATTCACCATTTATGACGTCGTACTGTTTTTTGCAACTGCCATTAATCCTTTATGACGTCGTACTGTTTTTGGCAACTGCCATTCATCCTTTATGACGTCGTACTGTTTTTGGCACCTGCCATTCATTCTTTATGACGTCGTTCTGCTTTTGGCAACTGCTATTCATCCTTTATGACGTCGTACTGTTTTTGGCAACTGCCATTCCTCCTTTATGACGTCGTACTGTTTTTAGCACCTGCCATTCATCCTTTATGACGTCGTACTGTTTTTGGCAACTGCCATTCATCCTTTATGACGTCGTACTGTTTTTGGCACCTGCCATTCCTCTTTTATGACGTCGTACTGTTTTTGGCAACTGCCATTCATCCTTAAGGCCGTCGTACTGTTTTTGGCACCTGCCATTCATCCTTTATGACGTCGAACTGTTTTTGGCATCTGCCATTCATCCTTTATGACGTCGTACTGTTTTTTGGCAACTGCCATTCATCCTTTATGAGGTCGTACTGTTTTTGGCAACTGCCATTCATCCTTTATGACGTCGTACTGTTTTTGGCAACTGCCATTAATCCTTTATGACGTCGTACTGTTTTTGGCAACAGCCATTCATCCTTTATGACGACGTACTGTTTTTTGCACCTGCCATTCATCCTTTATGACGTCGTACTGTTTTTGGCAACTGCCATACACCTTTATGACGTCGTACTGTTTTCGGCAACTGCCATTAATTCTCTATGACGTCGTACTGTTTTTGGCACCTGCCATTCATCCTTTATGACGTCGTGCTGTTTTTGGCAACTGCCATTCATTGTTTATGACGTCGTACTGTTTTTCGCCTCTGCCATTCATACTTTATGACGTCGTACTGTTTTTGGCAACTGCCATTCATCTGTTATGAGGTCGTACTGTATTTGGCACCTGCCATTCATTCTTTATAGCGTTGTACTGTTTTTGGCAACTGCCATTCAGCCTTTATGATGTCGTACTGGTTTTGGCAACTGCCATTCATCCTTTATGACGTCGTACTGTTTTTGGCATTTGCCATTCAATCTTTTATGACGTCGTACTGTTTTTGGCAACTGCTTGTCATCCTTTATGATGTCGTGCTGTTTTTGGCAACTGCCATTCATCCTCTATGACGTCGTACTGTTTTGTGTTCCTGCCATTCATTCTTTATGAAGTCGTACTGTTTTTGGCAACTGCCATTCATCCTTTATTACGTCGTACTGTTTTTGGCCCCTGCCATTCATCCTTGATTACGTCGTACTGGTTTTGGCAACTGCCATTTATCCTTTATGACGTCGTACAGTTTTTGGCACCTGCCATTCATCCTTTATGACGTCGTAGTGTTTTTAACACCTGCCATTTATCCTTTATGACGTCGTACTGTTTTTGGAACCTGCCATTCATCCTTTATGACGTCGTACTATTTTTGGCAACTGCCATTAATCCTTTACCACATCGTACTGTTTTTGGCACTTGCCATTACTCCTTTATGACGTCGTACTGTTTTTGGCAACTGCCATTAATCCTTTATTACGTCGTACTGTTTTTGGCAACTGCCATTCATCCTTTATGACGTCGTACTGTTTTTGACACCTGCCATTTATCTTTTATGACGTCGTACTGTTTTTGGAACCAGCCAGTCATCTTTTATGACGTCGTACTGTTTTTGGCACCTCCCATTCATCTTTTATGACGTCGTACTGTTTTGGCAACTGCCATTCATCCTTTATGACGTCGTACTGTTTTGGGCAACTGCCATTCATCCTTTATGACGTCTTACTGTTTTTGGCACATGCCATTCCACCATTTATGACGTCGTACTGTTTTTGGCAACTGCCATTCATCCTTTATGACGTCGTAGTGTTTTTGACACCTGCTATTTATCTTTTATGACGTCGTACTGTTTTTGGAACCAGCCATTAATCCTTTATGACGTCGTACCGTTTTTGGCAACTGCCATTCTTCCTTTATGACGTCGTACTGTTTTTGGCACCTGCCATTCATCCTTTCTGACGTCGTACTGTTTTTGGCAACTGCCATTCAACCTTTATGACGTCGTACTGTTTTTGGCACCTGCCATTCATCCTTCTCGACGTCGTACTGTTTTTGGCACCTGCCATTCCTCCATTATGACGTCGTACTGTTTTTGGCAACTGCCATTCATCCTTTATGCCGTCCTACTGTTTTTGGCAACTGCCATTCATCCTTTATGACGTCGTACTGTTTTTGGCAACTGCCATTCATCCTTTATGAGGTCGTACTGTTTTTGGCACCTGCCATTCCTCCTTTATGACGTCGTACTGTTTTTGGCAACTGCCATTCATCCTTTATGACGTCGTACTGTTTTTGGCCCCTGCCATTCATCCTTTATGACGTCGTACTGTTTTTTGCAACTGCCATTAATCCTTTATGACGTCGTACTGTTTTTGGCAACTGCCATTCATCCTTTATGACGTCGTACTGTTTTTGGCACCTGCCATTCATTCTTTATGACGTCGTACTGCTTTTGGCAACTGCTATTCATCCTTTATGACGTCGTACTGTTTTTGGCAATTGCCATTCCTCCTTTATGACGTCGTACTGTTTTTAGCACCTGCCATTCATCCTTTATGACGTCGTACTGTTTTTGGCAACTGCCATTCATCCTTTATGACGTCGTACTGTTTTTGGCACCTGCCATTCCTCTTTTATGACGTCGTACTGTTTTTGGCAACTGCCATTCATCCTTAAGGCCGTCGTACTGTTTTTGGCACCTGCCATTCATCCTTTATGACGTCGAACTGTTTTTGGCATCTGCCATTCATCCTTTATGACGTCGTACTGTTTTTTGGCAACTGCCATTCATCCTTTATGAGGTCGTACTGTTTTTGGCAACTGCCATTCATCCTTTATGACGTCGTACTGTTTTTGGCAACTGCCATTCATCCTTTATGACGTCGTACTGTTTTTGGCACCTGCCATTTATTCTTTATGACGTCGTACTGTTTTTGGCAACTGCCGTTCATCCTTTATGACGTCGTACTGTTTTTGGCACCGGCCATTCCTCCTTTATGACGTCGTACTGTTTTTGGCAATTGCCATTCATCCTTTATGACGTCGTACTGTTTTTGGCACCGGCCATTCCTCCTTTATGCCGTCGTACTGTTTTTGTCAACTGCCATTCATCTTTTATGACGTCGTACTGTTTTTTGCACTAGCCATTCATCCTTTATGACGTCGTACTGTTTTTGGCACCTGTCATTCATCTTTTATGACGTCGTACGGTTTTTGGCAACTGCCATTCATCCTTTATGACGTCGTACTGTATTTGGCACCTGCCATTCATCCTTTATGACGTCGTACTGTTTTTGGCAACTGCCTTTCATCCTTTATGACGTCGTACTGTTTTTGGCACCTGCCATTCATCCTTTATGACGTCGTACTGGTTTTGGCACCTGCCATTCATCCTTTATGACGTCGTACTGTTTTTTGCACTAGCCATTCATCCTTTATGACGTCGTACTGGTTTTGTCAACTGCCATTCATCTTTTATGACGTCGTACTGTTTTTTGCACTAGCCAGTCATCCTTTATGACGTCGTACTGTTTTTGGCACCTGTCAGTCATCCTTTATGACGTCGTACGGTTTTTGGCAACTGCCATTCATCCTTTATGACGTCGTACTGTTTTTGGCAACTGCCATTCATCCTTTATGACGTCGTACTATTTTTGGCACCTGCCATTCATCCTTTATGACGTCGTACTGTTTTTGGCAACTGCCATTCATCCTTTATGACGTCGTACTGTTTTTGGCACCTGCCATTCCTCTTTTATGACGTCGTACTGTTTTTGGCAACTGCCATTCATACTTAAGGCCGTCGTACTGTTTTTGGCATCTGCCATTCATCCTTTATGACGTCGTACTGTTTTTTGGCAACTGCCATTCATCCTTTATGAGGTCGTACTGTTTTTGGCAACTGCCATTCATCCTTTATGACGTCGTACTGTTTTTGGCACCTGCCATTCATCTTTTATGACGTCGTACTGGTTTTGTCAACTGCCATTCATCTTTTATGACGTCGTACTGTTTTTTGCACTAGCCATTCATCCTTTATGACGTCGTACTGTTTTTGGCACCTGTCATTCATCCTTTATGACGTCGTACGGTTTTTGGCAACTGCCATTCATCCTTTATGACGTCGTACTGTTTTTGGCAACTGCCATTCATCCTTTATGGCGTCGTACTGTTTTTGGCAACTGCCATTCATCCTTTATGACGTCGTACTGTTTTTGGAACCTGCCATTCATACTTTATGACATCGTAGTGTTTTTGGCAACTGCCATTCATCCTTTATGACGTCGTACTGTTTTTGGCACCGGCTATTCCTCCTTTATGACGTCGTACTGTTTTTGGCAACTGCCATTCATCCTTTATGCCGTCGTACTGTTTTTGGCAACTGCCATTCATCTTTTATGACGTCGTACTGTTTTTGGCACCTGCCATTCATCCTTTATGACGTCGTACTGTTTTTGGCACCTGTCATTCATCCTTTATGACGTCGTACCGTTTTTGGCCCCTGCCATTCATCCTTTATGACGTCGTACTGTTTTTGGCAACTGCCATTCATCCTTTTTAACGTCGTACTGTTTTTGGCAACTGCCATTCATCCTTTATGACGTCGTACTGTTTTTGGCACCTGCCATTCATTCTTTATGACGTCGTACTGTTTTTGGCAACTGCCATTCAGCCTTTATGACGTCGTACTGTTTTTGGCAACTGCCATTCATCCTTTATGACGTCGTGATGTTTTTGGCACCTGCCATTCCTCTTTTATGACGTCGTACTGTTTTTGGCAACTGCCATTCATCCTTTAGGCCGTCGTACTGTTTTTGGCACCTGATATTCATCTTTTATGACGTCGTACTGTTTTTGGCCCCTGCCATTCATCCTTTATGACGTCGTACTGTTTTTTGCAACTGCCATTAATCCTTTATGACGTCGTACTGTTTTTGGCAACTGCCATTCATCCTTTATGACGTCGTACTGTTTTTGGCACCTGCCATTCATTCTTTATGACGTCGTACTGCTTTTGGCAACTGCTATTCATCCTTTATGACGTCGTACTGTTTTTGGCAACTGCCATTCATCCTTTATGACGTCGTACTGTTTTTAGCACCTGCCATTCATCCTTTATGACGTCGTACTGTTTTTGGCAACTGCCATTCATCCTTTATGACGTCGTACTGTTTTTGGCACCTGCCATTCCTCTTTTATGACGTCGTACTGTTTTTGGCAACTGCCATTCATCCTTAAGGCCGTCGTACTGTTTTTGGCACCTGCCATTCATCCTTTATGACGTCGAACTGTTTTTGGCATCTGCCATTCATCCTTTATGACGTCGTACTGTTTTTTGGCAACTGCCATTCATCCTTTATGAGGTCGTACTGTTTTTGGCAACTGCCATTCATCCTTTATGACGTCGTACTGTTTTTGGCAACTGCCATTCATCCTTTATGACGTCGTACTGTTTTTGGCACCTGCTATTTATTCTTTATGACGTCGTACTGTTTTTGGCAACTGCCATTCATCCTTTATGACGTCGTACTGTTTTTGGCACCGGCCATTCCTCCTTTATGACGTCGTACTGTTTTTGGCAATTGCCATTCATCCTTTATGACGTCGTACTGTTTTTGGCACCGGCCATTCCTCCTTTATGCCGTCGTACTGTTTTTGTCAACTGCCATTCATCTTTTATGACGTCGTACTGTTTTTTGCACTAGCCATTCATCCTTTATGACGTCGTACTGTTTTTGGCACCTGTCATTCATCTTTTATGACGTCGTACGGTTTTTGGCAACTGCCATTCATCCTTTATGACGTCGTACTGTTTTTGGCACCTGCCATTCATCCTTTATGACGTCGTACTGTTTTTGGCAACTGCCATTCATCCTTTATGACGTCGTACTGTTTTTGGCACCTGCCATTCATCCTTTATGACGTCGTACTGGTTTTGGCACCTGCCATTCATCCTTTATGACGTCGTACTGTTTTTTGCACTAGCCATTCATCCTTTATGACGTCGTACTGGTTTTGTCAACTGCCATTCATCTTTTATAACGTCGTACTGTTTTTTGCACTAGCCAGTCATCCTTTATGACGTCGTACTGTTTTTGGCACCTGTCATTCATCCTTTATGACGTCGTACGGTTTTTGGCAACTGCCATTCATCCTTTATGACGTCGTACTGTTTTTGGCAACTGCCATTCATCCTTTATGACGTCGTACTCTTTTTGGCACCTGCCATTCATCCTTTATGACGTCGTACTGTTTTTGGCACCTGCCATTCATCCTTTATGACGTCGTACTGTTTTTTGCACTAGCCATTCATCCTTTATGACGTCGTACTGGTTTTGTCAACTGCCATTCATCTTTTATGACGTCGTACTGTTTTTTGCACTAGCCATTCATCCTTTATGACGTCGGACTGTTTTTGGCACCTGTCATTCATCCTTTATGACGTCGTACGGTTTTTGGCAACTGCCATTCATCCTTTATGACGTCGTACTGTTTTTGGCAACTGCCATTCATCCTTTATAGCGTCGTACTGTTTTTGGCAACTGCCATTCATCCTTTATGACGTCGTACTGTTTTTGGAACCTGCAATTCATACTTTATGACGTCGTAGTGTTTTTGGCAACTGCCATTCATCCTTTATGACGTCGTACTGTTTTTGGCACCGGCTATTCCTCCTTTATGACGTCGTACTGTTTTTGGCAACTGCCATTCATCCTTTATGCCGTCGTACTGTTTTTGGCAACTGCCATTCATCTTTTATGACGTCGTACTGTTTTTGGCACCTGCCATTCATCCTTTATGACGTTGTACTGTTTTTGGCAACTGCCATTCATCCTTTATGACGTCGTACCGTTTTTGGCAACTGCCATTCATCCTTTTTAACGTCGTACTGTTTTTGGCAACTGCCATTCATCCTTTATGACGTCGTACTGTTTTTGGCACCTGCCATTCATTCTTTATGACGTCGTACTGTTTTTGGCAACTGCCATTCAGCCTTTATGACGTCGTACTGTTTTTGGCAACTGCCATTCAGCCTTTATGACGTCGTGATGTTTTTGGCACCTCCCATTCCTCTTTTATGACGTCGTACTGTTTTTGGCAACTGCCATTCATCCTTTAGGCCGTCGTACTGTTTTTGGCACCTGCCATTCCTCTTTTATGACGTCGTACTGTTTTTGGCAACTGCCATTCATCCTTTAGGCCGTCGTACTGTTTTTGGCATCTGCCATTCATCCTTTATGACGTCGTACTGTTTTTGGCAACTGCCATTCATCCTTTATGACGTCGTACTGTTTTTGGCAACTGCCATTCATCCTTTATGACGTCGTACTGTTTTTGGCAACTGCCATTCATCCTTTATGACGTCGTACTGTTTTTGGCAACTGCCATTCGTCCTTTATGACGTCGTACTGGTTTGGGCTGTTTTTGGCACCTGCCATTCATTCTTTTATTACGTCGTACTGTTTTTGGTAACTGCCATTCATCCTTTATGACGTCGTACTGTTTTTGGCAACTGCCATTAATGTTTTATGACGTCGTACTGTTTTTGGCACCTGCCATTCATCCTTTATGACGTCGTACTGTTTTTGGCAACTGTCATTCATCCTTTAGGCCGTCGTACTGTTTTTGGCACCTGCTATTCATCCTTTATGACGTCGTACTGTTTTTGGCACCTGCCATTCCTCTTTTATGACGTCGTACTGTTTTTGGCAACTACCATTCATCCTTTAGTACGTTGTACTGTTTTTGGCACCTGCCATTCATCCTTTATGACGTCGTACTGTTATTGGCAACTGCCATTCATCCTTTATGACGTCGTACTGTTTTTGGCAACTGCCATTCATCTTTTATGACGTCGTACTGTTTTTGGCAAATGCCATTCATCATTTATGACGTCGTACTGTTTTTGGCAACTGCCATTTATCCTTTATTACGTCGTACTGTTTTTGGCACCTGCCATTCATTCTTTATGACGTCATACTGTTTTTGGCAACTGCCATTAATCCTTTATGGCGTCGTACTGTTTTTGGCAACTGCCATTCATTCTTTATGACGTAGTACTGTTTATAGCAACTGCCATGCATCCTTTATGACGTCGTACTGTTTTTGGCACCTGCCATTCATCTTTTATGACGTCGTACTGTTTTTGGCAACTGCCATTCATCCTTTATGACGTCGTACTGTTTTTGGCACCTGCCATTCCTCTTTTATGACGTCGTACTGTTTTTGGAAACTGCCATTCATCTTTTAGGCCGTCGTACTGTTTTGGCACCTGCCATTCATCCTTTATGACGTCGTACTGTTTTTGGCATCTGCCATTCATCCTTTATGACGTCGTACTGTTTTTGGCAACTGCCATTTATCCTTTATGACGCCGTACTGTTTTTAGCAACTGCCATTCATCCTTTATGACGTCGTACTGTTTTTGGCTACTGCCATTCATCCTTTATGACGTCGTACTGTTTTTGGCAACTGCCATTCATCCTTTATGACGTCGTACTGTTTTTGGCACCTGCCATTCATCCTTTATGACGTCGTACTGTTTTTGGCAACTGCCAGTCATCCTTTATGACGTCGTACTGTTTTTGGCAACTGCCACTCGTCCTTTATGACGTCGTACTGTTTTTGGCTGTTTTTGGCACCTGCCATTAATTCTTTTATGACGTTGTACGTTTTTTGGCAACTGCCATTCATCTTTTATGACGTCGTACTGTTTTTGACAACTGCCATTCATCCTTTATGACGTTGTACTGTTTTTGGCACTTGCCATTCATTCTTTATAACGTCGTACTGTGTTTGGCAACTGCCATTCATCCTTTATGACGTCGTACTGTTTTTGGCAACTGCCATTCATCCTTTATGACGTCGTACTGTTTTTGGCACCTTCCATTTATCCTTTATGACGTCGTACTGTTTTTGGCACCGGCCATTCCTCCTTTATGACGTCGTACTGTTTTTGGCAACTGCCATTCATCCTTTATGCCGTGGTACTGTTTTTGTCAACTGCCATTCATCTTTTATGACGTCGTACTGTTTTTGGCACTTGCCATTCATCCTTTATGACCTCGTACTGTTTTTGGCACCTGTCATTCATCCTTTATGACGTCGTACGGTTTTTAGCAACTGCCATTCATCCTTTATGACGTCGTACTGTTTTTGGCAACTGCCATTCATCCTTTATGCCGTCGTACTGTTTTTGGCACGTGCCATTCATCTTTTATTACGTCGTACTGTTTTTGGCAACTGCCATTCATCCTTTATGACGTCGTACTGTTTTTGGCAACTGCCATTCATCCTTTATAACGTCGTACTGATTTTGGAACCTGCCATTCATCTTTTATGACGTCGTACTGTTTTTGGCAACTGCCATTCATCCTTTATGCCGTCGTACTGTTTTTGGCAACTGCCATTAATCCTTTATGGCGTCGTACTGTTTTTGGCAACTGCCATTCATCCTTTATGAGGTCGTACTGTTTTTGGCACCTGCTATTCCTCCTTTATGACGTCGTACTGTTTTTGGCAACTGCCATTCATCCTTTATGACGTCGTACTGTTTTTGGCAACTGCCATTCATCCTATAGGCTGTCGTACTGTTTTGGGAACCTGCCATTCATCCTTTATGACGTCGTACTGTTTTTCGCAACTGCCATTCATCCTTTATGACGTCGTACTGTTTTTGGCAACTGCTATTCATCCTTTATGACGTCGTACTGTTTTTGGCAACTGCCATTCATCTTTTATGACGTCGTACTGTTTTTGGTAACTGCCATTCATCCTTTATGACGTCGTACTGTTTTTGGCAACTGCCATTAATCTTTTATGACGTCGTACTGTTTTTGGCACCTGCCATTCATCCTTTATGACGTCGTACTGTTTTTGGCACCTGCCATTCCTCTTTGAAGACGTCGTACTGTTTTTGGCAACTGCCATTCATCCTTTAGGCCGTCGTACTGTTTTTGGCACCTGCCATTCATCCTTTATAACGTCGTACTGTTTTTGGCATCTGCCATTCATCCTTTATGACGTCGTACTGTTTTTGGCACCTTCCATTCCTCTTTTATGACGTCGTACTGTTTTTGGCAACTGCCATTCATCCTTTATGACGTCGGACTGTTTTTGGCTTCTGCCATTCATCCTTTATGACGTCGTACTGTTTTTGGAAACTGCCATTACTTTTTTATGACGTCGTACTGTTTTTGGCACCTGCCATTCATTCTTTATGACGTCGTACTGTTTTTGGCAACTGGGTTTCATCCTTTATGACGTCGTACTGTTTTTGGCAACTACCATTCATCCTTTAGTACGTTGTACTGTTTTTGGCACCTGCCATTCATCCTTTATGACGTCGTACTGTTATTGGCAACTGCCATTCATCCTTTATGACGTCGTACTGTTTTTGGCAACTGCCATTCATCTTTTATGACGTCGTACTGTTTTTGGCAACTGCCATTCATAATTTATGACGTCGTACTGTTTTTGGCAACTGCCATTCATCCTTTATGACGTCGTACTGTTTTTGGCACCTGCCATTCATCCTTTATGACGTCGTACTGTTTTTGGCAACTACCATTCATTCTTTTATGACGTCGTACTGTTTTTGGCACCGGCCATTCCTCGTTTATGACGTCGTACTGTTTTTGGCAACTGCCATTCATCCTTTATGCCGTCGTACTGTTTTTGTGAACTGCCATTAATCTTTTATGACGTCGTACTGTTTTTGGCACCTGCCATTCATCCTTTATGACGTCGTACTGTTTTTGGCAACTGCCATTCATCCTTTATGACGTCGTACTGTTTTTGGCCCTTGCCATTCATCCTTTATGACGTCGTACTGTTTTTGGCAACTGCCATTCATCCTTTTTAACGTCGTACTGTTTTTGGCAACTGCCATTCATCCTTTATGACGTCGTACTGTTTTTGGCACCTGCCATTCATTCTTTATGACGTAGTACTGTTTATGGCAACTGCCATGCATCCTTTATGACGTCGTACTGTTTTTGGCACCTGCCATTCATCCTTTATGACGTCGTACTGTTTTTGGCAACTGCCATTCATCCTTTATGACGTCGTACTATTTTTGGCACCTGCCATTCCTCTTTTATGACGTCGTACTGTTTTTGGACACTGCCATTCATCTTTAAGGCCGTCGTACTGTTTTGGCACCTGCCATTCATCCTTTATGACGTCGTACTGTTTTTGGCATCTGCCATTCATCCTTTATGACGTCGTACTGTTTTTGGCAACTGCCATTTATCCTTTATGACGCCGTACTGTTTTTAGCAACTGCCATTCATCCTTTATGACGTCGTACTGTTTTTGGCTACTGCCATTCATCCTTTATGACGTCGTACTGTTTTTGGCAACTGCCATTCATCCTTTATGACGTTGTACTGTTTTTGGCACCTGCCATTCATCCTTTATGACGTCGTACTGTTTTTGGCAACTGCCAGTCATCCTTTATGACGTCGTACTGTTTTTGGCAACTGCCATTCGTCCTTTATGACGTCGTACTGTTTTTGGCTGTTTTTGGCACCTGCCATTCATTCTTTTATGACGTTGTACGTTTTTTGGCCACTGCCATTCATCCTTTATGACGTCGTACTGTTTTTGGCAACTGCCATTCATCCTTTATGACGTTGTACTGTTTTTGGCAGCTGCCATTCATCCTTTATGATGTCGGACTGTTTTGGGCAACTGCCATTCATCCTTTATGACGTTGTACTGTTTTTGGCACCTGCCATTCATCCTTTATGACGTCGTACTGTTTTTGGCAACTGCTATTCATCCTTTATTACGTCGTACTGTTTTTGGCAACTACCATTCATCCTTTAGTACGTTGTACTGTTTTTGGTACCTGCCATTCATCCTTTATGACGTCGTACTGTTTTTGGCAACTGCCATTCATGCTTTATGACGTCGTACTGTTTTTGGCAACTGCCATTCATCCTGTATAACGTCGTACTGTTTTTGGCAACTGCCATTCATCCTTTATGACGTTGTACTGTTTTTGGCACCTGCCCTTATTCCTTTATGATGTCGGACTGTTTTGGGCAACTGCCATGCATCTTTTATGACGTCGTACTGTTTTTGGCACCTGCCATTCATTGTTTATGACGTCGTACTGTTTTTGGCAACTGCCATTTATCCTTTATGACGTCGTACTGTTTTTGGCAACTGCCATTCATCCTTTATTATGTCGTACTGTTTTTGGCCCCTGCCATTCATCTTTTATGACGTCGTAGTGTTTTTGGCAACTGCCATTAATCCTTTATGAGGTCGTACTGTTTTTGGCAACTGCCATTCATCCTTTATGACGTTGTACTTTTTTTTGCACTTGCCATTCATTCTTTATAACGTCGTACTGTTTTTGGCAACTGCCATTCATCCTTTATGACGTCGTACTGTTTTTGGCAACTGCCATTCATCCTTTATGACGTCGTACTGTTTTTGGCACCTGCCATTTATCCTTTATGACGTCGTACTGTTTTTGGCAACTGCCATTCATCCTTTATGACGTCGTACTGTTTTTGGCACCGGCCATTCCTCCTTTATGACGTCGTACTGTTTTTGGCAACTGCCATTCATCCTTTATGCCGTGGTACTGTTTTTGTCAACTGCCATTCATCTTTTATGACGTCGTACTGTTTTTGGCACCTGCCATTCATCCTTTATGACCTCGTACTGTTTTTAGCACCTGTCATTCATCCTTTATGACGTCGTACTGTTTTTGGCAACTGCCATTCATCCTTTATGCCGTCGTACTGTTTTTGGCACGTGCCATTCATCTTTTATTACGTCGTACTGTTTTTGGCAACTGCCATTCATCCTTTATGACGTCGTACTGTTTTTGGCAACTGCCATTCATCCTTTATGACGTCGTACTGATTTTGGCACCTGCCATTCATCTTTTATGACGTCGTACTGTTTTTGGCACCTGCCATTCATCCTTTATGACGTCGTACTGGTTTTGGCACCTGCCATTCATCTTTTATGACGTCGTACTGTTTTTGGCAACTGCCATTCATCCATTATGACGTCGTACTGTTTTTGGCAACTGCCATTCATCCTTTATGAGGTCGTACTGTTTTTGGCAACTGCCATTCCTCCTTTATGACGTCGTACTGTTTTTGGCAACTGCCATTCATCCTTTATGACGTCGTACTGTTTTTAGCAACTGCCATTCATCCGTTAGGCTGTCGTACTGTTTTTGGAACCTGCCATTCATCCTTTATGACGTCGTACTGTTTTTGGCAACTGCCATTCATCCTTTATGACGTCGTACTGTATTTGGCAACTGCCATTCATCCTTTATGACGTCGTACTGTTTTTGGCAACTGCTATTCATCCTTTATGACGTCGTACTGTTATTGGCAACTGCCATACATCCTTTATGACGTCGTACTGTTTTTGGCAACTGCCATTCATCTTTTATGACGTCGTACTGTATTTGGCAACTGCCATTCATCATTTATGACGTCGTACTTTTTTTGGCAACTGCCATTCATCCTTTATGACGTCTTACTGTTTTTGGCACCTGCCATTCATCCTTTATGACGTCGTACTGTTTTTGGCAACTGCCATTCATCCTTTATGACGTCGTACTGTTTTTGGCACCAGCCATTCCTCCTTTATGACGTCGTACTGTTTTTGGCAACTGCCATTCATCCTTTATGCCGTCGTACTGTTTTTGTGAACTGCCATTAATCTTTTATGACGTCGTACTGTTTTTGGCACCTGCCATTCATCCTTTATGACGTCGTACTGTTTTTGGCAACTGCCATTCATCCTTTATGACGTCGTACGGTTTTTGGCCCCTGCCATTCATCCTTTATGACGTCGTACTGTTTTTTGCCACTGCCATTCATCCTTTTTAACGTCGTACTTTTTTTGGCAACTGCCATTCATCCTTTATGACGTCGTACTGTTTTTGGCACCTTCCATTCATTCTTTATGACGTAGTACTGTTTTTGGCAACTGCCATTCATCCTTTATGACGTCGTACTCTTTTTGGCACCTGCCATTCATTCTTTATGACGTAGTACTGTTTTTGGCAACTGCCATTAATCCTTTATGACGTCGTACTGTTTTTTGCACCTGCCATTCATCCTTTATGACGTCGTACTGTTTTTGGCAACTGATATTCATCCTTTATGACGTCGTACTGTTTTTGGCACCTGCTATTCCTCTTTTATGACGTCGTACTGTTTTTGGCAACTGCCATTCATCCTTTAGGCCGTCGTACTGTTTTTGGCACCTGCCATTCATCCTTTATGACGTCGTACTGTTTTTGGCATCTGCCATTCATCCTTTATGACGTCGTACTGTTTTTGGCAACTGCCATTCATCCTTTATGACGTCGTACTGTTTTTGGGACCTGCCATTCTTCCTTTTTGACGTCGTACTGTTTTTGGCAACTGCCATTCATCCTTTATGACGTCGTACTGTTTTTGGCACCTGCCATTGATCCTTTATGACGTCGTACTGTTTTTGGCACCTGCCATTCATCTTTTATTACGTCGTACTCTTTTTTGGCAACTGCCATTCATCTTTTATGACGTTGTACTGTTTTTGGCAACTGCCATTCATCCTTTATGACGTCGTACTGTTTTTGGCAACTGCCATTCATTTTTTATGACGTCGTACTGTTTTTGGCTCCTGCCATTCATCCTTTATGACGTCGTACTGTTTTTTGGCAACTGCCATTCATCCTTTTTAACGTCGTACTGTTTTTGGCAACTGCCATTCATCCTTTATGACGTCGTACTGTTTTTGGCACCTGCCATTCCTCCTTTATGACGTCGTACTGTTTTTGGCAACTGCCATTCATCCTTTATGCCGTGGTACTGTTTTTGTCAACTGCCATTCATCTTTTATGACGTCGTACTGTTTTTGGCACCTGCCATTCATCCTTTATGACCTCGTACTGTTTTTAGCACCTGTCATTCATCCTTTATGACGTCGTACTGTTTTTGGCAACTGCCATTCATCCTTTATGCCGTCGTACTGTTTTTGGCACGTGCCATTCATCTTTTATTACGTCGTACTGTTTTTGGCAACTGCCATTCATCCTTTATGACGTCGTACTGTTTTTGGCAACTGCCATTCATCCTTTATGACGTCGTACTGATTTTGGCACCTGCCATTCATCTTTTATGACGTCGTACTGTTTTTGGCACCTGCCATTCATCCTTTATGACGTCGTACTGGTTTTGGCACCTGCCATTCATCTTTTATGACGTCGTACTGTTTTTGGCACCTGCCATTCCTCCATTATGACGTCGTACTGTTTTTGGCAACTGCCATTCATCCTTTATGAGGTCGTACTGTTTTTGGCAACTGCCATTCCTCCTTTATGACGTCGTACTGTTTTTGGCAACTGCCATTCATCCTTTATGACGTCGTACTGTTTTTAGCAACTGCCATTCATCCGGTAGGCTGTCGTACTGTTTTTGGAACCTGCCATTCATCCTTTATGACGTCGTACTGTTTTTGGCAACTGCCATTCATCCTTTATGACGTCGTACTGTATTTGGCAACTGCCATTCATCCTTTATGACGTCGTACTGTTTTTGGCAACTGCCATTCATCTTTTATGATTTCGTACTGTTTTTGGTAACTGCCATTCATCCTTTATGACGTCGTACTGTTTTTGGCAACTGCCATTAATCTTTTATGACGTCGTACTGTTTTTGGCACCTGCCATTCATCCTTTATGACGTCGTACTGTTTTTGGCACCTGCCATTCCTCTTTGAAGACGTCGTACTGTTTTTGGCAACTGCCATTCATCCTTTAGGCCGTCGTACAGTTTTTGGCACCTGCCATTCATCCTTTATGACGTCGTACTGTTTTTGGCATCTGCCATTCATCCTTTATGACGTCGTACTGTTTTTGGCACCTGCCATTCCTCTTTTATGACGTCGTACTGTTTTGGGCAACTGCCATTCATCCTTTATGACGTCGTACTGTTTTTGGCTACTGCCATTCATCCTTTATGACGTCGTACTGTTTTTGGCAACTGCCATTACTCCTTTATGACGTCGTACTGTTTTTGGCACCTGCCATTCATCCTTTATGACGTCGTACTGTTTTTGGCAACTGCTATTCATCCTTTATGACGTCGTACTGTTTTTGGCAACTACCATTCATCCTTTAGTACGTTGTACTGTTTTTGGCACCTGCCATTCATGCTTTATGACGTCGTACTGTTATTGGCAACTGCCATTCATCCTTTATGACGTCGTACTGTTTTTGGCAATTGCCATTCATCTTTTATGACGTCGTACTGTTTTTGGCAACTGCCATTCATCATTTATGACGTCGTACTGTTTTTGGCAACTGCCATTCATCCTTTATGACGTCGTACTGTTTTTGGCACCTGCCATTCATCCTTTATGACGTCGTACTGTTTTTGGCAACTACCATTCATCCTTTATGACGTCGTACTGTTTTTGGCACCGGCCATTCCTCGTTTATGACGTCGTACTGTTTTTGGCAACTGCCATTCATCCTTTATGCCGTCGTACTGTTTTTGTGAACTGCCATTAATCTTTTATGACGTCGTACTGTTTTTGGCACCTGCCATTCATCCTTTATGACGTCGTACTGTTTTTGGCAACTGCCATTCATCCTTTATGACGTCGTACTGTTTTTGGCCTTTGCCATTCATCCTTTATGACGTCGTACTGTTTTTGGCAACTGCCATTCATCCTTTTTAACGTCGTACTGTTTTTGGCAACTGCCATTCATCCGTTATGACGTCGTACTGTTTTTGGCACCTGCCATTCATTCTTTATGACGTAGTACTGTTTATGGCAACTGCCATGCATCCTTGATGACGTCGTACTGTTTTTGGCACCTGCCATTCATCCTTTATGACGTCGTACTGTTTTTGGCAACTGCCATTCATCCTTTATGACGTCGTACTGTTTTTGGCACCTGCCATTCCTCTTTTATGACGTCGTACTGTTTTTGTAAACTGCCATTCATCTTTTAGGCCGTCGTACTGTTTTTGGCACCTGCCATTCATCCTTTATGACGTCGTACTGTTTTTGGCATCTGCCATTCATCCTTTATGACGTCGTACTGTTTATGGCAACTGCCATTTATCCTTTATGACGCCGTACTGTTTTTAGCAACTGCCATTCATCCTTTATGACGTCGTACTGTTTTTGGCTACTGCCATTCATCCTTTATGACCTCGTACTGTTTTTGGCAACTGCCATTCATCCTTTATGACGTCGTACTGTTTTTGGCACCTGCCATTCATCCTTTATGACGTCGTACTGTTTTTGGAAACTGCCAGTCATCCTTTATGACGTCGTACTGTTTTTGGCAACTGCCATTCGTCCTTTATGACGTCGTACTGTTTTTGGCTGTTTTTGGCACCTGCCATTCATTCTTTTATGACGTTGTACGTTTTTTGGCAACTGCCATTCATCCTTTATGACGTCGTACTGTTTTTGGCAACTGCCATTCATCCTTTATGACGTTGTACTGTTTTTGGCAGCTGCCATTTATCCTTTAGGATGTCGGACTGTTTTGGGCAACTGCCATTCATCCTTTATGACGTAGTACTGTGTTTGGCACCTGCCATTCATCCTTTATGACGTCGTACTGTTTTTGGCAACTGCTATTCATCCTTTATTACGTCGTACTGTTTTTGGCAACTACCATTCATCCTTTAGTACGTTGTACTGTTTTTGGTACCTGCCATTCATCCTTTATGACGTCGTACTGTTTTTGGCAACTGCCATTCATGCTTTATGACGTCGTACTGTTTTTGGCAACTGCTATTCATCCTTTATGACGTCGTACTGTTTTTGGCAACTGCCATTCATTCTTTGTGACGTCGTACTGTTTTTGGCAACTGCCATCCATCCTTTATGACGTCGTACTGTTTTTGGCCCCTGCTATTCATCCTTTATGACGTCGTACTGTTTTTGGCAACTGCCATTCATCCTTTATGACGTCGTACTGTTTTTGGCACCGGCCATTTCTCGTTTATGACGTCGTACTGTTTTTGGCAACTGCCATTCATCCTTTATGCCGTCGTACTGTTTTTGGCAACTGCCATTAATCTTTTATGACGTCGTACTGTTTTTGGCAACTGCCATTCATCCTTAATGACGTCGCTCTGTTTTTGGCAACTGCCATTCATCCTTTATGACGTCGTACTGTTTTTGGCCCCTGCCATTCATCCTTTATGACGTCGTACTGTTTTTGGCAACTGCCATTCATCCTATTTAACGTCGTACTGTTTTTGGCAACTGCCATTCATCCTTTATGACGTCGTACTGTTTTTGGCTACTGCCATTCATCCTTTATGACGTCGTACTGTTTTTGGCAACTGCCATTCATCCTTTATGACGTCGTACTGTTTTTGGCACCTGCCATTCATCCTTTATGACGTCGTACTGTTTTTGGCAACTGCCAGTCATCCTTTATGACGTCGTACTGTTTTTGGCAACTGCCATTCGTCCTTTATGACGTCGTACTCTTTTTGGCTGTTTTTGGCACCTGCCATTCATTCTTTTATGACGTTGTACGTTTTTTGGCAAATGCCATTAATCCTTTATAACGTCGTACTGTTTTTGGCAACTGCCATTCATCCTTTATGACGTTTTACTGTTTTTGGCACCTGCCATTCATCCTTTATGATGTCGGACTGTTTTGGGCAACTGCTATTCATCTTTTATGACGTCGTACTGTTTTTGGCACCTGCCATTCATCCTTTATGACGTCGTACTGTTTTTGGCAACTGCTATTCATCTTTTATTACGTCGTACTGTTTTTGGCAACTACCATTAATCCTTTACTACGTTGTACTGTTTTTGGTACCTGCCATTCATCCTTTATGACGTCGTACTGTTTTTGGCAACTGCCATTCATCCTTTATGACGTCGTACTGTTTTTGGACACTGCCATTCATTCTTTATGACGTCGTACTGTTTTTGGCACCTGCCATTCATCCTTTGTGACGTCGTACTGTTTTTAGCAACTGCCATCCATCCTTTATGACGTCGTACTGTTTTTGGCCCCTGCCATTCATCCTTTATGACGTCGTACTGTTTTTGGCAACTGTCATTCATCCTTTGTTAGGTCGTACTATGTTTGGCAACTGCCATTAATCCTTTATGACGTCGTACTTTTTTTTGCACTTGCCATTCATTCTTTATAACGTCGTACTGTTTTTGGCAACTGCCATTCATCCTTTATGACGTCGTACTGTTTTTGGCAACTGCCATTCATCCTTTATGACGTCGTACTGTTTTTGGCAACTGCCATTCATCCTTTATGACGTCGTACTGTTATTGGCAACTGCCATTCATCCTTTATGACGTCGTACTGTTTTTAGCACCGGCCATTTATCCTTTATGACGTCGTACTGTTTTTTGCAACTGCCATTCTGCCTTTATGCCGTCGTACTGTTTTTGTCAACTGCCATTCATCTTTTATGACGTCGTACTGTTTTTGGCACCTGCCATTCATCTTTTATGACGCTGTACTGTTTTTGGCACCTGCCATTCATCCTTTATGACGTCGTACGGTTTTTGGCAACTGCCATTCATCCTTTATGACGTTGTACTGTTTTTAGACACTGCCATTCATCCTTTATGACGTCGTACTGTTTTTGGCAACTGCCATTCATGCTTTATGACGTCGTACTGTTTTTGGCACGTGCCATTCATTCTTTATTACGTCGTACTGTTTTTGGCAACTGCCATTCATCCTTTATTACGTCGTACTGTTTTTGGCAACTGCCATTCATCCTTTAGGCCGTCGTACTGTTTTTGGCACCTGCCATTCATCCCTTATGACGTTGTACTGTTTTTGGCATCTGCCATTCATCCTTTATGACGTCGTACTGTTTTTGGCAACTGCCATTCATCTTTTATGACGTCGTACTGTTTTTGGCAACTGCCATTCATCCTTAATGACGTCGTACTGTTTTTGGCTACTGCCATTCATCCTTTATGACGTCGTACTGTTTTTGGCAACTGCCATTCATCCTTTATGACGTCGTACTGTTTTTGGCACCTGCCATTCATCCTTTATGACGTCGTACTGTTTTTGGCAACTGCTATTCATCTTTTATGACGTCGTACTGTTTTTGGCAACTACCATTCATCCTTTAGTACGTTGTACTGTTTTTGGCACCTGCCATTCATCCTTTATGACGTCGTACTGTTTTTGGCAACTGCTATTCATCCTTTATGACGTCGTACTGTTATTGGCAACTGCCATACATCCTTTATGACGTCGTACTGTTTTTGGCAACTGCCATTCATCTTTTATGACGTCGTACTGTATTTGGCAACTGCCATTCATCATTTATGACGTCGTACTTTTTTTGGCAACTGCCATTCATCCTTTATGACGTCTTACTGTTTTTGGCACCTGCCATTCATCCTTTATGACGTCGTACTGTTTTTGGCAACTGCCATTCATCCTTTATGACGTCGTACTGTTTTTGGCACCGGCCATTCCTCCTTTATGACGTCGTACTGTTTTTGGCAACTGCCATTCATCCTTTATGCCGTCGTACTGTTTTTGTGAACTGCCATTAATCTTTTATGACGTCGTACTGTTTTTGGCACCTGCCATTCATCCTTTATGACGTCGTACTGTTTTTGGCAACTGCCATTCATCCTTTATGACGTCGTACGGTTTTTGGCCCCTGCCATTCATCCTTTATGACGTCGTACTATTTTTTGCCACTGCCATTCATCCTTTTTAACGTCGTACTGTTTTTGGCAACTGCCATTCATCCTTTATGACGTCGTACTGTTTTTGGCACCTTCCATTCATTCTTTATGACGTAGTACTGTTTTTGGCAACTGCCATTCATCCTTTATGACGTCGTACTCTTTTTGGCACCTGCCATTCATTCTTTATGACGTAGTACTGTTTTTGGCAACTGCCATTCATCCTTTATGACGTCGTACTGTTTTTTGCACCTGCCATTCATCCTTTATGACGTCGTACTGTTTTTGGCAACTGATATTCATCCTTTATGACGTCGTACTGTTTTTGGCACCTGCTATTCCTCTTTTATGACGTCGTACTGTTTTTGGCAACTGCCATTCATCCTTTAGGCCGTCGTACTGTTTTTGGCACCTGCCATTCATCCTTTATGACGTCGTACTGTTTTTGGCATCTGCCATTCATCCTTTATGACGTCGTACTGTTTTTGGCAACTGCCATTCATCCTTTATGACGTCGTACTGTTTTTGGGACCTGCCATTCTTCCTTTTTGACGTCGTACTGTTTTTGGCAACTGCCATTCATCCTTTATGACGTCGTACTGTTTTTGGCACCTGCCATTGATCCTTTATGACGTCGTACTGTTTTTGGCACCTGCCATTCATCTTTTATTACGTCGTACTCTTTTTTGGCAACTGCCATTCATCTTTTATGACGTTGTACTGTTTTTGGCAACTGCCATTCATCCTTTATGACGTCGTACTGTTTTTGGCAACTGCCATTCATTTTTTATGACGTCGTACTGTTTTTGGCTCCTGCCATTCATCCTTTATGACGTCGTACTGTTTTTTGGCAACTGCCATTCATCCTTTTTAACGTCGTACTGTTTTTTGCAACTGCCATTCATCCTTTATGACGTCGTACTGTTTTTGGCACCTGCCATTCATTCTTTATGACGTCGTACTGTTTTTGGCAACTGCCATTCATCCTTTATGACGTCGTACTGTTTTTGGCAACTGCCATTCATCCTTTATGACGTCGTACTGTTTTTGGCAACTGCCATTCATCCTTTATGACGTCGTACTTTTTGGCAACTGCCATTCATCCTTTATTACGTCGTACTGTTTTTGGCACCTGCCATGCATCTTTTATGACGTCGTACTGTTTTTGGCAACTGCCATTCATCCTTTAGGCCGTTGTACTGTTTTTGGCACCTGCCATTCATCCTTTATGACGTCGTACTGTTTTTGGCATCTGCCATTCATCCTTTATGACGTCGTACTGTTTTTGGCAACTGCCATTCATCCTTTATGACGTCGTACTGTTTTTGGCAACTGCCATTCATCCTTTAGTACGTCGTACTGTTTTTGGCTACTGCCATTCATCCTTTATGACGTCGTACTGTTTTTGGCAACTGCCATTCATCCTTTATGACGTCGTACTGTTTTTGGCACCTGCCATTAATCCTTTATGACGTCGTACTGTTTTTGGCAACTGCCATTCATCCTTTATGACGTCGTACTGTTTTTGGCACGTGCCATTCATCCTTTATTACGTCGTACTGTTTTTGGCAACTGCCATTCATCCCTTATGACGTCGTACTGTTTTTGGCAACTGCCATTCATCCTTTATGACGTCGTACTGTTTTTGGCAACTGCCATTCATCTTTTATTACGTCGTACTCTTTTTTGGCAACTGCCATTCATCTTTTATGACGTCGTACTGTTTTTGGAAACTGCCATTCATTCTTTATGACGTCGTACTGTTTTTGGCAACTGCCATTCATCCTTTATGACGTTGTACTGTTTTTTGGGGACTGCCATTCATCCTTTATGAGTTTGTATGTTTTTTTACCCACTGCTAGTCATTCTTTTTGACGTTGTACTGTATTTTGGAAACTGCCATTCATTTTTTATTACGTTGTACGTTTTTTGGCAACTGACATTCATCCTTGATGACGTCGTACTACTTTTTGGCAACTGTTATTCATCGTTTATGACGTCATACTGGTTTTTGGCATTCATCTTTCATGTCGTTGTACTGTTTTTTGGCAACTGCCATTCATCATTTATGACGTTGTACGTTCTTTTGGCAAGTGCCATGTATCCTTTATTACGTTGTACTGTTATTTGTACTACTGCCATTCATCCTTTATTACGTTGTACTGTTTTTTGGCAACTACCAGGCATCCTTGTTGACGTTGTACGTTCGTTTAGGCAACTGCCAATCATCTTTTATTACGTTGTACTGTTATTTTGGCAACTGTCATTCAACCATTTATGACGTCGTACTTTTTTTTTTGGCAACTGCCATTCATCCTTTATGGCGTAGTACTGTTTTTTGGCAACTGCCATTCATCCTTTTTTTACGTTCTACATTTTTCGGGCCCCTGCCATTCATTCTTTATGGCGTTGATCTGTTTTTGATAACTGCCATTCATCCTTGATTACGTTGTACGTTTTTTGGCAACTGCCATTCATCCTTTATTACGTTGTACGTTTTTTGGCAACTGCTATTCATCTTTTAATACATAATCTCCATTATAAATGGATACTTAAATATATTTCTTAACTTTCGCATTGGCTGATAAAGCCGCAGAATTAACTTAAAATATTTCTCAGGGTTGTGAGAGAGTGAAAAAAAAGTTGGGGGGGCTGGAGAGATATGGGTGTCGGGGAAAATTTTAGAAGTATGGCCAAATTTTTTTTTTTTTACTTTAAATATTTCTCAGGGTTGTGGGATGGGTAAAAAAAAGTTTGTGACCGGTCTTGAAAGATTAAGGGGTCGGGGAAAATTTTAGGGGTCGGGCCAAATTTTTTATGGGTCGGGCAAAAAATTTTTTTATTTTTTTGAACTTTAAATATTTCTCAGGTTGTGGGAGAGTGAAAAAAAAGTTGTGGAGGGAGTTGGGGAGATTAAGGGGTCGGGGAAAATTTTAGGGGTCTGGCCAAATTTTTCAGGGAGCAGGCCAAATTGTTTTTTTTTTGTTTTTTCTCAAGATTGTGGGAGAGTGAAAAAAAGTTGGGGGAGAGCTGGAGAGATTAAGGGGTCGGAGAAAATTTTAGAGGTGGGCCATATTTTTGGGGGGTCTAGCAAAATTTTTCTTTTGAACTTAAAATATTTCTCAGGGTTGTGGGAGAGTGAAAAAAAGCAAGGGGGCTGGAGAGATCAGGGGGTCGGGTAAAATTTTAGGGGTCGGGCCGAACTTTTTAGGGGTCGGGACAATTTTTTTTAACTTAAAATATTTCTCAGAGTTGTGGGAGAATGAAAAGAAGTTGGGGGCTGAAGAGCGTAGGGGATCAGTGAAAATTTTAGGGGTCGGGCCAGATTTTTACGGGTCGGGCAAATTTTTAAAAAAAAATTTTTTAACTTAAAATATTTCTTACGGTTGGGGGAGAGTCAAAAACGATCTGGCTGGAAAGATTGAGAGGTCGGAAATAATTTTAGTGGTCGGGCCAAACTTTATAGGGGTCGGGCCAAATTTTTCTTTTTTAACTTAAAATATTTCTCAGGGTTGTGGGAGAGTGAAAAAAGTTAGGGGGCTGGAGAAGTTAGGGGGTCGGGGAAAATTTTAGGGGTCGGGCAAAACTTTTTATGGGTCAGGCCAAATTTTTTTCTGTTTTTTTTTAACTCAAAATATTTCACAGGTTTGTGGGAGAGTGAAAAAAAAGTTGTAAGGGGAGGGCCGGAGAGATTAGGGGGTCGGGAAAAATTTTAGGTTTCGGGCCTCACTTTTTAGGGGTCCGGCAAAAAAAAAATTTTTTTAACTTAAAATAATTCTCAGGGTTGTGGCAGAGTGAAAAAAGTTGGAGAGAGCGCTGGAGAGATGTAGGTGTCGGGGAAAGTTTTAAGTGTCGTGCCGTACTTTTCAGGGGTCCGGCAAAAAAAAAAAATTTAACTTAAAATATTTCTCAGGGTTGTGGGAGAGTGAAAAAAAGTTAGGTGGTGCTGGGGAGATTAGAGGGTCAGGCCAAATTTTTTTCTTTTTTTTTTGAACTTAAAATACTTGTCAGGGTTGGGGGAGAGTGAAAAACGAGTTGGGGGGGGCTGAAGAGATTGCGGGATGGGCAAAATTTGAAGGGTCGGGCCGAACATTTTTGGGGTCAGGCAAAATTTTTTTCTTTTTTTGAACTTAAAATCTTTCTACGGGTTGGGGGAGAATGAAAAACGATCTGGCTGGAAAGATTGAGGGGTCGGAAATAATTTTAGTGGTCGGGCCGATCTTTTTAGTGGTCGGGCCAAATTTTTTTCTTTTTTTTTTAAACTTAAAATATTTCTCAGGGTTGTGGGAGAGTGAAAAAAAGTTGGGGGGGCTGGAGAGATTAGGGGTCGGGGAAAATTTTAGTGGTCGGGCCGAACTTTTTTCTTTCTTTATTTTTTGAACTTTAAATACTTCTCAGGGTTGGGGAGAGTGAAAACAAATAAGTTACGGGAGGTACTCGAGGGAAAATTTTAGGGTTCGGGCCGAACTTTTTAGGGGTCGGGCCAAATTTTTTTCGTTTTTTTTTTAACTTAAAATATTTCTCAGTGTTGTGGGAGAGTGAAAATAAAGTTGGGGGCTGGAGAGTTTAGGGGGTCAGGGAAAATTTATGGGGGCGCCCCAAATTTTTTTTTTAACTTAACATATTTCTCATGTTGGGGGAGAGTGAAAAACAAGTTGGGGATGTACTGGAGAGATTGTGGGGTCGGGGGAAATTTTAGGGGTCAGGCCGATCTTTTTAGGGGTCGGGCGCAATTTTTTTTTTTTTTAACTTAAAATATTTCTCAGTGTTGTGGAAGAGTGAAAAAAAGTTGGGGGCCTGGAGAGATTAGGGGGTCGGTGAAAATCTTAGGGGTCAGGCCCAAATTTTTAAGGGTCGGGCCAAATTGCTTTTTGGGGGAACTTAAAATATTTCTCAAGGTTGTGGGAGAGTGAGAAAAGTTGGGGGCTGGAGAGATTAAGGGGTCGGGGAAAATTTTAGGGGTCGGGCATAACTTTTTAGGGGAGGGACAAATTTTTTTTTTTAACTTTAACTATTTTTCAGGGATGTGAGAGAGTGAAAACAAAGTTGGGGGGCTTGAGAGACTAGGGGGTCAGGAAATATTTTCGGTGTCGGGCCACATTATTTAGGTGTCGGGCAAAACTTTTTTATTATTTTTTTTTAACTTAAAATATTTCTCAGGGTTGTGGCAGAGTGAAAAAAAGTTGGGGAGAGAGCTGGAGAGATTGAGGGGTCGGGAGAATTTTAGGTGTCGGGCCGAACTTTTTAGGGGTCAGACCAAATTTTGTTTTAACTTAAAATATTTCTCAGGGATGTGAGAGAGTGAAAACAAAGTTGAGGGCTGGAGAGATTAGGGGGTCGGGAAATATTTTAGAGGTCGTCGTGAATTTTTTAGGGGTCGGGCCAAATTTTTATTTTATTTCTTAACTTAAACTATTTCTCAGGGTTGTGGGAGAGGTAAAAAAAAGTTGGAGGGGCTAAAGAGATAAAGTGGTTGGGGAAAATTGTAGGGGTCGGACCACATTTTTTAGGCGTCGGGCAAAAAAAATTTTTTTTTTTTTTTTAAATTAAAATATTTCTCAGGATTGTGGCAGAGTGAATAAAAGTTAGGGAGTAAGCTCGAGAGATTAAGGGGTCGGGTGAAATTTTAGGTGTTGAGCCGAACTTTTTAGGGGTCCTGCCAAATTTATTTTTTTAACTTAAAATATTTCTCTAGGTTGTGGGAGCGTGAAAAAAGTTAGGGGGCTGGAGAGATTAGGGTGTCGGGGAAGATCTTAGGGGTCGGCCCCAATTTTTTAGGGATCAGGCAAAATTGCTTTTTTGGGGGGAACTTAAAATATTGATCAGGGTTGTAGGAGAGTGAAAAAAAAGTTGGGGGGTCTGGAGAGATTGAGGGGTCGGGGAAAATTTTAGGGGTCGGGCCGAACTTTTTAGGGGTCGGGCGCAATTTTTTTTTAACTTAAAATATTTCTCAGGGATGTGAGAGATTGAAAACAAAGTTGGGGTTCTGGAGAGACTAGGGGGTCGGGAAATATTTTAGAGGTCGGGTTGAATTTTTTAGGGGTCGGGCCAAATTTTTTTAACTTAAAATATTTCTCAGTGTTGTGGGACATGTAAAAAAGTTGGAGGGGCTAAAAAGAGAAGGTGGTTGGGGAAAATTTTAGGGGTCGCAACACATTTTTTAGGTGTCGGGCAACATTTTTTTATTATTTTTTTTAACTTAAAATATTTCTCAGTGTTGTGGCAGAGTGAAAAAAAAGTTGTGGAGAGAGCTGGAGAGATTAGGGGGTCGGGGAAATTTTAGGGGTCGGGCCAAACTTTTTAGGGGTCGGGCCAAATTTTTTGTTGTTTTTTTTTAACTTAAAATATTTCACAGGCTTGTGGGAGAGTGAAAAAATGTTTTATGGGGAGGGCTGGAGAGATTAGGGGGTCGGGGAAAATTTTAAGTTTCGGGGCGAACTTTTTAGGGGTCCGGCAAAAAATTTTTTTTTGAAATTAAAATAATTCTCAGGGTTGTGGCAGAGTGAAAAAAAGTTAGGGGGGACTGGAGAGATTAGGGGGTCAGGCCAAATTTTTTTCTTTTTTTTTAACTTAAAAAACTTGTCAGAGTTGGGGGAGAGTGAAAACGAGTTGGGGGCCTGGAGAGATTAGGATGTCGGGAAATATTTTAAAGGTCTAGTTCAGTTTTTTAAGGGTCCGGCCAAATTTTTTTTTTTTTTTAGCTTAAAATATTTCTCAGGGTTGTGGGAGAGTGAAAAAAAAGGTTGAGGGCTGGAGAGATTAGGGGGTCGGGGAAAATCTTAGGGGTCGGGCCCAAATTTTTAAGGGTTGTGGGAGAGGTAAAAAAAAAGTTGGAGGGGCTGAAGAGATAAGGTGGTTGAGGGAAAATTTTAGGGGTCGGTTAGAACTTTTAAGGGGTCGGGCCACATTTTTTTCTTTCTTTTTTTTAACTTAAAATACTTCTCAGGGTTGGGGCAGAGTGAAAAAACAAGTTGGGGGAGGTACTGGAGGGAAAACTTTAGGGTTCGGGCCGAACATTTTATGGGTCGGGCCAAAATATTTTCTTTTTTTTAACTTAAAATATTTCTTAGGGTTAGGGGAGAGTAAAAAACGAGTTGGGTGGCTGGAGAGATTGAAGAATCGGGGAACATTTTAGAGGGTCGGGCCGAACTTTTTAGGGGTCGGGCAAAATTTTGTTCTTTTTTTTAACTTAAAATATTTCTCAGAGTTTTGGGAGACTTAAAATAAAGTTGGGGGGCTGGAGAAATAAGGAGATCAGGGAAAATTTTAGGGGTCGGGCCAAATTTTTTAGGGGTTAGGCAAAAATTTATTTTTTAACTTAAAATATTACTCAGGGTTGTGGGAGAGTGAAAAAAAGTTAGGGGGGCTGTAGAAATTAGGGGGACGGTGAAAATTTTAGGGGTCTGGCATAATTTTTTAGGGATCGGGCATAATTTTTTATTAATTTTCTTTTTGAACTATTTCTCAGGGTTGAGGAGAGTGAAAAACGAGTAGGGGAGGCGCTGAAGAGATTGCGTGGTGGGCGAAATTTAAGGGGTCAAGGCTGAACTTTTTAGAGGTCAGGCCAATTTTTTTTCTTTTATTTGAACTTAAAATTCTTCTCAGGGTTAGGGAGAGTGAAAAAAAAGTTGGGGCTTGAGAGATTAGGGGGTCAGGGAAAATTTTAGGGGTCGGGCAAAATTTTTTAGGGGTTGAGCAAAATTATTTTTCTTTCTTTTTTTAACTTAAAATATTTCTCATGGTTTTGGGAGAGATAAAAAAAAGTTGGAGGGGCTGAACAGATAAGGTGGTTGGGGAAAATTTTAGGGGTCGGACCACATCTTTTAGGTGTCGGGCTAAATGTTTTTATTATTTTTTTTTTAACTTAAAATATTTCTCAGGGTTGTGGCAGAGTGAAAAAAAAGTTGGGGAGTAAGCTGGAGAGATTAACGGGTCGGGTGAAATTTTAGGTGTTGGGCCGAACTTTTTAGGAGTCGGGCCAAATTTATTTTTTTAACTTAAAATATTTCTCTAGGTTGTGGGAGCGTGAAAAAAGTTAGGGGGCTGGAGAGATTAGGGGGTCGGGGAAGATCTTAGGGGTCGGGCCCAATTTTTTAGGGATCAGGCAAAATTGCTTTTTTGGGGGGAACTTAAAATATTGATCAGGGTTCTGGGAGAGTGAAAAAAAGTTGGAGGGCTGGAGAGATTAGGGGGTTGGGCACAATTGTAGGTTTCGGGCTGAACCTTTTAGGGGTCGGGCCACATTTTTTTTTATTAACTTAAAATATTTCTCAGGGATGTGAGAGAGTGAAAACAAAGTTGGGGGCTGGATAGATTAGGGGGGTGGGAAATATTTTAGAGGTCGGGTTGAATTTTTTAGGGGTCGGGCCAAATTTTTTTTAACTTAAAATATTTCTCAGGGTTGTGGGAGAGGTAAAAAAGTTGGAGGGGCTAAAGAGATAAGGTGGTTGGGGAAAATTTTAGGGGTCGGACCACATTTTTTAGGTGTCGGGCAAATATTTTTTATTATTTTTTTTAACTTCAAATATTTCTCAGGATTGCGGCAGAGTTAAAAAAAAACTGGTGAGAGAGCTGGAGAGATTAAGGGGTCGGGTAAAATTTTAGGAGTCGGGCCAAATTTTTTTTTTTTGAACTTAAATACTTCTCAGGGTTGTAGGAGATTGAAAAAAAAGTTGAGGAGAGAGCTCGAGAGATTAGGGGGTCGGGGAAAATTTTAGGGGTCGGGACAAACTTTTTAGGGGTCGGTCCAAATTTTTTTCTGTTATTTTTTAGCTTAAAATATTTCACAGGCTTGTGGGAGAGTGAAAAAATTTTTTTCTTTTTTTTAACTTAAAATACTTGTCAGGGTTGGGGGAGAGTGAAAAACGAGTTGGGGGACTGAAGAGATTGCGGGATGGGAAAAATTTTATGGGTCGGGCCGAACATTTTAGGGGTCTGGCAAAATTTTTTTCTTTTTTTTTTTACTTAAAATTCTTCTCAGGGTTGGGGGAGAGTGAAAAAAGTCGAGAGTCGAGAATTTAGGGGCTCAGGGAAAATTTTAGGGGTAGAGCAAAATTTTTTAGGCGTTGAGCCAGATTTTATTCTTATTTTAACTTAAAATATTACTCAGGGTTGTGGGAGAGGTAAAAAAAAGTTGGAGGGGCTGAAGAGATAAGGTGGTTGAGGGAATATTTTAGGGGTCGGTTCGAACTTTTGAGGAGTCGGGTCAAATTTTTTTCTTTCTTTTTTTTGAACTTAAAATACTTCTCAGGGTTGGGGGAGAGTGAAAAAAAACAATTTGGGGGAGGTACTGGAGGGAAAAATTTAGGGTTCGGGCCGAACTTTTAAATGGTCGGGCCAAATTTTTTTCTTTTTTTTTTTTAACTTAAAATATTTCTCAGGGTTGTGGGAGAGTGAAAATAAAGTTGGGGGCTGGAGAGTTTATGGGGTCGGGGAAAATTTTAGGGGTCACCCCAAAATTTTTAGGGGTCGGGCAAAATTTTTTTTTTATTTGAACTTAAAATATTTCACAGGTTGGGGGAGAGTGAAAAACAAGTTGGGGGAGGTATTGGAGAGATTGAGGGATCGGGGAAAATTTTAGTGGCCGGGCCGAACTTTTTAGGGGTCGGCCCAAATATTTTATTTCTTTTTTTTAACTTAAAATATTTCTGAGGGTTAGGGGAGAGTGAAAAACGAGTTGGGGGCTGGAGAGATTAAGGTGTCGAGGTAAATTTTAGGTTTCGGGCCGAACTTTTTAGGGGTCCGGCAAAAAATTTTTTTTTGGTTTAACTTAAAATAATTCTCAGGGTTGTGGCAGAGTGAAAAAAAAGTTAGGGGGTGCTGGAGAGATTAGGAGGTCAGGCCAATGTTTTTCTTTTTTTTTGAACTTAAAATACTTGTCAGGGTTGGGTGAGAGTGAAAGCGAGTTGGGGGACTGAAGAGATTGCGGGATAGGGAAAATTTTAAGGGTCGGGCCGAACATTTTAGGGGTCAGGCCAAATTTTTTTCTTTATTTTTAACTTAAAGTTCTTCTTAGGGTTAGGGGAGAGTGAAAAAAAAGTTGGGGCTTGAGAGATTAGGGGGTCGTGGAAAATTTTAGGTCTCGGGCCAAACTTTTTTTTTAACTAAAGATATTTCTCAGTGTTGGGGAAGAGTGAAAAACGAGTTGGTTGGGCTAAGGAGATTGCGGGGTGGGCAAAATTTAAGGGGTCAACCCGAACTTCTTAGGGGGCAGGCCAATTTTTTCTTTTATTTTAACTTAAAATTCTTCTAAGGGTTGGGGAGAGTGAAAAAAAAGTTGGGGCTTGAGACATTAGGGGGTTAGGGAAAATTTTAGGGGTCGGGCAAAATTTTTAAGGTGTTGGGCCAAATTATTTTTCTCTTTTTTTTTAACTTAAAATATTTCTCATGGTTTAAGGAGAGGTAAAAAAAGTTGGAGGGGCTGAAGAGATAAGGTGGTTGGGGGAAATTTTAGGGGTCGGACCACGTTTTTTAGGTGTCGGGCAAAATGTTTTTATTATTTTTTTTTTAACTTAAAATATTTGTCAGGGTTGTGGGAGAGTAAAAAAAAGTTGGGAGTAACTGGAGAGATTAAGGGGTCGGGTGAAATTTTAGGTGTTGGCCCGAACTTTTTAGGGGTCGGGCCAAATTTTTTTCTGTTTTTTTTTAACTTAAAATATTTCACAGGCTTGTGGGAGAGTGAAAAAAGTTTTAAGGGGAGGGCTGGAGATATTAGGAGGTCGGGGAAAATTTTAAGTTTCGGGCCGAACTTTTTAGGGGTCCGGCAAATTTTTTTTTTTTTTAACTTAAAATATTTCTCAGGGTTGTGGCAGAGTGAAAAAAAGTTGGGGTGTAAGCTGGAGAGATTAACGGGTCGGGTTAAATTTTAGGTGTTGGGCCGAACTTTTTAGGAGTCGGGCCAAATTTATTTTTTTAACTTAAAATATTTCTCTAGGTTGTGGGAGCGTGAAAAAAGTTAGGGGGCTGGAGAGATTAGGGTGTCGGGGAAGATCTTAGGGGTCGGGCCCAATTTTTTAGGGATCAGGCAAAATTGCTTTTTGGGGGGGAACTTAAAATATTGATCAGGGTTCTGGGAGAGTGAAAAAAAGTTGGAGGGCTGCAGAGATTAGGGTGTTGGGCACAATTGTAGGTTTCGGGCTGAACTTATTAGGGGTCGGGCCAAATTTTTTTTTATTAACTTAAAATATTTCTCAGGGATGTGAGAGAGTGAAAACAAAGTTGGGGGCTGGATAGATTAGGGGGTTGGGAAATATTTTATAGGTCGGGTTGAATTTTTTAGGGGTCGGGCCAAATTTTTTTTAACTTAAAATATTTCTCGGGGTTGTGGGAGAGGTAAAAAAGTTGGAGGGGCTAAAGAGATAAGGTGGTTGGGGAAAATTTTAGGGGTCGGACCACATTTTTTAGGTGTCGGGCAAATAGTTTTTATTATTTTTTTTTAACTTCAAATATTTCTCAGGGTTGCGGCAGAGTTAAAAAAAGCTGGGGAGTGAGCTGGAGAGATTAAGGGGTCGGGTAAAATTTTAGGTGTTGGGTCGACTTTTTTAGGGGTCGGGCCAAATTTATTTTTTTAACTTGAAATATTTCTCTAGGTTGTGGAAGCGTGAAAAATGTTAGGGGGGCTGGAAAGATTAGGGGGTCGGGGAAGATCTTAGGGGTCGGGCCCAATTTTTTAGGGATCAGGCAAAATTGCTTTTTTGGAAGGAACTTAAAGTATTTCACAAGGTTGTGGGAGAGTGAAAAAAAAGTTGGAGGGCTGGAGAGATTAGGGGGTCGGGGACAATTTTAGGTTTTAGTCTGAACTTTTTAGGGGTCGGGCCAAATTTTTTTTTTTTTAACTTCAAATGTTTCTCAGGGATGTGAGAGAGTGAAAAAAAGTTTTAAGAGGAGGGCTGGAGAGATTAGGAGGTCGGGGAAAATTTTAAGTTTCGGGCCGAACTTTTTAGGGGTCCGGCAAATTTTTTTTTTTTTTAACTTAAAATATTTCTCAGGGTTGTGGCAGAGTGAAAAAAAGTTGGGGTGTAAGCTGGAGAGATTAACGGGTCGGGTGAAATTTTAGGTGTTAGGCCGAACTTTTTAGGAGTCGGGCCAAATTTATTTTTTTAACTTAAAATATTTCTCTAGGTTGTGGGAGCGTGAAAAAGGTTAGGGGGCTGGAGAGATTAGGGTGTCGGGGAAGATCTTAAGGGGTCGGGCCCAATTTTTTAGGGATCAGGCAAAATTGCTTTTTTGGGGGGAACTTAAAATATTGATCAGGGTTCTGGGAGAGTGAAAAAAAGTTGGAGGGCTGCAGAGATTAGGGTGTTGGGCACAATTGTAGGTTTCGGGCTGAACTTATTAGGGGTCGGGCCAAATTTTTTTTTATTAACTTAAAATATTTCTCAGGGATGTGAGAGAGTGAAAACAAAGTTGGGGGCTGGATAGATTAGGGGGTTGGGAAATATTTTATAGGTCGGGTTGAATTTTTTAGGGGTCGGGCCAAATTTTTTTTAACTTAAAATATTTCTCGGGGTTGTGGGAGAGGTAAAAAAGTTGGAGGGGCTAAAGAGATAAGGTGGTTGGGGAAAATTTTAGGGGTCGGACCACATTTTTTAGGTGTCGGGCAAATAGTTTTTATTATTTTTTTTTAACTTCAAATATTTCTCAGGGTTGCGGCAGAGTTAAAAAAAGCTGGGGAGTGAGCTGGAGAGATTAAGGGGTCGGGTAAAATTTTAGGTGTTGGGTCGACTTTTTTAGGGGTCGGGCCAAATTTATTTTTTTAACTTGAAATATTTCTCTAGGTTGTGGAAGCGTGAAAAATGTTAGGGGGGCTGGAAAGATTAGGGGGTCGGGGAAGATCTTAGGGGTCGGGCCCAATTTTTTAGGGATCAGGCAAAATTGCTTTTTTGGAAGGAACTTAAAGTATTTCACAAGGTTGTGGGAGAGTGAAAAAAAAGTTGGAGGGCTGGAGAGATTAGGGGGTCGGGGACAATTTTAGGTTTTAGGCTGAACTTTTTAGGGGTCGGGCCAAATTTTTTTTTTTTTAACTTCAAATGTTTCTCAGGGATGTGAGAGAGTGAAAAAAAGTTTTAAGGGGAGGGCTGGAGAGATTAGGGGGTCGGGGAAAATTTTCAGTTTCGGGCCGAACTTTTTAGGGGTCCGGCAAAAAAAAAATTTTTTAAACTTAAAATAATTCTCAAGGCTGTGGCAGAGTGAGAAAAAAGTTAGAGGTGCTAGAGAGATTAGGGGGTTAGGACAAATTTTTCTCTTTTTTTTGGAACTTAAAATACTTGTCAGGGTTGGGGGAGAGTGAAACACGAGTTTAGGGACTGAAGAGATTGCGGGATGGGAAAAATTCAAAGGGTCGGGTCGAACATTTTAGGGGTCAGGCCAAATTTTTTTCTTTTTTTTTTAACTTAAAATTTTTCTCAGGGGTGGGGGAGAGAGAAAAAAGTCGGGGCTGGAGAATTTAGTGGCTCAGGGAAAATTTTAGGGGTCGGGCAAAATATTTTAGGTGTTGGGCCAAATATTTTCTTTTTTAACTTAAAATATTACTCAGGGTTGTGGGAGAGGTAAAAAAAAGTTGGAGGGGCTGAAGAGATAGGGTGGTTGAGGGAATATTTTAGGGGTCGGTTCGAACTTTTAAGGGGTCGGGCCAAATTTTCTTTCTTTCTTTTTTTTTTAACTACAAATACTTCTCCGGGTTGGGGGAGAGTGAAAAAAAACAAGTTGGGGGAGGTACTGGAGGGAAAATTTTAGGGGTCGGTCCAAAGTTTTTAGGGGTCGGGCCAAATTTTTTTCTTTCTTTTTTTTAACTTAAAATATTTCTCAGGGTTGTGAGAGAGTGAAAATAAAGTTGGGGGCTGGAGAGTTTAGAGGGGTCGGGGAAAATTTTAGGGGCTGCCCCAAATTTTTTAGGGGTCGGGCAAAATTTATTTTTTATTTGAACTTAAAATATTTCTCAGGTTGGGGGAGAGTGAAAAACAAGTTAGGGGGAGGTACTTGAGAGATTGAGGGGTCGGGGAAAATTTTAGGGGCCGGGCCGAACTTTTTAGGGGTCGGCCCAAATTTTTTCTTTCTTTTTTTTCTAACTTAAAATATTTCTTCGGGTTGGAGAGAGTGAAAAACGAGTTGGGGGCTGGAGAGATTAGGGGGTCGAGGAAAATTTTAGGGTTCGGGCCGAACTTTTTAGGGGTCGGGCCAAATTTTTTTTCTTTCTTTTTTTAACTTAAAATATTTCTCAGGGTTGTGGGAGAGTGAAAATAAAGTTTGGATGCTGGAGAGTTTAGGGGGTCGTGGAAAATTTTAGGGGTCGCTCCAAAATTATTCGGGGTCGGGCAAAAATTTTTTTTTTATTTGAACTTAAAATATTTCTCAGGTTGGGTGAGAGTTAAAAACAAGTTGGGGGAGGTACTGGAAGGATTGAGGGGTCGGGGAAAATTTTAGGGCCGGGCCGAACTTTTTAGGGGTCGGCCCAAATTTTTTCTTTCTTTTTTTTTAACTTAAAATATTTCTTAGGGTTGGAGGAAAGTGAAAAACGTGTTGGGGGGCTGGAGAGATTAGGGGGTCGAGGATAATTTTAGGTGTCGGGCCGAACTTTTTAAGGGTCCGGCAAAAGATTTTTTTTGGGGGAACTTAAAATAATTCTCAGGGTTGTGGCAGAGTGAAAAAAAAGTTAGGGGGTGCTAAAGAGATTAGGGGGTCAGGCCAAATCTTTTTCTTTTTCTTTTTAACTAAAAATACTTGTCAGGGTTGGGGGAGAGTGAAAACGAGTTGGGGGACTGAAGAGTTTGCGGGATGGGAAAAATTTTAAGGGTCGGGCCGAACATTTTAGGGGTCTGGCCAAATTTTTTTTTTTTTTGAACTTAAAATTCTTCTCAGGGTTGTTGCAGAGTGAAAAAAAGTTGGGGAGAGAGCTGGAGAGATTAAGGTGTCTGGGAAAATATTAGGGGTCGGGCCAAATTTTTTTTTTTAAACTTAAAATATTTCTCAGGGTTGTGGGAGAGTGAAAAAAAAGTTGGGGGGCTGGAGAGATTAGAGGTTCGGGGAAAATTTTAGGGGTCGGTCCAAACTTTTAAGGGGTCGGGCCAAATTTTTTATTATTTTTTTTTTTTACTTAGGGTTGGGGGAGAGTAAAAAACGAGTTGGGGTGGAGGCTTGGTTGATTGAGGGGTCGGAGAAAATTTTAGGGGTCGCGCCAAACTTTTTAGCGGTGGGGCCAAATTTTTTCTTTTTTTTCTTTTGAACCTTAAATATTTCTCAGGTTTGAGGAGAGTAAAAAAATAATTTTGGGGGGCGGGAGAGATTGGGGGCGAGAAAATTTTCAGGGGTTAGGTCAAAATTGCAGGGGGTCGGGCTAAATTTTTTTCTTTTTTTTCTGTTAACTTAAAGTATTTCTCAGGGTTGGGGAGAGTTAAAAAAAATACGGAGGGTGGGGTTAGAGAGATGGGGGAGGGGGAGGGGAAATTCTAGGGGTCCGACTAAACCTTTTAGGGGTCGGGCAAAATTTTTGTGTTTTTTTTAACTTAAAATATTTCTCAGGGTTTGGTGTGAGTAAAAAAAGTTGGAGCGGGGCTGGAGAGATTGGGGGTCGGGGAAGTTTTCAGGGGTCAGGCAAAACTTTTCAGGGGGTCGGAGCAAATTTTTTTTTTTTTAATTGATATATTTTCATGTTTGGGTTAGAGTTAAAAAAGTTTGGTGGGGGTTAGGGTTGGAGAGATTGTGGAGGTTCGGGGAAAATGTTAGGGGTCGCGCCCAATTTTTAAGGGTGTCGGACCAAATTTTTTTTTTTTGTCTTAAACTATTTCTTAGGTTTGGTGTAGAGTAAACATTTTGAGGGCTATGTGGGGGTGGAGCGTAAACATTTTTTTGAAGGGGGCTTTGGGGTGGAGGGTAAACATTTTTTGTGGGGTGGTGCCAAATTTTTTAGGGGGTCCGGCCAAATTATTATTTTTTTTTTTACTTAAAATATTTCTCAGTGTTGGGGAGAGCGAAAAACAAATTGGGGGGGGGGCGGAGAGATTAAGGGGTCGGGGAATTTTTTTAACATAGTTCACCCTAAACAAGGCAGGCCGCTACTGTAGACGTGAAGGGCTACTGAGAAAAAGAAAAGGGGAGAAGGTAGGGGACGGTCAACCAAGATTGGGATCAACGCAGCGAGGTGTCTGTTTATTTCTGCATGTCTGTACTGTTGGGGAAACAGGGGGCAGGAAGGGAGTTCCAGAGGCCAGCAGTACGAGGAAAGAAGCTATTTGAGTAGAAAGCTCCCCGACATCTGGGGACCTCCACAGTGAATGAATGAGATTTAGTTGATTGTCGAGTTAGTCTAGTGAATTTACGTCGCGGGGGCACCAGAGTAGCCAATTCATCGGAGCATAATCCATTGAAGTATTTGTAAAACAAGCCCAAGGATGCTACATTGCGACGATGGGACAGAGGCTGGAGCTTGGCTGACAGTGAGGGACCTATTAGGTTGGCGATTCTTTTTTGGACCTTGTCAAGGAGAGAGAGACTAGTAGATGATGCACCAGCCCAGATGTGACAACAATAATCCATGCATGGGCGGATGGTGGCTTTGTATGGATACAGGATAATGTCAGGTGTGAGGAGTTTACTAGCACGGTAGAGGAAGCCAACCTTCTTTGCGGCAGCCTTGGCAATGTCTTCAATGTATTTGTTCCAATTCATGTTACCTGTGAAGGTTAGGCCGAGGAGTTTGAATGATGAACTCTCAGGTAGGGTGTTATTTACCATGACAATCGGTGGTTGAAAAGGTTCCTTGTAGTTATTGAAGGAAATGAGTTTTGTCTTTGCGGCATTAAAAGTTACCAACCATTTATGACCCCAATCCACTACAGCCTGGAGGTCATTTTCTAAAGATTCAGCCATTGCATCGGATATCATTGCGTCGGTTTTGCCAACATGGCGAGAGTAAAGCGTGGTGTCATCAGCAAATAAACCAATCTCAGACTCTATGCCATCAGGGAGATCGTTTATATAGATCAGGAACAACAAGGGTCCAAGGATAGATCCCTGGGGTACACCAGCATTTATGTCATGTTGCTTAGATGAACGGCCATCGAGGACAACCTGTATTTTTCTTTTGTCTAGGAAGGATCTAATTATATTAAGTAATTGCCCAGTAATACCGTATGATCGTATTTTCAGGAGGAGCCCTTTATGCCAAACCTTGTCAAAGGCCTTGGATATATCAAGCGCTACTGCCCTAGCTTCACCTGCCTTGTCGAGTGTATGATACATGCGTTCAGAGATGACCGTTAGAATGTCTGCAGTAGATCGTGCTTGTTTAAATCCATACTGGCGGTCAGAAAGAAGTTTAGCATTAACTAAGTGTCGTACTATCGCTAGATTGATTAAGGATTCAAAGATTTTAGCAAAGATCGGCAGCAGACTGATTGGGCGATAGTTCTGGGGATCGGTTCTATTTCCAGAATTCTTGTAGACTGGTACTACAGAGGCCATTTTCCAGCTATCGGGGAAGCAAGATTCAGCTAGACACTTATTGTATAGTTTGGAGAGGACAGGGGCCAGTTCAGTAGAGCATTTCTTTATTACTATTGTGTGTATAAGATCAGGCCCACAAGCTTTGGAGGTGTCAAGGTTTTTTATGATGTCTCTAATCTGGGATGGGGTGATGGCCAGGTTATCAAGTGTGGCTTCGGTCCGCAATGGGAATTTGGGGAGGGGGTGGTTATCTGAGTCCAAAGTAGAGTTAGAAGCCAAGCGCTGAGCAAGTAGTTCAGCCTTATCAGTGGCCGTGCAAGCGACATCATTGTGGTTTGATAGTTGGGGAATCGTTGATTGACCATTATTCACTACACTATTGTAGATTTTCCAGAAATCACGAGTACCTAATTTCTGTAACTGGATGCGTTTTTCTGTTAACTCATTAAACCTTCTCTTTGCTTCACCTATCACGGCCTTGCAATTATTTCTTGACTCTATAAATTTATTTCTATTAGTAGCTGACTTATGGAGGCCAAATTTACGGAATGCTTGTTGCCTCTCAGAAATGGCAGCTGCACATTCCGAGGTGAACCATTGGGGAAAGTGAGGCTTGCTAAAGAATTTTCGCATGGGGACATAGGCTTCAATGCCTGCTTTGACCCATTCAGTTAATTCGTTTGCACACTGATTGGCAGGGAGTGAGAAGGTTTCCCTCCATGGGGCGTCACTGATGTGATCTCTGATTGACTCAAAATCAGCCCGCTCGTAGTATCTTGTTGTTTTGAGCAACGGTTCATCAGCTTTTGGACGACTTCTTAGGGTGATATGTATCATTAGCACAATGTGATCAGAATTCCCGAGTGGGCTATGAGCTTTCGTCACACAAGCCTCGGGCATTGAGGTCAAGAAAAAGTCTAGAAGTGAGGCTTGTTGGTCTATTCGATCGGGGATGCGGGTCGGAAATCGACAGTCTGAGAGAGGGAGTGAGCTAAGGAGAAATTATACGTAGAGTTGCCGGCTGCGTCAGTAAGGCTGGAGAATCCCAACCAGTCACGGTGGTGAGCATTAAAATCCCCAAATACATGTATGTGGGCATTCGAGTCAATTAAGAGTGCTCTATCTATGCTTACAAGGACAGAGTTTAGCAGAGTACAGTCCTGGGTCGACGGGGAGCGGTATAAGAAATATAAGTGACTGATGCTGTGATGTAAAGTCAATCTAAAGCACATGTAGTCGTGGTCATCTGATTCAAACCTATGTTCTCTAGTCAGGGGGATGGTGTTCCGAACATAAACTCCTAGCCCGTGCATATGTTTGTCAGAGTCTTTACGGTAGAGTGGGAGGTAGTCAGTCATGTCAAAGTGGTGAGAGGAGATTGAGGATTGGAGGTTAGTTTTAGGGGTTGGGCCGAACTTTTTAGGTGTCAGGCCAAATTTTTTTTTTTTTAACTTAAAATATTTCTTAGGGTTGTGGGAGAGTGAAAAAAAAGTTGGGGGGCTGGAGAGATTATGGGGGTCGGGATAAATTTTAGAGGTCGGGCCAAATTTTTTTGTTTGTTTTTTTTAACTTAAAATATTTCTCAGGGTTGTGGGAGAGTGAAAAAAAAGTTGGGGGCTGGAGAGATTAGTGGGTCGGGGAAAATTTTAGGGGTTGGGCCACATTTTTTAGGGGTGGGGCCAAATTTTTTTTTTTCTTTTGAAATTAAAATATTTCTCAGGGTTGGGGAGAGCGAAAAACAAATTGGGGGGGGGGGGCGAAGAGATTAAGGGGTCGGGGAAAATTTTAGGGGTTGTGCCGAACTTTTTAGGTGTCGGGCCAAATTTTTTTTTTTTTTTAACTTAAAATATTTCTCAGGGTTGTGGGAGAGTGAAAAAAAAGTTAGGGGGCTGGAGAGATTAGGGGGTCTCGGAAAGTTTTAGGGGTCGGGCCGAACTTTTATGGGGTCGGGCCCAATTTTTTTTTAACTTAAAATATTTCTCAGGGTTGGGGGCAGAGTAAAAGAAATTTGGTGGGAGAGATTGGGGGGGTCGGGGAAAATCTTAGGGGTCGCGCCCAATTTTTTAGGGGGTCGGACCCAATTTTTTTTTTTTTTACTTATAATATTTCTTAGGTTTGTGGCAGAGTAAACATTTTGAGGGCTGTGTGGGGGTGGAGGGTAAACATTTTGAGGGGTAGTTACATATATATTATGTGCACCCTTGCAGAGATAAGTAAGTATATAGTATGCACACAGAGGCGGCGATAAGTACAATATAGTATGCGCACTGGGGCGGCGATAGGTATATATATAGTACGTGCACCGGGTTGGAAATAGGTACGTTTATAGTAGTGCATATGGTGGCGATAGGAACGTATATAGCATGTGCACAGGTGCGACAATAAGTACGTATATAGAATGCGCACCAGGGCGGTGATAGGTATATATTTATCATACGCTCCGGGGCGGCGATGAGTACGTATATAGCATGCACCAAAACAGCAATAGGTACATATTTAGCATTCGCACTGGGCCGGTGATAGGTACATATTTAGCATTCGCACCGGGGCGGCGATAAGTACGTATTTAGCATTTGCACAGGGGCAGCGATAGGTACTTATGTAGTATGCATACCGGGGTTGCATAGGTATTTATGTAGTATACAGACCGGGGCGGCAATAGGTACTTATATAGTATCTGCAATGTGGCAGCAATAGGTACGTATATAGTATGCACACCGGGGCGGCGACAGGTACGTATTTAGTATGAACACCAGGGCGGAGATATGTAGCTATATAGTATGCACACCGGGGCGGAGATATGTACCCATATATTATGCACACCGAGGCGGAGATATGTACCCATATATTATGCACACCGAGGCGGAGATATGTACCTATATAGAAGGCGCAGACAGTGGTGATAATTTTATAGAAATATGTAATATTTTGCCCTAGGCAACGTAGGAGAAATGGTGGGGAAGAAACAGCTTCGTAAAAGGCAAAATGAGTAAGTAGCGGTGAAATGTGGCGACCAGGGAAGAGAAAGCTAGAAAGATAAAGAGACGGCTATAGAGAGAAGAAGAGAAATAGAAGTTTGAGTATTTTTACAAGTTTCTGTATTGCCCCAAATCGGTTTTGTCTGGTTTAAAAGCTGTACCAATACCGAAAAATGTAATGGCTGACTCGTTTACGAAGAAAAAAGTGCATTCTGGTAGATTTGATTGTGGAATTATTTTTAAATAGGATTTTTTTTAATTCGTTTCGTTTCATTCTATTCCATTTTTATTTCAATAAATAGTCAATTAATAGACGAGTTAAAAGGGTGCGGTACTGTTATAGCTGACGCGCCAGATTTCCGTAACTTCGCGTCGGTAATGATCGGACAGGTCTATGAAGCGCCCGAAAGCTGACGAAGTATTAACCAATCAGGTTGCAGCATTCATTCGCCAAGCAGGCTATAGCAAACAGTCGACAAGGAAAAAAAAACAATGATCACGTTCTATTGCAACAACAATGAATTATTATCAACTTTGTCGGGTCGTCGGATCTCCGGAAGGACTAATTCAAAAGTATAACATTTTCATTTCTTTCTTTGTTTTATGTTAAAATAACATTGACAAAATTTTTACCCCCCCCCCCCTCCTTAAAAAAAACAACCTCATTTCCACAAACAAATCAAAACATTTACATCTACACATTTGATTGACAATGGTTCATTTGGCCCACCAAACAATAAAAATATATTTATTTACAGTTCTTCAGCAACGGTTTGTGCGTTTTTTTTTTCTTTTTATCCATGTATTTTTTATTTGAAAGTCTTCCATCAAGCGCTTGGCAGATTCAGCCTCGTTTTCGTCTCATCTCGCCAATTCTCGATCGCTTCCGCGACCTGCCCGATCGTTGCCGACGCGAAGTCACAGAAATCTGGCGCGTTAGCTATAACAGTACGAAGGGTGCTTTCACAGATTAGGACCCACGCTAACTTTGACACCGTCGAGTTAAGATCGGGGTAGGAGTTAGGGTTAGGGTCAAAGTTAGCGTGGGTCCTAATCTGTGAAATTACCAACAAAGTATAACGTGTAAGCCACGTAGATGAGAGAAAGAGTGGAAAGTTTTCCCATCATTTTTATATAAACCTAAAAAAGTGACAAAACAAAGTGACTAAAAGTGACTAAAAATGACAAGATAAAAAATCTCATCTGGAAACTGTGAAATCTCAAATAGAATGATTTGATTTTAAATAATGAAAATTATTATGTAAAGATTATGAAAACTCGAAGAAAATCATATAAAAAAATGAAACTCATCTTTTTTTAATTGTAATGCCGCGATAATATGTTCGTTACTTCAATTTGCTTACCTTGGTCTGTCATGAGGTTTCGATGAAATGTGGCTTGTTCGTCTGTAAATTTGCATTTCAAAGAAAAAGATGCTCTGCTACTTGCAAGGGTTAAGCCACTAAATATGGCGGCAATAAAAACTTCATATTAAATAACTTTTTAAACTAAAAGTGTATACTGGTAATTTATACAAAATATAGGTTTGTGTTTCATCGGATTAAATCCTATAGACAAAAACCCAAAAGCCCCATATATATAATATATAAATATATGTATATATTTTAGTATATCTATCTATAGATATATATCTTCAGTATCTACTACTAGAAATATGTGGAGCTCGTTTATGTACGTGCGTACTGGACGACAGCTGAACAATAAATGTGTTCACTGAATAGAAAAACAGATGATGACGTCGTAAAGAAGAAGAGAATTTATTTGTTTCTTGGTTGAATTTTTCCTATTATGACGTCAAAAAATGCGCTTTCGGCAGCGCTTGTTCCCCACACACACCTTACTCCTTATAACAAGGGGGATGGACCCCGCGGGGAATTCGAGCGATTACTAAAATGTCAAACCGAGGAGAGTTTGTGCAGATCTGATCTGGTGCAAAGACGTGTTTGCCCCACACCCTTCAAAAAAAATTGTGGCTTTACCTTCTCACCTTTTTAGAAGGAGTTAGTTTATTGCTAATCGCCTGAGGCTCCCATGCAGGGGAATACTCACGGGGCTGCTCAAGCATTTTTTGACGGCCACAGCGCGCTTCTTTCTCGAATGCGCTGGTTTTTCAAATCCCACTTTTCCGACCTTGTGTCACATCTTACCGCTGTAGGAGGAAGATATCGGCTGCCTACTGCAACCTGATTGGCTAATAGTTTCGGCAACTCTCGGGCGCTTCCGTAACCTGCCCAAACGTTGACGACGCGAAGTCACGGAAACGCGAGTCGTTCTCTATAAAAATACAAAAGCCACTAATGACTTTCTTTTGGCTAAGATCACAGTGTAGTATCTGTTCCGATGAATACTACACGCTACAGACCGGTATCGTCTTGACCTACGGGGCTTGATAACGCCGGTCTGTCGATTTTACCTGAGAAGGGGTTAGTTTATTGCTAATCGCATGAGGCGGCCCTACCGGGGAATGCCAACGGGGCTGACCAGGCAATTTATAAAGGTCATAAGTGCTCTTCCTCTAGTGTGCTAACTTATCAAATCCCACTTTTTGACCTTGTGTCACATCTTACTGCTATGGAAGGCAGATAAATAATCGGACAGTTTAAATGCTTCTAAATTCCTTTCAAATTTCGAAAGAAAAATTAATTTATTCGGTTTTTTTTTTCGACTTAAAAAAAATGGAAGTGGAACAGCTTTTGAACTAGACAACACCGACTTTTTGTTCGGCATCTTCCGGCCGGTTACGTAACCAGCCGGGAGATACCGACGCGTTAAGCCAATCAGAAGGCGAGAGCAGACGACAACTTTACCTGTAAATAAATTAAATCGTAATCGGGTTTTGTTCGGCTCAAACGCTGCACTAGTATGAATTTTTAAAAAAAACGAAAAAAAATCTAATAAAATCGTTGTTTCATTGATTATATTCTTTACAATATTTAGTTTATTAATAAAAAAAAACACAATTTATCGAAAAATATTTTAAAAACTTTTCCGTGAATAAAAAAGATAAATAAATCGTCATAAAAATAAACATTCAGTTAATGTTTTGGTACTACTCCAGGGTTTGCGCCTAATTTCAGTGACCGCTCGGTAGCAGCGAGCCGACAGCTAACGGAAGCGTCCGAGACCTGCCGAGTCGAAAACGAGGCTGGCGTCGACGTTGTATAAACAAAACTGCAAAAATCGTGATTTAAAAGAAAAATGGAAACTCGGCAGACAACAATATAAGACGATGAATATGTTTTTTTTGTTGTTATTTTTTAACCGTTTTTTTTTTTTTGGTAATTAGGCATTTTTTGTGTTTTTGATAGATTTCTTTTGGGGGTGGGGGGAATTTGGGATCTTTTCCCGGAGAGATAGCGCTTGTTTTGTTTTTTTGTTTTTTTTTTGGGGGGGGGGGGGCTTAGCGAAATACAATCGGAGACGACCGTTGTGTTTACGACGGTTGAAGACAGTCTCGTCGATCTCCACCGTATGCCCTGGGCCTCCGAGTCGTCTAGGGTTGCGAGTCAGATGTTCGGTGCATATCTCCCGCAGAAAATTCTTCCAATCCACTTGTGTGGTTGCAGACAGTACGCCGCATTCTTTTTGTAGATTTTTCCCTGTCGCCATATCCTGGGACCACAGGTAGATCATCTTTAGGATGATACCTATCTCCAACTTTGATCTCGAAAACAAAGTCCCCGCTCGCAACGAAATCCAAGCCCTGCATTCATTGTGTCGGTTTGCCATAGCGTCCCATTCCAATGGTTATCGTCTGCTTACAGCCTCGTTTTCGACTCGGCAGGTCTCGGACGCTTCCGTGAGCTGTCGGCTCGCTGCTGCCGAGCAGTCACAGAAATTAGGCGCAAACCCTGGAGTAGTACCAAATAAACATACAGTAAATGTTTTCTTACATCGTTTTTTTTCATGTTGTAAAGCAGCCTAGTTTTGATTTGCTTCGGCCTTTTCCGGCTTTTTACGTGTTTCTGTGTCGCCAGAAATCGGTTTTGTCTGGTTTCAAAGCTGTACCATTACCGAAAAATGTAATGGTTGACTTGTTTATGAAGAAAAAAGTACATTCTAGTAGATTTGATATCGTATTTTTTTTTTAAATAGGATTTTTTGAAAATTCGTTTCGTTTCATTTTATTTCATTTTTTTATTTAAATAAATAGTCAATTATTAGACAAGTTAACAAAAGGGTGCTTTCACAGATTAGGACCCACGCTAACTTTGACCCCATCGTTAGGGTTAGGGTCAGGTTCAAAGTCGAGGATAGGGTTAGCGTTAGAGTTAGTGTTAGGGTCAAAGTTAGCGTGGGTCCTAATCTGTGAAAGTACCAACAAAGTATAATGTGTAAGTCACGTAGATGAGAGAAACAGTGGAAAGTTTTGCCATCATTTTTTATATAAACCTAACAAAGTGATAAACAAAGTGACTAAAAATGACTAAAAATGACAAAATAAAAAAATCTCATCTGGAAACTGTGAAATCTCAAATAGAATGATTTGATTTTAAAAAATGAAAATTATTATTTAAAGATTATGAAAATTCGAAGAAAATCATATAAAAAAATGTAACTCATCTTTTTTCTTAAATTCTAATGTCGCGATAATATGCTCGTTACTTCAATTTGCTTACCTTGGTCTGTCATGAGGTATCGATGAAATGTGGGTTGTTCGTCTGTAAATTTGTATTTCAAATCGATTTTGAACATTTCGATTAAATCTGGTTGACTGCAAGGAAATGATTCTCTGCTTCTTGCAATGTCTAAAAGTTCATGTATATATATATATTGTATGTGTATTTAGGCAGCATTTTCTCATTTATGCAAACATTGTTAAAAATTACAGAATTCGTCTGTTTAATTGTACCTTTTTATGGTCCTTTAAGTATTAAAATCAAAATGATTTAAGACACATTCTAGTTAATAACACTAAAATTATACATTCCGAATATTCGAAGCTATCTGCATAAAAACATAACCACCTAAAATTAACAACATCACATATGAAAGCAGTGGTAACATTTAAAAATGCTTAACGTAAAGCGATTTTGTTCTGTGATGCCATCCAGCGTTGCTGAATTTAAAATCGCCAACGACTTCCTGGAACAATGCGGAAACGTTCTATGCGCGTTTCCACCGTCTTTTTAAAATTCTCTTCTTTCTTTTTTTTTATCCTCCTCCCACAGCGGTAAGATGTGACACAAGGTCGGGAAAGTGGGATTTGAAAAACCAGCGCCCGAGAAAGTGAGCACTCTGGCCTACAAAAAATGCCTAGACAGCCCCGTTTGGCATTCCTCGGTAGGAGCGCCTCAGGCAGTAAGCAATAAACTTACTTCTCCCCAAAGAGGGGAGGCAAAGCCTGGGAGGGTGGACCTCCTAGAACTGCACAGGACAAACCCACAAACCGGCGTCATCAAGCCCCGAAGGCCAAGACGATACCGGTCTATAGGGTGTAGTATCTATCGGAACGGATACTACACTCTCAGCCAAAAAGCCAAGAAATTCAATTCTCTTATTTCTCCAGATTTTTTGTTCATTTACTTTTGACACCTGAGGATGATTCGACGAAGAATTGAAAACGTTCGTGAAACATTTTGCCGGACCGGCAAAATAGCGAAGGTTCGTTATTCTGCCGGATTATGTTTTTGGCAACTGCAATTCATCCTTTATTATGTAGTACTGTTTGTGGCGACTACCATTCATTCTTTATGACGTCTTACTGTTTTTGGCAACTGCAATTCATCCTTTATTATGTAGTACTGTTTGTGGCGACTACCATTCATTCTTTATGACGTCTTTCTGTTTTTTGGCAACTGCCATTCATCCTTTATTATGTAGTACTGTTTTGGCGACTACTATTCATCCTATGTTATTTATTTACAAGTAAATATATATATATATATATATATATATATATATATATATGCAAACATTGTTAAAAATAACAGTATTTGTCTGTTTAATTATAGCTTTTTTTATTTTTCAATTTTTTATGGTCTTTTTTGTATTACAATTAAAAAAATAATACAAGTTCCATAGGTTTTACGAACGTTTTCGATTCTTCGTGGAATTATCCTGAGGTGTCAAAAGTAAATTAACAAAAAAGCTGGAGAAAGAAGAGAATTTTTAAAAGACGGTGGTGAAACGCGCAGAGAACGCTTTCCGGATTGTTCCAGGAAGTCGTTGACAATTTAAATTCAGCAACGCTGGATGGCATCACAGAACAAAATCCATGGACGGGGCACCGGGGGGCAGGGGAGGGGTCAAGCCCCACCAGACGAATTCTGTAATCTTTAACAATGTTTGCATAAATGAGAAAATGCTGTCTAAACACACACACACACACACACACACACACACACACATATATAGTCTAAAGAAGCTTTGAGTTATTTTAAACAAAAAGACAAAAAAAAGGAAAATGCAGTTTAAATTCCCAGAGAAACTAACTAAATCCAAAATATTGCAAACTTAACATTCGTTGGAAAATTCATGAATAAATAAATAATATATAATAGTAAGTAAATAAAATAAAAAGGGGGATTAAGTATCTAACAGTGAAACAAAAGCAGGAGACCTTACGCGTCTAGTATTAACACGTGGATCATCAGCTGTTTAACATGTAACTGTTTCGGAGATTTAAAAACAGGACAGTTATAATATGCATGGCTCTCCAATGGTACTGATCAAACTACCATTTCCCCAATAATCAAGTGTCGAAATAATTCAGCTTAAAATTTCACTTATATATTTATTTACCTCCTCTCCAGGAGGTTAGGCACAAGGCCAGTTTTATCTTACTCCCACAAGTAAGATGTGACCCAAGATCGGGTCGAGCAAGTGGGGTTAAAAGCCAGCGCTCGAGAGGTGAGCACTCTGGCCATTTAAAAATTGCCTGGGCAGCCCCGTCGGCATTCCCCGGTAGGGGCGCCTCAGACAGTAAGCAATAAACTTACTCCTCCCCAAAGAGGGGAGGCGAAGCCTGGGAGGGTGGACCTCCTAGAACTGCACAGGACAGGCGTGCAGTATCCATCGGAACAGATACTACACTTTGTTTTAAAAGAAAAGATTAAGTACCTTAGGTACCAGAAATATATATATATATATATATATATATATATATATATATATATATGCAAACATAATTTTTGCTTGATAAGCCTTTTTTTTTCAATTTTCCGAATAGTCCATTTAGTATTTCGGTCAAATGGGTGTATGTAAGTTCCGCGGCGTTTTTGTTTTTTGTTTCTTTCTTTTTTTCTGCGAGTAATTTACCTTTTGCAGAATAGGGACTATGGGTGCTTATCCAGTATAGGGACCAGGGGTGATTCTACAGTATACCAAGTAAATACAGTGTAAAATTCACCCATGAACTTATACAGATACTCCTCCCCTCCCCCCACCAAAAAAAAACAGATAATAAAATTACCGCTTCACTTGATGTTGAAAGGTTATTTACAAATTTTCCAGTACACAAAACAATAGATATCATTATTGATAACATATACAAACCCATCCTTCCATCCACTAAAAATTGATCCTAAAACACTTAAAAGTTATTATTAATTTGCACAACCGAAGTCTCTTTCTACGACATAAGGGAAACGTCTATACCCAAATTGATGGCGTTTCTATGGGATCGGTTCTCGAACCGACCTTCAGTAATGTTTACATGGCTGACCTCGAAAATAAAATATTTAATATAATTACTAAACCCTCCATTTATGCCCGCTGCATTGATGATCTTGTTTTAGCAGACAATAATGATGAAAAAACAAACTACAAGACATTTTTCAAAATAACTCCGTACTTACATTCATTTATGAGATTAACGTTAGTAACACCATTCTGTTTTTATGTCCTCAGTGACTCCAACAATGACGCATTCATCACATCTCCCTATATAAAAAAAAAACTACCTCTATTAATACATGCATTTTAAGTTATAGAAACGAATGTTCATATCGATATAAAATTGCAATGATTAAAAATCTATTAAACTGTGCAAAGCTAATCTCTTCAACCCCCAAAAATATAAATTCATAGCTATGTGGAAGATATATGGATTTATACCTTTCCTAAAGGTTTTAGTGAAAGTAATGCTGTTTTCCATCTCTTAAACTAGTTTCCCAATCTAGGCTTGAGAGTACAGTCTACCCTACTATTTAATCTATAGCTGCAAGGAGGATATATGTATTCATACCTCTCCCTAATGTATTAGTAAAAGTGATTCTGTTTTCCTTCTCTTAGACTAGTTGCCCAATAATATATCTGTTATAATAAAACTCAAATATCTTACACACCCTCTACACATACTAGGAAAGTAGAAAGTGTTTACCAAATATATGCGTCTTCTACAAAACCAATTGATCTACAAACCAATCCTATACAAAACATGCATGTACGACGGTTTCGGCATAAAACGACAACAATTGAGATACCGTCAAACTCAACAACAAATTCATCCGAGAGGATAACATTAACGTAAACGATGAAGAGGAAGAAGAAATAATAAATAACAACACAAATATAAAGAAATGGTTATTTTATTATTGCCACTGCATGCTACCATACTTGAACTTTTCATATCTAACTCCATTTTGCATCCCCCGTAGCAGAGATTGAACTCAAAATTGACTCGCTAAACGTTACTAAAAGAGAAAGATTAAAAACACTAAGGAGAATTAGCGAGAGTGAATGAGAAAATAATATTTAGAAATATAAATGGAAGATTGTAAGAAACGTAGCAGAGATTGAAAAACGCCTTTTCTAAACTCACGCACACATAGCCACACTGACATCAACGCACACATAGCCACACTGACATCAACGCACACATAGCCACACTGACATCAACGCACACACAGACACAATGCATTAACTCTTTTATTGTCTTACGCATAAGCACACTAAAGGCGACATACACTGTTTGAACCTCCTTTCAATGTCTGCATATTTAAACAAACTTATAAACTTAACCATTTTAATACTTCATACATTTCTCACTGAACTTTCTAATATAAAAACAAATGATTATTGACTCTATTTAATAACTCTCAATGAAATGTAACTGATGTGATTGAGTGATGAAGTTTTGATTACGATTTTTCAGACCCGTGAATAATTCACAGCCCTTAAATTATCGACTCAGGCTTCCTCGATATCTCAACTAATGAATCCCCTTTTTTTTGGCAAGGACACTCAAATATGAACAGTTATTCTATGTTTTCGTATGTGATATCTACATCTTTTGCCCCATAAAGCATAAAAAGGGAGCAGGGGACTTGCTGGCACATGTTCCCCTACGCATACAGAAAGTGGGGGGGTGCAGACGACGACGGTTGTCATAAGTGGGTCAACAGGAAGCTTGGCAGACAGGCTTTCATAAGTCATCCCACGCATTTGCGGGGGCGGAGGATTCATCCAATCAAATGAGAGAATACCGTAGCTAATGCACAGGTGAGCGGGAAAATCGAAGCAAGAGGAAATACCGGAGAAGGTCCCGGACCAGCGTTAAGAGAGGACGTCTCTGAGAGTGACAGCCCACCCCGCTGTCATATTCAAACAAGTTATCCCCGCACACAAAATCAAAAAATAGGAAAAGTGGAATTCGAAAATTAACGCTTAAGAAGTACAGCGACATTTAATACGGCTGTCTATTGGTCACAAAAGAAAACCCTGGTCCAACAAAATTGATTACGACAAACCAGTCAATCATTCTTCCTCAGTAGACTCCCTTGTACTGGTTGTCACCGTGTCCTCTGCGGCATCATTCGTATCAGTCACATTCTCCTCTGGGACCAGGATTGTCCTTTTTATGATCTGGTCTGAATGTCTCCGTGTAACTCCTCTCTCGGTCTCTACCATTTTGAGGTAGACATTACCCAACTGCCTCGTAATGATGCCCTCCAGCCACCGTTTAAAAGGGCCAAAATTCCTTACAAGGACTGGATCATTCACCCCATGATTTCGGCACGGTGTCATGATCTTAGTACCATTCTCCATTTTGTAGTTGTACACCCAGCTCTTAAACTTGTTTGGCTGTAACAGATGAAAGGCTGTTCTTAATTGTCGCTTGAACAGCAATTCAGCTGGAGGAACCCCAGTTACTGTGTGTGGAGCTGTCCTTTAGTTAAAAAGGAATCTGTTGACTTTTGTTTCAAGAGATGTTTTTGTGTCTTTGTCCATCCTCTTCATTGTTTCCTTGAATGTACGCACACTGTGTTCAGCCTGGCTGTTGGAGATGGGATGGTAAGGAGCCGTGAATATGTGTGTTAACCCCTTTGCCTCTAAAAACCTCCTGAATTCATCACTGGAGAAACAAGGGCCGTTGTCACTCACAACCAGCAGAGGCAAACCATGAGTCGCAAAGATTCCCCTCAACTTCTCAATGGTAGCTGCAGCAGTGGATGTCTTCATTATGCAAACCTCCATCCATTTGGAGTAGGCATCAACCATTATTAAGAACATGTGTCCAAAAACTGGACCAGCATAGTCTATGTGAATTCTTTCCCAGGGCTGACTTGGATATTCCTAAGAATGAATCGGAGTTCTGTTGGGCTGTTTCTGATTTAGCACACAACTTTCACGCCCCTTGGCGGTCCACTCAATATCTTCATCCAGTTTTGGCCACCATACATAGCTTCTAGCTAATGCTTTCATATTCACAATGCCTACATGAGTCTGGTGTAATTGCTGCAAAACTTTTCCTCTCAACTTAGGAGGAATGATCATCTTGCTTCCCCACAGTAACACGCCATCTTCACAGGTCAGTTTCTCTCGTTTATTAAAATAGAGCTTTAACTGTTCACTCCAACTGACCCCATTCCAGTCATTCATGGTGAATTTGTATACCCGACTCAAGATCGGATTTTTCCTAGTCTCTGCTCTCACAGCTTCAACCTTCACTGGAGCTTCCACAAGATCCATCATAAATATTTCATTAGTGGATTTAGATATATTTTTTCCTGAGCCTCCAGTGGAAGACGACTCAAACAGTCCGCATTACTATTGAGGGCTCCAGTTCGATATTCTAGTTTGTAATTATAGACAGCCAAGAATAGGGCCCAACGCTGAACTCGGGCAGCTGCCATAGCAGGAATTGGCTTGTTCTCTGAAAATAGACCCAACAACGGTTTGTGATCGTTGAACATCGTGAAGGGGTTTCCAAACAAATATTGATGTAACCTCTTCACTGCAAAAACTTAGGGAAACCCCTTCCTTTTCAATGTGTGCATAATTCTGTTCAGCATCTGAGAGCGTTCGCGAGATGTAACATACTGGCTTTTCACTGCCATCTTCCATCCTATGAGCCAACACAGCTCCCAAGCCATAAGGAGAAGCATCCACTTGTACAAATGTGGGCTTAGATGGGTCAAAATGAGTCAGAAGGGGTGCTGTACACAGCATTTTCTTTGTCTCTTCAAAAGCTTTTTGCTGGCAGGCTTCCCACTTCCAAACTGTGCCTTTCCTCATTAGACTGTGCAGTGGCTCAAGTCGTGTGGACAAATTTGGTAAATGGCTGCGATAATAATTTGCTGCCCCAAGATAGGCTTTCAACTCTGTAACATTCCTGGGTGTAGGGGTTCTTGCCATCGCAGCCATTTATTCTGGTAGAGGAGCTGTACCATCCTTGCTAACCTTGAACCCTAGATATGTTATTTCCTCAAGAAGGAATTCGCACTTGCTTCTTTTCAATTTGAGCCCAGCTATGCTCAGCGTATGTAATACTCTTTCTAGGTTCGTTAAGTGGATGTCATCATCGGGACCTGAAATTAGTATATCGTTCACTCGTACCTTGCAGAAAGGAACATCTTTCAATCGTTTGTCCATCTCCTGTTGAAAAATGCCTGTAGATCTGTGCACCCCGAACTGTAACCATATGGGTTGGTACAAAGCCCTATGTGTGTTTACAGTTAACAATTCCTGGGTACCTTCCTCCAATTTCAGCTGCTGATAGGCGTGGCTTAAATCCAGTTTGCTGAATTTTTCACGTCCCTCTCAGTGTGGCAAATATATTTTATGTGTGAGGAATAGGGTAGCTGACACATGGAGCTGCTGCATTGATGGTTTGCTTATAGTCCCCACATATTCGGATCCCCCCATTGTTATTTTTAACAACGGGCACTATGGGTGCAGCCCATCTAGAATATTTTACTCTTTTGTAAATGCCTTGGTTTTCTAGGCGGTCTAACTCCTTCTCCCCCGCCCCATTCTCTCAATGCATAAGGTACAGGCCTGGCTCGACAAAATTTGGGCTTGGCTTCTTTATCAATGGGTATATTCACCTGAAAGTCTTTCAGGCATCCCATTTCTCCATTAAATAAGACATCATATTTTGTAAGTATTTTTTAAGCCTCGATGGGTTCTCCCTTGTTAAACAAAACAGCCTTTCCCAGTCCTGCTTTAACTTCTTCATCCAATCTCTACCCAGTAGAGTTGGTACCTCTCCTTTCACAACCAGTAGTGGTAAACAGTTCACTTGTCCATCATGTAATACCTCTACAACTGTTGTCCCCTGAGGTTTTACTATTTCTATATATTTTACTATACGTCGTCAGTTTTACTGTGCTTTTTTTTAATCCTGAATCCTACCCAGCTCTTTAAATTTTTTTAGACTAATGACCGAACAAGATGCTCCTGTATCTACCTTCATGACCACTTTGTTTTGTTGAACAACAGCTCCACCTTTACCGGTGGTGTTTACAAGTTAGAAACATTGTATAAATTCAATTCTTCTTGCCGAACCTCCCTCTCATCCAGATTTAACCATTCCATAGTGAATCCTTTTTCAACTGTCTGGTCTTCATCCACCACATTCATTGCATCGCTCTTTTTAGTTATTTTAAAGAATTTACCTTGTTGCTGCCTGCACTTTCTGCGGGTGTATCCTGTCTTATGACATCTGTAACATTAACTATTTTTAAATGTACATTTATCTGCCGTGTGTATGGTACTACCACATCTGTAACACTCCCGTCTCAAGGGTAATTTGTGTATTGGGTTTTCATAAGCGGGAAATGTTTCCTGCATTGATATAGAATATTTCCGAGCTGATTCGATTGACACTGCTATTTCAATAGTATGATTCAACGTTAGATCCCTTTCGGTTAGTAGGCGTTCCTGGATTTTCACATCTTTAATTCCAGGGACTAAGCGGTCCTGTATGTATTCACCAACCCTCTCTTCAAAATTGCAGTGTTCGGACATTTTCCTTAATGTGGCCACATAGTCACTTATAGACTCTTCCTCCCTTTTGTCCCTCGTGTTGAACAAGAATCTTTCATGAATCACATTAGGTGCTGGTTTAATATGTCTCTGCATCAGCCCAACTAGTTCATCAAACGTTTTATTTTCCGGATGATTATCTGCTAAACCTCTTAACACAGCATAGTGTTTTGCACCAATAACAGATAATAAAATCGCCTTTTTCTTCCCTTCACTCTGAATATCATTGGCTATAAACAAAAAACTGCACACATTCAATGTAGTTAATCCAGGACTCCTCAACATCGTTCCATACCCGTAAAGTGCCCACCAACGCCATTTTTTTATGCTTCTAGGAACTCTGAACACATCCAATGAGTGTGTTTACATTTTTTTTCCTTAAAAACTTCCAGCACATGTTGGTGTTAATCTTCCAAAGCCCTTCCTCGCATTGTCTTCTACTACCTCGTCGCCAATTGTTAAGTCTGCACCATTCACTAAGTGTCAAGACTGAAGCAAGTTCAAACCTGTTAAAGTCTCTTCTTTATATAATCAAAACAACAACAACAACAATTACAACAAAGGCGCCCTCTGGGCCAATCAAAAACTTCACCAAATGACTGTGACTTGAAACATCACAGTATGTATAAAACTTTAAGAACTTTCAATATTTGAATCAAGTGAGAATTTACTAATAATTTTAAAGCCACAACTGATTTTCTATTGGACAGTTTAAATGCCTCTAAATAGCTTTCAAATTTCGAAGGAAAAATTAACTTATTCTTTTTCTTTCGACTAAAAAAATTGGTAGTGGTACAGCTTTTTGACTTGATAAAACCGACTTTTTATTCGGCATCTTCCAGTCGTTTACGTAAACAGCCAGGAGATGCTGAAGCGCTGAGCCAATTAAATGTCAAAACGGACAAAAATCGAGTGTTTTTAACCTTAACCCAACCCTAAGCAAATCCTAACTTAGTCGAGATGTGTCCGGTTCAAAAGCTGTACCAATACCAAAAAGATAGGTATGTGCAAAAATGACCGTCGCTTGTACTGACTATAGTTCTTAAAAGTGTCTTTTCTTAATTTTTAAAGTAGTTTTCGTTTAACTTTTGATTGTGTCTGAAATTAAGTTAATATCTAAAAGGAAACAAATGTATATTTACGTGTGAAAAAAATTTAGAATGAAAAATGTTATAAAAACGGCTAAAAAAACAAAAAATTAGTCAAAACTGCAAATTCAATAAAACATGTTTAAAATTCGCTGCAAAAGTAAATATCAGTTTTATGGAACTGTTTCAAAGATAATTATTAAATTAAATTCTTAATGGAGTGAATTACAAAAGAATGTACCTCTTTTTTTTACTAAAAATTGCTTAATTATCAAATAAAAATTAAAAGTTAGGTTCCGGATATTTCTTCGCTGTGTTGTAATTGTAACCAGAAAATATGGCTACAAGATCTCAAAGTATGGAAGACTCAAACTGCAGTAATATTTAATTTTTTTTCAATTTTTATGTTATGAACTGCGTCAATTTTATTAATTATATTTACATGATGATCGATTAAAATCTTGAACAATTACATTACTCGATTTATTCTTCAAGAATTATAATGTAATTTTAAATTACATCAATTATTAAAGAATAATTTACTAATTCCTTGTTACGACACATGTAAGAATTTCTTACATGTGTTGTAATGCTAAATTACATTAATTCTTTTAAAATAAAGCTAAAAGAGTATTTTTTTTAATTTTAAGTATGAAAAAGTAAATTAAAGTCAATGTTGTCAGTGTAGTCATTGACTTTAATTGAAAAAAAAGTTAAAACATTAACAATTGTTTAATAATTAATCAATATAATTCAATTTTGAAAGAAAATGTCATATTTTAATTTTATTTATTTATTATATTTATTAATGAAAAAATGACAAAACAAATACAAAGTTACGTTTTATCTTTCCAACTAACTGAATTGTGAAATCGACAAAATTGTTGAATCTCTGAAAATTAAATTTTGAGGACGGTATAGAGGAAGTTAGTGGTGGTTGGAAAGCTAATCCTACCTATTTATTACAGAACAGAGCCACCATACCTCTCCAATTTAATCGTTAGTAGAAATCATCCAATTTTTTAATTCTTTTTTTCGTTATGATCCTGATTCTCAAATTTGTCAATTTTTTGTTTATTTTCAAGATTGTAAAAAAAATTCTTACACTGATGATGACATGTTCATGTGCAGAAGAGAAATATAATTACATCGCATTGTATATTTTTCCAGAAATTCAAATCATTTAAATCACATGAAATATTTTTTGTAATTATATTATTTTTTAATGAAAATATTGATCAAACAATGCTTTATTCAATGATAACATCGCCAATTCAAGACATTCATTTTCCTTCGAGTTATAGTGATTTTATTAACACGGAATTTAGAGGTCTGTTTCGTAATATATATGAAATAATTAAAAATATTATTTTTTTAAATTTTAAACATCTACAGTGCTTTATTTTCATTAAAAAAAAATTCATGCATTTTTTTATTAATACATAAAAGTATAACTTTAGTAAAAGTGTATTTTGCTTTCAAGAAGTAATATATTTTCACTAAGGTTTTAAAAAAATAATGATTTCATTAAATTATGTGATCATTGATTAATAAATACTGAAAATTTCATTAAAATTGGTTGATGTTCTGAATTTTAGTGAATTTTTAAGTGAAGGGAGGGTCAAAATGTTTTTAAATTTTGGGGATAGGCCATTTAATTTGCACATACCTACAAAAAGAAAAAACGAAAAATAGTTTGATTTTAACGCTGGTTCGTTTTGCTTCGGCTTTCTACGGCTTTTTACGAGTTTCTGTATTGCCCCAAATCGGTTTTGTCTTGTTTAAAAGCTGTACCAGTACATAGCCACCGCGGTGGTCTCGACTAGTACCGACAAATTACGAAGAAAAAAGTGCATTTTTGTAGATTTGATTGCGGAATTATTTTTAAATAGGATTTTTTCGTTTAATTCTATTCCATTTTTTATTTCAATAAATAGTCAATTAATAGACGAGTTAACAAAAAGGTCCTGTACTGTTATAGCTGACGCGCCAGATTTCCGTGACTTCGCGTCGGTAACGATCGGACAGGTCTAGGAAGCGCCCGAAAGCTGATGAAGTATTAACCAATCAGGTTGCAGCATTCATTCGCCAAGCAGGCTATAGCAAACAGTCGACAAGGAAAACAATGATCACATTCTATTGCAACAACAATGAATTATTATCAGCTTTGTCGGGTCGTCGGATCTCCGGAAGGACTAATTCAAAAGTATAACATTTTCATTTCTTTCTTTGTTTTATGTTAAAAAAAAAACTTTGAAAAAATCCCACCCACCCCCCACCCCCGCCACAAGCTGTGAAAGTACCAACAAAGTATAACGTGTAAGCCACGTAGATGAGAGAAACAGTGGAAAGTTTTCCCATCATTTTTTATATAAACCTGACAAAGTGATAAACAAAGTGACTAAAAATGACTAAAAATGACAAAATAAAAAAATCTCATCTGGAAACTGAAATCTCAAATAGAATGATTTGATTTTAAATAATGAAAATTGTTATGTAAGGATTATGAAAATTCGAAGAACATCATATAAAAAAATGTAAGTCATCTTTTTTCTTAAATTCTAATGCCGCGATAATATGTTCGTTACTTCAATTTGCTTACCTTGGTCTGTCATGAGGTTTCGATGAAATGTGGGCTGTTCGTCTGTAAATTTGCATTTCAAAGAAAAAGATGCTCTGCTACTTGCAAGGGTTAAACCACTAAATATGGCGGCAATAAAAACTTCATATTAAATAACTTTTTAAACTAAAAGTGTATACTGATAATTTATACAAAATATAGCTCTGTGTTTCATCGGATTAAATCCTATGAACAAAAACTTAAAAGCCCCATATATATAATATATAAATATATGTATATATTTTAGTATATCTATCTATAGATATATATCTTAAGTAGCTACTACTAGAAATATGTGGAGCTCGTTTATGTACGTGCGTACTGGACGACAGCTGAACAATAAATGTGTACACTGAATAGAAAAACAGATGATGACGTCGTAAAGAAGAAGAGAATTTATTTGTTTCTTGGTTGAATTTTTCCTATTATGACGTCAAAAAATGCGCTTTCGGCAGCGCTGGTTCCCCACACACCTTATGCTTATAACAAGGGGGAATGGCCCCGCGGGGAATTCGAGCGATTAACATACTAGTATATATTTGGGGACCCGCGCCGAGTGCGATGAGAAAAAGAATGAAATTATTTTCACACTGAATTATTGTTTTGTATTTCGGAGTTAAAAGTTGCACTGGTAAAACTAGTGTTTTTCAGCTGTAACGGCCGAGGGGAAGACAAAGGTCAACCCCGTATTCGAGCTGCGATGATTTGAAAAATGTCAAACCGAGGAGAGTTTGTGCAGATCTGATCTGGTGCAAAGACGTGTTTACCCCACACAATTCAAAAAGAATTGGGTGTTTTTAACCGAACGAAGAAACACTCTTCACACCCACTGTTCATTAACGTTGTGAGTCAAAGTTTGAAATATAAACTTCGCCCAGAATCAGACATATTAACCCCCTAACCAGTGAAAGACTTTTAATAAATAAATATAAGAATATATATTGCCGTGAAACTTAAAGTTTAAGAGTATTTGTTGAGCTGTCGATACCTTGATTGTCTGTGTTTTTGTTTTTGTTGTTGTTTTTTTTCAAATGTACTTTTCATCAGTCAGATGACGACACATTATTTGAGTGACTTCGGGCCATTCTTGGAATGACTCCGGGCCGAATCACTTGATCAATGAACACTACGTGGAGAAGGTACAGCCCGGTCAACAGAAACATTTTGAAACATCGATATAAAAAAGAGAGAAAACGAATATTCAATATAAATGCAGCTATGCAAGATGTGCATAAATGTTGGGTGTATATACATCTAGTGAATAGGAACGCGGGTTTCAAACAATAAGAGTTCTGGGTATTACTACACTTTTATAAACCAGTACCGTCTTGGCCTTTGGGCCTTGATTCCGCTTGTCCTGTGCAGTTCTAGGATGTAAACCCTCACACGCTTTGCCTTCTTACCCTTTGAGAAGGGGTTAGTTTATTGATAATCGCCTGAGTCGCCTTTACCGGAGAATGCCGACGGAGCTGCCCAGACAATTTTTAACGGTCATAAGTGCTCTTACTCTTGGGTGGTGACTTATCAAATCCCACATTCCGACCTTGTCTCACATCTTACTGCTGTGGGAGGTAGATAAATAATTAGACAGTTTAAATGCTTCTAAATTGCTTTCGAATTTCGCAAGAAAAATTAATTTATTCTTTTTTTTTTCGACTTAAAAAAAATGGAAGTAGAAACAGCTTTTGAACCGACTTTTTGTTCGGCATCTTCCGGCTGTTTACGTAAACAGCCAGGAGATGCTGACGCGTTGAGCCAATCAGAAGGCGAGAGCAGACGACAACTTTACCTGTAAATTGATTAAATATTAAAATTCATGGCAGGCAAGCGATAATTGAAGAAAAGCAATTAAACCGAAAATAAATGCCGAAACAGACAAAGACCGTACTGTTTGTTTTTTTTTAATATCCTAACCCAACCCTAAACTAACCTAAACTTAATCGGGTTTTGTTCGGTTCAAAAGCTGCACCAGTCTAACAAAAATTAAAGAACGAAAAAAAATCTAATAAAATTGTTGTTTCATTGATTATATTCTTTACAATCTTTAGTTTATTAATAAAAAACACAATTTATCAAAAAATCTTTTTTTTAACTTTTCCGTGAAATAAAAAAAAAAGATTTCATTGATTTTCTTCGTCAAAAAAAATAATAAATCGTCATAAAAATAAACATACAGTTAATGTTTTGGTACTACTCCAGGGTTTGCGCCTTATTTCAGTGACTGCTCGGTAGCAGCGATCCGACAGCTCACGGAAGCGTCCGAGACCTGCCGAGTCGAAAACGAGGCTGTAAACAAAACTGGACAAAAAAAATGTCTGTCGCGCAACCCTAACCGGCGACTCGGAGGCCCAGGGCATACGGTGGAAATAGACGAGTCTCTATTCAACCGCCGGGAAAAAACAAAAACAATGCTGGCCGTATTTTCCCCAGCCGCTCTGGGTCTTCGGGGGGGGGGGGGATACGACCCCGCAGAGAAGGAGGGGTTTCCTGGTGACAGTGCCTAACAGGAATGCCGAAACCCTAACTCTTCCAATAATCAAGCCAGTACCTGGGACGACGGTAGTATCCGATTGCTGGAGGGCGTATAACAGTCTTTTGCTCAGCCTAACAAAACAAGCGGCAGCAAAAGTAGCAGTAAACCCTGAACATCTACGAGAAAATATACGTAAAAAAAAAAATATATATAAAAGCAGATCTTGCCTAATTGTAAAATTGACTTCTTTGCTTTATGTAACACGAAACACATAAACAAAAACATAAAAATGTTTCATTTTGCCCACGAAAACAATAATAAAAAAGTTTATTTATAGTTCTTCAGCTATGGGTTTGTTAATTTCTTTCATTTTTTTTTTTTATAAAAATGTATGCATTTTTTTTCTTTCCGTATATTCATAGTCTTATATTGTTGTCGTCTGCCAACCTTCCATTTTTTTTGCACGATTTTTAGGTTTTGTTTATACAGCCGCGTTTTCGTCTCGACAAAGTTACTAAAAGTGACTAAAAATGACAAAATAAAAAAATCTCATCTGGAAACTGCGAAATCTCAAAAAGAAGTATTTGATTATAAATAATGAAAATTGTTATTTAAAGATTATAAAAATTCGAAGAAAATCATATAAAATCATATACACAAATGTAAGTCATCTTTTTTCTTAAATTCTAATGCCGCGATAATATGCTCGTTACTTCAATTTGCTTACCTTGGTCTGTCATGAGGTTTCGATGAAATGTGGGTTGTTCGTCTGTAAATTTGCATTTCAAAGATAAAGATGCTCTGCTACTTGCAAGGGTTAAGCCACTAAATATGGCGGCAATAAAAACTTCATATTAAATAACTTTTTAAACTAAAAGTGTATACTGGTAATTTATACAAAATATAGGTTTGTGTTTCATCGGATTAAATCCTATGAACAAAAACTCAAAAGCCCCATATATATAATATATAAATATATATAGGTTGTTCGTCTGTAAATTTGCATTTCAAATCGATCTTGTACATTTCGATTGACTGGTTGACTGCCATGAAATAATTCCCTGCTTTTTGCAATGTCTATGGCGGCAATAAAAAACTTCATGTATATATATATATATATATATATATATATATATATATATATATATATATATATATAGGCAGCATTTTCTCATTGATGCAAACATTGTTAAAAATTAAAGAATTTGTCTGTTTAATTGTACCTTTTTATGGTCCTTTAAGTATTAAAATCAAAATGATTTAAGACACATTCTAGTTAATAACACTAAAATTATACATTCCGAATATTCGAAGCTATCTACATAAAAACATAACCACCTAAAATTAACAACATCACATACGAAAGCAGTGGTAACATTTTAAAATGCTTAACGTAAAGTGATTTTGTTCTGTGAAGCCATCCAGCGTTGCTGAATTTAAAATCGCCAACGATTTCCTGGAACACTGCGGAAACGTTCTATGCGCGTTTCCACCGTCTTTTAAAAATTCTCTTCTTTCTTTTTTTTTTATCCTCCTCCCACAGCGGTAAGATGTGACACAAGGTCGGAAAAGTGGAATTTGAAAAACCAGCGCTCGAGAAAGTGAGCACTCTGGCCTACAAAAAATGCCTAGACAACCCCGTTTGGCATTCCTCGGTAGGAGCGCCTCAGGCAGTAAGCAATAAACTTACTTCTCCCCAAAGAGGAGAGGCGAAGCCTGGGAGGGTTGACCTCTTAGAACTGCACAGGACAAACCCACAAACCGGCGCCATCAAGCCCCGAAGGCCAAGACGATTTTAATACAAAAAAGACCATCAGAAAAATTGAACAAATAAAAATAGAAGAGGCTATTTTTCCGGTCCCGGCAAAATAACGACCTCCTAGTTATTCTGCCGGGACCGGCAAAATAACGAGGGAGTCGTTATTTTTCCTGTCAAACTGTCATTCATCCTTTATTATGTAGTACTGTTTATGGCGACTACCATTCATTCTTAAGACGTCTTACTGTTTTTTGGCAACTGCCATTCATCCTTTATTATGTAGGATTGATGTTGGCGACTACCATTCATTCTTTATGACGTCGTACTGTTTTTTGGCAACTGCCATTCATCCTTTACTATGTAGTACTGTTTTTTGGCGACTACTATTCATCCTATGTTATTTATTTACATATATATATATATATATATATATATATATATATATATATATATATATATATATATATATATATATATATATGCAAACATTGTTAAAAATAACAGAATTTGTCTGTTTAATTACACCTTTTTTATTTTTCAATGTTTTATGTTTTTTTTTGTATTCCAATTAAAAAAATAATACAAGTTCCCTAGGTCTTACGAACGTTTTCGATTCTTCGTCGAATTATCCTGAGGTGTTAAAAGCAAATTAACAAAAAAGCTGGAGAAAGAAGAGAATTTTAAAAAGACGGTTGAGAAACGCGCAGAGAACGTTTACCGGATTGTTCCAGGAAGCCGTTGACAATTTAAATTCAGCAACGCTGGATGGCATCACAGAACAAAATCGCATTACGTTAAGCATTTTAAAATGTTACTACTGCTTTCATATGTGATGTTGTTAATTCTAGATTGTTGTCTTTTTATGTAGATAGCTTCGAGTATTTTGTGAAAACTGTGGAACATTTATTTATTTATTTATTTATTTTTATTTTAATGCAAAAAAGACCATCAGGAAAATTGAAAAAATAAAAAAGGTATAATTAACCAGATAAATTCTGGAATCTTTAACAATGTTTGCATAAATGAGCAAATGTTGCCTAAATACGCACGCGCACACATATATATATATATATATATATATATATATATATATATATATATATATATATATATATATAATATAATTACTAAACCCTCCATTTATGCCCGCTGCATTGATGATCTTGTTTTAGCAGACAATAATGATGAAAAAACAAACTACAAGACATTTTTCAAAATAACCCCGTACTTACATTCATTTATGAGATTAACGTTAATAACAAAATTCCGGTTTTATGTCCCCCATGTGCACAGTCGTCAAACAGCATTCCGTTTCTTGTCTCTTTCTTGTGTTTGTATTTGACCTAATGTCTAACTCTCTTTGATTTATCGCTTTTCAATGATATGTGGGGGGCACTTTGGTGATCGTCGCATCAGTAAGAGGTGTGATCCTGAATGGGGTTCATATTCATCGGATATATTCCCCACCAGATATTTATTTGTGGGCTGAGATTATTTCAAAAATAATGTCAGTGGAGGTCTGGATGGTGCTAGTAGCAGACGAGTTTACCCTTTGGTACCGAAAATGAAAGTGCTTAAACTCGTTTCTGCGCACACCGCTTTGCGCACGAATCCACCAGAATTAATAAAAACAAATAATAATATTATGAACTAATCAGAGGATTTTTCTGAATTTATCGAAATTGTCCTTTGGGAGCCACCTTGACCCCATATAAACCCAGATTTTTCTTTCAACTGCATGTTTAGCCCTAATCCACGAGAGAGCTTACATCAACGTTTCTACAGTCCCTATCCCCACTCTGCAGGGCCTTAGGAATGCTGAAAAACGCCTTTTCTTAACTCACGCACACATACCCACACTGACATCAACGCACACACAGACACAATGCATTAACTCTTTTATTGTCTTACACATAAGCACACTAAAGGCGACACACACTGTTTGAACCCCGTTTTCAATGTCTGCATATTTAAAACAAACTCATAAACTTAACCATTTTAATACTTCATACATTTCTCACTGAACTTTCTAATATGAAAACAAATGATTATTGACTCTATTTAATAACTTTCAATGAAATGTAACTGATGTAATTGAGTGAGGAAGTTTTGATTACGATTTTTCAGACCCGTGAATAATTCACAGCCTTTAAATTATCGAGTCAGGCTTCCTCGATATCTCCACAAATGAATCCCCTTTTTCGGCAAGGACACTCAAATATGAACAATTATTCTATGTATTCCTATCTTTGTAAACTTCCATTTTAAACATATATAAAATATCTCTTTTGTGAATTTATACTTTTGAATTCATCATTTTGTTTGTTCATCATATAACATTTCTCTCGCTCTCTCAAACATTTGAACATTACCTAAAACTGTTTTTTCTTTAAGATGTTTCTATAAAACTCGGCTCTCCCAAAACCTTCCCCAAAAAACTCCGGCATTTGTGAAAATGAAAGAGAAATTCTTCAATCAATGCGGTATTCTTCTTGTCTGTTTCTTTGATTCTTATCTCTTAGTCTGGTTTACGAAAGGACAGAATTCCGTGAATAAGACTTAGTGCCAGTATTTTATATATACTTATAGGCCAGGGGCGATAACTAAGTATGACTGAGTTAACTAAGTATGACTGAGTTATTTGCCCTTCTCGTCTGCTCAGACAGTTTCTTCCATTATTATATTGTTTACGTTTGGTTGTGTTTGTTAGCTCGGGAATAAAGTCTCTTCGTACCATCAAATGGTTTCGTGTGATACTTTTTTTTATTTATTGGCGTAGAGTTACCGTGTCTTGTCGTCGTAATATTTCAATTCTTTTTTTGGCGTTTTGTTTACGGGGAGATAAATCTTGTCAAGAATGTTTTCTTTATTACCTCCCTTGCATATTCTGCTCTACTCTGACGTTTTATCTTATAAATTAGTGAACGGTTCAGCGAAAATTGTTTTTCAATTCGGCAGAGATCAGTTTATTTGCTTTTATCAATTGTTGCATCGTATTTGTTCACGAAAAAAAGCTTGAAAATAGCACGATTATACAATAATTACAACAACAAAATTTTTAAAAATTACAATTTATTTTATTAATGCAATCTAAGTAAATCTGAGTGGGGTTTTTTTTTCCAAATTTTATTTTTGTGTTTTCTATTTCAAGAACCCGGTTTCATTTTTGTGGGGTCGCATTTATATAAACACATGCTAGATATCATTTACCAATGACGTGGTGATCAGAGCTACTGACTATCGACTAGATGGTTGTTAGTTCGATCCCTGGCGTTGGCTGTGTGCTGATCAAGTCACACTAAATATATGTTATGCAGCGAAACAGTCCGGTCCGTGGATGACTACATAATCCCCCGTTTTCGGGTGGAGTACTGTCGTAAATGATATTGTCTGTTACTAATTTAACGTAATGCAAAGCTCTTTCTAAATAAACAAATAGAGCACTGTAAAGTGGCCGTCAATGTTTATATAAAAACATGATAGATATCATTTATTTGTATTCAAGTTCTTAATATATTAGTTATTCTTAATATAAGAGGTTAGTGTTAGTTAAGGTTAGTCTGCTTTGTTTACGTTTGTAAATTGACACGTCACTCAAATTGACCAATCAGATGATGGCACTAAGTTAATCACTGAAATTCAATGAAAAATTTGTCGTCTGCCTCAAACAATTAAGGCGCGGTTGAACCAAACTTGAATTCGTTAAAAAACGAATTTTACAAACACCTATTATCCCTGAGCATTTTTAATAAAAATGAAACATGGCCACTCTTTAAAAATAAATTCTGTAACTCTCCCAACAAAAAAAAAGAAAAGTTCTCAATCTATTTCATGAAAGATTAATATTTTATCTTTGGTAGAAAAAGATAAAAAGGAGACTATACCACTTTCCATAGAATTCTAACAGAATACACACACAGAAAAGATCGAAACATCAATACCAAAGATAATCATCATTGTTTCACATGTTCTCCAAATTCTTCTGAGGTCTGGAATTAGCATCCGCATTGGAAGTACTTGCAACCTGTACCTTCTCTCTCATCTTTCGTGCTCAAGCATCTCATTCTCCTCTACTCGAAGATATTTATAAACAACGTCCTCTCCTAGGTCTTCAATAGAGCCAGTGTTGATATTAAGATGTTCTTATGCTGTCTTTTTCCTTTTCTTTATTGTGCATTTAGCACATTTGTTGAATCCAAATTCCATACAGATGTCTTCCGTGGAATCATTTACAATTTCTATCAGAGAGACGAGTTGTTTCTCAGATTCCGCATAGAGTTTGAAATCGTCCATAAAGAGGAGATGATTTATTCTTTTATTTTCATCCTTCTTTCTGCCTCTGCTAAGGTTGTATCCAGCATTGGATCGTTTAAGTAGCTTATTCAGTGGATTCATTGTGAGGCAAAAGAGAAGCGGTGAGAGGCTGTCTTCCTGGAATATTTCTCACTGAATCTTAACGTTTGGAGTCTGAATTTTCCCATTCCATATGGTGAAGCATGATTGATGTACGCCATTTTGTCATTTGCATCTGGAAGAATGACCTAATGTCTTTGTTGACATAGTACAGGTCCACACAGCGAAGTATCGAGGAGTGAGGTATACTATCAAAGGCCTTTTTGTAATCGATCTAAGCATTGAGAGGTTTCTCTGTCTTTTTTCACAGTCCTACAAGATTGGTCTGTTTACAAGGAGTTGGTCTTTTGGGCCAAGTCTTTTTCTGGTACATCTCTTCTGCTCACTTTCAAGGTAGTTGCCGGCAGCTAGATGTTCATATGTTGCCTCAGCAATAATCACTGTTAGAAACTTGTAGGTTGTTGTTAGGCAGCATATAGGCCTGTATTTGTTAACCAAATAGGTATCCTCACTTTTGGAAATAAGGGACGTGTTGCCTACAGTAAGCCATTCCGGTGGCTCCCCATCACCACTAATGATTCTATTGAACGTCTTGGTGTAATGATGATGAAGTGCTGTCAGTTGTTTCAGCCAGAAAGTTGGGACATTGCCAATTCCCGGGGTCTTGAAATTACTATAATGGACTACCTTCCTGCAAACAACTTCTTTGGTAATTTCCAGGGCTGGCATCTTTGGTTTCTCCTTGTTATCCTCTTTGATGGTGTTGATCCATTCTTTTTCCAGATATTGTTTGGGGTCCTCATAGAGTAGCCTCCAGTAGTTTTTAACTTCTTCTTGGATAGGTGGAGAGCACACTTTTATTTCTTCTCCTATGAGGCTCTGATACACCATCCTGGGATTCGTCATTAACAGTTTATTTATTCTTTTTGACTCATTTTTTTTTACTTCGTTGTTTTTTTTATTTGTGCAGCTAAGGCTTTTATTTCAGCTTCATGTTCTGCTATCTTGGCTCTAAGCTGCTGCGGGGTTTGAAGGAATACTCGGTTTTAAGTTTATTCACCTTCTTTTTCAATGTTGATCCTGGGTGTTTACATGACAGAAAGGCAGATATCTGAGCGGTATCTTGTCAGACATATTCAATCTTTTGTTGGAGTTTTCTCTTCCAGGCTGGCTCATAAGCTTTGGTCTTCAAGTTTCCCTCTTTTTTCTTTCTTGGTGTTGGGGTAAATGTTTTGATTGCATGAACCATGTTGCCCCATAAGTTACATGGTTTATCTCACTTAGAGACGCATTCTTTGGGACGATCTTTGTAAGGTCATCTTTGTAGCAAGAGTCTTGAAGGCTTTACTAATGCTCATTTTTACCAGTCTGAGTCGACCTCCAACAGCCAGAGCTTGTGCCACTTCTATCATGTTTGCCAGCTCTTCCTCCAGTTCCATCTGGTCTGTATCCAGTGTCTTATGCAAGAACATGGTTTCTCTCTTTTTTTAATATTTTTCTTTTCATTCATTTGCTGGGAACGGGGCATTCTTCCAAATGCCATACGATCACCCGCTATTTACAGACTCCAATCGAGAGCTCTTTTCAGTATTCTGGCTGTTACCACGAGTGCAGTTGTTTGGATTTCTTTTGAACTTGGTTCACCAGTTATACTTGCTAAATACTTTTTCAAGTTATTCTTATGTGTTCAGTGGCTCCTATGATAACTGGAATGATGGAGATCTGTTTGAGGTTCCAGTTTCTTTTCATATCCTACATTAGACCTTGATATTTTGTTATTTTACTCCCTTTCAGCTCTGTTTAGGCCCCCATCATTAGGGACACTGAGTTGCCACTCCACCACTTGTTCCATATGACAATGTCAGGTTTGACAGCTGCGTTTTCCAGATAGGTAGCTATGGGGATTTCATGGTCATAATGGATGGTGTATATCCCATTCCCCACAGTTCTCTCAGGTAGATATTCCCAGTGCCTGCTGCTACACCTGATATTCAGTTTCTTACAGATGGACCAGTGGAGGTACCTGCACACTCCATTATGTCGTGCTATATAACAGCCATCTGCCAACATAATTTTGCAACTCGATATCAGGTGGCTCACATCCTCTCCTGTGTGCGTCTGGATGTGATTTTTAAGAGAAGAATTATATGAAAATGCAGACCGACAAACTTGACACGAATATGCTTTCTCTCCTTTGTGTGTTCGCATGTGAACTTTTAGAGAATAATTCTCTGAAAATGCAGACCCACAAACGTGACAAGTATATGGTTTCTCTCCTGTGTGCTCGCATGTGTATTTTTAAAGAAGAATTCCGTGAAAATGCAGACTCACAAACATGACAGAATTATGGTTTCTCTCCTTTGTGTGTTTGCAAGTGCTTTTTTAGAGATGAATTCTGTGAAAATGCAGAAACAAAACAGTAACAAGAATATGGTTCCTCTCTATTTTTTTATTTTTCTTATCTTTCTGTTTTTGTTAGAGATGGGGCATCTTACCGGATGCCAGACATTCACTGGCTATTTCAGACACTCCAGCCTAGAGGTATTTTTCAGATTCTAACCGTCTCTTTAGGCGCAATTGTTTGTATTTCTCTTGCACTCGGTTCACAGGGTATACTCGCCAGATAGCTTTTGAAATTCTTTTTCATTAGTCTTATTGCTCCTATATATACTGGTATGATGGAGATTTTCCTAAGATTCCAGTTTCTTTTCATATCGTACATAAGACCTTGGTATTTCGCAATCTTTTCCCTTACTGTTCTGTTCAATCCTGCATCATTATAGACACTGACTTCAACTAGGGTTGTTACTTTCTCCCTTTTGTCCAATATTACGATGTCAGTTTTAACAGCTCCGTTTTCTAGATATGTAGCTGAATGGATTGCATATAATCATAGTGGATGGTGTATAAATTATTTCCAACTGTTCTTTCTGGTATATGCTCCCAGGACTTGCTGCTACACTGGATATTCAACTTTTTACAAATAGTCCAGTAAAGATATTTACACACTCCGTTGTGTCGCATTGTATAATAGCCATCTCCCAGGAGAACCTTACAACTGGATGTCAGGTAGCTCACACTCTCTACTTCTGTGTGGCAGAACCTGCACTTGTTATTGTTGCTGAGACCACTCATCTTTTTAAAGGCATTGGTCATCAAGCCTTGATCTTGAGCAGCCATTATCATTCTCTCCTGATCATAATGGAGAGATGCTCTTTTCAGCCAATCTACAGAGCCTTCCTTATCTATATATTCATGGGATAATTCACCTAGGAAATACTTAGCACGTTGTTGGTTGGCCCATTCTTCCAGTTTTATGGAATGGAAGGTCTTGGTGTATTTCTGACGGCTTTTGCAAGCTATTTCTGTGGCAGGATTGTTGTCTGTTTCTGCCTCATTTGTAGGACTGTCCTGTCCAAAATGCTTGACCAGTTTTGTGATAGAGGTTGTTTTGCTAGCTCTAATTTCTTGATGTTGGCATACCATCATAAGGTTTGGGTTCTGGGAGCGCATCAGATATTGGCCGGTTCTCACAATAGTGGCTCGATGTTAATGATCAATTTCTGAGAGACCCATACTCCCTGTTCCTCTTGGGAGATACAGCCTTTGTGAGTTCGCATGTGAACTTTTAGATTGCCGTTTTTTGAAACTGCAGATCCACAAATTTGACAAGAATATACCTTCTCTTTTTTTTAAATATTTTCTTATCTTTTCGTTTTTGCTTGAGATGAGGCATCCTACCGGATGTCAGACATTCACTGGCTATTTCAGACACTCCAACGTAGAGATCTTTCTAAGATTCTAACCGTTTCTTTAAGTGCAATTGTTTGTATTTCTGTTGCACTCAGTTCACCGGGTATACTCACCAGATAGCTTTTGGAATTCTTTTTCATTAGTCCTGTTGCTCCTATAATTACTGGTATGATGGAGATTTTCCTAAGATTCCAGTTTCTTTTCATGTCGTACATAAGACCTTGGTATTTTGTAATTTTTCCCTTTCTGATCTGTTCAATCCTGCATCATTATAGACACTGACTTTAACTAGGGTTGCTACTTTCTCCCTTTTGTCCCATATTACAATGTCAAGTTTAACAGCTGTGTTTTCTAGATACGTAGCTGTAGGGATTGCATCTCTCCTGTGAGTTTTCGCTTGTGATTTTTTAGATGAATTAGCTGCGAAAATGCAGATCCACAAATTTCACAAGAATATGGCTTCTCTCCTGTGTGTATTCGCATGTTGATTTTTAAAATACAATTATGTGAAAATGCAAACCCACAAACTTGACAAGAATATGGCTTCTCTTCTGTATGTGTTTTCACGCGATTTTTAAGATGAGAATTCTCTAAAAATGCAGATCCACAAACTTTACAAGAAAATGGTTTCTCTCCTCTGTGTTTTCGCATGTTATTTTTTTAGATGAGAATTCTGTGAAAATACAGATTCACAACCTTTACAAAAATATGTTTTTTTCTCTGTGTGTCTGCATGTGAGTTTTTGGATAATGCCTCCATGAACATGAAGCTCAACAAATTTGACCATAATACGGTTTTTTACTCTTTGTTTCATTTTACTTCAGTCGAAGTTTTCAGATATCAAGGGGACCCTTCTTGGGGCTAACACTTGATCTCTAATGTAGGGAAAATCAAGCTCACCAAAAAGGGGCACTCTGGATCAGGACGAAAATGAGAATTACCTCAGTCTAGAAGGATTTCTCCATCACTTACCACAGAGAGGAATGATGAAGTGTAGTATCAAAACAGATACTACAGTTTGATCCTAGCCTGGCGATGCAAAATGGAAGATTACTCAAGTCTACCGATTTAAAAAAAATTAATAATGTGCCTTCAAGTTCACCTTAGAACTCACATACAATAATCGTCCCAAATTTCCCACTTCAGAGAGAAGCAACGGAATTTTTGTTTCCACATAGAATATAGCTACCATATCACTTTGGCCACCTGTGTTCATTGTCCCGCCCACCCTTTCCAGGTTAGCAGGATGACCAATTTTCATGACCACCTCTGCAAGTCAATCAGTAACAAAGAGGTCGGCAAAGCCTCCGACCGTCATGACGTAATTTCCGATTTGGCCCCTACCCTCTTTTGTTCAGATCCCTTCTATTCTCTGCATCCACCACTATCTAACATATTCACTCATTAAAATGAGGTCTCATAGAACTCCGGTACATAAGAGAAAACTGATGGAAGAAGCAAAGAACGATATGCTAGAAACAGGTAAAATAGAGGGGGTCCACATTCCCTTGGAGTTTCCTGATAGTAATTGTCGAGAAAGAATGACGGAAGACATAATTTTTGTTTGGATTTTCGAGTTTGGGAGGCTACGAGAGCAAGTGTTGAAGCTCAAGTTTCCAAAGTGTCATTTTTAAAAAGAGAGAACTAAGTATTTAGACAGGATCAATTAAGACAGGATCCGACCAGACATGGACAAAGTAGAGGTCATCCAGGTCATGCCGAAACCTAAAACGGTAAGGCAGGTCCGAGGTTTTATAGGAGCAATCGGCTATTACAGGCGCTTCATCTCTGTCTTCTGTTGATTAGCAGAGCCATTGATAAAGACGTACGCTAGATTTAAATGGACAGAAGACTGTCAGTGGGATTCTGATTATCTTAAGGAGCAGCTCACAGCAGTACCCGTACTGAACTATCCAGACTTAGATAAACCGATGAAGACAGAAAGCAGGTTCACACTTGTAATACAGGAGCAAGCATTGTGTTATCTCTTTAGGAAGGATGAACAGGTAAGCTCCAGGTTGCTCGTTCACAAGAAGTTAAGGGCTGAGATCTTAGATCAATTCCAAGAGAAAGTTGATCACATGAGGATTAAAAAGGCATATAAGCTTATAGGGAAGAATTATTAGTGGCAAAAGTTGTATAATGAGGTAATCAGCCATGCGAATAAATGCGTGACATGTAAATTGTAAATTAGGAGAGGGAAAGTCGCCCCCCTTGATGGAAACTGACGTTACATATTAGCTATTCCAAAATGTAAGCATGGATATCTCGTGGCCGTACGGAGAGACCACTCAAGGTAATCTCTACATACTGAGTTTTGTAGACTGGTTGACAAACTGGCCAGACAAACTAGACCAGCGAGCAAGACGGTGTCCGATTTGATATTAAAACAAATATTCCCTAGGTATAGAGCCCCTGAGTAACTGGTCACTGATAACGTGTTAGAGAATGTGAACTAAATTATGGCGGAAACGTTGGCAGGTCTAAATATACACCATGTAATTACCCCAGCGTACCATTCCGAAGGCATTACCAAGGTGGAAAGCTTTCTTAAAACCTTGGCCAATGTATTGGCTAAGTTAACAGAAGCGATAAGGGAAATTGGGATCTCTATCTGACCCAAACGTTTGCGGTCGTGAAGTTCATGATGAATGAAACCTCAAAATTCACTCTTTAGTATATATTGTTTGGTAGAGATGTGATCTTACCAATAGACAACCTGCTAAAAGCACGCCAGAATACATGGGGGAAGATCATCACAAAATTATTTTGGAGCAGTAACATAAGGTTTTCACGCAGGTAAGAAGAAGGATTAAGAGACCACAAAACAAAAGGAACGAACGGATCAACAAACACAGGAACAATGTTGACCTACAGGTAGGTGACTTGGTGTATTATAAACTGCAAGGGAAGGTAAATTAGACCAGAGGTGGGTTTCCTTCAATCGAATAGTGCAACAGACAGGCCACATGTTCTTTGTGATCTGTGATCGAATGGCAGGAAAGATAAAAACGGTGCATGCTAATGATTTAAAGTTAGCATAGGTGGGAGGTTGGGAAGAACTGAAACAAGTAAGCAGGAAAAGAAGATTACGGAAAACAACCCTTGTAGAGCGAGACGTAATTGAAAAAGCTAGTGAATCTGAATGGGTGGGAAAAAGGATTAAGATTAGCACCCCGTAAGGTGTCAGGAGAGGAAAAAGACCCCCCAGCAAAAATGATGATGAATTTAACCTAACTTCAAAGTCGGTTAAAGAATCGAGTGAGTGGGAGGTGGAGGAGAAAATACCTTTATCCCAACTCCAGAAAAAGATGAAGGAAGAGAATGTTACTAAAGTAACCGAAGATTTGCCCTTAAAGGTAGGGTTGAGGGGAGCAAACTAGAAAAGCTATGTATGAGAGTCAGAAAACTAAGTAAAAGATTGTCTGTGATATGGGTGACATCTCGAGGGCAAACTGTGTCGCAGCTTCTAGCCCCGTCATGCGTATGGAGGGCCCTTGTGTGTGTGTGATGCTGGTGGTTATAGCGCGGACCGTTTTCTTGGATGTTATCTCCATAGATAAAAGGTAGATAAGGATAGAGAGAGATATATAACTAAGACCGGTTCTTCTCTCTGTCTCGTTTCAGATATGGACGGAAAGAGGGTGATAATATTGCTGTCGATAATGACTGTCGTAAGAAAATGTAAGTACAATAAAAATACAGTGTTTAAAAAAGAGATGTGAAGTCATCATAACTAGATCTAAATGGTTTATTACGTTAATGATAAACCATTTGGATCTAGTTATGATGACTTCATATGTCTTTACGTTAGTGATAGATCTACAACCGTATGAGTTTTTGATGGAACGGCTGAGCGGAAAGGTAATGAGCTCAACGAGGTTAAAAAAACAAGTAATTAAAAAATATTCGCACAATCGGTAATATGTCCGTTTATTGTACTCCTTGGTTAGAGAAACAGAGGTAATGGAAAATCGATGGAAAGATATGAACTTATAGCTAAAAGGGGTAGAGTTAGTGCAGACAAAGCAGAAGAGAGCCGTTTTACTAATAGTGGGGAAGGCACTCAGTGTACTGCTCGGAACGGTGTCGGGGGGTGATGTAAAATAATCAGGAGAGAATTGGAGTCAATAGAAGCGAACTAAAAAGTACTATCGCATGTAGCAAGAGAAATCGTATCAATACTAAACGTTACTAGAATAGTGTTTGCCCCCAAAATAGAGGCAGTATAAGGGGTTTGCTTTCCCAGGTACGGAAATTTAGAGAAAAGGTGGTTTATATAACCGACGTAGTGACAGCAGAAATACACGAACTATACGGTTTGTACGATGATATTTTCTATTATTAGCGATGATAAGTAGAGTGCACCGGACAGAGCACTCATTGATGATGTTATTAGAGCATGTATGTGCACAGTTGAGGGTGCTTTCACTGGGGCACCTCTCGCCGAGTATAGTAAATCTGAGGAGATTGAAAGACGTGTTATTAAAATACAGACTGAGTTACCCCATCATTTGTGATTGTCTGTGGACCCCACTGATCAATTATGGATGTATTATAATGCGTTAGGGAGTATCATGTTATTAAAGGGTAAAAAGCTATTAGTGTTTGTATCCATCCAGTTGTTGGATAAAGATAGTACATTTCAGATTTGCGTAACCTGCCAATACCCTATCTCAATTATGGATGTATTATAATGCGTTAGGATGTATCATGTTATTGGAGGGTGAAAAGCTATTAGTGTTTGTATCCATCCCGTTGTTGGATAAAGATAGTACATTTCAGATGAGAGTAACCTGCCAATACCATATTTCAATTATGGATGTATAATAATGCGTTAGGGTGTATTATGTTATTGGAAGGTAAAAAGCTATTAGTGTTTGTATCCATCCCGTATTTAGATAAAGATAGTACATATCAGATTTGAGTAACCTGCCAATACCATATCTAAATTATGGATGTATTATAATGCGTTAGGGTGTAGCATGTTATTGGAGGGTGAAAAAGTTAGTAGTGTTTGTATCTATCCCGTTGTTGGATAAAGATAGTACATTTCAGATTTGAGTAATCTGCCAATACTATATCTCAATTGCGGATGTATTATAATGCGTTAGGGTGTATCATGTTATTAGGGGGTAAAACAATATTAGTGTTTGTATCCATCCCGTTGTTTGAAAAAGATAGTACATTTCAGATTTGAGTAACCTGCCAATACCATATCTCAATTGCGGATGTATTATAATGCGTAAGGTTGTATTATGTTATTGGAGGGTAAAAAACTATTAGTGTTTGTATCTATACCGTTGTTGGATAAAGATAGTACATTTTAGATTTGAGTAACCTGCAAATACCCTGTCTCAATTATGGATGTATTATAATGCGTTAGGGTGTATCATGTTATTGGAGGTTAAAAGCTATTAGTGTTTGTATCTATCCCGTTGTTGGATAAAGATAGTACATTTCAGATTTGAGTAACCTGCCAATACCATGTCTCAATTATGGATTATTCTAATGCGTTACCGTGTATCATGTTATTGGAGGTTAAACAACTATTAGTGTTTGTATCTATCCCGTTGTTGGATTAAATTGTACATTTAAGATTTGAGTAACCTGCCCATACATATCTCAATTATGGATGTATTATAATGCGTTAGGGTGTATCATGTTATTGGAGGTTAAAAAGCTATTAGTGTTTCTATCTATCCCGTTGTTGGATAAAGATAGTACATTTCAGATTTGAGTAACCTGCCCATACTATATCTCAATTATGGATGTATTATAATGCGTTAGGTTGTATCATGTTATTGGAGGTTAAAAAGCTATTAGTGTTTGTATCTATCCCGTTGTTGGATGAAGATAGTACATTTCAGATTAGAGTAACCTGCCCATACCATATTTCAATTATGGATGTATTATAATGCGTTAGGGTGTATAATGTTATTAGAGGTTAAAAAACTATTAGGTTTTGTATCTACCCCGTTGTTGGATTAAATTGTACATTTCATATTTGAGTAACCTGCCCATACCATATCTCAATTATGGATGTATGCGTTAGGGTGTATCATGTTATTGGAGGGTAAAAAGCTATCAGTTTTTGTATCTATCCCGTTGTTGGATAAAGCTAGTACATTTCGAATGTGAGTACCCTGGCCATACCATATCTCAATTATGGATGTATTATAATGCGTTAGGGTGTATCATGTTATTGGAGGGTAAAAAACTATTAGTTTTTGTATCTATCCCGTTGTTGGATGAAGACAGTACTTTTCAGATTTGAGTAACCTGCCCATACCATATCTCAATTATGGATGTATAATAATGCGTTAGGGTGTATCATGTTATTGGGGGTTAAAAAACTATTAGTGTTTGTATCTATACCGTTGTTGGATAAAGATAGTACATTTCAGATTTGAGTAACCTGCCCATACTATATCTCAATTATGGATGTATTATAATGCGTTAGGGTGTATCATGTTATTGGAGTTTAAAAAGCTATTAGTGTTTGTTTCTATCCCGTTTTTGGATTAAATTGTACATTTAATATTTGAGTCACCTGCCCATACATATCTCAATTATGGATGTATTATAATGCGTTAGGGTGTATAATGTTAGTTGAGGTTAAAAAGCTATTAGTGTTTGTATTTATCCCGTTGTTGGATAAAGATAGTACATTTCAGATTTGAGTAACCTGCCAATACTATATCTCAATTATCGATGTATTATAATGCGTTAAGGTGTATCATGTTATTAGACGGTAAAAAGCTATTAGTCTTTGTATTTATCCCGTTGTTGGATAAAGATAGTACATTTGAGATTTGAGTAACCTGCCCATATCATATCTCAATTATGGATGTATTATAATGCGTTAGGGTGTATCATGTTATTAGACGGTAAAAAGCTATTAGTCTTTGTATTTATCCCGTTGTTGGATAAAGATAGTACATTTGAGATTTGAGTAACCTGCCCATATCATATCTCAATTATGGATGTATTATAATGCGTTAGGGTGTATCATATTATTAGAGGCTAAAAAACTATTAGTGTTCGTATCCTTACTGTTGTTGGATAAAGATAGTACATTTCAGATTGGCGAAACCTGCCCATACAATATCTCAATTATGGATGTTTATAATGCGTTAGGGTGTATAATGTTATTGGAGGGTAAAAAACTATTAGTGTTGTCATCTATCCCGTTTTTGGATAAAGATAGTCCATTTCAGATTTAAGTAATCTTCCGATACCATATCTCAATTATGGATGTATTATAATGCGTTAGGGTGTATCATGTAATTGGAGGTTAAAAAGCTATTAGTGTTTGTATCTATCCCGTTGTTTGATAAAGATAGTACATTTCATATTTGAGTAACGTGCCTATACCATATCTCAATTATGGATGTATAATAATGCGTAAGGGTGTATCATGTTATTGGAGGGTAAAAAGCTAGTAGTGTTTGTATCTATCCCGTTGTTGGATGAAGCTAGTACATTTCAGATGTGAGTACCCTGGCCATACCATATCTCAATTATGGATGTATTATAATGCGTTAGGGTGTATCATGTTATTGAAGGGTAACAAGCTAGTAGTGTTTGTATCTATACTCGTGTTGGATAAAGATAGTACATTTCAGATTTGAGCAACTTGCCCATACACTATTTCAATTAGGGATGTATTATAATGCGTTAGTGCGTATCATGTTATTGGAGGTTTAAAAGCTATTAGTGTTTGTATCTAACCCGTTGTTAGATGAAGAAAGTACATTTAAGATTTGAGTAACCTGCCCATACATATCTCAATTTTCGATGTATTATAATGCGTTAGGGTGTATCATGTTATTGGGGGTTAAAAAGCTATTAGTGTTTGTATCTATGCCGTTGTTGGATAAAAATAGTACATTTCAGATGAGAGTAACCTGCCAATACCATATTTCAATTATGGATGTATAATAATGCGTTAGGGTGTATTATGTTATTGGAAGGTAAAAAGCTATTAGTGTTTGTATCCATCCCGTATTTAGATAAAGATAGTACATATCAGATTTGAGTAACCTGCCAATACCATATCTAAATTATGGATGTATTATAATGCGTTAGGGTGTAGCATGTTATTGGAGGGTGAAAAAGTTAGTAGTGTTTGTATCTATCCCGTTGTTGGATAAAGATAGTACATTTCAGATTTGAGTAATCTGCCAATACTATATCTCAATTGCGGATGTATTATAATGCGTTAGGGTGTATCATGTTATTAGGGAGTAAAACAATATTAGTGTTTGTATCCATCCCGTTGTTTGAAAAAGATAGTACATTTCAGATTTGAGTAACCTGCCAATACCATATCTCAATTGCGGATGTATTATAATGCGTTAGGTTGTATCATGTTATTGGAGGGTAAAAAACTATTAGTGTTTGTATCCATCCCGTTGTTGGATAAAGATAGTACATTTTAGATTTGAGTAACTTGCAAATACCCTGTCTCAATTATGGATGTATTATAATGCGTTAGGGTGTATCATGTTATTGGAGGTTAAAAGCTATTAGTGTTTGTATCTATCCCGTTGTTGGATAAAGATAGTACATTTCAGATTTGAGTAACCTGCCCATACCATATCTCAATTATGGATTATTCTAATGCGTTACCGTGTATCATGTTATTGGAAGTTAAACAACTATTAGTGTTTGTATCTATCCCGTTGTTGGATGAAGATAGTACATTTCAGATTTAAGTAATCTGTCCATACTATATCTCAATTATGGATGTATTATAATGCATAAGGGTGTATCATGTTATTGGAGGGTAAAAAGCTATTAGTGTTTGTATCTATCCCGTTGTTGGATTAAATTGTACATTTAAGATTTGAGTAACCTGCCCATACATATCTCAATTATGGATGTATTATAATGCGTTAGGTTGTATCATGTTATTTGAGGTTAAAAAGCTATTAGTGTTTCTATCTATCCCGTTGTTGGATAAAGATAGTACATTTCAGATTGGAGAAACCTGCCCATACTATATCTCAATTATGGATGTATTATAATGCGTTAGCGTGTATCATGTTATTGGAGGTTAAAAAGCTATTAGTGTTTGTATCTATCCCGTTGTTGGATAAAGATAGTACATTTCAGATTAGAGTAACCTGCCCATACCATATCTCAATTATGGATGTATTATAATGCGTTAGGGTGTATCATGTTATTGAAGGGTAAAAAGCTATTAGTGTTTGTATCTATCCCGTTGTTAAATAAAGATAGTACATTTCAGATTTGAGTAACCTGCCCATATCATATCTCAATTATGGATGTATTATAATTCGTCAGGGTGTATCATTTTATTAGAGGGTTAAAACACTCTTAGTGTTTTTATCTATACCGTTGTTGGATGAATATAGTACATTTTAGATTTAAGTAACCTGCTCATACCATATTTCAATTATGGATGTATTATAATGCGTTAGGGTGTATCATGTTATTGAAGGGTAAAAAGCTATTAGTGTTTGTATCTATCCCGTTGTTGGATAAAGATTGTACATTTCAGATTTGAGTAACCTGCCCATACCATATTTCAATTATGGATGTATTATAATGCGTTAGGGTGTATCATGTTATTGGAGGTTAAAAAACTATTAGTGTTTGTATCTATACCGTTGTTGGATGAATATAGTACATTTCAGATTTGAGTCACCTGCCCATACCATATTTCAATTATGGATGTATTATAATGCGTTAGTGTGTATCATGTTATTGAAGGGTAAAAAGCTATTAGTGTTTTTATCTATCCCGTTGTTGGATAAAGATAGTATATTTCAGATTGGAGTAATCTGCCAATACCATATCTCAATTAAGGATGTATTATAATGCGTTAGGGTGTATCATGTTATTGGAGGTTAAAAAACAATTAGTGTTTGTATCTATACCGTTGTTGAATAAAGATAGTACATTTCAGATTTGAGTAACCTGCCCATACCATATTTCAATTATGAATGTATTATAATGCGTTAGGGTGTATAATGTTATTGAAGGGTAAAAAGCTATTAGTGTTTGTATCTATCCCGTTGTTGGATAAAGATTGTACATTTCAGATTTGAGTAACCTGCCAATACCATATCTCAATTATGGATGTATTATAATGCGTTAGGGTGTATCATGTTATTGGAGGTTAAAAAACTATTAGTGTTTGTATCCATCCCGTTGTTAGATAAAGATAGTACATTTCAGATTTGAGTAACCTGCCCATACCATATTTCAATTATGGATGTATTATAATGCGTCAGGGTGTATCATGTTATTGAAGGGTAAAAAGCTATTAGTGTTTTTATCTATCCCGTTGTTGGATAAAGATAGTACATTTCAGATTGGAGTAATCTGCCAATACCATATCTCAAGTATGGATGTATTATAATGCGTTAGGGTGTATCATGTTATAAGAGGGTAAAAACTATTAGTGTTTGTATCTATACCATTGTTGGATAAAGATAGTACATTTCAGATTTGAGTAACCTGCTCATACCATATTTCAAGTATGGATGTATTATAATGCGTTAGGGTGTATCATGTTATTGGAGGTTAAAAAACTATTAGTGTTTGTATCTATCCCGTTGTTGGATAAAGATAGTACATTTTAGATTTGAGTAACTTGCTCATACCATATTTCAATTATGGATGTATTATAATGCGTTAGGGTGTATCATGTTATTGGAGGTTAAAAAGCTATTAATGTTTGTATCCATCTCGTTGTTTGATGAAGATAGTACATTTCAGATTTGATAACCTGCCAATACCATATTTCAATTATGGATGTATTATAATGCGTTAGGGGGTATCAGTTTATTGGAGGTTAAAAAGCTATTAGTGTTTGTATCCATCCCGTTGTTGGATAAAGATAGTACATTTCAGATTTGAGTAACCTGCCAATACCATATCTAACTTATAAATGTATTATAATGCGTTAGGGTGTATCATGTTATTGAAGGGTAAAACACTATTAGTGTTTGTATCTATACCGTTGTTGGATAAAGATAGTATATTTCAGATTTGAGTAACCTGCCAATACCATATCTAACTTATAAATGTATTATAATGCGTTAGGGTGTATCATGTTATTGAAGGGTAAAAAGCTATTAGTGTTTTTATCTATCCTGTTGTTAAATAAAGATAGTACATTTCAGATTTGAGTAACCTGCCCATATCATATCTCAATTATGGATGTATTATAATGCGTCAGGGTGTATCATTTTATTAGAGGGTTTAAACACTCTTAGGTTTTGTATCTATACCGTTGTTGGATAAAGATAGTATCTTTCAGATTTGAGTTACCTGCCCATACCATATTTCAATTATGGATGTATTATAATGCGTTAGGGTGTATCATGTAATTGGAGGTTAAAAAGCTATTAGTGTTTGTATCTATCCCGTTGTTGGATAAAGATAGTACATTTCATATTTGAGTAACGTGCCTATACCATATCTCAATTATGGATGTATAATAATGCGTTAGGGTGTATCATGTTATTGGAGGGTAAAAAGCTAGTAGTGTTTGTATCTATCCCGTTGTTGGATGAAGCTAGTACATTTCAGATGTGAGTACCCTGGCCATACCATATCTCAATTATGGATGTATTATAATGCGTTAGGGTGTATCATGTTATTGAAGGGTAAAAAGCTAGTAGTGTTTGTATCTATACTCGTGTTGGATAAAGATAGTACATTTCAGATTTGAGCAACTTGCCCATACACTATTTCAATTAGGGATGTATTATAATGCGTTAGTGCGTATCATGTTATTGGAGGTTTAAAAGCTATTAGTGTTTGTATCTAACCCGTTGTTAGATGAAGAAAGTACATTTAAGATTTGAGTAACCTGCCCATACATATCTCAATTTTCGATGTATTATAATGCGTTAGGGTGTATCATGTTATTGGGGGTTAAAAAGCTATTAGTGTTTGTATCTATGCCGTTGTTGGATAAAAATAGTACATTTCAGATGAGAGTAACCTGCCAATACCATATTTCAATTATGGATGTATAATAATGCGTTAGGGTGTATTATGTTATTGGAAGGTAAAAAGCTATTAGTGTTTGTATCCATCCCGTATTTAGATAAAGATAGTACATATCAGATTTGAGTAACCTGCCAATACCATATCTAAATTATGGATGTATTATAATGCGTTAGGGTGTAGCATGTTATTGGAGGGTGAAAAAGTTAGTAGTGTTTGTATCTATCCCGTTGTTGGATAAAGATAGTACATTTCAGATTTGAGTAATCTGCCAATACTATATCTCAATTGCGGATGTATTATAATGCGTTAGGGTGTATCATGTTATTAGGGGGTAAAACAATATTAGTGTTTGTATCCATCCCGTTGTTTGAAAAAGATAGTACATTTCAGATTTGAGTAACCTGCCAATACCATATCTCAATTGCGGATGTATTATAATGCGTTAGGTTGTATCATGTTATTGGAGGGTAAAAAACTATTAGTGTTTGTATCCATCCCGTTGTTGGATAAAGATAGTACATTTTAGATTTGAGTAACTTGCAAATACCCTGTCTCAATTATGGATGTATTATAATGCGTTAGGGTGTATCATGTTATTGGAGGTTAAAAGCTATTAGTGTTTGTATCTATCCCGTTGTTGGATAAAGATAGTACATTTCCGATTTGAGTAACCTGCCCATACCATATCTCAATTATGGATTATTCTAATGCGTTACCGTGTATCATGTTATTGGAAGTTAAACAACTATTAGTGTTTGTATCTATCCCGTTGTTGGATGAAGATAGTACATTTCAGATTTAAGTAATCTGTCCATACTATATCTCAATTATGGATGTATTATAATGCATAAGGGTGTATCATGTTATTGGAGGGTAAAAAGCTATTAGTGTTTGTATCTATCCCGTTGTTGGATTAAATTGTACATTTAAGATTTGAGTAACCTGCCCATACATATCTCAATTATGGATGTATTATAATGCGTTAGGTTGTATCATGTTATTTGAGGTTAAAAAGCTATTAGTGTTTCTATCTATCCCGTTGTTGGATAAAGATAGTACATTTCAGATTGGAGAAACCTGCCCATACTATATCTCAATTATGGATGTATTATAATGCGTTAGCGTGTATCATGTTATTGGAGGTTAAAAAGCTATTAGTGTTTGTATCTATCCCGTTGTTGGATAAAGATAGTACATTTCAGATTAGAGTAACCTGCCCATACCATATCTCAATTATGGATGTATTATAATGCGTTAGGGTGTATCATGTTATTGAAGGGTAAAAAGCTATTAGTGTTTGTATCTATCCCGTTGTTAAATAAAGATAGTACATTTCAGATTTGAGTAACCTGCCCATATCATATCTCAATTATGGATGTATTATAATTCGTCAGGGTGTATCATTTTATTAGAGGGTTAAAACACTCTTAGTGTTTTTATCTATACCGTTGTTGGATGAATATAGTACATTTTAGATTTAAGTAACCTGCTCATACCATATTTCAATTATGGATGTATTATAATGCGTTAGGGTGTATCATGTTATTGAAGGGTAAAAAGCTATTAGTGTTTGTATCTATTCCGTTGTTGGATAAAGATTGTACATTTCAGATTTGAGTAACCTGCCCATACCATATTTCAATTATGGATGTATTATAATGCGTTAGGGTGTATCATGTTATTGGAGGTTAAAAAACTATTAGTGTTTGTATCTATACCGTTGTTGGATGAATATAGTACATTTCAGATTTGAGTCACCTGCCCATACCATATTTCAATTATGGATGTATTATAATGCGTTAGTGTGTATCATGTTATTGAAGGGTAAAAAGCTATTAGTGTTTTTATCTATCCCGTTGTTGGATAAAGATAGTATATTTCAGATTGGAGTAATCTGCCAATACCATATCTCAATTAAGGATGTATTATAATGCGTTAGGGTGTATCATGTTATTGGAGGTTAAAAAACAATTAGTGTTTGTATCTATACCGTTGTTGAATAAAGATAGTACATTTCAGATTTGAGTAACCTGCCCATACCATATTTCAATTATGAATGTATTATAATGCGTTAGGGTGTATAATGTTATTGAAGGGTAAAAAGCTATTAGTGTTTGTATCTATCCCGTTGTTGGATAAAGATTGTACATTTCAGATTTGAGTAACCTGCCAATACCATATCTCAATTATGGATGTATTATAATGCGTTAGGGTGTATCATGTTATTGGAGGTTAAAAAACTATTAGTGTTTGTATCCATCCCGTTGTTAGATAAAGATAGTACATTTCAGATTTGAGTAACCTGCCCATACCATATTTCAATTATGGATGTATTATAATGCGTCAGGGTGTATCATGTTATTGAAGGGTAAAAAGCTATTAGTGTTTTTATCTATCCCGTTGTTGGATAAAGATAGTACATTTCAGATTGGAGTAATCTGCCAATACCATATCTCAATTATGGATGTATTATAATGCGTTAGGGTGTATCATGTTATAAGAGGGTAAAAACTATTAGTGTTTGTATCTATACCATTGTTGGATAAAGATAGTACATTTCAGATTTGAGTAACCTGCTCATACCATATTTCAAGTATGGATGTATTATAATGCGTTAGGGTGTATCATGTTATTGGAGGTTAAAAAACTATTAGTGTTTGTATCTATCCCGTTGTTGGATAAAGATAGTACATTTTAGATTTGAGTAACTTGCTCATACCATATTTCAATTATGGATGTATTATAATGCGTTAGGGTGTATCATGTTATTGGAGGTTAAAAAGCTATTAATGTTTGTATCCATCTCGTTGTTTGATGAAGATAGTACATTTCAGATTTGATAACCTGCCAATACCATATTTCAATTATGGATGTATTATAATGCGTTAGGGGGTATCAGTTTATTGGAGGTTAAAAAGCTATTAGTGTTTGTATCCATCCCGTTGTTGGATAAAGATAGTACATTTCAGATTTGAGTAACCTGCCAATACCATATCTAACTTATAAATGTATTATAATGCGTTAGGGTGTATCATGTTATTGAAGGGTAAAACACTATTAGTGTTTGTATCTATACCGTTGTTGGATAAAGATAGTATATTTCAGATTTGAGTAACCTGCCAATACCATATCTAACTTATAAATGTATTATAATGCGTTAGGGTGTATCATGTTATTGAAGGGTAAAAAGCTATTAGTGTTTTTATCTATCCTGTTGTTAAATAAAGATAGTACATTTCAGATTTGAGTAACCTGCCCATATCATATCTCAATTATGGATGTATTATAATGCGTCAGGGTGTATCATTTTATTAGAGGGTTTAAACACTCTTAGGTTTTGTATCTATACCGTTGTTGGATAAAGATAGTATCTTTCAGATTTGAGTTACCTGCCCATACCATATTTCAATTATGGATGTATTATAATGCGTTAGGGTGTATCATGTTATTAGAGGGTAAAAACTATTAGTGTTTGTATCTATCCCGTTGTTTGATAAAGATAGTACATTTCAGATTTGAGTCACCTGCCCATACATATCTCAATTATGGATGTATTATAATGCGTTAGGGTGTATCATGTTATTGGAGGTTAAAAAACTATTAGTGTTTGTATCCATCCCGTTGTTGGATAAAGATAGTACATTTCAGATTTGAGTAACTTGCCAATACCATATCTCACTTATAAATGTATTATAATGCGTTAGGGTGTATCATGTTATTGAAGGGTAAAACACTATTAGTGTTTGTATCTATACCGTTGTTGGATAAAGATAGTACATTTCAGATTTGAGTAACCTTCCCATACCATATTTCAATTATGGATGTATTATAATGCGTTAGGGTGTATCATGTTATTGAAGGGTAAAAAGCTATTAGTGTTTTTATCTATCCTGTTGTAAAATAAAGATAGTACATTTCAGATTTGAGTAACCTGCCCATACCATATCTCAATTATGGATGTATTATAATGCGTTAGGGTGTATCATGTTATTGGAGGTTAAAAAACTATTAGTGTTTGTATCTATACCGTTGTTGGATAAAGATAGTACATTTTAGATTGAGGTAACCTGCTCATACCATATTTCAATTATGGATGTAATATAATGCGTTAGGGTGTATCATGTTATTGAAGGGTAAAAAGCTATTAGTGTTTGTATCTATCCCGTTGTTGGATAAAGATAGTACATTTCAGATTTGAGTCACCTGCCCATACATATCTCAATTATGGATGTATTATAATGCGTTAGGGTGTATCATGTTATTGGAAGTTAAAAAACTATTAGTGTTTGTATCTATACCGTTGTTGGATAAAGATAGTACATTTGAGATTTGAGTAACTTGCCAATACCATATCTCAATTATGGATGTATTATAATGCGTTAGGGGGTATCAGTTTATTGGAGGTTAAAACGTTATTAGTGTTTGTATCCATCCAGTTGTTGGATAAAGATAGTACATTTCAGATTTGAGTAACCTGCCAATACCATATCTCACTTATAAATGTATTATAATGCGTTAGGGTGTATCATGTTATTGAAGGGTAAAACACTATTAGTGTTTGTATCTATACCGTTGTTGGATAAAGATAGTACATTTCAGATTTGAGTAACCTGCTCATACCATATTTCAAGTATGGATGTATTATAATGCGTTAGGGTTTATCATGTTATTGGAAGGATAAGTTTATTAGTGAAGTTTTGAAGGAAAAGCAAACAAATTCTCGTGTTAAAAACGAAAGCAAAACAAGTTATTTACTATTAGATCGACGTATTTCCCAACTCTGCGATCATTGTTTGCTTTTATACATTTATGAAGTAATAGCACAACTCACCTGATAATAAAATGCCACCTTGGAATCCAAATCAATTTCTCCCAGGACGATATATAATTTCCCGATCTGAAAGCTTTTAATAGCTGTGGGATAATACGTCGCGGTAGATATTAAAAATATTCTATGGACTTTTTCACAGCGCTTTCTCCGAATGATCCGAATTTATCACAAACATTTAAAAGTTATCACAAGCATTTAAAAGTTATCACAAACATTTTAAAAAATCCACATGGAAAATGTGGCCACCATTTGGTTCATTTTATTTCGTGACTAAAGTTGGCACAAGATTTCCGACTAAAAAGACGTATTTTCATAAAAATGTACATTTATTTGCATATATTCTGTATTTTGATATTTGATATTGCTATGTTGCTTTTGATTTTCATATAAGCATAATCAAAGGAAAACAATTTCAATACCAATGGGACAACTGAGTGTGCAGAATCTCCCATCAAATAGTTAGGTTTAATGTAATTTCCAATCTTCAGAGATTTCCGTTATCTTTTCAAACATCTTTCTGATAAACCAGTCGCCATGACTAACGTAAAGATAAGTTTATTAGTGAAGTTTTGAAGGAAAAGCAAACAAATTCTCGTGTTAAAAACGAAAGCAAAACAAGTTCTTTGCTACTAGATCGTCGTCTTTCCCAACTCTGCGATCATTGTCTGCTTTTATACATTTATGAAGTAATAGCACAACTCACCTGATAATAAAATGCCACCTTGGAATCACAATCAATTTCTTCCAGGACGATATATAATTGTAAAACGGCAAACAAAAACATGTAGTTGAGTTTAAAGTTTTATATATAAATGACATTTATAGAAAGCAATACAATGCAGATGTGTAACGGATAAACACGAACTGAAGCAAACTAAGACATATAACGGTGGAATGAGTTTTGAAGTTTCCACCTTTTTTATTAATACATTTTTTTCGTTCTTTTTTTAATTGTACAAAACAATGCTTTAAGCAAACTACGTTAACCTATTATTTTTTTTATATTTTACACCTAATAATTAATTACTTTTCATTTCGAAATTAAGGTAAAACAACTACAGAACTTCAAAGTTTGGCTTGTAAGAAAGTTAGATTTCAAAATAAGCTTTAATCTTTGAAGTTTTGGTGCTTATCCAGATTAAGGGAGACATTAGAAAAATTCAAAAAACTTAGGAATATCTGTTTGATGTACATACCTATAATAAAAATCACGTAAATTAATCAAGTGTTTATTTTATAAAAGAAAATTAAATTTTACCGATTCAAAAATAAAGTGGAAATACGGCTGCGATTAAGGCTTACTATGAATTTCGGTTATCTCCCTTGAATAAGCCGTATAATACCGGTCGTATTTCCACGTTATTTGTTAATCGGTAAAATTAAATTTTCTTTTATCAAATAAAAACTACTTGATTAATTTACGTGATTTTTGCTATAGGATATATTCAGCCCGTGACAGGTACGTAAATCAAACAGATATTCCTCAGTTTGTTTGTTTGTTTTTGTTTTATAGAATGTCTCCCTTAATCTAGATAAGCACCGAATTTTTATATTTAGGTTTGATATCGAATGTTTATCACATTTTTAACACAGTGAATTTGAATCCACCATTACTGGACAACAGACACAAATGGCGTATATTATTTATGTTACGTGTAAGTATTGAAATAAAATTAACTACTTCAAGTTGTTTTTATGACTAGATAAATGGAAAGGAAAACTAATTAGCTCTTAAAATGTCTGGCTTAGCAGCATAGCTACAGATGTATCATTTTGACCAAAAATGTTTCTCTTCACACCGCTTGTCCCAGTTCTTTTGTGAAAAAAATAAATAAATGGGAAGGTGTATAAATATATTTAAAATTTATCTCAATCAAAAATTTTTAAAAATTCAGAATTCAATGAAAAGTTTTTGTTTATTTTTCTCATGTTTGTCAGCTTCAGTCCACCTTCAATGATAGCCAATTTTGCTGTTGTACTTAAAAGTTCTGAAAAGCGATAATCGACACAAGAATCTGATAATCGTGAATCCAAGAGATAAGCAGCAGAAAATACTAAGCTTTTTAAGCAACTGATCATTTCATCACGTTTTTCACACAGATTTAATTGACCTTTTACCAAGCTACATCCCAGGTTCTGTTAGAACAAGATATCTTTGAATATTACATCAGTTTTGTATTAATATATATTTTTGCCTCGCATCCATCTAACTGTTTTCTGATACTCAAGTCTTTGGAGGAGGGATCTGAATTTTCCTAAAAAAATAATTTTTCATTCTAATTTCTGGTTTATTTCCTTTCCTTTCTTTTTTTTGAGGGGGAGGGGAGGCGTATAAAATTGTCATTTTTCGATCTGATAATCTTATGTTTTCTTTTAAATTTTAGTCATCAAAATTAGTAGCTCTATCGAAGTTTTGTCATTTCAGCATTTAATTCTTTTTAGTCATAATTTTTCCCGAAAAATGTAATTTCACATTACGTACTTATCATTTTTAGCGTTTCATGTGTTATTGATTCATGTGGGCGAATATATGTAAAACGATCAGATTGTATGTTTAGTTAAACGTTGAGTTTAAAAACCTTTTGAAATGTTCACTGAAGTAAATAATAGAATCGCTGGAATTGAGTCTCTGGAATTGGATCAAAGATCAAGAGGAAGTGAATTCTCTAACACGTGACCTAACAACGGGAATTCCTGATCGTCGTCAAAAAAAGGTTTGGTTCGGTTTGGTTGTTATGTTTTACGGCATATCACCCTTTTCGGGTTATTTAATTTCTTCCTCCTTGAATTAGAAATAGCCTACATATATAAATGCTCTAATAATGTGAGTTTTATTTTTTTCCTGATGATTTGGACACGATTATTTGGCCTACACTCATAGAAAATCCAAGATTTATAACTTTGTATTTTGGCTAAGAATTAACGAAACGGTCCGTCAACAAATGGATTGAATGAATAAAGACATGCTTCCTGGAATCTAACTTTATATTATTTATTTATACAGGCTCTGAAGTTAAAAAAAGAAAAACTTGCATCTATTGACCTTAAATCCCGAGAGCCTGACTATTAATAATCTATATTTGAATACAATATGAACCTGTCGTATATATATATATATATATATATATATATATATATATATATATATATATATATATATATACATGAAGTTTTTATTGACGCTATAGACATTGAAAGAAGCAGAGAATCTAACATCATGTTATTTATTTATACAGGCTGTAGAGTTTAAAAAAAACTAACATCTATTGACCTTAAATCCCGAGAGCCTGACTACTAATAATATATATTGGAATATAATATGAACCTCTCTTATATATATATATATATATATATATATATATATATATATATATATATATATATATATATATATATATATATATATATATATATATATATATATATTATGGAAATCGCTCCCGACCAGGCCTGGAGCCACTTGATGTAAGGAGTTCAAAAATCACAAATATATTTTTGTTCATATTGCATACTATTTTTAAATTGCTGTTTGTTTGAGAAACAAATTAATTGGTAAAATTTTCTTCCAGGATGCTCACAAATTTGCATTGGAAAGAAAATACAGAGACACCTTTGATCAATTCACAGTAAGTTCTACCAATTCTCAATTGACTTTAACAACAATTGCACTTTTGATCAAATTGTCATGTCAGGGAATAAACATTTTTCACGCTTCTGGTTCGAGCGTTGTTTTTCAAAGATCGGTGAACCACTTTGGCCCTACCAGACCGTTGTTTTCCAAAGATCGGTGAACCACTTTGGCCCTACCAGACCGTTGTTTTCCAAAGATCGGTGAACCACTTTGGCCCTACCAAACCGTTGTTTTCCAAGGTAGAAGGTACTGTTTAAAGATGTAGGGATTTTGTCTGAACGTGGCTCTTCAAATAATGAGGTCCATTACGAACGAAATCTTATCATAAGACGACCTTGGCTTACATCGATAGTGTGTATTATTAGGGATTAAGTACGTAGTCATTGTTCAATCGACAATCACCTACAAGGATGTGATTTCTACGTATAATTATTCTCTCTCACTTATTCCCTTCTCTCTTTATTTAGAGGGTTTTTCTTTCTCCGTACGTTCGTTTACATGTCCACAACTCAATTACATTTACCAGCGTATTGCCACCTGCCACGATATATCACACAAACTATTCATGGTTGGCCAAATTACAATCAACTTTTCTATTTCATCTGAAAAGTCAACCTCACATTACGTAAGTTTACCACATTTTCTGTACACTTTTTTGTTGTTTTTGTTTTCCGAGTTCACATCAGTTTCTCTCCATTTGATTTGTCTTGCATTGGAATCTGCACTTAAGTGACAATATTCAAAGTAGACATCAGCACTATAAGTACGTAGTCATTGTTCAATCGACAACCACCTACAAAGATGAGATTTCTACAAATAAATATTCTTTCTCACTTATTTCCCTCTCTTTTTATTTGAAGGGCTTTTGCATTGGAATCTGCATTTTACTGACAATATTCAAAGTCGACATCAGCAAAATAGAAATGGTCCACAACCAGGCGCCAGTTGAAAAAGAATATCAAGTCGTTATTCTGTGCGACTCGTCTTAATTTTCATTGAAAATATTATTTCTATTTTTAAGTTTTTTTTTTTAGTTCATCTCATACCTTTTAATTAGTCAAGTACAATTTCAACAGATGTAACATCTGCTGCCACAACATCTCCAGATCTGTTCACTTTTTCCAGTCCAATTACAATTAATGTTAAAGTTCAGTAAGTTTTCCTCTTTTTTCAAAACATTTCTGTCATGACGTAATTTTTTTTCAATGTTATCAAATGATCAAAATTACTGACTTTTTTTATGAAGAAACAGAAAGTATTCTGGAGGATTTAATTTTGTTATTGAACTAAAAAAGTAGAATTTTATTAGTTCGTTTTAGTCAATTTTATTTGTAAAGATAACATCATCATTTTAAATTCCACTTAGCAAACAATTTGAATTCTTTTTAGGAAGAACCACTTATTCCCTTCTCTCTTTATTTGGAGGGTATTTCAGTCTCTGTAAGTTCGTTTACATGTCTACAACTCAATTACATTTACCAGGGTACTGCCACCTGCCACGATATACCACACAAACAATACATGTTTGCATTAGAATCTGCACTTTATTGACAATATTCAATAGAAGATTCTTCTCTCTTTTAATTATAACCGTTAAAGAGATCCAAATTTTCTTTCAGCTCCAATCAACTGGCCTTAAAATACTCAAACAGTACATTCGTTTACATGTCCACAACTCAATTCCCCAATTACACTTACCAGCGTACTACCACCTGCCACGATATACCTCATGGTCTATTCATGTTCGACCAAATTACAATCAACTTTTCTTTCTCATCTGCAAAGTCAACTCACATTACGTATGTTTACCACAATTCCTATACCATTTTTTTGTTGTTTTTCTTTTTCTGGTTGGCATCAGTTTTTCTCCATTTGGTTTGTCTTGCATTGGAATTTGTAGACATAAGCAAAATAGTAATGGTCCACAATCACGTGCCAGTTGAAAAAGAATATCAAGTCGTTATTCTGTGCGACTCGTCTCTATTTTCATAGAAAATATTATTTCTGTTTTTAATTTTGATTCATTTTATTAAAATTATTTCATTTATCAAATGATTTTTTCTGAACGTGGCTCTTCAAATAAGGAGGTCCATTACGAACGAAATCTTATCATAAGACGACATTTGCTTACATCGATAGTGTGTATGTGGATGAAAGAGTCGCATCCACAACTAGTGTTTCTGAACATTTATCGCGCTTTGGACTTGTCAGCAAAACTCTAGAACGACCGAAGGATGGGGCCCAGGTGTTTGGCTTGACTGTCTTGGGAGTAGACGATGCCTTGCTTTGGGAATGTGAAAATGCGTTACCGGACGCCCCAAAAACTTTCAGGCGAAGAAAGGTATTTTTGTCTCTGTATGAATCTCATTAGGAATCTTCCAGTGTATGGCTGGTTGGAGAGTAGCGACTAGTGTCATCACACGAAGGGCAGAACAGTGACAGAAAGATGGGACGATCGAACCAAGAATGCCGCATTAAGACGTATGATAATGGACCTCTTAACAGAGTGAGTTTGGCTGACCTATGCAATAATACATGGTGAGTCAATGGCAAGGAGCTTGACGTGTGAGTCGACAAGTCCCTTTGCAACAGGTGTCTTGCTTGAATCACGTTGAACTGCGATTAAAGATGCGTGTTGGATGCAGACAGAATCAAACACACACATAAACCTCGCAGAGTTTGGTGCTATTATAAAAGGAGTGAATCTTGCTATAGACTGAGAGGCCAAATCCTGACACCTAAATGTGTTCACCGATGGCTTACTAACACGTTGACTCACAAATTCAGTGTGAAGACTAATGTTGCTATTAAATACCAATCAGAAGACGGTTGTAAACCCTTTCAGAATTAGTCAAAGAATACAGGCCGGTGGTAAATTGCGCCCGTCAGGTTTTGTCCAAATTAAGCCGATAACATCACTAGAGTCCTACAGAGGTGGCTGGAGGAAATGAGGAAGGAAGCAGAGCCTGTGTTACAGGTATGTGCTAATAACAGCATGGAACTGGGCAATATCCGAAACATTTATTTAAACAACGGTCATCACGGAGTGAAACGAAGAACGTACTTTGTCTAGAGGATCTGCATTTTATTGACAATATTCAAAGTAGACATCAGCAAAATAGAAATGGTCCACAACCACGCGCCAGTTGAAAAAGAATATCAAGTCGTTATTCTGTGCGACTCGTCTCGATTTTCATTGAAAATATTATTTCTATTTTTAAGTTTTTTGTTTTTGGTTCATCTCATACAATCCGGTGTATCCCTTAAGGAAAACAGGATGTCAGCAAACGTTTTTGTAATTTTAATTTATTTTATTAAAATCGTTGACACGACACGTCTCAATTAGTCAAGTACAATTTCAACAGTAGTAACATCTGCTGCTACAACATATCCAGATCTGTTCAATGTTTTCTATCAGAAGACGGTTGTAAACCCTTTCAGAATTAGTCAAATAATACTGGCCGGTAGTAAACGTTGCGCTCGTCAGGTTTTTTGTTTTTTGGTTCATCTCATACAATTCGGTGTATCCCTTAAGGAAAACAAGATGTCAGCAAACTATTTTGCAATTTTAATTTATTTTATTAAAATTATTTCAGTTATCAAATGATTTTTAAAGAGAGACAATTCAACTGTAACCAACTTGATGTTGGCCATTAAAAAGATGACTGTTTCACGAGTAACATCGTTGACGCGTCCACCTGTACATTCTTCTAAGCCTAACTTCCACACTAGTGGCATCTAGTGCTACCATATCTTCGTTCACTTTCTCTAGTCCCATTACCAACAAAGCTCACATGTTATCTCACGGTTCAAGTTTAAGTTCACTAAGTTTTTCTTTTCTTGTTCACATTAATTTTGCTCATTTGCTTTGCCTCTGAATCTTCACTTTACTGACAATACTCAAAGTAAGACGTTCATTAAATTTGGGATAAATATTTTTAAAATAGCATTTTCTAAAAGTTCGTTTTTCAGCGTTTTATTTGTAAAAATAAAAAATAAAATCACTTTTATTTCCACTTAGCAAACAATTTTAACGTATTTATTAAATAGTTTTTACAAATATTTGTTTTTGTATTTCACTGGAGACGAATATTATTTTGGCCGTTAAAGATATGCCCAAGATTACTTTTTCACCATCAAAATCGTTGCCACCGCTCAATTAGTCAAGTACAATTTCAACAGATGTGACATCTGCTGCCACAACATTTCCAAATCTCAATTAGTCAAGTACAATTACAACAGATGTAACATCTGCTGCCACAACATCTCCACCCCTCAATTAGTCAAGTACAATTTCAACAGATGTAATATCTGCTGCCACAACATCTCCAGATCTAAATTAGTCAAGTACAATTTCAACAGATGTAGCATCTGCTGCCACATCTCCAGATCTCAATTAGTCAAGTACAATTTCAACAGATGTAGCATCTGCTGCCACATCTCCAGATCTGTTCACTTTTTCCAGTCCAGTTACAATTAATGTTAAAATTCAGTAAATTTTCCTCTTTTTTCAAAACGTTTTTGTCACGAAGTAATTTTGTTTTCAAATGTTATCAAATGATCAAAATTACTGACTTTTATGTAGAAACAGAAAGTATTCTGGAAGATTTAATTTTGTTATTGAACTAAAAAATAGAATTTTATTAGTTCGTTTTAGTCAATTTTATTTGTAAAGATACAATTATCATTTTAACTTCCACTTAGCAAACAATTTGAATTTTGTTAGGAAGAACCATTTCAACTGAATACAACTTTTATTTTGCCTATTAAAGAGATGGACAATTTTTCTTATGGTAATATTTTTTTTAATTGCGATGAAATCATATGAACCGTTGTGCAGATTCCGCAACTAAGTACTCAAACTTATCTGAACAATATTCAGATAAGTTTGAGTACTTAGTTGCGGAATCTGCATTTCATGCACAATTTTCAAAGTAAATATCAGAAACACGATGACGCATCTATTTTTGTATCCATTTTTAGTATGAAACTCAGAATGTTTTTCAACAATTTCTAATGTGCAATCCGTGTTCAGTTCCAAGTGAACAATTCGAGGATTTAGAAAATCTGTTGTCATTTATCCAAGTTCCTGGAAATGATCAAAGAGCAAATAGGTAAAAGTGCCAATAAAAACTTTGGTAAATTCCCGAAGAGGAATTAATTGTCAGCACCTTTCTCTTATTAATCACAGTTTTTTTCTTCTTATCAGCTATGAAAAGTGACATTTATAACATTCTCTCATCAATTCCTCCTACCATTGATTTTCTCTCTTGCACATTACCGAGATGTGCCGCCACCACAATTCCTTATTTGTTCACATTCAACAAGTTTTCCTTTCTTTTTAAAAACTTTTTGGCTTGTTTGATTATTCTCTCGTTGACGTCACATTTGATCATTTGGTTTTCTTTGTATCGGAATCTACCTTTTATTATAAACCCGTTAAAGATGCAGAATTTGTTTTGCAATGGAATCTGAACTTCACTGACAATATTCGAACCGTCAACACCAGCAGAAGCACCGTTGTGACGTCACCCCATCGCACACTATTTAGCATTCTGTTTGATGTATTTAGTCATGTAAAGAACGCTCACGCTTTATCTTATCAACGTTCACCTTCAAGTTTTGTAAGTTTTCTTCTTTTTTCAAAACATTTTTGTCACGAAGAAATTCGTTTTTCAAATGTTATCAAATGATCAAAATTACTGACTTTTCATGAAGAAACAGAAAGTATTCTGGAGGATTTAATTTTGTTATTGAACTAAACAAATAGAATCTTATAAGTGCGTTTTAGTCAATTTTATTTGTAAAGATACAATTATCATTTTAACTTCCACTTAGCAAACAATTTGATTTTTTTTAGGAAGAACCATTTCAACTGAAGACGACTTTAATTTTGCATATCAAAGAGATGGACAAGTTTTCTTATGGTAATATTGTTTTTAACTGCGATGAAATCATATGAACCGTTGTGGTTTTTCTTTTTATTGTTTAGATAAGTTACAGTAATTAGTTTAGGAATCTGCATTTCAAGCACAATTTTCAAAGTAAATATCAGCAACACGAAGACGCATCTATTTTTGTATCCATTTTTAGTATGAAACTACAAATGTTTTTCCACAATTTCTAATGTGCAATCCGTGTTCAGTGTAGCCATTCCAAGTGAACAATTCGAGGATTTAGAAAATATGTTGTCATTTATCAGATTTCCTGGAAATGATCAAATAGCTAATAGGTAAAAGTGCCAGTAAAAACTTTGGTAAATTCCCGAAGAGGAATTAATTGTAAGCGCCTTTCTCTTATTAATCACAGTTTTGTTTTTCGGTGCTTATGCAGATGAGCGGACCATTAAAAAATCATTTTTTTATAAAAACAATGTTATATACTTATTCAGTGCTATCTTCTTACTCGCTGTGAAAAAAAGTAGAAAAAGTCATCCACTAGAACTTTAATTACAAGTATTTTTCCATTCTGCGTATCGTAATAGCGATTCGTTCACATAGACGCCATGTTGTTTTTCATTATGATTTCGCAAGTTGATTATCTCCCCTGCGAAATCTTCTTTAGAAACGAACGAATCGCTGTTACGATACGCAGAATGGAAAACTACTTTTACGATACGCAGAATGGAAAAATACTTTTAATTAAAGTTCTAGTGGATATTTTTTTCTACTTTTTTGTACAGTGAGTAAGATTATAATGCTTAATAAGTATATATTAATATTTTTTTAAAAATAAATTTTTAATGGTCCGCTCATCTGCATAAGCCCCAAATTACCTTAACATTGGTAAGGGGGGATAATACAAAATGGAGATTACCTGAAACGAAATTGATTCCATCAAATAAGTTCAAAAGCATCAAATAAGATATTTTACCTCCCAAAACTTTAGGATTTTTTTTTTCAATATTTGTGCAAAATAATAATTCATGTAAATATGAATAAGTATTTACTGAATCTTATCTCTTGATTTTCAAACTATTTCCATCTTTTTTTCACCCTTTCAAAGTTTAACCGAAAAAGATGACTATACAGGTGTCCTTTTAGGGAACTTTACTTATGAAGATAATGGCAAACTTATTCAACAATTCTTTACACAGGTAAATAGTTTTTTTTCTTCTTTTCTTCCACATTAAACCATTTTCAACCTTGATTTTCTTTTTATTCCAATTTTACTATTCGTTTTCATTTGAAATACTTAATAATGTTTTTTGTTTTTTTTCATTTCAGGTGAAGAATGTAAAGCCAACACAATTTGTGAAACTTCATATTACCAGCAATCACGGCAATTTGAAATATACTTGTCTCTATCGTTTCCGCGTACATGGCGTTCCTCCCACTCCTTAAAAATCTATAGGGTGCTTATGCAGATGAGCGGCAAAAAATTATAAAATTATAAAAAAAATAATTTAAATAAAAAAAAAATAATATATACTTATTAAGCATTATAATCTTACTCACTGTACAAAAAAGTAGAAAAAAATTATCCACTAGAACTTTAATTAAAAGTATTTTTCCATTCTGCGTATCGTAACAACGATTCGTTCACAGAGACTTCAGTTTGTTTCTAAAGAAAGAAGATTTCGCAGGGGAGATAATCAACTTGCGAAATCATAATAAAAAACAACATGGCGTCTCTGTGAGCGAATCGCTGATACGATACACAGAATGTGGTGCTAGGGATGGACGCAATTGCTCGACTAGGGGGCGTCACAGTACATACGAATACCGTGAGATTTGGAGGACATCAAGGGGATGCATGTGTGCGATCCGAAAAAGGTGGCAGAGGAACAGGAGCGGCCGGGTCAGACAAAAGTTGCATGATAGAGGACCAAGATTTATCTGCACACTTTAATGGTGAGAAATGGACAGTTAAGTGGGCATCGAAGGGAGAACCTCCTGTACTAAACAACAGAGTGGAATGCTACGAACATACGTTGCAAGGAGGCGTGAGAATTGAATTTGAGAAGGAGGTGGACCGTTGGATCTCAGAGGGGATTTTAAGACCATGGATGGAGAAGGTGGAAGGCGTGCTGCCGGCAATGGCGGTTGTTCAGCCCACAAAGCAAAAGGTTCGGCCAGTACTGGACTTCAGAGATCTGAACGCATACGTTGCATGTCACACGGGAGGCGATGTGATGGACGTGTGCAGGGAAACCATGCGAAAGTGGAGGCAGATGCAGAAGGCTGCGGCGATTGTGGATTTAAAATCTGCATACCTACAGATCCACATTTCGCAGGAATTCTGGAAGTATCAGCTGGTCGGATACAAAGGCCAAACATACTGCCTAACTAGGTTAGGTTTTGGCCTGAATTCTGCACCAAAGATCATGGCGGCGATCCTCAAAACGGTGCTAAGCAAGGAGGATGCAGTCAGAAGAGCCACCAGTTCCTACATAGATGACATCATGGTGGATGAGACGGTGGCAACTGCGAAGGACGTAGTAGAGCACCTCAACGGCTTTGGGCTAATCGCGAAACGCCCGGAATCGTTCGAGGGGGGGGAGCGGCGTTAGGGCTCTAACTAAGGAAGGACCAGACAGGAAGGTTAGTGTTCCGGAGGGGAAATGAAATCCCGGAGGTGTCTGAAAAACTGAGCAGGCGGGAACTCTTCTCGATATGCGGAAGACTGGTGGGCCATTACCCGATTGCAGGATGGCTGCGGACTGCATGTAGTTACATCAAAAGGCGAGCTAGTGGAGTGAAGTGGGAGGATGGAGTTGATAAAGAGACTGTGGACATTATGAGAGAGATTATTGAAGAGGTGAAGAGGGAGGATCCAGTGAGAGGTGTTTGGCACGTACCCAACAGTGCAGAAGGTGTTGTGTGGTGTGATGCAAGCAGTATAGCAGTGGGGGTCACCTTGGAGATAGGTGGTGTCACTGCAGAAGATGCTGCTTGGTTGCGGAAGAAGGACGACGTGGCTCACATAAATGTGGCGGAACTGGATGCGGTTATGAAGGGCATCAACTTAGCCTTAAAATGGGGGCTACAGAATGTTGAGGTGAGGACCGACTCAGCCACTGTGTTCTCTTGGGTCCAGTCCGAAGCTACAGGAGAAAGGAGGGTGAAGATGAAAGGCGCCGCCGAGATGCTGATTAGGTAATTTGATCTTCAACTCAGGATCAGTATCGTTCCCTCAGCGAAGAACAGAGCAGATGTGATGACGAGGGTGAGCAAGACCTGGCTCAAGGCGCCGAATGAGGCGGCTGCTGCAATATGTGGCTTGGCTGAAGACACTCCGAAGGATTTGCATGACATGCACCATTTCGGAGTGGATAGAACGTTGTTCTTGGCCAGGAAGGTAGACCCCAGAATCACAAAGGAGGCCGTCAGGACAGTGGTTGAGAAATGGCACCGGTGTCAATCAGTCGACCCTGCGCCGAGTAGACACGAAGTTGGTGAGGTTCAGGTGGCAGAGAACTAGAGCAGGTTGGCGATAGACGTAATGCACTATCGACAGAGGCCGTACCTGTCAATGGTCGAATTGAACCTGGAAGAGTGGCCATTTGGAGGGAGATCAATGCGGAAAACACAGGTGAGATTGCAAAGGTCCTGGAAGAGGTGTTTTTGGAGAGGGGTCCAGTGACGGAAGTGCTAATGGACAATGGAACTGCCTTTCGCTCAGCAGCCCTAAAGAATGTGTTGGATAAGTGGGGAGTGCGGCGCTATTTAAGGGCTGCATATAGACCAGGCGGAAACCGAATTGTGGAGCGGCATCACAGGATCATCAAGGCTGTAGCTGAAAGGGGCCAGATTTCACCGCCAGAAGCTGTCTTCTGGTATAATATGGCTCCAAAGACAGGGCAAAAAATGGAGTCAGTGTCACAGAGGGTAGTCTTCAAGTACGAGTGGCGGCATCCCCGAACTGCGCCCGTAGCCACGGAGGAAGGGAGGAAGCAAGCGTCTGTGCGAGTGGGAGAGGAAGTGTGAATCAAACCGCCTGACGCTCGCTGTACCACACGCTGGGGGAGGGGCATTGTGACAAGTGTCCAGTCCCCGAACAATGTATCCATCAACGGCATCCCTCGACACATCCTTGATGTGCGGCCGGAAGTGGTGTCATCAGAAGAAGAAGTCAGCGACGTCGAGCCAAGTAGCGACGTTCACAAAAGCGCACCGCGAAGATCGCAGTGAGAGAGACGCCCGCCATGTTTGTCGAGCGACTACGTGATGGGCTAACCAGTGATGATCGTGTAGATCAAGGGAGCGTGTAGTTAGCAAAGTATGACTTACCCCAGCCAGGAATGGATTCATAAAGAAACAGAACCTGAGTGAAATGGCTAGTTATAGCAAAGACCTCCCATTACTTCCTGATCTCTCTGGCAGAAGAGCTCACTGCTCATTTGCATGCTCATTTGCATGAGTGAAATGTCACTGGCAATAAAAGAGGAATGTTTTGAAGGAAGTTGGCCACTATAAGTTGGTGATTTGAGTTGGTGACTACGTTGGTGTGTGCGCTGGATTTACGACTGTTAGGAGAGATATCATTTGGCAGAGCAAGACCGTGGTAACATTTTGTTGCGATAAGGAGTACGGACACGAGGAATTGAGGAGACAAAAAATAAAATCACATGCCACCTGCTACGATATACCACACAAACTATTCATGTTTGGCCAAATTACAATCAACATTTCTTTTTCATCTGCAAAGTCAACCTCACATTACGTAAGTTTAATACATTTTCTAGTCACATTTTTTGTTGTTTTTGTTTTCCGAGTTCACATCAGTTTTTCTCCATTTGATTTGTCTTGCATCGGAATCTGCACTTTATTGACAATATTCAAAGTAGACATCAGCACTATAAGTACGTAGTCATTGTTCAATCGACAACCACCTACAAAGATGAGATTTCTACAAATAAATATTCTCTCTCACTTATTTCCCTCTTTCTTTATTTGAAGGGCTTTTGCATTGGAATCTGCATTTTACTGACAATATTCAAAGTCGACATCAGCAAAATAGAAATGGTCCACAACCAGGCGCCAGTTGAAAAAGAATATCAAGTCGTTATTCTGTGCGACTCGTCTTAATTTTCATTGAAAATATTATTTCTATTTTTAAGTTTTTTTTTTAGTTCATCTCATACAATCCGGTGTATCCCTTAAGGAAAACAGGATGTCAGCAAACGTTTTTGTAATTTTAATTTATTTTATTAAAATTATTTCTTTTAGGAAATGATTTTTTAAGAGAGACAATTCAACTGTAACCAACTTGATGTTGGCTATTAAAAAGATGACTGTTTCACGAGTAACATCGTTGACACGCCACCTCTCAATTAGTCAAGTACAATTTCAACAGATGTAACATCTGCTGCCACAACATCTCCAGATCTGTTCACTTTTTCCAGTCCAATTACAATTAATGTTAAAGTTCAGTAAGTTTTCTTCTTTTTTCAAAACATTTCTGTCATGACGTAATTTTTTTTTCAATGTAATCAAATGATCAAAATTACTGACATTTTAATGAAGAAACAGAAAGTATTCTGGAGGATTTAACTTTGTTATTGAACTAAAAAAGTAGAATTTTATTAGTTCGTTTTAGTCAATTTTATTTGTAAAGATAAAATCATCATTTTAAATTCCACTTAGCAAACAATTTGAATTTTTTTTAGGAAGAACCAGTTCAACTGAAGACGACTTTAATTTGGCATATCAAAGAGATGGACAAGTTTCCTTTTGGTAATATTGTTTTTAATTGCGATGAAATCATATGAACCGTTGTGGTTTTTTTTTGTTCAGATAAGTTTGAGTAATTAGTTTCGGAATCTGCATTTCATGCACAATTTTCAAAGTAAATATCAGAAACACGATGACGTATCTATTTTTGTGTCCAGTTTTAGTACGAAACTCAGAATTTCTAATGTGCAACCCGTGTTCAGTGGAGTCATTCCAAGTGAACAATTCGAGGATTTAGAAAATCTGTTGTCATTTGTCAAATTTCCTGAAAATGATCAAAGAGCAAAAAGGTTAAAGTGACAGTAAAAACTTTGGTAAATTCCCGAAGATAAATTAATAGTCAGGTTTGTTTACAACGTCCACCCTGGACTTTTATCCAACGTACATGCACTTTGTAGCACGTCGCATGCGTCCTGATTAAACGGAAGAGTTTTTTTTACTGGCGGACCTGCATAAGCTTTCTGTGTCATTCGATGGTATGACGGAAAGAGGCCTTAAAGCAGCCATTGTATATTGACTGCCAAACCATGTCCGATAGCTACTACAAACATTTTGCATTGAGTCAATAAACATTTTCCCGCTTCTGGTTCGAGCGAGAGGTATATTGAAAAATCAAGTAGTGTTTGACAACAACGAAATGAATAAACTGTCACATGTAAATGGACAGAATATGCCCGAGAAGCTGCAAAATCGGGTCACGAACGATGTATTCGATGCCGGCAACAGTATGAAGACTATTCCATGAAAAAGTAGAGCAATGGATCAAGATTGTCTGGCTTGTTCTCTAGGACTAACAAAAGCTTGGACCCTCGATAAGGCTGCACCCGTTGATGGCTGTCGTCAAGCAGAATAAATTAAAAGTGCACCCTGTAATGGACTACAGCGAACTCAACCTTAATGTGGATGCATACACCAAAGGCGATGATGTTTGCACTAGCAAACTGAGGGAATGGGTGACACGAAGATGAAATGTGGCGTTTCTGGGTACCTGCTTACCTTCAAGCGCGCATCGGTGAACCACTTTGGCCCTACCAGACCGTTGTTTTCCAAATATCGGTGAACCACTTTGGCCCTACCAAACCGTTGTTTTCCAAGGTAGAAGATACTGTTTAAAGATGTAGGGATGTTGTCTGAACGGGGCTCTTCAAATAAGGAGGTCTATTATAAACTAAGTCTTATCATAAGACGACCTTGGCTTACATCGATAGTGTGTATGTGGATGAAAGAGTCGCATACGCAACTAGTGTTGCTGAACATTTATCGCGCTTTGGACTTGTCAGCAAAACTCTAGAGCGACCAAAGGATGGGGCACAGGTGTTTGGCTCAATAATGGACCCCGTAACAGAATAAATATTTTTAAAATAGCATTTATTTAAAGTTCGTCTTTAAGCGTTTTATTTGTAAAAATAAAAAATCAAATACCTTTTATTTCTACTTAGCACACTATTTTAACGTATTTATTAAATACTTTTTAACAAATATTGGTTTTTGTTTTTCACTGGAGACGAATATGATTTTGGCCAAGTTTACTTTTTCACCAGCAAAATCGTTGACACGCCACCTCTCCGTTAGTCCAGTACAATTTAAACAGATGTAACATCTGCTGCCACAACATCTCCAGATCTCAATTAGTCAAGTACAATTTCAACAGATGTAAAATCTGCTGCCACAGCATCTTCAGATCTGTTCACTTTTTCAAGTCCAATTACAATTAATGTTAAAGTTCAGTAAATTTTCCTCTGTTTTCAAAATATTTCTGTCATGAAGTAATTTGTTTTTCAAATGTTATCAAATGATCAAAATTACTGACTTTTTAATGAAGAAACAGAAAGTATTCTGGAGGATTTAACTTTGTTATTGAACTAAAAAATTAGAATTTTATAAGTTCGTTTCAGTCAATTGATTTGTAAAGATACAATTATCATTTTAACTTCCACTTAGCAAACAATTCGAATTCTTTTTAGGAAGAACCATTTCAACTGAAGACGACTTTAATTTTGCATATCAAAGAGATGGACAAGTTTCCTTTTGGTAATATTTTTTTTAACTGCGATGAAATCATATGAACCGTTGTGGTTTTTCTTTTTGATGTTCAGATAAGTTTGAGTAATTAGCTTCGGAATCTGCATTTCATTGACAATTTTCAAAGTCAATATAAGCAACACGATGACGCATCTATTTTTGTATGCATTTTTAATATTAAACTACAAATGTTTTTCCACGATTTCCAATGTGCAATCCGTGTTCAGTTCCAAGTGAATAATAATAATTTAAACTTCCACTTAGAAAACAATTTCAATTTTTTATTGCATTTGAATTGCATTGGAATCTGCACTTTACTGACAATATTCAAAGTAGACAAAAGCGAAACAAATAACTCAATTCGTATATTAACCCAACCAGCGTACTGTCACCTGCCCCCTAAATGTTCTTGTCTGTTCGTATTCGGCCAAAATACAAACAACTTTTCTTTTTCATCTGCAAAGTCAACCTCACGTTATGTAAGTTTACCACATTTTCTATACACTTTTTTGTTGCTGTTTTTGTTTCCGAGTTCACATCCGTTTTTCTCCATTTGATTTGTCTTGCATTGGAATCTGCACTTTACTGACATTATTCAAAGTAAACATTAGTGAAAAAAAGAACTCAATTCCTCAATTACACCTTCCCGCGTACTTCCACCTGCGACCCTAAACCGCCTGGTCTGTTTGTATTCGGCCAAAATACAAACAAGTTTTCTTTTTCATCTGACAAGGCAAACTCACTTTATGTAAGTTTACCACATTTTCTATACACTTTTTTGTTGCTGTTTTAGTTTCCGAGTTCACACCCGTTTTTCTCCATTTGATTTGTCTTGCATTGGAATCTGCACTTTAGTGACAATATTCGAAGTAAACATTTGTGTAAAAAAGAACTCAATTCCTCAATTACACCAACCAGCGTACTGCCACCTGCGACCCTAAACCTCCAGGTCTGTTTGTATTCGGCCAAAATACAAACAACTTTTCTTTTTCATGTGCAAAGTCAACCTCACGTTATGTAAGTTTTCCACATTTTCTATACACTTTTTTGTTGCTGGTTTTGTTTTCGAGTTCACATCCGTTTTTCTCCGTTTGATTTGTCTTGCATTGGAATCTGCACTTTACTGACAATATTCAAAGTAAACATTAGAGTAAAAAAGAACTCAATTCCTCAATTACACCTACCAGCGTACGTCCACCTGCCACCCTACATCCCCTGGTCTGTTTGTATTCGGCCAAAATACAAACAACTTTTATTTTTCATCTGACAAGGCAACCTCAGATTATGTAAGTTTACTACATTTTCTATACACTTTTTTGTTGCTGTTTTTCTTTCCGAGTTCACATCCGTTTTTCTTCGATTTGATTTGTCTTGCATTGGAATCTGCACTTTACTGACAATATTCGAAGTAAACATTTGTGTACAAAAGCACTCAATTCCTCAATTACACCTACCAGCGTACTGCCACCTTCCACGCTAAACCTCTGGGTCTGTTTGTATTCGGCCAAAATACAAACAACTTTTCTTTTTCATCTGCAAAGACAATCTCACGTTAAGTAAGTTTACCACATTTTCTAACCACTTTTTTGTTGCTGTTTTCGTTTTCCGAGTTCACATCCGTTTTTCTCCATTTGATTTGTCTTGCATTGGAATCTACACTTTACTGACAATATTCAAAGTAAACATTAGTGTAAAAAAGAACTCAATTCATCAATTACACCTACCAGCGTACTGCCACCTGCGACCCTAAACCTCCTGGTCTGTTTGTATTCGGCCAAAATACAAACAACATTTTTTTTTCATCTGCAAAGTCAACCTCACGTTATGTAAGTTTACTACATTTTCTATACACTTTTTTGTTGCTGGTTTTGTTTTCGAGTTCACATCCGTTTTTCTCCATTTGATTTGTCTTGCATTGGAATCTGCACTTTACTGACAATATTCAAAGTAAACATTAGTGTAAAAAAGAACTCAATTCCTCAATTACACCTACCAGCGTACTTCCACCTGCCACCCTCAACTCCTGGTCTGTTTGTATTCGGCCAAAATACAAACAACTTTTCTTTTTAATCTGCAAAACCCACCTCACGTTAAGTAAGTTTACCACATTTTCGATATAGTTTTTTGTTGCTGTTTTTCTTTCCGAGTTCACATCCGTTTTTCTCCATTGGATTTGTCTTGCATTGGAAACTGCACTTTACTGACAACATTCAAAGTAAACATTAGTGTCAAAAAGAACTCAATTCATCAATTACACCTACCAGCGTACTGCCACCTGCGACCCTAAACCTCCTGGTCTGTTTGTATTCGGCCAAAATATAAACAACTTTTTTTTTTCATCTTCAAAGTCAACCTCACGTTATGTAAGTTTACCACATTTTCTATACAATTTTTTGTTGCTGTTTTTGTTGGTGAGTTCACATCCGTTTTTCTCCATTTCATTTTTTTTGCATTGGAAACTGCACTTTACTGACAATATTTAAAGTAAACATTAGTGTAAAAAAGAACTCAATTTCTCAATTACACCTGCCAGCGTACTGCCACCTGCCACCCTAAACCTCCTGGTCTGTTTGTATTCGGCCAAAATACAAGCAAGTTTTTTTTTTCACCTGCAAAGTCAACCTCACGTTATGTAAGTTTACTACATTTTCTATACACTTTTTTTTGCTGTTTTTGTTTTCCGAGTTCACATCCGTTTTTCTTAATTTGATTTTTCTTGCTTTGAAATCTGGACTTTACTGACAATATTCAAAGTAAACATTAGTGTAAAAAAGAACTCAATTCCTCAATTACACCTACCAGCGTACTGCCACCTGCGACCCTAAACCTCCTGGTCTGTTTGTATTCGGCCAAAATACAAACAACTTTTCTTTTTCATCTGTAAAGTCCACCTCGGATTATGTAAGTTTACCACATTTTCTATACACATTTTTTTTGCTGTTTTGGTTTTCCAAGTTCACATCCGTGTTTCTCCATTTGATTTGTCTAGCATTGGAATCTGCACTTTACTGATAATATTCAAAGTACACATTTAGTTTCAAAAAGAACTCAATTCCTCAATTACACCTACCAGCGTACTGCCACCCGCCACACTTAACCTCCTGGTCTGTTCATATCTGGCCAAAATACAAACAACTTTTCTTTTCTATCTGTAAAGTCAACCTCACATTATGTAAGTTTACCACATTTTCTATAAACTTTTTTGTTGCTGTTTTTGTTTACGAGTTCACATCCGTTTTTCTCCATTTGATTTGTCTTGCATTGGAATCTGCACTTTACTGACAATATTCAAAGTAAACATTAGGGTAAAAAAGAACTCAATTCCTCAATTACACCTACCAGCGTACTGCCACCTGCGACCCTAAACCTCCTGGTCTGTTTGTATTCGGCCAAAATACAAACAACTTTTTTTTTTTCATCTGCAAAGTCAACCTCACGTTATGTAAGTTTACCACAGTTTCTATACAATTTTTTGTTGCTGTTTTTGTTGGTGAGTTCACATCCGTTTTTCTCCATTTCATTTTTTTGCATCGGAATCTGCACGTTACTGACAATATTCAAAGTAAACATTAGTGTAATAAAGAACTCAATTCCTCAATTACACCTACCTGCGTACTGCCACCTGCCACCCTAAACCTCCTGGTCTGTTTGTATTCGGCCAAAATACAAACAAGTTTTTTTTTTACCTGCAAAGTCAACCTCACGTTATGTAAGTTTACTACATTTTCTATACACTTTTTTTTGCCGTTTTTGTTTTCCGAGTTCACATCCGTTTTTCTCCATTTGATTTGTCTTGCATTGGAATCTGCACTTTACTGACAATATTCAAAGTAAACATTAGTGTCAAAAAGAACTTAATTCCTCAATTACACCTACCAGCGTACTACCACCAGCTACCCAAAACCTCCTGGTTTGTTTGTATTCGGCCAGAATACAAACAATTTTACCTTTTTATCTGCAAAGTAAACCTCACGTTAAGTAAGTTTAGCACATTTTCGATATAGTTTTTTGTTGCTGGTTTTGTTTCCGGGTTCACATCCGTTTTTCTCCATTTGATTTGTCTTGCATTGGAATCTGCACTTTACTGACAATATTCAAAGTAAACATTAGTGTAAAAAAGAACTCAATTCCTCAATTACACCTACGAGCTTACTGCCACCTGCCACCCTAAACCTCCTGGTCTGTTTGTATTAGGCCAAAATACAAACAAGTTTTTTTTTTCACCTGCAAAGGCAACCTCAGATTATGTAAGTTTACTACACTTTCAATACACATTTTTTTTTGCCGTTTTTGTTTCCGAGTTCACATCCGTTTTTCTCCATTTGATTTGTCTTGCATTGGAATCTGCACTTTACTGACAATATTCAAAGTACACATTAGTTTCAAAAATAACTCAATTCCTCAATTACACCTACCAGCGTACTGCCACCCGCCACACTTTACCTCCTGGTCTGTTCATATCTGGCCAAAATACAAACAACTTTTCTTTTATATCTGTAAAGTCAACCTCACATTATGTAAGTTTACCACATTTTCTATACACTTTTTTGTTGCTGTTTTTGTTTACGAGTTCACATCCGTTTTTCTCCATTTGATTTGTCTTGCATTGGAATATGCACTTTACTGACAATATTCAAAGTAAACATTAGTGTAAAAAAGAACTGAATTCCTCAATTACACATACCCGCGTACTTCCACCTGCGACCCTAAACCTCCTGGTCTGTTCGTATTCGGCCAAAATACAAACAACTTTTCTTTTTCATCTGTAAAGTCAACCTCACGTTATGTAAGTTTACCACATTTTCTATACACTTTTTTGTTGCTGTTTTAGTGTCCGAGTTCACATCCGTTTTTCTCCATTGCATTTGTCTTGCATTGGAATCTGCACTTTACTGACAATATTCGAAGTAAACATTTGTGTAAAAAAGAACTCATTTCCTCAATTACACCTACCAGCGTACTGCCACCTGCGACCCTAAACCTCCTGGTCTGTTTGTATTCGACCAAAATACAAACAACTTTTCTTTTTCATCTGTAAAGTCAACCTCACGTTATGTAAGTTTACCACATTTTCTATACACTTTTTTGTTGCTGTTTTTGTTTCCGAGTTCACATCCGTTTTTCTCCATTTGATTTGTCTTGCATTGGAATCTGTACTTTACTGACATTATTCAAAGTAAACATTAGTGAAAAAAAGAACTCAATTCCTCAATTACACCTTCCCGCGTACTTCCACCTGCGACCCTAAACCGCCTGGTCTGTTTGTATTCGGCCAAAATACAAACAACTTTTATTTTTCATCTGCAAAGACAATCTCACGTTAAGTAAGTTTACCACATTTTCTAACCACTTTTTTGTTGCTGTTTTCGTTTTCCGAGTTCACATCCGTTTTTCTCCATTTGATTTGTCTTGCATTGGAATCTACACTTTACTGACAATATTCAAAGTACACATTAGTGTAAAAAAGAACTCAATTCATCAATTACACCTACCAGCGTACTGCCACCTGCGACCCTAAACCTCCTGGTCTGTTTGTATTCGGCCAAAATACAAACAACATTTTTTTTTCATCTGCAAAGTCAACCTCACGTTATGTAAGTTTACTACATTTTCTATACACTTTTTTTTGCTGTTTTTGTTTTTCGAGTTCACATCCGTTTTTCTCCATTTGATTTGTCTTGCATTGGAATCTGCACTTTACTGACAATATTCAAAGTAAACATTAGTGTAAAAAAGAACTCAATTCCTCAATTACACCTACCAGCGTACTTCCACCTGCCACCCTCAACCTCCTGGTCTGTTTGTATTCGGCCAAAATACAAACAACTTTTCTTTTTAATCTGCAAAACCCACCTCACGTTAAGTAAGTTTACCACATTTTCGATATAGTTTTTTGTTGTTGTTTTTCTTTCCGAGTTCACATCCGTTTTTCTCCATTGGATTTGTCTTGCATTGGAAACTGCACTTTACTGACAACATTCAAAGTAAACATTAGTGTCAAAAAGAACTCAATTTCTCAATTACACCTACCAGCGTACTGCCACCTGCGACCCTAAACCTCCTGGTCTGTTTGTATTCGGCCAAAATACAAACAAGTTTTTTTTTTCACCTGCAAAGTCAACCTCACGTTATGTAAGTTTACTACATTTTCTATACACTTTTTTTTGCTGTTTTGGTTTTCCGAGTTCACATCCGTTTTTCTTCATTTGATTTTTCTTGCTTTGGAATCTGGACTTTACTAACAATATTCAAATTAAACATTAGTGTAAAAAAGAACTCAATTCCTCAATTACACCTACCAGCGTACTGCCACCTGCGACCCTAAACCTCCTGGTCTGTTTGTATTCGGCCAAAATACAAACAACTTTTCTTTTTCATCTGTAAAGTCCACCTCGGATTATGTAAGTTTACCACATTTTCTATACACATTTTTTTTGCTGTTTTGGTTTTCCAAGTTCACATCCGTGTTTCTCCATTTGATTTGTCTAGCATTGGAATCTGCACTTTACTGATAATATTCAAAGTAAACATTAGTTTCAAAAAGAACTCAATTCCTCAATTACACCTACCAGCGTACTGCCACCCGCCACACTTTACCTCCTGGTCTGTTCATATCTGGCCAAAATACAAACAAATTTTCTTTTCAATCTGTAAAGTCAACCTCACATTATGTAAGTTTACCACATTTTCTATACACTTTTTTGTTGCTGTTTTTGTTTACGAGTTCACATCCGTTTTTCTCCATTTGATTTGTCTTGCATTGGAATCTGCACTTTACTGACAATATTCAAAGTAAACATTAGTGTAAAAAAGAACTCAATTCTTCAATTACACCTACCAGCACACTGCCACCTGCCACCCTAAACCTCTTGGTCTGTTTGTATTCGGCCTAAATACAAACAACTTTTCTTTTTAATCTGCAAAGTCCACCTCACGTTAAGTAAGTTTACCACATTTTCGATATAGTTTTTTTGTTGCTGTTTTTCTTTCCGAGTTCACATCCGTTTTTCTCCATTGGATTTGTCTTGCATTGGAAACTGCACTTTACTGACAATATTCAAAGTAAACATTAGGGTAAAAAAGAACTCAATTCCTCAATTACACCTACCAGCGTACTGCCACCTGCGACCCTAAACCTCCTGGTCTGTTTGTATTCGGCCAAAATCCAAACAACTTTTTTTTTTTCATCTGCAAAGTCAACCTCACGTTATGTAAGTTTACCACATTTTCTATACAATTTTTTGTTGCTGTTTTTGTTGGTGAGTTCACATCCGTTTTTCTCCATTTCATTTTTTTGCATCGGAATCTGCACGTTACTGACAATATTCAAAGTAAACATTAGTGTAATAAAGAACTTAATTCCTCAATTACACCTACCTGCGTACTGCCACCTGCAACCCTAAACCTCCTGGTCTGTTTGTATTCGGCCAAAAAACAAACAACTTTTCTTTTTCAACTGCAAAGTCAACCTCACGTTATGTAAGTTTACTACATTTTCTATACACTTTTTTTTGCCGTTTTTGTTTTCCGAGTTCACATCCGTTTTTCTCCATTTGATTTGTCTTGCATTGGAATCTGCACTTTACTGACAATATTCAAAGTAAACATTAGTGTCAAAAAGAACTCAATTCCTCAATTACACCTACCAGCGTACTGCCACCAGCCACCCAAAACCTCCTGGTTTGTTTGTATTCGGCCAGAATACAAACAATTTTACCTTTTTATCTGCAAAGTCAACCTCACGTTAAGTAAGTTTAGCACATTTTCGATATAGTTTTTTGTTGCTGGTTTTGTTTCCGGGTTCACATCCGTTTTTCTCCATTTGATTTGTCTTGCATTGGAATCTGCACTTTACTGACAATATTCAAAGTAAACATTAGTGTAAAAAAGAACTCAATTCCTCAATTACACCTACGAGCTTACTGCCACCTGCCACCCTAAACCTCCTGGTCTGTTTGTATTAGGCCAAAATACAATGAAGTTTTTTTTTTCACCTGCAAAGGCAACCTCAGATTATGTAAGTTTACTACACTTTCAATACACATTTTTTTTTGCTGTTTTTGTTTCCGAGTTCACATCCGTTTTTCTCCATTTGATTTGTCTTGCATTGGAATCTGCACTTTACTGACAATATTCAAAGTACACATTAGTTTAAAAAATAACTCAATTCTTCAATTACACCTACCAGCATACTGCCACCTGCCACCCTAAACCTCCTGGTCTGTTTGTATTCGGCCAACAAACAAACAACTTTTCTTTTTCAACTGTAAAGTCAACATCAGATTATGTAAGTTTACTACATTTTCTATACACATTTTTTTTGCTGTTTTTGTTTCCGAGTTCACATCCGTGTTTCTCCATTTGATTTGTCTTGCATTGGAAACTGCACTTTACTGATAATATTCAAAGTACACATTAGTTTCAAAAAGAACTCAATTCCTCAATTACACCTACCAGCGTACTGCCACCCGCCACACTTAACCTCTTGGTCTGTTCATATCTGGCCAAAATACAAACAACTTTTCTTTTCGATCTGTAAAATCAACCTCACATTATGTAAGTTTACCACATTTTCTATACACTTTTTTGTTGCTGTTTTAGTTTCCGAGGTCACATCCGTTTTTCTTTTTTAGATTTGTCTTGCATTGGAATCTGCACTTTACTGACAATATTCAAAGTACACATTAGTGTAAAAAAGAACTCAATACTTCAATTACACCTACCAGCATACTGCCACCAGCAACCCTAAACCTCCTGGTCTGTTTGTATTCGGCCAAAAAACAAACAACTTTTCTTTTTCAACTGCAAAGTCAACCTCACGTTATGTAAGTTTACTACATTTTCTATAAACTTTTTTTTGCTTTTTTGGTTTTCCGAGTTCACATCCGTTTTTCTCCATTTGATTTGTCTTGCATTGGAATCTGCACTTTACTGACAATATTCAAAGTAAACATTAGTGTAAAAAAGAACTCAGTTTCTCAATTACACCTACCAGCGTACTGCCACCTGCCACCCTACACCTCCTGGTCTGTTTGTATTCGGCCAAAATACAAACAACTTTTCTTTTTCATCTGTAAAGTAAACCTCAGATTATGTAAGTTTACTACATTTTCTATACACATTTTTTTTGCTGTGTTTGTTTCCGAGTTCACATCCGTGTTTCTCCATTTGATTTGTCTTGCATTGGAATCTGCACTTTACTGATAATATAAAAAGTACATATTAGTTTCAAAATGAACTCAATTCCTCAATTACACCTACCAGCGTACTGCCACCCGCCACACTTAACCTCCTGGTCTGTTCATATCTGGCCAAAATACAAACAGCTTTTCTTTTCTATCTGTAAAGTCAACATCACATTATGTAAGTTTACCACATTTTCTATAAACTTTTTTGTTGCTGTTTTTGTTTCCGAGGTCACATCCGTTTTTCTCCATTTGATTTGTCTTGCATTGGAATCTGCACTTTCCTGACAATATTCAAAGTAAACATTAGTGTAAAAAAGCACTCAATTTTTCAATTACACCTACCAGCATACTGCCACCTGCCACCCTAAACCTCCTGGTCTGTTTGTATTCGGCCAAAAAACAAACAACTTTTCTTTTTCAACTGCAAAGTCAACCTCACGTTATGTAAGTTTACTACATTTTCTATACACTTTTTTTTGCCGTTTCGGTTTTCCGAGTGCACATCCGTTTTTTTCCATTTGATTTGGCTTGCATTGGAATCTGCACTTTATTGACAATATTCAAAGTACACATTAGTTTCAAAATGAACTCAATTCCTCAATTACACCTACCAGCGTACTGCCACCCGCCACACTTAACCTCCTGGTCTGTTCATATCTGGCCAAAATACAAACAACTTTTCTTTTCTATCTGTAACGTCAACCTCACATTATGTAAGTTTACCACATTTTCTATACACTTTTTTGTTGCTGTTTTTGTTTCCGAGTTCACATCCGTTTTTCTCCATTTGATTTGTCTTGCATTGGAATCTGCACTTTACTGACAATATTCAAAGTAAGCATTAGTGTAAAAAAGAACTTAATTCTTCAATTACACCTACCAGCATACTGCCACCTGCCACCCTAAACCTCCTGGTCTGTTTGTATTCGGCCAAAAAACAAACAACTTTTCTTTTTCAACTGCAAAGTCAACCTCACGTTATGTAAGTTTACAACATTTTCTGTACATTTTTTTTGCTGTTTTGGTTTTCCGAGTTCACATCCGTTTTTCTCCATTTGATTTGTCTTGCATTGGAATCTGCACTTTACTGATAATATTCAAAGTACACATTAGTTTCAAAAAGAACTCAATTCCTCAATTAGACCTACCAGCGTACTGACACCCGCCACACTTAATTTCCTGGTCTGTTCATATCTGGCCAAAATACAAACAACTTTTCTTTTCTATCTGTAAAGTAAACCTAACATTATGTAAGTTTACCACATTTTCTATAAACTTTTTTGTTGCTGTTTTTGTTTCCGAGGTCACATCCGTTTTTCTCCATTTGATTTGTCTTGCATTGGAATCTGCACTTTACCGACAATATTCAAAGTAAACATTAGTGTCAAAAAGAACTCAATTCTTCAATTACACCTACCAGCATACTGCTACCTGCCACCCTAAACCTCCTGGTCTGTTTGTATTCGGCCAAAAAACAAACAACTTTTCTTTTTCAACTGCAAAGTCAACCTCACGTTATGTAAGTTTACTACATTTTCTATACACTTTTTTGTTGCTTTTGTGGTTTTCCGAGTTCACATCCGTTGTTCTCCATTTGATTTGTCTTGCATTGGAATCTGCACTTTACTGACAATATTCAAAGTAAACATTAGTGTAAAAAAGAACTCAATTCCTTAATTACACCTATCAGCGTACTGCCACCCGCCACACTTTACCTCCTGGTCTGTTCATATCTGGCCAAAATACAAACAACTTTTCTTTTCTATCTGTAAAGTCAACCTCACATTATGTAAGTTTACCACATTTTCTATACACTTTTTTGTTGCTGTTTTAGTTTCCGAGGTCACATCCGTTTTTCTTTTTTTGATTTGTCTTGCATTGGAATCTGCACTTTACTGACAATATTCAAAATAAATATTAGTGTAAAAAAGAAATCAATTCTTCAATTACACCTACCAGCATACTGCCACCTGCCACCCTAAACCCTCTGGTCTGTTTGTATTCGGCCAAAAAACAAACAACTTTTCTTTTTCAACTGCAAAGTCAACCCCACGTTATGTAAGTTTACTACATTTTCTATACACTTTTTTTTGCTTTTTTTGTTTTCCGAGTTCACATCCGTTTTTCTCCATTTGATTTGTCTTGCATTGGAATCTGCACTTTCCTGACAATATTCAAAGTAAACATTAGTGTAAAAAAGAACTCAATTCTTCAATTACACCTACCAGCATACTGCCACCTGCCACCCTAAACCTCCTGGTCTGTTTGTATTCGGCCAAAAAACAAACAACTTTTCTTTTTCAACTGCAAAGTCAACCTCACGTTATGTAAGTTTACTACATTTTCTATACACTTTTTTTTGCCGTTTTGGTTTTCCGAGTTCACATCCGTTTTTTTCCATTTGATTTGGCTTGCATTGGAATCTGCACTTTACTGACAATATTCAAAGTACACATTAGTTTCAAAATGAACTCAATTCCTCAATTACACCTACCAGCGTACTGCCACCCGCCACACTTAATTTCCTGGTCTGTTCATATCTGGCCAAAATACAAACAACTTTTCTTTTCTATCTGTAAAGTCAACCTCACATTATGTAAGTTTACCACATTTTCTATAAACTTTTTTGTTGCTGTTTTTGTTTCCGAGGTCACATCCGTGTTTCTCCATTTGATTTGTCTTGCATTGGAATCTGCACTTTACTGACAATATTCAAAGTACACATTAGTTTCAAAAAGAACTCAATTCCTCAATTACACCTACCAGCGTACTGCCACCCGCCACACTTTACCTCCTGGTCTGTTCATATCTGGCCAAAATACAAACAACTTTTCTTTTCTATCTGTAAAGTCAACCTCACATTATGTAAGTTTACCACATTTTCTATACACGTTTTTGTTGCTGTTTTAGTTTCCGAGGTCACATCCGTTTTTCTTTTTTTGATTTGTCTTGCATTGGAATCTGCACTTTACTGACAATATTCAAAATAAATATTAGTGTAAAAAAGAAATCAATTCTTCAATTACACCTACCAGCATACTGCCACCAGTAACCCTAAACCTCCTGGTCTGTTTGTATTCGGCCAAAAAACAAACAACTTTTCTTTTTCAACTGCAAAGTCAACCTCACGTTATGTAAGTTTACTACATTTTCTATACACATTTTTTTTGCTGTGTTTGTTTCCGAGTTCACATCCGTGTTTCTCCATTTGATTTGTCTTGCATTGGAATCTGCACTTTACTGACAATATTCAAAGTAAACATTAGTGTAAAAAAGAACTTAATTCTTCAATTACACCTACCAGCATACTGCCACCTGCCACCCTAAACCTCCTGGTCTGTTTGTATTCGGCCAAAAAACAAACAACTTTTCTTTTTCAACTGCAAAGTCAACCTCACGTTATGTAAGTTTACTACATTTTCTGTACATTTTTTTTTGCTGTTTTGGTTTTCCGAGTTCACATCCGTTTTTCTCCATTTGATTTGTCTTGCATTGGAATCTGCACTTTACTGATAATATTCAAAGTACACATTAGTTTAAAAAAGAACTCAATTCCTCAATTACACCTACCAGCGTACTGACACCCGCCACACTTAATTTCCTGGTCTGTTCATATCTGGCCAAAATACAAACAACTTTTCTTTTCTATCTGTAAAGTCAACCTCACATTATGTAAGTTTACTACATTTTCTATAAACTTTTTTGTTGCTGTTTTTGTTTCCGAGGTCACATCCGTTTTTCTCCACTTGATTTGTCTTGCATTGGAATCTGCACTTTACTGACAATATTGAAAGTAAACATTAGTGTAAAAAAGAACTTAATTCTTCAATTACACCTACCAGCATACTGCCACCTGCCACCCTAAACCTTCTGGTCTGTTTGTATTCGGCCAAAAAACAAACAACTTTTCTTTTTCAACTGAAAAGTCAACCTCACGTTATGTAAGTTTACTACATTTTCTATACACTCTTTTTGTTGCTTTTGTGGTTTTCCGAGTTCACATCCGTTGTTCTCCATTTTATTTGTCTTGCATTGGAATCTGCACTTTACTGACAATATTCAAAGTACACATTAGTTTCAAAATGAACTCAATTCCTCAATTACACCTACCAGCGTACTGCCACCCGCCACACTTTACCTCCTGGTCTGTTCATATCTGGCCAAAATACAAACAACTTTTCTTTTCTATCTGTAAAGTCAACCTCACATTATGTAAGTTTACCACATTTTCTATACACTTTTTTGTTGCTGTTTTTGTTTACGAGTTCAAATCCGTTTTTCTCCATTTGATTTGTCTTGCATTAGAATCTGCACTTTACTGACAATATTCAAAGTAAATATTAGTGTAAAAAAGAACTCAATTCTTCAATTACACCTACCAGCATACTGCCACCTGCCACCCTAAACCTCCTGGTCTGTTTGTATTCGGCCAAAAAACAAACAACTTTTCTTTTTCAACTGCAAAGTCAACCTCACGTTATGTAAGTTTACTACATTTTCTATACACTCTTTTTTTTGCTTTTTTGGTTTTCCGAGTTCACATCCGTTTTTCTCCATTTGATTTGTCTTGCATTGGAATTTGCACTTTACTGACAGTATTCAAAGTAAACATTAGTGTAAAAAAGAACTCAGTTCCTCAATTACACCTACCAGCGTACTGCCACCTGCCACCCTAAACCTCCTGGTCTGTTTGTATTCGGCCAAAATACAAACAACTGTTCTTTTTCATCTGTAAAGTCAACCTCAGATTATGTAAGTTTAATACATTTTCTTAACATTTTTTTTGCTGTTTTTGTTTCCGAGTTCACAATCGGTGTTTCTCCATTTGATTTGTCTTGCATTGGAAACTGCACTTTACTGACAATATTCAAAGTACACATTAGTTTAAAAAAGAACTCAATTCCTCAATTAAACCTACCAGCGTACTGCCACCCGCCACACTTAACCTCCTGGTCTGTTCATATCTGGCCAAAATACAAACAACTTTTCTTTTCGATCTGTAAAATCAACCTCACATTATGTAAGTTTACCACATTTTCTATACACTTTTTTGTTGCTGTTTTTGGTTTCCGAGGTCACATCCGTTTTTCTTTTTTTGATTTGTCTTGCATTGGAATCTGCACTTTACTGACAATATTCAAAGTACACATTAGTGTAAAAAAGAACTCAATACTTCAATTACACCTACCAGCATACTGCCACCAGCAACCCTAAACCTCCTGGTCTGTTTCTATTCGGCCAAAAAACAAACAACTTTTCTTTTTCAACTGCAAAGTCAACCTCACGTTATGTAAGTTTACTACATTTTCTATACACTTTTTTTTGCCGTTTTGGTTTTCCGAGTTCACATCCGTTTTTCTCCATTTGATTTGTCTTGCATTGGAATCTGCACTTTATTGACAATGGTCAAAGTACACATTAGTTTCAAAATGAACTCAATTCCTCAATTACACCTACCAGCGTACTGCCACCCGCCACACTTAACCTCCTGGTCTGTTCATATCTGGCCAAAATACAAACAACTTTTCTTTTCGATCTGTAAAATCAACCTCACATTATGTAAGTTTACCACATTTTCTATACACTTTTTTGTTGCTGTTTTTGTTTCCGAGGTCACATCCGTTTTTCTTTTTTTGATTTGTCTTGCATTGGAATCTGCACTTTACTGACAATATTCAAAGTACACATTAGTGTAAAAAAGAACTCAATACTTAAATTACACCTACCAGCATACTGCCACCAGCAACCCTAAACCTCCCGGTCTGTTTGTATTCGGCCAAAAAACAAACAACTTTTCTTTTTCAACTGCAAAGTCAACCTCACGTTATGTAAGTTTACTACATTTTCTATACACTTTTTTTGCTGTTTTGGTTTTCCGAGTTCACATCCGTGTTGCTCCATTTGATTTGTCTTGCATTGGAAACTGCACTTTACTGATAATATTCAAAGTACACATTAGTTTCAAAATGAACTCAATTCCTCAATTACACCTACCAGCGTACTGCCACCCGCCACACTTAACCTCCTGGTCTGTTCATATCTGGCCAAAATACAAACAACTTTTCTTTTCTATCTGTAAAGTCAACCTCACATTATGTAAGTTTACCACATTTTCTATACACTTTTTTGTTGCTGTTTTTGTTTCCGAGGTCACATCCGTTTTTCTCCATTTGATTTGTCTTGCATTGGAATCTGCACTTTATTGACAATGGTCAAAGTACACATTAGTTTCAAAATGAACTCAATTCCTCAATTACACCTACCAGCGTACTGCCACCCGCCACACTTAATTTCCTGGTCTGTTCATATCTGGCCAAAATACAAACAACTTTTCTTTTCTATCTGTAAAGTAAACCTCAGATTATGTAAGTTTACCACATTTTCTATAAACTTTTTTGTTGCTGTTTTTGTTTCCGAGGTCACATCCGTTTTTCTCCATTTGATTTGTCTTGCATTGGAATCTGCACTTTCCTGACAATATTCAAAGTAAACATTAGTGTAAAAAAGAACTCAATTCTTCAATTACACCTACCAGCATACTGCCACCTGCCACCCTAAACCTCCTGGTCTGTTTGTATTCGGCCAAAAAACAAACAAGTTTTCTTTTTCAACTGCAAAGTGAACCTCACGTTATGTAAGTTTACTACATTTTCTATACACTTTTTTTTTGCTTTTTTGGTTTTCCGAGTTCACATCCGTTTTTCTCCATTTGATTTGTCTTGCATTGGAATTTGCACTTTACTGACAGTATTCAAAGTAAACATTAGTGTAAAACAGAACTCAGTTCCTCAATTACACCTACCAGCGTACTGCCACCTGCCACCCTAAACCTCCTGGTCTGTTTGTATTCGGCCAAAAAACAAACAACTGTTCTTTTTCATCTGTAAAGTCAACCTCAGATTATGTAAGTTTAATACATTTTCTATACACATTTTTTTGCTGTTTTCGTTTCCGAGTTCACATCCGTGTTTCTCCATTTGATTTGTCTTGCATTGGAAACTGCACTTGACTGACAATATTCAAAGTACACATTAGTTTAAAAAAGAACTCAATTCCTCAATTACACCTACCAGCGTACTGCCACCCGCCACACTTAACCTCCTTGTCTGTTCATATCTGGCCAAAATACAAACAACTTTTCTTTTCGATCTGTAAAATCAACCTCACATTATGTAAGTTTACCACATTTTCTATAAACTTTTTTGTTGCTGTTTTTGTTTCCGAGGTCACATCCGTTTTTCTCCATTTGATTTGTCTTGCATTGGAATCTGCACTTTACTGACAATATTCAAAGTACACATTAGTGTAAAAAAGAACTCAATTCTTCAATTACACCTACCAGCATACTGCCACCTGCCACCCTAAACCTCCTGGTCTGTTTGTATTCGGCCAAAAAACAAACAAGTTTTCTTTTTCAACTGCAAAGTGAACCTCACGTTATGTAAGTTTACTACATTTTCTATACACTTTTTTTTTGCTTTTTTGGTTTTCCGAGTTCACATCCGTTTTTCTCCATTTGATTTGTCTTGCATTGGAATTTGCACTTTACTGACAGTATTCAAAGTAAACATTAGTGTAAAAAAGAACTCAGTTCCTCAATTACACCTACCAGCGTACTGCCACTTGCCACCCTAAACCTCCTGGTCTGTTTGTATTCGGCCAAAATACAAACAACTTTTCTTTTCTATCTGTAAAGTCAACCTCAGATTATGTAAGTTTAATACATTTTCTATACACATTTTTTTTGCTGTTTTTGTTTCCGAGTTCACATCCGTGTTTCTCCATTTGATTTGTCTTGCATTGGAAACTGCACTTTACTGACAATATTCAAAGTACGTATTAGTTTAAAAAAGAACTCAATTCCTCAATTACACCTACCAGCGTACTGCCACCCGCCACACTTAACCTCCTGGTCTGTTCATATCTGGCCAAAATACAAACAACTTTTCTTTTCTATCTGTAAAGTCAACCTCACATTATTTAAGTTTACCACATTTTCTATACACTTTTTTGTTGCTGTTTTTGTTTCCGAGGTCACATCCGTTTTTCTTTTTTTGATTTGTCTTGCATTGGAATCTGCACTTTACTGACAATATTCAAAGTACACATTAGTGTAAAAAAGAACTCAATACTTCAATTACACCTACCAGCATACTGCCACCAGCAACCCTAAACCTCCTGGTCTGTTTGTATTCGGCCAAAAAACAAAGAACTTTTCTTTTTCAACTGCAAAGTAAACCTCAGATTATGTAAGTTTACTACATTTTCTATACACATTTTTTTTGCTGTTTTTGTTTCCGAGTTCACATCCGTGTTTCTCCATTTGATTTGTCTTGCATTGGAAACTGCACTTTACTGATAATATTCAAAGTACACATTAGTTTCAAAATGAACTCAATTCCTCAATTACACCTACCAGCGTACTGCCACCCGCCACACTTAACCTCCTGGTCTGTTCATATCTGGCCAAAATACAAACAACTTTTCTTTTCTATCTGTAAAGTCAACCTCACATTATGTAAGTTTACCACATTTTCTATAAACTTTTTTGTTGCTGTTTTTGTTTCCGAGGTCACATCCGTTTTTCTCCATTGGATTTGTCTTGCATTGGAATCTGCACTTTCCTGACAATATTCAAAGTAAACATTAGTGTAAAAAAGAACTCAATTCTTCAATTACACCTACCAGCATACTGCCACCTGCCACCCTAAACCTCCTGGTCTGTTTGTATTCGGCCAAAAAACAAACAACTTTTCTTTTTCAACTGCAAAGTCAACCTCACGTTATGTAAGTTTACTACATTTTCTATACACATTTTTTTTGCTGTTTTGGTTTTCCGAGTTCACATCCGTTTTTCTCCATTTGATTTGTCTTGCATTGGAATCTGCACTTTACTGATAATATTCAAAGTACACATTAGTTTCAAAAAGAACTCAGTTCCTCAATTACACCTACCAGCGTACTGCCACCCGCCACACTTAATTTCCTGGTCTGTTTGTATTCGGCCAAAATACAAACAACTGTTCTTTTTCATCTGTAAAGTCAACCTCAGATTATGTAAGTTTAATACATTTTCTATACACATTTTTTTTGCTGTTTTTGTTTCCGAGTTCACATCCGTGTTTCTCCATTTGATTTGTCTTGCATTGGAAACTGCACTTTACTGACAATATTCAAAGTACACATTAGTTTAAAAAAGAACTCAATTCCTCAATTACACCTACCAGCGTACTGCCACCCGCCACACTTAACCTCCTGGTCTGTTCATATCTGGCCAAAATACAAACAACTTTTCTTTTCTATCTGTAAAGTCAACCTCACATTATGTAAGTTTACCACATTTTCTATAAACTTTTTTGTTGCTGTTTTTGTTTCCGAGGTCACATCCGTTTTTCTCCATTTGATTTGTCTTGCATTGGAATCTGCACTTTCCTGACAATATTCAAAGTAAACATTAGTGTAAAAAAGAACTCAATACTTCAATTACACCTACCAGCATACTGCCACCAGCAACCCTAAACCTCCTGGTCTGTTTGTATTCGGCCAAAAAAACAAACAACTTTTCTTTTTCAACTGCAAAGTCAACCTCACGTTATGTAAGTTTACTACATTTTCTATACACTTTTTTTTGCTTTTTTGGTTTTCCGAGTTCACATCCGTTTTTCTCCATTTGATTTGTCTTGCATTGGAATCTGCACTTTACTGACAATATTCAAAATAAATATTAGTGTAAAAAAGAACTCAGTTTCTCAATTACACCTACCAGCGTACTGCCACCTGCCACCCTACACCTCCTGGTCTGTTTGTATTCGGCCAAAATACAAACAACTTTTCTTTTTCATCTGCAAAGTAAACCTCAGATTATGTAAGTTTAATACATTTTCTATACACATTTTTTTTGCTCTTTTTGTTTCCGAGTTCACATCCGTGTTTCTCCATTTGATTTGTCTTGCATTGGAAACTGCACTTTACTGATAATATTCAAAGTACACATTAGTTTCAAAATGAACTCAATTCCTCAATTACACCTACCAGCGTACTGCCACCCGCCACACTTAACCTCCTGGTCTGTTCATATCTGGCCAAAATACAAACAACTTTTCTTTTCTATCTGTAAAGTAACCCTCAGATTATGTAAGTTTACCACATTTTCTATAAACTTTTTTGTTGCTGTTTTTGTTTCCGAGTTCACATCCGTTTTTCTCCATTTGATTTGTCTTGCATTGGAATTTGCACTTTACTGACAGTATTCAAAGTAAACATTAGTGTAAAAAAGAACTCAGTTCCTCAATTACACCTACCAGCGTACTGCCACCTGCCACCCTAAACCTCCTGGTCTGTTTGTATTCGGCCAAAATACAAACAACTGTTCTTTTTCATCTGTAAAGTCAACCTCAGATTATGTAAGTTTAATACATTTTCTATACACATTTTTTTTCTGTTTTCGTTTCCGAGTTCACATCCGTGTTTCTCCATTTGATTTGTCTTGCATTGGAAACTGTACTTTACTTACAATATTCAAAGTACACATTAGTGTAAAAAAGAACTCAATTCTTCAATTACACCTACCAGCTTACTGCCACCCGCCACACTTTACCTCCTGGTCTGTTCATATCTGGCCAAAATACAAACAAATTTTCTTTTCAATCTGTAAAGTCAACCTCACATTATGTAAGTTTACCACATTTTCTATACACTTTTTTGTTGCTGTTTTTGTTTACGAGTTCACATCCGTTTTTCTCCATTTGATTTGTCTTGTATTGGAATTTGCACTTTACTGACAGTATTCAAAGTAAACATTAGTGTAAAAAAGAACTCAGTTTCTCAATTACACCTACCAGCGTACTGCCACCTGCCACCCTAAACCTCCTGGTCTGTTTGTATTCGGCCAAAATACAAACAACTGTTCTTTTTCATCTGTAAAGTCAACCTCAGATTATGTAAGTCTACCACATTTTCTATACACTTTTTTTTTGCTGTTTTTGTTTCCGAGGTCACATCCGTTTTTCTCCATTTGATTTGTCTTGCATTGGAATCTGCACTTTCCTGAGAATATTCAAAGTAAACATTAGTGTAAAAAAGAACTCAATTCTTAAATTACACCTACCAGCATACTGCCACCTGCCACCCTAACCCTCCTGGTCTGTTTGTATTCGGCCAAAAAACAAACAACTTTTCTTTTTCAACTGCAAAGTCAACCTCACGTTATGTAAGTTTACTACATTTTCTATACATTTTTTTTGCTGTTTTGGTTTTCCGAGTTCACATCCGTTTTTCTCCATTTGATTTGTCTTGCATTGGAATCTGCACTTTACTGATAATATTCAAAGTACACATTAGTTTCAAAAAGAACTCAATTCCTCAATTACACCTACTAGCGTACTGCCACCCGCCACACTTAATTTCCTGGTCTGTTCATATCTGGCCAAAATACAAACAACTTTTCTTTTCTATCTGTAAAGTAAACCTCACATTATGTAAGTTTACCACATTTTCTATAAACTTTTTTGTTGCTGTTTTTGTTTCCGAGGTCACATCCGTTTTTCTCCATTTGATTTGTCTTGCATTGGAATCTGCACTTTACTGACAATATTCAAAGTAAACATTAGTGTAAAAAAGAACTCAATTCTTCAATTACACCTACCAGCATACTGCCACCTGCCACCCTAAACCTCCTGGTCTGTTTGTATTCGGCCAAAAAACAAACAACTTTTCTTTTTCAACTGCAAAGTCAACCTCACGTTATGTAAGTTTACTACATTTTCTATACACTTTTTTGTTGCTTTTGTGGTTTTCCGAGTTCACATCCGTTTTTCTCCATTTTATTTGTCTTGCATTGGAAACTGCACTTTACTGACAGTATTCAAAGTAAACATTAGTGTAAAAAAGAACTCAGTTCCTCAATTACACCTACCAGCGTACTGCCACCTGCCACCCTAAACCTCCTGGTCTGTTTGTATTCGGCCAAAATAAAAACAACTGTTCTGTTTCATCTGTAAAGTCAACCTCAGATGATGTAAGTTAAATACATTTTCTATACACATTTTCTTGCTGTTTTCGTTTCCGAGTTCAAATCCGTGTTTCTCCATTTGATTTGTCTTGCATTGGAAACTGCACTTTACTGACAATATTTAAAGTACACATTAGTTTCAAAAAGAACTCAATTCCTCAATTACACCTACCAGCGTACTGCCACCCGCCACACTTTACCTCCTGGTCTGTTCATATCTGGCCAAAATACAAACAAATTTTCTTTTCAATCTGTAAAGTCAACCTCACATTATGTAAGTTGACCACATTTTCTATAAACTTTTTTGTTGCTGTTTTTGTTTACGAGTTCACATCCGTTTTTCTCCATTTGATTTGTCTTGCATTGGAATCTGCACTTTACTAACAATATTCAATTAAATATTAGTGTAAAAAAGAACTCAATTCTTCAATTACACCTACCAGCATACTGCCACCTGCCACCCTAAACCTCCTGGTCTGTTTGTATTCGGCCAAAAAACAAACAACTTTTCTTTTTCAACTGTAAAGTCAACCTCACATTATGTAAGTTTACTACATTTTCTATCCATTTTTTTTTGCTGTTTTCGTTTCCGAGTTCACATCCGTTTTTCTCCATTTGATTTGTCTTGTATTAGAATTTGCACTTTACTGACAGTATTCAAAGTAAACATTAGTGTAAAAAAGAACTCAGTTTCTCAATTACACCTACCGGCGTACTGCCACCTGCCACCCTAAACCTCCTGGTCTGTTTGTATTCGGCCAAAATACAAACAACTGTTCTTTTTCATCTGTAAAGTCAACCTCAGATTATGTAAGTTTAATACATTTTCTATACAAATTTTTTTTGCTGTTTTTGTTTCCGAGTTCACATCCGTGTTTCTCCATTTGATTTGTCTTGCATTGGAAACTGCACTTTACTGACAATATTCAAAGTACACATTAGTTTAAAAAAGAACTCAATTCCTCAATTACACCTACCAGCGTACTGCCACCCGCCACACTTTACCTCCTGGTCTGTTCATATCTGGCCAAAATACAAACAAATTTTTTTTTCAATCTGTAAAGTCAACCTCACATTATGTAAGTTTACCACATTTTCTATACACTTTTTTGTTGCTGTTTTTGTTTACGAGTTCACATCCGTTTTTCTCCATTTGATTTGTCTTGCATTGGAATCTGCACTTTACTGACAATATTCAAAGTAAATATTAGTGTAAAAAAGAACTCAATTCTTCAATTACACCTACCAACATACTGCCACCTGCCACCCTAAACCTCCTGGTCTGTTTGTATTCGGCCAAAAAACAAACAACTTTTCTTTTTCAACTGTAAAGTCAACCTCAGATTATGTAAGTTTACTACATTTTCTATACACATTTTTTTTGCTGTTTTTGTTTCCGAGTTCACATCCGTGTTTCTCCATTTGATTTGTCTTGCATTGGAAACTGCACTTTACTGATAATATTCAAAGTACACATTAGTGTAAAAATGAACTCAATTCCTCAATTACACCTACCAGCATACTGCCACCCGCCACACTTAATTTCCTGGTCTGTTCATATCTGGCCAAAATACAAACAACTTTTCTTTTCTATCTGTAAAGTCAACCTCACATTATGTAAGTTTACCACATTTTCTATAAACTTTTTTGTTGCTGTTTTTGTTTACGAGGTCACATCCGTTTTCCTCCATTTGATTTGTCTTGCATTGGAATCTGCACTTTACTGACAATATTCAAAGTAAACATTAGTGTAAAAAAGAACTCAATTCTTCAATTACACCTACCAGCATACTGCCACCTGCCACCCTAAACCTCCTGGTCTGTTTGTATTCGGCCAAAAAACAAACAACTTTTCTTTTTCAACTGCAAAGTAGACCTCACGTTATGTAAGTTTACTACATTTTCTATACACTTTTTTTGCTGTTTTGGTTTTCCGAGTTCACATCCGTTTTTCTCCATTTGATTTGTCTTGCATTGGAATCTGCACTTTACTGACAATATTCAAAGTAAATATTAGTGTAAAAAAGAACTCAATTCTTCAATTACACCTACCAGCATACTGCCACCTGCCACCCTAAACCTCCTGGTCTGTTTGTATTCGGCCAAAAAACAAACAACTTTTCTTTTTCAACTGCAAAGTCAACCTCACGTGATGTAAGTTTACTACATTTTCTATACACTTTTTTTTTGCTTTTTTGGTTTTCCGAGTTCACATCCGTTTTCTCCATTTGATTTGTCTTGCATTGGAATCTGCACTTTACTGACAGTATTCAAAGTAAACATTAGTGTAAAAAAGAACTCAGTTCCTCAATTAAACCTACCAGCGTACTGCCACCTGCCACCCTAAACCTCCTGGTCTGTTTGTATTCGGCCAAAATACAAACAACTGTTCATTTTCATCTGTAAAGTCAACCTCAGATTATGTAAGTTTAATACATTTTCTATACACATTTTTTTGCTGTTTTCGTTTCCGAGTTCACATCCGGGTTTCTCCTTTGGATTTGTCTTGCATTGGAATCTGCACTTTACTGACAATATTCAAAGTACACATTAGTTTCAAAAAGAACTCAATTCCTCAATTACACCTACCAGCTTACTGCCACCCGCCACACTTTACCTCCTGGTCTGTTCATATCTGGCCAAAATACAAACAAATTTTCTTTTCAATCTGTAAAGTCAACCTCACATTATGTAAGTTTACCACATTTTCTATACACTTTTTTGTTGCTGTTTTTGTTTACGAGTTCACATCCGTTTTTCTCCATTTGATTTGTCTTGCATTGGAATCTGCACTTTACTGACAATATGTAAAGTAAATATTAGTGTAAAAAAGAACTCAATTCTTCAATTACACCTACCAACATACTGCCACCTGCCACCCTAAACCTCCTGGTCTGTTTGTATTCGGCCAAAAAACAAACAACTTTTCTTTTTCAACTGTAAAGTCAAACTCAGATTATGTAAGTTTACTACATTTTCTATAAACATTTTTTTTGCTGTTTTTGTTTCCGAGTTCACATCCGTGTTTCTCCATTTGATTTGTCTTGCATTGGAATTTGCACTTTACTGACAGTATTCAAAGTAAACATTAGTGTAAGAAAGAACTCAGTTCCTCAATTACACCTACCAGCATACTGCCACCTGCCACCCTAAACCTCCTGGTCTGTTTGTATTCGGCCAAAATACAAACAACTGTTCTTTTTCATCTGTAAAGTCAACCTCAGATTATGTAAGTTTAATACATTTTCTATACACATTTTTTTGCTGTTTTCGTTTCCGAGTTCACATCCGTGTTTCTCCATTTGATTTGTCTTGCATTGGAAACTGCACTTTACTGATAATATTCAAAGTACACATTAGTTTCAAAAAGAACTCAATTCCTCAATTACACCTACCAGCTTACTGCCACCCGCCACACTTTACCTCCTGGTCTGTTCATATCTGGCCAAAATACAAACAACTTTTCTTTTCTATCTGTAAAGTCAACCTCACATTATGTAAGTTTACCACATTTTCTATACACTTTTTTGTTGCTGTTTTTGTTTCCGAGTTCACATCCGTTTTTCTCCATTTGATTTGTCTTGCATTGGAATCTGCACTTTCCTGACAATATTCAAAGTAAACATTAGTGTAAAAAAGAACTCAATTCTTCAATTACACCTACCAGCATACTGCCACCTGCCACCCTATACCTCCTGGTCTGTTTGTATTCGGCCAAAAAACAAACAACTTTTCTTTTTCAACTGCAAAGTCAACCTCACGTGATGTAAGTTTACTACATTTTCTATACACTTTTTTTTTGCTTTTTTGGTTTTCCGAGTTCACATCCGTTTTTCTCCATTTGATTTGTCTTGCATTGGAATTTGCACTTTACTGACAGTATTCAAAGTAAACATTAGTGTAAAAAAGAACTCAGTTCCTCAATTACACCTACCAGCGTACTGCCACCTGCCACCCTAAACCTCCTGGTCTGTTTGTATTCGGCCAAAATACAAACAACTGTTCTTTTTCATCTGTAAAGTCAACCTCAGATTATGTAAGTTTAATACATTTTCTATACACATTTTTTTGCTGTTTTCGTTTCCGAGTTCACATCCGTGTTTCTCCATTTGATTTGTCTTGCATTGGAAACTGCACTTTACTGACAATATTCAAAGTACACATTAGTTTCAAAAAGAACTCAATTCCTCAATTACACCTACCAGCGTACTGCCACCCGCCACACTTTACCTCCTGGTCTGTTCATATCTGGCCAAAATACAAACAAATTTTCTTTTCAATCTGTAAAGTCAACCTCACATTATGTAAGTTTACCACATTTTCTATACACTTTTTTGTTGCTGTTTTTGTTTACGAGTTCACATCCGTTTTTCTCCATTTGATTTGTCTTGCATTGGAATCTGCACTTTACTGACAATATTCAAAGTAAACATTAGTGTAAAAAAGAACTCAATTCTTCAATTACACCTACCAACATACTGCCACCTGCCACCCTAAACCTCCTGGTCTGTTTGTATTCGGCCAAAAAACAAACAACTTTTCTTTTTCAACTGTAAAGTCAACCTCAGATTATGTAAGTTTACTACATTTTCTCTACACATTTTTTTTGCTGTTTTTGTTTCCGAGTTCACATCCGTGTTTCTCCATTTGATTTGTCTTGCATTGGAAACTGCACTTTACTGATAATATTCAAAGTACACATTAGTTTAAAAATGAACTCAATTCCTTAATTACACCTACCAGCGTACTGCCACCCGCCACACTTAACCTCCTGGTCTGTTCATATCTGGCCAAAATACAAACAACTTTTCTTTTCTATCTGTAAAGTCAACCTCACATTATGTAAGTTTACCACATTTTCTATAAACTTTTTTGTTGCTGTTTTTGTTTCCGAGTTCACATCCGTTTTTCTCCATTTGATTTGTCTTGTATTGGAATCTGCACTTTACTGACAATATTCAAAGTAAATATTAGTGTAAAAAAGAACTCAATTCTTCAATTACACCTACCAGCATACTGCCACCTGCCACCCTAAACCTCCTGGTCTGTTTGTATTCGGCCAAAAAACAAACAACTTTTCTTTTTCAACTGCAAAGTCAACCTCACGTGATGTAAGTTTACTACATTTTCTATACACTTTTTTTTTGCTTTTTTGGTTTTCCGAGTTCACATCCGTTTTTCTCCATTTGATTTGTCTTGCATTGGAATTTGCACTTTACTGACAGTATTCAAAGTAATCATTAGTGTAAAAAAGAACTCAGTTCCTCAATTAAACCTACCAGCGTACTGCCACCTGCCACCCTAAACCTCCTGGTCTGTTTGTATTCGGCCAAAATACAAACAACTGTTCATTTTCATCTGTAAAGTCAACCTCAGATTATGTAAGTTTAATACATTTTCTATACACATTTTTGTTGCTGTTTTCGTTTCCGAGTTCACATCCGTGTTTCTCCATTTGATTTGTCTTGCATTGGAAACTGCACTTTACTGACAATATTCAAAGTACACATTAGTTTAAAAAAGAACTCAATTCCTCAATTACACCTACCAACATACTGCCACCTGCCACCCTAAACCTCCTGGTCTGTTTGTATTCGGCCAAAAAACAAACAACTTTTCTTTTTCAACTGCAAAGTCAACCTCACGTTATGTAAGTTTACTACATTTTCTATACACTTTTTTTTTGCTTTTTTGGTTTCTCGAGTTCACATCCGTTTTTCTCCATTTGATTTGTCTTGCATTGGAATCTGCACTTTACTGACAGTATTCAAAGTAAACATTAGTGTAAAAAAGAACTCAGTTCCTCAATTACACCTACCAGCGTACTGCCACCTGCCACCCTAAACCTCCTGGTCTGTTTGTATTCGGCCAAAATACAAACAACTGTTCTTTTTCATCTGTAAAGTCAACCTCAGATTATGTAAGTTTAATACATTTTCTATACACATTTTTTTGCTGTTTTCGTTTCCGAGTTCACATCCGTGTTTCTCCATTTGATTTGTCTTGCATTGGAAACTGCACTTTACTGACAATATTCAAAGTACACATTAGTTTAAAAATGAACTCATTCCTTAATTACACCTACCAGCGTACTGCCACCCGCCACACTTTACCTCCTGGTCTGTTCATATCTGGCCAAAATACAAACAACTTTTCTTTTCTATCTGTAAAGTCAACCTCACATTATGTAAGTTTACCACATTTTCTATAAACTTTTTTGTTGCTGTTTTTGTTTCCGAGTTCACATCCGTTTTTCTCCATTTGATTTGTCTTGCATTGGAATCTGCACTTTACTGACAATATTCAAAGTAAATATTAGTGTAAAAAAGAACTCAATTCTTCAATTACACCTACCAACATACTGCCACCTGCCACCCTAAACCTCCTGGTCTGTTTGTATTCGGCCAAAAAACAAACAACTTTTCTTTTTCAACTGTAAAGTCAACCTCAGATTATGTAAGTTTACTACATTTTCTATACACATTTTTTTTGCTGTTTTTGTTTCCGAGTTCACATCCGTGTTTCTCCATTTGATTTGTCTTGCATTGGAATCTGCACTTTACTGATAATATTCAAAGTACACATTAGTTTAAAAATGAACTCATTCCTTAATTACACCTACCAGCGTACTGCCACCCGCCACACTTTACCTCCTGGTCTGTTCATATCTGGCCAAAATACAAACAACTTTTCTTTTCTATCTGTAAAGTCAACCTCACATTATGTAAGTTTACCACATTTTCTATAAACTTTTTTGTTGCTGTTTTTGTTTCCGAGTTCACATCCGTTTTTCTCCATTTGATTTGTCTTGCATTGGAATCTGCACTTTACTGACAATATTCAAAGTAAACATTAGTGTAAAAAAGAACTCAATTCTTCAATTACACCTACCAGCATACTGCCACCTGCCACCCTAAACCTCCTGGTCTGTTTGTATTCGGCCAAAAAACAAACAACTTTTCTTTTTCAACTGTAAAGTCAACCTCAGATTATGTAAGTTTACTACATTTTCTATACACATTTTTTTTGCTGTTTTTGTTTCCGAGTTCACATCTTAGTTTCTCCATTTGATTTGTCTTGCATTGGAAACTGCACTTTACTGATAATATTCAAAGTACACATTAGTTTCAAAAAGAACTCAATTCCTCAATTACACCTACCAGCGTACTGCCACCCGCCACACTTAACCTCCTGGTCTGTTCATATCTGGCCAAAATACAAACAACTTTTCTTTTCGATCTGTAAAATCAACGTCACATTATGTAAGTTTACTACATTTTCTATACACATTTTTTTTGCTGTTTTTGCTTCCGAGTTCACATCCGTGTTTCTCCATTTGATTTGTCTTGCATTGGAATCTGCACTTTACTGACAATATTCAAAGTAAACATTAGTGTAAAAAAGAACTCAGTTTCTCAATTACACCTACCAGCGTACTGCCACCTGCCATCCTAAACCTCCTGGTCTGTTTGTATTCGGCCAAAATACAAACAACTGTTCTTTTTCATCTGTAAAGTAAACCTCAGATTATGTAAGTTTACTACATTTTCTATACACATTTTTTTTGCTGTTTTTGTTTCCGAGTTCACATCTTAGTTTCTCCATTTGATTTGTCTTGCATTGGAAACTGCACTTTACTGATAATATTCAAAGTACACATTAGTTTCAAAATGAACTCAATTCCTCAATTACACCTACCAGCGTACTGCCACCCGCCACACTTAACCTCCTGGTCTATTCATATCTGGCCAAAATACAAACAACTTTTCTTTTCTATCTGTAAAGTCAACCTCACATTATGTAAGTTTACCACATTTTCTATAAACTTTTTTGTTGCTGTTTTTGTTTCCGAGGTCACATCCGTTTTTCTCCATTTGATTTGTCTTGCATTGGAATCTGCACTTTCCTGACAATATTCAAAGTAAACATTAGTGTAAAAAAGAACTCAATTCTTCAATTACACCTACCAGCGTACTGCCACCTGCCACCCTAAACCCTCTGGTCTGTTTGTATTCGGCCAAAAAACAAACAACTTTTCTTTTTCAACTGCAAAGTCAACCTCACGTTATGTAAGTTTACTACATTTTCTATACACTTTTTTTTGCTGTTTTGGTTTTCCGAGTTCACATCCGTTTTTCTCCATTTGATTTGTCTTGCATTGGAAACTGCACCTTACTGATAATAGTCAAAGTGCACATTAGTTTCAAAAAGAACTCAATTCCTCAATTACACCTACCAGCGTACTGCCACCCGCCACACTTAATTTCCTGGTCTGTTCATATCTGGCCAAAATACAAACTACTTTTCTTTTCTATCTGTAAAGTAAACCTCACATTATGTAAGTTTACCACATTTTCTATAAACTTTTTTGTTGCTGTTTTTGTTTCCGAGGTCACATCCGTTTTTCTCCATTTGATTTGTCTTGCATTGGAATCTGCACTTTCCTGACAATATTCAAAGTAAACATTAGTGTAAAAAAGAACTCAGTTCCTCAATTACACCTACCAGCGTACTGCCACCTGCCACCCTAAACCTCCTGGTCTGTTTGTATTCGGCCAAAATACAAACAACTGTTCTTTTTCATCTGTAAAGTCAACCTCAGATTATGTACGTTTAATACATTTTCTATACACATTTTTTTTGCTGTTTTCGTTTCCGAGTTCACATCCGTTTTTCTCCATTTGATTTGTCTTGCATTGGAATCTGCACTTTACTGACAATATTCAAAGTACACATTAGTTTCAAAAAGAACTCAATTCCTCAATTACACCTACCAGCGTACTGCCACCTGCCACCCTAAACCTCCTGGTCTGTTTGTATTCGGCCAAAAAACAAACAACTTTTCTTTTTCAACTGTAAAGTCAACCTCAGATTATGTAAGTTTACTACATTTTCTATACACATTTTTTTTGCTGTTTTTGTTTCCGAGTTCACATCCGTGTTTCTCCATTTGATTTGTCTTGCATTGGAAACTGCACTTTACTAATAATATTCAAAGTACACATTAGTTTCAAAAAGAACTCAATTCCTCAATTACACCTACCAGCGTACTGCCACCCGCCACACTTAACCTCCTGGTCTGTTCATATCTGGCCAAAATACAAACAACTTTTCTTTTCTATCTGTAAAGTCAACCTCACATTATGTAAGTTTACCACATTTTCTATAAACTTTTTTGTTGCTGTTTTTGTTTCCGAGGTCACATCCGTTTTTCTCCATTTGATTTGTCTTGCATTGGAATCTGCACTTTCCTGACAATATTCAAAGTAAACATTAGTGTAAAAAAGAACTCAATTCTTCAATTACACCTACCAGGGTACTGCCACCTGCCACCCTAAACCTCCTGGTCTGTTTGTATTCGGCCAAAATACAAACAACTTTTCTTTTTCATATGTAAAGTAAACCTCAGATTATGTAAGTTTACTACATTTTCTATACACATTTTTTTTGCTGTTTTTGTTTCCGAGTTCACATCTGTGTTTCTCCATTTGATTTGTCTTGCATTGGAAACTGCACTTTACTGATAATATTCAAAGTACACATTAGTTTCAAAATGAACTCAATTCCTCAATTACACCTACCAGCGTACTGCCACCCGCCACACTTTACCTCCTGGTCTATTCATATCTGGCCAAAATACAAACAACTTTTCTTTTCTATCTGTAAAGTCAACCTCACATTATGTAAGTTTACCACATTTTCTATAAACTTTTTTGTTGCTGTTTTTGTTTCCGAGGTCACATCCGTTTTTCTCCATTTGATTTGTCTTGCATTGGAATCTGCACTTTCCTGACAATATTCAAAGTAAACATTAGTGTAAAAAAGAACTCAATTCTTCAATTACACCTACCAGCGTACTGCCACCTGCCACCCTAAACCCTCTGGTCTGTTTGTATTCGGCCAAAAAACAAACAACTTTTCTTTTTCAACTGCAAAGTCAACCTCACGTTATGTAAGTTTACTACATTTTCTATACACTTTTTTTTGCTGTTTTGGTTTTCCGAGTTCACATCCGTTTTTCTCCATTTGATTTGTCTTGCATTGGAAACTGCACCTTACTGATAATATTCAAAGTGCACATTAGTTTCAAAAAGAACTCAATTCCTCAATTACACCTACCAGCGTACTGCCACCCGCCACACTTAATTTCCTGGTCTGTTCATATCTGGCCAAAATACAAACTACTTTTCTTTTCTATCTGTAAAGTAAACCTCACATTATGTAAGTTTACCACATTTTCTATAAACTTTTTTGTTGCTGTTTTTGTTTCCGAGGTCACATCCGTTTTTCTCCATTTGATTTGTCTTGCATTGGAATCTGCACTTTCCTGACAATATTCATAGTAAACATTAGTGTAAAAAAGAACTCAGTTCCTCAATTACACCTACCAGCGTACTGCCACCTGCCACCCTAAACCTCCTGGTCTGTTTGTATTCGGCCAAAATACAAACAACTGTTCTTTTTCATCTGTAAAGTCAACCTCAGATTATGTAAGTTTAATACATTTTCTATACACATTTTTTTTGCTGTTTTCGTTTCCGAGTTCACATCCGTTTTTCTCCATTTGATTTGTCTTGCATTGGAATCTGCACTTTACTGACAATATTCAAAGTACACATTAGTTTCAAAAAGAACTCAATTCCTCAATTACACCTACCAGCGTACTGCCACCTGCCACCCTAAACCTCCTGGTCTGTTTGTATTCGGCCAAAAAACAAACAACTTTTCTTTTTCAACTGTAAAGTCAACCTCAGATTATGTAAGTTTACTACATTTTCTATACACATTTTTTTTTGCTGTTTTTGTTTCCGAGTTCACATCCGTGTTTCTCCATTTGATTTGTCTTGCATTGGAAACTGCACTTTACTAATAATATTCAAAGTACACATTAGTTTCAAAAAGAACTCAATTCCTCAATTACACCTACCAGCGTACTGCCACCCGCCACACTTAACCTCCTGGTCTGTTCATATCTGGCCAAAATACAAACAACTTTTCTTTTCTATCTGTAAAGTCAACCTCACATTATGTAAGTTTACCACATTTTCTATAAACTTTTTTGTTGCTGTTTTTGTTTCCGAGGTCACATCCGTTTTTCTCCATTTGATTTGTCTTGCATTGGAATCTGCACTTTCCTGACAATATTCAAAGTACACATTAGTGTAAAAAAGAACTCAATTCTTCAATTACACCTACCAGCATACTGCCACCTGCCACCCTAAACCTCCTGGTCTGTTTGTATTCGGCCAAAAAACAAACAACTTTTCTTTTTCAACTGTAAAGTCAACCTCAGATTATGTAAGTTTACTACATTTTCTATACACATTTTTTTTGCTGTTTTTGTTTCCGAGTTCACATCCGTGTTTCTCCATTTGATTTGTCTTGCATTGGAAACTGCACTTTACTAATAATATTCAAAGTACACATTAGTTTCAAAAAGAACTCAATGACTCAATTACACCTACCAGCGTACTGCCACCCGCCACACTTAACCTCCGTGTCTGTTCATATCTGGCCAAAATACAAACAACTTTTTTTTTCTATCTGTAAAGTCAACCTCACGTTATGTAAGTTTACCACATTTTCTATACACTTTTTTGTTGCTGTTTTTGTTTCCGAGGTCACATCCGTTTTTTTCCATTTGATTTGTCTTGCATTGGAATCTGCACTTTCCTGACAATATTCAAAGTAAACATTAGTGTAAAAAAGAACTCAATTCTTCAATTACACCTACCAGCATACTGCCACCTGCCACCCTAAACCCTCTGGTCTGTTTGTATTCGGCCAAAAAACAAACAACTTTTCTTTTTCAACTGCAAAGTCAACCTTACGTTATGTAAGTTTACTACATTTTCTATACACTTTTTTTTGCTGTTTTGGTTTTCCGAGTTCACATCCGTTTTTCTCCATTTGATTTGTCTTGCATTGGAATCTGCACCTTACTGATAATATTCAAAGTGCACATTAGTTTAAAAAAGAACTCAATTCCTCAATTACACCTACCAGCGTACTGCCACCCGCCACACTTAATTTCCTGGTCTGTTCATATCTGGCCAAAATACAAACAACTTTTCTTTTCTATCTGTAAAGTAAACCTCACATTATGTAAGTTTACCACATTTTCTATAAACTTTTTTGTTGCTGTTTTTGTTTCCGAGGTCACATCCGTTTTTCTCCATTTGATTTGTCTTGCATTGGAATCTGCACTTTCCTGACAATATTCAAAGTAAACATTAGTGTAAAAAAGAACTCAATTCTTCAATTACACCTACCAGCGTACTGCCACCTGCCACCCTAAACCCTCTGGTCTGTTTGTATTCGGCCAAAAAACAAACAACTTTTCTTTTTCAACTGCAAAGTCAACCTCACGTTATGTAAGTTTACTACATTTTCTATACACTTTTTTTTGCTGTTTTGGTTTTCCGAGTTCACATCCGTTTTTCTCCATTTGATTTGTCTTGCATTGGAAACTGCACCTTACTGATAATATTCAAAGTGCACATTAGTTTCAAAAAGAACTCAATTCCTCAATTACACCTACCAGCGTACTGCCACCCGCCACACTTAATTTCCTGGTCTGTTCATATCTGGCCAAAATACAAACTACTTTTCTTTTCTATCTGTAAAGTAAACCTCACATTATGTAAGTTTACCACATTTTCTATAAACTTTTTTGTTGCTGTTTTTGTTTCCGAGGTCACATCCGTTTTTCTCCATTTGATTTGTCTTGCATTGGAATCTGCACTTTCCTGACAATATTCATAGTAAACATTAGTGTAAAAAAGAACTCAGTTCCTCAATTACACCTACCAGCGTACTGCCACCTGCCACCCTAAACCTCCTGGTCTGTTTGTATTCGGCCAAAATACAAACAACTGTTCTTTTTCATCTGTAAAGTCAACCTCAGATTATGTAAGTTTAATACATTTTCTATACACATTTTTTTTGCTGTTTTCGTTTCCGAGTTCACATCCGTTTTTCTCCATTTGATTTGTCTTGCATTGGAATCTGCACTTTACTGACAATATTCAAAGTACACATTAGTTTCAAAAAGAACTCAATTCCTCAATTACACCTACCAGCGTACTGCCACCTGCCACCCTAAACCTCCTGGTCTGTTTGTATTCGGCCAAAAAACAAACAACTTTTCTTTTTCAACTGTAAAGTCAACCTCAGATTATGTAAGTTTACTACATTTTCTATACACATTTTTTTTTGCTGTTTTTGTTTCCGAGTTCACATCCGTGTTTCTCCATTTGATTTGTCTTGCATTGGAAACTGCACTTTACTAATAATATTCAAAGTACACATTAGTTTCAAAAAGAACTCAATTCCTCAATTACACCTACCAGCGTACTGCCACCCGCCACACTTAACCTCCTGGTCTGTTCATATCTGGCCAAAATACAAACAACTTTTCTTTTCTATCTGTAAAGTCAACCTCACATTATGTAAGTTTACCACATTTTCTATAAACTTTTTTGTTGCTGTTTTTGTTTCCGAGGTCACATCCGTTTTTCTCCATTTGATTTGTCTTGCATTGGAATCTGCACTTTCCTGACAATATTCAAAGTACACATTAGTGTAAAAAAGAACTCAATTCTTCAATTACACCTACCAGCATACTGCCACCTGCCACCCTAAACCTCCTGGTCTGTTTGTATTCGGCCAAAAAACAAACAACTTTTCTTTTTCAACTGTAAAGTCAACCTTACGTTATGTAAGTTTACTACATTTTCTATACACTTTTTTGTTGCTGTTTTTGTTTCCGAGGTCACATCCGTTTTTTTCCATTTGATTTGTCTTGCATTGGAATCTGCACTTTCCTGACAATATTCAAAGTAAACATTAGTGTAAAAAAGAACTCAATTCTTCAATTACACCTACCAGCATACTGCCACCTGCCACCCTAAACCCTCTGGTCTGTTTGTATTCGGCCAAAAAACAAACAACTTTTCTTTTTCAACTGCAAAGTCAACCTTACGTTATGTAAGTTTACTACATTTTCTATACACTTTTTTTTGCTGTTTTGGTTTTCCGAGTTCACATCCGTTTTTCTCCATTTGATTTGTCTTGCATTGGAATCTGCACCTTACTGATAATATTCAAAGTGCACATTAGTTTAAAAAAGAACTCAATTCCTCAATTACACCTACCAGCGTACTGCCACCCGCCACACTTAATTTCCTGGTCTGTTCATATCTGGCCAAAATACAAACAACTTTTCTTTTCTATCTGTAAAGTAAACCTCACATTATGTAAGTTTACCACATTTTCTATAAACTTTTTTGTTGCTGTTTTTGTTTCCGAGGTCACATCCGTTTTTCTCCATTTGATTTGTCTTGCATTGGAATCTGCACTTTCCTGACAATATTCAAAGTAAACATTAGTGTAAAAAAGAACTCAATTCTTCAATTACACCTACCAGCATACTGCCACCTGCAACCCTAAACCTCCTGGTCTGTTTGTATTCGGCCAAAAAACAAACAACTTTTCTTTTTCAACTGCAAAGTCAACCTCACGTTATGTAAGTTTACTACATTTTCTATACACTTTTTTTTTTGCTTTTTTGGTTTTCCGAGTTCACATCCGTTTTTCTCCATTTGATTTGTCTTGCATTGGAATTTGCACTTTACTGACAGTATTCAAAGTAAACATTAGTGTAAAAAAGAACTCAGTTCCTCAATTACACCTACCAGCGTACTGCCACCTGCCACCCGAAACCTCCTGGTCTGTTTGTATTCGGCCAAAATACAAACAACTGTTCTTTTTCATCTGTAAAGTCAACCTCAGATTATGTAAGTTTAATACATTTTCTATACACATTTTTTTTGCTGTTTTCGTTTCCGAGTTCACATCCGTTTTTCTCCATTTGATTTGTCTTGCATTGGAATCTGCACTTTACTGACAATATTCAAAGTACACATTAGTTTCAAAAAGAACTCAATTCCTCAATTACACCTACCAGCGTACTGCCACCCGCCACACTTTACCTCCTGGTCTGTTCATATCTGGCCAAAATACAAACAACTTTTCTTTTCTATCTGTAAAGTCAACCTCACATTATGTAAGTTTACCACATTTTCTATAAACTTTTTTGTTGCTGTTTTTGTTTCCGAGGTAGCATCCGTTTTTCTCCATTTGATTTGTCTTGCATTGGAATCTGCACTTTCCTGACAATATTCAAAGTAAACATTAGTGTAAAAAAGAACTCAATTCTTCAATTACACCTACCAGCATACTGCCACCTGCCACCCTAAACCTCCTGGTCTGTTTGTATTCGGCCAAAAAACAAACAACTTTTCTTTTTCAACTGTAAAGTCAACCTCAGATGATGTAAGTTTACTACATTTTCTATACACATTTTTTTTGCTGTTTTTGTTTCCGAGTTCACATCCGTGTTTCTCCATTTGATTTGTCTTGCATTGGAAACTGCACTTTACTAATAATATTCAAAGTACACATTAGTTTCAAAAAGAACTCAATGACTCAATTACACCTACCAGCGTACTGCCACCCGCCACACTTAACCTCCTAGTCTGTTCATATCTGGCCAAAATACAAACAACTTTTCTTTTCTATCTGTAAAGTCAACCTCACGTTATGTAAGTTTACCACATTTTCTATACACTTTTTTGTTGCTGTTTTTGTTTCCGAGGTCACATCCGTTTTTCTCCATTTGATTTGTCTTGCATTGGAATCTGCACTTTCCTGACAATATTCAAAGTAAACATTAGTGTAAAAAAGAACTCAATTCTTCAATTACACCTACCAGCATACTGCCACCTGCCACCCTAAACCCTCTGGTCTGTTTGTATTCGGCCAAAAAACAAACAACTTTTCTTTTTCAACTGCAAAGTCAACCTTACGTTATGTAAGTTTACTACATTTTCTATACACTTTTTTTTGCTGTTTTGGTTTTCCGAGTTCACATCCGTTTTTCTCCATTTGATTTGTCTTGCATTGGAAACTGCACCTTACTGATAATATTCAAAGTGCACATTAGTTTCAAAAAGAACTCAATTCCTCAATTACACCTACCAGCGTACTGCCACCCGCCACACTTAATTTCCTGGTCTGTTCATATCTGGCCAAAATACAAACAACTTTTCTTTTCTATCTGTAAAGTAAACCTCACATTATGTAAGTTTACCACATTTTCTATACACTTTTTTGTTGCTGTTTTTGTTTCCGAGGTCACATCCGTTTTTCTCCATTTGATTTGTCTTGCATTGGAATCTGCACTTTCCTGACAATATTCAAAGTAAACATTAGTGTAAAAAAGAACTCAATTCTTCAATTACACCTACCAGCATACTGCCACCTGCAACCCTAAACCTCCTGGTCTGTTTGTATTCGGCCAAAAAACAAACAACTTTTCTTTTTCAACTGCAAAGTCAACCTCACGTTATGAAAGTTTACTACATTTTCTATACACTTTTTTTTTTGCTTTTTTGGTTTTCCGAGGTCACATCCGTTTTTCTCCATTTGATTTGTCTTGCATTGGAATTTGCACTTTACTGACAGTATTCAAAGTAAACATTAGTGTAAAAAAGAACTCAGTTCCTCAATTACACCTACCAGCGTACTGCCACCTGCCACCCTAAACCTCCTGGTCTGTTTGTATTCGGCCAAAATACAAACAACTGTTCTTTTTCATCTGTAAAGTCAACCTCAGATTATGTAAGTTTAATACATTTTCTATACACATTTTTTTTGCTGTTTTCGTTTTCGAGTTCACATCCGTTTTTCTCCATTTGATTTGTCTTGCATTGGAATCTGCACTTTACTGACAATATTCAAAGTACACATTAGTTTCAAAAAGAACTCAATTCCTCAATTACACCTACCAGCGTACTGCCACCCGCCACACTTTACCTCCTGGTCTGTTCATATCTGGCCAAAATACAAACAACTTTTCTTTTCTATCTGTAAAGTACACCTCACATTATGTAAGTTTACCACATTTTCTATACACTTTTTTGTTGCTGTTTTTGTTTCCGAGGTCACATCCGTTTTTTTCCATTTGATTTGTCTTGCATTGGAATCTGCACTTTCCTGACAATATTCAAAGCAAACATTAGTGTAAAAAAGAACTCAATTCTTCAATTACACCTACCAGCATACTGCCACCTGCCACCCTAAACCTCCTGGTCTGTTTGTATTCGGCCAAAAAACAAACAACTTTTCTTTTTCAACTGCAAAGTCAACCTCACGTTATGTAAGTTTACTACATTTTCTATACACTTTTTTTTGCGATTTTGGTTTTCCGAGTTCACATCCGTTTTTCTCCATTTGATTTGTCTTGCATTGGAATCTGCACTTTACTGACAATATTCAAAGTACACATTAGTTTCAAAATGAACTCAATTCCTCAATTACACCTACCAGCGTTCTGCCACCCGCCACACTTAACCTCCTGGTCTGTTCATATCTGGCCAAAATACAAACAACTTTTCTTTTCTATCTGTAAAGTCAACCTCAGATTATGTAAGTTTACCACATTTTCTATACACTTTTTTGTTGCTGTTTTTGTTTACGAGGTCACATCCGTTTTTCTCCATTTGATTTGTCTTGCATTGGAATCTGCACTTTACTGACAATATTCAAAGTACACATTAGTTTCAAAAAGAACTCAATTCCTCAATTACACCTACCAGCGTACTGCCACCCGCCACACTTAACTTCCTGGTCTGTTCGTATTCGGCCAAAATACAAACAACTTTTCTTTTTCACCTGCAAAGTCAACCTCACATTATGTAAGTTTACCACATTTTCTATACACTTTTTTGTTGCTGTTTTTGTTTCCGAGGTCACATCCGTTTTTCTCCATTTGATTTGTCTTGCATTGGAATCTGCACTTTACTGACAATATTCAAAGTAAACATTAGTGTAAAAAAAACCTCAATACTTCAATTACACCTACCAGCATACTGCCACCTGCCACCCTAAACCTCCTGGTCTGTTTGTATTCGGCCAAAAAACAAACAACTTTTCTTTTTCAACTGCAAAGTCAATCTCACGTTATGTAAGTTTACTACATTTTCTATACACTTTTTTTTGCTTTTTTATTTTTCCGAGTTCACATCCGTTTTTCTCCATTTGATTTGTCTTGCATTGGAATCTGCACTTTACTGACAATATTCAAAGTAAACATTAGTGTAAAAAAGAACTCAGTTTCTCAATTACACCTACCAGCGTAATGCCACCTGCCACCCTAAACCTCCTGGTCTGTTTGTATTCGGCCAAAATACAAACAACTGTTCTTTTTCATCTGTAAAGTAAACCTCAGATTATGTAAGTTTACTACATTTTCTATACACATTTTTTTTGCTGTTTTTGTTTCCGAGTTCACATCCGTGTTTCTCCATTTGATTTGTCTTGCATTGGAAACTGCACTTTACTGATAATATTCAAAGTACACATTAGTTTCAAAATGAACTCAATTCCTCAATTACACCTACCAGCGTACTGCCACCCGCCACACTTAACCTCCTGGTCTGTTCATATCTGGCCAAAATACAAACAACTTTTCTTTTCTATCTGTAAAGTCAACCTCAGATTATGTAAGTTTACCACATTTTCTATACACTTTTTTGTTGCTGTTTTTGTTTACGAATCAAATCCGTTTTTCTCCATTTGATTTGTCTTGCATTGGAATCTGCACTTTACTGACAATATTCAAAGTTAATATTAGTGTAAAAAAGAACTCAATTCTTCAATTACACCTACCAGCATACTGCCACCTGCCACCTTAAACCTCCTGGTCTGTTTGTATTCGGCCAAAAAACAAACAACTTTTCTTTTTCAACTGCAAAGTCAACCTCACGTTATGTAAGTTTACTACATTTTCTATACACTTTTTTTTTGCTTTTTTGGTTTTCCGAGTTCACATCCGTTTTTCTCCATTTGATTTGTCTTGCATTGGAATGTGCACTTTACTGACAGTATTCAAAGTAAACATTAGTGTAAAAAAGAACTCAGTTGCTCAATTACACCTACCAGCGTACTGCCACCTGACACCCTAAACCTCCTGGTCTGTTTGTATTCGGCCAAAATACAAACAACTGTTCTTTTTCATCTGTAAAGTCAACCTCAGATTATGTAAGTTTACTACATTTTCTATACACATTTTTTTTGCTGTTTTTGTTTCCGAGTTCACATCCGTGTTTCTCCATTTGATTTGTCTTGCATTGGAAACTGCACTTTACTGACAATATTCAAAGTACACATTAGTTTCAAAAAGAACTCAATTCCTCAATTACACCTACCAGCGTACTGCCACCCGCCACACTTAACTTCCTGGTCTGTTCGTATTCGGCCAAAATACAAACAACTTTTCTTTTTCACCTGCAAAGTCAACCTCACATTATGTAAGTTTACCACATTTTCTATACACTTTTTTGTTGCTGTTTTTGTTTCCGAGGTCACATCCGTTTTTCTCCATTTGATTTGTCTTGCATTGGAATCTGCACTTTACTGACAATATTCAAAGTAAACATTAGTGTAAAAAAAACCTCAATACTTCAATTACACCTACCAGCATACTGCCACCTGCCACCCTAAACCTCCTGGTCTGTTTGTATTCGGCCAAAAAACAAACAACTTTTCTTTTTCAACTGCAAAGTCAATCTCACGTTATGTAAGTTTACTACATTTTCTATACACTTTTTTTTGCTTTTTTATTTTTCCGAGTTCACATCCGTTTTTCTCCATTTGATTTGTCTTGCATTGGAATCTGCACTTTACTGACAATATTCAAAGTAAACATTAGTGTAAAAAAGAACTCAGTTTCTCAATTACACCTACCAGCGTAATGCCACCTGCCACCCTAAACCTCCTGGTCTGTTTGTATTCGGCCAAAATACAAACAACTGTTCTTTTTCATCTGTAAAGTAAACCTCAGATTATGTAAGTTTACTACATTTTCTATACACATTTTTTTTGCTGTTTTTGTTTCCGAGTTCACATCCGTGTTTCTCCATTTGATTTGTCTTGCATTGGAAACTGCACTTTACTGATAATATTCAAAGTACACATTAGTTTAAAAAAGAACTCAATTCCTCAATTACACCTACCAGCGTACTGCCACCCGCCACACTTAACCTCCTGGTCTGTTCATATCTGGCCAAAATACAAACAACTTTTCTTTTCTATCTGTAAAGTCAACCTCAGATTATGTAAGTTTACCACATTTTCTATACACTTTTTTGTTGCTGTTTTTGTTTACGAATCAAATCCGTTTTTCTCCATTTGATTTGTCTTGCATTGGAATCTGCACTTTACTGACAATATTCAAAGTTAATATTAGTGTAAAAAAGAACTCAATTCTTCAATTACACCTACCAGCATACTGCCACCTGCCACCTTAAACCTCCTGGTCTGTTTGTATTCGGCCAAAAAACAAACAACTTTTCTTTTTCAACTGCAAAGTCAACCTCACGTTATGTAAGTTTACTACATTTTCTATACACTTTTTTTTGCTTTTTTGGTTTTCCGAGGTCACATCCATTTTTCTCCATTTGATTTGTCTTGCATTGGAATTTGCACTTTACTGACAGTATTCAAAGTAAACATTAGTGTAAAAAAGAACTCAGTTCCTCAATTACACCTACCAGCGTACTGCCACCTGCCACCCTAAACCTCCTGGTCTGTTTGTATTCGGCCAAAATAGCAACAACTGTTCTTTTTCATCTGTAAAGTCAACCTCAGATTATGTAAGTTTAATACATTTTCTATACACATTTTTTTTGCTGTTTTTGTTTCCGAGTTCACATCCGTGTTTCTCCATTTGATTTGTCTTGCATTGGAAACTGAATTTTACTGATAATATTCAAAGTACACATTAGTTTCAAAAAGAACTCAATTCCTCAATTACACCTACCAGCGTACTGCCACCCGCCACACTTAACCTCCTGGTCTGTTTGTATTCGGCCAAAATACAAACAACTTTTCTTTTCTATCTGTAAAGTCAACCTCACATTATGTAAGTTTACCACATTTTCTATACACATTTTTTTTTGCTGTTTTTGTTTCCGAGTTCACATGCGTGTTTCTCCATTTGATTTGTCTTGCATTAGAAACTGCACTTTACTGATAATATTCAAAGTACACATTAGTTTAAAAAAGAACTCAATTCCTCAATTACACCTACCAGCGTACTGCCACCCGCCACACTTAACCTCCTGGTCTGTTCATATCTGGCCAAATTACAAACAACTTTTCTTTTCGATCTGTAAAGTCAACCTCACATTATGTAAGTTTACTACATTTTCTATACACATGTTTTTTGCTGTTTTTGTTTCCGAGTTCACATCCGTGTTTCTCCATTTGATTTGTCTTGCATTGGAATCTGCACTTTACTGACAATATTCAAAGTAAACATTAGTGTAAAAAAGAACTCAATTCTTCAATTACACCTACCAGCTGACTGCCACCTGCCACCCTAAACCTCCTGGTCTGTTTGTATTCGGCCAAAAAACAAACAACTTTTCTTTTTCAACTGTAAAGTCAACCTCAGATTATGTAAGTTTACTACATTTTCTATACACATTTTTTTTGCTGTTTTTGTTTCCGAGTTCACATCCGTGTTTCTCCATTTGATTTGTCTTGCATTGGAAACTGCACTTTACTGATAATATTCAAAGTACACATTAGTTTCAAAAAGAACTCAATTCTTCAATTACACCTACCAGCGTACTGCCACCCGCCACACTTAACCTCCTGGTCTGTTCATATCTGGCCAAAATACAAACAACTTTTCTTTTCTATCTGTAAAATCAACCTCACATTATGTAAGTTTACCACATTTTCTATACACTTTTTTGTTGCTGTTTTTGTTTCCGAGGTCACATCCGTTTTTCCCCATTTGATTTGTCTTGCATTGGAATCTGCACTTTACTGATAATATTCAAAGTAAACATTAGTGTAAAAAAGAACTCAATACTTCAATTACACCTACCAGCATACTGCCACCTGCAACCCTAAACCTCCTGGTCTGTTTGTATTCGGCCAAAAAACAAACAACTTTTCTTTTTCAACTGCAAAGTCAACCTCACGTTATGTAAGTTTACTACATTTTCTATACACTTTTTTTGCTTTTTTGGCTTTCCGAGTTCACATCCGTTTTTCTCCATTTGATTTGTCTTGCATTGGAATCTGCACTTTACTGACAATATTCAAAGTAAACATTAGTGTAAAAAAGAACTCAGTTTCTCAATTACACCTACCAGCGTACTGCCACCTGCCACCCTAAACCTCCTGGTCTGTTTGTATTCGGCCAAAATACAAACAACTGTTCTTTTTCATCTGTAAAGTAAACCTCAGAATCTGTAAGTTTACTACATTTTCTATACACATTTTTTTTGCTGTTTTTGTTTCCGAGTTCACATCCGTGTTTCTCCATTTGATTTGTCTTGCATTGGAAACTGCACTTTACTGACAATATTCAAAGTACACATTAGTTTCAAAATGAACTCAATTCCTCAATTACACCTACCAGCGTACTGCCACCCGCCACACTTAACCTCCTGGTCTATTCATATCTGGCCAAAATACAAACAACTTTTCTTTTCTATCTGTAAAGTCAACCTCACATTATGTAAGTTTACCACATTTTCTATACACTTTTTTGTTGCTGTTTTTGTTTCCGAGGTCACATCCGTTTTTCTCCATTTGATTTGTCTTGCATTGGAATCTGCACTTTCCTGACAATATTCAAAGTAAACATTAGTGTAAAAAAGAACTCAATTCTTCAATTACACCTACCAGCATACTGCCACCTGCCACCCTAAACCTCCTGGTCTGTTTGTATTCGGCCAAAAAACAAACAACTTTTCTTTTTCAACTGCAAAGTCAACCTCACGTTATGTAAGTTTACTACATTTTCTATACACTTTTTTTTGCTGTTTTGGTTTTCCGAGTTCACATCCGTTTTTCTCCATTTGATTTGTCTTGCATTGGAAACTGCACCTTACTGATAATATTCAAAGTGCACATTAGGTTCAAAAAGAACTCAATTCCTCAATTACACCTACCAGCGTACTGCCACCCGCCACACTTAATTTCCTGGTCTGTTCATATCTGGCCAAAATACAAACAACTTTTCTTTTCTATCTGTAAAGTAAACCTCACATAATGTAAGTTTACCACATTTTCTATAAACTTTTTTGTTGCTGTTTTTGTTTCCGAGGTCACATCCGTTTTTCTCCATTTGATTTGCTTGCATTGGAATCTGCACTTTCCTGACAATATTCAAAGTAAACATTAGTGTAAAAAAGAACTCAATTCTTCAATTACACCTACCAGCATACTGCCACCTGCAACCCCAAACCTCCTGGTCTGTTTGTATTCGGCCAAAAAACAAACAACTTTTCTTTTTCAACTGCAAAGTAAACCTCACGTTATGTAAGTTTACTACATTTTCTATACACTTTTTTTTTGCTTTTTTGGTTTTCCGAGTTCACATCCGTTTTTCTCCATTTGATTTGTCTTGCATAGGAATCTGCACTTTACTGACAATATTCAAAGTAAATATTAGTGTAAAAAAAGAACTCAATTCTTAAATTACAGCTACCAGCATACTGCCACCTGCCACCTTAAACCTCCTGGTCTGTTTGTATTCGGCCAAAATACAAACAACTTTTCTTTTTCAACTGCAAAGTCAACCTCACGTTATGTAAGTTTACTACATTTTCTATACACTTTTTTTTGCTGTTTTGGTTTTCCGAGTTCACATCCGTTTTTCTCCATTTGATTTGTCTTGCATTGGAAACTGCACTTTACTGATAATATTCAAAGTGCACATTAGTTTCAAAAAGAACTCAATTCCTCAATTACACCTACCAGCGTACTGCCACCCGCCACACTTAATTTCCTGGTCTGTTCATATCTGGCCAAAATACAAACAACTTTTCTTTTCTATCTGTAAAGTAAACCTCACATTATGTAAGTTTACCACATTTTCTATAAACTTTTTTGTTGCTGTTTTTGTTTCCGAGGTCACATCCGTTTTTCTCCATTTGATTTGTCTTGCATTGGAATCTGCACTTTACTGACAATATTCAAAGTAAACATTAGTGTAAAAAAGAACTCAGTTTCTCAATTACACCTACCAGCGTACTGCCACCTGCCACCCTAAACCTCCTGGTCTGTTTGTATTCGGCCAAATTACAAACAACTTTTCTTTTTCATATGTAAAGTAAACCTCAGATTATGTAAGTTTACTACATTTTCTATACACATTTTTTTTGCTGTTTTTGTTTCCGAGTTCACATCTGTGTTTCTCCATTTGATTTGTCTTGCATTGGAAACTGCACTTTACTGATAATATTCAAAGTACACATTAGTTTCAAAATGAACTCAATTCCTCAATTACACCTACCAGCGTACTGCCACCCGCCACACTTAACCTCCTGGTCTATTCATATCTGGCCAAAATACAAACAACTTTTCTTTTCGATCTGTAAAGTCAACCTCACATTATGTAAGTTTACCACATTTTCTATAAACTTTTTTGTTGCTGTTTTTGTTTCCGAGGTCACATCCGTTTTTCTCCATTTGATTTGTCTTGCATTGGAATCTGCACTTTCCTGACAATATTCAAAGTAAACATTAGTGTAAAAAAGAACTCAATTCTTCAATTACACCTACCAGCATACTGCCACCTGCAACCCTAAACCTCCTGGTCTGTTTGTATTCGGCCAAAAAACAAACAACTTTTCTTTTTCAACTGCAAAGTCAACCTCACGTTATGTAAGTTTACTACATTTTCTATACACTTTTTTTTGCTTTTTTGGTTTTCCGAGGTCACATCCGTTTTTCTCCATTTGATTTGTCTTGCATTGGAAACTGCACTTTCCTGACAATATTCAAAGTAAACATTAGTGTAAAAAAGAACTCAATTCTTCAATTACACCTACCAGCATACTGCCACCTGCCACCCTAAACCTCCTGGTCTGTTTGTATTCGGCCAAAAAACAAACAACTGTTCTTTTTCATCTGTAAAGTCAACCTCAGATTATGTAAGTTTAATACATTTTCTATACACATTTTTTTTGCTGTTTTCGTTTCCGAGTTCACATCCGTGTTTCTCCATTTGATTTGTCTTGCATTGGAAACTGCACTTTACTGACAATATTCAAAGTACACATTAGTTTAAAAAAGAACTCAATTCCTCAATTACACCTACCAGCGTACTGCCACCCGCCACACTTTACCTCCTGGTCTGTTCATATCTGGCCAAAATACAAACAACTTTTCTTTTCTATCTGTAAAGTCAACCTCACATTATGTAAGTTTACCACATTTTCTATACACTTTTTTGTTGCTGTTTTTGTTTCCGAGTTCACATCCGTTTTTCTCCATTTGATTTGTCTTGCATTGGAATCTGCACTTTACTGACAGTATTCAAAGTAAATATTAGTGTAAAAAAGAACTCAATTCTTCAATTACACCTACCAGCATACTGCCACCTGCCACCTTAAAACTCCTGGTCTGTTTGTATTCGGCCAAAAAACAAACAACTTTTCTTTTTCAACTGCAAAGTCAACCTCACGTTATGTAAGTTTACTACATTTTCTATACACTTTTTTTTGCTGTTTTGGTTTTCCGAGTTCACATCCGTTTTTCTCCATTTGATTTGTCTTGCATTGGAATTTGCACTTTACTGACAGTATTCAAAGTAAACATTAGTGTAAACAAGAACTCAGTTGCTCAATTACACCTACCAGCGTACTGCCACCTGCCACCCTAAACCTCCTGGTCTGTTTGTATTCGGCCAAAATACAAACAACTGTTCTTTTTCAACTGTAAAGTCAACCTGAGATTATGTAAGTTTACTACATTTTCTATACACATTTTTTTTGCTGTTTTTGTTTCCGAGTTCACATGCGTGTTTCTCCATTTGATTTGTCTTGCATTAGAAACTGCACTTTACTGATAATATTCAAAGTACACATTAGTTTCAAAAAGAACTCAATTCCTCAATTACACCTACCAGCGTACTGCCACCCGCCACACTTAACCTCCTGGTCTGTTCATATCTGGCCAAAATACAAACAACTTTTCTTTTCGATCTGTAAAATCAACCTCACATTATGTAAGTTTACCACATTTTCTATACACATTTTTTTTGCTGTTTTTGTTTCCGAGGTCACATACGTTTTTCTCCATTTGATTTGTCTTGCATTGGAATCTGCACTTTACTGACAATATTCAAAGTAAACATTAGTGTAAAAAAGAACTCAATACTTCAATTACACCTACCAGCATACTGCCACCTGCCACCCTAAACCTCCTGGTCTGTTTGTATTCGGCCAAAAAACAAACAACTTTTCTTTTTCAACTGCAAAGTCAACCTCACGTTATGTAAGTTTACTACATTTTCTATAAACTTTTTTTTGCTTTTTTGGTTTTCCGAGTTCACATTCGTTTTTCTCCATTTGATTTGTCTTACATTGGAATCTGCACTTTACTGACAATATTCAAAGTAACCATAAGTGTAAAAAGAACTCAGTTTCTCAATTACACCTACCAGCGTACTGCCACCTGCCACCCTAAACCTCCTGGTCTGTTTGTATTCGGCCAAAATACAAACAACTTTTCTTTTTCAACTGCAAAGTCAACCTCACGTTATGTAAGTTTACTACATTTTCTATACACTTTTTTTTGCTGTTTTGGTTTTCCGAGTTCACATCCGTTTTTCTCCATTTGATTTGTCTTGCATTGGAATCTGCACTTTACTGACAGTATTCAAAGTACACATTAGTTTCAAAATGAACTCAATTCCTCAATTACACCTACCAGCGTACTGCCACCCGCCACACTTAACCTCCTGGTCTGTTCATATCTGGCCAAAATACAAACAACTTTTCTTTTCTATCTGTAAAGTCAACCTCACATTATGTAAGTTTACCACATTTTCTATAAACTTTTTTGTTGCTGTTTTTGTTTCCGAGGTCACATCCGTCTTTCTCCATTTGATTTGTCTTGCATTGGAATCTGCACTTTACTTACAATATTCAAAGTAAACATTAGTGTAAAAAAGAACTCAATTCTTCAATTACACCTACCAGCATACTGCCACCTGCCACCCTAAACCTCCTGGTCTGTTTGTATTCGGCCAAAAAACAAACAACTTTTCTTTTTCAACTGTAAAGTCAACCTCAGATTATGTAAGTTTACTACATTTTCTATACACATTTTTTTTGCTGTTTTTGTTTCCGAGTTCACATCCGTGTTTCTCCATTTGATTTGTCTTGCATTGGAATCTGCACTTTACTGACAATATTCAAAGTAAACATTAGTGTAAAAAAGAACTCAATTCTTCAATTACACCTACCAGCATACTGCCACCTGCCACCCTAAACCTCCTGGTCTGTTTGTATTCGGCCAAAAAACAAACAACTTTTCTTTTTCAACTGTAAAGTCAACCTCAGATTATGTAAGTTTACTACATTTTCTATACACATTTTTTTTGCTGTTTTTGTTTCCGAGTTCACATCCGTGTTTCTCCATTTGATTTGTCTTGCATTGGAAACTGCACTTTACTGATAATATTCAAAGTACACATTAGTTTAAAAAAGAACTCAATTCCTCAATTACACCTACCAGCGTACTGCCACCCGCCACACTTAATTTCCTGGTCTGTTCATATCTGGCCAAAATACAAACAACTTTTCTTTTCTATCTGTAAAGTCAACCTCACATTATGTAAGTTTACCACATTTTCTATACACTTTTTTGTTGCTGTTTTTGTTTCCGAGGTCACATCCCTTTTTCTCCATTTGATTTGTCTTGCATTGGAATCTGCACTTTACTGATAATATTCAAAGTAAACATTAGTGTTAAAAAGAACTCAATACTTCAATTACACCTCCAAGCATACTGCCACCTGCAACCCTAAACCTCCTGGTCTGTTTGTATTCGGCCAAAAAACAAACAACTTTTCTTTTTCAACTACAAAGTCAACCTCACGTTATGTAAGTTTACTACATTTTCTATACACTTTTTTTTGCTTTTTTGGTTTTCCGAGTTCACATCCGTTTTTCTCCATTTGATTTGTCTTGCATTGGAATCTGCACTTTACTGACAATATTCAAAGTAAACATTAGTAAAAAAAGAACTCAATTCCTCAATTACACCTACCAGCGTACTGCCATTTGCCAACCTAAACCTCCTTGTCTGTTCGTATTTGGCCAAAATCCAAACAACTTTTCTTTTTCATCAGCAAAGTCAACCTCACGTTGTGTAAGTTTACCACATTTTCTATACACTTTTTAGTTGCTGTTTTAGTTTCCGAGTTCACATCCGTCTTTCTCCATTGGATTTGTCTTGCATTGGAATCTGCACTTTACTGACAATATTCAAAGTAAATATTAGTGTAAAAAAGAACTCAATTCCTCAATTACACCTACCAACGTACTGCCACCTGCCACCCTAAACCTCCTGGTCTGTTTGTATTCGGCCAAAATACAAACAACTGTTCTTTTTCAACTGTAAAGTCAACCTGAGATTATGTAAGTTTACTACATTTTCTATACACATTTTTTTTGCTGTTTTTGTTTCCGAGTTCACATGCGTGTTTCTCCATTTGATTTGTCTTGCATTAGAAACTGCACTTTACTGATAATATTCAAAGTACACATTAGTTTCAAAAAGAACTCAATTCTTCAATTACACCTACCAGCGTACTGCCACCCGCCACACTTAACCTCCTGGTCTGTTCATATCTGGCCAAAATACAAACAACTTTTCTTTTCGATCTGTAAAATCAACCTCACATTATGTAAGTTTACCACATTTTCTATACACATTTTTTTTGCTGTTTTTGTTTCCGAGGTCACATACGTTTTTCTCCATTTGATTTGTCTTGCATTGGAATCTGCACTTTACTGACAATATTCAAAGTAAACATTAGTGTAAAAAAGAACTCAATACTTCAATTACACCTACCAGCATACTGCCACCTGTTACCCTAAACCTCCTGGTCTGTTTGTATTCGGCCAAAAAACAAACAACTTTTCTTTTTCAACTGCAAAGTCAACCTCACGTTATGTAAGTTTACTACATTTTCTATACAATTTTTTTTGCTTTTTTGGTTTTCCGAGTTCACATCCGTTTTTCTCCATTTGATTTGTCTTGCATTGGAATCTGCACTTTACTGACAATATTCAAAGTAACCATAAGTGTAAAAAAGAACTCAGTTTCTCAATTACACCTACCAGCGTACTGCCACCTGCCACCCTAAACCTCCTGGTCTGTTTGTATTCGGCCAAAATACAAACAACTTTTCTTTTTCAACTGCAAAGTCAACCTCACGTTATGTAAGTTTACTACATTTTCTATACACTTTTTTTTTGCTTTTTTGGTTTTCCGAGTTCACATCCGTTTTTCTCCATTTGATTTGTCTTGCATTGGAATCTGCACTTTACTGACAGTATTCAAAGTACACATTAGTTTCAAAATGAACTCAATTCCTCAATTACACCTACCAGCGTACTGCCACCCGCCACACTTAACCTCCTGGTCTGTTCATATCTGGCCAAAATACAAACAACTTTTCTTTTCTATCTGTAAAGTCAACCTCACATTATGTAAGTTTACCACATTTTCTATAAACTTTTTTGTTGCTGTTTTTGTTTCCGAGTTCACATCCGTCTTTCTCCATTTGATTTGTCTTGCATTGGAATCTGCACTTTACTTACAATATTCAAAGTAAACATTAGTGTAAAAAAGAACTCAATTCTTCAATTACACCTACCAGCATACTGCCACCTGCCACCCTAAACCTCCTGGTCTGTTTGTATTCGGCCAAAAAACAAACAACTTTTCTTTTTCAACTGTAAAGTCAACCTCACGTTATGTAAGTTTACTACATTTTCTATACACATTTTTTTTGCTGTTTTTGTTTCCGAGTTCACATCCGTTTTTCTCCATTTGATTTGTCTTGCATTGGAATCTGCACTTTACTGACAATATTCAAAGTAAACATTAGTGTAAAAAAGAACTCAATTCTTCAATTACACCTACCAGCATACTGCCACCTGCCACCCTAAACCTCCTGGTCTGTTTGTATTCGGCCAAAAAACAAACAACTTTTCTTTTTCAACTGTAAAGTCAACCTCAGATTATGTAAGTTTACTACATTTTCTATACACATTTTTTTTGCTGTTTTTGTTTCCGAGTTCACATCCGTGTTTCTCCATTTGATTTGTCTTGCATTGGAAACTGCACTTTACTGATAATATTCAAAGTACACATTAGTTTAAAAAAGAACTCAATTCCTCAATTACACCTACCAGCGTACTGCCACCCGCCACACTTAATTTCCTGGTCTGTTCATATCTGGCCAAAATACAAACAACTTTTCTTTTCTATCTGTAAAGTCAACCTCACATTATGTAAGTTTACCACATTTTCTATACACTTTTTTGTTGCTGTTTTTGTTTCCGAGGTCACATCCGTTTTTCTCCATTTGATTTGTCTTGCATTGGAATCTGCACTTTACTGATAATATTCAAAGTAAACATTAGTGTTAAAAAGAACTCAATACTTCAATTACACCTCCAAGCATACTGCCACCTGCAACCCTAAACCTCCTGGTCTGTTTGTATTCGGCCAAAAAACAAACAACTTTTCTTTTTCAACTGCAAAGTCAACCTCACGTTATGTAAGTTTACTACATTTTCTATACACTTTTTTTTGCTTTTTTGGTTTTCCGAGTTCACATCCGTTTTTCTCCATTTGATTTGTCTTGCATTGGAATCTGCACTTTACTGACAATATTCAAAGTAAACATTAGTGAAAAAAGAACTCAATTCCTCAATTACACCTACCAGCGTACTGCCATTTGCCAACCTAAACCTCCTTGTCTGTTCGTATTTGGCCAAAATCCAAACAACTTTTCTTTTTCATCAGCAAAGTCAACCTCACGTTGTGTAAGTTTACCACATTTTCTATACACTTTTTAGTTGCTGTTTTAGTTTCCGAGTTCACATCCGTCTTTCTCCATTGGATTTGTCTTGCATTGGAATCTGCACTTTACTGACAATATTCAAAGTAAATATTAGTGTAAAAAAGAACTCAATTCCTCAATTACACCTACCAGCGTACTGCCACTTGCCAACCTAAACCTCCTTGTCTGTTCGTATTCGGCCAAAATACAAACAACTTTTCTTTTTCACCTGCAAAGTCAACTTCACGTTATGTAAGTTTACCACAGTTTCTATACACTTTTTTGTTGCTGTTTTTGTTTCCGAGTTCACATCCGTTTTTCTTCATTAGATTTGTCTTGCATTGGAATCTGCACTTTACTGATAGTATTCAAAGTAGACATCAGAACTACAAATACGCGCTCTTTGTTTAATAGACAACCACCTACGAAGATCTGATTTCTATGATTGCTTGTTTTTCTCGCTCACTCAATCTAGTTTCTCTATATATATGTTGCTTGTCAAAATGCGCGATTTATCTTTTGTTAATAATTGGTTAGATTTAATTGAATCACTTAGACAGTCTTAACCAGCAGAGGCACCGTTTATACTCCTTGACTTTAATTGGCTTTATCCATAGCCTCTAGCGATTTCCATAAATCAATGTATATATATATATATATATATATATATATATATATATATATATATATATATATATATATATATATATATATATATATTCGTTTAGCGTTTCAAGCTTATTGCTCTCATCAGTGCAGGAAATTTACAATTTCCAACGATCAGGAGGGTTAACCCAGTACACAGAGTCAGCCTTGAATCTGCAAGCAGTCGCCATATCTACTCGACCACCGGAAACTGTCACGTAATTAAGGAAACTTAAGATCTATATTTACCTAGGAACGGGCACAGATAGAAGAGTAGTCGAGAGTGTTCGACGAACGTATTCGGAACTTTGTGTGTCTGTGTTAAATGTGTTATGTACTAAGACCGTTATGTTTACTGTGAAATGTCTACAAATATATTTTGGTTTCGATTACGAATGCTTAATTAAGTACGAATCAACTTTTTTTAATCACTTGGCTGTGAAAAAACCTTTAGTCGAGACTTTTGCATGTTGCTTTCAGCTAAATAATCTTTTTTTTAATTTACAAGAAATATGACTAAAATTTCCTATCGATTAAGACTATTTAACAAAAACAAAGCAATATATTTCAATAAATAACTGAAGAATCAGATTCTATTATGTACCTTTCGCAAAGAACGCCATTTCAGTGAAAGGAAGAGGGGGGGCTGATTCTACTTTATATATAAGATATATATAATTAAATACAAGACGGATGTTCAAATTTCTCTTGATTTAACAGAACATGAACTCTTGATAAAAGGTCAAGTAAATGTGTCTGAAACAGGTGATAATATAATTAGTTACTTACAGGATCCAACCGTTCGGAACTTGTGTCCGGTTCCTCAGATTCATCTGGTATTCTTCAGCTATTTGAAATCTGACGAATATGGAAAAGAGAAAAACAACGAAAAAAATCTTCATTGCAATTCATTAAATACATAAATTTTGGATTTTGATAGAAATTATCATTAGAGAAGATCGTGCATTTATAACGACAGCTAACAGAAGGAAAAAGGGGTGAAAACCTCCAAATAACCAACAAATAAATGTTACCAAAGGCAAGATAAGTTACTCTTCTACATACCTGGATAAGCTTATTTGTGTTTTAACTTATTTAAAAACGTTTTTTAGTTCGATTTAAAAGTAGTACAAGACGCCAGGTTAGAATTGAAAAGAAATCTAGGTGCTTGTGCAGAGAAGCGTACATATGAAAATCGCAGTTCCAATTAAATTAACGGGAAAACTCTTTGAAATACTTATGTATCAAGCAAAAATAGGGTTGTACACCAAAAATTAGCAAAAACTATCGAGTAGAATTGTTATAAAAAATAAAAATCAGTTATATCGTTTAATCGGGTTTGGCCATTGATTTGAGCGAAAAACACGAAATTCAGGGGGAGATAACTTAGTCTGTCATATTAACAAGTAATAAATTAATGGCATTCATCAAAATTCGATGAAACTGATTTTGATTTTTAATTAAAATTCTACTCGATTATTTTTCCTACTTTTATGTGAGGATACTTATTTAAATCTGCTGCGTAAGTATATAATAATGTTTTTGGTGGTATTGATAATTTAATATGCACGCTTCTCTGTACAAGCACCTGAAACAAATGACCGTATTTGATCACGTGATATCTCAACACTACTTTTAAATCGAACTATAAACGCTTTTAAATAAGTTAAAGCACAAATAAACTTATCCAACAGAGTACCTCTTTTCGTTCTGTTAGCTGTCGTTATAAATGGCCAGAAGATCTGTTCCCCATTTACTTTTTACAATAAAATTGGGGGCGAGAGTGAGAGGAAACCTTTTCGGCAAAACTGAACTTTGGGAGCCATGCTGCTAAAACAAACATTTAGAGAGCAAATTTTGGCACTTTTTTTAGTTTAACTGTGAATCAGAAATCAATATTGAAGAGATACATTCATTCCTAACCAAATCAACCGGCAGTAATTCAGATTTTGAATGTTAGCACTTCTTTAGTTTAGCTGTGAATCCGAAATCAATATTGAAGAGATACATTCATTCCTAACCAAATCAACCGGAAGTAAGTCAGACATTCAATTTTGGCACTTCTTTAGTTTAGCTGTGAATCAGAAATCAATATTGAAGAGATACATTCATTCCTAACCAAATCAACCGGAAGTAATTCAGATGTTGAATTTTAGCACTTCTTTAGTTTAGCTGTGAATCCGAAATCAATATTGAAGAAATACATTCATTCCTAACCAAATCAACCGGAAGTAATTGAGACATTGAATTTTGGCACTTCTTTAGTTTAGCTGCGAATCAGAAATCAATATTGAAGAGATACATTCATTCCTAACCAAATCAACCGGAAGTAATTCAGATTTTGAATTTTAGCACTTCTTTAGTTTAGCTGTGAATCCGAAATCAATATTGAAGAGATACATTCATTTCTAACCAAACTAACCGGAAGTAATTCAGACATTGAATTTTGGCACTTCTTTAGTTTAGCTGTGAATCAGAAATCAATATTGAAGAGATACATTCATTCCTAACCAAATCAACAAGAAGTAAGTCAGATTTTGAATTTTAGCACTTCTTTAGTTTAGCTGTGAATCCGAAATCAATATTGAAGAGATGCATTCATTCCTAACCAAATCAACCGGAAGTAATTCAGATTTTGAATTTTAGCACTTCTTTAGTTTAGCTGTGAATCCGAAATCAATATTGAAGAGATACATTCATTCCTAACCAAATCAACCGGAAGTAATTCAGATTTTGAATTTTAGCACTTCTTTAGTTTAGCTGTGAATCCGAAATCAATATTGAAGAGATACATTCATTTCTAACCAAACTAACCGGAAGTAATTCAGACATTGAATTTTGGCACTTCTTTAGTTTAGCTGTGAATCAGAAATCAATATTGAAGAGATACATTCATTCCTAACCAAATCAACCAGAAGTAAGTCAGATTTTGAATTTTAGCACTTCTTTAGTTTAGCTGTGAATCCGAAATCAATATTGAAGAGATACATTCATTCCTAACCAAATCAACCGGAAGTAATTCAGACATTGAATTTTGGCACTTCTTTAGTTTAGCTGTGAATCAGAAATCAATATTGAAGAGATACATTCATTCCTAACCCAATCAACCGGAAATAATTCAGATTTTGAATTTTTGCACTTCTTTAGTTTAGCTGTGAATCCGAAATCAATATTGAAGAGATACATTCATTCCTAACCAAATCAACCGGAAGTAATTCAGACATTGAATTTTGGCACTTCTTTAGTTTAGCTGTGAATCCGAAATCAATATTGATAAAAATACATTCATTCCTAACTTAATCAACCGGAAGTAATTGAGACATTGAATTTTGGCACTTCTTTAGTTTAGCTGTTAATCAGAAATCAATATTGAAGAGATACATTCATTTCTAACCAAATCAACCGTAAGTAAGTCAGATTTTGAATTTTAGCACTTCTTTAGTTTAGCTGTGAATCCGAAATCAATATTGAAGAGATACATTCATTCCTAACCAAATCAACCGGAAGTAATTCAGACATTGAATTTTGGCACTTCTTTAGTTTAGCTGTGAATCAGAAATCAATATTGAAGAGATACATTCATTTCTAACCAAATCAACCGGAAGTAATTCAGATTTTGAATGTTAGCACTTCTTTAGTTTAGCTGTGAATCAGAAATCAATATTGAAGAGATACATTCATTTCTAACCAAATCAACCGTAAGTAAGTCAAATTTTGAATTTCAGCACTTCTTTAGTTTAGCTGTGAATCCGAAATCAATATTGAAGAGATACATTCATTTCTAACCAAATCAACCGGAAGTAATTCAGATTTTGAATTTTGGCACTTCTTTAGTTTAGCTGTGAATCAGAAATCAATATTGAAGAGATACATTCATTCCTAACCAAATCAACCGGAAGTAATTCAGACATTGAATTTTGGCACTTCTTTAGTTTAGCTGTGAATCCGAAATCAATATTGAAGAGATACATTCATTCCTAACCAAATCAACCGGAAGTAATTCAGATTTTGAATTTTAGCACTTCTTTAGTTTAGCTGTGAATCCGAAATCAATATTGAAGAGATATATTCAGTCCTAACCAAATCAACCGGAAGTAATTCAGACGTGTAATTTTGGCACTTATTTAGTTTAGCTGTGAATCCGAAATCAATATTGAAGAGATACATTCATTTCTAACCAAATCAACCGGAAGTAATTCAGATGTTGAATTTTAGCACTTCTTTAGTTTAGCTGTGAATCCGAAATCAATATTGAAGAAATACATTCATTCCTTACCCAATCCACCGGAAATAATTCAGACATTGAATTTTGGCACTTCTTTAGTTTAGCTGTGAATCCGAAATCAATATTGAAGAGATACATTCATTCCTAACCAAATCAACCGGAAGTAATTCAGATTTTGAATTTTAGCACTTCTTTAGTTTAGCTGTGAATCCGAAATCAATATTGAAGAGATATATTCAGTCCTAACCAAATCAACCGGAAGTAATTCAGACGTGTAATTTTGGCACTTCTTTAGTTTAGCTGTGAATCCGAAATCAATATTGAAGAGATACATTCATTTCTAACCAAATCAACCGGAAGTAATTCAGATGTTGAATTTTAGCACTTCTTTAGATTAGCTGTGAATCCGAAATCAATATTGAAGAAATACATTCATTCCTAACCCAATCAACCGGAAATAATTCAGACATTGAATTTTGGCACGTCTTTAGTTTAGCTGTGAATCCGAAATCAATATTGAAGAAATACATTCATTCCTAACCCAATCAACCGGAAATAATTCAGATGTTGAATTTTAGCACTTCTTTAGTTTAGCTGTGAATCCGAAATCAATATTGAAGAAATACATTCATTCCTAACCCAATCAACCGGAAATAATTCAGACATTGAATTTTGGCACGTCTTTAGTTTAGCTGTGAATCCGAAATCAATATTGAAGAGATACATTCATTTCTAACCAAATCAACCGGAAGTAATTCAGATGTTGAATTTTAGCACTTCTTTAGTTTAGCTGTGAATCCGAAATCAATATTGAAGAAATACATTCATTCCTAACCCAATCAACCGGAAATAATTCAGACATTGAATTTTGGCACGTCTTTAGTTTAGCTGTGAATCCGAAATCAATATTGAAGAAATACATTCATTCCTAACCCAATCAACCGGAAATAATTCAGATGTTGAATTTTAGCACTTCTTTAGTTTAGCTGTGAATCCGAAATCAATATTGAAGAAATACATTCATTCCTAACCCAATCAACCGGAAGTAATTCAGACATTGAATTTTGGCACTTCTTTAGTTTAGCTGTTAATCAGAAATCAATATTGAAGAGATACATTCATTTCTAACCAAATCAACCGGAAGTAATTCAGATTTTGAATTTTAGCACTTCTTTAGTTTAGCTGTGAATCCGAAATCAATATTGAAGAAATACATTCATTCCTTACCCAATCCACCGGAAATAATTCAGACATTGAATTTTGGCACTTCTTTAGTTTAGCTGTGAATCCGAAATCAATATTGAAGAGATACATTCATTCCTAACCAAATCAACCGGAAGTAATTCAGATTTTGAATTTTAGCACTTCTTTAGTTTAGCTGTGAATCCGAAATCAATATTGAAGAGATACATTCATTCATAACCAAATCAACCGGAAGTAATTCGGACATTGAATTTTGGCACTTCTTTAGTTTAGCTGTGAATCCGAAATCAATATTGAAGAGATACATTCATTCCTAACCAAATCAACCGGAAGTAATTCAGACATTGAATTTTGGCACTTCTTTAGTTTAGCTGTGAATCAGAAATCAATATTGAAGAGATACATTCATTCCTAACCAAATCAACCGGAAGTAATTCAGATTTTGAATGTTAGCACTTCTTTAGTTTAGCTGTGAATCCGAAATCAATATTGAAGAGATACATTCATTTCTAACCAAATCAACCGGAAGTAATTCAGATTTTGAATTTTGGCACTTCTTTAGTTTAGCTGTGAATCAGAAATCAATATTGAAGATATACATTCATTTCTAACCAAATCAACCGGAAGTAAGTCAGATTTTGAATTTTAGCACTTCTTTAGTTTAGCTGTGAATCCGAAATCAATATTGAAGGGATACATTCATTCCTAACCAAATCAACCGGAAGTAATTCAGACATTGAATTTTGGCACTTCTTTAGTTTAGCTGTGAATTCGAAATCAATATTGAAGAGATACATTCATTCCTAACCAAATCAACCGGAAGTAATTCAGACATTGAATTTTGGCACTTCTTTAGTTTAGCTGTGAATCCGAAATCAATATTGAAGAGATACATTCAGTCCTAACCAAATCAACCGGAAGTAATTCAGACATGTAATTTTGGCACTTCTTTAGTTTAGCTGTGAATCCGAAATCAATATTGAAGAGATACATTCATTCCTAACCAAATCAACCGGAAGTAATTCAGATTTTGAATTTTGGCACTTCTTTAGTTTAGCTGTGAATCAGAAATCAGTATTGAAGAGATACATTCACTCCTAACCCAATCAACCGGAAATAATTCAGACTTTGAATTTTTTATCCAAAAATGGACCTTCATGATCTCAATCTGCGAGATTATTTTTACCATTATTTTTAAATTAACTTTTCGTTTTATAAAATTTAAATTATACAAACAAATCAATGTTGACTGTTTGATAAAAAAATCAGACAAACTTTCGTTTTCATAGTTTTAAATTATACAAAAAAAAATCACTGCGGACGCACAAATGATAACTTTTCGTTTTACATTATTATTATTATTAAATTAAAAAACACTGTTCATTGTTATTATTGTTCGCTTTATTGATTGTTTTTAATAAAAACTTATAATTCTATATTACTTCCGGTTGATTGTCTGCCCCTGCTTTCAAAATCGAAAACAAATTAATTCTGATTCACAGCTAAACTAAAGAAGTATCCACATTAGTTTTTCCTATGGACTTATCTAGCCATACAAACAATTACTTGGTTTAATTTCAATGTGTTTTTTTACACATAACATACATAATATCAACCATTTGTGTCCAGTGTTCAGTAATGGCCGATTAAAATCTGATGGAAATGTGATAAATATTCGATCTTACATCAGAATACAATTTTTCAAATATTAAAATTTTCTTTGAAATCTAACGTTCTTACAAACCAACATTTGAACTTCTGCACTTGTTTCACCTTTGTTTTGAAAGAAAATGAATTTTTTATTTGCTGTTTACTGAATGCGTTGTGATTGTTTTATTCCTAAATTATCCTTTTACGTATGCATTGTTTAAACTTTATTTTAGAATAATTACAAAGGGAGAAAAAGGGTGAAGGGGAGAGGAACTAGCGAGAGAGAAGGAGAAGGGGTGATAGAAAAAGGGAGAAACTTGCAATAGAGAGGGGGAAGGGGAGAGAAACTAGCGAGAGAGAAGGAGAAAAGGTGATAGAAAAAGGCAGAAACTAGCAATAGAGAGGGAGAAGGGGAGAGAAACTAGCGAAAGAGAGAGAACAAGAAGACAGGGAACAACGAGCCAGATTGAGAGAGGGTGGGGAGGGGGGGGGGCTGTCACAATAGAGAGAAACAAGCGATAAAGAAGAAATTAACGACAGAGATAGAGAGAATTTAGAATCGGAATCGGTAATTGTATCGGAATCGGTAAAAAAATTGGAATCGTCACATCACTAGTTTCGATGCTAATATAGTTAAGACTAATGGAAAAAACTTTCGCATCTATTCAAACACACACACACACACAGATATATATATATATATATATATATATATATATATATATATATATATATATATATATATATATATATATATATATATAGTAATCCAAGTAAATTAAACATCCACAGGATAGGAATCCAAAACATTTCAACTGGGCTTGTAAATAATGATCAATATCAAATAGAGCTTTTATATATATGATTGTTTTGTATTCAAGCAGACATGTACAAAATCTGCGACACTGGCATGTCGGTGATATTGATCTACAGCTGTTAAAAATTGAGATTTCATCAGGCAGAATTAGAATCCGATCCTTACCTCAGGTCATATTTGGGACAGAGATATCTTTATCTATAATACAAGTGAAGTGCGGGTATATGTTTATATATTAGTAACTACAGCATCACTTCTAAATCTATTAACTGATCATAATAACTATATATTATGGGCTATATATATATATATATATATATATATATATTTAACTTAGTTCACCCCAAACAAGGCAAGTTGCTACTGTAGACGTAAGGGGCTACTGAGAATTAGGGTTAAGTTTAGGGGGTCATCTTAAATTGGGAGCTGTGCAGCGAGATGCTTGTTCACATTAGTTTCAAATTTCTGCATGTTACTATTTATTAACTGATCATAATGACGTCATATAATGGGCTATATATAGTTTGATTCGGGAAAATTCAGATATCTCCGTGAAACTGTAACAATAGTTCTTAAACAACATTAAATAAATATCCCCCAAATGCCATTATCTTTGGAATATTTTAATGGTATCAGCGGGCATAACATGGGCGGAACCTCCCATCTGAAAATTTAAATGTTTCATATTTGCATTGAATTTGATCCGCAGTCATCAGATACTAATTAGGCAAGATACACTTGATTTCAATTCCTTCTTAAGACCCCTTAAGCATAAGCCTTATATTTTAGAATTTTCTAGAATCAAAATCATATAATGGATTTTGATCAAAGTATAGGAATAAGGATTCTAGACCTAAGATTTAGTATCATTACATCTTGATTTTCATCTTTTTAAGGGGACATAAAAGTGGTGCAAAATGTTCTGTTCGAGGAAAAACTAACGAGAGAGAAAGGAAGAAACTTGTGAGAGTTGGATTCACGAGTTACGGTTGTGAGTCTCACCTCTTTGTGGAGGACATAAATATTCTGGCTTGAGTAGGCTTCCCCTTGTCTCACCTCTTGGTGGCGGACATAAATATTCTGGCTTGAGTAGGCTTCCCCTTGTCTCACCTCTTGGTGGAGGACATAAATATTCTGGCTTGAGTAGGCTTCCCCTTGTCTCACTTCTTGGTGGAGGATATAAATATTCTGGCTTGAGTAGGCTTCCCCTTGTCTCACCTCTTGGTGGAGGATATAAATATTCTGGCTTGAGTAGGCTTCCCCTTGTTAAATATATGATGGCTGCTGTCGAGTGACTGTCGAAGTTTCGTCCTGTGATAAAAATGAGAAACAAATGTCATTTTAATTTGCAGCATGAAACAAATACTCCCTTTACAACAAAACGTGGTGCCTTCTTATAGAGTTACAAAAGGACTAATATGTGGAAGAAGGCTGCAGCAAGCATTGCCGACCTCAACATCAACGATGTTTGTTTGATTTTAATCAAAAGAAAAAGAAACATTCATTAGAAAGAGTAAGGCACAAACATATGCTTCTCGTTCGAGACCATTATTTGATAAGACGTTTTTGTAACGGCACATCAACCGATTTGACAAAATTCAAGTAAAGAACAGTTCAATGAAATGTAATTAGACTAAAGATGATATAAATGTTTTTGTCTAAGGTGGCAACGAATTAAAAATATTTTTAATAAGAAAAAGAAATTAATATATACTAGTAGAATACCCGTCTCAGGATGGTTATAAGCAATAACTACAGCATTAGTTTTAAGTTTTAATGTTTTTTGTTTGTTTTGGGAGTATGGAACGGTTTCGGTATCTCCTTAATAATAAAGTTTACAAAAAACACATACATATATTTATATATAATATAATTATATATATAATATATAACATATAGACAGAGAGAGAGAGAGAGAGAGAGAGAGAGAGAGAGAGAGAGAGAGAGAGAGAGAGAGAGAGAGAGAGAGAGAGAGAGAGAGAGAGAGAGAGAGAGGGAGAGAGAGAGAGAGAGAGAGAGAGAGAGAGAGAGGGAGAGAGAGAGAGAGAGAGAGAGAGAGAGAGAGAGAGATGTGTGTATAATATTTGCCGTGAATGAGTGTAAAGTAAAATTCTGAAAAAGAATACAACTAGTAAATAATCGATAAATAATCGATATTCCCTGTAACCATTTAAAACAGTTCGTAAGTAATATGTGGGTATGTTAAAAACGTGAAAGATTTTATGAAAATATGCTTTCGTGGTGTTAGCAAGCAGTGGAACGAAAAGATATGTGTCTTACTAAATGAAATACCCTGGTGTAATGGGTGACGTGTGTAGTACATGTTAGTGAGAGAGTGCAAATGCTGCCATTTTTTACTCAATAAGACAAAATAAAGTGAAATATTGATCAGTATTAAACATTTCAAAAAGTCAAATCGCTAAATAGGGTTAAGAAAAAATTTTAATTAAAAATTTTCGGGACAATTTACTGGGAAAATGAAATATGTACCAGATTTTAATGTAGTTTTTTTGCATATTCCGGTCAATGGTGTTGGGAAAAATCTCATTTGACTTCATATATTAGAAAAAATACGTGAAAATATTTTGTAACTCTCTTGCAGATTTCAAGTCTAAATTTCGGCGATGTGAAGATTCTTTTTTACCAAACTTCAATTCTATCTCCAGTTTAGTGTTTATTTTTCAGAGAAAGAAAAAGGAAAGATATACAATTTTATATTAATAAACATAACTGTTTTAGATGAATGAATTTAATATACAAGAAATAACTTAATAAGTAAACTATGTCAGCATAGCATGCCACGTGAGATCATGGCATAACACATCGGCCTCTAGTTCGGAGTAAAGAATTTTCTTTTTATTATTCCAAATTTCGATTCGATTTCGCTTGACTCAAGTAAAGAATTCTTTTTTATTATTATTCTATCAAACTTTGATTCGATTTTTGGTAAAACAATCCAAACATTGAATGTATTCCATTCGTTGATTGAAGTAAAAGGTTAAAGACGCAGTTACCATTCATTTTAATTTTTTTCTATATTTGATATTAGTTAAAAGACAAGAGTAAGACGATTGGTTCTCACTCCCTTCCGTCTTTTTCTTTCATTCGTTTAAAAATATTTTTTTCTTTTTGTATGTAAATGGAAGTCGTAAATAATGGAGGAAAGGAAGCCTTTTCGGCAAAATTGTATTTTTGGAGCCATGCTGCTATGTACATATTTAGTCATGAAAACAAATGGTTGATTTCAATGTTTTTCTTCTGACATGTCACGTACATAGTATCAGTCATTTGTCTCACTTTTTACAGTAATGATAGATTCAAATTCAAAACTACTGTGATAAAATCCGATAGATATTCTTTTGATTTCCAAAAACTTCTCCAAATCCTGACATCCCGAGCCACTCCAATTATTATCAGGGGTAAGGTTTAGGATAGCTGTAATAAGCGTGATGTTGTATGGCAGTGAGTGTTGGGCCCTCACCCAGGCCTCACTTGCTTGACTCCAAAGAAATGACCGGGCAATGATTAGGTGGATATGCAATGTAAAGCCAGACCAGATCCAGAACATTAGGTCAGACACTCTACTTGAGAAATTGGCCATTTTAAAACTTGATGTCCTAATAAGGGCAAACCGTCTTTGCTGGTTCGGGCATGTTGAAAGAAGCAATGGGTATATCAGCACATGGAGAGACCTAAGGCTAGACATCAAACAGAAAGCTGGGTGCCCTAGAAACACATGGAAAGAAACCATCAGGCAAGACTGTAAACAGTGGCAAATGGACACAGTCAATCCCCACAATCGTGATCACTGGAGACTTAGCATACGGACAATCAGATAACGTCGAACCTCTTGTTAAAGGGGAACATAGATGATAAACCTGGATAGTGAGTGAGTGTGATAGACGTTTGGTAAAAGGTCAAGTAAAACGCGCAACAGGTGATGATGTGATCAATTACTTACATGATTACACTTGTTTGCCTTCTTTGTTCTCTGGTAAATTGCCATTTTGACCAAGTGATGCAACCTAACAAATGTGGAATAGAGGAAAAAACGTTTTATTGTAATTCATTAAATTCTTAAATTGGTTATTTTTTATCGAGATTATCTTTCAAAGTATATCGGTTCCCCCTTTTACTTTTCTCAATCAAAACTGAAGGAGTCGGCGGAAATGAAACCGTTTTTAGCAAAACTCTACTTTTGGAACCATGCTATTGAAACAAACATTTCAAGAATCAACCAATAAAATTCCATATATTTGTAATATCACCTTCGTATGGCATCTGAAGACAATTCTTATAATCCGGAAAGGAATTTGATAGGTTTTTTTTAACGAAGATTTTTTTTGTAATATGTTGCGGATTATTTTAGATGAGTCTTGAGAATTTGGATTATTTGGATTATTCGAACTACTGTTCAAGCTTGGGGGTTATTCCCACAACGTTTCGACCGATGTAACCTCCGACCTTCTTCGGGTGCATTTTGTCAAACTCGTGAATCTGTACGGTATTTCAAACCGCACCCTTTATTTGATTTATGGGGGTAGATTGCTCTCGTTCCCTCAGCCTTTACCGGGTAAAAGTCTCACGTAATTCTTAATTATATTCTTAGAATCGCCTCTAATGGTGATTATACCTTCTACCTCCAGAAGACTTGTCACTTTTCTTTCTTCTTCTTTTTATCATAGTTCACCCCAAACACGGCAGGCCGCCACTGTAGACGTCAGGGGCTACTGTGAAATAGGGTGAACGTTTTGGGGAGTACTCCTAAGTTGAGAACTGTGCAGCGAGATGTCTGTTCACATTAGTTTTAAATTTCTGCATGTCGGTACAGTAGGTGAAACAGGGAGCAGGGAGGGAGTTCCAGAGGCCGGCAGCATGTGGAAAGAAGCTTTTGGAGTAGAAGGCTCTCCGGCATCTGGAAAACCTCCACAGTGAATGGATGGAACTTAGCTGATTGTCGGGTTCGTCTAGTGTATTTACATTGAGGGGGACACCAGAGCAGCAAGTTCATCGGAGCACAATCCATTGAAGTACTTGTAAAACAGGCACAAGGATGCAAAATTGCGGCGATTGGACAGGGGCTGGAGCTTGGTGGCTAATGAGGGACCTATTGATTTAGCGACTCTTTATTTAACCTTGTCTAAGAGGGAGAGACTAGTGGATGGTGCACCAGCCCAGATGTGGCAACAATACTCCATGCATGGGCGGATGGTGACTTTGTAGAGATATAGGATCATGTCAGGTGTGAGAAGTTTACTAGCACAGTAGAGAGATCCACCTTCTTTGCAGCAGCCTTGGCAATGTTTTCAATGTATTTAGAGCTGAATACACTTAGCGTTTTATCCGTTGCGCCACGGCTCCACTGAATACCTTTACATCATAAATAAGAGAGAGATACGATTTCAATAGAAAAAGATAGAAGAATGCTATATTCTTCTATTTTTATAAAAATTGAAAATGTCTGATCAAAATCTTTGATAATTTAAACGAATGAAAAGAAAAGTTGTCCTCGATTAAAGACTAAATATAAATGTACAATAATTGTACTCTTGAGTTGTCTCTCCACCTTCGTCAGTCCAGCGAACGTTTTACTCTGGATTTGCCTATCAAGCAGACATGAAACTTCTTGAGGTTTTCGATTTTTCTGCTAAAATCTCGAAGTCTGTAACGTACTCCATGGTCGCTTCCTTTTTAAGTAGATTAAATTAAATAAATTAGAATTGATAAAAAATGTTAAGTTTTCTTGAATTGTTTTTATTCACGAAGAAGGAAAAGATTTATAAAATCTCCTTTCTGGTGATATTTTTTTCCTTTGTTCATTTAAATACAAGAATTTAAAATATTGTTTTTATTAATGAAGCAAGAATCTCCAATAAAAGTAATTTGAAATAATTTTTTTAAGTACTTTACTCGTGCTGGTCAAAAAAATAGAACATATGTATAAAACTGTAAAAATCATTCCGTTTGAGATAATTTTCGGCTTTGAAATTGTGTAGGCGAAATATTCTATATGTAAATAACAATTACAGCTATTTTTAATCATTTGTCATATTTGCATATGTCAGACTTTATTGTCACAGAGTAGTTTATTGTCACATTGGGAAATTCAACGTTTCAATTTAATAGAACATTATTCTTAAACTCAAAAAATTTCTGTGTTTAAAAAGATTTTGCAAGTAATGTAATCATAATCTCTCATTATGGGTCGCTCTAAAGACCTATCTTTGCCTGAGAAGCAGCGAATCTTCGATTTGCGGGAAGTAGAAAAGACGCGCATGGAAATCGCAACCAAGGTCGGATGTTCAAGATCGGTAGTGACCAAAGTGCTCCAGAAAGATGTTAAGGATGTTTCCAACAGCAATCGCAAGAAATGCGGACGAAAGAAAAGCACCACTGAAAGACAAGACCGGGCACTGGACAAGGAGCAAAGAAAAGTCGATTCCTGTCAACAAGCCACATTACTAAAGAGTGGAAACAGGCTTCTGGTGCCGACGTTTCACAAAGCACTACCTACCGAAGGCTCCGGCAACTGGGATACCCAAATCGTATAGCTGCCACCAAACCGCTCCTTAATGAAAAACAGATGTTGAAGAGGCTACGATGGGCAACTGCTCATCAAACCTGGACTACAGACGAATGGCGGCGTGTGATCTTTTCAGATGAGTCTCGATGTTGTATCTCCTTCGGCGACCAAGGGCCACGTGTTTGGCGAAGATCCACGGAACGGTATAACCAAGAATGCGTCAAGAAGTCTGTGAAGTTCCCGCAGTCTTGCATGGTTTGGGGCGTTATGAGTGCTAAGGGTGTTGGTAATTTTTGCTTCATCAAAGGAACTTTAAACGCAACAGTGTACCAAGATATCCTGGAAGCTAATTTACTGCAAGTGCTGGATAATCAGTTTGACAGTGACGCCACAGACATCATTTTTCAACATGACTTGGCACCGGTACACTTTGCCAAGTCCACAACTTCCTGGCTCCGAGAACGATCGATCCCTGTTCTTGAATGGCCGGCAAACTCGCCAGATCTGAACGTTATTGAAGCCTTGTGGGATCAGATGAAGAGGAAGCTTCGCAAAGAAAAACCTACTACCCTTGCAGCCATGAAGATTGCAATACAGAACACATGGGATTCGGTGTCTACAAGAAACTTGTTGATTCCATGCCTTGGCGATTGATGCTGTTATCAAGGCAAAAAGTGCTGCTACTAAATATTGATGAATTTTTACTTGTATTTAAGTTAATAAAAAACTATTTTGTTTTCTTAGCTGTCTTGTTCTAGTATTTTGAAACGCGAAATATGGAAAAACTGACATTGTAATTGATATGAAAAAAAAGTTTCTATCGTAAAACAACTATTTCAGTTAGTTTAGCAATATAGGAATATTTTAGCACCAATTACATCTCACAGATTGTCCTCAATAAGAATGAGAGATTATGATTAAATTACTTGCAAAATCCTTTTAAACACAGACATTTTTTGAGTTTAAGATTACTCAACGAATAATGATACTTCAATAATAATTGAAACGTTGAATTTCCCATTGTGACAATAAACTACTCTGTGACAATGAAGTCTGACATATGCAAATAGGTCAACTGATTAAAAATAGTTGTAATTGTTATTTACATATAGAATATTTCGCCTACACAATTTCAAAGCTGAAAATTATCTCAAACGGAATGATTTTTACAGTTTTATACATATGTTCTATTTTTTTGCCCAGCACGAGTATATTCAGTAAAAAAAGAAAAAAGTTAATATAAAGTCAGTAGACTGGCTTACCGAAAATGATAATTCCTTCTTCCACATTTTCGACACCTGGCAGTTTCTGGCGGCTTTTCTCCATGAAATCCGCCAACTACGCCAGCAGGAAACGGTCTAACACATTAGAAAGTATCCGTGGAGAAAGAAAGCCCGTCATCAAATATCACGTTTGAATTGATTGAACTGAAACAACAACAAAAAAACTATTCGTAGAAATGGGAACAGTTTTTTTAGGAAATAGTTTGTTTTTTCAAACACCGTTGCTCAAATTACGATACTCATACACTGCGAAGACTGATCCTTAATCCATCTCGACCTTAAAATGTTGCCATCATTATCAGAAGCAGACGTTTGGTAACGAACTTTACAGCAAATTACACCGTTTCTGCCTAGGGCCACTTACTTCGAGACTTCCTCGCATTACTAATAAAACTCTATGTGACATCCGAATAACTTTCCGTCATGTCGCCAAACTCATCAATGCCGACGTGCCCCTAGGATGAATTTTGAGTCTAACCCTCTTCATGATCTTCATAAAAGATCTTCCAAATCATATACTGTGATAATTCGTTGACATCTCCGCAGACGACACAACTATCTATGACAGCACTTTGAAGAGCATTGATGATCAAGATATTTCTAAATCTCTTTCTCCCCCCCTCCTCTCTCTTCCTCTCTCTTTCTCCCTCTCTTCTGACTTGAAGCAATGATGCAACAGGGAGAAAGTGGCTTGTTACTTCTAACGCCAAGAATATAACAACTTTGTGGGTGTTTGTTTCATAGTTTTTGCCTTTTCACTGGATATACACACCACACACACACATACAACTGACGTTTATATAATAGATAAACCCCAGTAAATGTAACAGTTCGATTAAATTTTGTGAGACGCACATTTCAATATGTTCTTAGAAGGTAGGACACCAAATGTGGGGGTTAAATGTGTCGGTAATGTGGACACCACATCACCTCCACAAGTTTTTAGAAATGAACATCAAAGCAATATTCTTTTTAATTGATATGTATGAATACTAATTGATTGGTATTGCCAACAAGTCCCTCAACAACATCATCTGTAATAACTGCATGATATTTAATGTAATGTAACTTCGTGCATGCAAACCCTGTGGATCTAAGTGGTGTACTTGCCAATAACATTTTCATGAAGTATTGCCTCATTCATTTTTAAGGCAATTAAAAAACGGTATATATAAAACTGAGAATAATGCCAGTTCAATTAAAACCTGGTATCAATTTCCTGAAATATATCTATTGAATAAAGAAAGAAGTATAAGTGCATTGGCTGCCGTAGGAGGGGAGAAGGCTAAGTCACAACATACTAACCGGGAGAATTATTATCGCAATTTTTCCAGATAAAGTTTAAGATCACCTACTATTCTCAAATAAGTATCATATACTTATTTGACCCAAGTAATCGCTCCGTTGCATACCTCAAACAAGATTATAACAAAATTCTTACGCTGATGATGACACGTTCATGTGCGAAAGGGAAATATAATTACATCGCATTTTATATTTTCTCAGAAGTTCTAATCATTAAAATCACATGAAATATTTTTTGTAATTATATTATTTTTTAGTGAAAATATTGATCAAACAATGCTTTATTCAATGATAACATCGCCAATTCAAGACATTAATTTTCCTTCGAGTTATAGTGATTTTATTAACACGGAATTTAGAGGTCTTTTTTTGTAATATATAAGAAATAATTCAAAATATTTTTTTTTAATTTTAAACATGTACGATGCTTTATTTTCATTTAAAAATCATGCATTTTGTTATTAATACATAAAAATATAACTTTAGTAAAGGTGTATTTTTCTTTCAAAAAATATATTTTCACTATGATTTAAAAAAATGATTTTATTATATTATGTGATCATCTCATCTCAATATATATATAAGGAAAAATCTGTGTGTATGTATGTAACGCTAAGGCTTTTAAAATACTCAACAAACACCCCCAAATTAGGTATTATTTTAACCGGCATAACCTCGGGAAAATAATATCTAAAAATTAAAAAAAGAGTAATTTTTAAGGGGTCAAATAGCCATTTTTTCTGTTTAATGTGATCACGATTTTTAATGTTATCTTGTGCACATGACATCACTTTGATAGGTACATGACGTCATAGTGATAGGTTTGGATATTATTTTGATGCCATCATCACATTATTATTGTTTTTTTTTCATTTCTCTTAGGACTATTGCCCTCATCAAAGAGAGGGGAGTAAGAAAGAGTAATTTTAGTAGAGCTCTGGAGGCCTCCTTGTATTTGGCGTTGTCCGGAACAAGACAATACAATGTTAAGAACGTTTTGTTGTCATTATTATCGGTCAAAAGGAAGAAGTTAAGCAACGCATAGCATGGCCAGTACTAAATAGGTGACGATTTAGGATTACCAGATGCTGTAAAATCGAGGTTAAGCAACGCGTATATTCGCAAGTACTAAATGGATGACTCAATAAGTGAAATCAAAGGAATAAACAATCATGCTCCGCCATTGTTTTCGCTATTATATATATCCATATAAAATAACTTCTCAATCAGTTAAGTTACAGGAAAAAATTATTATGCTCCGCAACTGTTTGCACTAATATTTGTATTCATATAAAATAACGTCTTTTTAAAAGAAAGTTTTTCTTCTATTTAATGTTTTTATGACCCTGAGCAACGCCGGGTAGCACTGCTAGTCTACTATATAAAGAGAAGTTGTCTGTATGTTTGTTTGTTTGTTTGTATATGCAGATACTCCTCCAAGAGTACCCAACAAACAGTTACACGGTTGACATCATTATGACCGGCCAGCCCCGGGATGTGTAATATCTCGGAGCCGGAAGAAAATTGACTCTTCGGGGGTCGACTGAGCACTTTTCTCCAATGGGGGGGGGGGTGCCCTTTTCCACGATTTTAAAAGTTATTCAATTCTAATTTGAGAAAAAAAAACAAAGCTATCATGTATAATTTGAGAAATATGCAAAGTCACGCTTTAAACAGGAAATGACGTCAGAGGAAAAGAGTGTAGGGAAGAAAATCACTCACACTACAACCTTCTTTCCCTCTCACTCCCACCCTTTCTTAATTACTATTCCTTCCTCCCCTACGCCCGTTCTGTGTTCATGATACCACCCTCCTAGGCATTACCTCCTCCTTTTTGAGAGGTGTAGAGATAGTGTAGTATCTGTTGAGAGAAGAGAGTGTCAGCATTCGCCGGTGTGAGCGCCTCAGGCCATATTTTATTTAGGGGACGGATTGTAAGCAAATTTGAGAGGGAGAGGGTTGGCATTCGTGAGTGTGAGCGCCTCAGACCAAATTTAAGGGAAGGGTGTTTTTTATTTAACTTAAAATATTTCTCAGGGTTGGAGGAAGGGGGCTGGAGAAGTTGAGGGGTCGGGGAAAATTTTAGGGGTCAGGCCGTACTTTTTAGAAGTCTGGCAGAATTTTTTTATTTTTTTATTTTGAACTCAAAATATTTCTCAAGGTTGGGGGAGAGTGAAAAATTAGTTGAGATGGGGGGCTGGAGAGATTGAGGGGTCGGGGAAAATTTTAGGGGTCAGGCCGAACTTTTTAGGGGTCAGGCCAAATTATTTTCTTTTTTTTTGTTTTGAACTCAAAATATTTCTCAAGGTTGGGGGAGAGTGAAAAATTAGTTGAGATGGGGGGCTGGAGAGATTGAGGGGTCGGTGAAAATTTTAGGGGTCAGGCCGAACTTTTTAGCGGCCAGGCTAAATTTTTTTTTTTTGTTTTGAACTCAAAATTTTGTTCAGGGTTGGGGGAGAGTGAAAAATTAGTTGGTATGAGGGGCTGGAGAGATTGAGGGTCGGGGAAAATTTTAGTGGTCAAGCCGAACTTTTTAGAGGTCAGGCCAAACTTTTTGCTGTTTTTTTGTTTTGAACTCAAAATATTTCCCAGTGAAAAATTAGTTGGGATAGGAAGCTGGAGAGATTGAGAGGTCGGGGAAAATTTTAGGGGTCAGGCCGAACTTTTAAAGGGGTCAGACCAAATATTTTGTGTTTTGAACTCAAAATATTTCTCAGGGTTAGGGGAAAGTGAAAAATGAGTTGGTATGGGGGGCTGAAAAGATTGAGAGGTCGAAGGAAATTTTCAGGGTCAGGCCGAACTTTTTAGGGGTCAGACCAAATATTTCCCTTTTTTTGTTTTGAACTCAAAATATTTATCAGGTTTGGGGGAGAGTGAAAAATAAGTTGGGATGAGGGGCTGGAGAGATTGAGGGGTTGGGGAAAATTTTAGGGCTCAGACCAAACCTTTTAGGGGTGTGGCCAATCTTTTTGCTGTTTTTTTGTTTTGAACTCAAAATATTTCCCAGGGTTTGGGGAGAGTGCAAAATTGTTGGGATAGCGGTGGAGAGATTGAAAGGTCGGTGAATATTTTATGGGTCAGGCCAAACTTTTAAGGGGTAAGCCCAAATTCTTTTCTTTTTTGTTTGTTTAACTCAAAATATTTCTCAGAGTTGGTAAAGAGTGAAAAATTAGTTGGGATGGGGGGCTGGAGAGATTGAGGGTTCGGGGAAAATTTTAGGTGTCAGGCCGAACTTTTTAGCAGTCAGGCCTAATTTTTCGCTGTTTTTTAGTTTTGAACTCAAAATATTTCCCAGGGTTTTGGGAGAGTGCAAAATTAGTTGGGATGGGGGTGGAGAGATTGAGGGGTCGGTGAAAATTTTAGGGGTGAGGCCGAACTTTTAAAGGGTCACCCCCAATTTTTTTGTTGTTGTTTGTTTTGAACTCAAAATATTTCTCAGGGTTGGGGGAGAGTGAAAAATTAGTTGGGATAGGAAGCTGGAGAGATTGAGGGGTCAGTGAAAATTTTAGGAGTCAGGCCGAACTCTTAAGGAGTCAGGCCAAATTTGTTGCTGTTTTTTTGTTTTGAACTCAAAATATTTCTCAAGGTTGAGGGAGAGTGAAAAATTAGTTGGGATAGGGGGCTGGAGAGATTGAGAGGTCGAGGGAAATTTTAAGGGTCAGGCCGAACTTTTAAGGGGTCAGACCAAATATTTTTTGTTTTGAACTTAAAATATTTCTCAGGGTTGGGGGAGAATAAAAAAAATAGTTGGGATGAGGGGCTGAAGAGATTGATAGGTCGGGGGAAATTTTAAGGGTCAGGCCGCACTTTTTAGGGGTCAGACCTAATATTACTTTTTTTTTTGTTTTGAACTCAAAATATTGCTCAGGCTTGGGGAAAGGTGAAAAATTAGTTGGGATGAGGGCTGGAGAGATTGAGGGGTCGGGGAAAATTTTAGGGGTCAAGCCGAATTTTTTAGGGGTCAGGCCAAATTTTTTGCTGTTTTTTTGTTTTGAACTTAAAATATTTCTCAAGGTTAGGGGCGAGTGAAAAATTAGTTGAGATGGGGGACTGGAGAGATTGAGGGGTCGGGGAAAATTGTAGGGGTCAGGCTAAACTTTTACGGGGACAACCCAAATTTTTTTCTTTTTGTTAGTTTTGAACACAAAATATTTCTCAGGGTTGGGGGAGAGTGAAAAATTAGTTGGGATGAGGGGCTGGAGAGATTGAGGGGTTGAGGAAAATTTTAGGGGTAGGCCAAACCTTTTAGGGGTCAGGCCAAATTTTTTTTCTTTTTTTTTGTACTGAACTCAAAATATTTCTCAGGGTTGAGGGAGAGTGAAAAATTAGTTGAGATGGGGGCTGAAGATATTGATAGGTCGGGAGAAATTTTAAGGGTCAGGCCGAACCTTTTAGGAGTCAGGCCAATGTTTTGCTGTTTTTTTTTGTTTGAACTCAAAATATTTCTCAAGGTTAAGGGAGAGTGAAAAATAAGTTGAGATGAGGGGCTGGAGAGATTGAGAGGTCGGGGAAAATTTTAGGGGTCATGCCGAACATTTAAGGGGTCAACCCAAACTTTTTTCTTTTTTTTTGTTTTGAACTCAAAATATTTCCAAGGGTTGGGGAGAGTGAAAAATTAGTTGAGATGAGGGTCTGGAGAGATTGAGGGGTTGGGGGAAATTTTAGGGGTAAGGCCGAACTTTTAAGGGGTAAGCCCAAATTTTTTGCTGTTTTTTTGTTTTGAACTCAAAATATTTTTCAGGGTTGGGGGGAGAGTTAAAATTAGTTGGGAAGAGGGGCTGGAGAGATTGAGGGGTCGGGGAAAATTTTAGTGGTCAGGCCGAACTTTTTTGGTGTGAGAGCACATTTTTTGCTGTTTTTTTTTGTTTTGAACTCAAAATATTTCCCAGGGTTTTGGGAGAGTGCAAAATTAGTTGGGATAGGAAGCTGGAGAGATTGAGGGGTCAGTGAAAATTTTAGGAGTCAGGCCGAACTCTTAAGGGGTCAGGCCAAATTTGTTGCTGTTTTTTTTGTTTTGAACTCAAAATATTTCTCAAGGCTGGGGGAGAGTGAAAAATTAGTTGAGATGGGGGACTGGAGAGATTGAGGGGTCAGTGAAAATTTTAGGGGTGAGGCCGAACTTTTAAAGGGTCAGCCCAAATTTTTTTCTTTTTTGTTTGTTTTTAACTCAAAATAATTCTCAGGGTTGGGGAAGAGTGAAAAATTAGTTTGGATAGGAAGCTGGAAAGATTGAGAGGTCGCGGACAAAATTTTGGGGGTCAGGCCGAACTTTTAAGGGGTCCGACCAAGTATTTTGTGTTTTGAACTCAAAATATTTCTCAGGGTTGGGGGAGATAAAAGATTTGTTGGGATAGGAAGCTGTAGATATTGAGAGATTGGGGAAAATTTTAGGGGTCAGGCCGAACTTTTAATGGGTCAGACTAAATATTTTGTGTTTTGAATTCAAAATATTTCTCAGGGTTAGGGGAGAGTTAAAAATTAGTTGGGATCGGGAGGCTTGAGAGATTGATAGGTCGGGGGAAATTTTAAGGGTCAGGCCGAACTTTTTAGGGGTCAGACCAAATATTTCTTGTTTTTTGTTTTGAACTAAAAATATTTCTCAGGCTTGGGGGAAGGTAAAAAATAAGTTGAGATAGAGAGCTGGAAAGATTGAGAGGTTTCGGAAAATTTTAGGGGTCAGGCCGAACTTTTAAGGGGTCAGCTCAAATTTTTTTCTTTTTTATGTTTTGAACTCAAAATATTTCTCAGGGTTGGGGGAGAGTGAAAAATTAGTTGGGATGAGGGTTGGGGAAAATTTTAGGGGTCAGGCCAAACCTTTTAGGGGTAAGGCCAAATTTTTTTCTTTTTCTTTTCTTGAACTTAAAATATTTCCCAGGGTTTTTGGAGGGTGAAATATTTGTTGAGATGGAGGCTGGAGAGATTGAGGGGTCGGTGAAAATTTTAGGGGTCAGGCCGAACTTTTTAGGGGTCAGGCCAATTTTTTTTTTTTTGTAATTTAAAATATTTCTCAGGGTTGGGGGAGAGTGAAAAACAAGTTGGGATGGGGGTCTACTGAGATTGAGGGGTCGGGGAAAATTTTAGGGGTCAGGCCGAACTTTTTAGGGGTAATGCCAATTTTTTTTTCTTTTGAACTCAAAATATTTCTCAGGGTTGGGAAGAGTTAAAAATTAGTTGGGATGAGGGGCTGGAGAGATTGAGTGGTCGGGGAAAATTTATGGGGTCTGGCCGAACTCTTTAGGGGTCAGGCCAATTTTTTTGTTTTAAACTAAAAATGTTTCTCAAGGTTGGGCGAAGGTAAAAAATTAGTTGGGTTTAGAGGCTGGAGAGATTGAGAAGTCGGGGAAAATTTTTGGGGTCAGGCCGAACTTTTAAGGGGTCAGCCCAAATCCATTTCTTTTTTGTTTGTTTATAACTCAATATATTTCTCAGGGTTGATGGAGAGTGAAAAATTAGTTGGGATGGGGGGCTGGAGAGATTTAGGCTTCGAGGAAAATTTTAGGTGTCAGGTCGAACTTTTGAAGGGTCAGGCCAATTTTTTTGCTTTTTGTTTTCTTGAACTTGAAATATTTCCCAGGGTTTGGGGAGGGTGAAATATTTGTTGGGTGTAGGGCTGGAGAGATTGAGGGGTCGGAGAAAATTTTAGAGGTCAATCCGAACTTTTTAGAGGGTACGGCTAAATTTATTTGTTTTGAACTCAAAATATTTCCCAGGGTTGGGGGAAAGTGAAAAATTACTTGGGATGAGGTGCAGGAGTAATTGAGAGGTCGGGGAAAATTTTAGGGGTCAGGCCGAACTTTTTAGGGGTCAGGCCAATTTTGTTTGTTTTGAATACAAAATATTTCTCAAGGTTGGGGGAAGGTGAAAAATTAGTTGGGAGGAGAGGCTGGAGAGCTTGAGAAGTCGGGGAAAATTTTAGGTGTCAGGCCGAACTTTTTAGGTGTCAGGACAAATTTTTTGCTGTTATTTTGTTTTCAACTCAAAATATTTCCCAGGGTTTGGGGCAAGTGCAAAATTAGTTGGGATGGGGGGGGTGGAGAGATTGAAAGGTCGGTGAAAATTTTAGGGGTCAGGCCGAACTTTTGAAGGGTCAGGCCAAATTTTTTTCTTTTTTTTTCTTGAACTTGAAATATTTCCCAGGGTTTTTGGAGGGTGAAATATTTGTTGGGATGAAGGCTGGAGAGATTGAGGGGTCGGAGAAAATTTTAGGGGTCAGGCCGAACTTTTTAGGGGTCGGGCCAAATTTTTTTGTTTTTAACTCAAAATGTTTCCCAGGGTTGGGGGAAGGTGAAAAATTAGTTAGGATGAGGGGCTGAAGAAATTGAGGTGTCGGTGAAAATATTAGGGGTCAGGCCGAACTATTTGGGGGCAAAGCCATTTTTTTTTGTTTTGAACTCAAAATATTTCTCACGGTTGGGGGAATGTGAAAAATTAGTTGGGATGAGAGGCTGGAGAGATTGAGAAGTCGGGGAAAATTTTAGGGGTCAGGCCGAACTTTTAAGGGGTCAGGCCAAATTGTTTGTTGTTTTTTTTGTTTTGAACTCAAAATATTTCCCAGGGTTTGGGGAGAGTGCAAAATTAGTTGGGATGGAAGGTGAAGAGATTGAGGGGTCGGTGAAAATTATAGGGGTCAGGCCGAACTTTGAAGGGGTCAGCCCAAATTCTTTTCTTTTTTGTTTGTTTATAACTAAAAATATTTCTCAGGGTTGGTGGAAGGTAAAAAATTAGTTGGGATGGGGGGCTGGAGAGATTGAGGGTTCGGGGAAAATTTTAGGTGTCAGGTCGAACTTTTTAAGGGTCAGGCCAAATTTTTTCTTTCTTTTTTCTTGAACTTAAATTATTTCCCAGGGTTTGGGGAGGGTAAAATATCTTTTGGGATGGGGGCTGGAGAGATTGAGGGGTCGGTGAAAATTTTAGGGGTCAGGCCGAACTTTTTAGGGATCAGGCAAATTTTTTTGCTTTTGAATTTAAAATATTTCTCAGGGTTGGGGGAGAGTGAAAAACAAGTTGGGATGGGGGGCTACAGAGATTGAGGGGTCGGTGAAAATTTTAGGGGTCTGGCCGAACTTTTTAGGGGTCAGGCCCATTTTTTTTCTTCTGAACTCAAAATATTTCTCAGGGTTGGCGAAGAGTGAAAAATTGTTGGGATGAGTGGCTGGAGAGGTTGAGGGGTCGGGGAAAATTTTAGGGGTCAGGCCGAACTTTTTAGGGGTCAGGCCAATTTTTTTTGTTTTGTACTCAAAATATTTCTCAAGGTTGGGGGAAGGTAAAAAATTAGTTGGGATGAGAGGCTGGAGAGATTGAGAAGTCGGTGAAAATTTTAGGGCTCAGGCCGAACTTTTTAGGTGTCAGGCCAAATTTTTTGTGTTTATCTTTGTTTTGAACTTAACATATTTCTCAGTGTTTGAGGAGAGTGCAAAATTAGTTGGGATCGGGGGTGAAGAGATTGAGGGGTCGGTGAAAATTTTTGGGGTCAAGTTGAACTTTTGAAGGGTCAGGCCAAATTTTTTTCTTCTTTTTTTTCTTGAACTTAAAATATTTCCCAGGGTTTGGGGAAGGTAAAATATTCGTTGGGATGGGGGCTGGAGAGATTGAGGGGTCGGAGAAAATTTTAGGGGTCAGTCAGAACTTTTTAGGGGTACAGCTGAATTATTTTGTACTGAACTCAAAATGTTTCCCAGGGTTGCGGGAAGGTGAAAAATTACTTGGGATGAGGGGCTGGAGAAATTGAGGTGTCGGTTAAAATATTAGGGGTCAGGCCGAACTTTTAAGAGGTCAGGCTAATTTCTTTTGTTTTGAACTCAAAATATTTCTCAAGGTTGGGGGAAGGTGAAAAATTAGTTGGGATGAGAGGCTGGAGAGATTGAGAAGTCGGGGAAAATTTTAGGGACTAGGCCGAACTTTTTAGGTTTCAGGCCAACTTGTTTCCTGTTTTTTTGTTTTGAACTCAAAATATTTCCCAGGGTTTGGGGACAGTGCAAAATTAGTTGGAATAGGGGGTGGAGAGATTGAGGGGTCGGTAACAATTTAGGGGTCAAGCCGAACTTTTAAGGGGTCAGCCCAAATTCTTTTCTTTTTTGTTTGTTCATAACTCAAAATATTTCTCAGGGTTGGTGGAATGTCAAAAATTAGTTGGGATGGGGGGCTGGAGAGATTGAGGGTTCGGGGAAAATTTTAGGTGTCAGGTTGAACTGTTGAAGAGTCAGAGCAAATTTTTTTCTTTTTTTTTCTTGAACTTAAAATATTTCCTAGGGTTTGGGGAGGGTAAAATATTTGTTGGGATGGGGGCTGCAGAGATTGAGGGGTCGGGGAAAATTTTAGGGGTCAGTCCGAACTTTTTAGGGGTACGGCTAGATTTTTTTGTTTTGAACTCTAAATGTTTCCCAGGGTTGGGAGAAGGTGAAAAATTACTTGTGATGAGGGGCTGGAGAAATTGAGGGGTCGGTTTAAATTTTAGGGGTCAGGCCGAACATTTAAGTGGTCAGGCAAATTTTTTTTCTTTTGAACTTAAAATATTTCTTAGGGTTGGGGGAGAGTGAAAAACAAGTTGGGATGGGGGCTACAGAGATTGAGGGGTCGGGGAACATTTTAGCGGTTAGGCCGAACTTTTCAGGTGTTAGACCAAATTTTTTTATTTTGAACTCAAAATATTTCTCAAGGTTGGGGAAGGTGAAAAATTAGTTGGGATGAGAGGCTGGAGAGATTGAGAAGTCGGGAAAATTTTAGGGGTCAGGCAGAACTTTTTAGGCGTCAGGCCAAATTTTTTGCTGTTTTTTTGTTTTGAACTCAAAATATTTTCCAGGGTTTGGGGAGAGTGCAACATTAGTTGAGATGGGGGTGGAGAGATTGAGGCGTCGGTGAAAATTTTAGTGGTCAGACCGAACTTTTAAGGAGTCCGCCTAAATTTATTTCTTTTGTGTTTGTTTTGAACTCAAAAAATTTCCTAGGATTGGGGGAGAGTAGAAAAATTAGTTGGGATGGGGGGCTGGAAAGATTGTGGAGTCGGAGACAATTTTAGGTGTCAGGCCGAACTTTTAAGGAGTCAGGCCAAATTTTTTAAATTTTTTTTTGATTTGAACTCAAAATATTTGTCATGGTTGGGGGAGAGTGAAAAATTAGTTGGGATAGGGGGCTGGAGAGATTGAGGGGTTGGGGTATATTTTAGGGGTCAGGCCGAGCTTTTTAGGGGTCAGGCCAAGTTTTTTTGTTTTTGAACTCAAAATATTTCTCAGGGTTGGGGAGAGTTAAAAATTAGTTGGGATAGGAGGCTAGAGAGATTGAGGGGTTTGGGTATATTTTAGGGGTCAGGCCAAGCTTTTTAGGGGTCAGGCCAAGTTTTTTTGTTTTTGAACTCAAAATATTTCTCAGGGTTGGGGAGAGTGAAAAATTAGTTAGGATGGGGGGCTGGAGAGATTGAGGGGTTGCGAAAAATTTTAGGGGTCAGGCGGAACTTTTATGGGGTCAGTCCAAATTTTTTTTTTTTTCTTTTGTTTTGAACTCAAAATATTTCTCAGGGTTTGGGGAGAATTAAAAATTAGTTGGAATGGGGGCTGGAGAGATTGAGGGGTCACGAAAAATTTTAGGGGTCAGTCCGAACTTTTTAGGGGTCAGGCCAAATTTTTTGCTGTTTTGTTTTGCTTAGAACTCAAAATATTTCCCAGGGTTGGGGATGAGTGAAAAACAAGTTAGGATGGGGGGCTTCAGAGATTGAGGGGTCGGTGAAAATTTTAGGGGTGAGGCCGAAGTTTTTAGGGAACAGACCAAATTTTTTTCTTTTTTTTGTTTTGAACTCAAAATATTTCTCAGGGTTGGGGAGAGTGAAAAATTAGTTGAAATGGGGGGCTTGAGAGATTGAGCAGTCGGGGAAAATGTTAGGAGTCAGGCCGAACTTTTTAAGGCTCGGGCCAATTTTTTTTCTTGTTTTTTGTTTTGAACTCAAAATATTTTTCAGGGTTGGAGAGGGTAAAACAAAATTGGGGTGTGCGGCTGGAGAGATTGAGGGGTCGTGGAAAATTGTACCGGTCGGGCCAAACATTTTAGGGGGTCAGGGGAAATTTTTTGGGTTTTTTTACTGAAAATATTTTGTAGGTAAGTATATAGTATGCACACTGCGGCGCCGATAGGTACGAATATAGTATGCGCACCGGGGCGGCGATATGTATATATATAGTATGTGCACCTGGGTGGCAATAGGTACGTGTATAGTAGTGCATAGAGGTGGCGATAGGTACTATATAGCATTGCACAGGGATGGCAGTAAGTATGTATATAGAATGCGCACCAGGGCGGTGATAGGTATATATTTAGCAAGCGCTCCGGGGCGGCGATCAGTACGTATATAGCATGCACACCAGGGCGACGATAGGTACGTATTTAGCACGTGCACCGGGGCAGTGATAGGTACATATTTAGCATTCGCATCAGGCTGGCGATAGTGACTTATTTTGCATTTGCACTGGGGCGGCGATAGGTACATATGTAGCATTCGCAAGGGGGCAGCGATATGTACGTATGCAGCATACGCACTGGGGCGGCGATAGGTACGTATGTAGCATTTGCACCCGGGCAGCGATAGATACTCATGTATTATGCATACCGGGGCGGCAATAGGTACTTATATAGTATCTGCCCCGGGGCGGCGATAGGTACGTATATTGTATGTGCACCGGGGTGGTGATAGATATGTATATAGTATGAACACCGGTGCGGAGATAAGTACCTATATAGAAGGCGCAGATAGATGTAGTACTTTTTATAGAAATATGTCATACTACTGCCCTGGGCTACGTAGTAGAAATGGTAGGGAAGAAGCAGCTTTTGCAAAAGGCAAAATTAGAAAGTAGCGATGAAATGGGGCGACCAGGGAAGAGAAAGGTATAAAGATAAAGAGACGGCTATAGAGGAGGGGGAGAAATAGAAGTTTGAATATAAAGATGTTACACACGCGATTGTTCTTCAATTATATGTCTTTATGACCCCGAGCAACGCCGGATAGCCACGCTAGTCTCTTATATAAAGGGCAGTTGTCTGTATGTATGTATGTATGTTTGTATGTGAAGCTTCTCCTCCGAGAGTGCCAATTAAACAGTCACACGGTTGACATCATTATGACCGGCCAGCCCTGGGATGTGTCAGAACCGGAAAAAAAATTGACTCTTCAGGGGTCGACTGAGCACTTTTCTCCAATGGCGGGGGGGGGGGGTCTTTTTCCTCGATTTTCAACGTTGTTTAGTACTAATTTGAGAAAAAAACAATGCTATCATGTATAATTTGAGAAATATTCCAAGTCACGATTTTAACAGAAAATGGCGTCATGTACTAATCCGATAAAAATGCTGCCTCACTGAACATGTCACATAATCCCTTGACCGATGTACCGGGTTTTGCCCTAAACTCTGTCCGGTTGTATCAAGTCATCCCATAACTTCTGTCCGGATGTATTAATAACATCATAGGAAGACTACGTTAAGAGTATGTAGTGAAACAAGGGTTGCTCAATCACATCCGCACCTGGCAACTGGTAAGAGTGGTTTCACTAGTGCTCAGGAGGCCTCCTTGATTTTCAAAGTACTCGGCACTGTCCGGGAGAAAAATGCCCAATGTCCCAGATAGAGCTGCTGTAGTGATAGATTTGTATAGAACTCAGCACAGGGGATGCTTCTACAATATAAGACCCAGAGGCTTCTGCAGAATAGAAACCATGAGTGCTTCTGCAGTATAGGGACCAGGAGTGCTTTTACAATATAGGACCCAGCAGCGGGGGTGCTTCTACAATATAGAACCCGGAGGCTTATGAAGATAGGGACCATGGGTGCTTCTGCAGTATAGGGACCAGGGGTGCTTCGACAGTATAGGACCCAGCACCGGGGGTGCTTCTACAATATAAGACCCGGAGGCTTCTGCAGAATAGGAACCATGGGTGCTTCTACGGTATAGGGACCAGGGGTGCTTCTACAGTATAGGACTCAGCATCGGGGGTGGTTTTACAATATAGGACCCAGAGACTCCTGCAGAATAAGGGCCTCGGGGAGTTTCTGCAGTATAGAGGCCAGGGGTTCTTCTACAGTATATGACCTAGCACCGGAGGTACTTCTACAATATAGGACCCGGAAGCTTCTGTAGAATAGCGACCATGGGTGGTTGTGCAGTATAGCGACCTGGGGTGCATCTACACCATAGGACCTACCTGCTTCTACAATATAGGACCCGGAGGCTTCTGCAGAATAGGAACCATGGGTGCTTCTACAGTATAGGACCTAGCACTGTAGGTTCTTCTACAATATAGGACCCGGAGTCTTCTGCAGAATAGCGACCATGGGTGCTTCTGCAATATAGGGACCAGGGGTGTTTTTAAAGTATAGGACCCAGCACCGGGGGTGCTTCTACAATATAGGACCCGTAGGCTTATGAAGAATAGGGACCATGGGTGCTTCTGCAGTATATGGGCCAGGGGTGCTTCTACAGTAGAAGCCAGGGGTGCTTCTACAGTATAAGACCCAGCACCGGGGGAGCTTCTACAATATAGGACCAGGAGGCTTCTGCAGTATGGTCCTTTGATATGACCGAGGCACCTCGGAAATTTTTTTTCTTTCTTTAACTAAAAATATTTCTATGTAGGGGGAGGGTAAAAAATTTTTTTTTGTTGCTTCTTCATCAAAAATATTTATATGTATGAGGAGGTTGAAAAAATAATTTTTTGGGGGTGGGAGGGGTAATAATGTTTTTTTTTCTGTTTTAAACTAAAAAAAATTCTATGTATGCGTGAGGGTAAAAAAAAATTGGGGGGGGGGTAAAAAAAAAAATTTTTGATCAAAAATATATGTATGGGGGAGGATGAAAAAAAATTTTTTTGGAGGGTGGGTGGTAAAATCTTTTTTCTTTTTTCCCTTTTTGAACAAAAAATATTTCTATGTAGTGGGGGGAAAAAATTTTCTTTTTCTTTTTTTTCTTTTAAATTAAAAAAATTTCTTTTTTTTTTAACTAAAAATATTTATATTTATGATAGTGACAATACATGAATGAACACTATTTTGTTTTTCTGACACGACAGGGGCGCATTAATATGAGTTCTTAGGTATGCGAACTGTGCTGGAGATAGGTACATATATAGTATGTGCACCCTTGCAGAGATAGGTAAGTATATAGTATGCGCACCAGAGCGGCAATAGGTACAAATATAGTATGCGCACTGGGTCGGCGATAGGTATATATATAGTATGCGCACCAAGGTTGCAATAGGTACTTATATAATAGTGCATAGGGGCGGCGATAGGTACGTATTTAGCATTCCCACCGGGGTGGCAATAGGTACGTATTTAGCATTCGCACCGGGGCGGCGATATGTACATATTTAGTATTCACACTTGGGCCACGATAGGTACATATGTAGTATGCACACCGGGGCGGCGATAGGTACGTATATAGCATGTGCACATGGGCGGCAATAAGTACGTATATAGCATGTGCACCAGGGCGGTGATAGGTATGTATTTAGCATGCGCTCCGGGGCGGCGATCAGTACGTATTTAGCATTCACACCGGGGTGGCGATAAATACGAATTTAGCATTCGCACCGGGGCGGCGATATGTACATATTTAGTATTCGCACTGAGGCAACGATAGGTACATATGTAGTATGCACTCATGTATGCATGTCTGTCTGTTTGTATGTGAAGCTTCTCCTTCGAGAGTACACAACAAACAGTCAATGGTTGACATCGGCCTGGGACGTGTAATATCTCAGAACCGGGAAAAAAAATTTACTGTTAGGGGGTCGACTGAGCACTTTTCTCCAATGGGGGTGGCTTTTTACTCGCTTTTCAACGTTGTTTAGTACTAATTTGAGAAAAATATTCTATCATGTATAATTTGAGAAATATGCAAAGTCACGCTTATAACAGCAAATGACGCCATAGGAAAAGAGTGTAGGGAAGAAAATCCCTCACACTACAACCCTTCTTTTCCTCTCACTCCCACCCTTTCTACCTTCTTTTCTAAATGAATATTCCTTCCTCCATACGCCCGTTGTGTTGTTATGATAGCACCCTCCTAGGAATTACATCCTCCTTTTTAAGAGGTGTGCAGATAGTGTAGTATCTGTTGAGAGGAGAGAGTGTCGCAATTCGGCGGTGTGACCGCCTCAGGCCAATATTTTTTTTAACTTAAAATATTTGTCAGGGTTGTAGGAGAGTGAAAAAAAGGTTGGGGAGGGGGGCTTGAGAGAATCGGGGGTCCTGGAAAATTTTAGGGGTCAAGCCAAATTTTTTTTTTTTTTAACTTAAAATATTTCTCAGGGTTCTTGGAGGGTGAAAAAAAAGTTGGGGACAAGAGAGATTAGGGAGTCGGGGAAATTTTAGGGGTCGGGCCAAATTTTTTAGGGGTCGGGCCAAATTTTTTTTTTATTTAAAAATATTTCTGAGGGTTGTGGGAGAGTAAGAAAAAGGTTGGGAGCTGGTGAGATTAGGGAGTCGGGGAAATTTTTAGGGGTCGGGCAAAATTTTTTAGGGGTTGGGCCAAATTTTCATTTTTTATTAACTTAAAATATTTCTCACGGTTGTGGGACAGTGAAAAAAGTTGGTGGCGGGCTGAATAGATTAAGGGCTCGGGGAAATTTTTAGTGGTCGGGCAAAATTTTTTAGGGGTTAGGCCAACTTTTTTTTTGTTGAACTTAAAATATTTCTCACAGTGAAAAAAGTTGGGGGCGGGCTGAATAGATTAAGGGCTCGGGGAAATTTTTAGGGGTCGGGCCAAATTTTTTAGGGGTCAGGCCAAATTTTTTTTTTTAACTTAAAATATTTCTCAGGGTTGTGGAAGAGTTAAAAAAAAGTTACGAGGGGGCTGGACAGATTAAGTGTCGGGGAAAATGTTAGGTGTCGGGTCAAATTTTCTAGCAGTCGGGCTAATTTTTTTTTTTTAACTTAAAATATTTCTCAAGGTTGTGAGAGAGTGAAAAAATGGTTGGGGAGAGGGCTGGAAATATTAGGGGGTCCGAGAAAATTTTAGGGTTTGAGCCCAATTTTTTTTTTTAACTTAAACTATTTCTCAGGGTTGTGGGAGAGTGAAAAAAAGTTGGGGAGGGGACTGGAGAGATTAAGGAGTCGGAGAAAATTTTAGGGGTCGGGCCAAATATTTTTTTTTAACTTAAAATATTTCTCATGGCTGTGGGAGAGTGAAAAAAAAGTTTGGGCAAAAGAGATTAGGAGATCGGGGGAAATTTTAGGGGTCGGGCCAAATTTTTTAGGGGTCGGGCTAAATTTTTTTTTTTTAACTTAAAATATTTTTCAGGGTGTTGGGAGAGTGAGAAAAAGGTTGGGGGCTGGAGAGATAAGGGGGTCGGGGAAAATTTTAGAGGTCGCGCCAAATTTTGTAGGGGTCCTGCCAATTTTTTTTTTTTTTTTTGAACTTCAAATATTTCTCAGTGTTGTGGAAGAGTTAAAAAAAAGTTGGAGGCTGGAGAGATTAGATGTCGGGGAAAATTTTAGGGGTCGGGCAAATATTTTTAGGGGGTAGGCCAACTTTTTTTTTGTTGAACTTAAAATATTTCTCACGGTTGTGGGAGAGTGAAAAAAAATTGGGGGAGGGAGGCTGGAGAGATTAGGGATAGGGGAAAATTTTAGGGGTCAGGCCAAATTTTTTTGGAACTTAAAATATTTCTCAGGGTTATGGGAGAGTGAAAAAAGTTGATGAAGGTCTGGAGAGATTAAGGGGTCGGTGAAATTTTTAAGGGTCGGGCCAAATTATTTATTATTATTTTTTTAACTTAAAATATTTCTCAGGGTTAGCGGAGAGTAAAAAAATCAGAGGGTGAGATTGGCGAGATGGGGGTAGGGGGTCGGGGGTCGGGGAAAATTTTAGGGTTCGGCCAAACTTTTTAGGGGGTCGGGTCAAATTTTTCTTTTTTTTTAATTGAAATATTTCTAAGGGTTGGGTGAGAGTTAAATAAGTTTTGTGGGGCTTAGGGTTGGAGAGATTGAGGGGGGTTGGGGAAAATCTTAGGGGTCGCGCCCAATTTTTTAGGGGGTCGGACCAATATTTTTTTTTACTTAAAATATTTCTTAGGTTTGGTGTAGAATAAAAATTTTAATGGCTGGGTGGGGGTGGAGTGTAAACATTTTGGGGAGGCTGTAGGGTGGTGCCAATTTTTTAGGCGGTATGGCCAAATTATTATTATTATTTTTTAACTTAAAGTATTTCTCAGCATTGGGGGAGAGTAAAAAAATGGGGGGGGGGGCTGGAGAGAGTGGGGGTCGGGGAAAATTTTTTTAGGGTGTAGGGCCAAACAATTTTATTTTTTTTACTTAAAATATTTCTGAGGGTTGGGGAGAGTAAAAAATTGTTGTGAGCAGTTAGAAGTGGAGGGTAAACCATTTGGGAGAAAAAATTTTTAGGGTGATGGCGCCAAATTGTTTTATTTTTTAACCTAAAATATTTCTTATGGTTGCGGGGGAGTAAAATCTTTTTTGGGAGGTGGGGCTAAAGGGTAAAAATTTTTGGAGGGGTCGGGGAATTTTTTTTTTTCTTAAACTTAAACAGGACTCATTAATATGAGTTCTTTTTTATGATAGTCTTCTCTTATATAAAGGGCAGTGGTCTGTATGTATGTATGCCTGTTTGTATGTAAAGCTTCTCCTCAAAAACTACATGGCAACATGGCAAAAAGTTGATATCTTCAGGACCGCACATATCCAGGGATCATAATATCTCAAAATCGCAAAAAACGATTCACTTGCTGAGGGTCAACCGGACCAGTTTCCGACATTGGGTAGCATTTTTTCCGTCTTTTTCAGACTTTTTTCAATGTTAATTAGTAGTAATTTGGAAATTATCTAATGTATTTATGTAATAACTTTATAAAAGTGCTGACTCACTGAACATGTCCCATAATCCCTTGCCGGATGTACCAGGTCTTGCCCTAAATTCTGTCCGGTTGTATCAGGTCATCCCATAACTTCTGTCCGGATGCATCAATAACATCATAGGAAGGCTACGTTAAGAGTGTGTAGTGAAACAAGGGTTGCTCAATAATGTCCCACCTGACAACAAGTAAAAGTGATTTCAGTAGTGCTCAGGAGGCCTTCTTGATTTTCTGAATAATCAGCGTTGTCCGGGAGAACAGTGCTCAATGTCCTAGATAGAGCTACTGTAGTGATAGGTTTGGATAATATTTTAACAGAATCTGTGCTGAAATGGAAGATGAATCGATAAGAGTGATTTTAGTAGTGCTCTGTATGCCTCCTTGATTTTTTTAGTACTCAGCGTTGTCCGGTAGAAAAGTGTTCAATATCCTAGATAGAGCTGCTGTAGTGATAGATTTTTATCATATTAAATATCATCTACGCTTCTTTTCGGACAAAAGAGTGCTTTTAGTAGTGCTTTGTATGCCTCCTTGATTTTCGGCGTTGTCCGGGAGAAAATATCGTAGATCGAGCTAATTTTAGGGGTCAGGCGAAACTTTTCAGGGGGTCGGCCCAATTTTTTTTTTTTTAACTTAAAATATTTCTCAGCGTTGGGGGAGAGTAAAAAATGTCAGTGGGGTTGGAGAGATGGGGGTAGGGGGAGGGGAACATTTTAGGGGTCGGCCGACCTCTTTAGGGGTCGGGGCAAATTTTTTTTTTCTGAACTTAAAATATTTCTCAGGGTTGAGGGAGAGTGAAAAACAAGTTGTGTGGGGGGTGGCTGAAAAGATTGAGGGGGTCGGGGAAAATTTTAGGGGTTGGCCGAACTCTCTAGGGGTAAGGCCCAATTTTTTTCTTTTTCTTTTTTTAAACATAAAATATTTCTCAGGGTTGGGGGAGAGTGTAAAACAAGTGGAGGGCTGCAAAGATTGCAAAGATTGAGGGTTCGGGGAAAATTTTAGGGGTCGGGCTAAATTTCTTTTTTTTTTTTAACTTAAAATATTTCACAGTGTTGGGGGAGAGTGAAAAACAAGTTGGGGGGGGGGGGCTTGAGAGATTGAGGGTGTGAGAAAATTTTAGGGGTCGGGCCCGAACTTTTCAGGGAGTCGGGCCAAATTTTTTCTTTTTTTTTACTTAAAATATTTCTCAGGGTTGGGTGAGAGTAAAAAAACAAGTTGGGAGCGGGTCGGGCTGGAGAGATTGAGGGGTCGGAGAAAATTTTAGGGCTAGGACCGAACTTTTTAGGGGTCGGGCCAAATTTTTATTTTTTTGTTTTTTTAACTTAAAATATTTCTCAGGGTTAGGGGAGAGTGAAAAACAAGTTGGGGGGTCTGGAGAGATTGAAGGGTCGGCCCGAACTTTTAAAAAATTGCCTGGGCAGGGCGCATCAGACAGTAAGCAATAAACTTACCCCTCCCCAAAGAGGGGAGGCAAAGCCTGGGAGGAGGTTAACTTCCTAGAATTGCACAGGACAGACCCATTGACCGGCGTAAATCAAGACTCGAAGGCCAAGACAATACCAGTCTATGGGGTGCAGTATCATCGGAACAGATACTACACTTTGAGAAAGCGACTGAAATTAAAAGTTATTTATCTACCTCCCACAAGGTAAGATGTGACACAAGGTCGGGAAAGTGGGATTAGATAAGCCAGCGCTCGAAAGGTGAGCACTCTGGCCATTTAAAAATTGCCTGGGCAGCCCCGTCGGCATTCCCCGGTAGAGGCGCCCCAGACAGTAAGCAATAAACTTACTCCTCCCCAAAGAGGGGAGGCATAGCCTGGGAGGGTACACCTCTTAGAACTGCACAGGACCGGCAAACCCCCAATAGACCGGCGTAAATCCAGACCCAAAGGGCCGGACAATACCAGTCTATTAGGGTGGGTAAAAACCCCTGGTTGATAACTAGGTATTTATCTACTCCCACAGAGTAAAATGTGACACAAGGTCGGAAAGTGGGGTTTTGATAAGTCAGCACTAAAGGTATTTACTCCTCCCCAGGAGTTAGGCACAAGGCCAGTTTTATCTTACTCCCACAAGTAAGATGTGACCACAGATTGGGTCGAGAAAGTGGGGTTAAAAGCCAGCGCTCGAGAGGTGAGCACTCTGGCCATTTAAAAATTGCCTGGGCAGCCCCGTCGGCATTCCCCGGTAGGGGCGCCTCAGACAGTAAGCAATAAACTTACTCCTCCCCAAGAGGGGAGGCGAAGCCTGGGAGGGTGGACCTCCTAGAACTGCACAGGACAATCCCATAGACCGGCGTAAATCAAGCCCCGGAGGCCAAGACAATACCAGTCTATGGGAACAGATACTACACTTTGATCTTAGCCAAAAGACCAAGGAAGTCAGCACTAAAGGTATTTACTCCTCCCCAGGAGTTAGGCACAAGGCCAGTTTTATCCTACTCCCACAAGTAAGATGTGACCACAGATTGGGTCGAGAAAGTGGGGTTAAAAGCCAGCGCTCGAGAGGTGAGCACTCTGGCCATTTAAAAATTGCCTGGGCAGCCCCGTCGGCATTCCCCGGTAGGGGCGCCTCAGACAGTAAGCAATAAACTTACTCCTCCCCAAAGAGGGGAGGCGAAGCCTGGGAGGGTGGACCTCCTAGAACTGCACAGGACAATCCCATAGACAGGCGTAAATCAAGCCCCGGAGGCCAAGACAATACCAGTCTATGGGGAACAGATACTACACTTTGATCTTAGCCAAAAGACCAAGTTCAGCACTAAAGGTATTTACTCCTCCCCAGGAGTTAGGCACAAGGCCAGTTTTATCTTACTCCCACAAGTAAGATGTGACCACAGATTGGGTCGAGAAAGTGGGGTTAAAAGCCAGCGCTCGAGAGGTGAGCACTCTGGCCATTTAAAAATTGCCTGGGCAGCCCCGTCGGCATTCCCCGGTAGGGGCGCCTCAGACAGTAAGCAATAAACTTACTCCTCCCCAAAGAGGGGAGGCAAAGCCTGGGAGGGTGGACCTCCTAGAACTGCACAGGACAATCCCATAGATCGGCGTAAATCAAGGCCCGGAGGCCAAGACAATAGATACTACACTTTGATCTTAGCCAAAAGACCAAGGAAGAGCACTAAAGGTATTTACTCCTCCCCAGGAGTTAGGCACAAGGCCAGTTTTATCTTACTCCCACAAGTAAGATGTGACCACAGATTGGGTCGAGAAAGTGGGGTTAAAAGCCAGCGCTCGAGAGGTGAGCACTCTGGCCATTTAAAAATTGCCTGGGCAGCCCCGTCGGCATTCCCCGGTAGGGGCGCCTCAGACAGTAAGCAATAAACTTACTCCTCCCCAAAGAGGGGAGGCGAAGCCTGGGAGGGTGGACCTCCTAGAACTGCACAGGACAATCCCATAGACCGGCGTAAATCAAGTCCCGGAGGCCAAGACAATACCAGTCTATGGGGAACAGATACTACACTTTGATCTTAGCCAAAAGACCAAAGAAGCATCCGAAAGAAGAGCACTATTATTTATCTACCTCCCACAAGGTAAAATGTGACACAAGGTCGGAAAGTGGGATTAGATAAGCCAGCGCTCGAGGGTGAGCAATTCTGACCATTTAAAAATAGCCTGGGCAGCCCCGTCGGCATTCCCCGGTAGGGGCGCCTCAGACAGTAAGCAATAAACTTACTCCTCCCCAAAGAGGGGAGGCGAAGCCTGGGAGGGTGGACCTCCTAGAACTGCACAGGACAATCCCATAGACCGGCGTAAATCAAGTCCCGGAGGCCAAGACAATACCAGTCTATGGGGAACAGATACTACACTTTGATCTTAGCCAAAAGACCAAAGAAGCATCCGAAAGAAGAGCACTAAACGTGTTTATACATTTAATGGAGTATTCATAAGAAATATACAACAGTACATCGGTCTATCCACTAGACTGTTCAAATTACATTAATAAATTGATGAGTAATAATAACTATGATTTTCTTTGGTCAAACATTGTATAATACTATTTAACAAATTCTTACAAGAGTTTTGATGATCAACAAAGAATCTTAGACTCCCCATAGGCCGTTTTCCCCTAATTCAACATAGCTTTTATACGCCATATTTTAAACCGAAAATGACATTGTTCCGATGGATACTGCACACCATAGATTGGTATCGTCTTGGTCTTCGAGGCTTGATTCCGCCGGTCTATGGGTTTCTCCTGTACAGTTCTAAGAGGTTCATCCTCCCAGGCTTTGCCTCCCCTCTTTGGGGAGGAGTAATTTTATTGCCTACTACCTGAGGCGCCCCTACCGGGGAATGCCGACGGGGCTGCCCAGGCAATTTTTAATTGCCAGAGTGCTCACCTTCTCGGGCGCTAGCTTTTAATGTCCCACTTTCCCGACCCGACCTTGGGTGACATCTTACCTTGTGGGAGTAAGATAAAACTGGCCTTGTGCCTAACCTCCGAGAGAGGAGGTAAATAAACACTCCTTGTCTTGGCCTTTTGGCTAAGATCAAAGTGTGGTATCTGTTCCGATCGATACTGCATACACTGGTATTATCTTGGCCTTCGGTGCTTGATTCCGCCGGTCTATGAGTTTGTCTTGTGCAGTTCTAGGAGGTCCACACTCCCAGGCTTTGCCTCCCCTCTTCGGGGAGGAGTAAGTTTCTAGCTTAATGCCAAAGGCGCCCTACCGGGGAACGCCGAATAACAGCATCTACGTTTCTCTTCGGACTATTTTGCAGATGAAAAAGGGGGGATTGGTTAGAGTGATTTCAGTAGTGCCCCAGAAGCCTCCTTGATTTTCTAATTACTCGGCGTTGTCCCGGAGAAAAGTGCTCAATATCCTAGATAGAGCTGCTGTAGTGACAGATTTGTATAATATTGTAACGCCATTTACGCTTCTTTCGGAATATTGTGCAAATGAAAAGGAGGGGGATCAGTAAGAGTGATTTTAATAGTGCTCTGGAAGCCTCCTTGATTTTCTAAATACTCGGTGTTGTCCGGGAGAAAAGTGCTCAATATCCTAGATAGAGTTGCTGTAGTGATAGATTTGTATAATATTTTAACGCCATTTACGCTTCTTTTCGGAATATTGTGCAGAATAAAAGGAGGAGGATCGGTAAGAGTGATTTCAGTAGTGCTCTAGACCCCTCCTTGATTTTCTAAATACTCGGCGTTGTCTGGGAGAAAAATGCTCAATATCCTAGATAGAGCTGCTGTAGTGATAGATTTGTATAATATTGTAACGCTATTTACGCTTCTTTTCGGAATATTTTGCAAATGAAAAGGAGGGGGGATTGGTAAGAGTGATTTAAGTAGTGCTCTGGAAGCCTCCTTTATTTTCTAAATACTCGGCGTTGCCTGGGAGAAAAGTGCTCAATGTCCTAGAAAGAGCAACTGTAGTGATAAGTTTGTATAATATTTTAACGCCATCTACGTTTCTCTTCAGACTATTGTGCAGCTGGATGCTTTTTTGATTTTCTAAATACTCGGCGTTGTCCGAGAGAAAAGTGCTCAATATCCTAGATAGAGCTACTGTAGTTATAGGTTCGTATAGTATTGTATCGCCATGTAGTATTCTCTGACGTCATAGTAATATGTACATCACGTCATTGTTATAGTTTTGGAATTTTTTTTTTCAGCCCACTGATTATTGTGCACATGACGTCATAGTAATAGGTATATGACGTCATCGTTATAATTTTTAAATTTAAAAAAAATATTTTAACGCCATCTAGGAATGAAATAATGTTTTTTTTTTGACCGGGGTGAATTTTTTTTCTTCTTTTTAAACTAAATATATTTCTATGTATAGGAAGAGGGTAAAAAAAAAATTGGTGGGGGGAGGTCAACATTTTTTTTTCGTTTTAATTTAAAATATTTATATGTATGGGGGATGATGAAATAAAAATTGGGGGGGATAAAAAAAAATGTATTATATTTTTTGTTTCTTTTTAAAACTAAGAATATTTCTATGTATGGGGGGAGGGTAAAAAAAATTGGGGGGGTGGATGTCAAAATTTTTTTTTTCTTTCTTTTTAATTCAAAATCTTTCTATGTATAGGGGAGGATGAAAATAAAATTTTCTTGGCGGGGTGGGGGGGGGGGGTCAGAAATTTTTTTTTTACTTTTTAATTAAAAATATTTCTATGTATGGGGGAGTATTAAAAAAAAATTTAGGAGGGTTAAAAAAAAACTTGTTTTTATTCTTTTTAATTTAAAATATTTCTATATATGTGGAGGGTAAAAAAAAATTGATAGGGGGTCAAACAAATTTTTTAATTAAAAATTTTTAAAAAAAATTTCTGTTTTAGTGACACTACATGAATGAACACTATTTTATTTTTCTGACAGATGACAGGGGCGCATTAGTATAGGTTCTTAGGTATGCGAACTGAGCTGGAGATAGGTACATATATAGTATGTGCACCCTTGCAAAGATAGGTAAGTATATAGTATGCACACCGGGGCGGCGATAGGTACGAATATTGTATGCTCACCGGGGCGGCGATAGGTATGTATATAGTATGTGCACCGGGGTGGCAATAGGTACGTATATAGTAGTGCATAGGGGTGGCGATAGGTACGTATATAGCATGTGAACAGGGGCGGCAATAAGTATGTATATAGCATGCGCACCGGTGCGCCAATCCGTACCTATATAGCACGCGTTCCGGGGCGGCGCTCGGTACATATAAAGCATGCGCACTGTGGTGGAAATAGGTACGTATTTAGCATTCACACTGGGGCATCGATAGGTACGTATTTAGCATTCGCACTGGGGCGGCGATAGGTACGTATTTAGCATTCACACCGTGGTGGTGATAGGTACTTATGTAGTATGCACACTGGGGCAGCAATAGGTACGTCTTTAGCATTCAGGGGTGGCGGTAAGTATTATATAGCATGTGCACATGGGCGGCAATAAGTATGTATATAGCATGCGCCCCAGGGCGGTGATAGGTGTGTATTTAGCATGCGCTCAGGGGCAGCGATCAGTATGTGTACAGCACGCACACCGGTGCGGCAATAGGTATGTATTTAGCATTCGCACCAGGGCGGTGATATGTACATATTTAGTATTCGCACTGGGGCAGCGATAGGTACTTAAGTAGTCTGCACACCTGGGCGGCATTAGGTACTTATCTAGTATCTGCACCGGGGCGGCAATAGGTACCTATATTATGCACACCGGTGCAGCGATACATACGTATTTAGCATTCGCACCGCGGTAGCAATATGTACATATTCATTATTTGCACTGGGGAGGCGATAGGTACGTATTTAGCATTCGCACCAGGGCAGCGATAGGTACATATATAGTATCTGCACCGGGGCGGCGATACATACGTATATAGTATGTGCACTGTGGCGGTGATAGGTACGGATATAGTATGCGCACCAGGGCGGCGATAGGGACGTATATAGTATGAAAACCAGGGCGTAGATAAGTACCTATATAGTATGTACATCGGGGTCGAGATATGTACCTATATAGAAGGTGCAGACAGAGGTGGTACTTTTTAAAAAAATATGACATACTTTTGCCTTGGGCAACGTAAGAGGAATGGTGGGGAACAAACAGCTTTTGCAAAAGACAAAATGAGAAACTACCGGTGAAATGGGGCGACCAGGGAAAAGAAAAGTAGAAAGATAAAAAGACGGCTATAGAGAGAGGGGGAGAAATAGAAGTTTGAATATAAAGATGTTACAAACGCGATTTTTCTTCAATTATATGTTTTTATGATCACGAGCAACGCCGGGTAGCCCCGCTAGTAACTTTATAAAAGTGCTGACTCACTCAACATGTCCCATAATCCCTTGCCGGATGTACCCGGTCCTGCCCTAAATTCTGTCCGGTTGCATCAAATGTTTTTCAGTTATTTTTCATTATATTTTATAGTAATTTGAAATTGCTGAGTCATATTGTAATTTAATTACGTAATACCTCAAGTTCATAAAACAATTGATGGTTTTTAATGAAATTTATTTGTTCGGGTATAGCTAAGGAAGAACGATAACTCACGTTTAAAAACATAATTTAGGTTTTTAAAACAAGGTTAGAGAATATACATAACATATAAAACTGTATTCTTATGTAAAATTCACAGAGTAAGATGATGGGAGTATTGCTGAATCTCTACACCCACCCCTAAGGGTCTATGGAGCAGATTTTATCAGGGGTGGGGTCGTTTTCATCTGTTTCTTATTCTATTATATAGTAATTAGAAAATGCTTAGTCATATTTTGCTTTAATTACGTAATACTTTGAGATAACTTTTAATTTTATTTAACGTTTCTTAGCGTCAATTCTATTTACATAGAGGGGGGTAAGAAACTATGCGAAGGTCCGCCACTAGACGCCACTGCCCGCCACTCTGTACGTACACAAATACATGTACATTTTATAATATGTTATATAAGAACAGTATTTTATTTAACGTTTCTTAGCGCCAGGGACGCGCCTCTAAATTTTTAGTTTTTTGGTATTGTTTTTTAAATAAGCGACAAACGCTAATCAAATTATTGCTACTATTTTACGAAAGAAAATTATAGGAAATTACAACATGGCCGCCAGCGATTAAGTCATTGCATTCAAGTTCGATTTTAAAGTCTTTAAAAAATAAAATATAATTTTATGTCGGCATTAAAAATACAATGTAAAATAATTAATAACTTTCATCCTAAATATTTGTTTGTTTACATGACATATTTCTTTGAGAAAATCCACAGTTACATAAAATACATATTTAGTAAAGAGACTTTATGTGAATTACATTATTATTAGTTTTTAACACATTTAAACAAGAGAAGAATCATATGGGAAAAAGGGAAATAGAGGGTTGAAGGAGGGAGGGAAATAATGAGGACCAGGGAAAGAGAGACGACTAGAGAAAGAAGAGAGATTGAAGTTTTTATAAAAAGATGTTACACACATTCTTTAATTTCTACTACTTTGTTTTTTTATCGCCCCGGGCAACACCGGGCCGCCCTGCTAGTCTCTTATATAAAGGGCACTTGTCTGTCTGTCTGTCTGTCTGTCTGTCTGTCTGTCTGTATGTATGTATGTATGTATGTGAAGCTTCTCAAATATTACGCGGTGACATGTCAAAAAGTTGATATCTCCAGGACCGGATAACACCTGGGATCATAATATCTCAAAATCACAACAAAAAAAATGTTACTGGGTGTCAACGGGGCCAGTTTTCGGCAACGGGTCTGCTTTTTTCACGCTTTTTCAATGTTATTTAGTATTAATTTGTAAATTATCCAATGTATTTATGTAATAACTTCATAAAAGTGCTGACTCACTGAACATGTCCCATAATCCCTTGCCGGATGTACACGATCTTGCCCTAAATTCTGTCCGGTTATATCAGGTCATCCCATAACTTCTGTCCGGATGCATCAATAACATCATAGTAAGGCTACGTTAAGAGTGTGTAGTGAAACAAGGATTGCTCAATCACATCCACACCTGGCCACCGGTAAGAGTGATTTCAGTAGTGCTCAGGAGGCCTCCTTGATTTTGAAAGTACCTGGCTTGTCCAGGAGAAAAGTGCTCAATGTCCTAGATAGAGCTGCTCTAGTGATAGATTTGTATCGGACACAGCACCAGAGGTGCTTTTACAATATAGGACCCGGAGGCTTCTGCAGAATAGGAACCATTGAAAATGATGAAGAATACCATTAGAGGATTGAAAATGATGAAGAATCCCATGAGAGGATTGAGAATGATGAAGAATATCATGAGAGGATTGAACATGATGAAGAATAGCATGTAATGATTAAAAATGATAAAGAATAGCAGAGAGGATTGAGAATGATGAAGATTATCATGAGAGGATTGAAAATGATAAAGAATAGTATGACGTGACTTAAAATGATAAAGAATATCATGAGGGGATTGAAAATGATGAAGAATATCATGAGGAGATTGAAAATGATATAGAACATCATGAGGGCATTGAAAATGATAAAGGATAGCTTGAGAGGATTCAAATGATGAAGAATGTCATGATGGGATTGAAAATGATCAAGAATATAATGAGGGGATTGAAAATGATAAAGAATATCATGAGAGGATTGAAAATGATCAAGAATATCATGAGGGGATTGAAAATGACGACGAATACTATGAGATGATTGAAAATTATGGAGAATATAATGAGAGGATTGAAAATGATGAAGAATATCATAAGTGGATTGAAAATGATGAAGAATATACTGAGGGGATTGAAAATGATGAAGAATATAATGAGAGGATTGAAAATTATGAATATCATGAGGGGTTTGAAAATGATGAAGAATAGAATGATAGGATTAAAAATGATGAAGAATAGCATGAGATGATTGAAAATGATAAAGAATATAATGAAAGGATTGAGAATGATGAAGAATATCATGAGGGAATTGAAAATGATGAAGAATATCATGAGAGGATTGAAAATGATGAAGAATATCATGAGGGGATTGAACATGATGAAAAATAGCATGTAATGATTGAAAATGATAAACAATTGCATGAGAGGATTGAAAATGATGAAGAATAGCATGATACATATCCATGATACATGATATATATCTATGATGCATATACATAATACATATCTATGTTACATAACACATATCAATGATACATACACATAATACATATCTATGATACATATCTGTGATACATGATACATATCAATGATACATATCCATGATACATGATACATATCAATCATACATGATACATATCCATGATACATGATACATATATATGATACATATCCATGATACGTGTCCATGATACTTATCCATGATACATATCCATGATACATGATACATATCCATGACACATATTTATGATGCATGATACATATCCATGACACATATCCATGATACATATACATGATACATATCCTTGATATATATCTATGATACATGATACACATTCATGATACATGATACATGATGCATATCCATGATACATTAGACATATCCATCATACATATCCATATCCATCATACATATCTATGATACATGACATATCCACCATACATATCCTTCATACATAATACATATCGATGATACATGATACCTATACATGATACATATACATGATACATATACATGATATATATCCATGATACATATTTATGTGCACCCTTGCAGAGATAGGTAAGTATATAGTATGTGCAATGATACATATCCATGATACATATCCATAATACATGATACATATCTATGATACATATACATGATACATATCTATGATACAGAACACATATTTATTATACATGATGCATGATACATATATATGATAGATAGCCATGATACATGATACAAATCAATCATACATGATACATATCAATGATACATGATACATATATATGATACCTATCCATGATACATGATAAATGATATATATCCATGATACATGATAAATGATATATATCCATGATACATCATACATATCCATGATATATGTCCATGATACGTATCCATGATACATATACATATTCATCATACATATCCATGATACATGATACATATCCATCATACATATCCATGATACATAATACATATACATGATACATGATACATATACATGATACATATCCATGATATATATTTATGTGCGCCCTTTAAGAGATAGGTAAGTATATAGTATGCACAATGATACATATCGGTGATACATATACATATCCATGATACATATCCATGATACATGATACATATCCACGATACATATTTATAATACATGATACATATCCATGATACATATTTTTGATAAAAGATACATATTTGTGATATATATATATACATAATACATATCTATGATACATAACACATATCTATGATACATGATACATGATACATATACATGCTACATATCTATGATACAGTATACATGATACATATCTATGATACATGATACAAATCCATGATACATGATATCTATCCAATATACATGATACATATCCATGATACATATCCAAGAGTCATATCAATGATACATGATACATATCCAAGATACATGATACATGTCCATGATACATATCCATGATACATTATACATATCCATGATACATGATACATATCCATGATACATGATACATATCCATGATACATATCCATGATACATATACATGATACATATCTATGATACATGATACATATACATGATACATATCTATGATACATATACATAATACATATCTATGATACATTACACATATCTATGATACATGATACATATCTATGATACATGATACATATCCAGGATACATATTCATATCAATCATACATATCCATGATACATGATACATATATATATCTATCATACATATCGATGATACGTGATACAGGATACATATTGATGATAAATGATACATTATACATATACATAGTACATGATACATATCCATGATACATATACATGATACATGATACGTGTCCATGATACATATCTATGTGAATCATGGATATGTATCATGTATCATGGATATGTATCATGTATCATTTATCATGGATATGTGTCATAGATATGTATATGTATCATGGATATGTATCATTGCGCATTCTATATACTTACCTATCTATATACTTACCTATATAAGTATATAGAATGCACAATGATACATATCCATGATACATATACATATCTATGATACATATCCATGATACATGATACATATCCATGATACATGATACATATTCATGATACATATCCATGATACATGATACATATCCATAATACATATCCATGATACATGATACATATCTATGATACATATACATGATACATATCTATAATACATTACACATATCTATGATACATGATACATATCTATGATACATGGTACATATCCATGATATATGATACATTATACATATCCATGATACATGATAAATGATACATATCGATGATACATGATACATATCCATGATACATATCCATGATACATATACATATCCATTATACATATCCATGATACATGATACATGATACATATTGATGAAACATGATACATTATACATGATACATATACATGATACATATCTATGTACACCCTTGCAGAGATAGGTAAGTATATAGTATGCGCACCAGGGCGGCGATAGGTACGAATATAGTATGTGCACAGGGCCGGCGATATGTTCTCTGGGGTGGCAATAGGTACGTATATAGTAGTGCATAGGGGTGGTGATAAATACGTATTCAGTATTCGCACCGGGGCGGCAATATGTGCATATTTAGTATTCGCACTGATGCAGCAATATGTACACATGTAGTTTGCACACTGGGTCGTCGATAGGTACGTATATAGCATGTGCATATGGGCGGCAGTAAGTAGGTATACAGCATGTGCACCGGACCGGCGATAGGTATGTATTTAACATGCGCTCCGGGGTGGCACTCGGTACGTATATAGCACGTACAGTGGGGCAGCGATAGGTACTATATAGCACGCGCACTGGGGCGGCAAAAGGTACGTATTCATCATTCGCACCGGATCGGCGATACGTACGCATTTAGCATTCGCACTGGGGCGGGGATAGGTACGTATTTAGCATTCGCACAGCGGCGATAGGTACGTATTTAGCATTCAGGGGCGGCTATAGGTACGTATATAGCATGTGCACATGGGCGGCAACAAGTATATATATAGCATGTGCACCGGGCCGGTGATAGGTATGTATTCAGCATGCGTTCCAGGGCGGCGATCAGTACGTTTACAGCACGCGCATTGGGGCGGCAATAGGAACATATATATAACGGGCACCGGGGCGGCTAAAGGTACGTATTTAACATTCACACCAGGGTGGTGATAAGTACGTATTTTGTATTTGCACCAGGGTGGGGATAGGTACCTATTTAGCATTCGCATTCGCATCAGGCGGCAATAGGTACATATTTAGGATTCACACCAGGGCAGCGATATGTACATATTTAGTATTTGCATTGGGGCAGCGATAGGGGCTTATGCAGTATGCACACCGGGACGGCAATAGGTACGTATTTAGCATTCGCACCGGGGCGGCGATAGGTACGTATTTAGCATTCTCACCGGGTGGCAGAAGGTACGTATTTAGCATTAGCACCGATAGGTACTTATATTGTATCTGCATTCAGGGCAGCGATAGGTACTTATATAGTATCTGCACCCAGGCGGCGATAAATACTTATATAGTATCTGAACCCGGGTTGCGATAAGTATGTATATATTATGTGCACTGGGGCGGAGATAGGTAAGTATATAGTATGCACACCGGGGTGGCGATAGATATGTATATATTATGAACACCGGGACGGAGATTAGTACCTACATAGAAGGCGCAGACAGAGGTGTTACTTTTTATACAAAGAAGTCATTCTATTGCCCTGGGAAACGTCGGATGAAATGGTGGGGAAGAAACAGCTTTCGCAAAAGGCAAAATTAAAAAGTAGCGGTTGAATGGGGCGACCTGGGAAGAGAAAAGTAGAAAGATAAATAGACAGCTATAGAGAGAGGAAGAGAAATAGAAGTTTTAATATAAAGATGTTACACACCCGATTTTTCTTCAATTATATGTTTTTATGACCCAAGCAATGCCGGGTGGCCCTGCTAGTCTCTTATATAAAGGGCACTGTATGTATGTATGTATGTATGTATGTACGTATATATGTATGTGAAGCTTCTCCTCAAAAACTATGCGGCGACATGTCAAAAAGTTGACATATTTAGGACCGCACATATCCTGAGATTATAATATCTAAAAATCCTAAAAAAAAGATTCACTTGCTGAGGGTCAACCGGACCAGTTTCCGACAGAGGGTAGCAGTTTTTTCGTATTTCTCAGACTTTTTTCAATGTTAATTAGTAGTAATTTGGAAATTATAATGTATAATGTATTTATGTAATAACTTTATAAAAGTGCTGACTCACTGAACATGTCCCATAATCCCTTGCCATGGATGTACCCCGTCTTGCCCTAAATTCTGTCTGGTTGCATCAAGGGCTTTTCATTTATTTTTCATTATATTTTATAGTAATTTGAAATTGTTGAGTCATATTGTAATTTTATTACGTAATACCTCAAGTTCACTAAATAATTTATTGTTTTTAATGAAATTTATTTGTTAGAGGATAGCTAAAAGAAGAACGATGACTCACGTTTAAAAACACAATTTAGGTTTTTAAAACAAGGTTAGAGAATATACATAACATATAAAAGTGTATTCTTATGTCAAATTCACAGAGTAAGATGATGAGAGTATCCCCGAATCTATAAACCCACCATTTAGGTGTCCACGGGGCATATTTCATCAGGGGGGAGGGCTTTTCAGTTATTTTTCATTATATTTTATAGTAATTTGAAATTACTTAGTGATATATTGTAGTTTAATAACGTAATACCTCAAGTTCATAAAATAATTCATGGTTTTTAATGTAATTTATTTGTTTGATGTTAGCTAAGGAAGAACGATATCTCACGTTTAAAAACACAATTTAGGTTTTTAAAACAAGGTTAGAGAATATACATAACATAAAAGTGTATGCTTATGTAAAATACACAGAGTAAGATGATGAGAGTATTCCCGAATCTATGAACCCACCCATTAGGGGTCCATGGGGAATATTTCATCAGGCGGGGGGGGGGGGAGGGGGGGCTTTTCAATTATTTTTCATTATATTTTATAGTAAGTTGAAATTACTGAGTCATATTGTAATTTAATTACGTAATACCTCAAGTTCATAAAAAATCATCGTTTTTAATGAAATTTATTTGTTAGAGGATAGCTAAGGAAGAACGATAACTCACGTTTAAAAACACAATTTAGGTTTTTAAAACAAGGTTAGAGAATATACATAACATATAAAAGTGTATTCTTATGTAAAATTCACAGAGTAAGATGATGAGAGTTTTCCCCAATCTATAAACCCACCCCTTAGGCGTCCATGGGGCATATTTCATCGGGGGAAGGGTTTTTCAGTTATTTTTCCTTATATTTTATAGTAATTTGAAATTGCTGAGTCACATTGTAATTTAATTACGTAATACTTTGAGATAACTTTTAATTTTATTTCACGTTTATTAGCGTCAATACTATTTACATGAAGGGGGGTAAGAAACTATTGAAGGTCCGCCACTATCCGCCACTGCCCGCCACTCTGTATGTACACAAATACATGTACATGTACATTTTATATCTTATATAAGAACAGTATTCAGCGTTGTCCGGCAAATTATACCTCAAGTACATAAAATAATTTATGTTTTTTAATGAAATTTATTTGTTCGGGTATAGCTAAGGAAGAACGATAACTCACGTTTAAAAACATAGTTTAGGTTTGTAAAAAAAGGTTAGAGAATATACATAACATATAAAACTGTATTCTTATGTAAAATTCACAGAGTAAGATGATGGGAGTATTGCTGGATCTCTACACCCACCCTTTAGGGGTCTATGGAGCAGATTTTATCAGCGTGGGGGTCGTTTTCAGTTATTTTTCATTCTATTATATAGTAATTAGAAAATGCTTAGTCATATTTTGCTTTAATTACGTAATACTCTGAAATAACTTTTAATTTTATTTAACGTTTCTTAGCGTCAATTCTATTTACATAGAAGGGGGTAGGAAACTATGCGAAGGTCCGCCACTAGCCGCCACTACCCGCCACTCTGTACGTACACAAATACATGTACATGTACATTTTATAATATCTTATATAAGAACAGTATTTTATTTAACGTTTCTTAGCGCCAGGGACGCGCCTCTAAATTTTTATTTTTGGGGTATTGTTTTTTAAATAAGCGACAAACGCTAATCAAATTATTGCTACTATTTTACGAAAGAAAATTATAGGAAATTACAACATTTCCGCCAGCGATTAAAGAGAGACGACTAGAGAAATAAGAGAGATTGAAGTGTTTATATAAAGATGTTACACACACTCTTTAATTTCTACTACTTTGTTTTTTATCGCCCCGGGCAACACCGGGTAGCCCTGCTAGTTGATTAATAAATACTGAAAATTTCATTAAAATTGGTTGATTTTCTGAATTTTAGTGATTTTTTACGTGAAGGGAGGGTCCAAATGTTTTTACATTTTTGGAATAAGCCATTGATTTTTGCACATACCTACAAAAAGAAAAAAAAGAAAACTATTTTGATTTTAACGCTGGTTCGTTTTGCTTCGGCTTTCTACGGCTTTTTACGTGTTTCCGTATTGCCCCAAATCGGTTTTGTCTGATTTAAAAGCTGTACCAGTACCGAAAAATGTAATGGCTGACTAGTTTACGAAGAAAAAAGTGCATTCTGGTAGATTTGATTGCGGAATTATTTTTAAATAGGATTTTTTTAAATTCGTTTCGTTTCATTCTATTCCATTTTTATTTCAATAAATAGTCAATTAATAGACGAGTTAACAAAAGGGTGCGGTACTGTTATAGCTGACGCGCCAGATTTCCGTGACTTCGCGTCGGTAATGATCGGACAGGTCTAAAAAGCGCCCGAAAGCTTACGAAGTATTAACCAATCAGGTTGCGGCATTCATTCGCCAAGCAGGCTATAGCAAACAGTCGACAAGGAAAAAAAAAACAATGATCACGTTCTATTGCAACAACAATGAATTATTATCAACTTTGTCGGGTCGTCGGATCTTCGGAAGGACTAATTCAAAAGTATAACATTTTCTTTTCTTTCTTTGTTTAATGTTAAAAAAACATTGACAAAATTTTTACCCCCCTTCCCTAAAAAAAACAACCTTATTTCCACAAACAAATCAAAACATTTACATCTACACATTTGATTGACAATGGTTCATTTGGCCCACCAAAAAATAAAAATATATTTGGTACTTGTCCAGATATTGACCCTAATTTCCGTGACTGCCCTGCAGCAGCAAGCCGACAGCTAACGGAAGCGTCCGAGACCTGCCGAATCGAAAACGAGGCTGGCGTCAAAAGCAGACGATAGCGATTTGAAGGAGAGACATTTGGCAATTGTAGAAAATGAATTTCGAAGTGCTGTGTCGTACAATTGCCTCTCCGAAGCAGTGCATTAACTTTTGCCAGCAGTTTTTTCGCGGTCAAAACTAGAAATTGCAACAATTTTAAAGATGAGATACCTGTGGTCCCAGGATATGGCGACCGGGAAAAACTTTACTGAAAGAATGCGGTGTACTGTCTCGAACCACGCAAGTGGACTGGAAAAATTTCCTGCGGGAGGTGTGCATCGAACACCTAGCGCGAAACCCCAAACGACTCGGAGGCCCAGGGCATACGGTTGAGATAGACGAGAGTCTGTTCAACCGTAGGAAAAACAACGTCGGCCGTGTTCTTCAACAGCTCTGGGTCTTCGGGGGGGATACGACCCCGCAGAGAAGGAGGGTTTCTTGGTGACGGTACCAAACAGAAATGCCGAAACCCTAACCCTTCCAATAATCAGACAGTACGTCGCCCCTGTGACCACGGTCGTCTCCGATTGCTGGAGGGCTTATAGCAGGTTAGGAGAGGAGGATGGATATTGACACCTAACTGTGAATCACACCAACCATTTCGTGGACCCGAAGACGGGGGCATGCACGAATCATGTCGAGAGAATGTGGAAGGAAGCGAAGCAGAGGCACAAGAAAGAATGCGGGACGAGCAGGACCCTAATAGACGGCTATCTGCGGGAATTCATGTGGCGTCAGACTTTCAAAAAAGACCCCTTCGACGCCATATTATCGCAGATAGCCGTACTTTATCCAGTCGTCGGCGACCAACAATCTTCTGCTCCTCCTCCTTCCATATCCTCGACGACGACGACCCCATCCTCCTCTTCTGCCTGTATTTCGCTAAGCCTCCCCCCCAAAAAAAAAACAAGCCCTTACCCCTCCAGGAAAAGAATCTAATGAAGGAAAAAAATGCTTAATGTAAAAAAAAAAAAAAATTCAAAAAAGGCTAAAATAATGAAACAAAAACAATGCACAATTGCAAAAAAAAAGAAAGTTACAAAAAAAATGGTTTAAAAAAGTTTAAAGAAAAACAGTTTTTATTATTTTAGAGTTTAAAAGTTAAAAAATGGTTTGAAAAAGTTAAAAAAAGTAACAGTTTGTATTATTTTCGCGTTTTAAAGTTAAAAAACAGTTTATTTTAGTTTAAAAAAAAATGGTTTAAAAAAGTTAAAAAAAAGTTAGCGTTTCTACAAAAAGTTTTTAAAAAATGGTTAAAAAATAATGATAAAAAAAAGTTTATTTATTTCAGCTATGGGTTTGTTCATTTATTTCATTTTTTTGTATAAAACATATATGCATTTCTTTTTCTTTACGTATATTCATCGTCTTACATTGTTGTCGTCTGCCGACTCGGCAGGTCTCGGACGCTTCCGTTAGCTGCTGTCGGGCAGTCACGGAAATTAGGGTCAATATCTGGACAAGTACCATATATTTATTTACAGTTCTTCAGCAACGGTTTGTCCGTTTTTTTTCTTTTTATCTATGTATTTTTTATTTGAAAGTCTTCCATCAAGCGCTTGGCAGATTCAGCCTCGTTTTCGTCTGGTCTCATCTCGCCAATTCTCGGGCGCTTCCGCGACCTGCCCGATCGTTGCCGACGCGAAGTCACAGAAATCTGGCGCGTCAGCTATTATAGTACAAAGGGTGCTTTCACAGATTAGGACCCACGCTAACTTTAACACCGTCGTTAGGGTTAGGATCGGGGTAGGGGTTAGGGTTAGGGTGAGGGTCAAAGTTAGCGTGGGTCCTAATCTGTGAAATTACCAACAAAAGTATAATGTGTAAGTCACGTAGATGAGAGAAACAGTGGAAAGTTTTGCCATCATTTTTTATATAAGCATGACAAAGTGATAAACAAAGTGACTAAAAATGACTAAAAATGACAAAATAAAAAAATCTCATCTGGAAACTGTGAAATCTCAAATAGAATGATTTGATTTTAAATAATGAAAATGTTATTTAAAGATTATGTAAATTCGAAGAAAATCATATAAAAAAATGTAACTCATCTTTTTTTAATTGTAATGCCGCGATAATATGCTCGTTACTTCAATTTGCTTACCTTGGTCTGTCATGAGGTTTCGATGAAATGTGGGTTGTTCGTCTGTAAATTTGCATTTTAAAGAAAAAAATACTCTGCTACTTGCAACGGCTAAGCCACTAAATATGGCGGCAATAACAACTTCATATCAAATAACTTTTTATACTAAAAGTGTATACTGATAATTTATACAAAATATAGGTTTGCGTTTCATCGGATTAAATCCTATGAACAAAAACTCAAAAGCCCCATATATATAATATATAAATATATGTATATATTTTAGTATATCTATCTATAGATATATATCTTCAGTATCTACTACTAGAAATATGTGGAGCTCGTTTATATACGTGCGTACTGGACGACAGCTGAACAATAAATGTGTACACTGAATAGAAAAACAGATGATGACGTCGTAAAGAAGAAGAGAATTTATTTGTTTCTTGGTTGAATTTTTTTCATATTATGACGTCAAAAAATGCGCTTTCGGCAGCGCTGGTTCCCCACACACACCTTACTCCTTATAACAAGGGGGGTGGACCCCGCGGGGAATTCGAGCGATTAACATACTAGTATATATTTGGAGACCCGCGCCGAGTCCGATGAGAAAAAAGAATGAAATTATTTTCACACTGAATTATTGTTTTGTATTTCGGAGTTAAAAGTTGCACTGGTAAAAATAGTGTTTTACAGTTTACGTTGTCTGATTTTGCAGCTGTAACGGCCGAGGGGAAGACAAAGATTAACCTTTTTTTTCTTTCTTATCTTTCTGTTTTTGCTTGGAGATGGTGCATCCTACCGGATGCCAGACATTCACCGGCTATTTCAGAAACTCCAGACTAGAGATCGTTTTAAGATTCTAACCGTCTCTTAAAGTGCAGTTGTTTGTATTTCTCTTGCACTCGGTTCACCGGGTATACTCGCCAGATAGCTCTTGAAATTTGTCTTCATTAATCCTGTTGTTCCTATAATTACTGGTATGATGGAGATTTTCCTAAGATTCCAGTTTCTTTTCATGTCATACATAAGACCTTGGTATTTCGTAATCTTTTCCCTTTCTGCTCTGTTCAATCCTGCATCATTAGGGGTACTGACTTCAACTAGGGTTGCTACTTTCTCCCTTTTGTCTCATATTACGATGTCAGGTTTAACAGCTCCGTTTTCTAGATATGTAGCTGTAGGGATTGCCTTATCTCCGTATGCGAGTTGCTATGATTTGAAAAATGTCAAACCGAGGAGAGTTTGTGCAGATCTGATCTGGTGCAAAGACGTGTTTGCCCCACACCCTTCAAAAAACGTTGTGGCTTTAGCTTCTCACCTTTTGAGAAGGAGTTAGTTTATTGCTAATCGCCTGAGGCTCCCATGCAGGGGAATACTCACGGGGCTGCTCAAACATTTTTTGACGGCCACAGCGCTCTTCTTTCTCGAATGCGCTGGTTTTTCAAATCCCACTTTCCCGACCTTGTGTCACATCTTACCGCTGTAGGAGGAAGATATCGGCTGCCTACTGCAACCTGATTGGCTAATAGTTTCGGCAACTCTCGGGCGCTTCCGTAACCTGCCCAAACGTTGACGACGCGAAGTCACGGAAACACGAGTCGTTCTCTATAAAAAATACAAAAGCCACTAATGACTTTTTTTGGCTAAGATCACAGTGTAGTATCTGTTCCGAAGGATACTACACACTACAGACCGGTATCGTCTTGACCTTCGGGGCTTGATGACGCCGATCTGTCGGTTTTACCTGAGCAGTTCTAGGAGGGCCACCCTCCCAGGCTTTGAGAAGGGGTTAGTTTATTGCTAATCGCCTGAGGCGCCCCTACCGGAGAATGCCGACGGGGCTGACCAGGCAATTTATAAAGGTCATAAGTGCTCTTCCTCTAGTGTGCTAACTTATCAAATCCCACTTTCCGACCTTGTGTCACATCTTACTGCTATGGGAGGTAGATAAATAATCGGGCAGTTTAAATGCTTCTAAATTACTTTCAAATTTCGAAAGAAAAATTAATTTATTCGGTTTTTTTTTTACTTAAAAAAATTGGAAGTGGAACAGCTTTTGAACTAGACAACACTGACTTTTTGTTCGGCATCTTCCGGTCGGTTACGTAAACAGCCGGAAGATGCTGACGCGTTAAGCCAATCAGAAGGCGAGAGCAGACGACAACTTTACCTGTAAATAAATTAAATCTTAATCGGGTTTGTTCGGTTCAAACGCTGCACCAGTATAAATTTAAAAAAAAACGAAAAAAAATCTAATAAAATCGTTGTTTCATTGATTATATTCTTTACAATCTTTAGTTTATTAATAAAAAAACACAATTTATCGAAAAATATTTAAAAAACTTTTCCGTGAATAAAAAAGCTTTCATTGATTTTCTTCGTCAAAAAATAAATAAATTCTCATAAAAATAAACATACAGTGAATGTTTTCTTACATTGTTTTTTTTTTTCATGTTGTAAAGCAGCCTAGTTTTGATTTGCTTCGGCCTTTTCCGGCTTTTTACGTGTTTCTGTGTCGCCCAAAATCGGTTTTGTCTGGTTTAAAAGCTGTACCAATACCGAAAAATGTGATGGTTGACTTGTTTATGAAGAAAAGAATACATTCTGGTAGATTTGATATCGTATTTTTTTTTAATAGGAGTTTTAAAAAAATTGTTTCGTTTCATTTTATTTCATTTTTTTATTTAAATAAATAGTCAATTAATAGACGAGTTAACAAAAGGGTGCTTTCACAGATTAGGACCCACGCTAACTTTGACACCGTCGTTAGGGTTAGGGTCAGGTTCAAAGTCGGGGATAGGGTTAGCGTTAGGGTTAGGGTCAAAGTTAGCGTGGGTCCTAATCTGTACCAACAAAGTATAATGTGTAAGTCACGTAGATGAAACAAAGAGTGGAAAGTTTTCCCATCATTTTTTATATAAACCTGACAAAGTGATAAACAAAGTGACTAAAAATGACTAAAAATGACAAAATAAAAAAATCTCATCTGGAAACTGTGAAATCTAAAATAGAATGATTTGATTTTAAATAATGAAAATTGTTGTTTAAAGATTATGAAAATTCGAAGAACATGATATAAAAAAATGTAAGTCATCTTTTTTCTTAAATTCTAATGACGCGATAATATGCTCGTTACTTCAATTTGCTTACCTTGGTCTGTCATGAGGTTTCGATGAAATGTGGGTTGTTCGTCTGTAAATTTGCATTTCAAATCGATTTTGTACATTTCGATTAAATCTGGTTGACTGCAAGAAAGTGATTCTCTGCTTCTTGCAATGTCTAAAAGTTCATGTATATATATATATATATATATATATATATATATATATATATATATATATATATATTATATGTGTATTTAGGCAGCATTTTCTCATTTATGCAAACATCGTTAAAAATTACAGAATTCGTCTGTTTAATTGTACCTTTTAGTATTAAAATCAAAATGATTTAAGACACATTCTAGTTAATAACACTAAAATTATACATTCCGAATATTCGAAGCTATCTACATAAAAACATTACCACCTAAAATTAACAACATCACATATGAAAGCAGTGGTAACATTTTAAAATGCTTAACGTAATACAATCTTGTTCTGTGATGCCATCCAGCGTTGCTGTATTTAAATCGTCAACAACTTCCTGGAACAATGCGGAAAAGTTCTATGCGCGTTTCCACCGTCTTTTTAAAATTCTCTTCTTTCTTTCTTTTTTTATCCTCCTCCTACAGCGGTAAGATGTGACACAAGGTCGAGAAAGTGGGATTTGAAAAACCAGCGCCCGAGAAAGTGAGCACTCTGGCCTACAAAAAAGTGCCTGGCCAGCCCCATAGGCATTCCCCAGTAGGGGCGCCTCAGGCAGTAAACAATAAACAAAGAGGAGAAGCAAAGCATGAGAGGGTGGACCTCCTAGAACTGCACAGGACAAACCCACAAACCGGCGTCATCAAGCCCCGAAGGCCAAGACGATACCAGTCTATAGGGTGTAGTATCCATCGGAACAGATGCTACACTCTCAGCCAAAAGGCCAAGAAGTTCAATTCTCTTCTTTCTCCAGATTTTTGGTTCATTTACTTTTGACACCTCGAATCGAAAACGTGCGTGAAACATGTGAAACCTATAGTACATTTATAACGACCCCCTCGTTATTCTGCCGGAACCGGCAAAATAACGAGGGTTCGTTATTCTGCCGGCTTATGTTTTTGGCAACTGCCATTCATCCTTTTTTATGTAGTACTGTTTTGGGCGACTACCATTCATTCTTTATGACGTCTTTCTGTTTTTGGCAACTACCATTCATCCCTTATTATGTAGCACTGATTGTGGCGACTACCATTCATTCTTTATGACGTCTTACTGTTTTTTGGCAACTGCCATTCATCCTTTATTATGTAGTACTGTTTTGGCGACTACTATTTCATCCTATGTTATTTATTTACAAATAAATTATATATATATATATATATATATATATATATATATATATATATATATGTAAATATATTTATTTACTCCTCTGCAGGAGTTAGGCACAAGGCCAGTTTTTATCTTACTCCCACCAGTAAGATGTGACCACAGCGTGGGTCGAGTAAGTGGGGTTAAAAGCCAGCGCTCGAGAGGTGAGCACTCTGGCCATTTAAAAATTGCCTGGGCAGCCCCGTCGGCATTCCCCGGTAGGGGCGCCTCAAGCAGTAAGCAATAAACTTACTCCTCCCCAAAGAGGGGAGGCGAAGCCTGGGAGGGTGGACCTCCTAGAACTGCACAGGACAGGCGTGCAGTATCCATCGGAACAGATACTACACTTACTTCCTAGCCTGTGCCAGGTAAGTATATATATATGCAAACATTGTTAAAAATAACAATTTGTCTGTTTAATTATACCTTTTTTTTATTTTTTCAATTTTTCATGGTCTTTTTTGTATTCCAATTAAAAAAATAATACAAGTTCAATAGGTTTTACGAACGTTTTCGATTCTTCGTCGAATTATTCTGGGGTGTCAAAAGCGAATTAACAAAAAAGCTGAAGAAAGGAGAGAAAAGAATTTTAAAAAGACGATTTAAATTCAGCAACGCTGGATGGCATCACAGAACAAAATCGCATTACGTTAAGAATTTTAAAATGTTACTACTGCTTTCAGATGTGATGTTCTTAATTTTAGATTGTTGTCTTTTTATGTAGATAGCTTCGAGTATTTTGTGAAACCTATGGAACATTTTTTTTTATTATTTTAATACAAAAAAGACCATCAGAAAAATTGAAAAAATAAAAAAGGTATAATTAACCAGACGAATTCTGTAATCTTTAACAATGTTTGCATAAATGAGAAAATGCTGTCTAAATACGCACATACACACACACACATACACACCCACACACACACATATATATATATGCAAACATTTTTAAATAACACGGAATTTTTGCTTGATAAACCGTTTTTTTATTTTTTCAATTTTCCGAATAGTCCATTTAGTATTTCGGTCAAATTGGTGTATGTAAGTTCCGCGGCGTTTTTGTTTTATGTTTCTGTCTTTTTTTTTGCGAGTAATTTACCAAGTAAATACAGTGTAAAATTCACCCATGAACTTATACAGATACTCCCCCCCCCAAAAAAAAAACAGATAATAAAATGACCGCTTCCCTTGATGTTGAAAGGTTATTTACAAATTTTCCAGTACACAAAACAATAGATATCATTATTGATAACATATACAAACCCATCCTTCCATCCACTAAAAATTAGTCCTAAAACACTTAAAAAGTTATTATTAATTTGCACAACCGAAGTCCCTTTCTACGACATAAGGGAAACGTCTATACCCAAATTGATGGCGTTTCTATGGGATCGGTTCTCGAACCGACCTTCAGTAATGTTTACATGGCTGACCTCGAAAATAAAATATTTAATATAATTACTAACCCCTCCATTTATGCCCGCTGCATTGATGATCTTGTTTTAGCAGACAATAATGATGAAAAAACAAACTACAAGACATTTTTCAAAATAACCCCGTACTTACATTCATTTATGAGATTAACGTTAATAACAACATTCCGTTTTTATGTCCTCAGTGACTCTAACAATGACGCATTCATCACATCTCCCTATATAAAAAACTGCCTCTATTAATACATACATTTTAAGTTATAGAAACGAATGTCCATATCGATATAAAATTGTAACGATTAAAAATCTATTAAACCGTGCAAAGCTAATCTCTTCAACCCCAAACATATAAATTCATAGCTATGTGGAAGATATATGGATTTATACCTTTCCTAAAAGTTTTAGTGAAAGTAATGTTGTTTTCCCTATCTTAAACTAGTTTCTCCAATCTAGGCTTGAGAGTACAGTCTACCCTACTATTTAATCTATAGCTGCAAGGAGGATATATGTATTCATACCTCTCCCTAATGTATTAGTGAAAGTGATTCTGTTTTCCTTCTCTTAGACTAGTTGCCCAATAATATATCTTACGCACCCTCTACACATACTAGGAAAATAGAAAGTGTTTACCAAATATATGCGTCTTCTTTCAAACCCAATTGATCTACAAACCAATCCTATACAAAACATGCATGTACGACGGTTTCGGCATAAAACGACAACAATTGAGATACCGTCAAACCCAACAACAAATTCATCCGAGAGGATAACATTAACGTAAACGATGAAGAGGAACACGAAATAATAAATAACAACACAAATATAAAGAAATGGTTATTTTATTATTGCCACTGCATGCTACCATACTTGAACTTTTCATATCTAACTGCATTTTGCATCCCCCGTAGCAGAGATTGAACTCAAAATTGACTCGCTAAACGTTACTAAAAGAGAAAGATTAAAAACACTAAGGAGAATTAGCGAGAGTGAATGAGAAAATAATATTTAGAAATATAAATGGAAGATTGTAAGAAACGTAGAAGAGATTGAAAAACGCCTTTTCTAAACTCACGCACACATAGCCACACTGACATCAACGCACACACATACGCAATGCATTAACTCTTTTATTGTCTTACGCATAAGCACACTAAAGGCGACATACAATGTTTGAACCCCGTTTTCAATGTCTGCATATTTAAAACAAACTTATAAACTTAACCATTTTAATACGTCATACATTTCTCACTGAACTTTTTACTATGAAAACAAATGATTATTGACTGTATTTAATAACTTTCAATGAAATGAAACTGATGTGATTGAGTGAGGAAGTTTTGATTACGATTTTTCAGACCCGTGAATAATTCACAGCCCTTAAATTATCGACTCAGGCTTCCTCGATATCTCAACTAATGAATCCCCTTTGTTTGGCAAGGACACTCAAATATAGACAGTTATTCTATGTTTTTCTTATGTTACATCTAAATATTTTGCCCCATAAAGCATAAAAAAGGGAGCAGAGGACTTGTCGGCACATGTTCCCCTACGCATACAGAAAGTGGGGGTGCAGACGACGACGGTTGTCATAAGTGGGTCAACAGGAAGCTTGACAGACAGGCTTTCATAAGTCAGCCCACGCAGGATTCATCCAATCAAATGAGAGAATACCGTAGCTAATGCACAGGTGAGCGGGAAATCGAAGCAAGAGGAAATACCGGAGAAGGTCCCGAACCAGGGTTAAGAGCGGACGCCTCTGAGAGTGACAGCCCACCCCGCTGTCATATTCAAACAATTTATCCCCGCACACAAAATAAAAAATATTAAAACGTGGAATTCGAAAATTAACGCTTAAGAAATACAGCGACATTTAATACGGCTGTCTCCTGGTCACAAAAGAAAACCCTGGTCCAACAAAATTGATTACGACAGACCAGTCAATCAAATGACCTCTCCAACGTCGAGATTACGTATATCTCGGCACCCTAAAAACAGCTCGTTAAGAACGGACCACAGAATCTAAAATTCTGGTAAAATATCCTCCCCTCCGCCGTCAAACCAAAAAGGTAAGTGTTTACGACATAAGGGCAAAATAAAAACTAAAAACAAAAAAAAACTATATTAATTCGTCCTAAATCAAACTTTCATATTGTTTATATTGTCGTGTTAAATGATCTCATTCAATCGTTCCCCGCAATTTTAACACATTTATCTTCATATCTCGATCTCCCGTGGGAGGAGAAGGACTTCTCATTTTATTTTCCTCGAATTTCGTAAGAAAAAAAAACTTTCCTATTTTCAGTTTCATAAAGGCCTTGTTAATTGCTATATTTGAACTTTGAATTCTGATCAACTTTCTCGGAATAACAAAAACCAGCTTCCTATAGATAACTCCGTTTGTGCGAAGGAATATCAGTTGATCTTTTGAAAAAAAAAAAATAATAATAATACTTGTTATGTATTGTTAATTTGTCTTAGTGATTTATACAATATATGTTTATAATTTGTGATACGATGTGTTATTCATTTTTATGGAGTACGGGTTGATTTCCTTTCATCGGGTTTTCAACTTTTGCACATTTTACATTCGTGGCTGAACTACGTGTAGGTAACGTTCAGTGTCTTAGTACCACAATTATAACACCTATCTTTGTAAACTTCCTTTTTTTACATATATAAAATATCTCTTTTGTGAATTTATGCTTTTGAATTCATCATTTTGTTTGTTGATCATGTTAAGTCTGCACCATTCACTAAGTGTCAAGACTGAAGCAAGTGCAGACCTGTTAAAGTCTCTTCTTTTTATAATCAAAACAACAACAACAATTACAACAAAAGCGCCCTCTGGGCCAATCAAAAACTTCACCCAATGGCTGTAACTTGATACATTACATCCCTCCATACTTATGTGGATCACTAAACATAGTCTCTGAACTTAAATGGGGCTCTCCTTACACGCTCAGATCTCCTAGGAATAGGCGATGCTTTCTGTTTGAAGTCTATAGGTTCTACCTCAGCCTCATCCTGTTTTACCAATTCAGGAACTCCTTCTACCTCAGTAGACTCCCTTGTACTGATTGTCACCATGTCCTCTGCGGCATCATTCGTATCAGTCACATTCTCCTCTGGGACCAGGATTGTCCTTTTAATGATCTGGTCTGAATGTCTCCGTGTAACTCCTCTCTCGGTCTCTACCTCAAAATAGACATTACCCAACTGCCTCGTAATAATGCCCTCCAGCCACCGTTGACCAGGGCCAAAATTCCTCACAAGGACTGGATCATTTACCCCATGATTTCGGCACGGTGTCATGATCTTAGTACCCTTCTCCATTTTGTAGTTGTACACCCTGCTCTTAAACTTGTTTGGCTGTAACAGATGAAAGGCTGTTCTTAATTGTCGCTTGAACAGCAATTCAGCTGGAGGAACCCCAGTTACTGTGTGTGGAGCTGTCCTTTAGTTAAAAAGGAATCTGTTGAATTTTGTTTCAAGAGATGTTTTGTGTCTTTGTCCATCCTCTTCATTGTTTCCTTGAATGTACGCACACTGCGTTCAGCCTGGCCGTTGGAGGAGGGATGGTAAGGAGCCGTGAATATGTGTGTTAACCCCATTTGCCTCTAAAAACCTCCTGAATTCTTCACTGGAGAAACAAGGGCCGTTGTCACTCACAACCAGCAGAGGCAAACCATGAGTCGCAATGATTCTCCTCAACTTCTCAATGGTAGCTGCAGCAGTGGATGTCTTCATTATGCAAACCTCCATCCATTTGGAGTAGGCATCAACCATTATTAAGAACATGTGTCCAAAAACTGGACCAGCATAGTCTATGTGAATTCTTCCCAGGGCTGACTTGGATATTCCCAACAATGAATCGGAGTTCTGTTGGGCTGTTTCTGATTTAGCACACAACTTTCACACCCCTTGGCGGTCCACTCAATATCTTCATCCAGTTTTGGCCACCATACATAGCTTCTAGCTAATGCTTTCATATTCACAATGCCTACATGAGTCTGGTGTAATTGCTGCAAAACTTTTCCTCTCAACTTAGGAGGAATGATAATCCTGCTTCCCCACAGTAACACGCCATCTTCACAGGTCAGTTCCTCCCGTTTATTAAAATCAGGCTTTAACTGTTCACTCTAACTGACTCCATTCCAGCCATTCATGGTGAATTTGTATACTCGACTCAAGATCGGATTTTTCCTAGTCTCTGCTCTCACAGCTTCAACCTTCACTGGAGCTTCCACAAGATCCATCATAAATATTTCATTAGTAGATTTAGATATATCTTTTTCCTGAGCCTCCAGTGGAAGACGACTCAAACAGTCCGCATTACTATTGAGGGCTCCAGTTCGATATTCTAGTTTGTAATTATAGGCAGCCAAGAATAGGGCCCAACGCTGAACCCGGGCAGCTGCCATAGCAGGAATTGGCTTGTTCTCTGCAAATAGACCCAACAACGGTTTGTGATCGGTGAACATCGTGAAGGGGTTTCTAAACATATATTGATGTAACCTCTTCACTGCAAACACCAGGGCTAACCCTTCCTTTTCAATGTGTGCATAATTCTGTTCAGCATCTGAGAGCGTTCGGGAGATGTAACATACTGGCTTTTCACTGCTATCTTCCATCCTATGAGCCAACACAGCTCCCAAGCCATAAGGAGAAGCATCCACTTGTACAAATGTTGGCTTAGATGGGTCAAAATGAGTCAGAAGGGGTGCTGTACACAGCATTTTCTTTGTCTCTTCAAAAGCTTTTTGCTGGCAGGCTTCCCACTTCCAAACTGTGCCTTTCCTCATTAGACTGTGCAGTGGCTCAAGTCGTGTGGACAAATTTGGTAAATGGCTGCGATAATAATTTGCTGCCCCAAGATAGGCTTTCAACTCTGAAACATTCCTGGGTATAGGGGTTCTTGCCATCGCAGCCATTTATTCTGGTAGAGGAGCTGTACCATACTTGCTAACCTTGAACCCTAGATAGGTTATTTCCTCAAGAAGGAATTCGCACTTGCTTCTTTTCAACTTGAGCCCAGCTATGCTCAGCGTATGTAATACTCTTTCTAGGTTCTTTAAGTGGATGTCATCATCGGGACCTGAAATTAGTATATCGTTCACTCGTACCTTGCAGAAAGGAACATCATTTCAATCGTTTGTCCATCTCCTGTTGAAAAAATGCCTGTAGCACTGTGCACCCCGAACTGTAACCTTGTGGGTTGGTACAAACCCCTATGTGTGTTTACAGTTAACAATTCCTGGGTACCTTACTCCAATTTCAGCTGCTGATAGGCGGTGTTTAAATCCAGTTTGCTGAATTTTTCACCCCCTCTCTGTGTGGCAAATATATCTTATGTTCGAGGAATAGGGTAGCTGACACATGGAGCTGCTGCATTGATGGTTTGCTTATAGTCCCCACATATTCGGATTCCCCCATTGTTATTTTTAACAACGGGCATTATGGGTGCAGCCCATCTAGAATATTCTACTCTTTTGTAAATGCCTTGGTTTTCTAGGCGGTCTAACTCCTTCTCCACCCCTTCTCTCAAAGCATAAGGTACAGGCCTGGCTCGACAAAATTTAGGCTTGGCTTCTTTATCAATGGGTATATTCACCTGAAAGTCTTTCAATCATCCCATTTCTCCATTAAATAAGGCATCATATTTTGTAAGTACTTTTAAGCCTCGATGGGTTCTCCCGTGTTAAACAAAACAGCCTTTCCTAGTCTAGCTTTAACTTTTTCATCCAATCTCTACCCAGTAGAGTTTGTACCTCTCCTTTCCCAACCAGTAGTAGTAAACAGTTCACTTGTCGTTCATGTAATACCTCTACAACTGTTGTCCCCTGAGATTTTACTATTTCACCAGTATACGTCGTCAGTTTTACTGTGCTTTTTAAAAAATCCTGAATCCTACCCAATCTTAAAATTTTTTTAGACTAATGACCGAACAAGATGCTCCTGTATCTACCTGCATGGCCACTCTTTTTTGTTTAACAACAGCTCCACCTAGGTGACTTGTAAACACCACCGGTAATTGTAAACACCACCGGTAAAGGTGCACCTTTACCGGTGGTGTTTACAAGTTAGAAACATTGTATAAATTCAATTCTTCTTGCCGAACCTCCCTCTCATCCAGATTTAACCATTCCATAGTGAATCTTTTTTCAACTGTCTGGTCTTCATCCACCACATTCATTGCATCGCTCTTTTTAGTTATTTTAAAGAATTTACCTTGTTGCTGCCTGCACTTTCTGCGGGTGTATCCTGTAACATTAACTATTTTTAAATGTACATTTATCTGCCGTGTGTATGGTACTACCACATCCCGTCTGAAGAATAATTTGTCTATTGGGTTTTCATAAGCGGGAAATGTTTCCTGCATTGATATAGAATATTTCCGAGCTGATTCGATTGACACTGCTATTTCAATAGCTTGATTCAACGTTAGATCCCTTTCGGTTAGTAGGCGTTCCTGGATTTTCACATCTTTAATTCCAAAGACTAAGCTGTCCCGTATGTATTCAACAACCCTCTCTTCAAAATTGCAGTGTTCGGACATTTTCCTTAATGCGGCCACATAGTCACTTATAGACTATTCCTCCCTTTTGTCCCTCGTGTTGAACAAGAATCTTTCATGAATCACATTAGGTGCTGGTTTAATATGTCTCTGCATCAGCCCAACTAGTTCATCAAACGTTTTCTTTTCCGGATGATTATCTGCTAAACCTCTTAACACAGCATAGTGTTTTGCACCAATACCAGATAATAAAATCGCCTTTTTCTTCCCTTCACTCTCAATATCATTGGCTATAAAAAAAAATGCACACGTTCAATGTAGTTAATCCAGGACTCCACAACATCGTTCCATACCCGTAAAGTGCCCACTAACGCCATTTTCTTTTTATGCTTCTAGGAACTCTGAACACATCCAATGAGTGTGTTTAATTTTCTTTTCCTTAAAAACTTCCAGCACAAGTTGGTGTTAATCTTCTAAAGCCCTTCCTCGCATTGTCTTCTACTACCTCGTCGCCAATTGTTAAATCTGCACCATTCACTAAGTGTCAAGACTGAAGCAAGTGCAGACCTGTTAAAGTCTCTTCTTTATATAATCAAAACAACAACAACAATTACAACAAAGCGCCCTCTGGGCCAATCAAAAACTTCACCAAATGGATGTGACTTGAAACATTACAGTATGTATAAAGCTTTAAGAACTTTCAATATTTTAATCAAATGAGGATTTACTAATAATTTTCAAGCCACAACTGATTTTCCATTGGACAGTTTAAATGCCTCTAAATTGCTTTCAAATTTCGAAGGAAAAATTAACTTATTCTTTTTCTTTCGACTAAAAATATTGGTAGTGGTACAGCTTTTTGACTTGATAAAACCGTCTTTTTATTCGGCATCTTCCAGTCGTTTACGTAAATAGCCGGGAGATGCTGAAGCGCTGAGCCAATCAAATGTCAAAACGGACAAAAATCGATTGTTTTTAACCATAACACAACCCTAAGCAAATCCTAACTTAGTCGAGATGTGTCCGGTTCAAAAGCTGTACCAATACCAAAAAGATAGGTATGTGCAAAAATGGCCGTCGCTTATACTGACTATAGTTCTTTAAAGTGTGTTTTCTTAATTTTTAAAGTAGTTTTCGTTTAACTTTTGATTGTGTCCGAAAGATAAAAGAATTAAGTTAATATCTAAAAGGAAACAAATGTATATTTACGTGTGAAAAACATTTAGAATGAAAAATGTTATAAAAACGGCTAAAAAAAAATCAGTTAAAACTGCAGATTCAATAAAACATGTTTAAAATTCGCTGGAAAGGTAAATATCAGTTTTAAGGAACTGTTTCAAAGATAATTATTAAATTAAATTCTTAAGAGAGTGAATTACAAAAGAATATACCTTTTTTTTTTTTACTAAAAATTTCTTAATTATCAAATAAAAAATTAAAAGTTAGGTTCCGGACATCTCTTCGCTGTGTTGTAATTGTAAACAGAAAATATGGCTACAAGATCGCAAAGTATGGAAGACTCAAACTGCAGTAATATTTTTTTTTTTTCAATTTTTATGTTACGAACTGCGTCAATTTTATTAATTATATTTACATGATGATCGATTAAAATCTTGAACAATTACATTACTCGATTTATTCTGTAAGAATTATGATGTAATTTTTAATTACATCAATTCTTAAAGAATAATTTACTAATTCCTTATTACGACACGTGTAAGAATTTCTTACATGTGTCGTAATGATACATTACATTAATTCTAAAGCTAAAAGAGTATTTTTTTAAATTTTAAGTATGAAAAAGTAAATTAAAGTCAATATTGGCAGTGTAGTCATTGACTTTAATTGGAAAAAGTTAAAACATTAACAATTGTTAATAAAATAATATAATTCAATTTTGAAAGAAAATGTCATATTTGAATTCTATTTATTTATAATATTTGTTAATGAAAAAATGACAAAACAAATACAAAGTTACGTTTTATCTTTCCAACTTACTGAATTGTGAAATTAACGAAAGTGATAAATCTCTGAAAATAACATTTGATCAACAATGGTTCATTTGGTCCACCAAAAGATAAAAATATATTTATTTATAGTTCTTAAGCTACGGTTTGTTCGTTTTTGTTTCATGTATTTTTTCATTGAAAGTCTTCCAATAAGCGCTTGGCAGATTCAGCCTCGTTTTCGTATCGTCTCATCTCGCCAGCTCTCGGGCGCTTCCGCGACCTGCCCGATCGAAGTGTACTTTCACAGATAAGGACCCACGCTAACTTTGACCCCGTCGTTAGGGTTAGGGTCAGGTTCAAAGTCGTGGATGGGGTTAGCGTTAGGGTTAGGGTCAAAGTTAGCGTGGGTCCTAATCTGTGAAAGTACCAACAAAGTATAATGTGTAAGTCACGTAGATGAGACAAAGAGTGGAAAGTGTTCCCATCATTTTTTATATAAACCTGACAAAGTGATAAACAAAGTGACTAAAAATGACTAAAAATGACAAAATAAAAAAATCTCATCTGGAAAATGTGAAATCTCAAATAGAATGATTTGATTTAAAAAAATGAAAATTATTATTTAAAAATTATGAAAATTCGAAGAAAATCATATAAAAAAAATCTAACTCATCTTTTTTCTTTAATTCTAATAAAAATGTTTCATTTTGTCCACGAAAACAATAATAAAACAGTTTATTTATAGTTCTTTCATTTTTTTTAATAAAAATATATGCATTTTTTTCTTTTCGTATATTCATAGTCTTATATTGTTGTCGTCTGCCAACCTTCCATTTTTTTTGCACGATTTTTAGGTTTTGTTTATACAGCCGCGTTTTCGTCTCGACAGCCTCGTTTTCGACTCGGCAAAGTTACTAAAAGTGACTAAAAATGACAAAATAAAAAATCTCATCTGGAAACTGCGAAATCTCAAAAAGAATGATTTGATTTTAAATAATAAAAATGTTATTTAAAGATTATAAAAATTCGAAGAAAATCATATAAAATCATATAAAAAAATGTAACTAATCTTTTTCCTTAAATTCTAATGCCGCGATAATATGTCCGTTACTTCAGTTTGCTTACCTTGGTCTGTCATGAGGTATCGATGAAATGTGGGTTGTTCGTCTGTAAATTTGCATTTCAAAGATAAAGATGTTCTGCTACTTGCAAGGGCTAAGCCACTAAATATGGCGGCAATAAAAACTTCATATCAAATAACTTTTTAAACTAAAAGTGTATACTGATAATTTATACAAAATATAGGTTTGTGTTTCATCGGAGTAAATCCTATGAACAAAAACTCAAAAGCCCCATATATATAATATATAAATATATGTATATATTTTAGTATATCTCTCTATAGATATATATCTTCAGTATCTACTACTAGAAATATGTGGAGCTCGTTCATGTACGTGCGTACTGGACGACAGCTGAACAATAAATGTGTACACTGAATAGAAAAACAGATGATGACGTCGAAAAGAAGAAGAGAATTTATTTGTTTCTTGGTTGAATTTTTTCTATTATGACATCAAAAAATGCGCTTTCGGCAACGCTGGTTTTATTTACTCCTCCCCAGGAGTTAGGCACAATATTCGAAGCTATCTACATAAAAACATAACCACCTAAAATTAACAACATCACATATGAAAGCAGTAGTAACATTTTAAAATGCTTAACGTAAAGCGATTTTGTTCTGTGATGCCATCCAGCGTTGCTGAATTTAAAATCGCCAACGGCTTCCTGGAACAATGCGGAAACGTTCTATGCGCGTTCCCACCGACTTTTTAAAATTCTCTTCTTTCTTTTTTTTTTCCTCCTCCCACAGCGGTAAGATGTGACACAAGGTTGGGAAAGTGAGATTTGAAAAACCAGCGCCCGAGAAAGTGAGCACTCTGGCCTACAAAAATGCCTAGACAGCCCCGTTTGGCATTCCTCGGTAGGAGCGCCTCAGGCCGTAAGCAATAAACTTACTTCTCCCCGAAGAGGGGAGGCTAAGCCTGAGAGGGTGGACCTCTTAGAACTGCACAGGACAAAACCACAAACCGGCGCCATCAAGCCCCGAAGGCCAAGACGATACCGGTCTATAGGGTGTAGTATCCATCGGAACAGATACTACACTCTCAGCCAAAAGGCCAAGAAGTTCAATTCTCTTATTTCTCCAGATTTTTTGTTCATTTAGTTTTGACACCTGAGGATGATTCGACGAAGAATCGAAAACGTTCGTGAAACACGTGAAACCTATAGTACATTTATTAATTTTTTTGATTTTAATACAAAAAAGACCATCAGAAAAATTGAACAAATAAAAATAGAAGAGGCTATTTTGCCGGTCTCGGCAAAATAACGACCCCGTAGTTATTCTGCCGGGGCCGCAAAATAACGAGGGAGTCGTTATTTTTCCTGTCAAACTGCCATTCATCCTTTACTATGTAGTACTGTTTATGGCGACTACCATTCATTCTTTATGACGTCTTACTGTTTTTTACAACTGCCATTCATCCTTTATTGTGTAGTATTGATTTTGGCGACTACCATTCATCATTTATGACGTCGTACTGTTTTTTGGCAACTGCCATTCACCCTTTACTATGTAGTACTGTTTTTTGGCGACTACTATACATCCTATGTTATTTATTTACAAATATATATATATATATATATATATATATATATATATATGCAAACATTGTTAAAAATAACAGAATTTGTCTGTTCAATTACACCTTTTTTATTTTTCCAATTTTTTTATGGTCTTTTTTGTATCTAATTAAAAAAATAATACAAGTTCCATAGGTTTTACGAACGTTTTCGATTCTTCGTCGAATTATCCTGAGGTGTCAGAAGCAAATTAACAAAAAAGCTGGAGAAAGAAGAGAATTTTAAAAAGACGGTGGAGAAACGCGCAGAGAACGTTTTCCGGATTGTTCCAGGAAGCCGTTGACAATTTAAATTCAGCAACGCTGGATGGCATCACAGAACAAAATCGCATTACGTTAAGCATTTTAAAATGTTACCACTACTTTCATATGTGATGTTCTTAATTTGAGATTCTTGTCTTTTTATGTAGATAGCTTCGAGTATTTTGTGAAACCTGTCGAACATTTATTTATTTATTTATTTTTATTTTAATACAAAAAGACCATCAGAAAAATTGAAAAAATAAAAAAGGTATAATTAACCAGACGAATTCTGTTATCTTAAACAATGTTTGCATAAATGAGACAATGCTGTCTAAATACGCACATACACACACACACAGACACACACACATATATATATATATATATATGCAAACATGTTTAAATAACACGGAATTTTTGCTTACCAAGTAAATACAGTGTAACATTCACCCATGAACTTACACAGATACCCCCCCCCCCAAAAAAAAAACAGATAATAAAATGACCGCTTCACTTGATGTTGAAAGGTTATTTACAAATTTTCCAGTACACAAAACAATAGATATCATTATTGATAACATATACAAACCCATCCTTCCATCCACTAAAAATTGATCCTAAAACACTTAAAAAGTTATTATTAATTTGTACAACCGAAGTCCCTTTCTACGACATAAGGGAAACGTCTATACCCAAATTGATGGCGTTTCTATGGGATCGGTTCTCGAACCGACCTTCAGTAATGTTTACATGGCTGACCTCGAAAATAAAATATTTAATATAATTACTAAACCCTCCATTTATGGCTGCTGCATTGATGATGTTGTTTTAGCAGACAATAATGATGAAAAAACAAACTACAAGACATTTTTCAAAATAACCCCGTACTTACATTCATTTATGAGATTAACGTTAATAACAACATTCTGTTTTTATGTCCTCAGTGACTCTAACAATGACGCATTCATCACATCTCCCTATAAAAAAACTGCCTCTATTAATACATGCATTTTAAGTTATAGAAACGAATGTTCATATCGATATAAAATTGCAATGATTAAAAATCTATTAAACCGTGCAAAGCTAATCTCTTCAACCCCAAAAATATAAATTCATAGCTATGTGGAACATATATGGATTTATACCTTTCCTAAAGGTTTTAGTGAAAGTAATGCTGTTTTCCATCTCTTAAACTAGTTTCCCAATCTAGGCTTGAGAGTACAGTCTACCCTACTATTTAATCTATAGCTGGAAGGAGGATATATGTATTCATACCTCTCCCTTATGTATTAGTGAAAGTGATTCTGTTTTCCTTCTATTAGACTAGTTGCCCAATAATATATCTGTTATAATAAAACTCAAATATCTTACGCACCCTCTACACATACTAGGAAAGTAGAAAGTGTTTACCAAATATATGCGTCTTCTACAAAACCAATTGATCTACAAACCAATCCTATACAAAACATGCATGTACGACGGTTTCGGCATAAAACGACAACAATTGAGATACCGTCAAACCCAACAACAAATTCATCCGAGAGGATAACATTAACGTAAACGATGAAGAGGAAGAGATAATAATAAATAACAACACAAATATAAAGAAATGCTTATTTTATTATTGCCACTGCATGCTACCATACTTGAACTTTTCATATCTAACTGCATTTTCGAACCCTAAAAAGAATTGTAGCAGTTACCTCCTCCTTTCAAAACATAACTACACCGGTTTGCCGGTAGGTGTCGCTTTTTCACCGACAGGTGGCGCTGTAAAGCGACACCAGAGTTATCTGCCCTTCGGACTATAAAACCAGGTGCTTAACGGAAATTCTCTCTCTCTCTCTTTTTCACCGACCAGCATCGGAGAACAACGCTGGCACCAGCGCTCCGTTTCACTCGCCTTTTGGCCTCGACAGGACGACGCTTACACTAGCGTTCCGTTTCACTCTTCTCTGCTCGGCAGAACGACGCTAATACACTAGCGCTTCGTCTCACGCTTTTCTCTTGAACTGGTCTCAGCAAAACAACTACCAACACACGTTTCTTCCGTCAACACGTGGGCAAACAACGGTAAGAGTTCTCAACTCGTTTTCTTTGTGTGCGGCTTTCAAAGACTTTTCCTACGCCGGATTCATTTCTTCTTATACCTTTTCAAGAACTGTTTTTCCATCGACACACATGCATACATCACACACTTCATCATTCCACGTACACACACGTTCAATAAACCTTATTTGAACTACTTCATTTTTGTTTATTAATTATTACTCTGTCTTTTGCATGCAACATTGCTTGATTTACTAAACACGTTTATAATCGGGGGACACGACCCTCGATCCGAACATTGGTGACCCCGCCCTCGATCCGAACAGAATCCTCCAAATGCTCCCCGGCATTTGTGAAAATGAAAGAGAAATTCTTCAATCAATGCGGTATTCTTCTTGTCTGTTTCTTTGATTCTTATCTCTTAGTCTGGTTTACGAAAGGACAGAATTCCGTGAATAAGACTTAATGCCAGTATTTTATATGTACTTATAGGCAAGGGGCGATAACTAAGTATGACTGAGTTATCTGCCCGTCTCGTCTGCTCAGACAGTCTCTTCCATTATTATATTGTTTACGTTTGGTTGTGTTTGTTAGTTTGGGAATAAAGTCTCTTCGTACCTTCAAATGGTTTCGTGTGATACTTTTTTATTTATTGGCGTAGAGTTACCGTGTCTTGTCGTCGTAATATTTCAATTCTTTTTGCGGCGTTTTGTTTAAGGGGAGATAAATCTTGTTAAGAATGTTTTCTTTATTACCTCCCTTGCGTATTCGGCTCTACTCTGACTTTTTATCTTATAAATTGGCGAACGGTTCAGCGAAAATTGTTTTTCAATTCGGCAGAGATCAGTTTATTTGCTTTTGTCAATTGTAAATATGAGTGTTCTTTTTTTATAATTTTCTTTTTGTGTTTTTCATTTCAAGAACCCGGGTTCAATTTTGTGGGGTCGCATTTATATAAACATATGCTAGATATCATTTACCAATGACGTGGTGATCAGAGCTACTGACTATCGACTAGATGGTTGTTGGTTCGATCCCTGGCTTTGGATGTGTGCTGATCGAGCCACACTGAATAGCTGTTATACAGCGAAACAGCCCGGTCCGTGGATGATTACATAATCCCCCATTCTCAGGTTGAGTACTGTCGTAAATGATATTGGCTGTTACTAATTTAACGTAATGCAAAGCTCTTTCTAAATAAACAAATAGAGCACTGTAAAGTGGCCGTCAATGTTTATATAAAAACATGATAGATATCATTTATTTGTACTCAAGTTCTTAATATATTAGTTATTGTTAATATAAGAGGTTAGTGTTAGTTAGGGTTAGGGTTTTAAAAAAACAGTTCGGTTTTTGTCCGGTTCAAAAGCTGTACCAGTACCTTCGCTTGTCTTCAGTACTATTTAGTTTGTTACCGGTTGTCTACGGTTATATTTGCTTTGTCTTCGGTACAATTAAGTGTATTGAAAAAATGTAAACTATAACGTCTTCAGTTTTAAAACATTTCCCTCCTTTTTTACTAAAAACGCCAAATTAATCTTTTCTTTTAAATTATGAAAAAATTAAAGCGCAAGACAAGTTCATCGCCCTTATTTTTTTGAATATCCTAACCCAACCCTAAACTAACCTAAACTAAATCGGGTTTTATCATGGCCACCGAGAGTTGACAAGGCCAAGCAACTAACTTCCTGCCCCCCTCTGACGTCACTGCATTCCGTGTCAAAACAAGGACCGTAGTAATAACAATAAGGCATTTCGACTTCTCCATTAACTAAATAATCCATCAAAATTCAAGAAATCAACCAATTTTAATGAAATTTTCAGTATTTATTAATTAATGATCACGGAATATAATAAATCCATTACTTTATTATTAAGCTTGGTGCAAATGTATTATTTCTTGTAAACAAAAAACACCTTTACTAAAGTTATCCAAAATATCAAAATATGTTGACCATACGATATTGTAAATATTTAAAACAAAGCATTAGAAAACTTTAAAAATTGCATGTTTTTTTACATGCAATTTTTAAAGAAAAGAACACGATTCGATTCATCTTGAAACTGATCTTAATTCAATATAAATTTAAAGAAAATAATAATTCACGATCAAATATGCAAAAAACTGAATTATGAATTACCATTATTTAAACTTCTAACCCAATCAACCGTAAGTAATTCAGACTTTGAAATTTGTTTAAAAATTATACAAAAAAAAAAGTTCAATGTTAACTGTTTGTTTAATAATGGAATCAAAATCAACCAATTTAAAAATAATTTCGCGCTTTTTAAAATTTCATTTCATAATTCACAAAGTTAAAATGTCTACTGCATATGTTTGGATTTTCAAAAGAGAAAGAATTACTGCAAATATGTATACACGTAATAATGTTTACACCGACTAAATATAGTGTAGTAAGTTTGAATTTTTTTTTATTATATAAAAAATCAAGTCTGAATTACTTATTCATTATTTGATAAAAAAGTAGTGTTCCATTTTTTTTTATTACTTTTTTTCGATGTCTTAAGTGTAGTATAGTTTATCTTTTCTCTGTACTTTTGTAGATTAAATAAATGAAATAATAACATCATATTTAATCAAAATTTTCAAAAAAAATATTAATTAAACAATGCTTTATTCAATGATAATATCGTTAATTCTTCGAGTTATACTGATTTTATTAACAAGAGTGTAGGGGCATTTTCCGTAATATATACGAAATGGTTTTTAAAAAAAATATTTTAAACATATACAGATCTTATTTTCATTAAAAAAAAATCATGGATTTTTTTTTATATATATAAAAATATACGTTTTGTAAAGGTGTATTTTGTTTTAAAAAAAATAATGCATTTTCACTAAGATTTAAAAAATGTTTCACTATCTCCTGTGCTTGTTTATTAATAAATATTGAAAATTTCATTAAACTTGGTTGATTTCCTGAATTTTGGTGAATTTTTAAGTGAAGGGAGGGTCAAAATGTTTTTACATTTTGGGGATCGGCCTTTGATTTTGCACGTACCTATCTCTTAATAGCAAGATAGGAGTTGGTCGTTCCATTATTAAACAGACACTTAACATTGAACTTTTTTTTTTGTATAATTTTTAAACAAATTTCAAAGTCTGAATTACTTACGGTTGATTGGGTTAGAAGTTTAAATAATGGTAATTCATAATTCAGTTTTTTGCAGTATTTACTCGTGAATTATTATTTTCTTTAAATTTATATTGAATAAAGATCAGTTTCAGGATAAGTCGAATCGTGTTCTTTTTCTTTTCTTTTTTTACATGCAATTTTTTAAGTTTTCTAATGCTTTGTTTTAAATATTTACAATAACGTATGGTCAACATGTTTTGATATTTTGGATAACTTTAGTAAAGGTGTTTTTTGTTTACAAGAAATAATACATTTGCACCAAGGTTTCTAATGAAGTAATGGATTTATTATATTCCGTGATCATTAATTAATAAATACTGAAAATTTCATTAAAATTGGTTGATTTCCTGAATTTTGATGTATTATTTAGTGAATAGAGAAGTCGAAATGCCTTCTTATTGTCATTACGACCGTCCTTGTTTTGACACGGAATGCAGTGACGTCATTTTCTAGCCAACCGGCCTGTAGTAACTCTCGGTGGCCACAGTTTTGTTCGGTTCAAAAGCTGCACCAGTCTAATAAAAATTAAAGAACGAAAAAAAATCTAATAAAATCGTTGTTTCATTGATTATATTCTTTACAATCTTTAGTTTATTAATAAAAAAACACAATTTATCAAAAAATATTTTTTTAACTTTTCCGTGAAATAAAAAAAAAAGATTTAATTGATTTTCTTCGTCAAAAAAATAAATAAATCGTCATACAAATAAACATACAGTTAATGTTTTGGTACTACTCCAGGGTTTGCGCCTATTTCCGTGACTGCTCGGTAGCAGCGATCCGACAGCTCACGGAAGCGTCCGAGACCTGCCGAGTCGAACACGAGGCTGTAAAAAAAATGGACAAACAAACAAAAAATGTCTGTCGCGCAACTCTAACCGGCGACTCGGAGGCCCAGGGCATACGGTGGAAATAGACGAGTCTCTATTCAACCGCCGGAAAAACAAAAACAATGCTGGCCGTGTTTTCTCCAGCCGCTCTGGGTCTTCGGAGGGGGGGGGGGGATACGACCCCGCAGAGAAGGAGGGGTTTCCTGGTGACAGTGCCTAACAGGAATGCCGAAACCCTAACTCTTCCAATAATCAAGCCAGTACCTGGGATGACGGTAGTATCCGATTGCTGGAGGGCGTATAACAGTCTTTTGCTCAGCCTAACAAAACAAGCGGCAGCAAAAGTAGCAGTAAACCCTGAACATCTACGAGAAAATAGACGTAATTCCCCCCCCCCCCCAAAAAAAAAAAATTATAAAAGAAGAACTTGCCTAATTGTAAGATTGACTTCTTTGCTTTATGTAACACGAAACACATAAAAAAAAACATAAAAATGTTTCATTTTTCCCACGAAAACAATAATAAAAAAAGTTTATTTATAGTTCTTCAGCTATGGGTTTGTTAATTTCTTTCATTTTTTTTTATAAAAATATATGCATTTTTTTTTCTTTCCATATATTCATAGTCTTATATTGTTGTCGTCTGCCAACCTTCCATTTTTTTTGCACGATTTTTAGGTTTTGTTTATACAGCCGCGTTTTCGTCTCGACAGCCTCGTTTTCGACTCGGCAAAGTTACTAAAAGTGACTAAAAATGACAAAATAAAAAATCTCATCTGGAAACTGCGAAATCTCAAAAAGAAGGATTTGATTTTAAATAATGAAAATTGTTATTTAAAGATTATAAAAATTCGAAGAAAATCATATAAAATCATATAAAAAAATGTAACTGATCTTTTTCTTTAAATTGTAATGCCGCGATAATATGCTCGTTACTTCAATTTGCTTACCTTGGTCTGTCATGAGGTATCGATGAAATGTGGGTTGTTTCGTCTGTAAATTTGCATTTCAAATCGATCTTGTACATTTCGATTGACTGGTTGACTACAATGAAATAATTCACTGCTTTTTGCAATGTCTATGGCGGCAATAAAAACTTCATGTATATATATATATATATATATATATATATATTGTGTATTTAGACAGCATTTTCTCATTGATGCAAACATTGTTAAAAATTACAGAATTCGTCTGTTTAATTGTACCTTCTTTATGTGTTTTTAAGTATTAAAATAAAAATGATTTAAGACACATACTAGTTAATAACACTAAAATTATATATTCCGAATATTCGAAGCTATCTACATAAAAACATAACCACCTAAAATTAACAACATCACATATGAAAGCAGTGGTAACATTTTAAAATGCTTAACGTAAAGCGATTTTGTTCTGAGATGCCATCCAGCGTTGCTGAATTTAAAATCGCAAACGACTTCCTGGAACAATGCGGAAACGTTCTATGCGCGTTTCCACCGTCTTTTAAAAATTCTCTTCTTTCTTTTTTTTATTCTCCTCCTACAGCGGTAAGATGTGACACAAGGTCGGGAAAGTGGGATTTGAAAAACCAGCGCCCGAGAAAGTGAGCACTCTGGCCTACAAAAAATGCCTAGACAGCCCCGTTTGGCATTCCTCGGTTGGAGCGCCTCAGGCAGTAAGCAATAAACTTACTTCTCCCCAAAGAGGGGAGGCTAAGCCTGGGAGGGGGGACTTCCTAGAACAACAGAGGACAAACCCACAAACCCACAAACCGGCGTCATCAAGCCCCGAAGGCCAAGACGATACCGGTCTATAGGGTGTAGTATCCATCGGAACAGATACTACACTCTCAGCCAAAAGGCCAAGAAGTTCAATTCTTTTCTTTCTCCAGATTTTTTGTTCATTTAGTTTTGACACCTGAGGATGATTCGACGAAGAATCGAAAACGTTCGTGAAACACGTGAAACCTATGGTACATTTATTAATTTTTTTGATTTTAATACAAAAAAGACATCAGAAAAATTGAACAAATAAAAATAGAAGAGGCTATTTTGCCGGTCCCGGCAAAATAACGACCCCCTAGTTATTCTGCCGGGACCGGCAAAATAACGAGGGAGTCGTTATTTTTCCTGTCAAACTGCCATTCATCCTTTATTATGTAGTACTGTTTATGGCGACTACCATTCATTCTTTATGACGTCTTACTGTTTCTGGCAACTGCCATTCATCCTTTACTATGTAGTACTGTTTTTTGGCGACTACTATTCATCCTATGTTATTTATTTACAAATATATATATATATATATTTTTGTTCTACTGATGAGCCCAAAGGAGGACGAAACTCGAGTCTAGGACTTCCGGTTTGTTTCTTTCATAGGTCGTGGGCTGCGGCGTTGTCTGATTGTGGAAATAATTATATATATCATCTCACATTCAAGAAATCTAATATATATATATATATATATATATATATATATATATATATATATATATATATATATATATATATATATATATATATATATATATATATATATATTATATCTATATGCAAACATTGTTAAAAATAACAGAATTTGTCTGTTCAATTACACCTTTTTTATTTTTCCAATTTTCTCATGGTCTTTTTTGTATTCCAATTAAAAAAATAATACAAGTTCCATAGGTTTTACGAACGTTTTCGATTCTTCGTCGAATTATCCTGAGGTGTCAGAAGCAAATTAACAAAAAAGCTGGAGAAAGAAGAGAATTTTAAATAGACGGTGGAGAAACGCGCAGAGAACGTTTTCCGGATTGTTCCAGGAAGCCGTTGACAATTTAAATTCAGCAACGCTAGATGGCATCACAACAAAATCGCATTACTTTAAGCATTTTAAAATGTTACCACTACTTTCATATGTGATGTTCTTAATTTGAGATTGTTGTCTTTTTATGTAGATAGCTTCGAGTATTTTGTGAAACCTGTGGAACATTTATTTATTTATTTTTATTTTAATACAAAAAAGACCATCAGAAAAATTGTATAATTAACCAGACGAATCCTGTTATCTTAAACAATGTTTGCATAAATGAGAAAATGCTGTCTAAATACGCACACACACACACACACACACACACACACATATATATATATATATATATATATATATATATATATATATATATATATATATATATATATATATATCCTAGTTGAAGTATGTATCCCTAATGATGCAGGATTTAACAGAGCAGAAAGGGAAAAGATTACGAAATACCAAGGTCTTATGTACGACATGAAAAGAAACTCATCATACCAGTAATTATAGGAGCAACAGGACTAATGAAGAAGAATTTCAAAAGCTTTCTGGCGAGTATACCTGGTGAACCGAGTGCAAGAGAAATACAAACCACTGCACTTAAACGGACGGTTAGAATCTTAAAACGATCTCTAGGCTGGAATGTCTGAAATAGCCGATGAATGTCTGGCATCCGGTAGGATGCCCATCTCCAGCAAAAACAGAAAGATAAGAAATATATATATATATATATATATATATATATATATATATATATATATATATATATTAGGTACGTGCAAAATCAATGGCCGATTCCCAAAATGAAAAACAATTTTGACCCCCCCCTTTACTTAAAAATACACTAAAATTCAGGAAATCAACCAATTTTACTGAAATTTTCAATATTAATTAATCAACAATCATGGAATATAATGAAACCATTATTTTTTTAAAATCTTAGTGAAAATGTATTATTTTTTAAAAAGAAAATTCACCTTTACTAAAGTTATATTTTTATATATTAATAAAAAAATGCATGATTTCTTAACTGTTGCTTATGTAAATAAAGGATCGTAGATGTTAACAATTAAAAAAAATTTTCAAAATATTTCGTAAATATTACGAAAAAGGCCAGTAAATACCGTGTTAATAAAATCACTATAACTCGAAGAAAAATTAATTTTTTGAATTAGCGATATTATTATTGAATAAAGGATTGTTTAATCAATATTTTCACCCAAAAAATAATATAATTGCAAAAAATATTTCATGTGATTTTAATGATTAGAGTTTTTGGAAAAATAAAAAATGCGACATAATTATATTTCTTTTTCATAAAGGAACGTGGCATCATCAGCGTAAGAAATTTTTTTTTATAATCTTGAAAATAAACCAAAAATTGACAAATTTGAGATCCAGGAACTTAACGAAAAAAAGAATTAAAAAAATTGAATAATTTCTACTAACGATGATTTTTCATTAGTATGGTAGCCCCGTTCTGTAATAATCAGTTAGCCTTCCAACTCACTTTTACAGCGCACTCAAAATTTTTTTTTTTAGAGATTCAACAATTTCGTTCATTTCACAATTCATAGTCAATTATTTGGAAAGATTTGTATTTGTTTTGTCTTTTTTCATTAATAAATATTTAAGTTAAAAACAATTATTTATTAATAAATAAAGAGAATTAAAACATGACATTTTCTTTCAAAATTGAATTCTGTTTATCAATAAATAACTGTTTTAACTTTTTTTTCAATGAATAAATTGTCAGTGTAGTCATTGACTTTAATTTACTTTTTCACACTTAAAATAAAAAAATAAAAACACTTTATTTTTAAAAGAATTAATGTAATTTATCGTTACGACACGTTAAGAATAAATCGAGTAACTAAAGTTTTAAATCATGTAAAAAAAATTGATAAAATTGACGCAGTTCGTAACGTAAAAATATTTTTAACATTTAAAAAATAGTTTTATTTCAAATTCTAAGGAAAAACATTGGTAAACAGACGTCATCAATAATTTCAGAGTATTACGAAATTAAAAACTGAACCTTTTCAGTTAAAAATAATTGCGTACACTCACAAATAATTAAATAAGCATTTCCTTTTTATTATAAAAAAATAGGGTACTTAAATTTGTTTATAACCTTAAAAAGAATAAAGAAATGAATGGATAATAATTTTTCAACTTCTATAAACTATTATTACATTTTTATATATAAAGTTAAAAATGATAAATTATGACATTTTTTGTCTTCCATATATTTTGCATAGCGATGCCAGTTTGTAAACAACGTCCTTTTCCGATGAAGTTATGGCGGATTTTACTCATTTATCACATTTGAAGGGCTAATTTTGCTAATTTTTAGTCAAACGTGGGATTTTTTTTTAATTCAGTGTCTTATGACTTTAATTTATTATCTTTGAAATAGTTCCCAAAAACTTATATTTATCTTTTAAGGGATTTTTACAAGTAATTTTTTCAAAGTTCAAAATTCATTGAATTTTTGGGGTTTTTGACCGTCGTAATTACATATTTTATTATAATTTATTTTTCACACGTAAATATGCAGTTTTTTTCGTTTAGAGATTAAGTTTAGGCTTTTATCTTTCAAACACAATCAAAGTTTACACGGAAACTAATTAAATAATTAATGATAAGCGCTTTTTAATAAGCATAGTCCGTACAAGAAGCCGCCATGTTTGCACGTACCAATATATACATATATATATATATATATATATATATATGCAAACATTATAAAATAACACGGAATTTTTGCTTGATAAACCTTTTTTTTATTTTTTCAATTTTCCGAATAGTCCATTTAGTATTTCGGTCAAATTGGTGTATGTAAGTTCCGCGGCTTTTTTGTTTTATGTTTCTTTCTTTTTTTCTGCGAGTAATTTATCAAGTAAATACAGTGTAAAATTCACCCATGAACTTATACAGATACTCCCCCCCCAAAAAAAAACAGATAATAAAATGACCTATCACTTGATGTTGAAAGGTTATTTACAAATTTTCCAGTACACAAAACAATAGATATCATTATTGATAACATATACAAACCCATCTTTCCATCCACTAAAAATTGATCCTAAAACACTTAAAACGTTATTATTAATTTACACAACCGAAGTCTCTTTCTACGACATAAGGGAAACGTCTATACCCAAATTGATGGCGTTTCTATGGGATCGGTTCTCGAACCGACCTTCAGTAATGTTTACATGGCTGACCTCGAAAATAAAATATTTAATATAATTACTAAACCCTCCATTTATGCCCGCTGCATTGATGATCTTGTTTTAGCAGACAATAATGATGAAAAAACAAACTACAAGACATTTTTCAAAATAACCCCGTACTTACATTCATTTATGAGATGAACGTTAATAACAAAATTCCGTTTTTATGTCCTCAGTGACTCCAACAATGACGCATTCATCACATCTCCCTATAAAAAAACCGTGCAAAGCTAACCTCTTCAACCCAAAAAATATAAATTCATAGCTATGTGGAAGATATATGGATTTATACCTTTCCTAAAGGTTTTAGTGAAAGTAATGCTGTTTTCCATCTCATAAACTAGCTTCTCAATCTAGGCTTGAGAGTACAGTCTACCCTACTATTTAATCTATAGCTGGAAGGAGGATATATGTATTCATACCTCTCCCAAATGTATTAGTGAAAGTGATTCTGTTTTCCTTCTCTTAGACTAGTTGCCCAATAATATATTTGTTATAATAAAACTCAAATATCTTACGCACCCTCTACACATACTAGGAAAGTAGAAAGTGTTTACAAAATATATGCGTCTTCTACAAAACCAATTGATCTACAAACCAATCCTATACAAAACATGCATGTACGACGGTTTCGGCATAAAACGACAACAATTGAGATACCGTCAAACCCAACAACAAATTCATCCGAGAGGATAACATTAACGTAAACGATGAAGAGGAAGAAGAAATAATAAATAACAACACAAATATAAAGAAATGGTTATTTTATTATTGCCACTGCATGCTACCATACTTGAACTTTTCATATCTAACTGCATTTTGCATTCGCCCCCCCCCCCCCAATGTGCACAGTCGTCAAACAGCATTCCGTTTCTTGTCTCTTTCTCGTGTTTGATTTGACCTAATATCTAACTCTCTTTGTTTTATCGCTTTTTAATGATATGCGGGGGCACTTTGGTGATCATCGCATCAGTAAGAGGTGTGATCCTGAATGAATAGGTTCACATTCATCGGACATATATCCCATCAGATATTTATCTTTGGGCTGAGCTTATCTCAAAGATAATGTCAGTGGAGGTCTGGATGGTGCTTGTAGCAGACGAATTTACCCTTAGGTGTTGAAAATAAAAGTGCTTAAATTCGTTAAATTCGATTTTTCAGACTCGTGAATAATTCACAGCCCTTAAATTATCGACTCAGGCTTCCTCGATATGTCAACCAATGAATGAATCCCCTTTTTCGGCAAAGACACTCAAATATGAACAGTTATTCTGTGTTTTCGTATGTGATATCTACATCTTTTGCCCCATAAAGCATAAAAAGGAAGCAGGGGACTTGTCGGCACATGTTCCCCTACGCATACAGAAAGGGGGGGTGCAGACGGCGACGGTTGTCATAAGTGGGTCAACAAGAAGTTTGACAGACAGGCTTTCATGAGTCAGCCCACGCATTTGCGGGGGCGGATGATTCATCCAATCAAATGAGAGAATACCCTAGCTAATGGACAGGATAGCGGGAATATCGAAGCAAGAGAAAATACCGGAGAAGGTCCCGGACCAGCGTAAAGAGCAGACGTCTCTGTCATATTCAAACAATTTATCCCCGCACACAAAATCAAAAAATAGGAAAAGAGGAATTCGAAAATTAACGCTTAAGAAATACAGCGACATTTAATACGGCTGTCTACCGGTCACAAAAGAAAACCCTGGTCCAATAAAATTGATTACGACAGACCAGTCAATCAAATGACCTCTCCAACGTCGAGATTACGTATATCTCGGGACTCTAAAACAGCTCGTTAAGAACGGACCACAGAATCTAAAATTCTGTTAAAATATCCTTCCCTCCGCCGTCAAACCAAAAAGGTATGTGTTTACGACATTAAGACAAAAAAAAGAAAAACAAAAAAAAACTATATTAATTCGTCCTAAATCAAACTTTCATATTGTTTATATTGTCGTGTTAAATGATCTCATTCAATCGTTCCCCGCGATTTTAACACATTTACCTTTATATCTTGATCTCCCGTTGGAGGAAAAGGACTTCTCATTTTGTTTTCCTCGAATTTCGTAAGAAAAAAACTTCCTATTTTCATTTTCATAAAGGCTATAAGCCTTCTTAATTGCTATATTTGAACTTTTAATTCTGATCAACTTTCTCGGAATAACAAAAACCAGCTTCCTATAGATAACTCCGTTTGTGCGAAGGAATATCAGTTGATCTTTTGAAAAAAAAAAAATAATAAATAAGTAAATACTTGTTATGTATTGTTAATTTGTCTTGGTTGTTTATACATTATATGTTTATAATTTGTCTTGGTTGTTTATACATGATATGTTTATAATTTGTGATACGATGTGTTATTCATTTTTATAGAGTACGGGTTGATTTCCCTTCATCGGGTTTTCAACCTTTGCACATTTTACATTCGTGGCTGAACTACGTGTAGGTAACGTTCAGTGTCTTAGTACCACAATTATAACACCTATCTTTGTAAACTTCCTTTTTTTACATATATAAAATATCTCTTTTGTGAATTTATGCTTTTGAATTCATCATTTTGTTTGTTGATCATGTTAAGTCTGCACTATTCACTAAGTGTCAAGACTTAAGCAAGTGCAGACCTGTTAAAGTTTCTTCTTTTTATAATCAAAACAACAACAACAACAATTACAACAAAGGCGCCCTCTGGGCCAATCAATCAAAAATCACACATTTGAATATTACTTAAAACTGTTTTTCTTTAAGATGTTTCTATAAAACTCGGCTCTCCCAAAATCTTCCACAAAAAACTGGAACCCTAAAAAGAATCCTCCAAATGCTCTCCGGCATTTGTGAAAATTAAGGAGAAATTCTTCAATCAATGCGGTATTCTTCTTGTCTGTTTCTTTGATTCTTATCTCTTAGTCTGGTTTACGAAAGGACAGAATTCCGTGAATAAGACTTAGTGCCAGTATTTTATATATACTTATAGGCAAGGGGCGATAACTAAGTATGACTGAGTTATTTGCCCTTCTCGTCTGCTCAGACAGTCTCTTCCATTAATATATTGTTTACGTTTGGTTGTGTTTGTTAGTTTGGGAATAAAGTCTCTTTGTACCTTCAAATGGTTTCGTGTGATACTTTTTTTATTTATTGGCGTAGAGTTACCGTGTCTTATCGTCGTAATATTTCAATTCTTTTTGCGGCGTTTTTTTTAAAGAAGAGATAAATCTTGTTAAGAATGTTTTCTTTATTACCTCCCTTGCATATTCTGTTCTACACTGACTTTTATCTTATAAATTAGTGAACGCTTCAGCGAAAATTGTGTTCGGCGGAGATCAGTTTATTTGCTTTTGTCAATTGTTGCATCGTATTTGTTCACGAAAAAAGCTTTAAAATAGCACGAAAATACAATAATTACAACGACAAAATTTTAAAAAGTAACAATTTATTTTTAAGTAAATCTGAGTGATTTATTTTCAAATTTTCTTTTGTGTTTTCCATTTCAAGAACCTGGGTTCAATTTTGTGGGGTCGCATTTATATAAATACACGCTAGATATCATTTACCAATGACGTGGTATCGTCTTGGCCTTCGTGGCTTGATTTACGCCGGTATATGAGTCTATCCTGTGCAGTTCTAGGAGGTCCACCCTCCCAGGCTTTGCCTCCCCTCTTTGGGGAGGAGTAAGTTTGTTGCTTACTGCCTGAGGCGCCCCTACCGGGGAATGCCGACGGGGCTGCCCAGGCAATTTTTTATGGCCAGAGTGCTCACCTTCTCGGGCGCTGGCTTTTCAAACCCCACTTTCCCGACCCGAGCTTGGGTCACATCTTACTTGTGGGAGTAAGATAAACCTGGCCTTGTGCCTAACCTCCTGGGGAGGTAAATAAAATGACGTGGTGATCAGAGCTACTGACTATCGACTAGATGGTTGTTGGTTCGATCCCTGGCTTTGGATGTGTGCTGATCGAGCCACACTGAATAGCTGTTATACAGCGAAACAGTCCGGGTGTGGATGACTACATAATACCCCGTTCTCGGGTGGAGTACTGTCGTAAAGGATATTGTCTGTTACTAATTTAACGTAATGCAAAGCTTTTTCTAAATAAACAAATAGAGCACTGTAAAGTAACCGTCAATGTTTATATAAAAACATGATAGATATCATTTATTTGTATTCAAGTTCTTAATATATTAGGTATTCTTAATATAAGAGGTTAGTTGTACTGTTTTTTGTCAACTGCTATTTATCCTTTACTAGTGGGGCTACCCGGCGTTGCTCGGGGTCATGAAGACATATAATTGAAGAAAAATCAAGTGTGTAACATCTTTATATTCAAACTTCTATTCCCCCCCCCTCCTCTGTAGCCGTCTCTTTATCTTTCTACCTTTCTCTTCCCTGGTCGCCCCATTTCACTGCTACTTTCTAATTTAGCCTTTTGCGAAAGCTGCTTCTTCCCCACCATTTCTCCTACATTGCCCAGGGCAATAGTATGACATATTTCTATAAAAAGTACCACATCTATCTGCGCCTTCTATATAGGTACTTATCTCCGCCCCGGTGTTCATACTATATACATATCTATGGCCACCCCGGTGCACATACAATATACGTACCTATCGCCTCCCCTGGGCAGATACTATATAAGTACCTATTGCCACCCCAGTATGCATACTACATAATTACCTATCGCTGACCCGGTGAAAATGCTACATACGTACCTATCGCCGCCCCAGTGCAAATGCTACATTCGTCAATATCGCCGCACCGTTGCGAAAGCTACATAGTACCTATCGCCGCCCCGGTGCAAATGCTAAATACGTCCCTATTGCCGGCCTGGTGCAAATGCTAAATATGTTCCTATTGCAGCCCCGGTGCGCGTGCTAAATACGTACCTATCGCCGCCTTGGTGTGCGTGCTATATACGTACTGATCGCCGCCCCAGAGCGCATGCTAAATATATGCCTATCACCGCCCTGGTAAGCATTCTATATACATACTTACTGCCATCCCTGTGCACGTGCTATATAGTACCTATCGCTACCTCTATGCACTACTATACACGTACCTATTGCCACCGCAGTGCTATACTATATATATACCTATCGCCGCCCCGGTGCGCATACTATATTCGTATCTATCGCCGGCCCGGTGTGCATACTATATACTTACCTACGAAATATTTCAAGTTAAAAAAAAACAAAAATATCACCCGACCCCCTAAAAAGTTTGGCCCGACCCCTACAATTTCCCCCGACCCTTAATATCTCAAGCCGCACCCCCCCAATTTTGTTTTACTCTCCCCCAACCCGTAGAAATATTTTGAGTTCAAAACAAAAAAAAAACAAAAAATAATGGCCTGACCCCAAAAAATGTCGGCCTGACCCCTAAAATTTTCCCCGACCCCCTCAATATCTCCAGCCCCCCATCCCAACTAATTTTTAACTCTCCCCCAACCCTGAGAAATATTTTGAGTTCAAAACAAAAAAAAACAAAAAACAATTGGCCTGATCCCTAAAAAGTTCGGCCTAACCCCTAAAATTTTCCCCGACCCCTCAATTCTTCCAGCCCCCCCATCCTAACTTGTTTTTCACTTTCCCCCAACCATGAGAAATATTTTGAGTTCAAAAAAAAAAAAAAAAAAATTTAGCCTGACCCCTAAAAAATTCGGCCTGACCCCTAAAATTTTCCCGGACCCCCCAATCTCTCTAGCCCCCCATCCCAACTAATTTTTCACTCTTCCCCAAACCTGAGAAATATTTTGTAGTTCAAAACAAAAAAAAATGGCCTGACCCCTAAAAAGTTCGGCCTGACCCCTAAAATTTTCCCCGACCCCCTCAATATCTCCAGCCCTCCATCCCAACTAATTTTTCACTCTCCCCCAACCCTCAGAAATATTTTGAGTTCAAAACAAAAAGAAAAAAACACAATTGGCCTGATCCCTAAAAGGTTCGGCCTGACCCCTAAAATTTTCCCCGACCCCTCAATCTTACCAGCCCCCCCATCCTAACTTGTTTTTCACTTTCCCCCAACCATGAGAAATATTTTGAGTTAAAAAAAAAAAAAAAATATTTAGCCTGACCCCTAAAAAGTTCGGCCTGACCCCTAAAATTTTCCCCGACCCCTCAATCTCTCGAGCCCCCCCTCCCAACTAATTTTTCACTCTTCCCCAACCCTGAGAAATATTTTGAGTTCAAAACAAACAAAAACAAAAAAATTTGGCCTGACCCCTAAAAAGTTCGGCCTTACCCCTAAAATTTTCCTCGTCCCCTCAATCTCTGTAGCCTCCCCCTTCCAACTAATTTTTCACTCTTCCCCAACCCTGAGAAATATTTTGAGTTCAAAACAAAAAAAAAAAAAAAATTGTCCTGACCCCTAAAAAGTTCGGCCTGACTCCTAAAATTTTGCCTGACCCTTCAGTCTCTCCAGCCCCTCATCCCAACTAATTTTTCACTCTTCCCCAACCCTGAGAAATATTTTGTGTTCAAAACCAAAAAAAAAACAATTTGGCTTGACCCCTAAAAAGTTCGGCCTGACCCCTAAAATTTTCCTAGACCCCTCAATCTCTCCAGCCCCTAATCCTAACTAATTTTTCACTCTCCCCCAACCCTGAGAAATATTTTGAGTTCAAAACAACAAAAAAAAGAAAAAAATTTGGCCTGACCCCTTAAATGTTTTGCCTGACCCCTAAAATTTTCCCCAACCTCTCAATCTCTCCAGCCCCCCCCATCCCAACTAATTTTTCACTCGCCCCCAACCCTGAGAAATATTTTGAGTTCAAAAAAAAAAAAAAATTTGCTTGACCCCTAAAAAGGTCGGCCTGCCCCTAAAATTTTCCCCGACCCCTCAATCTCTAATGTTTCACTCTCCCCCAAACCTGAGAATATTTTGAGTTCAAAACAAAAACAAAAAAGAAAAAAATTTTGCCTGACCCCTAAAAAATTTGGCCTGACCCCTAAAATTTCCCCCGACCCCCTAATCTCTCTAGCCCCCCCTCCATTTTTTTTCAGTGTCCCACAACCCTGAGAAATATTTTAAGTTCAAGGAAAAAAAAAGTTGGCCCGAACCACCAATATTTCTTGGGACCGTTATACTTAAGAAGCACCAATATTTCTAGGGACTGTTATACTTAAGAAGCACCAACATTCGTTTGAAAATCAAGGAGGCCTCCTGAGCACTACTGAAATAACTCTTACCGGTGGGCAGGTGCGGGTGTGATTGAGCAACCCTTGTTGCCTTAATGTAGCCTTCCTATGATTTTATTGATTTATCCGGACAGAAGTTATGGGATGACCTGATACAACCGGACACAATTTAGGGCAAGACCGGGTACATCCGGCAAGGGATTATGGGGCAGGTGCGGATGTGATTGAGCAACCCTTGTTTCACTACACACTCTTAACGTAGCCTTCCTATGATGTTATTGATTTATCCGGACAGAAGTTATGGGATGATCTGATACAACCTGACAGAATTTAGGGCAAGACCGGGTACACCCGGCAAGGGATTATGGGATGTTTTCAGTGACTCAGCATTTTTATCGGATTAGTACATAAATACATTAGATTAGTTCGAATTTACTACATATTAACGTTGAAAGAATGTGTAAAATACGAAAAAACTGCTACCTTTTGTTGCAAAGTGGTCCGGTTGACCGTCAGCGAGGGAATCGTTTTTCGCGATTTTTAGATATTATAATCTCGGGATATGTGCGGCTCTGAAGATATCAACTTTTTGACATGTCGCCGCGTAGTTATTGAGGAGTATCTGGATATACAAACAGACAAACATACAGACAACTGGCCTTTATATAATAGACTAGCGGGGCTACTCGGCATTGCTCGGGGTCATAAAAACATATAATTGAAGAAAAATCGCGTGTGTAACATATTTATATTCAAACTTCTATTTCTCCCCCTCTCTCTATAGCCGTCTCTTTATCTTTCTACTTTTCTCTTCCCTTGTCGCCCCATTTCACCGCTACTTTCTAATTGTGCCTTTTGTGAAAGCTGTTTCTTCTCCACCATTTCATCCTACGTTTCCCAAGGCAATAGTACAACATATTTCTATAAAAATACGACCTCTGTCTGCGCCTTCTATATAAGTACTTATCTCCGCCCTGCTGTTCATACTCTATCGCCACCCCGGTGCCCGTACTATATACGTACCTATCGCCGCTCTGGTGCGCATACTATATACTTATCTATCTCTGCAAGAGTGCACATAATGTATATGTACCTATCCCCAGCCCAGTTCACATACCTAAGAACTCATATTAATACGCCCCTGTCGTGTCATGAAAACAAAATAGTGTTCATTCATGTATTGTCACTATATATAGTGACAATACATGAATGAACAGTATTAGTTAGTTAAGAAAATAAAAAAATAAAAATTTTTTGGCCCCCCAAGAAATTTTTTTTCATCCTCCCCCATACTTAGAAATACTTTTTATTTAAAAGAAAAAAAAAAGAAAAATGTTTGACCCACACCCCCAAAAAATGTCCATCCCCCCCATACATAGAAATATTTTTAGTAAAAAACAGGAAAAAAAACAAAACATTTTACCCCCCCCCAATTTTTTTTCATCCTCCCCCATACATAATGAAAAAGATTAAAAAAAACATTTTTTTTACCCTCCCGTCTCCATAGAAATATTTATAGTTTGAAAAAGAAAAAAAAAATGTTATTGCCTCACCCCCCGCCCCAAATTTATTTTTCAACCTACATATAAATATTTTTGATGAAAAAGAAAACAAAAATGTTGACTCCCCCCTAAAAAGTTTTTTTTAACCCTCCCCCATACATAGAAATATTTTTAGTTTAAAAATGGGAAAAAGAAAACAACAAATTTAACTACCCCCAAAAAAAAATTTGGAGAAGAACCCCTGGTCCCTATACTGGAGAAGCACCCATTGTCCCTATTCTGCAGAAGCCTCCGGGTCCTAAATTGTAGAAGCACCCCTGGTGCTGGGTCCTATACTGTAGAAGCACCCCTGGTCCCTATACTGGAGAAGCACCTATGGTCCCTATTCTGCAGAAACCTCTATATTCTATATTGTAGAAGCACCCCCGGTGCTGGGTCCTATACTGTAGAAGAACCCATGGTCCCTATACTGGGGAAGCACCCATTGTCCCTATTCTGCAAAAGCGTCCGGGTTCTATATTGTAGAAGCACCCCCTGTTCTGGCTCCTATACTGTAGAAGAACACCTGTTCCCTATACTGGAGAAGCACCCATGGTCCCTATTCTGCAGAAGCCTCCACGTTCTATATTGTAGAAGCACCCCTCGGTTCTTGGTCCTATACTGTAGAAACACCCCTGGTCCCTAAACTGGAGAAGCAGCCATGGTCCCTATTCTGCAGAAGCCTCCGGGTTCTATATGGTAGAATGACCCCTGGTTCTGGGTCCTAGACTGTAAAATCACGCCTGGTCCGTATACTGAAGAAGCACCTATATTTCTAGGGACCGTTATACTTTAGAAGCACCAACATTCCTGGGGGGCGTCATACTTTAGAAGCACCTATATTTCTAGGGACTTATACTTTAGAAGCACCAACATTCCTATGGACCGTTATACTTTAGAAGCACCAATATTTCTAGGGACCGTTATACTTTAGAAGCACTTTACTTATTGAGACGTTATTTAACATGTATACAAATATTAGTGAAAACAATGGCGGAGCATAATTATTTCCGTTCTTACTTTACTTATTGAGACGTTAACAAATATTAGTGAAAACAATGGCGGAGCATAATTATTTCTCTTCTTACTTTACTTATTGAGACTTTATTTAATATGTATACAGATATTAGTGAACACAATGGCGGAGCATAATTATTTCTGTTCTTACTTTACTTATTGAGACTTTATTTAATATGTATACAAATATTAGTGGAAAGAATGGCGGAGCATAATTATTTCTCTTCTTACTTTACTTATTGAGACTTTATTTAATATGTATACAGATATTAGTGGAAACAATGGCGGAGCATAATTATTTCTCTTCTTACTTTACTTATTGAGACTTTATTTAATATGTATACAGATATTAGTGGAAACAATGGCGGAGCATAATTATTTCTGTTCTTACTTTACTTATTGAGACTTTATTTAATATATATACAGATATTAGTGGAAACAATGGCGGAGCATAATTATTTCTGTTCTAACTTTACTTATTGAGACTTTATTTAATATGTATACAGATATTAGTGGAAACAATGGCGGAGCATAATTATTTCTGTTCTTACTTTACTTATTGAGACGTTATTCAACATGTATACAAATATCAGTAAACACAATGGCGGAGCATAATTATTTCTGTTCTTACTTTACTTATTGAGACTTTATTTAATATGTATACAAATATTAGTGGAAACAATGGCGAAGCATAATTATTTCTGTTCTTACTTTACTTATTGAGACTTTATTTAACATGTATACAAATATCAGTGAACACAATGGCGGAGCATAATTATTTCTCTTCTTACTTTACTTATTGAGACTTTATTTAATATGTATACAGGTATAAGTGAAAACAATTGCAGAGCATAATTATTTCTGTTCTTACTTTACTTATTGAGACTTTATTTAACATGTATACAAATATCAGTGAACACAATTGCGGAGCATAATTATTTCTGTTCTTACTTTACTTATTGAGACGTTATTTAATATGTATACAGATATTAGTCAAAACAATGGCGGAGCATAATTATTTCTCTTCTTACTTTACTTATTCAGCTGTTATTTAATATGTATACAGATATTAGTGAAAACAATGGCGGAGCATAATTATTTCTCGTCTTACTATTCTTATTGAGACGTTATTTAATATGTATACAAATATAAGTTAAAACAGTGGTGGAGCATAATTATTTCTCTTCTTACTTTACTTATTGTGACGTTTACCAATATTAGTGAAAACAATGGCGGAGCATAATAATCTTTGTTCTAACTTTACTTATTGAGACGTTATTTAATATGTATAGAGATATTAGTGGAAACAATGGCGGAGCATAATCATTTCTCGTCTTACTATTCTTATTGAGACGTTATTTAATATGTATACAAATATAAGTTAAAACAGTGGTGGAGCATAATTATTTCTCTTCTTACTTTACTTATTGAGACGTTTACAAATATTAGTGAAAACAATGGCGGAGCATAATAATCTATTTTCTAACTTTACTTATTGAGACTTTATTTAATATGTATACAGATATTAGTGAAAACAATGGCGGAGCATAATTATTTCCTGTCTTACTATTCTTATTAAGACGTTATTTAATATGTATACAAATATAAGTTAAAACAGTGGTGGAGCATAATTATTTCTCTTCTTACTTTACTTATTGAGACTTTTACAAATATTTGTGAAAACAATGGCGAAGCATAATAATCTTTTTTCTAACTTTACTTATTGAGACGTTATTTAACATGTATACAAATATCAGTGAACACAATTGCGGAGCATAATTATTTCTGTTCTTACTTTACTTATTGAGACGTTATATAACATGTATACAAATATTAGTGAACACAATGGCGGTGCATAATAATCTTTTTTCTAACTTTACTTATTGAGACGGTGTTTAATATATATACAGATATTAGTGAAAACAATGGCGGAGCATAATTATTTCTCTTCTTACTTTACTTATTGAGACGTTATTTAATATGTATACAAATATAAGTTAAAACAATGGCGGAGCATAATTATTTCTCTTCTTACTTTACTTATTGAGGCGTTATTTAATATGTATACAAATATTAGTGAAACAATGGCGGAGCATAATTATTTTTTCCTTTAATTTCACTGATTGAGACGTTATTTAGTATGTATGAAAACAATGGCGGAGCATAATTATTTATGAGTACTTGCCATTATATGCTTAACTCGATTTTACAGCACCTGGTCACTATAAATCGTCACACATTTAGTAATGACCACGCTATGCATTGCTTAACCTCTTCTTTTTTACCGATAATAATGACAACAGAACGTTCTTAACATTGTTTTTTTTTTATTCCCGGACAACGCCAAATAAAAGGAGGTGTACTAAATCGCTCTGTCTTATTCCCCTCCCTTTGGTGAGGGCAATAGTCCGAAGAGAATTTAAAAAAAATCAATAATAATGTGACGATGGCATAAAAATAGATACAAACCTATCACTATGACGCCATGTACGTATAAATGTGACGTCACGTGCACAAGATAACATTAAAAATCGTGATCACAGTAAACAAAAAATAGCTATTTGACCCCTTACAAATGAATCTTTTTTTTTAATTTTTAGATATTATTTTCTCGAGGTTATGGCGCTTAAAATAATACCTGATTTAGGGGTGTTTGTATAGTATTTTTTAAGTTTTAGCGAGACATACACACAAACACAGATTTTTGCCTTATATATATTGAGATGAGATTGAGATGAGATGAGATGAGATGAGAGGAGAAGATGGCGTTGTACTGTTTTTGGAAACTGCCATTCATCCTTTATGACGTCGTACTGTTTTTTGGCAACTGCCATTTATCCTTTATGGCGTTGTACTGTGTTTGGCAACTGCCATTCATCCTTTATGACGTACAACTATTTTTTTGGCAATTGCCCTTCATCCTGTATGACGTTGTACTGTTTTTTGGCCACTGCCATTACGCCTTTATAGCGTTGTACTGTTTTTAGGCAACTGCCATTTATCTTTTATGACGTCGTACTGTTTTTTGGCAACTGCCATTCATCCTTTATGACGTTGTACTGTTTTTTGACAACTGCCATTCATCTTTTATGATGTCGTACTTTTTTTTGGCAAATGCTAGTGATCCTTTATAACGTTGTACTTTTTTGGCAACTGCCATTCATCCTTTATGACGTCGTACTGTTTTTTGGCAATTGCAATTCATCCTGTATGACGTTGTACTGTTTTTTGGCCAATGCCATTTATCCTTTACAGCGTTGTACTATTTTTTGGCAACTGCCATTCATCCTTTATGACGTCGTACTGTTTTTTGACAAGTGCAATTCATCTTTTATGATGTCGTACTGTTTTTTGGCAAATGCTTGTCATCCTTTATGACGTCGTACTGTTTTTGGCAACTGCCATTCATCCTTTATGACGTCGTACTGTTTTTGGCAACTGCCATTCATCCTTTATGACGTCGTACTGTTTTTGGCAACTGCCATTCATCCTTTATGACGTCGTACTGTTTTTGGCATCTGCCATTCATCCTTTATGACGTGGTACTGTTTTTTGCAACTGCCATTCATCCTTTATGACGTCATACTGTTTATAGCAACTGCTATTGATCCTTTATGACGTCGTACTGTTTTTGGCAACTGCCACTCATCCTTTATGACGTCGTACTGTTTTTGGCACCTGCCATTCATCCTTTATGACGTCGTACTATTTTTGGCAACAGCCATTCATCCTTTATGACGTCGTACTGTTTTTGGCAACTGCCATTGATCCTTTATGACGTCGTACTGTTTTTGGCAACTGCCATTCATCCTATATGACGTCGTACTGTTTTTGGCACCTGCCATTGATCCTTTATGACGTCGTACTGTTTTTGGCAAATGCCATTCATCCTTTATGACGTCGTACTGTTTTTGGCAACTGCCATTCATCCTTTATGACGTCGTACTGTTTTTGGCAACTGCCATTCATCCTTTATGACGTCGTACTGTTTTTGGCATCTGCCATTCATCCTTTGTGACGTCGTACTGTTTTTGGCAACTGCCATTCATCCTTTATGACGTCGTACTGTTTTTGGCAACTGCCATTCATCCTTTATGACGTCGTACTGTTTTTGGACCCTGCCATTCATCCTTTATGACGTCGTACTGTTTTTGGAAACTACCATTCATCCTTTATGACGTCGTACTGTTTTTGGCACCTTCCATTCATCTTTTATGACGTCGTACTGTTTTTGGCAACTGCCATTCACCTTTTATGACGTCGTACTGTTTTTGGCACCTGCCATTCATTCTTTTATGACGTCGTACTGTTTTTGGCACCTGCCATTCATCCTTTATGACGTCGTACTGTTTTTGGCATCTTCCATTCATCCTTTATGAACTCGTACTGTTTTTGGCAACTGCCATTCATCCTTTATGACGTCGTACTGTTTTTGGCAACTGCGCCTCATCCTTTATGACGTCGTACTGTTTTTTGCAACTGCCATTCATCCTTTATGACGTCGTACTGTTTTTGGCAACTGCCATTCATCCTTTATGACGTCGTACTGTTTTTGGCAACTGCCATTCATCCTTTATGACGTCGTACTGTTTTTGGCAACTGCCATTCATCCTTTATGACGTCGTACTGTTTTTGGCATCTGCCATTCATCCTTTATGACGTGGTACTGTTTTTGGAAACTGCCATTCATCCTTTATTCCGTCGTACTGTTTATGGCAACTGCTATTGATCCTTTATGACGTCGTACTGTTTTTGGCAACTGTCATTCATCCTTTATGACGTCGTACTGTTTTTGGCACCTGCCATTCATCCTTTATGACGTCGTACTATTTTTGGAAACTGCCATTCATCCTTTATGACCTCGTACTGTTTTTGGCAACTGCCATTGATCCTTTATGACGTCGTACTGTTCTTGGCAACTGCCCTTCATCCTTTATGACGTCGTACTGTTTTTAGCACCTGCCATTCATCCTTTATGACGTCGTACTGTTTTTGGCAACTGCCATTAATCCTTTATGACGTCGTACTGTTTTTGGCAACTGCCATTCATCCTTTATGACGTCGTACTGTTTTGGCACCTGCCATTCATTCTTTTATGACGTCGTACTGTTTTTGGCACCTGCCATTCATCCTTTATGACTTCGTAATGTTTTTGGCAACTGCCATTCATCCTTTATGACGTCGTACTGTTTTTGGCACCTTCCATTCATCCTTTATGACGTCGTACTGTTTTGGCAACTGCCATTCATCCTTTATGACGTCGTACTGTTTTTGGCAACTGCCATTCATCCTTTATGACGTCGTACTGTTTTTGGCACCTGCCATTCATCCTTTATGACGTCGTACTGTTTTTGGTACCTGCCATTCATCCTTTATGACGTCGTACTGTTTGTGACAACTGCCATTCATCCTTTATGACGTCGTACTGTTTTTGGCAACTGCCATTCATCCTTTATGACGTGGTACTGTTTTTGGCAACTGCCATTCATCTTTTATGACGTGGTACTGTTTTTGGCAACTGTCATTAATCCTTTATGACGTCGTACTGTTTTTGACACCTTCCAACCATCGTTTATGACGTCGTACTGTTTTTGGCAACTGCCAATCATCCTTTATTCCGTCGTACTGTTTTTGGCACCTGCCATTCATCCTTTATGACGTCGTACTGTTTTTGGCAACTGCCATTCATCCTTTATGACGTCGTACTGTTTTTGGCAACTGCCATTCATCCTTTATGACGTCGTACTGTTTTTGGCAACTGCCATTCATCCTTTATGACGTCGTACTGTTTTTGGCAACTGCCATTCATCCTTTATGACGTCGTACTGTTTTTGGCACCTGACATTCATCCTTTATGACTTCGTAATGTTTTTGGCAACTGCCATTCATCCTTTATGACGTCGTACTGTTTTGGCCCCTTCCATTCATCCTTTATGACGTCGTACTGTTTTGGCAACTGCCATTCATCCTTTATGACGTCGTACTGTTTTTGGCAACTGCCATTCATCCTTTATGACGTCGTACTGTTTTTGGCACCTGCCATTCATCCTTTATGACGTCGTACTGTTTTTGGCACCTGCCATTCATCCTTTATGACGTCGTACTGTTTTTGGCAACTGCCATTCATCCTTTATGACGTGGTACTGTTTTTGGAAACTGCCATTCATCCTTTATGACGTGGTACTGTTTTTGGCAACTGCCATTCATCTTTTATGACGAGGTACTGTTTTTGGCAACTGCCATTCATCCTTTATGACGTCGTACTGTTTTTGACACCTTCCATTCATCGTTTATGACGTCGTACTGTTTTTGGCAACTGCCATTGATCCTTTATGACGTCATACTGTTTTTAGCAACTACCATTCATCCTTTATGACGTCGTACTGTTTTTGGCAACTGCCATTCATCTTTTATGACGTGGTACTGTTTTTGGCAACTGCCATTAATCCTTTATGACGTCGTACTGTTTTTGACACTTTCCATTCATCGTTTATGACGTCGTACTCTTTTTGGCAACTGCCATTCATCCTTTATGACGTCGTACTCTTTTTGGCAACTGCCATTCATCCTTTATGACGTCGTACAGTTTTTGACACCTGCCATTCATCCTTTATTACGTCGTACTGTTTTTAGCAACTGCCGTTCATCCTTTATGACGTCGTACTGTTTTTAGCACCTGCCATTCATCCTTTATGACGTCGTACTGTTTTTGGGAACTGCCATTCATCCTTTATGACGTCGTACTGTTTTTGGCACCTTCCATTCATCTTTTATGACGTCGTACTGTTTTTGGCAAATGCCATTCATCTTTTATGACGTCGTACTGTTTTTGGCACCTGCCATTCATTCTTTGATGACGTCGTACTGTTTTTGGCAACTGCCATTCATCCTTTATGACGTCGTACTGTTTTTGGCACCTGCCATCAATCCTGTATGACGTCGTACTGTTTTGGGCAACTGCCATTAATCCTTTATGACGTCGTACTGTTTTTGGCAACTGCCATTGATCCTTTATGACGTCGTACTGTTTTTGGCACCTGCCATTCATCTTTTATGACGTTGTACAGTTTTTGGAAACTGCCATTCATCCTTTATGACGTCGTACTGTTTTTGCCACCTTCAATTCATCTTTTATGACGTCGTACTGTTTTTGGCAACTGCCATTCATCTTTTATGACGTCGTACTGTTTTTGGCACCTGCCATTCATCCTTTATGACGTCGTACTGTATTTGGCAACTGCCATTCATCCTTTATGACGTGGTACTGTTTTTGGAAACTGCCATTCATCCTTTATGACGTGGTACTGTTTTTGGCAACTGCCATTCATCTTTTATGACGAGGTACTGTTTTTGGCAACTGCCATTCATCCTTTATGACGTCGTACTGTTTTTGACACCTTCCATTCATCGTTTATGACGTCGTACTGTTTTTGGCAACTGCCATTGATCCTTTATGACGTCATACTGTTTTTGGCAACTACCATTCATCTTTTATGACGTCGTACTGTTTTTGGCAACTGCCATTCATCTTTTATGACGTGGTACTGTTTTTGGCAACTGCCATTCATCCTTTATGACGTCGTACTGTTTTTGACACTTTCCATTCATCGTTTATGACGTCGTACTCTTTTTGGCAACTGCCATTCATCCTTTATGACGTCGTACTCTTTTTGGCAACTGCCATTCATCCTTTATGACGTCGTACAGTTTTTGACACCTGCCATTCATCCTTTATTACGTCGTACTGTTTTTGGCAACTGCCGTTCATCCTTTATGACGTCGTACTGTTTTTAGCACCTGCCATTCATCCTTTATGACGTCGTACTGTTTTTGGCAACTGCCATTCATCCTTTATGACGTCGTACTGTTTTTGGCACCTTCCATTCATCTTTTATGACGTTGTACTGTTTTTCGCACCTGCCATTCATCTTTTATGGCGTCGTACTGTTTTTGGCACCTGCCATTCATTCTTTGATGACGTCGTACTGTTTTTGGCACCTGCCATTCATCCTTTATGACGTCGTACTGTTTTTGGCACCTGCCATCAATCCTTTATGACGTCGTACTGTTTTGGGCAACTGCCATTAATCCTTTATGACGTCGTACTGTTTTTGGCAACTGCCATTGATCCTTTATGACGTCGTACTGTTTTTGGCACCTGCCATTCATCCTTTATGACGTCGTACTGTTTTTGGAAACTGCCATTCATCCTTTATGACGTCGTACTGTTTTTGCCACCTTCCATTCATCTTTTATGACGTCGTACTGTTTTTGGCAACTGCCATTCATCTTTTATGACGTCGTACTGTTTTTGGCACCTGCCATTCATTCTTTTATGACGACGTACTGTTTTTGGCATCTGCCATTCATTCTTTTATGACGTCGTACTGTTTTTGGCACCTGCCATCAATCCTTTATGACGTCGTACTGTTTTGGGTAACTGCCATTCATCCTTTATGACGTCGTACTGTTTTTAGCATCTTCCATTCATCATTTATGACGTCGTACTGTTTTTGGCAACTGCCATTCATCTTTCATGACGTCGTACTGTTTTTGGCAACTGCCATTCATCATTTATGACGTCGTACTGTTTTTTGCAACTGCCATTCATCCTTTATGACGTCGTACTGTTTATGGCAACTGCCATTCATCCTTTATGACGTCGTACTGTTTTTGGCAACTGCCATTCATCCTTTATGACGTCGTACTGTTTTTGGCAACTGCCATTCATCCTTTATGACGTCGTACTGTTTTTGGCATCTGCCATTCGTCCTTTATGACGTGGTACTGTTTTTGGCAACTGCCATTCATCCTTTATGACGTCGTACTGTTTATGGCAACTGCTACTGATCCTTTATGACGTCGTACTGTTTTTGGCAACTGCCATTCATCCTTTATTACGTCGTACTGTTTTTGGCACCTGCCATTCATCCTTTATGACGTCGTACTATTTTTGGCAACTGCCATTCATCCTTAATGACCTCGTACTGTTTTTGGCAACTGCCATTGATCCTTTATGACGTCGTACTGTTTTTGGCAACTGCCCTTCATCTTTTATGACGTCGTACTGTTTTTGGCACCTGCCATTCATCCTTTATGACGTCGTACTGTTTTTGGCAACTGCCATTCATCCTTTATTACGTCGTACTGTTTTTGGCAACTGCCATTCATCCTTTATGACGTCGTACTGTTTTTGGCACCTGCTATTCATCCTTTATGACTTCGTAATGTTTTTGGCAACTGCCATTCATCCTTTATGACGTCGTACTGTTTTTGGCACCTTCCATTCATCCTTTATGACGTCGTACTGTTTTGGCGACAGCCATTCATCCTTTATGACGTCGTACTGTTTTTGGCAACTGCCATTCATCCTTTATGACGTCGTACTGTTTTTGGCACCTGCCATTCATCCTTTATGACGTAGTACTGTTTTTGGCAACTGCCATTCATCTTTTATGACGTGGTACTGTTTTTGGCAACTGCCATTCATCCTTTATGACGTGGTACTGTTTTTGGCAACTGCCATTCATCTTTTATGACGTGGTACTGTTTTTGGCAACTGCCATTAATCCTTTATGACGCCGTACTGTTTTTGACACCTTCCATTCATCGTTTATGACGTCGTACTGTTTTTGGCAACTGCCATTCATCCTTTATTCCGTCGTACTGTTTTTGGCACCTGCCATTCATCCTTTATGACGTCGTACTGTTTTTGGCAACTGCCATTCATCCTTTATGACGTCGTACTGTTTTTGGCAACTGCCATTCATCCTTTATGACGTCGTACTGTTTTTGGCAACTGCCATTCATCCTTTATGACGTCGTATGGTTTTTGGCAACTGCCATTCATCCTTTATGACGTCGTACTGTTTTTGGCACCTACCATTAATCTTTTATGACGTCGTACTGTTTTTGGCAACTGCCATTCATCTTTTATGACGTCGTACTGTTTTTGGCACCTGCCATTCATTCTTTTATGACGTCGTACTGTTTTTGGCACCTGCCATTCATTCTTTTATGACGTCGTACAGTTTTTGGCACCTGCCATCAATCCTTTATGACGTCGTACTGTTTTGGGCAACTGCCATTAATCCTTTATGAAGGTCGTACTGTTTTTGGCATCTTCCATTCATCCTTTATGACGTCGTACTGTTTTTGGCAACTGCCATTCATCTTTTATGACGTCGTACTGTTTTTGGCAACTGCCATTCATCCTTTATGACGTCGTACTCTTTTTTGCAACTGCCATTCATCCTTTATGACGTCGTACTGTTTTTGGCAACTGCTATTCATCCTTTATGACGTCGTACTGTTTTTGGCAACTGCCATTCATCCTTTATGACGTTGTACTGTTTTTGGCAACTGCCATTCATCCTTTATGACGTCGTACTGTTAATGGCAACTGCCATTAATCCTTTATGACGTCGTACTGTTTTTGGCAACTGCCATTCATCCTTTATGACGTCGTACTGTTTTTGGCAACTGCCATTCATCCTTTATGACGTCGTACTGTTTTTGGAATCTGCCATTCGTCCTTTATGACGTGGTACTGTTTTTGGCAACTGCCATTCATCCTTTATGACGTCGTACTGTTTATCGCAACTGCTATTGATCCTTTATGACGTCGGACTGTTTTTGGCAACTGCCATTCATCCTTTATTACGTCGTTCTGTTTTTGGCACCTGTCATTCATCCTTTATGACGTCGTACTATTTTTGGCAACTGCCATTCATCCTTAATGACCTCGTACTGTTTTTGGCAACTGCCATTGATCCTTTATGACGTCGTACTGTTTTTGGCAACTGCCCTTCATCCTTTATGACGTCGTACTGTTTTTGGCACCTGCCATTCATCCTTTATGACGTCGTACTGTTTTTGGCAACTGCACTTCATCCTTTATTACGTCGTACTGTTTTTGGCAACTGCCATTCATCCTTTATGACGTCGTACTGTTTTTGGCACCTGCTATTCATCCTTTATGACTTCGTAATGTTTTTGGCAACTGCCATTCATCCTTTATGACGTCGTACTGTTTTTGGCACCTTCCATTCATCCTTTATGACGTCGTACTGTTTTGGCGACAGCCATTCATCCTTTATGACGTCGTACTGTTTTTGGCAACTGCCATTCATCCTTTATGACGTCGTACTGTTTTTGGAACCTGCCATTCATCCTTTATGACGTCGTACTGTTTTTGGCACCTGCCATTAATCCTTTATGACGTCGTACTGTTTTTGGAAACTGCCATTCATCTTTTATGACGTGGTACTGTTTTTGGCAACTGCCATTCATCCTTTATGACGTGGTACTGGTTTTGGCAACTGCCATTAATCTTTTATGACGTGGTACTGTTTTTGGCAACTGCCATTAATCCTTTATGACGTCGTACTGTTTTTGACACCTTCCATTCATCGTTTATGACGTCGTACTGTTTTTGGCAACTGCCATTCATCCTTTATTCCGTCGTACTTTTTTTGGCACCTGCCATTCATCCTTTATGACGTCGTACTGTTTTTGGCCACTGCCATTCATCCTTTATGACGTCGTACTGTTTTTGGCAACTGCCATTCATCCTTTATGACGTCGTACTGTTTTTGGCAACTGCCATTCATCCTTTATGACGTCGTACTGTTTTTGGCACCTTCCATTAATCTTTTATGACGTCGTACTGTTTTTGGCAACTGCCATTCATCTTTTATGACGTCGTACTGTTTTTGGCAACTGCCATTCATTCTTGTATGACGTCGTACTGTTTTTGGCACCTGCCATTCATTCTTTTATGACGTCGTACTGTTTTTGGCACCTGCCATCAATCCTTTATGACGTCGTACTGTTTTGGGCAACTGCCATTAATCCTTTATGACGTCGTACTGTTTTTGGCATCTTCCATTCATCCTTTATGACGTCGTACTGTTTTTGGCAACTGCCATTCATCTTTTATGACGTCGTACTGTTTTTGGCAACTGCCATTCATCCTTTATGACGTCGTATGGTTTTTGGCAACTGCCATTCATCCTTTATGACGTCGTACTGTTTTTGGCAACTGCTATTCATCCTTTATGACGTCGTACTGTTTTTGGCAACTGCCATTCATCCTTTATGACGTCGTACTGTTTTGGGTAACTGCCATTCATCCTTTATGACGTCGTACTGTTTTTAGCATCTTCCATTCATCATTTATGACGTCGTACTGTTTTTGGCAACTGCCATTCATCTTTCATGACGTCGTACTGTTTTTGGCAACTGCCATTCATCATTTATGACGTCGTACTGTTTTTTGCAACTGCCATTCATCCTTTATGACGTCGTACTGTTTATGGCAACTGCCATTCATCCTTTATGACGTCGTACTGTTTTTGGCAACTGCCATTCATCCTTTATGACGTCGTACTGTTTTTGGCAACTGCCATTCATCCTTTATGACGTCGTACTGTTTTTGGCATCTGCCATTCGTCCTTTATGACGTGGTACTGTTTTTGGCAACTGCCATTCATCCTTTATGACGTCGTACTGTTTATGGCAACTGCTATTGATCCTTTATGACGTCGTACTGTTTTTGGCAACTGCCATTCATCCTTTATTACGTCGTACTGTTTTTGGCACCTGCCATTCATCCTTTATGACGTCGTACTATTTTTGGCAACTGCCATTCATCCTTAATGACCTCGTACTGTTTTTGGCAACTGCCATTGATCCTTTATGACGTCGTACTGTTTTTGGCAACTGCCCTTCATCTTTTATGACGTCGTACTGTTTTTGGCACCTGCCATTCATCCTTTATGACGTCGTACTGTTTTTGGCAACTGCCATTCATCCTTTATTACGTCGTACTGTTTTTGGCAACTGCCATTCATCCTTTATGACGTCGTACTGTTTTTGGCACCTGCTATTCATCCTTTATGACTTCGTAATGTTTTTGGCAACTGCCATTCATCCTTTATGACGTCGTACTGTTTTTGGCACCTTCCATTCATCCTTTATGACGTCGTACTGTTTTGGCGACAGCCATTCATCCTTTATGACGTCGTACTGTTTTTGGCAACTGCCATTCATCCTTTATGACGTCGTACTGTTTTTGGCACCTGCCATTCATCCTTTATGACGTAGTACTGTTTTTGGCAACTGCCATTCATCTTTTATGACGTGGTACTGTTTTTGGCAACTGCCATTCATCCTTTATGACGTGGTACTGTTTTTGGCAACTGCCATTCATCTTTTATGACGTGGTACTGTTTTTGGCAACTGCCATTAATCCTTTATGACGCCGTACTGTTTTTGACACCTTCCATTCATCGTTTATGACGTCGTACTGTTTTTGGCAACTGCCATTCATCCTTTATTCCGTCGTACTGTTTTTGGCACCTGCCATTCATCCTTTATGACGTCGTACTGTTTTTGGCAACTGCCATTCATCCTTTATGACGTCGTACTGTTTTTGGCAACTGCCATTCATCCTTTATGACGTCGTACTGTTTTTGGCAACTGCCATTCATCCTTTATGACGTCGTATGGTTTTTGGCAACTGCCATTCATCCTTTATGACGTCGTACTGTTTTTGGCACCTTCCATTAATCTTTTATGACGTCGTACTGTTTTTGGCAACTGCCATTCATCTTTTATGACGTCGTACTGTTTTTGGCACCTGCCATTCATTCTTTTATGACGTCGTACTGTTTTTGGCACCTGCCATTCATTCTTTTATGACGTCGTACAGTTTTTGGCACCTGCCATCAATCCTTTATGACGTCGTACTGTTTTGGGCAACTGCCATTAATCCTTTATGAAGGTCGTACTGTTTTTGGCATCTTCCATTCATCCTTTATGACGTCGTACTGTTTTTGGCAACTGCCATTCATCTTTTATGACGTCGTACTGTTTTTGGCAACTGCCATTCATCCTTTATGACGTCGTACTCTTTTTTGCAACTGCCATTCATCCTTTATGACGTCGTACTGTTTTTGGCAACTGCTATTCATCCTTTATGACGTCGTACTGTTTTTGGCAACTGCCATTCATCCTTTATGACGTTGTACTGTTTTTGGCAACTGCCATTCATCCTTTATGACGTCGTACTGTTAATGGCAACTGCCATTAATCCTTTATGACGTCGTACTGTTTTTGGCAACTGCCATTCATCCTTTATGACGTCGTACTGTTTTTGGCAACTGCCATTCATCCTTTATGACGTCGTACTGTTTTTGGAATCTGCCATTCGTCCTTTATGACGTGGTACTGTTTTTGGCAACTGCCATTCATCCTTTATGACGTCGTACTGTTTATCGCAACTGCTATTGATCCTTTATGACGTCGGACTGTTTTTGGCAACTGCCATTCATCCTTTATTACGTCGTTCTGTTTTTGGCACCTGTCATTCATCCTTTATGACGTCGTACTATTTTTGGCAACTGCCATTCATCCTTAATGACCTCGTACTGTTTTTGGCAACTGCCATTGATCCTTTATGACGTCGTACTGTTTTTGGCAACTGCCCTTCATCCTTTATGACGTCGTACTGTTTTTGGCACCTGCCATTCATCCTTTATGACGTCGTACTGTTTTTGGCAACTGCACTTCATCCTTTATTACGTCGTACTGTTTTTGGCAACTGCCATTCATCCTTTATGACGTCGTACTGTTTTTGGCACCTGCTATTCATCCTTTATGACTTCGTAATGTTTTTGGCAACTGCCATTCATCCTTTATGACGTCGTACTGTTTTTGGCACCTTCCATTCATCCTTTATGACGTCGTACTGTTTTGGCGACAGCCATTCATCCTTTATGACGTCGTACTGTTTTTGGCAACTGCCATTCATCCTTTATGACGTCGTACTGTTTTTGGAACCTGCCATTCATCCTTTATGACGTCGTACTGTTTTTGGCACCTGCCATTAATCCTTTATGACGTCGTACTGTTTTTGGAAACTGCCATTCATCTTTTATGACGTGGTACTGTTTTTGGCAACTGCCATTCATCCTTTATGACGTGGTACTGGTTTTGGCAACTGCCATTAATCTTTTATGACGTGGTACTGTTTTTGGCAACTGCCATTAATCCTTTATGACGTCGTACTGTTTTTGACACCTTCCATTCATCGTTTATGACGTCGTACTGTTTTTGGCAACTGCCATTCATCCTTTATTCCGTCGTACTTTTTTTGGCACCTGCCATTCATCCTTTATGACGTCGTACTGTTTTTGGCCACTGCCATTCATCCTTTATGACGTCGTACTGTTTTTGGCAACTGCCATTCATCCTTTATGACGTCGTACTGTTTTTGGCAACTGCCATTCATCCTTTATGACGTCGTACTGTTTTTGGCACCTTCCATTAATCTTTTATGACGTCGTACTGTTTTTGGCAACTGCCATTCATCTTTTATGACGTCGTACTGTTTTTGGCAACTGCCATTCATTCTTGTATGACGTCGTACTGTTTTTGGCACCTGCCATTCATTCTTTTATGACGTCGTACTGTTTTTGGCACCTGCCATCAATCCTTTATGACGTCGTACTGTTTTGGGCAACTGCTATTAATCCTTTATGACGTCGTACTGTTTTTGGCATCTTCCATTCATCCTTTATGACGTCGTACTGTTTTTGGCAACTGCCATTCATCTTTTATGACGTCGTACTGTTTTTGGCAACTGCCATTCATCCTTTATGACGTCGTATGGTTTTTGGCAACTGCCATTCATCCTTTATGACGTCGTACTGTTTTTGGCAACTGCTATTCATCCTTTATGACGTCGTACTGTTTTTGGCAACTGCCATTCATCCTTTATGACGTTGTACTGTTTTTGGCAACTGCCATTCATCCTTTATGACGTCGTACTGTTTTTGGCATCTGCCATTCGTCCTTTATGACGTGATACTGTTTTTGGCAACTGCCATTCATCCTTTATGACGTCGTACTGTTTATGGCAACTTCTATTGATCCTTTATGACGTCGTACTGTTTTTGGCAACTGCCATTCATCCTTTATTACGTCGTACTGTTTTTGGCACCTGCCATTCATCCTTTATGACGTCGTACTGTTTTTGGCAACTGCCATTCATCCTTAATGACCTCGTACTGTTTTTGGCACCTGCCATTCATTCTTTTATGACGTCGTACTGTTTTTGGCAACTGCCCTTCATCCTTTATTACGTCGTACTGTTTTTGGCACCTGCCATTCATCCTTTATGACGTCGTACTGTTTTTGGCAACTGCCATTAATCCTTTATTACGTCGTACTGTTTTTGGCAACTTCCATTCATCCTTTATGACGTCGTACTGTTTTTGGCACCTGCCATTCATCCTTTATGACTTCGTAATGTTTTTGGTAACTGCCATTCATCCTTTATGACGTCGTACTGTTTTTGGCACCTTCCATTCATCCTTTATGACGTCGTACTGTTTTGGCGACTGCCATTCATCCTTTATAACGTCGTACTGTTTTTGGCAACTGACATTCATCCTTTATGACGTCGTACTGTTTTTGGCACCTGCCATTCATCCTTTATGACGTCGTACTGTTTTTGGCACCTGCCATTCATCCTTTATGACGTCGTACTGTTTTTGGCAACTGCCATTCATCCTTTATGACGTGGTACTGTTTTTGGCAACTGCCATTCATCCTTTATGACGTGGTACTGTTTTTGGCAACTGCCATTCATCTTTTATGACGTGGTACTGTTTTTGGCAACTGCCATTAATCCTTTATGACGTCGTACTGTTTTTGACACCTTCCATTCATCGTTTATGACGTGGTACTGTTTTGGCAACTGCCATTCATCCTTTATGACGTCGTACTGTTTTTGGCACCTGAGATTCATCCTTTATGACGTCGTACTGTTTTTGGCAACTGCCATTCATCCTTTATGACGTCGTACTGTTTTTGGCAACTGCCATTCATCCTTTATGACGTCGTACTGTTTTTGGCAACTGCCATTCATCCTTTATGACGTCGTACTGTTTTTGGCAACTGCCATTCATCCTTTATGACGTCGTACTGTTTTTGGCACCTGCCATTCATCCTTTATGACTTCGTAATGTTTTTGGCAACTGCCATTCATCCTTTATGACGTCGTACTGTTTTTGGCACTTTCCATTCATCTTTTATGACGTCGTACTGTTTTGGCAACTGCCATTCATCCTTTATGACGTCGTACTGTTTTTGGCAACTGCCATTCATCCTTTATGACGTCGTACTGTTTTTGGCACCTGCCATTCATCCTTTATGACGTCGTACTGTTTTTGGCACCTGCCATTCATCCTTTATGACGTCGTACTGTTTTTGGCAACTGCCATTCATCCTTTATGACGTGGTACTGTTTTTGGAAACTGCCATTCATCCTTTATGACGTGGTACTGTTTTTGGCAAGTGCCCTTCATCTTTTATGACGTGGTACTGTTTTTGGCAACTGCCATTCATCCTTTATGACGTCGTACTGTTTTTGACACCTTCCATTCATCGTTTATGACGTCGTACTGTTTTTGGCAACTGCCGTTCATCCTTTATGACGTCGTACTGTTTTTAGCACCTGCCATTCATCCTTTATGACGTCGTACTGTTTTTGGCACCTGCCCTTCATCCTGTATGACGTCGTACTCTTTTTGGCAACTTCCATTCATCTTTTATGACATCGTACGGTTTTTGGCAACTGCCATTCATTCTTTATGACGTCGTACTGTTTTTGGCACCTGCAATTAATCCTTTATTACGTCGTACTGTTTTTGGCAACTGCCATTCATCCTTTATGACGTCGTACTGTTTTTGGCAACTGCCATTCATCCTTTATGACGTCGTACTGTTTTTGGCAACTGCCATTCATCCTTTATGACGTTGTACTGTTTTTGGCAACTGCCATTCATCCTTTATGACGTCGTACTGTTTTTGGCACCTGCCATTCATCCTTTATGACTTCGTAATGTTTTTGGCAACTGCCATTCATCCTTTATGACGTCGTACTGTTTTTGGCACCTTCCATTCATCTTTCATGACGTCGTACTGTTTTGGCAACTGCCATTCATCCTTTATGACGTCGTACTGTTTTTGGCAACTGCCATTCATCCTTTATGACGTCGTACTGTTTTTGGCACCTGCCATTCATCCTTTATGACGTCGTACTGTTTTTGGCACCTGCCATTCATCCTTTATGACGTCGTACTGTTTTTGGCAACTGCCATTCATCCTTTATGACGTGGTACTGTTTTTGGAAACTGCCATTCATCCTTTATGACGTGGTACCGTTTTTGGCAAGTGCCCTTCATCTTTTATGACGTGGTACTGTTTTTGGCAACTGCCATTCATCCTTTATGACGTCGTACTGTTTTTGACACCTTCCATTCATCGTTTATGACGTCGTACTGTTTTTGGCAACTGCCGTTCATCCTTTATGACGTCGTACTGTTTTTAGCACCTGCCATTCATCCTTTATGACGTCGTACTGTTTTTGGCACCTGCCCTTCATCCTGTATGACGTCGTACTCTTTTTGGCAACTTCCATTCATCTTTTATGACATCGTACGGTTTTTGGCAACTGCCATTCATTCTTTATGACGTCGTACTGTTTTTGGCACCTGCAATTAATCCTTTATTACGTCGTACTGTTTTTGGCACCTGCCATTCATCCTTTATGACGTCGTACTGTTTTTGGCAACTGCCATTCATCCTTTATGACGTCGTACTGTTTTTGGCACCTTCCATTCATCCTTTATGACGTCGTACTGTTTTTGGCAACTGCCATTGATCTTTTATGACGTCATACTGTTTTTGGCAACTGCCATTCATCCTGTATGACGTCGTACTATTTTTGGCACCTGCCATTCATCGTTTATGACTTCGTACTGTTTTTGGCAACTGCCATTCATCCTTTATGACGTCGTACTGTTTTTGGCACCTTCCATTCATCTTTTATGACGTCGTACTGTTTTTGGCACCTGCCATTCATCCTTTATGACGTCGTACTGTTTTTGGCAACTGCCATTCATCCTTTATGACGTGGTACTGTTTTTAGCAACTGCCGTTCATCATTTATGACGTGGTACTGTTTTTGGCAACTGCCATTCATTTTTTATGACGTGGTACTGTTTTTGGCAACTGCCATTAATCCTTTATGACGTCGTACTGTTTTTGACACCTTCGATTCATCGTTTATGACGTCGTACTGTTTTTGGCAACTGCCATTCATCCTTTATGACGTCGTACTGTTTTTGGCAACTGCCATTCATCCTTTATGACGTCGTACTGTTTTTGGCACCTGCCATTCATCCTTTATGACTTCGTAATGTTTTTGGCAACTGCCATTCCTTTTTTATGACGTCGTACTGTTTTTGGCACCTTCCATTCCCCCTTTATGACGTTGTACTGTTTTGGCAACTGCCATTCATCCTTTATGACGTCGTACTGTTTTGGGCAACTGCCATTCATCCTTTATGACGTCGTACTGTTTTTGGCACCTGCCATTCATCCTTTATGACGTCGTACTGTTTTTGGAACCTGCCATTCATCCTTTATGACGTCGTACTGTTTTTGGCAACTGCCATTCATCCTTTATGACGTGGTACTGTTTTTGGCAACTGCCGTTCATCCTTTATGACGTCGTACTGTTTTTAGCACCTGCCATTCATCCTTTATGACGTCGTACTGTTTTTGGCACCTGCCTTTCATCCTTTATGACGTCGTACTCTTTTTGGCAACTTCCATTCATCTTTTATGACGTCGTACTGTTTTTGGCAACTGCCATTCATTCTTTATGACGTCGTACTGTTTTTGGTACCTGCAATTAATCCTTTATGACGTCGTACTGTTTTTGGCACCTGCTATTCATCCTTTATGACGTCGTACTGTTTTTGGCAACTGCCATTCATCCTTTATGACGTCGTACTGTTTTTGGCACCTTCCATTCATCCTTTATGACGTCGTACTGTTTTTGGCACCTGCCATTCATTCTTTTATGACGTCGTACTGTTTTTTGCACCTGCCATCATTCCCTTATGACGTCGTACTGTTTAGGGCAACTGCCATTAATCCTTTATGACGTCGTACTGTTTTTGGCATCGACCATTCATCCTTTATGATGTCGTACTGTTTTTGGCATCTGCCATTCATCCTTTATGACGTCGTACTGTTTTTGGCAACTGCCATTCATCCTTTATGACGTTGTACTGTTTTTTGCAACTGCCATTCATCCTTTATGACGTCGTACTGTTTTTGGCAACTGCCATTCATCCTTTATTACGTCGTACTGTTTTTGGCAACTGCCATTCATCCTTTATGACGTCGTACTGTTTTTGGCAACTGCCATTCATCCTTTATGACGTCGTACTGTTTTTGGCATCTGCCATTCATCCTTTATGACGTGGTACTGTTTTTGGGAACTGCCATTCATCATTTATGACGTCGTAGTGTTTATGGCAACTGCTATTGATCCTTTATGACGTCGTACTGTTTTTGGCACCTGCCATTCATCCTTTATGACGTCGTACTGTTTTTGGCAACTGCCATTCATCCTTTATGACCTCGTACTGTTTTTGGCAACTGCCATTGATCCTTTATGACGTCGTACTGTTTTTGGCAACTGCCCTTCATCCTTTATGACGTCGTACTGTTTTTGGCACCTGCCATTCATCCTTTATGACGTGGTACTGTTTTTGGCAACTGCCATTCATCCTTTATGACGTCGTACTGTTTTTGGCAACTGCCATTCATCCTTTATGACGTCGTACTGTTTTTGGCAACTGCCATTCCTCCTTTATGACGTCGTACTGTTTTTGGCAACTGCCATTCATCTCTTATGACGTCGTACTGTTTTTGGCACCTGCCATTCATCCTTTATGACTTCGTAATGTTTTTGGCAACTGCCATTCATCCTTTATGACGTCGTACTGTATTTGGCACCTTCCATTCATCCTTTATGACGTCGTACTGTTTTGGCAACTGCCATTCATCCTTTATGACGTCGTACTGTTTTTGGCAACTGCCATTAATCCTTTATGACGTCGTACTGTTTTTGACACCTTCCATTCATCGTTTATGACGTCGTACTGTTTTTGGCAACTGCCATTACTCCTTTATGACGTCGTACTGTTTTTGGCACCTGCCATTCATCCTTTATGACGTCGTACTGTTTTTGGCAACTGCTATTCATCCTTTATGACGTCGTACTGTTTTTTGCAACTGCCATTCATCCTTTATGACGTCGTACTGTTTTTGGCAACTGCCATTCATCCTTTATGACGTCGTACTGTTTTTGGCAACTGCCATTCATCCTTTATGACGTCGTACTGTTTTTGGCACCTGCCATTCATCCTTTATGACTTGGTAATGTTTTTGGCAACTGCCATTCATCCTTTATGACGTCGTACTGTTTTTGGCACCTTCCATTCATCTTTTATGACGTCGTACTGTTTTGGCAACTGCCATTCATCCTTTATGACGTCGTACTGTTTTTGGCAACTGCCATTCATCGTTTATGACGTCGTACTATTTTTGGCACCGTCCATTCATCGTTTATGACGTCGTACTGTTTTTGGCAACTGCCATTCATCCTTTATGACGTCGTACTGTTTTTGGAACCTGCCCTTCATCCTTTATGACGTCGTACTGTTTTTGGCACCTGCCATTCATCCTTTATGACGTCGTACTGTTTTTGGCAACTGCCATTCATCCTTTATGACGTCGTACTGTTTTTGGCAACTGCCATTCATCCTTTATGACGTCGTACTGTTTTTGGCAACTGCCATTCATCCTTTATGACGTCGTACTGTTTTTGGCAACTGCCATTCATCCTTTATGACGTCATACTGTTTTTGGCACCTGCCATTCATCCTTTATGACTTCGTAATGTTTTTGGCAACTGCCATTCATCCTTTATGACGTCGTACTGTTTTTGGCCCATTCCATTCATCCTTTATGACGTCGTACTGTTTTGGCAACTGCCATTCATCCTTTATGACTTCGTACTGTTTTTGGCACCTGCCATTCATCCTTTATGACGTCGTACTGTTTTTGGCACCTGCCATTCATCCTTTATGACGTCGTACTGTTTTTGGCAACTGCCATTCATCTTTTATGACGTGGTACTGTTTTTGGCAACTGCCATTAATCCTTTATGACGTCGTACTGTTTTTGACACCTTCCATTCATCGTTTATGACGTCGTACTGTTTTTGGCAACTGCCATTCATCTTTTATGACGTCGTACTGTTTTTGGCAACTGCCATTCATCCTTTATGACGTCGTACTGTTTTTGGCACCTGCCATTCATCCTTTATGACTTCGTAATTTTTTTGGCAACTGCCATTCCTTTTTTATGACGTCGTACTGTTTTTGGCACCTTCCATTCCCCCTTTATGACGTCGTACTGTTTTGGCAACTGCCATTCATCCTTTATGACGTCGTACTGTTTTTGGCAACTGAGGTTCATCCTTTATGACGTGGTACTGTTTTAGCACCTGCCATTCATCCTTTATGACGTCGTACTGTTTTTGGCACCTGCAATTAATCCTTTATGACGTCGTACTGTTTTTGGCACCTGCCATTCATCTTTTATGTCGTCGTACTGTTTTTGGCAACTGCCATTCATCCTTTATGACGTCGTACTGATTTTGGCAACTGCCGTTCATCTTTTATGACGTCGTATTGTTTTAGCACCTGCCATTCATCCTTTATGACGTCGTACTGTTTTTGGCACCTGCCCTTCATCCTGTATGACGTCGTACTCTTTTTGGCAACTTCCATTCATCTTTTATGACGTCGTACTGTTTTTGGCAACTGCCATTCATTCTTTATGACGTCGTACAGTTTTTGGCACCTGCAATTAATCCTTTATGACGTCGTACTGTTTTTGGCACTTGCTATTCATCCTTTATGACGTCGTACTGTTTTTGGCAACTGCCATTCATCCTTTATGACGTCGTACGTTTTTTGGCACCTTCCATTCATCCTTTATGACGTCGTACTGTTTTTGGCACCTGCCATTCATTCTTTTATGACGTCGTACTGTTTTTTGCAACTGCCATTCATCCTTTATGACGTCGTACTGTTTTTGGCAACTGCCATTCATCCTTTATGACGTCGTACTGTTTTTGGCAACTGCCATTCATCCTTTATGACGTCGTACTGTTTTTGGCACCTTCCATTCATCTTTTATGACGTCGTACTGTTTTGGCAACTGCCATTCATCCTTTATGACGTCGTACTGTTTTTGGCAACTGCCATTCATCGTTTATGACGTCGTACTATTTTTGGCACCGTCCATTCATCGTTTATGACGTCGTACTGTTTTTGGCAACTGCCATTCATCCTTTATGACGTCGTACTGTTTTTGGCACCTGCCCTTCATCCTTTATGACGTCGTACTGTTTTTGGCACCTGCCATTCATCCTTTATGACGTCGTACTGTTTTTGGCAACTGCCATTCATCCTTTATGACGTCGTACTGTTTTTGGCAACTGCCATTCATCCTTTATGACGTCGTACTGTTTTTGGCAACTGCCATTCATCCTTTATGACGTCGTACTGTTTTTGGCAACTGCCATTCATCCTTTATGACGTCATACTGTTTTTGGCACCTGCCATTCATCCTTTATGACTTCGTAATGTTTTTGGCAACTGCCATTCATCCTTTATGACGTCGTACTGTTTTTGGCCCATTCCATTCATCCTTTATGACGTCGTACTGTTTTGGCAACTGCCATTCATCCTTTATGACTTCGTACTGTTTTTGGCACCTGCCATTCATCCTTTATGACGTCGTACTGTTTTTGGCACCTGCCATTCATCCTTTATGACGTCGTACTGTTTTTGGCAACTGCCATTCATCTTTTATGACGTGGTACTGTTTTTGGCAACTGCCATTAATCCTTTATGACGTCGTACTGTTTTTGACACCTTCCATTCATCGTTTATGACGTCGTACTGTTTTTGGCAACTGCCATTCATCTTTTATGACGTCGTACTGTTTTTGGCAACTGCCATTCATCCTTTATGACGTCGTACTGTTTTTGGCACCTGCCATTCATCCTTTATGACTTCGTAATTTTTTTGGCAACTGCCATTCCTTTTTTATGACGTCGTACTGTTTTTGGCACCTTCCATTCCCCCTTTATGACGTCGTACTGTTTTGGCAACTGCCATTCATCCTTTATGACGTCGTACTGTTTTTGGCAACTGAGGTTCATCCTTTATGACGTGGTACTGTTTTAGCACCTGCCATTCATCCTTTATGACGTCGTACTGTTTTTGGCACCTGCAATTAATCCTTTATGACGTCGTACTGTTTTTGGCACCTGCCATTCATCTTTTATGTCGTCGTACTGTTTTTGGCAACTGCCATTCATCCTTTATGACGTCGTACTGATTTTGGCAACTGCCGTTCATCTTTTATGACGTCGTATTGTTTTAGCACCTGCCATTCATCCTTTATGACGTCGTACTGTTTTTGGCACCTGCCCTTCATCCTGTATGACGTCGTACTCTTTTTGGCAACTTCCATTCATCTTTTATGACGTCGTACTGTTTTTGGCAACTGCCATTCATTCTTTATGACGTCGTACAGTTTTTGGCACCTGCAATTAATCCTTTATGACGTCGTACTGTTTTTGGCACCTGCTATTCATCCTTTATGACGTCGTACTGTTTTTGGCAACTGCCATTCATCCTTTATGACGTCGTACGTTTTTTGGCACCTTCCATTCATCCTTTATGACGTCGTACTGTTTTTGGCACCTGCCATTCATTCTTTTATGACGTCGTACTGTTTTTTGCAACTGCCATTCATCCTTTATGACGTCGTACTGTTTTTGGCAACTGCCATTCATCCTTTATGACGTCGTACTGTTTTTGGCAACTGCCATTCATCCTTTATGACGTCGTACTGTTTTTGGCACCTGCCATTCATCCTTTATGACTTCGTAATGTTTTTGGCAACTGCCATTCATCCTTTATGACGTCGTACTGTTTTTAGCACCTTCCATTCATCTTTTATGACGTCGTACTGTTTTGGCAACTGCCATTCATCCTTTATGACGTCGTACTGTTTTTGGCAACTGCCATTCATCGTTTATGACGTCGTACTATTTTTGGCACCGTCCATTCATCGTTTATGACGTCGTACTGTTTTTGGCAACTGCCATTCATCCTTTATGACGTCGTACTGTTTTTGACAACTGCCCTTCATCCTTTATGACGTCGTACTGTTTTTGGCAACTGCCATTCATCCTTTATGACGTCGTACTGTTTTTGACAACTGCCCTTCATCCTTTATGACGTCGTACTGTTTTTGACACCTGCCATTCATCCTTTATGACGTCGTACTGTTTTTGGCAACTGCCATTCATCCTTTATGACGTCGTACTGTTTTTGGCAACTGCCATTCATCCTTTATGACGTCGTACTGTTTTTGGCAACTGCCATTCATCCTTTATGACGTCGTACTGTTTTTGGCAACTGCCATTAATCCTTTATGACGTCATACTGTTTTTGGCAACTGCCATTCATCCTTTATGACTTCGTAATATTTTTGGCAACTGCCATTCATCCTTTATGACGTCGTACTGTTTTTGGCCCATTCCATTCATCCTCTATGACGTCGTACTGTTTTGGCTACTGCCATTCATCCTTTATGACTTCGTACTGTTTTTGGCACCTGCCATTCATCCTTTATGACGTCGTACTGTTTTTGGCACCTGCCATTCATCCTTTATGACGTCGTACTGTTTTTGGCAACTGCCATTCATCTTTTATGACGTGGTACTGTTTTTGGCAACTGCCATTAATCCTTTATGACGTCGTACTGTTTTTGACACCTTCCATTCATCGTTTATGACGTCGTACTGTTTTTGGCAACTGCCATTCATCTTTTATGACGTCGTACTGTTTTTGGCAACTGCCATTCATCCTTTATGACGTCGTACTGTTTTTGGCACCTGCCATTCATCCTTTATGACTTCGTAATTTTTTTGGCAACTGCCATTCCTTTTTTATGACGTCGTACTGTTTTTGGCACCTTCCATTCCCCCTTTATGACGTCGTACTGTTTTGGCAACTGCCATTCATCCTTTATGACGTCGTACTGTTTTTGGCAACTGCCGTTCATCCTTTATGACGTCGTACTGTTTTAGCACCTGCCATTCATCCTTTATGATGTCGTACTGTTTTTGGAACCTGCAATTAATCCTTTATGACGTCGTACTGTTTTTATCACCTGCCATTCATCTTTTATGACGTCGTACTGTTTTTGGCAACTGCCATTCATCCTTTATGACGTCGTACTGTTTTTGGCAACTGCCGTTCATCTTTTATGACGTCGTACTGTTTTAGCACCTGCCATTCATCCTTTATGACGTCGTACTGTTTTTGGCACCTGCCCTTCATCCTGTATGACGTCGTACTCTTTTTGGCAACTTCCATTTATCTTTTATGACGTCGTACTGTTTTTGGCAACTGCTATTCATTCTTTATGACGTCGTACTGTTTTTGGCACCTGCAATTAATCCTTTATGACGTCGTACTGTTTTTGGCACCTGCTATTCATCCTTTATGACGTCGTACTGTTTTTGGCAACTGCCATTCATCCTTTATGACGTCGTACTGTTTTTGGCACCTTCCATTCATCCTTTATGACGTCGTACTGTTTTTGGCACCTGCCATTCATTTTTTATGACGTCGTACTGTTTTTTGCACCTGCCATCAATCCTTTATGACGTCGTACTGTTTTGGGCAACTGCCATTAATCCTTTATGACGTCGTACTGTTTTTGGCATCTTCCATTCATCCTTTATGACGTCGTACTGTTTTTGGCAACTGCCATTCATCCTTTATGACGTCGTACTCTTTTTGGCAACTGCCATTCATCCTTTATGACGTCGTACTGTTTTTGGCAACTGCCATTCATCCTTTATGACGTCGTACTGTTTTTGGCAACTGCCATTCATCCTTTATGACGTCGTACTGTTTTTGGCATCTGCCATTCATCCTTTATGACGTGGTACTGTTTTTGGCAACTGCCATTCATCCTTTATGACGTCGTACTGTTTTTGGCAACTGCCATTCATCGTTTATGACGTCGTACTATTTTTGGCACCGTCCATTCATCGTTTATGACGTCGTACTGTTTTTGGCAACTGCCATTCATCCTTTATGACGTCGTACTGTTTTTGACAACTGCCCTTCATCCTTTATGACGTCGTACTGTTTTTGGCAACTGCCATTCATCCTTTATGACGTCGTACTGTTTTTGACAACTGCCCTTCATCCTTTATGACGTCGTACTGTTTTTGACACCTGCCATTCATCCTTTATGACGTCGTACTGTTTTTGGCAACTGCCATTCATCCTTTATGACGTCGTACTGTTTTTGGCAACTGCCATTCATCCTTTATGACGTCGTACTGTTTTTGGCAACTGCCATTCATCCTTTATGACGTCGTACTGTTTTTGGCAACTGCCATTAATCCTTTATGACGTCATACTGTTTTTGGCAACTGCCATTCATCCTTTATGACTTCGTAATATTTTTGGCAACTGCCATTCATCCTTTATGACGTCGTACTGTTTTTGGCCCATTCCATTCATCCTCTATGACGTCGTACTGTTTTGGCAACTGCCATTCATCCTTTATGACTTCGTACTGTTTTTGGCACCTGCCATTCATCCTTTATGACGTCGTACTGTTTTTGGCACCTGCCATTCATCCTTTATGACGTCGTACTGTTTTTGGCAACTGCCATTCATCTTTTATGACGTGGTACTGTTTTTGGCAACTGCCATTAATCCTTTATGACGTCGTACTGTTTTTGACACCTTCCATTCATCGTTTATGACGTCGTACTGTTTTTGGCAACTGCCATTCATCTTTTATGACGTCGTACTGTTTTTGGCAACTGCCATTCATCCTTTATGACGTCGTACTGTTTTTGGCACCTGCCATTCATCCTTTATGACTTCGTAATTTTTTTGGCAACTGCCATTCCTTTTTTATGACGTCGTACTGTTTTTGGCACCTTCCATTCCCCCTTTATGACGTCGTACTGTTTTGGCAACTGCCATTCATCCTTTATGACGTCGTACTGTTTTTGGCAACTGCCGTTCATCCTTTATGACGTCGTACTGTTTTAGCACCTGCCATTCATCCTTTATGATGTCGTACTGTTTTTGGAACCTGCAATTAATCCTTTATGACGTCGTACTGTTTTTATCACCTGCCATTCATCTTTTATGACGTCGTACTGTTTTTGGCAACTGCCATTCATCCTTTATGACGTCGTACTGTTTTTGGCAACTGCCGTTCATCTTTTATGACGTCGTACTGTTTTAGCACCTGCCATTCATCCTTTATGACGTCGTACTGTTTTTGGCACCTGCCCTTCATCCTGTATGACGTCGTACTCTTTTTGGCAACTTCCATTTATCTTTTATGACGTCGTACTGTTTTTGGCAACTGCCATTCATTCTTTATGACGTCGTACTGTTTTTGGCACCTGCAATTAATCCTTTATGACGTCGTACTGTTTTTGGCACCTGCTATTCATCCTTTATGACGTCGTACTGTTTTTGGCAACTGCCATTCATCCTTTATGACGTCGTACTGTTTTTGGCACCTTCCATTCATCCTTTATGACGTCGTACTGTTTTTGGCACCTGCCATTCATTTTTTATGACGTCGTACTGTTTTTTGCACCTGCCATCAATCCTTTATGACGTCGTACTGTTTTGGGCAACTGCCATTAATCCTTTATGACGTCGTACTGTTTTTGGCATCTTCCATTCATCCTTTATGACGTCGTACTGTTTTTGGCAACTGCCATTCATCCTTTATGACGTCCTACTGTTTTTGGCAACTGCCATTCATCCTTTATGACGTCGTACTGTTTTTGGCAACTGCCATTCATCCTTTATGACGTCGTACTGTTTTTGGCAACTGCCATTCATCCTTTATGACGTCGTACTGTTTTTGGCATCTGCCATTCATCCTTTATGACGTGGTACTGTTTTTGGATACTGCCATTCATCCTTTATGACGTCGTAGTGTTTATGGCAACTGCTATTGATCCTTTATGACGTCGTACTGTTTTTGGCAACTGCCATTCATCCTTTATGACGTGGTACTGTTTTTGGCAACTGCCATTAATCCTTTATGACGTCGTACTGTTTTTGACACCTTCCATTCATCGTTTATGACGTCGTACTGTTTTTGGCAACTGCATTACTCCTTTATGACGTCGTACTGTTTTTGGCACCTGCCATTCATCCTTTATGACGTCGTACTGTTTTTGGCAACTGCCATTCATCCTTTATGACGTCGTACTGTTTTTGGCACCTGCCATTCATACTTTAATACTTCGTAATGTTTTTGGCAACTGCCATTCATCCTTTATGACGTCGTACTGTTTTTGGCACCTGCCATTCATCCTTTATGACGTCGTACTGTTTTGGCAACTGCCATTCATCCTTTATGACGTCGTACTGTTTTTGGCAACTGCCATTCATCCTTTATGACGTCGTACTGTTTTTGGCACCTGCCATTCATCCTTTATGACGTCGTACTGTTTTTGGCACCTGCCATTCATCCTTTATGACGTCGTACTGTTTTTGGCAACTGCCATTCATCCTATTTGACGTGGTACTGTTTTTGGCAACTGCCATTCATCTTTTAAGACGTGGTACTGTATTTGGCAACTGCCATTCATCCTGTATGACGTCGTACTGTTTTTGACACCTTCCATTAATCGTTTATAACGTCGTACTGTTTTTAGCAACTGCCATTGATCCTTTATGACGTCGTACTGTTTTTGGCACCTGCAATTAATCCTTTATGACGTCGTACTGTTTTTGGCACCTGCCATTCATCCTTTATGACGTCGTACTGTTTTTGGCAACTGCCATTCATCCTTTATGACGTCGTACTGTTTTTGGCAACTGCCGTTCATCCTTTATGACGTCGTACTGTTTTTAGCACCTGCCATTCATCCTTTATGACGTCGTACTGTTTTTGGCACCTGCCCTTCATCCTGTATGACGTCGTACTCTTTTTGGCAACTTCCATTCATCTTTTATGACGTCGTACTGTTTTTGGCAACTACCATTAATTCTTTATGACGTCGTACTGTTTTTGGCACCTGCAATTAATCCTTTATGACGTCGTACTGTTTTTGGCACCTGCTATTCATCCTTTATGACGTCGTACTGTTTTTGGCAACTGCCATTACTCCTTTATGACGTCGTACTGTTTTTGGCACCTGCCATTCATCCTTTATGACGTCGTACTGTTTTTGGCAACTGCCATTCATCCTTTATGACGTCGTACTGTTTTTGGCACCTGCCATTCATACTTTAATACTTCGTAATGTTTTTGGCAACTGCCATTCATCCTTTATGACGTCGTACTGTTTTTGGCACCTGCCATTCATCCTTTATGACGTCGTACTGTTTTGGCAACTGCCATTCATCCTTTATGACGTCGTACTGTTTTTGGCAACTGCCATTCATCCTTTATGACGTCGTACTGTTTTTGGCACCTGCCATTCATCCTTTATGACGTCGTACTGTTTTTGGCCCCTGCCATTCATCCTTTATGACGTCGTACTGTTTTTGGCAACTGCCATTCATCCTATTTGACGTGGTACTGTTTTTGGCAACTGCCATTCATCTTTTATGACGTGGTACTGTTTTTGGCAACTGCCATTCATCCTGTATGACGTCGTACTGTTTTTGACACCTTCCATTAATCGTTTATAACGTCGTACTGTTTTTAGCAACTGCCATTGATCCTTTATGACGTCGTACTGTTTTTGGCACCTGCAATTAATCCTTTATGACGTCGTACTGTTTTTGGCACCTGCCATTCATCCTTTATGACGTCGTACTGTTTTTGGCAACTGCCATTCATCCTTTATGACGTCGTACTGTTTTTGGCAACTGCCGTTCATCCTTTATGACGTCGTACTGTTTTTAGCACCTGCCATTCATCCTTTATGACGTCGTACTGTTTTTGGCACCTGCCCTTCATCCTGTATGACGTCGTACTCTTTTTGGCAACTTCCATTCATCTTTTATGACGTCGTACTGTTTTTGGCAACTACCATTAATTCTTTATGACGTCGTACTGTTTTTGGCACCTGCAATTAATCCTTTATGACGTCGTACTGTTTTTGGCACCTGCTATTCATCCTTTATGACGTCGTACTGTTTTTGGCAACTGCCATTCATCCTTTATGACGTCGTACTGTTTTTGGCACCTTCCATTCCTCCTTTATGACGTCGTACTGTTTTTGGCACCTGCCATTCATTCTTTTATGACGTCGTACTGTTTTTTGCACCTGCCATCAATCCTTTATGACGTCGTACTGTTTTGGGCAACTGCTATTAATCCTTTATGACGTCGTACTGTTTTTGGCATCTTCCATTCATCCTTTATGACGTCGTACTGTTTTTGGCAACTGCCATTCATCCTTTATGACGTCGTACTGTTTTTGGCAACTGCCATTCATCCTTTATGACGTCGTACTGTTTTTGGCAACTGCCATTCATCCTTTATGACGTCGTACTGTTTTTGGCACCTGCCATTCATCCTTTATGACGTCGTACTGTTTTTGGCACCTGCCATTCATCCTTTATGACGTGGTACTGTTTTTGGCAACTGCCATTCATCCTTTATGACGTGGTACTGTTTTTGGCACCTGCCATTCATCGTTTATGACGTCGTACTGTTTTTGGCAACTGCCATTCATCCTTTATGACGTCGTACTGTTTTTGGCAACTGCCATTCATCCTTTATGACCTCGTACTGTTTTTGGCAACTGCCATTCATCCTTTATGACGTCGTACTGTTTTTGGCAACTGCCATTCATCCTTTATGACGTCGTACTGTTTTTGGCAACTGCCATTCATCCTTTATGACGTCGTACTGTTTTTGGCAACTGCCATTCATCCTTTATGACGTCGTACTGTTTTTGGCACCTGCCATTCATCCTTTATGACTTCGTAATGTTTTTGGCAACTGCCATTCATCCTTTATGACGTCGTACTGTTTTTGGCACCTTCCATTCATTATTTATGACGTCGTACTGTTTTGGCAACTGCCATTCATCCTTTATGACGTCGTACTGTTTTTGGCAACTGCCATTCATCATTTATGACGTCGTACTGTTTTTGGCACCTGCCATTCATCCTTTATGACGTCGTACTGTTTTAAGCAACTGCCATTCATCTTTTATGACGTGGTACTGTTTTTGGAAACTGCTATTCATCTTTTATTACGTGGTACTGTTTTTGGCAACTGCCATTCATCTTTTATGACGTGGTACTGTTTTTGGCAACTGCCATTCATCCTTTATGACGTCGTACTGTTTTTGACACCTTCCATTCATCGTTTATGACGTCGTACTGTTTTTGGCAACTGCCATTGATCCTTTATGACGTCGTACTGTTTTTGGCATCTGCCATTCATCCTTTATGACGTGGTACTGTTTTTGGGAACTGCCATTCATCCTTTATGACGTCGTAGTGTTTATGGCAACTGCTATTGATCCTTTATGACGTCGTACTGTTTTTGGCAACTGCCACTCATCCTTTATGACGTCGTACTGTTTTTGGCACCTGCCATTCATCCTTTATGACGTCGTACTGTTTTGGGCAACTGCCATTAATCCTTTATGACGTCGTACTGTTTTTGGCATCGACCATTCATCCTTTATGATGTCGTACTGTTTTTGGCAACTGCCATTCATCCTTTATGACGTCGTACTGTTTTTGGCACCTGCCATTGATCCTTTATGACGTCGTACTGTTTTTTGCAACTGCCATTCATCCTTTATGACGTCGTACTGTTTTTGGCAACTGCCATTCATCCTTTATGACGTCGTACTGTTTTTGGCAACTGCCATTCATCCTTTATGACGTCGTACTGTTTTTGGCAACTGCCATTCATCCTTTATGACGTCGTACTGTTTTTGGCATCTGCCATTCATACTTTATGACGTGGTACTGTTTTTGGGAACTGCCATTCATCCTTTATGACGTCGTAGTCTTTATGGCAACTGCTATTGATCCTTTATGACGTCGTACTGTTTTTGGCAACTGCCACTCATCCTTTATGACGTCGTACTGTTTTTGGCACCTGCCATTCATCCTTTATGACGTCGTACTGTTTTTGGCAACTGCCATTCATCCTTTATGACCTCGTACTGTTTTTGGCAACTGCCATTGATCCTTTATGACGTCGTACTGTTTTTGGCAACTGCCCTTCATCCTTTATGACGTCGTACTGTTTTCGGCACCTGCCATTCATCCTTTATGACGTCGTACTGTTTTTGGCAACTGCCATTCATCCTTTATGACGTCGTACTGTTTTTGGCAACTGCCATTCATCCTTTATGACGTCGTACTGTTTTTGGCAACTGCCATTCCTCCTTTATGACGTCGTACTGTTTTTGGCAACTGCCATTCATCCCTTATGACGTCGTACTGTTTTTGGCACCTGCCATTCATCCTTTATGACTTGGTAATGTTTTTGGCAACTGCCATTCATCCTTTATGACGTCGTACTGTATTTGGCACCTTCCATTCATCCTTTATGACGTCGTACTGTTTTGGCAACTGCCATTTATCCTTTATGACGTCGTACTGTTTTTGGTAACTGCCATTCATCCTTTATGACGTCGTACTGTTTTTGGCACCTGCCATTCATCCTTTATGACGTCGTACTGTTTTTGGCACCTGCCATTCATCCTTTATGACGTCGTACTGTTTTTGGCAACTGCCATTCATCCTTTATGACGTGGTACTGTTTTTGGCACCTGACATTCATCTTTTATGACGTGGTACTGTTTTTGGCAACTACCATTAATCCTTTATGACGTCGTACTGTTTTTGACACCTTCCATTCATCGTTTATGACGTCGTACTGTTTTTGGCAACTGCCATTACTCCTTTATGACGTCATACTGTTTTTGGCACCTGCCATTCATCCTTTATGACGTCGTACTGTTTTTGGCAACTGCTATTCATCCTTTATGACGTCGTACTGTTTTTGGCAACTGCCATTCATCCTTTATGACGTCGTACTGTTTTTGGCAACTGCCATTCATCCTTTATGACGTCGTACTGTTTTTGGCAACTGCCATTCATCCTTTATGACGTCGTACTGTTTTTGGCAACTGCCATTCACCATTTATGACGTCGTACTGTTTTTGGCAACTGCCATTAATCCTTTATGACGTCGTACTGTTTTTGGCACCTGCCATTCATCCTGTATGACGTCGTACTGTTTTTGGCAACTGCCATAGTTCATTTATGACGTCGTACTGTTTTTGGCACCTTCCATTCATCCTTTATGACGTCGTACTGTTTTTGGCAACTGCCATTCATCCTTTATGACGTCGTACTGTTTTTGGCACCTGCCATTCATCTTTTTTGACGTCGTACTGTTTTTGGCAACTGCCATTCATCCTTTATGACGTCGTACTGTTTTTTGCAACTGCCATTCATCCTTTATGACGTCGTACTGTTTTTGGCAACTGCCATTCATCCTTTATGACGTCGTACTGTTTTTGGCAACTGCCATTCATCCTTTATGACGTCGTACTGTTTTTGGCAACTGCCATTCATCCTTTATGACGTCGTACTGTTTTTGGCATCTGCCATTAATCATTTATGACGTATGACGTGGTACTGTTTTTGGCAACTGCCATTCATCCATTATGACGTCGTACTGTTTATGGCAACTGCCATTCAGCCTTTATGACGTCGTACTGTTTTTGGCACCTGCCATTCATCCTTTATGACGTCGTACTGTTTTTGGCACCTTCCATTCATTTTTTATGACGACGTACTGTTTTTGGCAACTGCCATTGATCCTTTATGACGTCGTACTGTTTTTGGCAACTGCCATTCATTCCTCATGACGTCGTACTGTTTTTGGCATCTTCCATTCATCCTTTGTTACGTCGTACTGTTTTTGGCACCTGCCATTCATCCTTTATGACGTCGTACAGTTTTTGGCAACTGCCATTCATCCTTTATTACGTTGTACAGTTTTGGCACCTTCCATTCATCTTTTATGACGTCGTACTGTTTTTGGCAACTGCCATTCCTCCTTTATGACGTCGACTGTTTTTGACACCTTCCATTCATCGTTTATTACGTCGTACTGGTTTGCAACTGCCATTCATCCATGATGACGTCGTACTGTTTTTGGCAACTGCCATTCATCCTTTATGACGTCGTACTGTTTTTGGCACCTGCCATTCATCCTTTATGACGTCGTACTGTTTTTGGCAACTTCCGTTCATCCTTTATGACGTCGTACTGTTTTTAGCACCTGCCATTCACCTTTATGACGTTGTACTGTTTTTGGCAACTGCCATTCATCCTTTATGACGTGGTACTGTTTTTGGCATCTGCCGTTCATCATTTGTGACGTCGTACTGTTTTTGGCAACTGCCATTCATCCTTTATGACGTCCTACTGTTTTTGGCACCTTCCATTCATATTTTATGACGTCGTACTGTTTTTGGCAACTGCCATTGATCCTTTATGACGTCGTACTGTTTTTGGCACCTTCCATTCAACCATTTATGACGTCGTTCTGTTTTTGGCAACTGCCATTCATCCTTTATGACGTCGTACTGTTTTTGGCAACTGCCATTCATCCTTTATGACGTCGTACAGATTTTGGCACCTTCCATTCATCCTTTATGACGTCGTACTGTTTTTGGCAACTGCCATTTCTCCTTTATGACGTCGACTGTTTTTGACACCTTCCATTTATCGTTTATTACGTCGTACTGGTTTGCAACTGCCATTCATCCTTTATGACGTCGTACTGTTTTTGGCAACTGCACTTCATCCTTTATGACGTCGTACTGTTTTTGGCAACTGCCATTCATCCTTTATGACGTCGTACTGTTTTTGGCAACTGCCGTTCATCCTTTATGACGTCGTACTGTTTTTAGCACCTGCCATTCCTCCTTTATGACGTCGTACTGTTTTTGGCAACTGCCATTCATCCTTTATGACGTGGTACTGTTTTTGGCATCTGCCATTCATCATTTGTGATGTCGTACTGTTTTTGGCACCTGCCATTCATCCTTTATGACGTCGTACTGTTTTTGGCACCTGCCATTCATCCTTTATGACGTCGTACTGTTTTTGGCACCTTCCATTCATCTTTTATGACGTCGTACTGTTTTTGGCACCTGCCATTCATCTTTTATGACGTCGTACTATTTTTGGCACCTTCCATTCATCCTTTATGACGTCGTACTGTTTTTGGCAACTGCCATTCATCCTTTATGACGTCGTACTGTTTTTGGCAACTGCCATTCATCCTTTATGACGTCGTACTGTTTTTGGCACCTGCCATTCATCCTTTATGACGTCGTACTTTTTTTGGCACCTGCCATTCATCCTTTATGACGTCGTACTGTTTTTGGCACCTTCCATTCATCCTTTATGACGTCGTACTGTTTTTGGCAACTGCCATTCATCCTTTATGACGTCGTACTGTTTTTGGCAACTGCCATTACTCCTTTATGACGTCGTACTGTTTTTGGCAACTGCCATTACTCCTTTATGACGTCGTACTGTTTTTGGCAACTGCCATTCATCTTTTATGACGTCGTACTGTTTTTTGCACCTGCCATTCATCCTTTATGACGTCGTACTGTTTTTTGCAACTGCCATTCATCCTTTATGACGTCGTACTGTTTTTGGCAACTGCCATTCATCCTTTATGACGTCGTACTGTTTTTGGCAACTGCCATTCATCCTTTATGACGTCGTACTGTTTTTGGCAACTGCCATTCATCCTTTATGACGTCGTACTGTTTTTGGCATCTGCCATTCATCCTTTATGACGTGGTACTGTTTTTGGCAACTGCCATTCATCCTTTATGACGTCGTAGTGTTTATGGCAACTGCTATTGATCCTTTATGACGTCGTACTGTTTTTGGCAACTGCCATTCATCCTTTATGACGTGGTACTGTTTTTGGCAACTGCCATTAATCCTTTATGACGTCGTACTGTTTTTGACACCTTCCATTCATCGTTTATGACGTCGTACTGTTTTTGGCAACTGCCATTACTCCTTTATGACGTCGTACTGTTTTTGGCACCTGCCATTCATCCTTTATGACGTCGTACTGTTTTTGGCAACTGCCATTCATCCTTTATGACGTCGTACTGTTTTTGGCAACTGCCATTCATCCTTTATGACGTCGTACTGTTTTTGGCAACTGCCATTCATCCTTTATGACGTCGTACTGTTTTTGGCAACTGCCATTCATCCTTTATGACGTCGTACTGTTTTTGGCACCTGCCATTCATACTTTAATACTTTGTAATGTTTTTGGCAACTGCCATTCATCCTTTATGACGTCGTACTCTTTTTGGCAACTGCCATTCATCCTTTATGACGTCGTACTGTTTTGGCAACTGCCATTCATCCTTTATGACGTCGTACTGTTTTTGGCAACTGCCATTCATCCTTTATGACGTCGTACTGTTTTTGGCACCTGCCATTCAACCATTTATGACGTCGTTCTGTTTTTGGCACCTGCCATTCATCCTTTATGACGTCGTACTGTTTTTGGCAACTGCCATTCACCTCTTTGACGTGGTACTGTTTTTGGCAACTGCCATTCATCTTTTTTGTACGTGGTACTGTTTTTGGCAACTGCCATTCATCCTGTATGACGTCGTACTGTTTTTGACACCTTCCATTAATCGTTTATAACGTCGTACTGTTTTTAGCAACTGCCATTGATCCTTTATGACGTCGTACTGTTTTTGGCACCTGCAATTAATCCTTTATGACGTCGTACTGTTTTTGGCACCTGCCATTCATCCTTTATGACGTCGTACTGTTTTTGGCAACTGCCATTCATCCTTTATGACGTCGTACTGTTTTTGGCAACTGCCGTTCATCCTTTATGACGTCGTACTGTTTTAAGCACCTGCCATTCATCCTTTATGACGTCGTACTGTTTTTGGCACCTGCCCTTCATCCTGTATGACGTCGTACTCTTTTTGGCAACTTCCATTCATCTTTTATGACGTCGTACTGTTTTTGGCAACTACCATTAATTCTTTATGACGTCGTACTGTTTTTGGCACCTGCAATTAATCCTTTATGACGTCGTACTGTTTTTGGCACCTGCTATTCATCCTTTATGACGTCGTACTGTTTTTGGCAACTGCCATTCATCCTTTATGACGTCGTACTGTTTTTGGCACCTTCCATTCCTCCTTTATGACGTCGTACTGTTTTTGGCACCTGCCATTCATTCTTTTATGACGTCGTACTGTTTTTTGCACCTGCCATCAATCCTTTATGACGTCGTACTGTTTTGGGCAACTGCTATTAATCCTTTATGACGTCGTACTGTTTTTGGCATCTTCCATTCATCCTTTATGACGTCGTACTGTTTTTGGCAACTGCCATTCATCCTTTATGACGTCGTACTGTTTTTGGCAACTGCCATTCATCCTTTATGATGTCGTACTGTTTTTGGCAACTGCCATTCATCCTTTATGACGTCGTACTGTTTTTGGCACCTGCCATTCATCCTTTATGACGTCGTACTGTTTTTGGCACCTGCCATTCATCCTTTATGACGTGGTACTGTTTTTGGCAACTGCCATTCATCCTTTATGACGTGGTACTGTTTTTGGCACCTGCCATTCATCGTTTATGACGTCGTACTGTTTTTGGCAACTGCCATTCATCATTTATGACGTCGTACTGTTTTTGGCACCTGCCATTCATCCTTTATGACGTCGTACTGTTTTAAGCAACTGCCATTCATCCTTTATGACGTGGTACTGTTTTTGGAAACTGCTATTCATCTTTTATTACGTGGTACTGTTTTTGGCAACTGCCATTCATCTTTTATGACGTGGTACTGTTTTTGGCAACTGCCATTCATCCTTTATGACGTCGTACTGTTTTTGACACCTTCCATTCATCGTTTATGACGTCGTACTGTTTTTGGCAACTGCCATTGATCCTTTATGACGTCGTACTGTTTTTGGCATCTGCCATTCATCCTTTATGACGTGGTACTGTTTTTGGGAACTGCCATTCATCCTTTATGACGTCGTAGTGTTTATGGCAACTGCTATTGATCCTTTATGACGTCGTACTGTTTTTGGCAACTGCCACTCATCTTTTATGACGTCGTACTGTTTTTGGCACCTGCCATTCATCCTTTATGACGTCGTACTGTTTTGGGCAACTGCCATTAATCCTTTATGACGTCGTACTGTTTTTGGCATCGACCATTCATCCTTTATGATGTCGTACTGTTTTTGGCAACTGCCATTCATCCTTTATGACGTCGTACTGTTTTTGGCAACTGCCATTGATCCTTTATGACGTCGTACTGTTTTTTGCAACTGCCATTCATCCTTTATGACGTCGTACTGTTTTTGGCAACTGCCATTCATCCTTTATGACGTCGTACTGTTTTTGGCAACTGCCATTCATCCTTTATGACGTCGTACTGTTTTTGGCAACTGCCATTCATCCTTTATGACGTCGTACTGTTTTTGGCATCTGCCATTCATACTTTATGACGTGGTACTGTTTTTGGGAACTGCCATTCATCCTTTATGACGTCGTAGTCTTTATGGCAACTGCTATTGATCCTTTATGACGTCGTACTGTTTTTGGCAACTGCCACTCATCCTTTATGACGTCGTACTGTTTTTGGCACCTGCGATTCATCCTTTATGACGTCGTACTGTTTTTGGCAACTGCCATTCATCCTTTATGACCTCGTACTGTTTTTGGCAACTGCCATTGATCCTTTATGACGTCGTACTGTTTTTGGCAACTGCCCTTCATCCTTTATGACGTCGTACTGTTTTTGGCACCTGCCATTCATCCTTTATGACGTCGTACTGTTTTTGGCAACTGCCATTCATCCTTTATGACGTCGTACTGTTTTTGGCAACTGCCATTCATCCTTTATGACGTCGTACTGTTTTTGGCAACTGCCATTCCTCCTTTATGACGTCGTACTGTTTTTGGCAACTGCCATTCATCCCTTATGACGTCGTACTGTTTTTGGCACCTGCCATTCATCCTTTATGACTTGGTAATGTTTTTGGCACCTGCCATTCATCCTTTATGACGTCGTACTGTTTTTGGCACCTGCCATTCATCCTTTATGACGTCGTACTGTTTTTGGCAACTGCCATTCATCCTTTATGACGTGGTACTGTTTTTGGCACCTGACATTCATCTTTTATGACGTGGTACTGTTTTTGGCAACTGCCATTAATCCTTTATGACGTCGTACTGTTTTTGACACCTTCCATTCATCGTTTATGACGTCGTACTGTTTTTGGCAACTGCCATTACTCCTTTATGACGTCGTACTGTTTTTGGCACCTGCCATTCATCCTTTATGACGTCGTACTGTTTTTGGCAACTGCTATTCATCCTTTATGACGTCGTACTGTTTTTGGCAACTGCCATTCATCCTTTATGACGTCGTACTGTTTTTGGCAACTGCCATTCATCCTTTATGACGTCGTACTGTTTTTGGCAACTGCCATTCATCCTTTATGACGTCGTACTGTTTTTGGCAACTGCCATTCACCATTTATGACGTCGTACTGTTTTTGGCAACTGCCATTAATCCTTTATGACGTCGTACTGTTTTTGGCACCTGCCATTCATCCTGTATGACGTCGTACTGTTTTTGGCAACTGCCATAGTTCATTTATGACGTCGTACTGTTTTTGGCACCTTCCATTCATCCTTTATGACGTCGTACTGTTTTTGGCAACTGCCATTCATCCTTTATGACGTCGTACTGTTTTTGGCACCTGCCATTCATCTTTTTTGACGTCGTACTGTTTTTGGCAACTGCCATTCATCCTTTATGACGTCGTACTGTTTTTTGCAACTGCCATTCATCCTTTATGACGTCGTACTGTTTTTGGCAACTGCCATTCATCCTTTATGACGTCGTACTGTTTTTGGCAACTGCCATTCATCCTTTATGACGTCGTACTGTTTTTGGCAACTGCCATTCATCTTTTATGACGTCGTACTGTTTTTGGCATCTGCCATTAATCATTTATGACGTATGACGTGGTACTGTTTTTGGCAACTGCCATTCATCCTTTATGACGTCGTACTGTTTATGGCAACTGCCATTCAGCCTTTATGACGTCGTACTGTTTTTGGCACCTGCCATTCATCCTTTATGACGTCGTACTGTTTTTGGCACCTTCCATTCATTTTTTATGACGACGTACTGTTTTTGGCAACTGCCATTGATCCTTTATGACGTCGTACTGTTTTTGGCAACTGCCATTCATTCCTCATGACGTCGTACTGTTTTTGGCATCTTCCATTCATCCTTTGTTACGTCGTACTGTTTTTGGCACCTGCCATTCATCCTTTATGACGTCGTACAGTTTTTGGCAACTGCCATTCATCCTTTATTACGTTGTACAGTTTTGGCACCTTCCATTCATCTTTTATGACGTCGTACTGTTTTTGGCAACTGCCATTCCTCCTTTATGACGTCGACTGTTTTTGACACCTTCCATTCATCGTTTATTACGTCGTACTGGTTTGCAACTGCCATTCATCCATGATGACGTCGTACTGTTTTTGGCAACTGCCATTCATCCTTTATGACGTCGTACTGTTTTTGGCACCTGCCATTCATCCTTTATGACGTCGTACTGTTTTTGGCAACTTCCGTTCATCCTTTATGACGTCGTACTGTTTTTAGCACCTGCCATTCACCTTTATGACGTTGTACTGTTTTTGGCAACTGCCATTCATCCTTTATGACGTGGTACTGTTTTTGGCATCTGCCGTTCATCATTTGTGACGTCGTACTGTTTTTGGCAACTGCCATTCATCCTTTATGACGTCCTACTGTTTTTGGCACCTTCCATTCATATTTTATGACGTCGTACTTTTTTTGGCAACTGCCATTTATCCTTTATGACGTCGTACTGTTTTTGGCACCTTCCATTCAACCATTTATGACGGCGTTCTGTTTTTGGCAACTGCCATTCATCCTTTATGACGTCGTACTGTTTTTGGCAACTGCCATTCATCCTTTATGACGTCGTACAGATTTTGGCACCTTCCATTCATCCTTTATGACGTCGTACTGTTTTTGGCAACTGCCATTTCTCCTTTATGACGTCGACTGTTTTTGACACCTTCCATTTATCGTTTATTACGTCGTACTGGTTTGCAACTGCCATTCATTCTTTTATGACGTCGTACTGTTTTTGGCAACTGCACTTCATCCTTTATGACGTCGTACTGTTTTTGGCAACTGCCATTCATCCTTTATGACGTCGTACTGTTTTTGGCAACTGCCGTTCATCCTTTATGACGTCGTACTGTTTTTAGCACCTGCCATTCCTCCTTTATGACGTCGTACTGTTTTTGGCAACTGCCATTCATCCTTTATGACGTGGTACTGTTTTTGGCATCTGCCATTCATCATTTGTGACGTCGTACTGTTTTTGGCACCTGCCATTCATCCTTTATGACGTCGTACTGTTTTTGGCACCTGCCATTCATCCTTTATGACGTCGTACTGTTTTTGGCACCTTCCATTCATCTTTTATGACGTCGTACTGTTTTTGGCACCTGCCATTCATCTTTTATGACGTCGTACTATTTTTGGCACCTTCCATTCATCCTTTATGACGTCGTACTGTTTTTGGCAACTGCCATTCATCCTTTATGACGTCGTACTGTTTTTGGCAACTGCCATTCATCCTTTATGACGTCGTACTGTTTTTGGCACCTGCCATTAATCCTTTATGACGTCGTACTTTTTTTGGCACCTGCCATTCATCCTTTATGACGTCGTACTGTTTTTGGCACCTTCCATTAATCCTTTATGACGTCGTACTGTTTTTGGCAACTGCCATTCATCCTTTATGACGTCGTACTGTTTTTGGCAACTGCCATTACTCCTTTATGACGTCGTACTGTTTTTGGCAACTGCCATTACTCCTTTATGACGTCGTACTGTTTTTGGCAACTGCCATTCATCTTTTATGACGTCGTACTGTTTTTGGCACCTGCCATTCATCCTTTATGACGTCGTCCTTTTTTTGGCAACTGCCATTCATTGTTTATGACGTCGTACTGTTTTTGGCAACTGCTATTCATCTTTTATGACGTGGTACTCTTTTTGGCACCTGCCATTCATCCTTTATGACGTCGTACTGTTTTTGGCAACTGCTGTTCATCTTTCATGACGTCGTACTGTTTTTAGCACCTGCCATTTAACCTTTATAACGTCGTACTGTTTTTGGCACCTGCCCTTCATCCTTTATGACGTCGTACTGTTTTTGGCAACTGCACTTCATCCTTTATGACGTCGTACTGTTTTTGGCATCTGCCATTCATCCTTTATGACGTAATACTGTTTTTGGCAACTGCCATTCATGCTTTATGACGTCGTACTGTTTTTGGCAACTGCCATTCATCCTTTATGACGTCGTACTGTTTTTGGCACCTGCCATTCATCCTTTATGACGTCGTACTGTTTTTGGCACCTGCCATTCATCCTTTATGACGTCGTACTGTTTTTGGCAACTGCCATTCATCCTTTATGACGTCGTACTGTTTTTGGCACCTGCCATTCATCCTTTATGACGTCGTACTGTTTTTGGCAACTGCCGTTCATCTTTTATGACGTCGTACTGTTTTTAGCACCTGCCCTTCATCCTTTATGACGTCGTTCTGTTTTTGGCAACTGCTCTTCATCCTTTCTGACGTGGTACTGTTTTTGGCAACTGCCATTCATCGTTTATGACGTGGTACTGTTTTTGGCACCTTCCAAACATCCTTTATGACGTCGTACTGTTTTTGGCAACTGCCATTCATCCTTTATGACGTTGTGCATGTTTTTGGCAACTGCCATTCATCCTTTATGACGTCGGTCTGTATTTTGCAACTGCCATTCATCCTTTATGACGTCGTACTGTTTTTGGCAACTGCCATTCATCCTTTATGACGTCGTACTGTTTTTGGCAACTGCCATTCATCCTTTATGACGTCGTACTGTTTTTGGCAACTGCCATTCATCCTTTATGACGTCGTACTGTTTTTGGCATCTGCCATTCATTCTTTATGACGTGGTACTGTTTTTGGCAACTGCCATTCATCCTTTATGACGTTGTACTGTTTATGGCAACTGCCATTGATCCTTTATGACGTCGTACTGTTTTTGGCAACTGCCATTCATCCTTTATGACGTCGTACTGTTTTTGGCAACTGCTGTTCATCTTTTATGACGTCGTACTGTTTTTGGCACCTTCCATTCATCCTTTATGACGTCGTACTGTTTTTGGCAACTGCCATTCATCCTTTATGACGTCGTACTGTTTTTAGCACCTGCCATTCATCCTTTACGACGTCGTACTGTTTTTGGCACCTGCCCTTCATCCTTTATGACGTCGTACTGTTTTTGGCAACTGCAATTCATCCTTTATGACGTTGTACTGGTTTTGGCATCTGCCATTCATCCTTTATGACGTCGTACTGTTTTTGGCAACTGCCATTCATCCTTTATGGCGTCGTACTGTTTTTGGCAACTGCCATTCATCTATTATAAATTGATACTTAAATATATTTCTTAACTAAAGCATTGGCTGATAAAGCCGCAGAATTAACTTAAAATATTTCTCAGTGTTGTGAGAGAATGAAAAAAAGTTGGGGGGTTAGCTTCTTTTTTTTTTTACTTTAAATATTTCACAGGTTTGTGGGAGAGTTAAAAAAAAGTTTGTGAGGGGTCTTAAAATATTAAGGGGTCGGGGAAAATTTTAGGGGTCGGGCCAAATTTTTTATGGGTCGGGCAAAATTTTTTTTCCTTTTTTGAACTTAAAATATTTCTCAGGTTGTGGGAGAGTGAAAAAAAAGTTGTGGAGGGGGTTGGGGAGATTCAGGGGTCGGGGAAAATTTTAGGGGTCTGGCCAAATTTTTCAGGGAGCAGGCCAAATTGTTTTTTTTTTTTTTTTCTCAAGATTGTGGGAGAGTGAAAAAAAGTTGGGGGAGAGCTGGAGAGATTAAGGGGTCGGAGAAAATTTTAGAGGTCGGGCCACATTTTTTTGGGGTCAGGCAAATTATTTCTTTTGAACTTAAAATATTTCCTAGGGTTGTGGGAGAGTGAAAAAAAGCTAGGGGGCTGGAGAGATCAGGGGGTGGGGTAAAATTTTAGGGGTCGGGCCGAACTTTTTAGGGGTTTGGCCAAATTTTTCTTTTTTAACTTAAAATATTTCTCAGGGTTGTGGGAGAGTGAAAAAAAGTTAGGGGCTGGAGAAGTTAGGGGGTCGGGGAAAATTTTAGGGGTCGGGCCAAATTTTTACGGGTCGGGCAAATTTTTTTCTGTTTTTTTTAACTCAAAATATTTCACAGGTTTGTGGGAGAGTGAAAAAAAAGTTGTAAGGGGAGGGCCGGAGAGATTAGGGGGTCGGGAAAAATTTTAAGTTTCGGGCTTAACTTTTTAGGGGTCCGGCAAAATTTTTTTTTTTTAACTTAAAATAATTCTCAGGGTTGTGGCAGAGTGAAAAAAGTTGGAGAGAGCGCTGGAGAGATGTAGGTGTCGGGGAAAATTTTAAGTGTCGTGCCGAACTTTTCAGGGGTCCGGCAAAAAAAAAATTTTAACTTAAAATATTTCTCAGGGTTGTGGGAGAGTGAAAAAAAGTTAGGTGGTGCTGGGGAGATTAGAGGGTCAGGCCAAATTTTTTTGTTTTTTTTTTTGAACTTTAAATACTTGTCAGGGTTGGGGGAGAGTGAAAAACGAGTTGAGGGGGCTGAAGAGATTGCGGGATTGGCAAAATTTGAAGGGTCGGGCCGAACATTTTTGGGGTCAGGCCAAATTTTTTTTTTTTTTTGAACTTAAAATATTTCTTACGGTTGGGGGAGAGTGAAAAACGATCTGGCTGGAAAGATTGAGAGGTCAGAAATAATTTTAGTGGTCGGGCCAAATTTTTCTTTTTTAACTTAAAATATTTCTCAGGGTTGTGGGAGAGTGAAAAAAAGTTAGGGGGCTGGAGAAGTTAGGGGGTCGGGAAAATTTTAGGGGTCGGGCAAAACTTTTTATGGGTCGGGCCAAATTTTTTTCTGTTTTTTTTTTTAACTCAAAATATTTCTCAGGTTTGTGGGAGAGTGAAAAAAAAGTTGTAAGGGAAGGGCCAGAGAGATTAGGGGGTCGGGAAAAATTTTAGGTTTCGGGCCGAACTTTTTAGGGGTCCGGCAAAAAAAAAATTTTTTAACTTAAAATAATTCTCAGGGTTGTGGCAGAGTGAAAAAAGTTGGAGAGAGCACTGGAGAGATGTAGGTGTCGGGGAAAATTTTAAGTGTCGTGCCGAACTTTTCAGGGGTCCGGAAAAAATTTTTTTTTTAACTTAAAATATTTCTCAGGGTTGTGGGAGAGTGAAAAAAAGTTAGGTGGTGCTGGGGAGATTAGAGGGTCAGGCCAAATTTTTTTCTTTTTTTTTTTGAACTTAAAATACTTGTCAGGGTTGGGGGAGAGTGAAAAACGAGTTGGGGGGCTGAAGAGATTGCGGGATGGGCAAAATTTGAAGGGTCGGGCCGAACATTTTTGGGGTCAGGCCAAATTTTTTTCTTTTTTTGAACTTAAAAAATTTCTTCGGGTTGGGGGAGAGTGAAAAACGATCTGGCTGGAAAGATCGAGGGGTCGGAAATAATTTTAGTGGTCGGGCCGAACTTTTTAGGGGTCGGGCCAAATTTTTTTCTTTTTTTTTAAACTTAAAATATTTCTCAGGGTTGTGGGAGAGTGAAAAAAAGTTGGGGGCTGGAGAGATTAAGGGATCGGAGAAAAATTTTAGGTGTCGGGCCGAACTTTAAAGGGGTCGAGCCAAATTTTGTTCTCTTTTTTTTGACTTAAAATATTTCTCAGGGTTGTGGGAAAGTGAAAAAAACGTTGGGAGGGCTGGAGAGATAAGGGGATCAGGGTAAATTTTAGGGGTCGGGTCAAATTTTTGGGGTCGGGCAAAATTCTTTAGTGGTCAGGCAAATTTTTTTTCTTTTTTTTTAACTTAAAATACTTGTCAGGGTTGGGGGAGAGTGAAAACAAGTTGGGGGAGGTACAAGAGAGATTGAAGGGTCGGGGAAAATTTAAGTGGTCGGGCCGAACTTTTTTCTTTATTTATTTTTTGAACTTTAAATACTTCTCAGGGTTGGGTAGAGTGAAAACAAATAAGTTACGGGAGGTACTAGAGGGAAATTTTAGGGTTCGGGCCGAACTTTTTAGGGGTCGGGCAAAATTTTTTTCGTTTTATTTTAACTTAAAATATTTCTCAGTGTTGTGGGAGAGTGAAAATAAAGTTGGGGGCTGGAGAGTTTAGGGGGTCAGGGAAAATTTATGGGGTCGCCCCCAATTTTTTTTTTAACTTAACATATTTCTCATGTTGGGGAGAGTGAAAAACAAGTTGGGGATGTACTGGAGAGATTGAGGGGTCGGGGACAATTTTAGGGGTCAGGCCGATCTTTTTAGGGGTCGGTCCAAATTTTTTTCTTTCTTTTTTTTTTAACTTAAAATATTTCTTAGGTTTGGGGGAAAGTGAAAAACGAGTTGGGAGGGGGCTGGAGAAATTGAGGGGTCGGGGAAAATTTTAGGGGTCGGGCCAAGCTTTTCAGGGGTCGGGCGCAATTTAGTTAAAAAAAGTTGGGGGCCTGGAGAGATTAGGGGGTCGGGAAATATTTTAGAGGTCTGGTTGAGTTTTTAGGGGTCCGGCCAAATTTCTTTTTTTTTGAGCTTAAAATATTTCTCAGGGTTGTGGGAGAGTAAAAAAAAGTTTGAGGGCTGGAGAGATTAGGGGGTTGGGGAAAATCTTAGGGGTCGGGCCCAAATTTTTAAGGGTCGGGCCAAATTGCTTTTTGGGGGAACTTAAAATATTTCTCAAGGTTGTGGGAGAGTGAGAAAAGTTGGGGGCTGGAGAGATCAAGGGGTCAGGGAAAATTTTAGGGGTCGGGCATAACTTTTTAGGGGCGGGACAAATTTTTTTTTTTAACTTAAAATATTTCTCAGGGATGTGAGAGAGTGAAAACAAAGTTGGGGGCTGAAGAGATTAGGGGGTCGGGAAATATTTTAGAGGTCGTGGTGAATTTTTTAGGGGTCGGGCCAAATTTTTATTTTATTTCTTAACTTAAACTATTTCTCAGGGTTGTGGGAAAGGTAAAAAAAGTTGGAGGGGCTAAAGAGATAAAGTGGTTGGGGAAAATTGTAGGGGTCGGACCACATTTTTTAGGTGTCGGGCAAAAAAAATTTATTATTTTTTTTTTAATTAAAATATTTCTCAGGGTTGTGGCAGAGTGAAAAAAAGTTAGGGAGTTAGCTGGAGAGATCAAGGGGTCGGGTGAAACTTTAGGTGTTGAGCCGAACTTTTTAGGGGTCGTGTCAAATTTATTTTTTTAACTTAAAATATTTCTCTTGGTTGTGGGAGCGTGAAAAAAGTTAGGGGGCTGCAAAGATTAGGGGGTCTGGGAAGATCTTAGGGGTCGGGCCTAATTTTGTAGGGATCAGGCAAAATTGCTTTTTGGGGGGAACTTAAAATATTGATCAGGGTTGTGGAAGAGTGAAAAATAAGTTGGGGGGTCTGGAGAGATTGAGGGGTCGGGGAAAATTTTAGGGATCGGGCCGAACTTTTTAGGGGTCAAGCGCATTTTTTTTTTTTAACTTAAAATATTTCTCAGGGATGTGAGAGAGTGAAAACAAAGTTGGGGGGCCTGGAGAGACTAGGGGGTGGAAAAATATTTTAGAGGTCGGGTTGAATTTTTTAGGGGCCGGGCCAAATTTTTTTTTTACTTGAAATATTTCTACAGGGTTGTAGGAGAGGTAAAAAAAAAAGTTGGAGGGGCTAAAGAGATAAGGTGGTTGGGGAAAATTTTAGGGGTCGGAACACATTTTTTAGGTGTCGGGCAAAAATTTTTTATTATTTTTTTTAACTTAAAATATTTCTCAGGGTTGTGGGAGAGTGAAAAATAGTTAGGGGCTGGAGAAGTTAGGGGGTCGGGGAAAATTTTAGGGGTCGGGCCAAATTTTTACGGGTCGGGCAAATTGTTTTCTGTTTTTTTTAACTCAAAATATTCACAGGTTTGTAGGAGAGTGAAAAAAAAGTTGTAAGGGGAGGGCCGGAGAGATTAGGGGGTCGGGAAAAATTTTAGGTTTCGGGCCGAACTTTTTAGGGGTCCGGCAAAAATTTTTTTTTTTAACTTAAAATAATTCTCAGGGTTGTGGCAGAGTCAAAAAAGTTGGAGAGAGCGCTGGAGAGATGTAGGTGTCGGGGAAAATTTTAAGTGTCGTGCCGAACTTTTCAGGGGTCCGGCAAAAAAAATTTTTAACTTAAAATATTTCTCAGGGTTGTGGGAGAGTGAAAAAAAGTTAGGTGGTGCTGGGGAGGGTCAGGCCAAATTTTTTTCTTTTTTTTTTGAACTTAAAATACTTGTCAGGGTTGGGGGAGAGTGAAAAACGAGTTGAGGGGGCTGAAGAGATTGCGGGATGGGCAAAATTTGAAGGGTCGGGCCGAACATTTTTGGGGTCAGGCCAAATTTTTTTCTTTTTTTGAACTTAAAATATTTCTTACGGTTGGGGGAGAGTGAAAAACGATCTGGCTGGAAAGATTGAGAGGTCAGAAATAATTTTAGTGGTCGGGCAAAACTTTTTAGGGGTCGGGCCAAATTTTTCTTTTTTAACTTAAAATATTTCTCAGGGTTGTGGGAGAGTGAAAAAAAGTTAGGGGGCTGGAGAAGTTAGGGGGTCGGGAAAATTTTAGGGGTCGGGCAAAACTTTTTATGGGTCGGGCCAAATTTTTTTCTGTTTTTTTTTTAACTCAAAATATTTCTCAGGTTTGTGGGAGAGTGAAAAAAAAGTTGTAAGGGAAGGGCCGGAGAGATTAGGGGGTCGGGAAAAATTTTAGGTTTCGGGCCGAACTTTTTAGGGGTCCGGAAAAAAAAAAATTTTTAACTTAAAATAATTCTCAGGGTTGTGGCAGAGTGAAAAAAGTTGGAGAGAGCACTGGAGAGATGTAGGTGTCGGGGAAAATTTTAAGTGTCGTGCCGAACTTTTCAGGGGTCCGGAAAAAAATTTTTTTTAACTTAAAATATTTCTCAGGGTTGTGGGAGAGTGAAAAAAAGTTAGGTGGTGCTGGGGAGATTAGAGGGTCAGGCCAAATTTTTTTCTTTTTTTTTTGAACTTAAAATACTTGTCAGGGTTGGGGGAGAGTGAAAAACGAGTTGGGGGGCTGAAGAGATTGCGGGATGGGCAAAATTTGAAGGGGCGGGCCGAACATTTTTGGGGTTAGGCCAAATTTTTTTCTTTTTTTGAACTTAAAAAATTTCTTCGGGTTGGGGGAGAGTGAAAAACGATCTGGCTGGAAAGATCGAGGGGTCGGAAATAATTTTAGTGGTCGGGCCGAACTTTTTAGGGGTCGGGCCAAATTTTTTTCTTTTTTTTAAACTTAAAATATTTCTCAGGGTTGTGGGAGAGTGAAAAATTGTTGGGGGGCTGGAGAGATTAAGGGATCGGAGAAAAATTTTAGGTGTCGGGCCGAACTTTAAAGGGGTCGAGCCAAATTTTGTTCTCTTTTTTTTGACTTAAAATATTTCTCAGGGTTGTGGGAAAGTGAAAAAAACGTTGGGAGGGCTGGAGAGATAAAGGGATCAGGGTAAATTTTAGGGGTCGGGTCAAATTTTTGGGGGTCGGGCAAAATTGTTTAGTGGTCAGGCAAATTTTTTTTCTTTTTTTTTAACTTAAAATACTTGTCAGGGTTGGGGGAGAGTGAAAACAAGTTGGGGGAGGTACTGGAGAGATTGAAGGGTCGGGGAAAATTTAAGTGGTCGGGCCGAACTTTTTTCTTTATTTATTTTTTGAACTTTAAATACTTCTCAGGGTTGGGGAGAGTGAAAACAAATAAGTTACGGGAGGTACTCGAGGGAAAATTTTAGGGTTCGGGCCGAACTTTTTAGGGGTCGGGCAAAATTTTTTTCGTTTTATTTTAACTTAAAATATTTCTCAGTGTTGTGGGAGAGTGAAAATAAAGTTGGGGGCTGGAGAGTTTAGGGGGTCAGGGAAAATTTATGGGGTCGCCCCCAATTTTTTTTTTAACTTAACATATTTCTCATGTTGGGGAGAGTGAAAAACAAGTTGGGGATGTACTGGAGAGATTGAGGGGTCGGGGACAATTTTAGGGGTCAGGCCGATCTTTTTAGGGGTCGGTGCAAATTTTTTTATTTCTTTTTTTTTTAACTTAAAATATTTCTTAGGTTTGGGGGAAAGTGAAAAACGAGTTGGGAGGGGGCTGGAGAAATTGAGGGGTCGGGGAAAATTTTAGGGGTCGGGCCGAGCTTTTCAGGGGTCGGGCGCAATTTAGTTAAAAAAAGTTGGGGGCCTGGAGAGATTAGGGGGTCGGGAAATATTTTAGAGGTCTGGTTGAGTTTTTAGGGGTCCGGCCAAATTTCTTTTTTTTTGAGCTTAAAATATTTCTCAGGGTTGTGGGAGAGTAAAAAAAAGTTTGAGGGCTGGAGAGATTAGGGGGTTGGGGAAAATCTTAGGGGTCGGGCCCAAATTTTTAAGGGTCGGGCCAAATTGCTTTTTGGGGGAACTTAAAATATTTCTCAAGGTTGTGGGAGAGTGAGAAAAGTTGGGGGCTGGAGAGATCAAGGGGTCAGGGAAAATTTTAGGGGTCGGGCATAACTTTTTAGGGGCGGGACAAATTTTTTTTTTAACTTAAAATATTTCTCAGGGATGTGAGAGAGTGAAAACAAAGTTGGGGGCTGAAGAGATTAGGGGGTCGGGAAATATTTTAGAGGTCGTGGTGAATTATTAAGGGGTCGGGCCAAATTTTTATTTTATTTCTTAACTTAAACTATTTCTCAGGGTTGTGGGAAAGGTAAAAAAAGTTGGAGGGGCTAAAGAGATAAAGTGGTTGGGGAAAATTGTAGGGGTCGGACCACATTTTTTAGGTGTCGGGCAAAAAAAATTTATTATTTTTTTTTAAATTAAAATATTTCTCAGGGTTGTTGCAGAGTGAAAAAAAGTTGGGGAGTTAGCTGGAGAGATCAAGGGGTCGGGTGAAACTTTAGGTGTTGAGCCGAACTTTTTAGGGGTCGTGTCAAATTTATTTTTTTAACTTAAAATATTTCTCTTGGTTGTGGGAGCGTGAAAAAAGTTAGGGGGGCTGCAAAGATTAGGGGGTCTGGGAAGATCTTAGGGGTCGGGCCTAATTTTTTAGGGATCAGGCAAAATTACTTTTTGGGGGGAACTTAAAATATTGATCAGGGTTGTGTAAGAGTGAAAAAAAAGTTGGGGGGTCTGGAAGGATTGAGGGGTCGAGGAAAATTTTAGGGGTCGGGCCGAACTTTTTAGGGGTCAAACACAATTTTTGTTTTTAACTTAAAATATTTCTCAGGGATGTGAGAGAGTGAAAACAAAGTTGGGGGGCCTGGAGAGACTAGGGGGTGGGAAAATATTTTAGAGGTCGGGTTGAATTTTTTAGAAGTCGGGCCAAATTTTTTTTTTACTTGAAATATTTCTACAGGGTTGTAGGAGAGGTAAAAAAAAAAGTTGGAGGGGCTAAAGAGATAAGGTGGTTGGGGAAAATTTTAGGGGTCGGAACACATTTTTTAGGTGTCGGGCAAAATTTTTTTATTATTTTTTTTAACTTAAAATATTTCTCAGGTTTTTGGCAAGGTGAAAAAAAAGTTGTGGAGAGAGCTGGAAAGATTAGGGGGTCGGGGAAAATTTTAGGGGTCGGGGCAAACTTTTTAGGGGTCGGGCCAAATTTTTTCTGTTTTTTTAATTAAAATATTTCACAGGCTTGTGGGAGAGTGAAAAAAAGTTTTAAGGGGAGGGGTGGAGAGATTAGGGTGTCGGGGAAAATTTTAAGTTTCGGGTCGAACTTTTTAGGGGTCCGGCAAAAATTTTTTTTTTTGAAATTAAAATAATTCTCAGGGTTGTGGCAGAGGGAAAAAAGTTAGGGGGTGCTGGAGAGATTAGGGGTTCAGGCCAATTTTTTTTAGTTTTTTTTTAAACTTAAAAACATGTCAGAGTTAGGGGAGAGTGAAAACGAGTTGGGGGGACCGAATTGATTTCAGGATGGGCAAAATTTTAAGGGTCGGGCCGAACATTTTAGGGGTCAGGCCAAATTTTTTCCTTTTTTTAACTTAAAATTCTTCTCAGCGTTGGGGGATAGTGAAAAAAGTCGGGGCTGGAGATTTTAGGGGGTAAGGGAAAATTTTAGGGGTCGGGCAAAATTTGTTAGGGGTTCGGCCAAATTTTTTTCTTTTTTTTTTAACTTAAAATATTACTAAGAGTTGTGGGAGAGGTAAAAAAAAAGTTGGAGAGGCTGAAGAGATAAGGTGGTTGAGGGAAAATTTTAGGGGTCGGTTCGAACTTTTAAGGGGTCGGGCCAAATTTTTTTCTTTCTTTTATTTGAACTTAAAATAATTCTCCGGGTTGGGGGAGAGTAAAAAAAAACAAGTTGGAGGAGGTACTGGAGAGAAAATTTCAGGGTCCGGCCGAACTTTTTAGGGGTCGGGACAAATTTTTTTTTTCTTTTTTTTAACTTAAAATATTTCTCAGTGTTGTGGGAGAGTGAAAATAAATTTAGGTGGCTGGAGAGTTTAGGGGGTCGGGGAAAATTTTAGGTGTCGCCCCAAATTTTTTAAGTGTCGGGCAAATTTTTTTTTTATTTGAACTTAAAATATTTCTTAGGTTTAGGGAGAGTGAAAAACAAGTTGGGGGAGGTACTTGAGAGATTGAGGGGTCGGGGAAAATTTTAGGGGCCGGGCCGAACTTTTTAGGGGTCGGCCCAAATTTTTTCTTACTTTTTTTTTTAACTTAAAATCTTTCTTAGTGGCAGAGTGAAAAAAAGTTAGGGGGTGCTGGAGAGATTAGGGGGTGGGGAAGGTCTTAGGGGTCGGCCCACATTTTTTAGGGATCAGGCAAAATTGCTTTTTTGGGGGGGAACATAAAATATTGATCAGGGTTGGGGGAAAGTGAAAAACGAGTTGGGGAACTGAAGAGATTTCGGGATGGGCAAAATTTTAAGGGTCGGGCCGAACATTTTAGGGGTCAGGCCAAATTTTTTTCTTTGTTTTAACTGTAAATTCTTCTCAGGGTTGGGGGAGAGTGAAAAAAAAGTCGGGGCTGGAGAGATTAGAGAGCCAGGGAAAATTTTATGAGTCGGGCAAAATTTTTTAAGGTGGGGGGCAAAATTATTTTCTTTTTTTTTAACTTAAAATATTTATCAGGGTTGTGGGAGAGGTAAAAAAAAGTTGGAGGGGCTGAAGAGATAAGGTGGTTGAGGGAAAATTTTAGGGGTCGGTTCAAACTTTTGAGGGGTCGGGCCAAATTTTTTTCTTTCTTTTTTTTGAACTTAAAATACTTCTCAGGTTTGGGGGAGAGTGAAAAAAAACAAGTTGGGGAAGGTACTGTATAGAAAATTTTAGGGTTCGGGCCGAACTTTTTAGGAGTCGGGCCAAATTTTTTTCTTCCTTTTTTTTTACTTAAAATATTTCTCAGGGTTGTGGGAGAGTGAAAATAAAGTTGGGGCTGGAGAGTTTAGGTGGTTGGGAAAAATTTTAGGTGTCGCCCTAAATTTTTTAGGGGTCGGGCAAAATTTGTTTTTTTATTTGAACTTAAAATGTTTCTAAGGTTGGAGGAGAGTAAAAAACAAGTTGGGGGAGGTACTTGAGAAGTTTGAAGGGTCAAGGAATAATTTAAGGAGCCGGGCCGAACGTTTTAGGGGTCGGCCTAAATTTTTTCTTTCTTTTATTTTAACTTAAAATATTTGTTAGGGTTGGGGGAGAGTGAAAAACGAGTTGGGGGGCTGGAGAGATTGAGGGGTCGGGGAAAATTTTAGGGGTCGGGCCGAACTTTTTAGGGGTCGGGCAAAATTTTGTTCTATTTTTTAACTTAAAATATTTCTCAGAGTTTTGGGAGAGTGAAAAAAAAGTTGGGGGGCTGGAGAAATTAGGGGATCGGGGAAAATTTTAGGGGTCGGGCCAAACTTTTATGGCGTTGGGCAAAAATTTATTTTTTAACTTAAAATATTACTCAGGGTTGTGGGAGAGTGAAAAAGTTGGGGGGCTGTAGAGATTAGGGGGTCGGTGAAAATTTTAGGGGTCGGGTCAAATTTTTTATGGATCGGGCATAATGTTTTATTAATTTACTTTTTGAACTATTTCTCAGGGTTGAGGAAAGTGAAAAACGAGTAGAGGAGGCGCTGAAGAGATTGAAGAGTCGGGGAAAATTTTAGGGGTCGGGTTGAATCTTTTAGGGGTCGGGCAAAAAAAATTTTTTTTTTTAACTTAAAATATTTCTCAGGGTTGTGGGAGAGTTAAAAAAGTTGGGGGCTGGAGTGATTCAGGGGTCAGAGAAAATTTTAGGGGTCGGGCATAACTTTTTAGGGGTCAGGCCAATTTTTTTCTTTTATTTTTACTTAAAGTTTTTCTCAGGGTTAGGGGAGAGTGAAAAAAAGGTTGGGGCTTGAGAAATTAGGGGGTCGTTGAAAATTTTAGGGGTCGGGCCAAACTTTTTTTTTAACTAAAAATATTTCTCAGGGTTGGGGAAGAGTGAAAAACGAGTTGGTGGGGCTAAAGAGATTGCGGGGTGGGCAAAATTTAAGGGGTCAGACCGAACTTCTTAAGGGGCAGGCCAATTTTTTTCTTTTATTTTAACTTAAAATTCTTCTAAGGGTTGGGGAAAGTGAAAAAAAAGTTGGGGTTTGAGACATTAGGCGGTTAGGGAAAATTTTAGGGGTCGGGCAAAATTTTTTAGGTGTTGGGCCAAATTATTTTTCTCTTTTTTTTAACTTAAAATATTTCTCATAGTTTTGGGAGAGGTAAAAAACAGTTGGAGGGGCTGAAGAGATAAGGTGGTTGGGGGAAATTTTAGGGGTCGGACCACGTTTTTTAGGTGTCGGGCAAAATGTTTTTATTATTTTTTTTTTAACTTACAATATTTGTCAGGGTTGTGGCAGAGTAAAAAAAAGTTGGGGAGTAAGCTGGATAGATTAAATGGGTCGGGTGAAATTTTAGGTGTTGGGCCGAACTTTTTAGGGGTCGGGCCAAATTTTTTTCTGTTTTTTTAACTTAAAATATTTCACAGGCTTGTGGGAGAGTGAAAAAAGTTTTAAGGGGAGGGCTGGAGAGATTAGGGGGTCGGGGAAAATTTTAAGTTTTGGGCCGAAATTTTTTTTTTTTAACTTAAAATAATTCTCAGGGTTGTGGCAGAGTGAAAAAAGTTAGGAAGTGCTGGAGAGATTAGGGGTCAGGCCAAATTTTTTTCTTTTTTTTTAACTTAAAATACATGTCAGGGTTGGCGGAGAGTGAAAAACGAGTTGGGGGACTGAAGAGATTGCGGGATGGGCAAAATTTTATGGGTCGGACCGAACATTTTAGGCCAAATTCTTTTCTTTTTTTGAACTTAAAATTCTTCTCAGGGTTGGGGGAGAGTGAAAACAAGTCGGGGCTGAAGAATTTAGGAGGGTCAGGGAAAATCTTAGGGGTCGGGCAAAATTTTTTAGGGGTTGAGCCAAATTTTTTTCTTTTTTTAACTTAAAATATTACTAAGGGTTGTAGGAGAGGTAAAACAAGTTGGAGGGGCTGAAGAGATAAGGTGGTTGAGGGAAAATTTTAGGGGCCAAATTTTTTTCTTTCTTTTTTTTTTGAACTTAAAATACTTCTCAGGGTTGGGGAGAGTGAAAAAAAGTTGGGGCTTGAGAGATTAGGGGGACAGGGAAAATTTTAGGGGTCGGGCCGAACTTTTTAGGGGTTGAGCAAAATTATTTTTCTCTTTTTTTTTTAACTTAAAATATTTCTCATGGTTTTGGGAGAGGTAAAAAAAAGTTGGACGGGCTGAACAGATAAGGTTGTTGAGGAAAATTTTAGGGGTCGGACCACATCTTTTAGGTGTCGGGCTAAATGTTTTTATTATTTTTTTTTAACTTAAAATATTTCTCAGGGTAGTGGCAGAGTGAAAAAAAGTTGGGGAGTAAGCTGGAGAGATTAACGGGTCGGGTGAAATTTTAGGTGTTGGGCCGAACTTTTTAGGGGTCGTGCCAAATTTATTTTTTAACTTAAAATATTTCTCTAGGTTGTGGAAGCGTGAAAAAAGTTAGGGGGGCTGGAGAGATTAGGGGGTCGGGGAAGATCTTAAGGGTCGGGCCCAATTTATTAGGGATCAGGCAAAATTGCTTTTTGGGGGGAACTTAAAATATTGATCAGGGTTCTGGGAGAGTGAAAAAAGTTGGAGGGCTGGAGAGATTAGGGGGTTGGGCACAATTGTAGGTTTCGGGCTGAACTTTTTAGGGGTCCGGCAAAATTTTTTTTTTTTTAACTTAAAATAATTCTCATGGTTGTGGCAGAGTGAAAAAAGTTAGGAAGTGCTGGAGAGATAAGGGGGTCAGGCCAAATGTTTTTCTTTATTTTTTAACTTAAAATACTTGTCAGGGTTGGCGGAGAGTGAAAAACGAGTTGGGGGACTGAAGAGATTGCGGGATGGGCAAAATTTTATGGGTCGGACCGAACATTTTAGGGGTCAGGCCAAATTTTTTTATTTTTTTGAACTTAAAATTCTTCTCAGGGTTGGGGGAGAGTGAAAACAAGTCGGGGCTGAAGAATTTAGGGGAGTCAGGGAAAATCTTAGGGGTCGGGCAAAATTTTTTAGGGGTTGAGCCAATTTTTTTTCTTTTTTTAACTTAAAATATTACTAAGGGTTGTAGGAGAGGTAAAACAAGTTGGAGGGGCTGAAGAGATAAGGTGGTTGAGGGAAAATTTTAGGGGTCAGTTCGACCTTTTATGGGGTCGGGCCAAATTTTTTTTCTTCTTTTTTTTTTGAACTTAAAATACTTCTCAGGGTTGGGGAGAGTGAAAAAAAAGTTGGGGCTTGAGAGATTAGGGGGACAGGGAAAATTTTAGGGGTCGGGCCGAACTTTTTAGGGGTTGAGCAAAATTATTTTTCTCTTTTTTTTAACTTAAAATATTTCTCATGGTTTTGGGAGAGGTAAAAAAAGTTGGAGGGGCTGAACAGATAAGGTTGTTGAGGAAAATTTTAGGGGTCGGACCACATCTTTTAGGTGTCGGGCTAAATGTTTTTTATTATTTTTTTTTTAACTTAAAATATTTCTCAGGGTTGTGGCAGAGTGAAAAAAAGTTGGGGAGTAAGCTGGAGAGATTAACGGGTCGGGTGAAATTTCAGGTGTTGGGCCAAACTTTTTAGGGGTCGGGCCAAATTTATTTTTTTAACTTAAAATATTTCTCTAGGTTGTGGAAGCGTGAAAAAAGTTAGGGGGGCTGGAGAGATTAGGGAGTCGGGGAAGATCTTAGGGGTCGGGCCCAATTTTTTAGGGATCAGGCAAAATTGCTTTTTTGGAAGGAACTTAAAATATTGATCAGGGTTCTGGGAGAGTGAAAAAAAAGTTGGAGGCTGGAGAGATTAGGGGGTCGGGGACAATTTTAGGTTTTGGGCTGAACATTTAAGGGGTCGGGCCTAATTATTTTTTTTTTTTAACTTAAAATATTTCTCAGGGATGTGAGAGAGTGAAAACAAAGTTGGGGGCTGGATAGATTAGGGGGTCGGGAAATATTTTAGAGGTCGTGTTGAATTTTTTAGGGGTCGGGCATGATTTTTTTTTAACTTAAAATATTTCTCAGGGTTGTGGGAGAGGTAAAAAAGTTGGTAGGGGCTAAAGAGATAAGGTGGTTGGGGAAAATTTTAGGGGTCGGACCACATTTTTTAGGTGTCGGGCAAAATTTTTTTATTATTTTTTTTTTAACTTCAAATATTTCTCCGGGTTGTGGAAGAGTGAAATAAAGCTGGGGAGAGAGCTGGAGAGATTAAGGGGTCGGGGAAAATTTGAGGGGTCGCCCCAAATTTTTTAGGGGTCGGGCAAAATTTGTTTTCTTTTATTTGAACTTAAAATATTTCTCATGTTGGGGGAGAGTGAAAAACAAGTTGGGGGAGGTACTTGAGACATTGAGGGGTCGGGGAAAATTTTAGGGGCCGGGCCGAACTTTTAAAAGGTCGGCCCACATTTTTTCTTTCTTTTTTTTTAACTTAAAATATTTCTTAGGGTTGGAGATAGTGAAAAACGAGTTGGGGGCTGAAGATATTAGGGGGTCGAGGAAAATTTTAGGTTTCGGGCCGAACTTTTTAGGGGTCAGTCAGTTTTTGAACTTAAAATAATTCTCAGGGTTGTGGCAGAGTGAAAAAAAAGTACGGGTTGCTAGAGAGATTAGGGGGTCAGGCCAAATTTTTTTATTTTTTTTTACTTAAAATACTTGTCAGGGTTGGGGGAGAGTGAAAAACGAGTGTGGGGACTGAAGAGATTACGGGATGGGAAAAATTTTAGGGGTCGGGTTGAACATTTAAGGGGTCAGGCCAAATTTTTTTCTTTTTTTTAAACTTAAAATTCTTCTCAGGGTTGGGGAGAGTGAAAAAAAGTCGGACTGGAGAGATTAAGGGGTCAGGGAAAATTTTAGGGGTCGGGCAAAATTTTTTAGTGGTTGGGCCAAATTTTTTTCTTTTTTTTCAACTTAAAATATTACTCAGGGTTGTGGGAGAGGAAAAAAAATGTTGGAGGGGCTGAAGAGATAAGGTGGTTTAGGGAAAATTTTCGGGGTCGGTTTGAACTTTTAAGGGGTCGGGCCAAATTTTTTTAATTTTTTTTTTTTGAACTTAAAATACTTCTCAGGGTTGGGGGGGAGTGAAAAAAAACAAGTTGGGGGAGGTACTGGAGGGAAAATTTTAGGGTTCGGGCCGAACTTTTTTGGGGTCGGGCTGAATTTTTTTCTTTCTTTTTATAACTTAAAGTATTTCTCAGGGTTGTGGGAGAGTGAAAATAAAGTTTGGATGTTGGAGAGTTTAGGGGGTCGGGGAAAATTTTAGGGGTCGCCCCAAAATTTTTAGGGGTCGGTCAAAATTTTTTTTTTATTTGAACTTAAAATATTTCTCAGGTTGGGGGAAAGTTAAAAACAAGTTGGGGGAGGTACTGGAAGGATTGAGGGGTCGGGGAAAATTTTAGGGCCGGGCCGAACTTTTTAGGGGTCGGCCCAAATTTTTTCTTTCTTTTTTTTCAACTTTAAATATTTCTTAGGGTTGGGGGAGAGTGAAAAACGAGTTGGGGGGCTGGAGAGATTAGGGGGTCGGGGATAATTTTAGGTTTCGGGCCGAACTTTTTAAGTGTCCGGCAAAAGATTTTTTTTTTGGAACTTAAAATAATGGGTTGTGGCACAGTGAAAAAAAAGTTAGGGGGTGCTAAAGAGATTAGGGGGTCAGGCCAAATCTTTTTCGTTTTCTTTTTAACTTAAAATTCTTCTCAGGGTTGTGACAGAGTGAAAAAAAGTTGGGGAGAGAGCTGGAGAGATTAAGGTGTCGGGGACAATTTTAGGTGTCGGGCCGAACTTTTTAGGGGTCGGGCCAAATTTTTTTTTTTAAACTTAAAATATTTCTCAGGGTTGTGGGAGAGTGAAAAACAAGTTGGCGGGCTGGAGAGATTAGAGGGTCGGGGAAAATTTTAGGGGTCGGTCCAAACTTTTTAGGGGTCGGGCCAAATTTTTTATTATTTTTTTTTTTAACTTAGGGTTGGGGGAGAGTGAAAAACGAGTTGGGGTGGAGGCTTGGAAGATTGAGGGGTCGGAGAAAATTTTAGGGGTCGCGCCAAACTTTTTAGCGGTGGGGCCAAATTTTTTTTTTTTTTTTTTGAACCTTAAATATTTCTCAGGTTTGAGGAGAGTAAAAAAATAATTTGGGGTGGAGGGAGAGATTGGGGGCGAGAAAATTTTCAGGGGTTAGGTCAAAATTGCAGGGGGTCGGGCTAAATTTTTTTCTTTTTTTTCTGTTAACTTAAAGTATTTCTCAGGGTTGGGGGAGAGTTAAAATAAATACGGAGGGTGGGGTTTGAGAGATGGGGGAGGGGGAGGGGAAATTCTAGGGGTCCGACTAAACCTTTTAGGGGTCGGGCAAAATTTTTGTCTTTTTTTTTAACTTAAAATATTTAAGGGTTGGAGAGATTGTGGAGGTTCGGGGAAAATGTTAGGGGTCGCGCCCAATTTTTAAAGGTGTCGGACCAAATTTATTTTTTTTTGTCTTAAACTATTTCTTAGGTTTGGTGTAGAGTAAACATTTTGAGGGCTAGGTGGGGGTGGAGCGTAAACATTTTTTTGAAGGGGGCTTTGGGGTGGAGGGTAAACATTTTTTGTGGGGTGGTGCCAAATTCTTTAGGGGGTCCGGCCAAATTATTATTATTTTTTTTTTACTTAAAATATTTCTCAGTGTTGGGGAGAGCGAAAAACAAATGAGATAGAGGTAGAGGAAGCCAACCTTCTTTGCGGCAGCCTTGGCAATGTCTTCAATGTATTTGTTCCAATTCATGTTACCTGTGAAGGTTAGGCCGAGGAGTTTGAATGATGAACTCTCAGGTAGGGTGTTATTTACCATGACAATCGGTGGTTGAAAAGGTTCCTTGTAGTTATTGAAGGAAATGAGTTTTGTCTTTGCGGCATTAAAAGTTACCAACCATTTATGACCCCAATCCACTACAGCCTGGAGGTCATTTTCTAAGGATTCAGCCATTGCATCGGATATGATTGCGTCGGTTTTGCCAACATGGCGAGAGTAAAGGGTGGTGTCATCAGCAAATAAACCAATCTCAGACTCTATGCCATCAGGGAGATCGTTTATATAGATCAGGAACAACAAGGGTCCAAGGATAGATCCCTGGGGTACACCAGCATTTATGTCATGTTGCTTAGATGAACGGCCATCGAGGACAACCTGGATTTTTCTTTTGTCTAGGAAGGATCTAATTATATTAAGTAATTGCCCAGTAATACCGTATGATCGTATTTTCAGGAGGAGCCCTTTATGCCAAACCTTGTCAAAGGCCTTGGATATATCAAGCGCTACTGCCCTAGCTTCACCTGCCTTGTCGAGTGTATGATACATGCGTTCAGAGATGACCGTTAGAATGTCTGCAGTAGATCGTGCTTGTCTAAATCCATACTGGCGGTCAGAAAGAAGTTTAGCATTAACTAAGTGTCGTACTATCGCTAGATTGATTAAGGATTCAAAGATTTTAGCAAAGATCGGCAGCAGACTGATTGGGCGATAGTTCTGGGGATCGGTTCTATTTCCAGAATTCTTGTAGACTGGTACCACAGAGGCCATTTTCCAGCTATCGGGGAAGCAAGATTCAGCTAGACACTTATTGTATAGTTTGGAGAGGACAGGGGCCAGTTCAGTAGAGCATTTCTTTATTACTATTGTGGGTATAAGATCAGGCCCACAAGCTTTGGAGGTGTCAAGGTTTTTTATGATGTCTCTAACCTGGGATGGGATGATGGCCAGGTTATCAAGTGTGGCTTCGGTCCGCAATAGTTATCTGAGTCCAAAGTAGAGTTAGAAGCGAAGCGCTGAGCAAGTAGTTCAGCCTTATCAGTGGCCGTGCAAGCGACATCATTGTGGTTTGATAGTTGGGGAATCGTTGATTGACCATTATTCACTACACTATTGTAGATTTTCCAGAAATCACGAGTACCTAGTTTCTGTAACTGGATGCGTTTTTCTATTAACTCATTAAACCTTCTCTTTGCTTCACCTATCACGGCCTTGCAATTATTTCTTGACTCTATAAATTTATTTCTATTAGTAGCTGACTTATGTCGGCCGAATTTACGGAATGCTTGTTGCCTCTCAGAAATGGCAGCTACACATTCCGAGGTGAACCATTGGGGAAAGTGAGGCTTGCTAAAGAATTTTCGCATGGGGACATAGGCTTCAATGCCTGCTTTGACCCATTCAGTTAATTCGTTTGCACACTGATTGGCAGGGAGTGAGAAGGTTTCCCTCCAAGGGGCGTCACTGATGTGATCTCTGATTGACTCAAAATCAGCCCGCTCGTAGTATCTTGTTGTTTTGAGCAACGGTTCATCAGCTTTTGGACGACTTCTTAGGGTGATATGTATCATTAGCACAATGTGATCAGAATTCCCGAGTGGGCTATGAGCTTTTGTCACACAAGCCTCGGGCATGGAGGTCAAGAAAAAGTCTAGAAGTGAGGCTTGTTGGTCTATTCGATCGGGGATGCGGGTCGGAAATCGACAGTCTGAGAGAGGGAGTGAGCTAAGGAGAAATTATACGTAGAGTTGCCGACTGCGTCAGTAAGGCTGGAGAATCCCAACCAGTCACGGTGGTGGGCATTAAAATCCCCAAATACATGTATGTGGGCATTCGAGTCAATTAAGAGTGCTCTATCTATGCTTACAGAGACAGAGTTTAGCAGAGTACAGTCCTGGGTCGACGGGGAGCGGTATAAGAAATATAAGTGACTGATGCTGTGATGTAAAGTCAATCTAAAGCACATGTAGTCGTGGTCATCTGATTCAAACCTATGTTCTCTAGTCAGGGGGAGGGTGTTCCGAACATAAACTCCTAGCCCGTGCATATGTTTGTCAGAGTCTTTACGGTAGAGTGGGAGGTAGTCAGTCATGTCAAAGTGGTGAGAGGAGATTGAGGATTGGAGGTTAGTTTTAGGGGTTGGGCCGAACTTTTTAGGTGTCGGGCCAAATTTTTTTTTTTTAACTTAAAATATTTCTTAGGGTTGTGGGAGAGTGAAAAACGAGTTGGAGGGCTGGAGAGATTAGGGGGTCGTGGAAAATTTTAGGGGTCGGGCAAAATTTTTTACGGGTCGGCCCCAATTTTTTTTTTTTTTCGAACTTAAAATATTTCTTAGGGTTGGGGGATAGTGAAAACAAAGTTGGGGGGGGGGCTGGAGAGATTAGGGGGGTCGGGATAAATTTTAGAGGTCGGGCCAAATTTTTTTGTTTGTTTTTTTTCAACTTAAAATATTTCTCAGGGTTGTGGGAGAGTGAAAAAAAAGTTGGGGGCTGGAGAGATTAGTGGGTCGGGGAAAATTTTAGGGGTGGGGCCAAATTTTTTAGGGGTGGGGCCAAATTTTTTTTTTCTTTTGAAATTAAAATATTTCTCAGGGTTGGGGAGAGCGAAAAACAAATTGGGGGGCGAAGAGATTAAGGGGTCGGGGAAAATTTTAGGGGTTGGGCCGAACTTTTTAGGTGTCGGGCCAAATTTTTTTTTTTTTCTAACTTAAAATATTTCTCAGGGTTGTGGGAGAGTGAAAAAAAGTTAGGGGGCTGGAGAGATTAGGGGGTCTCGGAAAGTTTTAGGGGTCGGGCCGAACTTTTTAGGGGTCGGGCCCAATTTTTTTTTTTAATTAAAATATTTCTCAGGGTTGGGTGCAGAGTAAAAGAAATTTGGTGGGAGAGATTGGGGGGGGTCGGGGAAAATCTTAGGGGTCGCGCCCAATTTTTTAGGGAGTCGGACCAAATTTTTTTTTTTTTTTACTTATAATATTTCTTAGGTTTGTAGCAGAGTAAACATTTTGAGGGCTGTGTGGGGGTGGAGGGTAAACATTTTGAGGGGTAGTTACATATATATTATGTGCACCCTTGCAGAGATAGGTAAGTATATAGTATGCACACAGAGGCGGCGATAAGTACAATATAGTATGCGCATTGGGGCGGCGAGAGGTATATATATAGTACGTGCACCGGGTTGGAAATAGGTACGTTTATAGTAGTGCATATGGTGGCGATAGGAACGTATATAGCATGTGCACAGGTGCGACAATAAGTACGTATATAGAATGCGCACCAGGGCGGTGATAGGTATATATTTATCATACGCTCCGGGGCGGCGATGAGTACGTATATAGCATGCACCAAAACAGCAATAGGTACATATTTCGCATTCGCACTGGGCCGGTGATAGGTACATATTTAGCATTCGCACCGGGGCGGCGATAAGTACGTATTTAGCATTTGCACCGGGGCAGCGATAGGTACTCATGTAGTATGCATACCGGAGTTGCATAGGTATTTATGTAGTATACAGACCGGGGCGGCAATAGGTACTTATATAGTATCTGCAATGTGGCAGCAATAGGTACGTATATAGTATGCACACCGGGGCGGTGACAGGTACGTATTTAGTATGAACACCAGGGCGGAGATATGTAGCTATATAGTATGCACACCGGGGCGGACATATGTACCCATATATTATGCACACCGAGGCGGAGATATGTACCTATATAGAAGGCGCAGACAGTGGTGATAATTTTATAGAAATATGTAATATTTTGCCCTGGGCAACGGAGGAGAAATGGTGGGGAAGAAACAGCTTCGCAAAAGGCAAAATGAGTAAGTAGCGGTGAAATGTGGCGACCAGGGAAGAGAAAGCTAGAAAGATAAAGAGACGGCTATAGAGAGAAGGAGAGAAATAGAAGTTTGAGTATTTTTACGAGTTTCTGTATTGCCCCAAATCGGTTTTGTCTGGTTTAAAAGCTGTACCAATACCGAAAAATGTAATGGCTGACTCATTTACGAAGAAAAAAGTGCATTCTGGTAGATTTGATTGCGGAATTATTTTTAAATAGGATTTTTTTTTTAATTCGTTTCGTTTCATTCTATTCCATTTTTATTTCAATAAATAGTCAATTAATAGACGAGTTAAAAGGGTGCGGTACTGTTATAGCTGACGCGCCAGATTTCCGTAACTTCGCGTCGGTAATGATCGGACAGGTCTAGGAAGCGCCCGAAAGCTGATGAAGTATTAACCAATCAGGTTGCAGCATTCATTCGCCAAGCAGGCTATAGCAAAAAGTCGACAAGGAAAAAAAACACAATGATCACATTCTATTGCAACAACAATGAATTATTATCAGCTTTGTCAGGTCGTAAAATCCCCGGAAGGACTAATTCAAAAGGATAACATTTTCATTTCTTTCTTTGTTTTATGTTAAAAAAACATTGACAAAATTTTTACCCCCCCCCACCTCTTTAAAAAAAACAACCTTATTTCCACAAACAAATCAAAACATTTACATCTACACATTTGATTGACAATGGTTCATTTGGCCCACCAAACAATAAAAATATATTTATTTACAGTTCTTCAGCAACGGTTTGTCCGTTTTTTTTCTTTTTATCTATGTATTTTTTATTTGAAAGTCTTCCATCAAGCGCTTGGCAGATTCAGCCTCGTTTTCGTCTCATCTCGCCAATTCTCGGGCGCTTCCGCGACCTGCCCGGTCGTTGCCGACGCGAAGTCACAGAAATCTGGCGCGTCAGCTATAACAGTACGAAGGGTGCTTTCACAGATTAGGACCCACGCTAACTTTGACACCGTCGTTAGGATCGGTTAGGAGTTAGGGTTAGGGTCAAAGTTAGCGTGGGTCCTATTCTGTGAAATTACCAACAAAGTATAACGTGTAAGTCACGTAGATGAGAGAAAGAGTTGAAAGTTTTGGCATCATTTTTTACATAAACCTAACAAAGTGACTAAACAACGTGACTAAAAGTGACTAAAAATGACAAAATAAAAAAAAATATCATCTGGAAACTGAAATCTCAAATAGAATGATTTGATTTTAAATAATGAAAATTGTTGATTAAAGATTATGAAAATTCGAATAAAATCATATAAAAAAATGTAACTCATCTTTTTTCTTCAATTCTAATGCCGCGCTAATATGCTCGTTACTTCAATTTGCTTACCTTGGTCTGTCATGAGGTATCGATGAAATGTGGGTTGTTCGTCTGTAAATTTGCATTTCAAAGAAAAAGATGCTCTGCTACTTGCAAGGGTTAAGCCACTAAATATGGCGGCAATAAAAACTTCATATTAAATAACTTTTTATACTAAAAGTGTATACTGGTAATTTATACAAAATATAGGTCTTTGTTTCATAGGAAAAAAAACTCAAAAGCCCCATATATATAATATATAAATATATGTATATATTTTAGTATATCTCTCTATAGATATATATCTTCAGTATTTACTACTAGAAATATGTGGAGCTCGTTTATGTACGTGCGCATTGGACGACAGCTGAACAATAAATGTGTACACTGAATAGAAAAACAGATGATGACGTCGTAAAGAAGAAGAGAATTTATTTGTTTCTTGGTTGAATTTTTCCTATTATGACGTCAAAAAATGCGCTTTCGGCAGCGCTGGTTCCCCACACACACCTTACTCCTTATAACAAGGGGAATGAACCCCGCGGGGAGGGTAGCGATTAACATACTAGTATATATTTGGAGACCCGCGCCGAGTGCGATGAGAAAAAGAATGAAATTATTTTCACACTGAATTATTGTTTTCTATTTCGAAGTTAAAAGTTGCACAGGTAAAAATACTGTTTTCAGTTTACGTTGTCTGATTTTGCAGCTGTAACGGCCGAGGGGAAGACAAAGCTCAACCCCGTATGCGAGCTGCTATGATTTGAAAATTTTTAAACCGAGGAGAGTTTGTGCAGATCTGATCTGGTGCAAAGACGTGTTTGCCCCACACCCTTCAAAAAAAATTGTGGCTTTACCTTCTCACCTTTTGAGAAGGAGTTAGTTTATTGCTAATCGCCTGAGGCTCCCATGCAGGGGAATACTCACGGGGCTGCTCAAGCATTTTTTGACGGCCACAGCGCTCTTCTTTCCTGAATGCGCTGCTTTTTCAAATCCCACTTTTCCGACCTTGTGTCACATCTTACCGCTGTAGGAGGAAGATATCGGCTGCCTACTGCAACCTGATTGGCTAATAGTTTCGGCAACTCTCGGGCGCTTCCGTAACCTGCCCAAACGTTGACGACGCGAAGTCACGGAAACGCGAGTCGTTCTCTATAAAAATACAAAAGCCACCAATGACTTTTTTTGGCTAAGATCACAGTGTAGTATCTGTTCCGATGAATACTACACGCTACAGACCGGTATCGTCTTGACCTTCGGGGCTTGATAACGCCGGTCTGTCGGTTTTACCTGAGCAGTTCTAGGAGGCCCACCCTCCCAGGCTTTGAGAAGAGGTTAGTTTATTGCTAATCGCCTGAGGCGCCCCTACCTGGGAATGCCGACAGGGCTGACCGGACAATTTATAAATGTCATAAGTGCTCTTCCTCTAGTGTGCTAACTTATCAAATCCCACTTTCCGACCTTATGTCACATCTTACTGCTATGGGAGGTAGATAAATAATCGGACAGTTTAAATGCTTCTAAATTCCTTTCAAATTTCGAAAGAAAAATTAATTTATTCGTTTTTTTTTTCGACTTAAAAAAATTGGAAATGGAACAGCTTTTGGACTAGACGCACCGACATTTTGTTCGGCATCTTCCGGCCTGTTACGTAAACAGCCGAGAGATGCTGACGCGTTAAGCCAATCAGAAGGCGAGAGCAGACGACAACTTTACCTGTAAATAAATTAAATCGTAATCGGGTTTTGTTCGGTTCAAACGCTGCACCAGTATAAAGTAAAAAAATTAAAAAACCAAAAAAAAATCTAATAAAATCGTTGTTTCATTGATTATATTCTTTACAATCTTTAGTTTATTAATAAAAAACACAATTTATCGAAAAGTATTTTTAAAACTTTTCCGTGAATAAAAAAGATTTCATTGATTTTCTTCGTCAAAAAATAAATAAATTCTCATAAAAATAAAGGTACTACTCCAGGGTTTGCGCCTAATTTCCGTGACTGCTCGGCAGCAGCGAGACGACAGCTAACGGAAGCGTCCGAGACCTGACGAGTCGAAAACGAGGCTGGCGTCGACGCTGTATAAACAAAACTGCAAAAATCGTGATTTAAAAGAAAAATGGAAGCTCGGCAGATAACAATATAAGACGATGAATATACGGAAAGAAAGAAATGCATGTATTTTTATAAAAAATGAACAAACCCATAGCTGAAATAAATAACCATTTTTTTTTTTAACTTATCAGAAATGAACAATGAACGCTAAAATAAGAAACTGTTTTTTTTGTTGTTATTTTTTAACCGTTTTTTTTTTTCTTTTTGGTTATTAGGCATTCTTTTGTGTTTTTGATAGATTTCTTTTGGGGGGTGGGAGGAATTTGGGATCTTTTCCCGGAGAGGTAGCGCTTGTTTTTTTTTTGGTGGGGGGGGGGGGGGCTTAGCGAAATACAATCAGAGACAACCGTGGTCCCAGGGGCGACGTAGTGCCTGATTATTGGAAGGAGGGTTTCGGCATTTCTGTTTGGCACTGTCACCAGGAAACCCTCCTTCTCTGCAGGGTCGTACCCCCCAGAGCGGCTGTAGAACACGACCGAAGTTGTGTTTACGACGGTTGAAGACAGTCTCGTCGATCTCCACCGTATGCCCTGGGCCTCCGAGTCGTCTAGGGTTGCGAGCCAGATGTTCGGTGCATATCTCCCGCAGAAAATTCTTCCAATCCACTTGTATGGTTGCAGACAGTACGCCGCATTCTTTTTGTAGATTTTTCCCTGTCGCCATATCCTGGGACCACAGGTAGATCATCTTTAGGATGATACCTATCTCCAACTTTGATTTCGAAAACAAAGTCCCCGCTCACAACGAAATCCAAGCCCTGCATTCATTGTGTCGGTTTGCCATAGCGTCTCCTTCCAATGGTTATCGTCTGCTTACAGCCTCGTTTTCGACTCGGCAGGTCTCGGACGCTTCCGTGAGCTGTCGGCTCGCTGCTGCCGAGCAGTCACGGAAATTAGGCGCAAACCCTGGAGTAGCACCAAATAAACATACAGTGAATGTTTTCTTACATTGTTTTTTTTTTCATGTCGTAAAGCAGCCTAGTTTTGATTTGCTTCGGCCTTTTCCGGCTTTTTACGTGTTTCTGTGTCGCCAGAAATCGGTTTTGTCTGGTTTAAAAGCTGTACCAATACCGAAAAATGTAATGGTTGACTTGTTTATGAAGAAAAACATACATTCTAGTAGATTTGATATCGTATTTTTTTTTAAAATAGGATTTTTAAAAAATTTGTTTCGTTTCATTTTATTTCATTTTTTTATTTAAATAAATAGTCAATGAATAGACGAGTTAACAAAAGGGTGCTTTCACAGATTAGGACCCACGCTAACTTTGACCCCGTCGTTAGGGTTAGGGTCAGGTTCAAAGTCGAGGATAGGGTTAGCGTTAGAGTTAGTGTTAGGGTCAAAGTAAGCGTCGGTCTTAATCTGTGAAATTACCAACAAAGTATAATGTGTAAGTCACGTAGATGAGAGAAAGAGTGGAAAGTTTTGCCATCATTTTTTATATAAACGTAACAAAGTGATAAACAAAGTGACTAAAAATGACAAAATAAAAAAATCTCATCTGGAAACTGAAATCTCAAATAGAATGATTTGATTTTAAATAATGAAAATTGTTGATTAAAGATTATGAAAATTCGAATAAAATTATATAAAAAAATGTCACTCATCTTTTTTCTTAAATCCTAATGACGCAATAATATGCTCGTTACTTCAATTTGCTTACCTTGGTCTGTCATGAGGTTTCGATGAAATATGGGTTGTTCGTCTGTAAATTTGTATTTCAAAGACAAAAATACTCTGCTACTTGCAAGGGTTAAGCCACTAAAGGTGGCGGTAATAAAATCTTTTGTACATTTCGATTAAATCTGGTTGACTGCAAGGAAGTGATTCTCTGCTTCTTGCAATGTCTAAAAGTTCATGTATATATATATATATATATATATATATATATATATATATATATATATATTGTGTATTTAGGCAGCATTTTCTCATTGATTCAAACATTGTTAAAAATTACAGAATTCGTCTGTTTAATTGTACCTTCTTTATGTTTTTTTAAGTATTAAAATCAAAATGATTTAAGACACATTCTAGTTAATGACACTAAAATTATATATTCCGAATATTCGAAGCTATCTACATAAAAACATAACCACCTAAAATTAACAACATCACATATGAAAGCAGTGGTAACATTTTAAAATACTTAACGTAATGCAATCTTGTTCTGTGATGCCATCCAGCGTTGCTGAATTTAAAATCGCCAACGACTTCCTGGAACAATGTGGAAACGTTCTATGCGCGTCTTTTTAAAATTCAGTTCTTTTTTTTATTTTTGTTTTCATCCTCCTCCCACAGCGGTAAGATGTGACACAAGGTCGGGAAAGTGGGATTTGAAAACCCAGCGCCCGAGAAAGTGAGCACTCTGGCCTACAAAAAATGCCTGGCAGCCCCGTTTGGCATTCCCCGGTAGGGGCGCCTCAGGTAGTAAGCAATAAAATTACTTCTCCCCAAAGAGGGGAGACAAAGCCTGGGAGGGTGGACCTCCTAGAACTGCACAGGACAAACCCACAAACCGGCGTCATCAAGCCCCGAAGGCCAAGACGATACCGGTCTATAGGGTGTAGTATCTATCGGAACAGATACTACACTCTCAGCCAAAAGGCCTAGAAGTTCAATTCTCTTCTTTCTCCAGATTTTTTGTTCATTTACTTTTGACACCTGAGGATGATTCGACGAAGAATCGAAAACGTTCGTGAAACATTTTGCCGGTCCCGGCAAAATAACGAGGGTTCGTTATTCTGCCGGCTTATGTTTTTGGCAACTGCAATTCATCCTTTATTATGTAGTACTGTTTGTGGCGACTACCATTCATTCTTTATGATGTCTTACTGTTTTTGGCAACTGCAATTCATCCGTTATTATGTAGTACTGTTTGTGGCGACTACCATTCATTCTTTATGACGTCTTTCGTTTTTTGGCAACTGCCATTCATCCTTTATTATGTAGTAATGTTTTTGGCGACTACTATTCATCCTATGTTATTTATTTACAAGTAAATATATATATATATATATATATATATATATGCAAACATTGTTAAAAATAACAGAATTTGTCTGTTTCATTATAGCTTTTTTTATTTTTCAATATTTTATGGTCCTTTTTGTATTACAATTAAAAAATAATACAAGTTCCATAGGTTTTACGAACGTTTTCGATTCTTCGTCGAATTATCCTGAGGTGTTAAAAGCAAATTAACAAAAAAGCTGGAGAAAGAAGAGAATTTTAAAAAGACGGTGGAGAAACGCGCAGAGAACGTTTTCCGGATTGTTCCAGGAAGTCGTTGACAATTTAAATTCAGCAACGCTGGATGGCATCACAGAACAAAATCCATGGACGGGGTAGGGGGGCGGGTCAAGCCCCCCCACACACACTTTTTAACTTGGCCCCCTCCCACTTTACGGTCATCAATAATGAAGTTATATATGCATGTGTTTAACCGCTCCCCCCCCACTTTTTAGGAGAGCCTATAGTTTTATAACTGTCCCGCCGGCCCTGTGAAATCGCATTACGTTAAGCATTTTAAAATGTTACCACTGGTTTCATATGTGATGTTCTTAATTTTAGATTGTTGTCTTTTTATGTAGATAGCTTCGAGTATTTTGTGAAACCTGTGGAACATTTATTATTTTTTTTGATTTTAATACAAAAAAGACCATCAGAAAAATTGAAAAAATAAAAAAGGTATAATTAACCAGACGAATTCTGTAATCTTTAACAATGTTTGCATAAATGAGAAAATGCTGTCTAAATACGCACACACGCACACACACACACACACATATATATATATATATATATATATATATATATATATATATATATATATTAATATATATATAGTCTTTAGCTTCTTTATATATATGTATATATGCAAACATACACACACAACACACACAGACACACACACACACACACACATATATATATATATATATATTTATATATATATAGTCTTTAGCTTCTTTAGACTATATATATATAAATATATATATATATATATATATATATATATATATATATATATATATATATATATATAAGAAGCTATGAGTTATTTTAAACAAAAAGACACAAAAAAAGGAAAATGCAGTTTAAATTCCCAGAGAAACTAACTAAATCCAAAATTTTGCAGACTTAACATTCGTTGGAAAATTCATAAATAAATAAAAATATATAATAGTAAGTAAATAAAATAAAAAGGGGGATTAAGTATCTAACAGTGAAACAAAAACAGGAGACCCTACGCGTCTAATATTAACACGTGGATCATCAGCTGTTTAACATGTCACTGTTTCGGAGATTTAAAAACAGGAAAGTTATAATATGTATGGCTCTCCAATGGTACTGATCAAACTACCATTTCCCCAATAATCAAGTGTCGAAATAATTCAGCTTAAAAGTTCACTTATATATTTATTTACCTCCTCTCCAAGAGGTTAGGCACAAGGCCAGTTTTATCTTACTCCCACAAGTAAGATGTGACTCTAGGTCGAGTCGGGAAAGTGGGAATTGAAAAGCCAGCGCCCGAGAAGCTGAGCACTCTGGCCATCAAAAATTGCCTGGGCAGCCCCGTCGGCATTCCCCGGTAGGGGCGCCTCATGCAGTAAGCAATAAACTTACTCCTCCCCAAAGAGGGGAGGCGAAACCTGGGAGAGTGGACCTCCTAGAACTGCACAGGACAGACCCATAGACCGGCGTAAAACAAGTCCCGAAGGCCAAGACAATACCAGTCTATGGGGTGCAGTATCAATCGGAACAGATACTACACTTTGATCTTAACCAATGAAAAAATGACAAAACAAATACAAAGTTACGTTTTATCTTTCCAACTTACTGAATTGTGAAATTAACGAAAGTGATAAATCTCTGAAAATAACATTTGATCAACAATGGTTCATTTGGTCCACCAAAAGATAAAAATATATTTATTTATAGTTCTTAAGCTACGGTTTGTTCGTTTTTTATTCATGTATTTTTTCATTGAAAGTCTTCCAATAAGCGGTTGGCAGATTCAGCCTCGTTTTCGTATCGTCTCATCTCGCCAGCTCTCGGGCGCTTCCGCGACCTGCCCGATCGAAGTGTACTTTCACAGATTAGGACCCACGCTAACTTTGACCCCGTCGTTAGGGTTAGGGTCAGGTTCAAAGTCGGGGATAGGGTTAGCGTTAGGGTTAGGGTCAAAGTTAGCGTGGGTCCTAATCTGTGAAAGTACCAACAAAGTATAATGTGTAAGTTACGTAGATGAGACAAAGAGTGGAAAGTTTTCCCATCATTTTTTATATAAACTTGACAAAGTGATAAACAAAGTGACTAAAAATGACTAAAAATGCCAAAATAAAAAAATCTCATCTGGAAACTGTGAAATCTCAAATAGAATGATTTGATTTTAAAAAATGAAAATTATTATTTAAAAATTATGAAAATTCGAAGAAAATCATATAAATAAAATCTAACTCATCGTTTTTCTTTAATTCTAATAAAAATGTTTCATTTTGCCCACGAAAACAATAATAAAAAAAGTTTATTTATAGTGCTTTCATTTTTTTTTATAAAAATATATGCATTTTTTTCTTTTCGTATATTCATAGTCTTATATTGTTGTCGTCTGCCAACCTTCCCTTTTTTTTGCACGATTTTTAGGTTTTGTTTATACAGCCGCGTTTTCGTCTCGACAGCCTCGTTTTCGACTCGGCAAAGTTACTAAAAGTGACTAAAAATGACAAAATAAAAAATCTCATCTGGAAACTGCAAAATCTCAAAAAGAAGGATTTGATTTTAAATAATGAAAATTGTTATTTAAAGATTATAAAAATTCGAAGAAAATCATATAAAAAAATGTAACTGACCTTGGTCTGTCATGAGGTTTCGATGAAATGTGGGTTGTTCGTCTGTAAATTTGCATTTCAAAGATAAAGATGCTCTGCTACTTGCAAGGGTTAAGCCACTAAATATGGCGGCAATAAAAAACTTCATATCAAATAACTTTTTAAACTAAAAGTGTATACTGATAATTTATACAAAATATAGGTTTGTGTTTCATCGGAGTAAATCCTATGAACAAAAACTCAAAAACCCCATATATATAATATATAAATATATGTATATATTTTAGTATATCTCTCTATAGATATATATCTTCAGTATCTACTACTAGAAATATGTGGAGCTCGTTTATGTACGTGCGCATTGGACGACAGCTGAACAATAAATGTGTTCACTGAATAGAAAAACAGATGATGACGTCGTAAAGAAGAAGAGAATTTATTTGTTTCTTGGTTGAAATTTTCCTATTATGACATCAAAAAATGCGCTTTCGGCAGCGCTGGTTCCCCACACACACCTTACTCCTTATAACAAGGGGAATGGACCCAGCGGGGAATTCGAGCGATTAACATACTAGTATATATTTGAGGACCCGCGCCGAGTGCGATGAGAAAAAGAATGAGATTATTTTCACACTGAATTATTTTTTTCTATTTTGTATTTCGTAATCTTTTCCCTTTCTGCTCTGTTAATCCTGCATCATTAGGGACACTGACTTCAACTAGGGTTGCTACTTTCTCCCTTTTGTCCCATATTACGATGTCAGGTTTAACAGCTCCGTTTTCTAGATATGTAGCTGTAGGGATTGTCTAGTCCCCGTATGCAAGCTGCTATGATTTGAAAAATGTCAAACCGAGGAGAGTTTGTGCAGATCTGATCTGGTGCAAAGACGTGTTTGCCCCACACACTTCAAAAAGAATTGTGTGTTTTTTTAGCTCGTTTCGTTTCATTTTATTTCATTTTTTATTTCAATTAATAGTCAATTAATAGAAGAGTTGTCTGATTTTGTAGCTGTAACTGCCGAGGGGAAGACAAAGACGTGTTTGCCCCACACCCTTCAAAAAGAATTGTGTTTTTTTAACCCGGCGAAGAAACGCTATTCACACCCACTGTTCATTAACATTGTGAGTCAAAGTTTGAAATCTAAACTTCGCCAATAATCAAACATATTAACCTCCTAACCAATGAAAAACATTTAATAAATAAATATAAGAATATATATTGCCGTGAAACTTACAGTTTAAGAATATTTGGTGAGTTGTCGATACCTTTATTGTCGGTGGGTTTTTTTTTGTTTCTTTTCAAATGTACTTCTCATCTGTCAGATGACGACGCATTTTTAGAGTGACTTCGAGCCATTCTTGGAGTGACTCCGGGTCGAATCTCTTGATCAATCAACACTACGTAGAGTAGGTACAGGCCGGTCAACAGAAACATTTTGAAACATCTTTTCAAATCCCACTTTTCCGACATTGTGTCACATCTTATCGCTGTAGGAGGAAGATATCGGCTGTCTACTGCAACCTGATTGGCTAATAGTTTCGGCAACTCTCGGGCGCTTCCGTAACCTGCCAAAACGTTGACGACGCGAAGTCACGGAAACGAGAGTCGTTCTCTATAAAAATACAAAAGCCACTAATGACTTTCTTTTGGCTAAGATCACAGTGTAGTATCTGTTCCGATGGATACTACACACTACAGACCGGTATCGTCTTGATCTTCGGGGCTAGATAACGCCGGTCTGTCGATTTTACCTGAGCAGTTCTAGGAGGTCCACCCTCCCAGGCTTTAAGAAGGGGTTAGATAATTGCTAATCGCCTGAGGCGCCCCTACGGAGCTGACCAGGCAATTTATAAAGGTCACAAGTGCTCTTCCTCTAGGGTGCTGACTTATCAAATCCCACTTTCCGACCTTGTGTCACATCTTACTGCTATGGAAGGTAGATAAATAATTGGACAGTTTAAATGCTTCTAAATAGATTCAAATTTCGAGAAAAAAAAAAAATTTATTCGTTTTTTTTCGACTTAAAAAAATTGGAAGTGGAACAGCTTTTGGACTAGACAACACCGACTTTTTGTTCGGCATCTTCCGGCCGTTTACGTAAACAGCCGGGAGATGCTGACGCGTTGAGCCAATCAGAAGCCGAGAGCAGACGACAACTTTACCTGTAAATTGATTAAATCTTAAAATTCATGGCAGGCAAGCGATAATTGAAGAAAAGCAATTAAACCGAAAATAAATGTCGAAACAGACAAAGAACGAACTGTTTTTGTTTATATCTTAACCCAACCCTAAACTAACCTTAACTTAATCGGTTCAAAAGCTGCACCAATATTAAAAAAAAAATAAAAAAACGAAAACAAATCTGATAAAATCGTTGTTTCATTGATTATATTCTTTACAATCTTTAGTTTATCAATAAAAAATCACAATTGTTTTCATACATTGTTTTTTTTTGTTTATTTGTTTGTTTGTTTTTCATGTTGCAAAGCAGCCTAAACGCTGCACCAGTATATATATTTTTAAACGAAAAAAAATCTAATAAAATCGTTGTTTCATTGATTATATTCTGTACAATCTTTAGTTTATTAATAAAAAACACAATTTATCAAAAAATATTTTAAAAACTTTTCCGTGAATAAAAAAGATTTCATTGATTTTCTTCGTCAAAAAATAAATAAATTGTCATAAAAATAAACATACAGTAAATGTTTTCTTACATTGTTTTTTGTTTGTTTTTTTTGTTTTTTGTTTTTTTTCATATTGTAGAGCAGCCTAGTTTTGATTTTAACGCTGGTTTGTTCTGCTTCGGCCTTTTCCGGCTTTTTACGTGCTTCTGTGTCGCTAAAAATCGGTTTTGACTGGTTTAAAAGCTGTACCAATATCGAAAAATGTAATGGTTGACTTGTTTATGAAGAAAAAAATACATTCTGGTTGATTTGATATCGAAATTTTTTTTTTAATGTGATTTTTTAAAATTCGTTTCGTTTCATTTCATTTCATTTTTTTATTTCAATAAACAGTCAATTAATAGACGAGTTAACAAAAGGGAGCTTTCATAGATTAGGACCCACGCTAACTTTGACCCCGTCGGTAGGGTTAGGGTTAGGGTTAGGGTCAGGTTCAAAGTCCGGGATAGAGTTAGCGTTAGAGCTAGGGTGAGGGTCAAAGTTAGCGTGGGTCCTAATCTGTGAAATTATCAACAAAAGTATAATGTGTAAGTCACGTAGATGAGAGAAAGAGTGGAAAGTTTTGCCATCATTTTTCATATACTTCATATATTTTGTTACTTCAATTTGCTTACCTTGGTCTGTCATGAGGTTTCGATGAAATGTGGGTTGTTCGTCTGTAAATTTGCATTTTAAAGAAAAAGATGCTCTGGCGGTAATAAAGACTTCATATTAAATAACTTTTTATACTAAAAGTGTATACTGATAATTTATACAAAATATAGGTTTGTGTTTCATCGGATTAAATCCTATGAACAAAAACTCACAAGCCCCATATATATAATATATAAATATATGTATATATTTTAGTATATCTATCTATAGATATATATCTTCAGTATCTACTACTAGAAATATGTGGAGCTCGTTTATATACGTGCGTACTGGACGACAGCTGAACAATAAATGTGTACACTGAATAGAAAAACAGATGATGACGTCGTAAAGAAGAAGAGAATTTATTTGTTTCTTGGTTGAATTTTTCCTATTATGACGTCAAAAAATGCTTTTTCGGCAGCGCTGGTTCCCCACACACACCTTATCCTTATAACAAGGGGAATGCAGCCCGCGTGGAATTCGAGCGATTAACATACTATCTAGGAGGTCCACCCTCCCATGCTTTGCCTTCTTACCCTTTGAGAAGGGGTTAGTTTAGTGCTAATTGCCTGAGGCGCCCCTACCGGAGAATGCCGACGGAGCTGACCAGGCAATTTATAAAGGTCATAAGTGCCCTTCCTCTAGGGTGCTGACTTATCAAATCCCACTTTCCGACCTTGTGTCACATCTTACTGCTATGGAAGGTAGATGAATAATTGGACAGTTTAAATGCTTCTAAATTCCTTTCGAATTTTGAAAGAAAAATTAATTTATTCGTTTTTTTTTTTCGACTTAAAAAATTGGAAGTGGAAAAGCTTTTTAATCAGACAAAACAGAATTTATTTGTTTCTTGGTTGAATTTTTTCTATTATGACGTCAAAAAATGCGCTTTCGGCAGCGCTGGTTCCCCTCAAACACCTTACTCCTTATAACAAGGGGAATGGACCCCGTGGGGAATTCGAGCGATTAACATACTAGTATATATTTGGGGACCCGCGCCGAATGCGGTGAGGAAAAGAATGAAATTATTTTCACACTGAATTATTGTTTTGTATTTCGGAATTAAAAGTCGCACTGGTAAAAATAGTGTTTTCAGTTTACGTTATCTGATTTTGCAGCTGTAACGGCCGAGGGGAAGACAAAGGTCAACCCCGTATGCGAGCTGCTATGATTTGAAAATCGCGCAACCCTAACCGGCGACTCGGAGGCCCAGGGCATACGGTGGAAATAGACGAGTCTCTATTCAACCGCCGGAAAAAAACAAAAACAATGCTGGCCGTATTTTCTCCAGCCGCTCTGGGTCTTCGGGGGGGGGGGGGATACGACCCCGCAGAGAAGGAGGGGTTTCCTGGTGACAGTGCCTAACAGGAATGCCGAAACCCTAACTCTTCCAATAATCAAGCCAGTACCTGGGACGACGGTAGTATCCGATTGCTGGAGGGCGTATAACAGTCTTTTGCTCAGCCTAACAAAACAAGCGACAGCAAAAGTAGCAGTAAACCCTGAACATCTACGAGAAAATATACGTAATTCCCCCCCCCAAAAAAAAAAAAAAATTAAGGAAGAACTTGCCTAATTGTAAAATTGACTTCTTTGCTTTATGTAACACGAAACACATAAAAAAAAAACAACATGAAAATGTTTCATTTTGCCCACGAAAGCAATAATAAAAAAAAGTTTATTTATAGTTCTTCAGCTATGGGTTTGTTAATTTCTTTCATTTTTTTTAATAAAAATATATTAATTTTTTTTCTTTCCGTATATTCATAGTCTTATATCGTTGTCGTCTGCCAACCTTCCATTTTTTTTGCACGATTTTTAGGTTTTGTTTATACAGCCGCGTTTTGGTCTCGACAGCCTCGTTTTCGACTCGGCAAAGTTACTAAAAGTGACTAAAAATGACAAAATAAAAAATCTCATCTGGAAACTGCGAAATCTCAAAAAGAATGATTTCATTTTAAATAATGAAAATTGTTATTTAAAGATTATAAAAATTCGAAGAAAATCATATAAAATCATATAAAAAAATGTAACTCATCTTTTTTCTTAAATTCTAATGCCGCGATAATATGCTCGTTACTTCAATTTGTTTACCTTGGTCTGTCATGAGATATCGATGAAATATGGGTTGTTCGTCTGTAAATTTGCATTTCAAATCGATCTTGTACATTTCGATTGACTGGTTGACTGCAATGAAATAATTCCCTGCTTCTTGCAATGTCTATGGCGGCAATAAAAACTTCATGTATATATATATATATATATATATATATATATATATATATATATATATATATATATATATATATATATATTGTGTATTTAGGCAGCATTTTCTCATTGATGCAAACATTGTTAAAAATTACAGAATTCGTCTGTTTAATTGTACCTTCTTTTTTTAAGTATTAAAATCAAAATGATTTAAGACACATTCTAGTTAATGACACTAAAATTATACTTTTCGAATATTCGAAGCTATCTACATAAAAACATAACCACCTAAAATTAACAACATCACATATGAAAGCAGTGGTAACATTTTAAAATGCTTAACGTAAAGCGATTTTGTTCTGTTATGCCATCCAGCGTTGTTGAATTTAAAATCGCCAACGACTTCCTGGAACAATGCGGAAACGTTCTATGCGCGTTTCCACCGTCTTTTTAAAATTCTCTTCTTTCTTTTTTCTTATCCTCCTCCCACAGCGGTAAGATGTGACACAAGGTCGGGAAAGTGGGATTTGAAAAACCAGCGCCCGAGAAAGTTAGCACTCTGGCCTACAAAAAAGTGCCTAGACAGCCCAGTTTGGCATTCCTCGGTAGGAGCGCCTCAGGCAGTAAGCAATAAACTTACTTCTCCCAAAAGAGGGGGGGGGCAAAGCCTGGGAGGGTGGACATCCTAGAACTGCACAGGACAACCCCACAAACCGGCGCTATCAAGCCCCGAAGGCCAAGACGATACCGGTCTATAGGGTGTAGTATCCATCGGAACAGATACTACACTCTCAGCCAAAAGGCCAAGAAGTTCAATTCTCTTCTTTCTCCAGATTTTTTGTTCATTTACTTTTGACACCTGAGGATGATTCGACGAAGAATCGAAAACGTTCGTGAAACACGTGAAACCTATAGTACATTTATTAATTTTTTTGATTTTAATACAAAAAAGACCACCAGAAAAATTGAACAAATAAAAATAGAAGAGACTATTTTGCCGGTCCCGGCAAAATAACGACCCCCTAGTTATTCTGCCGGGACCGGCAAAATAACGAGAAAGTCGTTATTTTTCCTGTCAAACTGCCATTCCTTCTTTTATTATGTAGTACTGTTTATGGCGACTACCATTCATTCTTTATGACGTCTTACTGTTTTTGGCAACTGCCATTCATCCTTTACTATGTAGTACTGTTTTTTGGCGACTACTATTCATCCTATGTTATTTTTTTACAAATATATATATATATATATATATATATATATATATATATGTAAACATTGTTAAAAATAACAGAATTTGTCTATTTAATAACACCTTTTTTATTTTTTCAATTTTTTTATGGTCTTTTTTGTATTCCAATTCCCTAGGTCTTACGAACGTTTTCGATTCTTCGTCGCATTATCCTGAGGTGTCAAAACAAATTAACAAAAAAGCTGGAGAAAGAAGAGAATTTTAAAAAGACGGTGGAGAAACGCGCAGAGAACGTTTTCCGGATTGTTCCAGGAAGCCGTTGACAATTTAAATTCAGCAACGCTGGATGGCATCACAGAACAAAATCGCATTACGTTAAGCATTTTAAAATGTTACCACTACTTTCATATGTGATGTTGTTAATTTGAGATTGTTGTCTTTTTATGTAGATAGCTTCGAGTATTTTGTGAAACCTGTGGAACATTTATTTATTTTTATTTTAATACAAAAAAAACATCAGAAAAATTGAAAAAATAAAAAAAGTATAATTAACCAGACGAATTCTGTTATCTTAAACAATGTTTGCATAAATGAGAAAATGCCGTCTAAATACGCACACACACACACACACACACACACACACACACACACACACACACACACACATATATATATATATATATATATATATATATATATATATATATCCTAGTTGAAGTATGTGTCCCTAATGATGCAGGAATTAACAGAGCAGAAAGGGAAAAGATTACGAAATACCAAGGTCTTATGTACGACATGAAAAGAAACTGGAATCTTAGGAAAATCTCCATCATACCAGTAATTATAGGAGCAACAAGACTAATGAAAAAGAATTTCAAGAGCTATCTGGCGAGTATACCCGGTGAACCGAGTGCAAGAGAAATACAAACCACTGCACTTAAAGGGACGGTTTGAATCTTAAAACGATCTCTAGGCTGGAGTGTCTGAAATAGCCGATGAATGTCTGGCATCCGGTAGGATGCCAATCTCCAGAAAAAATTGAAAGATATGAAATATATATATATATATATATATATATATATATATATATATATATATATATATATACAAACATTATTAAATAACACGGAATTTTTGCTTGATAAGCCGTTTTTTTATTTTTTCAATTTTCCGAATAGTCCATTTAGTATTTCGGTCAAATTGGTGTATGTAAGTTCCGCGGCTTTTTTGTTTTATGTTTCTTTTTTTTTCTGCGAGTAATTTATCAAGTAAATACAGTGTAAAATTCACCCATGAACTTATAGAGATACTCCCCCCCCCCAAAAAAAAACAGATAATAAAATGACCGCTTCACTTGATGTTGAAAGGTTATTTACAAAGGTTATTTTTCAGTACACAAAACAATAGATATCATTATTGATAACATATACAAACCCATCTTTCCATCCACTAAAAATTGATCCTAAAACACTTAAAAAGTTATTATTAATTTGCACAACCGTCCTAGGACATAAAGGAAACGTCTATACCCAAATTGATGGCGTTTCTATGGGATCGGTTCTCGAATCGACCTTCAGTAAATTTTACATGGCTGACCTCGAAAATAAAATATTTAATATAATTACTAAACCCTCCATTTATGCCCGCTGCATTGATGATCTTGTTTTAGCAGACAATAATGATGAAAAAACAAACTACAAGACATTTGTCAAAATAACCCCGTACTTACATTCATTTATGAGATTAACGTTAATAACAACATTCCGTTTTTACGTCCTCAGTGACTCCAACAATGACGCATTCATCACATCTCCCTATAAAAACTACCTCTATTAATACATGCATTTTAAGTTATAGAAACGAATGTTCATATCGATATAAAATTGCAATGATTAAAAATCTATTAAACCGTGCAAAGCTAATCTCTTCAACCCAAAACATATAAATTCATAGCTATGTGGAAGATATATGGATTTATACCTTTCCTAAAGGTTTTAGTGAAAGTAATGCTGTTTTCCATCTCTTAAACTAGTTTCCCAATCTAGGCTTGAGAGTACAGTCTACCCTACTATTTAATCTATAGCTGGAAGGAGGATATATGTATTCATACCTCTCCCTAATGTATTAGTGAAAGTGATTCTGTTTTCCTTCTCTTAGACTAGTTGCCCAATAATATATCTGTTATAATAAAACTCAAATATCTTACGCACCCTCTACACATACTAGGAAAGTAGAAAGTGTTTACCAAATATATGCGTCTTCTACAAAACCAATTGATCTACAAACCAATCCTATACAAAACATGCATGTACGACGGTTTCGGCATAAAACGACAACAATTGAGATACCGTCAAACCCAACAACAAATTCATCCGAGAGGATAACATTAACGTAAACGATGAAGAGGAACACGAAATAATAAATAACAACACAAATATAAAGAAATGGTTATTTTATTATTGCCACTGCATGCTACCATACTTGAACTTTTCATATCTAACTGCATTTTGTACCCCCCCCCCCAATATGCACAGTCGTCAAACAGCATTCTGTTTCTTGTCTCTTTCTCGTGTTTGATTTGACCTAATGTCTAACTCACTTTATTTTATCGCTTTTCAATAATATGCGGGGGCACTTTGGTGATCGTCGCATCAGTAAGAGGTGTGATCCTGAATGGGGGTCACATTCATCGAACATATATCCCATCAGATATTTATCTGTGGGCTGGAAGTGTGTGTTAATGGCGGGAGATTCAAACGAGAACAAAGGATTATGGATATTAACCACAGTGGCGAAGGATGCCAACAAATGGTTTTGCGATAATGACTCCCCCAACCATCGGACCACGTGTAGATTAAATAAAACAGTTAAGACAAACAAAGAAGAAAGGAAGAAAACATTTTTATTAAAAACTTATATTAAAAACGAAAGCGAAGGAAAGATGAAGCTAAACAACATAATAGGCATTTTATAAAAGTTAATAAAAAGGAAAACATTTATATTAACAAAACAATTTATTTATTTAATATTTTATAAGCGATATATACGAGCGAGATGAATGTCTTTTTGTGTGTCAATTTATGAATGGTGAATGTGCGAAGAAATGTTTGTCAAATTGGAAGATTGTAGAATGTAATATGTGTTTGAAGAAACACGAGTTCGTTTGGATTTAAAGATTACCTTTTCTTCTTCCTCCCTCCACCACACAGCTTGTTCGAGCTGGTGGGGGGGGGGGAATCGACGAGAGTTTTTTGTGTGTTCGTTCGTCTCAGAACGCTGAGGGAAAAAGAGAGAGTGAAGAAAGGAATGCGTGTTCTTTTATAGACCGCAACTCACGCGTGGTCAAGTTGGCCGGAATCTTACGGCAAACGTGAATCTGTGTGACTTCGTAGGTTCCCAACTTCGGAGACAAAGAAGGCTTAAGTAAACAAAGAAAGAAAGGGAGAGAGTACCTAACTGTGGTGTTCACCACAAGCTTATTTCAAAGATAATGTCAGTGGAGGTCTGGATGGTGCTTGTAGCAGACGAGTTTACCCTTCGGTGCCGAAAATAAAAGTGCTTAAACTCGTTTCTGCGCACACCACTTTGCACACGAATCTGCCAGAATTAATAAAAACAAATAATAATATTATGAACCAATCAGAGGATTTTTCTGAATTTATACAAATTGTCCTTTGGGAGCCACCTGTCCCCATATAAACCCAGATTTTTCTTTCAACTGCATGTTTAGCCCTAATCCACGAGAGATCTAACATCAACGTTTCTACAGTCCCTATCGCTCCTCTGTAGGGCCTTAGGAATGCTGAAAAACGCCTTTTCTTAACTCACGCACACATAGCCACACTGACATCAACGCACACACAGCCACAATGCATTAACTCTTTTATTGTCTTACACATAAGCACACCAAAGGCGACATACACTGTTTGAACCCCGTTTTCAATGTCTGCATATTTAAAACAAACTTATAAACGTAACCATTTTAATACTTCATACATTTCTCACTGAACTTTCTAATATGAAAACAAATGATTATTGACTCTATTCAATAACTTTCAATGAAATGTAACTGATGTAATTGAGTGAGGAAGTTTTGATTACGATTTTTCAGACCCGTGAATAATTCACAGCCCTTAAATTATCGACTCAGGCTTCCTCGATATCTCAACTAATGAATCCCCTTTTCTGCAAGGACACTCAAATATGAACAATTATTCTATGTGTTTCTATCTTTGTAGACTTCCATTATATAAAATATCTCTTTTGTGAATTTATGCTTTTGAATTCATCATTTTGTTTGTTGATCATATAACATTTCTCTCGCTCTCTCACACATTTAAATATTACTTACAACTGTTTTTCTTTAAGATGTTTCTATAAAACTCGGCTCTCCAAAATCTTCCCCAAAAAACTGGAACCCTAAAAATAATCCTCCAAATGCTCTCCGGCATTTGTGAAAATGAAAGAGAAATTCTTCAATCAATGCGGTATTCTTCTTGTCTGTTTCTTTGATTCTTATCTCTTAGTCTGGTTTACGAAAGGACAGAATTCCGTGAATAAGACTTAGTTACAGCATTTTATATATACTTATAGGCCAGGGGTGATAACTAAGTATGACTGAGTTATTTGCCCTTCTCGTCTGCTCAGACAGTTTCTTCCATTATTATATTGTTTACGTTTGGTTGTGTTTGTTAGTTTGGGAATAAAGTCTCTTTGTACCTTCAAATGGTTTCGTGTGATACTTTTTTATTTATTGGCGTAGAGTTACCGTGTCTTATCGTCGTAATATTTCAATTCTTTTTTTCAGCGTTTTTTTTAAGAAGAGATAAATCTTGTTAAGAATGTTGTCTTTATTACCTCCCTTGCGTATTCGGCTCTACTCTGACTTGTTATCTTATAAATTGGCGAACGGTTCAGCGAAAATTGTTTTTCAATTCGGCAGAGATCAGTTTATTTGCTTTTGTCAATTGTAAATCTGAGTGTTTTTTTTTAATAATTTTCTTTTTGTGTTTTTCATTTCAAGAACCCGGGTTCAATTTTGTGGGGTCGCATTTATATAAAAACATGCTAGATATCATTTACCAATGCCGTGGTGATCAGAGCTACTGACTATCGAATAGATGGTTGTTGGTTCGATCCCTGGCTTTGGATGTGTGCTGATCGAGCCACACTGAATAGCTGTTATACAGCGAAACAGTCCGGTCCGTGGATGACTACATAATCCCTCGTTCTCAGATGGAGTACTGTCGTAAATGATATTGTCTGCTACTAATTTAACGTAATGCAAAGCTCTTTCTAAATAAACAAATAGAGCACTGTAAAGTAACCGTCAATGTTTATATAAAAACATGATAGATATCATTTATTTGTATTCAAGCTCTTAATATATTAGTTATTGTTAATATAAGAGGTTACTATTAGTTAAGGTTAGGGTTAGGGTTAAAAAAAAACAGTTCGGTTTTTGTCCGGTTCAAAAGCTGTACCAGTACCTTCGGTTGTCTTCGGTACTATTTAGTGTGTTGAAAAAATTTAAAATTATAACGTCTTCAGTTTTTAAACATTTCCCTCCTTTTTTTTTTTTACTAAAAACGCCAAATCAATCTTTTCTTTTAAATGATGAAAAATTAAAGCGCAAGACAAGTTCATCGCCTTTTTTCGTTTAATGGGGAAAAAGACAAACAAAACTTTCTTGTGTATCAAAGAATCGAACATTTATTAACAATGAAATGGAAAAAAACATCAAGATAAGAAAGAAGGTAGACATGCATATATGTTCATGTCATTCAAAAAAGAAAATATTAATAACGAAATGTACTCACAATTCACAATTTACAATATCATTTTTTTACAGAAGTGGAAATTCTCTTGTGAATTTAGTTCGCTCATCAATGGGCGATAAAATTTCTCTTTGAAAAAAAGTTCTTTCATTCTTCATGGAAAACCGCTTCAAGCAGACGACATTTTCATTGAACAAAACCAAAATTCTGGAAACCGGCTTTTTTCATCCTCTCCGGGTGTTTTTTTAATTCAAGTAATAATTTGACAAATATTACTCGTGTTTCTGAAAATCAAATAATTATTATTTTCTAACTTAATTAATCCCAATATTAATTTTTTAAATAATTGTACCTCCTTTTTTATATTTAAAATGCGAATTTCTGGACTACAGACTTCCAATCAAAACAAACCCTCGATGACTTTATCCGTTTACCTTTCTGATAAACGAATATTAAATTCAATAAATATTTTTAACTATTTTAGTTCTACTGACTAAATAATAAATATTATCGATCTTGTGTCGATATTTTTCAATCAATCCTTAAAAACAATTAGTCCTTTTTTTAGACTAGAAGAACATCAACGATCGTTTTGTCGAGATATTCTCCATCAAATATCAGGCTAAACTGGCCTTCGTTTAACCATTTTAAAATACTGACATATTGTCATGAATTTCTTTTCACAAACTTTTAAATAACTTATCGTCATAAGTTTTCTTTTTTTCTATAAGCAATGGTTTTTATTTGAGATTTTCAAATACAATCTTTGCATAATTCTAGGAGCTTTTCCTCGAATTATGATTTACAGTTATCAAATTAAAATGTCTGAAGTCCAAATTAAATTCACATCGTAACTAAGAGATACACATCTCAAATCTAGTTTGTTACTTTTAAAGCTATCTTTAAATTATTATTCAAATCAATTTTCGACATGGTAATGCCGATTTTACATGAAAAGGAGTTATCAAATTAACGAGGGCACAATTTCCCTGAGGAATGAAAACTCTGTCTTCGGAGACAAAATTCAAGATGTTAATTAATCAGTAAACATCCAGAATCTATCTGAAGATAATTTCTTCAAAATATTCCAGTGAGAAAATTGCCGTCGGCTTTGTTTACTTTTGTAAATTGACACGTCACTCAAATTGACCAATCAGATGATGCCACTAAGTTAATCACTGAAATTCAATGAAAAATTTATCGTCCGCCTCAAACAATTTAGGCGCGGTTGAACCAAACTTGAATTCGTTAAAAAACTAATTTTACAAACACCTATTATCCCTGAACATTTTCAATAAAAATGAAACATGGCCACTCTTTAAAAATAAATTCTGTAACTCTCTCAACAAAAAAAGAAAGGTTCTTCTTAATCTATTTCATGAAAGATTAATATTTAGATAAGAAAAAAGGAGACTATACACTTTCCATAGAATTCTGACAGAATACACACACAGAAAAGATCGAAACATCTCCTTCCACATCAATACCAAAGATAATCATCATTGTTTCACATGTTCTCCGAATTCTTCTGAGGTCTAGAATTAGCATCCGCAACCTGTACCTTCTCTCTCATCTTTCGTGCTCAAGCATCTCATTCTCCTCTACTCCAAGGTATTTATAAACAGCATCCTCTCCTAGGTCTTCAATAGAGCCAGTGTTGATATTAAGATCTTCTGATGCTGTCTTTTTCCTTTTCTTTATTGTGCATTTAGCACATTTGTTGAATCCAAATTCCATGCAGATGTCTTCCGTGGAGTCATTTACAATTTCTATCAGAGAGACTAGTTGTTTCTCAGATTCCGCATAGAGTTTGAGATCGTCCATAAAGAGGAGACGATTTATTCTTTTATTTTCATCCTTCTTTCTGCCTCTGTTAAGGTTGTATCCGACATTGGATCGTTTAAGTAGCTACGTCAGTGGATTCATTGTGAGGCAAAAGAGAAGCGGTAATAGGCTGTCTTCCTGGAATATTTCTTTCTGAATCTTAACGTTTGGAGTCTGAATTTTTCCATTCCCTATGGTGAAGCACGGTTGATGTACGCCATCTTGTCATTTGCATCTGGAGGAATATCCTAATGTCTTTGTTGACATTGTACAGGTCCACACAGCGAAGTATCGAGAGGTGAGGTATACTATCAAAGGCCTTTTTGTAATCGATCTAGGCCATTGAGAGGTTTCTCTGTCTCTTTTTACAGTCCTCCAGGATTGTTCTGTTTACAAGGAGTTGGTCTTTTGGGCCAAGTCTTTTTCTGGTACATCCCTTCTGCTCACTTTCAAGGTAGTTGCCGGCAGCTAGATGTTCATATGTTGCCTCAGCAATAATCACTGTTAGAAACTTGTAGGTTATTGTTAGGCAGCATATAGGCCTGTATTTGTTAACCAAATAGGTATCCTCACTTTTGGAAAAAAAGGGACGTGTTGCCTACAGTAAGCCATTCCGGTGGCTCCCCATCACCACTGATGATTCTATTGAACGCCTTGGTGTAATGATGATGAAGTGCTGTCAGTTTTTTCTAGCCAAAGATTTGGGACATTGTCGATTCCTGGGGTCTTGAAATTACTATAATGGACTACCTTCCTGCAAACAAATTCTTTGGTAATTTCCAGGGCTGGCATCTTTGGTTTCTCCTTGTTATCCTCTTTGATGGTGTTGATCCATTCTTTTTCCAGATATTGTTTGGGGTCCTCATAGAGTAGCCTTCCGTAGTTTTTAACTTCCTCTTGGGTAGGTGGAGAGCACACTTGTATTTCTTCTCCTATGAGGCTCTGATACACCATCCTGGGATTCGTCATTAACAGTTTATTTATTCTTTTTGACTCATAGTTTTTTGACTTTGTTTTTTTTTAAATTTATTTGTGCAGCTAAAGCTTTTATTTCAGCTTCATGTTCTGCTATCTTAGCTCTACGCTGCGGCGGGTTTTGAAGGAATACTCGGTTTTAAGTTTATTCACCTTCTTTTTCAATTTTGATCCTGGGTGTTTACATGACAGAAAGGCAGATATCTGAGCAGTTTCTTGTCAGAGATTTTCAATTTTTTGTTGGAGTTTTCTCTTCCAGGCTGGCTCATAAGCTTTGGTCTTCAAGTTTCCCTCTTTTTACTTTCTTGGTATTGGGGTAAATATTTTGATTGCATGAACCATGCTGTTCTATAAGTTGCATGGTTTATTTCACTTAGAGACGCATTCTTTGGGACGATCCTTGTAACGGCATCATTAACCTTTGTAGCAAGAGTCTTGAAGGCTTTACTATTGTTCATATTTACCAGTGTGGGTCTCCATCCAACAGTCAGACCTTGTGCCACTTCTATCATGTTTGCCAGCTCTTCATCCAGTTCAATCTGGTCTGTATCCAGTGTCTCTTGTTCAGGCGGGGCATTGCGTTGGCTCTTTTGCCCAGAGTGATGTTCTTCGTCTTCACACGCGCCTGTACGGAGTGACACTCGAAGAGATAGCATGCTGTTTAGTGGGGTGTTGTTTCGGGGACGCATCTACTTTGTCAATCGTAGGCATCTCAGGCTTAGGCTCGGTGCTATTATGTCAGGTAGCTGGGTCAGCGGAGATCATGTTCTACTGTCCTTTGATTGGGCCTCACAAAACCTTGGCACAGGGAGGGGGTTACCGATTGGACAAATGTTGTCTTCAACCATCTCACGGATGTCTAGTTTCATCTTGGAAATTTGGTCCGTAGAGAAGGCATTGTTTTTCAAGAAATTGTACTTTGACATGTGAGTTTTTCCTTCACAATGTCCTTCTTTGCTTGGGCAGTAGTGTATTAAAATCTTTTGCCATTCTTGGCATCTTTCTGCCAGTTTTTGATGTTTTGTTTTGGTATACTCCATTGCCCATATCAGCGCCCATTTTTCCTCCCTGCTCCATAGGGTTTGGGCAAATTCAATAGTGTTGGTCTTACTGAAGTCAATCATCGCTTCACCAACAGCTTCTGCTTCGATTGTATCTTTCACATCTTTTGGGAGATATTCATATATCTGTGTACAATCGAAAGCATATTTTTGATTGGGCAGACGTCCTTATTTGAGCCTCGAATATATTATTTTTCTTTCTTCCACACTTCTCATACCTTGAATAAGCGAAGTAGTGAAGAATACTTTTCTTCTCCTCAATTGACCACTTAACTTGATTATAGTTTCTTTTTCTGGTGGTCATTGTTTGGTTTTGCCAGATTCCAGGACCAGAATTTGGCTGCTCTGGTGGAGTGTCCAGTTTAGTGTTGTTGTTTATGGTAACATCATTAGAAGAAGGTGCACCGTTATTTTTCTTCATATGACCCAGTGCGTAGCCATTCTGAGGGCATCTTTTTATTCTGGACATAATCCTGCCAGTTTGTAGACCTTGGATTTCTTTTCATTTTCATTTGAATATATGGTCAGTGTTTACTTCAAATGGAAAGTATCCTCATGTCAGGATTTCTGACAAACTCCTGCACAGAGTGATCTTAGACACTCGAGGACAGTGTCTAGTAGGTATTCAAGTTCTCTCCTGTGTGAGTTCGCATGTGAGGTTTTAGATTGCATTTTTCTGTAAATGCAGACCCACAAATTTGACAAAAGTATAGATTCTATCTTTTTTTCTTTTTCTTTTCATTGTCTTTCATTTGCTGGAGACGGAGCATTCTTCCAAATGTCATACAACCACGCACCATTTACAGACTCCAACCGAGAGCTCTTTTCAGTATTTTGGATTTTCCCTTGAGTGCAGTTGTTTGGATTTCTCTTGCACTTGGTTCACCAGGTATACTTGCTAAATACTTTTTCAAGTTCTTCTTCATGATTCCAGTGGCTTCTATGATAACTGAAATGATGGAGATCTCTTTGAGGTTCCAGTTTCTTTTCATATTATACATTAGACCCTGATATATTGTTATTTTCTCCCTTACAGCTCTGTTTACCCCTCCATCTCTCTCTCTCTCTCTCTCTCTCTCTCTCTTGTTCCATATGACAATGTCAGGTTTGACAGCTACGTTTTCCAGATAGGTAGCTGTGAGGATTTCATGGTCATAATGGATGCTGTATGTCTCATTCCCCACAGTTCTCTCAGATAGATGTTCTCAGGGCCTGCTGTTACACCTGATATTCAGTTTCTTACAGATCGTCCAGTGGAGGTACCTGCACACTCAATTATGTCGTGATGTATAGGGGCCATCTGCCAATATGATTTTGCAACTCGATATCAGGTGGCTCACACTCTCTCCTGTGTGTGTCTGCATGTGCTTTTTAGAGAAGAATTATATGAAAATGCAGACCCACAAACGTGACAAGTATATTGTTTCTCTCCTGTGTGCTCGCATGTGTAATATGGTTTCTCTCTACTTTTTATTTTTCTTATCTTTCTGTTTTTGCTGGAGATGGGGCATTTTACCGGATGCCAGACATTCACCGGCTATTTCAGACACTCCAGCCTTTTTAAGATTCTAACCGTTCCTTTAAGTGCAATTGTTTGTATTTCTCTTGCACTCGGTTCACTAGGTATACTCGCCAGATAGCTTTTTAAATTCTTTTTCATTAGTCCTGTTGCTCCTATAATTACTGGTATGATGGAGATTTTCCTAAGATTCCAGTTTCTTTTCATGTCGTACATAAGACCTTGGTATTTCGCAATCTTTTCCCTTTCTGCTCTGTTACATCCTGCATCATTATGAACACTGACTTCAACTAGGGTTACTACTTTCTCCCTTTTGTCCCATATTACACTGTCAGGTTAAACAGCTCCGTTTTCTAGATATGTAGCTAAAGGGATTGCATAGTCATAGTGGATGGTGTATAAATTATTTCCAACTGTTCTTTCTGGTATATGCTCCTAGGACTTGCTGCTACACTGGATATTCAACGTTGTGTCGCATTGTATAGTAGTCATCCCCCAGGAGAACCTTACAACTGGATGTCAGGTGGCTCACACTCTATACTTCTGTGTGGCGGAACATGCACTTGTTATTGTTGCTGAGACCACTCATCTTTTTAAAGAAATTGGTCATCAAGCCTTGATCTTGAGCAGCCATTATCATTCTCTCTTGATCATAATGGAGAAATGCTCTTTTCAGCCAATCTACAGAGCCTTTCTTATCTATATATTCATGGGATAATTCACCTAGAAAATACTTAGCACGTTGTTGGTTGGCCTATTCTTCCAGTTTTCTGGAATGGAAGGTCTTGGTGTATTTCTGATGGCTTTTGCGAAATATTTCTGTGACAGGATTGTTGTCTGTTTCTGCCTCATTTGTAAGACAGTACTGTCCAAAATGTTTGACCAGTTTTGTGATAGAGGTTGTTCTGCTTGCTCTAATTTCTTGATGTTGGCATACCATCATAAGGTTTGGGTTCTGGGAGCTCATCAGATATTGGCCGGTGCTCACAATAGTGGCTCGATGTTGATGGTCAATTTCTGAGAAACCCATACCCCCTGTTCCTCTTGGGAGATACAGCGTGTGTGAGTTCGCATGTGAACTTTTAGATTGCCGTTTTTTGAAACTGTAGATCCACAAATTTGACAAGAATATACCTTCTCTCATTTTAAAATTTTTTCTAATCTTTTCGTTTTTGCTGGAGATGGGGCATCCTACCGGATATCAGACATTCACTGGCTATTTCAGACACTCCAACGTAGAGATCTTTTTAAGATTCTAATCGTTCCTTTAAGTGTAATTGTTTGTATTTCTGTTGCACTCAGTCTACCGGGTATACTCGCCAGATAGCTTTTGAAATTCTTTTTCATTAATCATGTTGCTCCTATAATTACTGGTATGATGGAGATTTTCGTAAGATTTCAGTTTCTTTTCATGTCGTACATAAGACCCTGGTATTTCGTAATCTTTTCACTTTCTTCTCTGTTTAATCCTGCATCATTAGGGACACTAACATCAATTAGGGTTGCTACTTTCTCCCTTTGTGTCCCATATTACGATGTCAAGTTTAGTTTCTAGATACGTAGCTGTAGAGATTGCATCTCTCCTGTGAGTTTTCGCATGTGATTTTTTAGATGAGTAAGCTGCGAAAATGCAGATCCACAACCTTTACAAAAATATGTTTTTTTCTATGTGTGTCTGCATGTGAGTTTTTGGATAATGCCTCCATGAACATAAAGCTCAACAAATTTGACCATAATACGGTGTTTTACTCTTTGTTTCATTTTACTTCAGTCGAAGTTTTCAGAAATCAAGGGGACCCTTCTTGGGGTTAACACTTGCTTGATCTCTATATGAGATACATGTATATTCAAACATTCTATTAAAGTTTTCCTTTACTTGTCAAACGTGGAGTTAGTAAAGAAGTGAAGAACACTAATTTTCCTCTCCCTAATTGACCCGCTAAGTATTTTATAGTATATCTTATTGTGCTCTCTTGGTCTTACCGGATTCCAGGACAAGAATTCATCTAGTCAGGTTGAGTATTCAGCTAAGTGCTGTTATTTTTTATATTTAGTCAGGGTTTATTTGTAGGGTGAAGTATCCTCATGTCAGGTTGTCCTGACAAATCCTTGTACAGAGAGACCGAAGACATCCGAGGATGCTGTCTACTAAGTAATTTAAATTATGCGATTTATCTGTAAATAAATATCTACAAACTTTACTAAGATACCGGTTCTCACTCGTATGTGTTAGTACATGATTTTGTAAGTTATTGTTCTGTGAAAATGCAGATCCACAAGCATGACACGAATATGGTTTCTCTTCATGTGTGTTTTCATGTTAATATTAGAAAACATATTTTAACATTTACAACAATGTGCTTTCTCTGCTTGGTACTGGCATAGAGTTTAAAAAATGTTAATTCACTAAAATACAAATCCAGTAACTTTATAAATATATAAGTTTTTTTCTAATGTGTAAATCTGTTTTTTTCCAAAATGGATTTCTCACATGATATAGATTTAACCTTCCAAAGGCCTCTACATTTTTCTTCAAACAGAACTCTAAAAGAACGTATTGAGTTGTTTCACAAAAAATGTGGCAGCACTTATCTAAAACAGAGATTAGTCTTTTCTTTCTTTCTTTGCCAAATTGGAAAATCGTTATTTTCTATAAGAGTTAAAATCTGTAAATAAAAAACGAAGATATAATATCAACAAAAATACAAGGATTTTCTATTATTTGCCCTCGTTTATTGTTTAAATAAAACAAGGTAAAAAAGGTTAGAGTTAGGGTACAAGTTAGCATGGGTCCTAATCAGTACTCTTATAGATGGCACAATTATTTTATTTCAAGATGAATTGTGAACAATATCAGATGTTAGAGTTAGGGTCAAAGTTAGTGTGGGTCTTAATCGCTACTAATAAACACAGACGATTCTTTTCTTCATGTTGTGTATTTTAAGATATTTTTTTTAATCGGCGGATCTGAGTAATCTTCTGTTTTGTCTTCACAAATAAGTTTCCAAACTGAGGCAATTTAAAATTTTGTCCGAATCCACTTTGAAGATGGTATTAAAAAAAGGGAATGGTATGAAAAAAGGGAATGGTATTAAAATAGAGGATGATATTAAAACAGAGATAGTATTAAAAAAGAGAATAGTATTAAAACAGAGATAGTATTAAAACAGGGGATGGTATTAAAATAGGGGATGGTATTAAAACAGGGGATGGTATTAAAACAGGGGATGGTATTAAAACAGGGGATGGTATAAAAACAAATTATGGTATTAAAACAAAAGATGGTATTAAAAAGGGGGATGGTATAAAAAATGGGAATATTTTTTTAATCAGCGGATCTGAGTAATCTTCTGTTTTGCCTTCATGAATAAGTTTCCAAACTAAGACAATTTAAAGTTTTGTCCCAATCCACTTTTAAGATGGTATTAAAAAGGGGATGGTATAAAAAAGGAATGGTATTAAAATAGATGGTTTTATTAAAACAGAGAATTGCATTAAAACAGTGGATGGTATTAAAACAGAGGATGGCATTAAAAAAGAAGATGGTATTAAAAAGGGGGGTGTTATTAAAAATTGGATGGAATTAAAACAGAGAATGGTATTAAAACAGAGATAGTATTAAAACAGGGGATAGTATTAAAAAGGGGGATTGTATAAAAAAAAGGGATGGTATTAATAAAGGGTATGGTATTAAAATAGGGGATGGTATTAAAACAGAGAATAGTATTAAAACAGGAGATAGTATTTATCAAGGGGATGGTATTAAAAAAAGGGGATGGTATTAAACAGGGGATGGTATTAATCAAGGGGATGGTATTAAAAAAGGAGATGGTATTAAAACAGGGGATAGTATTTAAAAAGAGGATGGTATCAAAACGATGATGGTATTAAAACAGAGGATGGTATTAATCAAGGGGATGGTATTAAAAAAGGAGATGGTATTAAAACAGGGGATGGTATTAATCAAGGGGATGGTATTAAAAAAGGAGATGGTATTAAAACAGAGGAGTGTATTAAAACAGAGAGAGTATAAAAATAGGGGATGGTATTAAAACAGAGGATGGTATTAAAAGAGAGGATTGCATTAAAACAGAGGATGGTATTAACATAGAGAAGTGTATTTAAACAGTGAGTTGTATTAAAACAGATAATTGTACTAAAACAGAGAATGGTATTAAAACAGGGGACGGTATAATCACAGAGGATAGTATTTAAACGGAGAATGGTATTAAAACAGGGGATGGTATTAAAACAGAGGATGGTATTAAAAAAGGGGATGTTATTAAAAATGTGATGGAATTAAAACAGAGAATGGTATTAAAACAGGGGATGGTATTAAAACAGGGGATGGTTTTAAAACAGAGGATGGTATTAAAACAATTTGTTGTTATCAAAACATGGGATGGTATTTAAAAAAGGGATGGTATTAAAACAGAGGATGGTATTCAAACAGAGATAGTTTTAAAACAGAGGATGGTATTAACACAGAGGATGGTATCAAAACAGGGGATGGTATTAAAATGGAGGATGGTATTAAAACAGAGAAGTGTATTAAAACAGGGGGATGGTATAAAAACAGGGGATGGTATGAAAACAGAGGATGGTATTAAAAAGGGGGATGGTATTAAAAAAGGGAATGGTATTAAAACAGAGGATGATATTAAAACAGAGATAGTATTAAAATAGAGATTAGTATTAAATTAAGGGATCGTATTAAAACAGGGGATGGTATTAAAACAGAGAATAGCATTAAAACAGGGTATAGTATTAAAACAAGGGATGGTATTAAAAAGAAGATGGTATTAAAAAAGGGCATGGTATTAAAACAGGAAATGTTAATTTTCTATTACGCTATATTTTATAATCGAATTTTCGGCGGTCCGTCTGTCTTAAGTTTGAAATCGAATTTTGAGCTGCGATTATGCATCTCTATAATATGCTATGTCGGTCCGTAAGTCTGTCACGCTTTAATTTTCAATAGCATTTTCGTCGATCCGTCAGACTTAATTTGAAATAGCATTTTCAGATTCGTCCATGTAGAAGGGGCGATGTCCATCTCTCAGTCTGTCACAGTTAAGTTTTATATTGACTTTTCGTCGGTCTGTCAGATTTAAATTTAAAATAGCATTTTAGATGCGTCCATGTATAAAAGCTGATGTATGTGCGTCGGTCTGTAACGGTCAAGTTTAATATTGTATTTTCGCCGGTTCGTCAGGATTAACTCTGAAATGGCATTCTTAGATGCGTATATGCATTTCTAAAAAGGGTTATGTCCGTCTGTCAGTTGATCCATCGGTCTGTCACGCTTAAGTTTCAAATTGAATTTTCATCACTAAACGCGCAGATTGAATGGACGCATCTTAAGAAACCCCGTTTCTGTATTATGTGAAACCAATTGAAATATGATAATATAATATCGGATTAATGAGCGGCCATTACGGCTTTTGATATTAATAAGATTCTCTGGCGACTGATTGTTAAAATGGCGTTCGTCTTCGTAGCTACAATGGCGTTCGGAAATTATCGGATGGTAATTTTGTCGGCTCTCAGCTCGTCGCTCCATAGACTCGAGAATGGTAATTACGAAGATCAGGGTTCAGCACATTAACTTGTGCTTCATGGTTTTGTGACGTTTTATGATTCTCATCAAAATGACGACAGGGTTTAATTAATTATGCTTCATTCAGATAGTCGGTTATGGCGGGTGAATGCCGCTAGATGAAGAGAGTTCGAATTCCGACCATTGCCGGAGTGACACACGACGCAAACAAGCTGGGGACATATCAAACTTCAATGGGAGTGGGTATGTACGAACTTAGTTTGATTTCTTCTGAATCGGTTGATGACAAATATTTGTTGACATTACATTTGAAGATCACTACGTTGTAAACTGTAGGGAAGCAGTCCCACGATAATGTGTTCCAAAGACGGGGAGACGCTTGCAAAAAAGCTCTGCCCATGGAAAACGGTAGGCACATGCAGAGGGAAAGAAATGTATTTAGTCCGTTGTGGTTATAAGTCAAGTTCTTACTCTGAATGTCTTACCAGAAAGATCCAGAGATCGGATATCAGTCGAGTACCTTTCATGGAAATAACGAAAGAGTAGAAAGAGATTAGCAACGTGTCTTCTTTGAGAAAGGGACTGCATAGAAGAGAAGATATCAGCGCACACTAGATTGTGAAATCGATTTTGTACTCTGTCAAAGAAGGGATGAGTATTATGTGTCGCACCTCCCCGGAGGTGGCAACAGTACACTATTTTAAGACGTACCTATATCTGATACAGGTAGAGAACTGCATCTGAAGTCACATACTTACTAGAACGGTAGAATGATCCAGCCATTTTTCCAGCGGCAGGTAACTTTTCCTGTATCGGTGCTTACGATGACAACTAAGTAATTTGTGTGTTTTTTTTTTTCATTTACATTTTTGGAACTCTCATAGCTGACGCACCATGTTTCCATGACTTCGCGTCGTCAACGTTCGGGCAGGTTACAGAAGCGCCTGAGAGGTGACGAGGCGAAAACTGCCAAACGCTAAATTGAAGACTGGCAGCCGATGAATTACGACGAATAAAGTCAAACCAAAATATATATATAAAAACAAAAAACTAACAAACCATTACCCCCTTCCATGTTAAAAGGGTAGTGTAACATCAATTCGGTGATAATGTAACCGTTCTCTGGTTGCATATTTTAGGTTGCTAATAGTATTAATGAAATCGATTTGATCGCATACCAGCTCGGCTTAACCGAGTCTATTTCGGTATCCATTAAGCTAGCCAGGCCCCCGGCAATTCTGAGTTTAAAACTAAAGAATAATAACTTGCAAGAAACGAACAAGACATGTAAAGCGGTGTCAGGACCCAATAATTGGCAATGAGAATCGAAGTCTTCCGATTTGGATTTTAGCAAACAATAGATGAGGAGAAATCGCGATTGAAATGATAAAAGAAAAATGCAGACTATTTTTACGTACATGAAATGTGAAAAGAGATCGCACACATTTTTTTCAATGCTTGAATGCGAACCGCAGATTATTTCGAGAAAGAAAGATGGCGTCTACTGAAAAAAAAGAAGTTTTTTTTGTTCTATGCCAGTAAGACACGGCATGTAATTGCGACAATCTGAATGCCGACGGCGAGATTTCCGTTTTCCTGAAATTACCGCTGCAGCCGATGTGCATTGGATGAGTTTAAAAATTAACGTTCGACTCTTTTCCAAAGTGTTAAATTTCGTTTGCGAGATGACCGTATCACGTGTTTTCTCGGTAACCGGCAGGCGGTTATACGAGTTAATTCTGTTTTTTTATTATTATTTCTTTTTTTGTGTGTGTGAAGTATATTTACCGTCACACTCGGCGCGATAACCACTCTGCTACCAAAAACCAACTCCAATTCAAGAGTACCATTTTTTGCTCGTTTTTTTTAACCCTCACAAGTCTCCCAGTCTCTTGTTCCGTTCCCCCTCTCTCTCTCTCTCTTTGGATATTTCTCTTTCTCTCTCTATCTGTCGCTTGAATCCTCTCTCTCTCTCTATCTTTCGCTTGAACCCTCTCTTTCTCTCTCTCTCTATCTCTCTATTTCTCTCTCTCTCTCTCTATCTCTCTCTCTCTCTATCTTTCGCTTGAACCCTCTCTCTCTCTATCTTTCGCTTGAACCCTCTCTCTCTCTATCTCTCTCTCTCTCTCTCTCTCTCTCTCTCTCTCTATATATATATATATATATATCCATGGCTTTTATACACACACACACACACGAATCCATACACAGACAGTTAAATATCCAGTGTAGCAGCAAGTCCTGGGAGTATATACCAGAAAGAACTGTTGGAAATAGGTTATACACCATTCACTATGACTACAGCTATATATCTAGAAAACGGTGCTGTTAAACCTGACATAATGATATGGGACAAAAGGGAGGAAGTAGCAACCCTAGTTGAAGTCAGTGTTCCTAATGATGCTGGCTTAAACAGAGCTGAAAGGGGAAAAGATTACGAAATACCAAGGTCTTATGTACGTCATGAAAAGAAACTGGAATCGTAGAAAGATCTCCATCATCCCAGTAATTGTAGAAACAGCCGTTTCAAAAACGACCTGGCGAATATACCCGGTGAACCAAGTGCAAGAGAGATACAAATAATTGCACTTAAAGGGACGGTTAGAATCTTTAAAAATATCTCTCGACTGGAGTGTCTGAAATAGCGGGTGAATGTCTAGCAAAAACAAAAGGATAATATTTTTTTTTAAAAGACATACTATGGACCACTGGTGATCCGTTGGGTCAGTATTTTCTATGTATATTACTAGCATGGATACCCACGGGCATAGAAAATAAAACAGAAGATTTAAAATGTTTGCACGCACAAGATTTATGAATTAATTAAAAAACAATCTATATATACAAAAATTGATCACACGTCCGATTAAGGTTTAATTTAAATGCAGTCACCTGCATATTCTTAAAATAAATAAACCGTTTCGGGTAGCGACAAATAATAAAAACGCAACGGTAAACATCAGTCGACTATCGTCAGAAAAAAACAATAACAAAAAATCAGCGTATATATATATATATATATATATATATATATATATATATATATATATATATATATATATATACAATGAAAATTAAAAAAAGGAAAACCAAAAAATTTTATTTATGTACTCATCAACGTTTCGTCGTTTCAAGACTTCCTGAGGATGATTGTCTGAATAAAATAACAGACAAGTACAAAATGTTTAACACAATGGTAGTAGGAGTAGTGAATCTTAAAAGGCCGCTTATGAAAAGAATAAATTATGATTTCAAATAGATGATGGCAGTTTGAAATTAAGTTAACAGTAGAAAGTGTGCGGAGGGATTGTAGCGGTTGGAGTTATAAGATTATTTCCATTACGTCGAGACACTATTTCCATTCTTTATCACACACACACACACACACACACACTTTTATATATATATATATATATATATATATATATATATATATATATATATATATATATATATTCCATGATAAATGCCAGTATACTGAAATCATATGCCCTTAATAGGGTTAAGATGAACATTCATATACACTAAATGTACAAAAGCAAGGAAATTCCCAAATGTTTACACTTTTATTGTCATTTTTACGGGCGCAATATTAAGATATTTATAAAACTTAATGAGGAAAATTATCTCTTGTTGTTCATGTTTTTTTTAAAAATCCGACACAAAAGAGCTGAAGTTTTCAATACATTAATTTCAGTTTCACTTTTTTAATAATAAAATCGTGTTTTTTTTAGTTTTAATAATAACGATTTTTTTAAAGATATTATCCGGGTTTTTTTCAGTGCGCAAGTGTGGATTGAATTATCAAATAACTCATTACAGCAAATAACAAAAACTATCATTTTTAGATATTATTCGTTGTTTTCAGTGCGCAAGTGTGGCTTGAATTATCAAATAACTCATTACAGCAAATAACAAAAGCTATCATTTCGAAGAAAGTTGTTTTTGACGCCATTTTGTTTTTTGGTAAAAATTGAATGTAACTTTTTGAGATATTTGGAATCTTTATTGGTATTGAGTTTATGGCGGTTATTTTAATTCGATATTAACAGAATGTTTCACCCCAGATGCAAATGAGTGTCGAAAATGTTGTACTGAATCCATACATGCATTTCTTATGAATCAAATGATTCTAGTGTTGTCATTGGTTTACCCGATATCTTTAAAATTCTTTCTCGAAATACATCCGAAAGTTACGGGAGAGATCACAGGAATTGAACTTGGCACACCTAGTTTGTCAGTCCGTGTCGTTAACCACTTAGCAACCGTCACGTCCTTTGACTAAATGAAAGAATATGAACTCGGAGGAATAAAATGAACGAGTCATGGCGTTCTGGAAGATAATAATGATATACGACGCCGGAAAAGACTTATAATATATAGGCACTTTCTTTGTGTGTGTGTGTGTGTGTGTTTGTCTGTCCATCAGTCACAATTTTTTAAAGAAATAATGTAACTTCTTTTAGAAATGGAAAATACTGCATTAATATTCAATAATAAATTCCCAACAAATAAAGCGGATTCCATGACCGGAAATCGAAACCTTGAGATATTCGATCTGATGTTCTACGAACTGAGCTATTTAAATTTTCGTATAAGCAGATTTTAAAACATTATCTTAACAACATTTTTATAGCTTTGACGTGGCCAAGTTGAAAATCCGTCTAGGTGTTTTGACGAAGAGAGAACAGTGTTGATATGGTTGTGTGTCACGTGGTCGGCGTGGAAGGATACTTTGAAAAGTCACACAATTTGAAGCGCTGGGGGGGGGGGGTGGCAATAAAAACGAAGATATATTTTTATAAAATATTTAGAAACGTTGTGCAAGGTTTTCTAAATATTTTATAGGGAGCCTTAAGAAACGCTAATTCCACCCCTGCCATGTTGAGAATGGGTTTTTAAATATAAATTATTATTTTGTATATGGGGAAGCGAATTTAATTATATAGTAATTAGTAACTTAGTTGAAATTGCCGAGCCTTGAGCTAATAAATCCACGTTTTTGTTAAGAGTGGGTTTCTAAATAATAATTAGCGTTTAAAATTCCATTTCCATGTTTAGAATAGACTTTTAAATTCTAATTATTATTAAAAAGAAAATTGTAATTTTGCGTGTGTTTGTGTGTCACCGATTAAAAGTGAGAAACTTCACAGGATACACATGTACAAAACTTACATAATCGGATTCAGTGTGTCAAAGCAGCATTACAATATTCATTCCCTTTGAGGGATCAAAGTTTTGCAGCGGGGGATGTACAAAAATTACTCATAGTTTGGAAAATACTGTAATTAAGTCAAACGGCAGTCAGTCAGATTTATTTTACTTTCTTACATATTGAACCAGTTGAGAGAGCGACTGAGAGAAATAGAGGGACGATAGAAAAAGGGATAGAGAGCAATATTATTATTTAATGTATATACATACCATATTATAAGGTGAGATCATATATTGTGTATGAATTTTCAGTATATATATATATATCTAGGGAGGCGCAAGAGCGCTCTATCCCTTAATAGACTCAAAAACGGCCTATGCTAGAAATTTCATTTCTTTGATCAATCATAACTCAAAAACCAATAAACCAAATTAGTTAAAACTTTGCACAAAATTTCTTTTTGATAGGTTCTATAAGTGTGTAGAATTTCAGCATCATATGTCAAAGAAACCCCGTTAATTTTTAAACTCATCCAATGCACATCGGCTGCAGCGGTAATTTCAGGAAAACGGAAATCTCGCCGTCGGCATTCAGATTGTCGCAATTACATGCCGTGTCTTACTGGCATAGAACAAAAAAAAACTGGGTTTTTTCAGTAGACGCCATCTTTCTTTCTCGAAATAATCTGCGGTTCGCATTCAAGCATTGAAAAAAAATGTGTGCGATTTCTTTTCACATTTCATGTACGTAAAAATAGTCTGCATTTTTCTTTTATCATTTCAATCGCGATTTCTCCTCATCTATTGTTTGCTAAAATCCAAATCGGAAGACTTCGATTCTCATTGCCAATTATTGGGTCCTGACACCGCTTTACATGTCTTGTTCGTTTCTTGCAAGTTATTATTCTTTAGTTTTAAACTCAGAATTGCCGGGGGCTTGGCTAGCTTAATGGATACCGAAATAGACTCGGTTAAGCCGAGCTGGTATGCGATCAAATCGATTTCATTAATACTATTAGCAACCTAAAATATGCAACCAGAGAACGGTTACATTATCACCGAATTGATGTTACACTACCCTTTTAACATGGAAGGGGGTAATGGTTTGTTAGTTTTTTGTTTTTATATATATATTTTGGTTTGACTTTATTCGTCGTAATTCATCGGCTGCCAGTCTTCAATTTAGCGTTTGGCAGTTTTCGCCTCGTCACCTCTCAGGCGCTTCTGTAACCTGCCCGAACGTTGACGACGCGAAGTCATGGAAACATGGTGCGTCAGCTATGAGAGTTCCAAAAATGTAAATGAAAAAAAAACACACACAAATTACTGATATCTTCTCTTCTATGCAGTCTCTTTCTCAAAGAAGACACGTTGCTAATCTCTTTCTACGCTTTCGTTATTTCCATGAAAGGTACTCGACTGAGCTCCGATCTCTGGATCTTTCTGGTAAGACATTCAGAGTAAGAACTCGACTTATAACCACAACGGACAAAATACATTTCTTTCCCTCTGCATGTGCCTACCGTTACGCGGATTTTCCATGGGCAGAGCTTTTTTGCAAGCGTCTCCCCGTCTTTAGAACATATTATCGTGGGACTGCTTCCCTACAGTTTACAACGTAGTCATCTTCAAACCCTCCTCTGTTTTAATACAATTCTCTGTTTTAAAACAAATCTCTGTTTAAATACAATTCTCTGTTTTAATACCATCCTCTGTTTTAATACCATCCCCTGTTTTAATACCATCCTCTGTTTTAATACTATCCTCTGTTTTAATACCATCCCCTGTTTTAATACCATCCCCTGTTTTAATACCATCCTCTGTTTTAATATCATCATCTGTTTTAATACCATCATCTGTTTTAATACTATCCTCTGTTTTAATACCATCCCCTGTTTTAATACCACCCCCTGTTTTAATATCATCATCTGTTTTAATACCATTCTCTGTTTTAAAACCAATCCATGTTTTAATACCATCCTCTGTGTTAATACTATCCTCTGTTTTAATACCATTCTCTGTTTTAAAACCATCGTCTGTTTTAATACCAATCTCTGTTTAAATACACTTCTCTGTGTTAATACCATCCTCTGTTTTAATACAATCCTCTGTTTTTATACTATTTCTGTTTTAATAACATCCTCTGTTTTTATAGCATCCCCTTTGTTAACACCATCCCGTTTTTTAATACCATCTTCTTTTTTAATACCATCCTTTGTTTTAATACTACCCTCTGTTTTAATGCCATTCTCTGTTTTAATTTGATCCCCTTTTATAATACTAATCTCTGTTTTAATACTATCTCTGTTTTAATACCATACTTATTTTAATACCATTCTATTTTTTAATACCATCACCTTTTTTAATACCATCCTCTGTTTTCATACCATCCCCTGTTTTAATACCATCCCCCTGTTATAATACAATTGTCTGTTTTAATACCATCCTCTTTTTTAATACCATCCCCTGTTTTAATACTATCCTCTGTGTTAATACCATCATCTGTTTTAATACTATCTCTGTTTCAATACCATCCTCTGTTTTAATACCACCCCCTGTTTTAATAACAACCCATTGTTTTAATACCATCCTCTGTTTTAAAATTATCCCCTGTTTTAATACCATCCCCTGTTTTAATACCATCCCCTGTTTTAATACCATCCTCTGTGTTAATATCATCCCCTGTTTTAGTACCATTCTATTTTTTAATACCATCATCTGTTTTAATATCATCCCCTGTTTTCATACTAACCCCATGTTTTAATAATATCTCTGTTTTTATACTATCCTCTGTTTTAAAACTATCCCCTGTTTTAATACCATCCCCTGTTTTAATACCATCCCCTGTTTTAATACCATCCTCTGTGTTAATACCATCCCCTGTTTTAGTACCATTCTATTTTTTAATACCATCATCTGTTTTAATACCATCCCCTGTTTTCATACTAACCCCATGTTTTAATAATATCTCTGTTTTCATACTATCCTCTGTTTTAATACCATCTTCTGTTTTAATACCATCCCCTGTTTTTATACTATCTCTGTTTTTATACACCACTCTGATTTAATTCTATTCTCTTTTTTAATACCATCCCCTTGATTAATACCATCCCCTGTTTAAATACCATCCCCCTTTTTAATACCATCCCCCTTTTTAATACCACTCCCTTGATAAATACCATCCTCTGTTTTAATACCATCCCCTTTTTTAATACCATCCCCTTTATTAATACCATCCCCTGTTTTAATACAATCCCCTGTTTTTATACCATCCCCTTTTTAATACTATCCCCTGTTTTAATACTATCTCTGTTTTAATACCATCTCCTATTTTAATACCATCCTAGTTTTTAAACCATCCTCTGTTTTAATACCAACCTCTGTTTTTATACCATCCCCTATTTTAATACCACCCTATTGTTTTAATACCATCCTCTGTTTTAATACCATCCACTGTTTTAATGCAATTCTCTGTTTTAATACCATCCTCTATTTTAATACCATTCCCTTTTTTCATACCATACCCTTTTTAATACCATTTTTCAAGTGGATTGGGACAAAACCTTAAATTGCCTCAGTTTGGAAACTTATTTGTGAAGACAAAACAGAAGATTACTCAGATCCGCCGATTAAAAAAATATCTTAAAATACACAACATGAAGAAAAGAATCGTCTGTGTTTATTAGTATCGATTAAGACCCACACTAACTTAGACCCTAACTCTAACATATGATATTGTTCACAATTCATCTGGAAATAAAATAATTGTGCCATCTATAAGAGTACCGATTAGGACCCACACTAACTTTGACCATAACTCTAACATATGATATTGTTCACAATTCAACCGGAAATAAAATAATTGTGCCATCTATAAGAGTACCGATTAAGACCCACACTAACTTAGACCCTAACTCTAACATCTGATATTGTTCACAATTCATCTTGAAATAAAATAATTGTGCCATCTATAAGAGTACCGATTAGGACCCACACTAACTTTGACCCTAAATCTAACATCTTATATTGTTCACAATTCATCTAGAAATAAAATAATTGTGCCATCTATAAGAGTACCGATTAAGACCCACACTAACTTAGACCCTAACTCTAACATCTGATAGTGTTCACAATTCATCTGGAAATAAAATAATTGTGCCATCTATAAGAGTACCGATTAGGACCCACACTAACTTTGACCCTAACTCTAACATCTGATATTGTTCACAATTCATCTGGAAATAAAATAATTGTGTCATCTATAAGAGTACCGATTAGGACCCACACTAACTTTGACCCTAAATCTAACATCTTATATTGTTCACAATTCATCTAGAAATAAAATAATTGTGTCATCTATAAGAGTACCGATTAGGACCCACACTAACTTTGACCATAACTCTAACATATGATATTGTTCACAATTCAACCGGAAATAAAATAATTGTGCCATCTATAAGAGTACCGATTAGGACCCACACTAACTTTGACCCTAACTCTAACATCTGATATTGTTCACAATTCATCTGGAAATAAAATAATTGTGTCATCTATAAGAGTACCGATTAAGACCCACACTAACTTAGACCCTAACTCTAACATCTGATATTGTTCACAATTCATCTGGAAATAAAATAATTGTGTCATCTATAAGAGTACCGATTAAGACCCACACTAACTTTGACCCTAAATCTAACATCTTATATTGTTCACAATTCATCTAGAAATAAAATAATTGTGTCATCTATAAGAGTACCGATTAGGACCCACACTAACTTTGACCCTAAATCTAACATCTTATATTGTTCACAATTCATCTGGAAATAAAATAATTGTGCCATCTATAAGAGTACCGATTAGGACCCACACTAACTTTGACCCTAAATCTAACATCTTATATTGTTCACAATTCATCTAGAAATAAAATAATTGTGCCATCTATAAGAGTACCGATTAGGACCCACACTAACTTTGACCCTAAATCTAACATCTTATATTGTTCACAATTCATCTGGAAATAAAATAATTGTGCCATCTATAAGAGTACCGATTAGGACCCACACTAACTTTGACCATAACTCTAACATCTGATATTGTTCACAATTCATCTGGAAATAAAATAATTGTGCCATCTATAAGAGTACCGATTAGGACCCACACTAACTTTGACCATAACTCTAACATCTGATATTGTTCACAATTCATCTGGAAATAAAATAATTGTGCCATCTATAAGAGTACCGATTAGGACCCACACTAACTTTGACCATAACTCTAACATATGATATTGTTCACAATTCAACCGGAAATAAAATAATTGTGCCATCTATAAGAGTACCGATTAGGACCCACACTAACTTTGACCATAACTCTAACATATGATATTGTTCACAATTCATCTGGAAATAAAATAATTGTGCCATCTATAAGAGTACCGATTAAGACCCACACTAACTTTGACCCTAACTCTAACATCTGATATTGTTCACAATTCATCTGGAAATAAAATAATTGTGCCATCTATAAGAGTACCGATTAGGACCCACACTAACTTTGACCCTAACTCTAACATCTGATATTGTTCACAATTCATCTGGAAATAAAATAATTGTGCCATCTATAAGAGTACCGATTAGGATCCACACTAACTTTGACCATAACTCTAACATCTGATATTGTTCACAATTCATCTGGAAATAAAATAATTGTGCCATCTATAAGAGTACCGATTAAGACCCACACTAACTTTGACCCTAACTCTAACATATGATATTGTTCACAATTCATCTGGAAATAAAATAATTGTGCCATCTATAAGAGTACCGATTAGGATCCACACTAACTTTGACCATAACTCTAACATCTGATATTGTTCACAATTCATCTGGAAATAAAATAATTGTGCCATCTATAAGAGTACCGATTAGGACCCACACTAACTTTGACCATAACTCTAACATCTGATATTGTTCACAATTCATCTGGAAATAAAATAATTGTGCCATCTATAAGAGTACCGATTAGGACCCACACTAACTTTGACCATAACTCTAACATATGATATTGTTCACAATTCAACCGGAAATAAAATAATTGTGCCATCTATAAGAGTACCGATTAGGACCCACACTAACTTTGACCATAACTCTAACATATGATATTGTTCACAATTCATCTGGAAATAAAATAATTGTGCCATCTATAAGAGTACCGATTAGGACCCACACTAACTTTGACCATAACTCTAACATATGATATTGTTCACAATTCAACCGGAAATAAAATAATTGTGCCATCTATAAGAGTACCGATTAAGACCCACACTAACTTAGACCCTAACTCTAACATCTGATATTGTTCACAATTCATCTTGAAATAAAATAATTGTGCCATCTATAAGAGTACCGATTAGGACCCACACTAACTTTGACCCTAACTCTAACATATGATATTGTTCACAATTCAACCGGAAATAAAATAATTGTGCCATCTATAAGAGTACCGATTAGGACCCACACTAACTTTGACCATAACTCTATCATATGATATTGTTCACAATTCATCTGGAAATAAAATAATTGTGCCATCTATAAGAGTACCGATTAGGACCCACACTAACTTTGACCCTAACTCTAACATCTGATATTGTTCACAATTCATCTGGAAATAAAATAATTGTGCCATCTATAAGAGTACTGATTAGGACCCATGTTAACTTTGACCCTAACTCTAACCTTTTTTACCTTGTTTTATTTAAACAATAAACGAGGGCAAATAATAGAAAATCCTTGTATTTTTGTTGATATTATATCTTCGTTTTTTATTTACAGATTTTAAACTCTAATAGAAAATAACGATTTTCCGATTTGGCAAAGAAGGAAGAAAAGACTAATCTCTGTTTTAGATAAGTGCTGCCACATTTTTTGTGAAACAACTCAGTACGTTCGTTTAGAGTTCTGTTTGAAGAAAAATGTAGAGGCCTTTGGAAGATTAAATCTATATTATGTGAGAAATCCATTTTGGAAAAAAAACAGATGTACACATTAGAAAAAAACTTATATATTTATGAAGTTACTGGATTTGTATTTTAGTGAATTAAATTTTTTAAAACTCTAGGCCAGTACCAAGCAGAGAAAGCACATTGTTGTAAATGTTAAAATATGTTTTCTAATATTAACAGGAAAACACACATGAAGAGAAACCATATTCGTGTCATGTTTGTGGATCTGCATTTTCACAGAACAATAACTTACAAAATCATGTACTAACACATATGAGTGAGAACCGGTATCTTAGTAAAGTTTGTAGATCTTCATTTACAGATAAATCGCATTTAAAAGCCCACATAATTTAAATTACTTAGTAGACAGCATCCTCGGGTGTCTTCGGTCTCTCTGTACAAGGATTTGTCAGGACAACCTGACATGAGGATACTTCACCCTACAAATAAACCCTGACTAAATATAAAAAATAACAGCACTTAGCTGGATACTCAACCTGACTAGATGAATTCTTGTCCTGGAATCCGGTAAGACCAAGAGAGCACAATAAGATATACTATAAAATACTTAGCGGGTCAATTAGGGAGAGGAAAATTAGTGTTCTTCACTTCTTTACTAACTCCACGTTTGACAAGTAAAGGAAAACTTTAATAGAATGTTTGAATATACATGTATCTCATATAGAGATCAAGCAAGTGTTAACCCCAAGAAGGGTCCCCTTGATTTCTGAAAACTTCGACTGAAGTAAAATGAAACAAAGAGTAAAACACCGTATTATGGTCAAATTTGTTGAGCTTCATGTTCATGGAGGCATTATCCAAAAACTCACATGCAGACACACAGAGAAAAAAACATATTTTTGTAAAGGTTGTGAATCTGTATTTTCACAGAAAAATCATCTAAAAAATAACATGCGAAAACACAGAGGAGAGAAACCATTTTCTTGTAAAGTTTGTGGATCTGCATCTTTAGAGAATTCTCATCTTAAAAATCGCGTGCAAACACATGCAGGAGAGAAGCCATATTCTTGTCAAGTTTGTGGGTGTGCATTTTCACAGAATTGTATTTTAAAAATCCACATGCGAATACACACAGGGGAGTTTGAATTACCTACTAGACACTATCCTCGAGTGTCTTCGGTCTCTCTGTACAAGGGTTTGTCAGGACAACCTGACATGAGGATACTTACCCCTACAAGTAAACTCTGACCAAATATTCAAATTACATAGTATCCGTAGCACAAAGAAGATTCCCTCATACGAGGAATAGTGCATCTTCTCCTAGTGATGTTACCTCAAGTAACATCACGTAGCTGGATACTCCACCAGACTATATGAATTCTTGTCCTGGAATCCGGTAAGACCAACAGACTACAAAAAAGATATAGTACTACATACTTGACTGGTCAGTTGGGGAGAGAAGAAATTATTCTTAACTTTTTTACTAACTCAATGCTTGAGAAATAAAAGAGAATTTTGATAGAATACTCGGGTATCTATGTATCTCATATAGAGATAAAGTGTTAGTCCCAGGAAGGGGCCCCTTGATTTCTGAGATCTTCGACTGAAGTAAAATTAAACATTAAGAGAGAAGCCATATTCTTGTAAAATTTGTGGATCTGCATTTTCGCAGCTTACTCATCTAAAAAATCACATGCGAAAACTCACAGGAGAGATGCAATCTCTACAGCTACGTATCTAGAAACTAAACTTGACATCGTAATATGGGACATAAAGGGAGAAAGTAGCAACCCTAATTGATGTTAGTGTCCCTAATGATGCAGGATTAAACAGAGCAGAAAGTGAAAAGATTACGAAATACCAGGGTCTTATGTACGACATGAAAAGAAACTGAAATCTTAGGAAAATCTCCATCATACCAGTAATTATAGGAGCAACAGGATTAATGAAAAAGAATTTCCAAAGCTATCTGGCAAGTATACCCGGTAGACTGAGTGCAACAGAAATACAAACAATTACACTTAAAGGAACGGTTAGAATCTTAAAAAGATCTCTACGTTGGAGTGTCTGAAATAGCCAGTGAATGTCTGATATCCGGTAGGATGCCCCATCTCCAGCAAAAACGAAAAGATTAGAAAAAATTTTAAAATGAGAGAAGGTATATTCTTGTCAAATTTGTGGATCTACAGTTTCAAAAAACGGCAATCTAAAAGTTCACATGCGAACTCACACACGCTGTATCTCCCAAGAGGAACAGGGGGTATGGGTCTATCAGAAATTGACCATCAACATCGAGCCACTATTGTGAGCACCGGCCAATATCTGATGAGCTCCCAGAACGCAAACCTTATGATGGTATGCCAACATCAAGAAATTAGAGCAAGCAGAACAACCTCTATCACAAAACTGGTCAGACATTTTGGACATGACTGTCTTACAAATGAGGCAGAAAGACAACAATCCTGCCACAGAAATATTTCGCAAAAGCCGTCAGAAATACACCAAGACCTTCCATTCCAGAAAACTGGAAGAATGGGCCAACCAACAACGTGCTAAGTATTTCCTAGGTGAATTATCCAATGAATATATAGACAAGGAAGGCTCTGTAGATAGGCTGAAAAGAGCATCTCTCCATTATGATCAAGAGAGAATGATAATGGCTGCTCAAGATCAAGGCTTGATGACCAATGCCTTTAAAAAGATGAGTGGTCTCAGCAACAATAACAAGTGCATGTTCCGCCACACAGAAGTGGAGAGTGTGAGCCACACCTGACATCCAGTTGTAAGGTTCTCCTGGGGGATGACTACTATACAATGCGACACAACGTTGAATATCCAGTGTAGCAGCAAGTCCTAGGAGCATATACCAGAAAGAACAGTTGGAAATAATTTATACACCATCCACTATGACTATGCAATCCCTTTAGCTACATATCTAGAAAACGGAGCTGTTAAACCTGACATCGTAATATGGGACAAAAGGGAGACAGTAGTAACCCTAGTTGAAGTCAGTGTTCATAATGATGCAGGATGTAACAGAGCAGAAAGGGAAAAGATTGCGAAATACCAAGGTCTTATGTACGACATGAAAAGAAACTGGAATCTTAGGAAAATCTCCATCATACCAGTAATTATAGGAGCAACAGGACCAATGAAAAAGAATTTAAAAAGCTATCTGGCGAGTATACCCGGTGAACCGAGTGCAAGAGAAATACAAACAATTGCACTTAAAGGAACGGTTAGAATCTTAAAAAGGCTGGAGTTTCTGAAATAGCCGGTGAATGTCTGGCATCCGGTAAAATGCCTCATCTCCAGCAAAAACAGAAAGATAAGAAAAATAAAAAATAGAGAGAAACCATATTACACATGCGAACACACAGGAGAGAAACAATATACTTGTCACGTTTGTGGGTCTGCATTTTCATATAATTCTTCTCTAAAAAGCACATGCAGACACACACAGGAGAGAGTGTGATCCACTTGATATCGAGTTGCAAAATCATATTGGCAGATGGCTCCTATACATCACGACATAATTGAGTGTGCAGGTACCTCCACTGGACGATCTGTAAGAAACTGAATATCAGGTGTAACAGCAGGCCCTGAGAACATCTATCTTAGAGAACTGTGGGGAATGAGACATACAGCATCCATTATGACCATGAAATTCTCACAGCTACTTATCTGGAAAACGTAGCTGTCAAACCTGACATTGTCATATGGAACAAGTGAGAGAGAGAGATAGATGGAGGGGTAAACAGAGCTGTAAGGGAGAAAATAACAAAATATCAGGGTCTAATGTATAATATGAAAAGAAACTGGAACCTCAAAGAGATCTCCAACATTTCAGTTATCATAGAAGCCACTGGACTCATGAAGAAGAACTTGAAAAAGTATTTAGCAAGTATACCTGGTGAACCAAGTGCAAGAGAAATCCAAACAACTGCACTCAAGGGAAAATCCAGAATACTGAAAAGAGCTCTCGGTTGGAGTCTGTAAATGGTGCGTGATTGTATGGCATTTGGAAGAATGCTCCGTCCCCAGCAAATGAAAGACAATGAAAAGAAAAAGAAAAAAAGATAGAATCTATACTTTTGTCAAATTTGTGGGTCTGCATTTACAGAAAAATGCAATCTAAAACCTCACACGCAAACTCACACAGTTTGAATTACCTACTAGACACTATCCTCGAGTGTCTTCGGTCTCTCTGTACAAGGGTTTGTCAGGACAATCTGACATGAGGATACTTACCCCTACAAGTAAACCCTGACCAAATATTCAAATTACATAGTATCCGCAGCACAAATAAGATCACCTCGTACGAGGAATAGTGCATCTTCTCCTAGTGATGTTACCTCAAGTAACACCACATGCTGGATACTCCACCAGACTAGATGAATTCTTGTCCTGGAATCCGGTAAGACCAACAGACCGCAAGAAAGATATACTATGATATAGTACTACATACTTGACTGGTCAGTTGGGGAGAGAAGAAATTATTCTTAACTTTTTTACTAACTCAATGCTTGAGAAATAAAGGAGAATTTTAATAGAATACTCGGATATCTATGTATCTCATATAGAGATCAAGTGTTAGCCCCAGGAAGGGGCCCCTTGATTTCTGAGATCTTCGACTGAAGTAAAATTAAACATTAAGAGAGAACTTGAATACCTACTAGACACTGTCCTCGAGTGTCTAAGATCTCTCTGTGCAGGGGTTTGTCAGAAATCCTGACATGAGGATACTTTTCATTTGAAGTAAACACTGACCAAATATTCAAATGAAAATGAAAAGAAATCCAAGGTCTACAAACTAACAGGATGTTGTCCAGAATAAAAAGATGCCCTCAGAATGGTTACGCACTGGGTCATACGAAGAAAAATAACGGTGCACCTTCTTCTAATGATGTTACCATAGACAACAACACTAAACTGGACACTCCACCAGACCAGCCAAATTCTGGTCCTGGAATCTGGCAAAACCAAACAATGACCACCAGAAAAAGAAACTATAATCAAGTTAAGTGGTCAATTGAGGAGAAGAAAAGTATTCTTCACTACTTCGCTTATTCAAGGTATGAGAAGTGTGGAAGAAAGAAAAATAATATATTCGAGGCTCAAATAAGGACGTATGCCCAACCAAAAAATGCTTTCGATTGTACACAGATATATGAATATCTCCCAAAAGATGTGAAAGATACAATCGAAGCAGAAGCTGTTGGTGAAGCGATGATTGACTTCAGCAAGACCAACACTATTGAATTTGCCCAAACCCTATGGAGCAGGGAGGAAAAATGGGCGCTGATATGGGCAATGGAGTATACCAAAACAAAACATCAAAAACTGGCAGAAAGATGCCAAGAATGGCAAAAGATTTTAAGACACTACTGCCCAAGCAAGAAGGACATTGTGGAGGAAAAACTCACATGTCAAAGTACAATTTATTGAAAAACAACGCCTTCTCCACGGACCAAATTTCCAAGATGAAACTAGACATCCGTGAGATAGTTGAAGACAACATTTGTCCAATCGGTAACCCCCTCTCTGTGCCAAGGTTTTGTGAGGCCCAATCAAAGGACAGTAGAACATGATCTCAGCTGGACCAGCTACCTGACATAATAGCACCGAGCCCAAGCCTGAGATGCCTACGATTGACAAAGCAGATGCGTCCCCGAAACAACACCCCACTAAACAGCATGCTATCTCTTCGAGTGTCACTCCGTACAGGCGCGTGTGAAGACGAAGAACATCACTCTGGGCAAAAGAGCCAACGCAATGCCCCGCCTGAACAAGAGACACTGGATACAGACCAGATTGAACTGGAGGAAGAGCTGGCAAACATGATAGAAGTGACTGTTGGATGGAGACCCACACTGGTAAATATGAACAATAGTAAAGCCTTTAAGACTCTTGCTACAAAGGTTAATGATGCCGTTACAAGAATCGTCCAAAAGAATGCGTCTCTAAGTGAAATAAACCATGCAACTTATGGGGCAGCATGGTTCATGCAATCAAAACATTTACCCCAGCACCAAGAAAGTAAAAAGAGGGAAACTTGAAGACACAAGCTTATGAGCCAGCCTGGAAGAGAAAACTCCAACAAATGATTGAAAATCTCTGACAATAAACCGCTCAGATATCTGCCTTTCTGTCATGTAAACACCCAGGATCAAAATTGAAAAAGAAGGTGAATAAACTTAAAACCGAGTATTCCTTCAAAACCCGCCGCAGCTTAGAGCTAAGATAGCAGAACATGAAGCTGAAATAAAAGCGTTAGCTGCACAAATAAATTAAAAAAAACAAAGTAAAAAAACTATGAGTCAAAAAGAATAAATAAACTGTTAATGACGAATCCCAGGATGGTGTATCAGAGCCTCATAGGAGAAGAAATACAAGTGTGCTCTCCACCTACCCAAGAGGAAGTTAAAAACTACGGAAGGCTACTCTATGAGGACCCCAAACAATATCTGGAAAAAGAAGGGATCAACACCATCAAAGAGGATAACAAGTAGAAACCAAAGATGCCAGCCCTGGAAATTACCAAAGAAGTTGTTTGCAGGAAGGTAGTCCACTATAGTAATTTCAAGACCCCAGGAATCGACAATGTCCCAAATCTTTGGCTAGAAAAAACTGACAGCACTTCATCATCATTACACCAAGGCGTTCAATAAAATCATCAGTGGTGATGGGGAGCCACCGGAATGGCTTACTGTAGGCAACACGTCCCTTTTTTTCCAAAAGTGAGGATACCTATTTGGTTAACAAATACAGGCCTATATGCTGCCTAACAACAACCTACAAGTTTCTAACAGTGATTATTGCTGAGGCAACATATGAACATCTAGCTGCCGGCAACTACCCTGAAAGTGAGCAGAAGGGATGTACCAGAAAAAGACTTGGCCCAAAAGACCAACTCCTTGTAAACAGAACAATCCTGGAGGACTGTAAAAAGAGACAGAGAAACCTCTGAATGGCCTAGATCGATTACAAAAAGGCCTTTGATAGTATACCTCACCTCTCGATACTTCGCTGTGTGGACCTGTACAATGTCAACAAAGACATTAGGTCATTCCTCCAGATGCAAATGACAGGATGGCGTACATCAACCGTGCTTCACCATAGGGAATGGAAAAATTCAGACTCCAAACGTTAAGATTCAGAAAGAAATATTCCAGGAAGACAGCCTATCACCGCTTCTCTTTTGCCTCACAATGAATCCACTAACGTAGCTACTTAAACGATCCAATGTCGGATACAACCTTAGCAGAGGCAGAAAGAAGGATGAAAATAAAAGAATAAATCGTCTCCTCTTTATGGACGATCTCAAGCTCTATGCGGAATCTGAGAAACAACTCGTCTCTCTGATAGAAATTGTAAATGACTCCACGGAAGACATCTGCATGGAATTTGGATTCAACAAATGTGCTAAATGCATAATAAAGAAAAGGAAAAAGACAGCATCAGAACATCTTAATATCAACACTGGCTCTATTGAAGACCTAGGAGAGGATGCTGTTTATAAATACCTTGGAGTAGAGGAGAATGAGATGCTTGAGCACGAAAGATGAGAGAGAAGGTACAGGTTGCGGATGCTAATTCTAGACCTCAGAAGAATTCGGAGAACATGTGAAACAATGATGATTATCTTTGGTATTGATGTGGAAGGAGATGTTTCGATTTTTTCTGTGTGTGTATTCTGTCAGAATTCTATGGAAAGTGGTATAGTCTCCTTTTTTCTTCTTCTATCAAAGATAGAATATTAATCTTTCATGAAATAGATTAAGGAGAACTTTTCTTTTTTGTTGTTGGGAGAGTTACAGAATTTATTTTTAAAGAGTGGCCATGTTTGATTTTTATTGAAAATGCTCAGGGATAATAGGTGTTTGTGAAATTCGCTTTTAACGAATTCAAGCTTGGTTCAACCGCACCTAAATTGGTTGAAGCGGACGACAAATTTTTCATTGAATTTCAGAGATTAACTTAGTGGCATCATCTGATTGGTCAATTTGAGTGACGTGTCAATTTACAAACGTAAACAAAGCAGACGGCAATTTTCTCACTGGAATATTTTGAAGAAATAACATTCAGATAGATTCTGGATGTTGACTGATTAATTAACATCTTGAATTTTGTCTCCGAAGACAGAGTTTTCATTCCTCAGACAAATTGTGCCCTCGTTAATTTGATAACTCCTTTTCATGTAAAACCGCCATTACCATGTCGAAAATTGATTTGAATAATAATTTAAAGATAGCTTTAAAAGTAACAAACTAGATTTGAGATGTGTATCTCTTAGTTACGATGTGAATTTAATTTGGACTTCAGACATTTTAATTTGATAACTGTAAATCATAATTCGAGGAAGAGCTCCTAGAATTATGCAAAGATTGTATTTGAAAATCTCAAATAAAAACCATTGCTTATGAAGAAAAGAAAACTTATGACGATAAGTTATTTAAAAGTTTGTGAAAAGAAATTCATGACAATATGTCAGTATTTTAAAATGGTTAAACGAAGGCCAGTTTAGCCTGATATTTGATGGAGAATATCTCGACAAAACGATCGTTTAGTCTAAAAAAAGGACTAATTGTTTTTAAGGATTGATTGAAAAATATCGACACAAGATCGATAATATTTATTATTTAGTCAGTAGAACTAAAATAGTTAAAAATATTTATTGAATTTAATATTCGTTTATCAGAAAGGTAAACGGATAAAGTCATCGAGGGTTTGTTTTGATTGGAAGTCTGTAGTCCAGAAATTCGCATGATGAGCGAACTAAAAAAAAATACACGAGAGAATTTCCACTTCTGTAAAAAAATGATATTGTAAATTGTGAACTGTGAGTACATTTTGTTGTTAATATTTTCTTTTTTGAATGACATGAACATATATGCATGTCTACCTTCTTTCTTATCTTGATGTTTTTTTTCATTTTATTGTTAATAAATTTTCGATTATTTGATACACAAGAAAGTTTTGTCTGTCTTTTTCCCCATTAAAGGAAAAAAGGCGATGAACTTGTCTTGCGCTTTAATTTTTTCATCATTTAAAAGAAAAGATTGATTTGGCGTTTTTAGTAAAAAAAAAAAAAGGACGGAAACGTTTTAAAACTGAAGACGTTATAATTTTAATTTTTTTCAACACACTAAATAGTACCGAAGACAACCGAAGGTACTGGTACAGCTTTTGAACCGGACAAAAACCGAACTGATTTTTATAAAAAAAACCTACCCCTAACCTTAACTAACACTAACCTCTTATATTAAGAATAACTAATATATTAAGAACTTGAATGCAAATAAATGATATCTATCGTGTTTTTATATAAACATTGACGGTTACTTTACAGTGCTCTATTTGTTTATTTAGAAAGAGCTTTGCATTACGTTAAATTAGTAACAGACAATATCATTTACGACAGTACTCCACCCGAGAACGGGGATTATGTAGTCATCCACGGACCGGACTGTTTCGCTGTATAACAGATATTTGGCGCTCTTGTATAAGCAGTGACCGATCTGAGGGGGACAACATGTTTTTTTCAATTAATTGTTTAAAAGTTACTCTGAACGCATTCAAAAGCTATTTCTAACGCATTAATTGTTATAAAGGGTTTGTAAAAATGTGTGTCAAAGTTGTCTCCCTTGCCGAAGTGTGGGCGAGTTCGAAATGGCGGCGGCTGGGTAAGGTAGAGTTGTCCCCCTTAGATCGGTCACTGCTTATACAAGAGCGCCTATATAAAATACTGGCACTAAGTCTTATTCACGGAATTCTGTCCTTTCGTAAACCAGACTAAGAGATAAGAATCAAAGAAACAGACAAGAAGAATACCGCATTGATTGAAGAATTTCTCTTTCATTTTCACAAATGCCGGAGAGCATTTGGAGGATTCTTTTTAGGGTTCCAGTTTTTTGGGGAAGATTTTGGGAGAGCCGAGTTTTATAGAAACATCTTAAAGAAAAACAGTTTTAAGTAATATTTAAATGTGTGAGAGAGCGAGGGAAATGTTATATGATCAACAAACAAAATGAGGAATTCAAAAGCTTAAATTCACAAAAGAGATATTTTATATATGTTAAAAATGGAAGTCTACAAAGATAGGAACACATAGAATAATTGTTCATATTTGAGTGTCCTTGCAGAAAAGGGGATTCATTAGTTGAGATATCGAGGAAGCCTGAGTCGATAATTTAAGGGCTGTGAATTATTCACGGGTTTGAAAAATCGTAATCAAAACTTCCTCACTCAATTACATCAGTTACATTTCATTGAAAGTTATTGAATAGAGTCAATAATCATTTGTTTTCATATTAGAAAGTTAAGTGAGAAATGTATGAAGTATTAGAATGGTTAAGTTTATAAGTTTGTTTTAAATATGCAGACATTGAAAAGGGGGTTCAAACAGTGTATGTCGCATTTAGTGTGCTTATGTGTAAGACAATAAAAGAGTTAATGCATTGTGGCTGTGTGTGCGTTGATGTCAGTGTGGCTATGTGTGCGTGAGTTTAGAAAAGGCGTTTTTCAGCATTCCTAAGGCCCTGCAGAGTGGGGATGGGGACTGTAGAAACGTTGATGTTAGATCTCTCGTGCATTAGGGCTAAACATGCAGTTGAAGGAAAAATCTGGGTTTATATGGGGTCAAGGTGGCTCCCAAAGGACAATTTGTATAAATTCAGAAAAATCCTCTGATTGGTTCATAATATTATTATTTGTTTTTATTAATTCTGGCAGATTCGTGTGCAAAGTGGTGTGCGCAGAAACGAGTTTAAGCGCTTATATTTTCGGCACCGAAGGGTAAATTCGTCTGCTACAAGCACCATCCAGACCTCCACTGACATTATCTTTGAGATAAGCTTGTGGTGAACACCACAGTTAGGTACTCTCTCCCTTTCTTTCTTTGTTTACTTAAGCCTTCTTTGTCTTCGAAGTTGGGAACCTACGAAGTCACGCAGATTCACGTCTGCCGTAAGATTGCGGCACACTTGACCACGCGTGAGTTGGGGTCTATAAAAGACACGCGTTCCCTTCCTCACTCTCTCTTTTTCCCTCAGCGTTCTGAGACGAACTAACACACAAAAAACTCTCGTCGACTCCCCCCCCCCACTAGCTTGAACGAGCTGTGTGGAGGAGGGAGGAAGAAAAAAAGGTAATCTTTAAATCCAAACGAACTCGTGTTTCTTCAAACACATATTACATTCTACAATCTTCCAATTTGACAAACATTTCTTCGCACATTCACCATTCACAAATTGACACACAAAAATACATTCATCTCGCTCGTATATATCGCTTATAAAATATTAAATAAATAAATTGTCTTGTTAATATAAATGCTTTCCTTTTTATTAACTTTTATAAAATGACTATATTGTTTAGCTTCATCTTTCCTTCGTTTTCGTTTTTAATATAAGTTTTTAATAATAATGTTTTCTTCCTTCTTCTTTGTTTGTCTTAAATGTTTTATTTAATCTACACGTGGTCCGATGGTTGGAATCCTAACAGTGAGATTACGTGCCGTTACAAAGGCATCTATCACACTACCTATGGTTGGGGGATTCATTATCGCAAAACCATTTGCGGCATCCTTCGCCACTGTGGTTAATATCCATAATCCTTTGTTCTCGTTTGAATCTCCCGCCATTAACACAGACTTCCAGCCCACAGATAAATATCTGATGGAATATATGTCCGATGAATGTGAACCCCATTCAGGATCACACCTCTTACTGGTGCGACGATCACCAAAGTGCCCCCGCATATCATTGAAAAGCGATAAAATAAAGTGAGTTAGACATTAGGGCAAATAAAAATCGAGAAAGAGACAAGAAACAGAATGCTGTTTGACGACTGTGTACATTGGGGGGGGGGGGGAATGCAGTTAGATATGAAAAGTTCAAGTATGGTAGCATGCAGTGGCAATAATAAAATAACCATTTCTTTATATTTGTGTTGTTATTTATTATTTCGTGTTCCTCTTCATCGTTTACGTTAATGTTATCCTCTCGGATGAATTTGTTGTTGGGTTTGACGGTATCTCAATTGTTGTCGTTTTATGCCGAAACCGTCGTACATGCATGTTTTGTATAGGATTGGTTTGTAGATCAATTGGTTTTGTAGAAGACGCATATATTTGGTAAACACTTTCTACTTTCCTAGTATGTGTAGAGGGTGCGTAAGATATTTGAGTTTAATTATAACAAATATATTATTGGTCAACTAGTCTAAGAGAAGGAAAACAGAATCACTTTCACTAATACATTTGGGAGAGGTATGAATACATATATCCTCCTTGCAGCTATAGATTAAATAGTAGGGTAGACTATACTCTCAAGCCTAGATTGGGAAACTAGTTTAAGAGAGGGAAAACAGCATTACTTTCACTAAAACCTTTAGGAAAGGTATAAATCCATATATCTTCCATATAGCTATGAATTTATATGTTTTGGGTTGAAGAGATTAGCTTTGCACGGTTTAATAGATTTTTAATCGTTGCAATTTTATATCGATATGAACATTCGTTTCTATAACTTAAAATGCATGTATTAATAGAGGCAGTTTTTTTTTTATATAGGGAGATGTGATGAATGCGTCATTGTTAGAGTCAGTGAGGACATAAAAACGGAATTTTGTTATTAACGTTAATCTCATAAATGAATGTAAGTACGGAGTTATTTTGAAAAATGTCTTGTATTTTTGTTGTCATCATTATTGTCTGCTAAAACAAGATCATCAATGCAGCGGGCATAAATGGAGGGTTTAGTAATTATATTAAATATTTTATTTTCGAGGTCAGCCATGTAAACATTACTGAAGGTCGATTCGAGAACCGATCCCATAGAAACGCCATCAATTTGGGTATAGACGTTTCCCTTATGTCGTAGAAAGGGACTTCGGTTGTGCAAATTAATAATAACTTGTTAAGTGTTTTAGGATCAATTTTTAGTGGATGGAAGGATGGGTTTGTATATGTTATCAATAATGATATCTATTGTTTTGCGTACTGGAAAATTTGTAAATAACCTTTCAACATCAAGTGAAGCGATAATTTTATTATCTGTTTTTTTTTGGAGGGGGGCGGGGTATCTGTGTAATTACTGGGTGAATTTTACACTGTATTTACTTGGTAAATTACTCGCAGAAAAAAACTTACATACACCAATTTGACCGAAATACTAAATAGACTATTCGGAAAATTGAAAAAATAAAAAAAAGGCTTATCAAGCAAAATTTCCGTGTTATTTAATAATGTTTGCATATATATATATATATATATATATATATATATATATATATATATATATATATATATATATATATATATATATATATATATATATATATTCTTTATCTTTCTGTTTTTGCTGGAGATGGGCATCCTACCGGATGCCAGACATTCATCGGCTATTTCAGACACTCCAGCCTAGAGATCGTTTTAAGATTTTAACCGTCCCTTTAAGTGCAGTGGTTTGTATTTCTCTTGCACTCGGTTCACCGGGTATACTCGCCAGATAGCTTTTGAAATTCTTCTTCATTAGTCCTGTTGCTCCTATAATTACTGGTATGATGGAGATTTTCCTAAGATTCCAGTTTCTTTTCATGTCGTACATAAGACCTTGGTATTTCGTAATCTTTTCCCTTTCTGCTCTGTTGAATCCTGCATCATTAGGGACACATACTTCAACTAGGATATATATATATATATGTGTGTGTGTGTGTGTGTGTGTGTGTGTGCGTATTTAGACAGCATTTTCTCATTTATGCAAACATTGTTTAAGATAACAGGATTCGTCTGGTTAATTATACTTTTTTTATTTTTTCAATTTTTCTGATGGTCTTTTTGTATTAAAATAAAATAAATAAATAAATAAATGTTCCACAGGTTTCACAAAATACTCGAAGCTATCTACATAAAAAGACAACAATCTCAAATTAAGAACATCACATATGAAAGTAGTGGTAACATTTTAAAATGCTTAACGTAATGCAATTTTGTTCTGTGATGCCATCTAGCGTTGCTGAATTTAAATTGTCAACGGCTTCCTGGAACAATCCGGAAAACGTTCTCTGCGCGTTTCTCCACCGTCTTTTTAAAATTCTCTTCTTTCTCCAGCTTTTTTGTTAATTAGCTTTTGACAGGATAATGCGACGAAGAATCGAAAACGTTCGTAAAACCTATGGAACTTGTATTATTTTTTTAATTGGAATACAAAAAAGACCATAAAAAAATAGAAAAAATAAAAAAGGTGTAATTAAACAGACAAATTCTGTTATTTTTAACAATGTTTGCATATATATATATATATATATATATATATATAATATATATATATATAATATATATATATATAATATATATATATATATATATATATATATATATATATATATATATATATATTTGTAAATAAATAACATAGGATGAATAGTAGTCGCCAAAAAACAGTACTACATAGTAAAGGATGAATGGCAGTTGCCAAAAAACAGTACGACGTCATAAATGATGAATGGTAGTCGCCAAAATCAGGACTACATAATAAAGGATGAATGGCAGTTGCCAAAAACAGTAAGACGTCATAAAGAATGAATGGTAGTCGCCATAAACAGTACTACATAATAAAGGATGAATGGCAGTTTGACAGGAAAAATAACGACTCCCTCATTATTTTGACAGTCCCTAACTAGGGGGATCGTTATTTTGCCGGGATCGGCAAATTAGCCTCTTCTATTTTTATTTGTTCAATTTTTCTGATGGTCTTTTTTGTATTAAAATCAAAAAAATTAATAAATGTACTATAGGTTTCACGTGTTTCACGAACGTTTCTTCGTCGAATCATCCTCAGGTGTCAAAACTAAATGAACAAAAAATCTGGAGAAATAAGAGAATTGAACTGCTTGGCCTTTTGTCTGAGAGTGTAGTATCTGTTCCGATGGATACTACACCCTATAGACCGGTATCGTCTTGGCCTTCGGGGCTTGATGGCGCCGGTTTGTGGGTTTGTTCTGTGCAGTTCTAGGAGGTCCACCCTCCCAGGCTTTGCCTCCCCTATTTGGGGAGAAGTAAGTTTATTGCTTACTGCCTGAGACGCTCCTACCGAGGAATGCCAAACGGGGCTGTCTAGGCATTTTTTGTAGGCCAGAGTGCTCACTTTCTCGGGCGCTGGTTTTTCAAATCCCACTTTCCCGACCTTGTGTCACATCTTACCGCTGTGGGAGGAGGATACAAAAAAAGAAAGTAGAGAACTTTAAAAAGACGCTGGAAACGCGCATAGAACGTTTATGCATTGTTCCAGGAAGTCGTTGGCGATTTTAAATTCAGCAACGCTGGATGGCATCACAGACAAAATCGCTTTACGTTAAGCATTTTAAAATGTTACCACTGCTTTCATGTGTGATGTTGTTAATTTTAGGTTGTTATGTTTTTATGTAGATAGCTTCGAATATTCGGAATGTATAATTTTTGTGTTATTAACTAGCATGTGTCTTAAATCATTTTGATTTTAATACTTAAAAAAACATAAAGAAGGTACAATTAAACAGACGAATTCTGTAATTTTTAACAATGTTTGTATCAATGAGAAAATGCTGCCCAAATACACAATATATATATATATATATATATATATATATATATATATATATATATATATATATATATATATATATATATATACATGAAGTTTTTATTGCCGCCATAGACATTGCAAAAAGCATTGAATTATTTCATTGCAGTCAACCAGTCAATCGAAATGTACAAGATCGATTTAAAATGCAAATTTACAGACGAAACAACCCACTTTTCATCGATACCTCATGACAGACCAAGGTAAGCAAATTGAAGTAACGAGCATATTATCGCGGCATTAGAATTTAAGAAAAAAGATGAGTTACATTTTTTTATATGATTTTATATGATTTTCTTCGAATTTTTATAATCTTTAAATAACAATTTTCATTATTTAAAATCAAATCCTTCTTTTTGAGATTTCACAGTTTCCAGATGAGATTTTTTATTTTGTCATTTTTAGTCACTTTTAGTAACTTTGCCGAGTCGAAAACGAGGCTGTCGAGACGAAAACGCGACTGTATAAACAAAACCTAAAAATCGTGCAAAAAAAAATGGAAGGTTGACAGACGACAACAATATAAGCATATGAATATATGGAAAGAAAAAAAAATGCATATATTTTTATAAAAAAAAAAAAATGAAAGAAATTAACAAACCCATAGCTGAAGAACTATAAATAAACTTTTTTTTATTAATGTTTTCGTGGGCAAAATGAAACATTTTTATGTTTTTTTTATGTGTTTCATGTTACATAAAGCAAAGAAGTCAATTTTACAATTAGGCAAGTTCTTTTCTTATATATTTTTTTTTTGGGGGGGGGGAGAATTACGTATATTTTCTCGTAGATGTTCAGGGTTTACTGCTACTTTTGCTGCCGCTTGTTTTGTTAGGCTGAGCAAAGGACTGTTATACGCCCTCCAGCAATCGGATACTACCGTCGTCCCAGGTACTGGCTTCATTATTGGAAGAGTTAGGGTCTCGGCATTCCTGTTAGGCACTGTCACCAGGAAACCTCTCCTTCTCTGCGGGGTCGGATCCCCCCCCCCCCCCCGAAGACCCAGAGCGGCTGGAGAAAACACGGCCAGCATTGTTTTTGTTTTTTCCGGCGATTGAATAGAGACTCGTCTATTTCCACCGTATGCCCTGGGCGTCCGAGTCGCCGGTTAGGGTTGCGCGACAGACATTTTTTGTTTGTTTGTCCATTTTTTTTTACAGCCTCGTTTTCGACTCGGCAGGTCTCGGACGCTTCCGTGAGCTGTCGGATCGCTGCTACCGAGCAGTCACGGAAAATAGGCGCAAACCCTGGAGTAGTACCAAAACATTAACTGTATGTTTATTATTATGACGATTTATTTATTTTTTTGACGAAGAAAATCAATGAAATCTTTTTTTGTTATTTCACGGAAAAGTTTAAAAAAATATTTTTTGATAAATTGTGTTTTTTATTAATAAACTAAAGATTGTAAAGAATATAATCAATGAAACAACGATTTTATCAGATTTTTTTTCGTTCTTTAATTTTCATTAGACTGGTGCAGCTTTTGAACCGAACAAAACCGTGGCCACCGAGAGTTACTACAGGCCGGTTGGCTAGAAAATGACGTCACTGCATTCTGTGTCAAAACAAGGACGGTCGTAATGACAATAAGAAGGCATTTCGACTTCTCTATTCACTAAATAATCCATCAAATTTCAGGATATCAACCAATTTTAATGAAATTTTCAGTATTTATTAATTAATGATCACGGAATATAATAAATCCATTACCTCATTAGAAACTTTGGTGCAAATATATTATTTCTTGTAAACAAAAAACACCTTTACTAAAGTTATCCAAAATATCAAAACATGTTGACCATACGATATTGTAAATATTTAAAACAAAGCATTAGAAAACTTTAAAAATTGCATGTAAAAAAAGAAAAGAAAAAGAACACGATTCGACTTATCCTGAAACTGATCTTTATTCAATATAAATTTAAAGAAAATAATAATTCACGATTAAATACTGCAAAAAACTGAATTAGGAATTACCATTATTTAAACTTCTAACCCAATCAACCGTAAGTAATTCAGACTTTGAAATTTGTTTAAAAATTATACAAAAAAAAAAGTTCAATGTTAACTGTCTGTTTAATAATGGAATCACCAACTCCTATCTTGCTATTAAGAGATAGGTACGTGCAAAATCAAAGGCCGATCCCCAAAATGTAAACACATTTTGACCCTCCCTTCACTTAAAAATTCACCAAAATACAGGAAATCAACCAAGTTTAATGAAATTTTCAATATTTATTAATAAACAAGCACAGGAGATAGTGAAACATTATTTTAAATCTTAGTGAAAATGCATTATTTTTTTAAAAACAAAATACACCTTTACTAAACGTATATTTTTATATATATAAAAAAAAATCCATGATTTTTTTTAATGAAAATAAGATCTGTATATGTTTAAAATATTTTTAAAAAAAACTATTTCGTATATATTACGGAAAATGCCCCTACACTCTAGTTAATAAAATCAGTATAACTCGAAGAATTAACGATATTATCATTGAATAAAGCATTGTTTAATTAATATTTTTTGTGAAAATTTTGATTAAATATGATGTTATTATTTCATTTATTTAATCTACAAAAGTACAGAGAAAAGATAAACTATACTACACTAAAGACATCGAAAAAAAGTAATTAAAAAAAATGGAACACTACTTTTTTATCAAATAATGAATAAGTAATTCAGACTTGATTTTTTATATAATTAAAAAAAATTCAAACTTACTACACTATATTAAGTCGGTGTAAACATTATTACGTGTATACATATTTGCAGTAATTCTTTCTCTTTTGAAAATCCAAACATATGCAGTAGGCATTTTAACTTTGTGAATTATGAAATGAAATTTTAAAAAGAGCAAAATTATTTTAAAATTGGTTGATTTTGATTCCATTATTAAACAAACAGTTAACATTGAACTTTTTTTGTATAATTTTAAACAAATTTCAAAGTCTGAATTACTTACGGTTGATTGGGTTAGAAGTTTAAATAATGGTAATTCATAATTCAGTTTTTTGCAGTATTTGATCGTGAATTATTATTTTCTTTAACTTTATATTGAATAAAGATCAGTTTCAAGATGAATCGAATCGTGTTCTTTTCTTTAAAAATTGCATGTAAAAAAATGCAATTTTTAAAGTTTTCTAATGCTTTGTTTTAAATATTTACAATATCATATGGTCAACATGTTTTGATATTTTGGATAACTTTAGTAAAGGTGTTTTTTGTTTACAAGAAATAATACATTTGCACCAAGGTTTATAATAAAGTAATGGATTTATTATATTCCGTGATCATTAATTAATAAATACTGAAAATTTCATTAACATTGGTCGATTTCCTGAATGTTGATGGATTATTTAGTGAATGGAGAAGTCGAAATGCCTTCTTATTGTTATTACTACGGTCCTTGTTTTGACACGGAATGCAGTGACGTCAGAGGGGGGCAGGAAGTTAGTTGCTTGGCCTTGTCAACTCTCGGTGGCCATGATAAAACCCGATTAAGTTTAGGTTAGTTTAGGGTTGGGTTAGGATATTAAAAAAATAAGGGCGATGAACTTGTCTTGCGCTTTAATTTTTTCATAATTTAAAAGAAAAGATTAATTTGGCGTTTTTAGTAAAAAAGGAGGGAAATGTTTTAAAACTGAAGACGTTATAGTTTACATTTTTTCAATACACTAAATTGTACCGAAGACAAAGCAAATATAACCGTAGACAACCGGTAACAAACTAAATAGTACTGAAGACAAGCGAAGGTACTGGTACAGCTTTTGAACCGGACAAAAACCGAACTGTTTTTTTTTAACCCTAACCCTAACTAACACTAACCTCTTATATTAAGAACTTGAGTACAAATAAATGATATCTATCATGTTTTTATATAAACATTGACGGCCACTTTACAGTGCTCTATTTGTTTATTTAGAAAGAGCTTTGCATTACGTTAAATTAGTAGCAGCCAATATCATTTACGACAGTACTCCACCTGAAATTGGGGGATTATGCAATCATCCACGGACCGGGCTGCTTCGCTGTATAACAGCTATTCAGTGTGGCTCGATCAGCACACATCCAAAGCCAGGGATCGAACCAACAACCATCTAGTCGATAGTCAGTAGCTCTGATCACCACGTCATTGGTAAATGATATCTAGCATATGTTTATATAAATGCGACCCCACAAAATTGAACCCGGGTTCTTGAAATGGAAAACACAAAAAGAAAATTATAAAAAAAAAAACACTCAGATTTACAATTGACAAAAGCAAATAAACTGATCTCTGCCGAATTGAAAAACAATTTTCGCTGAACCGTTCGCCAATTTGTAAGATAAAAAATCAGAGTAGAGCCGAATACGCAAGGGAGGTAATAAAGAAAACATTCTTAACAAGATTTATCTCCCTTTAAACAAAACGCCGCAAAAAGAATTGAAATATTACGACGATAAGACACGGTAACTCTACGCCAATAAATAAAAAAGTATCACACGAAACCATTTGAAGGTATTCCCAAACTAACAAACACAACCAAACGTAAACAATATAATAATGGAAGAAACTGTCTGAGCAGACGAGAAAGGGCAAATAACTAAGTCATACTTAGTTAACTCAGTCATACTTAGTTATCGCCCCTGGCCTATAAGTATATATAAAATACTGGCACTAAGTCTTATTCACGGAATTCTGTCCTTTCGTAAACCAGACTAAGAGATAAGAATCAAAGAAACAGACAAGAAGAATACCGCATTGATTGAAGAATTTCTCTTTCATTTTCACAAATGCCGGAGAGCATTTGGAGGATTCTTTTTAGGGTTTCAGTTTTTTGGGGAAGATTTTGGGAGAGCCGAGTTTTATAGAAACATCTTAAAGAAAAACAGTTTTAAGTAATATTTAAATGTGTGAGAGAGCGAGAGAAACAACAAACAAAATGATGAATTCAAAATTATAAATTCACAAAAGAGATATTTTATATATGTTAAAAATGGAAGTCTACAAAGATAGGAAAACATAGAATAATTGTTCATATTTGAGTGTCCTTGCAGAAAAGGGGGATTCATTTATTTAGATATCGAGGAAGCCTGACTCGATAATTTAAGGGCTGTGAATTATTCACGGGTCTGAAAAATCGTAATCAAAACTTCCTCACTCAATTACATCAGTTTCATTTCATTGAAAGTTATTAAATAGAGTCAATAATCATTTGTTTTCATATTAGAAAGTTCAGTGAGAAATGTATGAAGTATTAAAATGGTTAAGTTTATAAGTTTGGTTTAAATATGCAGACATTGAAAAGGGGGTTCAAACAGTGTATGTCGCCTTTAGTGTGCTTATGCGTAAGACAATAAAATAGTTAATGCATTGTGTCTGTGTGTGCGTTGATGTCAGTGTGACTATGTGTGCGTGAGTTTAGAAAAGGCGTTTTTCAGCATTCCTAAGGCCCTGCAGAGTGGGGATAGGGACTGTAGAAACATTGATGTTAGATCTCTCGTGGATTAGGGCTAAACATGCAGTTGAAAGAAAAATCTGGGTTTATATGGGGTCAAGGTGGCTCCCAAAGGACAATTTGTATAAATTCAGAAAAATCCTCTGATTGGTTCAAAATATTATTATTTGTTTTGATTAATTCTGGAAGATTCGTGCGCAAAGCGGTGTGCGCAGAAACGAGTTTAAGCACTTTTATTTTCGGCACCGAAGGGTAAACTCGTCTGCTACAAGCACCATCCAGACCTCCACTGACATTATCTTCGAGATAAGCTAAGCCCACAGATGGTGGAATATAGGTCCGATGAATGTGAACCCCATTCAGGATCACACCTCTTACTGATGCGACGATCACCAAAGTGCCCCCCGCATATCATTGAAAAGCGATAAAACAAAGAGAGTTAGACATTAGGTCAAATCAAACACAAGAAAGAGACAAGAAACAGAATGCTGTTTGACGACTGTGCACATGGGAGGGGGGATGCAAAATGCAGTTAGATATGAAAAGTTCAAGTATGGTAGCATGCAGTGGCAATAATAAAATAACCATTTCTTTATATTTGTGTTGTTATTTATTATTTCTTCTTCCTCTTCATCGTTTACGTTAATGTTATCCTCTCGGATGAATTTGTTGTTGGGTTTGACGGTATCTCAATTGTTGTCGTTTTATGCCGAAACCGTCGTACATGCATGTTTTGTATAGGATTGGTTTGTAGATCAATTGGTTTTGTAGAAGACGCATATATTTGGTAAACACTTTCTACTTTCCTAGTATGTGTAGAGGGTGCGTAAGATATTTGAGTTTTATTATAACAGATATATTATTGGGCAACTAGTCTAAGAGAAGGAAAACAGAATCACTTTCACTAATACATTAGGGAGAGGTATGAATACATATATCCTCCTTCCAGCTATAGATTAAATAGTAGGGTAGACTGTACTCTCAAGCCTAGATTGGGAAACTAGTTTAAGAGATGGAAAACAGCATTACTTTCACTAAAACTTTTAGGAAAGGTATAAATCCATATATCTTCCACATAGCTATGAATTTATATTTTTGGGGTTGAAGAGATTAGCTTTGCACGGTTTAATAGATTTTTAATCGTTGCAATTTTATATCGATATGGACATTCGTTTCTATAACTTAAAATGCATGTATTAATAGAGGTAGTTTTTATAGGGAGATGTGATGAATGCGTCATTGTTAGAGTCACTGAGGACATAAAAACGGAATGTTGTTATTAACGTTAATCTCATAAATGAATGTAAGTACGGAGTTATTTTGAAAAATGTCTTGTAGTTTGTTTTTTCATCATTATTGTCTGCTAAAACAAGATCATCAATGCAGCGGGCATAAATGGAGGGTTTAGTAATTATATTAAATATTTTATTTTCGAGGTCAGCCATGTAAACATTACTGAAGGTCGGTTCGAGAACCGATCCCATAGAAACGCCATCAATTTGGGTATAAACGATTCCCTTATGTCGTAGAAAGGGACTTCGGTTGTTCAAATTAATAATAACTTGTTAAGTGTTTTAGGATCAATTTTTAGTGGATGGAAGGATGGGTTTGTATATGTTATCAATAATGATATCTATTGTTTTGTGTACTGGAAAATTTGTAAATAACCTTTCAACATCAAATGAACCGGTTATTTTATTATCTGTTTTTTTTTTTGGGGGGGGGTATCTGTGTAAGTTCATGGGTGAATGTTACACTGTATTTACATGGTAAGCAAAAATTCCGTGTTATTTAAACATGTTTGCATATATATATATATGTGTGTGTGTGTGTGTGTGTGTCTGTGTGTCTGTGTGTGTGTGTGCGTATTTAGACAGCATTTTCTCATTTATGCAAACATTGTTTAAGATAAGAGAATTCGTCTGGTTAATTATACCTTTTTTATTTTTTCAATTTTTCTGATGGTCTTTTTGTATTAAAATAAAAATAAATAAATAAATAAATGTTCCACGTTCTCTGCACGTTTCGCCACCGTCTTTTTAAAATTCTTTTCTTTCTCCAGCTTTTTTGTTTATTTGCTTTTGACACCTCAGGATAATTCGACGAAGAATCGAAAACGTTCGTAAGACCTAGGGAACTTGTATTATTTTTTTAATTGGAATACAAAAAAGACCATAAAACAATTGAAAAAATAAAAAAGGTGTATGTTATTTATTTACATGCAAACATTGTTATGTTTGCATGTAAATAAATAACATAGGATGAATAGTAGTCGCCAAAAAACAGTACTACATAGTAAAGGATGAATGGCAGTTGCCAAAAAACAGTACGACGTCATAAATGATGAATGGTAGTCGCCAAAATCGATACTACATAATAAAGGATGAATGGCAGTTGCCAAAAACAGTAAGACGTCATAAAGAATGAATGGTAGTCGCCATAAACAATACTACATAATAAAGGATGCATGCAGTTTGACAGGAAATATAACGACTCCCTCGTTATTTTGCTGGTCCCGGCAGAATAACTAGGGGGCAGGCACGTAGCTAGACTTCTAACTTAGGGGGGGGGGGGCAAGACATTTTTAGGGGGGGGGGGCAAGGCATTTTTAGGGGGGCAAGGCATGTTTAGGGGGGGGCAAAACTAATATTGATATTCTAATATGGGTGACGTTTTGGTTCAGTGTGTGTGTGTACTGATATATAAATATAAATAAGTAGATACAAAATTTAAATTTCTTTTATATAATCTAAATATATTGTTGTGTATTTCGGTAGGTACATGTAAATAACAACATCAGTATAGTAAAGCACATAAAGCATAGTAAACACAGTAATAATAACATAAAGTTCGTAAAATAAGGTAGCAACTTGCTAGCTCTACAGAATTCTATTATAATCTTCTATTTGTACGTGGGGTTTATACCATACCAATGCTGTTTTTCTTTCAACTTTATCTCGGGTGAAATCTGGGATAAAAATCCCAGATACTGATGTTGTTATTTACATGTACCTACCGAAATACACAACAATATATTTAGATTATATAAAAGAAATTGAAATTTTGTATCTACTTATTTATATTTATATATTAGTACACACACACACTGAACCAAAACGTCACCCATATTAGAATATCAATATTAAATATTCTATGTTAATTTCAAAAATGTTGAATGTAACATTCACAATTTTTTTAATTAATAGTTGCAACTGACAACAAAAAGAAAAAAACCTATTTGAGATTCGTGATAAAATACAAAAATAATTTTTTAAACTAATTCCCACTTTCATTTGAAAATAATTTAGGTTGCTAGTATTCGTTTCTATCTTTTGAATGAAGACAACACTTTCTTTTATAAATTAAAAAAATATCTTTAAAAGCTGACAGAACAACAACGCGAATTAATTTTGTGTTTATATTACATCATTTGGATTATAATTATTTAATTGATAATTTATTATATTAAATAGTGTGAATTAACAATATTTAAAAATATATATTTGGTAAGTTGACAAAAAAGACAGATACACTGACAATCTCTTTCACCAAGCAGGAAACAGGTGAAAAGCTTTGAGGCTTTGTTTCCCTCACCACTTGATCTGAAACTAGCGAAGTTATGTTTGAGTTTGAGAACACGTACATTTTTCTTTTTTTTCTTTTTACAAGGTAACATAAATTTAAATCATATTTAGATGTTATTATGGTCAATAGATTTATTTTAACTGGTAGTTTAAAATCCGTAAATATTTATTATGGTATCATTAGTACCAGGAATGGAAAATTAAGTTTTAAACAAAATAAAATCCAAAGAAGCGGTTTTGAAATCGGAAATTATGTTAAAAATTGGTGGAAGGTCCTCTCTTGGTGGGTGGCCCAGGGCCTCAGCCCCGTGGCCCCTTAATCCGGCCCTGCTGTAAAATATATTACACAAAAGTAAATACTGCTTCATAATGAAGAAGTATAGTTGACTAAGAAATATAAGAGTATTTATATTTATAATATTGTTTGGATCACAAATTTCAGGGGGTGCAAATGTAATTGCAGGGGGGGGGGGATTGCCCCCCTGGCACCCCCTGGCTACGTGGGGGCTAGGGGGTCGTTATTTTGCCGGGACCGGCAAAATAGCCTCTTCTATTTTTATTTGTTCAATTTTTCTGATGGTCTTTTTTGTATTAAAATCAAAAAAAATTAATAAATGTACCATAGGTTTCACAAATTTCACGAACGTTTTCGATTCTTCGTCGAATCATCCTCAGGTGTCAAAACTAAATGAACAAAAAATCTGGAGAAATAAGAGAATTGAACTTCTTGGCGTTTTGGCTGAGAGTGTAGTATCTGTTCCGATGGATATTACACCCTATAGACCGGTATCGTCTTGGCCTTCGGGGCTTGATGGCGCCGGTTTGTGGGTTTGTCAGGGCAGTTCTAGGAGGTCAACTTTCCCAGGCTTTGCCTCCCCTCTTTGGGGAGAAGTAAGTTTATTGTTTACTGCCTGCGGCCGCTCCTACCGAGGAATGCCAAACGGGGCTGACTAGGCATTTTTTGTAGGCCAGACTGCTCACTTTCTCGGGCGCTGGTTTTTCAAATCCCACTTTCCCGACCTTGTGTCACATCTTACCGCTGTGGGAGGAGGATAAAAAAAAAGAAAGAAGAGAATTTTAAAAAGACGCTGGAAACGCGCATAGAACGTTTCCGCATTGTTCCACGAAGTCGTTGGCGATTTTAAATACAGCAACACTGGATGGCATCACAGAACAAGATTGCATTACGTTAAGTATTTTAAAATGTTACCACTGCTTTCATATGTGATGTTGTTAATTTTAGGTGGTTATGCTTTTATGTAGATAGCTTCGAATATTCGGAATGTATAATTTTAGTGTCATTAACTAGAATGTGTCTTAAATCATTTTGATTTTAATACTTAAAGGACCATAAAAAGGTACAATTAAACAGACGAATTCTGTAATTTTTAACAATGTTTGCATCAATGAGAAAATGCTGCCTAAATACACAATATATATATATATATATATATATATATATATATATATATATATATATATATATATGCATGAAGGTAGTTTGGTTTGGTAGTTTTGTTTTACGGCATATCAACCCTTTTTGGGTTATTTAATGCCGAATCTGGTCATTATAGTAAAAGTTTTTATGCTTCAAGTTCTTTATATCTTCAAATGTTTAATCACCGTTTTTGGTTTGGTAGTTTTTTTTTACGGCATATCAACCCTTTTTGGGTTATTTAATGCCGAATCTGGTCATTATAGTAAAAGATTTATGCTTCAAGTTCTAAAAATAAAATAAAAAAGGGGAGGGAGAAAGGGAGAGGGGCTGTTGTTTTTGGTTTTGGTTTTGTAGAACATATATACATGAAGTTTTTATTGCCGCCATAGACATTGCAAAAAGCAAGGAATTATTTCATTGCAGTCAACCAGTCAATTGAAATGTACAAGATCGATTTGAAATGCAAATTTACAGACGAACAACGCACATTTTATCGATACCTCATGACAGACCAAGGTAAGCAAATTGAAGTAACGAGCATATTATCGCGGCATTAGAATTTAAGAAAAAAGATGAGTTACATTTTTTTATATGATTTTATATGATTTTCTTCGAATTTTTATAATCTTTAAATTACAATTTTCATTATTTAAAATCAAATCCTTCTTTTTGAGATTTCGCAGTTTCCAGATGAGATTTTTTATTTTTTCATTTTTAGTCACTTTTAGTAACTTTGCCGAGTCGAAAACGAGGCTCTCGAGACGAAAACGCGGCTGTATAAACAAAACCTAAAAATCGTGCAAAAAAATGGAAGGTTGGCAGACGACAACAATATAAGACTATGAATATACGGAAAGAAAAAAAATTCATATATTTTCATAAAAATAATGAAAGAAATTAACAAACCCATAGCTGAAGAACTATATATAAACTTTATTTATTATTGTTTTCGTGGGCAAAATGAAACATTTTATAAAAATTTTTTTTATGTGTTTCGTGTTACATAAAGCAAAGAAGTCAATTTTACAATTAGGCAAGTTCTTCCTTTATTTTTGGGGGGAGGGGGGAGAATTACGTATATTTTCTCGTAGATGTTCATGGTTTACTGCTACTTTTGTTGTCGCTTGTTTTGTTAGGCTGAGCAAAAGACTGTTATACGCTCTCCAGCAATCGGATACTACCGTCGTCCCAGGTACTGGCTTGATTATTGGAAGAGTTAGGGTTTCGGCATTCCTGTTAGGCACTGCCACCAGGAAACCCTTCTTTCTCTGCGGGGTCGTATCCCCCCCCCCCCAAGACCCAAGGCGGCTGGAGAAAACACGGCCAGCATTGTTTTTTCCGACGGTTGAATAGAGACTCGTCTATTTCCACCGTATGCCCTGGGCCTCCGAGTCGCCGGTTAGGGTTGCACATTTTTCAAATTATAGCAGCTCGCATACGGGGTTGACCTTTGTCTTCCCCTCGGCCGTTACAGCTGCAAAATCAGACAACGTAAACTGAAAACACTATTTTTACCAGTGCGACTTTTAATTCCGAAATACAAAACAATAATTCAGTGTGAAAATAATTTCATTCTTTTTCTCATCGCATTTGGCGCGGGTCCCCAAATATATACTAGTATGTTAATCGCTCGAATTCCCCGCGGGGTCCATTCCCCTTGTTATAAGGAGTAAGGTGTTTGAGGGGAACCAGCGCTGCCGAAAGCGCATTTTTTGACGTCATAATAGAAAAAATTCAACCAAGAAACAAATAAATTCGGTTTTGTCTGGTTAAAAAGCTTTTCCACTTCCAATTTTTTAAGTCGAAAAAAAAAAACGAATAAATTAATTTTTCTTTCAAAATTTGAAAGGAATTTAGAAGCATTTAAACTGTCCAATTATTCATCTACCTTCCATAGCAGTAAGATGTGACACAAGGTCGGAAAGTAGGATTTGATAAGTCAGCACCCTAGAGGAAGGGCACTTATGACCTTTATAAATTGCCTGGTCAGCTCCGTCGGCATTCTCCGGTAGGGGCGCCTCAGGCGATTAGCACTAAACTAACCCCCTCTCAAAAGGTAAGAAGGCAAAGCATGGGAGGGTGGACCTCCTAGATAGTATGTTAATCGCTCGAATTCCCCGCGGGGTCCATCCCCCTTGTTATAAGGATAAGGTGTGTGTGGGGAACCAGCGCTACCGAAAGCGCATTTTTTGATGTCATAATAGGAAAATTTCAACCAAGAAACAAATAAATTCTCTTCTTCTTTACGACGTCATCCTCTGTTTTTCTATTTAGTGTATACATTTATTTTTCACCTGTCGTCCAGTACGCACGTACATAAACGAGCTCCACATATTTCTAGTAGTAGATACTGAAGATATATATCTATAGAGAGATATACTAAAATATATACATATATTTATATATTATATATATGGGGCTTTTGAGTTTTTGTTCATAGGATTTACTCCGATGAAACACAAACCTATATTTTGTATAAATTATCAGTATACACTTTTAGTTTAAAAAGTTATTTGATATGAAGTTTTTATTGCCGCCATATTTAGTGGCTTAACCCTTGCAAGTAGCAGAGCATCTTTATCTTTGAAATGCAAATTTACAGACGAACAACCCACATTTCATCGAAACCTCATGACAGACCAAGGTAAGCAAATTGAAGTAACGAACATATTATCGCGGCGTTACAATGTAAGGAAAAAGATCAGTTACATTTTTTAATATGATTTTCTTCGAATTTTTATAATCTTTAAATAACAATTTTCATTATTTAAAATCAAATCCTTCTTTTTGAGATTTCGCAGTTTCCAGATGAGATTTTTTATTTTTTCATTTTTAGTCACTTTTAGTAACTTTGCCGAGTCGAAAACGAGGCTGTCGAGACGAAAACGCGGCTGTATAAACAAAACCTAAAAATCGTGCCAAAAAAATGGAAGGTTGGCAGACGACAACAATATAAGACTATGAATATACGAAAAGAAAAAAATGCATATATTTTTATTAAAAAAATGAAAGAACTATAAATAAACTTTTTTTATTATTGTTTTCGTGGGCAAAATGAAACATTTTTATTAGAATTAAAGAAAAAAGATGAGTTAGATTTTTTTTATATGATTTTCTTCGAATTTTCATAATTTTTAAATAATAATTTTCATTTTTTTAAATCAAATCATTCTATTTGAGATTTCAGTTTCCAGATGAGATTTTTTTATTTTGGCATTTTTAGTCATTTTTAGTCACTTTGTTTATCACTTTGTAAGGTTTATATAAAAAATGATGGGAAAACTTTCCACTCTTGGTCTCATCTACGTGACTTACACATTATACTTTGTTGGTACTTTCACAGATTAGGACCCACGCTAACTTTGACCCTAACCCTAACGCTAACCCTATCCCCGACTTTGAACCTGACCCTAACCCTAACGACGGGGTCAAAGTTAGCGTGGGTCCTAATCTGTGAAAGTACACTTCGATCGGGCAGGTCGCGGAAGCGCCCGAGAGCTGGCGAGATGAGACGATACGAAAACGAGGCTGAATCTGCCAACCGCTTATTGGAAGACTTTCAATGAAAAAATACATGAATAAAAAGAAAACAAAAACGAACAAACCGTAGCTTAAGAACTATAAATAAATATATTTTTATCTTTTGGTGGACCAAATGAACCATTGTTGATCAAATGTTATTTTCAGATATTTATCACTTTCGTTAATTTCACAATTCAGTAAGTTGGAAAGATAAAACGTAACTTTGTATTTGTTTTGTCATTTTTTCATTAACAAATATTATAAATAAATAGAATTCAAATATGACATTTTCTTTCAAAATTGAATTATATTCATTTATTAACAATTGTTAATGTTTTAACTTTTTTCAATTAAAGTCAATGACTACACTGCCAATATTGACTTTAATTTACTTTTTCATACTTAAAATTAAAAAAAATACTCTTTTAGCTTTATTTTAAAAGAATTAATGTAATTTATCATTACGACACATGTAAGAAATTCTTACATGTGTCGTAAGAAGGAATTAGTAAATTATTCTTTAAGAATTGATGTAATTAAAAATTACATCATAATTCTTAAAGAATAAATCGAGTAATGTAATTGTTCAAGATTTTAATCGATCATCATGTAAATATAATTAATAAAATTGACGCAGTTCGTAACATAAAAATTGAAAAAAATTAAATATTACTGCAGTTTGAGTCTTCCATACTTTGAGATCTTGTAGCCATATTTTCTGTTTACAATTACAACACAGCGAAGAGATGTCCGGAACCTAACTTTTAATTTTTATTTGATAATTAAGCAATTTTTAGTTAAAAAAAAATAGGTATATTCTTTTGTAATTCACTCTCTCAAGAATTTAATTTAATAATTATCTTTGAAACAGTTCCTTAAAACTGATATTTACCTTTCCAGCGAATTTTAAACATGTTTTATTGAATCTGCAGTTTTAACTGATTTTTTTTTTTAGCCGTTTTTATAACATTTTTCATTCTAATTTTTTTTCACACGTAAATATACATTTGTTTCCTTTTAGATATTAACTTAATTATTTTATCTTTCGGACACAATCAAAAGTTAAACGAAAACTACTTTAAAAATTAAAAAACACACTTTTAAGAACTATAGTCAGTACAAGCGACGGCCATTTTTGCACATACCTATCTTTTTGGTATTGGTACAGCTTTTGAACCGGACACATCTCGACTAAGTTAGGATTTGCTTAGGGTTGGGTTATGGTTAAAAACAATCGATTTTTGTCCGTTTTGACATTTGATTGGCTCAGCGCTTCAGCATCTCCCGGCTGTTTACGTGAACGACCGGAAGATGCCGAATAAAAAGTCGGTTTTATCAAGTAAAAAAGCTGTACCACTACCAATATTTTTAGTCGAAAGAAAAAGAATAAGTTAATTTTTCCTTCGAAATTTGAAAGCAATTTAGAGGCATTTAAACTGTCCAATAGAAAATCAGTTGTGGCTTGAAAATTATTAGTAAATTCTCATTTGATTAAAATATTGAAAGTTCTTAAAGCTTTATACATACTGTAATGTATCAAGTTACATTCATTTGGTGAAGTTTTTGATTGGCCCAGATTGGAAGAAAAAGGCGATTTTATTATCTGTTATTGGTGCAAAACACTATGCTGTGTTAAGAGGTTTAGCAGATAATCATCCGGAAAATAAAACGTTTGATGAACTAGTTGGGCTGATGCAGAGACATATTAAACCAGCACCTAATGTGATTCATGAAAGATTCTTGTTCAACACGAGGGACAAAAGGGAGGAATAGTCTATAAGTGACTATGTGTCCGCATTAAGGAAAATGTCCGAACACTGCAATTTTGAAGAGAGGGTTGGTGAATACATACGGGACAGCTTAGTCTTTGGAATTAAAGATGTGAAAATCCAGGAACGCCTACTAACCGAAAGGGATCTAACGTTGAATCGAGCTATTGAAATAGCAGTGTCAATCGAATCAGCTCGGAAATATTCTATATCAATGCAGGAAACATTTCCCGCTTATGAAAACCCAATAGACAAATTATTCTTCAGACGGGAGTGTTACAGATGTTGTAGTACCATACACACGGCAGATAAATGTACATTTAAAAATAGTTAATGTTACAGATGTCATAAGACAGGATACACCCGCAGAAAGTGCAGGCAGCAACAAGGTAAATTCTTTAAAATAACTAAAAAGAGCGATGCAATGAATGTGGTGGATGAAGACCAGAAAGTTGAAAAAGGATTCACTATGGAATGGTTAAATCTGGATGAGAGGGAGGTTCGGCAAAAAGAATTGAATTTATACAATATTTCTAACTTGTAAACACCACCGGTAAAGGTGCACCTTTACCGGTGGTGTTTACAAGTTACCGGTGGTGTTTACAAGTCACCTAGGTGGAGCTGTTGTTAAACAAAAAAGAGTGGCCATGGAGGTAGATACAGGAGCATCTTGTTCGGTCATTAGTCTAAAACAATTTAAAGACTGGGTAGGATTCAGGATTTTTTAAAAAGCACAGTAAAACTGACGACGTATACTGGTGAAATAGTAAAACCTCAGGGGACAACAGTTGTAGAGGTATTACATGAAGGACAAGTGAACTGTTTACTACTACTGGTTGTGAAAGGAGAGGTACAAACTCTACTAGGTAGAGATTGGATGAAAAAGTTAAAGCTAGACTAGGAAAGGCTGTTTTGTTTAACACGGGAGAACCCATCGAGGCTTAAAAGTACTTACAAAATATGATGCCTTATTTAATGGAGAAATGGGATGCTTGAAAGACTTCCAGGTGAATATACCCATTGATAAAGAAGCCAAGCCTAAATTTTGTCGAGCCAGGCCTGTACCTTATGCTTTGAGAGAAGGGGTGGAGAAGGAGTTAGAACGCCTAGAAAACCAAGGCATTTACAAAAGAGTAGAATATTCTAGATGGGCTGCACCCATAATGCCCGTTGTTAAAAATAACAATGGGGGAATCCGAATATGTGGGGACTATAAGCAAACCATCAATGCAGCAGCTCCATGTGTCAGCTACCCTATTCCTCGAACATAAGATATATTTGCCACACTAAGAGGGGGTGAAAAATTCAGCAAACTGGATTTAAGCCACGCCTATCAGCAGCTGAAATTGGAGGAAGGTACCCAGGAATTGTTAACTGTAAACACACATAGGGCTTTGTACCAACCCACATGGTTACAGTTCGGGGTGCACAGTGCTACAGGCATTTTTCAACAGGAGATGGACAAACAATTGAAATGATGTTCCTTTCTGCAAGGTACGAGTGAACGATATACTAATTTCAGGTCCCGATGATGACATCCACTTAAAGAACCTAGAAAGAGTATTACATACGCTGAGCATAGCTGGGCTCAAATTGAAAAGAAGCAAGTGCGAATTTCTTCTTGAGGAAATAACCTATCTAGGGTTCAAGGTTAGCAAGGATGGTACAGCTCCTCTACCAGAGAAAGTGGCTGCGATGGCAAGAACCCCTACACCCAGGAATGTTACAGAGTTGAAAGCATATCTTGGGGCAGCAAATTATTATCGCAGCCATTTACCAAATTTGTCCACACGACTTGAGCCACTGCACAGTCTAATGAGGAAAGGCACAGTTTGGAAGTGGGAAGCCTGCCAACAAAAAGCTTTTGAAGAGACAAAGAAAATGCTGTGTACAGCACCCCTTCTGACTCATTTTGACCCATCTAAGCCCACATTTGTACAAGTGGATGCTTCTGTGTTGGCTCATAGGATGGAAGATGGCAGTGAAAAGCCAGTATGTTACATCTCCCGAACGCTCTCAGATGCTGAACGGAATTATGCACACATTGAAAAGGAAGGGTTAGCCCTGGTGTTTGCAGTGAAGAGGTTACATCAATATCTGTTTAGAAACCCCTTCACGATGTTCACCGATCACAAACCGTTGTTGGGTCTATTTGCAGAGAACAAGCCAATTCCTGCTATGGCAGCTGCCCGGGTTCAGCGTTGGGCCCTATTCTTGGCTGCCTATAATTACAAACTAGAATATCGAACTGGAGCCCTCAATAGTAATGCGGACTGTTTGAGTCGTCTTCCACTGGAGGCTCAGGAAAAAAATATATCTAAATCTACTAATGAAATATTTATGATGGATCTTGTGGAAGCTCCAGTGAAGGTTGAAGCTGTGAGAGCAGAGACTAGGAAAAATCCGATCTTGAGTCGAGTATACAAATTCACCATGAATGGCTGGAATAGAGTCAGTTGGAGTGAACAGTTTAAGCCTGATTTTAATAAACAGGAGGAACTGACCTGTGAAGATGGCGTGTTACTGTGGGGAAGCAGGATTATCATTCCTCCTAAGTTGAGAGGAAAAGTTTTGCAGCAATTACACCAGACTCATGTAGGCATTGTGAATATTAAAGCATTAGCTAGAAGCTATGTATGGTGGCCAAAACTGGATGAAGATATTGAGTGGACCGCCAAGGGGTGTGAAAGTTGTGTGCTAAATCAGAAACAGCCCAACAGAACTCCGATTCATTGTTGGGAATATCCAAGTCAGCCCTGGGAAGAATTCACATAGACTATGCTGATCCAGTTTTTGGACACATGTTCTTAATAATGGTTGATGCCTACTCCAAATGGATGGACGGTTGCATAATGAAGACATCCACTGCTGCAGCTACCATTGAGAAGTTGAGGGGAATCTTTGCGACTCATGGTTTGCCTCTGCTGGTTGTGAGTGACAACGGCCCTTGTTTCTCAACTGATGAATTCAGGATGGTTTTTAGAGGCAAATGGGGTTAACACACATATTCACGGCTCCTTACCATCCCTCCTCCAACGGCCAGGCTGAACGCAGTGTGCATACATTCAAGGAAACAATGAAGAGGATGGACAAAGACACAAAAACATCTCTTGAAACAAAAGTCAACAGATTCCTTTTTAACTAAAGGACAGCTCCACACACAGTAACTGGGGTTCCTCCAGCTGAATTGCTGTTCAAGCGACAATTAAGAACAGCCTTTCATCTGTTACAGCCAAACAAGTTTAAGAGCAGGGTGTACAACTACAAAATGGAGAAGGGTACTAAGATCATGACACCGTGCCGAAATCATGGGGTAAATGATCCAGTCCTTGTGAGGAATTTTGGCCCTGGTCAACGGTGGCTGGAGGGCATTATTACGAGGCAGTTGGGTAATGTCTATTTTGAGGTAGAGACCGAGAGAGGAGTTACACGGAGACATTCAGACCAGATCATTAAAAAGACAATCCTGGTCCGAGAGGAGAATGTGACTGATACGAATGATGCCGCAGAGGACATGGTGACAATCAGTACAAGGGAGTCTACTGAGGAAGAAGGAGTTCCTGAATTGGTAAAACAGGATGAGGCTGAGGTGGAACCTATAGACTTCAAACAGAAAGCATCGCCTATTCCTAGGAGATCTGAGCGTGTAAGGAGAGCTCCATTTAAGTTCAGAGACTATGTTTAGTGATCCATCTAAGTATGGAGGGATGTAATGTATCAAGTTACAGCCATTGGGTAAAGTTTTTGATTGGCCCAGAGGGCGCCTTTGTTGTAATTGTTGTTGTTGTTTTGATTATAAAAAGAAGAGACTTTAACAGGTCTGCACTTGCTTCAGTCTTGACACTTAGTGAATGGTGCAGACTTAACATGATCAACAAACAAAATGATGAATTCAAAAGCATAAATTCAAAAAAAGAGATATTTTATATATGTAAAAAAAGGAAGTTTACAAAGATAGGTGTTATAATTGTGGTACTAAGACACTGAACGTTACCTACACGTAGTTCAGCCACGAATGTAAAATGTGCAAAGGTTGAAAACCCGATGAAAGGAAATCAACCCGTACTCCATAAAAATGAATAACACATCGTATCACAAATTATAAACATATATTGTATAAATCACTAAGACAAATTAACAATACATAACAAGTATTAATTTATTTTTATTTTTTTTCAAAAGATCAACTGATATTCCTTTGCACAAACGGAGTTATCTATAGGAAGCTGGTTTTTGTTATTCCGAGAAAGTTGATCAGAATTCAAAGTTCAAATATAGCAATTAACAAGGCCTTTATGAAAATGAAAATAGGAAAGTTTTTTTTTCTTACGAAATTCGAGGAAAATAAAATGAGAAGTCCTTCTCCTCCCACGGGAGATCGAGATATGAAGATAAATGTGTTAAAATTGCGGGGAACGATTGAATGAGATCATTTAACACGACAATATAAACAATATGAAAGTTTGATTTAGGACGAATTAATATAGTTTTTTTTTGTTTTTAGTTTTTATTTTGCCCTTATGTCGTAAACACATACCTTTTTGGTTTGACGGCGGAGGGGAGGATATTTTACCAGAATTTTAGATTCTGTGGTCCGTTCTTAACGAGCTGTTTTTAGGGTGCCGAGATATACGTAATCTCGACGTTGGAGATGTCATTTGATTGACTGGTCTGTCGTAATCAATTTTGTTGGACCAGGGTTTTCTTTTGTGACCAGGAGACAGCCGTATTAAATGTCGCTGTATTTCTTAAGCGTTAATTTTCGAATTCCACGTTTTAATATTTTTTTATTTTGTGTGCGGGGATAAATTGTTTGAATATGACAGCGGGGTGGGCTGTCACTCTCAGAGACGTCCGCTCTTAACCCTGGTTCGGGACCTTCTCCGGTATTTCCTCTTGCTTCGATTTCCCGCTCACCTGTGCATTAGCTACGGTATTCTCTCATTTGATTGGATGAATCCTGCGTGGGCTGACTTATGAAAGCCTGTCTGTCAAGCTTCCTGTTGACCCACTTATGACAACCGTCGTCGTCTGCATCCCCACTTTCTGTATGCGTAGGGGAACATGTGCCGACAAGTCCCCTGCTCCCTTTTTTATGCTTTGTGGGGCAAAATATTTAGATGTAACATAAGAAAAACATAGAATAACTGTTCATATTTGAGTGTCCTTGCAGAAAAGGGGGATTCATTAGTTGAGATATCGAGGAAGCCTGAGTCGATAATTTAAGGGCTGTGAATTATTCACGGGTCTGAAAAATCGTAATCAAAACTTCCTCACTCAATCACATCAGTTTCATTTCATTGAAAGTTATTAAATAGAGTCAATAATCATTTGTTTTCATAGTAGAAAGTTCAGTGAGAAATGTATGACGTATTAAAATGGTTAAGTTTATAAGTTTGTTTTAAATATGCAGACATTGAAAACGGGGTTCAAACATTGTATGTCGCCTTTAGTGTGCTTATGCGTAAGACAATAAAAGAGTTAATGCATTGCGTATGTGTGTGCGTTGATGTCAGTGTGGCTATGTGTGCGTGAGTTTAGAAAAGGCGTTTTTCAATCTCTGCTACGTTTCTTACAATCTTCCATTTATATTTCTAAATATTATTTTCTCATTCACTCTCGCTAATTCTCCTTAGTGGTTTTAATCTTTCTCTTTTAGTAACGTTTAGCGAGTCAATTTTAAGTTCAATCTCTGCTACGGGGGATGCAAAATGCAGTTAGATATGAAAAGTTCAAGTATGGTAGCATGCAGTGGCAATAATAAAATAACCATTTCTTTATATTTGTGTTGTTATTTATTATTTCTTCTTCCTCTTCATCGTTTACGTTAATGTTATCCTCTCGGATGAATTTGTTGTTGGGTTTGACGGTATCTCAATTGTTGTCGTTTTATGCCGAAACCGTCGTACATGCATGTTTTGTATAGGATTGGTTTGTAGATCAATTGGTTTTGTAGAAGACGCATATATTTGGTAAACACTTTCTACTTTCCTAGTATGTGTAGAGGGTGCGTAAGATATTTGAGTTTTATTATAACAGATATATTATTGGGCAACTAGTCTAAGAGAAGGAAAACAGAATCACTTTCACTAATACATTAGGGAGAGGTATGAATACATATATCCTCCTTTCAGCTATAGATTAAATAGTAGGGTAGACTGTACTCTCAAGCCTAGATTGGGAAGCTAGTTTAAGAGAGGGAAAACAGCATTACTTTCACTAATACATTAGGGAGAGGTATGAATACATATATCCCCCTTGCAGCTATAGATTAAATAGTAGGGTAGACTGTACTCTCAAGCCTAGATTGGGAAACTAGTTTAAGAGAGGGAAAACAGCATTAGTTTCACTAAAACCTTTAGGAAAGGTATAAATCCATATATCTTCCACATAGCTATGAATTTATATTTTTGGGGTTGAAGAGATTAGCTTTGCACGGTTTAATAGATTTTTAATCGTTACAATTTTATATCGATATGGACATTCGTTTCTATAACTTAAAATGTATGTATTAATAGAGGCAGTTTTTTTTATAGGGAGATGTGATGAATGCGTCATTGTTAGAGTCACTGAGGACATAAAAACTGAATTTTGTTATTAACGTTAATCTCATAAATGAATGTAAGTACGGGGTTATTTTGACAAATGTCTTGTAGTTTGTTTTTTCATCATTATTGTCTGCTAAAACAAGATCATCAATGCAGCGGACATAAATGGAGGGTTTAGTAATTATATTAAATATTTTATTTTCGAGGTCAGCCATGTAAACATTACTGAAGGTCGGTTCGAGAACCGATCCCATAGAAACGCCATCAATTTGGGTATAAACGAGTCCCTTATGTCGTAGAAAGGGACTTCGGTTGTTCAAATTAATAATAACTTTTTAAGTGTTTTAGGACTAATTTTTAGTGGATGGAAGGATGGGTTTGTATATGTTATCAATAATGATATCTATTGTTTTGTGTACTGGACAATTTGTAAATAACCTTTCAACATCAAGTGAAGCGGTAATTTTATTATCTGTTTTTTTTTGGGGGGGGGGGTATCTGTATAAGTTCATGGGTGAATTTTACACTGTATTTACTTGGTAAATTACTCGCAGAAAATAAAGAAAGAAACATAAAACAAAAACGCCGCGGAACTTACATACACCAATTTGACCGAAATACTAAATGGTGTGTGTGTGTGTGTGTGTGTGTGTGTGTGTGTGCGTATTTAGACAGCATTTTCTCATTTATGCAAACATTGTTAAAGATTACAGAATTCGTCTGGTTAATTATACCTTTTTTATTTTTTCAATTTTTCTGATGGTCTTTTTTGTATTAAAATAATAAAAAAAATGTTCCACAGGTTTCACAAAATACTCGAACCTATCTACATAAAAAGACAACAATCTAAAATTAACAACATCACATATGAAAGCAGTAGTAACATTTTAAAATGCTTAACGTAATGCGATTTTGTTCTGTGAGCCATCCAGCGTTGCTGAATTTAAATTGTCTTTTTAAAATTCTCTTCTCTCCTTTCTTCAGCTTTTTTGTTAATTCGCTTTTGACACCCCAGAATAATTCGCCGAAGAATCGAAAACGTTCGTAAAACCTATTGAACTTGTATTATTTTTTTAATTGGAATACAAAAAAGACCATGAAAAATTGAAAAAATAAAAAAAAGGTACAATTAAACAGACAAATGGGTATTTTTAACAATGTTTGCATATATATATATATATATATATATATATATATATATATATATATATATATATATATATATCTTTTTATATATATATATATATATATATATATATATATATATATATATATAATTTATTTGTAAATAAATAACATAGGATGAATAATAGTCGCCAAAACAGTACTACATAATAAAGGATGAATGGCAGTTGCCAAAAAACAGTAAGACGTCATAAAGAATGAATGGTAGTCGCCACAATCAGTGCTACATAATAAAGGATGAATGGTAGTTGCCAAAAACAGAAAGACGTCATCTATTATATAAAGGGCAGTTGTCTGTATGTCTGTCTGTCTGTTTGTTTGTATGTCCAGATACTCCTCAAAAACTACGCGGCGACATGTCAAAAAGTTGATATCTTTAGCACCGTACATATCCCGGAATCATAATATCTAAAAATCACGACAAACGATTCACTCGCTGACAGTGAACCGGACCACTTTCCGACAAAAGGTAGCAGTTTTTTCGTATTTTTCACGAAATTTCAACGTTAATATGTAGTAAATTCGAAATAATCTAATGTATTTATGTACTAATCCGATAAAAATGCCGAGTCACTGTAAACATCCCATAATCCCTTGCCGGATGTACCCGGTCTTGCCCTAAATTGTGTCCGGTTGTATCAGATCATCCAATAACTTCTGTCCGATTGCATCAATAACAACATAGGAATCCTACGTTAAGAGTGTGTAGTGAAACAAGGGTTGCTCAATCACATCCGCACCTATCCCATAATCCCTTGCCGGATGTACCCGGTCTTGACCTAAATTGTGTCCGGTTATATCAGGTCATCATGACGTCAGAGAGTGGCAGTTTTCCTTTCTGTCATTTTTCCCTCTCACACTTTCTTTCTTAATTATTAATAGACGCTAACATTCCCCCCCCCCCCGCCTTCCCTGTGGCCGTTCTGTTATCATGATAGGAATTACCTCCTCCTCTCAGGCCAGACTGGAGGGGGGGGGGTTACGGTATTCGCCGGTGTGAGCATTACCTCCTCCTTTTTTGAGAGTGTTGAGGTAGGGTAGTATCGGTTCCGTTGTCATGATGCCCTCATCCCATGCATTATCTCCTCCTTTTTTGAGAGTGTTGAGGTAGGGTAGTATCGGTTCCGTTGTCATGATGCCCTCATCCCATGCATTATCTCCTCCTTTTTTGAGAAGTGTTGAGGTAGGGTCGTATCGGTTCCGTTGTCATGATGCACTATTCCCATGCATTATCTCCTCCTTTTTTGAGAAGTGTTGAGGTAGGGTCGTATCGGTTCCGTTGTCATGATGCACTATTCCCATGCATTACCTCCTCCTTTTTTGAGAAGTGTTGAGGTAGGGTAGTATCGGTTCCGTTGTCATGATGCACCACATGCATTATCTCCTCCTTTTTTGAGAAGTGTAGAGGTAGGGTCGTATCGGTTCCGTTGTCAGGGGGGCATTCGGCGGTGGAAGGGAGGGTCGGCATTTGGCGGTGGGGCGCCTCAGGCCAAATCTGTGGAGGAGGAGTATCGGCGGTGGGGCGCCTCAGGTCAAATCTGGGGAGGGGGAATGTCAGCAGTCGGCGGTGGGGGACCTCAGGCCGAATTTAGGGAGGGGGGAATGTCGCCATTCGCCAGTATGAGCGCCTCAGGCGAAATTCGGGGAGAGTGTCGCCATTCGCCAGTATGAGCGCCTCAGGCGAAATTCGGGGAGAGTGTCGGCATTCTCCAGTATGAGCGCCTCAGGCCAAATTTGGGGAGAAGTGTCAGCATTCGGCAGTATGAGCGCCTCAGGCGAAATTCGGGGAGAGTGTCGCCTCATGCCGAATTTTTTTTTTGGGGGGGGGGGTACGGCATTCGCCAGCATGAGCGCCGTTATTTATCTACCTCCCACAAGGTAAGATGTGACACAAGGTCGGGAAAGTGGGATTAGATAAGCCAGCGCTCGAGAGGTGAGTACTCTGGCTTTTTAAAAAGTTTTGGGGGAGTTCCGGTATTCGCCGGTGTGGAGGAGTACCAGTATTAGTTGGTAATAGAGAGATCTCGACCGTGGGCGCGTATCAGCCCGTACTTTAGGGGAGAGGAAGTGAACAAAAGGAAAAGGGATTAAAAAATAAAATGATAATCTGATTTTTGATTCGAGAGTGTAAGATCGACACCTATCGGATAGGACTAGATAATACACTTTATCTCAAGGCAAAAATGCCGAGAACAGATACTACACTTTGATCTTAGCCAAAAGGCCATCGAAGTGGAAGAAATTACAACTTTTGAGTCGATACTGGAGTATTTATAACCAATCTACACCTGAACAGCGGTCTATCCACTAGACACTGTTTAAATTACATTATTAAATTAACAAGTATTAATAACTATGATTTTCTTTCAACAAACATTGTATAATACTATTTAACAAATTCTTATATAACTTTTGAATATCAAGAATGAATTTTAGACTCCCCTAGGCCGTTTTTCTCTAATTCAACATAGCTTTCATACGCCATTACCGAAAATGACATTAATTCACTTCTTTTAGCTAACATCAAAGTGTATCTGTTTCGATGGATACTGCACCCCATAGACTGGTATCGTCTTGGCCTTCGGGGCTTCATTCCGTCGGTCTATGGGTTTGTCCTGTGCAGTTCTAGAAGGTCCACACTCCCAGGCTTTGCCTCCCCTCTTTGGGGAGGAGTAAGTTTATTGCTAGAGGCACCCTATCATCTCAGAACCAGAAAAAAAAAATTGCCTCTTCGGGGGTCGACTGAGCACTTTTCTCCAATGGGGGGTTGCCTTTTTCCTCGATTTTCAACGTTGTTTAGTACTAATTTGAGAAAAAACAATGCTATCGTGTATAATTTTAGAAATATGCAAAGTCACGCTTTTAACAGGAAATGACGTCAGAGGAAAAGAGTGTAGGGAAGAAAATCCCTCACACTAAAACTCTTCTTTCCCTCTCACTCCCACCCTTTCTACCTTCCCTTCCTCCCCTACGCCCGTTCTGTTGTTATGATACCACCCTCCTAGGCATTACCTCCTCCTTTTTGAGAGTTGTGGAGATAGTGCGGCGGTGTGACTGCTTCAGGTCAAATTAAGGGGGGGTCGGCATTCGCCAAATTTGGGGAAGCGGCGCGTCAGGCGAAATTTGGAGAGGGGGGAGTGTCGGAAAAAAAATTGACTCTTCGGGGGGGGGGGCTTTTTCCATCACTTTTCGACGTTGTTTAGTACTAATTTGAGAAAAAAACAATGCTATCATCGTCACGCTTTTAACAGGAAATGACGTCAGAGGAAATCGCTAACAGAACTTTTTTGAACATGAGTTTATAGTTAAGCAAGGGTTGCTTAACTACTAACGGCATTTTTTGAAACATGCGTTTATAGTGACGCAAGTGTTGTTTAATCAATAACGGCACTTTTTTGAACATGAGTTTATAGTGAAGCAAGAGTTGCTTATACTAACCGCATTTCTTCTGTTGACATGATACCATCCTCCCAGGTATTACCTCCTCCTTTTTGAGAGGTGTGAAGTTAGTGTATTATCAGTAAAACTAAAGTAATAAATAATTATGCACCACCATTGTTTTCACTAATATTTGTATACATATTAAATAACGTCTAAATAAGTAAAGTAAGAAGAGAAAAATTATGCTCCGCCATTGTTTTCACTAATATTTGTATACATGTTAAATAACGTCTAAATAAGTAAAGTAAGAAGAGAAAAATTATGCTCCGCCATTGTTTTCACTAATATTTGTATACATATTAAATAACGTCTAAATAAGTAAAGTAAGAAGAGAAAAATTATGCTCCGCCATTGTTTTCACTAATATTTGTATACATATTAAATAACGTCTAAATAAATAAAGTAAGAAGAGAAATAATTATGCTCCGCCATTGTTTTCACTTATATTTGTATACATGTTAAATAACGTCTCAATCAGTAAAATTAAAGGAAAAACTAATTATGCTCCGCCATTGTTTTCACTTATATTTGTATACATGTAAAATAACGTCTCAATATATAAAGTAAGAAGAGAAATAATTATGCTCCACCGCTGTTTTCACTAATATTTGTATACATACTAAATAACGTCTCAATAAGTAAAGTAAGAAGACAAATAATTATGCCGCACCATTGTTTTCATTAATATTTGTATACATGTTAAATAACGTCTCAATAAGTAAAGTAAGAAGACAAATAATTATGCTCCGCCATTGTTTTCACTAATATTTGTATACATATTAAATAACGTCTAAATAAGTAAAGTAAGAAGAGAAATACTTATGTTCCGCCAATGTTTTCACTAATATTTGTATACATACTAAATAACGTCTCAATAAGTAAAGTAAGAAGAGAAATACTTATGTTCCGCCAATGTTTTCACTAATATTTGTATACATATTAAATAACGTCTCAATAAGTAAAGTAAGAAGAAAAATAATTATGCTCCACCACTGTTTTCACTACTATTTGTATACATATTAAATAACGTCTCAATAAGTAAAGTAAGAAGAGAAATAATTATGCTCCACCACTGTTTTCACTACTATTTGTATCCATATTAAATAACGTCTCAATAAGTAAAGATAGAAGAAAAATAATTATGCTCCACCATTGTTTTCACTTATATTTTTATACATGTTAAATAACGTCTCAATAAGTAAAGTAAAAAGAGAAATAATTATGCTCCACCATTGTTTTCACTAATATTTGTATACATGTTAAATAACATTTTTTTGTTTTGAACTCAAAATATTTCTTAGGGTTGGGGGAGAGTTAAAAATTAGGGGGCTGGAGAGATTTAGGGGTCGGGGAAAATTTTAGGGGTCAGGACGAACTTTTTAGGGGTCAGGCCAAATTTTTTTGTTTTTTTTTGTTTTGAACTGAAAATATTTCTCAGGGTTGGGGGAGAGTAAAAAATTAGGGGGATGGAGAGACTTAGGGGTCGGGGAAAATTTTAGGGGTCAGGACGAACTTTTTAGGGGTCAGGCCAAATTTTTTTCTTTTTTTTTTTGGTTTTGAACTCAAAATATTTCTCATGGTTGGGGGAGAGTGAAAAATTAGGGGGCTGGAGAGATTTAGGGGTCGGGGAAAATTTTAGGGGTCAGGACGAACTTTTTAGGGGTCAGGCCAAATTTTTTTCTTTTTTTTTGTTTTTTTGGTTTTGAAGTCAAAATATATCTCATGGTTGGGGGAGAGTGAACAATTAGGGGGCTGGAGAGATTTAGGGGTCGGGGAAAATTTTAGGGGTCAGGACGAACTTTTAAGGGGTCAGGCCAAATTTTTTTGTTTTTTTTTGTTTTTTTTTGTTTTGAAGTCAAAATATATCTCATGGTTGGGGGAGACTGAAAAATTAGGGGGCTGGAGAGATTTAGGGGTCGGGGAAAATTTTAGGGGTCAGTGCGAACTTTTTAGGGGTCAGGCCAAATTTTTTTGTTTTTTTTTGTTTTGTAAGTCAAAATATATCTCATGGGTGGAAGAGAGTGAAAAATTAGGGGGCTGGAGAGATTTAGGGGTCGGGGAAAATTTTAGGGGTCAGGACGAACTTTTTAGGGGTCAGGCCAAATTTTTTTCTTTTTTTTTGTTTTTTTTGTTTTGAAGTCAAAATATATCTCATGGTTGGGGGAGAGTGAAAAATTAGGGGGCTGGAGAGATTTAGGGGTCGGGGAAAATTTTAGGGGTCAGGACGAATTTTTAAGGGGTCAGGCCAAATTTTTTTGTTTTTTTTTGTTTTGAACTCAAAATATTTCTCAGGGTTGGAGGAGAGTGAAAAATTAGGGGGCTGGAGAGATTGAGGGGTCGGGGAAAATTTTAGGGGTCAGGACGAACTTTTTAGGGGTCAGGCCAAATTTTTTTGTTTTTTTTTGTTTTGAAGTCAAAATATTTATCATGGTTGGGGGAGAGTGAAAAATTAGGTGGCTGGAGAGATTCAGGGGTCGGGGAAAATTTTAGGGGTCAGGACGAACTTTTAAGGGTTCAGGCCAAATTTTTTTTTTTTTTTTTGGTTTTGAAGTCAAAATATTTCTCAGGGTTGGGGGAGAGTGAACAATTAGGGGGCTGGAGAGATTTAGGGGTCGGGGAAAATTTTAGGGGTCAGGTGGAACTTTTTAGGGGTCAGGCCAAATTTTTTTGTTTATTTTTGTTTTTAAGTCAAAATATTTCTCATGGTTGGGGGAGAGTGAAAAATTAGGGGGTTGGAGACATTTAGGGTCGGGAAAATTTTAGGGGTCAGTCGGAACTTTTTAGGGGTCAGGCCAAATTTTTTTGTTTTTTTTTTGTTTTGAAGTCAAAATATTTCTCATGGTTGGGGGAGAGTGAAAAATTAGAGGCTGGAGAGATTTAGGGGACGGGGAAAATTTTAGGGGTCAGGCCAAATTTTTTAGGGTCTGCCCAAATTTAAGGGGGGCCATATGTCTGTATTTAGCTTCCACACCGGGGCGGCGATAGGTACTTATTTAGCATTCAGCAGTGGTGATAGGTACTTATATAGCATGTGCACATGGGCAGTAATAAGTACGTATATAGTATGCACACCGGGGCAGTCATAGGTATGTATTTAGCATGCGCACTGAGGAAGCAATCGGTTCATATATAGCACGCGCACCGGGGCGGCAATAGGTACGTACATAGCACGCGCACAGGGGTGGTGAAAGGTACATATTTAAAATTCACACCGGGCGGCGAAAGGTACATATTAATAATTCACACCGGGGCGGCGATAGGTACGTATTTAGCATTCACACCGGGGCGGCGATAGGTATGTATTTAGCATTCACACCGGGGCAGCGATAGGTATGTATTTAGCATTCGCACCGGGGCAGTGATATGTACGTATTTAGCTTCCGCACCGGGGCGGCGATAGGTACGTATTTAGAATTCACACAGGGGCGGCAATAGGTACGTATTTTGAATTCACACCGGGGCGGCGATAGGTATGTATTTAGCATTCGCACCGGGGCGGCGATATGTACGTATTCAGAATTCAGGGGTGGCGATAGCTACGTATATAGCATGTACACATGTGCACCAATAAGTACGTACATAGCATGCGCTCTGCGGCGGCGATCACTACATATATTGCACGCGCACTGGGGCGGCGAAAGGTATGTATTTCGCATTCGCACCATAGTGGTGATAGGTACGTATTTAGCATTCGCACTGGGGTGGCTATAGGTACGTATTTAGCATTCGCACCAGGGCGGCTATAGGTACGTATTTAGCATTCGCACTGGGCCGGCGATAGGTACGTATTTAGCATTCACACCAAAGCGGCAATATGTACATATTAATTATTCGCACTAGGGCAGTGATAGGTACTTATGTAGCATGCACACCGGAGCGCAATTGGTATGTCTTTAGTATTCACACTAGGGCAGCAATAGGTACTTATGTAGCATGCACACCGGGGCGCAATAGGTATGTATTTAGCATTCACACCGGGGCAACGATAGGTACTATTTAGCATTCGCAACGGGGCGGCGATAGGTACTTAAATAGTATCTGCACCGGGGCGGCGATAGGTACGTATATAGTATGTGCACTGGGGCGGCGATAGGTACGTATATAGTATGCGCACCAGGGTGATGATAGATACGTATATAGTATGAACAGCGGGGTGGAGATAAGTACCTATATAGAAGGCGCAGATAGAGGTGTTACTTTTTATAGAAATATGTCATACTATTACCCTGGGCAATAGGAGAAATGGTGGGGAAGAAACAGCTTTTGCAAAAGGCAAAATTAGAAAGTAGCGGCGAAATGGGGCGACCAGGAAAGAGAAAGGTAGCAGATAAAGAGACGGCTATAGAGAGAGGGGGCGGACATAGAAGTTTGAATATAAAGATGTTACACACACGATCTTTCTTCAAATATATGTTTTTATGACCCCGAGCAACGCCGGGTAGCCCCGCTAGTCTATTATATAAAGGCCAGTTGTCTGTATGTCTGTTTGTCTGTTTGTCTGTTTGTCTGTATGTCCAGAAACTCCTCCGAGAGGACCCAACAAACAGTCACACGGTCGACGTCATTATGACCGGCCAGCCCCGGGTCGTATAATATCTCAGAACCGGAAACAAAAATGGACTCTTCGGGGTTCGACTGAGCACTTTTCTCCAATGGGGGGGTGCCTTTTTCCTCGATTTTCAACGTTGTTTAGTACTAATTTGAGAAAAAAACAATGAAATAATGCACCGTCATGATTTTAACAGGAAATGACGTCAGAGGAAATCCCTAACGGCTCTTTTTTGAACATGAGTTTATAGTGAAGCAAGTGTTGCTTAATCACAAACGGCACTTTTTTTGAACACGAGTCCATAGTCAAGCATGGGTTGCTTACTTACTAACGGCACTTTTTTGAACATGAGTCCATAGTGATGCAAGGGTTGCGTAACTTCTGACGGCACTTTTCGATACATGCGTTTATAGTGACGCAAGTGTTGTTTAATCAATAACGGCACTTTTTTTAACATGAGTTTTTTTCTGTTGACATGATAACCTCCTCCTTTTTGTATACATATTTAAAAATTGGGGTGGGTGTGGAGGGTGTCGGCATTCGCCGGTGTTAGCGGCTCAGGCGAAATTTGAGGGGAGGGTCGGCATTCGGCGGCCTCAGTACAAATTTGGGGAGGGGAATGTCAGCATTCGCCGGTATTAGCGCCTCAGGCGAAATTTGGGGAGGAGTGTGAGTGTCAGCATTCGCCAGTATGAGCGCCTCAGGTGAAATTTGGGGAGGCCGAATTTGGTGGAGGGGGAGTTGCGGCATTCGCCGGTGTGAGAGGCCAAATATGAGGAGGGTGAGTGTCGGCATTCGGCGGTGGGGCGCCTCAGGCGAAATTCGGGGAGGAGCGCCTCACGCCGAATTTGGGGAGTAGTGTGTCGCCATGGGGAGGCCGAATTTGGTGGAGGGAGAGTTACTCGCCGGTGTGAGCGCCTCAGGCTAAATATGGGGAGGGTCGGCCTCAGACAGTATGAGCGACTCAGGCAAAATACTCAGGCAAAATTTGGGGAGGGCAGCGCCTAAGAACCGTGGTCTCGTATCAGCCTGTACGTACTTTAGGGGAGAGGAAGGGATTCAAAAATAAAATGATAATCTGATTTTTGATTCGAGAGTGTAAGATCGACACCTATCGGATAGGACTAGATAATACACTTTATCTCAAGGCAAAAATGCCGAGAACAGATACTACACTTTGATCTTAGCCAAAAGGCCAACAAATGCATCAGAAATGCGGATTCTGCGGTTATTTTATAACCAATCTACACCTGAACAGCGGTCTATCCACTAGACACTGTTTAAATTACATTATTAAATTAACAAGTAATAATAACTAGGATTTTCTTTCAAAAAACATTGTATACTACTATTTAACAAATTCTTATATAAGTTTGGAATATCAACAATGAATTTTACACTCCCCTAGGCCGTTTTTCTCTAATTCAACATAGCTTTCATACGCCATTACCGAAAATGACATTAATTCACTTCTTTTGGCTAACATCAAAGTGTAGTATCTGTTTCGATGGATACTGCACCCCATAGACTGGTATCGTCTTGGCCTTCGGGGCTTCATTCCGTCGGTCTATGGGTTTGTCCTGTGCAGTTCTAGGAGGTCAAATTCGATAGTAAATTCGAAATAATCTAATGTATTTATGTACTAATCCGATAAAAATGCAGAGTCACTGTAAACATCCCATAATCCCTTGCCGGATGTACCCGGTCTTGTCCTAAATTGTGTCCGGTTGTATCAGATCATCCAATAACTTCTGTCCGGATGCATCAATAACAACATAGTAATCCTACGTTAAGAGTGTGTAGTGAAACAAGGGTTGCTCAATCACATCCGCACCTGTCCCATAATCCCTTGCCGGATGTACCCGGTCTTGCTCTAAATTGTGTCCGGTTATATCATGACGTCAGAGAGTGACAGATAATTTGAAAAATAATGCAAAGTGGCGGGAAGAAATTCACTCACACTACAACCTTTTAATAGACGCTAATATTCCTCCCCCTCCCTTCCGTTATCATGATAGGCATTACCTCCTCCTTTCATGTCAAATTGGGGGGGGGGTGACGGCATTCGCCGGTGTGAGTCCCTCAGGCCAAATTTGGGGAGGGGGAGTGTCGGCATTCGCCGGCGCTCACACCTTTTTGAGAGGGTGGAGACAGTGTAGTATCTGTTGCGAGGAGAGAGTGTCAGCATTCGCCGGTGTGAGCGCATCAGGCCAAATCTTTTTCTGGGGGGGGGGTATTAAGCAAATCTATAATAAAGACCAATGTGCATTTATTTGTATCTATAATAAAGGCCAATGTGCATTTATTTGTATCTTCTATTATATAAAGGGCAGTTGTCTGTATGTCTGTCTGTTTGTCTGTTTGTATGTCCAGATACTCCTCCGAGAGTACCCAACAAACAGTCACACGGTTGACGTCATTATGACCGGCCAGCCCCGGGACGTATACTATCTCAGAACCGGAAAAAAAATGGACTCTTCGAGGGTCGACTGCCTTTTTCCTCGATTTTCAACGTTGTTTAGTACTAATTTGAGAAAAAAACAATGACATCATGTAGAATTTGAGAAATAATGCACCGTCATGCTTTTAACAGGAAATGACGTCGGAGGAAAAGAGTGTAGGGAAGAAAATCCCTCACACTAAAACTCTTCTTTCCCTCTCACTCCCACCCCTTCTACCTTCCTTTCCTCCCCTACGCCCGTTCTGTTGTTATGATACCACCCTCCTAGGCATTACCTCCTCCTTTTTGAGAGTTGTAGAGATAGAGCGGCGGTGTGACTGCTTCAGGTCAAATTAGGGGGGGGGGAGTGTCGGCATTCGCCGGTGAAGCGCCTCATGCCAAATTTGGAGATGAGGGATTGTCGGCATAATGCAAAGTCACGATTTTAACAGGAAATGACGTCAAAGTGGATCCCTAACGGAACTTTTTTGAACACGAGTTTATAGTGAAGCAAGGGTTGCTTAATCCTAACCGCATTTCTTCTGTTGACATGATACCATCCTCCCAGGTATTACCTCCTTCTTTTTGAGAGGTGTGAAGTTAGTGTAATAAATAATTATGCTCCACCATTGTTTTCACTAATATTTGTATACATATTAAATAACGTTTCAAGAAGTAAAGTAAAAAGAGAAATAGTTATGCTCCACCATTGTTTTCACTAATATTTGTATACATATTAAATAACGTCTCAAGAAGTAAGGTAAAAAGAGAAATTATTATGCTCCTCCATTGTTTTCACTTATATTTGTATACATATTAAATAACGTCTCAATAAGTAAAGTAAGAAGAGATATAATTATGCTCCACCATTGTTTTCACAAATATTTGTATACATATTAAATAACGTTTCAATCAGTAAATTTAAAGGAAGAAAAAATTATGCTCCGCCATTGTTTTCACTAATATTTGTATACATATTAAATAACGTTTCAATCAGTAAATTTAAAATAGAAATAATTATGCTCCGCCACTGTTTTCACTAATATTTGTATACATATTAAATAACGTCTCAATAAGTAAAGTAAGAAGAGAAATAATTATGCTCCACCATTGTTTTCACTAATATTTGTATACATATTAAATAACGTCTCAATAAGTACAGTAAGAAGAGAAATAATTATGCTCCGCCATTGTTTTCACTAATATTTGTATACATATTAAAAAACATCTCAATAAATAAAGTAAGAATAGAAATAATTATGCTCCGCCACTGTTTTCACTAATATTTGTATACATGTTAAATAACATTTTTTTTTGAACTCAAAATATTTCGCTGGAGACATTGAGGGGTCGGAGATAATTTTAGGGGTCAATCCGAACTTTTTAGGGGTCAGGCAAAATTTGTTCTTTTTTATTTTGTTTTTAACTCAAAATATTTCTCAGGGTTATGTGAGAGTGAAAAATTAGTTGGGATGAGGGGCTGGAGAGATTTAGGGGTCAGGCCGCACTTTTTAGTGGTCACGCCAATTTTTTGTTTTGAAGTCAAAATATTTCTCAGGGTTGGGGGAGAGTGAAAAATTAGGGGGCTGGAGAGATTTAGGGGTCGGGGAAAATTTTAGGGGTCAGGACGAACTTTTTAGGGTTCAGGCCAAATCTTTTTCTTTTTTTTTTGTTTTGAACTCAAAATATATTACAGGGTTGGGGGAGAGTGAACAATTAGGGGGCTGGAGAGATTGAGGGGTCGGGGAAAATTTTAGGGGTCAGGCGGAACTTTTTAGGGGTCAGGCCAAATTTTTTTGTTTATTTTTGTTTTGAAGTCAAAATATTTCTCATGGTTGGGGGAGAGTGAAAAATTAGGGGGCTGGAGACATTTAGGGTCGGGAAAATTTTAGGGGTCAGGCGGAACTTTTTCGGGGTCAGGCCAAATTTTTTTGTTTTTTTTTGTTTTGAAGTCAAAATATTTCTCATGGTTGGGGGAGAGTGAAAAATTAGAGGCTGGAGAGGTTTAGGGGACGGGGAAAATTTTAGGGGTCAGGCCAAATTTTTTAGGGTCTGCCCAAATTTAGGGGCGGCGATATGTCTGTATTTAGCTTCCACACCGGGGCGGCGATAGGTACTTATTTAGCATTCAGCAGTGGTGATAGGTACTTATATAGCATGTGCACATGGGCGGTAATAAGTACGTATATAGTATGCACACCGGGGCAGTGATAGGTATGCATTTAGCATGCGCACTGAGGAAGCGATCGGTTCATATATAGCACGCGCACCGGGGCGGCGATAGGTACGTATATAGCACGCGCACAGGGGCGGCGAAAGGTACATATTTAAAATTCACACCGGGCGGCAAAAGGTACATATTTAAAATTCACACCGGGGCGGCGATAGGTACGTATTTAGCATTCACACCAGGGCGGCGATAGGTATGTATTTAGCATTCACACCGGGGCAGCGATAGGTATGTATTTAGCATTCGCACCGGGGCAGCGATATGTACGTATTTAGCTTCCGCACCGGGGCGGTGATAGGTACGTATTTAGAATTGACACCGGGGCGGCAATAGGTACGTATTTTGAATTCACACCGGGGCGGCGATAGGTATGTATTTAGCATTCGCACCGGGGCGGCGATATGTACGTATTTAGCTTCCACACCAGGGCGGCGATAGGTACGTATTCAGAATTCAGGGGTGGCGATAGCTACGTATATAGCATGTACACACGGGCAGCAATAAGTACGTACATAGCATGCGCTCTGCGGCGGCGATCAGTACATATATTGCATGCGTACCGGGGCGGCGAAAGGTATGTATTTCGCATTCGCACCGTAGTGGTGATAGGTACGTATTTAGCATTCGCACTGGGGCGGCTATAGGTACGTATTTAGCATTCGCACCAGGGCGGCTATAGGTACGTATTTAGCATTCGCACTGGGCCGGCGATAGGTACGTATTTAGCATTCACACCAAAGCGGCAATATGTACATATTAATTATTCGCACTAGGGCAGTGATAGGTACTTATGTAGCATGCACACCGGAGCGCAATTGGTATGTCTTTAGTATTCGCACTAGGGCAGCGATAGGTACTTATGTAGCATGCACACCAGGGCGCAATAGGTATGTATTTAGCATTCACACCGGGGCAACGATAGGTACTATTTAGCATTCGCAACGGGGCGGCGATAGGTACTTAAATAGTATCTGCACCGGGGCGGCGATAGGTACGTATATAGTATGTGCACTGGGGCGGCGATAGGTACGTATATAGTATGCGCACCGGGGTGATGATAGATACGTATATAGTATGAACACCGGGGTGGAGATAAGTACCTATATAGAAGGCGCAGATAGAGGTGTTACTTTTTATAGAAATATGTCATACTATTACCCTGGGCAATAGGAGAAATGGTGGGGAAGAAACAGCTTTTGCAAAAGGCAAAATTAGAAAGTAGCGGCGAAATGGGGCGACCAGGAAAGAGAAAGGTAGCAGATAAAGAGACGGCTATAGAGAGAGGGGGCGGACATAGAAGTTTGAATATAAAGATGTTACACACACGATCTTTCTTCAAATATATGTTTTTATGACCCCGAGCAACGCCGGGTAGCCCCGCTAGTCTCCTCTATAAAGGCCAGTTGTCTGTATGTCTGTCTGTTTGTCTGTATGTCCAGATACTCCTCAAAAACTACGCGGCGACATGTCAAAAAGTTGATATCTTTAGAACCGTACAACACCTGGGATCATAATATCTCAAAATTACAACAAAAGAACATGTTGCTGGGGGTCAACGGGGCCAGTCTTCGGCAGCCGGTCTGGTTTTTTTAAACTTTTCTAATGTTATTCAGTAGTAATTTGGAAATCAGCCAATGTAGTTATGTAATAATAATTTTGTTTTCAACCAACATATTCTTGTGCACGTGACGTCACAGTAATAGGTATATGACGTCATCGTTATAGGTTTTGAATTTTTTTTTCTCTTCAAAATTTATTTTACTTAAACATATTTTTATGCATAACATATAAAAGTGTATTCTGATGTAAAATTCACATAGTAAGATGATGAGAGTATTCCCGAATCTATAAACCCACGTCTTAGGGGTCCATGCGGCATATTTCATCGGGGGAGGGGGGGGAGGGGGGAGGGGCTTTTCAGTTATTTTTCATTATATATATATTTTAGAAATATGCAAAGTCACGCTTTTAACAGGAAATGACGTCAGAGGAAAAGAGTGTAGGGAAGAAAATCCCTCACACTACAACCCTGCTTTCCCCCTGACTCCCACCCTTTCTACCTTCCCTTCCTCCCTACGCCCATTCTGTTGTTATGATACCACCCTCCTAGGCATTACCTCCTCCTTTTTGAGAGTTGTGGAGATAGTGCGGCGGTGTGACTGCTTCAGGTCAAATTAGGGTGAGGCGGAGTGTCGGCATTCGCCGGTGGAGCGCCTCAGGCCAAATTTGGAGATGGGGGATTGTCGGCATAATGCAAAGTCACGATTTTAACAGGAAATGACGTCAGAGGAAATCCCTAACGGCACTTTTTTGAACATTTTTTGAGTTTATAGTGAAGCAAGGGTTGCTTAATCCTAACGAAACATAAGTTTATATTGAAGCAAGTGTTGCTTAATCCCTAACGGCACTTTTTTGAACATGAGTCCATAGTGAAGCAAGGGTTGCTTATTCCATAACGGTATTTTTTGAATATGAGTTTATAGTGAAGCAAGTGTTGCTTAATCCTAACCGCATTTCTTCTTTTGACATGATACCATCCTCCCAGGTGTTACCTCCTTCTTTTTGAGAGGTGTGAAGTTAGTGTAGTATCATTAAAATTAAAGTAATAAATAATTATGCTCCACCATTGTTTTCACTAATATTTGTATACATATTAAATAACGTCTAAATAAGTAAAGTAAGAAGAGAAAAATTATGCTCCGCCATTGTTTTCACTTATATTTGTATACATATTAAATAACGTCTCAATAAGAATAGTAAGAGAAATAATTATGCTCCGCCATTGTTTTCACTAATATCTGTATACATATTAAATAACGTCTCAATAAGTAAAGTAAGAAGAGAAATAATTAGGCTCCACCACTGTTTTCACTAATATTTGTATACATATTAAATAACGTCTCAATAAGAAAAATAAAAAGAAAAATAATTATGCTCCGCCATTGTTTTAACTTATATTTGTATACATGTTAAATAACGTCTCAATAAGTAAAGTAAGAAGAGAAATAATTATGCTCCGCCATTGTTTTCACTAATATTTGTATACATGTTAAATAACGTCGACAAAAGTAAAGTAAAAAGAGAAATAATTATGTTCCACCATTGTTTTCACTAATATTTGTATACATATCAAATAAGGTCTCAATCAGTGAAGAAAGAAGAGAAATAATTATGCTCCGCCATTGTTTTGACTAATATTTGTATACATGTCAAATAATGTCTCAATAAGTAAAGTAAGAGAAATAATTATGCTCCCCCACTGTTTTCACTTATATTTGTATGAAGATTTTAGGGGTCAAGCCGAACTTTTTAGGGGTCAGGCCAAATTTTTTTGTTTTTTTTTGTTTTGAAGTCAAAATATTTCTCAGGGTTGGAGGAGAGTGAAAAATTAGGGGGCTGGAGAGATTTAGGGGTCGGGGAAAATTTTAGGGGTCAGGACGAACTTTTTAGGGGTCATGCCAAATTGTTTTCTTTCTTTTTTTTTTTTTTGTTTTGAAGTCAAAATATTTCTCATGGTTGGGGGAGAGTGAAAAATTAAAGGGCTGGAGAGATTTAGGGGTCGGGGAAAATTTTAGGGGTCAGGACGAACTTTTTAGGGGTCAGGCCAAATTTTTTTGTTTTTTTTTGTTTTGAAGTAAAAATATTTCTCAGGGTTGGAGGAGAGTGAAAAATTAGGGGGCTGGAGAGATTTAGGGGTTGGGAAAATTTTAGGGGTCAGGACGAACTTTTATGGGGTCAGGCCAAATTTTTTTTTTTTTTTTTTTTGTTTTTTTGTTTTGAAGTCAAAATATTTCTCAGGGTTGGGGGAGAGTGAAAAATTAGGGGGCTGGAGAGATTTAGGGGTCGGAGAAAATTTTAGGGGTCAAGACGAACTTTTTAGGGGTCAGGCCAAATTATTTTGTTTTTTTTTGTTTTGAAGTCAAAATATTTCTCAGGGTTGGAGGAGAGTGAAAAATTAGGGGGCTGGAGAGATTTAGGGGTTGGGAAAATTTTAGGGGTCAGGACGAACTTTTTAGGGGTCAGGCCAAATTTTTTTTTTTTTTTTTTTTTTTTTTTGTTTTGAAGTCAAAATATTTCTCAGGGTTGGAGGAGAGTGAAAAATTAGGGGGCTGGAGAGATTTAGGGGTCGGGGAAAATTTTAGGGGTCAAGACGAACTTTTTAGGGGTCAGGCCAAATTATTTTGTTTTTTTTTGTTTTGAAGTCAAAATATTTCTCAGGGTTGGAGGAGAGTTAAAAATTAGGGGGCTGGAGAGATTTAGGGGTCGGGGAAAATTTTAGGGGTCAGGACGAACTTTTTAGGGGTCATGCCAAATTTTTTTGTTTTTTTTTGTTTTGAAGTCAAAATATTTCTCAGGGTTGGAGGAGAGTGTAAAATTAGGGGGCTGGAGAGATTTAGGGGTCGGGGAAAATTTTAGGGGTCAGGACGAACTTTTTAGGGGTCAGGCCAAATTTTTTTGTTTTTTTTTGTTTTGAAGTAAAAATATTTCTCATGGTTGGGGGAGAGTGAAAAATTAAAGGGCTGGAGAGATTTAGGGGTCGGGGAAAATTTTAGGGGTCAGGACGAACTTTTTAGGGGTCAGGCCAAATTTTTTTGTTTTTTTTTGTTTTGAAGTAAAAATATTTCTCAGGGTTGGAGGAGAGTGAAAAATTAGGGGGCTGGAGAGATTTAGGGGTTGGGAAAATTTTAGGGGTCAGGACGAACTTTTATGGGGTCAGGCCAAATTTTTTTTTTTGTTTTTTTTGTTTTTTTGTTTTGAAGTCAAAATATTTCTCAGGGTTGGGGGAGAGTGAAAAATTAGGGGGCTGGAGAGATTTAGGGGTCGGGGAAAATTTTAGGGGTCAAGACGAACTTTTTAGGGGTCAGGCCAAATTATTTTGTTTTTTTTTGTTTTGAAGTCAAAATATTTCTCAGGGTTGGAGGAGAGTTAAAAATTAGGGGGCTGGAGAGATTTAGGGGTCGGGGAAAATTTTAGGGGTCAGGACGAACTTTTTAGGGGTCATGCCAAATTTTTTTGTTTTTTTTTGTTTTGAAGTCAAAATATTTCTCAGGGTTGGAGGAGAGTGTAAAATTAGGGGGCTGGAGAGATTTAGGGGTCGGGGAAAATTTTAGGGGTCAGGACGAACTTTTTAGGGGTCAGGCCAAATTTTTTTGTTTTTTTTTGTTTTGAAGTCAAAATATTTCTCAGGGTTGGGGGAGAGTGAAAAATTAGGGGGCTGGAGAGATTTAGGGGTCGGGGAACATTTTAGGGGTCAGGACGAACTTTTTAGGGGTCAGGCCAAATTTTTTTGTTTTTTTTTGTTTTGAAGTCAAAATATTTCTCAGGGTTGGAGGAGAGTGAAAAATTAGGGGGCTGGAGAGATTTAGGGGTCGGGGAAAATTTTAGGGGTCAGGACGAACTTTTTAGGGGTCAGGCCAAATTTTTTTTTTTTTTTTTTTTTTTTTCTTGTTTTGAAGTCAAAATATTTCTCAAGGTTGGGGGAGAGTGAAAAATTAGGGGGCTGGAGAGATTTAGGGGTCGGGGAAAATTTTAGGGGTCAGGACGAACTTTTTAGGGGTCAGGCCAAATTTTTTTCTTTTTTTTTGTTTTGAAGTCAAAATATTTCTCAGGGTTGGAGGAGAGTGAACAATTAGGGGGCTGAAGAGATTTAGGGGTCGGGGAAAATTTTAGGGGTCAGGACGAACTTTTTAGGGGTCAGGCCAAATTTTTTTCTTTTTTTTTTTTTTTTTTTGTTTTGAAGTCAAAATATTTCTCAGGGTTGGGGGAGAGTGAAAAATTAGGAGGCTGGAGAGATTTAGGGGTCGGGGAAAATTTTAGGGGTCAGGACGAACTTTTTAGGGGTCAGGCCAAATTTTTTTGTTTTTTTTTGTTTTTTTTTGTTTTGAAGTCAAAATATTTCTCAGGGTTGGGGGAGAGTGAAAAATTAGGGGGCTGGAGAGATTTAGGGGTCGGGGAAAATTTTAGGGGTCAGGACGAACTTTTTAGGGGTCAGGCCAAATTATTTTGTTTTTTTTTGTTTTGAAGTCAAAATATTTTTCATGGTTGGAGGAGAGTGAAAAATTATGGGCCTGGAGAGATTTAGGGGTCGGGGAAAATTTTAGGGGTCAGGACGAACTTTTTAGGGGTCAGGCCAAATTTTTTTGTTTTTTTTTTTATTTGAAGTCAAAATATATCTCATGGTTGGGGGAGAGTGAAAATTAGGGGGCTGGAGAGATTTAGGGGTCGGGGAAAATTTTAGGGGTCAGGACGAACTTTTTAGGGGTCAGGCCAAATTTTTTTGTTTTTTTTTGTTTTGAAGTCAAAATATTTCTCATGGTTAAAAGAGAGTGAAAAATTAGGGGGCTGGAGAGATTTAGGGGTCGGGGAAAATTTTAGGGGTCAGGACGAACTTTTTAGGGGTCAGGCCAAATTTTTTGTTTTTTTTTGTTTTGAAGCTAAAATATATCTAATGGTTGTAAGAGAGTGAAAAATTAGGGGGCTGGAGAGATTTAGGGGTCGGGGAAAATTTTAGGGGTCAGGCGGAACTTTTATGGGGTCAGGCCAAATTTTTTTGTTTTTTTTGGTTTTGAACTCAAAATATTTCTCAGGGATGGGGGAGAGTGAACAATTAGGGGGCTGGAGAGATTTAGGGGTCGGGGAAAATTTTAGGGGTCAGGCGGAACTTTTTAGGGGTCAGGCCAAATTTTTTTGTTTATTTTTGTTTTGAAGTCAAAATATTTCTCATGGTTGGGGGAGAGTGAAAAATTAGGGGGCTGGAGACATTTAGGGTCAAGAAAATTTTAGGGGTCAGGCGGAACTTTTTAGGGGTCAGGCCAAATTTTTTTGTTTTTTTTTGTTTTGAAGTCAAAATATTTCTCATGTTTGGGGGAGAGTGAAAAATTAGAGGCTGGAGAGATTTAGGGGACGGGGAAAATTTTAGGGGTCAGGACGAACTTTTTAGGGGTCATGCCAAATTGTTTTCTTTCTTTTTTTTTTTTTTGTTTTGAAGTCAATTATTTTTCATTATATATATATTTTAGAAATATGCAAAGTCACGCTTTTAACAGGAAATGACGTCAGAGGAAAGAGTGTAGGGAAGAAAATCCCTCACACTACAACCCTGCTTTCCCTCTCACTCCAACCCTTTCTACCTCCCCTTCCTCCCCTACGCCCATTCTGTTGTTATGATACCACCCTCCTAGGCATTACCTCCTCCTTTTGACAGTTGTGGAGATAGTGCGGCGGTGTGACTGCTTCAGGTCAAATTAGGGGAAGGGGGAGTGTCGGCATTCGCCGGTGGAGCGCCTCAGGTCAAATTTGGAGATGGGGGATTGTCGGCATAATGCAAAGTCACGATTTTAACAGGAAATGACGTCAGAGGAAATCCTTAACGGCACCTTTTTGAACATGAGTTTATAGTGAAGCAAGGGTTGCTTAATCCTAACGATACATAAGTTTATATTGAAGCAACTGTTGCTTAATCCCTAACGGCACTTTTTTTAACATGAGTCCATAGTGAAACAAGGGTTGCTTATTCCATAACGGTATTTTTTGAACATGAGTTTATAGTGAAGCAAGTGTTGCTTAATCCTAACCGCATTTCTTCTTTTGACATGATACCATCCTCCCAGGTGTTACCTCCTTCTTTTTGAGAGGTGTGAAGTTAGTGTAGTATCATTACAATTAAAGTAATAAATAATTATGCTCACCCATTGTTTTCACTAATATTTGTATACATATTAAATAATGTCTCAATAAGTAAAGTAAGAAAAGAGATAATTATGCTCCGCCACTGTTTTCACTAATATTTATATACATATAAAATAACGTCTCTAGAAGTAAAATAAAAAGAGAAATAATTATGCTCCACCATTGTTTTCACTAATATTTGTATACATATTAAATAACGTCTCAAGAAGTAAAGTAAGAAGAGAAATTATTATGCTCCGCCATTGTTTTCACTAATATGTGTATACATGTTAAATAACGTCTCAATAAGTAAAGTAAGAAAAGAAATAATTATGCTCCCCCATTGTTTTCACTTATATTTGTATACATATTAAAAAACATCTCAATAAATAAAGAAAAAATAGAAATAATTACGCTCCGCCACTGTTTTCACTAATATTTGTATACATGTTAAATAACGTCTCAATAAGTAAAGTAAGAATAGAAATAATTATGCTCCACCATTGTTTTCACTAATATTTGTATACATGTTAAATAACGTCTCAATAAGTAAAGTAAGAAGAGAAATAATTATGCTCCCCCACTGTTTTCACTAATATTTGTATGCTCCCCCATTGTTTTCACTAATATATCTATACATATTGTATACATATTGAAAACTTGGGGTGGGTGTGGGGGGTGTCGGCATTCGCCGGTGTGAGCGCCTCAGGAGAAATTTGGGGAAGAGGGGGTGGGGGTATCGGCATTCGGCGGTGGGGTGCCTCAGGCCAAATCTGGTGAGGGTGAGTGTCGGCATTCGGCGGTGGGGCCCCTCAGGCGAAATTCGGGGAGGAGTGTCGGCATTCGCCAGTATGAACGCCTCAGGCCGAATTTGGGGGAGTGTCGGCATTCGCCGGTGTGAGCGACTCAGGCCGAATTTGGTGGAGTGTCGGCATTCGCCGGTGGTGCGCCTCAGGCCACATTTACAGATGGGGAATTGTCGGCATAATGCAAAGTCACGATTTTAGCAGGAAATGACGTCAGAGGAAATCCCTAACGGCACTTTTTTGAACATGAGTTTATAGTGAAGCACGGGTTGCCTTATCCCAACGAAACATAAGTTTTTATTGAAGAAACTGTTGCTTAATCCCTAACGGCATTTTTTTGAACATGAGTCCATAGTGAAGCAAGGGTTGCTTAATTCCTAACGGCACTTTTTTGAACATGAATCCACAGTGAAGCCAGGGTTGCTTAATCAATAACGGCACTTTTTTGAACACGAGTTTGTAGTGAAGCCAGGGTTGCTTAATCCTAACTGCATTTCTTCTGTTGACATGATACCATCCTCCCAGGTATAACCTCCTTCTTTTTGAGAGGTGTGAAGTTAGTGTAGTATCAGTAAAAATTAAAGTAATAAATAATTATGCTCCACCATTGTTTTCACTAATATTTGTATACATATGATATAACGTCTCAATATGTAAAGTAAGAAGTAATATAATTATGCTCCGCCATTGTTTTCACTAATATTTGAATACATGTTAAATAACGTCTCAATAAGTAAAGTAAAAAGAGAAATAATTATGCTCCGCCACTGTTTTCACTAATATTTGTATACATATTAAATAACGTCTCAATAAGTAAAGAAAAAAGAAAAATAATTATGCTCCACCATTGTTTTCACTTATATTTTTATACATGTTAAATAACGTCTCAATAAGTAAAGTAAAAAGAGAAATAATTATGCTCCACCATTGTTTTCACTAATATTTGTATACATGTTAAATAACATTTTTTTGTTTTGAACTCAAAATATTTCTTAGGGTTGGGGGAGAGTTAAAAATTAGGGGGCTGGAGAGATTAAGGGCTCGGGGTAAATTTTAGGGCTCAGGCCGAACTTTTTAGGGGTCAAGCCAAATTTTTTTCTTTTTTTCGGTTTTGAACTGAAAATATTTCTCAGGGTTGGGGGAGAGTGAAAAATTAGGGGAATGGAGAGATTTAGGGGTCGGGGAAAATTTTAGGGGTCAGGACGAACTTTTTAGGGGTCAGGCCAAATTTTTTTGTTTTTTTTTGTTTTGAAGTCAAAATATATCTCATGGTTGGGGGAGAGTGAAAAATTAGAGGGGCTGGAGAGATTTAGGGGTAGGGGAAAATTTTAGGGGTCAGGACGAACTTTTTAGGGGTCAGGCCAAATTTTTTTGTTTTTTTTGGTTTTGAACTGAAAATATTTCTCAGGGTTTGGGGAGAGTGAAAAATTAGGGGGATAGAGAGATTTAGGGGTCGGGGAAAATTTTAGGGGTCAGGACGAACTTTTTAGGGGTCAGGCCAATTTTTTTTGTTTTTTTTTTGTTTTGAAGTCAAAATATATCTCAGGGTTGGGGGAGAGTGAAAAATTAGGGGGCTGGAGAGATTTAGGGGTCGGGGAAAATTATCGGGATCAGGACGAACTTTTTAGGGGTCAGGCCAAATTTTTTTGTTTTTTTTTGTTTTGAAGTCAAAATATTTCTCATGGTTGGGGGAGAGTGAAAAATTAGGGGGCTGGAGAGATTTAGGGGTAGGGGAAAATTTTAGGGGTCAGGACGAACTTTTTAGGGGTCAGGCCAAATTTTTTTGTTTTTTTTGGTTTTGAACTGAAAATATTTCTCAGGGTTGGAGGAGAGTGAAAAATAAGGGGGATGGAGAGATTTAGGGGTCGGGGAAAATTTTAGGGGTCAGGACGAACTTTTTAGGGGTCAGGCAAAATTTTTTTTTTTTTTTTTTTTTTGAACTGAAAATATTTCTCAGGGTTAGGGGAGAGTGAAAAATTAGGGGAATGGAGAGATTTAGGGGTCGGGGAAAATTTTAGGGGTCAGGACGAACTTTTTAGGGGTCAGGCCAAATTTTTTTGTTTTTTTTGTTTTGAAGTCAAAATATATCTCATGGTTGGGGGAGAGTGAAAAATTAGACGGGGCTGGAGAGATTTAGGGGTAGGGGAAAATTTTAGGGGTCAGGACGAACTTTTTAGGGGTCAGGCCAAATTTTTTTGTTTTTTTTGGTTTTGAACTGAAAATATTTCTCAGGGTTTGGGGAGAGTGAAAAATTAGGGGGATAGAGAGATTTAGGGGTCGGGGAAAATTTTAGGGGTCAGGACGAACTTTTTAGGGGTCAGGCCAAATTTTTTTCTTTTTTTTTTGGTTTTGAACTCAAAATATTTCTCATGGTTGGGGGAGAGTGAAAAATTAGGGGGCTGGAGAGATTTAGGGGTCGGGGAAAATTTTAGGGGTCAGGACGAACTTTTTAGGGGTCAGGCCAAATTTTTTTGTTTGTTTTTTGTTTTGAAGTCAAAATATATCTCATGGTTGGGGGAGAGTGAAAAATTAGACGGGGCTGGAGAGATTTAGGGGTAGGGGAAAATTTTAGGGGTCAGGACGAACTTTTTAGGGGTCAGGCCAATTTTTTTTGTTTTTTTTTGTTTTGAAGTCAAAATATATCTCAGGGTTGGGGGAGAGTGAAAAATTAGGGGGCTGGAGAGATTTAGGGGTCGGGGAAAATTTTAGGGGCCAGGCCGAACTTTTTAGGGGTCAGGCCAAATTTTTTTCTTTTTTTTTGTTTTGAAGTCAAAATATTTCTCATGGTTGGTGGAGAGTGAAAAATTAGGGGGCTGGAGAGATTTAGGGGTAGGGGAAAATTTTAGGGGTCAGGACGAACTTTTTAGGGGTCAGGCCAAATTTTTTTGTTTTTTTTGGTTTTGAACTGAAAATATTTCTCAGGGTTGGAGGAGAGTGAAAAATAAGGGGGATGGAGAGATTTAGGGGTCGGGGAAAATTTTAGGGGTCAGGACGAACTTTTTAGGGGTCAGGCAAAATTTTTTTTTTTTTTTTTTTTTTTGAACTGAAAATATTTCTCAGGGTTAGGGGAGAGTGAAAAATTAGGGGAATGGAGAGATTTAGGGGTCGGGGAAAATTTTAGGGGTCACGACGAACTTTTTAGGGGTCAGGCCAAATTTTTTTGTTTTTTTTGTTTTGAAGTCAAAATATATCTCATGGTTGGGGGAGAGTGAAAAATTAGGACGCAGGAGAGATTTAGGGGTCGGGGAAAATTTTAGGGGTCAGGACGAACTTTTTAGGGGTCAGGCCAATTTTTTTTGTTTTTTTTTTGTTTTGAAGTCAAAATATATCTCAGGGTTGGGGGAGAGTGAACAATTAGGGGGCTGGAGAGATTTAGGGGTCGGGGAAAATTTTAGGGGCCAGGCCGAACTTTTTAGGGGTCAGGCCAAATTTTTTTGTTTTTTTTTGTTTTGAAGTCAAAATATTTCTCATGGTTGGGGGAGAGTGAAAAATTAGGGGGCTGGAGAGATTTAGCGGTCGGGGAAAATTTTAGGGGTCAGGACGAACTTTTTAGGGGTCAGGCCAAATTTTTTTGTTTTTTTTTGTTTTGAAGTCAAAATATATCTCATGGTTGGGGGAGAGTAAAAAATTTGGCGGCTGGAGAGATTTAGGGGTCGGGGAAAATTTTAGGGGTCAGGACGAACTTTTTAGGGGTCAGGCCAAATTTTTTTGTTTTTTTTGGTTTTGAACTGAAAATATTTCTCAGGGTTGGAGGAGAGTGAAAAATTAGGGGGATGGAGAGATTTAGGGGTCGGGGAAAATTTTAGGGGTCAGGACGAACTTTTTAGGGGTCAGGCCAAATTTTTTTGTTTTTTTTTGTTTTGAAGTCAAAATATATCTCATGGTTGGGGGAGAGTCAAAAATTCGGGGGCTGGAGAGATTTAGGGGTCGGGGAAAATTTTAGGGGTCAGGACGATCTTTTCAGGGGTCAGGCCAAATTTTTTTGTTTTTTTTGGTTTTGAACTTAAAATATTTCTCAGGGTTGGGGGAGAGTGAAAAATTAGGGGGCTGGAGAGATTTAGGGGTCGGTGAAAATTTTAGGGGTCAGGACGAACTTTTTAGGGTTCAGGCCAAATTTTTTTGTTTTTTTTTGCTTTTGAACTCAAAATATTTCTCATGGTTGGGGGAGAGTGAAAAATTAGGGGGCTGGAGAGATTTAGGGGTCGGGGAAAATTTTAGGGATCAGGACGAACTTTTTAGGGGTCAGGCCAAATTTTTTTGTTTTTTTTTGTTTTGAAGTCAAAATATTTCTCATGGTTGGGGGAGAGTGAAAAATTAGGGGGCTGGAGAGATTTAGGGGTAGGGGAAAATTTTAGGGGTCATGACGAACTTTTTAGGGGTCAGGCCAATTTTTTTGTTTTTTTTTGTTTTGAAGTCAAAATATATCTCAGGGTTGGGGGAGAGTGAAAAATTAGGGGCTGGAGAGATTTAGGGGTCGGGGAAAATTTTAGGGGTCAGGACGAACTTTTTAGGGGTCAGGCCAAATTTTTTTCTTTTTTTTTGTTTTGAAGTCAAAATATTTCTCATGGTTGGGGGAGAGTGAAAAATTAGGGGGCTGGAGAGATTTAGCGGTCGGGGAAAATTTTAGGGGTCAGGACGAACTTTTTAGGGGTCAGGCCAAATTTTTTTGTTTTTTTTTGTTTTGAAGTCAAAATATATCTCATGGTTGGGGGAGAGTAAAAAATTTGGGGGCTGGAGAGATTTAGGGGTCGGGGAAAATTTTAGGGGTCAGGACGAACTTTTTAGGGGTCAGGCCAAATTTTTTTGTTTTTTTTGGTTTTGAACTGAAAATATTTCTCAGGGTTGGAGGAGAGTGAAAAATTAGGGGGATGGAGAGATTTAGGGGTCGGGGAAAATTTTAGGGGTCAGGACGAACTTTTTAGGGGTCAGGCCAAATTTTTTTGTTTTTTTTTGTTTTGAAGTCAAAATATATCTCATGGTTGGGGGAGAGTCAAAAATTCGGGGGCTGGAGAGATTTAGGGGTCGGGGAAAATTTTAGGGGTCAGGACGATCTTTTCAGGGGTCAGGCCAAATTTTTTTGTTTTTTTTGGTTTTGAACTGAAAATATTTCTCAGGGTTGGGGGAGAGTGAAAAATTAGGGGGCTGGAGAGATTTAGGGGTCGGTGAAAATTTTAGGGGTCAGGACGAACTTTTTAGGGTTCAGGCCAAATTTTTTTGTTTTTTTTTGCTTTTGAACTCAAAATATTTCTCATGGTTGGGGGAGAGTGAAATATTAGGGGGCTGGAGAGATTTAGGGGTCGGGGAAAATTTTAGGGATCACGACGAACTTTTTAGGGGTCAGGCCAAATTTTTTTGTTTTTTTTTGTTTTGAAGTCAAAATATTTCTCAGGGTTGGGGGAGAGTGAAAAATTAGGGGGCTGGAGAGATTTAGGGGTAGGGGAAAATTTTAGGGGTCAGGACGAACTTTTTAGGGGTCAGGCCAATTTTTTTGTTTTTTTTTGTTTTGAAGTCAAAATATATCTCAGGGTTGGGGGAGAGTGAAAAATTAGGGGCTGGAGAGATTTAGGGGTCGGGGAAAATTTTAGGGGTCAGGACGAACTTTTTAGGGGTCAGGCCAAATTTTTTTCTTTTTTTTGGTTTTGAACTGAAAATATTTCTCAGGGTTGGGAGAGTGAAAAATTATAGGGATGGAGAGATTTAGGGGTCGGGAAAATTTTAGGGGTCAGGACGAACTTTTTAGGGGTCAGGCCAAATTTTTTTATTTTTTTATGGTTTTTAACTCAAAATATTTCTCAGGGTTGGGGGAGAGTGAACAATTAGGGGGCTGGAGAGATTTAGGGGTCGGTGACAATTTTAGGGGTCAGGACGAACTTTGTAGGGTTCAGGCCAAATTTTTTTTTTTTTTTTGGTTTTGAACTCAAAATATTTCTCAGGGTTGGGGGAGAGTGAACAATTAGGGGGCTGGAGAGATTGAAGGGTCGGGGAAAATTTTAGGGGTCAGGACGAACTTTTTAGGGGTCAGGCCAAATTTTTTTGTTTTTTTTTGTTTTGAAGTCAAAATATTTCTCACGGTTGAAGGAGAGTGAAAAATTAGGTACTGGAGAGATTTAGGGGTCGGGGAAAATTTTAGGTGTCAGGCCAAATTTTTAGGGGTCTGCCCAAATTTAGGGGCGGCGATATGTACATATTTAGCTTCCACACCGGGGCGGCGATAGGTACTTATTTAGCATTCAGCGGTGGTGATAGGTACTTATATAGCATGGGCACATGGGCGGTAATAAGTACGTATATAGTATGCGCACCGGGGCGGTGATAGGTATGTATTTAGCATGCGCACTGAGGCAGCTATCGGTTCATATATAGCACGCGCACCGGGGCGGCGATAGGTACGTATTTAAAATTCACACCGGGGCGGCGAAAGGTACATATTTAAAATTCACACTGGGACGGCGATATGTACGTATTTAGCATTCACACTGGGGCGGCGATAGGTATGTATTTAGAATTCACACCGGGGCGGCGATAAGTATGTATTTAGCATTCGCACCGGGGCGGCGATATGTACGTATTTAGCTTCCACACCAGGGCGGCAATAGGTACGTATTCAGAATTCAGGGGTGGCGATAGCTACGTATATAGTATGTACACATGGGCAGCAATAAGTACGTACATAGCATGCGTTCTGCGGCGGAGATCAGTACATATATAGCATGCGCACCATGGCGGCGAAAGGTATGTATTTCGCATTCCAACCGTGGTGGTGATAGGTACGTATTTAGCATTTGCACAAGGGCGGCTATAGGTACGTATTTAGCATTCGCACTGGGCCGGCGATAGGTACGTATTTAGCATTCACACCAAAGCGGCAATATGTACATATTAATTAATCGCACTCGGGCAGCGATAGGTACTTATGTAGCATGCACACCGGGGCGCAATTGGTATGTCTTTAGTATTCGCACTAGGGCAGCGATAGGTACTTATGTAGCATGCACACCGGGGCGCAATAGGTATGTATTTAGCATTAACACCGGGGCAACGATAGGTACTATTTAGCATTCGCAACGGGGCGGCGATAGGTACTTAAATAGTATCTGCACCGGGGCGGCGATAGGTACGTATATAGTATGTGCACTGGGGATGATGATAGATACGTATATAGTATGAACACCGGGGTGGAGATAAGTACCTATATAGAAGGCACAGATAGAGGTGTTACTTTTTATAGAAATATGTCATACTATTACCCTGGGCAATAAGAGAAATGGTGGGGAAGAAACAACTTTTGCAAAAGGCAAAATGAGAAAGTAGCGGCGAAATGGGGCGAGGGAAGAGAAAGGTAGCAGATAAAGAGACGGCTATAGAGAGAGGGGGCGGACATAGAAGTTTGAATATAAAGATGTTACACACACGATCTTTCTTCAAATATGTTTTTATGACCCCGAGCAACGCCGGGTAGCCCCGCTAGTCTATTATATAAAGGCCAGTTGTCTGTATGTCTGTCTGTCTGTCTGTCTGTCTGTCTGTTTGTTTGTTTGTATGTCCAGATACTCCTCCGAGAGGACCCAACAAACAGTCACACGGTTGACATCATCATGACCGGCCAGCCCCGGGACGTGTAATATCTCAGAACCGGAAATAGAAATTGACTCTTTGGGGGTCGACTGAGCACTTTTCTCCAATGGGGGTGTGGTTTTTTCCTCGATTTTCAACGTTGTTTAGTACTAATTTGAGAAAAACAATGCTATCATGTATAATTTTAGAAATATGCAAAGTCACGCTTTTATTTAACAGGAAATGACGTCAGAGGAAAAGAGTGTAGGGAAGAAAATCCCTCACACTAAAACTCTTCTTTCCCTCTCACTCCCACCCTTTCTACCTTCCCTTCCTCCCCTACGCCCGTTCTGTTGTTATGATACCACCCTCCTAGGCATTACCTCCTCCTTTTTGAGCGTTGTGGAGATAGTGCGGCGATGTGACTGCTTCAGGTCAAATTAGGGGGGGGGGGTGTCGGCATTCGCCAAATTTGGGGGAGCGGCGCGTCAGGCGAAATTATGGGAGGGGGAGTGTCGGAAAAAAAATTGACTCTTCGGGGGGGGGGGCATTTTCCATCACTTGTTTAGTACTAATTTGAGAAAAAAACAATGCTATCATCGTCACGCTTTTAACAGGAAATGACGTCAGAGGAAATCCCTAACGGCACTTTTTTGAACATTGGTTTATAGTGAAGCAAGGGTTGCTTAACTACTAACGGCATTTTTTGAAACATGCGTTTATAGTGACGCAAGGGTTGTTTAATCAATAACGGCACTTTTTTGAACATGAGTTTATAGTGAAGCAAGAATTGCTTATACTAACCGCATTTCTTCTGTTGACATGATACCATCCTCCCAGGTATTACCTCCTCCTTTTTGAGAGGTGTGAAGTTAGTGTATTATCAGTGAAATTAAAGTAATAAATAATTATGCACCACCATTGTTTTCACTAATATTTGTATACATATTAAATAACGTCTAAATAAGTAAAATAAGAAGAGAAAAATTATGCTCCGCCATTGTTTTCACTAATATTTGTATACATGTTAAATAACGTGTCAATAAGTAAGTAAGAACAGAAAAATTATGCTCCGCCATTGTTTTCACTAATATTTGTATACATGTTAAATAACGTGTCAATAAGTAAAGTAAGAAGAGAAAAATTATGCTCCGCCATTGTTTTCACTAATATTTGTATACATTGTAAATAACGTGTCAATAAGTAAAGAAAGAAGAGAAATAATTATGCTCCACCATTGTTTTCACTTATATTTGTATACATGTTAAATAACGTGTCAATAAGTAAAGTAAGAAGAGAAATAATTATGCTCGACCACTGTTTTCACTAATATTTGTATACATGTTAAATAACGTGTCAATAAGTAAAGTAAGAAGAGAAAAATTATGCTCCACCACTGTTTTCACTAATATTTGTATACATGTTAAATAACGTGTCAATAAGTAAAGTAAGAAGAGAAATAATTATGCTCCGCCACTGTTTTCACTAATATTTGTATACATGTTAAATAACGTGTCAATAAGTAAAGTAAGCAGAGAAATAATTATGCTCCACCACTGTTTTCACTAATATTTGTATACATGTTAAATAACGTGTCAATAAGTAAAGTAAAAAGAAAAATAATTATGCTCCACCATTGTTTTCACTTATATTTGTATACATGTTAAATAACGTGTCAATAAGTAAAGTAAGTAGAGAAATAATTATGCTCCACCATTGTGTTCACTAATATTTGTATACATGTTAAATAACGTGTCAATATATAAAGTAAGAGAAATAATTATGCTCCACCACTGTTTTCACTAATATTTGTATACATATTAAATAACGTGTCAATAAGTAAAGTAAGAAGAGAAATAATTATGCTCCGCCATTGTTTTCACTAATATTTGTATACATATTAAATAACGTGTCAATAAGTAAAGTAAGAAGAGAAATAATTATGCTCCGCCATTGTTTTCACTAATATTTGTATACATATTAAAAAACATCTCAATAAATAAAGTAAGAATAGAAATAATTATGCTCCGCCACTGTTTTCACTAATATTTGTATACATGTTAAATAACGTCTTAATAAGTAAAGTAAGAAAAGAGATAATTATGCTAAACCATTGTTTTCACTAACATTTGTATACATGTTAAATAACGTCTCAATAAGTAAAGTAAGAAAGGAAATAATTATGCTCCGCCATTGTTTTCACTAATATTTGTATACATGTTAAATAACATTTTTTGTTTTGAACTCAAAATATTTCGCAGGGTTGGGAGAGAGTGAAAAATTAGTTGGGAGTAGGATGCTGGAGACATTGAGGGGTCGGAGAAAATTTTAGGGGTCAGGCCGAACTTTTTAGGGGTCAGGCCAAATCTTTTTCTTTTTTTTTTGTTTTGAACTCAAAATATTTCTCAGGGTTGGGGGAGAGTGAAAAATTAGGGGGCTGGAAAGATTTAGGGGTCGGGGAAAATTTTAGGGCTCAGGACGAACTTTTTAGGGGTCAGGCCAAATTTTTTGTTTTTTTTTTGTTTTGAAGTCAAAATATTTCTCATGGTTGGGGGAGAGTGAAAAATTAGGGGGCTGGAGAGATTTAGGGGTCGGGGAAAATTTTAGGGGTCAGGACGAATTTTTTAGGGGTCAGGCCAAATTTTTTTGTTTTTTTTTGTTTTGAAGTCAAAATATATCTCATGGTTGGGGGAGAGTGAAAAATTAGGGGGGCTGGAGAGATTAAGGAGTCGGGGAAAATTTTAAGGGTCAGAACGAACTTTTTAGGGGTCAGGCCAAATTTTTTTTTTTTTTTGTTTTGAAGTCAAAATATTTCCTATGGTTGGGGGAGAGTGAAAAATTAGGGGCTGGAGAGATTTAGGGGTCGGGGAAAATTTTAGGGGTCAGGACGAACTTTTTAGGGGTCAGGCCAAATTTTTTTTTTTGTTGTTTTTTTTTGTTTTGAAGTCAAATTATTTCTCAGGGTTGGGGGAGAGTGAAAAATTAGGGGGCTGGAGAGATTTAGGGGTCGGGGAAAATTTTAGGGGTCAGGACGAACTTTTTAGGGGTCAGGCCAAATTTTTTTGTTTTTTTTTGTTTTTTTTTGTTTTGAAGTCAAAATATTTCTCAGGGTTGGGGGAGAGTGAAAAATTAGGGGGCTGGAGAGATTAAGGGGTCGGGGAAAATTTTAGGGGTCAGGACGAACTTTTTAGGGGTCAGGCCAAATTATTTTGTTTTTTTTTGTTTTGAAGTCAAAATATTTCTCATGGTTGGAGGATAGTGAAAAATTAGGGGGCTGGAGAGATTTAGGGGTCGGGGAAAATTTTAGGGGTCAGGACGAATTTTTTAGGGGTCAGGCCAAATTTTTTTGTTTTTTTTTGTTTTGAAGTCAAAATATTTCTCATGGTTGGGGGAGAGTGAAAAATTACGGGGCTGGAGAGATTTAGGGGTCGGGGAAAGTTTTAGGGGTCAGGACGAACTTTTTAGGGGTCAGGCCAAATTTTTTTCTTTTTTTTGGTTTTGAACTGAAAATATTTCTCAGGGTTGGGGGAGAGTGAACAATTAGGGGGCTGGAGAGATTTAGGGGTCGGGGAAAATTTTAGGGGTCAGGCGGAACTTTTTAAGTGTCAGGCCAAATTTTTTTGTTTTTTTTTGTTTTGAAGTCAAAATATTTCTCATCGTTAGGGGAGAGTGAAAAATTATGGGGCTGGAGAGATTCAGGGGTCGGGGAAAATTTTAGGGGTCAGGACGAACTTTTTAGGGGTCAGGCCAAATTTTTTTCTTTTTTTTGGTTTTGAACTGAAAATATTTCTCAGGGTTGGGGGAGAGTGAACAATTAGGGGGCTGGAGAGATTTAGGGGTCGGGGAAAATTTTAGGGGTCAGGCGGAACTTTTTAAGGGTCAGGCCAAATTTTTTTGTTTATTTTTGTTTTTTTTTTGTTTTGAAGTCAAAATATTTCTCAGGGTTGGGGGAGAGTGAAAAATTAGGGGGCTGGAGAGATTAAGGGGTCGGGGAAAATTTTAGGGGTCAGGACGAACTTTTTAGGGGTCAGGCCAAATTATTTTGTTTTTTTTTGTTTTGAAGTCAAAATATTTCTCATGGTTGGAGGATAGTGAAAAATTAGGGGGCTGGAGAGATTTAGGGGTCGGGGAAAATTTTAGGGGTCAGGACGAATTTTTTAGGGGTCAGGCCAAATTTTTTTGTTTTTTTTTGTTTTGAAGTCAAAATATTTCTCATGGTTGGGGGAGAGTGAAAAATTACGGGGCTGGAGAGATTTAGGGGTCGGGGAAAGTTTTAGGGGTCAGGACGAACTTTTTAGGGGTCAGGCCAAATTTTTTTCTTTTTTTTTGGTTTTGAACTGAAAATATTTCTCAGGGTTGGGGGAGAGTGAACAATTAGGGGGCTGGAGAGATTTAAGGGTCGGGGAAAATTTTAGGGGTCAGGCGGAACTTTTTAAGGGTCAGGCCAAATTTTTTTGTTTTTTTTTGTTTTGAAGTCAAAATATTTCTCATCGTTAGGGGAGAGTGAAAAATTATGGGGCTGGAGAGATTCAGGGGTCGGGGAAAATTTTAGGGGTCAGGACGAACTTTTTAGGGTCAGGCTAATTTTTTTCTTTTTTTTTTTGTTTTGAAGTCAAAATATTTCTAATGGTTGGGGGAGAGTGAAAAATTAGGGGGCTGGAGACATTATGGGTCGGGAAAATTGTAGGGGTCAGGCGGAACTTTTTAGGGGTAAGGCCAAATTTTTTTGTTTTTGTTTGTTTTGAAGTCAAAATATTTCTCATGGTTGGGGGAGAGTGAAAAATTAGGGGCTGGAGAGATTTAGGGGACGGGGAAAATTTTAGGGGTCAGGACGAACTTTTTAGGGGTCAGGCCAAATTTATTTTTTTTGTTTTTAAGTCAAAATATTTCTCATGGTTGGGGGAGAGTGAAAAACTAGGGGGCTGGAGAGATTCAGGGGTCGAGGAAAATTTTAGGGGTCAGGCGGAACTTTTTAATGGTCAGGCCAAATTTTTTTGTTTATTTTTGTTTTGAAGTCAAAATATTTCTCATCGTTAGGGGAGAGTGAAAAATTAGGGGGCTTGAGAGATTCAGGGGTCGGGGAAAATTTTAGGGGTCAGGACGAACTTTTTAGGGTAAGGCCAAATTTTTTCTTTGTTTTTGTTTTGAACTCAAAATATTTCTCATGGTTGGGGGAGAGTGAAAAATTAGGGGGCTGGAGACATTTAGGGTCGGGAAAATTTGAGGGGTCAGGCGGAACTTTTTAGGGGTCAGGCCAAATTTTTTTGTTTTTTTTTGTTTTTAAGTCAAAATATTTCTCATGGTTAGGGGAGAGTGAAAAATTAGGGGCTGGAGAGATTTAGGGGACGGGGAAAATTTTATGGGTCAGGCTAAATTTTTTAGGGGTCTGCCCAAATTTAGGGGCAGCGATATGTACGTATTTAGCTTCCACACCGGGGCGGCGATAGGTACTTAGTTAGCATTTAGCGGTGGTGATAGGTACTTATATAGCATGTGCACATGGGCGGTAATAAGTACATATATAGTATGCACACCGGGGCAGTGATAGGTATGTATTTAGCATGCGCACTGAGACAGCGATCGGTTCATATATAGCACGCGCACCGTGGCGGCGATAGGTATGTATATAGCACGCGCACAGGGGCGGCGAAAGGTACATATTTAAAATTCACACCGGGCGGCGAAAGGTACATATTTAAAATTCACACCGGGGCTACGATAGGTACATATTTAGCATTCAAACCGGGGCGGCGATAGGTATGTATTTAGCATTCACACCGGGGCAGCGATAGGTATGTATTTAGCATTCATACCGGGGTGGCGATATGTACGTATTTAGCTTCCGCACCGGGGCAGCGATAGGTACGTATTTAGAATTCACACCGGGGCGGCAATAGGTAGGTATTTAGAATTCACACCGGGGCGGCGATAGGTAGGTATTTAGCATTCGCACCGGGGCGGCGATATGTACGTATTTAGCTTCCACACCAGGGCGGCGATAGGTATGTATTCAGAATTCAGGGGTGGCGATAACTATGTATATAGCATGTACACATGGGCAGCAATAAGTACGTACATAGCATGCGCTCTGCGGCGGCGATCAGTACATATATTGCACGCGCACTGGGGCGGCGAAAAGTATGTATTTCGCATTCGCACCGTAGTGGTGATAGGTACGTATTTAGCATTCGCACTGGGGCGGCTATAGGTACGTATTTAGCATTCGCACCAGGGCGGCTATAGGTACGTATTTAGCATTCGCACTGGGCCGGCGATAGGTACGTATTTAGCATTCACACCAAAGCGGCAATATGTACATATTAATTATTCGCACTAGGGCAGCGATAGGTACTTATGTAGCATGCACACCGGGGCGCAATTGGTATGTCTTTAGTATTCGCACTAGGGCAGCGATAGGTACTTATGTAGCATGCACACCGGGGCGCAATAGGTATGTATTTAGCATTCACACCGGGGCAACGACAGGTACTATTTAGCATTCGCAACGGGGCGGCGATAGGTACTTAAATAGTATCTGCACCGGGGCGGCGATAGGTACGTATGTAGTATGTGCACTGGGGCGGCGATAGGTACGTATATAGTATGCGCACCGGGGTGATGATAGATACGTATATAGTATGAACACCGGGGTGGAGATAAGTACCTATATAGAAGGCGCAGATAGAAGTGTTACTTTTTATAGAAATATGTCATACTATTACCCTGGGCAATAGGAGAAATGGTGGGGAAAAAACAGCTTTTGCAAAAGGCAAAATTAGAAAGTAGCGGCGAAATGGGGCGACCAGGGAAGAGAAAGGTAGCAGATAAAGAGACGGCTATAGAGAGAGGGGGCGGACATAGAAGTTTGAATATAAAGATGTTACACACACGATCTTTCTTCAAATATATGTTTTTATGACCCCGAGCAACGCCGGGTAGCCCCGCTAGTCTCCTCTATAAAGGGCACTTGTCTGTATGTTTGTCTGTTTGTTTGTTTGTTTGTATGGCCAGCTTCTCCTCAAAAACTACGCGGCGACATGTCAAAAAGTTGATATCTTCAGAACCGTACAACACCTGGGATCATAATATCTCAAAATTACAACAAAAAAACATGTTGCTAGGGGTCAACGGGGCCAGTCTTCGGCAGCGGGTCTGGTTTTTTCAAACTTTTCTAATGTTATTCAGTAGTAATTTGGAAATCAGCCAATGTAATTATGTAATAATAATTTTGTTTTCAACCAACTTATTCTTGTGCACGTGACGTCACAGTAATAAGTATATGACGTCATCGTTATAGGTTTTGAATTTTTTTTTCTCTTCAAAACTTATTTTACTTCAACATATTTTTATACATAACATATAAAAGTGTATTCTTATGTAAAATTCACAGAGTAAGATGATGAGAGTATTCCTGAATCTATAAACCCACCTCTTAGGGGTCCATGGGGCATATTTTATCCGGGGGGGGGGGGGGCTTTTCAGTTATTTTTCATTATATTTTATAGTGATGAAACAAGAAAAAAAGAGGAATTTGACAAGTACACGTTTACAGTGACCCGTTGAGTCATAACCAGTCTATATATGTATAAAAAAATAAAAAAAGAATTTAACCAGTACATGTTACCAGTGACCCGTTGGGTCATAACCACTCTATATATGTATAAAAAAGACCCAGAACCGGGGGTGCTTCTACAATATAGGACCCGGAGGCTTCTGCAGAATAGGGACCATGTGTGCTTCTACAGTATAGGACCCAGAACCGGGGGTGCTTCTACCATATAGAATCCGGAGGCTTCTACAGAATAGGGGCAATGGTGCTTCTACAGTATAGGACCCAGAACCGGGGGTGCTTCTACCATATAGAATCCGGAGGCTTCTACAGAATAGGGGCAATGGTGCTTCTACAGTATAGGGACCAGAGGTGCTTCTACAGTATAGGACCCAGTACCGGGGGTGCTTCTACAATATTAGAATATAGAGGCTTCTGCAGTAAAAGGACCATAGGTGCTTCTCCAGTATAGGGACCAGGGATGCTTCTACAGTATATGACCCAGCACCAGGGGGGCTTCTACATTTTAGAACCCGGAGGCTTTTGCAGAATAGGGACAATGGGTGCTTCTCCAGTATAGGGACCAGGGGTGCTTCTCCACTATAGGGACCTGGGGTGGTGCTTCTAAAGTATCACGGCCCGCCAGGAATGTTGGTGATTCTATAGTATAACAGTCCCTAGAAATATTGGTGCTTCTGAAGTATAACGGTCTCATCCCAGGAATGTTGGTGCTTCTAAATTATAATGGTCCCTACAAATGTTTGTGCTTCTAAAGTATAACGGTCCCCCCAGGAATGTTGTTAAATGATAGCTAAGGAAGAGCGATAACATACGTTTTTTAAAAAAAGTTGGGGGGGGGGGGGCTGGAGAGATTGAGGGGTCGGGGAAAATTTTAGGGGTCAGGCCGAACTTTTTAGGGTTCAGGCCAAATTTTGTTGTTTTTTTTTGTTTTGAAGTCAAAATATTTCTCAGGGTTGGGGGAGAGTGAAAAATTAGGGGGCTGGAGAGATTTAGGGGTCGGGGAAAATTTTAGGGGTCAGGACGAACTTTTTAGGGGTCAGGCCAAATTTTTTTGTTTTTTTTTGTTTTGAAGTCAAAATATTTTTCATGGTTGGAGGAGAGTGAAAAATTAGGGGGCTGGAGAGATTTAGGGGTCGGGGAAAATTTTAGGGGTCAGGACGAACTTTTTAGGGGTCAGGCCAAATTTTTTTGTTTTTTTTTGTTTTGAAGTCAAAATATTTCTCAGGGTTGAGGGAGAGTGAAAAATTAGGGGGCTGGAAAGATTTAGGGGTCGGGGAAAATTTTAGCGGTCAGGACGAACTTTTTAGTGGTCAGGCAAAATTTTTTTGTTTTTTTTTGTTTTGAAGTCAAAATATTTTTCATGGTTGGAGGAGAGTGAAAAATTAGGAAGCTGGAGAGATTTAGGGGTCGGGGAAAATTTTAGGGGTCAGGACGAACTTTTTAGGGGTCGGGCCAAATTTTTTTCTTTTTTTTTTTTTTTTGTTTTGAAGTCTAAATATTACTCAGGGTTGGGGGAGAGTGAAAAATTAGGGGGCTGGAGAGATTTAGGGGTCGGGGAAAATTTTAGGGGTCAGGACGAACTTTTTAGGAGTCAGGCCAAATTTTTTTTGTTTTTTTTTGTTTTTTTTTGTTTTGAAGTCCAAATATTTCTCAGGGTTGGGGGAGAGTGAAAAATTAGGGGGCTGGAGAGATTTAGGGGTCGGGGAAAATTTTAGGGGTCAGGACGAACTTTTTAGGGCTCAGGCCAAATTTTTTTGTTTTTTTTTGTTTTGAAGTCAAAATATTTCTCAGGGTTGGGGGAGAGTGAAAAATTAGGGGGCTGGAGAGATTTAGGGGTCGGGGAAAATTTTAGGGGTCAGGACGAACTTTTTAGGGGTCAGGCCAAATTTTTTTGTTTTTTTTTGTTTTGAAGTCAAAATATTTTTCATGGTTGGAGGAGAGTGAAAAATTAGGGGGCTGGAGAGATTTAGGGGTCGGGGAAAATTTTAGGGGTCAGGACGAACTTTTTAGGGGTCAGGCCAAATTTTTTTGTTTTTTTTGTTTTTTTTTGTTTTGAAGTCAAAATATTTCTCAGGGTTGGGGGAGAGTGAAAAATTAGGGGGCTGGAAATATTTAGGGGTCGGGGAAAATTTTAGCGGTCAGGACGAACTTTTTAGGGGTCAGGCCAAATTTTTTTGTTTTTTTTTGTTTTGAAGTCAAAATATTTTTCATGGTTGGAGGAGAGTGAAAAATTAGGGGGCTGGAGAGATTTAGGGGTCGGGGAAAATTTTAGGGGTCAGGACGAACTTTTTAGGGGTCAGGCCAAATTTTTTTGTTTTTTTTTGTTTTTTTTTGTTTTGAAGTCAAAATATTTCTCAGGGTTGAGGGAGAGTGAAAAATTAGGAGGCTGGAAAGATTTAGGGGTCGGGGAAAATTTTAGCGGTCAGGACGAACTTTTTAGTGGTCAGGCAAAATTTTTTTGTTTTTTTTTGTTTTGAAGTCAAAATATTTTTCATGGTTGGAGGAGAGTGAAAAATTAGGAAGCTGGAGAGATTTAGGGGTCGGGGAAAATTTTAGGGGTCAGGACGAACTTTTTAGGGGTCGGGCCAAATTTTTTTCTTTTTTTTTTTTTTTTGTTTTGAAGTCAAAATATTACTCAGGGTTGGGGGAGAGTGAAAAATTAGGGGGCTGGAGAGATTTAGGGGTCGGGGAAAATTTTAGGGGTCAGGACGAACTTTTTAGGAGTCAGGCCAAATTTTTTTTGTTTTTTTTTGTTTTTTTTTGTTTTGAAGTCAAAATATTTCTCAGGGTTGGGGGAGAGTGAAAAATTAGGGGGCTGGAAAGATTTAGGGGTCGGGGAAAATTTTAGCGGTCAGGACGAACTTTTTAGGGGTCAGGCAAAAATTTTTTTTTTTGTTTTTTTTTTTGTTTTGAAGTCAAAATATTACTCAGGGTTGGGGGAGAGTGAAAAATTAGGGGGCTGGAGAGATTTAGGGGTCGGGGAAAATTTTAGGGGTCAGGACGAACTTTTTAGGGCTCAGGCCAAATTTTTTTGTTTTTTTTTGTTTTTTTTTGTTTTTTTTTGTTTTTTTTTGTTTTGAAGTCAAAATATTTCTCAGGGTTGGGGGAGAGTGAAAAATTAGGGGGCTGGAAAGATTTAGGGGTCGGGGAAAATTTTAGCGGTCAGGACGAACTTTTTAGGGGTCAGGCAAAAATTTTTTTTTTTTTTTTTTTTTTTTTTGAAGTCAAAATATTACTCAGGGTTGGGGGAGAGTGAAAAATTAGGGGGCTGGAGAGATTTAGGGGTCGGGGAAAATTTTAGGGGTCAGGACGAACTTTTTAGGGCTCAGGCCAAATTTTTTTGTTTTTTTTTGTTTTTTTTGTTTTGAAGTCAAAATATTTCTCAGGGTTGGGGGAGAGTGAAAAATTAGGGGGCTGAAGAGATTTAGGGGTCGGGGAAAATTTTAGGGGTCAGGACGAACTTTTTAGGGTTCAGGCCAAATTTTTTTGTTTTTTTTTTGTTTTGAAGTCAAAATATTTCTCAGGGTTGGGGGAGAGTGAAAAATTAGTGGGCTGGAGAGATTTAGGGGTCGGGGAAAATTTTAGGGGTCAGGACGAACTTTTTAGGGCTCAGGCCAAATTTTTTTGTTTTTTTTTGTTTTTTTTTGTTTTGAAGTCAAAATATTTCTCAGGGTTGGGGGAGAGTGAAAAATTAGGGGGCTGAAGAGATTTAGGGGTCGGGGAAAATTTTAGGGGTCAGGACGAACTTTTTAGGGGTCAGGCCAATTTTTTTTCTTTTTTTTGTTTTGAAGTCAAAATATATCTCATGGTTGGGGGAGAGTGAAAAATTAGGGGGCTGGAGAGATTTAGGGGTCGGGGAAAATTTTAGGGGTCAGGACGAACTTTTTAGGGGTCAGGCCAAATTTTTTTGTTTTTTTTTGTTTTGAAGTCAAAATATTTCTCAGGGTTGGGGGAGAGTGAAAAATTAGGGGGCTGTAGAGATTTAGGGGTCGGGGAAAATTTTAGGGGTCAGGACGAACTTTTTAGGGGTCAGGCCAAATTTTTTTGTTTTTTTTTGTTTTGAAGTCAAAATATTTCTCATAGTTTGAGGAGAGTTAAAGATTAGGGGGTTGGAGAGATTTAGGGGTCGGGGAAAATTTTAGGGGTCAGGACGAACTTTTTAGGGGTCAGGCCAAATTTTTTTGTTTTTTTTTTGTTTTGAAGTCAAAATATATCTCATGGTTGGGGGAGAGTGAAAAATTAGGGGGCTGGAGAGATTTAGGGGTCGGGGAAAATTTTAGGGGTCAGGACGAACTTTTTAGGGGTCAGGCCAAATTTTTTTGTTTTTTTTTGTTTTTTTTTGTTTTTTTTTGTTTTTTTTTGTTTTGAAGTCAAAATATTTCTCAGGGTTGGGGGAGAGTGAAAAATTAGGGGGCTGGAAAGATTTAGGGGTCGGGGAAAATTTTAGCGGTCAGGACGAACTTTTTAGGGGTCAGGCAAAAATTTTTTTTTTTTTTTTTTGAAGTCAAAATATTACTCAGGGTTGGGGGAGAGTGAAAAATTAGGGGGCTGGAGAGATTTAGGGGTCGGGGAAAATTTTAGGGGTCAGGACGAACTTTTTAGGGCTCAGGCCAAATTTTTTTGTTTTTTTTTGTTTTTTTTTGTTTTGAAGTCAAAATATTTCTCAGGGTTGGGGGAGAGTGAAAAATTAGGGGGCTGAAGAGATTTAGGGGTCGGGGAAAATTTTAGGGGTCAGGACGAACTTTTTAGGGGTCAGGCCAATTTTTTTTCTTTTTTTTGTTTTGAAGTCAAAATATATCTCATGGTTGGGGGAGAGTGAAAAATTAGGGGGCTGGAGAGATTTAGGGGTCGGGGAAAATTTTAGGGGTCAGGACGAACTTTTTAGGGGTCAGGCCAAATTTTTTTGTTTTTTTTTGTTTTGAAGTCAAAATATTTCTCAGGGTTGGGGGAGAGTGAAAAATTAGGGGGCTGTAGAGATTTAGGGGTCGGGGAAAATTTTAGGGGTCAGGACGAACTTTTTAGGGGTCAGGCCAAATTTTTTTGTTTTTTTTTGTTTTGAAGTCAAAATATTTCTCATAGTTTGAGGAGAGTTAAAGATTAGGGGGTTGGAGAGATTTAGGGGTCGGGGAAAATTTTAGGGGTCAGGACGAACTTTTTAGGGGTCAGGCCAAATTTTTTTGTTTTTTTTTTGTTTTGAAGTCAAAATATATCTCATGGTTGGGGGAGAGTGAAAAATTAGGGGGCTGGAGAGATTTAGGGGTCGGGGAAAATTTTAGGGGTCAGGACGAACTTTTTAGGGGTCAGGCCAAATTTTTTTGTTTTTTTTTGTTTTTTTTTGTTTTTTTTTGTTTTTTTTTGTTTTGAAGTCAAAATATTTCTCAGGGTTGGGGGAGAGTGAAAAATTAGGGGGCTGGAAAGATTTAGGGGTCGGGGAAAATTTTAGCGGTCAGGACGAACTTTTTAGGGGTCAGGCAAAAATTTTTTTTTTTTTTTTTTGAAGTCAAAATATTACTCAGGGTTGGGGGAGAGTGAAAAATTAGGGGGCTGGAGAGATTTAGGGGTCGGGGAAAATTTTAGGGGTCAGGACGAACTTTTTAGGGCTCAGGCCAAATTTTTTTGTTTTTTTTTGTTTTGAAGTCAAAATATTTCTCATGGTTGGGGGAGAGTGAAAAATTAGTGGGCTGGAGAGATTTAGGGGTCGGGGAAAATTTTAGGGGTCAGGACGAACTTTTTAGGGCTCAGGCCAAATTTTTTTGTTTTTTTTTGTTTTTTTTTGTTTTGAAGTCAAAATATTTCTCAGGGTTGGGGGAGAGTGAAAAATTAGGGGGCTGAAGAGATTTAGGGGTCGGGGAAAATTTTAGGGGTCAGGACGAACTTTTTAGGGGTCAGGCCAATTTTTTTTCTTTTTTTTGTTTTGAAGTCAAAATATATCTCATGGTTGGGGGAGAGTGAAAAATTAGGGGGCTGGAGAGATTTAGGGGTCGGGGAAAATTTTAGGGGTCAGGACGAACTTTTTAGGGGTCAGGCCAAATTTTTTTGTTTTTTTTTGTTTTGAAGTCAAAATATTTCTCAGGGTTGGGGGAGAGTGAAAAATTAGGGGGCTGTAGAGATTTAGGGGTCGGGGAAAATTTTAGGGGTCAGGACGAACTTTTTAGGGGTCAGGCCAAATTTTTTTGTTTTTTTTTGTTTTGAAGTCAAAATATTTCTCATAGTTTGAGGAGAGTTAAAGATTAGGGGGTTGGAGAGATTTAGGGGTCGGGGAAAATTTTAGGGGTCAGGACGAACTTTTTAGGGGTCAGGCCAAATTTTTTTGTTTTTTTTTTGTTTTGAAGTCAAAATATATCTCATGGTTGGGGGAGAGTGAAAAATTAGGGGGCTGGAGAGATTTAGGGGTCGGGGAAAATTTTAGGGGTCAGGACGAACTTTTTAGGGGTCAGGCCAAATTTTTTTGTTTTTTTTTGTTTTGAAGTCAAAATATTTCTCATGGTTGGGGGAGAGTGGAAATAAGGTGCTGGAGAGATTTAGGGGTCGGGGAAAATTTTAGGGGTCAGGCCAAATTTTTTAGGGGTCCGCCCAAATTTAAGGGCGGCGATATGTACGTATTTAGCTTCTACACCGGGGCGGCGATAGGTACTTATTTAGCATTCAGCGGTGGTGATGGGTACTTATATAGCATGTGCACATGGGCAGTACTAAGTACGTATATAGTATGCGCACCGGGGCAGTGATAGGTATGTATTTAGCATGCACACTGAGGCAGCGATCGGTTCATATATAGCACGCGCACCGGGGCAGCGATAGGTACGTATATAGCATGCGCACAGGGGCGGCGAAAGGTACATATTTAAAATTAACACCGGGGTGGCGAAAGGTACATATTTAAAATTCACACCGGGGCGGCGATAGGTACGTATTTAGCATTCACTCTGGGGCGGCGATAGGTATGTATTTAGCATTCACACCGGGGCAGCGATAGGTATGTATTTAGCATTCGCACCGGGGGGGGGGGGGGGCGATATGTACGTATTTAGCTTCCGCACCGGGGCGGCGATAGGTACGTATTTAGAATTCACACCGGGGCGGCAATAGGTATGTATTTAGCATTCGCACCGGGGCGGCAATATGTACGTATTTAGCTTCCACACCAGGGCGGTGATAGGTACGTATTCAGAATTCAGGGGTGGCGATAGCTACGTATATAGCATGTACACATAGGCAGCAATAAGTACGTACATAGCATGCGCTCTGCGGCGGCGACCAGTACATATATAGCACGCGCACCGGGGCGGCGAAAGGTATGTATTTCGCATTCGCACCGTGGTGGTGATAGGTACGTATTTAGCATTCGCACCGGGGCGGCTATAGGTACGTATTTAGCATTCGCACCAGGGCGGCTATAGGTACGTATTTAGCATTCACACCAAAGCGGCAATATGTACATATTAATTATTCGCACTAGGGCAGCGATAGGTACTTATGTAGCATGCACACCGCGGCGCAATTGGTATGTCTTTAGCATTCACACCGGGGCAACGATAGGTACTATTTAGCATTCGCAACGGGGCGGCGATAGGTACTTAAATAGTATCTGCACCGGGGCGGCGATAGGTACGTATATAGTATGTGCACTGGGGCGGCGATAGGTACGTATATAGTATGCGCACCGGGATGATGATAGATACGTATATAGTATGAACACCGGGGTGGAGATAAGTACCTATATAGAAGACGCAGATAGAGGTGTTACTTTTTATAGAAATATGTCATACTATTACCCTGGGCAATAGGAGAAATGGTGGGGAAGAAACAGCTTTTGCAAAAGGCAAAATTAGAAAGTAGCGGCGAAATGGGGCGACCAGGGAAGAGAAAGGTAGCAGATAAAGAGACGGCTATAGAGAGAGGGGGCGGACATAGAAGTTTGAATATAAAGATGTTACACACACGATCTTTCTTCAAATATATGTTTTTATGACCCCGAGCAACGCCGGGTAGCACCGCTAGTCTCCTATATAAAGGCCAGTTGTCTGTATGTCTGTCTGTCTGTCTGTCTGTCTGTTTGTTTGTTTGTTTGTATGTCCAGATACTCCTCCGAGAGTACCCAACAAACAGTCACAGGGTTGACATCATCATGACCGGCCAGCCCCGGGACGTGTAATATCTCAGAACCGGAAATAGAAATTGACTCTTTGGGGGTCGACTGAGCACTTTTCTCCAATGGGGGTGTGGTTTTTTCCTCGATTTTCAACGTTGTTTAGTACTAATTTGAGAAAAAACAATGCTATCATGTATAATTTTAGAAATATGCAAAGTCACGCTTTTATTTAACAGGAAATGACGTCAGAGGAAAAGAGTGTAGGGAAGAAAATCCCTCACACTAAAACTCTTCTTTCCCTCTCACTCCCACCCTTTCTACCTTCCCTTCCTCCCCTACGCCCGTTCTGTTGTTATCATACCACCCTCCTAGGCATTACCTCCTCCTTTTTGAGAGTTGTGGAGATAGTGCGGCGGTGTGACTGCTTCAGGTCAAATTAGGGAGGGGGAGTGTCGGCATTCGCCAAATTTGGGGGAGCGGCGCGTCAGGCGAAATTTGGGGAGGGGGGAGTGGCGGAAACAAAAATTGACTCTTCGGGGGGGGGGGGAGCTTTTTCCATCACTTTTCAACGTTGTTTAGTACTAATTTGAGAAAAAAACAATGCTATCATCGTCACGCTTTTAACAGGAAATGACGTCAGAGGAGATCCCTAACGGCACTTTTTTGAACATGAGTTTATAGTGAAGCAAGGGTTGCTTAACTACTGACGGCATTTTTTGAAACAAGCGTTTACAGTGACGCAAGTGTTGTTTAATCAATAACGGCACTTTTTTGAACATGAGTTTATAGTGAAGCAACAGTTGCTTATTCTAACCGCATTTCTTCTGTTGACATGATACCATCCTCCCAGGTATTACCTCCTCCTTTTTGAGAGGTGTAGAGTTAGTGTATTATCAGTAAAATTAAAGTAATAAATAATTATGCACCACCATTGTTTTCACTAATATTTGTATACATATTAAATAACGTCTAAATAAGTAAAGTAAGAAGAGAAAAATTATGCTCCGCCATTGTTTTCACTAATATGTGTATACATGTTAAATAACGTGTCAATAAGTAAAGTAAGACGAGAAATTATTATGCTCCGCCATTGTTTTCACTAATATTTGTATACATGTTAAATAACGTGTCAATAAGTAAAGTAATAAGAGAAATAATTATGCTCCGCCATTGTTTTCACTAATATTTGTATACATGTTAAATAACGTGTCAATAAGTAAAGTAAGAAGAGAAAAATTATTCTCCGCCATTGTGTTCACTAATATTTGTATACATATTAAATAACGTGTCAATAAGTAAAGTAAGAAGAGAAATAATTATGCTCCGCCATTGTGTTCACTAATATTTGTATACATGTTAAATAACGTGTCAATAAGTAAAGTAAGAAGAGAAATAATTATGCTCCGCCATTGTTTACACTAATATTTGTACACATGTTAAATAACGTGTCAATAAGTAAAGTAAGACGAGAAATAATTATGCTCCGCCATTGTTTACACTAATATTTGTATACATGTTAAATAACGTGTCAAAAAGTAAAGTAAGACGAGAAATAATTATGCTCCGCCATTGTTTACACTAATACTTGTATACATGTTAAATAACGTCTCAATAAGTAAAGTAAGACGAGAAATAATTATGCTCCGGCATTGTTTTTACTAATATTTGTATACATGTTAAATAACGTGTCAATAAGTAAAGTAAGACGAGAAATTATTATGCTCCGCCATTGTTTTCACTAATATTTGTATACATATTAAAAAACGTCTAAATAAGTAAAGTAAGAAGACAAAAATTATGCTCCGCCATTGTTTTCACTAATATTTGTATACATGTTAAATAACGTGTCAATAAGTAAAGTAAGACGAGAAATTATTATGCTCCGACATTGTTTTCACTAATATTTGTATACATGTTAAATAACGTGTCAATAGGTAAAGTAATAAGAGAAATAATTATGCTCCGCCATTGTTTTCACTAATATTTGTATACATGTTAATAACGTGTCAATAAGTAAAGTAAGAAAAGAAAAATTATTCTTCGCCATTGTTTTCACAAATATTTGTATACTTATTAAAAAACGTGTCAATAAGTAAAGTAAGTAGAGAAATAATTATGCTCCGCCATTGTTTTCACTTATATTTGTATACATGTTAAATAACGTGTCAATAAGTAAAGTAAGAAGAGAAAAATTATACTCCGCCATGGTTTTCACTAATATTTGTATACATGTTAAATAACGTCTCAATAAGTAAAGTAAGAAGAGAAATAATTATGCTCCGCCATTGTTTTCACTAATATTTGTATACATATTAAATAACGTCTCAATCAGTAAAGTTAGAAGAGAAATAATTATGCTCCGCCATTGTGTTCACTAATATTTGTATACATGTTAAATAACGTGTCAATAAGACAAGTAAGACGAGAAATAATTATGCTCCGCCATTGTTTACACTAATATTTGTATACATGTTAAATAACGTCTCAATAAGTAAAGTAAGAAGAGAAATAATTATGCTCCGACATTGTTTTCACTAATATTTGTACACATGTTAAATAACGTGTCAATAAGTAAAGTAAGACGAGAAATAATTATGCTCCGCCATTGTTTTCACTAATATTTGTATACATGTTAAATAACGTGTCAATAAGTAAAGTAAGACGAGAAACAATTATGCTCCGCCATTGTTTACACTAATATTTGTATACATGTTAAATAACGTCTCAATAAGTAAAGTAAGACGAGAAATAATTATGCTCCTCAATTGTTTTCACTAATATTTGTATACATGTTAAATAACGTGTCAATAAGTAAAGTAAGACGAGAAATTTTTATGCTCCGCCATTGTTTTCACTAATATTTGTATACATATTAAATAACGTTTCAATAAGTAAAGTAAGAAGAGAAAAATTATGCTCCACCATTGTTTTCACTAATATTTGTATACATGTTAAATAACGTGTCAATAAGTAAAGTAAGACGAGAAATTATTATGCTCCGACATTGTTTTCACTAATATTTATATACATGTTAAATAACGTGTCAATAAGTAAAGTAAGAAGAGAAAAATTATTCTCCGCCATTGTTTTCACTAATATTTGTATACATATTAAATAACGTCTCAATAAGTAAAGTAAGAAGAGAACTAATTATGCTCCGTCATTGTGTTCACTAATATTTGTATACATGTTAAATAACGTCTCAATAAGTAAAGTAAGAAGAGAAATAATTATGCTCCGCCATTGTTTTCACTAATATGTGTACACATGTTAAATAACGTGTCAATAAGTAAAGTAAGACGAGAAATAATTATGCTCCGCCATTGTTTTCACTAATATTTGTATACATGTTAAATAACGTGTCAATAAGTAAAGTAAGACGAGAAATTATTATGCTCCGACATTGTTTTCACTAATATTTGTATACATGTTAAATAACGTGTCAATAAGTAAAGTAATAAGAGAAATAATTATGCTCCGCCATTGTTTTCACTAATATTTGTATACATGTTAAATAACGTCTCAATAAGTAAAGTAAGAAGAGAAAAATTATTCTCCGCCATTGTTTTCACTAATATTTGTATACATATTAAATAACGTCTCAATAAGTAAAGTAAGAAGAGAAATAATTATGCTCCGACATTGTTTTCACTAATATTTGTACACATGTTAAATAACGTGTCAATAAGTAAAGTAAGACGAGAAATTATTATGCTCCGACATTGTTTTCACTAATATTTGTATACATGTTAAATAACGTGTCAATAGGTAAAGTAATAAGAGAAATAATTATGCTCCGCCATTGTTTTCACTAATATTTGTATACATGTTAAATAACGTGTCAATAAGTAAAGTAAGAAAAGAAAAATTATTCTTCGCCATTGTTTTCACAAATATTTGTATACTTATTAAAAAACGTGTCAATAAGTAAAGTAAGTAGAGAAAGAATTATGCTCCGCCATTGTTTTCACTTATATTTGTATACATGTTAAATAACGTGTCAATAAGTAAAGTAAGAAGTGAAAAATTATACTCCGCCATGGTTTTCACTAATATTTGTATACATGTTAAATAACGTCTCAATAAGTAAAGTAAGAAGAGAAATAATTATGCTCCGCCATTGTTTTCACTAATATTTGTATACATATTAAATAACGTCTCAATCAGTAAAGTTAGAAGAGAAATAATTATGCTCCGCCATTGTGTTCACTAATATTTGTATACATGTTAAATAACGTGTCAATAAGACAAGTAAGACGAGAAATAATTATGCTCCGCCATTGTTTACACTAATATTTGTATACATGTTAAATAACGTCTCAATAAGTAAAGTAAGAAGAGAAATAATTATGCTCCGACATTGTTTTCACTAATATTTGTACACATGTTAAATAACGTGTCAATAAGTAAAGTAAGACGAGAAATAATTATGCTCCGCCATTGTTTTCACTAATATTTGTATACATGTTAAATAACGTGTCAATAAGTAAAGTAAGACGAGAAACAATTATGCTCCGCCATTGTTTACACTAATATTTGTATACATGTTAAATAACGTCTCAATAAGTAAAGTAAGACGAGAAATAATTATGCTCCTCAATTGTTTTCACTAATATTTGTATACATGTTAAATAACGTGTCAATAAGTAAAGTAAGACGAGAAATTTTTATGCTCCGCCATTGTTTTCACTAATATTTGTATACATATTAAATAACGTTTCAATAAGTAAAGTAAGAAGAGAAAAATTATGCTCCACCATTGTTTTCACTAATATTTGTATACATGTTAAATAACGTGTCAATAAGTAAAGTAAGACGAGAAATTATTATGCTCCGACATTGTTTTCACTAATATTTATATACATGTTAAATAACGTGTCAATAAGTAAAGTAAGAAGAGAAAAATTATTCTCCGCCATTGTTTTCACTAATATTTGTATACATATTAAATAACGTCTCAATAAGTAAAGTAAGAAGAGAACTAATTATGCTCCGTCATTGTGTTCACTAATATTTGTATACATGTTAAATAACGTCTCAATAAGTAAAGTAAGAAGAGAAATAATTATGCTCCGCCATTGTTTTCACTAATATGTGTACACATGTTAAATAACGTGTCAATAAGTAAAGTAAGACGAGAAATAATTATGCTCCGCCATTGTTTTCACTAATATTTGTATACATGTTAAATAACGTGTCAATAAGTAAAGTAAGACGAGAAATTATTATGCTCCGACATTGTTTTCACTAATATTTGTATACATGTTAAATAACGTGTCAATAAGTAAAGTAATAAGAGAAATAATTATGCTCCGCCATTGTTTTCACTAATATTTGTATACATGTTAAATAACGTCTCAATAAGTAAAGTAAGAAGAGAAAAATTATTCTCCGCCATTGTTTTCACTAATATTTGTATACATATTAAATAACGTCTCAATAAGTAAAGTAAGAAGAGAAATAATTATGCTCCGACATTGTTTTCACTAATATTTGTACACATGTTAAATAACGTGTCAATAAGTAAAGTAAGACGAGAAATAATTATGCTCCGCCATTGTTTTCACTAATATTTGTGTACATGTTAAATAACGTCTCAATAAGTAAAGTAACAAGAGAAATAATTATGCTCCGCCATTGTTTACACTAATATTTGTATACATGTTAAATAACGTCTCAATAAGTAAAGTAAGAAGAGAAATAATTATGCTCCGCCATTGTTTTCACTAATATTTGTACACATGTTAAATAATGTGTCAATAAGTAAAGTAAGACGAGAAATAATTATGCTCCGCCATTGTTTACACTAATATTTGTATACATGTTAAATAACGTCTCAATAAGTAAAGTAAGACGAGAAATAATTATGCTCCGCCATGGTTTTCACTTATATTTGTATACATGTTAAATAACGTGTCAATAAGTAAAGTAAGACGAGAAATAATTATGCTCCGCCATTGTTTACACTAATATTTGTATACATGTTAAATAACGTCTCAATAAGTAAAGTAAGAAGAGAAATAATTATGCTCCGCCATTGTTTTCACTAATATTTGTATACATATTAAATAACGTCTCAAGAAGTAAAATAAGAAGAGAAAAATTATGCTCCGCCATTGTTTTCACTAATATTTGTACACATGTTAAATAACGTGTCAATAAGTAAAGTAAGACGAGAAATAATTATGCTCCGCCATTGTTTTCACTTAAAATATTTCTCAGGGTTGAAGGAGAGTGAAAAATTTGTTGGGATGGGAGGGGGGCGTGAGAGATTGAGTGGTCGGGGAAAATTTTAGGGGTCAGCCCGAACTTTTTAGGGGGCAGGCCGAACTTTTTAGGGGTCAGGCCAATTTTTTTTGTTTTTTTTTTGTATTGAAGTCAAAATATTTCTCAGGGTTGGGAGAGAGTTAAAAATCAGTTGGCATGGGGGGCTGGAGAGAATGAGGGGTCGAGGTAAATTTTAGGGGTCACGCCGAACTTTTTAGGGGTCAGGCCAAATTTTTTTGTTTTTTTTTGTTTTGAACTCTAAATATTTCTCAGGGTTGGGGTAGAGTGAAAAATTAGAAGGCTGGTGAGATTTAGGGGTCAGGACGAACTTTTCAGGTGTCAGGACGAACTTTTTAGGGGTAAGGCCACATTTTTTTCTTTTTTTTTGGTTTTGAACTCAAAATATTTCTCAGGGTTGGGAGAGAGTGCACAATTAGGGGGCTGGAGAGATTTAGGTGTCGGGGAAAATTTTAGGGGTCAGGACGAACTTTTTAGGGGTCAGGCAAAATTTTTTTCTTTTTTTTGGTTTTGAACTCAAAATATTTCTCAGGGTTGGGGGAGAGTGAAAAATTAGGGGGCTGGAGAGATTGAGGGGTCGGGGAAAATTTTAGGGGTCAGGCGGAACTTTTTAGGGTCAGGCCAAATTTTTTTGTTTTTTTTCGTTTTGAACTCAAAATATTTCTCAGGGTTTGGGGAGAGTGAACAATTAGGGGGCTGGAGAGATTGAGGGGTTGGGGAAAATTTTAGGGGTCAGGACGAACTTTTTAGGGGTCAGGCCAAATTCTTTTTTTTTTTTTTGTTTTGAAGTCAAAATATTTCTCATGGTTGAGGGAGAGAGAAAAATTAGGGGGCTGGAGAGATTTAGGGGTCGGGGAAAATTTTAGGGGTCAGGACGAACTTTTTAGGGGTCAGGCCAAATTTTTTTCTTTTTTTTGGTTTTGAACTCAAAATATTTCTCATGGTTGGGGGAGAGTGAAAAATTAGGGGGCTGGAGAGATTTAGGGATCGGGGAAACTTTTAGGGGTCAGGCGGAACTTTTAAGGGATCAGGCCAAATTTTTTTGTTTTTTTTTGTTTTGAAGTCAAAATATTTCTCATGGTTGGGGCAGAGTGAAAAATTAGGGGGCTGGAGAGATTGAGGGGTCGGGGAAAATTTTAGGGGTCAGGCGGAACTTTTTAGGGTCAGGCCAAATTTTGTTGTTTTTTTTTGTTTTGAAGTCAAAATATTTCTCATGGTTGGGGGAGAGAGAAAAATTAGGGGGCTGGAGAGATTTAGGGGTCGGGGAAAATTTTAGGGGTCAGGACGAACTTTTTAGGGGTCAGGCCAAATTTTTTTGTTTTTTTTGTTTTGAACTCAAAATATTTCTCATGGTTGGGGGAGAGTGAAAAATTAGGGGGCTGGAGAGATTTAGGGATCGGGGAAAATTTTAGGGGTCAGGCGGCACTTTTTAGGGGTCAGGCCAAATTTTTTTGTTTTTTTGTTGTTTTGAAGTAAAAATATTTCTCATGGTTTGGGCAGAGTGAAAAATTAGGGGGCTGGAGAGATTTAGGGGTCGGGGAAAATTTTAGGGATCAGGCCGAACTTTTTAGGGGTCAGGCCAAATTTTTTTGTTTTTTTTTGTTTTGAAGTCAAAATATTTCTCATGGTTGGGGGAGAGTGAAAAATTAGGGGTTAGAGAGATTTAGGGGTCGGGGAAAATTTTAGGGGTCAGGCGGAACTTTTTAAGGGTCAGGCCAAATTTTTTGTTTTTTTTTGTTTTGAAGTCAAAATATTTCTCATCGTTGGGGGAGAGTGAAAAATTAGGGGTATGGAGAGATTCAGGGGTCGGGGAAAATTTTAGGGGTCAGGACGAACTTTTTAGGGGTCAGGCCAAATTTTTTTCTTTTTTTTGGTTTTGAACTCAAAATAATTCTCAGGGTTGGGGGAGAGTGAAAAATTAGGGGCTGGAGAGATTTAGGGTCGGGAAAATTTTAGGGGTCAGGCGGAACTTTTTAGGGTTCAGGCCAAATTTTTTTGTTTCTTTATTGTTTTGAACTCAAAATATTTCTCATGGTTGGGGGAGAGTGAAAAATTAGGGGCTGGAGAGATTTAGGGGTCAGGCCAAATTTTTTAGGGGTCAGGCCAAATTTTTTAGGGGTCAGCCCTAAATTTAGGGGCGGCGATATGTACGTATTTAGCTTCCACACCGGGGCAGCGATAGGTACTTATTTAGCATTCAGCGGTGGTGATAGGTACTTATATAGCATGTGCACATGGGCGGTAATAAGTACGTATATAGTATGCGCACCGGGACAGTGATAGGTATGTATTTAGCATGCGCACTGAGGCAGCGATCGGTTCATATATAGCACGCGCACCGGGGCGGCGATAGGTACGTATATAGCACGCGCACAGGGGCGGCAAAAGGTACATATTTGAAATTCACACCGGGGCGGCGAAAGGTACATATTTAGCATTCACACCGGGGCAGCGATAGGTATGTATTTAGCATTCGCACCGGGGTGGCGATATGTACGTATTTAGCTTCCGCAACGGGGCGGCGATAGGTACGTATTTAGAATTCACACCGGGGCGGTGATAGGTACGTATTTAGAATTCACACCGGGGCGGCGATAGATATGTATTTAGCATTCGCACCGGGGCGGCGATATGTACGTATTTAGCTTCCACACCAGGGCGGCGATAGGTAAGTATTCAGAATTCAAGGGTGGCAATAGCTACGTATATAGCATGTACACATGGGCAGCAATAAGTACGTACATAGCATGCGCTCTGCGGCGGCGATCAGTACATATATAGCACGTGCACCGGGGCGGCGAAAGGTATGTATTTACCATTCGCACCGTAGTGGTGATAGGTACGTATTTAGCATTCGCACCGGGGCGGCTATAGGTACGTATTTAGCATTCGCACCAGGGCGGCTATAGGTACGTATTTAGCATTCGCACTGGGCCGGCGATAAGTACGTATTTAGCATTCACACCAAAGCGGCAATATGTACATATTAATTATCTGCACTAGGGCAGCGATAGGTACTTATGTAGCATGCACACCGGGGCGCAATTGGTATATCTTTAGTATTCGCACTAGGGCAGCGATAGGTACTTATGTAGCATGCACACTGGGGCGCAATAGGTATGTATTTAGCATTCACACCGGGGCAACGATAGGTACTATTTAGCATTCGCAACGGGGCGGCGATAGGTACTTAAATAGTATCTGCACCGGGGCGACGATAGGTACGTATATAGTATGTGCACTGGGGCGGCGATAGGTACGTATATAGTATGCGCACTGGGGTGATGATAGATACGTATATAGTATGAACACCGGGGTGGAGATATGTACCTATATAGAAGGCGCAGATAGAGGTGTTACTTTGTATAGAAATATGTCATACTATTACTCTGGGAAATAGGAGAAATGGTGGGGAAGAAACAGCTTTTGAAAAAAGGCAAAATTAGAAAGTAGCGGCGAAATGGGGCGACCAGGGAAGAGAAAGGTAGCAGATAAAGAGACGGCTATAGAGAGAGGGGGCGGACATAGAAGTTTGAATATAAAGATGTTACACACACGATCTTTCTTCAAATATATGTTTTTATGACCCCGAGCAACGCCGGGTAGCCCCGCTAGTAAAGAATAAATGGTAGTCGCCCAAAACAGTACTACATAAAAAAGGATGAATGGCAGTTGCGAAAAACATAAGCCGGCAGAATAACGAACCCTCGTTATTTTGCCGGTCCCGGCAGAATAACGAGGGGGTCGTTATAAATGTACTATAGGTTTCACATGTTTCACGCACGTTTTCGATTCGAGGTGTCAAAAGTAAATGAACCAAAAATCTGGAGAAAGAAGAGAATTGAACTTCTTGGCCTTTTGGCTGAGAGTGTAGCATCTGTTCCGATGGATACTACACCCTATATACCGGTATCGTCTTGGCCTTCGGGGCTTGGTGACGCCGGTTTGTGGGTTTGTCCTGTGCAGTTCTAGGAGGTCCACCCTCCCATGCTTTGCTTCCCCTCTTTGTTTATTGTTTACTGCCTGAGGCGCCCCTACTGGGGAATGCCTATGGGGCTGGCCAGGCACTTTTTTGTAGGCCAGAGTGCTCACTTTCTCGGGCGCTGGTTTTTCAAATCCCACTTTCTCGACCTTGTGTCACATCTTACCGCTGTAGGAGGAGGATGAAAAAAGAAAGAAAGAAGAGAATTTTAAAAAGACGGTGGAAACGCGCATAGAACTTTTCCGCATTGTTCCAGGAAGTTGTTGACGATTTAAATACAGCAACGCTGGATGGCATCACAGAACAAGATTGTATTACGTTAAGCATTTTAAAATGTTACCACTGCTTTCATATGTGATGTTGTTAATTTTAGGTGGTTATGTTTTTATGTAGATAGCTTCGAATATTCGGAATGTATAATTTTAGTGTTATTAACTAGAATGTGTCTTAAATCATTTTGATTTTAATACTAAAAGGACCATAAAAAAAGTACAATTAAACAGACGAATTCTGTAATTTTTAACGATGTTTGCATAAATGAGAAAATGCTGCCTAAATACACATACAATATATATATATATATATATATATATACATGAACTTTTAGACATTGCAAGAAGCAGAGAATCACTTTCTTGCAGTCAACCAGATTTAATCGAAATGTACAAAATCGATTTCAAATGCAAATTTACAGACGAACAACCCACATTTCATCGATACCTCATGACAGACCAAGGTAAGCAAATTGAAGTAACGAGCATATTATCGCGTCATTAGAATTTAAGAAAAAAGATGACTTACATTTTTTTATATGATGTTCTTCGAATTTTCATAATCTTTAAACAACAATTTTCATTATTTAAAATCAAATCATTCTATTTGAGATTTCACAGTTTCCAGATGAGATTTTTTTATTTTGTCATTTTTAGTCATTTTTAGTCACTCTGTTTATCACTTTGTCAGGTTTATATAAAAAATGATGGGAAAACTTTCCACTCTTTGTTTCATCTACGTGACTTACACATTATACTTTGTTGGTACAGATTAGGACCCACGCTAACTTTGACCCTAACCCTAACGCTAACCCTATCTCCGACTTTGAACCTGACCCTAACCCTTACGACGGTGTCAAAGTTAGCGTGGGTCCTAATCTGTGAAAGCCCCCTTTTGTTAACTCGTCTATTAATTGACTATTTATTTAAATCAAAAAAATGAAATAAAATGAAACGAAACAAATTTTAAAAAACTCCTATTAAAAAAAAATACGATATCAAATCTACCAGAATGTATTTTTTTCTTCATAAACAAGTCAACCATTACATTTTTCGGTAATGGTACAGCTTTTAAACCAAATAAAACCGATTTTTGGCGACACAGAAACACGTAAAAAGCCGGAAAAGGCCGAAGCAAATCAAAACTAGGCTGCTTTACAACATGAAAAAAAAAAACAATGTAAGAAAACATTCACTGTATGTTTATTTGGTACTACTCCAGGGTTTGCGCCTAATTTAAGAAACACGTAAAAAACCGGAAAAGGCCGAAGCAAATCAAAGGAAAACATTTACTCTATGTTTATTTTTATGAGAATTTATTTATTTTTTGTCGAAGAAAATCAATGAAAGCTTTTTTATTCACGGAAAAGTTTTTAAAATATTTTTCGATAAATTGTGTTTTTTTATTAATAAACTAAAGATTGTAAAGAATATAATCAATGAAACAACGATTTTATTAGATTTTTTTTCGTTTTTTTTTTTACTTTATACTGGTGCAGCGTTTGAACCGAACAAACCCGATTAAGATTTAATTTATTTACAGGTAAAGTTGTCGTCTGCTCTCGCCTTCTGATTGGCTCAACGCGTCAGCATCTCCCGGCTGTTTACGTAACCGACCGGAAGATGCCGAACAAAAAGTCAGTGTTGTCTAGTTCAAAAGCTGTTCCACTTCCAATTTTTTTAAGTCGAAAAAAAAAAACCGAATAAATTTTTCTTTCGAAATTTGAAAGTAATTTAGAAGCATTTAAACTGTCCGATTATTTATCTACCTCCCATAGCAGTAAGATGTGACACAAGGTCGGAAAGTGGGATTTGATAAGTTAGCACACTAGAGGAAAAGCACTTATGACCTTTATAAATTGCCTGGTCAGCCCCGTCGGCATTCCCCGGTAGGGGCGCCTCAGGCGATTAGCAATAAACTAACCCCTTCTCAAAGCCTGGGAGGGTGGGCCTCCTAGAACTACTCAGGTAAAACCGACAGACCGGCGTCATCAAGCCCCGAAGGTCAAGACGATACCGGTCTGTAGTGTGTAGTATCCATCGGAACAGATACTACACTGTGATCTTAGCCAAAAGAAAGTCATTAGTGGCTTTTGTATTTTTATAGAGAACGACTCGCGTTTCCGTGACTTCGCGTCGTCAACGTTTGGGCAGGTTACGGAAGCGCCCGAGAGTTGCCGAAACTATTAGCCAATCAGGTTGCAGTAGGCAGCCGATATCTTCCTCCTACAGCGGTAAGATGTGACACAAGGTCGGGAAAGTGGGATTTGAAAAACCAGCGCATTCGAGAAAGAAGAGCGCTGTGGCCGTCAAAAAATGTTTGAGCAGCCCCGTGAGTATTCCCCTGCATGGGAGCCTCAGGCGATTAGCAATAAACTAACTCCTTCTCAAAAGGTGAGAAGGTGAAGCCACACATTTTTTTGAAGGGTGTGGGGCAAACACGTCTTTGCACCAGATCAGATCTGCACAAACTCTCCTCGGTTTGACATTTTTCAAATCATAGCAGCTCGCATACGGAGACTAGGCAATCCCTACAGCTACATATCTAGAAAACGGAGCTGTTAAACCTGACATCGTAATATGAGACAAAAGGGAGAAAGTAGCAACCCTAGTTGAAGTCAGTACCCCTAATGATGCAGGATTGAACAGAGCAGAAAGGGAAAAGATTACGAAATACCAAGGTCTTATGTACGACATGAAAAGAAACTGGAATCTTAGGAAAATCTCCATCATACCAGTAATTATAGGAACAACAGGATTAATGAAGACAAATTTCAAGAGCTATCTGGCGAGTATACCCGGTGAACCGAGTGCAAGAGAAATACAAACAACTGCACTTTAAAAGACGGTTAGAATCTTAAAACGATCTCTAGTCTGGAGTGTCTGAAATAGCCGGTGAATGTCTGGCATCCGGTAGGATGCACCATCTCCAAGCAAAAACAGAAAGATAAGAAGAAAAAAAAAAGTTAATCTTTGTCTTCCCCTCGGTCGTTACAGCTGCAAAATCAGACAACGTAAACTGAAAACACTATTTTTACCAGTGCAACTTTTAACTCCGAAATACAAAACAATAATTCAGTGTGAAACTAATTGCATTCTTTTTCTCATCGCACTCGGCGCGGGTCTCGAAATATATACTAGTATGTTAATCGCTCGAATTCCCCGCGGGGTCCATTCCCCTTGTTATAAGGAGTAAGGTGTGTGTGGGGAACAAGCGCTGCCGAAAGCGCATTTTTTGACGTCATAATAGGAAAATTTCAACCAACAAACAAATAAATTCTTTTCTTATTTACGACGTCATCATCTGTTTTTCTATTCAGTGTACACATTTATTGTTTAGCTGTCGTCCAGTACGCACGTATATAAACGAGCTCCACATATTTCTAGTAGTAGATACTGAAGATATATATCTATAGAGAGATATACTAAAATATATACATATATTTATATATTATATATATGGGGCTTTTGAGTTTTTGTTCATAGGATTTAATCCGATGAAACACAAACCTATATTTTGTATAAATTATCAGTATACACTTTTAGTATAAAAAGTTATTTGATATGAAGTTGTTATTGCCGCCATATTTAGTGGCTTAACCCTTGCAAGTAGCAGAGCATCTTTTTCTTTAAAATGCAAATTTACAGACGAACAACCCACATTTCATCGAAACCTCATGACAGACCAAGGTAAGCAAATTGAAGTAACGAGCATATTATCGCGGCATTAGAATTTAAGAAAAAAAAGATGAGTTACATTTTTTTATATGATTTTCTTCGAATTTACCTAATCTTTAAATAACATTTTCATTATTTAAAATCAAATCATTCTATTTGAGATTTCACAGTTTCCAGATGAGATTTTTTTATTTTGTCATTTTTAGTCATTTTTAGTCACTTTGTTTAGGTTTATATGAAAAATGATGGGAAAACTTTCCACTGTTTCTCTCATCTACGTGACTTACACGTTATACTTTTGTTGGTAATTTCACAGATTAGGACCCACGCTAACTTTGACCCTAACCCTAACCCTTACCCCGATCCTAACCCTAACGACGGTGTTAAAGTTAGCGTGGGTCCTAATCTGTGAAAGCACCCTTTGTACTATAATAGCTGACGCGCCAGATTTCTGTGACTTCGCGTCGGCAACGATCGGGCAGGTCGCGGAAGCGCCCGAGAATTGGCGAGATGAGACCAGACGAAAACGAGGCTTAATCTGCCAAGCGCTTGATGGAAGACTTTCAAATAAAAAATACATAGATAAAAAGAAAAAAAACGGACAAACCGTTGCTGAAGAACTGTAAATAAATATATGGTGCTTGTCCAGATATTGAACCTAATTTCCGTGACTGCCCGGCAGCAGCAAGCCGACAGCTAACGGAAGCGTCCGAGACCTGCCGAGTCGGCAGACGACAACAATGTAAGACGATGAATATACGTAAAGAAAAAGAAATGCATATATATTTTATACAAAAAAATGAAATAAATGAACAAACCCATAGCTGAAATAAATAAACTTTTTTTATTATTATTTTTTAACCATTTTTTAAAAACTTTTTGTAGAAACGCTAACTTTTTTTTTACTTTTTTAAACCATTTTTTTAAAACTAAAATAAACTGTTTTTTAACTTTAAAACGCGAAAATAATACAAACTGTTGTTTTTTTTTACTTTTTCAAACCATTTTTTAACTTTTAAACTCTAAAATAATAAAAACTTTTTTAAACCATTTTTTTTGTAACTTTCTTTTTTTTGCAATTGCGCATTGTTTTTGTTTCATTATTTTAGCCTTTTTTGATTTTTTTTTTTTTTTTTACATTAAGCATTTTTTTCCTTTATTAGATTCTTTTCCTGGAGGGGTAAGGGCTTGTTTTTTTTTGGGGGGGGGGGGGCTTAGCGAAATACAGGCAGAAGAGGAGGATGGGGTCGTCGTCGTCGAGGATATGGAAGGAGGAGGAGCAGAAGATTGTTGGTTGCCGACAACTGGATAAAGTACGGCTATCTGCGATAATATTGCGTCGAAGGGGTCTTTTTTGAAAGTCTGACGCCACATGAATTCCCGCAGATAGCCGTCTATTAGAGTCCTGCTCGTCCCGCATTCTTTCTTGTTCCTCTGCTTCGCTTCCTTCACATTCTCTCGACATGATTCGTGCATGCCCCCGTCGTCGGGTCCACGAAATGTTGGGTGTGATTCACAGTTAGGTGTCGATATCCATCCTCCTCTCCTAACCTGCTGTAAGCCCTCCAGCAATCGGAGACGACCGTGGTGGTCCCAGGGGCGACGTACTGTTTGATTATTGGAAGGGTTAGGGTTTCGGCATTTCTGTTTGGTACCGTCACCAGGAAACCCTCCTTCTCTGCGGGGTCGTATCCCCCCGAAGACCCAGAGCGGCTGAAGAACACGGCCGACGTTGTTTTTCCTACGGTTGAACAGACTCTCGTCTATCTCAACCGTATGCCCTGGGCCTCCGAGTCGTTTGGGGTTTCGCGCTAGGTGTTCGATGCACACCTCCCGCAGGAAATTTTTCCAGTCCACTTGCGTGGTTCGAGACAGTACACCGCATTCTTTTAGTAAAGTTTTTCCCGGTCGCCATATCCTGGGACCACAGGTATATCATCTTTAAAATTGTTGCAATTTCTAGTTTTGACCGCGAAAAAAAACGTCCCCGATCGCGACGAAATCCAAGCCCGGTATTCCTGGGTGGGGCATCTCCAGGCATATTTCTCCGTCACAGTCTTTCGCGGTACTAGCCGGCAAAGTCGGCCGCCGCCGCCGCCGCCGCCGCCGCCACCGCCGCCGCCGCCGCCGCCGCCGCCGCCTAACTTTTGCCAGCAGAGCTTTCTGCTGGCAAAAGTTAATGCACTGCTTCGGAGAGGCAATTGTACGACACAGCACTTCGAAATTCATTTTCTACAATTGCCAAATGTCTCTCCTTCAAATCGCTATCGTCTGCTTTTGACGCCAGCCTCGTTTTCGATTCGGCAGGTCTCGGACGCTTCCGTTAGCTGTCGGCTTGCTGCTGCCGGGCAGTCACGGAAATTAGGGTCAATATCTGGACAAGTACCAAATATATTTTTATTTTTTGGTGGGCCAAATGAACCATTGTCAATCAAATGTGTAGATGTAAATGTTTTGATTTGTTTGTGGAAATAAGGTTGTTTTTTTTAGGGAAGGGGGGGGGTAAAAATTTTGTCAATGTTTTTTTAACATTAAACAAAGAAAGAAAAGAAAATGTTATACTTTTGAATTAGTCCTTCCGGAGATCCGACGACCCGACAAAGCTGATAATAATTCATTGTTGTTGCAATAGAACGTGATCATTGTTTTTTTTTCCTTGTCGACTGTTTGCTATAGCCTGCTTGACGAATGAATGCTGCAACCTGATTGGTTAATACTTCGTAAGCTTTCGGGCGCTTTTTAGACCTGTCCGATCATTACCGACGCGAAGTCACGGAAATCTGGCGCGTCAGCTATAACAGTACCGCACCCTTTTGTTAACTCGTCTATTAATTAACTATTTATTGAAATAAAAATGGAATAGAATGAAACGAAACGAATTAAAAAAAATCCTATTTAAAAATAATTCCGCAATCAAATCTACCAGAATGCACTTTTTTCTTCGTAAAAAAGTCAGCCATTACATTTTTCGGTACTGGTACAGCTTTTAAATCAGACAAAACCGATTTGGGGCAATACGGAAACACGTAAAAAGCCGTAGAAAGCCGAAGCAAAACGAACCAGCGTTAAAATCAAAATAGTTTTCTTTTTTTTCTTTTTGTAGGTATGTGCAAAAATCAATGGCTTATTCCAAAAATGTAAAAACATTTTGACCCTCCCTTCACTTAAAAAATCACTAAAATTCAGAAAATCAACCAATTTTAATGAAATTTTCAGTCTTTATTAATCAATTAGCAGGGCTACCCGGTGTTGCCCGGGGCAATAAAAAACAAAGTAGTAGAAATTAAAGAGTGTGTTTAACATCTTTATATAAACACTTCAATCTCTCTTATTTCTCTAGTCGTCTCTCTTTAATCGCTGGCGGCCATGTTGTAATTCCCTATAATTTTCTTTCGTAAATTAGTAGCAATAATTTGATTAGCGTTTGTCGCTTATTTAAAAAACAATACCCAAAAAATAAAAATTTAGAGGCGCGTCCCTGGCGCTAAGAAACGTTAAATAAAATACTGTTCTTATATAAGATATTATAAAATGTACATGTACATGTATTTGTGTACGTACAGAGTGGCGGGCAGTGGTGGCTAGTGGCGGACCTTCGCATAGTTTCTTACCCCCCTCTATGTAAATAGAATTGACGCTAAGAAATGTTAAATAAAATTAAAAGTTATCTCAAAGTATTACGTAATTAAAGCAAAATATGACTAAGCATTTTCTAATTACTATATAATAGAATGAAAAATAACTGAAAACGACCCCCACGCTGATAAAATCTGCTCCATAGACCCCTAAGGGGTGGGTGTAGAGATCCAGCAATACTCCCATAATCTTACTCTGTGAATTTTACATAAGAATACACTTTTATATGTTATGTATATTCTCTAACCTTGTTTTACAAACCTAAATTATGTTTTTAAACGTGAGTTATCGTTCTTCCTTAGCTATACCCGAACAAATAAATTTCATTAAAAACCATAAATTATTTTATGTACTTGAGGTATAATTTGCCGGACAACGCTGAATACTGTTCTTATATAAGATATAAAATGTACATGTACATGTATTTGTGTACATACAGAGTGGCGGGCAGTGGCGGATAGTGGCGGACCTTCAATAGTTTCTTACCCCCCCCCCTTCATGTAAATAGTATTGACGCTAATAAACGTGAAATAAAATTAAAAGTTATCTCAAAGTATTACGTAATTAAATTACAATGTGACTCAGCAATTTCAAATTACTATAAAATATAAGGAAAAATAACTGAAAAGCCCTTCCCCCCCCCCCCCCGATGAAATATGCCCCATGGACGCCTAAGGGGTGGGTTTATAGATTGGGGAAAACTCTCATCATCTTACTCTGTGAATTTTACATAAGAATACACTTTTATATGTTATGTATATTCTCTAACCTTGTTTTAAAAACCTAAATTGTGTTTTTAAACATGAGTTATCGTTCTTCCTTAGCTATCCTCTAACAAATAAATTTCATTAAAAACGATGATTTTTTATGAACTTGAGGTATTACGTAATTAAATTACAATATGACTCAGTAATTTCAACTTACTTTAAAATATAATGGAAAATAATTGAAAAGCCCCCCTCCCCCCCGCCTGATGAAATATTCCCCATGGACCCCTAATGGGTGGGTTCATAGATTCGGGAATACTCTCATCATCTTACTCTGTGTATTTTACATAAGCATACACTTTTATGTTATGTATATTCTCTAACCTTGTTTTAAAAACCTAAATTGTGTTTTTAAACGTGAGATATCGTTCTTCCTTAGCTAACATCAAACAAATAAATTACATTAAAAACCATGAATTATTTTATGAACTTGAGGTATTACGTTATTAAACTACAATATATCACTCAGTAATTTCAAATTACTATAAAATATAATGAAAAATAACTGAAAAGCCCTCCCCCCCCTGATGAAATATGCCACGTGGACACCTAAGGAATGGGTTTATAGATTCGGGAATACTCTCATCTTACTTTTTACATGAGATTACACTTTTATATGTCATGTATATTCTCTAACATTGTTTTAAAAACTTAAAGTGTGTGTTTTAAACGTGAGTTATCATTCTTCCTTAGCTATCCTCTAACACATAAATGTCATTAAAAACCATTAATTGTTTTATGAACTTGAGGTATTACGTAATTTAATTACAATATGATTCACAATTTAAAATTAATATTAAATATAATGAAAAATTACTGACCCCCCACCCCCTCCTGATTAAATATGTCCCATCGTCCCATACTAAGGGGTGAGTTTATAGATTCGGGAATACTCCATCATCTTACTCTGTGAATTTTACATAAAAATACACTTTTATATGTTATGTATATTCTCTAACCTTGTTTTAAAAACCTAAATTGTGTTTTTAAACGTGAGTTATCGCACTTCCTTAGCTATCTTCTAACAAATAAATTTCCTTAAAAACCATTAATTGTTTTATGAACTTGAGGTATTACGTAATTAAATTACAATATGACTGAGCAATTTCAAATTACTATAAAATATAATGAAAAATAACTGAAAAGCCCTCAGCCCCCCCTGATGAAATATGCCCCGTGGACACCTAAATGGTGGGTTTATAGATTCGGGGATACTCTCATCATGTTACTCTGTGAATTTGACATAAGAATACACTTTTATATGTTATGTATATTCTCTAACCTTGTTTTAAAAACCTAAATTGTGTTTTTAAACGTGAGTCATCGTTCTTCTTTTAGCTATCCTCTAACAAATAAATTTCATTAAAAACAATAAATTATTTAGTGAACTTGAGGTATTACGTAATAAAATTACAATATGACTCAACAATTTCAAATTACTATAAAATATAATGAAAAATAAATGAAAAGCCCTTGATGCAACCAGACAGAATTTAGGGCAAGACGGGGTACATCCATGGCAAGGGATTATGGGACATGTTCAGTGAGTCAGCACTTTTATAAAGTTATTACATAAATACATTATACATTATAATTTCCAAATTACTACTAATTAACATTGAAAAAAGTCTGAGAAATACGAAAAAACTGCTACCCTCTGTCGGAAACTGGTCCTCAGCAAGTGAATCTTTTTTTAGGATTTTTAGATATTATACTCTCAGGATATGTGCGGTCCTAAATATGTCAACTTTTTGACATGTCGCCGCGTAGTTTTTGAGGAGAAGCTTCACATACATATATACGTACATACATACACACATACATACATAATACATACATACATACATACAGTGCCCTTTATATAAGAGACTAGCAGGGCCACCCGGCATTGCTTGGGGTCATAAAAACATATAATTGAAGAAAAATCGCGTGTGTAACATCTTTATATTAAAACTTCTATTTCTCTTCCTCTCTCTATAGCCGTCTATTTATCTTTCTACTTTTCTCTTCCCAGGTCGCCCCATTCAACCGCTACTTTTTAATTTTGCCTTTTGCGAAAGCTGTTTCTTCCCCACCATTTCATCCGACGTTTCCCAGGGCAATAGAATGACTTCTTTGTATAAAAAGTAACACCTCTGTCTGCGCCTTCTATATAGGTACTAATCTCCGTCCCGGTGTTCATAATATATACATATCTATCGCCACCCCGGTGTGCATACTATATACTTACCTATCTCCGCCCCAGTGCACATAATATATACATACTTATCGCAACCCGGGTGCAGATACTATATAAGTACTTATCGCCGCCTGGGTGCAGATACTATATAAGTACCTATCGCTGCCCTGAATGCAGATACAATATAAGTACCTATCGGTGCTAATGCTAAATACGTACCTTCTGCCACCCGGTGAGAATGCTAAATACGTACCTATCGCCGCCCCGGTTCGAATGCTAAATACGTACCTATTGCCGTCCCGGTGTGCATACTGCATAAGCCCCTATCGCTGCCTCAATGCAAATACTAAATATGTACATATCGCTGCCCTGGTGTGAATCCTAAATATGTACCTATTGCCGCCTGATGCAAATGCTAAATAGGTACCTATCCCCACCCTGGTGCAAATACAAAATACGTACTTATCACCACCCTGGTGTGAATGCTAAATAGGTACCTGTCGCCACCCCGATGCGAATGCTTAATAGGTACCTGTCGCCACCCCGGTGCGAATGCTAAATAGGTACCTGTCGCCACCCCGATGCAAATACTAAATACGTAGTTATCACCACCCCGGTGTGAATGCTAACTACGTACCTTTCGCCGCGCCGGTGCCCGTTATATATATGTTCCTATTGCCGCCCCAGTGCGCGTGCTGTAAACGTACTGATCGCCGCCCTGGAACGCATGCTGAATACATACCTATCACCGGCCCGGTGCACATGCTATATATATACTTGTTGCCGCCCATGTGCACATGCTATATACGTACCTATAGCCGCCCCTGAATGCTAAATACGTACCTATCGCCGCTGTGCGAATGCTAAATACGTACCTATCGCCGCCCCAGTGCGAATGCTAAATGCGTACGTATCGCCGACCCGGTGCGAATGATGAATACGTACCTTTTGCCGCCCTAGTGCGCGTGCTATATACGTACCGAGTGCCACCCCGGAGTGCATGTTAAATACATACCTATCGCCGGTCCGGTGCACATGCTGTATACCTACTTATTGCCGCCCATATGCACATGCTATATACGTACCTATCGACGACCCAGTGTGCATACTACATATGTACATATTGCTGCATCAGTGCGAATACTAAATATGCACATATTGCCGCCGTGGTGCGAATGTTAAATACGTATTTATCACCACCCCTATGCACTACTATATACGTACCTATTGCCACCCCAGAGAACATATCGCCGGCCCTGTGCACATACTATATTCGTACCTATCGCCGCCCTGGTGCGCATACTATATACTTACCTATCTCTGCAATGGTGTACATATATATGTATCATGTATATGTATCATGTATCATGTATCATGTTTCATCAATATGTATCATGTATCATGTATCATGGATATGTATAATGGATATGTATATGTATCATGGATATGTATCATGGATATGTATCATGTATCATCGATATGTATCATGTATCATGTATCATGGATATGTATCATAGATATGATTCATGTATCATGGATATATATCATCGATATGTATCATTTATCATGTATCATGGATATGTATAATGTATCATATATCATGGATATGTACCATGTATCATAGATATGTATCATGTATCATAGATATGTGTAATGTATTATAGATATGTATCATGTATATGTATCATAGATATGTATCATGTATCATGGATATGTATCATGTATCATGGATATGTATAATGTATCATGGATATGTATCATGTATCATGGATATGTATCATAGATATGTATATGTATCATGGATATGTATCATTGTGCATTCTATATACTTAATATCTCTGCAACCCTTGCAGAGATAGGTAAGTATATAGAATGCGCAATGATACATATCCATGATACATATACATATCTATGACACATATCCATGATACATGATACATGATACATATCCATGATACATGATACATATCCATGATACACATAGATATGTATCATGGACACGTATCATGTATCATGTATATGTATCATGGATATGTATCATGTACTATGTATATGTATAATGTATCATTTATCATCAATATGTATCCTGTATCACATAGCATCGATATGTATGATAGATATATATATGTATCATGGATATGTATGATTGATATGTATATGTATCATGGATATGTATCCTGGATATGTATCATGTATCATAGATATGTATCATGTATCATAGATATGTGTAATGTATCATATATATGTATTATGTATATGTATCATAGATATGTATCATGTATATGTATCATAGATATGTATCATGTATATGTATCATGTATCATGGATATGTATAATGTATCATGGATATGTATCATGGACATGTATCATGTATCTTGGATATGTATCATGTATCATTGATATGACTCTTGGATATGTATCATGAGTATGTATCATGTATATTGGATAGATATCATGTATCATGGATTTGTATCATGTATCATAGATATGTATCATGTATACTGTATCATAGATATGTAGCATGTATATGTATCATGTATCATGTATCATAGATATGTGTTATGTATCATAGATATGTATTATGTATATATATATATATCACAAATATGTATCTTTTATCATAAATATGTATCATGGATATGTATCATGTATTATAAATATGTATCGTGGATATGTATCATGTATCATGGATATGTATCATGGATATGTATATGTATCACCGATATGTATCATTGTGCATACTATATACTTACCTATCTCTTAAAGGGCGCACATAAATATATATCATGGATATGTATCATGTATCATGTATATGTATCATGTATCATCGATATGTATTATGTATCATGGATATGTATGATGGATATGTATCATGTATCATGGATATGTATAATGAATATGTATATGTATCATGGATACGTATCATGGACATATATCATGTATATGTGTGATGTATCATGGATATATATCATTTATCATGTATCATGGATATGTATAATGTATATGTATCATGTATCATTGATATGTATCATGTATGATTGATTTGTATCATGTATCATGGCTATCTATCATATATATGTATCATGTATCATGTATAATAAATATGTGTTCTGTATCATAGATATGTATCATGTATATGTATCATAGATATGTATCATGTATTATGGATGTATCATAGATATGTATCATTGCACATACTATATACTTACCTATCTTTGCAAGGGTGCACATAAATATGTATCATGGATATATATCATGTATATGTATCATGTATATGTATCATGTATATGTATCATGTATAGGTATCATGTATCATCGATATGTATTATGTATGAAGGATATGTCATGTATCATAGATATGTATGATGGATATGGATATGTATGATGGATATGTCTAATGTATCATGGATATGCATCATGTATCATGTATCATGAATGTGTATCATGTATCATAGATATGTATCATGGATATGTATCATGTATATGTATCATGGATATGTGTCATGGATATGTATCATGTATCATGGATATGTATCATGGATAAGTATCATAGACACGTATCATGGATAGGTATCATATATATGTATCATGTATCATGGATATGTATCATGTATGATTGATATGTATCATGTATCATGTATCATGGATGTGTATCATGGATATGTATATGTATCATTGATATGTATCATGGATATGTATCATGTATTATGGATATGTATCATGTATCTTGGAGATGTATCATGGATATGTATCATGTATCATTGATATGTATCATTGATATGTATCATGTATTACAGATATGTATCATATATATGTATCATGTGTATGTATCATTGATATGTGTTATGTAACATAGATATGTATTATGTATATGTATCATAGATATATATCATGTATCATGGATATGTATCATGCTATTCTTCATCATTTTCAATCCTCTCATGCAATTCTTTATAATTTTCAATCATTACATGCTATTTTTCATCATGTTCAATCCTCTCATGATATTCTTCATCATTTTCAATCCTCTCATGATATTCTTCATCATTTTCAATCCCCTCATGATATTCTTCATCATTCTCAATCCTCTCATTATATTCTTTATCATTTTCAATCCCCTCATGCTATTCTTCATCATTTTTAATCCTCTAATTCTATTCTTCATCATTTTCAAACCCCTCATGATATTCATAATTTTCAATCCCCTCATTATATTCTTCATCATTTTCAATCTACTCAGTATATTCTTCATCATTTTCAATCCACTTATGATATTCTTAATCATTTTCAATCCTTTCATTATATTCTCCATAATTTTCAATCCTCTCATAGTATTCGTCGTCATTTTCAATCCCCTCATGATATTCTTGATCATTTTCAATCCTCTCATGATATTCTTTATCATTTTCAATCCCCTCATTATATTCTTGATTATTTTCAATCCCATCATGACATTCTTCATCATTTGAATCCTCTCAAGCTATCCTTTATCATTTTCAATGCCCCGATGATGTTCTATATCATTTTCAATCCCCTCATGATATTCTTCATCATTTTCAATCCCCTCATGATATTCTTTATCATTTTAAGTCACGTCATACTATTCTTTATCATTTTCAATCCTCTCATGATAATCTTCATCATTCTCAATCCTCTCTGCTATTCTTTATCATTTTTAATCATTACATGCTATTCTTCATCATGTTCAATTCCCTCATGATGTTCTTCATCATTTTCAATCCTCTCATGATGTTCTTCATCATTTTCAATCCCCTCATGATACCCTTCATCATTCTCAATCCTCTCATGGGATTCTTCATCATTTTCAATCCTCTAATGGTATTCTTCATCATTTTCAATGGTTCCTATTCTGCAGAAGCCTCCGGGTCCTATATTGTAAAACACCTCTGGTGCTGGGTCCTATACAAATCTATCACTAGAGCAGCTCTATCTAGGACATTGAGCACTTTTCTCCTGGACAAGCCAGGTACTTTCAAAATCAAGGAGGCCTCCTGAGCACTACTGAAATCACTCTTACCGGTGGCCAGGTGTGGATGTGATTGAGCAATCCTTGTTTCAAAACACACTCTTAACGTAGCCTTACTATGATGTTATTGATGCATCCGGACAGAAGTTATGGGATGACCTGATACAACCGGACAGAATTTAGGGCAAGACCTGGTACATCCGGGAAGGGATTATGGGACATGTTCAGTGAGTCAGCACTTTTATAAAGTTATTACATAAATACATTAGATAATTTACAAATTACTACTAAATAACATTGAAAAAAGTCTGAAAAAGACGGAAAAAATGCTACCCAATGTCGGAAACTGGTCCGGTTGACCCTCAGCAAGTGAATCGTTATTTGCGATTTTGAGATATTATGATCCCTGGATATGTACGGTCCTGAAGATATCAACTTTTTGCCATGTTGCCATGTAGTTTTTGAGGAGAAGCTTTACATACAAACAGGCATACATACATACAGACCACTGCCCTTTATATAAGAGAAGACTATCATAAAAAATAACTCATATTAATGAGCCCTGTTTAAGTTCAAGAAAAAAAAAAATTCCCCGACCCCTCCAAAAATTTTTACCCTTTAGCCCCACCTCCCAAAAAAGATTTTACTCCCCCGCAACCCTAAGAAATATTTTAGGTTAAAAAATAAAACAATTTGGCGCCATCACCCTAAAATTTTTTCCCCCAAATGGTTTAGCCTCCACCTCTAACTGCTCACAACAATTTTTTACTCTCCCCAACCCTCAGAAATATTTTAAGTAAAAAAAATAAAATTGTTTGGCCCTACCCCCTAAAAATTTTTTCCCCGACCCCCACTCTCTCCAGCCCCCCCATTTTTTTACTCTCCCCCAACGCTGAGAAATACTTTAAGTTAAAAAAAAAATAATAATTTGGCCATACCGCCTAAAAAATTTGGCACCACCCTACAGCCTCCCCAAAATGTTTACACTCCACCCCCACCCAGCCCTTAAAATTTTTATTCTACACCAAACCTAAGAAATATTTTAAGTAAAAAAAAAAAAATTGGTCCGACCCCCTAAAAAATTGGGCGCGACCCCTAAGATTTTCCCCAACCCCCCTCAATCTCTCCAACCCTAAGCCCCACAAAACTTATTTAACTCTCACCCAACCCTTAGAAATATTTCAATTAAAAAAAAAGAAAAATTTGACCCGACCCCCTAAAAAGTTTGGCCGAACCCTAAAATTTTCCCCGACCCCCGACCCCCTACCCCCATCTCGCCAATCTCACCCTCTGATTTTTTTACTCTCCACTAACCCTGAGAACCATTTTAAGTTAAAAAAAAAATAATAAATAATTTGGCCCGACCTTTAAAAATTTCACCGACCCCTTAATCTCTCCAGACCTTCATCAACTTTTTTTCACTCTCCCATAACCCTGAGAAATATTTTAAGTTCAAAAAAAATTTGGCCTGACCCCTAAAATTTTCCTCTATCCCTAATCTCTCCAGCCTCCCTCCCCCAATTTTTTTTCACTCTCCCACAACCGTGAGAAATATTTTAAGTTCAACAAAAAAAAAAAAGTTGGCCTACCCCCTAAAAATATTTGCCCGACCCCTAAAATTTTCCCCGACATCTAATCTCTCCAGCCTCCAACTTTTTTTTAACTCTTCCACAACACTGAGAAATATTTGAAGTTCAAAAAAAAAAAAAAATTGGCAGAACCCCTACAAAATTTTAAGTTAAAAAAAAAAAATTTAGCCCGACCCCTAAAAAATTTGGCCCGACCCCTAAAATTTTCCCCGACCTCCTAATCTCTTTTGCCCAAACTTTTTTTTCACTCTCCCACAGCCATGAGAAATATTTTAAGTTAAAAAAAAATATTTGGCCCGACCCCTAATATTTTTTTCGACTCCTTAATCTCTCCAGTCCCCTCCCCAACTTTTTTTCACTCTCCCACAACCCTGAGAAATATTTTAAGTACAAAAAAAAAAATTTGGCTCGAACCCTAAAATTTTCTCGGACCCCTAATATTTCCAGCCCCTCCCCCCAACCTTTTTTTCATTTTCCCACAACCCTGAGAAATATTTTAAGTTAAAAAAAAAAATTTGGCCTGACCCCTAAAAAATTTGGCCCGACCCCTAAAAATTTCCCCGAGCCCTTAATCTATTCATCCCGCCCCCAACTTTTTTTCACTGTCCCACAACCGTGAGAAATATTTTAAGTTAATAAAAAATGAAAATTTGGCCCAACCCCTAAAAAATTTTGCCCGACCCCTAAAAATTTCCCCGACCCCCTAATCTCACCAGCTCCCAACCTTTTTCTCACTCTCCCACAACCCTCAGAAATATTTTTAAATAAAAAAAAAATTTGGCCCGACCCCTAAAAAATTTTGCCCGACCCCTAAAATTTCCCCGACTCCCTAATCTCTCTTGTCCCCAACTTTTTTTTCACCCTCCAACAACCCTGAGAAATATTTTAAGTTAAAAAAAAAAAAATTTGGCTTGACCCCTAAAATTTTCCAGGACCCCCGATTCTCTCCAGCCCCCCTCCCCAACCTTTTTTTCACTCTCCCACAACCCTGACAAATATTTTAAGTTAAAAAAAATATTGGCCTGAGGCGATCACACCGCCGAATTGCGACACTCTCTCCTCTCAACAGATACTACACTATCTGCACACCTCTTAAAAAGGAGGAGGTAATGCCTAGGAGGGTGCTATCATAACAACAGAACGGGCGTATGGAGAAAGGAATATTCATTTAGAAAAGAAGGTAGAAAGGGTGGGAGTGAGAGGAAAAGAAGGGTTGTAGTGTGAGGGATTTTCTTCCCTACACTCTTTTCCTATGACGTCATTTGCTGTTAAAAGCGTGACTTTGCATATTTCTCAAATTATACATGATATAATTTTTTCTCAAACTAGTACTAAACAACGTTGAAAAGCGAGTAAAAAGCCACCCCTCATTGGAGAAAAGTGCTCAGTAGACCCCCTAACAGTAAATTTTTTTTCCCGGTTCTGAGATATTACACGTCCCAGGCCGATGTCAACCATTGACTGTTTGTTGTGTACTCTCAAAGGAGAAGCTTCACATACGAACAGACAGACATACATACATGAGTGCATACTACATATGTACCTATCGCTGCCCCAGTGCGAATACTAAATTCGTACTTATCGCCACCCCGGTGTGAATGCTAAATACGTACTGATCGCCGCCTCGGAGCGCATGCTAAATACATACCTATCACCGCCCTGGTGCACATGCTATATACGTACTTATTGCCGCCCATGTGCACATGCTATATACGTACCTATCGCCGCCCCGGTGTGCATACTACATATGTACCTATCGTGGCCCAAGTGCGAATACTAAATATGTACATATTGCCGCCCCGGTGCGAATGCTAAATACGTACCTATTGCCACCCTGGTGGGAATGCTAAATACGTACCTATCGCCACCCCTATGCACTATTATATAAGTACCTATTGCAACCTTGGTGCACATACTATATATATACCTATCGCCAGCCCAGTGCGCATACTATATTTGTACCTATTGCCGCTCTGGTGCGCATACTATATACTTACCTATCTCTGCAAGGGTGCACATACTATATATGTACCTATCTCCAGCACAGTTCGCATACCTAAGAACTCATATTAGTGTGCCCCTGTCGTGTCAGAAAAACAAAATAGTGTTCATTCATGTATTGTCACTATCATAAATATAAATATTTTTAGTTAAAAAAGAAATTTTTTTTCCCCCCCAAGAAAATTTTTTTTTCATCCTCCCCCATACTTAAAAATATTTTTAATTTAAAAGAAAAAAAAGAAAAAGAAAATTTTTTCCCCCCACTACATAGAAATATTTTTTGTTCAAAAAGGGAAAAAAGAGAAAAGATTGTACCACCGACCCCCCCAAAAAATATTTTTCATCCTCCCCCATACATATATTTTTGATAAAAAATTTTTTTTACCCCCCCCCAATTTTTTTTTACCCTCACGCATACATAGAAATTTTTTTAGTTTAAAACAGAAAAAAAACATTATTACCCCTCCCACCCCCCCCAAAATTTTTTTTTCAACCTCCTCATACATATAAATATTTTTGATGAAGAAGCAACAAAAAATAATTTTTACCCTCCCCATACATAGAAGTATTTTCAGTTAAAGAAAGAAAAAAATTTCCGAGGTGCCTCGGTCATATCAAAGAACCATACTGCAGAAGCCTCCTGGTCTTATATTGTAGAAGCTCCCCCGGTGCTGGGTCTTATACTGTAGAAGCACCCCTGGCTTCTACTGTAGAAGCACCCCTGGCCCATATACTGCAGAAGCACCCATGGTCCCTATTCTTCATAAGCCTACGGGTCCTATATTGTAGAAGCACCCCCGGTGCTGGGTCCTATACTTTAAAAACACCCCTGGTCCCTATATTGCAGAAGCACCCATGGTTGCTATTCTGCAGAAGACTCCGCGTCCTATATTGTAGAAGAACCTACAGTGCTAGGTCCTATACTGTAGAAGCACCCATGGTTCCTATTCTGCAGAAGTCTCCGGGTCCTATATTGTAGAAGCAGGTAGGTCCTATGGTGTAGATGCACCCCAGGTCGCTATACTGCACAACCACCCATGGTCGCTATTCTACAGAAGCTTCCGGGTCCTATATTGTAGAAGTACCCCTGGCCTCTATACTGCAGAAACTCCCCGAGGCCCTTATTCTGCAGGAGTCTCTGGGTCCTATATTGTAAAAGCATCCCCGATGCTGAGTCCTATACTGTAGAAGCACCCCTGGTCCCTATACCGTAGAAGCATCCATGGTTCCTATTCTGCAGAAGCCTCCGGGTCTTATATTGTAGAAGCACCCCCGGTGCTGGGTCCTATACTGTCGAAGCACCCCTGGTCCCTATACTGCAGAAGCACCCATGGTCCCTATCTTCATAAGCCTCCGGGTTCTATATTGTAGAAGCACCCCCGTCGCTGGGTCCTATATTGTAAAAGCACCCTTGGTCCCTATACTGCAGAAGCACTCATGGTTTCTATTCTGCAGAAGCCTCTGGGTCTTATATTGTAGAAGCATCCCCGGTGCTGGGTTCTATACAAATCTATCACTACAGCAGCTCTATCTGGGACATTGAGCATTTTTCTCCCGGACAGCGCCGAGTACTTTGAAAATCAAGGAGGCCTCCTGAGCACTAGTGAAACCACTCTTACCAGTTGCCAGGTGCGGATGTGATTGAGCAACCCTTGTTTCACTACACACTCTTAACGTAGTCTTCCTATGATGTTAATAATACATCCGGACAGAAGTTATGGGATGACTTGATACAACCGGTCAGAGTTTAGGGCAAAACCCGGTACATCGGTCAAGGGATTATGTGACATGTTCAGTGAGGCAGCATTTTTATCGGATTAGTACATGACGCCATTTTCTGTTAAAATCGTGACTTGGAATATTTCTCAAATTATACATGATAGCATTGTTTTTTTCTCAAATTAGTACTAAACAACGTTGAAAATCGAGGAAAAAGCCCCCCCCCCCATTGGAGAAAAGTGCTCAGTCGACCCCCGAAGAGTCAATTTTTTTTCCGGTTCTGACACATCCCAGGGCTGGCCGGTCATAATGATGTCAACCATGTGACTGTTTAATTGGCACTCTCGGAGGAGAAGCTTCACATACAAACATACATACATACATACATACATACATACATACAGACAACTGCCCTTTATATAAGAGACTAGCGTGGCTACCCGGCGTTGCTCGGGGTCATAAAGACATATAATTGAAGAACAATCGCGTGTGTAACATCTTTATATTCAAACTTCTATTTCTCCCCCTCCTCTATAGCCGTCTCTTTATCTTTATACCTTTCTCTTCCCTGGTCGCCCCATTTCATCGCTACTTTCTAATTTTGCCTTTTGCAAAAGCTGCTTCTTCCCTACCATTTCTACTACGTAGCCCAGGGCAGTAGTATGACATATTTCTATAAAAAGTACTACATCTATCTGCACTTTCTATATAGGTACTTATCTCCGCACCGGTGTTCATACTATATACATATCTATCACCACCCCGGTGCACATACAATATACGTACCTATCGCCGCCCCGGGGCAGATACTATATAAGTACCTATTGCCGCCCCGGTATGCATAATACATGAGTACCTATCGCTGCCCGGGTGCAAATGCTACATACGTACCTATCGCCGCCCCAGTGCGTATGCTGCATACGTACATATCGCTGCCCCCTTGCGAATGCTACATATGTACCTATCGCCGCCCCAGTGCAAATGCAAAATAAGTCACTATCGCCAGCCTGATGCGAATGCTAAATATGTACCTATCGCTGCCCCGGTGCACGTGCTAAATACGTACCTATCGTCGCCCTGGTGTGCATGCTATATACGTACTGATCGCCGCCCCGGAGCGCTTGCTAAATATATACCTATCACCGCCCTGGTAAGCATTCTATATACATACTTACTGCCATCCCTGTGCAATGCTATATAGTACCTATCGCTACCTCTATGCACTACTATACACGTACCTATTGCCACCCAGGTGCACATACTATATATATACATATCGCCGCCCCGGTGCGCATACTATATTCGTACCTATTGCCGCCGCAGTGTGCATACTATATACTTACCTACAAAATATTTTCAGTAAAAAAAAACAACAAATTTCGCCTGACCCCCTAAAAAGTTTGGCCCGACCGGTACAATTTTCCCCGACCCCTCAATCTCTCAAGCCCCCCATTTCAACTAATTTTTAACTCTCCCAAACCCTGAGAAATATTTTGAGTTCAAAACAAAAAAATGAAAAAAATTTGGTTTGTTCCCTAAAAACTTCGGCCTCACCCCTAAAATTTTCACCGACCTCTCAATCTCTGAAGCCCCCCATCCTAACTTGTTTTTCACTCACCCCCAACCCTGGGAAATATTTTGAGTTCTAAGCAAAAAAAAACAGCAAAAAATTTCGCGTGACCCCTAAAAAGTTCGGACTGACCCCTAAAATTTTTCGCGACCCCTCAATCTCTCCAGCCCCAATTCCAACTAATTTTTAATTCTCCCCAAACCCTGAGAAATATTTTGAGTTCAAAACAAAAGAAAAAAAAAAAATTTGGACTGACCCCATAAAAGTTCCGCCTGACCCCTAAAATTTTTCGCAACCCCTCAATCTCTCCAGCCCCCCCCCATCCCAACTAATTTTTCACTCTCCCCAACCCTGAGAAATATTTTGAGTTCCAAAACAAAAAAACTTGGCCTGACCCCTAAAAAGCTCGGCCTGACCCCTAAAATATACGCCAACCCTCAATCTCTTCAGTCCCCTATCCCAACTAATTTTTCACTCTCCCCCAACCATGAGAAATATTTTGAGCTCAAATCAAAAAAATATTTAAAAAATTTGGCCTGACTCCTTAAAAGTTCGGCCTGACCCCTAAGATTGTCTCCGACTCCACAATCTTTCCAGCCCCCCATCCCAACTAATTTTTCACTCTCCTCAATCCTGAGAAATTTTTTGAGTTCAAAACAAACACAAAAGAAATAAATTTGGGCGGACTCCTTAAAAGTTCGGCCTGACCACTAAAATTTTCACCGACGCCTCAATCTCTCCACCCCCATCCCAACTAATTTTGCACTCTCCTCAAACCCTGGAAAATATTTTGAGTTCAAAACAAAAAAACAGCAAAAAATTTGGCCTGACACCTAAAAAGTTCGGCCTGACCCCTAAAATTTTCCCCGACTTCTCAATCTCTCCAGCCTCTCATCCCAACTAATTTTTCACCTTCCCCAACCTTGAGAAATATTTTGAGTTCAAAAGAAAAAAATTTGGTCTAACCCCTAAAAAGTTCGGCCTGACCCCTAAAATGTTCCCCGACCCCTCAATCTCTGTAGCCCCCCATCCCAACTTGTTTTTCACTCTTCCCCAACCCTAAGAAATATTTTAAGTTCAAAAGAAAAAAAATTTGCCTGACCACTTAAATGTTCGGCCTGACCCCTAAAATTTAAACCGACCCCTCAATTTCTCCAGCCCCTCATCACAAGTAATTTTTCACCTTCTCCCAACCCTGTGAAAACATTTAGAGTTCAAAACAAAAAAATCTAGCCGTACCCCTAAAAAGTTCGGACTGACCCCTAAAATTTTCCCCGACCCCTCAATCTCTCCAGCCCCCATCCCAACAAATATTTCACCCTCCCCAAACCCTAGGAAATATTTTAAGTTCAAGAAAAAAAAAGAAAAAATTTGCTCTGACCCTTCAACAGTTCAACCTGACACCTAAAATTTTCCCCGAACCCTCAATCTCTCCAGCCCCCCATCCCAACTAATTTTTGACCTTCCACCAACCCTGAGAAATATTTTGAGTTATGAACAAACAAAAAAGAAAAGAATTTGGGCTGACCCCTTAAAAGTTCGGCTTGACCCCTAACATTTTTACCGACCCCTCAATCTCTCCACCCCCCATCCCAACTAATTTTGCACTCGCCCCAAACCCTGGGAAATATTTTGAGTTAAAAACAAAAAAACAGCAAACAATTTTGCCTGACACCTAAAAAGTTCGGCCTGACCCCTAAAATTTTCCCCGACTTCTCAATCTCACCAGCCTCTCATCCCAACTAATTTTTCACTTTCCTCCAACCTTTAGAAATATTTTGAGTTCAAATCAAAAGAAATTGGCCTGACCCCTTAAAAGTTCGGCCTGACCCTTAATATTTTCACCGACACCTCAATTTCTCCAGCCCCTCATCCCAACTAATTTTTCACCTTCCCGCAACCCTGGGAAATATTTTGAGTTCAAAACAAAATAATTTAACCGTACCCCTAAAAAGTTCTGACTGACCACTAAAATTTTCTCCGACCCCTCAATCTCTCCAGCCCCCATCCCAACAAATATTTCACCCTCCCCAAACCCTGGGAAATATTTGAAGTTCAAGAAAAAAAAAAGCAAAAAATTTGGCCTGACCCTTCAAAAGTTCAACCTGACCCCAAAAATTTTCACCGACCCCTCAATCTCTTCACCCCCCATCCCAACTAATTTTGCTCTCTCCTCAAACACTGAGAAATATTTTAAGTTCAAAACAAAGATAAACACAAAAAATTTGGCCTGACACCTTAAATTGTTCGGCCTGAACCCTAAAATTTTCACCGACTTCTCAATCTCTCCAGCCTCTCATCCCAACTAATTTTTCACCTTCCCCCAACCTTGAGAAATGTTTTGAGTTCAAAACAAAAAAAATTGGCCTGACCCCTGAAAAGTTCGGCCTGACCCCTAAAATTTTCCCTGACTCCTCAATCTCTCCAGCCCCTCATCCCAACTAATTTTTCACTCTTCGCCAACCCTGAGAAATATTTTGAGTTCAGAAGAAAAAAAATGGGCCTGACCCCTAAAAAGTTCGGCCAGACCCCTAAAATTTTCACCGACCCCTCAATCTCTGTAGCCCCCCATCCCAACTTGTTTTTCACTCTCCCCCAACCCTGAGAAATATTTTAAATTCAAAAGAAAAAAAATTTGCCTGATCCCTAAAATGTACGGCCTGACCCCTAAAATTTTCACAGACCCCTCAATTTCTCCAGCCCCTCATCCCAACTAATTTTTCACCTTCCCCCAACCCTGGGGAACATTTTGAGTTCAAAACAAAAAAATTTAGCCCTACCCCTAAAAAGTTCGGACTGACCCCTAAAATTTTCCCCGACCCCTCAATCTCTCCAGCCCCCATCCCAACAAATATTTTACCCTCCCAAAACCCTGGGAAATAATTTAAGTTCAAAACAAAAAAAACAGCAAAAAATTTGGCCTGACCCCTTAAAAGTTCGGCCTGACCCCTAAAATTTTCCCCGACTTCTCAATCTCTCCAGCCTCTTATCCCAACTAATTTTTCACATTCCCCCAACCTTGAGAAATATTTTGAAGTTCAAAACAAAAAAAATTGGCCTGACCCCTAAATAGTTCGGCCTGACCCCTAAAAATTTCCCCGACCCCTCAATTTCTCCAACACTCCATCAAAACTAATTTTTCACTCGCCACTAACCCTGAGAAATATATTGAGTTATAAACAAACAAAAAAGAAAAGAATTTGGGCTGACCCCTAAAAAGTTCAGCCTGACCCCTAAAATTTTCACCGACACCTCAATCTCTTCACCTTCCATCCCAACTAATTTTGCACTCTCCCCAAACCCTGGGAAATATTTTGAGTTCAAACAAAAAAACAGAAAAAAATTTGGCCTGATACCTAAAAAGTTCGACCTGACCCCTAAAATTTTCCCCGACTTCTCAATCTCTCCAGCCTCTCATCCCAACTAATTTTTTACATTCCCCCAACCTTGAGAAATATTTTGAAGTTCAAAACAAAAAAAATTGGCCTGACCCCTAAAAGGTTCGGCCTGACCCCTAAAATTTTCCCCGACCCCTCAATCTCTCCAGCCCCTTATCCCAACTAATTTTTAACTCTTCCCCAACCCTGAGAAATATTTTGAGTTCAATAGAAAAAAATTTGGCCCGACCCCTAAAAAGTTCGGCCTGACACCTAAAATTTTCCCCGAACCCTCAATTTCTCCAACCCTCCATCAAAACTAATTTTTCACTCTCCACTAACCCTGAGAAATATATATTGAGTTATAAACAAACAAAAAAGAAAAGAATTTGGGCTGACCCCTTAAAAGTTCGGCCTGACCCCTAAAATTTTCACCGACACCTCAATCTCTTCACCTTCCATCCCAACTAATTTTGCACTCTCCCAAACCCTGGGAAATATTTTGAGTTCAAAACAAAAAAACAGAAAAAAATTTGGCCTGATACCTAAAAAGTTCGACCTGACCCCTAAAATTTTCCGCGACTTCTCAATCTCTCCAGCCTCTCATCCCAACTAATTTTTCACCTTACCCCAACCGTGAGAAATATTTTGAGTTCAAAACAAAAAAAACGGCTTGACCCCTAATAAGTTCGGCCTGACCCCTTATATTTTCACCGAGCCATCAATTTCTCCAGCCCCTCATCCTAACTAATTTTTCACCTTCCCCCAACCCTGGGAAACATTTTGAGTTATAAACAAAAAAATCTAGCCGTACCCCTAAAAAGTTCGGACTGACCCCTAAAATTTTCTCCGACCCCTCAATCTCTTCAGCCTCCATCCCAACAAATATTTCACCCTCCAAAAACCCTGGGAAATATTTCAAGTTCAAGAAAAAAAAAGAAAAAAATTTGGCCTGACCATTCAAAAGTTCGACCTGACACCTAAAATTTTCCCCGAACCCTCAATCTCTCCAGCCCTCCATCCCAACTAATTTTTCACTCTCCACAAACCCTGAGAAATATTTTGAGTTATGAACAAACAAAAAAGAAAAGAATATGGGCTTACCCCTTAAAAGTTCGGCCTGACCCCTAAAATTTTCACCGACCTTTCAATCTCTCCACCCCCCATCCCAACTAATTTTGCACTCGCCCCAAACCCTGGGAAATATTTTGAGTTAAAAACAAAATAACAGCAAATAATTTGTCCTGACACCTAAAAAGTTCGGCCTGACACCTAAAATTTCCCCCGACTTCTCAATCTCTCCAGCCTCTCATCCCAACTAATTTTTCACCTTCCCCCAACCGTGAGAAATATTTTGAGTTCAAAACGAAAAAAAATTGGCCTGATCCCGAAAATTTCCCTCGACCCCTCAATTTCTCCAGCCTCTCATCCCAAGTAATATTTCACCTTCCCCCAACCCTGGGAAACTTTTTGAGTTCAAAACAAAAAGATTTAGCCGTACCCCTAAAAAGTTCGGACTGACCCCTAAAATTTTCCCCGAACCCTCAATCTCTCCAGCCCCCCATCCCAACTAATTTTTCACTCTCCACAAACCCTGAGAAATATATTGAGTTATAAACAAACAAAAAAGAAAAGAATTTGGGCTGACCCCTTAAAAGTTCAGCCTGACCCCTAAAATTTTCCCCGATTTCTCAATCTCTCCAGCCTCTAATCCCAACTAATTGTTTACCTTCGCCTTGAGAAACATTTTTAGTTTAAAACAAAAAAATTGGCCTGACCCCTAAAAAGTTCCATAAACTTTCCCCGACCCCTCAATCTCTCCAGCCCCTCATCCCAACTAATTTTTAACACTTTTCAACCCTGAGAAATATTTTGAGTTCAAAAGAAAAAAAAATTGGCATTACCCTTAAAAAGTTCGTCCTGACCCCTAAAATTTAAACCGACCCCTCAATCTCTGTAGACCCCCATCCCAACTTGTTTTTCACTCTCCCCCAACCCTGAGAAATATTTTAAATTACAAAAGAAAAAAATTTGGCCCGACCCCTTAAAAGTTCGGCCTGACCCCTAAAATTTTCACCGACCCCTCAATCTCTCCAGCCTCCATCTCAACAAATATTTCACCCTCCAAAAACCCTGGGAAATATTTTAAGTTCAAAAAAAGAAAAAGAAAAAAATTTGGCCTGACCCTTCACCAGTTCGACCTGACACCTAAAATTTTCCCCGAACCCTCAATCTCTTCAGCCCCCTATCTCAACTAATTCTTGAGCTTCCACCAACCCTGAGAAATATTTTGAGTTATAAACAAACAAAAAAGAAAAGAATTTGGGCTGACTCCTAAAAAGTTCGGCCTGACCCATAAAATTTTCCCCGACCCCTCAATCTCTCCACCCCTCATCCCAACTAATTTTGCACTCTCCCCAAACTCTGGGAAATATTTTGAGTTCAAAACAAAAAAAACGCAAAAAATTTTGCCTGACACCTAAAAAGTTCGGCCTGACCTCTAAAATTTTCCCCGACTTCTCAATCTCTCCAGCCTCTCATCCCAACATATTTTTCACCTTCCCCGAACCGTGAGAAATATTTTGAGTTAAAAACAAATAAATTTAGCCGTACCCCTAAAAAGTTCGGACTGACCCCTAAAATTTTCCCCGACCCCTCAATCTCTCCAGCCCCCATCCCAACAAATATTTCACCCTACCCAAACCCTGGGAAATATTTCAAGTTCAAGAAAAAAAAGCAAAAATTTGGCCTGACCCTTCAAAAGTTAGACCTGACACCTAAAATTTCTCCCGAACCCTCAATCTCTCCAGCCCCCAATCCTAACTAATTTTGTACTCTACACAAACCCTGAGAAATATTTTGAGTTATAAACAAACAAAAAAGAAAAGAATTTGGGTTGATCCCTTAAAAGTTCGGCCTGACCCCTAAAATTGTCACCGACCCCTCAATCTCCCCAGCCCCCATCCCAACTAATTTTGCACTCGCCTCAAACCCTGAGAAATATTTTGAGTTCAAAACAAAAAAACAGCAAAAAATGTGCTCTCACCCTAAAAAGTTCGGCCTGACCACTAAAATTTTCCCCGACCCCTTAATCTCTCCAGCCTCTCCTCCCAACTAATTTTTACACTCCCACAAACGATGAAAAATATTTTGAGTTCAAAACCAAAAAACAGCAACAAATTTGGCCTGACCCCTAAAATTTCCCCCGACCTATCAATATCTTCAGCCCCGATCCCAACTAATTTTTCACTCTCCCCCAACCCTGAGAAATATTTTGAGTTCAAAACACAAAATATTTGGTCTGACTCCTTAAAAGTTCGGCCTGACCCCTAAAAATTTCCCCGAGCTCTCAATCTCTCCAGCTTCCTATCCCAACTAATTTTTCACTCTCCCCCAACCCTGAGAAATATTTTCAGTTCAAAACAAACAAATAAGAAAAAAATATGAGCTTACCCCTTAAATAAATATTACCCACAAAATATTTGGTCTGACTCCTTAAAAGTTCGGCCTCACCCCTAAAATTTTCACTGACCCCTCAATCTCTCCAGCCCCCCATCTCAACTAATTGTTAACTCTCCCCCAACCTTGAGAAATATTTTGAGTTCAAAACAAAAAAACAGCAACAAATTTGGCCTGACTCCTTAAGAGTTCGGCTTGACCCCTAAAATTTTCACTGACCCCTCAATCTCTCCAGCTTCCTATCCCAACTAATTTTGCACTCTCCCAAAACCCTGTGAAATATTTTGAGTTCAAAACAAAAAAACAGCAAAAAATGTGCTCTCACACCAAAAAAGTGCGGCCTGACCACTAAAATTTTCCCCGACCCCTCAATCTCTCCAGCCCCCTATCCCAACTAATTTTAACTCTCCCCCCAATCCTGAAAAATATTTTGAGTTCAAAACAAACAAAAGAGAAAAAAATTTGGGCTTACCCCTTAAAAGTTCGGCCTTACCCCTAAAATTTCCCCAACCCCTCAATCTCTCCAGCCCCTCATCTCAACTAATTTTTCACTCTCCCCAACCCGTAGAAATATTTTGAGTTCAAAACAAAAAAAAGAAAAAAGTTTGGGTTGACCCCTTAAATGTTCGGCCTGACCCCTAAAATTTTCCCCGACCTCTCAATCTCTCCAGACCCTCATCTCAACTAATTTTTCACTCTCCCCTAACCTTGAGAAATATTATGAGTTCAAAAAAAAAAAAAAAAAAATTTGGCCTGACTCCTAAAAGTTTCGACCTGACCCTTAAAATTTCCCCCGATTTATCAATATCTTCAGCCCCCATCTCAACTAATTTTTCACTCTCCACCAACCCTGAGAAATATTTTGAGTTCAATACAAAAAAAAGAAAAAAAATTTGGCCTGACCCCTAAAAGGTTTGGCCTGAACCCTAAAATTTTCCTCAACCCCTCAATCTCTCCAGCCCCCTATCCCAACTAATTTTGCACTCTCCCCCAAGCTTGAGAAATATTTTGAGTTCAAATCAAAAAAAAAAGAAAAAAGTTTCGCCTACCCCTAAAAAGTTCGGCCTTACCGCTTAAATTTTCTCCGACTCCTCAATCTTTCCAGCCACCCATCCCAACTAATTTTTCACTCTCCCCCAACCTTGAGAAATATTTTGAGTTCAAAACAAAAAGAAAAGAAAACTAATTTTGTCTGACCCATAAAAAGTTAGGCATGACCCCTAAAATTTTCCCCGACCCCTCAATCTCTCCAGCTTCCTATCCCAACTAATTGTGCACTCTCCCCCAACCCTGGGAAATATTTTGAGTTCAAAACAAAAAAACAGCAAAAAAATTGGCCTGACCCCTAAAAAGTTTGGCCTGACCCCTAAAATTTTCCCCGAACCCCTTAATCTCTCCAGCCCCTCATCCTAACTAATTTTTCACTCTCCCCCAACCCTGAGAAATATTTTGAGTTCAAAACAAAAACAAGAAAATATTTGGTCTGACCCCTAAAAAGTTCGGCCTTACCCTTAGAATTTCCCTCGACCTCTCAATCTCTTCAGCCCCCCATACCAACTATTTTTTCACTCTCCCCAACCCTGAGAAATATTTTGGGTTGAAAACACAAAATATTTGGTCTGACCCCTTAAAAGTTCGGCCACCCCTAAAATTATCCCCGACCTCTCAATCTCTCCAGCTTCCTATCCCAACTAATTTTTCACTCTCCCCCAACCCTGAGAAATATTTTGAGTTCAAAACAAACAAACAAAAAAAAAATTGGGGGTGACCTTTAAAAGTTCGGCCTCACCCCTAAAATTTTCACCGACCCCTCAATCTCTCCACCCCCATCCCAACTAATTTTGCACTCTCCCAAAACCCTGGGATATATTTTGAGTTAAAAACTAAAAAACAGCAAAAAATTAGGCCTGACTGCTAAAAAGTTCGGCCTGACACCTAAAATTTTCCCCGAACCCTTAATCTCTCCAGCCCCCCATCTCAACTAATTTTTCACTCTCTACCAACTCTGAGAAATATTTTGAGTTAAACAAACAAAAAAGAAAAGAATTTGGGCTTACCCCTTAAAAGTTTGGCCTGACCCATAAAATATTCACCGACCTTTCAATCTCTCCACCGCTATCCCAACAATTTTGCACTCTCCCCAAACCCTGGGAAATATTTTGAGTTCAAAACAAAAAAACAGCAAAAAGATTGGCCACACCCCTAAAAGGTTTGGCCTGACCCCTAAAATTTTCCCCAACCCCTCAATGTCTCCAGCCCCTCATCCCAACTTATTTTTCACTCTCCCCCAAACCTGATAAATATTTTGAGTTCAAAACAAAAAAGGGAAATATTTGGTCTGACCCCTAAAAAGTTCGGCCTGACTCTGAAAATTTCCTTCGACCTCTCAATCTTTTCAGCCCCCCATACCAACTCATTTTTCACTCTCCCCCAACCCTGAGAAATATTTTGAGTTCAAAACACAAAATATTTGGTCTGACCCCTTAAAAGTTCGGCCTGACCCCTAAAATTTTCCCCGACCTCTCAATCTATCCAGCTTCCTATCCCAACTAATTTTTCACTCTCCCCCAACCCTGAGAAATATTTTGAGTTCAAAACAAACAAAAAAGAAAAAAATATGGGCCGACCCCTTAAAAGTTCGGCCTGACCCCTAAAATTTTCACCGAACCCTCAATCTCTCCAACCCCCATCCCAACTAATTTTGCACTCTCCGCAAACCCTGGGAAATATTTTGAGTTCAAACAAAAAAACAGAAAACAGTTTGGCCTGACCTCTAAAAAGTTCGGCTTGACCACTAAAATTTTCCCCGACCCTCAATCTCTCCAACTAATTTTTCACTCTCCCCCCAACCCTGAACAAAATTTTGAGTTCAAAAAAAAAAAAAAATTTAGCCTGACCGCTTAAAAGTTCGGCCTGACCCCTAAAATTTTCCCCGACCCTTCAATCTCTCCAGCCCCCCATCTCAACTAATTTTTCACTCTCCCCCAACCTTGAGAAATATTTTGAGTTCAAAACAAAAAAAAGAAAAAAATTTGGCCTGACCCCTAAAAAGTTCGGCCTGACCCCTAAAATTTTCCCCGACCCCTCAATCTCTCCAGCCCCCCATCTCAACTAATTTTTCACTCTCCCCCAACCTTGAGAAATATTTTGAGTTCAAAACAAAAAAAAAGAAAAAAATTTGGCCTGACCCCTCAACTTCTCCAGCCCCCTTCCTCCAACCCTGAGAAATATTTTAAGTTAAATAAAAAACACCCTTCCCTTAAATTTGGCCTGAGGCGCTCACACTCACGAATGCCAACCCTCTCCCTCTCAAATTTGCTTACAATCCGTCCCCCAAATAAAATATGGCCTGAGGCGCTCACACCGGCGAATGCTGACACTCTCTTCTCTCAACAGATACTACACTATCTCCACACCTCTCAAAAAGGTGGCGGTAATGCCTAGGAGGGTGGTATCATGAACACAGAACGGGCGTAGGGGAGGAAGGAATAGTAATTAAGAAAGGGTGGGAGTGAGAGGGAAAGAAGGTTGTAGTGTGAGTGATTTTCTTCCCTACACTCTTTTCCCCTGACGTCATTTCCTGTTTAAAGCGTGACTTTGCATATTTCTCAAATTATACATGATAGCTTTGTTTTTTTTTTCTCAAATTAGAATTGAATAACTTTTAAAATCGTGGAAAAAGGCACCCCCCCCATTGGAGAAAAGTGCTCAGTCGACCCCCGAAGAGTCAATTTTCTTCCGGCTCCGAGATATTACACATCCCGGGGCTGGCCGGTCATAATGATGTCAACCGTGTAACTGTTTGTTGGGTACTCTCGGAGGAGTATCTGCATATACAAACAAACAAACAAACATACAGACAACTTCTCTTTATATAGTAGACTAGCAGGGCTACCCGGCGTTGCTCAGGGTCATAAAAACATAAAATAGAAGAAAAACTTTCTTTTAAAAAGACGTTATTTTATATGAATACAAATATTAGTGCAAACAGTTGCGGAGCATAATAATTTTTTCCTGTAACTTAACTGATTAAGAAGTTATTTTATATGGATATATATATTAGCGAAAACAATGGCGGAGCATGATTGTTTATTCCTTTGATTTCACTTATTGAGTCATCCATTTAGTACTTGCGAATATAGGCGTTGCTTAACCTCGATTTTACAGCACCTGGTAATCCTAAATCGTCACCTATTTAGTACTGGCCATGCTATGCGTTGCTTAACTTCTTCCTTTTGACCGATAATAATGACAACAAAACGTTCTTAACATTGTATTGTCTTGTTCCGGACGACGCCAAATACAAGGAGGCCTCCAGAGCTCTACTAAAATTACTCTTTCTTACTCCCCTCTCTTTGATGAGGGCAATAGTCCTAAGAGAAATGAAAAAAAAAACAATAATAATGTGATGATGGCATCAAAATAATATCCAAACCTATCACTATGACGTCATGTACCTATCAAAGTGATGTCAAGATAACATTAAAGATCGTGATCACATTAAACAGAAAAAATGGCTATTTGACCCCTTAAAAATTACTCTTTTTTTAATTTTTAGATATAATTTTCCCGAGGTTATGCCGGTTTAAATAATACCTAATTTGGGGGTGTTTGTTGAGTATTTTAAAAGCCTTAGCGTTACATACATACACACAGATTTTTTCCTTATATATATATTGAGATGAGATGATCACATAATATAATAAAATCATTTTTTAAATCATAGTGAAAATATATTTTTTGAAAGCAAAATACACCTTTACTAAAGTTATATTTTTATGTATTAATAACAAAATGCATGATTTTTAAATGAAAATAAAGCATCGTACATGTTTAAAATTAAAAAAATATATTTTGAATTATTTCTTATATATTACGAAAAAAGACCTCTAAATTCCGTGTTAATAAAATCACTATAACTCGAAGGAAAATTAATGTCTTGAATTGGCGATGTTATCATTGAATAAAGCATTGTTTGATCAATATTTTCACTAAAAATAATATAATTACAAAAAATATTTCATGTGATTTTAATGATTAGAACTTCTGGGAAAATATAAAATGCGATGTAATTATATTTCCCTTTCGCACATGAACGTGTCATCATCAGCGTAAGAATTTTGTTATAATCTTGTTTGAGGTATGCAAGGGAGCGAATTACTTGGGTCAAATAAGTATATGATACTTATTTGAGAATAGTAGGTGATCTTAAACTTTATCTGGAAAAATGGCGATAATAATTCTCCCGGTTAGTATGTTGTGACTTAGCCTCCCCCCCCCCCTACGGCAGCCAATGCACTTATACTTCTTTCTTTATTCAATAGATATATTTCAGGAAATTGATACCAGGTTTTAATTGAGCTGTCATTATTCTCAGTTTTATATATACCGTTTTTTTAAATTGCCTTAAAAATGAATGAGGCAATACTTCATGAAAATGTTATTGGCAAGTACACCACTTAGATCCACAGGGTTTGCATGCACGAAGTTACATTACATTAAATATCATGCAGTTATTACAGATTATGTTGTTGAGGGGCTTGTTGGCAATACCAATCAATTAGTATCCATACATATCAATTAAAAAGAATATTGCTTTGATGTTCATTTCTAAAACTTGTGGAGGTTATGTGGTGTCCACATTACCGACACATTTAACCCCCACATTTGGTGTCCTACGTTCTAAGAACATATTAAAATGTGCGTCTCACAAATTTAATCGAACTGTTATATTTACTGGGGTTTATCTATTATATAAACGTCAGTTGTATGTGTGTGTGGTGTGTATATCCAGCGAAATGTCAAAAACTATGAAACAAACACCCACAAAGTTGTTATATTATTGGCGTTAGAAGTAACAAGCCACTTTCTCCCTGTTGCACCATTGCTTCAAGTTAGAAGAGAGAGAGAGAGAGAGAGAAAGAGAGAGGAAGAGAGAGGAGGGGAGAGATAGAGATTTAGAAATATCTTGATCATCAATGCTCTTCAAAGTGCTGTCATAGATAGTTGTGTTGTCTGCGGAGATGTCAACGAATTATCACAGTATATGATTTGGAAGATCTTTTATGAAGATCAGGAAGAGGGTTAGGCTCAAAATGCATCCTAGGGGCACGCCGGCATTGATGAGTTTGGGGACATGACGGAAAGTTATTCGGATGTCACATAGAGTTTTATTAGTAATGCGAGGAAGTCTCGGAGTAAGTGGCCCTAGGCAGAAACGGTGGAATTTGCTGTAAAGTTCTTTACCAAACGTCTGCTTCTGAGAATGATGACAACATTTTACGGTCGAGGTGGATTAAGGATCAGTCTTCGCAGTGTATGAGTATCGTAATTTGTGCAACGGTGGTTGAAAAAACAAACTATTTCATAAAAAACTGTTCTCATTTCTACGAATAGTTTTTTTTGTTGTTTCAGTTCAATCAATTCAAACGTGATATTTGATGACGGGCTTTTTTTCTTCACGGATACTTTCTAATGTGTTAGACCGTTTCCTGTTGGCGTAGTTGGCGGATTTCATGGAGAAAAGCCGCCAGAAACTGTCAGGTGTCGAAAATGTGGAAGAAGGAATTATCATTTTCGGTAAGCCAGTCTACTGACTTTATATCAACTTCTTTTTTCTTTTTTTACTGAATATAAAGCACTTTAAAAAATTTTTTAATTTCAAATTACTTTTATTGAAGATTCTTGCTTCATTAATAACAATATTTTCAATTCTTGCATTTAAATACACAAAGGAAAAACAAATGTCACCAGAAAAGAGATTTTATAAATCTTTTCCTTCTTCGTGAATAAAAACATTTCAAAGAAAACATAACATTTTTTATCAATTCTAATTAATTTATTTAATCTACTTAAAAAAGAAGCGAAAATGGAGTATGTTACAGACTTCGAGATTTTAGCAGAAAAATCGAAAACTCAAGAAGTTTCGTGTCTGCTTGATAGGCAAATCCAGAGTAAAATGTTCGCTGGACTGACGAAGGTGGAGAGACAACTCAAGAGTACAATTATTGTACATTTATATTTAGTCTTTAATCGAGGACAACTCTTCTTTTCATCCGTTCAAATTATCAAAGATTTTGATCAGACATTTTCAATTTTTATAAAAATTCTTCTATCATTTTCTATTGAAATCGTCTGTCTCTCTTATTTATAAATTAAAGGCATTCAGTGGAGCCGTGGCGCAACGGATAAAACGATAAGAAATAATCAGCTCTAAATACATTGAAGACATTGCCAAGGCTGCTGCAAAGAAGGTGGATCTCTCTACTGTGCTAGTAAACTTCTCACACCTGACATGATCCTATATCTCTACAAAGTCACCATCCGCCCATGCATGGAGTATTGTTGCCACATCTGGGCTGGTGCACCATCCACTAGTCTCTCCCTCTTAGACAAGGTCTAAAAGAGAGTCGCCAACTTAATAGGTCCCTCACTATCCACCAAGCTCCAACCCCTGTCCAATCGCTGCAATTTTGCATCCTTGTGCCTGTTTTACAAGTACTTCAATGGATTTTGCTCTGATGAACTTGCTGCTCTGGTGTCCCCCCTCAATGTAAATACACTCGACGAACCCGACAATCAGCTAAGTTCCATCCATTCACTGTGGAGGTTCTCCAGATGCCGGAGAGCCTTCTATTCCAATAGCTTCTTTCCTCGTGCTGCCGGCCTCTGGAACTCCCTCTCTGCTCCCTGTTTCACCTACTGTACCGACATGCAGAAATTTAAAACTAATGTGAACAGACATCTCGCTGCACAGTTCTCAACTTAGGAGTACTCCCCAAAACGTTCACCCTATTTCACAGCAGCCCCTGACGTCTACAGTGGCGGCCTGCCGTGTTTGGGGTGAACTATGATAAAAAAGGAGGAAGAAAGAAAAGTGACAAGTCTTCTTGAGGTAGAAGGTATAATCACCATTAGAGGCGATTCTAAGAATATAATTAAGAATTACGTGAGACTTTTACCCGGTAATGGCTGAGGGAACGAGAGCAATCTACCCCCATAAATCAAATAAACGGGTGCGGTTTAAAATACCGTACAGATTCACGAGTTTGACAAAATGCACCCGAAGAAGGTCGGAGGTTACATCGGTCGAAACGTTGTGGGAATAACCCCCAAGCTTGAACACTAGTTCGAATAATCCAAATAATCCAAATTCTCAAGACTCATCTAAAATAATCCGCAACATATTACAAAAAAAATCTTCGTTAAAAAAACCCTATCAAATTCCTTTCCGGATTATAAGAATTGTCTTCAGATGCCATACGAAGGTGATATTACAAATATATGGAATTTTATTGGTTGATTCTTGAAATGTTTGTTTCAATAGCATGGTTCCAAAAGTAGAGTTTTGCTAAAAACGTTTCATTTCCGCCGACTCCTTCAGTTTTTATTGAGAAAAGTAAAAGCGGGAACCGATATACTTTGAAAGATAATCTCGATAAAAAATAACCAATTTAAGAATTTAATGAATTACAATAACACGTTTTTTCCTCTATTCCACATTTGTTAGGTTGCATCACTTGGTCAAAATGGCAATTTACCAGAGAACAAAGACGACAAACAAGTGTAATCATGTAAGTAATTGATCACATCATCATCTGTTGCGCGTTTTACTTGACCTTTTACCAAACGTCTATCACACTCACTCACTATCCAGGTTTATCATCTATGTTCCTCTTTAACAAGAGGTTCGACGTTATCTGATTGTCCTTATGCTAAGTCTCCAGTGATAACGATTGTGGGGATTGACTGTGTCCATTTGCCACTGTTTACAGTCTTACCTGATGGTTTCTTTCCATGTCTTTCTAGGGCACCCAGCTTTCTGTTTGATGTCTAGCCTTAGGTCTCTCCATGTGCTGATATACCCATTGTTTCTTTCAACATGCCCGAACCAGCAAAGACGGTTTGCCCTTATTAGGACATCAAGTTTTAAAATGGCCAATTTCTCAAGTAGAGTGTCTGACCTAATGTTCTGGATCTGGTCTGGCTTTACATTGCATATCCACCTAATCATTGCCCGGTCATTTCTTTGGAGTCAAGCAAGTGAGGCCTGGGTGAGGGCCCAACACTCACTGCCATACAACATCACGCTTATTACAGCTATCCTAAACCTTACCCCTGATAATAATTGGAGTGGCTCGGGATGTCAGGATTTGGAGAAGTTTTTGGAAATCAAGAGAATATCTATCGGATTTTATCACAGTAGTTTTGAATTTGAATCTATCATTACTGTAAAAAGTGAGACACATGACTGATACTATGTACGTGACATGTAAGAAGAAAAACATTGAAATCAACCATTTGTTTTCATGACTAAATATGTACATAGCAGCATGGCTCCAAAAATACAATTTTGCCGAAAAGGCTTCCTTTCATCCATTATTTACGACTGCCATTTACATACAAAAAGAAAAAAATCTTTTTAAACGAATGAAAGAAAGAGACGGAAGGGAGTGAGAACCAATCGTCTTACTCTTGTCTTTTAACTAATATCAAATATAGAAAAAAATTAAAATGAATGGTAACTGCGTCTTTAACTTTTTACTTCAATCAACGAATGGAATACATTCAATGTTTGGATTGTTTTACCAAAAATCGAATCAAAGTTTGATAGAATAATAATAAAAAAGAATTCTTTACTTGAGTCAAGCGAAATCGAATCGAAATTTGGAATAATAAAAAGAAAATTCTTTACTCCGAACTAGAGGCCGATGTGTTATGCCATGATCTCACGTGGCATGCTATGCTGACATAGTTTACTTATTAAGTTATTTCTTGTATATTAAATTCATTCATCTAAAACAGTTATGTTTATTAATATAAAATTGTATATCTTTCCTTTTTCTTTCTCTGAAAAATAAACACTAAACTGGAGATAGAATTGAAGTTTGGTAAAAAAGAATCTTCACATCGCCGAAATTTGGACTTGAAATCTGCAAGAGAGTTACAAAATATTTTCACGTATTTTTTCTAATATATGAAGTCAAATGAGATTTTTCCCAACACCATTGACCGGAATATGCAAAAAAACTACATTAAAATCTGGTACATATTTCATTTTCCCAGTAAATTGTCCCGAACATTTTTAATTTTTAAAGTTTTTTTTAACCCCATTGAGCGATTTGACTTTTTGAAATGTTTAATACTGATAAATATTTCACTTTATATTGTCTTATTGAGTAAAAAAAATGGCAGCATTTGCACTCTCTCACTAACATGTACTACACACGTCACCCATTACACCAGGGTATTTCATTTAGTAAGACACATATCTTTTCGTTCCACTGCTTGCTAACACCACGAAAGCATATTTTCATGAAATCTTTCACGTTTTTAACATACCCACATATTACTTACGAACTGTTTTAAATGGTTACAGGGAATATCGATTATTTATCGATTATTTACTAGTTGTATTCTTTTTCAGAATTTTACTTTACACTCATTCACGGCAAATATTATACACACATCTCTCTCTCTCTCTCTCTCTCTCTCTCTCTCTTTCTCTCTCTCTCTCTCTCTCTCTCTTTCTCTCTCTCTCTCTCTCTCTCTCTCTTTCTCTCTCTCTCTCTCTCTCTCTCTCTCTCTCTCTGTCTATATGTTATATATTATATATATACATTATATTATATATAAATATATGTATGTGTTTTTTGTAAACTTTATTATTAAGGAGATACCGAAACCGTTCCATACTCCCAAAACAAACAAAAAACATTAAAATTTAAAACTAATGCTGTAGTTATTGCTTATAACCATCCTGAGACGGGTATTCTACTAGTATATATTAATTTATTTTTCTTATTAAAAATATTTTTAATTCGTTGCCACCTTAGACAAAAACATTTATATCATCTTTAGTCTAATTACATTTCATTGAACTGTTCTTTACTTGAATTTTGTCAAATCGGTTGATGTGCCGTTACAAAAACGTCTTATCAAATAATGGTCTCGAACGAGAAGCATATGTTTGTGCCTTACTCTTTCTAATGAATGTTTCTTTTTCTTTTGATTAAAATCAAACAAACATCGTTGATGTTGAGGTCGGCAATGGTTGCTGCAGCCTTCTTCCACATATTAGTCCTTTTGTAACTCTATAAGAAGGCACCACGTTTTGTTGTAAAGGGAGTATTTGTTTCATGCTGCAAATTAAAATGACATTTGTTTCTCATTTTTATCACAGGACGAAACTTCGACAGTCACTTGACAGCAGCCATCATATATTTAACAAGGGGAAGCCTACTCAAGCCAGAATATTTATGTCCTCCACCAAGAGGTGAGACAAGGGGAAGCCTACTCAAGCCAGAATATTTATGTCCTCCACCAAGAGGTGAGACTCACAACCGTCACTCGTCAATCCAACTCTCACAAGTTTCTTCCTTTCTCTCTCGTTAGTTTTTCCTCGAACAGAACATTTTGCACCACTTTTATGTCCCCTTAAAAAGATGAAAATCAAGATGTAATGATACTAAATCTTATGTCTAGAATCCTTATTCCTATACTTTGATCAAAATCCATTATATGATTTTGATTAAAGAAAATTTCTAAAATATCAGGCTTAGGCTTAAGGGGTCTTAAGAAGGAATTGAAATCAAGTGTATCTTGCCTAATTAGTATCTGATGACTGCGGATCAAATTCAATGCAAATATGAAACATTTAAATTTTCAGATGGGAGGTTCCGCCCATGTTATGCCCGCTGATACCATTAAAATATTCCAAAGATACTGGCATTTGGGGGATATTTATTTAATGTTGTTTAAGAACTATTGTTACAGTTTCACGGAGATATCTGAATTTTCCCGAATCAAACTATATATAGCCCATTATATGACGTCATTATGATCAGTTAATAAATAGTAACATGCAGAAATTTGAAACTAATGTGAACAAGCATCTCGCTGCACAGCTCCCAATTTAAGATGACCCCCTAAACTTAACCCTAATTCTCAGTAGCCCCTTACGTCTACAGTAGCAACTTGCCTCTTTTGGGGTGAACTAAGTTAAATATATATATATATATATATATATATATATATATATATATATATATATATATATATATATATATATATATATAGCCCATAATATATAGTTATTATGATCAGTTAATAGATTTAGAAGTAATGCTGTAGTTACTAATATATAAACATATACACGCACTTCACTTGTATTATAGATAAAGATATCTCTGTCCCAAATATGACCTGAGGTAAGGATCGGATTCTAATTCTGCCTGATGAAATCTCAATTTTTAACAGCTGTAGATCAATATCATCGACATGCCAGTGTCGCAGATTTTTTACATGTCTGCTTGAATACAAAACAATCATATATATAAAAGCTCTATTTGATATTGATCATTATTTACAAGCCCAGTTGAAATGTTTTGGATTCCTATCCTGTGGATGTTTAATTTACTTGGATTACTATATATATATATATATATATATATATATATATATATATATATATATATATATATATATATCTGTGTGTGTGTGTGTGTGTGTTTGAATAGATGCGAAAGTTTTTTCCATTAGTCTTAACTATATTAGCATCGAAACTAGTGATGGGACGATTCCAATTTTTTTACCGATTCCGATACAATTACCGATTCCGATTCTAAATTCTCTCTATCTCTGTCGTTAATTTCTTCTTTATCGCTTGTTTCTCTCTATTGTGCCAGCCCCCCTCCTAACCCTCTCTCAATCTCGCTCGTTGTTCCCTGTCTTCTTGTTCTCTCTCTTTCGCTAGTTTCTCTCCCCTTCTCCCTCTCTATTGCTAGTTTCTCCCTTTTTCTATCACCCTTTCTCCTTCTCTCTCGCTAGTTTCTCTCCCCTTCCCCCTCTCTATTGCAAGTTTCTTCCTTTTTCTATCACCCCTTCTCCTTCTCTCTCGCTAGTTTCTCCCCCTTCTCCTCTCTATTGCTAGTTTCTCCCGTTTTCTATCACCTTCTCTCTCGCTAGTTCCTCTCCCCTTCTCCCTTTTTCTCCCTTTGTAATTATTCTAAAATAAAGTTTTAAAAATGCATACGTAAAAGGATAATTTAGGAATAAAACAATCACAACGCATTCAGTAAACAGCAAATAAAAAATCATTTTCTTTCAAAACAAAGGTGAAACAAGTGCAGAAGTTCAAATGTTGGTTTGTAAGAACGTTAGATTTCAAAGAAAATTTTAATCTTTGAAAAATTGTATTCTGATGTAAGATCGAATATTTATCACATTTCCATCAGATTTTAATCGGCCATTACTGAACACTGGACACAAATGGTTGATATTATGTATGTTATGTGTAAAAAAACACATTGAAATTAAACCAAGTAATTGTTTGTATAGCTAGATAAGTCCATAGGAAAAACTAATTTGGATACTTCTTTAGTTTAGCTGTGAATCAGAATTAATTTGTTTTCGATTTTGAAAACAGGGGCAGACAATCAACCGGAAGTAATATAGAATCATAAGTTGTTATTAAAAACAATCAATAAAGCGAACAATAATAACAATGAACAGTGTTTTTTAATTTAATAATAATAATGTAAAATTATAAAACGAAAAGTTATCATTTGTGCGTCCGCAGTGATTTTTTTTGCATAATTTAAAACTATGAAAACGAAAGTTTGTCTGATTTTTTTATCAAACAGTCAACATTGTATAATTTAAATTTTATAAAACGAAAAGTTAATTTAAAAATAATAGTAAAAATAATCTCGCAGATTGAGGTTATGAAGATCCATTTTTGGATAAAAAATTCAATGTCTGAATTACTTTCGGTTGATTGGGTTAGGAGTGAATGTATCTCTTCAATATTGATTTCTGATTCACAGCTAAACTAAAGAAGTGTCACAATTCAAAGTCTGAATTACTTCCGGTTGATTGGGTTAGGAATGAATGTAACTCTTCAATATTGATTTCTGATTCACAGCTAAACTAAAGAAGTGTCAAAATTCAATGTCTGAATTACTTCCGGTTGATTTGGTTATGAATGAATGTATCTCTTCAATATTGATTTCTGATTCACAGCTAAACTAAAGAAGTGCCAAAATTTGCTCTTCAAATGTTTGTTTTAGCAGCATGGCTCCCAAAGTTCAGTTTTCTCTCACCCTCGCCCCCAGTTTTATTGTGAAAAGTAAATGGGGGAACAGATCTTCTGGCCATTTATAACGACAGCTAACAGAACGAAAAGAGGTGAAAAAACCCAAATAGGCAACAGATAAATGTTACAAAAGATAAGTAACTCTTCTACCTACCTGGATAATTTTATTTGTGCTTTAATTTATTTATTTCTGGTTAATTTAATTGGAACTGTGATTTTCAACGTGTTTCATATATACGCTTCTCTGTACAAGCACCTAGTTTTCTTTTCAATTCTAACCTGGCGTCTCGTACTACTTTTAAATCGAACTAAAAAACGTTTTTAAATGAGTTAAAACACAAATAAGCTTATCCAGGTATGTAGAAGAGTAACTTATCTTGCCTTTGGTAACATTTATTTGTTGGTTATTTGGGGGTTTTCACCCCTTTTTCCTTCTGTTAGCTGTCGTTATAAATGCACGATCTTCTCTAATGATAATTTCTATCAAAATCCAAAATGTATGTATTTAATGAATTGCAATGAAGATTTTTTTCGTTGTTTTTCTCTTTTCCATGTTCGTCAGATTTCAAAAAGCTGAAGAATACCAGACGAATCCGAGAAACCGGACACAAGTTCCGAACGGTTGGATCCTGTAAGTAACTAATTATATTATCACCTGTTTCAGACACATTTACTTGACCTTTTATCAAGAGTTCATGTTCTGTTAAATCAAGAGAAATTTGAACATCCGTCTTGTATTTAATTATATATATCTTATATATAAAGTAGAATCAGCCCCCCCTCTTCCTTTCACTGAAATGGCGTTCTTTGCGAAAGGTACATAATAGAATCTGATTCTTCAGTTATTTATTGAAATATATTGCTTTGTTTTTGTTAAATAGTCTTGATAGGAAATTTTAGTCATATTTCTTGTAAATTAAAAAAAATCGATTATTTAGCTGAAAGCAACATGCAAAAGTCTCGACTAAAGGTTTTTTCACAGCCAAGTGATTAAAAAAAAGTTGATTCGTACTTAATTAGAAACCAAAATATATTTGTAGACATTTCACAGTAAACATAACGGTCTTAGTACATAACACATTTAACACACACAATCAAAGTTCCGAATACGTTCGTCGAACACTCTCGACTACTCTTCTATCTGTGCCCGTTTCTAGGTACATATAGATCTTAATTTTCCTTAATTACGTGACAGTTTCCGGTGGTCGAGTATATATGGCGACTGCTTGCAGATTCTAGGCTGACTCTGTGAACTGGGTTCACCCTCCTGATCATTTGAAATTGTTAATTTCCTGCACTGATGAGAGCAATAAACTTGAAACTCTAGCGTCTGTACGTATTAATAATTTTATATATATATATATATATATATATATATATATATATATATATATATATATACATATATATATATATATATATATATATATATATATATATATATATATATATATATATATATATATATATACATTAATTTATTGAAAATCGCTACAGGCAAGGCATGAAGCCAATTAATGTCAAGAAGTGTCAACGGTGCCTCTGCTGATTAAGACTGTCTAAGTGATTCAATTAGATCTAAAAAATTATTAACAAAAGATAAATCGCGCATTTTGACGGGCAAAATATATAGAGAGAAACTAGTTTGAGTGAGCGAGTAAAACAAGCGATTATACAAATCACATATTCTTATTTTGGCCGAATGTGAAAAAGAAAAGTTGTTTGTATTTTGGCCGAATACAAACAGACCAGGAGGTTTAAAGTGGCCGGTGACAGTACGCTGGTAGGTGTAATTGGGGAATTGAGTTATTTGTGTCGCTAATGTTTACTTTGAATATTGTCAGTAAAATGCAGATTCCAATGCAAGACAAATCCAATGGAGAAAACTGATGTGAACTCGGAGAAAATCAACAACAAAAAACTGTATAGAAAATGTGGTAAACTTACGTAATGTGAGGTTGGCTTTGCAGATGAAGTAGATTGTAATTTGGCCAAACATGAATTGTTTGTGTGGTATATCGTGGCAGGTGGCAGTACACTGGTAAATGTAATTGAGTTGTAGACATGTAAACGAATGTACTGGTTGAGTGCTTTAAGGCAAGTTGATTGGAGCTGAAAGAAAACTTTTGGTCTCTTTAACAGTTAAAATAAAAAGAGAGAAGAATCTTGCGAGCTAGAAAAACCCTCCAAATAAAGAGAGAGAGGAATAAGTGAGATAGAATAATTATTCGTGGAAATCACATCCTTTTAGGTGGTTGTCGATTGAACAATGAATATATACTTATAGTGCTGATGTCTACTTTGAATATTGTCAATAAAGTGCATATTCCGATGCAAGACAAATCAAATGGAGAAAAACTGATGTGAACTAGGGAAACAAAAACAACAAAGAAAGTGTATAGAAAATGTGGTAAACTTACGTAATGTGAGGTACACTTTTCAGATGAAAAAGAAAAGTTGATTGTAATTTGGCCAAACATGAATAGTTTGTGTGGTATATCGTGGCAGGTGGCAGTACGCTGGTAAATGAGTTGTGGACATGTAAACGAATGTACTGGTTGAGACTTTAAGGCCAGTTGATTTGAGCTGAAAGAAAACTTTGGATCTCTTTAACGGTTAAAATAAAAAGATAGAAAAATCTTGGGAGCTAGAAAAACCCTCCAAATAAAGACAGAGGGAAATAAGTGAGACAGAATACTTATTCGTAGAAATCACATCCTAGTAGGTTTTTGTCGATTGAACAATGACTACGTACTTATAGTGCTAATGTCTACTATGAATATTGTCAATAAAGTGCAGATTCCAATGCTAGACTAAGCAAAAGAGGAAAACTGATACAAACAAGAAAAACAGAAAACCAAAAGACATGTTTAGTAAAAAAGGAACAACTTACTGAACATGAAGTAGATTGGAAAGTCTGCTGCGTGTTTGTGTTGTAAAAATAACATCCTTGTCTGTGTTTGTCGATTAAACAAAGAGTGCATTTTAGTGTTGCTGATGTCTACTTTGAATATTGTCAGTGAAGTGCAGATTCCAATTCTAGCGGAAGATCTCAATTATGTGCACGAAAGAAAGTTTGATGCTTATAAACATGTCAATGCGTCTTGTGGAGTATTGGTCAAATCTTTCGTCATGCAAATACAACTGGATTGGAAGTCTGCGATAAACAAAACTGAAAACGATTTCTGTTTAATTTGAAGCATTAAACAAATACTATCTTTGCCACAATATGTGGTTCCTTATTATGAAGGTTACATAAGTAGTAAAGCCAAGTATGAATATGTAAAAAAGCTACAGCAGCCATAGCTGATAAGAAGAAAAAACTGTGATTAATAAGAGAAAGGCGCTGAAAATTAATTCCTCTTCGGGAATTTACCAAAGTTTTTACTGGCACTTTTACCTATTTGCTCTTTGATCATTTCCAGGAAATTTGACAAATGACTACAGATTTTCTAAATCCTCGAATTGTTCACTTGGAATGGCTACACTGAACACGGATTGCACATTAGAAATTGTGGAAAACATTCTGTGTTTCATACTAAAAATAGATACATAAATAGATGCGTCATCGTGTTGCTGATATTTACTTTGAAAATGGTGCATGAAATGCAGATTCCGAAGCTAATTACTCAAACTTATCTGAACAAGAAAAAGAAAAACCATAACGGTTCATATGATTTCATCGCAGTTAAAAAAATATTACCAAAAGGAAACTTGTCTATCTCTTTGATGCCACATCTGTTGAAATTGTACCTGACTAATTGAGAACTGTCGTGTCAACGATTGTGCTGGTGAAATAGTAAACTTGGTCATATCTTTAACGGCCAACATAATATTCGTCTCCAGTTAAATACGAAAACCAAGATTTGTTAAAAGTATGTAATAAATACGTTAAAATAGTTTGCTAAGTGGAAATAAAAGTGATTTTATTTTTTATTTTTACAAATAAAACGCTAAAAAACGAACTTAAAAAAAATACTGTTTTAAAAATATTCATCCCAAATTTAATGAACGTCTTACTTTGAGTATTGTCAATAAAGTGAAGATTCGGAGGCAAAGCAAATGAGCAAAATTAATGTGAACAAGGAAAGAAAAACTTAGTGAACTTAAACTTGAACCGTGAGATAACATATGAGCTTTGTTGGTAATGGGACTAGAGAAAGTGAACGTATCTGGAGATGTGGTAGCACCAGATGCCACTAGTGTGGAAGTTAGGCTTAGAACAATTTACACGTGGACGTGTCAACGATGTTACTCGTGAAACAGTCATCTTTTTAATAGCCAACATCAAGTTGGTTACAGTTGAATTGTCTCTCTTAAAAAATCATTTGATAAATAAAATACTTTTCATAAAATAAATTAAAATTACAAAAACGTTTGCTGACACCCTGTTTTCCTCAAGGGATACACCGGATTGCATTAAAGCAACCAAAAAACACAACCTAAACATAGAAATAATATATTCAATGAAAAGAGAGACGAGTAACACAGAAAAACGACTTGATATTCTTTTTCAACTGGCGCGTGGTTGTGGACCATTTCTATTTTGCTGATGTCTACTTTGAATATAGTCAATAAAATGCAGATCCTCTTGACAAAGTACGTTCTTCTTTTCACTCCGTGATGACCGCTGTTTAAATAAATGTTTCGGATATTGCCCAGTTCCATGCTGTTATTAGCACATAACTTTTATATTTTGCTGATGTCGACTTTGAATATTGTCAATGAAATTCAGATCCTCTTGACAAAGTGCGTTCTTCTTTTCAATCCGTGATGACCGCTGTTTAAATAAATGTTTCGGATATTGCCCAGTTCGATAATATTAGTTGCACATACCATTTCTATTTTGCTGATGTCTACTTTGAATATTGTCAATAAAATGCAGATCCTCTAGACAAAGTACGTTCTTTGTTTCACTCCGTGATGACCGATGTTTAAATAAATGTTTCGGATATTGCCAAGTTCAATGCTTTTATTAGCACATACCATTTATATTTCGCTGATATTTTCTTTAAATATTGTCAATAAAATGCAGAGTCTATTTACAAAGTACGTTCTTCGTTTCACTCCGTGATGACCGTTGTTTAAATAAATGTTTCGGATATTGCCCAGTTCAATGCTGTTATTAGCACATAACATTTATATTTTGCTGATGTCGACTTTGAATATTGTCAATGAAATTCAGATCCTCTTGACAAAGTACGTTCTTCGTTTCACTCCGTGATGACCGCTGTTTACATCAATGTTTCGGATATTGCCAAGTTCAATGCTGTTATTAGCACATACCATTGATATTTTGCTGATGTCGACTTTGAATATAGTCAATAAAATGCAGATCCTCTTGACGAAGTACGTTCTTCGTTTCACTCCGTGATGACAGTTGAATTGTCTCTCTTAAAAAATCATTTGATAAATGAAATAATTTTGATAAAATGAATTAAAATAGCAAAAACGTTTGCTGACATCCTGTTTTCCTTAAGGGATACACCGGATTGTATGAGATGAACTAAAAAAAACTTTAAAATAAAAATATTTTCGATGAAAATCGAGACGAGTCGCACAGAATAACGACTTGATATTCTTTTTTAACTGGCGCGTGGTTGTGGACCATTACTATTTTGCTGATGTCTACTTTGAATATTGTCAATAAAATGCAGATTCTCTTGACAAAGTACGTTCTTCGTTTCACTCCGTGATTACCGCTGTTTAAATAAATGTTTCGGATTTGGCCCAGTTTCATGCTGTTATTAGCACATACCATTTATATTTTGCTGATGTCGACTTTGAATGTTGTCAGTAAAGTGCAGATTCCAATGCAAAACTGATGTTAACAGGAGAAAAACTGATGTGAACTAAGAAGACAAAAACAACAAAAAACTCTATAGATGATGTGATAAACTTACATAATGTGAGGTTGTCTTTGCAGATGAAAACGAAAAGTTGTTTGTATTTTAGCCAAACATGAGTAGATCATGAGGTTTATGGTGGCAGGTGGCAGTTCGCTGGTAAGTGTAATTGAAGAATTGAATTGTGGACATGTAAACGAACGTACTGGTTGAGTACCTTTAGGCCAGTTGAGTGGAGGTAAAAGAAAACTTGGGAATTCTTTAACAGTTGAAATTAAAAGAGAGAAGAATCTAGCGAATCAGAAAAACTCTCTTGTACTGGTTGAGTACTTAAAGGCCAGTTGATTGGAGCTGAAAGAAAATTTGTATCTCTTTAACGGTCATAATTAAAAGAGAGAAGAATCTAGCAAGTGCGAAAAACTCTCCAAATGGAGAGATGGAAATAAGTGAGAGAGAATATTTATTCGTAATGTGAGGTTGACTTTTCAGATGAAAAAGAAAAGTTGATTGTAATTTGGTCAAACATGTATTGTTTGTGTAGTATATCGTGGCAGATGGCAGTATCCTGGTAAATGTAATTGAGGTGTGGACATGTAAACGAATGTACTGGTTGAGTACTTTATAGCCAGTTGATTGGAGCTGAAAGAAAACTTTGGATCGCTTTAACGGTTAAAATAAAAAGAGAGAAGAATCTTGCGAGCTAGAAAAAAACCTCCAAATAAAAAGAGAAGGGAATAAGTGAGAGAGAATAATTATTAGTAGAGATCACATCCTGATAGGTGGTTGTCGATTGAACAATGACTACGTACTTATAGTGCTGATGTCCACTTTGAATATTGTCAATAAAGTGCAGATTCCAATGCAAGACAAATCAAATGGAGAAAAACCGATGTGAACTAGAAAAACAAAAACAACAAAAAAGTGTATCAAAAATGTGGTAAACTTACGTAATGTAAGGTTGACTTTGCAGATGAAAAAAGAAAAGTTGTTTGTAGTTTGGCTAAACATGAGTAGATAATGAGGTTTACGGTTGCAGGTGGCAGTACACTGGTAAATGTAATTGAGTTGTGGCCATGTAAACGAACGTACGGAGAAAGAAAAACCCTCCAAATACAGAGAGAGGGAAATAAGTGAGACAGAATAATTATTCGTAGAAATCACATCCTTGTAGGTGGTGGATTATTGAATAATAACTACGTACTTATAGTGCTGATGTCTACTTCGAATATTGTCAATAAATTGCAGATTCCAATGCAAGATAAAGCAAAAGAGGAAAACTGATATCAACAAGAAAAACAGAAAACCAAAAGACATGTTTAGTAAAAAAAGGAACAACTTACTGAACATTAAGTAGATTGGAAAGTCTGCTGCATGTTAGTGTTGTAAAAAATAACATCCTTTTATGTGTTTGTCGATCAAACAAAGAGTGCATTTTAGTGTTGCTGATGTCTACTTTGAATATTGTCAGTGAAGTGCAGATTCCAATTCTGGCGGCAGATCTCAATTATGTGCACGAAAGAAAGTTTGATGCTTATAAACATGTCAATGCGTCTTGTGGAGTATTGGTCAAATCTTTCGTCATGCAAATACAACTGGATTGGAAGTCTGCGATAAACAAAACTGAAAACGATTTCTTTTTAATTTGAGGGATGAAACAAATACTATCTTTACCACAATATGTGGTTCCTTATTATGAAGGTTACATAAGTAGTAAAGCCAAGTATGAATATGTAAAAAAGCTACAGCAGTCATAGCTGATGAGAAGAAAAAAATGTGATTAATAAGAGAAAGGTGCTGACAATTAATTATTCTTCGGTAATTGGCCAAAGTTTTTACTGGCACTTCAACCTATTTGCTCTTTGATAATTTCCAGGAAATTTGACAAATGACAACATATTTTCCAAATCCTTGAATTATTCACTTGCAATGCTTCTACTGAACACGGGTTGCACATTAGAAATTGTGTAAAAACATTCTGAGTTTCATACTAAAAATAGATACAAAAATAGATGTCTATCTCTTTAATATGCAAAATTAAAGTCGTCTTCAGTTGAACTGGTTCTTCCTAAATCAAATTCAAATTGTTTGCTAAGTGGAAGTTAAAATGGTAATTGTATTTATACAAATAAAATTGACTAAAACGAACTTTTTTAGTTCAATAACAAAATTAAATCTTCCAGAATACTTTCTGTTTCTTCATAAAAAGTCAGTAATATTGATCATTTGATAACATTTGACAAAAAATTTACTTCGTGACAAAAACGTTTTGAAAAAAGAGGAAAATTTACTGAACTTTAACATTAATTGTTACTGGACTGGAATAAGTGAACAGATCTGGAATGTTGTGGCAGCAGATGTGACATCTGTTGAAATTGTAGTTGACTAAGTGAGATGTTGTGGCAGCAGATGTTACATCTGCTGAAATTGATCTGGAGATGTTGTGACAGCATATGTTACATCTGTTGAAATTGTACTTGACTAATTGAGAGGTGTCAACGATTTTGATGGTGGAAAAGTTAACTTGGGCATATCGTTAACGGCCAAAATAATATTCGTCTCCGGTGAAAAACAAAAACCAATATTTGTTTAAAAGTATTTAATAAATACATTAAAATTGTTTGCTAAGTAGAAATAAAAGTGATTTTATTTTTTATTTTTACAAATAAAACGCTGAAAAACGAACTTCAATAAAATGTTATTTCAAAAATATTTATCCCAAATTCAATGAGTATTGTAAATGAAGTGAAGATTCAGAGGCAAAGCAAATGATCAAAATTAATGTGAGCAAGGAAAGAAAAACTTAGTGAACTTAAACTTGAACCGTGAGATAACATATGGGCTTTGTTGGTAATGGGACTAGAGAAAGTGCACGTATCTGGAGATGTGGTAGCACCAGATGCCACTAGTGTGGAAGTTACGGTTAGAAGAATTTACAGGTGGACGTGTCAACAATGTTACTCGTGAAACAGTCATCTTTTTAATAGCCAAAATGAAGTTGGTTACAGTTGAATTGTCTTTCTTAAAAAATCATTTGATAAATGAAATACTTTTCATAAAATAAATTAAAATTATAAAAACGTTTGCTGACATCCTGTTTTCCTCAAGGGATACACCGGATTGCATTAAAGCAACCAAAAAACACAACCTAAACATAGAAATAATATATTCAATGAAAAGAGAGACGAGTCACACAGAATAACGACTTGATATTCTTTTTCAACTGGCGCGTGGTTGTGGACCATTTCTATTTTGCTGATGTCGACTTTGAATATTGTTAATAAAATGCAGATCCTCTTGACAAAGTACGTTCTTCGTTTCACTCCGTGATGACCGCTGTTTAAATAAATGTTTCGGATATTGCCCAGTTCCATGCTGTTATTAGCACATAACTTTTATATTTTGCTGATGTTGACTTTGAATATTGTCAATAAAATGCAGATCCTATTGACAAAGTACGTTCTTCATTTCACTCTGTGATGACCGCTGTTTAAATTCATGTTTCGGATATTGCCCAGTTCCATGCTGTTATTAGCACATACCATTTATATTTCGCTGATGTCTATTTGAATATTGTCAATAAAATGAAGATCCTTTTGACAAAGTACGTTCTTCGTTTCACTCCTTGATGACCGTTGTTTACATCAATGTTTCGGATATTGCCCAGTTCGATAATATTAGTTGCACATACCATTTCTATTTTGCTGATGTCTACTTTGAATATTGTCAATAAAATGCAGATCCTCTAGACAAAGTACGTTCTTCGTTTCACTCCGTGATGACCGCTGTTTAAATAAATGTTTCGGATATTGCCCAGTTTCATGCTGTTATTAGCACATACCATTTATATTTTGCTGATTTCGACTTTGAATATTGTCAGTAAAGTGCAGATTCCAATGCAAAACTGATGTTAACAGGAGAAAAAACTGATGTGAACTAAGAAGACAAAAACAACAAAAAACTCTATAGATGATGTGATGAACTTACATAATGTGAGGTTTTCTTTGCAGATGAAAACGAAAAGTTGTTTGTATTTTAGCCAAACATGAGTAGATCATAAGGTTTATCGTGGCAGGTGACAGTTCGCTGGTAAGTGTAATTGAAGAATTGAATTGTGGACATGAAAACGAACGTACTCGATTGAGTACCTTTAGGCTAGCTGAGTGGAGGTAAAAGAAAACTTAGGATCTCTTTAACGGTTAAAATATAAAGAGAGAACAATCTTGCGAGCCAGAAAAACCATCCAAATAAAGAGTGAGAGAAATACGTGAGAGAGAATAATTATTCTTGAAATCAAATCCTTGTAAGTGGTTGTCGATTGTACAATGACCGCATAATTACAAGGCTGAAGTCTACTTTGAATATTTTCAATAAAGTGCAGATTCCTATGCTAGACAAATCAATTGGGGAAAAACTGATGCCAACCAGAAAAACAGAAACAACAAAAAAGTGTATAAAAAATAAAAATCATTTGATAAATGAAATAATTTTTATAAAATAAATTAAAATTGCAAAAACGTTTGCTGACATCCTGTTTTTCTTAAGGGATACACCGGATTGTATGAGATAAACCAAAAAACAAAAAACTTAAAATAGAAATAATATTTTCAATGAAAATCGAGACGAGTAGCACTGAATAACGACTTGATATTCTTTTTCAACTGGGGCGTGGTTGTAGACAATTTCTATCTTGCTGATGTCTACTTTGAATATTGTCAATGCAATGCAGATCCTCTACACAGAGTACGTTCTTCGTTTCCCTCCGTGATGACCGCTGTTTAAATAAATGTTTCGGATATTGCCCAGTTCCATGCTGTTATTAGCACATACAATTTATATTTTGCTGATGTCGACTTTGAATATTGTCAATAAAATGCAGATCCTCTAGACAAAGTACGTTCTTCGTTTCACTCCGTGATGACCGCTGTTTAAATAAATGTTTCGGATATTGCCCTATACCATGCTGTTATTAGCACATACCATTTATATTTCGCTGATGTCTACTTTGTATATTGTCAATAAAATGCAGAGTCTCTTGACAAAGTACGTTCTTCGTTTCACTCCGTGATGATCGCTGTTTAAATAAATGTTTCGGATACTACCAATACGATGCTGTTATTAGCACATAATATTTCTATTTTGCTGATGTCGACTTTGAATATTGTCAATAAAATGCAGATCCTCTAGACAAAGTACGTTCTTCGTTTCACTCCGTGATGACCGCTGTTTAAATAAATGTTTCGGATATTGCTCAGTTCCATGCTGTTATTAGCACATACCATTTCTTTTTCACTGATGTCTACTTTGAATATTGTCAATGAAATTCAGATCCTCTTGACAAATTACGTTCTTCGTTTCACTCCTTGATGACCGCTGTTAAAATAAATGTTTCGGATATTGCCCAGTTAGATAATATTAGTTGAACATATTATTTCTATTTTGCTGATGTCTGCTTTGAATATTGTCAATAAAATGCAGATCCTCTAGACAAAGTACGTTTTTCGTTTCACTCCGTGATGACCGCTGTTAAAATAAATGTTTCGGATATTGCCCAGTTCCATGCTGTTATTAGCAATTACCATTTATATTTTGCTGATGTCGACTTTGAATATTTTCAAAAAAATGCAGATCCTCTTAACAAAGTACGTTCTTCGTTTCAATCAATGATGACCGCTGTTTAAATAAATGTTTCGGATATTGCCCAGTTCCATGCTGTTAGTAGCACATACCATTTCTATTTTGCTGCTGTCTACTTTGAATATAGTCAATAAAATGCAGATCCTCTTGACAAAGTGCCGACTTCTTTTCACTTTGTGATGACCGCTGTTTAAATAAATGTTTCGGATATTGCCAAGTTCAATGCTTTTATTAGCACATACCATTTATATTTCGCTAGTATCTTCTTTAAATATTGCCAATAAAATGCAGAGTCTATTTACAAAGTACGTTCTTCGTTTCACTCCGTGATGACCGCTGTTTAAATAAATGTTTCGGATATTGCCCAGTTCCATGCTGTTATTAGCACATAACATTTTTATTTTGCTGATGTCGACTTTGAATATTGTCAATGAAATTCAGATCCTCTTGACAAAGTACGTTCTTCGTTTTACTCCTTGATGACCGCTGTTTACATCAATGTTTCGGATATTGCCCAGTTCGATAATATTAGTTGCACATACCATTTTTATTTTGCTGATGTCTACTTTGAATATTGTCAATAAAATGCAGATCCTCTTGACAAAGTGCGTTCTTCTTTTCAATCCGTGATGACCGCTGTTTAAATAAATGTTTCGGATATTGCCCAGTTCGATAATATTAGCTGCACATATTATTTTTATTTTGCTGATATCTACTTTGAATATTTTCAATAAAATGCAGATCCTCTAGACAAAGTACGTTCTTCGTTTCACTCCGTGATGACCGCTGTTAAAATAAATGTTTCGGATATTGCCCAGTTCCATGCTGTTATTAGCACATACCATTTATATTTTGCTGATGTCGACTTTGAATATACTCAATAAAATGCAGATCCTTTTGACGAAGTACGTTATTCGTTTCACTCCGTGATGACCGCTGTTTAAATAAATGTTTCGGATATTGCCCAGTTCCATGCTGTTATTAGCACATACCATTTCTATTTTGCTGATGTCTACTTTAAATATTTTCAACAAAATGCAGATCCGGTTGACAAAGTACGTTCTTCGTTTCAATCCGTGATGACCGCTTTTTAAATAAATGTTTCGGATATTGCCCAGTTCCATGCTGTAAGTAGCACATACCATTTCTATTTTGCTGATGTCTACTTTGAATATAGTCAATAAATGCAGATCCTCTTGACGAAGTGCGTTCTTCTTTTCACTCCGTGATGACCGCTGTTTAAATAAATGTTTCGGATATTGCCCACTTCCATGCTGTTATTAGCACATAACATTTTTATTTTGCTGATGTCGACTTTGAATATTCTCAATGAAATTCAGATTCTCTTGAGAAAGAACGTTCTTCGTTTCACTCCGTGATGACCGCTGTTTACATCAATGTTTCGGATATTGCCCAGTTCGATAATATTAGTTGCTCATATTATATCTATTTTGCTGATGTCTACTTTAGATATTGTCAATAAAATGCAGATCCTCTAGACAAAGTACGTTCTTTGTTTCACTCCGGGATGACCGCTGTTAAAATAAATGTTTTGGATATTGCCCATTTCCATGCTGTTATTAGCACATACCATTTATATTTTGCTGATGTCGACTTTGAATATTTTCAAACAAATGCAGATCCTCTTGACAAAGTACGTTCTTCGTTTCAATCCGTAATGACCGCTGTTTAAATAAATGTTTCGGATATTGCCCAGTTCGATGCTGTTAGTAGCACATACCATTTATATTTTGCTGATGTCGACTTTGAATATTTTCAAAAAAATCCAGATCCTCTAGACAAAGTACGTCATTTGTTTCACTCCGTGATGACCGCTGTTTACATCAATGTTTCGGATATTGCCCAGTTCGATAATATTAGTAGCACATACCATTTTTACTTTGCTGATGTCTACTTTTAATATTGATAATAAAATGCAGATCCTCTTGACAAAGTGCGTTCTTCTTTTCACTCCGTGATGACCGCTGTTTAAATAAATGTTTCGGATATTGCCAAGTTCGATAATATTAGTGGCACATATTAATTCTATTTTGCTGATGTCTACTTTGAATATTTTCAAAAAAAGGCAGATCCGGTTGACAAAGTACGTTCTTCGTTTCAATCCGTGATGAACGCTGTTTAAATAAATGTTTCGGATATTGCCCAGTTCCATGCTGTTAGTAGCACATACCATTTCTATTTTGCTGATGTCTACTTTGAATATAGTCAATAAAATGCAGAGTCTATTTACAAAGTACGTTCTTCGTTTCCCTCCGTGATGACCGCTGTTTAAATAAATGTTTCGGATATTGCACAGTTCCATGCTGTTAGTAGCACATACCCTTTCTATTTTGCTGATGTCTACTTTGAATATAGTCAATAAAATGCAGAGTCTATTTACAAAGTACGTTCTTCGTTTCACTCTGTGATGACCGCTGTTTAAATAAATGTTTCGGATATTGCCCAGTTCCATGCTGTTAGTAGCACATACCATTTCTATTTTGCTGATGTCTACTTTGAATATAGTCATAAAATGCAGAGTCTATTTACAAAGTACGTTCTTGGTTTCACTCCGTGATGACCGCTGTTTAAATAAATGTTTCGGATATTGCCCAGTTCCATGCTGTTATTAGCACATAACATTTATATTTTGCTGATGTCGACTTTGAATATTGTCAATGAAATTCAGATCCTCTTGACAAAGTACGTTCCTCGTTTCACTCCGTGATGACCGCTGTTTACATCAATGTTTCGGATATTGCCCAGTTCGATAATATTAGTTTCACATATTAATTCTATTTTGCTGATGTCTACTTTGAATATTTTCAAAAAAATGCAGATCCGGTTGACAAAGTACGTTCTTCGTTTCACTCCGTGATGAACGCTGTTTAATTAAATGTTTCGGATATTGCCCAGTTCCATGCTGTTAGTAGCACATACCATTTCTATTTTGCTGATGTCTACTTTGAATATAGTCAATAAAATGCAGATCCTCTTGACAAGGTGCGTTCTTCTTTTCACTCCGTTATGACCGCTGTTTAAATAAATGTTTCGGATATTGCCCAGTTCCATGCTGTTATTAGCACATACCATTTATATTTTGCTGATGTCGACTTTGAATATACTCAATAAAATGCAGATCTTTTTGACGAAGAACGTTATTCGTTTCACTCCGTGATGACCGCTGTTTGAATAAATGTTTCGGATATTGCCCAGTTCCATGCTGTTATTAGCACATACCATTTCTATTTTGCTGATGTCGACTTTGAATATTTTCAAAAAAATGCAGATCCGGTTGACAAAGTACGTTCTTCGTTTCAATCCGTGATGACCGCTTTTTAAATAAATGTTTCGGATATTGCCATGTTCCATGCTGTTAGTAGCACATACCATTTCTATTTTGCTGATGTCTAGTTTGAATATAGTCAATAAATGCAGATCCTCTTGACGAAGTGCGTTCTTCTTTTCACTCCGTGATGACCGCTGTTTAAATAAATGTTTCGGATATTGCCCAGTTCCATGCTGTTATTAGCACATAACATTTGTATTTTGCTGATGTCTACTTTGAATATAGTCAATAACACGCAGAGTCTATTTACAAAGTACGTTCTTCGTTTCACTCTGTGATGACCGCTGTTTAAATAAATGTTTCGGATATTGCCCAGTTCCATGCTGTTAGTAGCACATACCATTTCTATTTTGCTGATGTCTACTTTGAATATAGTCATAAAATGCAGAGTCTATTTACAAAGTACGTTCTTGGTTTCACTCCGTGATGACCGCTGTTTAAATAAATGTTTCGGATATTGCCCAGTTCCATGCTGTTATTAGCACATAACATTTATATTTTGCTGATGTCTACTTTGAATATAGTCAATGAAATTCAGATCCTCTTGACAAAGTACGTTCTTCGTTTCACTCCGTGATGACCGCTGTTTACATCAATGTTTCGGATATTGCCCAGTTCGATAATATTAGTTTCACATATTAATTCTATTTTGCTGATGTCTACTTTGAATATTTTCAAAAAAATGCAGATCCGGTTAATAAAGTACGTTCTTCGTTTCACTCCGTGATGAACGCTGTTTAAATAGATGTTTCGGATATTGCCCAGTTCCATGCTGTTAGTAGCACATACCATTTCTATTTTGCTGATGTCTACTTTGAATATAGTCAATAAAATGCAGATCCTCTTGACAAAGTGCGTTCTTCTTTTCACTCCGTGATGACCGCTGTTTAAATAAATGTTTCGGATATTGCCCAGTTCCATGCTGTTATTAGCACATACCATTTATATTTTGCTGATGTCGACTTTGAATATACTCAATAAAATGCAGATCCTTTTGACGAAGAACGTTATTCGTTTCACTCCGTGATGACCGCTGTTTGAATAAATGTTTCGGATATTGCCCAGTTCCATGGTGTTATTAGAACATACCATTTCTATTTTGCTGATGTCGACTTTGAATATTTTCAAAAAAATGCAGATCCGGTTGACAAAGTACGTTCTTCGTTTCAATCCGTGATGACCGCTTTTTAAATAAATGTTTCGGATATTGCCCAGTTCCATGCTGTTAGTAGCACATACCATTTCTATTTTGCTGATGTCTAGTTTGAATATAGTCAATAAATGCAGATCCTCTTGACGAAGTGCGTTCTTCTTTTCACTCCGTGATGACCGCTGTTTAAATAAATGTTTCGGATATTGCCCAGTTCCATGCTGTTATTAGCACATAACATTTATATTTTGCTGATGTCTACTTTGAATATAGTCAATAACACGCAGTTTCTATTTACAAAGTACGTTCTTCGTTTCACTCTGTGATGACCGCTGTTTAAATAAATGTTTCGGATATTGCCCAGTTCCATGCTGTTAGTAGCACATACCATTTCTATTTTGCTGATGTCTACATTGAATATAGTCAATAAAATGCAGATTCTATTTACAAAGTACGTTCTTCGTTTCACTCCGTGATGACCGCTGTTTAAATAAATGTTTCGGATATTGCCCAGTTCCATGCTGTTATTAGCACATAACATTTATATTTTGCTGATGTCGACTTTGAATATTGTCAATGAAATTCAGATCCTCTTGACAAAGTACGTTCTTCGTTTCACTCCGTGATGACCGCTGTTTACATCAATGTTTCGGATATTGCCCAGTTCGATAATATTAGTTTCACATATTAATTCTATTTTGCTGATGTCTACTTTGAATATTTTCAAAAAAATGCAGATCTTCTAGACAAAGTACGTTCTTCGTTTCACTCCGTGATGACCGCTGTTAAAATAAATGTTTCGGATATTGCCCAGTTCCATGCTGTTATTAGCACATACCATTTATATTTTGCTGATGTCGACTTTGAATATACTCAATAAAATGCAGATCCTCTTGACGAAGTACGTTATTCGTTTCACTCCGTGATGACCGCTGTTTGAATAAATGTTTCGGATATTGCCCAGTTCCATGCTGTTATTAGCACATACCATTTCTATTTTGCTGATGTCGACTTTGAATATTTTCAAAAAAATGCAGATCCGGTTGACAAAGTACGTTCTTCGTTTCAATCCGTGATGACCGCTTTTTAAATAAATGTTTCGGATATTGCCCAGTTCCATGCTGTTAGTAGCACATACCATTTCTATTTTGCTGATGTCTACTTTGAATATAGTCAATAAATGCAGATCCTCTTGACAAAGTGCGTTCTTCTTTTCACTCCGTGATGACCGCTGTTTAAATAAATGTTCCGAATATTGCCCAGTTCCATGCTGTTAGTAGCACATACCATTTCTATTTTGCTGATGTCTACTTTGAATATAGTCAATAAAATGCAGAGTCTATTTACAAAGTACGTTCTTCGTTTCACTCCGTGATGACCGCTGTTTAAATAAATGTTTCGGATATTGCCCAGTTCCATGCTATTATTAGCACATAACATTTATATTTTGTCTGATGTCGACTTTGAATATTGTCAATGAAATCAAGATCCTCTTGACAAAGTACGTTCTTCGTTTCAATCCGTGATGACCGCTGTTTACATCAATGTTTCGGATATTGCCCAGTTCGATAATATTAGTTTCACATATTAATTCTATTTTGCTGATGTCTACTTTGAATATTTTCAAAAAAATGCAGATCCGGTTGACAAAGTACGTTCTTCGTTTCACTCCGTGATGAACGCTGTTTAAATAGATGTTTCGGATATTGCCCAGTTCCATGCTGTTAGTAGCACATACCATTTCTATTTTGCTGATGTCTACTTTGAATATAGTCAATAAAATGCAGATCCTCTTGACAAAGTGCGTTCTTCTTTTCACTCCGTGAGGACCGCTGTTTAAATAAATGTTTCGGATATTGCCAAGTTCAATGCTTTTATTAGCACACACCATTTATATTTCGCTAGTATCTGCTTTAAATATTGTCAATAAAATGCAGAGTCTATTTACAAAGTACGTTTTTCGTTTCACTCCGTGATGACCGCTGTTTGAATAAATGTTTCGGATATTGCCCAGTTCTATGCTGTTATAAGTACATAACATGTATATTTTGCTGATGTCGACTTTGAATATTGTCAATGAAATTCAGATGCTCTTGACAAAGTACGTTCTTCGTTTCACTCCTTGATGACCGCTGTTTACATCAATGTTTCGGATATTGCCCAGTTCGATAATATTAGTTGCACATACCATTTTTATTTTGCTGATGTCTACTTTGAATATTGTCAATAAAATGCAGATCCTCTTGACAAAGTGCGTTCTTCTATTCAATCCGTGATGACCGCTGTTTAAAAAAATGTTTCGGATATTGCCCAGTTCGATAATATTAGCTGCACATATTATTTCTATTTTGCTGACGTCTACTTTGAATATTGTCAATAAAATGCAGATCCTCTTGACAAAGTACGTTCTTTGTTTCACTCCGTGATGACCGCTGTTTAAATAAATATTTCGGATATTGCCAAGTTCAATGCTTTAATTAGCACATACCATTTATATTTCGCTGATATTTTCTTTAAATATTGTCAATAAAATGCAGAGTCTATTTACAAAGTACGTTCTTCGTTTCACTCCGTGATGACCGCTGTTTAAATAAATGTTTCGGATATTGCCCAGTTCGATGCTGTTATTAGCACATACCATTTCTATTTTGCGTATGTCGATTTTGAATATTGTCAATGAAATTCAGATCCTCTTGAGAAAGTACGTTCTTCGTTTCACTCCGTGATGAACGCTGTTTACATCAATGTTTCGGATATTGCCTAGTTCGGTAATATTAGTTGCACATATTATTTCTATTTTGCTGATGTCTACTTTGAATATTGTCAATAAAATGCAGATCCTCTAGACAAAGTACGTTCTTCGTTTCACTCCTTGATGACCGCTGTTAAAATAAATGTTTCGGATATTGCCCGGTTCCATGCTGTTATTAGCACATACCATTTATATTTTGCTGATGTCGACTTTGAATATAGTCATAAAATGCAGATCCTTTTGACGAAGTACGTTATTCGTTTCACTCCGTGATGACCGCTGTTTGAATAAATGTTTCGGATATTGCCCAGTTCCATGCTGTTATTAGCACATACCATTTCTATTTTGCTGATGTCGACTTTGAATATTTTAAAAAAAATGCAGATCCGGTTGACAAAGTACGTTCTTCGTTTCAATCCGTGATGACCGCTTTTTAAATAAATGTTTCGGATATTGCCCAGTTCAATGCTGTTAGTAGCACATACCATTTCTATTTTGCTGATGTCTACTTTTAATATAGTCAATAAATTCAGATCCTCTTGACAAAGTGCGTTCTTCTTTTCACTCCGTGATGACCGCTGTTTATATTAATGTTTCGGATATTGCCCACTTCCATGCTGTTATTAGCACATAACATTTTTATTTTGCTGATGTCGACTTTGAATATTCTCAATGAAATTCAGATTCTCTTGAGAAAGAACGTTCTTCGTTTCACTCCGTGATGACCGCTGTTTACATCAATGTTTCGGATATTGCCCAGTTCGATAATATTAGTTGCTCATATTATTTCTATTTTGCTGATGTCTACTTTGAATATTGTCAATAAAATGCAGATCCTCTAGACAAAGTACGTTCTTCGTTTCACTCCGGGATGACCGCTGTTAAAATAAATGTTTTGGATATTGCCCATTTCTATGCTGTTATTAGCACATACCATTTATATTTTGCTGATGTCGACTTTGAATATTTTCAAAAAAATGCAGATCCTCTTGACAAAGTACGTTCTTCGTTTCAATCCGTGATGACCGCTGTTTAAATAAATGTTTCGGATATTGCCCAGTTCGATGCTGTTAGTAGCACATACCATTTATATTTTGCTGATGTGGACTTTGAATATTTTCAAAAAAATGCAGATCCTCTAGACAAAGTACGTCATTTGTTTCACTCCGTGATGACCGCTGTTTTAATAAATGTTTCGGATATTGCCCAGTTCGATAATATTAGTAGCACATACCATTTTTACTTTGCTGATGTCTACTTTTAATATTGCTAATAAAATGCAGATCCTCTTGACAAAGTGCGTTCTTCTTTTCACTCCGTGATGACCGCTGTTTAAATAAATGTTTCGGATATTGCCCAGTTCGATAATATTAGTTGCACATATTAATTCTATTTTGCTGATGTCTACTTTGAATATTTTCAAAAAAAGGCAGATCCGGTTGACAAAGTACGTTCTTCGTTTCAATCCGTGATGAACGCTGTTTAAATAGATGTTTCGGATATTGCACAGTTCCATGCTGTTAGTAGCACATACCATTTCTATTTTGCTGATGTCTACTTTGAATATAGTCAATAAAATGCAGAGTCTATTTGCAAAGTACGTTCTTCGTTTCACCTCGTGATGACCGCTGTTTAAATAAATGTTTCGGATATTGCCCATTTCCATGCTGTTAGTAGCACATACCATTTCTATTTTGCTGATGTCTACTTTGAATATAGTCAATAAAATGCAGTGTCTATTTACAAAGTACGTTGTTCGTTTCACTCTGTGATGACCGCTGTTTAAATAAATGTTTCGGATATTGCCCAGTTCCATGCTGTTAGTAGCACATACCATTTCTATTTTGCTGATGTCTACTTTGAATATAGTCATAAAATGCAAAGTCTATTTACAAAGTACGTTCTTGGTTTCACTCCGTTATGACCGCTGTTTAAATAAATGTTTCGGATATTGCCCAGTTCCATGCTGTTATTAGCACATAACATTTATATTTTGCTGATGTCGACTTTAAATATTGTCAATGAAATTCAGATCCTCTTGACAAAGTACGTATTTCGTTTCACTCCGTGATGACCGCTGTTTACATCAATGTTTCGGATATTGCCCAGTTCGATAATATTTGTTTCACATATTAATTCTATTTTGCTGATGTCTACTTTGAATATTTTCAAAAAAATGCAGATCCGGTTGACAAAGTACGTTCTTCGTTTCACTCCGTGATGAACGCTGTTTAAATAGATGTTCCGGATATTGCCCAGTTCCATGCTGTTAGTAGCACATACCATTTCTATTTTGCTGATGTCTACTTTGAATATAGTCAATAAAATGCAGATCCTCTTGACAAAGTGCGTTCTTCTTTTCACTCCGTGATGACCGCTGTTTAAATAAATGTTTCGGATATTGCCCAGTTCCATGCTGTTAGTAGCACATACCATTTCTATTTTGCTGATGTGGACTTTAAATATTTTCAAAAAAATGCAGATCCTCTAGACAAAGTACGTTTTTTGTTTCACTCCGTGATGACCGCTGTTTGAACAAATGTTTCGGATATTGCCCAGTTCGATAATATTAGTAGCACATACCATTTTTACTTTGCTGATGTCTACTTTTAATATTGCTAATAAAATGCAGATCCTCTTGACAAAGTGCGTTCTTCTTTTCACTCCGTGATGACCGCTGTTTAAATAAATGTTTCGGATATTGCCCAGTTCGATAATATTAGTTGCACATATTAATTCTATTTTGCTGATGTCTACTTTGAATATTTTCAAAAAAAGGCAGATCCGGTTGACAAAGTACGTTCTTCGTTTCAATCCGTGATGAACGCTGTTTAAATAGATGTTTCGGATATTGCCCAGTTCCATGCTGTTAGTAGCACATACCATTTCTATTTTGCTGATGTCTACTTTGAATATAGTCAATAAAATGCAGAGTCTATTTGCAAAGTACGTTCTTCGTTTCACTCCGTGATGACCGCTGTTTAAATAAATGTTTCGGATATTGCCCAGTTCCATGCTGTTAGTAGCACATACCATTTCTATTTTGCTGATGTCTACTTTGAATATAGTCAATAAAATGCAGAGTCTATTTACAAAGTACGTTCTTCGTTTCACTCTGTGATGACCGCTGTTTAAATAAATGTTTCGGATATTGCCCAGTTCCATGCTGTTAGTAGCACATACCATTTCTATTTTGCTGATGTGGACTTTAAATATTTTCAAAAAAATGCAGATCCTCTAGACAAAGTACGTTTTTTGTTTCACTCCGTGATGACCGCTGTTTGAACAAATGTTTCGGATATTGCCCAGTTCGATAATATTAGTAGCACATACCATTTTTACTTTGCTGATGTCTACTTTTAATATTGCTAATAAAATGCAGATCCTCTTGACAAAGTGCGTTCTTCTTTTCACTCCGTGATGACCGCTGTTTAAATAAATGTTTCGGATATTGCCCAGTTCGATAATATTAGTTGCACATATTAATTCTATTTTGCTGATGTCTACTTTGAATATTTTCAAAAAAAGGCAGATCCGGTTGACAAAGTACGTTCTTCGTTTCAATCCGTGATGAACGCTGTTTAAATAGATGTTTCGGATATTGCCCAGTTCCATGCTGTTAGTAGCACATACCATTTCTATTTTGCTGATGTCTACTTTGAATATAGTCAATAAAATGCAGAGTCTATTTGCAAAGTACGTTCTTCGTTTCACTCCGTGATGACCGCTGTTTAAATAAATGTTTCGGATATTGCCCAGTTCCATGCTGTTAGTAGCACATACCATTTCTATTTTGCTGATGTCTACTTTGAATATAGTCAATAAAATGCAGAGTCTATTTACAAAGTACGTTCTTCGTTTCACTCTGTGTATTGACCGCTGTTTAAATAAATGTTTCGGATATTGCCCAGTTCCATGCTGTTAGTAGCACATACCATTTCTATTTTGCTGATGTCTACTTTGAATATAGTCATAAAATGCAGAGTCTATTTACAAAGTACGTTCTTGGTTTCACTCCGTGATGACCGCTGTTTAAATAAATGTTTCGGATATTGCCCAGTTCCATGCTGTTATTAGCACATAACATTTATATTTTGCTGATGTCGACTTTGAATATTGTCAATGAAATTCAGATCCTCTTGACAAAGTACGTATTTCGTTTCACTCCGTGATGACCGCTGTTTACATCAATGTTTCGGATATTGCCCAGTTCGATAATATTAGTTTCACATATTAGTTCTATTTTGCTGATGTCTACTTTGAATATTTTCAAAAAAATGCAGATCCTCTTGACAAAGTGCGTTTTTTTTTTCACTCCGTGATGACCGCTGTTTAAATAAATGTTTCGGATATTGCCCAGTTCGATAATATTAGTTGCACATATTATTTCTATTTTGCTGATGTCTACTTTGAATATTGTCAATAAAATTCAGATCCTCTAGACAAAGTACGTTCTTTGTTTCACTCCGTGATGACCGCTGTTTAAATAAATGTTTAGGATATTGCCAAGTTCAATGCTTTTATTAGCACATACCATTTATATTTCCCTTATATCTTCTTTAAATATTGTCAATAAAATGCAGAGTCTATTTACAAAGTACGTTCTTCGTTTCACTCCGTGATGACCGCTGTTTAAATAAATGTTTCGGATATTGCCCAGTTCCATGCTGTTATTAACACATAACATTCATATTTTGCTGATGTCGACTTTGAATATTGTCAATGAAATTCAGATCCTCTTGACAAAGTACGTTCTTCGTTTAACTCCGTGATTACTGCTGTTTACATCAATGTTTCGGATATTGCCCAGTTCGATAATATAAGTTGCACATATTATTTCTATTTTGCTGATGTCTACTTTGAATATTGTCAATAAAATGCAGATCCTCCAGACAAAGTACGTTCTTCGTTTCACTCCGTCATGACCGCTGTTAAAATAAATGTTTCGGATATTGCCCAGTTCCATGCTGTTATTAGCACACACTATTTATATTTTGCTGATGTCGACTTTGAATATAGTCAATAAAATGCAGATCCTCTTGACGAAGTACGTTCTTCGTTTCACTCCGTGATGACCGCTGTTTAAATAAATGTTTCGGATATTGCCCAGTTCCATGCTGTTAGTAGCACATACCATTTCTATTTTGCTGATGTCGACTTTAAATATAGTCAATAAAATGCAGATCCTCTTGACGAAGTACGTTCTTCGTTTCACTCCGTGATGACCGCTGTTTGAATAAATGTTTCGGATAATGCCCAGTTCCATGCTGTTATTAGCACATACCATTTATATTTTGCTGATGTCGACTTTGAATATAGTCAATAAAATGCAGATCCTCTTGACAAAGTGCGTTCTTCTTTTCAATCCGTGATGACCGCTGTTTAAATAAATGTTTCGGATATTGCCCAGTTCCATGCTGTTATTAGCACATACCATTTATATTGCCCTAGTATCTTCTTTAAATATTGTCAATAAAATGCAGAGTCCATTTACAAAGTACGTTCTTCGTTTCAGTCCGTGATGACCGCTGTTAAATTAATGTTTCGGATATTGCCCAGTTCATTGCTGTTATTAGCACATAGCATTTATATTTTGCTGATGTCGATATTGAATATTGTCAATGAAATTCAGATCCTCTTGACAAAGTACGTTCTTCGTTTCACTCCTTGATGACCGCTGTTTACATCAATGTTTCGGATATTGCCCAGTTCGATAATATTAGTTGCACATAACATTTATATTTTGCTGATGTCTACTTTGAATATTGTCAATAAAATGCAGATCCTTTAGACAAAGTACGTTCTTCGTTTCACTCCGTGATGACCGCTGTTTACATCAATGTTTCGGATATTGCCCAGTTCGATAATATTAGTTGCACATATTATTTCTATTTTGCTGATGTCTACTTTGAATATTGTCAATAAAATTCAGATCTTCTAGACAAAGTACGTTCGTCGTTTCACTCCGTGATGACCGCTGTTTAAATAAATGTTTCGGATATTGCCCAGTTTCATGCTGTTATTAGCACATAGCATTTATATTTTGCTGATGTCGACTTTGAATATTGTCAGTAAAGTGCAGATTGCAATGCAAAACTGATGTTAACAAGAGAAAAAACTGATGTGAACTAAGAAGACAAAAACAACAAAAAACTCTATAGATGATGTGATAAACTTGCATAATGTGAGGTTGTCTTTGCAGAATAAAAAGAAAAGTTGTTTGTATTTTAGCCAAACGTGAGTAGATTATAAGGTTTATGGTGGCAGGTGGCAGTTCGCTGGTAAGTGTAATTGAAGAATTGAATTGTGGACATGTAAACGAACGTACTGGTTGAGTACCTTTAGGCCAGTTGATTGGAGGTAAAAGAAAACTTGGGAATTCTTTAACGGTAAAAATATAAAGAGAGAACAATCTTGCGAGCCAGAAAAACCCTCCAAATAAAGAGTGAGAGAAATACGTGAGAGAGAATAATTATTCTTGAAATGAATCCTAGTAGGTGGTTGTCGATTGTACAATGACCGCATAATTACAAGGCTGAAGTCTACTTTGAATATTTTCAATAAAGTGCAGATTCCTATGCTAGACAAATCAATTGGGGAAAAACTGATGCCAACCAGAAAAACAGAAACAACAAAAAAGTGTATAAAAAATAAAAATCATTTGATAAATGAAATAATTTTTATAAAATAAATTAAAATTGCAAAAACGTTTGCTGACATCCTGTTTTTCTTAAGGGATACACCGGATTGTATGAGATAAACCAAAAAACAAAAAACTTAAAATAGAAATAATATTTTCAATGAAAATCGAGACGAGTCGCACTGAATAACGACTTGATATTCTTTTTCAACTGGGGCGTGGTTGTAGACAATTTCTATTTTGCTAATGTCTACTTTGAATATTGTCAATGAAATGCAGATCCTCTACACAAAGAACGTTCTTCGTTTCACTCCGTGATGACCGCTGTTTAAATAAATGTTTCGGATATTGCCCAGTTCCATGCTGTTATTAGCACATACCATTTATATTTTGCTGATGTCGACTTCGAATATAGTCAATAAAATGCAGATCCTCTTGACAAAGTACGTTCTTCGTTTAACTCCGGTATGACCGCTGTTTAAATAAATGTTTCGGATATTGCCCAGTTCCATGCTGTTATTAGCACATACCATTTATATTTTGCTGATGTCGACTTTGAATATTTTTTTTAAAATGTAGATCCTCTTGACAAAGTACGTTCTTCGTTTCAATCCGTGATGACTGCTGTTTGAATAAATGTTTCGGATAATGCCCAGTTCCATGCTGTTAGTAGTACATACCACTTATATTTTGCTGATGTCTATTTTGAATATTGTCAATAAAAAGTCAGATCCTCTAGACAAAGTACGTTCTTAGTTTCACATCGTGATGACTGCTGTTTAAATAAATGTTTCGGATATTGCCCTATACCATGCTGTTATTAGCACATACAATTTATACTTTGCTGATGTCTACTTTGAATATTTTCAATAAAATGCAAAGTCTCTTGACAAAGTACGTTCTTCGTTTCACTCCGTTATGACCGCTGTTTAAATAAATGTTTCGGATATTGTCACGTTCCATGCTGTTATTAGCGCATACCATTTATATATTGCCCAGTTAAATGCTTTTATTAGCACATACTATTTCTATTTCACTGATGTCTACTGTGAATATTCTCAATAAAATGCAGATCCTCTAGACAAAGTACGTTATTCTGTTTCACTCCGTGATGACCGCTGTTTAAATAAATGTTTCGGATATTGCCAAGTTCAATGCTTTTATTAGCACATACCATTTATATTTCGCTGATATGTTATTTAAATATTGTCAATAAAATGCAGATCCTCTTGACAAAGTACGTTCTTAGTTTCACTCCGTGATGACCGCTGTTTAAATAAATGTTCCGAATATTGCCCAGTTCTATGCTGTTATTAGCACATACCATTTATATATTGCCCAGTTAAATGCTTTTATAAGCATATACTATTTCTATTTCACTGATGTCTACTTTTAATATTGTCAATAAAATGCAGATCATCTATACCAAGTACGTTCTTCGCTTTACTCCGTGATGACCGCTGTTTGAATAAATGTTTCGGATATTGCCCAGTTCATTGCTGTTATTAGCACATACCATTTCTATTTTGCTGATGTTGACTTTGAATATTGTCAATAAAATGCAGATCCTCAAGACAAAGTATGTTCTTCGTTTCACTCCGTGATGACCGCTTTTTAAATAAATGTTCCGAATATTGCCCAGTTCCATGCTGTTAGTAGCGCATACGATTTATATTTTGCTGATGTCTATATTAAATATTGTCAATAAAATGCAGATCCTCAAGACAAAGTACGTTCTTCGTTTCACTCCGTGATGACCGCTGTTTAAATAAATGTTCCGAATATTGCCCAGTGCCATGCTGTTAGTAGCACATGCCATTTATATTACGCTGATGTCTATATTAAATATTGTCAATAAAATGCAGATCCTCTTGACAAAGTACGTTCTTCGTTTCACTCCGTTATGACCGCTGTTTAAATAAATGTTTCGGATATTGCCCAGTTCATTGCTGTTATAAGCAAATAACATTTATATTTTGCTGATGTTGACTTTGAATATTGTCAATAAAATGCAGATCCTCAAGACAAAGTACGTTCTTTGTTTCACTCCGTGATGACCGCTGTTTAAATAAATTTTTCGGATATTGCCCAGTTCTATGCTGTTATTAGCGCATACGATTTATATTCCGCTGATATCTTCTTTGAATATTGCCAATAAAATGCAAAGTCTCCTGACAAAGTACGTTCTTCATCTCACTCCGTAATGACCGCTGTTTAAATAAATGTCCGGAATATTGCCCAGTTCCATGCTTTTATTAAAATAAATTAAAATTACAAAAACGTTTGCTGACATCCTGTTTTTCTTAAGGGATACACCGGATTGTATGAGATGAACTAAAAAAAAAAAAAAAAACTTGAAAATATAAATGATATTTTCAATCAAAATAGAGACGAGTCGCACAGAATAACGACTTGATATTCTTTTTCAACTGGCGTCTGGTTGTGGACCATTTCTATTTTGCTGATATCGACTTGGAAAATGCAGATTCCAATGCAAAAGCCCTCCAAATAAAGAGAGAGAGGGAAATAAGTGAGAGAGAATATTTATGCAGATAAAAATGCTAAAGCCCTCAAAATAAAGAGAGAGAGGGAAATAAGTGAGAGAGAATATTTATGCAGATAAAAATGCAAAAGCCCTCCAAATTAAGAGAGAGGGGGAAATAAGTGAGAGAGAATACTTATTCGTAGAAATCACATCTTTGTAGGTGGTTGTCGATTGAACAATGACTACGTACTTATAGTGCTGATGTCTACTTTGAATATTGTCAATTAAGTGCTGATTCCAATCCAAGACAAATCAAATGGAGAAAAACTCATGTCCACCAGGAACACAAAGCAAATGTGTATAAAAAATGTGATAAATGTACGTAACGTGAGGCTGACTTTGCAGATGAAAAAGCGATGTTGTTTGTAGTTTAGTCAAACATGATTAGATCATAAGGTGTATGGTGGCAGGTGGCAGTACGCTGACAGGTGTAATTGAGCAAATGTATTGTGGACATGTAAACGAATATACTCTTTGAGTACTTTAAGGCCAGTAGATTGGAGCTGAAAGAAAACGTTGGATCTCTTTAACGGTTATAATTAAAAGAGAGGAGAATCTAGCTAGTGCGAAAAGCCCTCCAAATGGAGAGAGAGAAATAAGTGAAGGAGAATATTTATTCGTAGAAATCACATCCTGATAGGTGGTTGTCGATTGAAGAATGACTACGTACTTTGAATATTGTCACTTAAGTGCAGATTCCAAATCTGCTTGTCGGAATGAAAAATATAGTCTACTACATGCAAGTTCTAAGCAACTAGGTATGGTACTCAAGTCTTTCGCAGGTGGAGGGTGTAGTTTTCTTGATAATTGATTGGGTATTCTTCAACTTCTACTTTGCAGACGTGTCAATATTGCTGCTGCTGGTGGAGACAGTCCAGATGATTCTATTGAAGCTAACAAAAGAAAAATTGCGCATTTTGTCGGGTAAAATGTTCCTTCTAATAGAGTTACAAAAAGAAGAATATGTAAGAAGAATGCTGGTGGATGTATCAGACATATTTATATTGGAGGTGTTTCAGGCGAATCCATTGCAGCTGAAAGATTATATTTTTTAATTCGAAGTTGAGAATCTCTTTTATAGACACAATAAACAGAGAGACTGAAAGACAGAGAGATAAAAAACTATCGCGATGTAGCGAGAATGGTAGAGAGAAACTTGTGAGAACCATTGTTTGTCTCAATTTCTATTCAAGGAATTCTGCATTTTGGTTGCAGAAGATTTGACTCTGATGCCTATTTGAAAGTCTGCTGCGCATTTGTGTTGTAAAAATGGCATCCTTTTAGGTAGTTGTCGATTAAACAAAGAACACGTCTTTGTGTTGCTGATGTCTTTTTTAAATCTTGTCAATAAAATAAAGATTCGATACAAGGCAAACCAAATGAGCAAAAACTGATGTCAATCAGAAAAAAAGAAAAAGACTTTTGAATATATGGAAAACTTACCAATCTTGAAGGTGAACGTTGTTGAAATTAAGTGTGAGCTTTCTTTACATGACTAAATACACCAAACAGAATGCTAAATAGTGTGCGATTGGGTGATGTGTCAACGCTGCCTCTGCTGGTTAAGATGGTCTAAGTGATTCAATTAGATCTAAACATTTATTAACAAAAGATCAATCGCGCATATTGAGAAGCCAAATAGCCTGAGTGAGAGATAAAAACAAGCGATTATACAAATCACATCTTCGTAGGTGGTTGTCAATTAAACAAAAATCGCGTCATTATGTTGCTAATGTCTACTTTGAATTCGGCGCAGGGTCGACTGATTGACACCGGTTCCATTTCTCAACCACTGTCCTTACGGCCTCCTTTGTGATTCTGGGGTCTACCTTCCTGGCCAAGAACAACGTTCTATCCACTCCGAAATGGTGCATGTCATGCAAATCCTTCGGAGTGTCTTCAGCCAAGCCACATATTGCAGCAGCCGCCTCATTCGGCGCCTTGAGCCAGGTCTTGCTCACCCTCGTCATCACATCTGCTCTGTTCTTCGCTGAGGGAACGATACTGATCCTGATTTGAAGATCAAATTCCCTAATCAGCATCTCGATAGCGCCTTTCGTCTTCACCCTCCTTTCTCCTGTAGCTTCGGACTGGACCCAAGAGAACACAGTGGCTGAGTCGGTCCTCACCTCAACATTCTGTAGCCCCCATTTCAAGGCTAAGTTGATGCCCTTTATAACCGCATCCAGTTCCGCCACATTTATGTGAGCCACGTCGTCCTTCTTCCGCAACCAAGCAGCATCTTCTGTAGTGACACCACCTATCTCCAAGGTGACCCCCACTGCTATACTGCTTGCATCACACCACGCAACACCTTCTGCACTGTTGGGTACGTGTCAAACACCTCTCACTGGATCCTCCCTCTTCACCTCTTCAATAATCTCTCTCATAATGTTCACAGTCTCTTTATCAACTCCATCCTCCCACTTCACTCCACTAGCTCGCCTTTTGATGTAACTACATGCAGTCCGCAGCGATCCTGCAATCAGGTAATGGCCCACCAGTCTTCCGCATATCGGGAAGAGTTCCCGCCTGCTCAGTTTTTCAGACACCTCCGGGATTTCATTTCCCCTCCGGAACATTAACCTTCCTGTCTGGTCCTTCCTTAGTTAGAGCCCTAACGCCGCCCCCCCCCTCCAACGATTCCAGGCGTTTCACGATTAGCCCAAAGCCGTTGAGGTGCTCTACTACGTCCTTCGCAGTTGCCACCGTCTCATCCACCATGATGTCATCTATGTAGGACCTGCTGGCTCTTCTGACTGCGTCCTCCTTGCTTAGCACCGTTTTGAGGATCGCCGCCATGATCTTTGGTGCAGAATTCAGGCCAAAACCTAACCTAGTTAGGCAGTATGTTTGGCCTTTGTATCAGACCAGCTGATACTTCCAGAATTCCTGCGAAATGTGGATCTGTAAGTATGCAGATTTGAAATCAACAATCGCCGCAGCCTTCTGCATCTGCCTCCACTTTCGCATGGTCTCCCTGCACACGTCCATCACATCGCCTCCCGTGTGACACGCAACGTATGCGTTCAGATCCCTGAAGTCCAGTACTGGCCGAACCTTTCGCTTTGTGGGCTGAACAACCGCCATTAACGGCAGCACGCCTTCCACCTTCTCCATACATGGTCTTAAAATCCCCTCTGAGATCCAACGGTCCACCTCCTTCTCAAATTCAATTCTTACGCCTCCTTGCAACGTATGTTCGTAGCATTCCACTCTGTTGTTTAGTACAGGAGGTTCTCCCTTCGATGCCCACTTAACTGTCCATTTCTCACCATTAAAGTGTGCAGATAAATCTTGGTCCTCTATCATGCAACTTTTGTCTGACCCGGCCGCTCCTGTTCCTCTGCCACCTTTTTCGGATCGCACACATGCATTCCCTTGATGTCCTCAAAATCTCACGGTATTCGTATGTACTGTGACGCCCCCTAGTCGAGCAATTGCGTCCATCCCTAGCACCACATCGACACCCGTGACAATTTTGTTAATAACACTCGCCTGGATTGTTAGTGACATCCCACATACCATCAACCGAACGACACTTGTGCCATTGCACTTCACCTCTCTGTCGTCAACTGCCGTAATGCTGTTGGTCCCATTGCATGTGTCAACCATGTCTTTGGTGACAAGTGTTGAGGTACAGCCCGCGTCGACAAGGGCCTTTGCACTTCGCCTATTCAGGGTTATCTCTACTCGCAGCGACGTACCCTGTAGCGCCTTCATCGAATAAGTGGGGTAGCTACCGGCGCAGCGGCTTCCCCCTGTCCGTTTCCCTGGAGACAGAATCTGCTGATGTGGCCGACTTTCCCACAGCGGTAACACGTGACTTCCGTCTTCGGCTCCCTGCACTCCCTCGCCATATGCGGCCCTCGGTAGCATCTGCCAGCGAACCTGGGTCCCTGCCACAGCCCTCTCGGCTCTTCGTCCTTCACAATCTCCTGCTGCAGTTTGCTTCGTTGAGCGACAGCTACGCTTCCCTGCTCACACTCTTTTTGCCTGGCCAGCAGCCTAGCCTGTGTAATCAACTCCGCCACCTCCATGGTATTTACACCAGGCAGTTGCTGCAGAGCTACGGAAATATGGTCTCGGAAGCCATTGATGAAGGCCATCTTAACCATCCGTCGAAGTCCTCCTCCATTGAATCCTGCCAGTCCCGCCAACATCTGGATGTTGTTGACGAAAATATCGACAGACTCTCCGGTCTACACCATACGGCTTAGTTTGCACTATGCCACAAATGATCCTTCAGTAAAGGCTTCCTTCAACGTCTCCTCAATGGCGTCTGCGGACAACCGATCATCCTCCCGCATTTCCAAATATAGGGCCAGAGCATCACCATCAAGATACAGCGGTATCAGGCTGGCCACATCCACGATGTCCTAAAACTTAGCGACAAGTTTTACCTTGCTCAGCCAGGCTACAACATCCCCCTCTCCCGAGAACATCTTCAGCATTTCACTGCTGATCCTCTTTCCTGCCATAGTTCTCGCCGAAATAGCTTGTGATTATATTTTTCTTTCTCCTAAATTCCTCGTGTCCGTACTCCTTATCGCAACAAAATGTTACCACGCTCTTGCTCTGCCAAATGATATCTCTCCGAACAGTCTTTCAATCGAGCGCACACACCAACGTAGTCACCAACTCAAATTACCAACTCATAGTCGCCCACTTCCTTCAAAACATTCCCCTTTTATTGCCAGTGACATTGGACTCATGCAAATGAGCATGCAAATGAGCAGTGAGCTCTTCTGCCAGAGAGATCAGGAAGTAATGGGAGATCTTTGCTATAACTAGCCATTTCACTCAGGTTCTGTTTCTTTATGAATCCATTGCAGGCTGGGTTAAGTCATACTTTGCTAACCACAGGACATGTAAACGAACTTACGAAAAAGAAAAACCTCCAAATAAAAAGAGAGGGTAATAAGTGAGAAAGAATAATTATTCGTAGAAATCACATCTTTGTAGGTGGTTGACGATTGAACAATGACTACGTACTTATAGTGCTGATGTCTACTTTGAATATTGTCAATAAAGTGCAGATTCTAATGCAAGATAAATCAAATGGAGAAAGACTGATGCGAACTCGGAAAACAAAAACACCAACAAAAGTGTATAGAAAATGTGGTAAACTTACGTAATGTGAGGTTGACTTTGCAGATGAAAAAGAAAAGTTGATTGTAATTTGGCCAAACATGAATAGTTTGTGTGGTATATCGTGGCAGGTGGCAGTACGCTGGTACATGAAATTGAGTTGTGGACATGTAAACGAATGTACTGGTTGAGACTTTAAGGCCAGTTGATTTGAGCTGAAAGAAAACTTTGGATCTATTAAACGGTTAAAATAAAAAGAGAGAAGAATCTTGCGAGCTAGAAAAACCCTCTAAATAAAGACAGAGGGAAACAAGTGAGACCGAATAATTATTCGTAGAAATCACACCATTGTAGGTGGTTGTCGATTGAACAATGACTACGTACTTATAGTGATGATGTCTACTTTGAATATTGTCAATAAAGTGCAGATTAAAAGGCTAGACAAATCAAAAGAGCAAAACTGATATCAACAAGAAAAACAGAAAACCAAAAGACATGTTTAGTAAAAAAGGGAACAACGTACTGAACATGAAGTAGATTGGAAAGTCTGCTGCGTGTTTGTGTTGTAAAAATAACATCCTTGTATGTGTTTGTCGATTAAACAAATAGTGCATTTTAGTGTTGCTGATGTCTACTTTGAATATTGTCAGTGAAGTGCAGATTCCAATTCTGGCGGCAGATCTCGGTAATGTGCAAGAGAGAACGTTTGATGCTTATAAACATGTCAATGTCGCTGGTGAGGTATTATTCAAATCATTCGTCATGGAATTACAACTGGATTGGAAAGTCTGCGATAAACAAAACTGAAAACGATTTCTGTTTAATTTGAAGCATTAAACAAATACTATCTTTGCCACAATATGTGGTTCCTTATTATGAAGGTTACATAAGTAGTAAAGCCAAGTATGAATATGATTTCATCGCAGTTAAAAAAAATATTACCAAAAGGAAACTTGTCCATCTCTCTTTGATATGCAAAATAAAAGTTGTATTCAGTTGAAATGGTTCTTCCTAAAAAAAAATCAAATTGTTTGCTAAGTGGAAGTTAAAATGATAATTGTATCTTTACAAATAAAATTGACTAAAACGAACTCATAAAATTCTATTTTCTTAGTTCAAGAACAAAATTAAATCCTACAGAATACTTTCTGTTTCTTCATAAAAAAAGTCAGTAATTTTGATCATTTGATAACATTTGAAAAACGTTTTGAAGAAAGAGGAAAATTTACTGAACGTTAACATTAACTGTAACTGGACTGGAAAAAGTGAACAGATCTGGAGATGTTGTGGCAGCAGATGCCACATCTGTTGAAATTGTACCTGACTAATTGAGAGGTGTCGTGTCAACGATTGTGCTGGTGAAATAGTAAACTTGGTCATATCTTTAACGGCCAACATAATATTCGTCTCCAGTTAAATACGAAAACCAAGATTTGTTAAAAGTATGTAATAAATACGTTAAAATAGTTTGCTAAGTGGAAATAAAAGTGATTTTATTTTTTATTTTTACAAATAAAACGCTAAAAAAACGAACTTTAAAAAAATACTGTTTTAAAAATATTCATCCCAAATTCAATGAACGTCTTACTTTGAGTATTGTCAATAAAGTGAAGATTCAGAGGCAAAGCAAATGAGCAAAATTAATGTGAACAAGAAAAGAAAAACTTAGTGAACTTAAACTTGAACCGTGAGATAACATATGAGCTTTGTTGGTAATGGGACTAGAGAAAGTGACCGTATCTGGAGATGTGGTAGCACCAGATGCCACTAGTGTGGAAGTTAGGTTTAGAAGAATTTACAGGTGGACGTGTCAACGATGTTACTCGTGAAACAGTCATCTTTTTAATAGCCAACATCAAGTTGGTTACAGTTGAATTGTCTCTCTTAAAAAATCATTTGATAAATGAAATAATTTTGATAAAATGAATTAAAATTGCAAAAACGTTTGCTGACATCCTGTTTTCCTTAAGGGATACACCGGATTGTATGAGATGAACTAAAAAAACTTAAAAATAAAAATAATATTTTCGATGAAAATCGAGACGAGTCGCACAGAATAACGACTTGATATTCTTTTTTAACTGGCGCGTGGTTGTGGACCATTACTATTTTGCTGATGTCTACTTTGAATATTGTCAATAAAATGCAGATCCTCTTGACAAAGAACGTTCTTCGTTTCACTCCGTGATGACCATTGTTTAAATAAATGTTTCGGATTTGGCCCAGTTTCATGCTGTTATTAGCACATACCATTTATATTTTGCTGATGTCGACTTTGAATATTGTCAGTAAAGTGCAGATTCCAATGCAAAACTGATGTTAACAGGAGAAAAACTGATGTGAACTAAGAAGACAAAAACAACAAAAAACTCTATAGATGATGTGAAAAACTTACATAATGTGAGGTTGTCTTTGCAGATGAAAAAGAAATGTTGTTTGTATTTTAGCCAAACGTGAGTAGATCATGAGGTTTATGGTGGCAGGTGGCAGTTCGCTGGTAAGTGTAATTGAAGAATTGAGTTGTGGACATGTACACGAACGTACTGGTTGAGTACCTTTAGGCCAGTTGATTAGTAGTAAAAGAAAACTTGGGAATTCTTTAACAGTTGAAATTAAAAGAGAGAAGAATCTAGCGAATCAGAAAAACTCTCTTGTACTGGTTGAGTACTTAAAGGCCAGTTGATTGGAGCTGAAAGAAAATTTGGATCTCTTTAACGGTCATAATTAAAAGAGAGAAGAATCTTCTATTGAATATTGTCAATAAAGAAGAGAATCTAGCAAGTGCGAAAAACCCTCCAAATGGAGAGATGGAAATAAGTGAGAGAGAATATTTATTCGTAATGTGAGGTTGACTTTGCAGATGAAAAAGAAAAGTTGATTGTAATTTGGCCAAACATGTATTGTTTGTGTAGTATATCGTGGCAGATTGCCGTATCCTGGTAAATGTAATTGAGGTGTGGACATGTAAACGAATGTACTGGTTGAGTACTTTATAGCCAGTTGATTGGAGCTGAAAGAAAACTTTGGATCGCTTTAACGGTTAAAATAAAAAGAGAGAAGAATCTTGCGAGCTAGAAAAAAACCTCCAAATAAAAAGAGAAGGGAATAAGTGAGAGAGAATAATTATTAGTAGAAATCACATCCTGATAGGTGGTTGTCGATTGAACAATGACTACGTACTTATAGTGCTGATGTCCACTTTGAATATTGTCAATAAAGTGCAGATTCCAATGCAAGGCAAATCAAATGGAGAAAAACCGATGTGAACTAGGAAAACAAAAACAACAAAAAAGTGTATCAAAAATGTGGTAAACCTTCGTAATGTTAGGTTGACTTTGCAGATGAAAAAAGAAAAGTTGTTTGTAGTTTGGCTAAACATGAGTAGATAATGAGGTTTAGGGTTGCAGGTGGCAGCACACTGGTAAATGTAATTGAGTTGTGGCCATGTAAACGAACGTACGGAGAAAGAAAAACCCTCCAAATACAGAGAGAGGGAAATAAGTGAGACAGAATAATTATTCGTAGAAATCACATCCTTGTAGGTGGTGGATTATTGAATAATAACTACGTACTGATAGTGCTGATGTCTACTTCGAATATTGTCAATAAATTGCAGATTCCAATGCAAGATAAAGCAAAAGAGGAAAACTGATATCAACAAGAAAAACAGAAAACCAAAAGACATGTTTAGTAAAAAAAGGAACAACTTACTGAACATGAAGTAGATTGGAAAGTCTGCTGCATGTTAGTGTTGTAAAAAATAACATCCTTTTATGTGTTTGTCGATCAAACAAAAAGTGCATTTTAGTGTTGCTGATGTCTTCTTTGAATATTGTCAGTGAAGTGCAGATTGCAATTCTGGCGGCAGATCTCGATTATGTGCAAGAGAGAAAGTTTGATGCTTATAAACATGTCAATGCGTCTTGTGGAGTATTGGTCAAATCTTTCGTCATGCAAATACAACTGGATTGGAAGTCTGCGATAAACAAAACTGAAAACGATTTCTTTTTAATTTGAGGGATGAAACAAATACTATCTTTACCACAATATGTGGTTCCTTATTATGAAGGTTACATAAGTAGTAAAGCCAAGTATGAATATGTAAAAAAGCTACAGCAGTCATAGCTGATGAGAAGAAAAAAATGTGATTAATAAGAGAAAGGTGCTGACAATTAATTATTCTTCGGTAATTGGCCAAAGTTTTTACTGGCACTTCAACCTATTTGCTCTTTGATAATTTCCAGGAAATTTGACAAATGACAACATATTTTCCAAATCCTTGAATTATTCACTTGCAATGATTCCACTGAACACGGATTGCACATTAGAAATTGTGTAAAAACATTCTGAGTTTCATACTAAAAATGGATACAGAAATAGATGTCTATCTCTTTAATATGCAAAATTAAAGTCATCTTCAGTTGAACTGGTTCTTCCTAAATCAAATTCAAATTGTTTGCTAAGTGGAAGTTAAAATGGTAATTGTATTTATACAAATAAAATTGACTAAAACGAACTTATAAAATTCTATTTTTTTAGTTCAATAACAAAATTAAATCTTCCAGAATACTTTCTGTTTCTTCATAAAAAAGTCAGTAATATTGATCATTTGATAACATTTGACAAAAAATTTACTTCGTGACAAAAACGTTTTGAAAAAAGAGGAAAATTTACTGAACTTTAACATTAATTGTTACTGGACTGGAATAAGTGAACAGATCTGGAATGTTGTGGCAGCAGATGTGACATCTGTTGAAATTGTAGTTGACTAAGTGAGATGTTGTGGCAGCAGATGTTACATCTGCTGAAATTGATCTGGAGATGTTGTGGCAGCATATGTTACATCTGTTGAAATTGTACTTGACTAATTGAGAGGTGTCAACGATTTTGATGGTGGAAAAGTTAACTTGGTCATATCTTTAACGGCCAAAATAATATTCGTCTCCAGTGAAAAACAAAAACCAATATTTGTTTAAAAGTATTTAATAAATACATTAAAATTGTTTGCTAAGTAGAAATAAAAGTGATTTTATATTTTATTTTTACAAATAAAACGCTAAAAAACGAACTTCAATAAAATGTTATTTCAAAAATATTTATCCCAAATTCAATGAGTATTGTAAATGAAGTGAAGATTCAGAGGCAAAGCAAATGATCAAAATTAATGTGAGCAAGGAAAGAAAAACGTAGTGAACTTAAACTTGAACCGTGAGATAAGATGTGAGCTTTGTTGGTAATGGGACTAGAGAAAGTGAACGTATCTGGAGATGTGGTAGCACCAGATGCCACTAGTGTGGAAGTTACGGTTAGAAGAATTTACAGGTGGACGTGTCAACGATGTTACTCGTGAAACAGTCATCTTTTTAATGGCCAAAATGAAGTTGGTTACAGTTGAATTGTCTCTCTTAAAAAATCATTTGATAAATAAAATACTTTTCATAAAATAAATTAAAATTACAAAAACGTTTGCTGACACCCTGTTTTCCTCAAGGGATACACCGGATTGCATTAAAGCAACCAAAAAAGACAACCTAAACATAGAAATAATATATTCAATGAAAGGAGAGACGAGTCACACAGAATAACGACTTGATATTCTTTTTCAACTGGCGCGTGGTTGTGGACCATTTCTATTTTGCTGATGTCGACTTTGAATATTGTTAATAAAATGCAGATCCTCTTGACAAAGTGCGTTCTTCGTTTCACTCCGTGATGACCGCTGTTTAAATAAATGTTTCGGATATTGCCCAGTTCCATGCTTTTATTAGCACATAACTTTTATATTTTGCTTATATTGACTTTGAATATTGTCAATAAAATGCAGATCCTATTGACAAAGTACATTCTTCGTTTCACTCCGTGATGACCGTTGTTAAATTAATGTTTCGGATATTGCCCAGTTCCATGCTGTTATTAGCACATACCATTTATATTTCGCTGATGTCGACTTTGAATATTGTCAATAAAATGCAGATCCTCTAGACAAAGTACGTTCTTCGTTTCACTCCGTGATGACCGCTGTTTAAATAAATGTTTCGGATATTGCCATATACTATGCTGTTATTAGCACATACCATTTATATTTCGCTGATGTCTACTTTGTATATTGTCAATAAAATGCAGAGTCTCTTGACAAAGTACGTTCTTCGTTTCACTCCGTTATGATCGCTGTTTAAATAAATGTTTCGGATACTACCAATACGATGCTGTTATTAGCAGATAACATTTCTATTTTGCTGATGTCGACTTTGAATATTGTCAATAAAATGCAGATCCTCTAGACAATATACGTTCTTCGTTTCACGCTGTGATGACCGCTGTTTAAATAAATGTTTCGGATATTGCTCAGTTCCATGCTGTTATTAGCACATACCATTTCTTTTTCACTGATGTCTACTTTGAATATTGTCAATAAAATGCAGATCCTATAGACAAAGTACGTTCTTTGTTTCACTCCGTGATGACCGCTGTTTAAATAAATGTTTCGGATATTGCCAAGTTCAATGCTTTTATTAGCACATACCATTTATATTTCGCTGATATCTTCTTTAAATATTGTCAATAAAATGCAGAGTCTATTTACAAAGTACGTTCTTCGTTTCACGCCGTGATGACCGCTGTTTAAATAAATGTTTCGGATATTGCCCAGTTCCATGCTGTTATTAGCACATACCATTTCTTTTTCACTGATGTCTACTTTGAATATTGTCAATAAAATGCAGATCCTATAGACAAAGTACGTTCTTTGTTTCACTCCGTGATGACCGCTGTTTAAATAAATGTTTCGGATATTTCCAAGTTCAATGCTTTTATTAGCACATACCATTTATAGTTCGCTGATATCTTCTGGAAATATTGTCAATAAAATGCAGAGTCTATTTACAAGGTACGTTCTTCGTTTAACTCCGTAATGACCGCTGTTTAAATAAATGTTTCGGATATTGCCCAGTTCCATGCTGTTATTAGCACATAACATTTATATTTTGCTGATGTCGACTTTGAATATTGTCAATGAAATTACGATCCTCTTGACAAAGTACGTTCTTCGTTTCACTCCGTGATGACCGCTGTTTACATCAATGTTTCGGATATTGCCCAGTTCCATGCTTTTATTAGCACATCACTTTTATATTTTGCTAATGTTGACTTTGAATATTGTCAATAAAATGCAGATCCTCTAGACAAAGTACGTTCTTCGTTTCACTCCGTGATGACCGCTGTTAAAATAAATGTTTCGGATATTGCCCAGTTCCATGCTGTTATTAGCACATACCATTTATATTTTGCTGATGTCGACTTTGAATATTTTCAAAAAAATGCAGATCCTCTTGACAAAGTACGTTCTTCGTTTCACTACGTTATGACCGCTGTTTAAATAAATGTTTCAGATATTGTCCAAGTTCAATGCTTTTATTAGCACATACCATTTATATTTCGCTAGTAACTTCTTTAAATATTGTCAATAAAATGCAGAGTCTATTTACAAAGTTCGTTCTTCGTTTCACTCCGTGATGACCACTGTTTAAACAAATGTTTCGGATATAGCCCAGTTCCATGCTGTTATTAGCACATACCATTTCTATTTTGCTGATGTCTACTTTGAATATAGTCAATAAAATGCAGATCCTTTTGACAAAGTGCGTTCTTCTTTTCACTCCGTGATTACCGCTGTTTAAATAAATGTTTCGGATATTGCCCAGTTCTATGCTTTTATTAGCACATACCATTTATATTTTGCTGATGTCTACTTTGAATATAGTCAATAAAATGCAGACCCTCTTGACAAAGTACGTTCTTCGTTTCACTCCGTGATGACCGCTGTTTAAATAAATGTTTCGGATATTGCCAAGTTCAATGCTTTTATTAGCACATACCATTTATATTTCGCTAGTATCTTCTTTAAATATTGTCAATGCAATGCAGAGTCTATTTACAAAGTACGTTCTTCGTTTCACTCCGTGATGACCGCTGTTTAAATAAATGTTTCGGATATTGCCCAGTTCCATACTGTTATTAGCACATAACATTTATATTTTGCTGATGTCGACTTTGAATATTGTTAATAAAATGCAGATCCTCTTGACAAAGTACGTTCTTCGTTTCACTCCGTGATGACCGCTGTTTAAATAAATGTTTCGGATATTGCCCAGTTCCATGCTTTTATTAGCACATAACTTTTATATTTTGCTAATATTGACTTTGAATATTGTCAATAAAATGCAGATCCTATTGACAAAGTACATTCTTCGTTTCACTCCGTGATGACCGTTGTTAAATTAATGTTTCGGATATTGCCCAGTTCCATGCTGTTATTAGCACATACCATTTATATTTCGCTGATGTCGACTTTGAATATTGTCAATAAAATGCAGATCCTCTAGACAAAGTACGTTCTTCGTTTCACTCCGTGATGACCGCTGTTTAAATAAATGTTTTGGATATTGCCCTATACTATGCTGTTATTAGCACATACCATTTATATTTCGCTGATGTCTACTTTGTATATTGTCAATAAAATGCAGAGTCTCTTGACAAAGTACGTTCTTCGTTTCACTCCGTTATGATCGCTGTTTAAATAAATGTTTCGGATACTACCAATACGATGCTGTTATTAGCAGATAACATTTCTATTTTGCTGATGTCGACTTTGAATATTGTCAATAAAATGCAGATCCTCTAGACAAAGTACGTTCTTCGTTTCACGCTGTGATGACCGCTGTTTAAATAAATGTTTCGGATATTGCTCAGTTCCATGCTGTTATTAGCACATACCATTTCTTTTTCACTGATGTCTACTTTGAATATTGTCAATAAAATGCAGATCCTATAGACAAAGTACGTTCTTTGTTTCACTCCGTGATGACCGCTGTTTAAATAAATGTTTCGGATATTGCCAAGTTCAATGCTTTTATTAGCACATACCATTTATATTTCGCTGATATCTTCTTTAAATATTGTCAATAAAATGCAGAGTCTATTTACAAAGTACGTTCTTCGTTTCACGCCGTGATGACCGCTGTTTAAATAAATGTTTCGGATATTGCCCAGTTCCATGCTGTTATTAGCACATACCATTTCTTTTTCACTGATGTCTACTTTGAATATTGTCAATAAAATGCAGATCCTATAGACAAAGTACGTTCTTTGTTTCACTCCGTGATGACCGCTGTTTAAATAAATGTTTCGGATATTTCCAAGTTCAATGCTTTTATTAGCACATACCATTTATAGTTCGCTGATATCTTCTGGAAATATTGTCAATAAAATGCAGAGTCTATTTACAAGGTACGTTCTTCGTTTAACTCCGTAATGACCGCTGTTTAAATAAATGTTTCGGATATTGCCCAGTTCCATGCTGTTATTAGCACATAACATTTATATTTTGCTGATGTCGACTTTGAATATTGTCAATGAAATTACGATCCTCTTGACAAAGTACGTTCTTCGTTTCACTCCGTGATGACCGCTGTTTACATCAATGTTTCGGATATTGCCCAGTTCCATGCTTTTATTAGCACATAACTTTTATATTTTGCTAATGTTGACTTTGAATATTGTCAATAAAATGCAGATCCTCTAGACAAAGTACGTTCTTCGTTTCACTCCGTGATGACCGCTGTTAAAATAAATGTTTCGGATATTGCCCAGTTCCATGCTGTTATTAGCACATACCATTTATATTTTGCTGATGTCGACTTTGAATATTTTCAAAAAAATGCAGATCCTCTTGACAAAGTACGTTCTTCGTTTCACTACGTTATGACCGCTGTTTAAATAAATGTTTCAGATATTGTCCAAGTTCAATGCTTTTATTAGCACATACCATTTATATTTCGCTAGTATCTTCTTTAAATATTGTCAATAAAATGCAGAGTCTATTTACAAAGTACGGTCTTCGTTTCACTCCGTGATGACCACTGTTTAAATAAATGTTTCGGATATAGCCCAGTTCCATGCTGTTATTAGCACATACCATTTCTATTTTGCTGATGTCTACTTTGAATATAGTCAATAAAATGCAGATCCTTTTGACAAAGTGCGTTCTTCTTTTCACTCCGTGATTACCGCTGTTTAAATAAATGTTTCGGATATTGCCCAGTTCTATGCTGTTATTAGCACATACCATTTATATTTTGCTAATGTCTACTTTGAATATAGTCAATAAAATGCAGACCCTCTTGACAAAGTACGTTCTTCGTTTCACTCCGTGATGACCGCTGTTTAAATAAATGTTTCGGATATTGCCAAGTTCAATGCTTTTATTAGCACATACCATTTATATTTCGCTAGTATCTTCTTTAAATATTGTGAATGCAATGCAGAGTCTATTTACAAAGTACGTTCTTCGTTTCACTCCGTGATGACCGCTGTTTAAATAAATGTTTCGGATATTGCCCAGTTCCATACTGTTATTAGCACATAACATTTATATTTTGCTGATGTCGACTTTGAATATTGTCAATGAAATTCAGATCCTCTTGACAAAGTACGTTCTTCGTTTCCCTCCTTGATGACCGCTGTTTACATCAATGTTTCGGATATTGCCCAGTTCGATAATATTAGTTGCACATACCATTTTTATTTTGCTGATGTCTACTTTCAATATTGTCAATAAAATGCAGATCCTCTTGACAAAGTGCGTTCTTCTTTTCACTCGGTGATGACCGCTGTTTAAATAAATGTTTCGGATATTGCCCAGTTCGATAATATTAGTTGCACATATAATTTCTATTTTGCTGATGTCTACTTTGAGTATTGTCAATAAAATGCAGATCCTCTAGACAAAGTACGTTCTTTGTTTCACTCCGTGATGACCGCTGTTTAAATAAATGTTTCGGATATTGCCAAGTTCAATGCTTTTATTAGCACATACCATTTATATTTCGCTGATATCTTCTTTAAATATTGTCAATAAAATGCAGAGTCTATTTACAAAGTACGTTCTTCGTTTCACGCCGTGATGACCGCTGTTTAAATAAATGTTTCGGATATTGCCCAGTTCCATGCTGTTATTAGCACATAACATTTATATTTTGCTGATGTCGACTTTGATTATTGTCAATGAAATTCCGATCCTCTTGACAAAGTACGTTGTTCGTTTCACTCCGTGATGACCGCTGTTTACATCAATGTTTCGGATATTGCCCAGTTCCATGCTGTTATTAGCATATACCATTTATATTTTTATGATGTCTACTTTGAATATAGTCAATAAAATGCAGATCCTTTTGACGAAGTACGTTCTTCGGTTCACTGCGTGATGACCGCTGTTTGAATAAATGTTTCGGATATTGCCCAGTTCCATGCTGTTATTAGCACATACCATTTATATTTTGCTGATGTCGACTTTGAATATTTTCAAATAAATGCAGATCCGGTTGACAAAGTACGTTCTTCGTTTCAATCCGTGATGACCGCTGTTTAAATAAATGTTTCGAATATTGCCCAGTTCCATGCTGTTTTTAGCACATAACATTTCTATTTTGCTGATGTCGACTTTGAATATTGTCAATGAAATTCAGATCCTCTTGACAAAGTACGTTGCTCGTTTCACTCCGTGATGACCGCTGTTTACATCAATGTTTCGGATATTGCCCAGTTCGATAATATAAGTTGCACATATTAATTCTATTTTGCTGATGTCTACTTTGAATATTGTCAATAAAATGCAGACCCTCTAGACAAAGTACGTTCTTCGTTTCACTCCGTGATGACCCCTGTTAAAATAAATGTTTCGGATATTGCCCAGTTCCATGCTGTTATTGCACATACCATTTATATTTTGCTGATGTCGACTTTGAATATAGTCAATAAAATGCAGATACTCTTGACAAAGTGCGGTCTTCCTTTCACTCCGTGATGACCGCTGTTTAAATAAATGTTTCGGATATTGCCCAGTTCCATGCTGTTAGTAGCACATACCATTTCTATTTTGCTGATGTCTACTTTGAATATAGTCAATAAAATGCAGATCCTTTTGACAAAGTGCGTTCTTCTTTTCACTCCGTGATTACCGCTGTTTAAATAAATGTTTCGGATATTGCCCAGTTCTATGCTGTTATTAGCACATACCATTTATATTTTGCTGATGTCTACTTTGAATATAGTCAATAAAATGCAGACCCTCTTGACAAAGTACGTTCTTCGTTTCACTCCGTGATGACCGCTGTTTAAATAAATGTTTCGGATATTGCCAAGTTCAATGCTTTTATTAGCACATACCATTTATATTTCGCTAGTATCTTCTTTAAATATTGTGAATGCAATGCAGAGTCTATTTACAAAGTACGTTCTTCGTTTCACTCCGTGATGACCGCTGTTTAAATAAATGTTTCGGATATTGCCCAGTTCCATACTGTTATTAGCACATAACATTTATATTTTGCTGATGTCGACTTTGAATATTGTCAATGAAATTCAGATCCTCTTGACAAAGTACGTTCTTCGTTTCCCTCCTTGATGACCGCTGTTTACATCAATGTTTCGGATATTGCCCAGTTCGATAATATTAGTTGCACATACCATTTTTATTTTGCTGATGTCTACTTTCAATATTGTCAATAAAATGCAGATCCTCTTGACAAAGTGCGTTCTTCTTTTCACTCGGTGATGACCGCTGTTTAAATAAATGTTTCGGATATTGCCCAGTTCGATAATATTAGTTGCACATATAATTTCTATTTTGCTGATGTCTACTTTGAGTATTGTCAATAAAATGCAGATCCTCTAGACAAAGTACGTTCTTTGTTTCACTCCGTGATGACCGCTGTTTAAATAAATGTTTCGGATATTGCCAAGTTCAATGCTTTTATTAGCACATACCATTTATATTTCGCTGATATCTTCTTTAAATATTGTCAATAAAATGCAGAGTCTATTTACAAAGTACGTTCTTCGTTTCACGCCGTGATGACCGCTGTTTAAATAAATGTTTCGGATATTGCCCAGTTCCATGCTGTTATTAGCACATAACATTTATATTTTGCTGATGTCGACTTTGATTATTGTCAATGAAATTCCGATCCTCTTGACAAAGTACGTTGTTCGTTTCACTCCGTGATGACCGCTGTTTACATCAATGTTTCGGATATTGCCCAGTTCCATGCTGTTATTAGCATATACCATTTATATTTTTATGATGTCTACTTTGAATATAGTCAATAAAATGCAGATCCTTTTGACGAAGTACGTTCTTCGGTTCACTGCGTGATGACCGCTGTTTGAATAAATGTTTCGGATATTGCCCAGTTCCATGCTGTTATTAGCACATACCATTTATATTTTGCTGATGTCGACTTTGAATATTTTCAAATAAATGCAGATCCGGTTGACAAAGTACGTTCTTCGTTTCAATCCGTGATGACCGCTGTTTAAATAAATGTTTCGAATATTGCCCAGTTCCATGCTGTTTTTAGCACATAACATTTCTATTTTGCTGATGTCGACTTTGAATATTGTCAATGAAATTCAGATCCTCTTGACAAAGTACGTTGCTCGTTTCACTCCGTGATGACCGCTGTTTACATCAATGTTTCGGATATTGCCCAGTTCGATAATATAAGTTGCACATATTAATTCTATTTTGCTGATGTCTACTTTGAATATTGTCAATAAAATGCAGACCCTCTAGACAAAGTACGTTCTTCGTTTCACTCCGTGATGACCCCTGTTAAAATAAATGTTTCGGATATTGCCCAGTTCCATGCTGTTATTGCACATACCATTTATATTTTGCTGATGTCGACTTTGAATATAGTCAATAAAATGCAGATACTCTTGACAAAGTGCGGTCTTCCTTTCACTCCGTGATGACCGCTGTTTAAATAAATGTTTCGGATATTGCCCAGTTCCATGCTGTTAGTAGCACATACCATTTCTATTTTGCTGATGTCTACTTTGAATATAGTCAATAAAATGCAGATCCTTTTGACAAAGTGCGTTCTTCTTTTCACTCCGTGATTACCGCTGTTTAAATAAATGTTTCGGATATTGCCCAGTTCTATGCTGTTATTAGCACATACCATTTATATTTTGCTGATGTCTACTTTGAATATAGTCAATAAAATGCAGACCCTCTTGACAAAGTACGTTCTTCGTTTCACTCCGTGATGACCGCTGTTTAAATAAATGTTTCGGATATTGCCAAGTTCAATGCTTTTATTAGCACATACCATTTATATTTCGCTAGTATCTTCTTTAAATATTGTGAATGCAATGCAGAGTCTATTTACAAAGTACGTTCTTCGTTTCACTCCGTGATGACCGCTGTTTAAATAAATGTTTCGGATATTGCCCAGTTCCATACTGTTATTAGCACATAACATTTATATTTTGCTGATGTCGACTTTGAATATTGTCAATGAAATTCAGATCCTCTTGACAAAGTACGTTCTTCGTTTCCCTCCTTGATGACCACTGTTTACATCAATGTTTCGGATATTGCCCAGTTCGATAATATTAGTTGCACATACCATTTTTATTTTGCTGATGTCTACTTTCAATATTGTCAATAAAATGCAGATCCTCTTGACAAAGTGCGTTCTTCTTTTCACTCGGTGATGACCGCTGTTTAAATAAATGTTTCGGATATTGCCCAGTTCGATAATATTAGTTGCACATATAATTTCTATTTTGCTGATGTCTACTTTGAGTATTGTCAATAAAATGCAGATCCTCTAGACAAAGTACGTTCTTTGTTTCACTCCGTGATGACCGCTGTTTAAATAAATGTTTCGGATATTGCCAAGTTCAATGCTTTTATTAGCACATACCATTTATATTTCGCTGATATCTTCTTTAAATATTGTCAATAAAATGCAGAGTCTATTTACAAAGTACGTTCTTCGTTTCACGCCGTGATGACCGCTGTTTAAATAAATGTTTCGGATATTGCCCAGTTCCATGCTGTTATTAGCACATAACATTTATATTTTGCTGATGTCGACTTTGATTATTGTCAATGAAATTCCGATCCTCTTGACAAAGTACGTTGTTCGTTTCACTCCGTGATGACCGCTGTTTACATCAATGTTTCGGATATTGCCCAGTTCCATGCTGTTATTAGCATATACCATTTATATTTTTATGATGTCTACTTTGAATATAGTCAATAAAATGCAGATCCTTTTGACGAAGTACGTTCTTCGGTTCACTGCGTGATGACCGCTGTTTGAATAAATGTTTCGGATATTGCCCAGTTCCATGCTGTTATTAGCACATACCATTTATATTTTGCTGATGTCGACTTTGAATATTTTCAAATAAATGCAGATCCGGTTGACAAAGTACGTTCTTCGTTTCAATCCGTGATGACCGCTGTTTAAATAAATGTTTCGAATATTGCCCAGTTCCATGCTGTTTTTAGCACATAACATTTCTATTTTGCTGATGTCGACTTTGAATATTGTCAATGAAATTCAGATCCTCTTGACAAAGTACGTTGCTCGTTTCACTCCGTGATGACCGCTGTTTACATCAATGTTTCGGATATTGCCCAGTTCGATAATATAAGTTGCACATATTAATTCTATTTTGCTGATGTCTACTTTGAATATTGTCAATAAAATGCAGACCCTCTAGACAAAGTACGTTCTTCGTTTCACTCCGTGATGACCCCTGTTAAAATAAATGTTTCGGATATTGCCCAGTTCCATGCTGTTATTGCACATACCATTTATATTTTGCTGATGTCGACTTTGAATATAGTCAATAAAATGCAGATACTCTTGACAAAGTGCGGTCTTCCTTTCACTCCGTGATGACCGCTGTTTAAATAAATGTTTCGGATATTGCCCAGTTCCATGCTGTTAGTAGCACATACCATTTCTATTTTGCTGATGTCTACTTTGAATATAGTCAATAAAATGCAGATCCTCTTGACAAAGTGCGTTCTTCTTTTCACTCCGTGATCACCGCTGTTTAAATAAATGTTTCGGATATTGCCCAGTTCCATGCTGTTAGTAGCACATACCATTTCTATTTTGCTGATGTCTACTTTGAATATAGTCAATAAAATGCCGACCCCTATGACAAAGTACGTTCTTCGTTTCACTGCGTGATGACCGCTGTTGTAATGAATGTTTCGGATATTGCCCAGTTCCATGTTGAAATTAGCACATACCATTTATATTTTCCTGATGTCGACTTTGAATATTTTCAAAAAAATGCAAATCCGGTTGACAAAGTACGTTTTTCGTTTCAATCTGTGATGACCGCTGTTTTAATAAATGTTTCGGATATTGCCCAGTTCCATGCGGTTAGTAGCACATAACATTTATATTTTGCTGATGTCGACTTTGAATATTGTCAATGAAATTCAGATCCTCTTGACAAAGTACGTTCTTCGTTTCACTCCTTGATGACCGCTGTTTACATCAATGTTTCGGATATTGCCCAGTTCGATAATATTAGTTGCACATACCAATTTTGAGTTTGCTGATGTCTTCTTTGAATATTGTCAATAAAATGCAGACCCTCTTGACAAAGTACGTTCTTCGTTTCACTCCGTGATGACCGCTGTTTAAATAAATGTTTCGGATATTGCCAAGTTCAATGCTTTTATTAGCACATACCATTTATATTTCGCAAGTATCTTCTTTAAATATTGTCAATGCAATGCAGAGTCTATTTACAAAGTACGTTCTTCGTTTCACTCCGTGATGACCGCTGTTTAAATAAATGTTTCGGATATTGCCCAGTTCCATACTGTTATTAGCACATAACATTTATATTTTGCTGATGTCGACTTTGAATATTGTTAATAAAATGCAGATCCTCTTGACAAAGTACGTTCTTCGTTTCACTCCGTGATGACCGCTGTTTTAATAAATGTTTCGGATATTGCCCAGTTCCATGCTTTTATTAGCACATAACTTTTATATTTTGCTAATATTGACTTTGAATATTGTCAATAAAATGCAGATCCTATTGACAAAGTACATTCTTCGTTTCACTCCGTGATGACCGTTGTTAAATTAATGTTTCGGATATTGCCCAGTTCCATGCTGTTATTAGCACATACCATTTATATTTCGCTGATGTCGACTTTGAATATTGTCAATAAAATGCAGATCCTCTAGACAAAGTACGTTCTTCGTTTCACTCCGGGAGGACCGCTGTTTAAATAAATGTTTTGGATATTGCCCTATACTATGCTGTTATTAGCACATACCATTTATATTTCGCTGATGTCTACTTTGTATATTGTCAATAAAATGCAGAGTCTCTTGACAAAGTACGTTCTTCGTTTCACTCCGTTATGATCGCTGTTTAAATAAATGTTTCGGATACTACCAATACGATGCTGTTATTAGCAGATAACATTTCTATTTTGCTGATGTAAACTTTGAATATTGTCAATAAAATGCAGATCCTCTAGACAAAGTACGTTCTTCGTTTCACGCTGTGATGACCGCTGTTTAAATAAATGTTTCGGATATTGCTCAGTTCCATGCTGTTATTAGCACATACCATTTCTTTTTCACTGATGTCTACTTTGAATATTGTCAATAAAATCAAGATCCTATAGACAAAGTACGTTCTTTGTTTCACTCCGTGATGACCGCTGTTTAAATAAATGTTTCGGATATTGCCAAGTTCAATGCTTTTATTAGCACATACCATTTATATTTCGCTGATATCTTCTTTAAATATTGTCAATAAAATGCAGAGTCTATTTACAAAGTACGTTCTTCGTTTCACGCCGTGATGACCGCTGTTTAAATAAATGTTTCGGATATTGCCCAGTTCCATGCTGTTATTAGCACATGCCATTTCTTTTTCACTGATGTCTACTTTGAATATTGTCAATAAAATGCAGATCCTATAGACAAAGTACGTTCTTTGTTTCACTCCGTGATGACCGCTGTTTAAATAAATGTTTCGGATATTTCCAAGTTCAATGCTTTTATTAGCACATACCATTTATATTTCGCTGATATCTTCTGGAAATATTGTCAATAAAATGCAGAGTCTATTTACAAGGTACGTTCTTCGTTTAACTCCGTAATGACCGCTGTTTAAATAAATGTTTCGGATATTGCCCAGTTCCATGCTGTTATTAGCACATAACATTTATATTTTGCTGATGTCGACTTTGAATATTGTCAATGAAATTACGATCCTCTTGACAAAGTACGTTCTTCGTTTCACTCCGTGATGACCGCTGTTTACATCAATGTTTCGGATATTGCCCAGTTCCATGCTTTTATTAGCACATCACTTTTATATTTTGCTAATGTTGACTTTGAATATTGTCAATAAAATGCAGATCCTCTAGACAAAGTACGTTCTTCGTTTCACTCCGTGATGACCGCTGTTAAAATAAATGTTTCGGATATTGCCCAGTTCCATGCTGTTATTAGCACATACCATTTATATTTTGCTGATGCCGACTTTGAATATTTTCAAAAAAATGCAGATCCTCTTGACAAAGTACGTTCTTCGTTTCACTACGTTATGACCGCTGTTTAAATAAATGTTTCAGATATTGTCCAAGTTCAATGCTTTTATTAGCACATACCATTTATATTTCGCTAGTATCTTCTTTAAATATTGTCAATAAAATGCAGAGTCTATTTACAAAGTACGGTCTTCGTTTCACTCCGTGATGACCGCTGTTTAAATAAATGTTTCGGATATTGCCCAGTTCCATACTGTTATTAGCACATAACATTTATATTTTGCTGATGTCGACTTTGAATATTGTTAATAAAATGCAGATCCTCTTGACAAAGTACGTTCTTCGTTTCACTCCGTGATGACCGCTGTTTAAATAAATGTTTCGGATATTGCCCAGTTCCATGCTGTTATTAGCACATAACATTTATATTTTGCTGATGTCGACTTTGAATATTGTCAATGAAATTACGATCCTCTTGACAAAGTACGTTCTTCGTTTCACTCCGTGATGACCGCTGTTTACATCAATGTTTCGGATATTGCCCAGTTCCATGCTTTTATTAGCACATAACTTTTATATTTTGCTAATGTTGACTTTGAATATTGTCAATAAAATGCAGATCCTCTAGACAAAGTACGTTCTTCGTTTCACTCCGTGATGACCGCTGTTAAAATAAATGTTTCGGATATTGCCCAGTTCCATGCTGTTATTAGCACATACCATTTATATTTTGCTGATGCCGACTTTGAATATTTTCAAAAAAATGCAGATCCTCTTGACAAAGTACGTTCTTCGTTTCACTACGTTATGACCGCTGTTTAAATAAATGTTTCAGATATTGTCCAAGTTCAATGCTTTTATTAGCACATACCATTTATATTTCGCTAGTATCTTCTTTAAATATTGTCAATAAAATGCAGAGTCTATTTACAAAGTACGGTCTTCGTTTCACTCCGTGATGACCGCTGTTTAAATAAATGTTTCGGATATTGCCCAGTTCCATACTGTTATTAGCACATAACATTTATATTTTGCTGATGTCGACTTTGAATATTGTTAATAAAATGCAGATCCTCTTGACAAAGTACGTTCTTCGTTTCACTCCGTGATGACCGCTGTTTAAATAAATGTTTCGGATATTGCCCAGTTCCATGCTTTTATTAGCACATAACTTTTATATTTTGCTAATATTGACTTTGAATATTGTCAATAAAATGCAGATCCTATTGACAAAGTACATTCTTCGTTTCACTCCGTGATGACCGTTGTTAAATTAATGTTTCGGATATTGCCCAGTTCCATGCTGTTATTAGCACATACCATTTATATTTCGCTGATGTCGACTTTGAATATTGTCAATAAAATGCAGATCCTCTAGACAAAGTACGTTCTTCGTTTCACTCCGTGATGACCGCTGTTTAAATAAATGTTTTGGATATTGCCCTATACTATGCTGTTATTAGCACATACCATTTATATTTCGCTGATGTCTACTTTGTATATTGTCAATAAAATGCAGAGTCTCTTGACAAAGTACGTTCTTCGTTTCACTCCGTGATGATCGCTGTTTAAATAAATGTTTCGGATACTACCAATACGATGCTGTTATTAGCAGATAACATTTCTATTTTGCTGATGTAAACTTTGAATATTGTCAATAAAATGCAGATCCTCTAGACAAAGTACGTTCTTCGTTTCACGCTGTGATGACCGCTGTTTAAATAAATGTTTCGGATATTGCTCAGTTCCATGCTGTTATTAGCACATACCATTTCTTTTTCACTGATGTCTACTTTGAATATTGTCAATAAAATCAAGATCCTATAGACAAAGTACGTTCTTTGTTTCACTCCGTGATGACCGCTGTTTAAATAAATGTTTCGGATATTGCCAAGTTCAATGCTTTTATTAGCACATACCATTTATATTTCGCTGATATCTTCTTTAAATATTGTCAATAAAATGCAGAGTCTATTTACAAAGTACGTTCTTCGTTTCACGCCGTGATGACCGCTGTTTAAATAAATGTTTCGGATATTGCCCAGTTCCATGCTGTTATTAGCACATACCATTTCTTTTTCACTGATGTCTACTTTAAATATTGTCAATAAAATGCAGATCCTATAGACAAAGTACGTTCTTTGTTTCACTCCGTGATGACCGCTGTTTAAATAAATGTTTCGGATATTTCCAAGTTCAATGCTTTTATTAGCACATACCATTTATATTTCGCTGATATCTTCTGGAAATATTGTCAATAAAATGCAGAGTCTATTTACAAGGTACGTTCTTCGTTTAACTCCGTAATGACCGCTGTTTAAATAAATGTTTCGGATATTGCCCAGTTCCATGCTGTTATTAGCACATAACATTTATATTTTGCTGATGTCGACTTTGAATATTGTCAATGAAATTACGATCCTCTTGACAAAGTACGTTCTTCGTTTCACTCCGTGATGACCGCTGTTTACATCAATGTTTCGGATATTGCCCAGTTCCATGCTTTTATTAGCACATAACTTTTATATTTTGCTAATGTTGACTTTGAATATTGTCAATAAAATGCAGATCCTCTAGACAAAGTACGTTCTTCGTTTCACTCCGTGATGACCGCTGTTAAAATAAATGTTTCGGATATTGCCCAGTTCCATGCTGTTATTAGCACATACCATTTATATTTTGCTGATGTCGACTTTGAATATTTTCAAAAAAATGCAGATCCTCTTGACAAAGTACGTTCTTCGTTTCACTACGTTATGACCGCTGTTTAAATAAATGTTTCAGATATTGTCCAAGTTCAATGCTTTTATTAGCACATACCATTTATATTTCGCTAGTATCTTCTTTAAATATTGTCAATAAAATGCAGAGTCTATTTACAAAGTACGGTCTTCGTTTCACTCCGTGATGACCACTGTTTAAATAAATGTTTCGGATATAGCCCAGTTCCATGCTGTTATTAGCACATACCATTTCTATTTTGCTGATGTCTATATTGAATATAGTCAATAAAATGCAGATCCTATTGACAAAGTGCGTTCTTCTTTTCACTCCGTGATTACCGCTGTTTAAATAAATGTTTCGGATATTGCCCAGTTCTATGCTGTTATTAGCACATACCATTTATATTTTGCTGATGTCTACTTTGAATATAGTCAATAAAATGCAGACCCTCTTGACAAAGTACGTTCTTCGTTTCACTCCGTGATGACCGCTGTTTAAATAAATGTTTCGGATATTGCCAAGTTCAATGCTTTTATTAGCACATACCATTTATATTTCGCTAGTATCTTCTTTAAATATTGTGAATGCAATGCAGAGTCTATTTACAAAGTACGTTCTTCGTTTCACTCCGTGATGACCGCTGTTTAAATAAATGTTTCGGATATTGCCCAGTTCCATACTGTTATTAGCACATAACATTTATATTTTGCTGATGTCGACTTTGAATATTGTCAATGAAATTCAGATCCTCTTGACAAAGTACGTTCTTCGTTTCCCTCCTTGATGACCGCTGTTTACATCAATGTTTCAGATATTGCCCAGTTCGATAATATTAGTTGCACATACCATTTTTATTTTGCTGATGTCTACTTTCAATATTGTCAATAAAATGCAGATCCTCTTGACAAAGTGCGTTCTTCTTTTCACTCCGTGATGACCGCTGTTTAAATAAATGTTTCGGATATTGCCCAGTTCGATAATATTAGTTGCACATATAATTTCTATTTTGCTGATGTCTACTTTGAGTATTGTCAATAAAATGCAGATCCTCTAGACAAAGTACGTTCTTTGTTTCACTCCGTGATGACCGCTGTTTAAATAAATGTTTCGGATATTGCCAAGTTCAATGCTTTTATTAGCACATACCATTTATATTTCGCTGATATCTTCTTTAAATATTGTCAATAAAATGCAGAGTCTATTTACAAAGTACGTTCTTCGTTTCACGCCGTGATGACCGCTGTTTAAATAAATGTTTCGGATATTGCCCAGTTCCATGCTGTTATTAGCACATACCATTTCTTTTTCACTGATGTCGACTTTGATTATTGTCAATGAAATTCCGATCCTCTTGACAAAGTACGTTGTTCGTTTCACTCCGTGATGACCGCTGTTTACATCAATGTTTCGGATATTGCCCAGTTCCATGCTGTTATTAGCATATACCATTTATATTTTGATGATGTCTACTTTGAATATAGTCAATAAAATGCAGATCCTTTTGACGAAGTACGTTCTTCGGTTCACTGCGTGATGACCGCTGTTTAAATAAATGTTTCGGATATTGCCCAGTTCCATGCTGTTATTAGCACATACCATTTATATTTTGCTGATGTCGACTTTGAATATTTTCAAATAAATGCAGATCCGGTTGACAAAGTACGTTCTTCGTTTCAATCCGTGATGACCGCTGTTTAAATAAATGTTTCGAATATTGCCCAGTTCCATGCTGTTTTTAGCACATAACATTTCTATTTTGCTGATGTCGACTTTGAATATTGTCAATGAAATTCAGATCCTCTTGACAAAGTACGTTGCTCGTTTCACTCCGTGATGACCGCTGTTTACATCAATGTTTCGGATATTGCCCAGTTCGATAATATAAGTTGCACATATTAATTCTATTTTGCTGATGTCTACTTTGAATATTGTCAATAAAATGCAGACCCTCTAGACAAAGTACGTTCTTCGTTTCACTCCGTGATGACCCCTTTTAAAATAAATGTTTCGGATATTGCCCAGTTCCATGCTGTTATTAGCACATACCATTTATATTTTGCTGATGTCGACTTTGAATATAGTGAATAAAATGCAGATACTCTTGACAAAGTGCGGTCTTCCTTTCACTCCGTGATGACCGCTGTTTAAATAAATGTTTCGGATATTGCCCAGTTCCATGCTGTTAGTAGCACATACCATTTCTATTTTGCTGATGTCTACTTTGAATATAGTCAATAAAATGCAGATCCTCTTGACAAAGTGCGTTCTTCTTTTCACTCCGTGATCACCGCTGTTTAAATAAATGTTTCGGATATTGCCCAGTTCCATGCTGTTAGTAGCACATACCATTTCTATTTTGCTGATGTCTACTTTGAATATAGTCAATAAAATGCCGACCCCTATGACAAAGTACGTTCTTCGTTTCACTGCGTGATGACCGCTGTTGTAATAAATGTTTCGGATATTGCCCAGTTCCATGTTGAAATTAGCACATACCATTTATATCTTCCTGATGTCGACTTTGAATATTTTCAAAAAAATGCAGATCCGGTTGACAAAGTACGTTTTTCGTTTCAATCTGTGATGACCGCTGTTTTAATAAATGTTTCGGATATTGCCCAGTTCCATGCGGTTAGTAGCACATAACATTTATATTTTGCTGATGTCGACTTTGAATATTGTCAATGAAATTCAGATCCTCTTGACAAAGTACGTTCTTCGTTTCACTCCTTGATGACCGCTGTTTACATCAATGTTTCGGATATTGCCCAGTTCGATAATATTAGTTGCACATACCAATTTTGAGTTTGCTGATGTCTTCTTTGAATATTGTCAATAAAATGCAGATGCTCTGGACAAAGTGCGTTCTTCGTTTCACTCCGTGATGACCGCTGTTTAAATAAATGTTTCGGATATTACCCAGTTCGATAATATTAGTTGCACATATTATTTCTATTTTGCTGATGACTACTTTGAATATTGTCAATAAAATGCAGATCCTCTAGACAAAGTACGTTCTTTGTTTCACTCCGTGATGACCGCTGTTAAAATAAATGTTTCGGATATTGCCCAGTTCGATAATATTAGTTGCACATATAAATTCTATTTTGCTGATGTCTACTTTGAATATTGTCAATAAAATGCAGATCCTCTAGACAAAGTACGTTCTTCGTTTCACTCCGTGATGACCGCTTTAAAAATAAATGTTTCGGATATTGCCCAGTTCCATGCTGTTATTAGCACATACCATTTATATTTTGCTGGTGTCGACTTTGAATATAGTCAATAAAATGCAGATCCTCTTGACAAAGTTCGTTCTTCTTTTCACTCCGTGATGACCGCTGTTTAAATAAATGTTTCGGATATTGCCCTGTTCCATGCTGTTATTAGCAAATAACATTTATATTTTGCTGATGTCGAATTTGAATATTGTCAATGAAATTCAGATCCTCTTGACAAAGTACGTTCTTCGTTTAACTCCGTGATGACCGTGGTTTACATCAATGTTTCGGATATTGCCCAGTTCCATGCAGTAAGTAGCACATAACATTTATATTTTGCTGATGTCGACTTTGAATATTGTCAATGAAATTCAGATCCTCTTGACAAAGTACGTTCTTCGTTTCACTCCGTGATGAGCGCTGTTTACATCAATGTTTCGGATATTGCCCAGTTCGATAATATTAGTTGCACATATTATTTCTATTTTGCTGATGTCTACTTTGAATATTGTCAATAAAATGCAGATCCTCTAGACAAAGTACGTTCTTCGTTTCACTCCGTGATGACCGCTGTTAAAATAAATGTTTCGGATATTGCCCAGTTTCATGCTGTTATTAGCACATACCATTTATATTTTGCTGATGTCGACTTTGAATATTGTCAGTAAAGTGCAGATTCCAATGCAAAACTGATGTTAACAAGAGAAAAAACTGATGTGAACTAAGAAGACAAAAACAACAAAAAACTCTATAGATGATGTGATAAACTTGCATAATGTGAGGTATTCTTTGCAGAATAAAAAGAAAAGTTGTTTGTAGTTTAGCCAAACGTGAGTAGATCATAAGGTTTATGGTGGCAGGTGGCAGTTCGCTGGTAAGTGTAATTGAAGAATTGAATTGTGGACATGTAAACGAACGTACTGGTTGAGTACCTTTAGGCCAGTTGATTGGAGGTAAAAGAAAACTTGGGAATTCTTAAACGGTTAAAATATAAAGAGAGAACAATCTTGCGAGCCAGAAAAACCCTCCAAATAAAGAGTGAGAGAAATACGTGAGAGAGAATAATTATTCTTGAAATCAAATTCTTGTAGGTGGTTGTCGATTGTACAATGACCGCATAATTACAAGGCTGAAGTCTACTTTGAATATTTTCAATAAAGTGCAGATTCCTATGCTAGACAAATCAATTGGGGAAAAACTGATGCCAACCAGAAAAACAGAAACAACAAAAAAAGTGTATAAAAAATAAAAATCATTTGATAAATGAAATAATTTTAATAAAATAAATTAAACCTGCAAAAACGTTTGCTGACATCCTGTTTTTCTTAAGGGATACACCGGATTGTATGAGATAAACAAAAAAACAAAAAACTTAAAAATAGAAATAATATTTTCAATGAAAATCGAGACGAGTCGCACTGAATTAACGACTTGATATTCTTTTTCAACTGGCGCGTGGTTGTAGACAATTTCTATTTTGCTGATGTCTACTTTTAATATTGTCAATGCAATGCAGATCCTCTACACAAAGAACGTTCTTCGTTTAACTCCGTGATGACCGCTGTTTAAATAAATGTTTCGGATATTGCCCACTTCCATGCTGTTATTAGCACATACCATTTATATTTTGCTGATGTCGACTTTGAATATTTTTTTAAAAAGTCAGATCCTCTTGACAAAGTACGTTCTTCGTTTCAATCCGTGATGACTGCTGTTTAAATAAATGTTTCTGATAATGCCCAGTACCATGCTGTTATTAGTACATACCATTTATATTTTACTGATGTTAATTTTGAATATTGTCAATAAAACATCAGATCCTCTAGACAAAGTACGTTCTTAGTTTCACATCGTGATGACTGCTGTTTAAATAAATGTTTCGGATATTGCTCTATACCATGCTGTTATTAGCACATACCATTTCTATTTTGCTGATGTCTACTTTGAATATTGTCAATAAAATGCAAAGTCTCTTGACAAAGTACGTTCTTTGTTTCACTCCGTGATGACCGCGTTTTAAATAAATGTTCTGAATATTGCCCAGTTCCATGCTGTTAGTAGTACACACCATTTCTATTTTGCTGATGTCGACTTTGAATATTGTCAATAAAATGCAGACACTCTTGACAAAGTGCGTTCTTCTTTTCACTCCGTGATGACCGCTGTTTACGTCAATGTTTCGGATATTGCCTAGTTCGATAATATTAGTTTCACATATTAATTCTATTTTGCTGATGTCTACTTTGAATATTGTCAATAAAATGCAGATGCTCTAGACAAAGTACGTTCTTTGTTTCACTCCGTGATGACCGCTGTTAAAATAAATGTTTCGGATATTGCCCAGTTCCATGCTGTTATTAGCACATACCATTTATATTTTGCTGATGTCGACTTTGAATATAGTCAATTAAATGCAGACCCTCTTGACGAAGTACGTTCTTCGTTTCACTCCGTGATGACCGCTGTTTGAATAAATGTTTCGGATATTGCCCAGTTCCATGCTGTTATTAGCACATAACATTTATATTTTGCTGATGTCGACTTTGAATATTGTTAATAAAATGCAGATCCTCTTGACAAAGTACGTTCTTCGTTTCACTCCGTGATGACCGCTGTTAAAATAAATGTTTCGGATATTGCCCAGTTCCATGCTGTTAGTAGCACATACCATTTCTATTTTGCTGATGTCTACTTTGAATATAGTCAATAAAATGCAGATCCTCTTTACAAAGTGCGTTCTTCTTTTCACTCCGTGAGGACCGCTGTTTAAATAAATGTTTCGGATATTGTCCAGTTCCATGCTGTTAGTAGAACATACCATTTCTATTTTGCTGATGTCTACATTGAATATAGTCAATAAAATGCAGACCCTCTTGACAAAGTACGTTCTTCGTTTCACTACGAGATGACCGCTGTTCAAATAAATGTTTCGGATATTGCCCGGTTCCATGCTGTTATTAGCACATAACATTTATATTTTGCTGATGTCGACTTTGAATATTGTCAATGAAATTCATATCCTCTTGACAAAGTACGTTCTTCGTTTCACTCCTTTATGACCGCTGTTTACATCAATGTTTCGGATATTGCCCAGTTCGATAATGTTAGTTGCACATAACATTTATATTTTGCTGATGTCTACTTTGAATATAGTCAATAAAATGCAGATCCTCTTGACAAAGTGCGTTCTTCTTTTCACTCCGTGATGACCGCTGTTTAAATAAATGTTTCGGATATTGCCCAGTTCGATGATATTAGTTGCACATATTATTTCTATTTTGCTGATGTCTACTTTTAATATTGTCAATAAAATGCAGATCCTCTAGACAAAGTACGTTCCTCGTTTCACTCCGTGATGACCGCTGTTAAAATACATGTTTCGGATATTGCCCAGTTCCATGCTGTTATTAGCACATACCATTTATATTTTGCTGATGTCGACTTTGCATATAGTCAATAAAATGCAGATCCTCTTGACGAAGTACGTTCTTCGTTTAAATCCGTGATGACCGCTGTTTACATCAATGTTTCGGATATTGCCCAGTTCGATAATATTAGTTGCACATACCATTTATATTTCGCTAGTATCTTCTTTAACTATTGTCAATAAAATGCAGAGTCTATTTACAAAGTACGTTCTTCGTTTCACTCCGTGATGACCGCTGTTTAAATAAATGTTTCGGATATTGCCCAGTTCCATGCTGTTATTAGCACATAACATTTATATTTTGCTGATGTCGACTTTGAATATTGTCAATGAAATTCAGATCCTCTTGACAAAGTACGTTCTTCGTTTCACTCCGTGATGACCGCTGTTTAAATAAATGTTTCGGATATTGCCCAGTTCGATAATATTAGTTGCACATATTATTTCTATTTTGCTGATGACTACTTTGAATATTGTCAATAAAATGCAGATCCTCTAGACAAAGTACGTTCTTTGTTTCACTCCGTGATGACCGCTGTTAAAATAAATGTTTCGGATATTGCCAAGTTCCATGCTGTTATTAGCACATACCATTTATATTTCGCTGATATCTTCTTTAAATATTGTCAATAAAATGCAGAGTCTATTTACAAAGTACGTTCTTCGTTTCACTCCGTGATGACCGTTGTTTAAATAAATGTTTCGGATATTGCCCAGTTCCATACTGTTAGTAGCACATACCCTTTCTATTTTGCTGATGTCGACTTTGAATACTGTCAATTAAATTCAGATCCTCGTGACAAAGTACGTTCTTCGTTTCACTCCGTGATGACCGCTGTTTACGTCAATGTTTCGGATATTGCCCAGTTCGATAATATTAGTTTCACATATTAATTCTATTTCGCTGATGTCTACTTTGAATATTGTCAATAAAATGCAGATGCTCTAGACAAAGTACGTTCTTTGTTTCACTCCGTGATGACCGCTGTTAAAATAAATGTTTCGGATATTGCCCAGTTCCATGCTGTTATTAGCACATACCATTTATATTTTGCTGATGTCGACTTTGAATATAGTCAATTAAATGCAGACCCTCTTGACTTAGTACGTTCTTCGTTTCACTCCGTGATGACCGCTGTTTGAATAAATGTTTCGGATATTGCCCAGTTCCATGCTGTTATTAGCACATAACATTTATATTTTGCTGATGTCGACTTTGAATATTTTCAAAAAAATGCATATCCTCTTGACAAAGTACGTTCTTCGTTTCAATCCGTGATGACCACTGTTTGAATAAATGTTTCGGATATTGCCCAGTTCCATGCTGTTAGTAGCACATACCATTTCTATTTTGCTGATGTCTACTTTGAATATAGTCAATAAAATGCAGATCCTCTTGACAAAGTGCGTTCTTCTTTTCACTCCGTGAGGACCGCTGTTTAAATAAATGTTTCGAATATTGTCCAGTTCCATGCTGTTAGTAGAACATACCATTTCTATTTTGCTGATGTCTACATTGAATATAGTCAATAAAATGCAGACCCTCTTGACAAAGTACGTTCTTCGTTTCACTACGAGATGACCGCTGTTTAAATAAATGTTTCGGATATTGCCCGGTTCCATGCTGTTATTAGCACATAACATTTATATTTTGCTGATGTCTACTTTGAATATAGTCAATAAAATGCAGATCCTCTTGACAAAGTGCGTTCTTCTTTTCACTCCGTGATGACCGCTGTTTAAATAAATGTTTCGGATATTGCCCAGTTCGATGATATTAGTTGCACATATTATTTCTATTTTGCTGATGTCTACTTTGAATATTGTCAATAAAATGCAGATCCTCTAGACAAAGTACGTTCTTCGTTTCACTCCGTGATGACCGCTGTTAAAATAAATGTTTCGGATATTGCCCAGTTCCATGCTGTTATTAGCACATACCATTTATATTTTGCTGATGTCTACTTTGCATATAGTCAATAAAATGCAGATCCTCTTGACGAAGTACGTTCTTCGTTTAAATCCGTGATGACCGCTGTTTACATCAATGTTTCGGATATTGCCCAGTTCGATAATATTAGTTGCACATACCATTTATATTTCGCTAGTATCTTCTTTAACTATTGTCAATAAAATGCAGAGTCTATTTACAAAGTACGTTCTTCGTTTCACTCCGTGATGACCGCTGTTTAAATAAATGTTTCGGATATTGCCCAGTTCCATGCTGTTAGTAGCACATAACATTTATATTTTGCTGATGTCGACTTTGAATATTGTCAATTAAATTCAGATCCTCGTGACAAAGTACGTTCTTCGTTTCACTCCGTGATGACCGCTGTTTACGTCAATGTTTCGGATATTGCCCAGTTCGATAATATTAGTTTCACATATTAATTCTATTTTGCTGATGTCTACTTTGAATATTGTCAATAAAATGCAGATCCTCTAGACAAAGTACGTTCTTTGTTTCACTCCGTGATGACCGCTGTTGAAATAAATGTTTCGGATATTGCCCAGTTCCATGCTGTTATTAGCACATACCATTTATATTTTGCTGATGTCGACTTTGAATATAGTCAATAAAATGCAGATCCTCTTGACGAAGTACGTTCTTCGTTTCACTGCGTGATGACCGCTGTTTGAATAAATGTTTCGGATATTGCCCAGTTCCATGCTGTTATTAGCACATACCATTTATATTTTCCTGATGTCGACTTTGAATATTTTCAAAAAAATGCAGATCTGGTTGACAAAGAACGTGTTTCGTTTCAATCCGTGATGACCGCTGTTTAAATAAATGTTTCGGTTATTGCCCAGTTCTATGCGGTTAGTAGCACATACCATTTCTATTTTGCTGATGTCTCCTTTGAATGTTGTCAATAAAATGCACATCCTCTAGACAAAGTGCGTTATTCGTTTCACTCCGTGATGACCGCTGTTAAAATAAATGTTTCGGATATTGCCCAGTTCCATGCTGTTATTAGCACATACCATTTCTATTTTGCTGATGTCTACTTTGAATATAGTCAATAAAATGCAGATTCTCTTGACAAAGTGCGTTCTTCTTTTCACTCCGTGAGGACGGCTGTTTAAATAAATGTTTCGGATATTGTCCAGTTCCATGCTGTTAGTAGAACATACCATTTCTATTTTGCTGATGTCTACATTCAATATAGTCAATAAAATGCAGACCCTCTTGACAAAGTACGTTCTTCGTTTCACTACGAGATGACCGCTGTTTAAATAAATGTTTCGGATATTGCCCGGTTCCATGCTGTTATTAGCACATAACATTTATATTTGGCTGATGTCGACTTTGAATATTGTCAATGAAATTCAGATCCTCTTGACAAAGTACGTTCTTCGTTTCACTCCTTGATGACCGCTGTTTACATCAATGTTTCGGATATTGCCCAGTTCGATAATATTAGTTGCACATATTATTTTTATTTTGCTGATGTCTTCTTTGAATATTGTCAATAAAATGCAGACACTCTTGACAAAGTACGTTCTTCGTTTCACTCCGTGATGACCGCTGTTAAAATAAATGTTTCGGATATTGCCCAGTTCCATGCTGTTATTAGCACATACCATTTATATTTTGCTGATGTCGACTTTGCATATAGTCAATAAAATGCAGATTCTCTTGACGAAGTACGTTCTTGGTTTACATCCGTGATGACCGCTGTTTGAATAAATGTTTCGGATATTGCCCAGTTCCATGCTGTTATTAGCACATACCATTTATATTTTGCTGATGTCGACTTTGAATATTTTCAAAAAAATGCAGATCCGGTTGACAAAGTACGTTCTTCGTTTAAATCCGTGATGACCGCTGTTTAAATAAATGTTTCGGATATTGCCCAGTTCCATGCTGTTAGTAGCACATACCATTTATATTTTGCTGATGTCGACTTTGAATATTGTCAGTAAAGTGCAGATTCCAATGCAAAACTGATGTTAACAAGAGAAAAAACTGATGTGAACTAAGAAGACAAAAACAACAAAAAACTCTATAGATGATGTGATAAACTTGCATAATGTGAGGTATACTTTGCAGAATAAAAAGAAAAGTTGTTTGTAGTTTAGCCAAACGTGAGTAGATCATAAGGTTTATGGTGGCAGGTGGCAGTTCGCTGGTAAGTGTAATTGAAGAATTGAATTGTGGACATGTAAACGAACGTACTGGTTGAGTACCTTTAGGCCAGTTGATTGGAGGTAAAAGAAAACTTGGGAATTCTTTAACGGTTAAAATATAAAGAGAGAACAATCTTGCGAGCCAGAAAAACCCTCCAAATAAAGAGTGAGAGAAATACGTGAGAGAGAATAATTATTCTTGAAATCAAATCCTTGTAGGTGGTTGTCGATTGTACAATGACCGCATAATTACAAGGCTGAAGTCTACTTTGAATATTTTCAATAAAGTGCAGATTCCTATGCTAGACAAATCAATTGGGGAAAAACTGATGCCAACCAGAAAAACAGAAACAACAAAAAAAGTGTATAAAAAATAAAAATCATTTGATAAATTAAATAATTTTAATAAAATAAATTAAAACTGCAAAAACGTTTGCTGACATCCTGTTTTTCTTAAGGGATACACCGGATTGTATGAGATAAACCAAAAAACAAAAAACTTAAAAATAGAAATAATACTTTCAATGAAAATCGAGACGAGTCGCACTGAATAACGACTTGATATTCTTTTTCAACTGGGGCGTGGTTGTAGACAATTTCTATTTTGCTGATGTCTACTTTGCATATAGTCAATAAAATGCAGATCCTCTTGACGAAGTACGTTCTTCGTTTAACTCCGTGATGACCGCTGTTTAAATAAATGTTTCGGATATTGCCCAGTTCCATGCTGTTATTAGCACATACCATTTATATTTTGCTGATGTCGACTTTGAATATTTTTTTAAAAAGTCAGATCCTCTTGACAAAGTACGTTCTTCGTTTCAATCTGTGATGACTGCTGTTTAAATAAATGTTTCGGATAATGCCCAGTACCATGCTGTTATTAGTACATACCATTTATATTTTGCTGATGTCTATTTTGAATATTGTCAATAAAACGTAAGATCCTCTAGACAAAGTACGTTCTTAGTTTCACATCGTGATGACCGCTGTTTAAATAAATGTTTCGGATATTGCTCTATACCATGCTGTTATTAGCACATACCATTTCTATTTTGCTGATGTCTACTTTGAATATTGTCAATAAAATGCAAAGTCTCTTGACAAAGTACGTTCTTCGTTTCACTCCGTGATGACCGCGTTTTAAATAAATGTTCTGAATATTGCCCAGTTCCATGCTGTTAGTAGCACATACCATTTCTATTTTGCTGATGTCGACTTTGAATATAGTCAATAAAATTCAGACCCTCTTGACAAAGTACGTTCTTCGTTTCACTCCGTTATGACCGCTGTTTAAATAAATGTTTCGGATATTGCCCAGTTCATTGCTGTTATTAGCAAATAACATATATATTTTGCTGATGTCTACTTTTAATATTGTCAATAAAATGCAGATCCTCAAGACAAGTACGTTCTTTGTTTCACTCCGTGATGACAGCTGTTTAAATAAATGTTTCGGATATTGCCCAGTTCCATGCTGTTATTAGCGCATACGATTTATATTCCGCTGATATTTTCTTTGAATATTGCCAATAAAATGCAAAGTCTCTTGACAAAGTACGTTCTTCGTTTCACTCCGTAATGACCGCTGTTTAAATAAATGTTCGGAATATTGCCCAGTTCCATGGTTTTATTAAAATAAATTATAATTACAAAAACGTTTGCTGACATTCTGTTTTCCTTAAGGGATACACCGGATTGTATGAGATGAACTAAAAAAACAAAAAAAAAAATTGAAAATAGAAATGATATTTTCAATCAAAATAGAGACGAGTCGCACAGAATAACGACTTGATATTCTTTTTCAACTGGCGTCTGGTTGTGGACCATTTCTATTTTGCTGATATCGACTTGAAAAATGCAGATTCCAATACAAAAGCCCTCCAAATAAAGAGAGAGAGGGAAATAAGTGAGAGAATATTTATTCGTAGAAATCACATCTTTGTGTCAACGATGTTACTCGTGAAACAGTCATCTTTTTAATGGCCAACATCAAGTTGGTTACAGTTGAATTGTCTCTCTTAAAAAATCATTTCCTAAATGAAATAATTTTAATAAAATAAATTAAAATTACAAAAACGTTTGCTGACATCCTGTTTTCCTTAAGGAATACACCAGATTGTATCAGATGAACTAAAAAAAAACTTAAAAATAGAAATAATATTTTCAATGAAAATTAAGACGAGTCGCACAGAATAACGACTTGATATTCTTTTTCAACTGGCGCCTGGTTGTGGACCATTTCTATTTTGCTGATGTCGACTTTGAATATTTTCAGTAAAATGCAGTTTCCAATGCAAAAGCCCTTCAAATAAAGAGAGAGGGCAATAAGTGAGAGAGAATATTTATTTGTAGAAATCACATATTTGTAGGTGGTTGTCGATTGAACAATGACTACGTACTTATAGTGCTGATGTCTACTTTGAATATTGTCACTTAAGTGCAGATTCCAATGCAAGACAAATCAAATGGAGAAAAACTCATGTCCACCAGGAACACAAAGCAAATGTGTATAAAAATTGTGATAAATGTACGTAACGTGAGGCTGACTTTGCAGATGAAAAAGCGATGTTGTTTGTAGTTTAGTCAAACATGATTAGATCATAAGGTGTAGGGTGGCAGGTGGCAGTACGCTGACAGGTGTAATTGAGCAAATGTATTGTGGACATGTAAACGAATGTACTCTTTGAGTACTTTAAGGCCAGTAGATTGGAGCTGAAAGAAAACGTTGGATCTCTTTAACGGTTATAATTAAAAGAGAGGAGAATCTAGTGAGTGCGAAAAGCCCTCCAAATGGAGAGAGAGAAATAAGTGAAGGAGAATATTTATTCGTAGAAATCACATCTCGTAGGTGGTTGTCGATTGAAGAATGACTACGTACTTATAGTGCTGATGTCTACTTTGAATATGGAAATAAACTGCACATTCCAATGCAAGGCAAATCAAATAGAGAAAAACTGATGTGAAGTCGGAAACAAGAACAACAAAAAAGTGTATAGAAAATGTGGTAAACTTGCGTAATGTGAGGTTGACTTTTCAGATGAAAAAGAAAAGTTGATTGTAAATGTGCGAACTAAAAGACATAATAAGGGAGAGAGAGAGGTACGAGGCTTCCGAAAGTAAAGCCAAGATCCACTTTCTACTCTTCTTCATTTGCTTACCCTCTCTCTCTCATAAGGTCTTCACGGTGTACGTGTTTGTCTCAAACTGATTTCCACTTCGGATTCCATGTTCTCTATTTAAAAACGATTATGAACACTTCGGATAAATCTGCTTGTCGGAATTAAAAATATGGTCTACTACATGTAAGTTCTAAGCCACTAGGTATGGTACTCAAGTCTTTCGCAGGTAGAGGGTGTAGTTTTCTTGATACTTGATTGGGTATTCTTCAACTTCTACTTTGCAGACGTGTCAATATTGCTGCTTCTGGTGGAGACAGTCCAGATGATTCTATTGAAGCTAACAAAAGAAAAATTGCGCATTTTGTCGGGTAAAATGTTCCTTCTAATAGAGTTACAAAAAGAAGAATATGTAAGAAGAATGCTGGTGGATGTCTCAGACATATTTATATTGGAGGTGTTTCAGGCGCATCCATTGCAGCTGAAAGATTATATTTTTTAATTCGAAGTTGAGAATCTCTTTTATAGACACAATAAACAGAGAGACTGAAAGACAGAGATAAAAAAACTATCGCGATGTAGCGAGAATGGTAGAGAGAAACTTGTGAGAACCATTGTTTGTCTCAATTTCTATTCAAGGTATTCTGCATTTTGGTTGCAGAAGATTTGACTCTGATGCCTATTTGAAAGTCTGCTGCGTCTTTGTGTTGTAAAAATGACATCCTTTTAGGTAGTTGTCGATTAAACAAAGAACACGTCTTTGTGTTGCTGATGTCTTTTTTTTAATCTTGTCAATAAAATGAAGATTCGATACAAGGCAAACCAAATGAGCAAAAACTGATGTCAATCAGAAAAAAAGAAAAAAACTTTTGAATATATGGAAAACTTACCAATCTTGAAGGTGAACGTTGTTGAAATTAAGTGTGAGCTTTCTTTACATGACTAAATACACCAAACAGAATGCTAAATAGTGTGCGATTGGGTGATGTGTCAACGCTGCCTCTGCTGGTTAAGATGGTCTAAGTGATTCAATTAGATCTAAACAATTATTAACAAAAGATCAATCCCGCATATTGAGGAGCCAAATAGCCTGAGTGAGAGAGAAAAACAAGCGATTATACAAATCACATCTCCGTAGGTGGTTGTTAATTAAACAAAAAGCGCGTCATTATGTTGCTAATGTCTACTTTGAATTCGGCGCAGGGTCGACTGATTGACACCGGTGCCATTTCTCAACCACTGTCCTTACGGCCGCCTTTGTGATTCTGGGGTCTACCTTCCTGGCCAAGAACAACGTTCTATCCACTCCGAAATGGTGCATGTCATGCAAATCCTTCGGAGTGTCTTCAGCCAAGCCACATATTGCAGCAGCCGCCTCATTCGGCGCCTTGAGCCAGGTCTTGCTCACCCTCGTCATCACATCTGCTCTGTTCTTCGCTGAGGGAACGATACTGATCTTGAGTTGATAATCAAATTCCCTAATCAGCATCTCGGCAGCGCCTTTCGTCTTCACTCTCCTTTCTCCTGTAGCTTCGGACTGGACCCAATAGAACACAGTGGCTGAGTCGGTCCTCACCTCAACATTCTGTAGCCCCCATTTCAAGGCTAAGTTGATGCCCTTCATAACCGCATCCAGTTCCGCCACATTTATGTGAGCCACGTCGTCCTTCTTCCGCAACCAAGCAGCATCTTCTGCAGTGACTACACCTATCTCCAAGGTGACCCCCACTGCTATACTGCTTGCATCACACCACACAACACCTTCTGCACTGTTGGGTACGTGCCAAACACCTCTCACTGGATCCTCCCTCTTCACCTCTTCAATAATCTCTCTCATAATGTCCACAGTCTCTTTATCAACTCCATCCTCCCACTTCACTCCACTAGCTCGTCTTTTGATGTAACTACATGCAGTCCGCAGCCATCCTGCAATCGGGTAATGGCCCACCAGTCTTCCGCATATCGAGAAGAGTTCCCGCCTGCTCAGTTTTTCAGACACCTCCGGGATTTAATTTCCCCTCCGGAACACTAACCTTCCTGTCTTGTCCTTCCTTAGTTAGAGCCCTAACGCCGCTCCCCCCTCCAACGATTCCGGGCGTTTCGCGATTAGTTCAAAGCCGTTGATGTGCTCTACTACGTCCTTCGCAGTTTCAACCGTCTCATCCACCATGATGTCATCTATGTAGGAACTGGTGGCTCTTCTGACTGCGTCCTCCTTGCTTAGCACCGTTTTGAGGATCGCCGCCATGATTTTTGGTGCAGAATTCAGGCCAAAACCTAACCTAGGTAGGCAGTATGTTTGGCCTTTGTATCCGACCAGCTGATACTTCCAGAATTCCTGCGAAATGTGGATCTGTAGGTATGCAAATTTTAAATCCACAATCGCCGCAGCCTTCTGCATCTGCCTCCACTTTCGCATGGTTTCCCTGCACACGTCCATCACATCGCCTCCCGTGTGACACGCAACGTATGCGTTCAGATCCCTGACGTCCAGTACTGGCCGAACCTTTTGCTTTGTGGGCTGAACAACCGCCATTAACGACAGCACGCCTTCCACCTTCTCCATCCATGGTCTTAAAATCCCCTCTGAGATCCAACGGTCCACCTCCTTCTCAAATTCTTACGCCTCCTCGCAACGTATGTTCGTAGCATTCCACTCTGTTGTTTAGTACGGGAGGTTCTCCCTTCCATGATCACTTAACTGTCCATTTCTCACCATTAAAGTGTGCAGATAAATCTTGGTCCTCTATCATGCAACTTTTGTCTGACCCGGTCGCTCCTGTTCCTCTGCCACTTTTTTCGGATCGCACACATGCATCCCCTTGATGTCTTCAAAATCTCACGGTATTCGTAAGTACTGTGACACTGTCTAGTCGAGCAATTACGTCCATCCCTAGCACCACATCGACACCCGTGACAATTTTGTTAATAACACTCGCCTGGATTGTTAGTGACATCCCACATACCATCAACCGAACGACACTTGTACCATTGAACTTAACCTCTCTGCCGTCAACTGCCGTCAACTGCCGTAATGCTGCTGGTCCCATTGCATGTGTCAACCATGTCTTTGGTGATAAGTGTTGAGGTACAGCCCGTGTCGACAAGGGCCTTTGCACTTCGTCTATTCAGGGTCACCTCTACTCGCAGCGACGTACCCTGTAGCGCCTTCATCGAATAAGTGGGGTAGCTACCGGCGCAGCGGCTTCCCCCTGTCCGTTTCCCTGGAGACAGAATCTACTGATGTGGCCGACTTTCCCACAGCGGTAACACGTGACTTCCGTCTTCGGCTCCCTGTACTCCCTCGCCATATGCGGCCCTCGATAGCATCTGCCAGCGAACCTGGGTCTCTGCCACAGCCCTCTCGGCTCTTCGTCCTTCACAATCTCCTGCTGCAGTTTGCTTCGTTGAGCGACAGCTACGCTTCCCTGCTCACACTCTTTTTGCCTGGCCAGCAGCCTAGCCTGTGCAATCAACTCGGCCACCTCCATGGTATTTACACCAGGCAGTTGCTGCAGAGCTACGGAAATATGGTCTGGGAAGCCATTGATGAAGGCCATCTTAACCATCCGTCGAAGGCCTCCTCCATTGAATCCTGCAAGTCCCGCCAACCTCTGGATGTTGTTGGCGAAAACATCGACAGACTCTCCGGTCCACACCATACAGCTTAGTTGTCACTATGCCACAAATGATACTTCAGTAAAGGCTTCCTTCAACATCTCCTCAATGGCGTCTGCGGACAACCGATCCTCCTCCCGCATCTCCAAATATAGGGCCAAAGCATCACCATCAAGATACAGCGGTATCAGGCTGGCCACATCCACGATGTCCTAACACTTAGCGACAAGTTCTACCTTGCTCAGCCAGGCTACAACATCCCCCTCTCCAGAGAACGTCTTCAGCATTTTACTGCTGATCTTCTTTCCTGCCATAGTTCTCGCCGAAATAGCTCGTGATTATATTTTTCTTTCTCCTCAATTCCTCGTGTCCGTACTCCTTATCGCAACAAAATGTTACCACGGTCTTGCTCTGCCAAATGATAGGTCTCCGAACAGTCTTTCATCCAGCGCACACACCAACGTTGTCACCAACTCAAATTACCAACTCATAGTCGCCCACTTCCTTCAAAACATTCCCCTTTTATTGCCAGTGACATTGCACGCATGCAAATGAGCATGCAAATGAGCAGTGAGCTCTTCTGCCAGAGAGATCAGGAAGTAATGGGAGATCTTTGCTATAACTAGCCATTTCACTCAGGTTCTGTTTCTTTATGAACCCATTCCTGGCTGGGGTAAGTCATACTTTGCTAACCACAAGACATGTAAACGAACTTACGAAATGTTTGTGTGGTATATCGTGGCAGGTGGCAGTACGATTATCTCCCCTGCGAAATCTTCTTTCTTTAGAAACAAACTGAAGTCTCTGTGAACGAATCGCTGTTACGATACGCAGAATGGAAAAATACTTTTAATTAAAGTTCTAGTGGGTAATTTTTTCTACTTTTTTGTACAGTGAGTAAGATTATAATGCTTAATAAGTATATATTATTTTTTTTATTTAAATAATTTTTTTTATAATTTCATAATTTTTTGCCGCTCATCTGCATAAGCACCCTATAGATTTTTAAGGAGTGGGAGGAACGCCATGTACGCGGAAACGATAGAGACAAGTATATTTCAAATTGCCGTGATTGCTGGTAATATGAAGTTTCACAAATTGTGTTGGCTTTACATTCTTCACCTGAAATTAAAAAAAACAAAAAACATTATTAAGTATTTCAAATGAAAACGAATAGTAAAATTGGAATAAAAAGAAAATCAAAGTTGAAAATGGTTTAATGGGGAAGAAAAGAAGAAAAAAACTATTTACCTGTGTAAAGAATTGTTGAATAAGTTTGCCATTATCTTCATAAGTAAAGTTCCCTAAAAGGACACCTGTATAGTCATCTTTTTTCGGTTAAACTTTGAAAGGGTGAAAAAAAGATGGAAATAGTTTGAAAATCAAGAGATAAGATTCAGTAAATACTTATTCATATTTACATGAATTATTATTTTGCACAAATATTGAAAAAAAAAATCCTAAAGGTTTGGGAGGTAAAATATCTTATTTGATGCTTTTGAACTTATTTGATGGAATCAATTTCGTTTCAGGTAATCTCCATTTTGTATTATCCCCCCTTACCAATGTTAAGGTAATTTGGTGCTTATGCAGATGAGCGGACCATTAAAAATTTATTTAAAAAAATATTAATATATACTTATTAAGCATTATAATCTTACTCACTGTACAAAAAGGTAGAAAAAATTATCCACTAGAACTTTAATTAAAAGTATTTTTCCATTCTGCGTATCGTAAAAGTAGTTTTCCATTCTGCGTATCGTAACAGCGATTCGTTCGTTTCTAAAGAAGATTTCGCAGGGGAGATAATCAACTTGCGAAATCATAATGAAAAACAACATGGCGTCTATGTGAACGAATCGCTATTACGATACGCAGAATGGAAAAATACTTGTAATTAAAGTTCTAGTGGATAACCTTTTCTACTTTTTTGCACAGTGAGTAAGAAGATAGCACTGAATAAGTATATAATATTGTTTTTATAAAAAAATGATTTTTTAATGGTCCGCTCATCTGCATAAGCACCGAAAAACAAAACTGTGATTAATAAGAGAAAGGCGCTGACAATTAATTCCTCTTCGGGAATTTACCAAAGTTTTTACTGGCACTTTTACCTATTAGCTATTTGATAATTTCCAGGAAATCTGATAAATGACAATAGATTTTCTAAATCCTCGAATTGTTCACTTGGAATGGCTACACTGAACACGGGTTGCACATCAGAAATTCTGGAAAAACATTTGTAGTTTCATACTAAAAATGGATACAAAAATAGATGCGTCTTCGTGTTGCTTATATTTACTTTGAAAATTGTCAATGAAATGCAGATTCCGAAGCTAATTACTCAAACTTATCTGAACATCAAAAAGAAAAACCACAACGGTTCATATGATTTCATCGCAGTTAAAAAAAATATTACCAAAAGAAAACTTGTCCATCTCTTTGATATGCAAAATTAAAGTCGTCTTCAGTTGAAATGGTTCTTCCTAAAAAAAATCAAATTGTTTGCTAAGTAAAAGTTAAAATGATAATTTTATCTTTACAAATAAAATTGACTAAAACGAACTAATAAAATTCTATTTTTTAGTTCAATAACAAAATTAAATCCTCCAGAATACTTTCTGTTTCTTCATAAAAAAAGTCAGTAATTTTGATCATTTGATAACATTGAAAACAAAATTACTTCGTGACAAAATCGTGGTGAAAAAAGAGGAAAATTTACTGAATTTTAACAGTAATTGTAACTGGACTGGAAAAAGTGAACAGATCTGGAGATGTGGCAGCAGATGCTACATCTGTTGAAATTGTACTTGACTAATTGAGATCTGGAGATGTTGTGGCAGCAGATGTTACATCTGTTGAAATTGTACTTGACTAATTGAGATCTGGAGATGTTGTGGCAGCAGATGTTACATCTGTTGCAATTTTACTTGACTAATTGAGATCTGGAGATGTTATGGCAGCAGATGTTACATCTGTTGAAATTGTACTTGACTAATTGAGATCTGGAGATGTTGTGGCAGCAGATGTTACATCTGTTGTAATTGTACTTGACTAATTGAGAGGTGGAGATGTTGTGGCAGCAGATGTTACATCTGTTGAAATTGTACTTGACTAATTGAGATCTGGAGATGTTGTGGCAGCAGATGTCACATCTGTTGGAATTGTACTTGACTAATTGAGAGGTGGCAACGATTTTGATGGTGAAAAAGTAATCTTGGGCATATCTTTAACGGCCAAAATAATATTCGTCTCCAGTGAAATACAAAAACAAATATTTGTTAAAACTATTTAATTAATACGTTAAAATTGTTTGCTAAGTGGAAATAAAAGTGATTTTATTTTTTATTTTTACAAATAAAACGCTAAAAAACGAACTTTAAAAAAATGCTATTTTAAAAATATTAATCCCAAATTTAATGAACGTCTTACTTTGAGTATTGTCAATAAAGAGAACATTCGGAGGCAAAGCAAATGATCAAAATTAATGTGAACAAGAAAAGAAAAACTTAGTGAACTTAAACTTGAACCGTGAGATAACATGTGAACTTTGTTGGTAATGGGACTAGAGTAAGTGAACGTATCTGAAGATGTGGTAGCACCAGATGCCACTAGTGTGGAAGTTACGGTTAGAAGAATTTACAGGTGGACGTGTCAACGATGTTACTCGTGAAACAGTCATCTTTTTAATGGCCAAAATGAAGTTGGTTACAGTTGAATTGTCTCTCTTAAAAAATCATATTATAAATGAAATACTTTTCATAAAATAAATTAAAATTGCAAAATAGTTTGCTGACATCTTGTTTTCCTTAAGGGATACACCGGATTGTATGAGAGGAACCAAAAAACAAAAAACTTAAAAATAGAAATAATATTTTCAATGAAAATCGAATTTGAATATTGTCAATTAAATGCAGATCCTCTAGACAAAGTACTTCTTCGTTTCACTCCGTGATGACCGTTGTTTAAATAAATGTTTCGGATATTGCCCAGTTCCATGCTGTTATTAGCACATACCTGTAACACAGGCTCTGCTTCCTTCCTCATTTCCTCCAGCCACCTCTGTAGGACTCTAGTGATGTTATCGGCTTAATTTGGACAAAACCTGACGGGCGCAACGTTTACCACCGGCCTGTATTCTTTGACTTATTCTGAAAGGGTTTACAACCGTCTTCTGATTGGTATTTAATAGCAACATTAGTCTTCACACTGAATTTGTGAGTCAACGTGTTAGTAAGCCATCGGTGAACCCATTTAGGTGTCAGGATTTGGCCTCTCAGTCTATAGCAAGATTCACTCCTTTTATAATAGCACCAAACTCTGCGAGGTTTATGTGTGTGTTTGATTCTGTCTGCATCCAACACGCATCTTTAATCGCAGTTCAACGTGATTCAAGCAAGTCACCTGTTGCCAAGGGACTTGTCGACTCACACGTCAAGCTCCTCGCCATTGACTCACCATGTATTATTGCATAGGTCAGCCAAACTCACTCTGTTAAGGGGTCCATTATCATACGTCTTAATGCGGCATTCTTCTTTCTGTCACCGTTCTTGCTCTTCGTGTGATGACACTAGTCGCTACTCTCCAGCCACCCATACACTGGAAGATCCCTAATGAGCTTTAAACAGAGACAAAAATACCTTTCTTCGCCTGAAAGTTTTTGGGGCGTCCGGTAACGCATTCCCACATTCCCAAAGCAAGGCATCGTCTACTCCCAAGACATTCAAGCCAAACACCTGGGCCCCATCCTTCGGTCGCTCTAGAGTTTTGCTGACAAGTCCAAAGCGCGATAAATGTTCAGAAACACTAGTTGTGGATGCGACTCTTTCATCCACATACACACTATCGATGTAAGCAAATGTCGTCTTATGATAAGATTTCGTTCGTAATGGACCTCCTTATTAGAAGAGCCACGTTCAGAAAAAATCATTTGATAAATGAAATAATTTTAATAAAATGAATCAAAATTAAAAATAGAAATAATATTTTCTATGAAAATAGAGACGAGTCGCACAGAATAACGACTTGATATTCTTTTTTAACTGGCGCGTGATTGTGGACCATTACTATTTTGCTTATGTCTACAGATTCCAATGCAAGACAAACCAAATAGAGAAAAACTGATGCCAACCAGAAATAGAAAAACAACAAAAAAAGGGTATAGGAATTGTGGTAAACTTACGTAATGTGAGGTTGACTTTGCAGATGAGAAAGAAAAGTTGATTGTAATTTGGTCGAACATGAATAGACTATGAGGTATATCGTGGCAAGTGGTAGTACGCTGGTAAGTGTAATTGGGGAATTGAGTTGTGGACATGTAAACGAATGTACTGTTTGAGTATTTTAAGGCCAGTTGATTGGAGCTGAAAGAAAATTTGGATCTCTTTAACGGTTATAATTAAAAGAGAGAAGAATCTTCTATTGAATATTGTCAATAAAGTGCAGATTCTAATGCAAACATGTATTGTTTGTGTGGTATATCGTGGCAGGTGGCAGTACCCTGGTAAATGTAATTGAGTTGTAGACATGTAAACGAACTTACAGAGACTGAAATACCCTCCAAATAAAGAGAGAAGGGAATAAGTGAGAGAGAATACTTATTCGTAGAAATCACATCCTTGTAGGTGATTGTCGATTGAACAATGACTACGTACTTATAGTGCTGATGTCTACTTTGAATATTGTCAATAAAGTGCAGATTCCAATGCAAGACAAATCAAATGGAGAAAAACTTATGTGAACTCGGAAAACAAAAACAACAAAAAAGTGTACAGAAAATGTATTAAACTTATGTAATGTGAGGTTGACTTTGCAGATGAAATAAAAAAGTTGATTGTAATTTGGCCAACCATGAATAGTTTGTGTCATATATCGTGGCAGGTGGCAATACGCTGGTAAATGTAATTGTGTTGTGGACATGTAAACGAACGTACGGAGAAAGAAAAACCCTGTAAATAAAGAGAGAAGGGAATAAGTGAGAGAGAATAATTATACGTAGAAATCACATCCTTGTAGGTGATTGTCGATTGAACAATGACTACGTACTTAATCCCTAATAATACACACTATCGATGTAAGCCAAGGTCGTCTTATGATAAGATTTCGTTCGTAATGGACCTCATTATTTGAAGAGCCACGTTCAGACAAAATCCCTACATCTTTAAACAGTACCTTCTACCTTGGAAAACAACGGTTTGGTAGGGCCAAAGTGGTTCACCGATCTTTGGAAAACAACGGTCTGGTTGGGCCAAAGTGGTTCACCGATTATTGGAAAACAACGGTCTCGTAGGGCCAAAGTGGTTCACGTATCTTTGGAAAACAACGGTCTGGTAGGGCCAAAGTAGTTCACGTATCTTTGGAAAACAACGGTCTGGTAGGGCCAAAGTGGTTCACGTATCTTTGGAAAACAACGGTCTGGTAGGGCCAAAGTGGTTCACGTATCTTTGGAAAACAACGGTCTGGTAGGGCCAAAGTGGTTCACGTATCTTTGGAAAACAACGGTCTGGTAGGGCCAAAGTGGTTCACCGATCTTTGGAAAACAACGGTCTCGTAGGGCCAAAGTGGTTCACCGATCTTTGGAAAACAACGCTCGAACCAGAAGCGTGAAAAATGTTTATTCCCTGACATGACAATTTGATCAAAAGTTGTAGACTGAAGTGCAATTGTTGTTAAAGTCAATTGAGAATTGGTAGAACTTACTGTGAATTGATCAAAGGTGTCTCTGTATTTTCTTTCCAATGCAAATTTGTGAGCATCCTGGAAGAAAATTTTACCAATTAATTTGTTTCTCAAACAAACAGCAATTTAAAAATAGTATTCAATATGAAAAATATATTTGTTATTTTTGAACTCCTTACATCAAGTGGCTCCAGGCCTGGTCTGGAGCGATTTCCATAATATATATATATATATATATATATATATATATATATATATATATATATATATATATAAGACAGGTTCATATTATATTCCAATATATATTATTAGTAGTCAGGCTCTCGGGATTTAAGGTCAATAGATGTTAGTTTTTTAAAACTCCACAGCCTGTATAAATAAATAACATGATGTTAGATTCTCTGCTTCTTTCAATGTCTATAGCGTCAATAAAAACTTCATGTATGTGTATGTATATATATATATATATATATATATATATATATATATATATATATATATATATATATATATATATATATATACGACAGGTTCATATTGTATTCAAATATATATTATTAATAGTCAGGCTCTCGGTATTTAAGGTCAATAGATGCAAGTTTTTCTTTTTTTAACTTCAGAGCCTGTATAAATAAATAATATAAAGTTAGATTCCAGTAAGCATGTCTTTATTCATTCAAAAAAGATCCATTTGTTGACGGACCGTTTCGTTAATACTTTGCCACAATACAAAGTTGTAAATCTTGGATTTTCTATGAGTGTAGGCCAAATAATCGTGTCCAAATCATCAGGAAAAAAAAATAAAACTCACATTATTAGAGCATTTATATATGTAGGCTATTTCTAATTCAAGGAGGAAGACATTAAATAACCCGAAAAGGGTGATATGCCGTAAAACATAACAACCAAACCGAAGCAAACCATTTTTGGCGACGATCAGGAATTCCCGTTGTTAGGTCACGTGTTAGAGAATTCACTTCCTCTTGATCTTTGATCCAATTCCAGAGACTTATCAGCGATTCTATTATTTACTTCAGTGAACATTTCAAAAGGTTTTTAAACTCAACGTTTAACTAAACATACAATCTGATCGTTTTACATATATTCGCCCACATGAATCAATAACACATGAAACCCTAAAAATGATAAGTACGTAATGTGAAATTACATTTTTCGGGAAAAATTATGACTAAAAAGAATTAAATGCTGAAATGACAAAACTTCGATAGAGCTACTAATTTTGATGACTGAAATTTAAAAGAAAACATAAGATTATCAGATCGAAAAATGACAATTTTATACGCCCCCCCCCCAAAAAAAAAAGAAAAGAAAGGAAATAAACCAGAAATTAGAATGAAAAATTATTTATTTAGGAAAATTCAGATCCCTCCTCCAAAGACTTGAGTATCAGAAAACAGTTAAATGGATGCGAGTCGAAAATATATATTAATACAAAACTGATGTAATATTCAAAGATATCTTGTTCTAACAGAACCTGGGATGTAGCTTGGTAAAAGGTCAATTAAATCTGTGTGAAAAACGTGATGAAATGATCAGTTGCTTAAAAAGCTTAGTATTGTCTGCTGCTTATCTCTTGGATTCACGATTATCAGATTCTTGTGTCGATTATCGCTTTACAGAACTTTTAAGTACAACAGCAAAATTGGCTATCATTGACGGTGGACTGAAGCTGACAAACATGAGAAAAATAAACAAAAACTTTTCATTGAATTCTGAACTTTTAAAAATTTTTGATTGAGATAAATTTTAAATATATTTATACACCTTCCCATTTATTTATTTTTTTCATAAAAGAACTGGGACAAGCGGTGTGAAGAGAAACATTTTTGGTCAAAATGATACATTTGTAGCTATGCTGCTAAGCCAGACATTTTAAGAGCTAATTAGTTGTCCTTTCCATTTATCTAGTCATAAAAACAAGTAGTTGATTTTATTTCAATGCTTACACGTAACATAAATAATATACGCTATTTGTGTCTATTGTCCAGTAATGGTGGATTCAAATTCACTGTGTTCAAAATGTGATAAATATTCGATAACAAACCTAAATATAAAAATTCGGTGCTTATCTAGATTAAGGGAGACATTCTATACAACAAAAAACAAACAAACAAACTGAGGAATATCTGTTTGATTTACGTACCTGTCACGGGCTGAATATATCCTATAGCAAAAATCACGTAAATTAATCAAGTAGTATTTATTTTTTAAAAGAAAATTTGATTTTACCGATTAACAAATAACGTGGAAATACGGCCGGTATTATACGGCTTATTCAAGGGAGATAACCGAAATTCATAGTAAGCCTTAATCGCAGCCGTATTTCAACGTTATTTGTTAATCGGTAAAATTTAATTTTCTTTTATAAAATAAAAACTACTTGATTAATTTACGTGAGTTTTGCTCAAACAGATATTCCTAAGTTTTTCAACAAATTTTCGAATGTCTCCCTTAATCTGTATAAGCACCAACACTTCAAAGATGAAAGCTTATTTTGAAATCTAACTTTCTTACAAGCCAAACTTTGAAGTTCTGTAGTTGTTTTACCTTAATTTCGAAAGAAAATCAATTAATTATTAGATGTAAAATATAAAAAAATTAATAGGTTAACTTAGTTTGCTTAAAGCATTGTTTTGTACAATTAAAAAAAGAACGAAAAAATGTATTAATAAAAAAGTGGAAACTTCAAAACTCATTCCACCGTTATATGTCTTAGTTTGCTTCAGTTCTTGTTTATCCGTTACACCTCTGCATTGTATTGCTTTCTATAAATTACATTTATATATAAAACTTTAAACTCAACTACATGTTTTTGTTTGCCGGTTTACAATTATATATCGTCCTGGGAGAATTGATTTGGATTCCAAGGTGGCATTTTATTATCAGGTGAGTTGTGCTATTACTTCATAAATGTATAAAAGCAGACAATGATCGCAGAGTTGGGAAATACGTCGATCTAATAGCAAAGAACTTGTTTTGCTTTCGTTTTTAACACGAGAATTTGTTTGCTTTTCCTTCAAAACTTCACTAATAAACTTATCTTTGCGTTAGTCCTGGCGACTGGTTTATCAGAAAGATGTTTGAAAAGATAACGGAAATCTCTGAAGATGGAAATGATATGAAACCTAACTATTTGATGGGAGATTCTGCACACTCAGTTGTCCCATTGGTATTGAAATTGTTTTCCTTTGATTATGCTTATATGAAAATCAAAAGCAACATAGCAATATCAAATATCAAAATACAGAATATATGCAAATAAATGTACATTTTTATGAAAATACGTCTTTTTAGTCGGAAATCTTGTGCCAACTTTAGTCACGAAATAAAATGAACCAAATGGTGGCCACATTTTCCATGTGGCCTTTTTAAAATGTTTGTGATAACTTTTAAATGTTTGTGATAACTTTTAAATGTTTGTGATCACTTTTACATGTTTGTGATAACTTTTACATGTTTGTGATAACTTTTAAATGTTTGTGATAACTTCGGATCATTCGGAGAAAGCGTCATAAAAAAGTCGATCGAATATTTTTAATATCTACCGCGACGTATTATCCCACAGCTATTAAAAGCTTTCAGATCGGGAAATCTTTCATAGCGGGTTTTACCTGAATAAAAGAGCGATTGATGAAAATTGATGTTAGACGGTAGTTTTATTCTGAGAAAAGGAAATTTCTCTTTAGAAATGCTGTTGAAATAAATTACAATAAAATCCGGTAAAAGATTCGGTGCTTACAATGAAGACATTTTATATTTAACTAGAGATAAGGCGAAGTTTGTCGATTTTTTTGAAATCGCACAAAAAATCGACAAACTTCGCCTTATCTCTAGTTAAATATTAAATGTCTTCAAGATTTAACGCATTGACGTCCATTTTCAGAAAAAAATTAAGACACTTAAAATATTTCGAATTATCTCCCCTTTTGATTGACTCCTTTAGAAATAAGGAAGGGAATTTGGTTTGTTGCCATTTTGTTGCTATAATGCACAAGCACCAAATATTCTTTGATTGCCCATTGAATCATCACCATCGAATCATCACACAAACAACAACAACAAATCTAAAGAAGTATCCAATCTGCACATTTAGTTATGAAAATGTTATTCAAAACTTGAGAATCTGATGAAAATTATTGTCCAAACTAATATGTATGATACAGACCAACGATTGATTAAGATCTTTTATGATTTCAACGAGTGAGAAGAAGAGTTTATCTTGGTTAAAGATTAAATACAAATCTAGAACAATTGTATTTCTGAACTTGTCTATTTGAATCCTCAAGAAGTAAGGTCATCAAAATCTGGAAATTTTACAAAGGATTTGGGAAAATCTTATATCGCAGAGTTATCTCCCTTTTTAATATTTTGCAAAAGTATACAATATGTATTTGCAAACGAATGAGTTCACCAAATGTTTGTGGCATTCTCACCTAAACTGTTTTAGAAAACAGATATTTTGTTCCTTCTTTTATATATCCTTTTCGTGGCAAAATTTTAAACTCACAAATATAAAAAAAATGTTTTTATTAATGAAGCAAAAATCTTAAATAAAACTAATTCAAAATTAAAAAAGAAAGTGTTTTATATTCAGTAAAAAAAGATTTGATATAAATTCTGTAATTGGCTAATCGAAGAATACAAATTCATTTTTGGAGATCTTCGACAACTAGCAGTTTCTGGCAGCGTGTTTCCAATAAAATCTGCCAATCATGATGTAAAGAGATTAGTGCCTGAAAAGAAAAATCATAATAAAATGTCACGTTGGACTTGATTAAACTGGAGAAAATAAACCTGTTCGTAGAAAAGAGAACAATATTTTATGAAATAGTTTGTTTTAAACAGAGCTGCACGAATCATCATCCTCATCCGCATCCTCGTAATCATCATCAACATCCAGTTCGAATATTGATCCTTAATCAACTTCAAGATGGCTGGCGACATTTCAGTGTTAGCATCATCATCATCAGCAGCAGAGGTAGCACAACAGCATCAACATTCTGGGCCGTTTAGTTTCAGGAAACGTTTGGAAAGATTCCTTTTCTTTTCAAAAGTTTGAGAAATTTACAAATCAATTTTATCATTTGGTAGTGATAAAATGCTGTTATTTATATTCATAAGCGTTTTGGACATTCTCTCGTGTTTCTGGTCAATTTAAGTTAAACTTATATAGTGAACTGAACCCACCCCACAACCTCTCTTAAAATTAAACAGGTAAGTTTTTCTACAAAGTTTTTTATAATCTTTAAAGTTGTTGCTGAATCGATAGTACCGTAAAAACATGTAATGTGCGCACATGCATTGGTGGTTTTTATCATGAGATTTGTTTTACGAAAACGCGTCTACCAATGTAAAAATCGGACCCTAAACATTTCGGGATTGTCGGGGAAAGTAACTGGTTTAAATCTTAGTTGTATTTAGCATAATTCTGGTTAGTTACGAACTTACGATTTAATTTTACAATTAAAACTTGCTGGTAATTTCTTTTTAATTGAAAATTAAATATAAAGTAAAAATGGATTTTGTTTTTAATATCTGCGATTTGACAGAACTATTTGATTACTTATTTTCCTAAAAGAAATTATTTAAAATAAAAATACAAAACTTTTAATTATAAAGTTTTACATGAAAAAGATTTTGAATTTTTAAAAATTATGGCCAGAGAGACAGTCTATTGATTGCAGCTTGCTATTGTGAATTCAAAATGGCGGCACGCTGTCTCAGAGTCGGATGTTTTTCTGGAGTGCCTAAATGTGATGTAAGTTCGTACATGCAAACCCCCACATCTCTATATATAGGAGTTTTATAGGTGGGGCTGCAGCATTTGTCGACGGTCAGGGTCATTAAAAAAACTTCCACCTGTCTCTTAAGCTTGCTCTCCAATTTGGGAGGATACAAAAGAGACAAGATGAAAGCATGTGTACAGATAATAGACTGTGATCTTGTCCCTGTGTAAGCATTATTGAACTGCAATGCGCTAGAAGAATAAACCAATACTAACCCTATTGTGTAATAGATTTTACGATTTAAAATGCAATGAAACATCCAAGTGATCTCTTAGGGTTAGTTCCTACAAGTGGCTATTATTCGTTCAATGTCTCTTTAATTTTACTGACTCGGTCGTCAGATTTTCTATTTTGGGGCAATAAGTGTTGATGTGCAAATCCCATCGATTGAACTGTTTCATCCAACCTGTTCCAAATAAATTGTTGGTGTTTTTTAATACGAACATTTTAATTTTTTGGTAGTTCCGTTTAAAGTAACGTTGGTAAGAATTTTAGCATGGTTGGTTTGTCCAGCTTTTTCCATGTATGTAGGTTGCTTATCGATACGTCTGAACCAGAGTCTAGTCATAACTTGGCATTGATGTTCAAGATTTTTACCTGTACGTACTTTCTTATATTTATAGTCCTGTTCGTTTGTTTTTGTGGATTAGACCCGACTTTTATTTTTTAATTCGTTCTGCAATGTGAACTCTTGTGTCCTACTTTATTACAAGTTAGACAGGTTTTAAAACTATATGAGCTATCCATAACCTAAAGTTAGGGATCCACAACGGAAACACAAGCTAGGTGGTAATTTTTCCTGTTTTTTTTTTATTGAGGTGGCTTGTTTTTATAGGAGCGTGAAAATAATCTCTCTTTTGGTTTGACTTGTTTTTGAAGGAGAGTTGAAATGTGATTTCTGATTCTTCAATATCTTTAGAATCTAGTTTAACACTTACAGATCTTCAGCTATTTTCTGTAATGTTAAATGTGGTTCACTTTCTAACTTATTTAGGACTCTATGTCTGATTATTGCGTCTTTGGCTGATACAAGTCCTTACACGAATATTGGGCATTTAAAATTATCCACACTAAGTTCTAATCATAATTAAAATATGTCTGATTACTGCGTCTTTGGACGAATATTGGGCATTTAAAATTATCCGCACTAAGTTCAGCTGTTATAATTAAAATTATTAATACCGCCAGCAAAGCTATTATAGTATCCATATTCTCTCTCCAACCTGAACTTGCGTTCCCCACAAGGCTCAATTGAGATTTCAATTGCTAGAAACAATTTTTTCCACAGGCTTCAATAATTCAGGCATTCTCTGTAAAGTAACCCCAGAAAATTACTTCACTATGGGTTCCCATAACCCCGTCTACCCACTCGCATTAGTTTTGATCAATTTTAAGAAAGACTCCTTATTTAAAAATTTCCCCTCCGCCTGATAGTAAGAAGGAAAGGAAATCGAGGCCGTAAAAGCTGCGAATCTCATGGGTAAATTTATGACGGATAATGGGGACGTAACTTTTATCGTTATGGTGGGATAACCTTCACAAACGCTAGACACCTCAATCTTCTCCTGGTGGTCACTGTCTAAATCCCATCGGACACACCGACTGCGGAGGGTAACGCAACATTCGTCAACACTTCTACCTGAGAATTTCTTATAATCTCTTTGTTTTTAAACAATTCCAACACACACAACTCATGACTGCTTGTTACATAAATCGGACTCACCGACCCACACGTTCCCATGGCATCCGTTATACACTTATTTGTTTCTTCATTTGTTAACGACATGAATTTTCTACTGGCCACATTTAAGGATGCAAAATACGTCTGAATTAATATCTTTATCCAACAACGGGATGGATGCAAACACTAATAGCTTTTTTAGCCTCCAATAACATGATGCACCCTAACGCATTATAATACATCCATAATTGATCAGTGGGGTCCACAAACAATCACAGATGATGGGGTAACTCAGTCTGTATTTTTAATAACACGTCTTTCAATCTCCCCAGAGTTACTATACTCGGCGAGAGGTGCCCCAGTGAAAGCACCCCCAACTGTGCACTTAATGCTCTAATAACATCATCAATGAGTGCCCTGTCTGGTGCAACCTAATTATTATCGCCAATAATAGAAAATATCTTCGTACAAAACCGTATAATTCGTGTATTTTTGGATTACTTGTTCTTTTAACCTCGTTAAGCTCATTACCTTTCCGCTCAGCCGTTCCATCAAAAACTCATACGGTTGTAGATCTATCACTAACGTAAAGACATATGAAGTCATCATAACTAGATCCAAATGGTTTATCATTAACGTAATAAACCATTTAGATCTAGTTATGATGACTTCACATGTCTTTTTTAAACACTGTATTTTCACTGTGTGAATCCCACTTACTGCGTACTGATTGTGAACCCCCCAGCCGTGCAGATCATCATGACAACATAAAATAGATCCAAGTTTCTCTAGGCCGGGATGGCGACGATGATGATGATGACGTCGCCGATCTGGTCGTCTCGTCCAGCTACAAACACACTCCCACGTTGAAACTGTTTATAGCAGCGAGCGATCACTGGGCGAACAGCAACCGGTTGGCTCTGTGGGGGTGAATGATCATTCAAAGCAGAACCAAAAGAAAAGAACAATGTTCAACAACTCGGTCTGTTTTTTTTGTATAGAATAATAATTATTAATAAAATAAAAGAATTGATTTTACATTGGTCAATGGTAGGATTAATGTCTACCGTGCTCGTAAATGTCTTTAGCAAGAGTTGTTTTTTCGCTAAGTTATTTCGCTAGTTCTCTGTGTATTTGAATTCTTTACACAAGTGGTTGTCTAAGTCACAAACGTGCGAAGACGGTGGCTAGAATTTCTTCCGGTCTGTTTCTTCGGCGCACGCCACTTTGGCGCACGTCCCTTCGGTCTCCCCCGGGTGTCAGTTCAACTCTGACTGGTGCGTGAAAAAAACACATTCTTTTATTGAAGTAGCAGCATTTTTGTTATCTCTCTTTCTCGTGCGTCTGTAGTCGTACACACCCCTTCTCCACCATCTTACTTTCTGCCTGTCTTCCTCTCTCAAGACGGGTGAGGACGGGCATCTCACTCCTTTTTTCTCAAAATAAATGGGATTTCCCCGTAACCCAACGACATCGTAAACAAACGATGACAGGCTCACATAAATCTCTGTCACAAGTGCCTTGTGTCATCCTGGTCGTGACAACTGTAAAAGACCTGTGGGTAAAAAAACGCGCCATTCACCCAAACAATGATATCGTACTATTGATATTTCAGAATTAAAATTGCGATATGGAATTCTCTAATCTCCACCTTCAAGCTGGCAACTGTATCCTTGCCTCTGGTGGTAATTGATTTTGAATATCTTACACGATTCAACGAGACTAGCTGGCGTCTCGTTCTGTCGTCTGAATAAGTTCATTTCTACGTCAAATATATACTAGTTTTATATCTCCACTTAGTCTTGTCGCAGGGCCTTCAGTCGATGTAGCATCGCCACCAAGATGCATACTAGCGCATCACCAGTGTACCCGATCCCCATGGGACCCAGATACTTTGTCACAACTGTACTTACATTTTCTTACGACGGTCATTATCGACAGCAATATTATCCACCTATTTCCGTCCATATCTGAAACGAGACAGAGAGAAGAACCGGTCTTAGTTATATATCTCTCTCTATCCTTATCCACCTTTCATCTATGGAGATACCATCCAAGAAAACGGTCCGCGCTATAACCACCAGCATCACACACACACAAGGGCCTCCATACACATGACGGAGCTAGAAGCTGCGACACAGTTTGCCTTCGAGATGTCACCCATATCACAGACAATCTTTTACTTAGTTTTCTGACTCTCATACATAGCTTTTCTAGTTTGCTCCCCTCAACCCTACCTTTAAGGGCAAATCTTTGGCTACTTTAGTAACATTCCCTTCCTTCATCTTTTTCTGGAGTTGGGATAAAGGTATTTTCTCCTCCACCTCCCACTCACTCGATTCTTTAACCGACTTTGAAGTTAGGTTAAATTCATCATCATTTTTGCTGGGGGGGTCTTTTTCCTCTCCTGACAACTTACGGGGTGCTAATCTTAATCCTTTTTCCCACCCATTCAGATTCACTACCTTTTTCAATTACGTCTCGCTCTACATGGGTTGTTTTCCGTAATCTTCTTTTCCTGTTTACTTGTTTCAGTTCTTCCCAAACTCCTACCTATGCTAACTTTAAATCATTTGCATGCACCGTTTTTATCTTTCCTGCCATTCGATCACAGATCACAAAGAACACGTGACCTGTCTGTTGCACTATCCGATGGAAGAAAACCCACCTCTGGTCTAATTTTCCTTCCCTTGCAGTTTATAATACACCAAGTCACCTACCTGTAGGTCAACATTCTTCCTGTGTTTGTTGATCCGTTCGTTCCTTTTGTTTTGTGGTCTCTTAATCCTTCTTCTTACCTGCGTGAAAACCTTATGTTACTGCTCCAAAATAATTTTGTGATGATCTTCCCCCATGTATTCTGGCGTGCTTTTAGCAGGTTGTCTATTGGTAAGATCACATCTCTACCAAACCATAGATACTAAAGGGTGAATTTTGAGGTTTCATTCAGCATGAACTTCACGACTGCTAAAGCTTGGGTCAGATAGAGATCCCAATTTCCCTTATCGCTTCTGTTAACTTAGCCATTACATTGGCCAAGGTTTTAAGAAAGCTTTCCACCTCGGTAATGCCTTCGGAATGGTACGCTGAGGAAATTACATGGTGTATATTTAGACCTGCCAACGTTTCCGCCATAATTTAGTTCACATTCTCTAACACGTTATCAGTGACCAGTTACTCAGGGGCTCTATACCTAGGGAATATTTCTTTTAATATCAAATCGGACACCGTCTTGCTCGCTGGTCTAGTTTGTCTGGCCAGTTTGTCAACCAGTCTACAAAACTCAGTATGTAGAGATTACCCTGAGTGGTCACTCCATACGGCCACGAGATATCCATGCTTACATTTTGGAATGGCTAATATGGAACGTCGGTTTCCATCAAGGGGGCGACTTTCCCTCTCCTAATTTACAATTTACATGTCACGCATTTATTCGCATGGCTGATTACCTCATTATACAACTTTGGCCAGTAATAATTCTTCCCTATAAGCTTATATGCCTTTTTAATCCTCATGTGATCAACTTTCTCTTGGAATTGATCTAAGATCTCAGCCCTTAACTTCTTGTGAACGAGCAACCTGGAGTTTACCTGTTCATCCTTCCTAAAGAGATAACACAATGCTTGCTCCTGTATTACAAGCGTGAACCTGCTTTCTGTCTTCATCGGTTTATCTAAGTCTGGATAATTCAGTACGGGTACTGCTGTGAGCTGCTCCTTAAGAGAATCAGAATCCCACTGACAGTCTTCTGTCCATTTAAATCTAGCGTACGTCTTTATCAATGGCTCTGCTAATCAACAGAAGACAGAGATGAAGCGCCTGTAATAGCCGATTGCTCCTATAAAACCTCAGACCTGCCTTACCGTTTTAGGTTTCGGCATGACCTGGATGACCTCTACTTTGTCCATGTCTGGTCGGATCCTGTCTTAATTGATCCTGTCTAAATGCATAGTTCTCTCTTTTTAAAAATGACACTTTGGAAACTTGAGCTTCAACACTTGCTCTCGTAGCCTCCCAAACTCGAAAATCCAAACAAAAATTATGTCTTCCGTCATTCTTTCTCGACAATTACTATCAAGAAACTCCAAGGGAATGTGGACCCCCTCTATTTTACCTGTTTCTAGCATATCGTTCTTTGCTTCTTCCACCAGTTTTCTCTTATGTACCGGAGTTCTATGAGGCCTCATTTTAATGAGTGAATATGTTAGATAGTGGTGGATGCAGAGAATAGGAGGGATCTGAACAAAAGAGGGTAGGGCCAAATCGGAAATTACGTCATGACGGTCGGAGGCTTTGCCGACCTCTTTGTTACTGATTGACTTGCAGAGGTGGTCATGAAAATTGGTAATCCTGCTAACCTGGAAAGGGTCGGGCGGGACAATGAACACAGGTGGCCAAAGTGATATGGTAGCTATATTCTATGTGGAAACAAAAATTCCGTTGCTTCTCTCTGTAGTGGGAAATTTGGGACGATTATTGTATGTGAGTTCTAAGGTGAACTTGAAGGCACATTATTAATTTTTTTAAATCGGCAGACTTGAGTAATCTTCCATTTTGCATCGCCAGGCTAGGATCAAACTGTAATATCTGTTTTGATACTACACTTCATCATTCCTCTCTGTGGTAAGTGATGGAGAAATACTTCTAGACTGAGGTAATTCTCATTTTCGTCCTGATCCGGAGTGCCCCTTTTTGGTGAGCTTGATTTTCCCTACATTAGAGATCAAGTGTTAGCCCCAAGAAGGGTCACCTTGATTTCTGAAAACTTCGACTGAAGTAAAATGAAACAAAGAGTAAAAAACCGTATTATGGTCAAATTTGTTGAGCTTCATGTTCATGGAGACACACAGAGAAAAAAACATATTTTTGTAAAGGTTGTGAATCTGTATTTTCACAGAATTCTCATATAAAAAAATAACATGCGAAAACACAGAGGAGAGAAACCATTTTCTTGTAAAGTTTGTGGATCTGCATTTTTAGAGAATTCTCATCTTAAAAATCGCGTGCAAACACATACAGAAGAGAAGCCATATTCTTGTCAAGTTTGTGGGTTTGCATTTTCACATAATTGTATTTTAAAAATCAACATGCGAATACACACAGGAGAGAAGCCATATTTTTGTGAAATTTGTGGATCTGCATTTTCGCAGCTAATTCATCTAAAAAATCACATGCGAAAACTCACAGGAGAGATGCAATCCCTACAGCTACGTATCTAGAAAACACAGCTGTTAAACTTGACATTGTAATATGGGACAAAAGGGAGAAAGTAGCAACCCTAGTTAAAGTCAGTGTCTATAATGATGCAGGATTGAACAGATCAGAAAGGGAAAAATTACAAAATACCAAGGTCTTATGTACGACATGAAAAGAAACTGGAATCTTAGGAAAATCTCCATCATACCAGTAATTATAGGAGCAACAGGACTAATGAAAAAGAATTCCAAAAGCTATCTGGTGAGTATACCCGGTGAACTGAGTGCAACAGAAATACAAACAATTGCACTTAAAGGAACGGTTAGAATCTTAGAAAGATCTCTACGTTGGAGTGTCTGAAATAGCCAGTGAATGTCTGACATCCGGTAGGATGCCTCATCTCAAGCAAAAACGAAAAGATAAGAAAATATTTAAAAAAAAGAGAAGGTATATTCTTGTCAAATATGTGGATCTGCAGTTTCAAAAAACGGCAATCTAAAAGTTCACATGCGAACTCACAAAGGCTGTATCTCCCAAGAGGAACAGGGAGTATGGGTCTCTCAGAAATTGATCATTAACATCGAGCCACTATTGTGAGAACCGGCCAATATCTGATGCGCTCCCAGAACCCAAACCTTATGATGGTATGCCAACATCAAGAAATTAGAGCAAGCAAAACAACCTCTATCACAAAACTGGTCAAGCATTTTGGACAGGACAGTCCTACAAATGAGGCAGAAACAGACAACAATCCTGCCACAGAAATAGCTCGCAAAAGCCGTCAGAAATACACCAAGACCTTCCATTCCAAAAAACTGGAAGAATGGGCCAACCAACAACGTGCTAAGTATTTTCTAGGTGAATTATCCCATGAATATATAGATAAGGAAGGCTCTGTAGATTGGCTGAAAAGAGCATCCCTCCATTATGATCAGGAGAGAATGATAATGGCTGCTCAAGATCAAGGCTTGATGACCAATGCCTTTAAAAAGATGAGTGGTCTCAGCAACAATAACAAGTGCAGGTTCTGCCACACAGAAGTAGAGAGTGTGAGCTACCTGACATCCAGTTGTAAGGCTCTCCTGGGAGATGGCTATTATACAATGCGACACAACGGAGTGTGTAAATATCTTCACTGGACTATTTGTAAAAAGTTGAATATCCAGTGTAGCAGCAAGTCCTGGGAGCATATACCAGAAATGTCCAGTTGGAAATAATTTATACACCATCCACTATGATTATATGCAATCCATTCAGCTACATATCTAGAAAACGGAGCTGTTAAAACTGACATCGTAATATTGGACAAAAGGGAGAAAGTAACAACCCTAGTTGAAGTCAGTGTCTATAATGATGCAGGATTGAACAGAGCAGTAAGGGAAAAGATTGCGAAATACCAAGGTCTTATGTACGACATGAAAAGAAACTGGAATCTTAGGAAAATCTCCATCATACCAGTAATTATAGGAGCAACAAGACTAATGAAAAAGAATTTCAAAAGCTATCTGGCGAGTATACCCTGTGAACCGAGTGCAAGAGAAATACAAACAATTGCGCCTAAAGAGACGGTTAGAATCTGAAAAATACCTCTAGGCTTGAGTGTCTGAAATAGCCAGTGAATGTCTGGCATCCGGTAAGATGCCCCATCTCTAACAAAAACAGAAAGATAAGAAAAATAAAAAAAATAGAGAGAAACCATATTCTTGTTACTGTTGGGTTTCTGCATTTTCACAGAATTCATCTCTAAAAAAGCACTCGCAAACACACAAAGGAGAGAAACCATAATTCTGTCATGTTTGTGAGTCTGCATTTTCACGGAATTCTTCTTTAAAAATACACATACGAGCACACAGGAGAGAAACCATATACTTGTCACGTTTGTGGGTCTGCATTTTCAGAGAATTATTCTCTAAAAGTTCACATGCGAACACACAAAGGAGAGAAAGCATATTCGTGTCAAGTTTGTCGGTCTGCATTTTCATATAATTCTTCTCTTAAAAATCACATGCAGACGCACACAGGAGAGGGTGTGAGCCACCTGATATCGAGTTGCAAAATTATGTTGGCAGATGGCTGTTATATAGCACGACATAATGGAGTGTGCAGGTACCTCCACTGGTCCATCTGTAAGAAACTGAATATCAGGTGTAGCAGCAGGCACTGGGAATATCTACCTGAGAGAACTGTGGGGAATGGGACATACACCATCCATTATGACCATGAAATCCCCATAGCTACCTATCTGGAAAACGCAGCTGTCAAACCTGACATTGTCATATGGAACAAGTGGTGGAGTGGCAACTCAGTGTCCCTAATGATGGGGGTCTAAACAGAGCTGAAAGGGAGTAAAATAACAAAATATCAAGGTCTAATGTAGGATATGAAAAGAAACTGGAACCTCAAACAGATCTCCATCATTCCAGTTATCATAGGAGCCACTGGACACATAAGAATAACTTGAAAAAGTATTTAGCAAGTATAACTGGTGAACCAAGTTCAAAAGAAATCCAAACAACTGCACTCGTGGTAACAGCCAGAATACTGAAAAGAGCTCTCGATTGGAGTCTGTAAATAGCGGGTGATCGTATGGCATTTGGAAGAATGCCCCGTCCCCAGCAAATGAATGAAAAGAAAAATATTAAAAAAAGAGAGAAACCATGTTCTTGCAAGAGACACTGGATACAAACCAGATGGAACTGGAGGAAGAGCTGGCAAACATGATAGAAGTGGCACAAGCTCTGGCTGTAGGAGGTCGACTCAGACTGGCAGAAATGAGCATTAGTAAAGCCTTCAAGACTCTTGCTACAAAGATGACCTTACAAAGATCGTCCCAAAGAATGCGTCTCTAAGTGAGATAAACCATGCAACTTATGGGGCAGCATGGTTCATGCAATCAACACTTTTATCCCAACACCAAGAAATTAAAAAGAGGGAAACTTGAAGACCAACGCTTATGAGCCAGCCTAGAAGAGAAAACTCCAATAAAAGATTGAAAATCTCTGACAAGAAACTGCTCAGATATCTGCCTTTCTGTCATGTAAACACCCAGGATAAAAATTGAAAAACAAGGTAAAGAAACTTAAAACCGAGTATTCCTTCAAAACCCGCCGCAGCTGAGAGATAAGATAGCAGAACATGAAGCTGAAATAAAAGCTTTAGCTGCACAAATAAAAAAACAACGAAGTAAAAAAACTATGAGTCAAAAGGAATAAATAAACTGTTTATGACGAATCCCAGGATGGTGTATCTAGGCCTCATAGGAGAAGAAATAAAAGTGTGCTCTCCACCTATCCAAGAAGAAGTGAAAAACTACTGGAGGCTACTCTATGGGGACCCCAAACAATATCTGGAAAAAGAATGGATCAACACCATCAAAGAGGATAACAAGGAGAAACCAAAGATGCCAGCCCTGGAAATTACCAAAGTAGTTGTTTGCAGGAAGGTAGTCCACTATAGTAATTTCAAGACCTCAGGAATTGGCAATGTCCCAACTTTCTGGCTGAAACAACTGACAGCACTTCATCATCATTACACCAAGGCGTTCAATAGAATCATTAGTGGTGATGGAGAGCCACCGGAATGGTATACTGTAGGCAACACGTCCCTTATTTCCAAAAGTGAGGATACCTATTTGGTTAACAAATACAGGATTATATGCTGCCTAACAACAACATACAAGTTTCTAACAGTGATTATTGCTGAGGCAACATATGAACATCTAGCTGCCGGCAACTACCTTGAAAGTGAGCAGAAGAGATGTACCAGAAAAAGACTTGGTCCAAAAGACCAACTCCTTGTAAACAGACCAATCCTGGAGGACTGTAAAAAGAGACAGAGAAACCTCTCAATGCCTAGATCGATTACAAAAAGGCCTTTGATAGTATACCTCACTCCTCGATACTTCGCTGTGTGGACCTGTACTATGTCAACAAAGACATTAGGTCATTCCTCCAGATGCAAATGACAAAATGGCGTACATCAATCATGCTTCACCATATGGAATGGGAAAATTCAGACTCCAAACGTTAAGATTCAGTGAGAAATATTCCAGGAAGACAGCCTCTCACCGCTTCTCTTTTGCCTCACAATGAATCCACTGAATAAGCTACTTAAACGATCCAATGCTGGATACAACCTTAGCAGAGGCAGAAAGAAGGATGAAAATAAAAGAATAAATCATCTCCTCTTTATGGACGATCTCAAACTCTATGCGGAATCTGAAAACAACTCGTCTCTCTGATAGAAATTGTAAATGATTCCACGGAAGACATCTGTATGGAATTTGGATTCGACAAATGTGCTAAATGCACAATAAAGAAAAGGAAAAAGACAGCATAAGAACATCTTAATATCAACACTGGCTCTATTGAAGACATAGGAGAGGATGCTGTTTATAAATACCTTCGAGTAGAGGAGAATTAGATGCTTGAGCACGAAAGATGAGAGAGAAGGTACAGGTTGCAAGTACTTCCAATGCGGATGCTAATTCTAGACCTCAGAAGAATTTGGAGAACATGTGAAACAATGATGATTATCTTTGGTATTGATGTGGAAGGAGATGTTTCGATCTTTTCTGTGTGTGTATTCTGTTAGAATTCTATGGAAAGTGGTATAGTCCCCTTTTTATCTTTTTCTACCAAAGATAGAATATTAATCTTTCATGAAATAGATTAAGGAGAACTTTTCTTTTTTTTGTTGGGAGAGTTACAGAATTTATTTTTAAATAATGGCCATGTTTCATTTTTACTGAAAATACTCAGGGATAATAGGTGTTTGTAAAATTCGTTTTTTTAACGAATTCAAGTTTGGTTCAACCGCGCCTAAATTGTTTGAGGCAGACGACAAATTTTTCATTGAATTTCAGTGATTAACTTAGTGCCATCATCTGATTGGTCAATTTGAGTGACGTGTCAATTTACAAACGTAAACAAAGCAGACGGCAATTTTCTCACTGGAATATTTTTAAGAAATTATCTTCAGATAGATTCTGGATGTTGACTGATTAACATCTTGAATTTTGTCTCCGAAGACAAAGTTTTCATTCCTCAGGGAAATTGTGCCCTCGTGAATTTGATAACTCCTTTTCATGTAAAATCGACGTTACTATGTCGAAAATTAATTTGAATAATAGTTTAAAGATAGCTTTAAAAGTAACAAAATAGACTTGAGATGTTTATCTCTTAGTTACGATGTGAATTTAATTTGGACTTCAGACATTTTAATTTGATAACTGTAAATCATAATTCGAGGAAGAGCTCCTAGAATTATGCAAATATTGTATTTGAAAATCTCAAATACAAACCATTTCTTATGAAGAAAAGAAAACTTATAACGATAAGTTATTTAAAAGTTTGTGAAAAGAAATTTATGACAATGTGTCAGTATTTTAAAATGGTTAAACGAAGGCCAGTTTAGCCTGACATTTGATGGAGAATATCTCGACAAAAGGATCGTTGATGTTCTTTTAATGTAAAAAAGGACTAATTGTTTTTAAGGATTGATTGAAAAATATCGACACAAGATCGATAATATTTATTATTTAGTCAGTAGAACTAAAATAGTTAAAAATATTTATTGAATTTAATATTCGTTTATCAGAAAGGTAAACGGATAAAGTCATCGAGGGTTTTTTTTATTGGAAGTCTGTAGTCCAGAAATTCGCATTCTAAATATAAAAAAAGAGGTATATTTATTTTTAAAATTAATATTAGAATTAATTAAGGTAGAAAATAATAATTATTTGACTTTCAGAAACATGAGTAATATTTGTTTAATTACTACTTGAATTAAAAAAAACGAAGAGGATGAAAAATGCCGGTTTCCAGAATTTTAATTTTGTTCAATGAAAATGTCGTCTGCTTGAAGCGGTTTTCCATGAAGAGTGAAAGAACTTTTTTTCAAGAGAAATTTTATCGCCCACTGATGAGCGAACTAAAATAAAATACATGAGAGAATTTCCACTTTTGTAAAAAAATTATATTGTAAATTGTGAAGTTTGTTGTTAATATTTTCTTTTTTGAATGACATATGAACATATATGCATTTCTACCTTTTTTTTCTTATATTGATGTTTTTTTTCATTTTATTGTTAATACATTTTCGATTCTTTGATAAACAAGAAAGTTTTGTCTGTTTTTTTCTCCATTAAAGGAAAAAGGCGATGAACTTGTCTTGCGCCTTAATTTTTTCATCATTTAAAAGAAAAGATTGATTTGGCGTTTTTAATAAAAGAAAAAGAAGGGACATGTTTTAAAACTGAAGACGTTATAGTTTACATTTTTTCAATACACTAAATTGTACCGAAGACAAAGCAAATATAACCGTAGACAACCGGTAACAAACTAAATAGTACCGAAGACAACCGAAGGTACTGGTACAGCTTTTGAACCGGACAAAAACCGAACTGATTTTTTAAAAACCCTACCCCTAACCTTAACTAACACTAACCTCTTATATTAAGAATAACTAATATATTAAGAACTTGAATACAAATAAATGATATCTATCATGTTTTTATATAAACATTGACGGTTACTTTACAGTGCTCTATTTGTTTATTTAGCAAGAGCTTTGCATTACGTTAAATTAGTAACAGACAATATCATTTACGATAGTACTCCACCCGAGAACGGGGGATTATGTAGTCATCCACGGACCGGACTGTTTCGCTGTATAACAGATATTTAGTGTGACTTGATCAGCACACAGCCAAAGCCAGGGATCGAACCAACAACCATCTAGTTGATAGTCAGTAGCTCTGATCACCACGTCATTGGTAAATGATATCTAGCATGTGTTTATATAAATGCGACCCCACAAAAATGAAACCGGGTTCTTGAAATAGAAAACACAAAAAGAAAATTTGGAAAAAAAAAAACCCACTCAGATTTACTTAGATTGCAGTAATAAAATAAATTGTAATTTTTTAAAATGTTGTTGTTGTAATTATTGTATAATCGTGCTATTTTCAATCTTTTTTTCGTGAACAAATACGATGCAACAACTGACAAAAGCAAATAAACTGATCTCTGCCGAATTGAAAAACAATTTTCGCTGAACCGTTCACTAATTTATAAGGTAAAACGTCAGAGTAGAGCAGAATATGCAAGGGAGGTAATAAAGAAAACATTCTTGACAAGATTTATCTCCCCTTAAACAAAACGCCAAAAAAAGAATTGAAATATTACGACGACAAGACACGGTAACTCTACGCCAATAAATAAAAAAAAAGTATCACACGAAACCATTTGATGGTACGAAGAGACTTTATTCCCAATCTAACAAACACAACCAAACGTAAACAATATAAGTACATATAAAATGCTGACACTAAGTCTTATTCACGGAGTTCTGTCCTTTCATAAACCAGACTAAGAGATAAGAATCAAAGAAACAGACAAGAAGAATACCGCATTGATTGAAGAATTTCTCTTTCATTTTCACAAATGCCGGAGTTTTTTGAGGAAGGTTTTTGGAGAGCCGAGTTTTATAGAAACATCTTAAAGAAAAACAGTTTTAGGTAATGTTCAAATGTGTGAGAGAGCGAGAGAAATGTTATATGATCAACAAACAAAATGATGAATTCGAAAGTATAAATTCACAAAAGAGATATTTTATATATGTTAAAAATGGAAGTCTACAAAGATAGGAACACATAGAATAATTGTTCATATTTGAGTGTCCTTGCCGAAAAGGGGGATTCATTAGTTGAGATATCGAGGAAGCCTGACTCGATAATTTAAGGGCTGTGAATTATTCACGGGTCTGAAAAATCGTAATCAAAACTTCCTCACTCAATTACATCAGTTACATTTTATTGAAAGTTATTAAATAGAGTCAATAATCATTTGTTTTCATAGAAGAAAGTTCAGTGAGAAATGTATGAAGTATTAAAATGGTTAAGTGTATAAGTTTGTTTTAAATATGCAGACATTGAAAGGGGGTTCAAACAGTGTGTGTCGCCTTTAGTGTGCTTATGCGTAAGACAATAAAAGAGTTAATGCATTGTGTCTGTGTGTGCGTTGATGTCAGTGTGGCTATGTGTGCGTGAGTTTAGAAAAGGCGTTTTTCAGCATTCCTAAGGCCCTGCAGAGGAGCGATAGGGACTGTAGAAACGTTGATGTTAGATCTCTCGTGGATTAGGGCTAAAGATGCAGTTGAAAGAAAAATCTGGGTTTATATGGGGTCAAGGTGGCTCCCAAAGGACAATTTGTATAAGTTCAGAAAAATCCTCTGATTAGTTCATAATATTATTATTTGTTTTTATTAATTCTGGCAGATTCGTGTGCAAAGCGGTGTGCGCAGAAACGAGTTTAAGCACTTTCATTTTCGGTACCGAAGGGTAAACTCGTCTGCTACTAGCACCATCCAGACCTCCACTGACATTATTTTTGAGATAATCTCAGCCCACAAATAAATATCTGGTGGGGAATATATCCGATGAATATGAACCCCATTCAGGATCACACCTCTTACTGATGCGACGATCACAAAAGTGCCCCCCACATATCATTGAAAAGCGATAAATCAAAGAGAGTTAGACATTAGGTCAAATAAAACACAAGAAAGAGACAAGAAACGGAATGCTGTTTGACGACTGTGCACATTGGGGGGGGGGTGCAAAATGCAGTTAGATATGAAAAGTTCAAGTATGGTAGCATGCAGTGGCAATAATAAAATAACCATTTCTTTATATTTGTGTTGTTATTTATTATTTCTTCTTCCTCTTCATCGTTTACGTTAATGTTATCCTCTCGGATGAATTTGTTGTTGGGTTTGACGGTATCTCAATTGTTGTCGTTTTATGCCGAAACCGTCGTACATGCATGTTTTGTATAGGATTGGTTTGTAGATCAATTGGTTTTGTAGAAGACGCATATATTTGGTAAACACTTTCTACTTTCCTAGTATGTGTAGAGGGTGCGTAAGATATTTGAGTTTTATTATAACAGATATATTATTGGGCAACTAGTTTAAGAGAAGGAAAACAGAATCACTTTCACTAATACATTAGGGAGAGGTATGAATACATATATCCTCCTTTCATCATTATTGTTTGTTTTTTCATCATTATTGTCTGCTAAAACAAGATCATCAATGCAGCGGACATAAATGGAGGGTTTAGTAATTATATTAAATATTTTATTTTCGAGGTCAGCCATGTAAACATTACTGAAGGTCGGTTCGAGAACCGATCCCATAGAAACGCCATCAATTTGGGTATAGACGTTTCCCTTATGTCGTAGAAAGGGACTTCGGTTGTGCAAATTAATAATAACTTTTTAAGTGTTTTAGTATCAATTTTTAGTGGATGGAAGGATGGGTTTGTATATGTTATCAATAATGATATCTATTGTTTTGTGTACTGGAAAATTTGTAAATAACCTTTCAACATCAAGTGAAGCGGTCATTTTATTATCTGTTTTTTTGGGGGGGTGGGGGGAGTATCTGTATAAGTTCATGGGTCAATTTTACACTGTATTTACTTGGTAAATTACTCGCAGAAAAAAAGAAAGAAACATAAAACAAAAACACCGCGGAACACCAATTTGACCGAAATACTAAATGGACTATTCGGAAAATTGAAAAAATAAAAAAAGGTTTATCAAGCAAAAATTCCGTGTTATTTAATAATGTTTGCATATATATATATATATATATATATATATATATATATATATATATATATATATATATATATATATATATATCTTTCTTATCTTTCTGTTTTTGTTGGAGATGGGCATCCTACCGGATGCCAGACATTCATCGGCTATTTCAGACACTCCAGCCTAGAGATTGTTTTAAGATTCTATCCGTCCATTTAAGTGCAGTGATTTGTATTTTTCTTGCACTCGGTTCACCGGGTATACTCGCCAGATAGCTCTTTAAATTCTTCTTCATTAGTCCTGTTGCTCCTATAATTACTGGTATGATTGAGATTTTCCTAAGATTCCAGTTTCTTTTCATGTCGTACATAAGACCTTGGTATTTTGTAATTTTTCCCTTTCTTTGCTTTTAACACCTCAGGATAATTCGACGAAGAATCGAAAACGTTCGTAAGACCTAGGGAACTTGTATTATTTTTTTAATTGGAATACAAAAAAGACCATAAAAAAATAGAAAAAATAAAAAAGGTGTAATTAAACAGACAAATTCTGTTATTTTTAACAATGTTTGCATATATATATATATATATATATATATATATTTGTAAATAAATAACATAGGATGAATAGTAGTCGCCAAAAAACAGTACTACATAGTAAAGGATGAATGGCAGTTGCCAAAAAACAGTACGACGCCATAAAGAATGAATGGTAGTCGCCAAAATCAATACTACATAATAAAGGATGAATGGCAGTTGCCAAAAAACAGTAAGACGTCATAAAGAATGAATGGTAGTCGCCATAAACTACATAATAAAGGATGAACGACAGTTTGACAGGAAAAATAACTACTCCCTCGTTATTTTGTCGGTCCCGGCAGAATAACTAGGAGGTCGTTATTTTGCCGGGACCGGAAAAATAGCCTCTTCTATTTTTATTTGTTCAATTTTTCTGATGGTCTTTTTTGTATTAAAATCGTCTTGGCCTTCGGGGCTTGATGGCGCCGGTTTGTGGGTTTGTCCTGTGCAGTTCTAAGAGGTCCACCCTCCCAGGCTTTGCCTCCCCTCTTTGGGGAGAAGTAAGTTTATTGCTTACTGCCTGAGGCGCACCTACCGAGGAATGCCAAACGGGGTTGTCTAGGCATTTTTTGTAGGCCAGAGTGCTCACTTTCTCGAGCGCTGGTTTTTCAAATCCTACTTTCCCGACCTTTTGTCACATCTTACCGCTGTGAGAGGAGGATAAAAAAAAAGAAAGAAGAGAATTTTAAAAAGACGGTGGAAACGCGCATAGAACGTTTCCGCATTGTTCCAGGAAGTCGTTGGCGATTTTAAATTCAGCAACGCTGGATGGCATCACAGAACAAGATTGCATTACGTTAAGTATTTTAAAATGTTACCACTGCTTTCGTATGTGATGGTGTTAATTTTAGGTGGTTATTTTTTTATGTAGATAGCTTCGAATATTCGGAAGGTATAATTTTAGTGTTATTAACTAGAATGTGTCTTAAATCATTTTGATTTTAATACTTAAAGGACCATAAAAAGGTACAATTAAACAGACAAATTCTTTAATTTTTAACAATGTTTGCATCAATGAGAAAATGCTGCCTATATATATATATATATATATATATATATATATATATATATATATATATATATATATATATATATATATACATGAAGTTTTTTATTGCCGCCATAGACATTGCAAAAAGCAGGGAATTATTTCATTGCAGTCAACCAGTCAATCGAAATGTACAAGATCGATTTGAAATGCAAATTTACAGACGAACAACCCACATTTCATCGAAACCTCATGACAGACCAAGGTAAGCAAATTGAAGTAACGAGCATATTATCGCGGCATTAGAATTTAAGAAAAAAGATGAGTTACATTTTTTTATATGATTTTATATGATTTTCTTCGAATTTTTATAATCTTTATATAACAATTTTCATTATTTATAATCAAATACTTCTTTCTGAGATTTCGCAGTTTCCAGATGAGATTTTTTTATTTTGTCATTTTTAGTCACTTTTAGTCACTTTTAGTAACTTTGTCGAGACGAAAACGCGGCTGTATAAACAAAACCTAAAAATCGTGCAAAAAATGGAAGGTTGGCAGACGACAACAATATAAGACTATGAATATACGGAAAGAAAAAAAATGCATACATTTTTATGAAAAAAAAATGAAAGAAATTAACAAACCCATAGCTGAAGAACTATAAATAAACTTTTTTTATTATTGTTTTCGTGGGCAAAATGAAACATTTTTATGTTTTTGTTTATGTGTTTCGTATTACATAAAGCAAAGAAGTCAATTTTACAATTAGGCAAGTTCTGCTTTTATATTTTTTTTGGGGGGGGGAATTACGTATATTTTCTCGTAGATGTTCAGGGTTTACTGCTACTTTTGCTGCCGCTTGTTTTGTTAGGCTGAGCAAAAGACTCTTATACGCCCTCCAGCAATCGGATACTACCGTCGTCCCAGGTACTGGCTTGATTATTGGAAGAGTTAGGGTTTCGGCATTCCTGTTAGGCACTGTCACCAGGAAACCCCTCCTTTTCTGCGGGGTCGTATCCCCCCCCCCCCCCCGAAGACCCAGAGCGGCTGGAGAAAATACGGCCAGCATTGTTTTTGTTTTTTTTCCGGCGGTTGAATAGAGCCTCGTTTATTTCCACCGTATGCCCTGGGCCTCCGAGTCGCGGGTTAGGGTTGCGCGACAGACATTTTTTTTTTGTCCAGTTTTGTTTACAGCCTCGTTTTCGACTCGGCAGGACTCGGACGCTTCCGTGAGCTGTCGGATCGCTGCTACCGAGCAGTCACTGAAATAAGGCGCAAACCCTAAAGTAGTACCAAAACATTAACTGTATGTTTATTTTCATGACGATTGATTTATTTTTTTGACGAAGAAAATCAATGAAATCTTTTTTTTTTATTTCACGGAAAAGTTAAAAAAATATTTTTTGATAAATTGTGTTTTTTATTAATAAACTAAAGATTGTAAAGAATATAATCAATGAAACAACGATTTTATCAGATTTTTTTTCGTTCTTTAATTTTTGTTAGACTGGTGCAGCTTTTGAACCGAACAAAACCCGATTAAGTTTAGGTTAGTTTAGGGTTGGGTTAGGATATTAAAAAAAAACAGTTCGTTCTTTGTCTGTTTCGACATTTATTTTCGGTTTAATTGCTTTTCTTCAATTATCGCTTGCCTGCCATGAATTTTAATATTTAATCAATTTACAGGTAAAGTTGTCGTCTGCTCTCGCCTTCTGATTGGCTCAACGCGTCAGCATCTCCCGGCTGTTTACGTAAACAGCCGGAAGATGCCGAACAAAAAGTCGGTTCAAAAGCTGTTTCTACTTCCATTTTTTTAAGTCGAAAAAAAAAAGAATAAATTAATTTTTCTTGCGAAATTCGAAAGCAATTTAGAAGCATTTAAACTGTCCAATTATTTATCTACCTCCCACAGCAGTAAGATGTGAGACAAGGTCGGAATGTGGGATTTGATAAGTCACCACCCAAGAGTAAGAGCACTTATGACCGTTAAAAATTGTCTGGGCAGCTCCGTCGGCATTCTCCGGTAAAGCCGACTCGGGTGATTATCAATAAACTAACCCCTTCTCAAAGGGTAAGAAGGCAAAGCGTGTGAGGGTTTACATCCTAGAACTGCACAGGACAAGCGGAATCAAGGCCCAAAGGCCAAGACGGTACTGGTTTATAAAAGTGTAGTAATACCCAAAACTCTTATTGTTTGAAACCCGCGTTCCTATTCACTAGATGGATATACACCCAACATTCATGCACAAGTCACAAGTCACTCAAATAATGTGTCGTCATCTGACTGATGAAATGTACATTTGAAAAAAAAACAACAACAAAAACAAAAACACAGACAATCAAGGTATCGACAGCTCAACAAATACTCTTAAACTTTAAGTTTCACGGCAATATATATTCTTATATTTATTTATTAAAAGTCTTTCACTGGTTAGGGGGTTAATATGTCTGATTCTGGGCGAAGTTTAGATTTCAAACTTTGACTCACAACGTTAATGAACAGTGGGTGTGAAGAGTGTTTCTTCGCTCGGTTAAAAACACCCAATTCTTTTTGAATTGTGTGGGGTAAACACGTCTTTGCACCAGATCAGATCTGCACAAACTCTCCTCGGTTTGACATTTTTCAAATCATCGCAGCTCGAATACGGGGTTGACCTTTGTCTTCCCCTCGGCCGTTACAGCTGAAAAACACTAGTTTTACCAGTGCAACTTTTAACTCCGAAATACAAAACAATAATTCAGAGTGAAAATAATTTCATTCTTTTTCTCATCGCACACGGCGCGGGTCCCCAAATATATACTAGTATGTTAATCGCTCGAATTCCCCGCGGGGTCCATTCCCCTTGTTATAAGGATAAGGTGTGTGTGGGGAACCAGCGCTGCCGAAAGCGCATTTTTTGACGTCATAATAGGAAAAATTCAACCAAGAAACAAATAAATTCTCTTCTTCTTTACGACGTCATCATCTGTTTTTCTATTCAGTGTACACATTTATTGTTCAGCTGTCGTCCAGTACGCACGTACATAAACGAGCTCCACATATTTCTAGTAGTAGCTACTTAAGATATATATCTATAGATAGATATACTAAAATATATACATATATTTATATATTATATATATGGGGCTTTTGAGTTGTTGTTCATAGGATTTAATCCGATGAAACACAGAGCTATATTTTGTATAAATTATCAGTATACACTTTTAGTTTAAAAAGTTATTTAATATGAAGTTTTTATTACCGCCATATTTAGTGGTTTAACCCTTGCAAGTAGCAGAGCATCTTTTTCTTTGAAATGCAAATCTACAGACGAACAGCCCACATTTCATCGAAACCTCATGACAGACCAAGGTAAGCAAATTGAAGTAACGAACATATTATCGCGGCATTAGAATTTAAGAAAAAAGATGAGTTACATTTGTTTATATGATGTTCTTCGAATTTTCATAATCTTTACATAATAATTTTCATCATTTAAAATCAAATCATTCTATTTGAGATTTCACAGTTTCCAGATGATATTTTTTTATTTTGTCATTTTTAGTCACTTTTAGTTACTTTGTTTAGTCACTTTGTTATGTTTATATAAAAAATGATGGCAAAACTTTCCACTGTTTCTCTCATCTACGTGACTTACACGTTATACTTTTGTTGGTAATTTCACAGATTAACTTTGACCCTAACCCGAACTCTAACCTTATACCCGACGTTGAATCTGACCCTAACCCTAACGACGGGGTCAAAGTTAGCGTGGGTCCTAATCCGTGAAAGTACCCTTCGATCGGGCAGGTCGCGGAAGCGCCCGAGAGCTGGCGAGATCAGACGAGACGAAAACGAGGCTGAATCTGTCAAGCGATTGATGGAAGACTTTCAAAGAAAAAATACTTAAATAAAAAGAAAACAATAAAACGAACAAACCGTAGCTTAAGAACTATAAATAAATATATTTTCATTTTTTGGTGGGCCAAATGAACCATTGTTGATCAAATGTGTAGATGTTAATGTTTTAATTTTTTTTTTTTTGCGGCGGGGGGGATTTTGTCAAAGTTTTTTTTTTAACATAAAACAAAGAAAGAAATGAAAATGTTATACTTTTGAATTAGTCCTTCCGGAGATCCGACGACCCGACAAAGTTGATAATAATTCATTGTTGTTGCAATAGAATGTGATCATTTTTTTTCCTTGTTGACTGTTTACTATAGCCTGCTTGGCGAATGAATGCTGCAACCTGATTGGTTAATACTTCGTCAACTTTCTGGCGCTTCCTAGACCTGTCCGATCATTACCGACGCGAAGTCACGGAAATCTGGCGCGTCAGCTATAACAGTACAGGACCTTTTTGTTAACTCGTCTATTAATTGACTATTTATTGAAATAAAAAATGGAATAGAATTAAACGAAAAAATCCTATTTAAAAATAATTCCGCAATCAAATCTACCAAAATGCACTTTTTTTTCTTCGTAATTTGTCGGTACTAGTCGAGACCACCGCGGTTGCTATGTACTGCTACAGCTTTTAAACAAGACAAAACCGATTTGGGGCAATACAGAAACTCGTAAAAAGCCGTAGAAAGCCGAAGCAAAACGAACCAGCGTTATAAATCAAACTATTTTTCGTTTTTTCTTTTTGTAGGTATGTGCAAAATAAATGGCCTGTCCCCAAAATTTAAAGACATTTTGACCCTCCCTTCACTAAAAAATTCACTAAAATTCAGAACATCAACCAATTTTAATGAAATTTTCAGTATTTATTAATCAATGATCACATAATTTAATGAAATCATTATTTTTTTAAAACCTTAGTGAAAATATATTACTTCTTGAAAGCAAAATACACTTTTACTAAAGTTATACTTTTATGTATTAATAAAAAAATGCATGAATTTTTTTTAATGAAAATAAAGCACTGTAGATGTTTAAAATTTAAAAAAATAATATTTTTAATTATTTCATATATATTACGAAAAAGGCCTCTAAATTCCGTGTTAATAAAATCACTATAACTCGAAGGAAAATGAATGTCTTGAATTGGCGATGTTGTCATTGAATAAAGCATTGTTTGATCAATATTTTCATTAAAAAATAATATAATTACAAAAAATATTTCATGTGATTTAAATGATTAGAATTTCTGGAAAAATATACAATGCGATGTAATTATATTTCTCTTCCGCACATGAACGTGTCATCATCAGTGTAAGAATTTATTTTACAATCTTGAAAATAAACAAAAAATTGACAAATTTGAGAATCAGGATCATAACGAAAAAAAGAATTAAAAAATTGGATGATTTCTACTAACGATTAAATTGGAGAGGTATGGTGGCTCTGTTCTGTAATAAATAGGTAGGATTAGCTTTCCAACCACCACTCACTTCCTCTATACCGTCCTCAAAATTTTATTTTCAGAGATTCAACAATTTTGTTGATTTCACAATTCAGTTAGTTGGAAAGATAAAACGTAACTTTGTATTTGTTTTGTCATTTTTTCATTAATAAATATAATAAATAAATAAAATTCAAATATGACATTTTCTTTCAAAATTGAATCATATTGATTTATTATTAAACAATTGTTAATGTTTTAATTTTTTTTTCAATTAAAGTCAATGACTACACTGACAACATTGACTTTAATTTACTTTTTCATACTTAAAATTTAAAAAAATACTCTTTTAGCTTTATTTTAAAAGAATTAATGTAATTTAGCATTACAACACATGTAAGAAATTCTTACATGTGTCGTAACAAGGAATTAGTAAACTATTCTTTAATAATTGATGTAATTAAAAATTACATTATAATTCTTGAAGAATAAATCGAGTAATGTAATTGTTCAAGATTTTAATCGATCATCATGTAAATATAATTAATAAAATTGACGCAGTTCATAACATAAAAATTGAAAAAAAATTAAATATTACTGCAGTATGAGTCTTCCATACTTTGAGATCTTGTAGCCATATTTTCTGGTTACAATTACAACACAGCGAAGAAATCTCCGGAACCTAACTTTTAATTTTTATTTGATAATTAAGCAATTTTTAGTAAAAAAAAGAGGTACATTCTTTTGTAATTCACTCTCTTAAGAATTTAATTTAATAATTATCTTTGAAACAGTTCCTTAAAACTGATATTTACCTTTCCAGCGAATTTTAAACATGTTTTATTGAATCTGCAGTTTTGACTAATTTTTTGTTTTTTTAGCCGTTTTTATAACATTTTTCATTCTAAATTTTTTTCACACGTAAATATACATTTGTTTCCTTTTAGATATTAACTTAATTTCAGACACAATCAAAAGTTAAACGAAAACTACTTTAAAAATTAAGAAAAGACACTTTTAAGAACTATAGTCAGTACAGGCGACGGTCATTTTTGCACATACCTATCTTTTTGGTATTGGTACAGCTTTTGAACCGGACACATGTCGACTAAGTTAGGATTTGCTTAGGGTTGGGTTAAGGTTAAAAACAATCGATTTTTGTCCGTTTTGACATTTAATTGGCTCAGCGCTTCAGCATCTCCCGGCTGTTTACGTAAACGACTGGAAGATGCCGAATAAAAAGTCGGTTTTATCAAGTCAAAAAGCTGTACCACTACCAATTTCTTTAGTCGAAAGAAAAAGAATAAGTTAATTTTTCCTTCGAAATCTGAAAGCAATTTAGAGGCATTTAAACTGTCCAATAGAAAATCAGTTGTGGCTTTAAAATTATTAGTAAATCCTCACTTGATTAAAATATTGACAGTTCTTAAAGCTTTATACATACTGTGATGTTTCAAATCACATCCATTTGGTGAAGTTTTAGATTTGCCCAGAGGGCGCCTTTGTTGTAATTGTTGTTGTTTTTATTATATAAAGAAGAGACTTTAACAGGTCTGCACTTGCTTCAGTCTTGACACTTAGTGAATGGTGCAGATTTAACAATTGGCGACGAGGTAGTAGAAGACAATGCGAGGAAGGGCTTTGGAAGATTAACACCAACATGTGCTGGAAGTTTGTAAGGAAAAAAAAGTAAACACACTCATTGGATGTGTTCAGAGTTCCTAGAAGCATAAAAAGAAAATGGCGTTGGTGGGCACTTTACGGGTATGGAACGATGTTGAGGAGTCCTGGATTAACTACATTGAACGTGTGGAGTTTTTTTTATAGCCAATGATAGGGAAGGGAAGAAAAAGGCGATTTTATTATCTGTTATTGGTGCAAAACACTATGCTGTGTTAAGAGGTTTAGCAGATAATCATCCGGAAAATAAAACGTTTGATGAACTAGTTGGGCTGATGCAGAGACATATTAAACCAGCACCTAATGTGATTCATGAAAGATTCTTGTTCAACACGAGGGACAAAAGGGAGAAATAGTCTATAAGTGACTATGTGGCCACATTAAGGAAAATGTCCGAACACTGCAATTTTGAAGAGAGGGTTGGTGAATACATACAGGACCGCTTAGTCTCTGGAATTAAAGATGTGAAAATCCAGGAACGCCTACTAACCGAAAGGGATCTAACGTTGAATCATACTATTGAAATAGCAGTGTCAATCGAATCAGCTCGGAAATATTCTATATCAATGCAGGAAACATTTCCCGCTTATGAAAACCCAATACACAAATTACCCTTGAGACGGGAGTGTTACAGATGTGGTAGTACCATACACACGGCAGATAAATGTACATTTAAAAATAGTTAATGTTACAGATGTCATAAGACAGGATACACCCGCAGAAAGTGCAGGCAGCAACAAGGTAAATTCTTTAAAATAACTAAAAAGAGCGATGCAATGAATGTGGTGGATGAAGACCAGACAGTTGAAAAAGGATTCACTATGGAATGGTTAAATCTGGATGAGAGGGAGGTTCGGCAAGAAGAATTGAATTTATACAATGTTTCTAACTTGTAAACACCACCGGTAAAGGTGGAGCTGTTGTTCAACAAAACAAAGTGGTCATGAAGGTAGATACAGGAGCATCTTGTTCGGTCATTAGTTTTAAAAAAATTAAAGAGCTGGGTAGGATTCAGGATTAAAAAAAAGCACAGTAAAACTGACGACGTATACTGGTGAAATAGTAAAACCTCAGGGGACAACAGTTGTAGAGGTATTACATGATAGACAAGTGAACTGTTTACCACTACTGGTTGTGAAAGGAGAGGTACCAACTCTACTGGGTAGAGATTGGATGAAGAAGTTAAAGCAGGACTGGGAAAGGCTGTTTTGTTTAACAAGGGAGAACCCATCGAGGCTTAAAAAATACTTACAAAATATGATGTCTTATTTAATGGAGAAATGGGATGCCTGAAAGACTTTCAGGTGAATATACCCATTGATAAAGAAGCCAAGCCCAAATTTTGTCGAGCCAGGCTTGTACCTTATGCATTGAGAGAAGGGGGGGGGAGAAGGCGTTAGACCGCCTAGAAAACCAAGGCATTTACAAAAGAGTAGAATATTCTAGATGGGCTGCACCCATAGTGCCCGTTGTTAAAAATAACAATGGGGGATCCGAATATGTGGGGACTATAAGCAAACCATCAATGCAGCAGCTCCATGTGTCAGCTACCCTATTCCTCGAACATAAGATATATTTGCCACACTGAGAGGGGGTGAAAAATTCAGCGAACTGGATTTAAACCACGCCTATCAGCAGCTGAAATTGGAGGAAGGTACCCAGGAATTGTTAACTGTAAACACACATAGGGCTTTGTACCAACCCACATGGTTACAGTTCGGGGTGCACAGTGTACAGGCATTTTTTCAACCGGAGATGGACAAACAATTGAAAGATGTTCCTTTCTGCAAGGTACGAGTGAACGATATACTAATTTCAGGTCCCGATGATGACAGCCACTTAACGAACCTAGAAAGAGTATTACATACGCTGAGCATAGCTGGTCTCAAGTTGAAAAGAAGCAAGTGCGAATTGCTTCTTGAGGAAATAACCTATCTAGGGTTCAAGGTTAGCAAGGATGGTACAGCTCCTCTACCAGAGAAAGTGGCTGCGATGGCAAGAACCCCTACACCCAGGAATGTTACAGAGTTGAAAGCCTATCTTGGGGCAGTAAATTATTATCGCAGCCATTTACCAAATTTGTCCACACGACTTGAGCCACTGCACAGTCTAATGAGGAAAGGCACAGTTTGAAAGTGGGAAGCCTGCCAACAAAAAGCTTTTGAAGCGACAAAGAGAATGCCGTGTACAACACCCTTTCTGACTCATTTTGACCCATCTAAGCCCACACTTGTACAAATGGATGCTTCTCCTTATGGCTTGGGAGCTGTGTTGGCTCATAGGATGGAAGATGGCAGTGAAAAGCCAGTATGTTACATCTCCCGAACGCTCTCAGATGCTGAACAGAATTATGCACACATTGAAAAGGAAGGGCTTGCCCTAAGTTTTTGCAGTGAAGAGGTTACATCAATATTTGTTTGGAAACCCCTTCACGATGTTCACCGATCACAAACCGTTGTTGGGTCTATTTGGAGAGAACAAGCCAATTCCTGCTATGGCAGCTGCCCAGGTTCAGCGTTGGGCCCTATTCTTGGCTGTCTATAATTACAAACTAGAATATCGAACTGGAGCCCTCAATAGTAATGCGGACTGTTTGAGTCGTCTTCCACTGGAGGCTCAGGAAAAAATATATCTAAATCCACTAATGAAATATTTATGATGGATCTTGTGGAAGCTCCAGTGAAGGTTGAAGCTGTGAGAGCAGAGACTATGAAAAATCCGATCTTGAGTCGGGTATACAAATTCACCATGAATGGCTGGAATGGGGTCAGTTGGAGTGAACAGTTAAAGCTCTATTTTAATAAACGGGAGGAACTGACCTGTGAAGATGACGTGTTACTGTGGGGAAGCAAGATGATCATTCCTCCTAGGTTGAGAGGAAAAGTTTTGCAGCAATTACACCAGACTCATGTAGGCATTGTGAATATGAAAGCATTAGCTAGAAGCTATGTATGGTGGCCAAAACTGGATGAAGATATTGAGTGGACCGCCAAGGAGCGTGAAAGTTGTGTGCTAAATCAGAAACAGCCCAACAGAACTCCGATTCATTCTTAGGAATATCCAAGTCAGCCCTGGGAAAGAATTCACATAGACTATGCTGGTCCAGTTTTTGGACACATGTTCTTAATAGTAGTTGATGCCTACTCCAAATGGATGGAGGTTTGCATAATGCAGACATCCACTGCTGCAGCTACCATTAAGAAGTTGAGGGGAATCTTTGCGACTCATGGTTTGCCTCTGCTGGTTGTGAGTGACAACGGCCCTTGTTTCTCCAGTGATGAATTCAGGAGGTTTTTAGAGGCAAATGGGGTTAACACACATATTCACGGCTCCTTACCATCCCATCTCCAACGGCCAGGCTGAACACAGTGTGCGTACATTCAAGGAAACAATGAAGAGGATGGACAAAGACACAAAAACATCTCTTGAAACAAAAGTCAACAGATTCCTTTTTAACTAAAGGACAGCTCCACACACAGTAACTGGGGTTCCTCCAGCTGAATTGCTGTTCAAGCGACAATTAAGAACAGCCTTTCATCTGTTACAGCAAAACAAGTTTAAGAGCTGGGTGTACAACTACAAAATGGAGAATGGTACTAAGATCATGACACCGTGCCGAAATCATGGGGTGAATGATCCAGTCCTTGTGAGGAATTTTGGCCCTTTTAAACGGTGGCTGGGGGGCATCATTACGAGGCAGTTGGGTAATGTCCATTTTGAGGTAGAGACCGAGAGAGGAGTTACACGGAGACATTCAGACCAGATCATAAAAAGGACAATCCTGGTCCCAGAGGAGAATGTGACTGATACGAATGATGCCGCAGAGGACACGGTGACAACCAGTACAAGGGAGTCTACTGAAGAAGAATGATTGACTGATCTGTCGTAATCAATTTTGTTGGACCAGGGTTTTCTTTTGTGACCGGTAGACAGCCGTATTAAATGTCGCTGTACTTCTTAAGCGTTAATTTTCGAATTCCACTTTTCCTCTTTTTTGATTTTGTGTGCGGGGATAACTTGTTTGAATATGACAGCGTGGTGGGCTGTCATTCTCAGAGACGTCCGCTCTTAACGCTGGTCCGGGACCTTCTCCGGTATTTCCTCTTGCTTCGATTTTCCCGCTCACCTGTGCATTTGCTAGGGTATTCTCTCATTTGATTGGATGAATCCTCCGCCCCCGCAAATGCGTGGGCTGACTTATGAAAGCCTGTCTGTCAAGCTTCCTGTTGACCCACTTATGACAACCGTCGTCGTCTGCACCCCCCACTTTCTGTATGCGTAGGGGAACATGTGCCAGGAAGTCCCCTGCTCCCTTTTTATGCTTTATGGGGCAAAATATTTAGATGTAACATAGGAAAACATAGAATAACTGTTCATATTTGAGTGTCCTTGCCAAAAAAAGGGGATTCATTAGTTGAGATATCGAGGAAGCCTGAGTCGATAATTTAAGGGCTGTGAATTATTCACGGGTCTGAAAAATCATAATCAAAACTTCATCATTCAATCACATCAGTTACATTTCATTGAGAGTTATTAAATAGAGTCAATAATCATTTGTTTTTATATTAGAAAATTCAGTGAGAAATGTATGAAGTATTAAAATGGTTAAGTTTATAAGTTTGTTTTAAATATGCAGACATTGAAAGGAGGTTCAAACAGTGTATGTCGCCTTTAGTGTGCTTATGCGTAAGACAATAAAAGAGTTAATGCATTGTGTCTGTGTGTGCGTTGATGTCAGTGTGGCTATGTGTGCGTTGATGTCAGTGTGGCTATGTGTGCGTTGATGTCAGTGTGGCTATGTGTGCGTTGATGTCAGTGTGGCTATGTGTGCGTGAGTTTAGAAAAGGCGTTTTTCAATCTCTGCTACGTTTCTTACAATCTTCCATTTATATTTCTAAATATTATTTTCTCATTCACTCTCGCTAATTCTCCTTAGTGTTTTTAATCTTTCTCTTTTAGTAACGTTTAGCGAGTCAATTTTGAGTTCAATCTCTGCTACGGGGGATGCAAAATGCAGTTAGATATGAAAAGTTCAAGTATGGTAGCATGCAGTGGCAATAATAAAATAACCATTTCTTTATATTTGTGTTGTTATTTATTATTTCTTCTTCCTCTTCATCGTTTATGCTAATGTTATCCTCTCGGATGAATTTGTTGTTGGGTTTGACGGTATCTCAATTGTTGTCGTTTTATGCCGAAACCGTCGTACATGCATGTTTTGTATAGGATTGGTTTGTAGATCAATTGGTTTTGTAGAAGACGCATATATTTGGTAAACACTTTCTACTTTCCTAGTATGTGTAGAGGGTGCGTAAGATATTTGAGTTTTATTATAACAGATATATTATTGGGCAACTAGTCTAAGAGAAGGAAAACAGAATCACTTTCACTAATACATTAGGGAGAGGTATGAATACATATATCCTCCTTCCAGCTATAGATTAAATAGTAGGGTAGACTGTACTCTCAAGCCTAGATTAGGAAACTAGTTTAAGAGATGGAAAACAGCATTACTTTCACTAAAACCTTTAGGAAAGGTATAAATCCATATATCTTCCACATAGCTATGAATTTATATTTTTGGGTTGAAGAGATTAGCTTTGCACGGTTTAATAGATTTTTAATCGTTGCAATTTTATATCGATATGAACATTCGTTTCTATAACTTAAAATGCATGTATTAATAGAGGTAGTTTTTATAGGGAGATGTGATGAATGCGTCATTGTTAGAGTCACCGAGGACATAAAAACGGAATGTTGTTATTAACGTTAATCTCATAAATGAATGTAAGTACGGGGTTATTTTGAAAAATGTCTTGTAGTTTGTTTTTTCATCATTATTGTCTGCTAAAACAAGATCATCAATGCAGCGGGCATAAATGGAGGGTTTAGTAATTATATTAAATATTTTATTTTCGAGGTCAGCCATGTAAACATTACTGAAGGTCGATTCGAGAACCGATCCCATAGAAACGCCATCAATTTGGGTATAGACGTTTCCCTTATGTCCTAGAAAGGGACTTCGATTGTGCAAATTAATAATAACTTTTTAAGTGTTTTAGTATCAATTTTTAGTGGATGGAAGGATGGGTTTGTATATGTTATCAATAATGATATGTATTGTTTTGTGTACAGGAACATTTGCAAATAACCTTTCAACATCAAGTGAAGCGGTCATTTTATTATCTGTTTTTTTTTTTTGGGGGGGGGGGTATCTGTATAAGTTCATGGGTGAATTTTACACTGTATTTACTTGGTATACTGTAGAATCACCCCTGGTCCCTATACTGGATAAGCACCCATAGTCCCTATTCTGCAGAAGGTAAATTACTCGCAGAAAAAAATAGAAAGAAACATAAAACAAAAACGCCGCGGAACTTACATACACCAATTTGACCGAAATACTAAATGGACTATTCGGAAAATTGAAAAAAAAAAAGGCTTATCAAGCAAAAATTATGTTTGCATATATATATATATATATATATATATATATATTTCTGGTACCTAAGGTACTTAAGCTTTTCTTTTAAAACAATTTTTTTTTTTAAATGCAACATTAATTCCTATATAATTTTATTTCTAGCTACCATATCGCGGAATGGTTCTTGGGTGTAGCGTTTAGATAGTATTATTATTATTATTATTATTATTATTATTATTATTATTATTATTATTATTATTATTACTTCTACTAGTACCACTACTACTATTGTTATAATTAATGTTATTTGATATGCAAATTACCATATCACACGGTAGTCTTAAGGGTAGTATATTATTATTATTTTTTGATTATTATTATTATTTATTTATGTATATATAAGTGAAATTTTAAGCTGAATTATTTCGACACTTGATTATTGGGGAAATGGTAGTTTGAACAGTACCATTGGAGAGCCATGCATATTATAACTGTCCTGTTTTTAAATCTCCGAAACAGTTACATGTTAAACAGCTGATGATCCACGTGTTAATACTAGACGCGTAAGGTCTCCTGTTTTTGTTTCACTGTTAGATACTTAATCCCCCTTTTTATTTTATTTACTTACTATTATATATTTTTTATTTATTCATGAATTTTCCAACGAATGTTAAGTCTGCAATATTTTGGATTTAGTTAGTTTCTCTGGGAATTTAAACTGCATTTTCCTTTTTTTTGTCTTTTTGTTTAAAATAACTCAAAGCTTCTTTAGACTATATATATATATATATATATATATATGTGTGTGTGTGTGTGTATTTAGACAGCATGTTCTCATTTATGCAAACATTGTTAAAGATTACAGAATTCGTCTGGTGGGGCTTGACCCCCCCCCTGCCCCCCGATACCCCGTCCATGGATTTTGTTCTGTGATGCCATCCAGCGTTGCTGAATTTAAATTGCCAACGACTTCCTGGAACAATCCGGAAAACGTTCTCTGTGCGTTTCATCACCGTCTTTTAAAAATTCTCTTCTTTCTCCAGCTTTTTTGTTAATTTACTTTTGACACCTCAGGATAATTCCACGAAGAATCGAAAACGTTCGTAAAACCTATGGAACTTGTATTATTTTTTTAATTGGAATACAAAAAAGACCATAAAAAATTGAAAAATAAAAAAAGCTATAATTAAACAGACAAATACTGTTATTTTTAACAATGTTTGCATATATATATATATATATATATATATATATATATATATATATATATATATATTTACTTGTAAATAAATAACATAGGATGAATAGTAGTCGCCAAAAACATTACTACATAATAAAGGATGAATGGCAGTTGCCAAAAAACAGAAAAACGTCATAAAGAATGAATGGTAGTCGCCACAAACAGTACTACATAATAAAGGATGAATTGCAGTTGCCAAAAACATAATCCGGCAGAATAACGAACCTTCGCTATTTTGCCGGTCCGGCAAAATGTTTCACGAACGTTTTCAATTCTTCGTCGAATCATCCTCAGGTGTCAAAAGTAAATGAACAAAAAATCTGGAGAAATAAGAGAATTGAACTTCTTGGCTTTTTGGCTGAGAGTGTAGTATCCGTTCCGATAGATACTACACCCTATAGACCGGTATCGTCTTGGCCTTCGGGGCTTGATGACGCCGGTTTGTGGGTTTGTCCTGTGCAGTTCTAGGAGGTCCACCCTCCCAGGCTTTGCCTCCCCTCTTTGGGGAGAAGTAAGTTTATTGCTTACTGCCTGAGGCGCTCCTACCGAGGAATGCCAAACGGGGCTGTCTAGGCATTTTTTGTAGGCCAGAGTGCTCACTTTCTCGGGCGCTGGTTTTTCAAATCCCACTTTCCCGACCTTGTGTCACATCTTACCGCTGTGGGAGGAGGATGAAAACAAAAATTAAAAAAAGAAGAGAATTTTAAAAAGACGGTGGAAACGCGCATAGAACGTTTCCGTATTATTCCAGGAAGTCGTTGGCGATTTTAAATTCAGCAACGCTGGATGGCATCACAGAACAAAATCGCTTTACGTTAAGCATTTTAAAATGTTACCACTGCTTTCATATGTGATGTTGTTAATTTTAGGTGGTTATGTTTTTATGCAGATAGCTTCGAATATTCGGAATGTATAATTTTAGTGTTATTAACTAGAATGTGTCTTAAATCATTTTGATTTTAATACTTAAAGGACCATAAAAAGGTACAATTAAACAGACGAATTCTGTAATTTTTAACAATGTTTGCATAAATGAGAAAATGCTGCCTAAATACACATACAATATATATATATATACATGAACTTTTAGACATTGCAACAAGCAGAGAATCATTTCCTTGCAGTCAACCAGATTTAATCGAAATGTACAAAATCGATTTGAAATACAAATTTACAGACGAACAACCCACATTTCATCGATACCTCATGACAGACCAAGGTAAGCAAATTGAAGTAACGAGCATATTATCGCGACATTAGAATTTAAGAAAAAAGATGAGTTACATTTTTTTATATGATTTTCTTCGAATTTTCATAATCTTTAAATAATAATTTTCATTATTTAAAATCAAATCATTCTATTTGAGATTTCACAGTTTCCAGATGAGATTTTTTATTTTGTCATTTTTAGTCATTTTTAGTCACTTTGTTTATCACTTTGTCAGGTTTATATAAAAAATGATGGGAAAACTTTCCAGTGTTTCTCTCATCTACGTGACTTACACGTTATACTTTGTTGGTACTTTCACAGATTAGGACCCACGCTACTTTTGACCCTAACACTAACTCTAACGCTAACCCTATCCTCGACTTTGTAACCTGACCCTAACCCTAACGATGGGGTCAAAGTTAGCGTGGGTCCTAATCTGTGAAAGCACCCTTTTGTTAACTCGTCTAATAATTGACTATTTATTTAAATAAAAAATGAAATAAAATGAAACGAAACGAATTTTTAAAAAATCCTATTTAAAAAAAAAATACGATATCAAATCTATTAGAATGTACTTTTTTCTTCATAAACAAGTCAACCATTACATTTTTCGGTAATGGTACAGCTTTGAAACCAGACAAAACCGATTTTTGGCGACACAGAAACACGTAAAAAACCGGAAAAGGCCGAAGCAAATCAAAACTAGGCTGCTTTACAACATGGAAAAAAAAAAACAATGTAAGAAAACATTCACTGTATGTTTATTTGGTACTACTCCAGGGTTTGCGCGTAATTTCTGTGACTGCTCGGCAGCAGCGAGCCGACAGCTCACGGAAGCGTCCGAGACCTGCCGAGTCGAAAACGAGGCTGTAAGCAGACGATAACCATTGGAAGGAGACGCTATGGCAAACCGACACAATGAATGCAGGGCTTGGATTTCGTTTCGAGCGGGGACTTTGTTTTCGAGATCAAAGTTGGAGATAGGTACCATCCTAAAGATGATCTACCTGTGGTCCCAGGATATGGCGACAGGGAAAAATCTACAAAAATAATGCGGCGTACTGTCTGCAACCACACAAGTGGATTGGAAGAATTTTCTGCGGGAGATATGCACCGAACATCTGGCTCGCAACCCTAGACGACTCGGAGGCCCAGGGCATACGGTGGAGATCGACGAGACTGTCTTCAACCGTCGTAAACACAACGGTCGTCTCCGATTGTATTTCGCTAAGCCCCCCCCCCCCAAAAAAAAACAAAAAAAACAAGCGCTACCTCTCCGGGAAAAGATCCCAAATTCCCCCCCACCCCCAAAAGAAATCTATCAAAAACACAAAAAATGCCTAATTACCAAAAAAAAAAAAAACGGTTAAAAAATAACAACAAAACAAACATATTCATCGTCTTATATTGTTGTCTGCCGAGTTTCCATTTTTCTTTTAAATCACGATTTTTGCAGTTTTGTTTATACAACGTCGACGCCAGCCCCGTTTTCGACTCGGCAGGTCTCGGACGCTTCCGTTAGCTGTCGGCTCGCTGCTACCGAGCGGTCACTGAAATTAGGCGCAACCCCTGGAGTAGTACCAAAACATTAACTGAATGTTTATTTTTATGACGATTTATTTATCTTTTTTATTCACGGAAAAGTTTTAAAAATATTTTTCGATAAATTGTGTTTTTTTTATTAATAAACTAAATATTGTAAAGAATATAATCAATGAAACAACGATTTTATTAGATTTTTTTTCGTTTTTTTTAAAAATTCATACTAGTGCAGCGTTTGAACCGAACAAAACCCGATTAAGATTTAATTTATTTACAGGTAAAGTTGTCGTCTGCTCTCGCCTTCTGATTGGCTTAACGCGTCGGTATCTCCCGGCTGGTTACGTAACCGGCCGGAAGATGCCGAACAAAAAGTCGGTGTTGTCTAGTTCAAAAGCTGTTCCACTTCCATTTTTTTAAGTCGAAAATAAAACCGAATAAATTAATTTTTCTTTCGAAATTTGAAAGGAATTTAGAAGCATTTAAACTGTCCGATTATTTATCTACCTCCCATAGCAGTAAGATGTGACACAAGGTCAAAAAGTGGGATTTGATAAGTTAGCACACTAGAGGAAGAGCACTTATGAATTTTATAAATTGCCTGGTCAGCCCCGTCGGCATTCCCCGGTAGGGCCGCCTCAGGCGATTAGCAATAAACTAACCCCTTCTCAGTAAAACCGACAGACCGGCGTTATCAAGCCCCGTAGGTCAAGACGATACCGGTCTGTAGCGTGTAGTATTCATCGGAACAGATACTACACTGTGATCTTAGCCAAAAGAAAGTCATTAGTGGCTTTTGTATTTTTATAGAGAACGACTCGCGTTTCCGTGACTTCGCGTCGTCAACGTTTGGGCAGGTTACGGAAGCGCCCGAGAGTTGCCGAAACTATTAGCCAATCAGGTTGCAGTAGGCAGCCGATATCTTCCTCCTACAGCGGTAAGATGTGACACAAGGTCGGAAAAGTGTGATTTGAAAAACCAGCGCATTCGAGAAAGAAGAGCGTTGTGGCCGTCAACAAATGCTTGAGCAGCCCCGTGAGTATTTCCCTGCATGGGAGCCTCAGGCGATTAGCAATAAACTAACTCCTTCTCAAAAGGTGAGAAGGTAAAGCCACAATTTTTTTTGAAGGGTGTGGGGCAAACACGTCCTTGCACCAGATCAGATCTGCACAAACTCTCCTCGGTTTGACAATTTAGTAATCGCTCGAATTCCCCGCGGGGTCCATTCCCCTTGTTATAAGGAGTAAGGTGTGTGTGGGGAACCAGCGCTGCCGAAAGCGCATTTTTTGACGTCATAATAGGAAAAATTCAACCAAGAAACAAATAAATTCTCTTCTTCTTTACGACGTCATCATCTGTTTTTCTATTCAGTGTACACATTTATTGTTCAGCTGTCGTCCAATGCGCACGTACATAAACGAGCTCCACATATTTCTAGTAGTAGCTACTTAAGATATATATCTATAGATAGATATACTAAAATATATACATATATTTATATATTATATATTTGGGGTTTGTGAGTTTTTGTTCATAGGATTTAATCCGATGAAACACAGACCTATATTTTTGTATAAATTATCAGTATACACTTTTAGTTTAAAAAGTTATTTAATATGAAGTTTTTATTGCCGCCATATTTAGTGGCTTAACCCTTGCAAGTAGCAGAGCATCTTTTTCTTTGAAATGCAAATTTACAGACGAACAAGCCACATTTCATCGAAACCTCATGACAGACCAAGGTAAGCAAATTGAAGTAACGAACATATTATCGCGGCATTACAATTAAAAAAAGATGAGTTTCATTTTTTTAATATGATTTTCTTCGAATTTTCATAATCTTTAAATAACAGTTTCATTTTTTAAAATCAAATCATTCTATTTGAGATTTCACAGTTTCCAGATGAGATTTTTTTATTTTGTCATTTTTAGTCACTTTGTTTATCACTTTGTTATGTTTATATAAAAAATGATGGGAAAACTTTCCACTGTTTCTCTCATCTAAGTGACTTACACGTTATACTTTTGTTGGTAATTTCACAGATTAGGACCCACGCTAACTTTGACCCTAACCCTAACTCTATCCCCGACTTTGAACCTAACCCTAACCCTAACGACGGTGTCAAAGTTAGCGTGGGTCCTAATCTGTGAAAGCACCCTTTTGTTAACTCGTCTATTAATTTGCTATTTATTGAAATAAAAATGAAATAAAATGAAAAGAAACGAATTTTTAAAAATCCTATTTAGAAAAAAATTTCGATATCAAATCTACCAGAATGTATTTTTTTCTTCATAAACAAGTTAACCATTACATTTTTCGGTATTGGTACAGCTTTTAAACCAGACAACACCGATTTTTGGCGACACAGAAACACGTAAAAAGCCGGAAAAGGCCGAAGCAGAACAAATCAGCGTTAAAATCATAACTAGGCTGCTTTGCAACATGAAAAAAAAACAAAAAAACAAAAGAAAACAATGTATGAAAACATTCACTGTATGTTTATTTTTATGACAATTTATTTATTTTTTGACGAAGAAAATTAATGAAATCATTTTTATTCACGGAAAAGTTAAAAAAACATTTTTTGATAAATTGTGTTTTTTTATTGATAAACTAAAGATTGTAAAGAATATAATCAATGAAACAACGATTTTATCAGATTTGTTTTCGTTTTCAAACTTTTTTATATTGGTGCTGTAAAAAAATTAATTTTTAAACTTTTTATTAAAATGTTACCTCTTTAAATGACTATAAAAAGAAAAAACTAAACGACTGTTCATCTATACGCCTCTTTTTTCCTTGTAACAAAGGGGAAAAAGACAGACAAAACTTGCTTGTGAATCAAAGAATCGAAATTTATTTACAAATAAATGGAAGAAAAAAGGTTAAAAAAGAAAATAGGTTGATATGCATATTTGTCCATATGTCATTTAAAAAGAAAACAGGTAACAAACAAAAGTACTCACAGTTCACAATAAATATTCTTTTTTACAGACGTGGAAATTCTCTGGTATATATATTTTATTTTTTCGCTCATCAGTGGCGATAAAGTTTGACTTACAAATGTTCTTTCATTTTGTTCGGCAAAAGGGACGCCAAGCAGACGACATTCTTTTCTTCGCGGTTTTTTTTTTACTCAAGTAATAATTTTACAAATATTACTAGAGTATCAAAAACTTATTATTTTCTAACTTAATTAACTTGATTAATTTTTATATTCATTTTTATGAATAATTATTACACCCTTTTTTTATATATAAGATGCGAATATTTGGACTGACAAACGAATTCCAATCAAAACTAAACGTTCGATGACTTTTTTCCTTTTCGTCTATCTCTCTGATAGACGAACATTGAATACAATAAAACCTTTTAATATCTTAGTCTTTCTGACTAAATAATAAATATTATCGATCCAATGTCGATATTTTTCAATCAATTCTTTAAAACAATTAGTCCTGCTGACTAAATAACAAATATTATCGATCCAATGTCGATATTTTTCAATCAATTCTTTAAAACAATTAGTCTAAGTAAAATCAACGACTCTTTGTCGTGATTATATTTTTCGATTATAACTTATCGTCATAAGTCTTTTCATAAACAATGGTTTATATTTGAGTTTTGTCAAATACAACCTTGTAATACTAGGACCTCCTTCTAGAATTATAATTAAAATTAGTCATCAACTTAAAACATATTGTCTGTAGTCCAAATTAAATACACATCGAAACTAAGAGATAAATTACTCAAATCCACTACGTTATTTTTAATAAATCTTTTAAATTATTAGTTAAATAAATATTCGACATAATAATGTCGATTTTACATAAAAGGGAGTTATCTAATTAATTATCGAAGACACAATTTTCCAAAGGAAAGAAAATTCTGTCCACGGAGACAAATTAGATGTTAACAAGTCAACATCTCAAATTTATCTGAAGAAAATATCTTCAAAATATTTTAACGAGAATTATGCATTTTAGCCTTGTTTACAATTAGAAACTGACACGTCACTCAAATTGACCAATCAGAAGACGAGCCTGAGTCAATCACAGATTCAATAAAAACTGTCGTCTGCTCTGAACAATTTAGGCGCGGTTGAACCAAAAACTTGAATTCGTTACAAACGAATCTTACAAACATTATTATTATTATTAAGCGTTTTCAATAAAAATGAAACATGGCCATTCTTTAAAAAATAAATTCTCAAAGTGCAGCTTTTGAACCGAACAAAACTCGATTAAGTTAAGCTTAGTTTAGGGTTGGGTTAAGATATAAACAAAAACAGTTCGTTCTTTGTCTGTTTCGTCATTTATTTTCGGGTTCATTGCTTTTCTTCAATTATCGCTTGCCTGCCATGAATTTTCAGATTTAATTTATTTACAGGTAAAGTTGTCGTCTGCTCTCGCCTTCTGATTGGCTCAACGCGTCAGCATCTCCCGGCTGTTTACGTAAACGGCCGGAAGATGCCGAACAAAAAGTCGGTTTTGTCTGGTTCAAAAGCTGTTCCATTCCATTTTTTTAAGTCGAAAAAAAAAAGAATAAATTAATTTTTCTTTCGAAATTTGAAAGCAATTTAGAAGAATTTAAACTGTCCAATTATTTATCTACCTCCCACAGCAGTAAGATGTGACACAAGGTCGGAAATTTGGATTTGATAAGTCAGCACCCCAGAGGAAGAGCACTTATGACCTTTAAAAATTGTCTGGGCAGCTCCGTCGGCATTCTCCGTTAGGGGCGCCTCAGGCGATTAGCAATAAACTAACCCCTTCTCAAAGGGTAAGAAGGGAAAGCATGGGAGGGTGGACCTCCTAGAACTGCTCAGGTAAAACCGACAGACCGCCGTTATCAAGCCCCGAAGGCCAAGACGATATCAATAGTATGTTAATCGCTCGAATTCCCCACGGGGTCCATTCCCCTTGTTATAAGGAGTAAGGTGTTTGAGGGGAACCAGCGCTAAGATCAAAGTGTAGTATCTGTTCCGATGGATACTGCACGCCTGTCCTGTGCAGTTTTAGGAGGTCCACCCTCCCAGGCTTTGCCTCCCTCTTTGGGGAGGAGTAAGTTTATTGCTTACTGTCTGAGGCGTCCCTACCGGGGAATGCCGACGGGGCTGCCCAGGCAATTTTTAAATGGCCAGATTGCTCACTTCTCGAGCGCTGGCTTTGCAAACCTCACCTTCTCGACCCGATCTTGGGTAACATCTTACTTGTGGGAGTAAGATAAAACTGGCCTTGTGCCTAACTCCTGGGGAGGAGTAAATAAAACCAGTGCTGCTGAAAGCGCATTTTTTGACCTCAGATTTGCTGACGTCATAATAGAAAAAATTCAACCAAGAAACAAATAAATTCTCTTCTTCTTTACGACGTCATCATCTGTTTTTCTATTCAGTGTACACATTTATTGTTCAGCTGTCGTCCAGTACGCACGTACATAAACGAGCTCCACAGATTTTTAGTAGTAGATACTGAAGATATATATCTATAGATAGATATACTAAAATATATACATATATTTATATATTATATATATGGGGCTTTTGGGTTTTTGTCTATAGGATTTAATCCGATGAAACACAATCGTATATTTTGTATAAATTATCAGTATACACTTTTAGTTTAAAAAGTTATTTAATATGACATTTTTTATTGCCGCTATATTTAGTGGTTTAACCCTTGCAAGTAGCAGAGCATCTTTTTCTTTGAAATTCAAATTTACAGACGAACAACCCACATTTCATCGAAACCTCATGACAGACCAAGGTAAGCAAATTGAAGTAACGAACATATTATCGCGGCATTACAATTAAAAAAAGATGAGTTTCATTTTTTATATGATTTTCTTCGAGTTTTCATAATCTTTACATAATAATTTTCATTATTTAAAATCAAATCATTCTATTTGAGATTTCACAGTTTCCAGATGAGATTATTTTATTTTGTCATTTTTAGTCACTTTTAGTCACTTTTAGTCACTTTGTTTTGTCACTTTTTTAGGTTTATATAAAAAATGATGGCAAAACTTTCCACTCCTTCTCTCATCTACGTGACTTACACGTTATACTTTGTTGGTAATTTCACAGATTAGGACCCACGCTAACTTTGACCCTAACCCTAACTCCTACCCCGATCCTAACTCGACGGTGTCAAAGTTAGCGTGGGTCCTAATCTGTGAAAGCACCCTTCGTACTGTTATAGCTAACGCGCCAGATTTCTGTGACTTCGCGTCGGCAACGATCGGGCAGGTCGCGGAAGCGATCGAGAATTGGCGAGATGAGACGAAAACGAGGCTGAATCTGCCAAGCGCTTGATGGAAGACTTTCAAATAAAAAATACATGGATAAAAAGAAGAAAAAAAACGGACAAACCGTTGCTGAAGAACTGTAAATAAATATATTTTTATTGTTTGGTGGGCCAAATGAACCATTGTCAATCAAATGTGTAGATGTAAATGTTTTGATTTGTTTGTGGAAATGAGGTTGTTTTTTTTAAGGAGGTGGGGGGGGGTAAAAATTTTGTCAATGTTATTTTAACATAAAACAAAGAAAAAAATCAAAATGTTATACTTTTGAATTAGTCTTTCCGGAGATCCGACGACCCGACAAAGTTGATAATAATTCATTGTTGTTGCAATAGAATGTGATCATTGTTTTTTTTTCCTTGTCGACTTTTTGCTATAGCCTGCTTGGCGAATGAATGCTGCAACCTGATTGGTTAATACTTCGTCAGCTTTCGGGCGCTTCATAGACCTGTCCGATCATTACCGACGCGAAGTTACGGAAATCTGGCGTGTCAGCTATAACAGTACCGCACCCTTTTAACTCGTCTATTAATTATTTTTAAATAGTATTTTTTTTAATTCGTTTAATTGACTATTTATTGAAATAAAAATGGAATAGAATGAAACGAAACGAATTAAAAAAAAAATCCTATTTAAAAATAATTCCGCAATCAAATCTACCAGAATGCACTTTTTTCTTCGTAAACAAGTCAGCCATTACATTTTTCGGTATTGGTACAGCTTTTAAACCAAACAAAACCGATTTGGGGCAATACAGAAACTCGTAAAAATACTCAAACTTCTATTTCTCTTCTTCTCTCTATAGCCGTCTCTTTATCTTTCTAGCTTTCTCTTCCCTGGTCGCCACATTTCACCGCTACTTACTCATTTTGCCTTTTACGAAGCTGTTTCTTCCCCTACCATTTCTCCTACGTTGCCCAGGGCAAAATATTACATATTTCTATAAAATTATCACCACTGTCTGCGCCTTCTATATAGGTACATATCTCCGCCTCGGTGTGCATAATATATGGGTACATATGTCCGCCCCGGTGTGCATACTATATAGCTACATATCTCCGCCCTGGTGTTCATACTAAATACGTACCTGTCGCCGCCCCGGTGTGCATACTATATACGTACCTATTGCTGCCACATTGCAGATACTATATAAGTACCTATTGCCGCCCGGTCTGTATACTACATAAATACCTATGCAACCCCGGTATGCATACTACATAAGTACCTATCGCTGCCCCGGTGCAAATGCTAAATACGTACTTATCGCCGCCCCGATGCGAATGTTAAATATGTACCTATCACCGGCCCAGTGCGAATGCTAAATATGTACCTATTGCTGTTTTGGTGCATGCTATATACGTACTCATCGCCGCCCCGGAGCGTATGATAAATATATACCTATCACCGCCCTGGTGCGCATTCTATATACGTACTTATTGTCGCACCTGTGCACATGCTATATACGTTCCTATCGCCACCATATGCACTACTATAAACGTACCTATTTCCAACCCGGTGCACGTACTATACATATACCTATCGCCGCCCCAGTGCGCATACTATATTGTACTTATCGCCGCCTCTGTGTGCATACTATATACTTACCTATCTCTGCAAGGGTGCACATAATATATATGTAACTACCCCTCAAAATGTTTACCCTCCACCCCCACACAGCCCTCAAAATGTTTACTCTGCCACAAACCTAAGAAATATTATAAGTAAAAAAAAAAAAATTGGGTCCGACCCCCTAAAAAATTGGGCGCGACCCCTAAGATTTTCCCCGACCCCCCCAATCTCTTCCACCAAATTTCTTTTACTCTGCCCCCAACCCTGAGCAAATATTTTAAGTTAAAAAAAAATTGGGCCCGACCCCTAAAAAGTTCGGCCCGACCCCTAAAACTTTCCGAGACCCCCTAATCTCTCCAGCGTCTAACTTTTTTTTCACTCTCCCACAACTCTGAGAAATATTTTAAGTTAAAAAAAAAAAAATGTGGCCCGACACCTAAAAAGTTCGGCCCAACCCCTAAAATTTTCCCCGACCCCTTAATCTCTTCGCCCCCCCCCCCAATTTGTTTTTCGCTCTCCCCAACCCTGAGAAATATTTTAATTTCAAAAGAAAAAAAATTTTTTGCCCCACCCCTAAAAAATTTGGCCCCACCCCTAAAATTTTCCCCGACCCACTAATCTCTCCAGCCCCCAACTTTTTTTTCACTCTCCCACAACCCTGAGAAATATTTTAAGTTAAAAAAAAACAAACAAAAAAATTTGGCCCGACCTCTAAAATTCATCCCGACCCCCATAATCTCTCCAGCCCCCCCCCCCCCAACTTTTTTTTCACTATCCCCCAACCCTAAGAAATATTTTAAGTTCGAAAAAAAAAAAAAAAATTGGGGCCGACCCGTAAAAAATTTTGCCCGACCCCTAAAATTTTCCACGACCCCTTAATCTCTCCAGCCCCCTAACTCGTTTTTCACTCTCCCACAACCCTAAGAAATATTTTAAGTTAAAAAAAAAAAAATTTGGCCCGACACCTAAAAAGTTCGGCCCAACCCCTAAAACTAACCTCCAATCCTCAATCTCCGCTTCACCACTTTAACATGACTGACTACCTCCCACTCTACCGTAAAGACTCTGACAAACATATGCACGGGCTAGGAGTTTATGTTCGGAACACCCTCCCCCTGACTAGAGAACATAGGTTTGAATCAGATGACCACGACTACATGTGCTTTAGATTGACTTTACATCACAGCATCAGTCACTTATATTTCTTATACCGCTCCCCGTCGACCCAGGACTGTACTCTGCTAAACTCTGTCTCTGTAAGCATAGATAGAGCACTCTTAATTGACTCGAATGCCCACATACATGTATTTGGGGATTTTAATGCTCACCACCGTGACTGGTTGGGATTCTCCAGCCTTACTGACGCAGCCGGCAACTCTATGTATAATTTCTCCTTAGCTCACTCCCTCTCTCAGACTGTCGATTTCCGACCCGCATCCCCGATCGAATAGACCAACAAGCCTCACTTCTAGACTTTTTCTTGACCTCAATGCCCGAGGCTTGTGTGACGAAAGCTCATAGCCCACTCGGGAATTCTGATCACATTGTGCTAATGATACATATCACCCTAAGAAGTCGTCCAAAAGCTGATGAACCGTTGCTCAAAACAACAAGATACTACGAGCGGGCTGATTTTGAGTCAATCAGAGATCACATCAGTGACGCCCCATGGAGGGAAACCTTCTCACTCCCTGCCAATCAGTGTGTAAACGAATTAACTGAATGGGTCAAACAGGCATTGAAGCCTATGTCCCCATGCGAAAATTCTTTAGCAAGCCTCACTTTCCCCAATGGTTCACCTCGGAATGTGCAGCTGCCATTTCTGAGAGGCAACAAGCATTCCGTAAATTTGGCCTCCATAAGTGAGCTACTAATAGAAATAAATTTATAGAGTCAAGAAATAATTGCAAGGCCGTGATAGGTGAAGCAAAGAGAAGGTTTAATGAGTTAACAGAAAAACGCATCCAGTTACAGAAATTAGGTACTCGTGGTTTCTGGAAAATCTACAATAGTGTAGTGAATAATGGTCAATCAACGATTCCCCAACTATCAAACCACAATGATGTCGCTTGCACGGCCACTGATAAGGCTGAACTACTTGCTCAGCGCTTGGCTTCTAACTCTACTTTGGACTCAGATAACCACCCCCTCCCCAAATTCCCATTGCGGACCGAAGCCACACTTGATAACCTGGCCATCACCCCATCCCAGATTAGAGACATCATAAAAAACCTTGACACCTCCAAAGCTTGTGGGCCTGATCTTATACCCACAATAGTAATAAAGAAATGCTCTATTGAACTGGCCCCTGTCCTCTCCAAACTATACAATAAGTGTCTAGCTGAATCTTGCTTCCCCGATAGCTGGAAAATGGCCTCTGTGGTACCAGTCTACAAGAATTCTGGAAATAGAACCGATCCCCAGAACTATCGCCCAATCAGTCTGCTGCCGATCTTTGCTAAAATCTTTGAATCCTTAATCAATCTAGCGATAGTACGACACTTAGTTAATACTAAACTTCTTTCTGACCGCCAGTATGGATTTAGACAAGCACGATCTACTGCAGACATTCTAACGGTCATCTCTGAACGCATGTATCATACACTCGACACGGCAGGTGAAGCTAGGGCAGTAGCGCTTGATATATCCAAGGCCTTTGACAAGGTTTGGCATAAAGGGCTCCTCCTGAAAATACGATCATACGGTATTACTTAATATAATTAGATCCTTCTTAGACAAAAGAAAAATCCAGGTTGTCCTCGATGGCCGTTCATCTAAGCAACATGACATAAATGCTGGTGTACCCCAGGGATCTATCCTTGGACCCTTGTTGTTCCTGATCTATATAAACGATCTCCCTGATGGCATAGAGTCTGAGATTGGTTTATTTGCTGATGACACCACCCTTTACTCTCGCCATGTTGGCAAAACCGACGCAATCATATCCGATGCAATGGCTGAATCTTTAGAAAATGACCTCCAGGCTGTAGTGGATTGGGGTCATAAATGGTTGGTAACTTTTAATGCCGCAAAGACAAAACACATTTCCTTCAATAACTACAAGGAACCTTTTCAACCACCGATTGTCATAGTAAATAACACCCTACCTGAGAGTTCATCATTCAAACTCCTCGGCCTAACCTTCACAGGTAACATGAATTGGAACAAATACATTGAAGACATTGCCAAGGCTGCCGCAAAGAAGGTTGGCTTCCTCTACCGTGCTAGTAAACTCCTCACACCTGACATTATCCTGTATCTCTACAAAGCCACCATCCGCCCATGCATGGATTATTGTTGTCACATCTGGGCTGGTGCATCATCTACTAGTCTCTCTCTCCTTGACTAGGTCCAAAAAAGAATCGCCAACCTAATAGGTCCCTCACTGTCAGCCAAGCTCCAGCCTCTGTCCCATCGTCGCAATGTAGCATCCTTGGTCTTGTTTTACAAATACTTCAATGGATTATGCTCCGATGAATTGGCTACTCTGGTGCCCCCTCGACGTAAATTCACTAGACTTACTCGACAATCAACTAAATCTCATTCATTCACTGTGGAGGTCCCCAGATGTCGGGGAGCTTTCTACTCAAATAGCTTCTTTCCTCGTACTGCTGGCCTCTGGAACTCCCTCCCTGCCCCCTGTTTCCCCAACAGTACAGACATGCAGAAATAAACAGACACCTCGCTGCGTTGATCCCAATCTTGGTTGACCGTCCCTACCTTCTCCCCTTTTCTTTTTCTCAGTAGCCCTTTACGCCTACAGTGGCGGCCTGCCTTGTTTAGGGTGAACTGTTAAAAAAAAAAATTCCCCGACCCCTTAATCTCTCCGCCCCCCCCCAATTTGTTTTTCGCTCTCCCCAACACTGAGAAATATTTTAAGTAAAAAAAAAAAAATAATAATTTGGCCGGACCCCCTAAAGAATTTGGCACCACCCCACAAAAAATGTTTACCCTCCACCCCAAAGCCCCCTTCAAAAAAATGTTTACGCTCCACCCTCACCTAGCCCTCAAAATGTTTACTCTACACCAAACCTAAGAAATAGTTTAAGACAAAAAAAAATAAATTTGGTCCGACACCCTTAAAAATTGGGCGCGACCCCTAACATTTTCCCCGAACCTCTATAATCTCTCCAACCCTAACCCCCACCAAACTTTTTTTAACTCTAACCCAAACATGAAAATATATCAATTAAAAAAAAAAAATTTGCTCCGACCCCCTGAAAAGTTTTGCCTGACCCCTGAAAACTTCCCCGACCCCCAATCTCTCCAGCCCCGCTCCAACTTTTTTTACTCTACCCAAACCCTGAGAAATATTTTAAGTTAAAAAAATAAATTTGGCCAGACTCCTAAAAAGTTCGGCCCAACACCTAAAATTTCACCCGACCCGTTAATCTCTCCAGCTTACTCCCCAACTTTTTTTCACTCTGCCACAACCCTGAGAAATATTTTAAGTTTAAAAAAAAAATAAAAACATTTAGCCCGACACCTAAAAGATGTGGTCCGACCCCTAAAATTTTCCCCAACCACCTTATCTGTTCAGCCCCTCCAACTTTTTTGTACCTCTCCCAAAACCATGAGAAATATTTTAAGTTAAAAAAAAAGAGAAAAATAATTTTGCTCAACCCCTAAAAAATTTTGCCCGACCCCTAAAATTTTCCCTGACCCCCTAATCTCTCAAGCCCCAACTTTGTTTTCACTCTCCCCCAACCCTGAGAAGTATTTTAAGTTAAAAAAAAAATAAAGAAAAAAATTTGGCCCGACCCAATAAAAGTTCGAACCGACCCCTAAAATTTTCCCTCAACCACCTTATCTCTTCAGCCCCTCCAACTTTTTTTACCTCTCCCACAACCCTGAGTAATATTTTAAGTAAGGAAAAGAAAAAAATTTGGCTCAACCCCTAAAAATTTTGCCCGACCCCTAAAATTTTCCGTGACCCCCCTAAATTCTCCAGCCCCGACTTTTTTTCACTCTCCCCCAACCCTGAGAAGAATTTTAAGTTCAAAAAAAGAAAAAAATTTGGCCTGACCCCTAAAATGTTCGGTCCGACCCATAAAAATGTTGCCCATCCCGCAATCTCTTCAGTCCCCCAACTCGTTTTTCACTCTCCGCCAACCCTGACAAGTATTTAAAGTTCAAAAAAAAAGAAAAAATTTGGCCTGACCCCCTAATCTCCCCAGCACATCCTAACTTTTTTCACTCTGCCACAACCCTGAGAATTATTTTAAGTTAAAAAAAAAAAAAATTTGCCGGACCCCTAAAAAGTTCGGCCCGAAACTTAAAATTTTCTCCGACCTCCTAATCTCTCCAGCCCTCCCCTTAAAACTTTTTTCACTCTCCCACAAGCCTGTGAAATATTTTAAGTTAAAAAAAACAGAAAAAAATTTGGCCCGACCCCTAAAAAGTTCGGGCCAACACCTAAAATTTCACCCGACCCCTTAATCTCTCCAGCTTACTCCCCAACTTTTTTTTACTCTGCCACAACCTTGACAAATATTTTAAGTTAAAAAAAAAATAATAAAAACATTTTGCCCGACACCTAAAAAACGTGGTCCGACCCCTAAAATTTGCCCCAACCACCTTACTTCTTCAGCCCCTCCAACTTTTTTTTACCTCTCCCAAAACCATGAGAAATATTTTGAGTTAAAAAAAAAAGAGAAAAATAATTTGGCCCAACACCTAAAAATTTTTGCCCGACTCCTAAAATTTTCCCTAACCCCCTAATGTCTCAAACCCCAACTTTTTTTTCACTCTCCCCAACCCTTAAGAGAATTTTAAGTTAAAATAAAAGAAAAAAATTGGCCTGACCCCTAAGAAGTTCGGCTTGACCCCTTAAATTTTGCCCACCCCGCAATCTCTTTAGCCCCACCAACTCGTTTTTCACTCTTCCCCAACCCTGAGAAATATTTTTAGTTAAAAAAAAAGTTTGGCCCGACCCCTAAAATATTCCACGACCCCCTAATCTCTCAAGCCCCAACTTTTTTTTCACTCTCCCCTAACCCTGAGAAGAACTTTAAGTTAAAATAAAAGAAAAAATTGGCCTGACCCCTAAAAAGTTATGCCTGACCCCTAAAATTTTCTCTGACCCCTGAATAACTCCAGCCCCCAACTTTTTTCACTCTCCCACAACCCTGAGAAATATTTAAGTTAAAAAAAAAAAATTTTTTTGCCCGACCCTTAAAAGATTCAACCCGACCCCTAAAATTTTCCCCGACTCCTCAATCTCTTCAGCGCCTCCTCTACTTGTTTTTCACTCTCCTCAACCCTGAGAAATAGTTCAAAAAGAAAATTAATAAAAAATTATGCCCGACCCATAAAAAATTTGACCAGACCCCTAAAATTTTCACCGATCCCCTAATCTCTACAGCCCCCCCCAACTTTTTTTCACTCTCCCACAACCCTGAGTAATATTTTAAGTTAAAAAATAAATTTTTGCCCAACCCCTTAAAAGTTTGGCCCGACCCCTAAAATTTTCCCCGATCCCCTAATTTCTCCAGCCCGTCAACTTTTTTTTCACTCTCCCAAAACTCTGAGAAATATTTTAAGTAAAAAAAAAGAACAAAACTTTGGCCCGACCCCTAAAAAGTTCGGCCCGACCCCTAACATTTTCCCCGAGCCCTCAATCTCTCCAGCCCCCAAACTCGTTTTTCACTCTCCCCCAACCCTAAGAAATATTTAAAGTTAAAAAAAAAGAAAGAAAGAATTTGGGCCGACCCCTACAAAGTTCGGCCCGGCCCCTAAAATTATCCCTGACCCTTCAATCTCTCCAGTACCTCCCCCAACTTGTTTTTTACTCTCCTCCAACCTGAGAAATATTTTAAGTTCAAATAAAAAAAACAAATTTTGCCCGACCCCTAAAAAATTTCTGGCGACCCCTGAAATTTTTCCCGACCACCTAAACTCTCCAGCCCCAACTTTATTTTCACTCTCCCACAACCCTGAGAAATATTTTAAGTTAAAAAAAAGTAAGAAAAAAATTTGGCCCGACTCCTAAAAAGTTCGGCCCGAACCCTAAAATTTTCCGTACAGTACAACCCGCAACTTGTTTTTTTTTCACTCTCCCCCAACTCTGAGAAGTATTTAAGTTAAAAAAAAGAAAGTAAAACATTTGGCCCGACCTCATCCAAGTTCGAACCGACCCTAAAGATTTTCCCTCAACCACCTTATCTCTTCAGCCCCTCCAACTTTTTTTAACATCTCCCACAACCCTAATTAATATTTGAAGTTGAAATAAGAAAAAAATTTGGCTCAACCCCTAAAAAATTTTGCGCGACCCCTAAAATTTTCCCTGACCACTTAAATTCTTCAGCCCTGACTTTTTTTCACTCTCCCCCAACCCTGAGAAGACCTTTAAGTTCAAAAAAAGAAAAAAATTTGGCCTGACCCCTAAAATGTTCGGCCCGACCCTTAAAATTGTTCCCATCCCGCAATCTCTTCAGTCCCCCAACTCATTTTTCACTCTCCCCCAACCCTGACAAGTATTTTAAGTTCAAAGAAAGAAAAAAAAAATTTGACCTGACCCCCTAATCTCTCCAGCACCCCCTAACTTTTTTTTCACTCTGCCACAACCCTGAGAATTATTTTAAGTTTAAAAAAAAATTTTTTGCCGGACCCCTAAAAAGTTCGGCCCGAAACTTAAAATTTTCCCCGACTCCCTAATCTCTCCAGCCCTCCCTCTTAAAACTTTTTTTCACTCTCCCACAAGCTTGTGAAATATTTTAAGTTAAAAAAAAACAGAAAAAAATTTGGCCCGACCCCTAAAAAGTTTGTCCCGACCCCTAAAATTTTCCGCGACCCCCTAATCTCTCCAGCTCTCTCTCCAACTTTTTTTCAATCTCCCACAACCGTGAGAAGTATTTAAGTTAAAAAAAAAAAATTTGACCCGACTCCTAAAAAGTTCGGCTTGACACCTTAATCTCTCCAGCTCTCTCTCCAGCTTTTTTTTTAACTCTGCAACAACCCTGACAAATATTTGAAGTTAAAAAACAATAAAACAATTTTCCCCAACTACTATATCTCTTTAGCCTCTCCAACTTTTTTACCTCCCCCACAACCCTGAGAAATATTTTAAGTTAAAAAAAATTTGGCCCGACCCCTAAAAAATTCAACTCGATCTCTAAAATATTTCCCGACCCCCTTATCTCTCTATCCCCCAACTTTGTTTTCACTCTCTCACATCCCTGAGAAATATTTTAAGTTAAAAAAAAAATTTGGCCCGACCCCTAAAAATTGGCCCGTCCCCTAAAAAGTTCAGCCCGAAACCTAAAATTGTCCCCGACCCCCTAATCTCTCCAGCCCCCCAACTTTTTTTTTACTCTACCACAACCCTGATCAATATTTTATGTTCCCCCCCAAAAAGCAATTTTGCTTGATCCCTAAAAAATTGGGGCCGACCCCTAAGATCTTCCCCGACCCCCTAATCTCTCCAGCACCCCCTAACTTTATTCACTCTGCCACTAAGAAAGATTTTAAGTTAAAAAAAAAAGAAAGAAAAAATTTGGGCCGACCCTCTAAAAAGTTCGGCCCGGCCCCTAAAATTTTCCCCGACCCCTCAATCTCTCAAGTTGTTTTCACTCTCCCCAAACCTAAGAAATATTTTAAGTTCAAATAAAAAAAACAAATTTTGCCCGACACTTAAAAAATTTGGGGCGACCTTTAAAATTTTCCCCGATCCCCTAAACTCTCCAGCCACCCAAATTTATTTTCACTCTCCCACAACCCTGAGAAATATTTTAAGTTAAAAAAAAGAAAAAAAAAATTTGTCCCGACCCCTAAAAAGTTCGGCCGGACCCTAAAATTTTCTCTCCAGTACCTCCTCCAACTTGTTTTTTTTCATTCTCCACCAACCCGGAGAATTATTTTAAGTTCAAAGAAAAGAAAGAAAAAAATTTGGCCCGACCCCTTAAAAGTTCGAACCGACCCCTAAAATTTTCCCTCAACCACCTTATCTCTTCAGCCTCTCCAACTTTTTTGTTTACCTCTCCCACAACCCTGAGTAATATTTTAAGTTAAAAAAAAAGAAAAAAATTCGGCCGAACCCCTAAAAAATTTTGCCCGACCCCTAAAATTTTCCCTTAGCCCCTAAATTCTCCAGCCCCGACTTTTTTCACTCTCCCCCAACCCTAAGAAGAATTTTAAGTTAAAAAAAAAAAAAATTTGGACTGACCCCATAAATGTTCGGCCCGACCCTTAAAATTGTTCCCATCCCGAAATCTCTTCAGTCCCCCAACTCGTTTTTCATACTCCCCCAACCCTGACAAGTATTTTAAGTTTAAACAAAAAAGAAAAAAATTTGGCCTGACCCCCTAATCTCTCCAGCACCCCCTAACTTTTTTTCACTCTGCCACAACCCTGAGAATTATTTTAAGTTCAAAAAAATTTTTTTTGCCGGACCCCTAAAAAGTTCGGCCCGAAACTTAAAATTTTCCCCGACTCCCTAATCTCTCCAGCCCTCCCCTTAAAACTTTTTTCACTCTCCCACAAGCTTGTGAAATATTTTACGTTAAAAAAAAACAGAAAAAAATTTGGCCCGACTCCTAAAAAGTTCGGCCTGACACCTAAAATTTTACCCGACCCCTTAATCTCTCCAGCTCTCTCCCCAGATTTTTTTTTAAACTCTGCCCCAACCCTGAGACATATTTGAAGTTAAAAAACAATAATAAAACAATTTTCCCCAACCACCTTATCTCTTTAGCCCCTCCAACTTTTTTACTTCGCCCACAACCCTGAGAAATATTTTTAGTTAAAAAAATTTGGCCCGACCCCTAAAAAATTCAACTCGACCTCTAAAATATTTCCCGCCCCCCTTATCTCTCCAGCCCCCAACTTTGTTTTCACTCTCTCACATCCCTGAGCAATATTTTAAGTTAAAAAAAAAATTTGGCCCGACCCCTAAAAATTTGCCCGACCCCTAAAAAGTTCAGCTCGAAACCTAAAATTGTCCCCGACCCTCTAATCTCTCCAGCCCCCCAACTTTTTTTTCACTCTCCCACAACTCTGTTCCCCCCAAAAAAGCAATTTTGCCTGATCCCTAAAAAATTGGGGCCGACCCCTAAGATCTTCCCCGACCCCCTAATCTCTCCAGCATCCCTAACTTTTTTTCACTCTGCCACTAAGAAAGATTTTAAGTTAAAAAAAAAAAAAAAAAAAATTTGGGCCGACCCCTAAAAAGTTCGGCCCGGCCCCTAAAATTTTCCCCGACCCCTCAATCTCTCAAGTACCTCCCCCAACTTGTTTTTCACTCTCCCCTAACCTAAGAAATATTTTAAGTTCAAATAAAAAACAAATTTTGCCCGACACTTAAAAAATTTAGGGGCGACCCCTAAAATTTTCCCCGACCCCCTAAACTCTCCAGCCACCCAAATTTATTTTCACTCTCCCACAACCCTGAGAAATATTTTAAGTTAAAAAAAAGAAAAAAAAAATTTGTCCCGACCCCTAAAAAGTTCGGCCGGACCCTAAAATTTTCTCTCCATTACCTCCTCCAACTTGTTTTTTTTCATTCTCCCCCAACCCGGATAATTATTTTAAGTTCAAAGAAAAGAAAGAAAAAAATTTGGCCCGACCCCTTAAAAGTTCGAACCGACCTCTAAAATTTTCCCTCAACCACCTTATCTCTTCAGCCTCTCCAACTTTTTTTTTTACCTCTCCCACAACCCTGAGTAATATTTTAAGTTAAAAAAAAAGAAAGAAATTCAGCCGAACCCCTAAAAATTTTTGCCCGACCCCTAAAATTTTCCCTGACCACTTAAATTCTTCAGCCCTGACTTTTTTTCACTCTCCCCCAACCCTAAGAAGTATTTCAAGTTAAAAAAAGGAAAAATTTGGCCTGACCCCTAAAATGTTCGGCCCGACCCATACAATTTTGCTCATCGCGCAATCTCTTCAGTCCCCCCAACTCGTTTTTCACTCTCCCCCAACCCTGACAAGTATTTTAAGTTAAAAACAAAAGAAAGAAAAAATTTGGCCTGACGCCCTAATCTCTCCAGCACCCCCTAACTTTTTTTTTACTCTGCCACAACCCTGAGAATTATTTTAATTAAAAAAAAATTTTTTTTGCCGAACCCCTAAAAAGCTCGGGCCGAACCTTAAAATTTTCCCCGACCCCCTAATCTCTCCAGCCCTCCCCTTAAAACTTTTTTCACTCTCCCACAAGCTTGTGAAATATTTTAAGTTAAAAAAAAACAGAAAAAAATTTGGGCCGACCCCTAAAATGTTTGGCCCGACCCCTAAAATTTTCCCCGACCCCCTAATCTCTCCAGCTCTCTCCCCAACTTTTTTTTCAATCTCCCACAACCCTGAGAAATATTTTAATTTCAAAAAACAATTTTTTAGCACGACTCCTAAAAAGTTCGGCCTGACACCTAAAATTTTACCCGACCCCTTAATCTCTCCAGCTCTCTCCCCAGCTTTTTTTAAACTCTGCCACAACCCTGAGAAATATTTGAAGTTAAAATAAATAATAAAAAAATTTTGCCCGACACCTAAAAAACGTGGTCCGACCCCTAAAATTTTCCCCAACCACCTTATCTCTTTAGCCCCTCCAACTTTTTTACATGTCCCACAACCCTGAGAAATATTTTAAGTTAAAAATATTTGGCCCGACCCCTAAAAAATTGACCACGACCTCTAAAATATTTCCCGACCCCCTAATCTCCCCAGCCCCCAACTTTGTTTTCACTCTCTCACATCCCTGAGAAATATTTTATGTTCAAAAATAAAAAATTTGGCCCGACCCCTAAAAAGTTCAGCCCGAAACCTAAAATTGTCCCCGACCTCCTAATCTCTCCAGCCCCCCAACTTTTTTTTCACTCTCCCACAACCCTGATCAATATTTTAAGTTCCCCCCAAAAAAGCAATTTTGCCTGATCCCTAAAAAATTGGGGCCGACCCGTCAGATTTTCCCCGACCCCCTAATCTCTCAAGCCCCCTAACTTTTTTCACGCTCCCACAACCTAGAGAAATATTTTAAGTTAAAAAATTCATTTGGTCCGACTCCTACAAAGTTCGGCCCAACACCTAAAATTTCACCCGACCCCTTAATCTCTCCAGCTTACTCCCCAACTTTTTTTCACTCTGCCACAACCCTGAGAAATATTTAAAGTTAAAAAAATAATAATAAAAACATTTTGCCAGACACCTAAAAAATGTGGTCCGACCCCTAAAATTTTCCCCAACCCCCTTATCTCTTTAGCCCCTCCAACTTTTTTTTACCTCTTCCAAAACCATGAGAAATATTTTAAGTTAAAAAAAAAGAGAAAAATAATTTTGTTAAAAAAAAAGAAAAATAATTTGGCCCAACCCCTAAAAAATTTTGCCCGACCCCTAAAATTTTCCCTGACCCACTAATCTCTCAAGCCCCAACTTTTTTTCACTCTCCCTAACCCTGAGAAGAATTTTAAGTTCAAATAAAAGAAAAAAAATTGGCCTGACCTCTAAAAAGTTCAGCCTTGACCCCTAAAATTTTCCCCGACTCCTCAATCTCTTCAGCGCCTCCCCTACTCGTTTTTCACTCTCCTCAACCCTGAGAAATAGTCTAAAAAGAAAATTAATAAAAAATTATGCCCGATCCCTAAAAAATTATGCCAGAACCCTACAATTTTTACCAACCCTCTAATTTCTACAGCCCCCCAACTTTTTTTTCACTCTCGCACAACCCTGAGTAATATTTTAAGTTAAAAAATACATTTTTGCCAAACCCCTAAAAAATTTGGCCCGACCCCTAAAATTTTCCCTGATCTCCTTATTTCTCCAGCCCCCAACTTTATTTTAAGTCTCCCAAAACTCTGAGAAATATTTTAAGTTGAAAAAAAGAACAAAATTTTGCCCAACCCTTAAAAAGTTCGGCCCGACCCTCTAAAATGTTCCCCGATTCTTCAATCTCTCCAGCCACCCAACTCGTTTTTAACTCTCCCCTAACCCTAAGAAATATTTTAAGTTAAAAAAAAGAAAATATTTTGGCCCGACCCATAAAATGTTCGGCCCGAACCCTAAAATTTTCCCTCCAGTACCTCCCCCAACTTGTTTTTTTCACTCTGCCCCAACCCTGAGAAGTATTTTAAGTTAAAAAAAAGAAAGAAAAAAATGTGGCCCGACCCCTTAAAAGTTCGAACCGACCCCTAAAATTTTCCCTCAACCACCTTATCTCTTCAGCCCCTCCAACTTTTTTTTACCTCTCCCACAACCCTGAGTAAAAGTTTAAGTTTAAAAAAATAAAAAAAATTTGCCCAACCCTTAAAAAATTTTGCCCGACCCCTAAAATTTTCCCTGACTCCCTAATCTCTCAAGCCCCGACTTTTTTCACTCTCCCCCAACCCTGAGAAGAATTTTAAGTTAAAAGAAAGGAAAAAATTTGGCCTGACCCCTAAAATGTTCGGCCCTACCCTTAAAATTTTGCCCATCCTGAAATCTCTTCGGTCCCCCAACTCGTTTTCACTGTCCCCCAACTCTGACAAGTTTTTTAAGTTAAAAAAAGAAGAAAAAAATTTGGCCTGACCCCCTAATCTCTCCAGTCCCCCCTGACTTTTTTTCACTCTGCCACAACCCTGAGAATTATTTTAATTTCAAAAAAAATTTTTTTGCCGGACCCCTAAAAAGTTCGCCCCGAAACTTAAAATTTTCCCCGACCCCCTAATCTCTCCCTTAAAACTTTTTTTCACTCTCCCACAAGCCTGTGAAATATTTTAAGTTAAAAAAAACTGAAAAAAATTTTGCCCGACCCCTAAAAAGTTCGGCCCGACCCCTAAAATTTTCCCCGACCCCCTTATCTCCAGCTCTCTCTACAACTTTTTTTTCACTCTGCCACAATCCTGAGAAATATTTTAAGTTAAAAAAAATAATAAAAAATGTTGCCGGACACCTAAAAAATGTGTTCCGACCCCTAAAATTTTCCCCAACCACCTTATCTCTTTAGCGCCTCCAACTTTTTTTTTTACCTCTCCCACAACCCTGTGAAATATTTCAAGTAAAGAGAAAAAATTTGGCCCGACCCCTAAAAAATTCAACCCGACCTCTAAAATATTGCCCGACCCCCTAGTCTCTCCAGGCCCCCCAACTTTGTTTTCACTCTCTCACATCCCTGAGAAATATTTTAAGTTAAAAAAAAAAAATTGCGCCCGACCCCTAAAAAGTTCGTCCCGACCCCTAAAATTTTCCCCGACACCTCAATCTCTCCAGACCCCCCAACTTTTTTTTCACTCTCCCACAACCCTGATCGATATTTTAAGTTCCCCCCAAAAAAGCAATTTTGCCTGATCCCTAAAAAATTAGGCCCGACTCTTAAGATCTTCCCAGACCCCTTAATCTTTCCAGCCCCCCTAACTTTTTTCACGCTCCCACAACCTAGAGAAATATTTTAAGTTAAAAAAATAAATTTGGCAGGACCCCTAAAAAGTTCGGCTCAACACCTAAAATTTCACCCGACCCCTTAATCTCTCCAGCTAACTCCCCAACTTTTTTTTCACTCTGCCACAATCCTGAGAAATATTTTAATTTAAAAAAAAATAATAAATTTTTTTTGCCCGACACCTAAAAAATGTGGTCCGACCCCTACAATTTTCCCCAACCACTTTATCTCTTTAGCCCCTCCAACTTTTTTTTACCTCTCCCACAACCCTGAGAAATAGTTTAAGTTAAGAAATAAAATAAAAATTTGGCCCGACCCCTAAAAAATTGACCACGACCTCTAAAATATTTCCCGACCCCCTAATCTCTCCAGCCCCCAACTTTGTTTTCACTCTCTCACATCCCTGAGAAATATTTTAAGTTAAAACAAAATTTGGTCTGACCCCTAAAAAGTTCGGCCCGACACCAAACATTTTCCCCGACCCCTCAATCTCTCCAGCTCTCTCCCCAACTTTTTTTCACTCTGCCACAACCCTGAGAAATATTTTAAGTTAAAAAAATAATAAAAAAGTTTTGCCCAACACCTAAATAATGTGGCCCGACCCCTAAAATTTTCCCCGACCCCCTAATCTCTCAAGCCCCCCAACTTTGTTTTCACTCTCTCACATCCCTGAGAAATATTTTAAGTTAAAAAAATAAATTTGTCCCGCCCCTAAAAAGTTATGCCCGACCCCTAAAATTTTCCCCGACCCCTTAATCTCTCCAGCCCCCAACTTTTCTCACTCTCCCACAACCTTGAGAAATATTTTAAGTTCCCCCAAAAAGCAATTTGGCCCGACCCTTAAAAATTTGGGCCCGACCCTTAAGATTTTCACCGACCCCCTAATCTCTCCAGGCCCCCAACTTTTTTCACTCTCCCACAACACTGAGAAATATTTTAAGTTAAAAAAAAAAAATTGCGCCCGACCCCTGAAAAGATCGCCCCGACCCCTAAAATTTTCCCCGACCCCTCAATCTCTCCAGCCCCCTCCCAACTCGTTTTTCACTCTCCCCCAAACCTAAGAAATATTTTAAGTTAAAAAAAAGAAATAAAAAAATTTGGACCGACCCCTAAAAAGATCGGCCTGACCCCTAAAATTTTCCCCGACCCCACAATCTCTCCAGTACATCCCCAACTTGTTTTTCACTCTCCCCCAACATGAGTAATATGTTAAGTTAAAAAAAATTTGGGGCGACCCCATAAATTTTCCCTGACCCCCTAAACTCTCAAGCCCCAACTTTATTTTCACTCTCCCACAACACTGAGAAATATTTTAAGTTAAAAAAAAAACGAAAAAAATTTGGCCCGACCCCTAAAAAGTTCGGCCCGAACCCTAAAATTTTCCCTCGAGTACCTCCCGTAACTTATTTGTTTTCACTCTCCCCAACCCTGAGAAGTATTTAAAGTTCAAAAAATAAATAAAGAAAAAAGTTCGGCCCGACCACTAAAATTTTCCCCGACCCCTCAATCTCTCCAGTACATCCCCAACTTGTTTTCACTCTCCCCCAACCCTGACAAGTATTTTAAGTTAAAAAAAAAGAAAAAAAATTTGCCTGACCCCAATACAATTTTGCCCGATCCCCAAAAATTTGACCCGACCCCTAAAATTTTTCTCCGATCCCCAAATCTCTCCAGCCCCCCCCCAACTTTTTTTCACTCTCCCACAACCCTGAGAAATATTTTAAGTTTAAAGAAAAAAGAAAAAAATTTGGCCCGACCCCTAAAAAGTTCGGCCCGACCACTAAAATTATTTCCGACCTCTCAATCTTTCCAGCCAGATCGTTTTTCACTCTCCCCCAACCCGTAGAAAGATTTTAAGTTCAAAAAAAGAAAAAAAAATTGCCTGACCCCAAAAATGTTCGGCCCGACCCTTCAAATTTTGCCCATCCCGTAATCTCTTCAGCTCCCCCAACTCGTTTTTCACTCTCCCCCAACCCTGACAAGTATTTTAAGTTCAAAAAAAAAAAAGAAAAAAATTTGGCCTGACCCTCTAATCTCCCCAGCACCACCTAACTTTTTTTCACTCTCCCACAACCCTGAGAAATATTTTAAGTTAAATTTTTTTTTTTGCCGGACCCCTGAAAAGTTCGGCAGGACACTTAAAATTTTCCCCGACACCTACATCTCTCCAGCGCTCTCTCCAACTTTTTTCACTCTGCCACAACCCTGAGAATTATTTTAAGTTTAAAAACATTTTTTTTTGCCGGACCCCTAAAAAGTTCGGCCCGAAACCTAAAATTTTTCCCCACCCCCTAATCTCTCCGGCCCTCCCCTTACAACTTTTTTTTCACTCTCCCACAAACCTGTGAAATATTTTGAGTTAAAAAAAAACAGAAAAAAATTTGGCCCGACCCATAAAAAGTTTTGCCCGACCCCTAAAATTTTCCCCGACCCCCTAACTTCTCCAGCCCCCTAACTTTTTTTCACTCTCCCACAACCCTGAGAAATATTTTAAGTTAAAAAAGAAAAATTTGGCCCGACCCTATAAAGTTTGGCCCGACCTCTAAAATTATTTTCGACCTGTCAATCTTTCCAGCCAGATCGTTTTTGACTCTCCCCCAACCGTAAGAAATATTTTAAGTTAAAAAAAATTTTTTTTTAAATTTGCCCGACCCGTAAAAATCTGGCCCGACCCCTAAAATTTTCACTGATCCCCTACGCTCTTCAGCCCCCCAACTTCTTTTCATTCTCCCACAACCCTGAGAAATATTTTAAGTTTAAAGAAAAAAGAAAAAAATTTGGCCCGACCCCTAAAAAGTTCGGCCCGACCACTAAAATTATTTCCGACCTCTCAATCTTTCCAGCCAGATCGTTTTTCACTCTCCCCCAACCCGTAGAAAGATTTTAAGTTCAAAAAAAGAAAAAAAAATTGCCTGACCCCAAAAATGTTCGGCCCGACCCTTCAAATTTTGCCCATCCCGCAATCTCTTCAGCCCCCCCAACTCGTTTTTCACTCTCCCCCAACCCTGACAAGTATTTTAAGTTCAAAAAAAAAAAAGAAAAAAATTTGGCCTGACCCTCTAATCTCCCCAGCACCACCTAACTTTTTTTCACTCTCCCACAACCCTGAGAAATATTTTAAGTTAAATTTTTTTTTTTGCCGGACCCCTGAAAAGTTCGGCAGGACACTTAAAATTTTCCCCGACACCTACATCTCTCCAGCGCTCTCTCCAACTTTTTTCACTCTGCCACAACCCTGAGAATTATTTTAAGTTTAAAAACATTTTTTTTTGCCGGACCCCTAAAAAGTTCGGCCCGAAACCTAAAATTTTTCCCCACCCCCTAATCTCTCCGGCCCTCCCCTTACAACTTTTTTTTCACTCTCCCACAAACCTGTGAAATATTTTGAGTTAAAAAAAAACAGAAAAAAATTTGGCCCGACCCATAAAAAGTTTTGCCCGACCCCTAAAATTTTCCCCGACCCCCTAACTTCTCCAGCCCCCTAACTTTTTTTCACTCTCCCACAACCCTGAGAAATATTTTAAGTTAAAAAAGAAAAATTTGGCCCGACCCCTATAAAGTTTGGCCCGACCTCTAAAATTATTTTCGACCTCTCAATCTTTCCAGCCAGATCGTTTTTGACTCTCCCCCAACCGTAAGAAATATTTTAAGTTAAAAAAAAATTTTTTTTAAATTTGCCCGACCCGTAAAAATCTGGCCCGACCCCTAAAATTTTCACTGATCCCCTACGCTCTTCAGCCCCCCAACTTCTTTTCATTCTCCCACAACTCTGAGAAATATTTTAAGTTAAAAAAAAAATTGTCCCAACCCCTAAAAAGTTCGGCCCAACCCCTAAAATTTTACCCGACCCCCTGATCTCTCCAGCCCCCTAATTTTGCCTGACCCCCAAAAAATGTGGCCCGACCTCTAAAATTTTCTCCGACCCCTTAATCTCTCTAGCTCTTCCCCAACTTTTTTTCACTCTCCCACAATCTTGAGAAAAAACAAAAAAAAACAATTTGGCCTGCTCCCTGAAAAATTTAGCCAGACCCCTAAAATTTTCCCCGACCCCTTAATCTCCCCAACTCCCTCCACAACTTTTTTTTCACTCTCCCACAACCTGAGAAATATTTTAAGTTCAAAAAAAGAAAAAACATTTTTGCCCGACCCATAAAAAATTTGGCCCGACCCCTAAAATTTTCCCCGACCCCTTAATCTTTCAAGAGCCCTCACAAACTTTTTTTTAACCATCCCACAACCCTGAGAAATATTTAAAGTAAAAAAAAAAAAAAATTTGGCCATACTCCTAAAATTTTCCCCGACACCCATATCTCTCCAGCCCACCCCAACTTTTTTTTCACTCTCTCACAACCCTGAGAAATATTTTAAGTTAATTCTGCGGCTTTATCAGCCAATGCCAAAGTTAAGAAATATATTTAAGTATCCATTTATAATGGAGATTATGTATCGGTCTCTCTGTCCGTCTGTCTGTCTGTCTGAAGCCGAAACTATATATATTTACTTGTAAATAAATAACATACTACATAGTAAAAGATGAATAACAGTTGCCAAAAAACAGTACGACATCATAAAAGTTAAATGGTAGTCGCCAAAATAAGTACTACATATTATAGGATGAATGGCAGTTGCCAAAAAACGTACAACGTAATAAAGGATGAATGGCAGTTATCAAAAACAGATCAACGCCATAAAGAATGAATGGCAGGGGCCCGAAAAATGTAGAACGTAAAAAAAGGATGAATGGCAGTTGCCAAAAAACAGTACAACGCTATAAAGGATGAATGGCAGTTGCCAAACAAACAGTACGACGTCATAAATGGTTGAATGACAGTTGCCAAAATAACAGTACAGCGTAATAAAAGATGATTGTCAGTTGCCTAAACGAACGTACAACGTCAACACGGATGCCTGGGAGTTGACAAAAAACAGTACAACGTAATAAAAAATGAATGGCAGTAGTACAAATAACAGTACAACGTAATAAAGGATACATGGCAGTTGCCAAAAGAACGTACAACGTCATATAGGATGAATGGCAGGTGCCAAAAAACAGTACAACGACATGAAAGATGAATGCCAAAAACCAGTACGACGTCATAAACGATGAATGACAGTTGCCAAAAAACAGTACGACGTCATCAAGGATGAATGGCAGTTGCCAAAAAACGTACAACGTAATAAAAAATGAATGGCAGTTTCCAAAATACAGTACAACGTCAAAAAGAATGACTAGCAGTGGGTAAAAAAACGTACAAAGTCATAAAGGATGAATGGCAGTTGCCAAAAAACAGTACAACGTCATAAAAAATGAATGGCAGTTGCCTAAAAAAATTACAACGTCATAAAGTATGAATGGAAGTTGCCGAAAATAAGTACGACGTCATTAAGGATGAATGGCTGTTGCCAAAATACAGTACAACGTCATAGATGAATTAAAGTCATTAAGGATGAATGGCCGTTGCCAAAATACAGTACAACGTCATAAAGGATTAATTTAAGTTGCCAAAAAACAGTACAACGTGATAAAATATGAATGGCAGTTGTCAAAAAACAGTACGACGTAATAAAGGATAAATGGCAGTTTCAAAAATACAGTACAACGTCACAAAAGAATAAATGGCAGTTGCCAAAAAACAGAAGAGACTCATAAAGTATGAATGGACATTGCCAACTAACAGTACGACGTCACAAAGTGAGGAATGGCAGTTGCCCAAAAACAGTACGACGTCATAAAGGATGAGTGGCATTTCCTAAAAAACGTACAACTTCATAAGAAATGAATAACAGTTGCCATAAAACGTACAACGTCATAAAGGATGGATGGCAGTTGCCAAATAACAGTACAACGTCATAAATGATGAATGGCAGTTGCCAAAACACGTACAACTTAACAAGGAATGAATCACAGTTGCAAACAAACGTACAACATCATATAAAATGAATGGCAGTTTTCCGAAAACAATCAGAACGTCATAAAGGATGAATAGCAGTTGCCAAAAAAGTTTACGACGTAATAAAGGATGAATGGCAGTTGCCAAAAAAGTACAACGTCATAAAAGATGAATGGCAGTTGCTAAAAAAAGTACGACGTCATAAAGGATGAATGGCAGTTGCCAAAAAACAGTACGACGTCATAAAGGATGAATAGCAGTGGCCAAAATACAGTACGACGTAATAAAGAATGAATAGCAGTTGCCAAAAAACGTACAACGTCATAAAGGATATATGGCAGTTGCCAAAAAACAGTACAACGTCATAAAGGATGGATAGCAGTTGCCCAAAAACAGTACACCGTCACAAAGGATGAATGGCAGTTGCTAAAAAACAGTACGACGTCATAAAGGAAGAATGACAGTTGCCCAAAAACAGTACGACGTCATAAAAGATGAATGGCAGTTGCCATAAAATAGTACAACGTGATAAAGGATGAATAGCAGTTTTCAAAAAAACGTCACAACGTCATAAAGGATAAATCGCAGTTGCCAAAAAGAGTACGACGTCATAAAGGATGAATGGCAGTTACCAAAAAACGTACCACGTCATAAAAGACAAATATCATGAACGTATTGGCAGTTGCATCATGAACGTATTGGCAGTTGCCAAAAACAGTACGACGTAATAAAGGATGAATGGCAGTTGCCCAAAACCAGTACGACGTCATAAAAGAATGAATGGCAGTTGCCAAAAAACGTACAACGTCATAACGGATGCATAGCAGTTGCCAAAAAGAGTACGACGTCATTAAGGATGAATGGCAGTTGCTAAAAAACAGTACGACGTCATAAAAGATGAATGGCAGTTGCCATAAAACAGTACAACGTAATAAAGGATGAATGGCAGTTTTAAAAACAGTCACAACGTCATAAAGGATGAATGGCAGTTGGCAAAAACAGTACGACGTCATAAAGGATAAATGGCAGTTGCCAAAAAACGTACAACGTAATAAAGGATGAATGCCAGTTGCCAAAAAAACGTCAAACGTCATAAAAGAAGGAATGGCAGTTGAGAAAAAACAGTACGACGTCATAAAAGATGAATGGAAGTTGCCAAAAACTGTACGACGTCATAAAAGATGAATGACAGTTGCCAAAATCAGTAAGACGTCATAAAGGATGAATGGCAGTTGCCAAAAAACGTACAACGTCATAAACGATGAATGGCAGTTGCCAAAAAACGTACAACGTCATAAAGGAGTAATGGCGGTTGCTAAAAAACAGTGCGACGTCATAAACGATGAATGGCAGTTCCCAAAAACAGTACGACGTCAAAAAGGAAGAATGGCAGTTGCCAAAAAACATACAACGTAATAAAGGATGAATTGCAGTTGCCAAAAACAGTACCACGTCATAAAGGATGAATGGCAGTTGCCAAAAACAGTACGACGTCATAAAAGACGAATGGCAGTTGGCAAAAACAGTACGACGTCATAAAAGATGAATGGCAGTTGCCAAAAACAGTACGACGTCATAAAGGATGAATAGCAGTTGCCAAAAACAGTACGACATCATAAATGGTGAATGGAAGTTGCCAAAAACAGTACGACGTCATAAAGAATGAATGGCAGTTGCCAAAAACAGTACGACGTAATAAAAGATGAATGGCAGTTGCCAAACAAGAGTACGACGTAATAAAAGATGAATGGCAGTTGCCAAAAAAACGTACAACGTCATAAAGGAGGAATTGCAGTTGCCAAAAACAGTACGACGTTATAAAGGATGAATGGCAGTTGCCAAAAACAGTACGACGTCATAAAGATGAATGGCAGTTGCCAAAAATTGTACGACGTCATAAAGGATGAATGGCAATTGCCAAAAACAGTACGACGTCATAAAGGATGAATGGCAGTTGCCAAAAACAGTACCACGTCATAAAGGATGAATGGCAGGTGCCAAAAACAGTACGACGTCATAAAGGATGAATGGCAGTTGCCAAAAACAGTACGACGTCATAAATAATGAATGGCAGTTGCCAAAAACAGTACGACGTCATAAAGGATGAATGGCAGGTGCCAAAAACAGTACGACGTCATAAAGGATGAATGTCAGGTGCCAAAAACAGTACGACGTCATAAAAGATGAATGGCAGTTGCCAAAAACAGTACGACGTCATAAAAGATGAATGGCAGGTGCCAAAAACAGTACGACGTCATAAAGAATGAATGGCAGTTGCCAAAAACGGTACGACATCATAAAGGATAAATGGCAGTTGCCAAAAACAGTACGACGTCATAAAGGATAAAATGCAGGTGCCAAAAACAGTACGACGTCATAAAGGATGAATGGCAGGTGCCAAAAACAGTACGACGTCATCAAGGATGAATGGCAGTTGCCAAAAACAGTACGACGTCATAAAGGATGAATTGCAGGTGCCAAAAACAGTACGACGTCATAAAGGATGAATGGCAAGTGCCAAAAACAGTACGACGTCATAAAGGATGAATGGCAGTTGCCAAAAACAGTACGACGTCATAAAGGATGAATAGCAGTGGCAAAAATCAGTAAGACGTCATAAAGGATGAATGGTCGTTTCCAAAAACAGTACGACGTCATAAAGGATGAATGGCAAGTTCCAAAAACAGAACGTTGTCATAAAGGATGAATGGCACAGGCCAAAAACAGTACGACGTCATAAAGGATGAATGGCAGTTGCCAAAAAAAGGATGACGTCATAAATAATGAATGGCAGTTGCCAAAAACAGTACGACGTCATAAAAGATGAATGGCAGGGGCCAAAAACAGTACGACGTCATAAAGGATGAATGTCAGGTGCCAAAAACAGTACGACGTCATAAAGGATGAATGGCAGTTGCCAAAAACAGTACGACGTCATAAAAGATGAATAGCAGTTGCCAAACAAGAGTACGACGTAATAAAAGATGAATGGCAGTTGCCAAAAAAACGTACAACGTCATAAAGGAGGAATTGCAGTTGCCAAAAACAGTACGACGTCATAAAGGATGAATGGCAAGTGCCAAAAACAGTACGACGTCATAAAGGATGAATGGCAGTTGCCAAAAACAGTACGACGTCATAAAGGATGAATAGCAGTTGCAAAAATCAGTACGACGTCATAAAGGATGAATGGCCGTTTTTTATAAAAACAGTACGACGTCATAAAGGATGAATGGCAGGTGCCAAAAACAGTACGACGTCATAAAGGATGAATGGCAGTTGCCAAAAACAGCAGACGTCATAAAGGATGAATGGCAGTTGCCAAAAACAGTACGACGTAATAAAAGATGAATGGCAGGTGCCAAAAACAGTACGACGTCATAAAGAATGAATGGCAGTTGCCAAAAACGGTACGACGTCATAAAGGATTAATGTCAGTTGCCAAAAACAGTACGACGTCATAAAGGATGAATAGCAGGTGCCAAAAACAGTACGACGTCATAAAGGATGAATGGCAGGTGCCAAAAACAGTACGACGTCATAAAGGATGAATTGCAGGTGGCAAAAACAGTACGACGTCATAAAGGATGAATAGCAGTTGCAAAAAACAGTACGACGTCATAAAGGATGAATGGCAGTTGCCAAAAACAGTACGACGTTATAAAGGATGAATGGCAGGGGGAAAAACAGTACGACGTCATAAAAGATGAATAGCAGTTGCAAAAATCAGTACGACGTCATAAAGGATGAATGGCCGTTTCCAAAAACAGTACGACATCATAAAAGATTAATGGCAGGTTCCAAAAACAGAACGTTGTCATAAAAGAATGAATGGCACAGGCCAAAAACAGTACGACGTCATAAAGGATGAATGGCAGTTGCCAAAAACAGTGCGACGTCATAAAGGATGAATGGCATGTGCCAAAAACAGTACGACGTCATAAAGGATGAATGGCAGTTGCCAAAAACAGTACGACGTCATACAGGATTAATGGCAGGTGCCTAAAACAGTACGACGTCCTAAAGAATGAATGTCAGGTGCCAAAAACAGTACGACGTCATAAAGGATGAATCGCAGGTGCCAAAAAAAGTACGACGTCATAAAGGATGAATGGCAGTTGCCAAAAACAGTACGACGTCATAAACGGTGAATGGCAGGTGCCAAAAACAGTACGACGTCACAAAGGATGAATGGCAGGTGCCAAAAAGAGTACGACGTCATAAAGGATTAATGGCAGTTGCCAAACAAGAGTACGACGTAATAAAAGATGAATGGCAGTTGCCAAAAAAACGTACAACGTCATAAAGGAAGAATGGCAGTTGCCAAAAACAGTACGACGTTATAAAGGATAAATGGCAGTTGCCAAAAACAGTACGGCGTCATAAAGATGAATGGCAGTTGCCAAAAACAGTATGACGTCATAAAGGATGAATGGCAGTTGCCAAAAACAGTACGACGTCATAAAGGATGAATGGCAATTGCCAAAAAACCTACGACGTCATAAAGGAGTAATGGCAGGTGCCAAAAACAGTACGACGTCATAAAGGATGAATGGCAGTTGCCAAAAACGGTACGACGTCATAAAGGATGAATGGCAGTTGGCAAAAACAGTACGACGTCATAAAGGATGAATGGCAGATGCCAAAAACAATACGACGTCATAAAGGATGAATGGCAGGTGCCAAAAACAGTACGACGTCATAAAGGAGTAATGGCAGTTGCCAAAAACAGTACGACGTCATAAAGGATGAATTGCAGGTTGCAAAAACAGTACGAATTCATAAAGGATTAATAGCAGTAGCCAAAAACAGTACGACGTCATAAAGGATGAATGGCCGTTGCCAAAAACAGTACGACGTTATAAAGGATGAATGGCAGGTGGCAAAAACAGTACGACGTCATAAAGGATGAATAGCAGTTGCCAAAAACAGTACGACGTCATAAAGGATTAATGGCAGTTTCCAAAACAGTACGACGTCATAAAGGAGAAATGGCAGTTGCCAAAAACAGTACGACGTCATAAAGAACGAATGGCAGTTGCCAAAAACAGTACGACGTCATAAAGGACGAATGGCAGTTGCCAAAAACAGTACGACGTCATAAAGGATGAATAGCAGGTGCCAAAAACAGTACGACGTCATAAAGGATGAATGGCAGGTACCAAAAACAGTACGACGTAATAAAGGATGAATGGCAGTTGCCAAAAACAGTACGACGTCATAAAGGATGAATGGCAGGTACCAAAAACAGTACGACGTAATAAAGGATGAATGGCAGTTGCCAAAAACAGTATAACGTCATAAAGGATGAATGGCAGTTGGAAACAACAGTACGACGTCATAAAAGTGTGAATAGCAATTGCAAAAATAAGTACGACGTCATAAAGGATGAATGGCAGTTTCCAAAAACAGTACGATGTCATAAAGGATGAATGGCAAGTTCCAAAAAAAGAACGTTGTCATAAAGGATGAATGGCAGTGGCCAAAAACAGTACGACGTCATAAAGGATGAATGGCAGTTGCCAAAAACAGTACGACGTCATAAAGGATAAATTGCAGGTGCCAAAAACAGTACGACGTCATAAAGGATGAATAGCAGCTGCAAAAATCAGTACGACGTCATAACAGATGAATGGCAGTTTCCAAAACTGTACGACGTCATAAAGGATGTATGGCAAGTTCCAAAAACAGAACGTTGTCATAAAGGATGAATGGCACAGGCCAAAAACAGTACGACGTCATAAAGGATGAATTGCAGTTGCCAAAAACAGTGCGACGTCATAAAGGATGAATGGCAGTTGCCAAAAACAATACGACGTCATAAAGGATTAATGGCAGGTGCCAAAAACAGTACGACGTCATAAAGGATGAATGGCAGGTTCCAAAAACAGAACGTTGTCATAAAGGATGAATGGCACAGGCCAAAAATAGTACGACGTCATAAAGGATGAATGGCAGTTGCCAAAAACAGTGCGACGTCATAAAGGCTTACTAGCATGTGCCAAAAACAGTACGACGTCATAAAGGATGAATGGCAGTTGCCAAAAACAGTACGACGTCATACAGGATTAATGGCAGGTGCCTAAAACAGTACGACGTCCTAAAGAATGAATGTCAGGTGCCAAAAACAGTATGACGTCATAAAGGATGAATGGCAGGTGCCAAAAACAGTACGACGTCATAAAGGATGAATGGCAGTTGCCAAAAACAGTACGACGTCATAAAGGATGAAATGCAGGTGCCAAAAACAGTACGACGTCACAAAGGATGAATGGCAGGTGCCAAAAACAGTACGACGTCATAAAGGATGAATGGCAGTTGCCAAAAACAGTACGACGTTATAAAGGATGAATGGATGGTGTCAAAAACAGTACGACGTCATAAAGGATGAATGGCAGTTGCCAAAAACAGCACGACGTCATAAAGGATGAATGGCAGGGGCCAAAAACAGTACGACGTAATAAAGGATGAATGGCAGTTGCCAAAAACAGTACGACGTCATAATGAATGAATGGCAGTTGCCAAAAACAGTACGACGTCATAAAGAATGAATGGCAGGTGCCAAAAACAGTACGACGTCATAAAGGATGAATGTCAGGTGCCAAAAACAGTACGACGTCATACAGGATGAATAGACGGTGCCTAAAACAGTACGACGTCCTAAAGAATGAATTTCAGGTGCCAAAACCAGTACGACGTCATAAAGGATGAATGGCAGGTGCCAAACACAGTACGACGTCATAAAAGATGAATGGCAGTTGCCAAAAACAGTACGACGTAATAAAGGATGAATGGCAGGTGCCAAAAACAGTACGACGTCATAAAGATGAATGGCAGGTGCCAAAAACAGTACGACGTCATAAAAGATGAATGGCAGTTGCCAAAAACAGTACGACGTCATACAGGATGAATGGCAGGTGCCAAAAACAGTACGACGTAATAAAGGAGAAATGGCAGTTGCCAAAAACAGTACGACGTCATAAAGAATGAATGGCAGTTGCCAAAAACAGTACGACGTCATAAAGGATGAATGGCAGTTGCCAAAAACAGTACGACGTCATAAAGGATAAATTGCAGGTGCCAAAAACAGTACGACGTCATAAAGGATGAATAGCAGTTGCAAAAATCAGTACGACGTCATAACAGATGAATGGCAGTTTCCAAAACTGTACGACGTCATAAAGGATGTATGGCAAGTTCTAAAAACAGAACGTTGTCATAAAGGATGAATGGCACAGGCCAAAAACAGTACGACGTCATAAAGGATGAATGGCAGTTGCCAAAAACAGTGCGACGTCATCAAGGATGAATGGCAGTTGCCAAAAACAATACGACGTCATAAAGGATTAATGGCAGGTGCCAAAAACAGTACGACGTCATAAAGGATGAATGGCAGGTTCCAAAAACAGAACGTTGTCATAAAGGATGAATGACACAGGCCAAAAATAGTACGACGTCATAAAGGATGAATGGCAGTTGCCAAAAACAGTGCGACGTCATAAAGGCTTAATAGCATGTGCCAAAAACAGTACGACGTCATAAAGGATGAATGGCAGTTGCCAAAAACAGTACGACGTCATACAGGATTAATGGCAGGTGCCTAAAACAGTACGACGTCCTAAAGAATGAATGTCAGGTGCCAAAAACAGTACGACGTCATAAAGGATGAATGGCCGGTGCCAAAAACAGTACGACGTCATAAAGGATGAATGGCAGTTGCCAAAAACAGTACGACGTCATAAAGGATGAAATGCAGGTGCCAAAAACAGTACGACGTCACAAAGGATGAATGGCAGGTGCCAAAAACAGTACGACGTCATAAAGGATGAATGGCAGTTGCCAAAAACAGGACGACGTCATAAAGGATGAATGGCAGGTGTCAAAAACAGTACGACGTCATAAAGGATGAATGGCAGTTGCCAAAAACAGCACGACGTCATAAAGGATGAATGGCAGGTGCCAAAAACAGTACGACGTCATAAAGGATGAATGTCAGGTGCCAAAAACAGTACGACGTCATACAGGATGAATGGACGGTGCCTAAAACAGTACGACGTCCTAAAGAATGAATGTCAGGTGCCAAAACCAGTACGACGTCATAAAGGATGAATGGCAGGTGCCAAACACAGTACGACGTCATAAAGGATGAATGGCAGTTGCCAAAAACAGTACGACGTCATAAAGGATAAATGGCAAATGCCAAAAACAGTACGACGTCATAAAGATGAATGGCAGGTGCCAAAAACAGTACGACGTCATAAAGGATGAATGGCAGTTGCCAAAAACAGTACGACGTCATAAAGGATGAATGGCAGGTGCCAAAAACAGTACGACGTCATAAAGGATGAATGGCAGTTGCCAAAAACAGCACGACGTCATAAACGATGAATGGCAGGGGCCCAAAACAGTACGACGTAATAAAGGATGAATGGCAGTTGCCAAAAACAGTACGACGTCATAAAGAATGAATGGCAGTTGCCAAAAACAGTACGACGTCATAAAGGATGAATAGCAGTTGCCAACAACAGTAAGACGTCATAAAAGATGAATGGCAGGTGCCAAAAACAGTACGACGTCATAAAGGATGAATGGCAGTTGCCAAAAACAGTACGACGTCATAAAGAATGAATGGCAGTTGCCAAAAACAGTACGACGTCATAAAGGACGAATGGCAGTTGCCAAAAACAGTACGACCTCATAAAGAATGAATAGCAGGTGCCAAAAACAGTACGACGTCATAAAGGATTAATGGCAGGTGCCAAAAATAGTACGACGTCATAAAGGATGAATGGCAGTTGCCAAAAACAGTACGACGTCATAAAGGATGAATGGCAGGTGGCAAAAACAGTACGACGTCATAAAGGATGAATAGCAGTTGCAAAAATCAGTACGACGTCATAAAGGATGAATGGCAGTTTCCAAAAACAGTACGACGTCATAAAAGATGAATGGCAAGTTCCAAAAACAGAACGTTGTCATAAAGGATGAATGGCACAGGCCAAAAACAGTACGACGTCATAAAGGATGAATGGCAGTTGCCAAAAACAGTGCGACGACATAAAGGATGAATGGCAGTTGCCAAAAACAGTACGACGTCATAAAAGATTAATGGCAGGTTCCAAAAACAGTACGACGTCATAAAGGATGAATGGCAGTTGCCAAAAACAGTACGACGTCATACAGGATGAATGGCAGGTGTGAAAAACAGTACGACGTCATAAAGGATGAATGGCAGGTGCCAAAAACAGTACGACGTCATAAAGGATGAATGGCAGTTGCCAAAAACAGTACGACGTCATAAAGGATGAATGGCAGGGGCCAAAAACAGTACGATGTAATAAAGGATGAATGGCAGTTGCCAAAAACAGTACGACGTCATAAAGAATGAATGGCAGTTGCCAAAAACAGGTCGACGTCATAAAGAATGAATGGCAGGTTCCAAAAACAGTACGACGTCATAAAATATGAAAGTCAGGTGCCAAAAACAGTACGACGTCATAAAGGATGAATAGCAGTTGCCAAAAACAGTACGACGTCATAAAGGATGAATGGCAGGTGCCAAAAACAGTACGAAGTCATAAAGGATGAATGGCAGTTGCCAAATACAGTACGACGTCATAAAGGATGAATGGCAGTTGCCAAAAACAGTACGACGTAATAAAGGAGAAATGGCAGTTGCCAAAAACTGTACGACGTCATAAAGAATGAATGGCAGTTGCCAAAAACAGTACGACGTCATAAAGGATGAATGGCAGTTGCCAAAAACAGTACAACTTCATAAAGGATGAATAGCAGGGGCCAAAAACAGTACGACGTCATAAAGGATGAATGGCAGGTGCCAAAAACAGTACGACGTCATAAAGGATGAATGGCAGTTGCCAAAAACAGTACGAAGTTATAAAGGATGAATTGCAGTGCCAAAAACAGTACGACGTCATAAAGGATGAATGGCAGTTGCCAAAAACAGTACGACTTCATAAAGGATGAATGGCAGTTGCCAAAAACAGTACGACGTCATAAAGGATGAATGGCAAGGAGGAAAAAACAGTACGACGTCATAAAGGATGAATAGCAGTTGCAAAAATCAGTACGACGTCATAAAGGATGAATGGCAGTTTCCAAAAACAGTACGACGTCATAAAGGATGAATGGCAGTTACCAAAAACAGGACGACGTCATAAAGGATGAATGGCAGGTGGCAAAAACAGTACGACGTCATAAAAGAATGAATAGCAGTTGACAAAATCAGTATTACGTCATAAAGGATGAATGGCCGTTTCCAAAAACAGTACGACGTCATAAAGGATGAATGGCAGGTTCCAAAAACAGAACGTTGTCATAAAGGATGAATGGCACAGGCCAAAAACAGTACGACGTCATAAAGGATGAATGGCAGTTGCCAAAAACAGTGCGACGTCATAAAAGAAAGAATGGCAGTTGCCAAAAACAGTACGAAGTCATAAACGGATTAATGGCAGGTGCCAAAAACAGTACGACGTCATAAAGGATAGATAGCAGTTGCCAAAAACAGTACGACGTCATACAGGATGAATGGCAGGTGCCTAAAACAGTACGACGTCCTAAAGAATGAATGTCAGGTGCCAAAAACAGTCCGACGTCATAAAGGATGAATGGCAGGTGCCAAAAACAGTACGACGTCATAAAGGATGAATGGCAGTTGCCAAAAACAGTACGACGTCATAAAGGATGAATGGCATGTGCCAAAAACAGTACGACGTCATAAAGGATGAATGGCAGGTGCTAAAAACAGTACGACGTCATAAAGGATTAATGGCAGTTGCCAAAAACAGTACGACGTCATAAAGGATTAATGGCATGGGCCAAAAACAGTACGACGTCATAAAGGATGAATGGCAGTTGCCAAACACAGCACGACGTCATAAAGGATGAATGGCAGGGGCCAAAAACAGTACGACGTAATAAAGGATGACTGGCAGTTGCCAAAAACAGTACGACGTCATAAAGAATGAATGGCAGTTGCCAAAAACAGTATGACGTCATAAAGAATTAATGGCAGGTGCTAAAAACAGTACGACGTCATAAAGGATGAATGTCAGGTACCAAAAACAGTACGACGTCATAAAGGATGAATAGCAGTTGCCAAAAACAGTAAGACGTCATAAAGGATGAATGGCAGGTGCTAAAAACAGTACGACGTCATAAAGGATGAATGGCAGTTGCCAAAAACAGTACGACGTCATCAAGGATGAATGGCAGTTTAAAAAACAGTACGACGTCATAAAGGAGAAATGGCAGTCTCCAAAAACAGTACGACGTCATAAAGAATGAATGGCAGTTGCCAAAAACAGTACGACGTCATAAAGGATGAATAGCAGTTGCCAACAACAGTAAGACGTCATAAAAGATGAATGGCAGGTGCCAAAAACAGTACGACGTCATAAAGGATGAATGGCAGTTGCCAAAAACAGTACGACGTCATAAAGAATGAATGGCAGTTGCCAAAAACAGTACGACGTCATAAAGGACGAATGGCAGTTGCCAAAAACAGTACGACCTCATAAAGAATGAATAGCAGGTGCCAAAAACAGTACGACGTCATAAAGGATTAATGGCAGGTGCCAAAAATAGTACGACGTCATAAAGGATGAATGGCAGTTGCCAAAAACAGTACGACGTCATAAAGGATGAATGGCAGGTGGCAAAAACAGTACGACGTCATAAAGGATGAATAGCAGTTGCAAAAATCAGTACGACGTCATAAAGGATGAATGGCAGTTTCCAAAAACAGTACGACGTCATAAAAGATGAATGGCAAGTTCCAAAAACAGAACGTTGTCATAAAGGATGAATGGCACAGGCCAAAAACAGTACGACGTCATAAAGGATGAATGGCAGTTGCCAAAAACAGTGCGACGACATAAAGGATGAATGGCAGTTGCCAAAAACAGTACGACGTCATAAAAGATTAATGGCAGGTTCCAAAAACAGTACGACGTCATAAAGGATGAATGGCAGTTGCCAAAAACAGTACGACGTCATACAGGATGAATGGCAGGTGTGAAAAACAGTACGACGTCATAAAGGATGAATGGCAGGTGCCAAAAACAGTACGACGTCATAAAGGATGAATGGCAGTTGCCAAAAACAGTACGACGTCATAAAGGATGAATGGCAGGGGCCAAAAACAGTACGATGTAATAAAGGATGAATGGCAGTTGCCAAAAACAGTACGACGTCATAAAGAATGAATGGCAGTTGCCAAAAACAGGTCGACGTCATAAAGAATGAATGGCAGGTTCCAAAAACAGTACGACGTCATAAAATATGAAAGTCAGGTGCCAAAAACAGTACGACGTCATAAAGGATGAATAGCAGTTGCCAAAAACAGTACGACGTCATAAAGGATGAATGGCAGGTGCCAAAAACAGTACGAAGTCATAAAGGATGAATGGCAGTTGCCAAATACAGTACGACGTCATAAAGGATGAATGGCAGTTGCCAAAAACAGTACGACGTAATAAAGGAGAAATGGCAGTTGCCAAAAACTGTACGACGTCATAAAGAATGAATGGCAGTTGCCAAAAACAGTACGACGTCATAAAGGATGAATGGCAGTTGCCAAAAACAGTACAACTTCATAAAGGATGAATAGCAGGGGCCAAAAACAGTACGACGTCATAAAGGATGAATGGCAGGTGCCAAAAACAGTACGACGTCATAAAGGATGAATGGCAGTTGCCAAAAACAGTACGAAGTTATAAAGGATGAATTGCAGTGCCAAAAACAGTACGACGTCATAAAGGATGAATGGCAGTTGCCAAAAACAGTACGACTTCATAAAGGATGAATGGCAGTTGCCAAAAACAGTACGACGTCATAAAGGATGAATGGCAAGGAGGAAAAAACAGTACGACGTCATAAAGGATGAATAGCAGTTGCAAAAATCAGTACGACGTCATAAAGGATGAATGGCAGTTTCCAAAAACAGTACGACGTCATAAAGGATGAATGGCAGTTACCAAAAACAGGACGACGTCATAAAGGATGAATGGCAGGTGGCAAAAACAGTACGACGTCATAAAAGAATGAATAGCAGTTGACAAAATCAGTATTACGTCATAAAGGATGAATGGCCGTTTCCAAAAACAGTACGACGTCATAAAGGATGAATGGCAGGTTCCAAAAACAGAACGTTGTCATAAAGGATGAATGGCACAGGCCAAAAACAGTACGACGTCATAAAGGATGAATGGCAGTTGCCAAAAACAGTGCGACGTCATAAAAGAAAGAATGGCAGTTGCCAAAAACAGTACGAAGTCATAAACGGATTAATGGCAGGTGCCAAAAACAGTACGACGTCATAAAGGATAGATAGCAGTTGCCAAAAACAGTACGACGTCATACAGGATGAATGGCAGGTGCCTAAAACAGTACGACGTCCTAAAGAATGAATGTCAGGTGCCAAAAACAGTCCGACGTCATAAAGGATGAATGGCAGGTGCCAAAAACAGTACGACGTCATAAAGGATGAATGGCAGTTGCCAAAAACAGTACGACGTCATAAAGGATGAATGGCATGTGCCAAAAACAGTACGACGTCATAAAGGATGAATGGCAGGTGCTAAAAACAGTACGACGTCATAAAGGATTAATGGCAGTTGCCAAAAACAGTACGACGTCATAAAGGATTAATGGCATGGGCCAAAAACAGTACGACGTCATAAAGGATGAATGGCAGTTGCCAAACACAGCACGACGTCATAAAGGATGAATGGCAGGGGCCAAAAACAGTACGACGTAATAAAGGATGACTGGCAGTTGCCAAAAACAGTACGACGTCATAAAGAATGAATGGCAGTTGCCAAAAACAGTATGACGTCATAAAGAATTAATGGCAGGTGCTAAAAACAGTACGACGTCATAAAGGATGAATGTCAGGTACCAAAAACAGTACGACGTCATAAAGGATGAATAGCAGTTGCCAAAAACAGTAAGACGTCATAAAGGATGAATGGCAGGTGCTAAAAACAGTACGACGTCATAAAGGATGAATGGCAGTTGCCAAAAACAGTACGACGTCATCAAGGATGAATGGCAGTTTAAAAAACAGTACGACGTCATAAAGGAGAAATGGCAGTCTCCAAAAACAGTACGACGTCATAAAGAATGAATGGCAGTTGCCAAAAACAGTACGACGTCATAAAGGATGAATGGCAGTTGCCAAAAACAGTACGACGTCATAGAGGATGAATAGCAGGTGCCAAAAACAGTACGACGTCATAAAGGATGAATGGCAGGTGCCAAAGACAGTACGACGTCATAAAGGATGAATGGCAGTTGCAAAAACAGTACGACGTCATAAAGGATTGATGGCAGGTGGCAAAAACAGTACGACGTCATAAAGGATGAATAGCAGTTGCAAAAATCAGTACGACGTCATAAAGGATGAATGGCAGTTTCCAAAAACAGTACGACGTCATAAAGGATGAATGGCAAGTTCCAAAAAGAGAACGTTGTCATAAAGGATGAATGGCACAAGCCAAAAAACGTACGACGTCATAAAGGATGAATGGCAGTTGCCAAAAACAGTGCGACGTCATAAAGGATTAATGGCAGGTGCCAAAAACAGTACGACGTCATAAAGGATGAATGGCAGGTTCCAAAAACAGAACGTTGTCATAAAGGATTACTGGCACAGGCCAAAAACAGTACGACGTCATAAAGGATGAATGGCAGTTGCAAAAAACACTGCGACGTCATAAAAGAAGGAATGGCAGTTGCCAAAAACAGTACGAAGTCATAAAGGATTAATGGCAGGTGCCAAAAACAGTACGACGTCATAAAGGATGAATGGCAGTTGCCAAAAACAGTACGACGTCATAAGAGATTAATGGCAGGTGCCAAAAACAGTACGACGTCATTAAGGATGAATGGCAGGTGCCAAAAACAGTACGACGTCATAAAGGATGAATGGCAATTGCCAAAAACAGTACGACGTCATAAAGGATGAATGGCAGGTGCCAAAAACAGTACGACGTCATAAAGGATGAATGGCAGTTGCCAAAAACAGCACGACGTCATAAAGGATGAATGGCAGGGGCCAAAAACAGTACGACGTAATAAAGGATGAATGGCAGTTGCCAAAAACAGTACGACGTCATAAAGAATGAATGGCAGTTGCCAAAAACAGTACGACGTCATAAAGGATGAATGGCAGGTTCCAAAAACAGTACGACGTCATAAAGGATGAATGTAAGGTGCTAAAAACAGTACGACGTCATAAAGGATTAATGGCAGTTGCCAAAAACAGTACAACGTCATAAAGGATGAATGGCAGGGGCCAAAAACAGTACGACGTCATAAAGGATGAATGGCAGTTGCCAAACACAGCACGACGTCATAAAGGATGAATGGCAGGGGCCAAAAACAGTACGACGTAATAAAGGATGACTGGCAGTTGCCAAAAACAGTACGACGTCATAAAGAATGAATGGCAGTTGCCAAAAACAGTATGACGTCATAAAGAATGAATGGCAGGTGCCAAAAACAGTACGACGTCATAAAGGATGAATGTCAGGTACCAAAAACAGTACGACGTCATAAAGGATGAATAGCAGTTGCCAAAAACAGTAAGACGTCATAAAGGATGAATGGCAGGTGCTAAAACAGTACGACGTCATAAAGGATGAATGGCAGTTGCCAAAAACAGTACGACGTCATCAAGGATGAATGGCAGTTTAAAAAACAGTACGACGTCATAAAGGAGAAATGGCAGTCTCCAAAAACAGTACGACGTCATAAAGAATGAATGGCAGTTGCCAAAAACAGTACGACGTCATAAAGGATGAATGGCAGTTGCCAAAAACAGTACGACGTCATAGAGGATGAATAGCAGGTGCCAAAAACAGTACGACGTCATAAAGGATGAATGGCAGGTGCCAAAGACAGTACGACGTCATAAAGGATGAATGGCAGTTGCAAAAACAGTACGACGTCATAAAGGATTGATGGCAGGTGGCAAAAACAGTACGACGTCATAAAGGATGAATAGCAGTTGCAAAAATCAGTACGACGTCATAAAGGATGAATGGCAGTTTCCAAAAACAGTACGACGTCATAAAGGATGAATGGCAAGTTCCAAAAAGAGAACGTTGTCATAAAGGATGAATGGCACAAGCCAAAAAACGTACGACGTCATAAAGGATGAATGGCAGTTGCCAAAAACAGTGCGACGTCATAAAGGATGAATGGCAGTTGCCAAAAACAGTACGACGTCATAAAGGATTAATGGCAGGTGCCAAAAACAGTACGACGTCATAAAGGATGAATGGCAGGTTCCAAAAACAGAACGTTGTCATAAAGGATGAATGGCACAGGCCAAAAACATTACGACGTCATAAAGGATGAATGGCAAGTTCCAAAAAGAGAACGTTGTCATAAAGGATGAATGGCACAAGCCAAAAAACGTACGACGTCATAAAGGATGAATGGCAGTTGCCAAAAACAGTGCGACGTCATAAAGGATGAATGGCAGTTGCCAAAAACAGTACGACGTCATAAAGGATTAATGGCAGGCTCCAAAAACAGTACGACGTCATAAGGATGAATGGCAGGTTCCAAAAACAGAACGTTGTCATAAAGGATGAATGGCACAGGCCAAAAAACATACGACGTCATAAAGGATGAATGGCAGTTGCAAAAAACAGTGCGACGTCATAAAAGAAGGAATGGCAGTTGCCAAAAACAGTACGAAGTCATAAAGGATTAATGGCAGGTGCCAAAAACAGTACGACGTCATAAAGGATGAATGGCAGGTGCCAAAAACAGTACGACGTCATTAAGGATGAATGGCAGGTGCCAAAAACAGTACGACGTCATAAAGGATGAATGGCAATTGCCAAAAACAGTACGACGTCATAAAGGATTAATGGCAGGTGCCAAAAACAGTACGACGTCATAAAGGATGAATGGCAGTTGCCAAAAACAGCACGACGTCATAAAGGATGAATGGCAGGGGCCAAAAACAGTATGACGTAATAAAGGATGAATGGCAGTTGCCAAAAACAGTACGACGTCATAAAGAATGAATGGCAGTTGCCAAAAACAGTACGACGTCATAAAGAATGAATGGCAGGTTCCAAAAACAGTACGACGTCATAAAGGATGAATGTAAGGTGCCAAAAACAGTACGACGTCATAAAGGATGTCTAGCAGTTGCCAAAAACTGTAAGACGTCATAAAGGATGAATGGCAGGTGCTAAAAACAGTACGATGTCATAAAGGATGAATGGCAGTTGCCAAAAACAGTAGTACGTCATAAAGGATGAATGGCAGTTTCCAAAACAGTACGACGTCATAAAGGAGAAATGGCAGTTGCCAAAAACAGTACGACGTCATAAAGAATGAATGGCAGGTGCCAAAAACAGTACGACGTTATAAAAGATGAATGGCAGTTGCCAAAAACAGTACGAAGTTATAAAGGATGAATTGCAGGTTCCAAAAACAGTACGACGTCATAAAGGATGAATGGCAGTTGCCAAAAACAGTACGACTTCATAAAGCATGAATGGCAGTTGCCAAAAACAGTACGACGTCATAAAGGATGAATGGCAAGGGGAAAAAAACAGTACGACGTCATAAAGGATGAATAGCAGTTGCAAAAATCAGTACGACGTCATAAAGGATGAATGGCAGTTTCCAAAAACAGTACGACGTCATAAAGGATGAATGGCAGTTGCCAAAAACAGTACGACGTCATAAAGGATGAATGGCAGGTGGCAAAAACAGTACGACGTCATAAAGGATGAATAGCAGTTGCAAAAATCAGTACGACGTCATAAAGGATGAATGGCCGTTTCCAAAAACAGTACGACGTTATAAAGGATGAATGGCAGGTTCCAAAAACAGAACGTTGTCATAAAGGATGAATGGCACAGGCCAAAAACAGTATGACGTCATAAAGGATGAATGGCAGTTGCCAAAAACAGTACGACGTCATAAAAAAAGGAATGGCAGTTGCCAAAAACAGTACGAAGTCATAAAAGATTAATGGCAGGTGCCAAAAACAGTACGACGTCATAAAGGATGAATGGCAGTTGCCAAAAACAGTACGACGTCATACAGGATGAATGGCAGGTGCCTAAAACAGTACGACGTCCGAAAGAATGAATGTCAGGTGCCAAAAACAGTCCGACGTCATAAAGGATGAATGGCAGGTGCCAAAAACAGTACGACGTCATAAAGGATGAATGGCAGTTGCCAAAAACAGTACGACGTCATAAAGGATGAATGGCAGGTGCCAAAAACAGTACGACGTCATAAAGGATGAATGGCAGGTGCCAAAAACAGTACGACGTCATAAAGGATTAATGGCAATTGCCAAAAACAGTACGACGTCATAAAGGATGAATGGCAGGTGCCAAAAACAGTACGACGTCATAAAGGATGAATGGCAGGTGCCAAAAACAGTACGACGTCATAAAGGATGAATGGCAGGTGCCAAAAACAGTACGACGTCATAAAGGATGAATGGCAGTTGCCAAAAACAGTACGACGTCATAAAGGATGAATGGCAGGTGCCAAAAACAGTACGACGTCATAAAGGATGAATGGCAGTTGCCAAAAACAGCACGACGTCATAAAGGATGAATGGCAGTTGCCAAAAACAGCACGACGTCATAAAGGATGAATGGCAGGGGCCAAAAACAGTACGACGTAATAAAGGATGAATGGCAGTTGCCAAAAACAGTACGACGTCATAAAGAATGAATGGCAGTTGCCAAAAACAGTACGACGTCATAAAGGATGAATGGCAGGTTCCAAAAACAGTACGACGTCATAAAGGATGAATGTAAGGTGCCAAAAACAGTACGACGTCATAAAGGATGAATGGCAGGTGCCAAAAACAGTACGACGTCATAAAGGATGAATGGCAGGTGCTAAAAACAGTACGACGTCATAAAGGATTAATGGCAGTTGCCAAAAACAGTACGACGTCATAAAGGATTAATGGCATGGGCCAAAAACAGTACGACGTCATAAAGGATGAATGGCAGTTGCCAAACACAGCACGACGTCATAAAGGATGAATGGCAGGGGCCAAAAACAGTACGACGTAATAAAGGATGACTGGCAGTTGCCAAAAACAGTACGACGTCATAAAGAATGAATGGCAGGTGCCAAAAACAGTACGACGTCATAAAGGATGAATGTCAGGTACCAAAAACAGTACGACGTCATAAAGGATGAATAGCAGTTGCCAAAAACAGTAAGACGTCATAAAGGATGAATGGCAGGTGCTAAAAACAGTACGACGTCATAAAGGATGAATGGCAGTTGCCAAAAACAGTACGACGTCATCAAGGATGAATGGCAGTTTAAAAAACAGTACGACGTCATAAAGGAGAAATTGCAGTCTCCAAAAACAGTACGACGTCATAAAGAATGAATGGCAGTTGCCAAAAACAGTACGACGTCATAAAGGATGAATGGCAGTTGCCAAAAACAGTACGACGTCATAAAAGATGAATGGCAGGTGCCAAAAACAGTACGACGTCATAAAGGATGAATGGCAGGTGCCAAAAACAGTACGACGTCATAAAGGATGAATGGCAGTTGCCAAAAACAGTACGACGTCATAAAGGATGAATTGCAGGTGCGTAAAACAGTACGACGTCATAAAGGATGAATGGCAGTTGCCAAAAACAGTACGACGTCATAAAGGATGAATGGCAGTTGCCAAAAACAGTACGACGTCATAAAAGATGAATGGCAGGTGGCAAAAACAGTTCGACGTCATAAAGGATGAATAGCAGTTGCAAAAATCAGTACGACGTCATAAAGGATGAATGGCAGTTTCCAAAAACAGTACGACGTCATAAAAGATGAATGGCATGTTCCAAACACAGAACGTTGTCATAAAGGATGAATGGCACAGGCCAAAAATCGTACGACGTCATAAAGGATGAATGGCAGTTGCCAAAAACAGTGCGACGTCATAAAGGATGAATGGCAGTTGCCAAAAACAGTACGACGTCATAAAGGATTAATGGCAGGTGCCAAAAACAGTACGACGTCATAAAGGATGAAGGCAGTTGCCAAAAACAGTACGACGTCATACAGGATGAATGGCAGGTGGCAAAAACAGTACGACGTCATAAAGGATGAATGGCAGGGTCCAAAAACAGTACGACGTCATAAAGGATGAATGGCAGGTGCCAAAAACCGTACGACGTCATAAAGGAGGAATGGCAGTTGCCAAAAACAGTACGATGTCATAAAGGATGAATGGCAGGTGCCAAAAACAGTACGCCGTCATAAAGGATGAATGGCAGGTGCCAAAAACAGTACGACGTCATAAAGGAAGAATGGCAGTTGCTAAAAACAGTACGACGTCATAAAGGATGAATGGCAGGTGCCAAAAACAGTACGACGTCATAAAGGATGAATGGCAGGTGCCAAAAACAGTACGACGTCATAAAGGATGAATGGCAGTTGCAAAAAACAGTACGACGTCATAAAGGATGAATGGCAGCTGCCAAAAACAGTACGACGTCATAAAGAATGAATGGCAGTTGCCAAAAACAGTACGACGTCATAAAGGATGAATGGCAGTTGCAAACATCAGTACGAAATCAGAAAGGATCAATGGCAGTTGCCACAAACAGTACGACGTCATAAAAGATGAATGGCAGGTTCCAAAAACAGGACGACGTCATAAAGGATGAATGGCACAGGCTAAAAACAGTACGACGTCATAAAGGATAGATGGCCGTTGCCAAAAACAGTACGACGTCATAAAGGATGAATGGCAGGTGCCAAAAAAAGTACGATGTCACAAAGGATGAATGGCAGTTGCTAAAAACAGTACGACGTCATAAAGGATGAATGGCAGGGGCCAAAAACAATACGACGTCATAAAGGATGATCGGTAGTTGCCAAAAACAGTCCGACGTCATAAAAGATTAATGGCAGTTGCCAAAAACAGTACGACGTCATAAAGGATGAATTCCAGTTGCCAAAAACAGTACGACGTCATAAGAGATGAATGGCAGTTGCCAAAAACAGTACGACGTCATAAAAGAAGGAATCACAGGTGCCAAAAACAGTACGACGTCATAAAGGATGAATGGCAGTTGCAAAAAACAGTACGACGTCATAAAGGATAAATGGCAGTTGCAAAAATCAGTACGACGTCATAAAGGATTAATGGCAGTTGCCAAAAAAAGTACGACATCATAAAAAATGAATGGCAGGTTCCAAAAAAATTACGACGTCATAAAGGATGAATGGCACAGGCCAAAAAGAGTACGACGTCATAAAGGATGAATGGCAGTTGCCAAAAACAGTACGACGTCATAAAGGTGGAATGTCAGTTGCCAAAAACAGTACGATGCCATGAAGGATTAATGGCAGGTGCCAAAAACAGTACGACGTCATAAAGGATGAATGGCAGTTGCGAAAAACAGTACGACGTCATAAAGGATGAATGGCAGCTGCCAAATCAGTAAGACGTAACAAAGGAGTAATGGCAGGTTCCAAAAACAGTACGACGTAATAAACAATGAATGGCCGGTGCCAAAAAAGGTACGACGTCATAAAGGATGAATGGAATTTGCCAAAAACAGTACGACGTCATAAAAAATGAACGGCAGTTGGCAAAAACAGAACGAGGTCATAAAGGATGAATGGCAGGTTGCAAAAACAGTACGACGTCATAAAGGATGAATGGCAGTTTCCAAAACAGTACGACGTCATAAAGGAGAAATGGCAGTTGCCAAAAACAGTACGACGTCATAAAGAATGAATGGCAGTTGCCAAAAACAGTACGACGTCACACAGGATGAATGGCAGTTGCCAAAAACAGTACGACGTCATAAAGGATGAATAGCAGGTGCCAAAAACAGTACGACGTCATAAAGGATGAATGGCAGGTGCCCAAAACAGTACGACGTCATAAAGGATGAATGGCAGTTGCCAAAAACAGTACGACGTCATAAAGGATGAATGGCAGGTGCCAAAAACAGTACGACGTCATAAAGGATGAATAGCAGTTGCAAAAATCAGTACAACGTCATAAAGGATGAATGGCCGTTTGTAAAAACAGTACGACGTCATAAAGGATGAATGGAAAGTTCCAAAAACAGAACGTTGTCACAAAGGATGAATGGCAGTTGCCAAAAACAGTGCGACGTCATAAAGGATGAATGGCAGTTTCCAAAAACAGTACGACGTCATAAAGAATGAATGGCAGTTGCCAAAAACAGGTCGACGTCATAAAGGATGAATGGCAGGTGCCAAAAACAGTACGACGTCATAAAGGATGAATGTCAGGTGCAAAAAACAGTACGACGTCATAAAGGATGAATGGCAGTTGCCAAAAACAGTACGACGTCCTAAAGGATGAATGGCAGGTGCCAAAAACAGTACGACGTCATAAAGGATGAATGGCAGTTGCCAAAAACAGTACGACGTCATAAAGGATGAATGGCAGTGGCCAAAAACAGTACGACGTCATAAAAGATGAATGGCAGGTGCCAAAAACAGTACGACGTCATAAAGGATGAATGGCAGGTAGCAAAAACAGTACGACGTCATAAAGGATGAATGGCAGTTGCCAAAAACAGTACGACGTCATAAAGGATGAATTGCAGGTGCGTAAAACAGTACGACGTCATAAAGGATGAATGGCAGTTGCCAAAAACAGTACGACGTCATAAAGGATGAATGGCAGTTGCCAAAAACAGTACGACGTCATAAAAGATGAATGGCAGGTGGCAAAAACAGTTCGACGTCATAAAGAATGAATGGCAGTTGCCAAAAACAGTACGACGTCATAAAGGATGAATGGCAGTTGCAAACATCAGTACGAAATCAGAAAGGATCAATGGCAGTTGCCACAAACAGTACGACGTCATAAAAGATGAATGGCAGGTTCCAAAAACAGTACGACGTCATAAAGGATGAATGGCACAGGCTAAAAACAGTACGACGTCATAAAGGATAGATGGCCGTTGCCAAAAACAGTACGACGTCATAAAGGATGAATGGCAGGTGCCAAAAACAGTACGACGTCACAAAGGATGAATGGCAGTTGCTAAAAAAAGTACGACGTCATAAAGGATGAAAGCAGGGGCCAAAAACAGTACGACGTCATAAAGAATGATCGGCAGTTGCCAAAAACAGTCCGACGTCATAAAAGATTAATGGCAGTTGCCAAAAACAGTACGACGTCATAAAGGATGAATTCCAGTTGCCAAAAACAGTACGACGTCATAAGAGATGAATGGCAGTTGCCAAAAACAGTACGACGTCATAAAGGATGAATGGCAGTTGCAAAAAACAGTACGACGTCATAAAGGATAAATGGCAGTTGCAAAAATCAGTACGACGTCATAAAGGATTAATGGCAGTTGCCAAAAAAAGTACGACATCATAAAAAATGAATGGCAGGTTCCAAAAAAATTACGACGTCATAAAGGATGAATGGCACAGGCCAAAAACAGTACGACGTCATAAAGGATGAATGGCAGTTGCCAAAAACAGTACGACGTCATAAAGGTGGAATGTCAGTTGCCAAAAACAGTACGATGCCATGAAGGATTAATGGCAGGTGCCAAAAACAGTACGACGTCATAAAGGATGAATGGCAGTTGCCAAAAACAGTACGACGTCATAAAGGATGAATGGCAGTTGCCAAAAACAGTACGACGTCATAAAAGATGAATGGCAGGTGGCAAAAACAGTTCGACGTCATAAAGAATGAATGGCAGTTGCCAAAAACAGTACGACGTCATAAAGGATGAATGGCAGTTGCAAACATCAGTACGAAATCAGAAAGGATCAATGGCAGTTGCCACAAACAGTACGACGTCATAAAAGATGAATGGCAGGTTCCAAAAACAGTACGACGTCATAAAGGATGAATGGCACAGGCTAAAAACAGTACGACGTCATAAAGGATAGATGGCCGTTGCCAAAAACAGTACGACGTCATAAAGGATGAATGGCAGGTGCCAAAAACAGTACGACGTCACAAAGGATGAATGGCAGTTGCTAAAAACAGTACGACGTCATAAAGGATGAAAGCAGGGGCCAAAAACAGTACGACGTCATAAAGAATGATCGGCAGTTGCCAAAAACAGTCCGACGTCATAAAAGATTAATGGCAGTTGCCAAAAACAGTACGACGTCATAAAGGATGAATTCCAGTTGCCAAAAACAGTACGACGTCATAAGAGATGAATGGCAGTTGCCAAAAACAGTACGACGTCATAAAGGATGAATGGCAGTTGCAAAAAACAGTACGACGTCATAAAGGATAAATGGCAGTTGCAAAAATCAGTACGACGTCATAAAGGATTAATGGCAGTTGCCAAAAAAAGTACGACATCATAAAAAATGAATGGCAGGTTCCAAAAAAATTACGACGTCATAAAGGATGAATGGCACAGGCCAAAAACAGTACGACGTCATAAAGGATGAATGGCAGTTGCCAAAAACAGTACGACGTCATAAAGGTGGAATGTCAGTTGCCAAAAACAGTACGATGCCATGAAGGATTAATGGCAGGTGCCAAAAACAGTACGACGTCATAAAGGATGAATGGCAGTTGCCAAAAACAGTACGACGTCATAAAGGATGAATGGCAGCTGCCAAAAACAGTACGACGTAACAAAAAAGTAATGGCAGGTTCCAAAAACAGTACGACGTAATAAACAATGAATGGCCGGTGCCAAAAAAGGTACGACGTCATAAAGGATGAATGGAATTTGCCAAAAACAGTACGACGTCATAAAAAATGAACGGCAGTTGGCAAAAACAGAACGAGGTCATAAAGGATGAATGGCAGGTTGCAAAAACAGTACGACGTCATAAAGGATGAATGGCAGTTTCCAAAATTAGTACAACGTCATAAAGGATGAATGGCAGGTTCCAAAAACAGAACGATGTCATAAAGGATGAATGGCACAAGCCAAACACAGTACGACGTCATAAAGGATGAATGGCAGTTGCCAAAAACAGTGCGACGTCATAAAAGATGGATGGCAGTTGCCAAAAACAGTACGACGTCATAAAGGATTAATGGCAGGTGCCAAAAACAGTACGAGGTCATAAAAGATGAATGGCAGTTGCTAAAAACAGTACGACGTCATACAGGATGAATGGCAGGTGCCAAAAACAGTACGACGTCATAAAGGATGAATGGCAGTTGGCAAAAACAGTACGACGTCATACAGGATGAATGGCAGGTGCCAAAAACAGTACGACGTGATAAAGGATGAATGGCAGGTCCCAAAAACAGTACGACGTGATAAGAGATGAATGGCAGTTGCCAAAAACAGAACGATGTCATAAAGGATGAATGGCACAAGCCAAAAACAGTACGACGTCATAAAGGATGAATGGCAGTTGCAAAAAACAGTACGACGTCATAAAGGATGAAATGCAGGTGCCAAAAACAGTACGACGTCACAAAGGATGAATGGCAGGTGCCAAAAACAGTACGACGTCATAAAGGATGAATGGCAGTTGCCAAAAACAGTACGACGTCATAAAGGATGAATGGATGGTGTCAAAAACAGTACGACGTCATAAAGGATGAATGGCAGTTGCCAAAAACAGCACGACGTCATAAAGGATGAATGGCAGGGGCCAAAAACAGTACGACGTAATAAAGGATGAATGGCAGTTGCCAAAAACAGTACGACGTCATAAAGAATGAATGGCAGTTGCCAAAAACAGTACGACGTCATAAAGGATGAATGTCAGGTGCCAAAAACAGTACGACGTCATACAGGATGAATGGACGGTGCCTAAAACAGTACGACGTCCTAAGGAATGAATTTCAGGTGCCAAAACCAGTACGACGTCATAAAGGATGAATGGCAGGTGCCAAACACAGTACGACGTCATAAAGGATGAATGGCAGTTGCCAAAAACAGTACGACGTCATAAAGGATGAATGGCAGGTGCCAAAAACAGTACGACGTCATAAAGATGAATGGCAGGTGCCAAAAACAGTACGACGTCATAAAGGATGAATGGCAGTTGCCAAAAACAGTACGACGTCATAAAGGATGAATGGCAGGTGCCAAAAACAGTACGACGTAATAAAGGAGAAATGGCAGTTGCCAAAAACAGTACGACGTCATAAAGAATGAATGGCAGTTGCCAAAAACAGTACGACGTCATAAAGGATGAATGGCAGTTGCCAAAAACAGTACGACGTCATAAAGGATAAATTGCAGGTGCCAAAAACAGTACGACGTCATAAAGGATGAATAGCAGTTGCAAAAATCAGTACGACGTCATAACAGATGAATGGCAGTTTCCAAAACTGTACGACGTCATAAAGAATGTATGGCAAGTTCTAAAAACAGAACGTTGTCATAAAGGATGAATGGCACAGGCCAAAAACAGTACGACGTCATAAAGGATGAATGGCAGTTGCCAAAAACAGTGCGACGTCATAAAGGATGAATGGCAGTTGCCAAAAACAATACGACGTCATAAAGGATTAATGGCAGGTGCCAAAAACAGTACGACGTCATAAAGGATGAATGGCAGGTTCCAAAAACAGAACGTTGTCATAAAGGATGAATGACACAGGCCAAAAATAGTACGACGTCATAAAGGATGAATGGCAGTTGCCAAAAACAGTGCGACGTCATAAAGGCTTAATAGCATGTGCCAAAAACAGTACGACGTCATAAAGGATGAATGGCAGTTGCCAAAAACAGTACGACGTCATACAGGATTAATGGCAGGTGCCTAAAACAGTACGACGTCCTAAAGAATGAATGTCAGGTGCCAAAAACAGTACGACGTCATAAAGGATGAATGGCAGGTGCCAAAAACAGTACGACGTCATAAAGGATGAATGGCAGTTGCCAAAAACAGTACGACGTCATAAAGGATGAAATGCAGGTGCCAAAAACAGTACGACGTCACAAAGGATGAATGGCAGGTGCCAAAAACAGTACGACGTCATAAAGGATGAATGGCAGTTGCCAAAAACAGGACGACGTCATAAAGGATGAATGGCAGGTGTCAAAAACAGTACGACGTCATAAAGGATGAATGGCAGTTGCCAAAAACAGCACGACGTCATAAAGGATGAATGGCAGGGGCCAAAAACAGTACGACGTAATAAAGGATGAATGGCAGTTGCCAAAAACAGTACGACGTCATAAAGAATGAATGGCAGTTGCCAAAAACAGTACGACGTCATAAAGAATGAATGGCAGGTGCCAAAAACAGTACGACGTCATAAAGGATGAATGTCAGGTGCCAAAAACAGTACGACGTCATACAGGATGAATGGACGGTGCCTAAAACAGTACGACGTCCTAAAGAATGAATGTCAGGTGCCAAAACCAGTACGACGTCATAAAGGATGAATGGCAGGTGCCAAACACAGTACGACGTCATAAAGGATGAATGGCAGTTGCCAAAAACAGTACGACGTCATAAAGGATGAATGGCAGGTGCCAAAAACAGTACGACGTCATAAAGATGAATGGCAGGTGCCAAAAACAGTACGACGTCATAAAGGATGAATGGCAGTTGCCAAAAACAGTACGACGTCATAAAGGATGAATGGCAGGTGCCAAAAACAGTACGACGTCATAAAGGATGAATGGCAGTTGCCAAAAACAGCACGACGTCATAAACGATGAATGGCAGGGGCCCAAAACAGTACGACGTAATAAAGGATGAATGGCAGTTGCCAAAAACAGTACGACGTCATAAAGAATGAATGGCAGTTGCCAAAAACAGTACGACGTCATAAAGGATGAATAGCAGTTGCCAACAACAGTAAGACGTCATAAAAGATGAATGGCAGGTGCCAAAAACAGTACGACGTCATAAAGGATGAATGGCAGTTGCCAAAAACAGTACGACGTCATAAAGAATGAATGGCAGTTGCCAAAAACAGTACGACGTCATAAAGGACGAATGGCAGTTGCCAAAAACAGTACGACCTCATAAAGAATAAATAGCAGGTGCCAAAAACAGTACGACGTCATAAAGGAGGAATGGCAGGTGCCAAAAATAGTACGACGTCATAAAGGATGAATGGCAGTTGCCAAAAACAGTACGACGTCATAAAGGATGAATGGCAGGTGGCAAAAACAGTACGACGTCATAAAGGATGAATAGCAGTTGCAAAAATCAGTACGACGTCATAAAGGATGAATGGCAGTTTCCAAAAACAGTACGACGTCATAAAAGATGAATGGCAAGTTCCAAAAACAGAACGTTGTCATAAAGGATGAATGGCACAGGCCAAAAACAGTACGACGTCATAAAGGATGAATGGCAGTTGCCAAAAACAGTGCGACGACATAAAGGATGAATGGCAGTTGCCAAAAACAGTACGACGTCATAAAAGATTAATGGCAGGTTCCAAAAACAGTACGACGTCATAAAGGATGAATGGCAGTTGCCAAAAACAGTACGACGTCATACAGGATGAATGGCAGGTGTGAAAAACAGTACGACGTCATAAAGGATGAATGGCAGGTGCCAAAAACAGTACGACGTCATAAAGGATGAATGGCAGTTGCCAAAAACAGTACGACGTCATAAAGGATGAATGGCAGGGGCCAAAAACAGTACGATGTAATAAAGGATGAATGGCAGTTGCCAAAAACAGTACGACCTCATAAAGAATGAATGGCAGTTGCCAAAAACAGGTCGACGTCATAAAGAATGAATGGCAGGTTCAACAAACAGTACGACGTCATAAAATATGAAAGTCAGGTGCCAAAAACAGTACGACGTCATAAAGGATGAATAACAGTTGCCAAAAACAGTACGACGTCATAAAGGATGAATGGCAGGTGCCAAAAACAGTACGAAGTCATAAAGGATGAATGGCAGTTGCCAAAAACAGTACGACGTCATAAAGGATGAATGGCAGTTGCCAAAAACAGTACGACGTAATAAAGGAGAAATGGCAGTTGCCAAAAACTGTACGACGTCATAAAGAATGAATGGCAGTTGCCAAAAACAGTACGACGTCATAAAGGATGAATGGCAGTTGCCAAAAACAGTACAACTTCATAAAGGATGAATAGCAGGGGCCAAAAACAGTACGACGTCATCAAGGATGAATGGCAGGTGCCAAAAACAGTACGACGTCATAAAGGATGAATGGCAGTTGCCAAAAACAGTACGAAGTTATAAAGGATGAATTGCAGTGCCAAAAACAGTACGACGTCATAAAGGATGAATGGCAGTTGCCAAAAACAGTACGACTTCATAAAGGATGAATGGCAGTTGCCAAAAACAGTACGACGTCATAAAGGATGAATGGCAAGGAGGAAAAAACAGTACGACGTCATAAAGGATGAATAGCAGTTGCAAAAATCAGTACGACGTCATAAAGGATGAATGGCAGTTTCCAAAAACAGTACGACGTCATAAAGGATGAATGGCAGTTACCAAAAACAGGACGACGTCATAAAGGATGAATGGCAGGTGGCAAAAACAGTACGACGTCATAAAAGAATGAATAGCAGTTGACAAAATCAGTATTACGTCATAAAAGATGAATGGCCGTTTCCAAAAACAGTACGACGTCATAAAGGATGAATGGCAGGTTCCAAAAACAGAACGTTGTCATAAAGGATGAATGGCACAGGCCAAAAACAGTACGACGTCATAAAGGATGAATGGCAGTTGCCAAAAACAATGCGACGTCATAAAAGAAAGAATGGCAGTTGCCAAAAACAGTACGAAGTCATAAACGGATTAATGGCAGGTGCCAAAAACAGTACGACGTCATAAAGGATAGATAGCAGTTGCCAAAAACAGTACGACGTCATACAGGATGAATGGCAGGTGCCTAAAACAGTACGACGTCCTAAAGAATGAATGTCAGGTGCCAAAAACAGTCCGACGTCATAAAGGATGAATGGCAGGTGCCAAAAACAGTACGACGTCATAAAGGATGAATGGCAGTTGCCAAAAACAGTACGACGTCATAAAGGATGAATGGCAGGTGCCAAAAACAGTACGACGTCATAAAGGATGAATGGCAGGTGCTAAAAACAGTACGACGTCATAAAGGATTAATGGCAGTTGCCAAAAACAGTACGACGTCATAAAGGATTAATGGCATGGGCCAAAAACAGTACGACGTCATAAAGGATGAATGGCAGTTGCCAAACACAGCACGACGTCATAAAGGATGAATGGCAGGGGCCAAAAACAGTACGACGTAATAAAGGATGACTGGCAGTTGCCAAAAACAGTACAACGTCATAAAGAATGAATGGCAGTTGCCAAAAACAGTATGACGTCATAAAGAATGAATGGCAGGTGCCAAAAACAGTACGACGTCATAAAGGATGAATGTCAGGTACCAAAAACAGTACGACGTCATAAAGGATGAATAGCAGTTGCCAAAAACAGTAAGACGTCATAAAGGATGAATGGCAGGTGCTAAAAACAGTACGACGTCATAAAGGATGAATGGCAGTTGCCAAAAACAGTACGACGTCATCAAGGATGAATGGCAGTTTAAAAAACAGTACGACGTCATAAAGGAGAAATGGCAGTCTCCAAAAACAGTACGACGTCATAAAGAATGAATGGCAGTTGCCAAAAACAGTACGACGTCATAAAGGATGAATGGCAGTTGCCAAAAACAGTACGACGTCATAGAGGATGAATGGCAGTTGCCAAAAACAGTACGACGTCATAAACGATGAATGGCAGTTGCCAAAAACAGTACGACGTCATAAAGGATAAATTGCAGGTGCCAAAAACAGTACGACGTCATAAAGGATGAATAGCAGTTGCAAAAATCAGTACGACGTCATAACAGATGAATGGCAGTTTCCAAAACTGTACGACGTCATAAAGGATGTATGGCAAGTTCTAAAAACAGAACGTTGTCATAAAGGATGAATGGCACAGGCCAAAAACAGTACGACGTCATAAAGGATGAATGGCAGTTGCCAAAAACAGTGCGACGTCATAAAGGATGAATGGCAGTTGCCAAAAACAATACGACGTCATAAAGGATTAATGGCAGGTGCCAAAAACAGTACGACGTCATAAAGGATGAAGTGCAGGTTCCAAAAACAGAACGTTGTCATAAAGGATGAATGACACAGGCCAAAAATAGTACGACGTCATAAAGGATGAATGGCAGTTGCCAAAAACAGTGCGACGTCATAAAGGCTTAATAGCATGTGCCAAAAACAGTACGACGTCATAAAGGATGAATGGCAGTTGCCAAAAACAGTACGACGTCATACAGGATTAATGGCAGGTGCCTAAAACAGTACGACGTCCTAAAGAATGAATGTCAGGTGCCAAAAACAGTACGACGTCATAAAGGATGAATGGCAGGTGCCAAAAACAGTACGACGTCATAAAGGATGAATGGCAGTTGCCAAAAACAGTACGACGTCATAAAGGATGAAATGCAGGTGTCAAAAACAGTACGACGTCACAAAGGATGAATGGCAGGTGCCAAAAACAGTACGACGTCATAAAGGATGAATGGCAGTTGCCAAAAACAGGACGACGTCATAAAGGATGAATGGCAGGTGTCAAAAACAGTACGACGTCATAAAGGATGAATGGCAGTTGCCAAAAACAGCACGACGTCATAAAGGATGAATGGCAGGGGCCAAAAACAGTACGACGTAATAAAGGATGAATGGCAGTTGCCAAAAACAGTACGACGTCATAAAGAATGAATGGCAGTTGCCAAAAACAGTACGACGTCATAAAGAATGAATGGCAGGTGCCAAAAACAGTACGACGTCATAAAGGATGAATGTCAGGTGCCAAAAACAGTACGACGTCATACAGGATGAATGGACGGTGCCTAAAACAGTACGACGTCCTAAAGAATGAATGTCAGGTGCCAAAACCAGTACGACGTCATAAAGGATGAATGGCAGGTGCCAAACACAGTACGACGTCATAAAGGATGAATGGCAGTTGCCAAAAACAGTACGACGTCATAAAGGATGAATGGCAGGTGCCAAAAACAGTACGACGTCATAAAGATGAATGGCAGGTGCCAAAAACAGTACGACGTCATAAAGGATGAATGGCAGTTGCCAAAAACAGTACGACGTCATAAAGGATGAATGGCAGGTGCCAAAAACAGTACGACGTCATAAAGGATGAATGGCAGTTGCCAAAAACAGCACGACGTCATAAACGATGAATGGCAGGGGCCCAAAACAGTACGACGTAATAAAGGATGAATGGCAGTTGCCAAAAACAGTACGACGTCATAAAGAATGAATGGCAGTTGCCAAAAACAGTACGACGTCATAAAGGATGAATAGCAGTTGCCAACAACAGTAAGACGTCATAAAAGATGAATGGCAGGTGCCAAAAACAGTACGACGTCATAAAGGATGAATGGCAGTTGCCAAAAACAGTACGACGTCATAAAGAATGAATGGCAGTTGCCAAAAACAGTACGACGTCATAAAGGACGAATGGCAGTTGCCAAAAACAGTACGACCTCATAAAGAATGAATAGCAGGTGCCAAAAACAGTACGACGTCATAAAGGATGAATGGCAGGTGCTAAAAATAGTACGACGTCATAAAGGATGAATGGCAGTTGCCAAAAACAGTACGACGTCATAAAGGATGAATGGCAGGTGGCAAAAACAGTACGACGTCATAAAGGATGAATAGCAGTTGCAAAAATCAGTACGACGTCATAAAGGATGAATGGCAGTTTCCAAAAACAGTACGACGTCATAAAAGATGAATGGCAAGTTCCAAAAACAGAACGTTGTCATAAAGGATGAATGGCACAGGCCAAAAACAGTACGACGTCATAAAGGATGAATGGCAGTTGCCAAAAACAGTGCGACGACATAAAGGATGAATGGCAGTTGCCAAAAACAGTACGACGTCATAAAAGATTAATGGCAGGTTCCAAAAACAGTACGACGTCATAAAGGATGAATGGCAGTTGCCAAAAACAGTACGACGTCATACAGGATGAATGGCAGGTGTGAAAAACAGTACGACGTCATAAAGGATGAATGGCAGGTGCCAAAAACAGTACGACGTCAATAAGGATGAATGGCAGTTGCCAAAAACAGTACGACGTCATAAAGGATGAATGGCAGGGGCCAAAAACAGTACGATGTAATAAAGGATGAATGGCAGTTGCCAAAAACAGTACGACGTCATAAAGAATGAATGGCAGTTGCCAAAAACAGGTCGACGTCATAAAGAATGAATGGCAGGTTCAACAAACAGTACGACGTCATAAAATATGAAAGTCAGGTGCCAAAAACAGTACGACGTCATAAAGGATGAATAACAGTTGCCAAAAACAGTACGACGTCATAAAGGATGAATGGCAGGTGCCAAAAACAGTACGAAGTCATAAAGGATGAATGGCAGTTGCCAAAAACAGTACGACGTCATAAAGGATGAATGGCAGTTGCCAAAAACAGTACGACGTAATAAAGGAGAAATGGCAGTTGCCAAAAACTGTACGACGTCATAAAGAATGAATGGCAGTTGCCAAAAACAGTACGACGTCATAAAGGATGAATGGCAGTTGCCAAAAACAGTACAACTTCATAAAGGATGAATAGCAGGGGCCAAAAACAGTACGACGTCATAAAAGATGAATGGCAGGTGCCAAAAACAGTACGACGTCATAAAGGATGAATGGCAGTTGCCAAAAACAGTACGAAGTTATAAAGGATGAATTGCAGTGCCAAAAACAGTACGACGTCATAAAGGATGAATGGCAGTTGCCAAAAACAGTACGACTTCATAAAGGATGAATGGCAGTTGCCAAAAACAGTACGACGTCATAAAGGATGAATGGCAAGGAGGAAAAAAACAGTACGACGTCATAAAGGATGAATAGCAGTTGCAAAAATCAGTACGACGTCATAAAGGATGAATGGCAGTTTCCAAAAACAGTACGACGTCATAAAGGATGAATGGCAGTTACCAAAAACAGGACGACGTCATAAAGGATGAATGGCAGGTGGCAAAAACAGTACGACGTCATAAAAGAATGAATAGCAGTTGACAAAATCAGTATTACGTCATAAAGGATGAATGGCCGTTTCCAAAAACAGTACGACGTCATAAAGGATGAATGGCAGGTTCCAAAAACAGAACGTTGTCATAAAGGATGAATGGCACAGGCCAAAAACAGTACGACGTCATAAAGGATGAATGGCAGTTGCCAAAAACAGTGCGACGTCATAAAAGAAAGAATGGCAGTTGCCAAAAACATTACGAAGTCATAAACGGATTAATGGCAGGTGCCAAAAACAGTACGACGTCATAAAGGATAGATAGCAGTTGCCAAAAACAGTACGACGTCATACAGGATGAATGGCAGGTGCCTAAAACAGTACGACGTCCTAAAGAATGAATGTCAGGTGCCAAAAACAGTCCGACGTCATAAAGGATGAATGGCAGGTGCCAAAAACAGTACGACGTCATAAAGGATGAATGGCAGTTGCCAAAAACAGTACGACGTCATAAAGGATGAATGGCAGGTGCCAAAAACAGTACGACGTCATAAAGGATGAATGGCAGGTGCTAAAAACAGTACGACGTCATAAAGGATTAATGGCAGTTGCCAAAAACAGTACGACGTCATAAAGGATTAATGGCATGGGCCAAAAACAGTACGACGTCATAAAGGATGAATGGCAGTTGCCAAACACAGCACGACGTCATAAAGGATGAATGGCAGGGGCCAAAAACAGTACGACGTAATAAAGGATGACTGGCAGTTGCCAAAAACAGTACGACGTCATAAAGAATGAATGGCAGTTGCCAAAAACAGTATGACGTCATAAAGAATGAATGGCAGGTGCCAAAAACAGTACGACGTCATAAAGGATGAATGTCAGGTACCAAAAACAGTACGACGTCATAAAGGATGAATAGCAGTTGCCAAAAACAGTAAGACGTCATAAAGGATGAATGGCAGGTGCTAAAAACAGTACGACGTCATAAAGGATGAATGGCAGTTGCCAAAAACAGTACGACGTCATCAAGGATGAATGGCAGTTTAAAAAACAGTACGACGTCATAAAGGAGAAATGGCAGTCTCCAAAAACAGTACGACGTCATAAAGAATGGATGGCAGTTGCCAAAAACAGTACGACGTAATAAAGGATGAATGGCAGTTGCCAAAAACAGTACGACGTCATAGAGGATGAATAGCAGGTGCCAAAAACAGTACGACGTCATAAAGGATGAATGGCAGGTGCCAAAGACAGTACGACGTCATAAAGGATGAATGGCAGTTGCAAAAACAGTACGACGTCATAAAGGATTGATGGCAGGTGGCAAAAACAGTACGACGTCATAAAGGATGAATAGCAGTTGCAAAAATCAGTACGACGTCATAAAGGATGAATTACAGTTTCCAAAAACAGTACGACGTCATAAAGGATGAATGGCAAGTTCCAAAAAGAGAACGTTGTCATAAAGGATGAATGGCACAAGCCAAAAAACGTACGACGTCATAAAGGATGAATGGCAGTGGCCAAAAACAGTGCGACGTCATAAAGGATGAATGGCAGTTGCCAAAAACAGTACGACGTCATAAAGGATTAATGGCAGGTGCCAAAAACAGTACGACGTCATAAAGGATGAATGGCAGGTTCCAAAAACAGAACGTTGTCATAAAGGATGAATGGCACAGGCCAAAAACAGTACGACGTCATAAAGGATGAATGGCAGTTGCAAAAAACAGTGCGACGTCATAAAAGAAGGAATGGCAGTTGCCAAAAACAGTACGAAGTCATAAAGGATTAATGGCAGGTGCCAAAAACAGTACGACGTCATAAAGGATGAATGGCAGTTGCCAAAAACAGTACGACGTCATAAAAGATTAATGGCAGGTGCCAAAAACAGTACGACGTCATTAAGGATGAATGGCAGGTGCCAAAAACAGTACGACGTCATAAAGGATGAATGGCAATTGCCAAATACAGTACGACGTCATAAAGGATGAATGGCAGGTGCCAAAAACAGTACGACGTCATAAAGGATGAATGGCAGTTGCCAAAAACAGCACGACGTCATAAAGGATGAATGGCAGGGGCCAAAAACAGTACGACGTAATAAAGGATGAATGGCAGTTGCCAAAAACAGTACGACGTCATAAAGAATGAATGGCAGTTGCCAAAAACAGTACGACGTCATAAAGGATGAATGGCAGGTTCCAAAAACAGTACGACGTCATAAAGGATGAATGTAAGGTGCCAAAAATAGTACGACGTCATAAAGGATGAATGGCAGGTGCCAAAAACAGTACGACGTCATAAAGGATGAATGGCAGGTGCTAAAAACAGTACGACGTCATAAAGGATTAATGGCAGTTGCCAAAAACAGTACGACGTCATAAAGGATTAATGGCATGGGCCAAAAACAGTACGACGTCATAAAGGATGAATGGCAGTTGCCAAACACAGCACGACGTCATAAAGGATGAATGGCAGGGGCCAAAAACAGTACGACGTAATAAAGGATGACTGGCAGTTGCCAAAAACAGTACGACGTCATAAAGAATGAATGGCAGTTGCCAAAAACAGTATGACGTCATAAAGAATGAATGGCAGGTGCCAAAAACAGTACGACGTCATAAAGGATGAATGTCAGGTACCAAAAACAGTACGACGTCATAAAGGATGAATAGCAGTTGCCAAAAACAGTAAGACGTCATAAAGGATGAATGGCAGGTGCTAAAAACAGTACGACGTCATAAAGGATGAATGGCAGTTGCCAAAAACAGTACGACGTCATCAAGGATGAATGGCAGTTTAAAAAACAGTACGACGTCATAAAGGAGAAATGGCAGTCTCCAAAAACAGTACGACGTCATAAAGAATGAATGGCAGTTGCCAAAAACAGTACGACGTTATAAAGGATGAATGGCAGTTGCCAAAAACAGTACGACGTCATAGAGGATGAATAGCAGGTGCCAAAAACAGTACGACGTCATAAAGGATGAATGGCAGGTGCCAAAGACAGTACGACGTCATAAAGGATGAATGGCAGTTGCAAAAACAGTACGACGTCATAAAGGATTGATGGCAGGTGGCAAAAACAGTACGACGTCATAAAGGATGAATAGCAGTTGCAAAAATCAGTACGACGTCATAAAGGATGAATGGCAGTTTCCAAAAACAGTACGACGTCATAAAGGATGAATGGCAAGTTCCAAAAAGAGAACGTTGTCATAAAGGATGAATGGCACAAGCCAAAAAACGTACGACGTCATAAAGGATGAATGGCAGTTGCCAAAAACAGTGCGACGTCATAAAGGATGAATGGCAGTTGCCAAAAACAGTACGACGTCATAAAGGATTAATGGAAGGTGCCAAAAACAGTACGACGTCATAAAGGATGAATGGCAGGTTCCAAAAACAGAACGTTGTCATAAAGGATGAATGGCACAGGCCAAAAACAGTACGACGTCATAAAGGATGAATGGCAGTTGCAAAAAACAGTGCGACGTCATAAAAGAAGGAATGGCAGTTGCCAAAAACAGTACGAAGTCATAAAGGATCAATGGCAGGTGCCAAAAACAGTACGACGTCATAAAAGATTAATGGCAGGTGCCAAAAACAGTACGACGTAATTAAGGATGAATGGCAGGTGCCAAAAACAGTACGACGTCATAAAGGATGAATGGCAATGTCCAAAAACAGTACAACGTCATAAAGGATGAATGGCAGGTGCCAAAAACAGTACGACGTCATAAAGGATGAATGGCAGTTGCCAAAAACAGCACGACGTCATAAAGGATGAATGGCAGGGGCCAAAAACAGTATGACGTAATAAAGGATGAATGGCAGTTGCCAAAAACAGTACGACGTCATAAAGAATGAATGGCAGTTGCCAAAAACAGTACGACGTCATAAAGAATGAATGGCAGGTTCCAAAAACAGTACGACGTCATAAAGGATGAATGTAAGGTGCCAAAAACAGTACGACGTCATAAAGGATGTCTAGCAGTTGCCAAAAACAGTAAGACGTCATAAAGGATGAATGGCAGGTGCTAAAAACAGTACGACGTCATAAAGGATGAATGGCAGTTGCCAAAAACAGTAGTACGTCATAAAGGATGAATGGCAGTTTCCAAAACAGTACGACGTCATAAAGGAGAAATGGCAGTTGCCAAAAACAGTACGACGTCATAAAGAATGAATGGCAGGTGCCAAAAACAGTACGACGTTATAAAAGATGAATGGCAGTTGCCAAAAACAGTACGAAGTTATAAAGGATGAATTGCAGGTTCCAAAAACAGTACGACGTCATAAAGGATGAATGGCAGTTGCCAAAAACAGTACGACTTCATAAAGCATGAATGGCAGTTGCCAAAAACAGTACGACGTCATAAAGGATGAATGGCAAGGGGAAAAAAACAGTACGACGTCATAAAGGATGAATAGCAGTTGCAAAAAACAGTACGACGTCATAAAGGATGAATGGCAGTTTCCAAAAACAGTACGACGTCATAAAGGATGAATGGCAGTTGCCAAAAACAGTACGACGTCATAAAGGATGAATGGCAGGTGGCAAAAACAGTACGACGTCATAAAGGATGAATAGCAGTTGCAAAAATCAGTACGACGTCATAAAGGATGAATGGCCGTTTCCAAAAACAGTACGACGTTATAAAGGATGAATGGCAGGTTCCAAAAACAGAACGTTGTCATAAAGGATGAATGGCACAGGCCAAAAACAGTACGACGTCATAAAGGATGAATGGCAGTTGTCAAAAACAGTGCGACGTCATAAAAAAAGGAATGGCAGTTGCCAAAAACAGTACGAAGTCATAAAGGATTAATGGCAGGTGCCAAAAACAGTACGACGTCATAAAGGATGAATGGCAGTTGCCAAAAACAGTACGACGTCATACAGGATGAATGGCAGGTGCCTAAAACAGTACGACGTCCGAAAGAATGAATGTCAGGTGCCAAAAACAGTCCGACGTCATAAAGGATGAATGGCAGGTGCCAAAAACAGTACGACGTCATAAAGGATGAATGGCAGTTGCCAAAAACAGTACGACGTCATAAAGGATGAATGGCAGGTGCCAAAAACAGTACGACGTCATAAAGGATGAATGGCAGGTGCCAAAAACAGTACGACGTCATAAAGGATTAATGGCAATTGCCAAAAACAGTACGACGTCATAAAGGATGAATGGCAGGTGCCAAAAACAGTACGACGTCATAAAGGATGAATGGCAGGTGCCAAAAACAGTACGACGTCATAAAGGATGAATGGCAGGTGCCAAAAACAGTACGACGTCATAAAGGATGAATGGCAGTTGCCAAAAACAGTACGACGTCATAAAGGATGAATGGCAGGTGCCAAAAACAGTACGACGTCATAAAGGATGAATGGCAGTTGCCAAAAACAGTACGACGTCATAAAGAATGAATGGCAGGTGCCAAAAACAGTACGACGTCATAAAGGATGAATGTCAGGTGCCAAAAACAGTACGACGTCATAAAGGATGAATAGCAGTTGCCAAAAACAGTAAGACGTCATAAAGGATGAATGGCAGGTGCTAAAAACAGTACGACGTCATAAAGGATGAATGGCAGTTGCCAAAAACAGTACGACGTCATAAAGGATGAATGGCAGTTTCCAAAACAGTACGACGTCATAAAGGAGAAATGGCAGTTGCCAAAAACAGTACGACGTCATAAAGAATGAATGGCAGTTGCCAAAAACAGTACGACGTCATACAGGATGAATGGCAGTTGCCAAAAACAGTACGACGTCATAAAGGATGAATAGCAGGTGCCAAAAACAGTACGACGTCATAAAGGATGAATGGCAGGTGCCAAAAACAGTACGACGTCATTAAGGGTGAATGGCAGTTGCCAAAAACAGTACGACGTCATAAAGGATGAATGGCAGGTGCCAAACACAGTACGACGTCATAAAGGATGAATAGCAGTTGCAAAAATCAGTACAACGTCATAAAGGATGAATGGCCGTTTCTAAAAACAGTACGACGTCATAAAGGATGAATGGCAAGTTCCAAAAACAGAACGTTGTCACAAAGGATGAATGGCAGTTGCCAAAAACAGTACGACGTCATAAAGGATGAATGGCAGTTGCCAAAAACAGTGCGACGTCATAAAGGATGAATGGCAGTTTCCAAAAACAGTACGACGTCATAAAGAATGAATGGCAGTTGCCAAAAACAGGTCGACGTCATAAAGGATGAATGGCAGGTGCCAAAAACAGTACGACGTCATAAAGGATGAATGTCAGGTGCTAAAAACAGTACGACGTCATAAAGGATGAATGGCAGTTGCCAAAAACAGTACGACGTCATAAAGGATGAATGGCAGGTGCCAAAAACAGTACGACGTCATAAAGGATGAATGGCAGTTGCCAAAAACAGTACGACGTCATAAAGGATGAATGGCAGTTGCCAAAAACAGTACGACGTCATAAAAGATGAATGGCAGGTGCCAAAAACAGTACGACGTCATAAAGGATGAATGGCAGGTGGCAAAAACAGTACGACGTCATAAAGGATGAATGGCAGTTGCCAAAAAAGTACGACGTCATAAAGGATGAATTGCAGGTGCGTAAAACAGTACGACGTCATAAAGGATGAATGGCAGTTGCCAAAAACAGTACGACGTCATAAAGGATGAATGGCAGTTGCCAAAAACAGTACGACGTCATAAAAGATGAATGGCAGGTGGCAAAAACAGTTCGACGTCATAAAGGATGAATAGCAGTTGCAAAAATCAGTACGACGTCATAAAGGATGAATGGCAGTTTCCAAAAACAGTACGACGTCATAAAAGATGAATGGCAGGTTCCAAACACAGAACGTTGTCATAAAGGATGAATGGCACAGGCCAAAAATCGTACGACGTCATAAAGGATGAATGGCAGTTGCCAAAAACAGTGCGACGTCATAAAGGATGAATGGCAGTTGCCAAAAACAGTACGACGTCATAAAGGATTAATGGCAGGTGCCAAAAACAGTACGACGTCATAAAGGATGAAGGCAGTTGCCAAAAACAGTACGACGTCATACAGGATGAATGGCAGGTGGCAAAAACAGTACGACGTCATAAAGGATGAATGGCAGGGTCCAAAAACAGTACGACGTCATAAAGGATGAATGGCAGGTGCCAAAAACCGTACGACGTCATAAAGGAGGAATGGCAGTTGCCAAAAACAGTACGATGTCATAAAGGATGAATGGCAGGTGCCAAAAACAGTACGCCGTCATAAAGGATGAATGGCAGGTGCCAAAAACAGTACGACGTCATAAAGGATGAATGGCAGTTGCTAAAAACAGTACGACGTCATAAAGGATGAATGGCAGGTGCCAAAAATAGTACGACGTCATAAAGGATGAATGGCAGGTGCCAAAAACAGTACGACGTCATAAAGGATGAATGGCAGTTGCAAAAAACAGTACGACGTCATAAAGGATGAATGGCAGCTGCCAAAAACAGTACGACGTCATAAAGAATGAATGGCAGTTGCCAAAAACAGTACGACGTCATAAAGGATGAATGGCAGTTGCAAACATCAGTACGAAATCAGAAAGGATCAATGGCAGTTGCCACAAACAGTACGACGTCATAAAAGATGAATGGCAGGTTCCAAAAACAGGACGACGTCATAAAGGATGAATGGCACAGGCTAAAAACAGTACGACGTCATAAAGGATAGATGGCCGTTGCCAAAAACAGTACGACGTCATAAAGGATGAATGGCAGGTGCCAAAAAAAGTACGATGTCACAAAGGATGAATGGCAGTTGCTAAAAACAGTACGACGTCATAAAGGATGAATGGCAGGGGCCAAAAACAGTACGACGTCATAAAGGATGATCGGCAGTTGCCAAAAACAGTCCGACGTCATAAAAGATTAATGGCAGTTGCCAAAAACAGTACGACGTCATAAAGGATGAATTCCAGTTGCCAAAAACAGTACGACGTCATAAGAGATGAATGGCAGTTGCCAAAAACAGTACGACGTCATAAAAGAAGGAATCACAGGTGCCAAAAACAGTACGACGTCATAAAGGATGAATGGCAGTTGCAAAAAACAGTACGACGTCATAAAGGATAAATGGCAGTTGCAAAAATCAGTACGACGTCATAAAGGATTAATGGCAGTTGCCAAAAAAAGTACGACATCATAAAAAATGAATGGCAGGTTCCAAATAAATTACGACGTCATAAAGGATGAATGGCACAGGCCAAAAACAGTACGACGTCATAAAGGATGAATGGCAGTTGCCAAAAACAGTACGACGTCATAAAGGTGGAATGTCAGTTGCCAAAAACAGTACGATGCCATGAAGGATTAATGGCAGGTGCCAAAAACAGTACGACGTCATAAAGGATGAATGGCAGTTGCCAAAAACAGTACGACGTCATAAAGGATGAATGGCAGCGGCCAAAAACAGTAAGACGTAACAAAGGAGTAATGGCAGGTTCCAAAAACAGTACGACGTAATAAACAATGAATGGCCGGTGCCAAAAAAGGTACGACGTCATAAAAAATGAACGGCAGTTGGCAAAAACAGAACGAGGTCATAAAGGATGAATGGCAGGTTGCAAAAACAGTACGACGTCATAAAGGATGAATGGCAGTTTCCAAAAACAGTACGACGTCATAAAGGATGAATGGCAGTTGCCAAAAACAGTACGACGTCATAAAGGATGAATGGCAGGTGGCAAAAACAGTACGACGTCATAAAGGATGAATAGCAGTTGCAAAAATCAGTACGACGTCATAAAGGATGAATGGCCGTTTCCAAAAACAGTACGACGTTATAAAGGATGAATGGCAGGTTCCAAAAACAGAACGTTGTCATAAAGGATGAATGGCACAGGCCAAAAACAGTACGACGTCATAAAGGATGAATGGCAGTTGTCAAAAACAGTGCGACGTCATAAAAAAAGGAATGGCAGTTGCCAAAAACAGTACGAAGTCATAAAGGATTAATGGCAGGTGCCAAAAACAGTACGACGTCATAAAGGATGAATGGCAGTTGCCAAAAACAGTACGACGTCATACAGGATGAATGGCAGGTGCCTAAAACAGTACGACGTCCGAAAGAATGAATGTCAGGTGCCAAAAACAGTCCGACGTCATAAAGGATGAATGGCAGGTGCCAAAAACAGTACGACGTCATAAAGGATGAATGGCAGTTGCCAAAAACAGTACGACGTCATAAAGGATGAATGGCAGGTGCCAAAAACAGTACGACGTCATAAAGGATGAATGGCAGGTGCCAAAAACAGTACGACGTCATAAAGGATTAATGGCAATTGCCAAAAACAGTACGACGTCATAAAGGATGAATGGCAGGTGCCAAAAACAGTACGACGTCATAAAGGATGAATGGCAGGTGCCAAAAACAGTACGACGTCATAAAGGATGAATGGCAGGTGCCAAAAACAGTACGACGTCATAAAGGATGAATGGCAGTTGCCAAAAACAGTACGACGTCATAAAGGATGAATGGCAGGTGCCAAAAACAGTACGACGTCATAAAGGATGAATGGCAGTTGCCAAAAACAGTACGACGTCATAAAGAATGAATGGCAGGTGCCAAAAACAGTACGACGTCATAAAGGATGAATGTCAGGTGCCAAAAACAGTACGACGTCATAAAGGATGAATAGCAGTTGCCAAAAACAGTAAGACGTCATAAAGGATGAATGGCAGGTGCTAAAAACAGTACGACGTCATAAAGGATGAATGGCAGTTGCCAAAAACAGTACGACGTCATAAAGGATGAATGGCAGTTTCCAAAACAGTACGACGTCATAAAGGAGAAATGGCAGTTGCCAAAAACAGTACGACGTCATAAAGAATGAATGGCAGTTGCCAAAAACAGTACGACGTCATACAGGATGAATGGCAGTTGCCAAAAACAGTACGACGTCATAAAGGATGAATAGCAGGTGCCAAAAACAGTACGACGTCATAAAGGATGAATGGCAGGTGCCAAAAACAGTACGACGTCATTAAGGGTGAATGGCAGTTGCCAAAAACAGTACGACGTCATAAAGGATGAATGGCAGGTGCCAAACACAGTACGACGTCATAAAGGATGAATAGCAGTTGCAAAAATCAGTACAACGTCATAAAGGATGAATGGCCGTTTCTAAAAACAGTACGACGTCATAAAGGATGAATGGCAAGTTCCAAAAACAGAACGTTGTCACAAAGGATGAATGGCAGTTGCCAAAAACAGTACGACGTCATAAAGGATGAATGGCAGTTGCCAAAAACAGTGCGACGTCATAAAGGATGAATGGCAGTTTCCAAAAACAGTACGACGTCATAAAGAATGAATGGCAGTTGCCAAAAACAGGTCGACGTCATAAAGGATGAATGGCAGGTGCCAAAAACAGTACGACGTCATAAAGGATGAATGTCAGGTGCTAAAAACAGTACGACGTCATAAAGGATGAATGGCAGTTGCCAAAAACAGTACGACGTCATAAAGGATGAATGGCAGGTGCCAAAAACAGTACGACGTCATAAAGGATGAATGGCAGTTGCCAAAAACAGTACGACGTCATAAAGGATGAATGGCAGTTGCAAAAAACAGTACGACGTCATAAAAGATGAATGGCAGGTGCCAAAAACAGTACGACGTCATAAAGGATGAATGGCAGGTGGCAAAAACAGTACGACGTCATAAAGGATGAATGGCAGTTGCCAAAACAGTACGACGTCATAAAGGATGAATTGCAGGTGCGTAAAACAGTACGACGTCATAAAGGATGAATGGCAGTTGCCAAAAACAGTACGACGTCATAAAGGATGAATGGCAGTTGCCAAAAACAGTACGACGTCATAAAAGATGAATGGCAGGTGGCAAAAACAGTTCGACGTCATAAAGGATGAATAGCAGTTGCAAAAATCAGTACGACGTCATAAAGGATGAATGGCAGTTTCCAAAAACAGTACGACGTCATAAAAGATGAATGGCAGGTTCCAAACACAGAACGTTGTCATAAAGGATGAATGGCACAGGCCAAAAATCGTACGACGTCATAAAGGATGAATGGCAGTTGCCAAAAACAGTGCGACGTCATAAAGGATGAATGGCAGTTGCCAAAAACAGTACGACGTCATAAAGGATTAATGGCAGGTGCCAAAAACAGTACGACGTCATAAAGGATGAAGGCAGTTGCCAAAAACAGTACGACGTCATACAGGATGAATGGCAGGTGGCAAAAACAGTACGACGTCATAAAGGATGAATGGCAGGGTCCAAAAACAGTACGACGTCATAAAGGATGAATGGCAGGTGCCAAAAACCGTACGACGTCATAAAGGAGGAATGGCAGTTGCCAAAAACAGTACGATGTCATAAAGGATGAATGGCAGGTGCCAAAAACAGTACGCCGTCATAAAGGATGAATGGCAGGTGCCAAAAACAGTACGACGTCATAAAGGATGAATGGCAGTTGCTAAAAACAGTACGACGTCATAAAGGATGAATGGCAGGTGCCAAAAATAGTACGACGTCATAAAGGATGAATGGCAGGTGCCAAAAACAGTACGACGTCATAAAGGATGAATGGCAGTTGCAAAAAACAGTACGACGTCATAAAGGATGAATGGCAGCTGCCAAAAACAGTACGACGTCATAAAGAATGAATGGCAGTTGCCAAAAACAGTACGACGTCATAAAGGATGAATGGCAGTTGCAAACATCAGTACGAAATCAGAAAGGATCAATGGCAGTTGCCACAAACAGTACGACGTCATAAAAGATGAATGGCAGGTTCCAAAAACAGGACGACGTCATAAAGGATGAATGGCACAGGCTAAAAACAGTACGACGTCATAAAGGATAGATGGCCGTTGCCAAAAACAGTACGACGTCATAAAGGATGAATGGCAGGTGCCAAAAAAAGTACGATGTCACAAAGGATGAATGGCAGTTGCTAAAAACAGTACGACGTCATAAAGGATGAATGGCAGGGGCCAAAAACAGTACGACGTCATAAAGGATGATCGGCAGTTGCCAAAAACAGTCCGACGTCATAAAAGATTAATGGCAGTTGCCAAAAACAGTACGACGTCATAAAGGATGAATTCCAGTTGCCAAAAACAGTACGACGTCATAAGAGATGAATGGCAGTTGCCAAAAACAGTACGACGTCATAAAAGAAGGAATCACAGGTGCCAAAAACAGTACGACGTCATAAAGGATGAATGGCAGTTGCAAAAAACAGTACGACGTCATAAAGGATAAATGGCAGTTGCAAAAATCAGTACGACGTCATAAAGGATTAATGGCAGTTGCCAAAAAAAGTACGACATCATAAAAAATGAATGGCAGGTTCCAAATAAATTACGACGTCATAAAGGATGAATGGCACAGGCCAAAAACAGTACGACGTCATAAAGGATGAATGGCAGTTGCCAAAAACAGTACGACGTCATAAAGGTGGAATGTCAGTTGCCAAAAACAGTACGATGCCATGAAGGATTAATGGCAGGTGCCAAAAACAGTACGACGTCATAAAGGATGAATGGCAGTTGCCAAAAACAGTACGACGTCATAAAGGATGAATGGCAGCGGCCAAAAACAGTAAGACGTAACAAAGGAGTAATGGCAGGTTCCAAAAACAGTACGACGTAATAAACAATGAATGGCCGGTGCCAAAAAAGGTACGACGTCATAAAAAATGAACGGCAGTTGGCAAAAACAGAACGAGGTCATAAAGGATGAATGGCAGGTTGCAAAAACAGTACGACGTCATAAAGGATGAATGGCAGTTTCCAAAACAGTACGACGTCATAAAGGAGAAATGGCAGTTGCCAAAAACAGTACGACGTCATAAAGAATGAATGGCAGTTGCCAAAAACAGTACGACGTCATACAGGATGAATGGCAGTTGCCAAAAACAGTACGACGTCATAAAGGATGAATAGCAGGTGCCAAAAACAGTACGACGTCATAAAGGATGAATGGCAGTTGCCAAAAACAGTACGACGTCATAAAGGATGAATGGCAGGTGCCAAAAACAGTACGACGTCATAAAGGATGAATAGCAGTTGCAAAAATCAGTACAACGTCATAAAGGATGAATGGCCGTTTCTAAAAACAGTACGACGTCATAAAGGATGAATGGAAAGTTCCAAAAACAGAACGTTGTCACAAAGGATGAATGGCAGTTGCCAAAAACAGTACGACGTCATAAAGGATGAATGGCAGTTGCCAAAAACAGTGCGACGTCATAAAGGATGAATGGCAGTTTCCAAAAACAGTACGACGTCATAAAGAATGAATGGCAGTTGCCAAAAACAGGTCGACGTCATAAAGGATGAATGGCAGGTGCCAAAAACAGTACGACGTCATAAAGGATGAATGTCAGGTGCAAAAAACAGTACGACGTCATAAAGGATGAATGGCAGTTGCCAAAAACAGTACGACGTCCTAAAGGATGAATGGCAGGTGCCAAAAACAGTACGACGTCATAAAGGATGAATGGCAGTTGCCAAAAACAGTACGACGTCATAAAGGATGAATGGCAGTGGCCAAAAACAGTACGACGTCATAAAAGATGAATGGCAGGTGCCAAAAACAGTACGACGTCATAAAGGATGAATGGCAGGTAGCAAAAACAGTACGACGTCATAAAGGATGAATGGCAGTTGCCAAAAACAGTACGACGTCATAAAGGATGAATTGCAGGTGCGTAAAACAGTACGACGTCATAAAGGATGAATGGCAGTTGCCAAAAACAGTACGACGTCATAAAGGATGAATGGCAGTTGCCAAAAACAGTACGACGTCATAAAAGATGAATGGCAGGTGGCAAAAACAGTTCGACGTCATAAAGGATGAATAGCAGTTGCAAAAATCAGTACGACGTCATAAAGGATGAATGGCAGTTTCCAAAAACAGTACGACGTCATAAAAGATGAATGGCAGGTTCCAAACACAGAACGTTGTCATAAAGGATGAATGGCACAGGCCAAAAATCGTACGACGTCATAAAAAATGAATGGCAGTTGCCAAAAACAGTGCGACGTCATAAAGGATGAATGGCAGTTGCCAAAAACAGTACGACGTCATAAAGGATTAATGGCAGGTGCCAAAAACAGTACGACGTCATAAAGGATGAAGGCAGTTGCCAAAAAAAGTACGACGTCATACAGGATGAATGGCATGTGGCAAAAACAGTACGACGTCATAAAGGATGAATGGCAGGGTCCAAAAACAGTACGACGTCATAAAGGATGAATGGCAGGTGCCAAAAACCGTACGACGTCATAAAGGAGGAATGGCAGTTGCCAAAAACAGTACGATGTCCTAAAGGATGAATGGCAGGTGCCAAAAACAGTACGCCGTCATAAAGGATGAATGGCAGGTGCCAAAAACAGTACGACGTCATAAAGGATGAATGGCAGTTGCTAAAAACAGTACGACGTCATAAAGGATGACTGGCAGGTGCCAAAAACAGTACGACGTCATAAAGGATGAATGGCAGGTGCCAAAAACAGTACGACGTCATAAAGGATGAATGGCAGTTGCAAAAAACAGTACGACGTCATAAAGGATGAATGGCAGCTGCCAAAAACAGTACGACGTCATAAAGAATGAATGGCAGTTGCCAAAAACAGTACGACGTCATAAAGGATGAATGGCAGTTGCAAACATCAGTACGAAATCAGAAAGGATCAATGGCAGTTGCCACAAACAGTACGACGTCATTAAAGATGAATGGCAGGTTCCAAAAACAGTACGACGTCATAAAGGATGAATGGCACAGGCTAAAAACAGTACGACGTCATAAAGGATAGATGGCCGTTGCCAAAAACAGTACGACGTCACAAAGGATGAATGGCAGGTGCCAAAAACAGTACGACGTCACAAAGGATGAATGGCAGTTGCTAAAAACAGTACGACGTCATAAAGGATGAAAGCAGGGGCCAAAAACAGTACGACGTCATAAAGAATGATCGGCAGTTGCCAAAAACAGTCCGACGTCATAAAAGATTAATGGCAGTTGCCAAAAACAGTACGACGTCATAAAGGAGGAATTCCAGTTGCCAAAAACAGTACGACGTCATAAGAGATGAATGGCAGTTGCCAAAAACAGTACGACGTCATAAAAGAAGGAATCACAGGTGCCAAAAACAGTACGACGTCATAAAGGATGAATGGCAGTTGCAAAAAACAGTACGACGTCATAAAGGATAAATGGCAGTTGCAAAAATCAGTACGACGTCATAAAGGATTAATGGCAGTTGCCAAAAAAAGTACGACATCATAAAAAATGAATGGCAGGTTCCAAAAAAATTACGACGTCATAAAGGATGAATGGCACAGGCCAAAAACAGTACGACGTCATAAAGGATGAATGGCAGTTGCCAAAAACAGTACGACGTCATAAAGGTGGAATGTCAGTTGCCAAAAACAGTACGATGCCATGAAGGATTAATGGCAGGTGCCAAAAACAGTACGACGTCATAAAGGATGAATGGCAGTTGCCAAAAACAGTACGACGTCATAAAGGATGAATGGCAGCTGCCAAAAACAGTACGACGTAACAAAAAAGTAATGGCAGGTTCCAAAAACAGTACGACGTAATAAACAATGAATGGCCGGTGCCAAAAAAGGTACGACGTCATAAAGGATGAATGGAATTTGCCAAAAACAGTACGACGTCATAAAAAATGAACGGCAGTTGGCAAAAACAGAACGAGGTCATAAAGGATGAATGGCAGGTTGCAAAAACAGTACGACGTCATAAAGGATGAATGGCAGTTTCCAAAAATAGTACAACGTCATAAAGGATGAATGGCAGGTTCCAAAAACAGAACGATGTCATAAAGGATGAATGGCACAAGCCAAACACAGTACGACGTCATAAAGGATGAATGGCAGTTGCCAAAAACAGTGCGACGTCATAAAAGATGGATGGCAGTTGCCAAAAACAGTACGACGTCATAAAGGATTAATGGCAGGTGCCAAAAACAGTACGAGGTCATAAAAGATGAATGGCAGTTGCTAAAAACAGTACGACGTCATACAGGATGAATGGCAGTTGCCAAAAACAGTACGACGTCATAAAGGATGAATGGCAGTTGGCAAAAACAGTACGACGTCATACAGGATGAATGGCAGGTGCCAAAAACAGTACGACGTGATAAAGGATGAATGGCAGGTCCCAAAAACAGTACGACGTGATAAGAGATGAATGGCAGTTGCCAAAAACAGTACGACGTCATAAAGGATGAATCACAGGTGCCAAAAACAGTACGACGTCATAAAGGATGAATGGCAGTTGCAAAAAACAGTACGACGTCATAAAGGATTAATCGCAGGTGCCAAAAACAGTACGACGTCATAAAGGATGAATGGCAGGTGCCAAAAACAGTACGACGTCATAAAGGATGAATGGCAGGTGCCACAAACAGTACGACGTCATAAAGGATGAATGGCAGTTGCCAAAAAGAGTACGACGTCATAAAAGATGAATGGCAGTTGCCAAAAACAGTACGACGTAATAAAGGATGAATGGCAGTTGCCAAAAACAGTACGACGTAATAAAGGATGAATGGCAGGTGCCAAAAACAGTACGACGTCATAAAAGATGAATGGCAGTTGCCAAAAACAGTACGACGTCATAAAGGATGAATGCCAGTTGCCAATAACAGTACGACGTCATAAAGGATGAATGGGAGTTTCCAAAAACAGTACGACGTCATAAAGGATGAATGGCAGTTGCCAAAAACAGTACGACGTCATAAAGGATGAATGGCAGGTGCCAAAAAAAGTACGACATCATAAAAAATGAATGGCAGGTTCCAAAAACATTACGACGTCATAAAGGATGAATGGCACAGGCCAAAAACAGTACGACGTCATAAAGGATGAATGGCAGTTGCCAAAAACAGTACGACGTCATAAAGGTGGAATGTCAGTTGCCAAAAACAGTACGATGCCATGAAGGATTAATGGCAGGTGCCAAAAACAGTACGACGTCATAAAGGATGAATGGCAGTTGCCAAAAACAGTACGACGTCATAAAGGATGAATGGCAGCTGCCAAAAACAGTACGACGTAACAAAGGAGTAATGGCAGGTGCCAAAAACAGTACGACGTCATAAAGGATGAATGGCCGGTGCCAAAAAAGGTACGACGTCATAAAGGATGAATGGCAGTTGCCAAATACAGTACGACGTCATAAAAAATGAACGGCAGTTGCCAAAAACAGTACGACGTCATAAAGGATGAATGGCAGGTTGCAAAAACAGTACGACGTCATAAAAGATGGATGGCACAAGCCAAAAACAGTACGACGTCATAAAGGATGAATGGCAGTTGCCAAAAACAGTGCGACGTCATAAAAGATGGATGGCAGTTGCCAAAAACAGTACGACGTCATAAAGGATTAATGGCAGGTGCCAAAAACAGTACGACGTCATAAAATATGAATGGCAGTTGCTAAAAACAGTACGACGTCATACAGGATGAATGGCAGGTGCCAAAAACAGTACGACGTCATAAAGGATGAATGGCAGTTGGCAAAAACAGTACGACGTCATACAGGATGAATGGCAGGTGCCAAAAACAGTACGACGTGATAAAGGATGAATGGCAGTTGCCAAAAACAGTACGACGTCATAAAAGATGAATCACAGTTGCCAAAAAGAGTACGACGTCATAAAAGATGAATGGCAGTTGCCAAAAACAGTACGACGTAATAAAGGATGAATGGCAGTTGCCAAAAACAGTACGACGTCATAAAGGATGAATGGCAGGTGCCAAAAACAGTACGACGTCATAAAAGATGAATGGCAGTTGCCAAAAAGAGTACGACGTCATAAAGGATGAATGCCAGTTGCCAAAAACAGTACGACGTCATAAAGGATGAATGGGAGTTTCCAAAAACAGTACGACGTCATAAAGGATGAATGGCAGGTGCCAAAAACAGTACGACGTCATAAAGGATGAATGGCAGTTGCCAAAAACAGTACGACGTCATAAAGGATGAATGGCAGGTGCCAAAAAAAGTACGATATCCTAAAAAATGAATGGCAGGTTCCAAAAACATTACGACGTCATAAAGGATGAATGGCACAGGCCAAAAACAGTACGACGTCATAAAGGATGAATGGCAGTTGCCAAAAAAAATACGACGTCATAAAGGTGGAATGTCAGTTGCCAAAAACAGTACGATGCCATGAAGGATTAATGGCAGGTGCCAAAAACAGTACGACGTCATAAAGGATGAATGGCCGGTGCCAAAAAAGGTACGTAGTCATAAAGGATGAATCGCAGTTGCCAAAAAGAGTACGACGTCATAAAAAATGAACGGCAGTTGCCAAAAACAGTACGACGTCATAAAGGATGAATGGCAGGTTGCAAAAACAGTACGACGTCATAAAGGATGAATGGCAGTTTCCAAAAATAGTACAACGTCATAAAGGATGAATGGCAGGTTCAAAAAACAGAACGATGTCATAAAGGATGAATGGCACAAGCCAAAAACAGTACGACGTCATAAAGGATGAATGGCAGTTGCCAAAAACAGTGCGACGTCATAAAAGATGGATGGCAGTTGCCAAAAACAGTACGACGTCATAAAGGATTAATGGCAGGTGCCAAAAACAGTACGACATCATAAAAGATGAATGGCAGTTGCTAAAAACGGTACGACGTCATACAGGATGAATGGCAGGTGCCAAAAACAGTACGACGTCATAAAAGATGAATGGCAGTTGGCAAAAACAGTACGACGTCATACAGGATGAATGGCAGGTGCAAAAAACAGTACGACGTGATAAAGGATAAATGGCAGGTCCCAAAAACAGTACGACGTCATAAGAGATGAATGGCAGTTGCCAAAAACAGTACGACGTCATAAAAGATGAATCACAGGTGCCAAAAACAGTACGACGTCATAAAGGATGAATGGCAGTTGCAAAAAACAGTACGACGTCATAAAGGATGAATGGCAGGTGCCAAAAACAGTACGACGTCATAAAGGATGAATGGCAGGTGCCAAAAACAGTACGACGTCATAAAGGATGAATGGCAGGTGCCACAAACAGTACGACGTCATATAGGATGAATAGCAGTTGCCAAAAAGAGTACGACGTCATAAAAGATGAATGGCAGTTGCCAAAAACAGTACGACGTTATAAAGGATGAATGGCAGTTGCCAAAAACAGTACGACGTCATAAAGGATGAATGGCAGGTGCCAAAAACAGTACGACGTCATAAAAGATGAATGGCAGTTGCCAAAAACAGTACGACGTCATAAAGGATGAATGCCAGTTGCCAAAAACAGTACGACGTCATAAAAATTGAATGGCAGGGTCCAAAAACAGTACGACGTCATAAAGGATGAATGGCAGGTGCCAAAAACAGTACGACGTCATAAAGGATGAATGGCAGTTGCCAAAAACAGTACGACGTCATAAAGGATGAATGGCAGGTGCCAAAAACCGTACGACGTCATAAAGAATGAATGGCAGTTGCCAAAAACAGTACGACGTTATAAAGGATGAATGGCAGTTGCCAAACACAGTACGACGTCATAAAGGATGAATGGCAGTTGCAAACATCAGTACGACGTCATCAAGGATGAATGGCAGGTTCCAAAAACAGTACGACGTCATGAAGGGGGAATCGCACAGGCCAAAAACAGTACGACGTCATAAAGGATAGATGGCAGTTGCCAAAAACAGTACGACGTCATAAAAGATAAATGGCAGTTGCCAAAAAAAGTACGAGGTCATAAAGGATGAATGGCAGTTGCTAAAAACAGTACGACGTCATAAAGGATGAATTGCAGGTGCCAAAAAAAGTACGACGTCATAAAGGATGAATGGCAGTTGCCAAAAAACAGTACAGCGTCATAAAAGATGAATGGCAGTTGCCAAAAAACAGTACGACGTCATAAAAGATGAATGGCAATTGCCAAAAACAGTATGACGTCATAAAGGATAAATTGCAGTTGCCGAAAACAGTACGACGTCATAAAGGATGAATTGTAGTTACCAAAAAAACGGACAACGTCATAAAGGATGAATGGCAGTTGCGAAAAAACGTACAACGTCATAAAAGAAGGAATGGCAGTTGCTAAAAAACAGTACGAAGTCATAAAGGATGAATGGCAGTTGCCAACAACAGTACGACGTCATAAACGATGAATGGCAGTTGCCAAAAACAGTACGACGTCATAAACGATGAATGGCAGGTGCCAAAAACAGTACCTCGTCATAAAGGATGAATGGCAGTTGCCAAAAAACCGTACGACGTCATAAAGGATGAATGGCAGTTGCCAAAAACAGTACGACGTCATAAAGGATCAATAGCAGTTGCCGAAAACAGTACGACGTCATAAAGGATGAATGGCAGGTGCCAAAAACAGTACGACGTCATAAAGATTGAATGGCAGGTATCTAAAACAGTACGACGTCATAAACGATGAATGACAGGTGCCAAAAACAGTACGACGTCATAAAGGTGAGTGGCAGGTGCAAAAAACAGTACGACGTCATAAAGGATTAATGGCAGTTGCCAAAAACAGTACGACGTCATAAAGGATGAATGGCAGTTGCCAAAAACAGTACGACGTCATAAAGGATGAATGGCAGGTGGCAAAAATAAGTACGACGTCATAAATGATGAATGGCAGTTGCCAAAAACAGTACGACGTCATAAATGATGAATGGCAGTTGCCAAAAACAGTACGACGTCATAAAGGATGAATAGCACAGGCCCAAAACAGCACGACGTCATAAAGGATGAATGGCAGTTGCCAAAAACAGTACGACGTCATAAAGGATGAATGGCAGTTGCCAAAAACAGTACGATGCTATAAAAAATTAATGGCAGGTGCCAAAAACAGTACGACGTCATAAAGGATGAATGGCAGTTGCCAAAAACAGTACGACGTCATAAAGGATGAATGGCAGCTGCCAAAAACAGTACGACGTCATAAAAGATAAACGGCAGGTGCCTAAAACAGTACGACGTCATAAAGGATGAATGGCAGGTTCCAAAAAAGGTACGACGTCATAAAGGATGAATGGCAGTTGCCAAAAACAGTACGAAATCATAAAAGAATGAATGGCATGTGCCAAAAACAGTACGACGTCATAAAGGATGAAGTGCAGTTGTACAAACACAGTACGACGTCATAAAGGATGAATGGCAGTTGCCAAAAACAGTACAGCGTCATAAAAGATGAATGGCAGGTGCCAAAAACAGTACGACGTCATAAAGGATGAATGGCAATTGCCAAAAACAGTACGACGTCATAAAGGATGAATTGAAGTTGCCAAAAAAACGTACGACGTCATAAAAGAGTAATGGCAGTTGCTAAAAAACGTACAACGTCATAAAAGATGAATGGCAGGTGCCAAAAACAGTACGAAGTCATAAAGGATGAATGGCAGTTGTCAAAAACAGTACGACGTAATAAAGGATGAATCGCACTTGCCAAAAACAGTACGACGTCATAAAAGATGAATGGCAATTGTTAAAAACAGTACGCAATCATAAAGGATGAATTGAAGTTGCCAAAAAAACGTACAACGTCATAAAAGAGGAATGGCAGTTGCTAAAAAACGTACAACGTCATAAAGGAGGAATGGCCGTTGCTAAAAAACAGTACGAAGTCATAAAGGATTAATGGCAGTTGCCAAAAACAGTACGATAGCATAAAGGATTAATGGCAGTTGCCAAAAACAGTACGACGTCATAAAGGATGAATGGCAGTTGCCAAAAACAGTACGACGTCATAAGAGATGAATGGCAGGTTCCAAAAACAGTACTACGTCATAAAGGATGAATGGCACAGCCCCAAAACAGTACGACGTCATAAAGGATGAATGGCAGTTCCCAAAAACAGTACGACGTCATAAATGGTTAATGGCAGTTGCCAAAAACAGTACGATGCCATAAAGGATTAATGGCAGTTGCCAAAAACAGTACGACGTCATAACGGATAAATGGCAGTTGCCAAAAACAGTACAACGTTATAAAGGATGAATGGCAGCTGCCAAAAACTGTACGACGTCATAAAATAGATATGGCAGGTGCCCAAAACAGTACGACGTCATGAAGGATGAATGGTAGGTGCCAAAAAAGGTACGACGTCATAAAGGATGAAGGGCAGTTGCCAAAAACAGTACGACGTCATAAAGGATGAATGCCAGTTGCCAAAAACAGTACGACGTCATAAAGGATGAATTGCAGTTGCCAAAAACTGTACGACGTCATAAAAGATAAATGGCAGGTGCCCAAAACAGTACGACGTCATGAAGGATGAATGGTAGGTGCCAAAAAAGGTACGACGTCATAAAGGATGAAGGGCAGTTGCCAAAAACAGTACGACGTCATAAAGGATGAATGCCAGTTGCCAAAAACAGTACGACGTCATAAAGGATGAATGGCAGTTGCCAAAAACAGTACGACGTCATAAAGGATGAATGGCAGTTGCCAAAAACAGTACGACGTCATAAAAAATGAATGGCAGGTGCCAAAAACAGTACGACGTCATAAAGGATGAATGGCAGTTGCCAAAAACAGCACGACGTCATAAAAGATTAATGGCAGTTGCCAAAAACAGTACGAAATCATACAAGAATTAATGGCAGGTGCCAAAAACAGTACGACGTCATAAAGAATGAATGGCAGGTGCCAAAAACAGTGCGACGTCATAAAGGATGAATGGCAGTTGTCAAAAACAGTACGACGTCATAAAGGATGAATGGCAGTTGCCAAAAACAGTACGACGTCATAAAGGATTAATCGCAGTTGCCAAAAACAGTACGACGTCATAAAGGATGAATGGCAATTGCCAAAAACAGTACGACGTCATAAATGATGAATTGAAGTTGCCAAAAAAACGTACGACGTCATAAAAGAGTAATGGCAGTTGCTAAAAAACGTACAACGTCATAAAGGAGGAACGGCAGTTGCTAAAAAACAGTACGTAGTCATAAAGGATGAATGGCAGTTGCCAAAACAGTACGACGGAATTAAGGATGAATGGCAGTTGCCAAAAACAGTACGACGTTATAAAAGATGAATGGCAGTTGCCAAAAACAGTACGACGTCATAATGGATATATGGCACAGGCCAAAAACAGTACGACGTCATAAAGGATGAATGGCAGTTGCCAAAAAGAGTACGACGTCATAAAAGATGAATAGCAGTTGCCAAAAAAATGTACGACGCCATAAAAGATGAATGGCAGTTGCCAAAAAAAGTACGACGTCATAAAGGATGAATGGCAGGTGCCAAAAACAGTACGACGTCATAAAGGATGAATGGCAGGTGCCAAAAACAGTACGACGTCATAAAGGATGAATGGCAGATGCCAAAAACAGTACGACGTCTTAAAGGATGAATGGCAGTTGCCAAAAACAGTACGACGTCATAAAAGATGAATGGCACAGGCCCAAAACAGTACGACGTCATAAAGGATGAATGGCAGTTGCAAAAAACAGTACTACGTCATAAAGGATGAATGGCAGGTGCCAAAAACAGTACGAAATCATAAAAGAATGAATGGCAGGGGCCAAAAACAGAACGACGTCATAAAAGATGAATGGCAGGTGCCAAAAACAGTACGACGTCATAAAAGATGAATGGCAGTTGTCAAAAACAGGACGACGTCATAAAGGATGAATGGCAGTTGTCAAAAACAGTACGACGTCATAAAGGATGAATGGCAGTTGCCAAAAACAGTACGACGTCATAAAGGATGAATCGCAGTTGCCAAAAACAGTACGGCGTCATAAAGGATGGATGGCAATTGCCAAAAACAGTACGACGTCATAAAGGATGAATTGAAGTTGCCAAAAAAACGTACGACGTCATAAAAGAGTAATGGCAGTTGCTAAAAAACGTACACCGTCATAAGGGAGGAATGGCAGTTGCTAAAAAACAGTACGAAGTCATAAAGGATGAATGGCAGTTGCCAAAACAGTACGACGGAATTAAGGATGAATGGCAGTTGCCAAAAACAGTACGACGTTATAAAAGATGAATGGCAGTTGCCAAAAACAGTACGACGTCATAATGGATTAATGGCACAGGCCAAAAACTATACGACGTCATAAAGGATGAATGGCAGTTGCCAAAACAGTACGACGTCATAAAAGATGAATAGCAGTTGCCAAAAAAAGGTACGACGCCATAAAAGATGAATGGCAGTTGCCAAAAACAGTACGACGTCATAAAAGATGAATGGCAGGTGCCAAAAACAGTACGACGTCATAAAAAATGAATGGCAGGTGCCAAAAACTGTACAACGTCATAAAAGATGAATGGCAGTTGCCAAAAACAGTACGATGTCATAAAAGATGAATGGCAAAGGTCCAAAACAGTACGACGTCATAAAGGATGAATGGCAGTTGCAAAAAACAGTACTACGTCATAAAGGATGAATGGCAGGTGCCAAAAACAGTACGAAATCATAAAAGAATGAATGGCAGGTGCCAAAAACAGAACGACGTCATAAAAGATGAATGGCAGGTACCAAAAACAGTACGACGTCATAAAAGATGAATGGCAGTTGTCAAAAACAGTACGACGTCATAAAGGATGAATCGCAGTTGCCAAAAAAACGTACAACGTCATAAAAGAGGAATGGCAGTTGCTAAAAAACGTACAACGTCATAAAGGAGGAATGGCCGTTGCTAAAAAACAGTACGAAGTCATAAAGGATGAATGGCAGTTGCCAAAAACTGTACGACGGCATAAAGGATTAATGGCAGTTGCCAAAAACAGTACGACGTCATAAAGGATGAATGGCAGTTGCCAAAAACAGTACGACGTCATAAAAGAAGGAATGGCAGGTTCCAAAAACAGTACGACGTCATAAAGGAGGAATGGCAAAGCCCCAAAACAGTACGACGTCATAAAGGATGAATGGCAGTTGCAAAAAACAGTACGACGTCATAAAGGATTAATGGCAGTTGCCAAAAACAGTACGATGCCATAAAGGAAGGACGGCAGGTGCCAAAAACAGTACGACGTCATAAAGGATTAATGGCAGTTGCCAAAAACAGTACAACGTTATAAAGGATGAATGGCAGCTGCCAAAAACAGTACGACGTCATAAAAGATAAATGGCAGGTGCCCAAAACAGTACGACGTCATAAAGGAGGAATGGCAGGTGCCAAAAAAAGTACGACGTCATAAAGGATGAATGGCAGTTGCCAAAAACAGTACGATTTCATAAAGGATGAATGCCAGTTGCCAAAAACAGTACGACGTCATAAAGGATGAATGGCAGTTGCCAAAAACAGTACGACGTCATAATGGAATAATGGCAGTTGCCAAAAACAGTACGACGTCATAAAAAATGAATGGCAGGTGCCAAAAACAGTACAACGTCATAAAAGATGAATGGCAGTTGCCAAAAACAGTACGACGTCATAAAGGATGAATGGCAGTTGCCAAAAAGAGTACGACGTCATAAAGAATGAATGGCAGTTGCCAAAAACAGTACGACGTCACAAAAGAATGAATGGCAGGTGGCAAAAACAGTACGACGTCATAAAGGATGAATGGCAGGTTCCAAAAACAGTACGACGTCATAATGGATGAATTGCACAGGCCAAAAAGAGTACGACGTCATAAAAGATGAATGGCAGTTTTCAAAAACAGGACGACGTCATAAAGGATGAATGGCAGTTGTCAAAAACAGTACGACGTCATAAAGGATGAATGGCAGTTGCCAAAAACAGTACGACGTCATAAAGGATGAATCGCAGTTGCCAAAAACAGTACGGCGTCATAAAGGATGGATGGCAATTGCCAAAAACAGTACGACGTCATAAAGGATGAATTGAAGTTGCCAAAAAAACGTACGACGTCATAAAAGAGTAATGGCAGTTGCTAAAAAACGTACAACGTCATAAGGGAGGAATGGCAGTTGCTAAAAAACAGTACGAAGTCATAAAGGATGAATGGCAGTTGCCAAAACAGTACGACGGAATTAAGGATGAATGGCAGTTGCCAAAAACAGTACGACGTTATAAAAGATGAATGGCAGTTGCCAAAAACAGTACGACGTCATAATGGATTAATGGCACAGGCCAAAAACTATACGACGTCATAAAGGATGAATGGCAGTTGCCAAAACAGTACGACGTCATAAAAGATGAATAGCAGTTGCCAAAAAAAGGTACGACGCCATAAAAGATGAATGGCAGTTGCCAAAAACAGTACGACGTCATAAAGGATGAATGGCAGTGCCAAAAACAGTACGACGTCATAAAAAATGAATGGCAGGTGCCAAAAACAGTACAACGTCATAAAAGATGAATGGCAGTTGCCAAAAACAGTACGATGTCATAAAAGATGAATGGCAAAGGTCCAAAACAGTACGACGTCATAAAGGATGAATGGCAGTTGCAAAAAACAGTACTACGTCATAAAGGATGAATGGCAGGTGCCAAAAACAGTACGAAATCATAAAAGAATGAATGGCAGGTGCCAAAAACAGAACGACGTCATAAAAGATGAATGGCAGGTACCAAAAACAGTACGACGTCATAAAAGATGAATGGCAGTTGTCAAAAACAGTACGACGTCATAAAGGATGAATCGCAGTTGCCAAAAAAACGTACAACGTCATAAAAGAGGAATGGCAGTTGCTAAAAAACGTACAACGTCATAAAGGAGGAATGGCCGTTGCTAAAAAACAGTACGAAGTCATAAAGGATGAATGGCAGTTGCCAAAAACTGTACGACGGCATAAAGGATTAATGGCAGTTGCCAAAAACAGTACGACGTCATAAAGGATGAATGGCAGTTGCCAAAAACAGTACGACGTCATAAAAGAAGGAATGGCAGGTTCCAAAAACAGTACGACGTCATAAAGGAGGAATGGCAAAGCCCCAAAACAGTACGACGTCATAAAGGATGAATGGCAGTTGCAAAAAAAAGTACGACGTCATAAAGGATTAATGGCAGTTGCCAAAAACAGTACGATGCCATAAAGGAAGGACGGCAGGTGCCAAAAACAGTACGACGTCATAAAGGATGAATGGCAGTTGCCAAAAACAGTACAACGTTATAAAGGATTAATGGCAGCTGCCAAAAACAGTACGACGTCATAAAAGATAAATGGCAGGTGCCCAAAACAGTACGACGTCATAAAGGAGGAATGGCAGGTGCCAAAAAAAGTACGACGTCATAAAGGATGAATGGCAGTTGCCAAAAACAGTACGATTTCATAAAGGATGAATGCCAGTTGCCAAAAACAGTACGACGTCATAAAGGATGAATGGCAGTTGCCAAAAACAGTACGACGTCATAATGGAATAATGGCAGTTGCCAAAAACAGTACGACGTCATAAAAAATGAATGGCAGGTGCCAAAAACAGTACAACGTCATAAAAGATGAATGGCAAGCGCCAAAAACAGTACGACGTCATAAAGGATGAATGGCAGTTGCCAAAAAGAGTACGACGTCATAAAGAATGAATGGCAGTTGCCAAAAACAGTACGACGTCACAAAAGAATGAATGGCAGGTGGCAAAAACAGTACGACGTCATAAAGGATGAATGGCAGGTTCCAAAAACAGTACGACGTCATAATGGATGAATTGCACAGGCCAAAAAGAGTACGACGTCATAAAGGATGAATGGCAGTTGCCAAAAACAGTACGACGTCATAAAAGATGAATGGCAGTTGCCAAAAACAGTACGACGTCATAAAGGATGAATGGCAGGGGCCAAAAACAGTACGACGTCATAAAGGATTAATGGCAGGTGCCAAGAACAGTACGACGTCATAAAGAATGAATGTCAGGTGCCAAAAACACTACGACGTTATAAAGGATGAATGGCAGTTGCAAAAATCAGTACGACGTCATAAATGATGAATGGCAGTTGCCAAAAACAGTACGACGTCATAAAGGATGAATGGCAGGTTCCAAAAACAGAACGATGTCATAAAGGATGAATGGCAAAGGCCAAAAAAAGTACGACGTCATAAAGGATGAATGGCAGTTGCCAAAAACAGTGCGACGTAATAAAGGATGAATGGCAGTTGCCAAAAACAGTACGACGTGATAAAGGATTAATGGCAGGTGCCAAAAACAGTACGACGTCATAAAGGATGAATGGCAGTTGCCAAAAACAGTACGACGTCATACAGGATGAATGGCAAGGGCCAAAAACAGTACGACGTCATAAAGGATGAATGGCAGGTGCCAAAACCAGTACGACGTCATAAAGGATTAATGGCAGGTTCCAAAAACAGTACGACGTCATAAAGGATGAATGGCAGTTTCCAAAAACAGTACGACGTCATAAAGGATAAATGGCAGGTTCCAAAAACAGAACGATGTCAAAGGATGAATGGCAGTTGCCAAAAACAGTACGACGACATAAAGGATGAATGGCAGGTGCCAAAAACAGTACGACGTCATAAAAGAGGAATGGCAGTTGCAAAAAACAGTATGACGTCATAAAGGATAAATGGCAGGTGCCAAAAACAGTACGAAATCATAAAAGAATAAATGGCAGTTTCCAAAAACAGTACGACGTCATAAAGGATGAATGGCAGTTGCCAAAAACAGTACGACGTCATAAAGGATGAATCGCAGTTGCCAAAAACAGTACGACGTCATAAAGGATTAATGGCAATTGCCAAAAACAGTACGACGTCATAAAGGATGAATTGAAGTTGCCAAAAAAACGTACAACGTCATAAAAGAGTAATGGCAGTTGCTAAAATACGTACAACGTCATAAAGGAGGAATGGCAGTTGCTAAAAAACAGTACGAAGTCATAAAGGATGAATGGCAGTTGCCAAAACAGTACGACGGAATTAAGGATGAATGGCAGTTGCCAAAAACAGTACGACGTCATAAAGGATGAATGGCAGTTGACAAAAACGTACAACGTCATGAACGATGAGGGGCATTTGCCAAAATACAGTACAACGCCATAAAAGAATGAATGGTAGTTACCAAAGAACAGTACGACGTCATAAAGGATGAATGGCAGTGGCAAAAATCAGTAAGACGTCATAAAGGATGAATGGCAGTTGCCAAAAACAGTACGACGTCATAAAGGATGAATGGCAGGTTCCAAAAACAGTATGACATCATAATGGATGAATGGCACAGGCCAAAAACAGTTCGACGTCATAAAGGATGAATGGCAGTTGCCAAAAACAGTACGACGTCATAAAAGATGAATGGCAGTTGCCAAAAAAAAGTACAACGCTATAAAGTATAAATGGCAGTTGCCAAAAAACAATACAACGTCATACAGGATGAATTGCAATTGCCAAAAAACAATACGACGTCATAAAAGATGAATGGCAGGTGCCAAAAACAGTACGACGTCATAAAGGATTAATGGCAGGTTCCAAAAACAGTACGACGTCATAAAGGATGAATGGCAGTTGCCAAAAACAGTACGACGTCATAAAGGATAAATGGCAGGTTCCAAAAACAGAACGATGTCAAAGGATGAATGGCAGTTGCCAAAAACAGTACGACGTCATAAAGGATGAATGGCAGGTGCCAAAAACAGTACGACGTCATAAAAGATGAATGGCAGTTGCAAAAAACAGTACGACGTCATAAAGGATAAATGGCAGGTGCAAAAAACAGTACGAAATCATAAAAGAATGAATGGCAGGTTCCAAAAACAGTACGACGTCATAAAGGATGAATGGCAGGTGCCAAAAACAGTACGACGTCATAAAGGATGAATTGCAGTTGTCAAAAACAGTACGACGTCATAAAGGATGAATGGCAGTTGCCAAAAACAGTACGACGTCATAAAGGATGAATCGCAGTTGCCAAAAACAGTACGACGTCATAAAGGATTAATGGCAATTGCCAAAAACAGTACGACGTCATAAAGGATGAATTGAAGTTGCCAAAAAACGTACAACGTCATAAAAGAGTAATGGCAGTTGCTAAAATACGTACAACGTCATAAAGGAGGAATGGCAGTTGCTAAAAAACAGTACGAAGTCATAAAGGATAAATGGCAGTTGCCAAAACAGTACGACGGAATTAAGGATGAATGGCAGTTGCCAAAAACAGTACGACGTCATAAAGGATGAATGGCAGTTGACAAAAACGTACAACGTCATGAACGATGAAGGGCATTTGCCAAAATACAGTACAACGCCATAAAAGAATGAATGGTAGTTACCAAAGAACAGTACGACGTCATAAAGGATGAATGGCAGTGGCAAAAATCAGTAAGACGTCATAAAGGATGAATGGCAGTTGCCAAAAACAGTACGACGTCATAAAGGATGAATGGCAGGTTCCAAAAACAGTACGACATCATAATGGATGAATGGCACAGGCCAAAAACAGTTCGACATCATAAAGAATGAATGGCAGTTGCCAAAAACAGTACGACGTCATAAAGGATGAATGGCAGTTGCCAAAAAAAAGTACAACGCTATAAAGTATAAATGGCAGTTGCCAAAAAACAATACAACGTCATACAGGATGAATTGCAATTGCCAAAAAACAATACGACGTCATAAAGGATGAATGGCAGTTGCCAAAAAAGTACAACGTCATAAAGGATGACTAGCATTTGCCAAAAAACAGTACGACATCATAAAAGATGAATGGCAGTTGTCAAAAAACAGTACAACGTTATAAAGGATGAATGGCTGTTGCCAAAAAACAGTACGACGTCATAAAGGAGAAATGGCAGTTGCCAAAAAACAGTACAACGCTATAAAGGCTAAATGGCAGTGGCCAAAAAACAGTACAACGTCATACAAGATGAAGGGCAATTGCCAAAAAATAGTTGTACGTCATAAAGGATGAATGGCAGTCGCCAAAAACAGTACAACGCCATAAAGGATAAATGGCAGTTGCCAAAAAACAGTACAACGTCATACAGGATGAATGGCAATTGCCAAAAAACAGTACGACGTCATAAAGGATGAATGGCAGTTTCCAAAAACAGTACAACGCCATCTTGTCTTCTCATCTCATCTCATCTCATCTCAATCTCATCTCAATCTCAATATATATAAGGCAAAAATCTGTGTGTGTGTATGTCTCGCTAAAACTTAAAAAATACTATACAAACACCCCCAAATCAGGTATTATTTTAAGCGCCATAACCTCGAGCAAATAATATCTAAAAATTAAAAAAAAAGATTCATTTGTAAGGGGTCAAATAGCTATTTTTTCGTTTACTGTGATCACGATTTTTAATGTCATCTTGTGCACGTGACGTCACAGTTATACGTACATGACGTCATAGTGATAGGTGTGTATCTATTTTTATGCCATCTTCACATTATTATTGATTTTTTTTTTTTCTCTTCGGACTATTGCCCTCACCAAAGGGAGGGGAATAAGACCGAGCGATTTAGTACACCTCCTTTTATTTAGCGTTGTCCGGGAATAAAAAAAAACGATGTTAAGAACGTTCTGTTGTCATTATTATCGGTCAAAAAGAAGGGGTTAAGCAATGCATAGCGTGGCCAGTACTAAATGTGTGACGATTTATATTGACCAGGTGCTGTAAAATCGAGTTAAGCATATAATGGCAAGTACTAATAAATAACTATGCTCCGCCATTGTTTTCATACATACTAAATAACGTCTCAATCAGTGAAATTAAAGGAAAAAATAATTATGCTCCGCCATTGTTTAACTAATATCTGTATACATATTAAATAACGTCTCAATAAGTAAAGTAAGAAGAGAAATAATTATGCTCCGCCATTGTTTTCACTAATATTTGTATACATGTTCAATAACGTCTCTATAAGAATAGTAAGACGAGAAATAATTATGCTCTGCCATTGTTTTCACTAATATTTGTATACATGTTATATAGCGTCTCAATAAGTAAAGTAAGAAGAGAAATAATTATGCTCCGCCATTGTTTTCACTAATATTTGTATACATGTTAAATAACGTTTCAATAAGTAAAGTTAGAGTAAATAATTATGCTCCGCCACTGTTTTCACTAATATTTGTATACATATTAAATAACGTCTCAATAAGTAAAGTAAGAAGAGAAATAATTATGCCCCGCCACTGTTTTCACTAATATTTGTATACATATTAAATAACGTCTCAATAAGTAAAGTAAGAAGAGAAATAATTATGCTCCACCACTGTTTTAACTTATATTTGTATACATATTAAATAACGTCTCAATAAGAATAGTAAGACGAGAAATAATTATGCTCCGCCATTGTTTCCACTAATATCTGTATACATATTAAATAACGTCTCAATAAGAATATTAAGACGAGAAATAATTATGCTCCGCCATTGTTTCACTAATATCTGTATACGTATTAAATAACGTCTCAATAAGTAAAGTTAGAAAATAGATTATTATGCTCTGCCATTGTTTTCACTAGTATTTGTAAACGTCTCAATAAGTAAAGTAAGAAGAGAAATAATTATGCTCCACCACTGTATTAACTTATATTTGTATACATATTAAATAACGTCTCAATAAGAATAGTAAGACGAGAAATAATTATGCTCCGCCATTGTTTTCACTAATATCTCAATACATATTAAATAACGCCTCAATAAGTAGAGTTAGAAACGAGATTATTACGCTCCGCCATTGTTTTCACTAATATTTGTAAACGTCTCAATAAGTAAAGTAAGAAGAGAAATAATTATACTCCACCACTGTTTTAACTTATATTTGTATACATATTAAATAGAGTCTCAATAAGAATAGTAAGACGATAAATAATTATGCTCCGCCATTGTTTTCACTAATATCTGTATACATATTAAATAACGTCTCAATAAGTAAAGTTAGAAAAAAGATTATTATGCTCCGCCATTGTTTTCACTAATATTTGTAAACGTCTCAATAAGTAAAGTAAGAAGAGAAATTATTATGCTCCACCACTGTTTTAACTTATATTTGTATACATATTAAATAACGTCTCAATAAGAATAGTAAGACGAGAAGTAATTATGCTCCGCCATTGTTTTCACTAATATCTGTATACATATTAAATAACGTCTCAATAAGTAAAGTAAGAAGAGAAATAATTATGCTCCGCCATTGTTCCCACTAATATCTGTATACATATTAAACAAAGTTTCAATTAGTAAAGTAAGAACAGAAATAATTATGCTCCGCAATTGTGTTCACTGATATTTGTATACATGTTAAATAAAGTCTCAATAGTAAAGTAAAAACAAAAATAATTATGCTCCGCCATTGTTTCCACTAATATCTGTATACATATTAAATAAAGTCTCAATAAGTAAAGTAAGAACAGAAATAATTATGCTCCGCTATTGTGTTCACTGATATTTGTATACGTGTTAAATAAAGTCTCAATAAGTAAAGTAAGTAGAGAAATAATTATGCTCCGCCATTGTTTTCACTGATATTTGTATACATGTTAAATAAAGTCTCAATAAGTAAAGTAAGAACAGAAATAATTATGCTCCGCCATTGTGTTCACTGATATTTGTATACATGTTAAATAACGTTTCAATAAGTAAAGTAAGAACAGAAATAATTATGCTCCGCCATTGTTTTCACTGATATTTGTATACATGTTAAATAAAGTTTCAATAAGTAAAGTAAGAACAGAAATAATTATGCTCCGCCATTGTTTTCACTGATATTTATATACATATTTAATAAAGTCTCAATAAGTAAAGTAAGAACAGAAATAATTCTGCTCCGCAATTGTTTCCACTAATATCTGTATACATATTAAATAAAGTCTCAATAAGTAAAGTAAGAAGAGGAATAATTATGCTCCGCCATTGTGTTCACTGATATTTGTATACATGTTAAATAAAGTCTCAATAAGTAAAGTAAGAACAGAAATAATTATGCTCCGCAATTGGTTCCACTTATACCTGTATACATATTAAATAAAGTCTCAATAAGTAAAGTAAGAACAGAAATAATTATGCTCCGCCATTGTGTTCACTGATATTTTTATACATATTAAATAAAGTCTCAATAAGTAAAGTAAGAAGAGAAATACTTATGCTCCGCCATTGTGTTCACTGATATTCGTATACATGTTAAATAACGTCTCAATAAGTAAAGTAAGAACAGAAATAATTATGCTCCGCCATTGTGTTTACTGATATTTGTATACAGGTTAAATAAAGTCTCAATAAGTAAAGTAAGAACAGAAATAATTATGCTCCGCCATTGTGTTCACTGATATTTGTATACATATTAAATAAAGTCTCAATAAGTAAAGTAAGCAGAGAAATAATTATGCTCCGCCATTGTGTTCACTGATATTTGTATACATATTAAATAAAGTCTCAATAAGTAAAGAAGAGAAATAATTATGCTCCGCCATTGTTTCCACTAATATCTGTATACATGTTAAATAAAGTCTCAATAAGTAAAGTAAGAACAGAAATAATTATGCTCCGCCATTGTTTCCACTAATATCTATATACATATTAAATAAAGTCTCAATAAGTAAAGTAAGAACAGAAATAATTATGCTCCGCCATTGTTTCCACTAATATCTGTATATATATTAAATAAAGTCTCAATAAGTAAAGTAAGAGAAATAATTATGCTCCGCCATTGTTTCCACTAATATCTGTATACATATTAAATAAAGTCTCAATAAGTAAAGTAAGAGAAATAATTATGCTCCGCCATTGTTTCCACTGAGATCTGTATACATATTAAATAAAGTCTCAATAAGTAAAGTAAGAAGAGAAATAATTATGCTCCGCCATTGTTTCCACTAATATTTGTATACATATTAAATAAAGTCTCAATAAGTAAAGTAAGAACAGAAATAATTATGCTCCGCCATTGTTTCCACTAATATCTGTATACATATTAAATAAAGTCTCAATAAGTAAAGTAAGAAGAGAAATAATTATGCTCCGCCATTGTTTTCACTAATATTTGTTAACGTCTCAATAAGTAAAGTAAGAACGGAAATAATTATGCTCCGCCATTGTTTTCACTAATATTTGTAAACATGTTAAATAACGTCTCAATAAGTAAAGTTCTTCTAAAGTATAACGGTCCCTAGAAATATTGGTGCTTCTAAAGTATAACGGTCCATAGGAATGTTGGTTCTTCTAAAGTATAAGTCCCTAGAAATATAAGTGCTTCTAAAGTATGACGCCCCCCCCCAAGGAATGTTGGTGCTTCTAAAGTATAACGGTCCCTAGAAATATAGGTGCTTCTTCAGTATAGGGACCAGGCGTGATTTTACAGTCTAGGACCCAGAACCAGGGGTCATTCTACCATATAGAACTCGGAGGCTTCTGCAGAATAGGGACCATGGGTGCTTCTCCAGTTTAGGGACCAGGGGTGTTTCTACAGTATAGGACCAAGAACCGGGGGTGCTTCTACAATATAGAACGTGGAGGCTTCTGCAGAATAGGGACCATGGGTGCTTCTCCAGTATAGGGAACAGGTGTTCTTCTACAGTATAGGACCCAGAACCGGAGGTGCTTCTACAATATAGAACCCGGACGCTTTTGCAGAATAGGAACAATGGGTGCTTCTCCGGTATAGGGACCAGGGGTTCTTCTCCAAATTTTTTTTGGGGGGTAGTTAAATTTGTTGTTTTCTTTTTCCCATTTTTAAACTAAAAATATTTCTATGTATGGGGGAGGGTTAAACATTTTTTTTTAGGGGGGGAGTCAATTTTTTTTTTTTCTTTTTCATCAAAAATATTTATATGTAGGTTGAAAAAAAAATTTGGGGCGGGGGGTGAGGCAATAACATTTTTTTTTTCTTTTTTAAACTAAAAATATTTCTATGGAGACGGGAGGGTAAAAAAAAAGTTTTTTTTAATCTTTTTCATTATGTATGGGGGAGGATGAAAAAAAAATTGGGGGGGGTAAAATGTTTGTTTGTTTCCTGTTTTTAACTAAAAATATTTCTATGTATGGGGGGATGGAAATTTTTTTGGGGGGTGGGTCAAAAATTTTTCTTTTTTTTTTCTTTTAAATAAAAAGTATTTCTAAGTATGGGGGAGGATGAAAAAAAAATTGGGGGGGGCAAAAATTTTTTATTTTTTTATTTTCTTAACTAACTAATAGTGTTCATTCATGTATTGTCACTATATATAGTGACAATACATGAATGAACACTATTTTGTTTTCATGACACGACAGGGGCGTATTAATATGAGTTCTTAGGTATGTGAACTGGGCTGGAGATAGGTACATATACATTATGTGCACTCTTGCAAAGATAGGAAAGTATATAGTATGCGCACCAGAGCGCCGATAGGTACGTATATAGTACGGGCACCGGGGTGGCGATAGATAGGTATATAGTATGAACAGCAGGGCGGAGATAAGTACTTATATAGAAGGCGCAGACAGAGGTCGTATTTTTATAGAAATATGTCGTACTATTGCCTTGGGAAACGTAGGATGAAATGGTGGAGAAGAAACAGCTTTCACAAAAGGCACAATTAGAAAGTAGCGGTGAAATGGGGCGACCAGGGAAGAGAAAAGTAGAAAGATAAAGAGACGGCTATAGAGAGAGGGGGAGAAATAGAAGTTTGAATATAAAGATGTTACACACGCGATTTTTCTTCAATTATATGTTTTTATGACCCCGAGCAACGCCGGGTAGCCCTGCTAGTCTATTATATAAAGGCCAGTTGTCTGTATGTTTGTCTGTTTGTATATCCAGATACTCCTCAATAACTACGCGGCGACATGTCAAAAAGTTGATATCTTCAGAGCCGCACATATCCCGAGATTATAATATCTAAAAATCGCGAAAAACGATTCATTCGCTGACGGTCAACCGGACCACTTTGCAACAAAAGGTAGCAGTTTTTTCGTATTTTACACATTTTTTCAACGTTAATATGTAGTAAATTCGAACTAATCTAATGTATTTATGTACTAATCCGATAAAAATGCTGAGTCACTGAAAACATCCCATAATCCCTTGCCGGATGTACCCGGTCTTGCCCTAAATTGTGTCCGGTTGTATCAGGTCATCCCATAACTTCTGTCCGGATAAATCAATAACATCATAGGAAGGCTACGTTAAGAGTGTGTAGTGAAACAAGGGTTGCTCAATCACATCCGCACCTGTCCCATAATCCCTTGCCGGATGTACCCTGTCTTGCCCTAAATTGTGTCCGGTTGTATCAGGTCATCCCATAACTTCTGTCCGGATAAATCAATAAAATCATAGGAAGGCTACATTAAGGCAACAAGGGTTGCTCAATCACACCCGCACCTGCCCACCGGTAAGAGTTATTTCAGTAGTGCTCAGGAGGCCTCCTTGATTTTCAAACGAATGTTGGTGCTTCTTAAGTATAACAGTCCCTAGAAATATTGGTGCTTCTTAAGTATAACGGTCCCAAGAAATATTGGTGTTTCGGGCCAACTTTTTTTTCCTTGAACTTAAAATATTTCTCAGGGTTGTGGGACACTGAAAAAAAATGGAGGGGGGGGGGCTGGAGAGATTAGGGGGTCGGGGAAAATTTTAGGGGTCAGGCCAAATTTTTTAGGGGTAGGCCAAATTTTTTTCTTTTTTGTTTTTGTTTTGAACTCAAAATATTTCTCAGGTTTGGGGGAGAGTGAAACATTAGAGATTGAAGGGTCGGGGAAAATTTTAGGAGCAGGCCGACCTTTTTAGGGGTCAAGCAAATTTTTTTGTTTTTTTTGTTTTGAACTCAAAATATTTCTCAGGGTTGGGGGCGAGTGAAAAATTAGTTGGGATGGGGGCTGGAGAGATTGAGAGGTTGGGGAAAATTTTAGTGGTCAGGCAAAACATTTAAGGGGTCAGGCCAAATTTTTTTATTTTTTTTGTTGTTTTGAACTCAAAATATTTCTCAGGGTTGGGGGAGAGTGAAAATTAGTTAGGATTAGGGGCTGGAGAGATTGAGGGGTCTAGGAAAATTTTAGGGGTCAGGCCGAACTTTTTAGAGGTCAAGCCAAATTGTTTTTTTTTTGGTTTTGAACACAAAATATTTATCAAGGTTGGGGGAGAGTGAAAAATTAGTTGGGATGAGGGGCTGGAGAGACTGAAGGGTCAGGCAAAATTTTAGGGGTCAGGCCGAACTTTTTAGGGGTCAGGCCAATTTTTTGTGTTTTTTTTTTGTTTTGAACTCAAAATATTTCTCAGGGTTGGGGAAGAGTGAAAAATTAGTTGGGAGGGGGAGGCTACAGAGATTGAGGGGTCGAGGAAAATTTTAGGGGTAAGGGCGAACTTTTTAGGGGTCAGGCCATTTTTTTTTGTTTTTTCTTTGTTTTGAACTACAAAATATTTCTCAGGTTTTGGGGAGAGTGAAAAATTAGTTGGGATGGGGGGCTGGAGAGATTGAGGGGTCCGGGAAAATCTTAGGGGTCAGGCCGAACTTTTTAGGGGTCAGGCTAAATTTTTTTTTTTTTTTTTGAACTCAAAATATTTCTCATGGTTGGGGGAAAGTGAAAAACAAGTTAGGATGGGGGGGCTGGAGAGATTAAGGGGTCGGGGAAAATTTTAGGGGTCAGGCCGAACTTTTTAGGGATCAGGCCAATTGTTTTTGTTTTTTTTTTGTTTTGAACTCAAAATATTTCTCAGGGTTGGGGGAGAGTGAAAAATTAGTTGGGATGGATAGCTGGAGATATTGAGGGGGTCGGGGAAAATTTTAGGGGTCAGGCCGAACTTTTTAGGGGTCAGGCCATTTTTTTGTGTTTTTTTTTGTTTTGAACTCAAAATATTTCTACGGGTTGGGGGAGAGTAAAACAAAATTGGGGGGATGCGGCTTGAGATATTAGGGGTCGGGGGAAATTGTAGGGGTCGGGTGATATTTTTGTTTTTTTTTAACTTAAAATATTTCGTAGGTAAGTATATAGTATGCACACCGGGCCGGCGATAGATACGAATATATATGCGCACCGGGGCGGCGATAGGTATATATATAGTATAGCACTGCGGTGGCAATAGGTACGTGTATAGTAGTGCATAGAGGTAGCGATAGGTACTATATAGCACGTGCACAGGGATGGCAGTAAGTATGTATATAGAATGCTTACCAGGGCGGTGATAGGCATATAATTAGCATGCGCTCTGGGGCGGCGATCAGTACGTATATAGCACGCACACCAAGGCGGCGATAGGTACGTATTTAGCACGCGCACCGGGGCTGCAAGAGGAACATATTTAGCATTTGCAACGGTGCGGCGATAGGTATGTATGTAGCTTTCGCAGCGGTGCGGCGATATTGACGTATGTAGCATTTGCACTGGGGCGGCGATAGGTACTATGTAGCTTTCGCAGCGGTGCGGCGATATTGACGTATGTAGCATTTGCACTGGGGCGGCGATAGGTACGTACGTAGCATTTGCACCGGGTCAGCGATAGGTAATTATGTAGTATGCATACTGGGGTGGCAATAGCTACTTATATAGTATCTGCTTTGGGGCGGCGATAGGTACGTATATTGTATGTGCACCGGAGTGGCCATAGATATGCATATAGTATGAACACCGGGGCGGAGATAAGTACCTATATAGAAGGCGCAGATAGATGTGGTACTTTTTATAGAAATATGTCATACTATTGCCCTGGGCAACGTGGGAGAAATGGTGGGGAAGAAGCAGCTTTCGCAAAAGGCTAAATTAGAAAGTAGCAGTGAAATGGGGCGACAAGGGAAGAGAAATGTAGAAAGATAAAGAGACGGCTACAGAGGAGGGGGAGAAATAGAAGTTTGAATATAAAGATGTTACACACGCGATTTTCTTCAATTATATGTCTTTATGACCCCGAGCAACGCCGGGTAGCCCCGCTAGTAAAGGATAAATGGCAGTTGACAAAAAACAGTACAACTAACCTCTTATATTAAGAATAACTAATATACAGGGTGTTTCAAAAGTCTTGGGAACATAACGATTTTTAATAACTCAAAAACTATTAGGAGTTGAAAAATGAAATTGGTACCGTTGGAAAGGTTAAAGTTTCAAGTTTTGTGGGGAATCTTCAAAGTTGCTCAATATGAGCACCATTCGTCACACGGCAGACATCTAGTCGATAGTCCATTTCCTGCCAAACGCGTTCCAGCATCTTGACGTCAATGGTTCCCACAACTGCCGTTACTCGAGCCTTTAGTTCGTCAATATCTCTTGGAAGGGGCGGCACATAGACTTGTTTCTTGACAAAGCCCCAAAGGAAAAAGTCACACGGGGTAATATCTGGAGACCTAGGAGGCCAGGGCATGAGAACGTCATCACCTCGCCCAGATCTCCCAATCCATCTACCAGGCAGCCTTGTGTTAAGAAACTGCCTTACTCTAAGACTCCAGTGTGGTGGTGCACCATCTTGTTGAAAAATGAAGTCATCAGATTCTGCTTGTTCCAACTGAGCCATTAACCAGTCTTCCAGCATGTTGAGATAGGATTCACCAGTGATAGTTGCTTCTTCAAAGAAGAACGGTCCATAGACACCTTTCTTGGAAATTGCACAAAACACGTTCACTTTTGGTGAATCTCGCTCGTGCTCAAGAAGTTCATGAGGATTCTCAGTACCCCATATGCGAGTGTTATGCTTGTTAACTTTGTCATTCAGATGGAAGGTCGCCTCATCGCTAAAAACAAGCCGGTCATCAAAGCCGTTATCTTCCAACTTCTCTTGCATTGCAATGCAAAAGTCACGGCGAAGTGGCTTATCAGTGTCCTTCAACTTTTGGACCAACTTGAGCTTGTAAGGTACCATTTGCAGTCGTTTCCTTAAGACACGCCAGACAGTTGCTGGAGCAAGCTGAAGTTCCCTGCTGACTCTTCTCACTGATTTACGGGGGCTCCGCTGAAATCACCAGAAATCTTTTAGATGGTCTCGCATGCGCGATATTCCTGAATGGTTAATATAGTCATGGGCCTGGTGCAGATATGCACTTCTTGCTGGGTAAGGCACCACCAACTTAGGCGTCATGTTACTATCCCGTATCATGAGAACTGATGTGCCAGGCTCCAGGTAGAATTTGCTGATGTGCTTCATGAACATGTCGGCTCTATGGTCCTGTCCATCAATCTTGAAGTTGCTGTCCAACTTCCCGTTGTGCAGAGACTTAATAATGCTCGCCAGTGTGTCGTCCGCTGACTGCTCTGCTGCTATGTTGACTCGATCACATATGTTGTCGGCCGCCGTGTCAACTTCGGAGCTAACTGCCAAAAATGCTCTGGTAAAAGTCTTACATGCCTCCGTGTTCTGTCGTGTGTGGTCGACTCGCATGAGCTGTGCGTTATCAATGTCCTCCGTATTTGAATGCTGTGGCAGCTGTACATTCAAATGTTCTTTTAGCCGTTTCCGCTTTTGAGGCAAAGAAGCATCAATTGTAGGAGATATCACTGTAATTGTGGTAGTATGATGACGAGTTGTTTCCCTTGCCTCGTCTGCTACGAGCAATGCCTTGTGAGTTATCTGCCCCTATTTTTTAATGCGAGTAAAGGATATATTGTTTTCAGCATTGTTAATGCTATACTCTGCCACAGACTCGTGTCTCAAAATGTCCTGACTCAACAATATCGGTATATCGATAGAAACAAGGAGAACCTTTACCTCCTCAAACTTTGGTGATCCGGCATCGCCTATGGTAATGTCGCATGAATTTCGGCGCTAGCTCGTATATTTCCATTGATGCCCGCTATGTCCACTGACGATGTCGTCATATGTTTCTTTAACTCGCCAGGGATAAGGTGACTGGGTATGATCGTTACCGAACACTCTGAGTCGATCATCGCTACTGCATGAATTGTATGTCCTTGGATGTCGACTGCTACCTTCGTGAATGGAGAACCTGGTCCCCTATCCTGCTGAACGTTGTAGAAGTGATATTTTTCTTTTATAATATTAGACGTGGATCGGAGCATCACATCTCGCCCGCGCCGTGAAGAAAATCTTCTTCCTCTGAATGAGTATGGGTGTTCACTCGATCCTTGTCCCTCGCTATGGCGGTGTGGGTCTGTACCGATCGCTGGTATATACCACGACTGGGTGTTTCACCAGCTGTTATTACCTCTGTACTGTACATCCTATTTGGGACATTTGGCTGTCGATATTTGACCATCGCTCTGTTCTGTGGGTATGCCTGCCTTTTATTTTGCTGGAATAGCTTTTTATTGGCTTCGGCTGGTTTGGGCATTGTGTCGCCTCTGTACCTTGGTCTGGGTTTAGAATGCCCGTTCTGAGGGCTTCTGTGCTGACGCCATTTTTGTGCCACGTAAGCTACCGGCTTCGCCACCGGAGAAGAATTTAACTGAATGCCCCTGTCCAGATACTTTTGAGCCTCATTTGCTATGCCTCCAGCAGTGTAGTGTCTGTCCATAGTTTTCACTACGTGTGGGAAAACATTCGATGCCCACAACTTCACCTTCTCACTCATTAGCATGCCACCCATCAATGAAAAAAACGTGTCCGTCGACATTTCGGTCTGCTTGTCTTTTTTGTTATATTTGTCCTTTATGTGGATTGCCGCCTCCCTCATTCTGCTTTCTAGTCTTCCCGCGAAATCGGTCAGCCTTTCGCCCTCCTTATGCTGAAGGTCCCACGCAAGGCTCAAGTGCTGAAAATTCGACATGTGGCTACCGTGTGCCAACAACAGGTAAGCCTTAAGCTGGTCGAATGATGTTGTCTCATGTGCTGAATCTTCCATCTGCTGGAATATTTTCTCGTTAAGCAACTGCTTAGCCACCTTTAAAAATTCATCCTCCAATTTGGGGTATTCTTGACGCTTCGGTCGTACGTGAATAGCATAGGCCTTGTTTAGGTCAGTCATGAACTTGTTCACGTCGACACCCGGCTGGAACGAGCGAATATGACGCATGGAATCGCGCAACGACTGTTGCTTTAAAAGCAAATTATAATCAGCTTGATGACTGGACTGCGTTGGCGTCGGGATCGCCGACTTCATTGCTATCAGCAGATTGTTTAAATCCTCCGCCATTTCTCTTATCACGGAGTCTGACGCTTGTGTTGTCTCTTGCCTGAGCCTAAATAGCTCAGCTTTCTGGTCTTTAATAAGACTCAGTAACTGTCCTTCACTGAGTCCGGAGTAATCCATCTTTGTGGCAATCCTCTATTAAATTATTATTTTGTTTGTCTCGTTGCTTGACGAGTTAAAGTTCACAGCTCCTTCTTAATATACATTTTAAAATTTTTTAAAAATATTTTTGTTTATTCTCGGAAACCAGCTTTATAACATCAATGTTATAATTGTGTCGAAAATCGACCTCGTGCGTTTCAGTGTGGGTACGTTACTCTTTTGTGAAGAGACCGTTACTTCTGAGACCAATGTTATAATTATGTCGAAAATGTTATAATTGTTAAACTTGTTATCGCGCGTTCCTGCGCGGGTACGTTGCTCTTTGGGGAAGAGACCGTAACTTATGACACCAATGTTATGATTGTGGTACTAAGACACTGAACGTTACGTACACGTAGTTCAGCCACGAATGTAAAATGTGCAAAGGTTGAAACCCCGATGAAAGGAAATCAACCCGTACTCCATAAAAATGAATAACACATCGTATCACAAATTATAAACATATATTGTATAAACAACCAAGACAAATTAAAAATACATAACAAGTATTTATTTATTTTTATTTTTTTTAAAAGATCAACTGATATTCCTTCGCACAAACGGAGTTATCTATAGGAAGCTGTTTTTTGTTATTCCGAGAAAGTTGATCAGAATTAAAAGTTCAAATATAGCAATTAAGAAGGCTTATAGCCTTTATGAAAATGAGAATAGGAAGTTTTTTTTCTTACGAAATTCGAGGAAAACAAAATGAGAAGTGGCAATAACAAAATAACCATTTCTTTATATTTGTGTTGTTATTTATTATTTCTTCTTCCTCTTCATCGTTTACGTTAATGTTATCCTCTCGGATGAATTTGTTGTTGGGTTTGACGGTATCTCAATTGTTGTCGTTTTATGCCGAAACCGTCGTACATGCATGTTTTGTATAGGATTGGTTTGTAGATCAATTGGTTTTGTAGAAGACGCATATATTTGGTAAACACTTTCTACTTTCCTAGTATGTGTAGAGGGTGCGTAAGATATTTGAGTTTTATTATAACAGATATATTATTGGGCAACAAGTCTAAGAGAAGGAAAACAGAATCACTTTCACTAATACATTTGGGAGAGGTATGAATACATATATCCTCCTTTCATCATTATTGTTTGTTTTTTCATCATTATTGTCTGCTAAAACAAGATCATCAATGCAGCGGACATAAATGGAGGGTTTAGTAATTATATTAAATATTTTATTTTCGAGGTCAGCCATGTAAACATTACTGAAGGTAGGTTCGAGAACCGATCCCATAGAAACGCCATCAATTTGGGTAAAGACGTTTCCCTTATGTCGTAGAAAGAGACTTCGGTTGTGCAAATTAATAATAGCTTTTTAAGTGTTTTAGGATCAATTTTTAGTGGATGGAAGGATGGGTTTGTATCTGTTATCAATAATGATATCTATTGTTTTGTGTACTGGAAAATTTGTAAATAACCTTTCAACATCAAATGAAGCGGTCATTTTATTATTATTTTTTTTGGGGGGGAGTATCTTTATAAGTTCATGGGTGAATTTTACACTGTATTTACTTGGTAAATTACTCGCAGAAAAAAAGAAAGAAACATAAAACAAAAAAGCCGCGGAACTTACATACACCAATTTGACCGAAATACTAAATGGACTATTCGGAAAATTGAAAAAATAAAAAAATGGCTTATCAAGCAAAAATTCCGTCTTATTTTATAATGTTTGCATATATATATATATATATATATATATATATATATATATATATATATATATATATATATATAGGTATGTGCAAACATGGCGGCTTCTTGTACGGACTATGCTTATTAAAAAGCGCTTATCATTAATTATTTGATTAGTTTCCGTGTAAACTTTGATTGTGTTTGAAAGATAAAAGCCTAAACTTAATCTCTAAACGAAAAAAACTGCATATTTACGTGTGAAAAATAAATTATAATAAAATATGTAATTATGACGGTCAAAAACCCCAAAAATTCAATGAATTTTGAACTTTGAAAAAATTACTTGTAAAAATCCCTTAAAAGATAAATATAAGTTTTTGGGAACTATTTCAAAGATAATTATTAAATTAAAGTCATAAGACACTGAATTAAAAAAAAAATCCCACGTTTGACTAAAAATTAGCAAAAGTAGCCCTTCGAATGTGATAAATGAGTAAAATCCGCCATAACTTCATAGGAAAAGGACGTTGTTTACAAACTGGCATCGCTATGCAAAATATATGGAAGACAAAAAATGTCATAATTTATCATTTTTAACTTTATATATAAAAATGTAATAATAGTTTATAGAAGTTGAAAAATTATTATCCATTAATTTCTTTATTCTTTTTAAGGTTATAAACAAATTTAAGTACCCTATTTTTTTTATAATAAAAAAGGAAATGCTTATTTAATTATTTGTGAGTGTACGCAATTATTTTTAACTGAAAAGGTTCAGTTTTTAATTTCGAAATACTCTGAAATTATTGATGACGTCTGTTTACCAATGTTTTTCCTTAGAATTTGAAATAAAACTATTTTTTAAATGTTAAAAATATTTTTACGTTACGAACTGCGTCAATTTTATCAATTTTTTTTACATGATTTAAAACTTTAGTTACTCGATTTATTCTTAACGTGTCGTAACGATAAATTACATTGATTCTTTAAAAAATAAAGTGTTTTTATTTTTTATTTTAAGTGTGAAAAGTAAATTAAAGTCAATGACTACACTGACAATTTATTCATTGAAAAAAGTTAAAACAGTTATTTATTGATAAACAGAATTCAATTTTGAAAGAAAATGTCATGTTTTAATTCTCTTTATTTATTAATAAATAATTGTTTTTAACTTAAATATTTATTAATGAAAAAAAGACAAAACAAGTACAAATCTTTCCAAATAATTGACGATGAATTGTGAAATGAACGAAATTGTTGAATCTCTAAAAAAAAAATTTGAGTGCGCTGTAAAAGTGAGTTGGAAGGCTAACTGGTTATTACAGAACGGGGCTACCATACTAATGAAAGTTCATCGTTAGTAGAAATTATTCAATTTTTTTAATTCTTTTTTTCGTTAAGTTCCTGGATCTCAGATTTGTCAATTTTTGGTTTATTTTCAAGATTATAAAAAAAAATTTCTTGCGCTGATGATACCACGTTCCTTTATGAAAGAGAAATATAATTATGTCGTATTTTTTATTTTTCCAAAAACTCTAATCATTAAAATCACATGAAATATTTTTTGCAATTATATTATTTTTTGGTGAAAATATTGATTAAACAATGCTTTATTCAATAATAATATCGCTAATTCAAAAAATTAATTTTTCTTCGAGTTATAGTGATTTTATTAACACGGTATTTACTGGCCTTTTTCGTAATATATACGAAATATTTTGAAAAATTTTTTTAATTGTTAACATCTACGATCCTTTATTTACATAAGCAACAGTTAAGAAATCATGCATTTTTTTTATTAATATATAAAAATATAACTTTAGTAAAGGTGTATTTTCTTTTTAAAAAATAATACATTTTCACTATGATTTAAAAAAAATAATGGTTTCATTATATTTCGTGATTGTTGATTAATAAATATTGAAAATTTCAGTAAAATTGGTTGATTTCCTTAATTTTAGTCTATTTTTAAGTAAAGGGGGGGTCAAAATGGTTTTTCATTTTGGGAATCGGCCATTGATTTTGCACGTACCTAATATATATATATATATATATATATATATATATATATATATATATATATATATATATATATATATATATTTCTTATCTTTCTGTTTTTGCTGGAGATGGGCATCCTACCGGATGCCAGACATTCATCGGCTATTTCAGACATTCCAGCCTAGAGATCGTTTTATAATTCTAACCGTCCGTTTAAGTGCAGTGGTTTGTATTTCTCTTGCACTCGGTTCACCAGGTATACTCGCCAGATAGCTTTTGAAATTCTTCTTCATTAGTCCTGTTGCTCCTATAATTACTGGTATGATGGAGATTTTTCTAAGATTCCAGTTTCTTTTCATGTCGTATATAAGATTTTGGTATTTCGTAATCTTTTCCCTTTCTGCTCTGTTAAATCCTGCATCATTAGGGACACATACTTCAACTATGATATATATATATATATATATATATATATATATATATATATATATGTGTGTGTGTGTGTGTGTGTGTGTGCGTATTTAGAGAGCATTTTCTCATTTATGCAAACATTGTTTAAGATAACAGAATTCGTCTGGTTAATTATACCTTTTTAATTTTTTCAATTTTTCTGATGGTCTTTTTTGTATTAAAATAAAAATAAATAAATGTTCCACAGGTTTCACAAAATACTCGAAGCTATCTACATAAAAAGACAACAATCTCAAATTAAGAACATCACATATGAAAGCAGTAGTAACATTTTAAAATGCTTAACGTAATGCGATTTTGTTCTGTGATGCCATCTAGCGTTGCTGAATTTAAATTGTCAACGGCTTCCTGGAACAATCCGGAAAACGTTCTCTGCGCGTTTCTCCACCGTCTTTTTAAAATTCTCTTCTTTCTCCAGCTTTTTTGTTAATTTGCTTCTGACACCTCAGGATAATTCGACGAAGAATCGAAAACGTTTGTAAAACCTATGGAACTTGTATTATTTTTTTAATTGGATACAAAAAAGACCATAAAAAAATTGAAAAAATAAAAAAGGTGTAATTAAACAGACAAATTCTGTTATTTTTAACAACGTTTGCATATATATATATATATATATATATATATATATATATATATATATATATATGTAAATAAATAACATAGGATGAATAGTAGTCGCCAAAAAACAGTACTACATAGTAAAGGATGAATGGCAGTTGCCAAAAACAGTAAGACGTCATAAAGAATGAATGGTAGTCGCCATAAACAGTACTACATAATAAAGGATGAATGGCAGTTTGACAGGAAAAATAACGACTCCCTCGTTATTTTGCCGGTCCCGGCAGAATAACTAGGGGTCGTTATTTTGCCGGGACCGGCAAAATAATTTTTATTTGTTCAATTTTTCTGATGTCTTTTTTGTATTAAAATCAAAAAAATGAATAAATGTACCATAGGTTTCACGTGTTTCACGAATGTTTTCGATTCTTTGTCGAATCATCCTCAGGTGTCAAAACTAAATGAACAAAAAATCTGGAGAAAGAAAAGAATTGAACTTCTTGGCCTTTTGGCTGAGAGTGTAGTATCTGTTCCGATGGATACTACACCCTATAGACCGGTATCGTCTTGGCCTTCGGGGCTTGATGGTGCCGGTTTGTGGGTTTGTGGGTTTGTCCTGTGTTGTTCTAGGAGGTCCACCCTCCCAGGCTTAGCCTCCCCTCTTTAGGGAGAAGTAAGCTTATTGCTTACTGCCTGAGGCGCTCCTACCGAGGAATGCCAAACGGGGCTGTCTAGGCATTTTTTATAGGCCACAGTGCTCACTTTCTCGGGCGCTGGTTTTTCAAATCCCACTTTCCCGACCTTGTGTCAGATCTTACCGCTGTAGGAGGAGGATAAATAAAAAGAAAGAAGAGAATTTTGAAAAGACGGTGGAAACGCGCATAGAACGTTTCCGTATTGTTCCAGGAAGTCGTTGGCGATTTTAAATTCAGCAACGCTGGATGGCATCACAGAACAAAATCGCTTTACGTTAAGCATTTTAAAATGTTACTACTGCTTTCATGTGTGATGTTGTTAATTTTAGGTGGTTATGTTTTTATGTAGATAGCTTCGAATATTCGAAATGTATAATTTTAGTGTTATTAACTAGAATGTGTCTTAAATCATTTTGATTTTAATACTTAAAAAAACATAAAGAAGGTACAATTAAACAGACGAATTCTGTAATTTTTAACAATGTTTGCATCAATGAGAAAATGCTGCCTAAATACACAATATATATATATATATATATATATATATATATACATGAAGTTTTTTATTGCCGCAATAGACATTGCAAAAAGCAGGGAATTATTTCATAGCAGTCAACCAGTCAATCGAAATGTACTAGATCGATTTGAAATGCAAATTTACAGACGAAACAACCCACATTTCAAAGTCTGAATTACTTACGGTTGATTGGGTTAGAAGTTTAAATAATCGTAATTCATAATTCAGTTTTTTGCAGTATTTGATCGTGAATTATTATTTTCTTTAACTTTATATTGAATAAAGATCAGTTTCAAGATGAATCGAATCGTGTTCTTTTCTTTAAAAATTGCATGTAAAAAAACATGCAATTTTAAAAGTTTTCTAATGCTTTGTTTTAAATATTTACAATATCGTATGGTCAACATGTTTTGATATTTTGGATAACTTTAGTAAAGGTGTTTTTTGTTTACAAGAAATAATACATTTGCACCAAGCTTTATAATAAAGTAATGGATTTATTATATTCCGTGATCATTAATTAATAAATACTGAAAATTTCATTAAAATTGGTTGATTTCCTGAATTTTGATGGATTATTTAGTTAATGGAGAAGTCGAAATGCCTTCTTATTGTTATTACTACGGTCCTTGTTTTGACACGGAATGCAGTGACGTCAGAGGGGGGCAGGAAGTTAGTTGCTTGGCCTTGTCAACTCTCGGTGGCCATGACAAAACCCGATTAAGTTTAGGTTAGTTTAGGGTTGGGTTAGGATATTAAAAAAAAATAAGGGCGATGAACTTGTCTTGCGCTTTAATTTTTTCATAATTTAAAAGAAAAGATTAATTTGGCGTTTTTAGTAAAAAAGGAGGGAAATGTTTTAAAACTGAAGACGTTATAGTTTACATTTTTTCAATACACTAAATTGCACCGAAGACAAAGCAAATATAACCGTAGACAACCGGTAACAAACTAAATAGTACCGAAGACAACCGAAGGTACTGGTACAGCTTTTGAACCGGACAAAAACCGAACTGTTTTTTTAAAACCCTAACCCTAACTAACACTAACCTCTTATATTAAGAATACCTAATATATTAAAAACTTGAATACAAATAAATGATATCTATCATGTTTTTATATAAACATTGACGGCCACTTTACAGTGCTCTATTTGTTTATTTAGAAAGAGCTTTGCATTACGTTAAATTAGTAACAGACAATATCATTTACGACAGTACTCCACCTGAGAATGGGGGATTATGTAATCATCCACGGGCCGGGCGGTTTCGCTGTATAACAGCTATTCAGTGTGGCTCGATCAGCACACATCCAAAGCCAGGGATCGAACCAACAACCATCTAGTCGATAGATAGTAGCTCTGATCACCACGTTATTGGTAAATGATATCTAGCATATGTTTATATAAATGCGACCCCACAAAATTGAACCCGGGTTCTTGAAATGAAAAACACAAAAAGAAAATTAAAAAAAAAAACACTCAGATTTACAATTGACAAAAGCAAATAAACTGATCTCTGCCGAATTGAAAAACAATTTTCGCTGAACCGTTCGCCAATTTATAAGATAAGAAGTCAGAGTAGAGCCGAATACGCAAGGGAGGTAATAAAGAAAACATTCTTAACAAGATTTATCTCCCCTTAAACAAAACGCCGCAAAAAGAATTGAAATATTACGACGATAAGACACGGTAACTCTACGCCAATAAATAAAAAAAAGTATCACACGAAACCATTTGAAGGTACAAAGAGACTTTATTCCCGAGCTAAAAAACACAACCAAACGTAAACAATATAATAATGGAAGAAACTGTCTGAGCAGACGAGAAGGGCAAATAACTCAGTCATACTTAGTTATTGCCCCTTGCCTATAAGTATATATAAAATACTGGCACTAAGTCTTCTTCACGGAATTCTGTCCTTTCGTAAACCAGACTAAGAGATAAGAATCAAAGAAACAGACTAGAAGAATACCGCATTGATTGAAGAATTTCTCTTTCATTTTCACAAATGCCGGAGAGCATTTGGAGGATTCTTTTTAGGGTTCTAGTTTTTGGGGAAGATTTTGAGAGAGCCGAGTTTTATAGAAACATCTTAAAGAAAAACAGTTTTAAGTAATATTTAAATGTGTGAGAGAGCGAGAGAAATGTTATATGATCAACAAACAAAATGATGAATTCAAAATTATAAATTCACAAAAGAGATATTTTATATATGTTAAAAATGGAAGTCTACAAAGATAGGAACGCATAGAATAATTGTTCATATTTGAGTGTCCTTGCAGAAAAGGGGGATTCATTAGTTGAGATATCGAGGAAGCCTGACTCGATAATTTAAGGGCTGTGAATTATTCACGGGTCTAGAAAATCGTAATCAAAACTTCCTCACTCAATTACATCAGTTTCATTTCATTGAAAGTTATTAAATAGAGTCAATAATCATTTGTTTTCATATTAGAAAGTTCAGTGAGAAATATATGAACTATTAAAATGGTTAAGTTTATGAGTTGTTTTAAATATGCAGACATTGAAAACGGGGTTCAAACAGTGTATGTCGCCTTTAGTGTGCTTATGCGTAAGACAATAAAAGAGTTAATGCATTGTGGCTGTGTGTGCGTTGATGTCAGTGTGGCTATGTGTGCGTGAGTTTAGAAAAGGCGTTTTTCAGCATTCCTAAGGCCCTGCAGAGGAGCGATAGGGACTGTAGAAACGTTGATGTTAGATCTCTCGTGGATTAGGGCTAAACATGCAGTTGAAAGAAAAATCTGGGTTTATATGGCGTCAAGGTGGCTCCCAAAGGACAATTTGTATAAATTCAGAAAAATCCTCTGATTGGTTCATAATATTATTATTTGTTTTTTTTAATTCTGGCAGATTCGTGCGCAAAGCGGTGTGCGCAGAAACGAGTTTAAGCACTTATATTTTCGGCACCGAAGGGTAAACTCGTCTGCTACAAGCACCATCAAGACCTCCACTGACATTATCTTCGAGATAAGCTCAGCCCACAGATGGTGGAATATATGTCTGATGAATGTGAACCCCATTCAGGATCACGCCTCTTACTGATGCGACGATCACCAAAGTGCCACCCGCATATCATTGAAAAGCGATAAAACAAAGAGAGTTAGACATTAGGTCAAATCAAACACGAGAAAGAGACAAGAAATAGAATGCTGTTTGACGACTGTGCACATTTGGGGGGGGGGGTGCAAAATGCAGTTAGATATGAAAAGTTCAAGTATGGTAGCATGCAGTGGCAATAATAAAATAACCATTTCTTTATATTTATGTTGTTATTTATTATTTCGTGTTCCTCTTCATCGTTTACGTTAATGTTATCCTCTCGGATGAATTTGTTGTTGGGTTTGACGGTATCTCAATTGTTGTCGTTTTATGCCGAAACCGTCGTACATGCATGTTTTGTATAGGATTGGTTTGTAGATCAATTGGTTTTGTAGAAGACGCATATATTTGGTAAACACTTTCTACTTTCCTAGTACGTGTAGAGGGTGCGTAAGATATTTGAGTTTTATTATAACAGATATATTATTGGGCAACTAGTCTAAGAGAAGGAAAACAGAATCACTTTTACTAATACATAAGGGAGAGGTATGAATACATATATCCTCCTTGCAGCTATAGATTAAATAGTAGGGTAGACTGTACTCTCAAGCCTAGATTGGGAAACTAGTTTAAGAGATGGAAAACAGCATTACTTTCACTAAAACTTTTAGGAAAGGTATAAATCCATATATCTTCCACATAGCTATGAATTTATATTTTTGGGGTTGAAGAGATTAGCTGTGCACGGTTTAATAGATTTTTAATCGTTGCAATTTTATATCGATATGAACATTCGTTTCTATAACATGTAATGCATGTATTAATAGAGGTAGTTTTTATATGGAGATGTGATGAATGCGTCATTGTTGGAGTCACTGAGGACATAAAAACGGAATTTTGTTATTAACGTTAATCTCATAAATGAATGTAAGTACGGGGTTATTTTGAAAAATGTCTTGTTGTTTGTTTTTTCATCATTATTGTCTGCTAACACAAGATCATCAATGCAGCGGGCATAAATGGAGGGTTTAGTAATTATATTAAATATTTTATTTTCGAGGTCAGCCATGTAAACATTACTGAAGGTCGGTTCGAGAACCGATTCCATAGAAACGCCATCAATTTGGGTATAGACGTTTCCCTTATGTCGTAGAAAGGGACTTCGGTTGTTCAAATTAATAATAACTTTTTAAGTGTTTTAGGATCAATTTTTAGTGGATGGAAGGATGCGTTTGTATATGTTATCAATAATGATATCTATTGTTTTGTGTACTGGAAAATTTGTAAATAACCTTTCAACATCAAATGAAGCGGTAATTTTATTATCTATTTTTTTTGGGGGGGGGGGTATTTGTGTAAGTTCATGGGTGAATGTTACACTGTATTTACTTGGTAAGCAAAAATTCCGTGTTATTTAAACATGTTTGCATATATATATATATATATATATATATATATATATATATATATATATATATATATATATAGATATATGTGTGTGTGTGTCTGTGTGTGTGTGTGTGTGTGTGTGCGTGTGCGTGTGCGTATTTAGACAGACTTTTCTCATTTATGCAAACATTGTTTAAGATAACAGAATTTGTCTGGTATACCTTTTTTATTTTTTCAATTTTTCTGATGGTCTTTTTTGTATTAAAATAAATAAATAAATAAATGTTCCACAGGTTTCACAAAATACTCGAAACTATCTACATAAAAAGACAACAATCTCAAATTAACAACATCACATATGAAAGTAGTGGTAACATTTTAAAATGCTTAACGTAATGCGATTTTGTTCTGTGATGCCATCCAGCGTTGCTGAATTTAAATTGTCAACGGCTTTCTGGAACAATCCGGAAAAGGTTCTCTGCGCGTTTTTCCACCGTCTTTTTTAAATTCTTTTCTTTCTCCAGCTTTTTTGTTAATTTGCTTTTGACACCTCAGGATAATTCGACGAAGAATCGAAAACGTTCGTAAGACCTAGGGAACTTGTATTATTTTTTTAATTGGAATACAAAAAAGACCATAAAAAAATTGAAAAAATAAAAAAGGTGTAATTAAACAGACAAATTCTGTTATTTTTAACAATGTTTGCATGTAAATAAATAACATAGGATGAATAGTAGTCGCCAAAAAACAGTACTACATAGTAAAGGATGAATGGCAGTTGCCAAAAAAAAGTACGACGTCATAAATGATGAATGGTAGTCGCCAAAATCAGGACTACATAATAAAGGATGAATGGCAGTTGCCAAAAACAGTAAGACGTCATAAAGAATGAATGGTAGTCGCCATAAACAGTACTACATAATAAAGGATGAATGCAGTTTGACAGGAAAAATAACGACTCCCTCGTTATTTTGCCGGTCCCGGCAGAATAACTAGGGGGCAGGCACGTAGCCAGACTTCTAACTTAGGGGGGGGAGACATTTTAGGGGGGAGGACATTTTATGGGGGGCAAGGCATTTTTAGGAGGAGGGGCAAAACTAATATTGATATTCTAATATGGGTGACGTTTTGGTTCAGTGTGTGTGTGTGTACTGATATATAAATATAAATAAGTAGATACAAAATTTCAATTTCTTTTATATAATCTAAATATACTGTTGTGTATTTCGGTAGGTACATGTAAATAACAACATCAGTATAGTAAAGCACATAAAGCATAGTAAACACAGTAATAATAACATAAAGTTCGTAAAATAAGGTAGCTACTTGCTAGCTCTACAGAATTCTATTATAATCTTCTATTTGTACGTGGGGTGTATACCCTACCAATGCTGTTTGCTTTCAACTTCATCTCGGGTGAAATCTGGGATTTTTTTCTATGTTAATTTCAAAAATGTTGAATGTAACATTCACAATTTTTTTAATTAATAGTTGCAATTGACAACAAAAAGAAAAAAACGTATTTGAGATTCGTGATAAAATACAAAAATAATTTTTTAAACTAATTCCCACTTTCATTTGAAAATAATTTAGGTTGCTAGTATTCATTTCTATCTTTTGAATGAAGACAACACTTTCTTTTATAAATTAAAAAATATCTTTAAAAGAAGCTGGCAGAACAACAACGCGAATTAATTTTGTGTTTATATTACATCATTTGGATTACAATTATTTAATTGATAATTTATAATATTAAATAGTGTGAATTAACAATATTTAAAAAAATATATTTGGTAAGTTGACAAAAAAGACAGATACACTGACAATCTCTTTCACCAAGCAGGAAACAGGTGAAAAGCTTTGAGGCTTTGTTTCCCTCACCACTTGATCTGAAACTAGCGAAGTTATGTTTGAGTTTGAGAACACGTACATTTTTCTTTTTTTTCTTTTTACAAGGTAACATAAATTTAAATCATATTAAGATGTTATTATGGTCAATAGATTTATTTTAACTGGTAGTTTAAAATCCGTAAATATTTATTATGGTATCATTAGTACCAGGAATGGAAAATTAAGTTTTAAACAAAATAAAATCCAAAGAAGCGTTTTTGAAATCGAAGATTATGTTAAAAATTGGTGGGAGGTCCTCTCTTGGTGGGTGGCTCAGGGCCTCAGCCCCGTGGCCCCTTAATCTGGCCCTGCTGTAAAATATATAAATACTGCTTCATAATGAAGAAGTATAGTTGACTAGGAAATATAAGAGTATTTATATTTATAATATTTTTTGGATCACAAATTTCAGGGGGTGCAAATGTAATTGCAGGGGGGGTGCTTGCTCCCCTGGCACCCCCTGGCTACGTGGGGGCTAGGGGGTCGTTATTTTGCCGGGACCGGCAAAATAGCCTCTTCTATTTTTATTTGTTAAATTTTTCTGATGGTCTTTTTTGTATTAAAATCAAAAAAATTAATAAATGTACTATAGGTTTCACATGTTTCACGAACGTTTTCGATTCTTCGTTGAATCATCCTCAGGTTTCAAAACTAAATGAACAAAAAATCTGGAGAAATAAGAGAATTGAACTTCTGGGCTTTTTGGCTGAGAGTGTAGTATCTTTTCCGATGGATACTACACCCTATAGACCGATATCGTCTTGGCCTTCGGGGCTTGATGGCGCCGGTTTGTGAGTTTGTCAGAGCAGTTCTAGGAGGTCAACCCTCCCAGGCTTTGCCTCCCCTCTTTAGGGAGAAGTAAGTTTATTGCTTACTGCCTGAGGCGCTCCTACCGAGGAATGCCAAACGGGGCTGTCTAGGCATTTTTTGTAGGCCACAGTTCTCACTTTCTCGGGCGCTGGTTTTTCAAATCCCACTTTCCCGACCCTGTGTCACATCTTACCGCTGTAGGAGGAGGATAAAAAAAAGAAAGGAGAATTTTAAAAAGACGGTGGAAACGCGCATAGAACGTTTCCGCATTGTTCCAGGAAGTCGTTGGCGATTTTAAATTCAGCAACGCTGGATGGCATCACAGAACAAGATTGCATTACGTTAAGTATTTTAAAATGTTACCACTGCTTTCATGTGTGATGTTGTTAATTTTAGGTGGTTATGTTTTTATGTAGATAGCTTCGAATATTCAGAATATATAATTTTAGTGTTATTAACTAGAATGTGTCTTAAATCATTTTGATTTTAATACTTAAAAAAACATAAAGAAGGTACAATTAAACAGACGAATTCTGTAATTTTTAACAATGTTTGCATCAATGAGAAAATGCTGCCTAAATACACAATATATATATATATATATATATATATATATATATATATATATATATATATATATATATATATATATATATATATATATATATACATGAAGTTTTTATTGCCGCCATAGACATTGCAAAAGGCAGGGAATTATTTCATTGCAGTCAACCAGTCAATCGAAATGTACAAGATCGATTTGAAATGCAAATTTACAGACGAAACAACCCACATTTCATCGATACCTCATGACAGACCAAGGTAAGCAAATTGAAGTAACGAGCATATTATCGCGGCATTACAATTTAAAGAAAAAGATCAGTTACATTTTTTTATATGATTTTATATGATTTTCTTCGAATTTTTATAATCTTTAAATAACAATTTTCATTATTTAAAATCAAATCCTTCTTTTTGAAATTTCGCAGTTTCCAGATGAGATTTTTTATTTTGTCATTTTTAGTCACTCTTAGTAACTTTGCCGAGTCGAAAACGAGGCTGTCGAGACGAAAACGCGGCTGTATAAACAAAACCTAAAAATCGTGCAAAAAAAATGGAAGGTTGGCAGACGACAACAATATAAGACTATGAATATATGGAAAGAAAAAAAAATGCATATATTTTTATAAAAAAAAATGAAAGAAATTAACAAACCAATAGCTGAAGATCTATAAATAAACTTTTTTTTATTATTGTTTTCGTGGGAAAAATGAAACATTTTTATGTTTCTTTCATGTGTTTCCTGTTACATAAAGCAAAGAAGTCAATTTTACAATTAGGCAAGTTCTGCTTTTATATTTTTTTTTGGTGGGGGGAATTACGTATATTTTCTCGTAGATGTTCAGGGTTTACTGCTACTTTTGCTGCCGCTTGTTTTGTTAGGCTGAGCAAAAGACTGTTATACGCCCTCCAGCAATCGGATACTACCGTCGTCCCAGGTACTGGCTTCATTATTGGAAGAGTTAGGGTTTCGGCATTCCTGTTAGGCAATGTCACCAGGAAACCCCTCCTTCTCTGCGGGGTCGTATCCCCCCCCCCCTCAAGACCCAAGGACACTGGAGAAAACACGGCCAGCATTGTTTTTGTTTTTTCCGGCGGTTGAATAGAGACTCGTCTATTTCCACTGTATGCCCTGGGCCTCCGAGTCGCCGGTTAGGGTTGCGCGACAGACATTTTTTGTTTGTTTGTCCATTTTTTTTACAGCCTCGTGTTCGACTCGGCAGGTCTCGGACGCTTCCGTGAGCTGTCGGATCGCTGCTACCGAGAAGTCACGGAAATAGGCGCAAACCCTGGAGTAGTACCAAAACATTAACTGTATGTTTATTTGTATGACGATTTATTTATTTTTTTGACGAAGAAAATCAATGAAATCTTTTTTTTTTATTTCACGGAAAAGTTAAAAAAATATTTTTTGATAAATTGTGTTTTTTTATTAATAAACTAAAGATTGTAAAGAATATAATCAATGAAACAACGATTTTATTAGATTTTTTTTCGTTCTTTAATTTTTATTAAACTGGTGCAGCTTTTGGACCGAACAAAACTGTGGCCATCGAGAGTTACTACAGGTCGGTTGGCTAGAAAATGGCGTCACTGCATTCCGTGTCAAAACAAGGACGGTCGTAATGACAATAAGAAGGCATTTCGACTTCTCTATTCACTAAATAATCCATCAAAATTCAGGAAATCAACCAATTTTAATGAAATTTTCAGTATTTATTAATTAATGATCACGGAATATAATAAATCCATTACTTTATTATAAAGCTTGGTGCAAATGTATTATTTCTTGTAAACAAAAAAACACCTTTACTAAAGTTATCCAAAATGTCAAAACATGTTGACCATACGATATTGTAAATATTTAAAACAAAGCATTAGAAAACTTTAAAAAATTGCATATAAAAAGAAAAAAAAAAGAACACGATTCGACTTATCCTGAAAGTGATCTTTATTCAATATAAATTTAAAGAAAATAATAATTCACGATTAAATACTGCAAAAAACTGAATTATGAATTACCATTATTTAAACTTCTAACCCAATCAACCGTAAGTAATTCAGACTTTGAAATTTTTTTAAAAATTATACAAAAAAAAAAGTTCAATGTTAACTGTCTGTTTAATAATGGAACGACCAACTCCTATCTTGCTATTAAGAGATAGGTATGTGCAAAATCAAAGGCCGATCCCCAAAATGTAAAAACATTTTGACCCTCCCTTCACTTAAAAATTCACCAAAATTCAGGAAATCAACCAAGTTTAATGAAATTTTCAATATTTATTAATAAACAAGCACAGGAGATAGTTAAACATTATTTTAAATCTTAGTGAAAATGCATTATTTTTTTTAAAACAAAATACACCTTTACTAAACGTATATTTTTATATACATAAAAAAAAATCCATGATTTTTTTTTAATGAAAATAAGATCTGTATATGTTTAAAATATTTTTTTAAAAAACTATTTCGTATATATTACGGAAAATGCCCCTACACTCTTGTTAATAAAATCAGTATAACTCGAAGAATTAACGATATTATCATTGAATAAAGCATTGTTTAATTAATATTTTTTGTGAAAATTTTGATAAAATATGATGTTATTATTTCATTTATTTAATCTACAAAAGTACAGAGAAAAGATAAACTATACTACACTTAAGACATCGAAAAAAAGTAATTAAAAAAAATGGAACACTACTTTTTTATTAAATAATGAATAAGTAATTCAGACTTGATTTTTTATATAATTAACAAAAATTCAAACTTACTACACTATATTTAGTCGGTGTAAACATTATTACGTGTATACATATTTGCAGTAATTCTTTCTCTTTTGAAAATCCAAACATATGCAGTAGACATTTTAACTTTGTGAATTATGAAATGAAATTTTAAAAAGCGCGAAATTATTTTTAAATTGGTTGATTTTGATTCCATTATTAAACAAACAGTTAACATTGAACTTTTTTTGTATAATTTTAAAACAAATTTCAAAGTCTGAATTACTTACGGTTGATTGGGTTAGAAGTTTAAATAATGGTAATTCATAATTCAGTTTTTTGCAGTATTTGATCGTGAATTATTATTTTCTTTAACTTTATATTGAATAAAGATCAGTTTCAAGATGAATCGAATCGTGTTCTTTTCTTTAAAAATTGCATGTAAAAAACATGCAATTTTAAAAGTTTTCTAATGCTTTGTTTTAAATATTTACAATATCGTATGGTCAACATGTTTTGATATTTTGGATAACTTTAGTAAAGGTGTTTTTTGTTTACAAGAAATAATACATTTGCACCAAGCTTTATAATAAAGTAATGGATTTATTATATTCCGTGATCATAAATTAATAAATACTGAAAATTTCATTAAAATTGGTTGATTTCCTGAATTTTGATGGATTATTTAGTTAATGGAGAAGTCGAAATGCCTTCTTATTGTTATTACTACGGTCCTTGTTTTGACACGGAATGCAGTGACGTCAGAGGGGGGCAGGACGTTAGTTGCTTGGCCTTGTCAACTCTCGGTTGCCATGATAAAACCCGATTAAGTTTAGGTTAGTTTAGGGTTGGGTTAGGATATTAAAAAGAATAAGGGCGATGAACTTGTCTTGCGCTTTAATTTTTTCATAATTTAAAAGAAAAGATTAATTTGGCGTTTTTAGTAAAAAAGGAGGGAAATGTTTTAAAACTGAAGACGTTACAGTTTACATTTTTTTCAATACACTAAATTGTACCGAAGACAAAGCAAATATAACCGTAGACAACCGGTAACAAACTAAATAGTACTGAAGACAAGCGAAGGTACTGGTACAGCTTTTGAACCGGACAAAAACCGAACTGTTTTTTTAAAACCCTAACCCTAACTAACACTAACCTCTTATATTAAGAATACCTAATATATTAAGAACTTGAATACAAATAAATGATATCTATCATGTTTTTATATAAACATTGACGGCCACTTTACAGTGCTCTATTTGTTTATTTAGAAAAAGCTTTGCATTACGTTAAATTAGTAGCAGACAATATCATTTACGACAGTACTCCACCTGAGAATGGGGAATTATGTAATCATCCACGGGCCGGGCTGTTTCGCTGTATAACAGCTATTCAGTGTGGCTCGATCAGCACACATCCAAAGCCAGGGATCGAACCAACAACCATCTAGTCGATAGTCAGTAGCTCTGATCACCACGTCATTGGTAAATGATATCTAGCATATGTTTATATAAATGCGACCCCACAAAATTGAACCCGGGTTCTTGAGATGAAAAACACAAAAAGAAAATTAAAAAAAAACACTCAGATTTACAATTGACAAAAGCAAATAAACTGATCTCTGCCGAATTGAAAAACAATTTTCGCTGAACCGTTCGCCAATTTATAAGATAAAAAGTCAGAGTAGAGCCGAATACGCAAGGGAGGTAATAAAGAAAACATTCTTAACAAGATTTATCTCCCTTTAAACAAAACGCCGCAAAAAGAATTGAAATATTACGACGATAAGACACGGTAACTCTACGCCAATAAATAAAAAAGTATCACACGAAACCATTTGAAGGTACAAAGAGACTTTATTCCCGAGCTAACAAACACAACCAAACGTAAACAATATAATAATGGAAGAGACTGTCTGAGCAGACGAGAAAGGCAAATAACTCAGTCATACTTAGTTAACTCAGTCATACTTAGTTATCGCCCCTTGCCTATAAGTATATATAAAATACTGGCACTAAGTCTTATTCACGGAATTCTGTCCTTTCGTAAACCAGACTAAGAGATAAGAATCAAAGAAACAGACAAAAAGAATACCGCATTGATTAAAGAATTTCTCTTTAATTTTCACAAATGCCGGAGAGCATTTGGAGGATTCTTTTTAGGGTTCTAGTTTTTTGGGGAAGATTTTGAGAGAGCCGAGTTTTATAGAAACATCTTAAAGAAAAACAGTTTTAAGTAATATTTAAATGTGTGAGAGAGCGAGGGAAATGTTATATGATCAACAAACAAAATGATGAATTCAAAAGCATAAATTCACAAAAGAGATATTTTATATAATGGAACTCTACAAAGATATGAACACATAGAATAATTGTTCATATTTGAGTGTCCTTGCAGAAGGGATTCATTAATTGAGATATCGAGGAAGCCTGACTTGATAATTTAAGGGCTGTGAATTATTCACGGGTCTGAAAAATCGTAATCAAAACTTCCTCACTCAATTACATCAGTTACATTTCATTGAAAGTTATTAAATAGAGTCAATAATTATCGTTAGAAAGTTCAGGGAGAAATGTATGAAGTATTAAAATGGTTAAGTTTATAAGTTTGTTTTAAATATGCAGACATTGAAAGGGGGTTCAAACAGTGTGTGTCGCCTTTAGTGTGCTTATGTATAACACAATGAAAGAGTTAATGCATTGTGTCTGTGTGTGCGTTGATGTCAGTGTGGCTATGTGTGCGTGAGTTTAGAAAAGGCGTTTTTCAGCATTCCTAAGGCCCTGCAGAGGAGCGATAGGGACTGTAGAAACGTTGATGTTAGATCTCTCGTGGATTAGGGCTAAACATGCAGTTGAAAGAAAAATCTGGGTTTATATGGGGTCAAGGTGGCTCCCACATGACAATTTCTATAAATTCAGAAAAATCCTCTGATTGGTTCAAAATATTATTATTCGTTTTTATTAATTCTGGCAGATTCGTGGGCAAAGTGGTGTGCGCAGAAACGAGTTTAAGCACTTTTATTTTCGGCACCGAAGGGTAAACTCGTCTGCTACAAGCACCATCAAGACCTCCACTGACATTATCTTTGAGATAAGCTCAGCCCACAGATGGTGGGATATATGTCCGATGAATGTGAACCCCATTCAGGATCACACCTCTTACTGATGCGACGATCACCAAAGTGCCCCCGCATATCATTGAAAAGCGATAAAATAAAGTGAGTTAGACATTAGGTCAAATCAAACACGAGAAAGAGACAAGAAACAGAATGCTGTTTGACGACTGTGCACATTGGAGGGGGATGCAAAATGCAGTTAGATATGAAAAGTTCAAGTATGGTAGCATGCAGTGGCAATAATAAAATAACCATTTCTTTATATTTGTGTTGTTGGTCCCCCGATTTATAAAATCGGGAGACCTATGTTTTGAGGCATTTCCGTCCGTCCGTCCGTCCGTTCGTCCGTCTGTCCATCCGTCCGTCCGGATTTTTCCCCGCAACCATCCATTGAATTTCTCTGAAATTTTGCATGAAGTTGTAACTTTTGTCAGGTTAGAAAGTGACATTCTCCGATTTTTGAAAAAAAATCTAGTTACCCCCCCCCCCCCCCCCAGCGGGTCAAAAGGACCCAAACTGGCAAAAAATGACATGTTTTGCCCCATAACTTTTCATCTATCCATTCAATTTCTATGAAACTTGGCCAAAGTATGGAGGCAATTGTTCCTAATAGAAAATAAGTATCGCTGACCTTACATTCGTCTGGTTAATTATACCTTTTTATTTTTCAATTTTTCTGATGGTCTTTTTTGTATTAAAATAATAATAAGAAAATAAATGTTCCACTGGTTTCACAAAATACTCGAAGCTATCTACATAAAAAGACAACAATCTAAAATTAACAACATCACATCTGAAAGCAGTAGTAACATTTTAAAATGCTTAACGTAATGCGATTTTGTTCTGTGATGCCATCCAGCGTTGCTGTATTTAAATCGTCTTTTTAAAATTCTCTTCTCTTTTTTCTCCAGCTTTTTTGTTAATTTGCTTTTGACACCCCAGAATAATTCGACGAAGAATCGAAAACGTTCGTAAAACCTATGGAACTTGTATTATTTTTTTAATTGGAATACAAAAAGACCATAAAAAATTGAAAAAATAAAAAAAGGTATAATTAAACAGACAAATTCTGTTATTTTTTACATTGTTTGCATATATATATATATATATATATATATATATATATATATATATATATATATATAATTTATTTGTAAATAAATAACATAGGATGAATAGTAGTCGCCAAAACAGTACTACATAATAAAGGATGAATGGCAGTTGCCAAAAACAGTAAGACGTCAAAAAGAATGAATGGTAGTCGCCAAAAAAGTACTACATAATAAAGGATGAATGGCAGTTGCCAAAAACAGAAAGACGTCATAAAGAATGAATGGTAGTCGCCACAAACAGTACTACATAATAAAGGTTGAATGGCAGTTGCCAAAAACATAAGCCGGCAGAATAACGAACCCTCGTTATTCTGCCGGGACCGGCAAAATAACGATTCCCTCGTTATTTTGCCGGTCCCGGCAGAATAACAGGGGGGGGGTCGTTATAAATATATTATAGGTTTTGTAGGGAACATGAACATGAAAGGGGGTTACTTGCGAAACGTCCTCGAGTTTGCCTGTCCTATGCGCTGCGGGTGAAAGAAAGAAATCCAACATGGCGTCCATGAATGTTTATTACATACAGTTCTCGCAAAATCTCGCAAAGTCTCGTTGCACGTATGAAAATGAGGTGTGCCTCGATATTATAAAAGCGGGTCTCGTACCGTCTCAGAGGAACTCAGTGTGTGAAGCAAGTGCACGTAACGAACGGTGAGAGCTGCTTTGAAAGTTAAGACTGATTTGCGACCTTCGTTATTACTATAAGCTATTTCGACGATGGACAAATTCGGCTTGAGATTAATACCCGAGGTCGACGGCTCCCCCTCCGGACCCTCTGTAGTCGAGTGGTGGGAGAAAGCCGAGCGCGTCTGCAGACTTTGCAAGATAAAGGATCCTGCACTGGTCATCCCGCTGAGGCTGACCAAAGGAGCATATTCGGTGTATCAGCAGCTCGGAGACGAACCAGGCCTGGAGGAAGTTAGACAGGCGCTATACGCAGCCTTTGCTGTGGACTCTTTCGCTGCCTGGAGGCAGTTCACCGAACGGCGGCTTGGGCTAGATGAGACTGTGGACGTCTACCTGGCCGATTTGAGGAGGCTAGCCGCGCCGTTTGGTGGAACAAGCGAGCGAATACTGGGATGTGCTTTTCTGACTAGACTCCCAGAGGGCGCCAGCAGACTGATGCGAGCATCGTCCAGACTCAGTGAGATTGGGCTTGACGAGTTGTTGGCCAGAGCCCGAAACATTTTGAAAGAGGACACAGAGCCGGTTTCGGCAGCTGCGGAAGCGTCTTCACCACCAACAGAAGACGTGAGATGCTACAAATGTGGCCCGGCCGAATCATTTTTCAAAAGACTGCCGAAGCCGAAGCGGTGCCAAGGACGCGCCCGATCGAGGAACGTTAAAACGCGTGCGTTGCTACCGGTGCAAAAAGCTGGGTCACGTGGCAAGAGGTTGTCCGGGAAACGGGCAAGGGGAGTAAGCTATAGCGCCAATCTTCTCCCCAGATCGTCGCCAAATAAGGCGCTACCCACAGTGAGCGTGCGCGTAAACGGGCGTGAGCGCCTCGCGCTCGTATACACATGGTGCACGCAGACCCTCATGCGCAAGGCATGCTGTGACGCATGGGATAAGGAAAGGATCCCGGTATTGACGGTTGGCGGTGGCTCGATTGCCTCTTGTGGCGTTAGCATCATTCGCGCAGGTGTCGGCGATGGGCCCACAGTAACCGTACGGGCCTTGCTTGTAAACGGCGACCTGCTCGGTTACGACCTGCTCCTGGGAATGGACGTCATCAAGGAATTGGGTGGTGTACGCATTGATGGTGAGGGTAGGGCACATTTCGCAAAAGCGGGCCTTGCTCTGAGTGCAGCTATGAAGCTGGAACAGCCTGATTTTTGTGCGGAATTCGACAAGCGCACGAAGTCCTGGACAGCCTCCTGGAAGTGGTCGGAGGAGCAGCCACCCGAGAAATTATGCAATAAGGTGCCAGAATACAAAATTCCCCCCGGAGCTCGTGCAGAATACGACAAGGAACTACAAACTTGGATTAGTAATGGATGGCTAGTTCCTTATTCAGAGAAGGAATTGGGTCCCCAAAGTGCCTGATCCCGTTAATGGCGGTTATCCAACAGAATAAGCAGAAGGTGAGGCTGGTGCTCGACTATCGAGAATTGAATTAGCACGTGGACCCTTTTACAGCTAGTGTGGACGTATGCACTGAAAAGTTGAGGGAATGGCGGCAAGCGGGATCTAATGTATCTGTACTGGATCTTCACAAAGCATACCTTCAAGTGCGTGTACACAGATCACTATGGCCCTATCAAACGGTGCTCATCAGGGGGAAAAGGTATTGCCTAACCCGCATGGGATTTGGACTTAATGTGGCGCCATCAATTATGCAAATGATTATTGACGCCATTCTGACTAAGGATGAGCGCATTCAGCGGGCAACGTCTGCATATATTGATGACGTGTACGTGGACTAGGAAATTGTATCTGCGGCGCGCGTGAGGGAGCATTTCTACAACTTTGGCCTTCTCAGCAAGGAACCGGAAAGGCTACGGGATGGCGCACGGGTACTTGGTTTGCAGGTCTGGGAGGAAGATGACGTTCTGTATTGGAAACGAGGAAATGAAACCCCGGACATGCCTTGTATTGTTACACGACGAAACGTATTTTCCTTGTGCGGAAAGTTAGTTGGACACTTTCCTGTGGGCGGCTGGCTTCGTGTTGCGGTGGCATTTATTAAGCGAAGAGCCTCCGACGTCACTACTGGATGGGATGACGAAACTCATGACGTCCCTCTCAATACAATGCTCAAAGAGGTCCTCACCAGGGTGCACAAGGAAGACCCAGCGCGGGGCAGATGGTGCGTCGACAGCCAGAACCTTAGTGTGTGGGTTGATGCAAGCTCTCTCGCCATTGGCGTATCGGTGGTCCATGATGGAACGGTGGTGGAAGACGCTTGCTGGTTACGCCCAGAAAAGGACTCCCAGCACATACACCTGGCAGAACTTGATGCAGTTATCAAGGGGATAAACTTGGCAATCCTTTGAAAGACGACCACCCTGCGACTATTCACGAATTCTGCTTGCGTCCATAAGTGGATTTCAGATACTCTCACCGGGAGGGCCAGAGTACGAACCAAAGCCACGAGCGAGATGCTCATCCGACGGCGGCTCGACACGATCATGAAGCTGGTGAACGAATATGCGCTGTCAATAGAGGTGTCCCTGGTCAAATCCAGCCTGAACAAAGCAGATTGTTTGACGAGAGTACCTCAAAGATGGCTTGATGCCATAAGAAAGACTACTGAACCCATGCAGCCCGCCTGCGCCGCTTCCATGAGCCCCGTTCGATCTAATCACATCAAAGAAGTCCACCAACAAACCGGGCATCCTGGGGTCAAGCGGACCCTATATTTTGCTAAGTTGGTTGAACCAGGAGTACAGAAGGTAGACGTCAGGAAAGTGGTCAAAGATTGTGTAGCATGCCAATCCATTGATCCAACACCCGTTCGCTGGGAGAAAGGAAAGCTGGGAGTGGAAAGCCATTGGAGCCGGCTGGCGATGGATATTACTCACCACAACGGCGAGGATTTCCTGACTCTCATTGATTGCGGTCCATTCAGGTTTGCAATATGGCGCATGCTGCGCCGGCAGGATGCAGCCATCATCGTCCGTCAGTTAAACAGTATTTTTCTTGAACGTGGCCCCCCAACGGAGATATTAACCGACAATGGCGCTGCATTCACTAGTGAGCAGTTCAGAAAGTTTGCTGATGGCTGGGGAGTACACCTGAGGTTTCGATACGCCCACGTACCGAGTGGAAATGGGGTCATCGAGCGGAATCACAGAACCGTCAAAACCATTGCGACCAGGACGGGCTGTACGGTATTTGAGGCAGTCTACCTGTATAACGTAACCCCAAAGGATAATGTTTCACCCTCTACAGCGCCGGCTGCCACCTTGCACAGGTATTACGTCAGGGTGAAAGGCATAGAGACTAACCCGCTGCCCGAACTGGAAGTAATCAAAGAGAAACTGTAAAAAGGGGATGTCGTCTGGATTAAGAACCCGCGCGGCAAGTGTACGACGAAATACGGAGTTGGACGCGTCACCGAGGTAATCAGCCCACAGGCAGTGCGAGTCGACGGTATGCCCCATCACGTTAGAGACCTACGGTTAGCAACGCAACCATCACTGGACGACAAGAGCGAGTCGGAGTCAGAGAGCAGTGAGGCATCGCTTTGGCTTGCAGCAGCCCCATCGGACAGTGACTCGGATATCAGCAGTATCCCAGCGGACGCGATGTTTCTCGACCCTCAGACCGCGGACGAGAGCACAAGCGAAGATGAGGCTTGCGTTGTCCCCCTCCGAAGAAGCAACCGACGAAGGCGATCGATGCCTCCCTGCCATCTCTGTGATCATGAGATCAGGGGGGAGTGTAGGGAACATGAACATGAAAGGGGGTTACTTGCGAAACGTCCTCGAGCTTGCCTGTCCTGTGCGCTGCGGGTGAAAGAAAGAAATCCAACATGGCGTCCATGAATGTTTATAACATACCGTTCACGCAAAATCTCGCAAAGTCTCGTTGCACGTATGGAAATGAGGTGTGCCTCGATATTATAAAAGCGGGTCTCGTACCGTCTCAGAGGAACTCAGTGTGTGAAGCAAGTGCACGTAACGAACGGTGAGAGCTGCTTTTAAAGTTAAGACTGATTTGCGACCTTCGTTATTACTACAGGTTTCACATGTTTCACGAATGTTTTCGATTCTTCGTCGAATCATCCTCAGGTGTCAAAAGTAAATGAACAAAAAATCTGGCGAAATAAGAGAATTGAACTTCTTGGCCTTTTTGCTGAGAGTGTAGTATCTGTTCCGATGGATACTACACCCTATAGACCGGTATCGTCTTGGCCTTCGGGGCTTGATGACGCCGGTTTGTGGGCTTGTCCTGTGCAGTTCTAGGAGGTCCACCCTCCCAGGGAATTGCCTCCCCTCTTTTCAAATCCCACTTTCCCGACCTTGTGTCACACCTTACCGCTGTAGGAGGAGGATACAAAAAAAGAAAGAAAGAAGAGAATTTTAAAAAGATGGTGGAAACGCGCATAGAACGTTTCCGCATTGTTCCACGAAGTCGTTGGCGATTTTAAATTCAGCAACGCTGGATGGCTCACAGAACAAAATCGCTTTACGTTAAGCATTTTAAAATGTTAGCACTGCTTTCATATGTGATGTTGTTAATTTTAGGTGGTTATTTTTTTATGTAGATAGCTTCGAATATTCGGAATGTATAATTTCAGTGTTATTAACTAGAATGTGTATAAATCATTTTGATTTTAATACTAAAATGTATAATTAAACAGACAAATTCTGTAATTTTTAACGATGTTTGCATAAATGAGAAAATGCTGCCTAAATACACATACAATATATATATATATATATATATATATATATATATATATATATATATATATATATATACATGGACATTTAGACATTGCAAGAAGCAGAGAATCACTTCCTTGCAGTCAACCAGATTTAATCGAAATGTACAAAATCGATTTGAAATGCAAATTCACAGACGAACAACCCATATTTCATCGAACCCTTTTGAGTTTTTGTTCATAGGATTTAATCCGATGAAACACAAACCTATATTTTGTATAAATTATCAGTATAAACTTTTAGTATAAAAAGTTATTTCATATGAAGTTTTTATTGCCGCCATATTTAGTGGCTTAACCCTTGATAGTAGCGGAACATCTATATCTTTGAAATGCAAATTTACAGACGAACAACCCACATTTCATCGATACCTCATGACAGACCAAGGTAAGCAAATTGAAGTAACGAGCATATTATCGCGGCATTACAATTTAAGAAAAAAGATGAGTTACATTTTTTAATATGATTTTCTCTGAATTTTCATAATCTTTAAATTACATTTTTATTATTTAAAATAAAATCATTCTATTTGAGATTTCACAGTTTCCAGATGAGATTTTTTATTTTGTCACTTTTAGTCACTTTGTTAGGTTTATGTAAAAAATGATGGGAAAACTTTCCACTCTTTCTCTCATCTACGTAACTTACACGTTATACTTTTGTTGGTACTTTCACAGATTAGGACCCACGCTAACTTTGACCCTAACCCTAACTCTAACTCTAACCCCTACCCCGATCCTAACCCTAACGACGGGCTCAAAGTAAGCGTGGGTCCTAATCTGTGAAAGCACCCTTTTGTTAACTCGTCTATTAATTGACTATTTATTTAAATGAAAAATGAAATAAAATGAATTTAACAAAAATCCTATTTAAAAGAAAAACGATATCAAATCTACTAGAATGTATTTTTTTCTTCATAAAAAAGTCAACCATTACATTTTTCGGTATTGGTACAGCTTTTAAACCAGACAAAATCGATTTTTGGCGACACAGAAACACGTAAAAGAACGGAAAAGGCCGAAGCAAATCAAAACTAGGCTGCTTTACAACATGAAAAAAAAAAAAACAATGTAAGAAAATATTCACTGTATGTTTATTTTTATGAGAATTTATTTATTTTTTGACGAAGAAAATCAATGAAATCTTTTTTATTCACGGAAAAGTTTTTTAAATATTTTTCGATAAATTGTGTTTTTTTTATTAATAAACTAAAGATTGTAAAGAATATAATCAATGAAACAACGATTTTATTAGATTTTTTTTCGTTTTAAAAAAAAAAAAATAATAATACTGGTGCAGCGTTTGAACCGAACAAAACCCGATTAAGATTTAATCAATTTACAGGTAAAGTTGTCGTCTGCTCTCGCCTTCTGATTGGCTCAACGCGTCAGCATCTCCCGGCTGTTTACGTAAACGGCCGGAAGATGCCGAACAAAAAGTCGGTGTTGTCTAGTTCAAAAGCTGTTCCACTTTTAATTTTTTTAAGTCGAAAAAAAAGAATAAATTAATTTTTCTTTCGAAATTTGAAAGGAATTTAGAAGCATTTAAACTGTCCGATTATTTATCTACCTCCCATAGCAGTAAGATGTGAGACAAGGTCGGAAAGTGGGATTTGATAAGTCAGCAACCTAGAGGAAGAGCACTTATGACCTTTAAAAATTGTCTGGTCAGCTCCGTCGGCATTCCCCGGTAGGGGCGCCTAAGGCGATTAGCAATAAACTAACCCCTTCTCAAAGCCTGGGAGGGTGGGCCTCCTAGAACTGCTCAGGTAAAACCGACAGACCGGCGTTATCAAGCCCCGAAGGTCATGACGATACCGGTCTGTAGCGTGTAGTATCCATCGGAACAGATACTATACTGTGATCTTAGCCAAAAAAAAGTCATTAGTGGCTTTTGTATTTTTATAGAGAACGACTCGTGTTTCCGTGACTTCGCGTCGTCAACGTTTGGGCAGGTTACGGAAGCGCCCGAGAGTTGCCGAAACTATTAGCCAATCAGGTTGCAGTAGGCAGCCGATATCTTCCTCCTACAGCGGTAAGATATGACACAAGGTCGGAAAAGTGTGATTTGAAAAACCAGCGCATTCGAAAAAGAAGAGCGCTGTGGCCGTCAAAAAATGCTTGAGCAGCCCCGTGAGTATTCCCCTGCATGGGAGCCTCAGGCGATTTGCAATAAACTAACTCCTTCTCAAAAGGTGAGAAGGTGAAGCCACACATTTTTTTGAAGGGTGTGGGGCAAACACGTCTTTGCACCAGATCAGATCTGCACAAACTCTCCTCGGTTTAAAAATTTTCAAATCATAGCAGCTCGCATACGGGGTTGACCTTTGTCTTCCCCTCGGCCGTTACAGCTGCAAAATCAGACAACGTAAACTGAAAACACTATTTTTACCAGTGAAACTTTTAACTCCGAAATACAAAACAATAATTCAGTGTGATAATAATTTCATTCTTTTTCTTATTGCACTCGGCGCGGGTCCCCAAATATATACTAGTATGTTAATCGCTACCCTCCCCGCGGGGTCCATCCCCCTTGTTATAAGGAGTAAGGTGTGTGTGGGGAACCAGCGCTGCCGAAAGCGCATTTTTTGACGTCATAATAGGAAAAATTCAACCAACAAACAAACAAATTCTCTTCTTCTTTACGACGTCATCATCTGTTTTTCTATTCAGTGAACACATTTATTGTTCAGCTGTCGTCCAGTACGCACGTACATAAACGAGCTCCACATATTTCTAGTAGTAGATACTGAAGATATATATCTATAGATAGATATACTAAAATATATACATATATTTATATATTATATATATGGGGCTTTTGAGTTTTTGTTCATAGGATTTAATCCGATGAAACACAAACCTATATTTTTGTATAAATTATCAGTATACACTTTTAGTTTAAAAAGTTATTTAATATGAAGTTTTTATTGCCGCCATATTTAGTGGCTTAACCCTTGCAAGTAGCAGAGCATCTTTTTCTTTGAAATGCAAATTTACAGACGAACAACCCACATTTCATCGAAACCTCATGACAGACCAAGGTAAGCAAATTGAAGTAACGAACATATTATCGCGGCATTAGAATTTAAGAAAAAAGATGAGTTACATTTTTTTATATGATTTTCTTTGAAATTTCATAATCTTTAAATAACATTTTCATTTTTTAAAATCAAATCATTCTATTTGAGATTTCACAGTTTCCAGATGAGATTTTTTATTTTGTCATTTTTAGTCACTTTTAGTCACTTTGTTTATCACTTTGTCAGGTTTATATAAAAAATCATGGGAAAACTTTCCACTCTTTCTCTCATCTACGTGACTTACACATTATACTTTGTTGGTACTTTCACAGCTTAGGACCCACGCGCACTTTGACCCTAACCCTAACTCTAACGCTAACCCTATCCCCGACTTTGAACCTGACCCTAACCCTAACGACGGGGTCAAAGTTAGCGTGGGTCCTAATCTGTGAAAGTACCCTTTTGTTAACTCGTCTATTAATTTACTATTTGTTTAAATAAAAATGAAATAAAATGAAACGAATTTTTAAAAAATCCTATTAAAAAAAAATACGATATCAAATCTACCAGAATGTATGTTTTTCTTCATAAAGAAGTCAACCATCACACTGTTCGGTATTGGTACAGCTTTTAAACCAGACAAAACCAATTTTTGGCGACACAGAAACACGTAAAAAGCCGGAAAAGGCCGAAGCAAATCAAAACTAGGCTGCTTTACAACATGGAAAAAAAAAAACAACGTAAGAAAACATTCACTGTATGTTTATTTTTATGAGAATTTATTTAATTTTTGACGAAGAAAATCAATGAAATTTTTTTTATTCACGGAAAAGTTTTAAAAATATTTTTCGATAAATTGTGTTTTTTTATTAATAAACTAAAGATTGTAAAGAATATAATCAATGAAACAATGATTTTATTAGATTTTTTTTCGTTTTTTTAAAAAAATAATAATACTGGTGCAGCGTTTGAACCGAACAAAACCCGATTACGATTTAATTTATTTACAGGTAAAGTTGTCGTCTACTCTCGCCTTCTGATTGGCTCAACGCGTCAGCATCTCCCGGCTGTTTACGTAAACGGCCGGAAGATGCCGAACAAAAAGTCGGTGTTGTCTAGTTCAAAAGCTGTTCAACTTCCAATTTTTTTAAGTCGAAAAAAAAAGAATAAATTAATTTTTCTTTCGAAATTTGAAAGGAATTTAGAAGCATTTAAACTGTCCGATTATTTATCTACCTCCCATAGCAGTAAGATGTGAGACAAGGTCGGAAAGTGGGATTTGATAAGTCAGCAACCTAGAGGAAGAGCACTTATGACCTTTAAAAATTGTCTAGTCAGCTCTGTCGGCATTCCCCGGTAGGGGCGTCTAAGGCGATTAGCAATAGACTAACCCCTTCTCAAAGCCTGGGAGGGTGGGCCTCCTAGAACTACTCAGGTAAAATCGACAGACCGGCGTCATCAAGCCCCGAAGGTCAAGACGATACCGGTCTGTAGCGTGTAGTATCCATCGGAACAGATACTACACTGTGATCTTAGCCAAAAAAAAGTCATTAGTGGCTTTTGTATTTTTATAGAGAACGACTCTCGTTTCCGTGACTTCGCGTCGTCAACGTTTGGGCAGGTTACGGAAGCGCCCGAGAGTTGCCGAAACTATTAGCCAATCAAGTTGCAGTAGGCAGCCGATATCTTGATATTTAATAAGTCAGCACCCTAGAGGAAGAGCACTTAAGACCTTTAAAAATTGTCTGGTCAGCTCCGTCTGCATTCTTCGGTAGGGGCGCCTCAGGCGATTAGCAATAAACTAACCGCTTCTCAAAGGGTAAGAAGGCAAAGCATAGGAGGGTGGACCTACTAGAACTGCCCAGAACAAACCAAAAACCGGCGTCATCAAGCCCCGAAGGCCAAGACGATATCGATAGTATGTTAATCGTTAATCGCTCGAATTCCCCGCGGGGTCCATTCCCCTTGTTATAAGGAGTAAGGTGTTTGAGGGGAACCAGACGTCAGATTTGCTGACGTCATAATAGGAAAAATTCAACCAAGAAACAAATAAATTCTCTTCTTCTTTACGACGTCATCATCTGTTTTTCTATTCAGTGTACACATTTATTGTTCAGCTGTCGTCCAGTACGCATGTACATAAACGAGCTCCACATATTTCTAGTAGTAAATACTGAAGATATTATATATATGGGGCTTTTGAGTTTTTGTTCATAGGATTTAATCCGATGAAACACAAACCTATATTTTGTATAAATTATCAGTATACATTTTAGTATAAAAAGTTATTTCATATGAAGTTTTTATTGCCGCCATATTTAGTTGCTTAACCCTTTGCAAGTAGCAGAGTATCTTTTTCTTTAAAATGCAAATTTACAGACGAACAACCCACATTCATCGATACCTCATGACAGACCAAGGTAAGCAAATTGAAGTAACGAGCATATTATCGCGACATTACAATTTAAAAAAAAAGATGAGTTACATTTTTTATATGATTTTCTTCGAATTTTCATAATCTTTAATCAACAATTTTCATTATTTAAAATCAAATCATTCTATTTGAGATTTCACAGTTTCCAGATGAGTTTTTTTTATTTTGTCATTTTTAGTCACTTTGTTTATCACTTTGTTACGTTTATATAAAAAATGATGGCAAAACTTTCCACTCTTTCTCTCATCTACGTGACTTACACATTATACTTTGTTGGTACTTTCACAGCTTAGGACCCACGCTAACTTTGACCCTAACCCTTACCCCGATCCTAACCCTAACGACGGGGTCAAAGTTAGCGTGGGTCCTAATCTGTGAAAGCACCCTTCGTACTGTTATAGCTTACGCGCCAGATTTCTGTGACTTCGCGTCGGCAACGATCGGTCGCGGAAGCGCCCGAGAATTGGCGAGATGAGACCAGACGAAAACGAGGCTGAATTTACCAAGCGCTTAATGGAAGACTTTCAAATAAAAAATACATAGAAAAAAAGAAAAAAACGGACAAACCGTTGCTGAAGAACTGTAAATAAATATATTTTTATTTTTTGGTGGGCCAAATGAACCATTGTCAATCAAATGTGTAGATGTAAATGTTTTGATTTGTTTGTGGAAATAAGGTTGTTTTTCTTTTGAGGGAGGGGGGGGGGTAAAAATGTTTTTTAACATAAAACAAAGAAAGAAAAGAAAATGTTATCCTTTTGAATTAGTCCTTCCGGAGATTTTACGACCTGACAAAGCTGATAATAATTCATTGTTGTTGCAATAGAATGTGATCATTGTTTTTTTTTCCTTGTCGACTGTTTGCTATAGCCTGCTTGGCGAATGAATGCTGCAACCTGTCAGCTTTCGGGCGCTTCCTAGACCTGTCCGATCATTACCGACGCGAAGTCACGGAAATCTGGCGCGTCAGCTATAACAGTACCGCACCCTTTTGTTAACTCGTCTATTAATTGACTATTTATTGAAATAAAAATGGAATAGAATGAAACGAAACGAATTAAAAAAAAAATCCTATTTAAAAATAATTCCCCAATCAAATCTACCAGAATGCACTTTTTTCTTCGTAAACAAGTCAGCCATTACATTTTTCGGTACTGGTACAGCTTTTAAACCAGACAAAACCGATTTGGGGCAATACGGAAACACGTAAAAAGCCGTAGAAAGCCGAAGCTAAACGAACCAGCGTTAAAATCAAATTATTTTTCGTTTTTTCTTTTTGTAGGTATGTGCAAAATCAATGGCTTATTCCAAAAATGTAAAAACATTTGGACCCTCCCTTCACGTAAAAAATCACTAAAATTCAGAACATCAACCAATTTTAATGAAACTTTTAGTATTTATTAATCAACTAGCAGGGCTACCCGGCGTTGCCCGGGGCGATAAAAAAACAAAGTAGTAGAAATTAAAGAGTGTGTGTAACATCTTTATATAAAAACTTCAATCTCTCTTATTTCTCTAGTCGTCTCTCTTTAATCGCTGGCGGCCATGTTGTAATTTCCTATAATTTTCTTTCGTAAAATAGTAACAATAATTTGATTAGCGTTTGTCGCTTATTTAAAAAACAATACCCAAAAAATAAAAATTTAGAGGCGCGTCCATGGCGCTAAGAAACGTTAAATAAAATACTGTTCTTATATAAGATATTATAAAATGTACATGTACATGTATTTGTGTACGTACAGAGTGGCGGGCAGTGGCGGCTAGTGGCGGATCTTCGCATAGTTTCTTACCCCCTCTATGTAATCAGAATTGACGCTAAGAAACGTTAAATAAAATTATAATTTATCTCAAAGTATTACGTAATTAAAGCAAAATATGACTAAGCATTTTCTAATTACTATATAATAGAATGAAAAATAATTGAAAACGACCCCCACGCTGATAAAATCTGCTCCATAGACCCCTAAGAGGTGGGTGTAGAGATCCAGCAATACTCCCATCATCTTACTCTGTGAATTTTACATAAGAATACACTTTTATATGTTATGTATAGTCTCTAACCTTGTTTTACAAACCTAAATTATGTTTTTAAACGTGAGTTATCGTTCTTCCTTAGCTATACCCGAACAAATAAACTTCATTAAAAACCATAAATTATTTTATGTACTTGAGGTATAATTTGCCGGACAACGCCGAATACTGTTCTTATATAAGATATTATAAAATGTACATATAAATGTATTTGTGTACGTACAGAGTGGCGGGCAGTGGCGACTAGTGGCGGACCGTCAATAGTTTCTTACCCCTCTTCATGTAAATAGTATTGACGCTAAGAAACGTTAAATAAAATTAAAAGTTATCTCAAAGTATTACGTAATTAAATTACAATGTGACTAAGCAATTTCAAATTACTATAAAATATAAGGAAAAATAACTGAAAAGCCCTCCCACCCGATGAAATATGCCCCATGGACGCCTAAGGGGTGGGTTTATAGATTGGGGTAAACTCTCACCATCTTACTCTGTGAATTTTACATAAGAATACACTTTTATATGTTATGTATATTCTCTAACCTTGTTTTAAAAACCTAAATTGTGTTTTTAAACGTGAGTTATCGCTCTTCCTTAGATATCCTTTAACACATAAATTTAATTAATAACCATTAATTGTTTTATGAACTTGAGGTATTATGTAATTAAATTACAATATGACTCAGTAATTTATAATTACTATAAAATATAAGGAAAATAACTGAAAGCGCCCCCCCCCCCCGATGTAATATACCCCATGGATACCTAAGGGGTGGGTTTATAGATTGGGGAATACTCTCATCATCTTACTCTGTGAATTTTACATTTTTTTCCTCAGGAAGGTCAGACGCTCTTATTCTCTCAGTTAGAATCTCTTTTGAGCTACTACTACATTTCTCAAACATCGAGTAATGGTAGCAGTGCAGTAAAATCCTTTTTTGTGCAATTGACCACTTTTGGGATTTTAGGCCCCTTGTATTCCTTGTTTTGGTCGTTGCTTGTGGTGGAGTCTGGATGCCAGGGTCTGTTTTATCAAGGCCTGTTAGCTGTCCTTGTCTGGTCTCTGACATGTCCATACTGACATTTTCAGAGAAAAAAAGGTTTGTACCATTGCATACCTCTTCCCGCCTGGTAGATAAACGAGTTGAGGGGCCCTTTTTATCCTGGGTGCCAGCCTTCCAGTTTGTAGATTTTACATAAGAATACACTTTTATATGTTATGTATATTCTCTAACCTTGTTTTAAAAACCTAAATTGTATTTTTAAACGTGAGTTATCGTTCTTCCGTAGTTATCCTCTAACAAATAAATGTCATTAAAAACCATGAATTGTTTTATGAACTTGAGGTATTACGTAATTAACTTACAATATGATTCAGCAATTTCAAATTACTATAAAATATAAGGAAAATTAATTGAAAAGACCCCCTCCCCCGCCTGATGAAATATTCCCATAGACCCCTAAGGGTGGGTTTATAGATTCGGGAATACTCTCATCATCTTACTCTTTGAATTTTACATAAGAATACACTTTTATATGTTATGTATATTCTCTAACCTAGTTTAAAAACCTAAATTGTGTTTTTAAACGTGAGTTATCGTTCTTCCTATGCTATCCTCTTACGAATAAATTTCATTAAAAACGATGAATGTTTTATGAACTTGAGGTATTACGTAATTAAATTACAATATGACTCAGTAATTTCAACTTACTATAAAATATAATGAAAAATAATTGAAAATCCCCCCCCCCGCCTGATGAAATATTCCCCATGCACCTCTAATGGGTGGGTTTATAGATTCAGGAATACTCTCATCATCTTACTCTGTGTATTTACCATAAGCATACACTTTTATGTTATGTATATTCTCTAACTTTGTTTTAAAAACCTAAATTGTGTTTTTAAACGTGAGTTATCGTTCTTCCTTAACTAACACCTAACAAATAAATTTCATTAAATACCATGAATTATTTTATGAACTTGAGGTATTACGTAATTGAACTACTATATATGACTCAGTAATTTCAAATTACTATAAAATATAATGAAAAATAACTGAAAAGCCCTTCCCCCCTGATGAAATATGCCGCGTGGACACCTAATGAATGGGTTTATAGATTCAGGAATACTCTCATCATCTTACTCTGTGAATTTTACATGAGATTACACTTTTATATATCATGTATATTCTCTAACATTGTTTTCAAAACTAAAAGTGTTTTTAAACGTGAGTTATCATTCTTGCTTTGCTATCCTCTAACACATAAATGTCATTAAAAACCATTAATTGTCTAATGAACTTGAAATATTACGTAATTAAATTACAATATGATTCACAATTTCAAATTACTATTAAATATAATGAAAAATTACTGACCTCCCACGCCGATGAAATATTCCCCATAGTCCCCTACTAAGGGGTGGGTTTATAGATTCGGGAATACTCCATCATCTTACTCTGTGAATTTTACATAAAAATACACTTTTATATGTTATGTATATTCTCTAACCTTGTTTTAAAAACCTAAATTGTGTTTTTAAACGTGAGTTATCGCACTACCTTAGCTATCTTCTAACAAATAAATTTCATTAAAAACCATTAATTGTTTTATGAACTTGAGGTATTACGTAATTAAATTACAATATGACTCAGCAATTTCAAATTACTATAAAATATAAGGACAAATAACTGAAAAGCCCCCCCCCTTGTGAAATATTCCCCATAGACTCCTAAGGAGTGGGTTTATAGATTCGGGAATACACTCATCATCTTACTCTGTGAATTTTACATCAGAATACACTTTTATATGTTATGTATATTCTCTAACCTTGTTTTAAATACCTTAATTTTGTTTTTAAACGTGAGTTATGGTTCTTCCTTTGCTATCCTCTAACAAATAAATTTCATTAAAAACCATTAATTGTTTTATGAACTTGAGGTATTACGTAATTAAATTACAATATGAATGAGCAATTTCAAATTACTATAAAATATGATGAAAAATAAATGAAAAGCCCTCCCCCCCCCCAGATAAAATATTCCCCATGGACCCCTAAGGAGTAGGTTTATATATTCGGGAATACTCCATTATCTTACTCCGTGAATTTTACATAAAAATACACTTTTATATGTTATGTATATTCTCTAACGTTGTTTTAAAAACCTTAATTTTGTTTTTAAACGTGAGTAATCGTTCTTCCTTTGCTATCCTCTAACAAATAAATTTCATTAAAAACCATTAATTGTTTTATGAACTTGAGGTATTACGTAATTAAATTACAATATGACTCAACAATTTCAAATTACTATAAAATATAATGAAAAATAAATGAAAAGCCATTGATCCAACCAGACAGAATTTAGGGCAAGACAGGGTACATCCATGGCAAGGGATTATGGGACATGTTCAGTGAGTCAGCACTTTTATAAAGTTATTACATAAATACATTATACATTATAATTTCCAAATTACTACTAATTAACATTGAAAAAAGTCTTAGAAATACGAAAAAACTGCTACCCTCTGTCGGAAACTGGTCCGGTTGACCCTCAGCAAGTGAATCGGTTTTTACGATTTTCAGATATTATAATCTCAGGATATATAGTTTTTGAGGAGAAGCTTCACATACATACATACATACATACATACATACATACATACATACATACATACATACAGTGCCCTTTATATAAGAGACTAGCAGGGCCACCCGGCTTTGCTCGGGGTCATAAAAACATATAATTAAAGAAAAATCGCGTGTGTAACATCTTTATATTAAAACTTCTATTACTCTCCGTCTCTCTATAGCCATCTATTTATCTTTCTACTTTTCTCTTCCCAGGTCGCCCCATTTAACCGCTACTTTTTAATTTTGCCTTTTGCGTAAGCTGTTTCTTCCCCACCATTTCATCTTACGTTTCCAAGGGCAATAGAAGGACTTATTTGTATAAAAAGTACCACCTCTGTCTTCGCCTTCTATATAGGTACTTATCTCCGTCCCGGTGTTCATAATATATTCATATCTATCGCCACCCCGGTGTGCATACTATATACTTACCTATAGCCGCCCCAGTGCACATAATATATACATACCTATCACAACCCCGGTGCAGATACTATATAAGTACTTATCTCCGCCTGGGTGCAGATACTATATAAGTACCTATCGCTGCCCTGGGTGCAGATACAATATGAGTACCTATCGGTGCGAATGCTAAATACGTACCTGTCGCCGCCCCGGTGAGAATGCTAAATACGTACCTATCGCCGCCCCCGTGCGAATGCTAAATACGTACTTATTGCCGCCCCATTGTGCATACTGCATACGTACCTATCGCTGCCCCAATGCAAATACTAAATATGTACATATCGCCGCCCTGGTGCGAATCCTAAATACGTACCTATCGCCGCCCGGTGCGAATGCTAAATACATACCTATCGCCACTCCGGTGCGAATACTAAATACGTACATATCATCGCCCCGGTGTTAATGCTAAATACGTACCTTTCGCCGCCCCAGTGCCCGTTATATATATGTTCCTATTGCCGCCCCGGTGCGCGTGCTGTATACGTACCGATCGCCGCCCCAGAGCGCATGCTAAATACATACCTATCACCGGCCTGGTGCACATACTATATATATACTGTTTTCCGCCCATGTGCACATGCTATATACGTACCTATAGCCGCCCCTGAATGCTAAATACGTACCTATCGCCGCCCCAGTGCGAATGCTAAATACATACTTATCGCCGACCCGGTGCGAATGCTGAATACATACCTTTCGCTGACCCAGTACGCGTGCTATATACGTACCTATCGCCGCCCCGCTGTGCATGCTATATACGTACAGATCGTTGCCCCAGAGCGCATGCTAAATACATACCTATCACTGGTCCGGTGCACATGCTGTATAACTAGTTATTGCCGCCCATATGCACATGCTATATTCGTACCTATCGACGACCCAGTGTGCATACTCCATATGTACATATTGCTGCATCAGTGCGAATACTAAATATGTACATATCGCCGCCCCAGTGCGAATGCTAAATACGTACCTATCACCACCCCTATGCACTACTATATACGTACCTATTGCAACCCCAGAGTACATATGATGTATATACCTATCGCCGGCCCTGTGCGCATACTATATTCGTACCTATCGCCGCCCTGGTGCGCATACTATATACTTACCTATCTCTGCAAGGGTGCACATAGATATGTATCATGGATATGTATCATGTATCATCTATATGTATCATGTATCATGTGTCATCAATATGTATCATGTATCATGGATATGTATTATGGATATGTATATGTATAATGTATCATAGATATGTATGATAGATATGTATATGTATCATGGATATGTATCATGTATGATATGTCATGGATATGTATCATGTATCATGAATAAGTATCATGTATATATATCATATATGTTTTATGTATCATGGATATGTATCATGTATTATGTATCATGCATCATAGATATGTATCATGTATTATGTATCATGTATCATAGATATATATCATGTAGTATGTACCATGTATAATAGATATGTATAATGTATCATATATCATAGATATGTGGTATGTATCATAGATATGTATCATGTATATGTATCATAGATATGTATCATGTATCATGGATATGTATCATGTATCATGTATCTGTATCATGTATATGTATCATGTCTCATGGATATGTATCATGGCTATGTATCATGTATCATGGATATGTATTATAGATATGTATCATGGATATGTATCATGTATCATGGATACATATCATGGATATGTATCATGTATCATGGATATGTATTATTGATATGTATCATGTATTATGGGTATGTACTATGTATATGTATCATGGATATGTGTCATGTATATGTATCATAGGTATGTATCAGTTAGCATGGATATGTATCATGCTATTCTTCATTTTCAACCCCCTCATGCTATTCTTAATCATTTTCGATCCTCTCATGTTATTCTTCATCATTTTCAATCCTCTCATAATATTTTTCACTATTTTCAATCTTCTCATGGGATTCTTCATCATTTTCAATCCCCTCATGCTATTCTTCATCATTTTCAATCCTCTCATGCTATTCTTCATCATTTTCAATCCCATCATGATATTCTTCATCATTTTTAATCCTTTCATGATATTCTTCATCATTTTCAATCTTCTCATGAGATTCTTCATCATTTTCAATCCTCTTATGATATTCTTCATCATTTTCAATGGTTCCTAATCTGCAGAAGCCTCGGGTCCTATATTGTAGAATCACCCCCGGTGCTCGTTCCTATACAAATCTATCACTACAACAGCTTGATCTGGGACATTGAGCACTTTTCTTCCAGACAATGCCGAGAACTTTGAAAATCGAGGAGGCCTCCTGAGCACTACTGAAATCACTCTTACTGGTGGCCAGGTGTGGATGTGATTGAGCAACCCTTGTTTCATTACACACTCTTAACGTAGCCTTACTATGATGTTATTGATGCATCCGGACAGAAGTAATGGGATGACCTGATATAACCGGACAGAATTTAGAGCAAGCCCGGTACATCCGGCAAGGGATTGTGGGACATGTTCAGTGAGTCAGCACTTTTATGAAGTTATTACATAAATACATTGGATATTTTACAAATTTAAAATCGAACTTGAATGCAATGACTAAATCGCTGGCGGCCATGTTGGATTCATAGGTTCCGGAATACTCTCATCATCTTACTCTGTGAATTTTACATCAGAATACACTTTTATATTTTATGTATATTCTCTAACCTTGTTTTAAAAACCTTCATTGTGTTTTTAAACGTGAGTTATCGCACTTGCTTAGCAATTCTCGAACAAATAAACTTAATTAAAAACCATTAATTGTTTCATGAACTTGAAGTATTACGTAATTAAATTACAATATTACCCAATAATTTCAAATTACTATAAAATATGATGAAAAATAACTGAAAAGCCCTACTCCCTTGATGAAATATGCCCATGGAACCCTAAGGGATGGGTTTATAGATTCGGGAATACTCTCATCATCTTACTCTGTGAATTTTACATAATAATGCACTTTTATATGTTATGTACATTCTCTAACCTGGTTTTAAAAAACCTTAATTGTGTTTTTAAACGTGAGTTATCGTGCTTCCTTAGCTATCCTCTATCAAATAAATTTCATTAAAAACCATGAATTATTTTATTAACTTGATGTATTACGTAATTAAATTACAATATGGCCCAATAATTTCAAATTACTATAAAATATGATGAAAAATAACTGAAAAGCCCTACTCCCCTGATGACATATGCCCCATGGACTCCTAACGGGTGGGTTTATAGATTCAGGACTACTCTCATAATCTTACTCTGTGAATTTTACAGCAGAATACACATTTATATGTTATGTATATTCTCTAAGATTGTTTTAAATATCTAAATTGTGTTTTTAACGTGAGTTATTGTTCTTCCTTAGCTATCCTCTAACAAATAAATTTCATTAAAAACCATGAATTATCTGATAAACTTGAGGTATTACGTCATTAAATTACAATATGACTCAGCAATTTCAAATTACTATTATATATGATAAAAATTTACTGAAAACTCTCCCCCCTGATGAAATATGTCCAATAGACCCCTAAGGGGTGGATTCATAAATTCGCGAATACTCTCATCATCTAACTCTGTGAATTTTACATAAGAATACACTTTTATATGTTATGTATATTCTCTAACCTTGTTTTAAAAACCTTAATTGTGTTTAAAACGTGAGTTATCGTTTTTCCTTAGCTATCCTCTAACAAATAAGTTTCATTAAGAACGATTAATTGTTTTATGAACTTGAGGTATTACGTTATTAAATTACAATATGATTCAGAAATTTCAAATTACTATAAAATATAATGAAAAATAACTGAAAAGCTCCCCCCCCCCCCGTCCAAAATATTCCCCATGGACCCCTAAGGGGTGGGTTCATACATTCGGGAATACTCTCATCATCTTACTCTGTGAATTTGACATTAGAATACACTTTTATATGTTATGTATATTCTCTAACCTTGTTTTAAAAACCTAAAGTGTGTTTTTAAACGTGAGTTATCGTTCTTCCTTAGCTATCCGCTAACAAATAAATGTCATTAAAAACCATAAATTGTTCATGAACGTGATGTATTATGTAATTCAATTACAATGGGACTCAGCAATTTCAAATTACTATAAAGTATAATGAAAAAATAACTGAACCCCCCCTGATGAAATATGCCCCAAGGAACCCTAAGGCGTGAGTTTATAGATCCCAAAATACTCTCATCATCTTACTCTGTGAATTTTACATAAGAATACACTTTTATATTTAATGCATATTCTCTAACCTTGTTTTAAAAACCTAAAGTGTATTTTTGAACGTGAGTCTAACAAATAAATTTCATTAAAAATGGTTAATTGTTTTATGAACTTGAGGTATTACGTAATTAAATTACAATATGGCTCAGCAATTTCAAATTACTGTAAAATATAATGAAAAATTACTGAAAAAAAGGAGGAAGTAATGCCTAGGAGGGTCGTATCATGAGAACAGAACGGGATTAGAGAAGAAGGAATATTAATTAAGAAAAGAAGGTAGAAAAGGGGGGAGTGAGAGGGAAATAAGTATTGCAGTTTGATGGATTTTCTTCCCTACACTCTTTTCCTCTGACGTAATTTCCTGTTAAAATCGTGACTTGGCATTATTTCTCAAATTATACATGATAGCATTGTTTTTTCTCGAATTAGTACTAAACAACGTTGAAAATCGAGGAAACAGCCACCCCCCCCCATTGGAGAAAAGTACTCAGTCGATGCCAGAAGAGTCAGTTTTTTTTTTGGTTCGGAGATATTACACATCCCGGGTCTGGCCGTTGCTCAGGGTCATAAAAACATATAATTGAAAAAAATCTCGTGTGTAACATCTTTATATTGAAACTTCTATTTCTCTCCCTCTCTCTATAGCCGTCTCTTTATCTTTCTACTTTTCTCTTCCCTGGTCGCCCAATTTCACGGCTACTAACTCATTTTGCCTTTTGCGAAAGCTCTTTCTTCCCCACCATTTCTCCTACGTTGCCCAGGGCAAAGTATTACATATTTCTATAAAATTATCACCACTGTCTGCGCTTTCTATATAGGTACATATCTCCGCCCCGGTGTGCATACTATATAGGTACATATCTCCGCCTCGGTGTGCATACTATATAGGTACATATCTCCATCCTGGTGTTCATACAAAATACGTACCTGTCGCCGCCCCGGTGTGCATACTATATACGTACCTATTGCCGCCACGGTGAAGATACTATATAAGTACCTATTGCCTCTCCGGTGTGCATACTACATAAATACCTATTTTCACCCCGGTATGCATACTACATAAGTACCTATCGTTGCCCCGGTGCAAATGCTAAATACGTACTTATCGCCGCCTCGGTGCGAATGCTAAATATGTACTTATCGTTGTTTTGGTGTGCGTGCTTTATACGTACTGATCGCCGCCCCAGAACGTATGCTAAATATATACATATCACCGCCCTGGTGCGCATTCTATATACGTACTTATTGCTGCCCATGTGCACGTGCTATATACATACATATCGCCACCTCTATACACTACTATACACGTACCTATTGCCACTCCAGTGCATGTACTAAATATATACCTATCGCCGCCCAAGTGCGCATACTATATTGTACCTATCGCCGCCTTTGTGTGCATACTATATACTTACCTATATCTGCAAGGCTGCACATATTATATATGTACCTATCTCCAGCCCAGTTGGCTTACATAAGAACTTATATTAATGCGCCCCTATCATGTCAAAAAAAAGTGTTTGCTCATGTTATGTCACTATCCTAAAAACATAACTCATATTAATGCGCCCCTGTCGTATCAAAGAACAAAAATCAAGGTCAATTGTGTAGTTTAACTATCATAAAAAAGAACTCATATTAATGAGCCCTGTTTAAGTTCAAGAAAAAAAAATTCCCTGACCCCTCCAGAAAATTTTTACCCTTCAGCCCCACCTCCCAAAAAAGATTTTACTCTACCCCAACCCTAAGAAATATTTTAGGTTAAAAATAAAACAATTTGGCCCATCATTCTAAAAAATTTCCCTCCAAATGGTTTATCCTCCACCTCTAACCGCTCACAACATTTTTTTACTCTCCCCAACCCTCAGAAATATTTTAAGTAAAAAAAAAAAGAATTGCTTGGCCCTACCCCCTAAAAAAATTTTCCCCGACCCCCACTCTCTCAAACCCCACCCCCAATTTTTTTTACTCTCCCCCAACCCTGAGAACTACTTTAAGTTAAAACAAAAATAATAATTTGGCCATACCCTCTAAAAAAATTGGGAACAACCCCACAGCCCCCCAAAAATGTTTACCCTCCACCCCCACCCAGCCCTTAAAATTTTTACTCTACACCAAACCAAAAAGAAATATTTCAAGTAAAAAAAAAACATTTGGTCCGACCCCCTAAAAAATTGGGCGCGACTCCTAAGATTTTCCCCGACCTCCCCGACCTCCCCGACCTCCCCGACCTCCCCAATCTCTCCAACCCTAACCCCCACAAAACTTTTTTTAACTCTCACCCAACCCTAAGAAATATTTCAATAATAAAAAAAAAAATTGACCCGACCCCCTAAAAAGTTTGGCTTGAACCCTCAAATTTTCCCCGACCCCCTACCCCTTACCACATCTCGCCAACCTCACCCTCTGATTTTTTTTACTCTCCCCTTACCCTGAGAAATATTTTAAGTTAAAAAAATAATAATAAATAATTTGGCCCGACCCCTAAAAATTTACCCCGACCCCTTAATCTCTCCAGCCCTTCATCAACTTTTTTTTACTCTCCCACAACCCTGAGAAATATTTTAAGTTAAAAAAAAAAAAAAAAAATTGGCCTGACCCCTAAAATTTTCCCCTATCCCTAATCTCTCCAGCCTCCTCTCCAACTTTTTTTCACTTTCCCACAATCCTGAGAAATATTTTAAGTTTAAAAAAATAATTTGGCCCGACCCCTAAAAAGTTCGGCCCGACCCCTAAAATTTTCCCCGCCCCTCTTATCTCTCCAGCCGCTGCCCCAACTTTTTTTCATTCTCCCACAACCCTGAGAAATATTTTAAGTTAAGAAAAAAAAAAATTGGCCCGACCCTTAAAATGTTCTCGGACCCCCTAATCTTTCCAGCCTGCTCCCCAACCTTTTTTCACTGTCCCACAACCCTGAGAAATATTTTGAGTTAAAAAAAAATTTTAGCCCGACTCCTAAAAAATTTGCCCCGACCTCTAAAATTTTCCCCGACCTCTAATCTATCCAGCCCCCCTGTAACTTTTTTCTTAACTCTTCCACAACTCTAAGAAATCCTACCCCTAAAAATTTCCCCGAACACTTAATCTCTTCAGCCCGCCCCCAACTTTTTTTCACTGTTTCACAACCGTGAGAAATATATTAAGTTTAAAAAAAAAAATTTTGCCCGACCCCTAAAATTTCCCTGACCCTTATTCTCTCCAGCCCCCCTCTTAACCTTTTTTCACTCTCCCACAACCCTGAGAAATATTTTAACTAAAAAAAAATAATTTGGCTCGATCCCTAAAATGTGTGGCCCGACTTCTAAAATTTTCCCCGACCCCCTAATCTCTTCACCACCCCCAACTTTTTTCACTCTCCCACAAACCTGAGAAATTAAGTTATAAAAAAAAAATTGGCCCGACCCCTAAAAAATTGGCCGCGACCCCTAAAATTTTCCCCGACCCCTCAATATCTCAAAAATAATTTTTCACTCTCCCCCAACCCTGAGAAATATTTTGAGTTCAAAACAAACAAAAAAGAAAAAAATTTCGGCTGACCCCTTAAAAGTTCGGCCTGACCCCTAAAATTTTCACCTACCACTCACTTTCTCCACCCCCCATCCAACCTAATGTTTCACTCTCCATGGGAAATATTTTGAGTTCAAAAGAAAAAAAATTTGGCCTGACCACTAAAAAGTTTGGCCTGACCCTTAAAATTTTCCTCCACCACTCAACCCTGAGAAATATTTAGAGTTCAAAACAAAAAAAACAAAAAAAGTTGGCCTAACACCCAGAAAGTTCGGCCACCCCCTAAAATTTTTCCCAATCCCAACTAATTTTTCACTATCCATCAACCCTGAGAAATATTTTGAGTTCAAAACAAAAAAGAGGAAATATTTGGTCTAACTCCTAAAAAGTTCGGCTTGACACCTAAAATTTTCCTGAGAAACATTTTGAGTTCAAAACGAAAAAAAAAAAAAATTTGGCCTGACCACTTAAAAATTCGGCCTGACCCCTTAAATTTTTCGCGACCCCTCAATCTCTCCAGCCCTCTCTCCCAACTAATTTTTCACTCTCCCCTAACCCTGAGATATATTTTGAGTTCAAAACAAAGAAAAACAAAAAATTAAGGCTGACACCTAAAAAGTTCGGCCTGACCCCTAAAATTTTCCCAGACCCCTCAATCTCACCAGTCCCCTATCCCAACAAATTTTTCACTCGCCCCAAACCCTGAGAAATATTTTGAGTTTAAAAAAAAAAAATTTGGCCTGACCCCTTAAAAGTTCGGCCTGATCCCTGAAATTTTTCCGGATTCTCAATCTCTCTAGCACCCCATCCCAACAAATTTTTCACTGTCCCTCAACCCTGAGCAATATTTTGAGTTCAAAACAAAACAAAAAAAAAATTTGGTCAAACCCCTTAAAAGTTCGGCCTGACCCTAAAATTTTTTCCGATTCTAAATCACTTCAGCACCCAATCACAACTAATTTTTCACTATCCCTCAACCCTGAGAAATATTTAGAGTTCAAAACAAAAAGAGGAAATATTTAGTCTGACCCCTAAAAAGTTCGGCCTGACAACTAAAATGTTCCCTGACCCCTCAATTTCTCCAGCCCCCATCCCAACTAATTTTTTACTCTGCCCAAACCCTGAGAAATATTTTGAGTTCAAAAGAAAAAATAACAAAAAAAATTGGCATGACCCTTAACAAGTTCGGCCTGACCCCTAAAATTTTCCTCGACCCCTCAATTACTCCAGCCCCCCATCTCAACTAATTTTTCACACTCCCCCAACCCTGAGAAATATTTTGACTTCAAAACAAAAAAATTTGGCCTGACCCCTTAAAAGTTCGGCCTGACCCCTAAAATTTTTCTCCACCCCTCAATCTCTCTAACCCCCCCACCCCAACTAATTTTTCACTCTCCCCAACCCTGAGAAATATTTTGAGTTCTGAACAAAAAAAAACAAAAAAATTGGCTTGACCCCTACAAAGATCGGCCTGACCCCTAATATTTTCCCCGACCCCTTAATCTCTCCAGTCCCCGCTCTCAACTGATTTTTAACTCTTCCCCAAACCCTGAGAAATATTTTGAGTTAAAAGAAAAAAAAGAAAAAAATTTGGCCTGACCCCTTAAAAGTTAGGCCTGACCCCTAAAATTTACCGCGACACCTCAATCTCTCCAGACCCTATCCTAACTAATTTTTCACCTTCCCCCAAGCCTGAGAAATATTTTGAGTTAAAAACTAACAACAAAAAAAAGAATTTGGCCTGACCCCTAAAAAGTTCCGCCTGATCCCTAAAATTTTCCCTGACCCCTCAATCTCTCCAGCCCCCACCCAACCTAATTTCTCACTCTCCCCCAACCCTGAGAAAAATTTTAAGTTCAAAACAAAAAAATTTGGCCTGACACCTTAAAAGTTCGGCCTGACCCCTAAAATTTTCCCCGACCCCTCAATCTCTCCAGCCCCCCTCCCAACTGATTTTTCACTGTCCCCCAACCCTGAAAATATTTTGAGTTAAAACAAATAAAGAAAAATTTTGGACTGACCCCTTCAAAGTTCGGCTTGACCCCTAAAATTTTCCGCGACCCCTCAATCTCTCCAGCCCATATCCCAACTAATTTTTTACCTCCCCCCAAGCCTGAGAAATATTTTGAGTTCAAAACTAAGTGACAAAAAAAAATTTGGCCTGACTCCTAAAAAGTTCGGCCTAATCCCTAACATTTTTCCATACACTCAATCACTCCAGAAACCTATCCATACAAATGTTTTACTCTCCCTCAGCCCTGAGAAATATTTTGAGTTCAAAACAAAAAAAGCAAATGTTTGGTCCGACCCCTAACAGTTCGGCTTGACCCCAAAAATTATCCCCGACCCCTCAAACTCTCCAGCCCTTCATCCCAACTAATTTTTCACTCTCCCCAAACCATGAGAAATATTTTGAGTTCAAAACAAAAAAAACCCAAAACATTTGGCCTGACCCCTAAAAATCTCGGTCTGACCCCTAAAATTTTCCCCGACCCCCCAATCTCTCCAGCCCTCAACTCAACTAATTTTTAACTCTCCCCCAACCCTGAAAAATATTTTCAGTTCCAAACAAAGAATTTGGCCTGACAACTAAAAAGTTCGGCCTGACCCCAAAAATTTTGCCCGACCCCTCAATCTCTCACGCCCCCATCCCAACTAATTTTTAACTCTTTCCCAACCCTGAGAAATATTTTGAGTTCAAAACAAAAAAAAAAAAAAAAATTTTGCCTGACCCCTAAAATGTTCGGCATGACCCCTAAAATTTTTCCCGACCCCTCAATCTCTCCATCCTTCTATCCCAACAAATTTTTCAAACTCCCCCAACGCTGAGAAATGTTTTGACTTCCAAACAAAAAAAAAAAAAAAGTTTAGGCTGACACCTAATAAGTTCGGGCTGACCCCTAAAATTTTCCCAGACCCCTCAATCTCTCTTGTCCCTCATCCCAACTAATTTTTATCTCGCCCTTAACCCTGAGAAACATTTTGAGTTCAAAAATAAAAAAATTTGGCCTGACCCCTTAAAAGTTCGGCCTTACCCCTAAGATTTTCCCCAACCCTTTAATCTCTCCAGTCCCCCCTCCCAACTGATTTTTAACTCTTCCCCAACCCTGAGAAATATTTTGAGTTAAAACAAAAAAAAACAAAAAAATTTGGCCTGACCCCTTAAAAGTTCGGCCTGACCCCTAAAAATTTCCGCGACCCCTCAATCTCTCCAGCCCCCATCCCAACTAATTTTTACTCTCCCCCAACCCTGAGAAATATTTTGAGTTCAAAACAAAAAAGAAAAAAATTCGGCCTGACCCCTAATAAGTTCGGCATGACCCCTTAAATTTTCGCCAACCCCTCTATCTCTCCAACCCCCCACCCAACTTAATTTCTCACTCTCCCCCAACACTGAGAAATATTTTAAGTTCAAAACCAAAATATTTGGCCTGACACCTTAAACATTCAGCCTGAGCTCTAAAATTTTTCCCGACCCCTCAATATCTCCATCCCCCCCTTCCAACTGATTTTTCACTGTCCCCAAACACTGAAAATATTTTGCGTCAAAACAAATAAAGAAAAAAATTAGGCCTGACCCCTTAAAAGTTCGGCCTGACCCCTAAAAATTTTCCGCGACCCCTCAATCTCTCCAGCCCATATCCCAACTAATTTTTCACCTTCCCCCAAGCCTGAGGAATATTTTGAGTTCAAAACTAACTGACAAAAAAAAAAAAAATTTGGCCTGACCCCTAAAAAGTTCGGCCTAATCCCTAAAATGTTTCCATATACTCAATCACTCCAGAAACCCATCCATACAAATGTTTCACTCTCCCTCAGCCCTGAGAAATATTTTGAGTTCAAAACAAAAAAGGAAATGTTTGGTCCGACCCCTTCACAGTTCGGCCTGACCCAAAAAATTATCCCCGACCCCTCAAACTCTCAGCCCTTCATCCCAATATTTCAATCTCCCCAAACCATGAGAAATATTTTGAGTTCAAAACTAAATAAAAAACAAAACATTAGGCCTGACACCTAAAAATCTCGGTCTGCCCCCTAAAATTTTCTTCGACCCTCCAATCTCTCCAGCCCCCAACTCTACTAATTTTAAAATCTCCCCCAACTCTGAAAAATATTTTCAGTTCAAAACAAAAGAATTTGGCCTGACAACTAAAAACTTCGGCCTGACCCCTAAAATTTTGCCCGACCCCTCAATCTCTCACGCCCCCATCCCAACTAATTTTTCACTCTCCCCCAACCCTGAGAAATATTTTGAGTTCAAAACAAAAAAAAAAGAAAAAAATTTTGCCTGACCCCTAAAAAGTTCGGCATGACCACTAAAATTTTTCCCGGCTCCTCAATCTCTCCATCCCCATATCCCAACTTATTTTAAACTCTGCCCCAACCCTGAGAAATATTTTCAGTTCGAAACAAAAAAAACAAAATATTTAGACTGACACTTAAAAAGTTCGGCCTGACCCCTAAAAGTTTCCCAGACCCCTCAATCCCTCCAGTCCCCCAACTAATTTTTCACTCGCCCCCAACCCTGAGAAATATTTTATGTTCAAACAAAAAAAAATATTTGGCTTGACCCCTAAAAAGTGCGGCCTGACCCCTAAAATTTTTCCCGATTCTCAATCTCTCCAGCACGCAATCCAAACAAATTTTTCACTGTCCCTCAACATTGAGAAATATTTTGAGTTCAAAACAAAAAAAAAGAAAATATTTTGTCTGACCCCTAAAAAGTTCGGCCTGACCACTAAAATATTCCCTGACCCCTACATCTCTCCAGCCCCCTATCCCAACTAATTTTTCACTCGCCCCTAACCCTGAGAAATATTTTGAGTTCTAAAAAAAAAAAAAGTTTGGCATGACCATTAAAACGTTCGGCCTGACCCCTAAAATTTTCCCCGACCCCTCAATCACTCCAGCCCCCATCCCAACAAATTTTTCACTCTCCCCCAAACCTGAAAAATATTTTAAGTTCAAAACAAAAAAATTTGGCCTGACTCCTTAAAAGTTCGGCCTGACCCCTAAAATTTTCCCCGACCCCTTAATCTCTCCAGTCCACCCTCCCAACTGATTTTTAACTCTTCCCCAACCCTGAGAAATATTTTGAGTTAAAACAAAAAAAAAGAAAAAAATTTGGCCTGACCCTTAAAAAGTTCTGCTAATCCCTAATATTTTCCGCGACCCCTCAATCTCTCCAGTCCCTATCCCAACTAATATTTCACCTTGCCCCAAGCCTGAGAAATATTTTCAGTTCAAAACTAACAACATAAAAAAGAATTTAGCCTGACCCCTTAAAAGTTCGGCCTGATCCTTGAAATTTTCCCCGACCCTTAATCTCTCCAGCCCCAATCCCAACTAATTTTCACTCTCCCCCAACCCTGAGAAATATTTTGAGTTCAGAACAAAAAAAAGAAAAAAATTCGGTCTGACCCCTTTAAAGTTCGGCCTGACCCCTAACATTTTCTCCGACCCCTCAATCTCTCCAGCCTGATTTCCCAACGTATTTTTAACTCTCCCCAAACTCTGAGAAATATTTTGAGTTAAAACAAATAAAGAAAAAAATTTGGCCTGACCCCTATAAAAGTTCGGCCTGACCCCTAAAATTTTCTGCGACCCCTCAATCGCTCCAGCCCATATCCCAACTAATTTTTCCCCTTCCGGCAAGCCTGAGAAATATTTTGAGTTCAAAACTAACAAAATAAAAAAAAATTTGGCCTGACCCCTAAAACGTTCGGCCTAATCCTAAAATATTTCCTTATTCTCAATCTCTCCATCCCCCATCCCAACTAATTTTATACTCTGTTAAATATTTTCAGTTCAAAACAAAAACATTTGGCCTGACCCCTTAACAGTTCAGCCTGACGGCTAAAATTTTTCCCTATTCTCAATCTCTCCAGCACCCAATCCCAACTAATGTTTCACTATCCCTCAAGCCTGAGAAATATTTTGAGTTCAAAACAAAAAGAGGAAATATTTGGTCTGACCCCTTAAAAGTTCGGCATGACCCCTAAAATTTTGCCCGACCCCTCAATCTCTCACGCCCCCATCCCAACTAATTCTTCACTCTCCCCTAACCCTTAGAAATATGTTGAGTTCAAAACAAAAAAAAAACAAAAAAAATTTGCCTGACCCCTAAAAAGTTCGGCATGACCACTAAAATTTTTCCCGATTCTCAATCTCTCCATCCCCCTATCCCAACTAATTTTAAACTCTGCCCCAACCCTGAGAAATATTTTGAGTTCGAAACAAAAAAAACAAAATATTTAGACTGACACTTAAAAAGTTCGGCCTGACCCCTAAAAGTTTCCCAGACCCCTCAATCCCTCCAGTCCCCCAACTAATTTTTCACTCGCCCCCAACCCTGAGAAATATTTTATGTTCAAAACAAAAAAAAAATTGGGCCTGACCCCTAAAAAGTTCGGCCTGACCCCTAAAATTTTTCCCGATTCTCAATCTATCCAGCACCCAATCCTAACTAATTTTTCACTCTCCACCAACCCTGAGAAATATTTTGAGTTCAAAACAAAAAAAGGAAATATTTGGTCTGACCTCTAAAAAGTTCGGCCTGACCCCTAAAATTTTCCCCGAACCCTCAATCTCTCCAGCCCGTAATCCGAACTAATTTTTCACTTCCCCCCAACCATGAGAAATATTTTGAGTTCTAAAGAAAAAAAAAGTTTGGCATGACCATTAAAACGTTCGGCCTGACCCCTAAAATTTTCCCCGACCCCTCAATCTCTCCAGCCCCCATCCCAACAAATTTTTCACTCTCCCCCAAACCTGAAAAATATTTTAAGTTCAAAACAAAAAAATTTGGCCTGACTCCTTAAAAGTTCGGCCTGACCCCTAAAATTTTCCCCGACCCCTTAATCTCTCCAGTCCACCCTCCCAACTGATTTTTAACTCTTCCCCAACCCTGAGAAATATTTTGAGTTAAAACCAAAAAAAAGAAAAAAATTTGGCCTGACCCCTAAAAAGTTCTGCTAATCCCTAAAATTTTCCGCGACCCCTCAATCTCTCCAGCCCCTATCCCAACTAATTTTTCACCTTCCCCCAAGCCTGAGAAATATTTTCAGTTCAAAACTAACAACAAAAAAAAGAATTTAGCCTGACCCCTTAAAAGTTCGGCCTGATCCCTGAAATTTTCCCCGATTCTTAATCTCTCCAGCCCCCATCCCAACTAATTATCACTCTCCCCCAACCCTGAGAAATATTTTGAGTTCAAAACAAAAAAAAAAAAAAAATTCGGTCTGACCCCTTTAAAGTTCGGCCTGACCCCTAAAATTTTCTCCGACCCCTCAATCTCTCCAGCCCGATTTCCCAACGTATTTTTCACTCTCCCCAAACTCTGAGAAATATTTTGAGTTAAAACAAATAAAGAAAAAAATTTGGCCTGACCCCTATAAAAGTTCGGCCTGACCCCTAACATTTTCTGCGACCCCTCAATCGCTCCAGCCCATATCCCAACTAATTTTTCCCCTTCCCGCAAGCCTGAGAAATATTTTGAGTTCAAAACTAACAATAAAAAAAAATTGGCCTGACCCCTAAAACGTTCGGCCTAATCCTAAAATATTTCCATATTCTCAATCCCAACTAATTTTATACTCTGCCCCAACCGTGAGAAATATTTTCAGTTCAAAACAAAAACATTTGGCCTGACCCATAACAGTTCAGCCTGACGCCTAAAATTTTTCCCGATTCTCAATCTCTCCAGCACCCAATCCCAACTAATGTTTCACTATCCCTCAACCCTGAGAAATATTTTTAATTAAAAACAAAGAGAGGAAATATTTGGTCTGACCCCTTAAAAGTTCGGCATGACCCCTAAAATTTTCCCCGAACCCTTCAATTTCTCCAGCCCCCCATCCCAACTAATTTTTAACTCTGCCCCAACCATGAGAAATATTTTAAGTTCAAAAGAAAAAAATTTGGCCTGACCCCTTTAAAGTTTGGACAGACCCCTAAAATTTTCCCCGACCTCTCAATCTCTCCAGCCCCCTTTCCCAACTGATTTTTCACTCTCCCCGAACCCTGAGAAATATTTTGAGTTAAAACAAATAAAGAAAAAAATTTGGCCTGACACCATTAAAGTTCGGCCTGACCCCTTAAATTTTCCACGACCCCTCAATCTCTCAAGCTCATATCCCGACTAATTTTTCACCTTTCCCCAAGCCTGAGAAATATTTTGAGTTCAAAACAAAAAAAAAGAAAAAAATTCGGCCTGACCCCATAAAATTTCGGCATGAACCCTAAATTTTTTCCCGACCCCTCAATCTCTCCAGCCCCCCATCCCAACTAATTTGTAACTCTGCCCCAACCCTGATAAATATTTTAAGTTCTAAACAAACAAACAAAATAAAAAGTATGCCTGACCCCTTAGAAGTTCGGCCCGACCCCTAAAATTTTCCCGATTCTCAATCTCTCTAGCACCAAATCCCAACTAATTTTACACTCTCCCTCAACCTCGAGAAATATTTTGAGTTCAAAACAAAAAAAAGAAAATATGTTGTCTGACCCCTAAAAAGTTCAGCCTGACTCGTAAAATTTTCCCCGATCTCGCAATCACTCCAGCCCCCCTCCCAACAAATTTTTTAATCTGCCCCAACCCTGAGAAATATTTTGAGTTTTAAACAAAAAAAAACAAAAAAATTTGGCCTTACCCCTAAAAAATTCGGCCTAACCCCCTAAAATTTTGCCCGACCACTCATCTCTCCAGCCCCCATCCCAACTAATTTTTCACTCTCCACCAACCATGAGAAATATTTTGAGTTCAAAAAAAAGAAAAGAAAATAATTAGGCTGACACCTAAAAAATTCGGCCTGACCCCTAAAAAGTTTGGCATAACCCCTAAAATTGTCACCGACCCCTCAATCTCTCCAGCCCCCATCCCTACAAATTTTTCACTCTCCCCCAACCCTTAGAAATATTTGAGGTTCAAAAAAAAGAAAAGAAAATAATTAGGCTGACACCTAAAAAGTTCGGCCTGACCCCTAAAATTTTACAAGACCGCTCAATCTCTCCAGCCCACATCCCAACAAATTTTTGACTCTCCCCCAACCCTGAGAAATATTTTGAGTTATAAACAAAATAAAAGAAAATAATTAGGCTGACACCTAAAAAGTTCGGCCTGACCCCTAAAATTTTCCCAAACCTCTCAATCTCTCCAGCCCCCATCCCAACAAATGTTTCACTCTCCCCCAACCCTGAGAAATATTTGAGGTTCAAAACAAAGAAAAGAAAATAATTAGGCTGACACCTAAAAAGTTCGGCCTGACCCATAAAATTTTCCCAGACAGGTCAATCTTACTAGCCCACATCCCAACAAATTTTTCACTCTCCCCCAACCCTGAGAAATATTTGACGTTCAAAACAAAGAAAAGAAAATAATTAGGCTGACACCTAAAAAGTTCGGCCTGACCCCTAAAATTTTCCCAAACCCCTCAATCTCTCCAGCCCCCTATCCCAACAAATGTTTCACTCTCCCCCAACCCTGAGAAATATTTGAGGTTCAAAACAAAAAAAAACAAAAATTCGGCCTGACCCTTAAAAAGTTTGGCATAACCCCTAAAATTTTCACCGACCCCCCAATCTCTCCAGCCCCCACCCTAATCAATTTTTAACTCTCCCCCAACCCTGAGAAATATTTGAAGTTCAAAACAAAGAAAAGAAAATAATTAGGCTGACACCTAAAAAGTTCGGCCTGACCCCTAAAATTTTCCCAGACAGGTCAATCTCTCTAGCCCCCATCCCAACAAATTTTTCACTCTCCCCCAACCCTGAGAAATATTTGACGTTCAAAACAAAGAAAATAAAATAATTAGGCTGACACCTAAAAAGTTCGGCCTGACGCCTAAAATTTTACAAGACCCCTCAATCTCTCCAGCCCCCATCCCAACAAATTTACTCTCCCCCAACCCTGAGAAATATTTTTAGTTATAAACACAATAAAAGAAAATATTTTGTCTGACCCCTAAAAAGTTCGGCCTGACCCCTAAAATATTCCTCGACCACTCAATCTCTCCAGCCCCCCATTCCAACTAATTTTTAACTCTGCCCCAACCCTGAGAAATATTTTGTAGTTCAAAACAAAAAAAAACAAAAAAATTTTGCCTTACCCCTAAAAAATTCGGCCTGACCCCTAAAATTCTGCCCGACCACTTAATCTCTCCAGCCCCCATCCCAACTAACTTTTCACTCTCCACCGACCCTGAGAAATATTTTGAGTTCAAAACAAAAAAAACAAAAAAATTCGGCCTGACCCCTAAAAAGTTTGGAATAACCCCTAAAATTTTCATCGACTCCTCAATCTCTCCAACCCCCACCCCAATTAATTTTTCACTCTCACCCAACCCTGAGAAATATTTTGGGTTAAAAAAAAAAAAATTAAGCTGACACCTAAAAAGTTCGGCCTGACCCCTTAAATTTTTCCAGACCCCTTAATCTCGCCAGCCCCCATCCCAACAAATTTTTCACTCTCCCCCAACCCTGAGAAATATTTGAAGTTCAAAACAAAGAAAAGAAAATATGTAGGCTGACACCTAAAAAGTTCGGCCTGACCCCTAAAATTTTCCCAGACCCCTCAATACCTCCAGCACTCCATCCCAACTAATTTTTCACTCGCCCCTAACCCTGAGAAATATTTTGAGTTCAAAAAAAAAAAATTTGGCTTGACCCCTAAAAAGTTCGGCCTGACCCCTAAAATTTTCCCAGACCCCTCAATCTCCCCAGCCCTCATCTTAACTAATTTTTCACTCTCCACCAACCCTGAGAAATATTTTGAGTTCAAAACAAAAAAAAGAAAAAAATTAGGCCTGACCCCTAAAAAGTTTGGCATAAACCATAAAATTTTCACCGACCTCTCAATCTCTCCAACCCCCACCTCAATTAATTTTTAACCCTCCCCCAACTCTGAGAAATATTTTGGGTTCAAAAAAAAAAAAAAATAAAGCTGACACCTAAAAAGTTCGGCCTGACCCCTAAAATATTCCCCGACCACTCAATCTGTCCAGGCCCCATCCCAACTAATTTTTCACTTTCCACCAACCCTGAGAAATATTTGAAGTTCAAAACAAAGAAAAGAAAATAATTAGGCTGACACCTAAAAAGTTCGGCCTGACCCATAAAATTTTCTCAGACACTTCAATCTCTCCAGCCCCCATCCCAACAAATTTTTCACTCTCCCCCAACCCTGAGAAATATTTTGAGTTCAAAACTAACGAAAAAAAAAAGGATTTGGCCAGACCTCTAAAAAGTTCGGCCTGATCTCTACAATTTTCTCCGACCCCTTAATCTCTCCAGTCCCCATCCCAACTAATTTTTCACTCTCCCCCAACCCTGAGAAATATATTGAGTTCAAAAAAACAAAAAAAATTCGGCCTGACCCCTAAAAAGTTCGGCATGACCCCTAAAATTTTTCCCGACCTCTCAATCTCTCCAACCTACAACCCCAAATAATTTTTCACTCTCCCCCAACCCTGAGAAATATTTTGAGTTATAAACAAGAAAAAGAAAATATTTTGTCTGACCCCTAAAAAGTTCGGCCTGACCCCTAAAATATTCCCCGACCACTCAATCTCTCCAGCTCCCCATCCCAACTAATTTTTGACTCTGCCCCAACCCTGAGAAATATTTCGTAATTCAAAACAAAGAAAAAGAAAAAATTGGGCCTGACCCCTTCAAAGTTCGGCCTGACCCCTTAAAATTTGGCGCGACCCCTCAATCTCTCCAGCCCCTATCCCAACTTATTTTTCACCTTCCCCCAAGCCGGAGAAATATTTTGAGTTCAAAACCAACAAACAAAAAAAAGTTGGCCTGACCCCTAAAAAGTTCTGCCTGACCCCTAAAATTTTCCCCGAACCCTCAATCTCTCCAGCCCGTAATCCGAACTAATTTTTCACTTGCCCCCAACCATAAGAAATATTTTGAGTTCAACCCCCCCCCCCCCCAAAAAAAACATTTTTCCTGACCCATAAAAAGTTCGGCCTGACCCCTAAAATTTTCCCTCGACCCCTCAATCTCTCCAGCCCCCAACTCAACTAATTTTTTCACTCTCCCCCAACCCCGAAAAACATTTTCAGTTCAAAACAAAAAAATTTGGCATGAGCCCCCTAAAAAGTATGGCTTGACCCCTAAAAGTTTCCCCGACCCCTCAACCTCTCACGCCCCTACCCCAAATAATTTTTCACTCTTCCCAACCTTGAAAAATATTTTCAGTTTAAAATAAACAAACAAAAAAGTTGGTCCGACCCCCTAAAAAATTCGACCTGACCCCTAGAATTTTCCCCGACCCCTCAATCTCTCCAGCGCCCATCCCAACTAATTTTTGACTCTCCCCCAACCCTGAGAAATATTTTGAGTTCAAAGCAAAAAAACAAAACAAATTGGCTTGACCCCTAAAAAGTTCGGCAGTAACCCTAAATTTTTTCCCGACCCCTCAATCTCTCAAGCCCCCCATCCAAACTAATTTGTAACTCTGCCCCAACCCTGAGAAATATTTTAAGTTCTAAACAAACAAACAATATAAAAAGTTGTCCTGACCCCTAGAAAGTTCGGCCTGACCCCTAAAATTTTTCCCGATTCTCAATCTCTCCAGCCCCCCTCCTAACTATATTTTCACTCTGCCCCTAAACCTGAGAAATATTTTGAGTTTAAAACAAAAAAAAATAAAAAAAATTTGGCCTTACCCCTAAAAAATTCGGCCTAACCCTTAAAATTATGCCCGACCACTCAATCTCTCCAGCCCCCATTCCAACTAACTTTTCACTCTCCACCAACCCTGAGAAATATTTTGAGTTCAAAAAAAAAAAAAAAAAAAATTCGGCCTGACACCTAAAAAGTTTGGAATAACCCCTAAAATTTTCACCGACCCCTCAATCTCTCCAGCCCCTATCCCAACTAATTTTTCACTCTACCCCAACCCTCAGAAATATTTGAAGTTCAAAACGAAGAAAAGAAAATATGTAACCTGACCCCTAAAATTTTCCCAGACCCCTCAATCTCTCCAGCCCCCCATCCCAACTAATTTTTCACTCGCCCCTAACCCTGAGAAATATTTTGAGTTCAAAAAAAAAAATTTGGCTTGACCCCTAAAAAGTTCGGCCTGACCCCTAAAATTTTCCCCGACCCCTCAATCTCTCCAGCCCATATCCCAACAAATTTTTCACTCTCCCCCAACCCTGAGAAATATTTTAAGTTCAAAACAAAAAAATTTGGCCTGACCCCTTAAAAGTTCGGCCTGACCACTGAAATTTTCCGCGACCCCTCAATCTCTCCAGCCCCTCATCCCAACTAATTTTTTACATTCCCTCAAGCCTGAGAAATATTTTGAGTTCAAAACTAACAACAAAAAAAAGAATTTGGCCTGACCCCTAAAAAGTTAGGCCTGACCCCTAAAAATTTTCCGACCCTTCAACCTCTCAAGCCCTTTATCCTAACTAATGTTTAACTCTGCCCCAACCCTGAGAAATATTTTAAGTTCAAAACAAAAAAATTTGGCCTGACCCCTTAAAAGTTCGGCCTGACCCCTAAAATTTTCCCCGACCCCTCAATCTCTCCAGCCCCTATCCCAACTAATTTTTGAGTTCAAAACAAAAGAAAAAGAAAAAATTTGGCCTGACCCCATAAAAGTTCCGCCTGATCCCTAAAATATTTCCCGAATCTCAATCTCTCCAGTACCCCATCCCAACAAATTTTTCACTCTCCCTCAACCCTAAGAAATATTTTGAGTTCAAAACAAAAAAAGGAAATATTTGGTCTGACCCCTAAAATTTCGGCATGACCCCTAAAATTTTCTCAGACCCCTCAATCTCTCCAGCCCCCATCCCAACTAATTTTTCATTTTGCCCCACCCTGAGAAATATTTTGAGTTCAAAACAAGTTTGTGGGTCTGCATTTTCACAGAATTGTATTTTAAAAATCCACATGCGAATACACACTGGAGAGTTTGAATTACCTACTGGAGAGTTTGAATTACCTACTAGACACTATCCTCGAGTGTCTTCGGTCTCTCTGTACAAGGGTTTGTCAGGACAACCTGACATGAGGATACTTAACCCTACAAGTAAACTCTGACCAAATATTCAAATTACATAGTACCTGCATCACAAATTAGATCCCCTCGTACGAGGAATAGTGCATCTTCTCCTTGTGATGTTACCTCAAGTAACACCACGTGCTGGATACTCCACCAGACTAGATGAATTCTTGTCCTGGAATCCGGTAAGACCAACAGACCACAAGAAAGATATACTATGACATTTTGACTGGTCAGTTGGGGAGAGAAGAAATTATTCTCAACTTTTTTACTAACTCAATGCTTGAGAAATAAAAGAGTATTTTAATAGAATACCCGGGTATCTATGTATCTCATATATAGATCAAGTGTTAGCCCCAAGAAGGGGCCCCTTGATTTCTGAGAACTTCAACTGAAGTAAAATTAAACATTAAGAGAGAAGCCATATTCTTGTAAAATTTGTGGATCTGCATTTTCGCAGCTTACTCATCTAAAAAATCACATGCGAAAACTCACAGGAGAGATGTAATCCCTACAACTACGTATCTAGAAAACACGGCTGTTAAACTTGACATCTTAATATGGGACAAAAGGGAGAAAGTAGCAACCCTAGTTGAAGTTAGTGCCCCTAATGATGCAGGATTAAACAGAGCAGAAAGGGAAAAGATTACGAAATACCAAGGCCTTATGTACGACATAAAAATAAACTGGAATCTTAAGAAAATCTCAATCATACCATTAATTATAAGAGCAACAGGACTAATGAAGAAGAATTTCAAAAGCTATCTGGCGAGTATACCCGGTGAACTGAGTGCAACAGAAATACCAACAATTGCACTTAAAAGAACGGTTAGAATCTTAAAAAGATCTCTACGTTGGAGTGTCTGAAATAGCCAGTGAATGTCTAACATCAAGTAGGATGACCCATCTCCAGCAAAAACGAAAAGATAAGAAAATTTTTTAAAAAGAGAGAAGATATATTATTGTCAAATTTGTGGATCTGCAGTTTCAAAATTGGCAATCTATAAGTTCACATGCGAACTCACACAGGCTGTATCTGCCAAGAGAAACATGGGGTATGGGTCTCTCAGAAATTGACCATCAACATCGAGCCACTATTGTGAGCATCGGCCAATATCTGATGAGCTCTCAGAACCCAAACCTTATGATGGTATGCCAACATCAAGAAATTATAGCAAGCAGAACAACCTCTATCCCAAAACTGGTCAAACATTTTGGATAGGACTGTCTTACAAATGATGCAGAAACAGACAACACTCCTGTCACAGAAATATCTCGCAAAAGCCGTCAGAAATACACCCAAACCTTCCTTTTCAGAAAACTGGAAGTATGGGGTAACCAACAACCTGCTAAGTATTTCCTAGGTGAATTATTCCAGGAATATATTGATAAGGAAGGCTCTGTAGACTGGGTGAAAAGAGCATCTCTCCATTATGATCAGGAGAGAATGATAATGGCTGCTCAAGATCAAGGCTTAATGACCAATGCCTTTAAAAAGATGAGCGGTCTCAGCAACAATAGCAAGTGCAGGTTCTGCCACACAGAAGTAGAGAGCGTGAGCCACCTGACATCCAGTTGTAAGGTTCTCCTGGGGGATGACTATTTTACAATACGACACAACAGAGTGGGTAAATATGTTCACTGGACTATTTGTAAAAAGTTGAATATCCAGTGTAGCAACAAGTCATGGGAGCAAGAGAAATCCAAACAACTGCACTCAAGGGAAAAGCCAGAATACTGAAAAGAGCTCTCGGTTGGAGTCTGTACATAGCGGGTGATTGTATGGCATTTGGAAGAATGCCCCGTCCCCAGCAAATGAAAGATAATGAAAAGAAAAAGAAAAAAAAGAGAGATCTATATTTTTGTCAAATTTGTGGGTCTGCATTTACAGAAAAATGCAATCTAAAACCTCACACGCAAACTCACACAGGAGAGAACTTGAATACCTACTAGACACTGTCCTCGAGTGTCTAAGATCACTCTGTGCAGGAGGTTTGTCAGAAATCCTGACAATAGGATACTTTCCATTTGAAGTAAACACTGACCAAATATTCAAATGAAAATGAAAAGAAATCCAAGGTCTACAAACTGGCAGGATGTTGTCCAGAATAAAAAGATGCCCTCAGAATGGCTACGCACTGGGTCATATGAAGAAAAATAACTGTGCACCTTCTTCTAATGATGTTACCATAAACAACAACACTAAACTGGACACTCCACCAGACCAGCCAAATTCTGGTCCTGGAATCTGGCAAAACCAAACAATGACCACCAGAAAAAGAAACTACAATCAAGTGGTCAATTGAGGAGAAGAAAATTATTTTCACAACTTCGCTTATTCAAGGTATGAGAAGTGTGGAAGAAAAAAAGATAATATATTCGAGGCTCAAATAAGGACGTCTGCCCTACCAAGAGAAAAATATCAGACACTACAAGCAAACATCTGCTTTCGATTGTATCACAGATATATGAATATCTCCCAAAAGATGTAAAATATACAATCGAAACAGAAGCTGTTGGTGAAGCGATGATTGACTTCACCAAGACCAACACTACTAAATTTGCCTAAACCCTATGGAGCAGGGAGGAAAAATGGGTGCTGATATGGGCAATGGAGTATGCCAAAACAAAACATCAAAAACTGGCGAAAAGATGCCAAGAATGGCAAGAGATTTTAAGACACTACTGCCCAAGCAAGAAGGACATTGTTAAGGAAAAACTCACATGTCAAAAGTACAATTTATTCAAAAACAATGCCTTCTCTACGGACCAAATTTCCAAGATGAAACATCTTAATATAAACACTGGCTCTATTGAAGACCTAGGAGAGGATGCTGTTTATAAATACATTGGAGTAGAGGAGAATGAGATGCTTGAGCACGAAAGATGAGAGAGAAGGTACAGGTTGCAAGTACTCCCAATGCGGATGTTAATTCTAGACCTCAGAAGAATTCGGAGAACATGTGAAACAATGATGATTATCTTTGGTATTGATGTTTCGATCTTTTCTCTGTGTGTATTCTGTTATAATTCTATGGAAAGTGGTATAGTCTCCTTTTGTTTCTTCTTCTATCAAAGATAGAATGTTAATCTTTCATGAAATAGATTAAGGAGAACTATTCTTTGTTTTTTGGAAAAGTTTAAGAATTTATTTTTAAAGAGTGGTCATGTTTCATTTTTATTGAAAATGCTCAGGGATAATAGTTGTTTGTAAAATTAGTTTTTTAATGAATTCAAGTTTGGTTCAACCACGACTAAATTGTTTGAGGCAGACGACACATTTTTCATTGAATTTCAGTGATTAACTTAGTGGCATCATCTGATTAGTCAATTTGAGTGACGTGTCAATTTACAAACGTAAACAAAGCAGACGGCAATTTTCTCACTGGAATATTTTGAAGAAATTATCTTCAGATAGATTCTGGATGGTGACTGATTAACATCTTGAATTTTGTCTCCAAAACAGAGTTTTCATTCCTTAGGGAAATTGTGCTCTCGTGAATTTGATAACTCCTTTTCATGTAAAATCGACGTTACTATGTCGAAAATTAATTTTGATAATAATTTAAAGATAGCTTTAAAAGTTACAAAATAGATTTGAGATGTTTATCTCTTAGTTACGATGTGAATTTAATTTGGACTTCAGACATTTTAATTTGATGACTGTAAATCACAATTCGAGGAAGAGAATTATGCAAAGATTGTATTTGAAAATCTCAAATACAAACCATTGCTTATGATTATGAAGAAAAGAAAACTTTGACGATAAGTTATTATTTAAAAGTTTGTGAAAAGTAATTTATGACAATATGTCAGTATTTTAAAACGGTTAAACGAAGGCCAGTTTAGCCTGATATTTGATAGAGAATATCTCGACAAAAGGATCGTTGATGTTCTTTTAGTCTAAAAAAGGACTAATTATGGGTTGATTGAAAAATATCGACACAAGATCGATAATATTTATTATTTAGTCAGTAGAACTAAAATAGTTAAAAAATATTTATTGAATTTAATATTCGTTTATCAGAAAGATAAACGGATAAAGTAATCGAGGGTTTGTTTTGAATGGAAGTCTGTAGTCCAGAAATTCGCATTTTAAATATAAAAAAGGAGGTACAATTATTTGAAAAATTAATATTAGAATTAATAAAGGTAGAAAATAATAATTATTTGATTTTCAGAAACACGAGTAACATTTGTTAAATTATTACTTGAATTAAAAAACACCCGGAGAGGATGAAAAAAGCCGGTTTCCATAATTTTGGTTTTGTTCAATGAAAATGTCGTCTGCTTGAAGCGGTTTTCCATGAAGAATGAAAGAACTTTTTTTCCAAGAGAAATTTTATCGCCCATTGATGAGCGAACTAAATTCACAAGAGAATTTCCACTTCTGTAAAAAAATTATATTGTAAATTGTGAACTGTGAGTACATTTTGCTGTTAATATTTAATTTTTTGAATGACATGAACATATATGCATGTCTACCTTTTTTTTCTCATCTTTATGTTTTTTCCATTTTATTGTTAATAAATGTTCGATTCTTTGATACACAAGAAAGTTTTGTCTGTCTTTTTCCCCATTAAAGGAAAAAAGACGATGACCTTGTCTTGCGCTTTAATTTTTTCATCATTTAAAAGAAAAGATTGATTTGGCGTTTTTAGTAAAAAAAAAGGAGGGAAATGTTTAAAAACTGAAGACGTTATAATTTAAATTCTTTTCAACGCACTAAATAGTACCGAAGACAACCGAAGGTACTGGTACAGCTTTTGAACCGGACAAAAACCGAACTGTTTTTTTTTAAAACCCTAACCCTAACCTTAACTAATACTAACCTCTTATATTAAGAATAACTAATATATTAAGAACTTGAATACAAATAAATGATATCTATCATGTTTTTATATAAACATTGACGGTTACTTTACAGTGCTCTATTTGTTTATTTAGAAAGAGCTTTGCATTACAGACAATATCATTTACGATAGTACTCCACCCGAGAACGGGGGATTATGTAGTCATCCACGGACTGTTTCGCTGTATAACAGCTATTCAGTGTGGCTCAATCAGCACACATCCAAAGCCAGGGATCGAACCAACAACCATCTAGTCGATAGTCAGTAGCTCTGATCATCACGTCATTTGGTAAATGATATCTAGCATGTGTTTATATAAATGCGACCACACAAAATTGAACCCGGGTTCAGGAAATGGAAAACAAAAAGAAAATTTAAAAAAAATACTCAGATTTTCTTAGATTGCATTAAAAAAATAAATTGTTATTTTTTAAAAATTTTGTTGTTGTAATTATTGAATTCTCGTGCTATTTTCAAGCTTTTTTTCGTGAACAAATACGATGCAACAATTAACAAAAGCAAATAAACCGATCTCCGCCGAATTGAAAAGCAATTTTCGCTGAACCGTTCGCTAATTTATAAGATAAAAAGTCAAAGTAGAGCAGAATACGCAAGGGAGGTAATAAAGAAAACATTCTTAACAAGATTTAGCTCCCTTTAAACAAAAGGGCGAAAAAAGAATTGAAATATTACGACGACAAGATACGTCAACTCTACGCCAATAAATAAGAAAAGTATCACACGAAACCGTTTGATGGTACGAAGAGACTTTATTCCCAAACTAACAAACACAACCAAACGTAAACAGTTTCTTCCATTAGGAAGAAACTGTCTGAGCAGACGAGAAGGGCAAATAACTCAGTCATACTTAGTTATCGCCCCTGGCCTATAAGTATATATAAAATACTGGCACTAAGTCTTATTCACGGAATTCTGTCCTTTCGTAAACCAGACTAAGAGATAAGAATCAAAGAAACAGACAAGAAGAATACCGCATTGATTGAAGAATTTCTCTTTCATTTTCACAAATGCCGGAGAGCATTTGGAGGATTCTTTTTGCGGTTCCAGTTTTTTGGGGAAGATTTTGGGAGAGCCGAGTTTTATAGAAACATCTTAAAGAAAAACAGTTTTAAGTAATGTTCAAATGTGTGAGAGAGCGAGAGAAATGTTATATGATCAACAAACAAAATGATGAATTCAAAAGCATAAATTCACAAAAGAGATATTTTATATATGTTAAAAATGGAAGTCTACAAAGATAGGAACACATAGAATAATTGTTCATATTTGAGTGTCCTTGCAGAAAAGGGTGATTCATTAGTTGAGATATAGAGGAAGCCTGACTCGATAATTTAAGGGCTGTGAATTATTCACGAGTCTGAAAAATCGTAATCAAAACTTCCTCACTCAATCACATCAGTTTCATTTCATTGAAAGTTATTAAATAGAGTCAATAATCATTTGTTTTCATATTAGAAAGTTCAGTGAGAAATGTATGACGTATAAAAATGGTTAAGTTTATAAGTTTGTTTTAAATATGCAGACATTGAAAGGGGGTTTAAACGTTAATGTTATCCTCTCGGATGAATTTGTTGTTGGGTTTGACGGTATCTCAATTGTTGTCGTTTTATGCCGAAACCGTCGTACATGCATGTTTTGTATAGGATTGGTTTGTAGATCAATTGGTTTTGTAGAAGACGCATATATTTGGTAAACACTTTCTACTTTCCTAGTATGTGTAGAGGGTGCGTAAGATATTTGAGTTTTATTATAACACATATATTATTGGGCAACTAGTCTAAGAGAAGGAAAACAGAATACATTTGGGAGAGGTATGAATACATATATCCTCCTTTCAGCTATAGATTAAATAGTAGGGTAGACTGTACTCTCAAGCCTAGATTGGGAAACTAGTTGAAGAGATGGAAAACAGCATTACTTTCACTAAAACTTTTAGGAAAGGTATGAATACATATATCCTCCTTATTATTGGGCAACGCCATCAATTTGGGTATAGACGTTTCCCTTATGTCCTAGAAAGGAACTTCGGTTGTTCAAATTAATAATAACTTTTTAAGTGTTTTAGGATCAATTTTTAGTGGATGGAAGGATGGGTTTGTATATGTTATCAATAATGATATCTATTGTTTTGTGTACTGGAAAATTTGTAAATAACCTTTCAACATCAAGTGAAGCGGTCATTTTATTATCTGTTTTTTTTTGGGGGGGGGTATCTGTATAAGTTCATGGGTGAATTTTACACTGTATTTACTTCATAAATTACTCGCAGAAAAAAAGAACAGATATATTATTGGGCAACTAGTCTAAGAGAAGGAAAACAGAATCACTTTCACTAATACATTTGGGAGAGGTATGAATACATATATCCTTCTTCCAGCTATAGATTAAATAGTAGGGTAGACTGTACTCTCAAACCTAGATTGGGACGCTAGTTTAAAAGAGGGAAAACAGCATTACTTTCACTAAAACCTTTAGGAAAGGTATAAATCCATATATCTTCCACATAGCTATGAATTTATATTTTTTGGGTTGAAGAGATTAGCTTCGCACGGTTTAATAGATTTTTAATCGTTGCAATTTTATATCGATATGAACATTCGTTTCTATAACTTAAAATGCATGTATTAATAGAGGTAGTTTCTTTTTATAGGGAGATGTGATGAATGCGTCATTGTTAGAGTCAGTGAGGACATAAAAACGGAATTTTGTTATTAACGTTAATCTCATAAATGAATCTAAGTACGGGGTTATTTTGAAAAATGTCTTGTAGTTTGTTTTTTCATCATTACTAGCGGGGCTACCCGGCGTTGCTCGGGGTCATAACAACATTTAATTGAATAAAAATCGCGTGTGTAACATCTTTATATTGAAACGTCTATTTCTCTCCCTCTCTCTATAGCCGTCTCTTCATCTTTCTACTTTTCTCTTCCCTGGTCGCCCCATTTCACCGCTACTTTCTCATTTTGTCTTTTGCGAAAGCTGTTTCTTCCCCACCATTTCATCCTACGTTTCCCAGGGCAATTGTACGACATATTTCTATAAAAAGTACCACCTCTGTCTGCGCCTTCTATATAGGTACTTATCTCCGCCCCGGTGTTCATACTATATACGTATCTATCGCCACCGCGGTGCGAATACTATATACGTACCTATCGCCGCCCCAGTGCACATAATATATACATACCTATTGCAACCCCGTTGCAGATACTATATAAGTACCTATCACCGCCTGGGCGCAGATACTATATAAGTACCTATCGCCGCCTCGGTGCGAATGCTAAATACGTACCTTTCGCCGCCCGGTGCCCGTTCTATATACGTAATTATCGCCGCCCCGGTGCGCGTTCTATATACGTTCCGATCGCCGCCCCGAAGCGCATGCTAAATACATACCTATCACCGCCCCGGTGTGCATGCTATATACGTACTTATTGCCGCCCATGTGCACATGCTATATACGTACCTATTGCCGACCCGGTGTGCATACTACATATGCACCTATCGCTGCCCCAGTACAAATACTAAATATGTACATATCGCCGACCCGGTGTGAATGCTAAATACGTACCTATCGCCACCGCTATGCACTACTATATACGTACTTATTGCCACCCCAGTGCACATACTATATATATATATCTATCGCCGGCCCGGTGTGCATACTATATTAGTACCTATCGCCGTCCTGGTGCGCATACTATATACTTCCATATCTCTGCAAGGGTACACATACTGTATAGGTACCTATCTCCAGCCCAGTTTGCATACCTAAGAACTCATATTAATGCGTCCCTGTCGTGTCAGAAAAACAAAATATTGTTCATTCATGTATTGTCACTATCATAAATATAAATATTTTTAGTTAAGGAAAGAAAAAAAGAAAATTTTTTGCTCCCCCAAGAACATTTTTTTTTCAACCATCCCCCATACTTAGAAATATTTTTAATTTAAAAGAAAAAAAAAGAAAATTTTTTGACCCCTTCCCTCCAAAAAATGTTTACCCCCATACATAGAAATATTTTTAGTTCAAACAACGAAAAAATCAAAAATTTTTACCCCCCCCCCAAATATTTTTCATCCTCCTCCATACGTACATTTTAATGAAAAAGAAACAAAAAGGATTTTTGACCCCCCTCCCGACCAAATTTTTTTTTACCCTCCCCATACATATATTTTTAGTTTAAAAAAGAAAAAGAAAAAAAAAATTTTGACGCCCCCCAAAAGTTTTTTTTTTCATCCTAACCCATACATATAAATATTTTTTATATAAAAAAAAATTCAACCCCCCCAAATTGTTTTTTTACCCTTCTCCCTACGTAGAAATATTTTCAGTTAAAGAAAGAAAAAAAATTTCCGAGGTACCTCGGTCATATCTAAGAATCATACTGCAGAAGCCTCCGGGTCGTATATTGTAGAAGCACCCCCCGGTGCTGGGTCCTATACTGTAGAAGCGCGCCTGGCCCCTATACTGCAGAAGAACTCATGGTCCCTATTCTTCATAAGCCTCCGGGTCCTATATTGTAGAAGAACCCCGGTGTTGGGTCCTATATTGTAGAAGAACATCTGGTCCCTATACTGGAGAAGCACCCATTGTCCCTATTCTGTAGAAGTCTCCGGGTTCTAAATTGTATAAGCACCCCTGGTGGTAAGTCCTATACTGTAGAACCACCTCTGGTCCTTATACTGTAGAAACACCCATGGTGCCTATTCTGCAGAAGCCTCCGGGTTCTATATAGTAGAAGCACCCCCGGTTCTGGAGCCATATACTGTAGAAGCACCCCATGTCCCTATACTGGAGAAGTACCCATGGTCCCTATTCTGCAGAAGCCTCCGGGTCCTAAATTGTAGAAGCACACCCGGTTCTGGGTCCTATACTGTAGAATCACCCCTGGTCCCTATACTGGATAAGCACCCATCGTCCCTATTCTGCAGAAGGTAAATTACTTGCAGAAAAAAAGAAAGAAACATAAAACAAAAACGCCGCGGAACTTACATACACCAATTTGACCGAACTACTAAATGGACTATTCGGAAAATTGAAAAAATAAAAAAAAGGCTTATAATACAAAAATTCCGTGTTATTTAAAAATGTTTGCATATATATATATATGTGTGTGTCTGTGTGTGTTGTGTGTGTGTGTGTGTGTGTGTGTGTGTGTGTGTGTGTGCGTATTTAGAGAGCATTTTCTCATTTATGCAAACATTGTTAAAGATTACAGAATTCGTCTGGTTAATTATACCTTTTTTATTTTTTCAATTTTTCTGATGGTCTTTTTTGTATTAAAATAATAAAAAAAATGTTCCATAGGTTTCACAAAATACTCGAAGCTATCTACATAAAAAGACAACAATCTAAAATTAACAACATCACATATGAAAGCAGTAGTCACATTTTAATATGATTTTGTTCTGTGATGCCATCCAGCGTTGCTGAATTTAAATCGTCTTTTTAAAATTCTCTTCTCTTCTTCAGCTTTTTTGTTAATTTGATTTTGACACCCCAGAATAATTCGACGAAGAATCGAAAACGTTCGTAAAACCTATGGAACTTGTATTATTTTTTAATTAGAATATAAAAAAGACCATAAGAAATTGAAAAAATAAAAAAAGGTATAATTAAACAGACACATTCTGTTATTTTTAACAATGTTTGCATATATATATATATATATATATATATATATATATATATATATATATATATATATATATAATTTATTTGTAAATAAATAAATAGGATGAATAGTAGTCGCCAAAAACAGTACTACATAGTAAAGGATAAATGGCAGTTGACAAAAAACAGCACGACGTCATAAAGGATGAATGGTAGTCGCCAAAATCAGGACTACATAATAAAGGATGAATGGCAGTTGCAAAAAACAGTAAGACGTCATAAAGAATGAATGGTAGTCGCCACAAACAGTACTACATAATAAAGGATGAATGGCAGTTGCCAAAAACATAAGCAGGCAGAATAACGAACCCTCGTTATTCTACCGGGACCGGCAAAATACCGACTCGCTAATCGAAATGTACAAAATCGATTTGAAATGCAAATTTACAGACGAACAACCCATATTTCATCGAAACCTCATGACAGACCAAGGTAAGTAAATTGAAGTAACGAGCATATTATCGCGGCATTACAATTTAAGAAAAAAGATGAGTTACATTTTTTATATGATTTTCTTCGAATTTTCATAATCTTTAAACAACAATTTTCATTATTTAAAATCAAATCATTCTATTTGAGATTTCACAGTTTCCAGATGAGATTTTTTTATTTTGTCATTTTTAGTCATTTTTAGTCACTTTGTTTATCACTTTGTCAGGTTTATATAAAAAATGATGGGAAAACTTTCCACTCTTTGTCTCATCTACGTGGCTTACACATTATACTTTTGTTGGTAATTTCACAGATTAATTTCACGCTAACTTTGATCCTAACCCTAACTCTAACGCTAACCCTATCCCTGACTTTGAACCTGACCCTAACCCTAACCCTAACGACGCGGTCAAAGTTATCTGTGAAAGCACCCTTTTGTTAACTCGTCTATTAATTGACTATTTATTTCAATAAAAAATGAAATAAAATGAAACGAAACGAATTTAAAAAAATCCTATTTAAAAAAGAAATACGATATCAAATCAACCAGAATGTATTTTTTTCTTCATAAACAAGTCAACCATTACATTTTTCGGTGTTGGTGCAGCTTTTAAACCAGACAAAAGCGATTTATGGCGACACAGAAACACGTAAAAAAACGGAAAAGGCCGAAGCAAATCAAAACTAGGCTGCTTTACGACATGAAAAAAAAACAATGTAATAAAACATTCACTGTATGTTTATTTTTATGAGAATTTATTTATTTGTTGACGAAGAAAATCAATGAAATCTTTTTTATTCACGGAAAAGTTTAAAAAATATTTTTCGATAAATTGTGTTTTTTTATTAATAAACTAAAGATTGTAAAGAATATAATCAATGAAACAACGATTTTATTAGATTTTTTTTCGTTTTTAAAAAAAATTTTTATACTGGTGCAGCGTTTGAACCGAACAAAGGTAAAGTTGTCGTCTGCTCTCGCCTTCTGATTGGCTCAACGCGTCAGCATCTCCCGGCTGTTTACGTAACCGGCCGGAAGATGCCGAACAAAAAGTCGGTGTTGTCTAGTTCAAAAGCTGTTCCACTTCTAATTTTTTTAAATCGAAAAAAAAAAAACGAATAAATTAATTTTTCTTTCGAAATTTGAAAGGAATTTAGAAGCATTTAAACTGTCCGATTATTTATCTACCTCCCATAGCAGTAAGATGTGACACAAGGTCTGAAAGTGGGATTTGATAAGTTAGCACACTAGAGGAAGAGCACTTATGACCTTTATAAATTGCCTGGTCAGCCCCGTCGGCATTCCTCAGTAGGGGCGCCTCAGGCGATTAGCAATAAACTAACTCCTTCTGAAAGCCTGGGAGGGTGGGCCTCCTAGAACTGCTCAGGTAAAACCAACAGACCGGCGTTATCAAGCCCTGAAGGTCAAGACGATACCGGTCTGTAGTGTGTAGTATCCATCGGAACAGATACCACACTGTGATCTTAGCCAGCGGTTTGAAAATTTTCAAATCATAGCAGCTCGCATACGGGGTTGACCTTTGTCTTCCCCTCGGCCGTTACAGCTGCAAAATACGACAACGTAAACTGAAAACACTATTTTTACCTGTGAAACTTTTAACTCCGAAATACAAAACAATAATTCAGTGTGAAAATAATTTAATTCTTTTTCTCATCGCACTCGGCGCGGGTCCCCAAATATATACTAGTATGTTAATCGCTCGAATTCCCCACGGGGTCCATTCCCCTTGTTATAAGGAGTAAGGTGTGTGTGGGGAACCAGCGCTGCCGAAAGCGCATTTTTTGACGTCATAATAGGAAAAATTCAACCAAGAAACAAATAAATTCTCTTCTTCTTTACGACGTCATCATCTGTTTTTCTATTCAGTGTACACATTTATTGTTCAGCTGTCGTCCAGTACGCACGTACATAAACGAGCTCCACATATTTCTAGTAGTAGATACTGAAGATATATATCTATAGATAGATATACTAAAATATATACATATATTTATATATTATATATATGGGGCTTTTGAGTTCTTGTTCATAGGATTTAATCCGATGAAACACAAACCTATATTTTGTATAAATTATCAGTATACACTTTTAGTATAAAAAGTTATTTAATATGAAGTTTTTATTGCCGCCATATTTAGTGGCTTAACCCTTGCAAGTAGCAGAGTATGAAATGCAAATTTACAGACGAACAACCCACATTTCATCGATACCTCATGACAGACCAGGGTAAGCAAATTGAAGTAACGAGCATATTATCACGGCATTACAATTTAAGAAAAAAGATGAGTTACATTTTTTTATATGATGTTTTTTCGAATTTTCATAATCTTTAAACAACAATTTTCATTATTTAAAATCAAATCATTCTATTTGAGATTTCACAGTTTCCAGATGAGATTTTTTTATTTTGTCATTTTTAGTCACTTTGTTAGGTTTATATAAAAAATGACGGCAAAACTTTCCACTGTTTCTCTCATCTACGTGACTTACACATGATACTTTGTTGGTAATTTCACAGATTAGGACCCACGCTACCTTTGACCCTAACCCTAACCCCTACCCCGATCCTAACCCTAAGGACGGTGTCAAAGTAAGCGTGGGTCCTAATCTGTGAAAGCACCCTTCGTACTGTTATAGCTGACGCGCCAGATTTCTGTGACTTCGCGTCGGCAACGATCGGGCAGGTCGCGGAAGCGCCCGAGAATTGGCGAGATGAGACGAAAACGAGGCTGATCTGCCAAACGCTTGATGGAAGACTTTCAAATAAAAAATACATAGATAAAAAGAAAAATAACGGACAAACCGTTGCTGAAGAACTGTAAATAAATATATTTTTATTTTTTGGTGGACCAAATGAACCATTGTCAATCAAATCATTTTTTTTTCCTTGTCGACTGTTTGCTATAGCCTGCTTGGCGAATGAATACTGCAACCTGATTGGTTAATACTTCGTCAGCTTTCGGGCGCTTCCTAGACCTGTCCGATCATTACCGACGCGAAGTCACGGAAATCTGACCCGTCAGCTATAACAGTACCGCACCCTTTTAACTCGTCTATTAATTGACTATTTATTGAAATAAAAATGGAATAGAATGAAACGAAACGAATTTAAAAAAATCCTATTTAAAAATAATTCCACAATCAAATCTACCAGAATGCACTTTTTTTTCTTTGTAAACAAGTCAGCCATTACTTTTTTCGGTATTGGTAAACCAGACAAAACCGATTTGGGGCAATACAGAAACTCGTAAAAAGTCGTAGAAAGCCGAAGCAAAACCAACCAGCGTTAAAATCAAATTATTTTTCGTTTTTTCTTTTTGTAGGTATGTGCAAAATCAATGGCTTATCCCAAAAATGTAAAAACATTTTGACCCTCCCTTCACTTAAAAAAATCACTAAAATACAGAAAATCAACCAATTTTAATGAAATTTTCAGTATTTATTAATCAACTAGCAGGGCTACCCGGCGTTGCCCGGAGCGATAAAAAACAAAGTAGTAGAAATTAAAGAATGTGTGTAACATCTTTATATAAAAACTTCAATCTCTCTTCTTTCTCTAGTCGTCTCTCTTCCCCTGGTCCTCATTATTTCCCTCCCTCCTTCAACCCTCTATTTCCCTTTTTCCCATATGATTCTTCTCTTGTTTAAATGTGTTAAAAACTAATAATAATGTAATTCACGTAAATTCTCTTTACTAAATATGTATTTTATGCAACTGTGGATTTTCTCAAAGAAATATGTTACGTAAACAAACAAACATTTAGGATGAAAGTTATTAATTATTCTTACATTGTATTTTTAATGCCGACATAAAATTATATTTTATTTTTTAAAGACTTGAAAATCGAACTTGAATGCAATGACTTAATCGCTGGCGGCCATGTTGTAATTTGCTATAATTTTCTTTCGTAAAATAGTAGCAATAATTTGATTAGCGTTTGTCGCTTATTTAAAAAACAATACCCCAAAAATAAAAATTACATAAAATACTGTTCTTATATAAGATGTTATAAAATGTACATTGTACATGTATTTGTGTACGTACAGAGTGGCGGGAAGTGGCGGCTAGTGGCGGACCGTCGCATAGTTTCTTACCCCCCTCTATGTAAATAGAATTGACGCTAAGAAACGTTAAATAAAATTAAAAGTTATCTCAAAGTATTACGTAATTAAAGCAAAATATGACTAAGCATTTTCTAATTACTATATAATGGAATGAAAAATAACTGAAAACGACCCCAACGCTGAAAAAATCTGCTCCATAGATCCCTAAGGTGTGGGTGTAGAGATTCAGCAATACTCCCATAATCTTACTCTGTGAATTTTACATAAGAATACAGTTTTATATGTTATGTATATTCTCAAACCTTGTTTTACAAACCTAAATTATGTTTTTAAACGTGAGTTATCGTTCTTCCTTAGCTATACCCGAACAAATGAATTTCATTAAAAACCATAAATTATTTCATGTACTTGAGGTATAATTTGCCGGACAACGTCGAATACTGTTCTTATATAAGATATTATAAAATGTACATGTACATGTATTTGTGTACGTACAGAGTGGCGGCTAGTGGCGGACCTTCAATAGTTTCTTACCCCGCTTTCATGTAAATAGAATTGACGCTAAGAAACGTTAAATAAAATTTAAAATTATCTCAAAGTATTACGTAATTAAATTACAATATTACTCAGCAATTTACAATTACTATAAAAATAATTAAAAAGCCCCCCCACCCCACCCCCGATGAAATATGCGCTATGGATCCCGAAGGGGTGGGTTTATAGATTTGAGAATACTCTCATCATCTTACTCTGTGAATTTAACATAAAAATACACTTTTATATGTTATGTATATTCTCTAACCTTGTTTTAAAAACCTAAATTGTGTTTTTAAACGTGAGTAATCGTTCTTCCTTAGCTATCCTCTAACAAATAAATTTCATTAAAAAACATTAAATGTTTTATGAACTTGAGGTATTACGTAATTAAATTACGATATGACTCAGCAATTTCAAATTACTATAAAATATCATGAAAAATAAATGAAAATCCCTCGATGCAACCGGACAGAATTTAGGGCAAGACGGGGTACATCCATGGCAAGAGATTATGGGACATGTTCAGTGAGTCAGCACTTTTATAAAGTTATTACATAAATACATTAGATAATTTCCAAATTAGTACTAATTTACATTGAAAAATGTCTGAGAAATACGAAAAAACTGCTACCCTCTGTTGGAAACGGGTCCGGTCGACCCTCAGCAAGTGAATCTTTTTTTACGATTTTTAGATATTATGATCTCAGGATATGTGCGGTCCTAATGATTTCAACTTTTTGACATGTCGCCGCATAGTTTTTGAGGAGACGCTTCACATACATACACACATACATACATACATACAGACAGACAAGTGCCCTTTATATAAGAGACTAGCGGGGCTAACCGGCATTACTCGGGGTCATAAAAACATATAATTGAAGAAAAATCGCGTGTGTAACATCTTTATTTTAAAACTTCTATTTCTTTCCGTCTCTCTATAGCCGTCTATTTATCTTTTTACTTTTCTCTTCCCAGGTCGCCCCATTTAACCGCTACTTTTTAATTTGTCTTTTTGCGAAAGCTGTTTCTTCCCCACTATTTCATCCTACGTTTCCCAGGGCAATAGTATGACTTATTTCTATAAAAAGTACCACCTCTGTCTGCGCCTTCTATATAGGTACTTTTCTCCACCCCGGTGTTCATACAATATACATATCTATCGCCACCCCAGTGCGCATACTATATACATTCCTATCGCCGCCCCAGTGCACATAATATATACATACCTATCGCAACCTCGGTGCATATAATATATAAGTACTTATTGTTGCCTGGGTGCAGATATTATATAAGTACCTATCACTGCCCTGGGTGCAGATACAATATAAGTACCTATCGGTGCGAATGCTAAATATGTACCTGTCGCCGGCCTGGTGAGAATGCAAAATACGTACCTATCGCCGGCCAGGTGCGAATGCTAAATATGTACCTATTGCCGCCCTGGTGTGCATATTGCATAAGTACCTATCGCTGCCCCAATGCAAATACTAAATATGTACATATCGCCGCCCTGGTGCGAATCCTAAATACGTACCTATTGTCGTACAATGCGAATGCTAAATACGTACCAATCGCCACCCCGGTGTGTTTGCTAAATACATACCTATCGCCGCCCTGGTGCGAATGCTAAATACGTACCTATCGCCGCCTGGGTCAAATGCTTAATACGTATCTATCGACGCCGCGGTGTGAATGCTAAATACATACGTATCGCCGACCCGGTGCGAATGCTGATTACATACCTTTCGCCACCCCGGTGCGCGTGCTATATACGTACCTATCGCCGCCCCGCTGTACATGCTATATACGTACTGATCACACGGCCAGAGCGCATGCAAAATACATACTTATCACCGGCCCAGTGAACATGCTGTATATGTACTTATTGCCGCCCATGTGCACATGCTATATACGTACCTATCCGCGACCCAGTGTGCATACTACATATGTACATATTGCTGCCTCAGTGCAAATACTAAATATGTACATATCGCTGCCCCGGTGCGAATGCTAAATACGTACCTATCCCCACCCCTATGCACTACTTTATATGTACCTATTGCCACCACAGTGAACATACTATGTATATACCTATCGCCGGCCCTGTGTGCATACTATATTCGTACCTATCGCCGCCCTGGTGTGTATACTATATACTTACCTATCTCTGCAAGAGCGGACATAGATATGTATGATGGATATGTATCATGTATCATGTATATGTATCATGGATATGTATCCTGTATCATGTATCCCCGATATGTATCATGTATCATGGATATGTATGATTGATATGTATATGTATCATGTATGATGGATGTATATGTATCATGACTCATAGATATGTATGATGGCATAGATATGTATCATGGATATTTATCCTGTATCATGGATATGTATCATTTATAATGTATCATGAATATGTATCATGTATCATGGATTTGTATCATATATCATGGATATGTATCATGTATCACAGATATGTATCATGTATCATGGATATGTATCATGGATATATATCATTAATCATGTATATGTATCATGTATCATGGGTATGTATCATGGATATGTATCATGTATTATGGATATGTATCATAGATATGTATATTTATCATGGATATGTATCATTGTGCATACTATATACTTACCTATCTCTGCAAGGGTGCACATAGATATGTATCATGGATATGTATCATGTATCATGTATATTTATCATGTATCATGTATGACCGATTTGTATCCTGTATCATGTATCATGGATATGTATCATGTATCATGGATTTATATCATGTATCATGAATATGTAACATGTATCATAGATATGTATCATGTATCATGTATCATAGATATGTGTTATGTATCAGAGGTATGTCTCATAGATATGTATTATGTATCATGTATCATATATATGTATATGTATCATGGATATGTAACATTGCACATACTATATACTTACCTATATCTGCAAGGGTGCACATAGACATGTATCATAGATATGTAGCATGTATCATCGATATGTATCATGCATCATGTATCATTGATATGTATGATGGATATGTTAGTATATCATGTATCATGGATGTATATGTATCATGTATCATGGATAGTATGATGGCATAGATATGTATTATGTGACATGCATCATGTATCATGGATATGTATAATGTATCATGGATATGTATCATAGATATGTACTATTTATCATGTACCATGGATATGTATCATGTATCATAGATTTATATCGAATATCATTTATATGTATCATGTATCATAGATATGTATCATGTATGTGTATCATGTATATGTATCATGTATCATGGATATGTATCATTGATACGTATCATGTATATGTATCATGTATATGTATCATGGATATGTATCATGTATCATGAATATGTATCATGGATATGTATCATGTATCATGGATATGTATCATGAATATGTATCATGGACAATTATCATGTATCATGCATCAGGGATATGTATCATAGATATGTATATGTATCATAGATATGTATCATTGTGCATACTATATACTTACCTGCAAGAGTGCACATACATATCTATCATGGATATGTATCATGTATCATGTATATGTATCATGGATATGTATCATGTATCATTAATATGTATCATGGATATGTATCATAGATATGTATCCTGTATTATGGATATGTACCATGGATATGTATCATTAATCATGGATATTTATGATGGATATGTATATGTATCATGGATATGTATCATGGATATGAATCCTGTATCATGGATATGTATCATGTATCATGGATTTGTATCATGGATTTGTTTCATGGATAGGTATCATGGATATGTATCATAAATCATCGACATGTATCATGGATATTTATCATGTATCATCGATATGTATCATTTATATGTATCATGTATCATGTATTATGTATATGTTTCATGTATCATAGATATGTATCATGGACATGTATGATGTATCATAGATATGTATCATCGATATGTATACTGTATCCCAGATATGTATCATAGAAATGTATCATGTATTACAGATACGTATGTATCATGTATCAAAGATATGTATCATCGATATGTATCATGTATCATAGATATAGATTTTGGATATGTATCATGGATATATATCATACCTCATGTATCATTGATATGACATGTATCATTGATATGTATAATGTATCATAGACATGTATCATGATTCATGGACAATCATCATGTATCTTGTATGATGTATCATGGACATGTATCATGTATCATAGATATGTATCATTGACATGTATCATGTATCATAGATATGTATCATGGATATGTATCATGTACCAAAGATATGTATCATATATCACAGAAATGTATCGTGGATATGTATCATGTATCATAGATATGTATCATGGATATCATATATAGATGTGTATCATGTATCATGTATCGCAGATATGTGTGATGTATCATAGATATGTATCATGTATCACACATATGTGTTATGTATCATAGATATGTATCACGGACATGTATCATGGATATGTATCATGCATCATGTACCATGGACATGTATCATGTATCATAGATATGTATCATGGACATGGATTATGTATCATAGATATGTATCATGGACATGTATCATGTATCATAGATATGTATCATAGACATGTATCATATGTGTGTCCTGTATATGTATCATGTATCATTGATATGTATCATAAATATGTATCATAGATATGTATCAGGTATCATAGATGTGTATATGTATCAGTGGATATGTATCATTGCACATACTATATACTTACCTACCTCTGCAATGGTGTACATAGATAATATCATGGATATGTATCATGTATGATTGATATGTATATGTATATGTATCATGTATCATGGATGTATATGAATCATGTACCATCGATATTTATGATGGCATGGATATTTATCATGGAAAGGTATCATGTATCATGGATATGTATCATGTATCCATGATTTATATCATATATCATTGATATGTATATGTATCATAGATATTTATCATGTATCACATATATGTGTTATGCATCATAGATATGTATCATGTATCATATATATGTATCATGTATATGTATTATGGATATGTACTAGGTATTTGTATAATGGATGTGTATCATGGATATGTTACATGGATATGTATCATGTATCATGGATATGTATCATTTATCATGGATATGTATCATGAATATGTATCATTCATCATGGATAATTATCATGTATGATGTATCATGGATATGTATCATACATATGTATCATAGATATGTATCATTGCGCATACTATATACTTACCTGCAAGGGTGCACATACATATGTATCATTAATATGTATCATGTACATGTATCATGGATATCTATCATGTATCATGAATATGTATAATGGATATGTATCATTGATATATAACCTGTATCATGGATATGTATCAAGGATATGTATCATGAATCATGGATATTTATGATGGATATGTATATGTACCATGGATATGTATCATTGATTTGTATCATGGATTTGTATCATGGATATGTATCATGGATATGTATCATGTATCATCGAATTGTATCAATGATATGTATCATGTATCATGTATTATGTATATGTTTCATGTATCATATATATGTATCATAGACAAGTATCACAGATATGTATCATGGGCATGTATTATGTATCATAGATATGTATCATCGACATGTATACTGTATCACTATTATGTATCATAGAAATGTATCATGTATCACAGATATGTATCATGGATATGTATCATGTATCATAGATATGTATCATGGATATGTATCATGGATATGTATCATACCTCATGTATCATTGATATAGCACATATATCATTGATATATATATGTATCATGTATCCTGGATCATGATTCAAGGACAATTTATCATGTATCTTGTATCATGTATCATGGACATGCATCATGTATCATGTATGATGGATATGTATCATGTATCATGGATATGTATCATGTATCATGGACATTTATCATGTATCTTGTATCATGTATCATGGACATATATCATGTATCACTGATATGTATTATAGACATTTATCATGTATCACTGATATGTATCATGGACATGTATCATGTATCATAGATATGTATCATGGACATGTATCATGTATCATAGATATGTATCATGCACATGTACCATGTATCATAGATATTTATCATGAATATGTATCATAGATATGTATCATGTATCATAGATGTGCATATGTATCAATGGATATGTATCATTGCACGTACTATATACTTACCTATCTCTGTAATGGTGTACATAGATAATATCAGTGATATGTATCATGTATGATGGATATGTATATATATCATGTATCATGGATGTATATGTATCATGTACCATGGATATGATAGCATGGATATTACCATGGACATGTATCATGTATCATGGATATGTATCATGTATCAATGATTGATATCATATATCATGGATATGTATATGTATCATAGATATGTATCATGTATCATATATATGTATCATAGATATGTATCATGGATATGTATCAGGTATTGTATAATGGATGTGTATCATGTATCATGGATATGTTACATGGATATGTATAATGTATCATGGATATGTATCATGTATCATGGATATGTATCATGGATATGTATTATTTATCATGGATAATTATCATGTATTATGTATTATGGATATGTATCATAAATATGTATATGTATCATAGATATGTATCATTACGCATACTATATACTTACCTGCAAGGGTGCACATACATATCTATCATGGATGTGTATCATGTATCATGTATATGTATCATAGATATGTATCATGTTTCATGAATTTGTATCATGAATATGTATCATGGATATATATCACGTATCATCGGTATGTATCATTGATATGTATCATGTATCATGTATTATGTATATGTTTCATGTATCATAGATATGTATCATCGACATGTATCATGTATCACAGATATGTATCATGGACATGTATTATGTATCATAGATATGTATCATCGACATGTATCTTGTTTCACTAATATGTATCATGGAAATGTATCATGTATCACAGATATGTATGTATCATTTATCAAAGATATGTATCATGTATAACAGATATGTATCATGGATATGTATAATGTATCATAGATATGTATCATGGATATGTATCATGGATATGTATCATACCTCATGTATCATTGATATGACACATGTATCATTGATATGTAACATGTATCATGATCCATGTATATATATCATGTATCATGGATCATGATTAATAGGCATTTATCATGTATCTTGTATCATGTATCGTGGGCATGTATCATGTATCATAGATATGTATCATGGATATGTATCATACATCAAATATATGTATCATATATCACAGATATGTATCATGGATATGTATCATGTATCATTGATATGTATCATGGATATGTATCATGGATATGTATGATACCTCATGTATCTTTGATATGTATCATGTATTATTGATATGTATCATGTATCCAGTATCATGTATATGTATCATGTATCATGTATCATGGACATGTATCATGTATCATGGACATTTATCATGTATCTTGTATCATGTATCATAGACATGTATCATGTATCATAGATATGTATCATGGACATGTATCATGTATCATAGATATGTATCATGGACATGTATTATGTATCATGTATATGTATCATGTATCATAGATATGTATCATGTATCATAGAAATGTATCATGAATATGTATCAGATATATGTAACATGTATCATAGATATGTATATGTATCATGGATATGTATCATTGTGCATACTATATACTTACCTGCAAGGGTGCACGTAAATATTTATTATTGATATGTATCATGTATCATGTATGTGTATCATGTATCATGTATCATTCATATGTATCCTGTATCATTGATATGTATGATGGATATGTATCATGAATAATGGATATTTAAGATCGATATGTATATGTATCATAGATATGTATCATGGATATGTATCAGGTATCGTGGATATGTATCATGTATCATAGATTTGTATCATGGATATGTATTATGTATCATCGATATGTATCATGGATATGTATAATGTATCATTGGTATGTGTCATGGATATGTATCATGTATGATGTACCATGTATCATTGATATGTATCATGTATCATGGATATGTATCATGTGTCATAGATATCTGTCATGGATATGTATCATGTATCATAGATATATATCATGGACATGTATCATGTATCACAGATATGTATCACAGATATATATCATGTATCACAGATATGTATCGAGGATATGTATCATGTATCATAAATATTTATCATGGATATGTATCATGTATCATAGATATTGTATCATGGATATGTATCATGGATATGTATCATGGATATGTATCATGTATCATGTATCATTGATATGTATCATGTATCATGGATATGTATCATGTATCATGTATCATATATATGTATCATGTATCATGTATCATAGATATCTATCATGGACATGTATCATGTATCATAGATATGTATCATGTATCATAGATATGTATCATGGATATGTATCATAGATATGTATCATGGATATGTATCATGATATCGATCCTGAACCAGTTTTCGTGAGGTTCGACTTGGAAGCGTTCGGCTGTCATACGCAAACGCCCGCGTGTTGACGAGCCGAATGGTACCATACGACAATTTTGATACGGTGCTGCGACCTGTAATTGTAAGTAAGATTTTCAAGAAATTTTCTAAAAGAAACAAAAAAAAAAAACAAGCAAAACATAGCAAAGTTACTTTTATCTAATAATTTTTTTTTTTACTTTGATACGTTGCTGCGTCCTATAATTTTTAATTACAGTTGCAAGAAATTTTTTAAACAACAAAACAAATATAACAAGCAAAACAGAGCGAAATTACTGTTATCAAATAAATATTTTAAACTCTAAACCCTAACCCTAAACCCTAAACCCTAACCCTAACGCTAACCCTAACAACAAAAACAAAACAAGCAAAACGTAGGACGCAGCACTGTATCAAAATTGTCGTTTGGTACAAATACGCTCGTCAACTCTCGGGCGTTTGTGTAGGACAGCCAAACGCTTCCGAGTCCAACCTCACGAAAACTGGTTCAGGATCGATATCAGTACCTAAACCACTGTTATTAGTAAGATTTCAATTTTCATTTGTTTTTGTTAAAAGAATCAAATGTTTTTGAATAAAATGTTTTTTTGTTCATGTACCGGAAAGTCTAAAATGATGATTTTGTTTGATTTGTTCAGATGATGTTTTTAAAAAAAAATTCACTGTCAAGTTTTTACCTATAAACATAAACATACCAACAACTGTTTTAAGACTGTTTTTTGTTTTGCTTTCTTATTTAAACGAAATCAAACTGTTTTCAAGCAATTTTTTTTGTTTTGCTTTCTTATCAAAACGAAATCAAACTGTTTTAAAGCATTTTTTTGTTTTTACTTTCTTATTCAAAAGAAATCAAACTGTTTTCAAGCAATTTATTTTTGTTTTGCGTTCTTATTGAAACGAAATCAAACTGTTTTCAAGCAATTTTTGTTTGTTATGCTTTCTTACTTAATCTAAATAAAACTGTTTTCAAGCAATTCTTTTGTGTTGCTTTCTTATTTAAACGAAATCAAACTGTTTTCAAGCAATTTTTCTGTTTTTCATTCTTATTAAAACAAAATCAAACTGTTTCAAGCAATTTAATTTTTGTTTTGCTTTATTATTTCAACAAAATGAAACGGTTTTCAAGCAATTTTTTATTTTGCTTTCTTATTTAAACGAAATCAAACTGTTTTCAAGCAATTTATTTTTTGTTTTGCTTTCAGATTTAAACGAAATCAAACTGTTTTCAAGCAATTTTTGTATGTTTTGCTTTCTGATTTAAACTAAATCAAACTGTTTTCAGTCATTTTTTTGTTGCTTTGCTTTCTTATTTACACGAAATAAAACTGTTTTCAAGCATTTCATTTTTTGTTTTGCTTTCTTGTTAAAACGAAATCAAACCAATTTTCAACCAATTTTTTTTTGTTGGTTTCTAATCAAACTGTTTCAACCATTTTTGTTTTTTTTGCTTTCTTATTTTAACGACATCAAACTGTTTTCAAGCAATTTGTTTTGTTTTGCTTTCTTATATAAAATAAATCAAACTGTTTTCAAGAATTTTTTGGGGTTTTGCTTTCTTATTCAAATAAAAAGAAACTGTTTTCAAGCAATTTTTGTGTGTTTTGCTTTCTTATTTAAACGAAGTCAAACTGTTTTCAAGCAATTTTTACAATTTTGCTTGCTTGCTTAAACGAAATCAAACTCTTTTCAAGCAATTATGTTTGATTTTTTTTTTATTTAAACGAAATAAAACTGTCTTCAAGTAATTTATTTTTTGTTTTGCTTTCTTATTTAAACGAAATCAAACTGTTTTTAATCAATTTATTTTTTGTTTTGCTTTCTTATTTAAACGAAATCAAACTGTTTTCAAACAATATTTCTGTTTTTCTTATTTAAACGAAATCAAATAGTTTTCAAGCAATTCATTTTTTGTTTTGCTTTCTTATTTAAACGAAATCAAACTGTTTTCAAGCAATTTTTCTGTTTTTCTTTCTGATTTAAACGAAATCACACTGTTTTCAAGCAAATTTTCTGTTTTGCTTACTTATTTAAACGAAATCAAATTTTTTCAACCAATTTATTTTTCGTTTTCCTTTCTTATTTAAACGAAATCAGACGGTTTTCAAGCAATTTATTTTTGTCTTGCTTTGTTATTTTAACGAAATTGAACTGTTTTCAAGCAATATTTTTTTTTGTTTTGCGTTCTTTTTTAAACGAAATCAAACTGTTTTCAAGCAATTTTTTGTTTTGCTTTCTAATTCATACGAAATCAAACTGGTTTCAAGCAATTTTTCTGTTTTGTTTTCTTATTTAAACGAAATCAAACTGTTTTAAAGCAATTTTTTGTTTTGCTTTCTTGTTTAATTAAATCTAACTTTTTTTCAAGCACTATTTTTTTGTTTTGTTTCCTTTTTTAAACAAAATCAAACTTTTTTCAACCAATTTTGTCTTACTTATCTAAACGAAATCAAACTGTTTTTAAGCAATTTTTTTGTTTTGTTTTCTGATTTAAAAAAAATAACACTTTTTAAACACTTTTTTGTTTTGCGTTCTTATTTAAACGAAATCAAACTGTTTTAAAGCATTTTATTTTTTGTTATGCTTTCTTATTGAAACGAAATAAAACTGTTTTCAAGCAATTTTGTTTGTGTTTCTTTCTTATTTAAACGGAATCAAACTGTTTTCAAGCAATATTTTTTTGTTTTGCTTTCTTATTTAAACGAAATCAAACTGTTTTCAAGCAATTTTTTTTTTTTGCTGTTTTATTTAAACAAAATAAAACTGTTTTCATGCAATTTTTTGTTTTGCTTTCTAATTTAAACGGAATCAAACTGTTTTCAAGCAAGATTTTTTTTTTTTGCTTACATATCTAAACGAAATAAAACTGTTTTCAAGCAATTTTATTTTTTGCTTTCTTGTTTTATTTAATCAAACTGGTTTCAAGCAATCGTTTGATTATCTTTCTTATTTAAACGAAATCAAAGTGTTTTCAAGAAATCTTTCTGTTTTGGTTTCTAATTTAAACGAAATCAAACTTTTTTCAAGCATTACTTTTTTGTTTTGCTTTCTTATTCTTTCTTCTTGCTTGAATACCATTTCATTTCGTTTACGGTATTCAAGCAATTTTATTTTGTTTTGCTTTCTTGTTTAAATGAAATTAAACTGTTTTCAAGCAATTTAATTTTTGTTTTGCTTTATTATTTAAACGAAATTAAACTGTTTTCAAGCAGGTTTTTTTTATTGATCTTCCTTGCTTAAACGAAATCAAAATGTTTTCAAGCAATTTTGTTTGATTTTGTTTCTTATTTAAACGCAATCAAACTGTTTTCAAGCAATTTATTTTTTGTTTTGCTTTCTTATTTCAACGAAATCAAACTGTTGGTAAGCATTTTTAGTGTTGCTTTCTCATTTAAACAAAATCAAACTGTTTTAAAGCATTTTATTTTTTGTTTTTGCTTTCTTATTTAAACGAAATCAAACAGTTTTCAAGCAATTTTTCTTTTTTTGCTTTCTTATTTAAACGAAATTAAACTGTTTACAAGTCATTTTTTGTGTTGCTTTCTTATTTAAACAAAATCAAATTATTTGGAAGCAATTTTTAGTTTTGTTTTCTTGTTTAAACGAAATCAAACTGTTTTCAATGAATATTTTTTGCATTGCTTTGTTTTCTAAACGAAATCAAACTGTTTTCAAGCAATTTATTTGTTTTGTTTACTTTTTTTACGAAATAAAACTTATTTTTTGGCTTTTTTTTGTTGCTTTCTTATTTAAACAAAATCAAACTGTTTTCAAGCAATTTTTTGTTTTGCTTTCCAATTAAAACGACATAAGACGTTGTTCAAGCAATTTTTCTGTTTGGCTTTCTTATTTAAACGAAATCAAACGGTTTTTAAGCAATTTGTTTGTGTTGCTTTCTATTTTAAACGAAATCAAAATAGTTTCAAGCATTTTTTTTTGTTTTGCTTTCCTATTTAATTAAATTAAACTGGTTTAAAGCAATATTTGTTTGGGTTGCTTTCTTATTTAAACAAAATCTGACTGTTTTCAAGCAATTTTTTGTTTTGCTTTCTAACTTAAACGAAATAAAATAGTTTTTAAGCAATTTTTTTTTAGCTTTCTTATTTAAACGAAATTAAACTGTGTTCAAGCAATTTTTTGTGTTGCTTTCTTATTTAAACAAAATCAAACTGTTTTGAAGCAATTTTTAGTTTTGCTTTTTTGTTTAAACGAAATCAAACGGTTTCCAGAATTATTTTTAGTTTTTTTTTTTTTAAACATAATCGAACTGTTTTCAAGCAATTTATTTGTTTTGTTTACTGATTTTAACAGAATAAAACTTATTTTTAGCATTTTTTGTGTTGCTCTCTTATTTAAACGATATCAAACTGTTTTCAAGCATTTCTTTTTTGTTTTTCGTTCTTATTTAAACAAAATCAAACTGTTTTCAAGCAATTTTTTCTTTTGCTTTCCAATTAAAACGACATCAGACGGTGTTCAAGCAATTTTCTTTTTTGCTTTCTTGTTTTATTAAAATCAAACTGTTTTCAAACAATTTATTTTTGTTTAGCTTGTTTTTAAACAAAATCAAACTGTTTTCAAGCAATTTTTTTTGCTTTCTTATTTAAACGAAATACCCCTGTTTTCAAGCTATTTTAAAAAAAATTACTTTCTTATTTAAACGGAACCAAACTCTTTTGAAGCAATCTTTTGTTTTGCTTTTTTGTTTAAACGAAACCAAACTGTTTTCAGGCAATATCTATTTGTTTTGCTTACTTATCTAAACGAGATAAAACTGTTTTCAAGCAATTTTTTTTGTTCTGTTTTCTGATTTAAACGAAATCACTGTTTTTTAAGCATTTTTTTATTGTTGCTTTCTTATTTAAACGAAATCAAACTGTTTTCAAGCATTTCTTATTTTGTTGTGATTTTTTATTTAAACGAAATCAAACTGTTTTCAAGCAATTTTGTTTGTGTTTCTTTCTTTCTTATTTAAACAAAATCAAACTGTTTTCTAGCAATATTTTTTTGTTATGTTTTCTTATTTAAACGATATCAAACTGTTTTCAAGCAATCGTTAGATTATCTTTCTTTTTTAAACGAAATCAAACTGTTTTCAAGCAATTTTTTTTTCTATCTTATCAAAATTAAATCTAACTGTTTTAAAGCATTTTTTGTTTTGCTTTCTTATTTAAACGAAATCAAACTGTTTTCAAGCAATTTATTTTTTGTTTTGCTTTCAGATTTAAACGAAATCAAACTGTTTTCAAGCAATTTTTGTATGTTTTGCTTTCTGATTTAAACTAAATCAAACTGTTTTCAGTCATTTTTTTGTTGCTTTGCTTTCTTATTTACACGAAATAAAACTGTTTTCAAGCATTTCATTTTTTGTTTTGCTTTCTTGTTAAAACGAAATCAAACCAATTTTCAACCAATTTTTTTTTGTTGGTTTCTAATCAAACTGTTTCAACCATTTTTGTTTTTTTTGCTTTCTTATTTTAACGACATCAAACTGTTTTCAAGCAATTTGTTTTGTTTTGCTTTCTTATATAAAATAAATCAAACTGTTTTCAAGAATTTTTTGGGGTTTTGCTTTCTTATTCAAATAAAAAGAAACTGTTTTCAAGCAATTTTTGTGTGTTTTGCTTTCTTATTTAAACGAAGTCAAACTGTTTTCAAGCAATTTTTACAATTTTGCTTGCTTGCTTAAACGAAATCAAACTCTTTTCAAGCAATTATGTTTGATTTTTTTTTTATTTAAACGAAATAAAACTGTCTTCAAGTAATTTATTTTTTGTTTTGCTTTCTTATTTAAACGAAATCAAACTGTTTTTAATCAATTTATTTTTTGTTTTGCTTTCTTATTTAAACGAAATCAAACTGTTTTCAAACAATATTTCTGTTTTTCTTATTTAAACGAAATCAAATAGTTTTCAAGCAATTCATTTTTTGTTTTGCTTTCTTATTTAAACGAAATCAAACTGTTTTCAAGCAATTTTTCTGTTTTTCTTTCTGATTTAAACGAAATCACACTGTTTTCAAGCAAATTTTCTGTTTTGCTTACTTATTTAAACGAAATCAAATTTTTTCAACCAATTTATTTTTCGTTTTCCTTTCTTATTTAAACGAAATCAGACGGTTTTCAAGCAATTTATTTTTGTCTTGCTTTGTTATTTTAACGAAATTGAACTGTTTTCAAGCAATATTTTTTTTTGTTTTGCGTTCTTTTTTAAACGAAATCAAACTGTTTTCAAGCAATTTTTTGTTTTGCTTTCTAATTCATACGAAATCAAACTGGTTTCAAGCAATTTTTCTGTTTTGTTTTCTTATTTAAACGAAATCAAACTGTTTTAAAGCAATTTTTTGTTTTGCTTTCTTGTTTAATTAAATCTAACTTTTTTTCAAGCACTATTTTTTTGTTTTGTTTCCTTTTTTAAACAAAATCAAACTTTTTTCAACCAATTTTGTCTTACTTATCTAAACGAAATCAAACTGTTTTTAAGCAATTTTTTTGTTTTGTTTTCTGATTTAAAAAAAATAACACTTTTTAAACACTTTTTTGTTTTGCGTTCTTATTTAAACGAAATCAAACTGTTTTAAAGCATTTTATTTTTTGTTATGCTTTCTTATTGAAACGAAATAAAACTGTTTTCAAGCAATTTTGTTTGTGTTTCTTTCTTATTTAAACGGAATCAAACTGTTTTCAAGCAATATTTTTTTGTTTTGCTTTCTTATTTAAACGAAATCAAACTGTTTTCAAGCAATTTTTTTTTTTTGCTGTTTTATTTAAACAAAATAAAACTGTTTTCATGCAATTTTTTGTTTTGCTTTCTAATTTAAACGGAATCAAACTGTTTTCAAGCAAGATTTTTTTTTTTTGCTTACATATCTAAACGAAATAAAACTGTTTTCAAGCAATTTTATTTTTTGCTTTCTTGTTTTATTTAATCAAACTGGTTTCAAGCAATCGTTTGATTATCTTTCTTATTTAAACGAAATCAAAGTGTTTTCAAGAAATCTTTCTGTTTTGGTTTCTAATTTAAACGAAATCAAACTTTTTTCAAGCATTACTTTTTTGTTTTGCTTTCTTATTCTTTCTTCTTGCTTGAATACCATTTCATTTCGTTTACGGTATTCAAGCAATTTTATTTTGTTTTGCTTTCTTGTTTAAATGAAATTAAACTGTTTTCAAGCAATTTAATTTTTGTTTTGCTTTATTATTTAAACGAAATTAAACTGTTTTCAAGCAGGTTTTTTTTATTGATCTTCCTTGCTTAAACGAAATCAAAATGTTTTCAAGCAATTTTGTTTGATTTTGTTTCTTATTTAAACGCAATCAAACTGTTTTCAAGCAATTTATTTTTTGTTTTGCTTTCTTATTTCAACGAAATCAAACTGTTGGTAAGCATTTTTAGTGTTGCTTTCTCATTTAAACAAAATCAAACTGTTTTAAAGCATTTTATTTTTTGTTTTTGCTTTCTTATTTAAACGAAATCAAACAGTTTTCAAGCAATTTTTCTTTTTTTGCTTTCTTATTTAAACGAAATTAAACTGTTTACAAGTCATTTTTTGTGTTGCTTTCTTATTTAAACAAAATCAAATTATTTGGAAGCAATTTTTAGTTTTGTTTTCTTGTTTAAACGAAATCAAACTGTTTTCAATGAATATTTTTTGCATTGCTTTGTTTTCTAAACGAAATCAAACTGTTTTCAAGCAATTTATTTGTTTTGTTTACTTTTTTTACGAAATAAAACTTATTTTTTGGCTTTTTTTTGTTGCTTTCTTATTTAAACAAAATCAAACTGTTTTCAAGCAATTTTTTGTTTTGCTTTCCAATTAAAACGACATAAGACGTTGTTCAAGCAATTTTTCTGTTTGGCTTTCTTATTTAAACGAAATCAAACGGTTTTTAAGCAATTTGTTTGTGTTGCTTTCTATTTTAAACGAAATCAAAATAGTTTCAAGCATTTTTTTTTGTTTTGCTTTCCTATTTAATTAAATTAAACTGGTTTAAAGCAATATTTGTTTGGGTTGCTTTCTTATTTAAACAAAATCTGACTGTTTTCAAGCAATTTTTTGTTTTGCTTTCTAACTTAAACGAAATAAAATAGTTTTTAAGCAATTTTTTTTTAGCTTTCTTATTTAAACGAAATTAAACTGTGTTCAAGCAATTTTTTGTGTTGCTTTCTTATTTAAACAAAATCAAACTGTTTTGAAGCAATTTTTAGTTTTGCTTTTTTGTTTAAACGAAATCAAACGGTTTCCAGAATTATTTTTAGTTTTTTTTTTTTTAAACATAATCGAACTGTTTTCAAGCAATTTATTTGTTTTGTTTACTGATTTTAACAGAATAAAACTTATTTTTAGCATTTTTTGTGTTGCTCTCTTATTTAAACGATATCAAACTGTTTTCAAGCATTTCTTTTTTGTTTTTCGTTCTTATTTAAACAAAATCAAACTGTTTTCAAGCAATTTTTTCTTTTGCTTTCCAATTAAAACGACATCAGACGGTGTTCAAGCAATTTTCTTTTTTGCTTTCTTGTTTTATTAAAATCAAACTGTTTTCAAACAATTTATTTTTGTTTAGCTTGTTTTTAAACAAAATCAAACTGTTTTCAAGCAATTTTTTTTGCTTTCTTATTTAAACGAAATACCCCTGTTTTCAAGCTATTTTAAAAAAAATTACTTTCTTATTTAAACGGAACCAAACTCTTTTGAAGCAATCTTTTGTTTTGCTTTTTTGTTTAAACGAAACCAAACTGTTTTCAGGCAATATCTATTTGTTTTGCTTACTTATCTAAACGAGATAAAACTGTTTTCAAGCAATTTTTTTTGTTCTGTTTTCTGATTTAAACGAAATCACTGTTTTTTAAGCATTTTTTTATTGTTGCTTTCTTATTTAAACGAAATCAAACTGTTTTCAAGCATTTCTTATTTTGTTGTGATTTTTTATTTAAACGAAATCAAACTGTTTTCAAGCAATTTTGTTTGTGTTTCTTTCTTTCTTATTTAAACAAAATCAAACTGTTTTCTAGCAATATTTTTTTGTTATGTTTTCTTATTTAAACGATATCAAACTGTTTTCAAGCAATCGTTAGATTATCTTTCTTTTTTAAACGAAATCAAACTGTTTTCAAGCAATTTTTTTTTCTATCTTATCAAAATTAAATCTAACTGTTTTAAAGCATTTTTTGTTTTGCTTTCTTATTTAAACGAAATCAAACTGTTTTCAAGCAATTTATTTTTTGTTTTGCTTTCAGATTTAAACGAAATCAAACTGTTTTCAAGCAATTTTTGTATGTTTTGCTTTCTGATTTAAACTAAATCAAACTGTTTTCAGTCATTTTTTTGTTGCTTTGCTTTCTTATTTACACGAAATAAAACTGTTTTCAAGCATTTCATTTTTTGTTTTGCTTTCTTGTTAAAACGAAATCAAACCAATTTTCAACCAATTTTTTTTTGTTGGTTTCTAATCAAACTGTTTCAACCATTTTTGTTTTTTTTGCTTTCTTATTTTAACGACATCAAACTGTTTTCAAGCAATTTGTTTTGTTTTGCTTTCTTATATAAAATAAATCAAACTGTTTTCAAGAATTTTTTGGGGTTTTGCTTTCTTATTCAAATAAAAAGAAACTGTTTTCAAGCAATTTTTGTGTGTTTTGCTTTCTTATTTAAACGAAGTCAAACTGTTTTCAAGCAATTTTTACAATTTTGCTTGCTTGCTTAAACGAAATCAAACTCTTTTCAAGCAATTATGTTTGATTTTTTTTTTATTTAAACGAAATAAAACTGTCTTCAAGTAATTTATTTTTTGTTTTGCTTTCTTATTTAAACGAAATCAAACTGTTTTTAATCAATTTATTTTTTGTTTTGCTTTCTTATTTAAACGAAATCAAACTGTTTTCAAACAATATTTCTGTTTTTCTTATTTAAACGAAATCAAATAGTTTTCAAGCAATTCATTTTTTGTTTTGCTTTCTTATTTAAACGAAATCAAACTGTTTTCAAGCAATTTTTCTGTTTTTCTTTCTGATTTAAACGAAATCACACTGTTTTCAAGCAAATTTTCTGTTTTGCTTACTTATTTAAACGAAATCAAATTTTTTCAACCAATTTATTTTTCGTTTTCCTTTCTTATTTAAACGAAATCAGACGGTTTTCAAGCAATTTATTTTTGTCTTGCTTTGTTATTTTAACGAAATTGAACTGTTTTCAAGCAATATTTTTTTTTGTTTTGCGTTCTTTTTTAAACGAAATCAAACTGTTTTCAAGCAATTTTTTGTTTTGCTTTCTAATTCATACGAAATCAAACTGGTTTCAAGCAATTTTTCTGTTTTGTTTTCTTATTTAAACGAAATCAAACTGTTTTAAAGCAATTTTTTGTTTTGCTTTCTTGTTTAATTAAATCTAACTTTTTTTCAAGCACTATTTTTTTGTTTTGTTTCCTTTTTTAAACAAAATCAAACTTTTTTCAACCAATTTTGTCTTACTTATCTAAACGAAATCAAACTGTTTTTAAGCAATTTTTTTGTTTTGTTTTCTGATTTAAAAAAAATAACACTTTTTAAACACTTTTTTGTTTTGCGTTCTTATTTAAACGAAATCAAACTGTTTTAAAGCATTTTATTTTTTGTTATGCTTTCTTATTGAAACGAAATAAAACTGTTTTCAAGCAATTTTGTTTGTGTTTCTTTCTTATTTAAACGGAATCAAACTGTTTTCAAGCAATATTTTTTTGTTTTGCTTTCTTATTTAAACGAAATCAAACTGTTTTCAAGCAATTTTTTTTTTTTGCTGTTTTATTTAAACAAAATAAAACTGTTTTCATGCAATTTTTTGTTTTGCTTTCTAATTTAAACGGAATCAAACTGTTTTCAAGCAAGATTTTTTTTTTTTGCTTACATATCTAAACGAAATAAAACTGTTTTCAAGCAATTTTATTTTTTGCTTTCTTGTTTTATTTAATCAAACTGGTTTCAAGCAATCGTTTGATTATCTTTCTTATTTAAACGAAATCAAAGTGTTTTCAAGAAATCTTTCTGTTTTGGTTTCTAATTTAAACGAAATCAAACTTTTTTCAAGCATTACTTTTTTGTTTTGCTTTCTTATTCTTTCTTCTTGCTTGAATACCATTTCATTTCGTTTACGGTATTCAAGCAATTTTATTTTGTTTTGCTTTCTTGTTTAAATGAAATTAAACTGTTTTCAAGCAATTTAATTTTTGTTTTGCTTTATTATTTAAACGAAATTAAACTGTTTTCAAGCAGGTTTTTTTTATTGATCTTCCTTGCTTAAACGAAATCAAAATGTTTTCAAGCAATTTTGTTTGATTTTGTTTCTTATTTAAACGCAATCAAACTGTTTTCAAGCAATTTATTTTTTGTTTTGCTTTCTTATTTCAACGAAATCAAACTGTTGGTAAGCATTTTTAGTGTTGCTTTCTCATTTAAACAAAATCAAACTGTTTTAAAGCATTTTATTTTTTGTTTTTGCTTTCTTATTTAAACGAAATCAAACAGTTTTCAAGCAATTTTTCTTTTTTTGCTTTCTTATTTAAACGAAATTAAACTGTTTACAAGTCATTTTTTGTGTTGCTTTCTTATTTAAACAAAATCAAATTATTTGGAAGCAATTTTTAGTTTTGTTTTCTTGTTTAAACGAAATCAAACTGTTTTCAATGAATATTTTTTGCATTGCTTTGTTTTCTAAACGAAATCAAACTGTTTTCAAGCAATTTATTTGTTTTGTTTACTTTTTTTACGAAATAAAACTTATTTTTTGGCTTTTTTTTGTTGCTTTCTTATTTAAACAAAATCAAACTGTTTTCAAGCAATTTTTTGTTTTGCTTTCCAATTAAAACGACATAAGACGTTGTTCAAGCAATTTTTCTGTTTGGCTTTCTTATTTAAACGAAATCAAACGGTTTTTAAGCAATTTGTTTGTGTTGCTTTCTATTTTAAACGAAATCAAAATAGTTTCAAGCATTTTTTTTTGTTTTGCTTTCCTATTTAATTAAATTAAACTGGTTTAAAGCAATATTTGTTTGGGTTGCTTTCTTATTTAAACAAAATCTGACTGTTTTCAAGCAATTTTTTGTTTTGCTTTCTAACTTAAACGAAATAAAATAGTTTTTAAGCAATTTTTTTTTTTAGCTTTCTTATTTAAACGAAATTAAACTGTGTTCAAGCAATTTTTTGTGTTGCTTTCTTATTTAAACAAAATCAAACTGTTTTGAAGCAATTTTTAGTTTTGCTTTTTTGTTTAAACGAAATCAAACGGTTTCCAGAATTATTTTTAGTTTTTTTTTTTTTAAACATAATCGAACTGTTTTCAAGCAATTTATTTGTTTTGTTTACTGATTTTAACAGAATAAAACTTATTTTTAGCATTTTTTGTGTTGCTCTCTTATTTAAACGATATCAAACTGTTTTCAAGCATTTCTTTTTTGTTTTTCGTTCTTATTTAAACAAAATCAAACTGTTTTCAAGCAATTTTTTCTTTTGCTTTCCAATTAAAACGACATCAGACGGTGTTCAAGCAATTTTCTTTTTTGCTTTCTTGTTTTATTAAAATCAAACTGTTTTCAAACAATTTATTTTTGTTTAGCTTGTTTTTAAACAAAATCAAACTGTTTTCAAGCAATTTTTTTTGCTTTCTTATTTAAACGAAATACCCCTGTTTTCAAGCTATTTTTAAAAAAATTACTTTCTTATTTAAACGGAACCAAACTCTTTTGAAGCAATCTTTTGTTTTGCTTTTTTGTTTAAACGAAACCAAACTGTTTTCAGGCAATATCTATTTGTTTTGCTTACTTATCTAAACGAGATAAAACTGTTTTCAAGCAATTTTTTTTGTTCTGTTTTCTGATTTAAACGAAATCACTGTTTTTTAAGCATTTTTTTATTGTTGCTTTCTTATTTAAACGAAATCAAACTGTTTTCAAGCATTTCTTATTTTGTTGTGATTTTTTATTTAAACGAAATCAAACTGTTTTCAAGCAATTTTGTTTGTGTTTCTTTCTTTCTTATTTAAACAAAATCAAACTGTTTTCTAGCAATATTTTTTTGTTATGTTTTCTTATTTAAACGATATCAAACTGTTTTCAAGCAATCGTTAGATTATCTTTCTTTTTTAAACGAAATCAAACTGTTTTCAAGCAATTTTTTTTTCTATCTTATCAAAATTAAATCTAACTGTTTTAAAGCATTTTTTGTTTTGCTTTCTTATTTAAACGAAATCAAACTTTTTTAAAGCATTTTATTTTTTTGTTTTGCTTTCGTCTTTAAAAGAAATCAAACTGTTTTCAAGCTATTTGTTTAAAATTTTGCTTTCTTATTTAAACGAAATCAAACTGTTTTGAAGCAATTTTTTGTTTTGCTTTTTTTTTAAACGAAACCAAACTGTTTTCCAGCAATATTTTTTGTTTATCTTACTTATCTAAACGAAATCTAACTGTTTTTAAGCAATTTTTTTGTTTTGTTTTCTGATTTTAACAAAATCACACTTTTTAAACAAGTTTTTGTTTTGCGTTCTTATTTAAACGAAATCAAACTGTTTTAAAGCATTTTATTTTTTGTTTTGCTTTATTATTGAAACGAAATAAAACTGTTTTCAAGCACGTTTGTTTGTGTTTCTTTCTTATTTAAACGGAATCAAACTGTTTTCAAGCAATATTTTTTGTTTTACTTTCTTATTTAAACGAAATCAAACTGTTTTCAAGCAATTTTTTTTTTTTCAAGCAAATGAAAAAAAAATTGCTTGAAAACAGTTTTATTTCGTTTTAATGAGAAAGCAACACAAAAATAGCTTGAAAACAGTTGGATGTCGTTTAAATAAGAAAGTAAAACAAAAAGAAATTCTGTAAAACAGTTTGATTTCGTTTAAATAAGTAAGTAAAACAAAAAAATTGCTTGAAAACAGTTTGATTTCGTTTAAATAAGAAACCAAAACAAACAAAATTGCTTGAAAACAGTTTGATTTCGTTCAAATAAAGAAGCAAAACAAACAAAAATTGCTTGAAAACGGTTTGATTACGTTCAAATAAGAAAGCAAAACAAAAAATTGCTTGAAAACAGTTTGATTTACAAAAACATTGCTTGAAAACAGTTTGATTTCGTTTGCATCAAAAAGCTACACAAAAAATATTGCTTGAAAACAATTAGATTTCGTTTAAATAAGAAAGCAAAACAAAAATTAAATGCTTTAAAACAGTTTGATTACGTTTACATCCGAAAGTAAAACAAACAAAAATTGCTGGAAAACAGTTTGATTTAGTTTAAATAAGAAAGCAAAACAAACAAAATTGCTAGACAACAGTTTGATTTCGTTTAAATAAGAACGCAAAACAAACAAAATTGCTTAGATACAGTTAGATTTTGTTTAAATTAGTAAGCAACACAAAAAAATTGCTTGAAAACAGTTTAATTTCGTTTAAATTAGAAAGCAAAACAAAAAAATAAAATGCTTGAAAACAGTTTGATTTTGTTTTAATATGAAAGCAAAACAAATAATAAATTGCTTGAAAACCATTTGATCTCGTTTAAATAAGAAAGCAAAACAAACAAAAATGCTTGAAAACGGTTTGATGTCGTTAAAATAAGAAAGCAACACAAAAAATTGCTTGAAAACAGTTTGATTTCGATGAAATAAGAAAGCAAAACAAAAAATAAATTGCTTGAAAACAGTTTGATTTCGTTTACTTAGAAAACAATACACAATAAAATTGCTTGAAAACAGTTTGATTTCGTTTAAATAAGAAAGCAAAAAAATATTGCTTGAAAACAGTTTGATTTCGTTTAAATCCGAAAGAAAAACAAAAAATAAAATGCTTGAAAACAGTTGGATTACGTTTAAATAAGAAAGCAAAACAAACAAAATTGCTTGAAAAAGTTTGATTTCGTTTAAATAAGAAAGCAAAACAAACAAAATTGCTTGAATATAGTTAGATTTTGTTCTAATATAAAAGCAAAACAAAAAATAAATTGCTTGAAAACAGTTTGATTTTTTTATAACAGAAAGTAAAACTAAAAAATGCTTGAAAACAGTTTGATTTTGTTTCAATAAGAAATCAAAACAAAAATAACCTGCTTGAAAACAAGTTGATTTCGTTTAAATAAGAAAGCAAAACAAAAATAAATTGCTTGAAAACAGTGTAATTTTGTTAAAATAAGAAATCGGAACAAAAAATTGCTTGAAAATAGGTTGACTTTGTTTGAATAAGAAAGCAAAACAAAAAATATTACTTCAAAACAGTTTGATTTCATTTAAATTAGAAAGCAACACCAACATAATTGCTTGAAAGCAGTTTGATTTCGTTTAAATAAGAAAGCAAAACCAAAATAAATTGCTTGAAAACAGTTTGATTTCGTTCAAATAAGAAAGCAAAACAAACAAAAATTGCTTGAAAACAGTTTCATTTCGTTTACTTTGAAAGCAAAACAAAAAATTGCTTGAAAACAGTTTAATTTCGTTTAAATAAAAAAGCAAAACAAAAAATATTGCTTGAAAACAGTTTGATTTCGTTTAAACAAGAAAGCAAAACAAAAAATAAAATGCTTGAAAACAGTTTGATTACGTTCAAATCCGAAAGAAAACAAACAAAAATTGCTTGAACACAGTTTGATTTCGTTAAAATAAGAATGCAAAACAAACAAAATTGCTGGAATACAGTTTGATTTCGTTTAAATAAGAACGCAAAACAAACAAAATTGCTTGAAAACAGTTGGATGTCGTTAAAATAAGAAAGCAAAACAAACAAATATTGCTTGAAAACAGTTTGATTTCGTTTAAATAAGAAAGCAAAACCAACAAAATTGCTTGAATACAGTTTGATGTCTTTTAAATAAGAAAGCAACACAAAAAATTGCTTGAAAACAGTTTGATTTCGTTTAAATAAGAAAGCAAAACAACAAATTATTGCTTGGAAACAGTTTTATTTCATTTAAATAAGAAAGCAAAACAAAAAATAAAATGCTTGAAAACAGTTTGATGTCGTTTAAATAAGCAAGCAAAACAAACAAAATTGCTTGAAAACTGTTTGATTTCGTTTAAATAAGAAAGCAAAACAAACAAAATTGCTTGAAAACAGTTTGATTTCGTTTAAATTAGAAAGCAACACAAAAATAAATTGCTTGAAAACAGTTTGATTTCGTTCAAAGAAACAATCAAAACAAAAAAAAATTGCTTGAAAACCATTTGATTTCGTGTACATCATGAAGCAAAACAAAAAAATATTGCTCGAAAACAGTTTGATGTCATTTAAATAAGAACGTAAAACAAACAAAAATGCCAGAAAACAGTTTGATTTCGTTTAAATAAGAAAGCAACAAAACCAAAATTGCTAGAAAACCGTCTGATTCCGTTAAAATTAGAAAGCTAAAAAATAAAATGCTTGAAAACAGTTGGATTACGTTTAAATAAGAAAGCAAAACAAATAAAATTGCTTGAAAAAGTTTGATTTCGTTTTAATATGAAAGCAAAACAAACAAAATTGCTTGAATACCGTTAGATATTGTTCTAATATAAAAGCAAAACAAAAAATAAATTGCTTGAAAAGAGTTTGATTTCTTTTAAAACAGAAAGTAAAACTAAAAAATGCTTGAAAACAGTTTGATTTTGTTTAAATAAGAAAGCAAAACAAAAATACCCTGCTTGAAAACAATTTGATTTCGTTTAAATAAGAAAGCAAAACAAAAATAAATTGCTTGAAAACAGTTTAATTTCGTTAAAATAAGAAAGCGGAACAAAAAATTGCTTGAAAATATGGTGGCTTTGTTTGAATAAGAAAGCAAAACAAAAAATATTACTTCAAAACAGTTTGATTTCGTTTAAATTAGAAAGCAACACCAACATAATTGCTTGAAAGCAGTTTGATTTCGTTTAAATAAGAAAGCAAAACCAAAATAAATTGCTTGAAAACAGTTTGATTTCGTTCAAATAAGAAAGCAAAACAAACAAAAATTGCTTGAAAACAGTTTCATTTCGTTTACTTAGAAAGCAAAACAAAAAATTGCTTGAAAACAGTTTAATTTCGTTTAAATAAAAAAGCAAAACAAAAAATATTGCTTGAAAACAGTTTGATTTCGTTTAAACAAGAAAGCAAAACAAAAAATAAAATGCTTGAAAACAGTTTGATTACGTTCAAATCCGAAAGAAAACAAACAAAAATTGCTTGAAAACAGTTTGATTTCGTTAAAATAAGAATGCAAAACAAACAAAATTGCTGGAATACAGTTTGATTTCGTTTAAATAAGAACGCAAAACAAACAAAATTGCTTGAAAACAGTTGGATGTCGTTAAAATAAGAAAGCAAAACAAACAAATATTTCTTGAAAACAGTTTGATTTCGTTTAAATAAGACGGCAAAACAAACAAAATTGCTTGAATACAGTTTGATGTAAAAGACATCAAAAATTGCTTGAAAACAGTTTGATTTCGTTTAAATAAGAAAGCCAAAACAAAAAATTATTGCTTGGAAACAGTTTTATTTCATTTAAATAAGAAAGCAAAACAAACAATAAAATGCTTGAAAACAGTTTGATTTCGTTTAAATAAGAAAGCAAAACAAACAAAATTGCTTGAAAACAGTTTGATTTACTTTAAATAAGAAAGCAAAACAAACAAAATTGCTTGAAAACAGTTTGATTTCGTTTAAATTAGAAAGCAACACAAAAATAAATTGCTTGAAAACAGTTTGATTTCGTTCAAAGAAACAATCAAATCAAAAAAAATTGCTTGAAAACAATTTGATTTCGTGTACATCATGAAGCAAAACAAAAAAATAGTGCTTGAAAACAGTTTGATGTCATTTAAATAAGAACGTAAAACAAACAAAAATGCCAGAAAACAGTTTGATTTCGTTTAAATAAGAAAGCAACAAAACCAAAATTGCTAGAAAACGTTTGATTCCGTTAAAATTAGAAAGCTAAAAAATAAAATGCTTGAAAACAGTTGGATTACGTTTAAATAAGAAAGCAAAACAAACAAAATTGCTTGAATACCGGTATATTTTGTTCTAATATAAAAGCAAAACAAAAAATAAATTGCTTGAAAAGAGTTTGATTTCTTTTAAAACAGAAAGTAAAACTAAAAAATGCTTGAAAACAGTTTGATTTTGTTTAAATAAGAAAGCAAAACAAAAATAACCTGCTTTAAAACAATTTGATTTCGTTTAAATAAGAAAGCAAAACAAAAATAAATTGCTTGAAAACAGTTTAATTTCGTTAAAATAAGAAAGCGGAACAAAAATTGCTTGAAAATATGGTAGCTTTGTTTGAATAAGAAAGCAAAACAAAAAATATTACTTCAAAACAGTTTGATTTCGTTTAAATTAGAAAGCAACACCAACATAATTGCTTGAAAGCAGTTTGATTTCGTTTAAATAAGAAAGCAAAACCAAAATAAATTGCTTGAAAACAGTTTGATTTCGTTCGAATAAGAAAGCAAAACAAACAAAAATTGCTTGAAAACAGTTTCATTTCGTTTACTTAGAAAGCAAAACAAAAAATTGCTTGAAAACAGTTTAATTTCGTTTAAATAAAAAAGCAAAAAAAAAAATATTGCTTGAAAACAGTTTGATTTCGTTTAAACAAGAAAGAAAAACAAAAAATAAAATGCTTGAAAACAGTTTGATTACGTTCAAATCCGAAAGAAAACAAACAAAAATTGCTTGAAAACAGTTTGATTTCGTTAAAAAAGAATGCAAAACAAACAAAATTGCTGGAATACAGTTTGATTTCGTTTAAATAAGAACGCAAAACAAACAAAATTGCTTGAAAACAGTTGGATGTCGTTAAAATAAGAAAGCAAAACATACAAATATTGCTTGAAAAGAGTTTGATTTCGTTTAAATAAGAAAGCAAAACAAACAAAATTGCTTGAATACAGTTAGATTTTGTTTTAATACAAAAGCAAAACAAAAAATAAATTGCTTGAAAACAGTTTGATGTCGTTTACATAACTAAGCAACACAAAAAATTGCTTGTAAACATTTTGATTTCGTGTAAATAAGAAAGTCACACAGAAAATTTGCTTGAAAAGAGTTTGGTTTCTTTTAAAAAAGAAAGTAAAACAAAAAAATGCTTGAAAACAGTTTGATTTTGTTTCAATAAGAAAGCAAAACAAGAAATTGCTTAAAAAAAAGAGGTTGATTTTGTTTTAATAATAAAGCAAAACAAAAAATATTGCTTCAAAACAGTTTAATTTCGTTTAAATTAGAAAGCAACATTAACAAAATTGCTTGAAAGCAGTTTGATTTCGTTCAAATAAGAAAGCAAGACAAACAAAAATTGCTTAAAAACAGTTTGATTTCGTTTAAATAAGAAAGCAAAACAAAAAAACAAATGCTTGAAAACAGTTTGATTACGTTTAAATCCGAAAGCAAAGCAAACAAAAATGCTTGAAAACAGTTTGATTTCGTTTAAATAAGAAAGCAAAACAAACAAAATTGCTTGAAAACAGTTTGATTTTGTTTAAATAAGAAAGACAAACAAAAAAATAAAATGCTTGAAAACAGTTAGATTTTGTTTTAATATAAAAGCAAAACGAAAAATAAAATGCTTGAAAACAGTTTGATGTCGTAAAATAAGAAAGCAAAACGAACAAAAATTGCTTGAAAACAGTTTGATTTCGTTTACTCAGAAAGCAAAAGACAAAAATTGCTTGAAAACAGTTTGAGTTCGTTTAAATAAAAAAGCAAAACTAAAAAATATTACTTGAAAACAGTTTGATTTCGTTTAAATCCGAAAGCAAAAGAAACAAAAATTACTTGAAAAAAGTTTTATTTCGTTTAAATAAGAACGCAAAACAAACAAAATTGCTTGAAAACAGTTTGATTTCGTTTAAATAAGAACGCAAAACAAACAAAATTGCTTGAAAACAGTTTGATTTCGTTTAAATAAGAAATCAAAACAAAAAATAAAATGCTTGAAAACAGTTTGATTTTGTTTTAATATGAAAGCAAAACAAATAATAAATTGCTTGAAAACAGTTTGATGTCGTTTAAAAAAGAATGCAACACAAAAACATTGCTTGTTAACAATTTGATTTCGTTTTAATAAGAAAGCAAAACAAAAAAATTGCTTGAAAACAGTTTTATTTCGTTAAAATAAGAAAGCAAAACAAGAAATTGCTTTAAAAAAAGAGGTTGATTTTGTTTGAATAAGAAAGCAAAACAAAAAATATTGCTTCAAAACAGTTTAGTTTCGTTTAAATTAGAAAGCAACATTAACAAAATTGCTTGAAAGCAGTTTTATTTCGTTCAAATAAGAAAGCAAGACAAACAAAAATTGCTTAAAAACAGTTTGATTTCGTTTAAATAAGAAAGCAAAACAAAACTAACTTGCTTGAAAAAAGTTGGATTTTGTTCAAATAAGAAAGCAAAACAAACAAAAATTGCTTGAAAACAGTTTCATTTCGTTTACTTAGAAAGCAAAACAAAAAATTGCTTCAAAACAGTTACATTTCGTTTAAATAAAAAAGCAAAACAAAAAAATAGTGCTTGAAAACAGTTTGATTTCGTTTAAATAAGAAAGCAAAACAAAAAATAAAATGCTTGAAAACAGATTGATTTCGTTTAAATAAGAACGCAAAACAAACAAAATTGCTTGAATACAGTTTGATTTCGCTTAAATAAGAACGCAAAACAAACAAAATTGCTTGAATACAGTTTGATTTCGTTTAAATAACAAAGAAAAACAAACAAAATTGCTTGCAAACAGTTTGATTTCGTTTAAATAAGAAAGCAAAACAAAAAAATAAAATGCTTGAAAACAGTTAGATTTTGTTTTAATATAAAAGCAAAACAAAAAATACATTTCTTGAAAACAGTTTGATGTTGTTTAAATAATAAAGCCTAAAAAACAAAAATTGCTTGAAAACAGTTTGATTTCGTTTTACAAAGAAAAACAAACAAACAAATATTGCTTGAAAACAGTTTGATTTCGTGTAAATCATAAAGAAAAACAAAAAATATTGCTTGAAAACAGTTCGATTTCGTTTAAATAAGAAAGCAAAACAAAACTAACTTGCTTGAAAAAAGTTGGATTTTGTTCAAATAAGAAAGCAAAACAAACAAAAATTGCTTGAAAACAGTTTCATTTCGTTTACTTAGAAAGCAAAATATTGCTTGAAAACAGGTTAGTTTCATTGATAAAAGAAAGCAAAACAAAACTAAATTGCTTGCAAACAGTTTGAAGTCGTTCAAATAAGAAAGCAAAACAAACAAAAATTGCTGTAAAACAGTTTGATTTCGTGTAAACAAGAAAGCAACAAAAAAAAAATTGCTAGAACACCGTCTGATTTCGTTTTTATAAGAAAGCAAAACAAAAGATAAATGCTTAAAACTGTTTGATTACGTTTAAATAAGTAAGCAAAACAAAAAAATTGCTTGAAAAAAGTTTTATTTCGTTTAAATAAGAAAGCTAAACAAAAAATATTGCTTAAAAACAGTTTGATTTCGTTTAAATAATAAAGCAAAACAAAAAAATATAGCTTGAAAACAGTTTGATTTCGTTTAAATAAGACAGCAAACACAAAATTAGCTTGTCTACAGTTTGATTTTGTTTGAATAAGAAAGCCAAACTAAAAATTGCTTTAAAACAGTTTTATTACGTTTAAATAAGAAAGCAAAATCAAAAAATATTCCTTGAAAACACTTTGATTTTCTTTGATATAAGAAAGCAAAACAAAACAAATTGCTTGAAAACAGTTTAATGTCGTTTAAATAAGAAAGCAAAACAAACAAACATGCCAGAAAACAGGTTGATTTCGTTTAAATAAGAAAGCAACAACACAAAAATGCTAGAAAACCGTCTGATTTCGTTTTAATAAGAAAGCAAGACAAAAATAAATTGCTTGAAAAAAGTTTGATTTCGTTAAAATAAGAAACTAAACAAAAAATTGCTTGAAAACAGTTTGATTTTATTTGAATAAGAAAGCAAAACAAACAAATTGCTTCAAAGCAGTTTGATTTCGTTTAGATAAGAAAGCAAAAAAAAAATATTCCTTGAAAACAGTTCGATTTCGTTTAAAGTAAAACCAAAAAAATTGGCTTGAAAACAGTTTTTGTTCGTTTAAATAAGAAAGCAAAAAAAAAATTGCTTGAAAACAGTTTGATTTCGTTTAAATAAGAAATTGAAACAAAAAATAAATTGCTTGAAAACAGTTTGATTTTGTTTTAATAAGAAAGCAAACCAAAAATAAATTGCTTGAAAACAGTTTGATTTCGTTTAAATAAGAAATCAAAACAAAAACAAATTGCTTGCAAACAGTTTGATTTCGTTTTAATAAGAAAGCAACACAAACAAAATTGCTTGAAAACAGTTTGATTTCGTTTAAATGAAAAAGAAAAACAAATATTGCTTGAAAACCGTTTGATTTCGTTTAGATAAGAAAGCAAAACAAAAAATATTGCTGCAAAACAGTTCGATTTCGTTTCAATGAACAAGCAACACAAACAAAATGGCTTAAAAACAGTTTGATTTCGTTTTAATAAGAAAGCAAAACAAAAAAGTGCTTGAAAACAGTTTGATTTTATTTGAAAATAATAGCAAAACACACCTATTGCTTGAAAACAGTTTGATTATGTTTAAATAAAAAAGAAAATCAAAAAAAATTGCTTTAAATTAGTTTAATTTCGTTTAGATTAGAAAGTAAAACAAAAAATATTGCTTGAAAACAGTTCGATTTCGTTTAAATAAGAAAGCAACAACACAAAAATGCTAGAAAACAGTTTTATTTCGTTTAAATAAGGAATAAAAACAAAAAAAAATGCTTGCAAACAGTTTGATTTCGTTTTAATAAGAAAGCAACACAAACAAAATTGCTTGAACACAGTTTTTGTTCGTTTAAATAAGAAAGCGAAACTAAATTATTGCTTGAAAACAATTTGATTTCGTTTAAATAAGAAAGCAAAACAAAAAAAATTGCTTGAAAACAGTTTGATTTTGTTTTAATAAGAAAGCAAAACAAAAATAAATTGCTTGAAAACAGGATGATTTCGTTTAAATAAGAAAGCAAAACAAACAAAATTCCTTTAAAACAGTTTATTTCGTTTAAATAAGATAGCCACACAACAAAATTGCTTGAAAACAGTTTGATTTCGTTTAAGTAAGAAAGTTAAACAAAAAAAATTGCTTAAAAACAGTGATTTCGTTTAAATAAGAAATCAAAACAAAAACAAATTGCTTGCAAACAGTTTTATTTCGTTTTAATAAGAAAGCAACAGAAACAAAATTGCTTGAAAACAGTTTGATTTCGTTTAAATAAAAAAGCAAAACAAATATTGCTTTAAAACCGTTTGATTTCGTTAAAATAAGAAAGCAACACAAACAAAATTGCTTGAAAACTGTTTGATTACGTTCAAATAAGAAAGCAAAACAAAAAATATTGCTTAGAAAACAGTTTGATTACGTTTAAATGAGAAAGCAACACAAACAAAATTGCTTGAAAACAGTTTTTGTTCGTTTAAATAAGAAAGCAAAAAAAATAATTGCTTGAAAACAGTTTGATTTCGTTTAAATAAGAAATCAAAACAAAAAATAAATTGCTTGAAAACAGTTTGATTTTGTTTTAATAAGAAAGCAAAACAAAAATAAATTGCTTGAAAACAGTTTGATTTCGTTTAAATAAGAAATCAAAACAAAAACAAATTGCTTGCAAACAGTTTGATTTCGTTTTAATAAGAAAGCAACACAAACAAAATTGCTTGGAAACAGTTTGATTTCGTTTAAATATAAAAGAAAAACAAATATTGCTTGAAAACCGTTTGATTTCGTTTAGATAAGAAAGCAAAACAAAAAAATATTGCTGCTAAACAGTTCGATTTCGTTTCAATGAACAAGCAACACAAACAAAATGGCTGGAAAACAGTTTGATTTCGTTTTAATAAGAAGCAAAACAAAAAAGTGCTTGAAAACAGTTTAGTTTTATTTGAAAATAAAAGGAAAACACACCAATTGCTTGAAAACAGTTTGATTATGGTTAAATAAAAAAGAAAATCAAAAAAAATTGCTTTAAATTAGTTTAATTTCGTTTAGATTAGAAAGTAAAACAAAAAATATTGCTTGAAAACAGTTCGATTTCGTTTACATGAGAAAGCAACACAAACAAAATGGCTTGAAAACAGTTTTATTTCGTTTAAATAAGGAATCAAAACAAAAAAATTTGCTTGCAAACAGTTTGATTTCGTTTTAATAAGTAAGCAACACAAACAAAATTGCTTGAACACAGTTTTTGTTCGTTTAAATAAGAAAGCGAAACAAAAATTTGCTTGAATACAGTTCGATTTCGTTTAAATGAAAAAGCAACATAAACAAAATGGCTTGAAAACAGTTTGATTTAGTTTAAATAAGGCATCAAACCAAAAAAATTTGCTTGCAAACAGTTTGATTTCGTTTTAATAAGAAAGCAACACAAACAAAATTGCTTGAAAACAGTTTTTGTTCGTTTAAATAAGCAAAAAAAAATAATTGCTTGAAAACAGTTTGATTTCGTTTAAATAAGAAATTGAAACAAAAAATAAATTGCTTGAAAACAGTTTGATTTTGTTTAAATAAGAAAGCAAAACAAAAATCAAACTGTTTTTAAGCAATATTTTTTTGTTTTGCTTTCTTATTTAAACGAAATTATCCTGTTTTCAAGCAATTTATTTTTGTCTTGCTTTCTTGGTAAAACGAAATCAGACGGTTTTCTAGCATTTTTTTGTTGTTGCTTTCTTATTTAAACGAAATCAAACTGTTTTCTGGCATGTTTGTTTGTTTTGCTTTCTTATTTAAACGACATTAAACTGTTTTCAAGCAATTTGTTTTGTTTTGCTTTCTTATATCAACGAAATCAAAGTGTTTTCAAGGGATATTTTTTTGTTTTGCTTTCTTAGCATTTTAACGTAATAAAACTGTTTTAAAGCAATTTTTAGTTTGGCTTTCTGATTCAAACAAAATCAAACTGTATTCAAGCAAATTTTTGTTTTGCTGTCTTATTTAAACGAAATCAAACTTTTTTCAAGCAATTTTTTTGTTTAGCTTACTAATTTAAACATAATCAAACAGTTTTCAAGCATTTATCTTTTGTTTTGCTTTCTTATTTAAACGAAATCAAATTTTTCAAGCAATTTTGTTTGTGTTGCTTTCTCATTTAGACGTAATCAAACTGTTTTCTAAGCAATATTTTTTTGTTTTGCTTTCTTATTAAAACGTAATCAAACAGTTTTCAAGCAATTTTGTTTGTGTTGCTTTCTTATTTTAACGAAATCAAACGGTTTTAAAGCAATATTTGTTGTGCTTTTTTATTTAAACGAAATCAAACTGTTTTCAAGCAATTTTGTTTCTGTTGCTTTCTTATTAAAACGAAATCAAACTGTTTGCAAGCAATTTGTTTTTGTTTTGATTTCTTATTTAAACGAAATCACACTGTTTTTAAGCAATTTTTTTTTGTTTAACTTTCTTACTTAAACGAAATCAAACTGTTTTCAAGTTATTTTGTTTGTGTTGCTATCTTATTTAAACAAAATAAACTGTTTTAAAGGAATTTTGCTTGTTTTGCTTTCCTATTTAAACGAAATCGTCCTCTTTTCAAGCAATTTATTTTTGTAAATGAAAAAGCAACACAAACAAAAATGGCTTGAAAACAGTTTGATTTCGTTTAAATAAGAAAGCAAAACAAAAAATAAATTACTTGAAAACAGTTTGATATCGTTTTATTAGAAAGCAAAATAAAAAAATGCTTGAAAAAAGTTTTATTTCGTTTAAATAAGAAAGAAAAACTAAAAAAATATTGCTGGAAAACAGTTTGATTTCGTTTATATTAGACAGCAAAACAATACAAATTGCTTGAAACACAGTTTGATGTCGTTCAAATAAGAAAGCTCAACAAACAAAAATTCTTTAAAACAGTTTGATTTCGTTAAAATAAGAAAGCTAAACAAAAAATTGCTTGAAAACAGTTTGATTTCGTTTAAATAAGAAAGCAAAACAAAAATAAATGGCTTGAAAACTGTTTGATTACGATTGAATAAGAAAGCAATACTAAAAAAAGCTTTAAAACAGTTTGATTTCGTTGAATTAGAAAGCAAAACAAACAAATATTGCTGGAAAACAGTTTGATTTCGTTTAAATAAGAAAGCAAAACAAAAATAAATTGCTTGAATATAGTTTGATTTCGTTTGAATAAGGAAGCAAAACAAAAATAAATTGCTTGAAAACAGTTTGTTTTCATTTAAATAAGGAAGAAAAACAGAAAATTTCTTGAAAACAGTTTTATTTCCTTTAAATAAGAAAGCTAAACAAAAAATGAGTTGCTGTAAAACAGTTTGATTTCGTTTAAATTAGACAGAAAAACAGAAAGATTGCTTTAAGACGGTTGGATTTCGTTTAAATAAGAAAGCAAAACAAAAAATGCTTACCAACAGTTTGATTTCGTTTAACTAAGAAAGCAAAACAAAAAATAAATTCCTTGAAAACAGTTTGATTTCGTTAAAATAAGAAAGCGAAACAAAAAATAAATTGCTTGAAAACAGTTTGATTTCGTTTAAATAATATAGGAAAACCAAACAAATTCTTGAAAATCGCTTGAAAATTGCATTAACACGGTTTGCTTTCGTTTAAATAAGAAAGCAAAACAAAAAAAATTCCTTGAAACCAGTTTGATTTCGTTTAAATAAGATAGCAACACAAACAAAATTGCTTGAAAACAGTTTGATTTCGTTTAAATAAGAAAGCGAAACAAAAAAATGGCTTAAAAACAGTTTTATTTCGTTTAAATAAGAAAGCAAAATAAAAAATTGCTTGAAAACAGTTTGATTTCGTTTCAATAAAAAAGTAAAAACAGAAAAATTGCTTCAAAACAGTTTAATTACGTTTAAATAAGAAAGCAAAACAAATATGCTTACCAACAGTTTGATTTCGTTTAAATAAGAAAGCAAAACAAAAATAAATTGCTTGAAAACAGTGTGAATTTGTTTAAATAAGAAAGCAAAACAAAAAATAAATTCCTTGAAAAAGTTTGATTTCGTTTAAATAAGAAAGCAAAGCAAAACAAAATTGTTTGAAAACAGTTTAATTTCGTTTAAATAAGAAAGCAACAAAAAAATATTGCTTGAAAACAGTTTGATTTCGTTTAAATAAGAAAGCAAAACAAAAGTAAATGCTTGAAAACAGATTGATTTCGTTCAAATAAGAAAGCAAAACAAAAAAAAATGGCTTGAAAATAGTTTGATTTCGTTTAACTATTAAAGGAAAACACTAAAAAAATGCTTTAAAATTGCTTGAAAATTGCGCGACAACGGTTTGCTTTCGTTTAAATAAGAAAGCAAAACAAACAAACTTCCTTTAAAACAGTTAGATTTCGTTTAATAAGATAGCAACACAAACAAAATTTCTTGAAAACAGTTTGATTTCGTTTAAATAAGAAAGTTACACAAATAATAAATTGCTTAAAAACAGTTTTATTTCGTTTAAATAAGAAAGCTAAACCAAAACAATTTGCTTGAAAACAGTTTTATTTCGTTTAAATAAAGGATCAAAACAAAAAAATTTGCTTGCAAACAGTTTGATTCGGTTTTAATAAGAAAGCAACACAATTAAAATTGCTTGAAAACAGTTTTTGTTCGTTAAATAAGAAAGCAAAAAAAAATTGCTTGAAACAGTTTGATTTCGTTTAAATAAGAAAGCAAAACAAAAATAAATTGCTTGAAAACATCATCTGAACAAATCAAACAAAATCATCAGTTTAGACTTTCCGGTACATGAACAAAAAACATTTTATTTAAAAACATTTGATTCCTTTAACGAAAACAAATAAAAATTTAAATCTAACTAATAACAGTGGTTTAGGTACTGATATCGATCCTGAACCAGTTTTCGTGAGGTTCGACTCTGAAGCGTTTGGCTGTCCTACACAAACGCCTGAGAGTTGACGAGCCGATTTGTACCAAACGACAATTTTGATACGGTGCTGCGTCCTATGTTTTGCTTGTTTTGTTTTTGTTGTTGCTAGGGTTAGGGTTAGGGTTTAGGGTTTAGGGTTTAGGGTTAGGGTTTAGATTTAAAAATATTTATTTGATAACAGTAATTTCGCTATGTTTTGCTTGTTATATTTGTGTTGTTTAAAAATTTTCTTGCAACTATAATTAAAAATTATAGGACGCAGTAACGTATCAAAGTAAAAACAATTATTAGATAAAAGAAACTTTGCTATGTTTTGCTTGTTTTGTTTTTTTTGGTTGTTTCATTTAGAAAATTTATTGAAAATACAACTTACAGTTACAGGCCGCAGCACCGTATCAAAATTGTCGTCTGGTACCATTCAGCTCGTCAACATGCGGACGTTTGCGTATGACAGCCAGACGCTTCCAAGTCGAACCTCACGAAAACTGGTTCAGGATCGATATCATGATACATATCCATGATACCTATCTATGATACATGATACATGTCCATAATACATATCTATGATACATGATACATGATACATATCCACGATACATGATACATATCAATGTACATGATACATGATACATATCCATGATACAATATCCATGATACATGATACATATCCATGATACATATCAATAATATATGATACCAATCCATGATACATATTTATGATACATGATACATATCCTCGATACACATCTGTGATACATAATACATATCTGTGATACATATCTGTGATACATGATACATATCCATGATACATATCTATGATACATGATACGTGTCCATGATACATATCTATGACACATGATACATATCCATGATACATGATACATATCGATGATACATGGTACATGATACATGATACATATCCATGATACATACCGATAATACATGATACATATCCATGATACATATCGATGATACATAATACATATCCATGATACAAATCCATGATACATGATACATATGCACGATACCTGATACATATCCATGATACATATCCATGATACATATACATATCCATCATAAATATCCATGATTCATGATACATATCCATCATACATATCCATGATACAGGATACATATCGATGATACATGATACATGATACATATACATGATCCATGATACATATCCATGATATATATCTATGTGCACCCTTGCAGGTAAGTATATTGTATGCGCAATGATACATATCACTGATACATATACATATCTATGATACATATCCATGATACATTACCCATATCAATGATACATGATAAATATCCATGATACATGATACACATCCATGATACATGATACACATCCATTATACATATATTTGATACATATCCATGATACACATACATGATACATATCTATGATACATGATACATTTCCATGATACATATTAGTGATACAGTATACATGTCGATGATACATATCTATGATACATAATACATGTAGATGATACATATCTGTGATACATGATACATGTCCATGATACATATCTATAGTACATGAAACATATAAATAATACATGATACATGATACATAACAATGATACCTATCGATGATACATGATACATATCCATGATTCATGTCGATGATATATGATAAATATCCATGATACATATCCATGATACAAATCCCTGATACAAATCCATGATACATATCCATCATAAATATCCATGATTCATGATACATATCCATGATACATATCCATGATACAGGATCCTTATCAATGATACATAACCATGGTACATATTCATGATACATGATACATGATACATATCCATGATAAATATACATATACATTTCAGGTAAGTATATAGTATGTGCAATGATACATATCTATGATACATATACATATCTATGATACATAATCATGATACATGATACATGATAATTGTCCATGATAAATGATACATAATCATGATACATGATACATATCCATGATACATATTTATGATACATGATACATATCAATGATACATATCCATGATACATTATACATATCCATGATACATGATACATATCCATGATACATTATACATATCCATGATACATTATACATATCCATGATACATGTACATTATACATATCTATGATACATGATACATATCTATGATATATAACAAATATCTATGATACATGATAAATATCTATGATACATAACACATATCTATGATACTTGATACATCTCTATGATACATGATACATATTAATGATATATGATATAAATCCATGATACATGATACATATCTATGATACATGATAAATGATACATATCCATGATACATATCCACGATACATGATACATATCCATGATACATGATACATGTCACATAATACATATCTATGCCATCATACATATCCATGATACATGATACATATACATCCATGATACATGATATACTAACATATCCCTAATACATATCCATGATACATGATACATGATACATATCGATGATACATGCTACATATCTATGATACATATCTATGTGCATCCTTGCAGAGATAGGTAAGTATATAGTATGTGCAATGTTACATATCAATGATACCTATAACATATACATATCTATGAGACATACCTATGATGCATAACACATATCTATGATACATGATACATGGTACATATCTCTGATACATGATACATATCCATGATACATGATACAAATCCATGATACATGATACATATCCATGATACATGATACAGGATACATATCGGTCATACATGATACATATACATGATACATGATACATATCCATGATAAATATCTATGTGCACCCTTGCAGAGATAGGTAAGTATATAGTATGCGCAATGATACATATCCATGATAGATATACATATCTATGATACATATCCATGATACATGATACATATCCATGATACATGATACATCATTCATAATACATATCCATGATACATATCCATGATCCATGATCCATGATACATATCTATGATATATTTCTATGATACATAACACATATCTATGATACATGATACATATCTGTGATACATGATACATATCCATGATATATGATACAAATCCATTATAAATGATACATATAAATGATACAGGATAAATATCCATGATACATATCTATGCCATCATACATATCCATGATACATGATACATATACATCCATGATACATGATACATATACATATCAATCATACATATCCATGATACATGATACATATCGGGATACATGATACATGATAGATATTCATGATACATATACATGATACATGATACATATCCATGATACATATCTATATGCGCCCTTGCAGAGATAGGTAAGTATATAGTATACGCACCAGGGCGGCGATAGGTATGAATATAGTATGCACACCGGGCCGGCGATAGGTATATATATAGTATGTTCACTGTGGTGGCAATAGGTACATATATAGTAGTGCATAGGGGTGGGGATAGGTACGTATTTAACATTCGCACCGGGGCGGCGATATGTACATATTTAATATTTGCACTGAGGCAGCAATATGTACATATGTAGTATGCACACTGGGTCGCCGATAGGTACGTATATAGCATGTGATGATTGGTTGCATTAAGCACATATACAGCGTGTTTACCGGGCCGCTGATAAGTATGTATTTAGCATGTGCTCTGGGGCGGAAATCAGTACGTATATAGCATACACAGCGGGGCGGCGATAGGTACGTATATAGCACGCGCACATGGGCGGCGAAAGGTACGTATTCAGCATTCGCACCGGGTCGGCGATACGTATGTATTTAGTATTCACACCGGCCGGCGATAGGTACATATTTAGCATTCGCACCAAGGAGGCGATAGGTACGTATTTAGCGTTCGCACCAAGGCGGCGATAGGCACGTATGGTGCATTCAGGGGCGGCTATAGGTACGTATATAGCATGTGAACATGGGCGGTTAAAAGTATGTATATAGCATGCGGCGACTGGTACGTATACAGCACGTGAACCGGGGTGGCAATTGGAACGTATAACGGACACCGGGAGCGTCGAAAGGTACGTATTTAGCATTCGCACCAGGGCGGCGATATGTACATATTTAGTATTTGCATTGGGGCAGCGATAGGTACTTATGCAGTATGCCCACCGGGGCGGCAATAGGTACGTATTTAGCATTCGCATCGGGGCGGCGATAGGTACGTATTTTGCATTCTCACCAGGGCGGCGACAGGTACATATTTAGCATTCGCAGCGATAGGTACTTATATTGTATCTGCACCCAGGGCAGTGATAGGTACTTATATAGTATCTGCACCCAGGGGACGATAAGTACTTATATATTATATGCACCGGGGTTGGGATAGGTATGTATATATTATGTGCACTGGGGCGGCGATAGGAATGTATATAGTATGCGCACTGGGGTGGCGATAGATATGTATATTGTATGAACACCGGGGTGGAGATAAGTACCTATATAGAAGGCGCAGACAGAGGTGGTACTTTTTATAGAAGTAAGTCATACTATTGCCCTGGGAAACGTAGGATGAAATGGTGGGGAAGAAACAGCTTTCGCAAAAGGCAAAATTAAAATGTAGCGGTTAGATGGGGCGATCTGGGAAGAGAAAAGTAAAAAGATAAATAGACGGCTATAGAGAGACGGAGAGAAATAGAAGTTTTAATATAAAGATGTTACACACGCGATTTTTCTTCAATTATATGTTTTTATGACCCCGAGTAATGCCGGTTAGCCCCGCTAGTCTCTTATATAAAGGGCACTTGTCTGTCTGTCTGTATGTATGTATGTATGTATGTATGTATGTATGTATGTATGTATGTATGTATGTGAAGCTTCTCCTCAAAAACTATGCGGCGACATCCAGCGCGTCCCTTCGATTGCGGATAAGGGTACCCCTCTTTTTTAGGGTAGCTTTGAATAACCAATAAAAAGCCGTGGACAAAGAGGAAGAAAACATGAAAAGATGGATAAATCAAAATCTACCAAGTAACAGGCCGGCACCCAGGATAAAAGGGGCCCTCAACTCGTTTATGTACACGGCGGGAAGAGGTATGCAATGGTACAAACCTTTTTTCCTCTGAAAATGTCAGTATGGACATGTCAGAGACCAGACAAGGACAGCCACCAGGCCTTGATGAAAAAGACCCTGGCACCCAGGGTCCATCACAAGCAACGACCAAAACAAGGAATACAAGGGGCCTAAAATCCCAAAAGTGGTCAATTGCACGAAAAAGGATTTTACTGCACTGCTACCATTACTCGATGTTCGAGAAATGTAGTAGTAGCTCAAAAGAGATTCTAACCAAGAGAATAAGAGCGTCTGACCTTCCTGAAGAAAAACAATGTAAAATTCACAGAGTAAAATGATGAGAGTATTCCCGATTCTATAAACTCACCCTTTAGGGGTCCATGGGGCATATTTCATCGGTGGGGGACTTTCAGTTATTTTTCATTATATTTTATAGTAATTTGAAATTACTGAGTCATATATTGTAATTTAATTACGTAATTATTAAAGTTACTAAATACCTCAAGTTCATAAAACAATTAATGGTTTCTAATGAAATTTATTTGTTAGAAGATAGCTAAAGAAGAGCGATAATTCACATTTAAAAACACAATTTAGGTTTTTAAAACAAGGTTAGAGAATATACATAACATATAAAAGTGTATTTTTATGTAAAATTCACAGAGTAAGATGATGAGAGTATTTCCGAATCTATAAACCCACCTCTTAGGGGTCCATGGGGAATATTTCATCGGGGGAGGGGTGGAGGGGTCAGTAATTTTTTATATTTAATAGTAATTTGAAATTACTGAGTCATATATTGTAATGTAATTACGTAATACCTCAAGTTCATAAAATAATTCATGGTTTTTAATGAAATTTATTTGTTAGAGGTTAGCTAAGGAAGAGCGATAACTCACATGTAAAAACACAATTTAGGGTTTTAAAACAAGGTTAGAGAATATACATAACATATAAAAGTGTATTCTTATGTAAAATTCACAGAGTAAGATGATGAGAGTATTCTCAAATCTATGAACACACCCCTTAGGGGTCCATGGGGAATATTTAATACGGGGAGGGATGTTCAGTTATTTTTCATTATATTTTATAGTAATTGGAAATTGCTGAGTAATATTGTAATTTAATTACGTAATACCCAAAGTTCATAAAACAATTAATGGTTTTTAATTAAATTCATTTGTTAGAGGATAGCTAAGGAAGATTGATAACTCACGTTTTAAAACACAATTCAGGTCTTTAAAACAAGGTTAGAGAATATACACGACATATAAAAGTGTATTCTTATGTGAAATTCACAGAGTAAGATCATGAGAGTATTCCCGAATCTATAAACCCACCCCATAGGTCTCCATGGGGCATATTTCATCAGGGGGAAGGGGAGGGGTTTTCAGTTATTTTTCATTATATTTTATATTAATTTGTAATTGCTGAGTCATATTGTAATTTAATTACGTAATACCTCAAGTTCATAAAACAATTAATGTTTTTAATGAAACTTATTTGTAAGAGGATAGCTAAAGAAGAGCGATAACTCATGTTTAAAAACACAATTAAGGTTTTTAAAACAGGGTTAGAGAATATACATAACATATAAAAGTGTATTCTTATGTTAAATTCACAGAGTAAGATGATGAGAGTATTCTCAAATCTATAAACCCACCCCTTCCGGATCCATGGGGCATATTTCATCGGGGGGTAATTATTTTTCATTATATTTTATAGTAATTTGAAATTGCTGAGTCACATTGTAATTTAGTTACGTAATACCTCAAGTTCATAAAACAATTAATGGATTTTAATTAAATTTATATGTTAGAGGATAACAAAGGAAGAACGATAACTCACGTTTACAAACACAATTTAGGTTTTTAAAACAAGGTTAGAGAATATACATAACATATAAAAGTGTATCCCTATGTAAAATTCACAGAGTAAGATGATGAAAGTTTTCCCCAATCTATAAACCCACCCCTTCGGCGTCCATGGGGCATATTTAATCGGGGGGGGGGGGCTTTACAGTTATTTTTCATTATATTTTATAGTAATTTGAAATTTTTGAGTCACATTGTAATTTAATTACGTAATACTTTGAGATAATTTTAAATTTTATTTAACGTTTCTTAGCGTCAATTCTATTTACAGGAAAGGGGGGTAAGAAACTATTGAAGGTCCGCCACTAGCCGCCACTCTGTATGTACACAAATACATGTACATGTACATTTTATAATATCTTATATAAGAACAGTATTCGACATTGTCCGGCAAATTATACCTCAAGTACATAAAACAATTCATGGTATTTAATGAAATTTATTTTTTCGGGTATAGCTAAGGAAGTACCATAACTCACGTTTAAAAACATAATTTAGGTTTTTAAAACAAGGTTAGGGAATATAGATAACATATAAAAGTGTATTTTTATGTAAAATTAACAGAGTAAGATGATGGGAGTATTGCTGAATCTCTACACCCACCCCTAAGGGATATATGGAGCAGATTTGATCAGCGGGGGGGGGTCGTTTTCAGTTATTTTTCATTCTATTATATAGTAATTAGAAAATGCTTAGTCATATTTTGCTTTAATTACGTAATACTTTGAGATAACTTTTAATTTTATTTAACGTTTCTTAGCGTCAATTCTATTTACATAGAGGGGGTAAGAAACTATGCGAAGGTCCGCCACTAGCCGCCACTGCGCGCCACTCTGTACGTACACATATACATGTACATGTACATTTTATAATATCTTATATAAGAACAGTATCTTATTTAACGTTTCTTAGCGCCAGGGACGCGCCTCTAAATTTTTATTTTTTGGGTATTGTTTTTTAAATAAGCGACAAACGCTAATCAAATTATTGCTACTATTTTACGAAAGAAAATTATAGGAAATTACAACATGGCCGCCAGCGATTAAGTCATTGCATTTAAGTTCGATTTTAAAGTCTTTAAAAAATAAAATATAATTTTATGTCGGCATTAAAAATACAATGTAAGAATAATTAAAACTTTCATCCTAAACGTTTGTTTGTTTGTTTGTTTACGTAACATATTTCTTTGAGAAAATCCACAGTTACATAAAATACATATTTAGTAAAGAGAATTTACGTGAATTACATTATTATTAGTTTTTAACACATTTAAACAAGAGAAGAATCATATGGGAAAAAGGGAAATAAAGGGTTGAAGGAGGGAGGGAAATAATGAGGACCAGGGGAAGAGAGACGACTAGAGAAAGAAGAGAGATTGAAGTTTTTATATAAAGATGTTACACACACTCTTTAATTACTACTACTCTGTTTTTTTATCGCTCCGGGCAACACCGGGTAGCCCTGCTAGTTGATTAATAAATACTGAACATTGTAGAAATTAAAGAGTGTGTGTAACATCTTTACATAAAAACTACTTTGTTTTTTATCGCCCCGGGCAACGCCGGGTAGCCCTACTAGTTGATTAATAAATACTGAAAATTTCATTAAAATTGGTTGATTTTCTGTATTGTAGTGATTTTTTTAAGTGAAGGGAGGGTCAAAATGTTTTTACATTTTTGGGATAAGCCATTGATTTTGCACATACCTACAAAAAGAAAAAACGAAAAATAATTTGATTTTAACGCTGGTTGGTTTTGCTTCGGCTTTCTACGGCTTTTTACGAGTTTCTGTATTGCCCCAAATCGGTTTTGTTTGGTTTACCAATACCGAAAAATGTAATGGCTGACTTGTTTACGAAGAAAAAAAGTGCATTCTGGTAGATTTGATTGTGGAATTATTTTTAAATAGGATTTTTTAAAATTCGTTTCGTTTCATTCTATTCCATTTTTATTTCAATAAATAGTCAATTAATAGACGAGTTAAAAGGGTGCGGTACTGTTATAGCTGACGCGTCAGATTTCCGTAACTTCGCGTCGGTAATGATCGGACAGGTCTAGGAAGCGCCCGAAAGCTGATGAAGTATTAACCAATCAGGTTGCAGCATTCATTCGCCAAGCAGGCTATAGCAAACAGTCGACAAGGAAAAACAATGCTCACATTCTATTGCAACAACAATGAATTATTATCAGCTTTGTCAGGTCGTTGAATTTCCGGAAGGACTAATTCAAAAGCATAACATTTTCATTTCTTTCTTTGTTTTATGTTAAAAAAACATTGACAAAATTGTTACCCCCCTCCCTAAAAATAACAACCTTATTTCCACAAACAAATCAAAACATTTTACATCTACAGATTTGATTGACAATGGTTCATTTGGCCCACCAAAAAATAAAAATATATTTATTTACAGTTCTTCAGCAACGGTTTGTCCGTTTTTTTTTCTTTTTATCTATGTATTTTTTATTTGAAAGTCTTCCATCAAGCGTTTGGCAGATTCAGCCTCGTTTTCGTCTCATCTCGCCAATTCTCGGGCGCTTCCGCGACCTGCCCGATCGTTGCCGACGCGAAGTCACAGACATCTGGCGCGTCAGCTATCACAGTACGAAGGGGGCTTTCACAGATTAGGACCCACGCTTACTTTGACACCGTCGTTAGTGTTAGGATCGGAGTAAGGTGAGGGCCAAAGTAAGCGTGGGTCCTAATCTGTGAAATTACCAACAAAGTATAATGTGTAAGTCACGTAGATGAGAGAAAGAGTGGAAAGTTTTCCCATCATTTTTTATATAAACCTGTAGCAGTTACCTCCTCCTTTCAAAACATAACTACACCGGTTTGCCGGTAGGTGTCGCTTTTTCACCGACAGGTGGCGCTGTAAAGCGACACCAGAGTTATCTGCCCTTCAGACTATAAAAACCGTTGCAAACGGAAAATCCATCTCTCTTCTTCACCAGCCTCGACAGAAGTATGCTGACACTAGCGTTCCGTTTCACTCTTCTCTTCTGGTCAATTGGCCTCGGTAGAACGACGCATCACGCTTTTCTCTTTTTCTTTTCAACTAGCATCGGCATAACAACTACCAACACACGTGGTCAAACAACGGTAAGAGTTCTCAACTCATTTTCTTTGTGTACGGCTTTCAAAGACTTTTCCTACGCCAGATTCATTTCTTCTTATACCTTTTCAAGAACTGTTTTTCCATCGACACACATGCATACATCACACACTTCATCATTCCACGTACACACACGTTCAATAAACGTTATTTGAACTACTTCATTTTTGTTTGTTAATTATTACTCTGTCTTTGCATGCAACATTGCTTGATTCAACTTTGCACGTTTATAGTCCGGGAACATCACCCTCTCGATCGTAACAATTGGTGACCCGACGTGCAAGCTTTGTTGTATGGGGCAGGGTAATTAATTTCGTACAAGAACAAAAAAAAAATATATATATATATATCATTTCTCGTTTTTTCTTTCGTGGTGAAACGAATTACGCATCCATCTTTTTCCACCCACGTGGTAGAAATATACAAACAAAAAAAAAAGAAGCCACCGTCTCCATTTTTCCTGGCCACGCAGAAATACCCAAACAAAGAAAAACAAACATTTCTCGGCTCTCTCCGAGTATAAAACAAATTACAATTTCATTTTTTTTTTCTTCTTCTCTTTCTCTACCCACGTGTCGGAAAATTATATACAAAGAAAAAGACAAACTTTTGCCAATCCTTTTTTTTTCTTTTTTGACGAACAAAAGGACCTTACAAGACGCCACTTCTTTTGTTTTGAACACGTGTAGATAAAAAGAAAACAAAAGAAAACAAACGCTCACGCTGACCATCTTTTTCGTGACCACGTGTTGAGAAAAAAAAATTCAAAAAATGCCGCCACCCCTTGCCATGACCACGTGTTGATAAAAAAATTCAAAAAAAAACAAAAAAAAACGCCATTTTTTATCTCTCTAACCACGTGGAAATGAAAATTCAAACAAAAAAGAAAATACGAATTTTTTTTTTTTTTTCAACAACAAAAGAAAGAGAAGCCGCCATTCTTTCTCTACTTGGAAACTAACATTCAAACAAACGAAAACAAAAACGTCATTCCTCGTGTGAAACAAATTATGACTCCACTTTTTTTTTCTTTTCTTTTTCCTTTCTACACACGTGGTGGAAATATATATATAAAGGAAAAGAAAACTACAAAACAGACAAACACGAACAACATCACCCTTCAAGGCCTACCAACAATCTTCAACACAACTTGAACAACCACATTTTTCCCGGATATTCATCAAGCACCAAACATTTCCGGACATCACTGACGACACTATGGAAGAAATCACACCAGTTCAAAATGAGTACAACTGCACAAGCACGACTAAATACTCAACAACTGGACGTTCGTTGATCAACTGGGGGACACATCAACTCGAACGACGCACCAACACCAGTACAGACCCACTTGGACCTGCTAACTCACTGGCAGACATTTGTGCATCTGATTTTGACCATAGTGTACCACCAATCTCAACAACTAGATGTTTGTTCATCAGCTCCACAACACGGACTAATTAACATGAACAACATCAACAACTGCACAGACTCACTTGTGCTCATTCATCAACTGCACAGACTCACTTGTGCTCATTCATCAACTGCACAGACTCAATTGTGCTCATTCATCAATCAATTGCACAGACTCACTTGTGCTCATTCATCAATCAATTGCACAGACCCACTTGTGCTTATTCATCAACACCTGCACAGACTCACTTGTGCTCATTCATCAACACCTGCACAGACTCACTTGTGCTCATTCATCAACATCGCACAGACTCACTTGTGCTCATTCATCAACAACTGCACAGATTCACTTGTGCTCATTCATCAACAACTGCACAGATTCACTTGTGCTCATTCATCAACAACTGCACAGATTCACTTGTGCTCATTCGTCAACAACTGCACAGACTCACTTGTGCTCACTCATCAATACCGCACAGATTCACTTGTGCTCACTCATCAACAACCGCGCAGACCCAAGCACCAAACATTCCCGGACAACACTGACAATTCAACGTTTGTTCATCAGCTCTGCATCACGCAGACTAATCAACATGAACAACGCCACCAACAAGTGCAAATTCGCTTGCACTCAGCATTTTTCGACCGCAGACTCACTTGCGCTCAAACTTGATGCAGACCCAAACAACACGCAGATCCACATGCGTTACAAACACTCAATTCCGCAGACGCACTTGCGATCAATCATTCAATACAGATGCAGAAACAGAAATAAGTAGCGTGCACACTACTTTTTCTAATCTTCAACAGCAAAACAGACATACCCACAAAGAATGCTTCTCAACTGTACATATTGAATACTATTTTCAATATTTTTCAATCTGGGGGGGGGGGAGTCCTTGTAGCAGTTACCTCCTCCTTTCAAAACATAACTACACCGGTTTGCCGGTAGGTGTCGCTTTTTCACCGACAGGTGGCGCTGTAAAGCGACACCAGAGTTATCTGCCCTTCAGACTATAAAAACCGTTGCAAACGGAAAATCCATCTCTCTTCTTCACCAGCCTCGACAGAAGTATGCTGACACTAGCGTTCCGTTTCACTCTTCTCTTCTGGTCAATTGGCCTCGGTAGAACGACGCTAATACACTAGCGTTTCGCATCACGCTTTTCTCTTTTTCTTTTCAACTAGCATCGGCATAACAACTACCAACACACGTGGTCAAACAACGGTAAGAGTTCTCAACTCATTTTCTTTGTGTACGGCTTTCAAAGACTTTTCCTACGCCGGATTCATTTCTTCTTATACCTTTTCAAGAACTGTTTTTCCATCGACACACATGCATACATCACACACTTCATCATTCCACGTACACAGACGTTCAATAAACGTTATTTGAACTACTTCATTTTTGTTTGTTAATTATTACTCTGTCTTTGCATGCAACAATTGCTTGATTATAGGAACACGTAAATAATCGGGGGACACGACCCTCGATCTGAACAAACCTAACAAAGTGACTAAAAATGACAAAAAAAATAATCTCATCTGGAAACTGTGAAATCTCAAATAGAATTATTTGATTTTGAATAATGAAAATGTTATTTAAAGATTATGAAAATTCGAAAAAACATCATATAAAAAATGTAATTCATCTTTTTTCTTAAATTCTAATGCCGCGATAATATGTTCGTTACTTCAATTTGCTTACCTTGGTCTGTCATGAGGTTTCGATGAAATGTGGGTTGTTCGTCTGTAAATTTGCATTTCAAAGATAAAGATGCTCTGCTACTTGCAAGAGCTAAGCCATTAAATATGGCGGCAATAAAAACTTCATATCAAATAACTTTTTATACTAAAAGTGTATACTGATAATTTATACAAAATATAGGTTTGTGTTTCATCGGATTAAATCCTATGAACAAAAACTCAAAAGCCCCATATATATAATATATAAATATATGTATATATTTTAGTATATCTATCTATAGATATATATCTTCAGTATCTACTACTAGAAATATGTGGAGCTCGTTTATGTACGTGCGTACTGGACGACAGCTGAACAATAAATGTGTACACTGAATAGAAAAACAGATGATGACGTCGTAAAGAAGAAGAGAATTTGTTTGGTTCTTGGTTGAATTTTTCCTATTATGACGTCAAAAAATGCGCTTTCGGCAGCGCTGGTTCCCCTCAAACACCTTACTCCTTATAACAAGGGGAATGGACCCCGCGGGGAATTCGAACGATTAACATACTATCGATATCGTCTTGGCCTTCGGGGCTTGATGACGCCGGTCTGTGGGTTTGTCCTGGGCAGTTCTAGTAGGTCTACCCCCCATGCTTTGCCTTATTACCCTTTGAGAAAGGGTTAGTTTATTGCTAATCGCTTGAGGAACCCCTACCGGAGAATGCAGACGGAGCTGACCAGACAATTTTTAAAGGTCATAAGTGCTCTTCCTCTAGGGTGCTGACTTATCAAATCCCACATTCCGACCTTGTGTCACATCTTACTGCTGTGGGAGGTAGATAAATAATTGGACAGTTTAAATGCTTCTAAATTCCTTTCAAATTTCGAAAGAAAAATTAATTTATTCTTTTTTTTTCGACTTAAAAAAATTGGAAGTTCAACAGCTTTTGAACTAGACAACACCGACTTTTTGTTCGGCATCTTCCGGCCGTTTACGTAAACAGCCGGGAGATGCTGACGCGTTGAGCCAATCAGAAGGTGAGAGCAGACGACAACTTTACCTGTAAATAAATTAAATCTTAATCGGGTTTTGTTCGGTTCAAACGCTGCACCAGTATAATTTTTTTTTTTTTAACGAAAAAAATCTAATAAAATCGTTGTTTCATTGATAATATTCTTTACAATCTTTAGTTTAGTAATAAAAAAACACAATTTAGCGAAAAATATTTTAAAAACTTTTCCATGAATAAATAAGATTTCATTAATTTTCTTCGTCAAAAAATAAATAAATTCTCATAAAAATAAACATACAGTGAATGTTTTCTTTTGATTTGCTTCGGCCTTTTCCGGTTTTTTACGTGTTTCTGTGTCGCCAAAAATCGGTTTTGTCTGGTTTAAAAGCTGTACCAATATCGAAAAATGTAATGGTTGACTTGTTTATGAAGAAAAAAATACATTCTGGTAGATTTGATATCGTATTTTTTTTTTAATTCGTTTCGTTTCATTTTATTTTATTTTTTATTTAAATAAATAGTCAATTATTAGACGAGTTAACAAAAGGGTGCTTTCACAGATTAGGACCCATGATAACTTTGACCGCGTCGTTAGGGTTAGGGTCAGGTTCAAAGTCGGGGATAGGGTTAGAGTTAGGGTTAGGGTCAAAGTTAGCGTGGGTCTTAATCTGTGAAATTACCAACAAAGTATAATGTGTAAGTCCCGTAGATGAGAGAAAGAGTGGAAAGTTTTCCCATCATTTTTTAGATAAACCTGACAAAGTGACTAAAAATGACAAAATAAAAAAATCTCATCTGGAAACTGTGAAATCTCAAATAGAATGATTTGATTTTAAATAATGAAAATTGTTGTTTAAAGATTATGAAAATTCGAAAAAACATCATATAAAAAAATGTAACTCATCTATTTTCTTAAATTGTAATGCCGCGATAATATGCTCGTTACTTCAATTTGCTTACCTTGGTCTGTCATGAGGTATCGATGAAATGTGGGTTGTTCGTCTGTAAATATGCATTTCATACTCTGCTACTTGCAAGGGTTAAGCCACTAAATATGGCGGCAATAAAAACTTCATATTAAATTACTTTTTATACTAAAAGTGTATACTGATAATTTATACAAAATATAGGTTTGTGTTTCATCGGATTAAATCCTATGAACAAAAACTCAAAAGCCCCATATATATAATATATAAATATATGTATATATTTTAGTATATCTCTCTATAGATATATATCTTCAGTATCTACTACTAGAAATATGTGTAGATCGTTTATGTACGTGCGTACTGGACGACAGCTGAACAATAAATGTGTACACTGAATAGAAAAACAGATGATGACGTCGTAAAGAAGAAGAGAATTTGTTTGTTTCTTGGTTGAATTTTTCATATTATGACGTCAAAAAATGCGCTTCGGGCAGGGCTGGTTCCCACACACACCTTACTCCTTATAACAAGGGGAATGGACCCCGCGGGGAATTCGAGCGATTAACATACTAGTATATATTTGGGGACCCGCGCCGAGTGCGATGAGAAAAAGAATGAAATTATTTTCACACTGAATTATTGTTTTCTATTTCGGAGTTAAAAGTTTCACTGGTAAACATAGTGTTTTCAGTTTACGTTGTCTGATTTTGCAGCTGTAACGGCCGAGGGGAAGAGAAAAGTCAACCCCGTATGCGAGCTGCTATGATTTAAAATTTTTCAAACCACTGGCTAAGATTACAGTGTAGTATCTGTTCCGATGGATACTACAGACTACAGACCGGTATCGTCTTGACCTTCGGAGCTTGATAACGCCGGTCTGTCGGTTTTACCTGAGCAGTTGTAGGAGGCCCACACTCCCAGGCTTTGAGAAGGGGTTAGTTTATTGCTAATCGCCTGAGGCGCCCCTACCGGGGAATGTCGACGGGGCTTACCAGGCAATTTATAAAGGTCATAAGTGCTCTTCCTCTAGTGTGCTAACTTATCAAATCCCACTTTCCGACCTTGTGTCACATCTTACTGCTATGGCAGGTAGATAAATAATCGGACAGTTTAAATGCTTCTAAATTCCTTTCAAATTTCGAAAGTAAAATTAATTTATTCGTTTTTTTTTTCGATTTAAAAAAATTAGAAGTGGAACAGCTTTTGAACTAGACAACACCGACTTTTTGTTCGGCATCTTCCGGCCGGTTACGTAAACAGCCGGGAGATGCTGACGCGTTGAGCCAATCAGAAGGCGAGAGCAGACGACAACTTTACCTTTGTTCAGTTCAAACGCTGCACCAGTATAAAAAAATATTTTTAAAAACGAAAAAAAATCTAATAAAATCGTTGTTTCATTGATTATATTCTTTACAATCTTTAGTATATTAATAAAAAAACACAATTTAACGAAAAATATTTTTAAAACTTTTCCGTGAATAAAAAAGATTTCATTGATTTTCTTCGTCAACTAATAAATAAATTCTCATAAAAATAAACATACAGTGAATGTTTTCTTACATTGTTTTTTTTTCATGTTGTAAAGCAGCCTAGTTTTGATTTGCTTCGGCCTTTTCCGGCTTTTTACGTGTTTCTGTGTCGCCAAAAATCGGTTTTGTCTGGTTTAAAAGCTGTACCATTACCGAAAAATGTAATGGTTGACTTGTTTATGAAGAAAAAAATACATTCTAGTAGATTTGATATCGAATTTTTTTTTTAAATAGGATTTTTTTTAAATTCGTTTCGTTTCATTTTATTTCATGTTTTATTTAAATAAATAGTCAATTAATAGACGAGTTGACAAAAGGGTGCTTTCACAGATTAGGACCAACGCTAACTTTGACCGCGTCGTTAGAGTTAGGGTTAGGGTCAGGTTCAAAGTCGGGGATAGGGTTAGCGTTAGAGTTAGGGTTAGGGTCAAAGTTAGCGTGGGTCCTAATATGTGAAAGTACCAACAAAAGTATAATGTGTAAGTCACGTAGATGAGAGAAAGATTGGAAAGTTTTGCCATCATTTTTTATATAAACCTAACAAAGTGATAAAAAAAGTGACTAAAAATGACAAAATAAAAAAATCTCATCTGGAAACTGAAATCTCAAATAGAATGATTTGATTTTAAATAATGAAAATGTTATTTAAAGATTATGAAAATTCGAAGAAAATTATATAAAAAATGTAACTCATCTTTTTTTTTTAATTGTAATGCCGCGATAATATGCTCGTTACTTCAATTTGCTTACCTTGGTCTGTCATGAAGTTTCGATGAAATATGGATGGTTCGTCTGTAAATTTGCATTTCAAATCGATTTTGTACATTTAGATTAGCGAGTCGGTATTTTGCCGGTCCCGGCAGAATAACGAGGGTTCGTTATTCTGCCGGTTTATGTTTTTGGCAACTGCCATTCATCCTTTATTATGTAGTACTGTTTGTGGCGACTTCCATTCATTCTTTATGACGTCTTACTGTTTTTTGCAACTGACATTCATCCTTTATTATGTAGTCCTGATTTTGGCGACTACCATTCATCCAATATGACGTCGTGCTGTTTTTTGTCAACTGCCATTCATCCTTTACTATGTAGCACTGTTTTTGGCGACTACTATTCATCCTATTTATTTATTTACAAATAAATTATATATATATACATATATATATATATATATATATATATATATATATATATATATATATACAGGGTGGGCCAAAATAAGGGTCCTATCTTTAAATTTGAATAACTTGAATTTGAATTTCCACAAAATAAAAGTTAAACTCACCAAACTTTATGTGTGTGTAGACTGACCCTTCCGAGATTTTTTGAAATAAACAAAACAAATTTTAGCCGAAAAACACTTCTTAAAACTTACAAAAACTAAAGTATTGTTTTTTACACTGTTTTGAGTTTTTTAAGCATAAATAATGTTTTCTAAATGAGGGTACGTTCCTTAGGGCTAATACGGCTCATGCTGTCTTCGGAAGGGGTCCTTTACTTATTCTAAAAAATAAAAAATAAAAAAAATCAATAAATAAAAAAGTTATGAATTTTTAAAAATAGGACCCTTATTTTTGCCCACCCTGTATATATATATATTTGAAGCTCCTCGTTAAAAAGTAGAGCACTGTAAAATGGAAGTAGTAACACAGCGTAGCGTCACTTGCTTTATATGTATCGTTCCTTCGCTTATAGAAGTTGAATGCCTGTATGTTTCGCCGCCTCTAAAAGTGTTAAAATTATCATTGTTTATAAGCTGTTCAGAACTGGCCTAGCGGTTAGCGGCGTTGGACTGGGTTGAAAAATACTTGTAGTCCAGGTTTTCGAATCGTGTGACCGGGGGTGAATAGTCGTACTTCTATGCTGATGAGTCTTGATTGAAAAGAGACGAAACGTATACGTCCATAGATAAAAATAAACAATAACAAATATTTTATATATATATATATATATATATATATATATATATATATATATGCAAACATTGTTAAAAATAACAGAATTTGTCTGTTTAATTATACCTTTTTTTATTTTTTCAATTTTTTATGGTCTTTTTTGTATTCTAATTTAAAAAATAATACAAGTTCCATAGGTTTTACGAACGTTTGTGATTCTTCGTCGAATTATTCTGGGGTGTCAAAAGCGAATTAACAAAAAAGCTGGAGAAAGAAGAGAAGAGAATTTTAAAAAGACGATTTAAATTCAGCAACGCTGGATGGCATCACAGAACAAAATCGCATTACGTTAAGCATTTTAAAATGTTACTACTGCTTTCATATGTGATGTTCTTAATTTGAGATTGTTGTCTTTTTATGTAGATAGCTTCGAGTATTTTGTGAAACCTGTGGAACATTTTTATTATTATTTTAATACAAAAAAGACCATCAGAAAAATTGAAAAAATAAAAAAGGTATAATTAACCAGACGAATTCTGTAATCTTTAACAATGTTTGCATAAATGAGAAAATGCTGTCTAAATACGCACACACACACACACACACACACACACACACACACACACACAGATACACACACATATATATGCAAACATTTTTAAATAACACGGAATTTTTGTATTATAAGCCTTTTTTTTATTTTTTCAATTTTCCGAATAGTCCATTTAGTATTTCGGTCAAATTGGTGTATGTAAGTTCCGCGGCGTTTTTGTTTTATGTTTCTTTCTTTTTTTCTGCAAGTAATTTACCTTCTGCAGAATAGGGACTATGGGTGCTTATCCAGTATAGGGACCAGGGGTGATTCTACAGTATAGGACCCAGAACCGGGTGTGCTTCTACAATTTAGGACACGGAGGCTTCTGCAGAATAGGGACCATGGGTACTTCTCCAGTATAGGGACCAGGGGTGCTTCTACAGTATATGGCTCCAGAACCGGGGGTGCTTCTACTATATAGAACCCAGAGGCTTCTGCAGAATAGGAACCATGGGTGCTTCTACAGTATAAGGACCAGGGGTGCTTCTACAATATGGGACCCAGCACCGGGGGTTCTTCTACAATATAGGACCCGGAGGCTTATGAAGAATAGGGACCATCAGTGCTTCTGCAGTATAGAGGCCAGGGGCGCTTCTACAGTTTAGGACCCAGCACCGGGGTGCTTCTATAATATACGACCCGGAGGCTTCTGCAGTATGATTCTTAGATATGACCGAGGCACCTCGGAAATTTTTTTTTCTTTCTTTAACTGAAAATATTTCTATGTATGGGGAAGGGTAAAAAAAAAATTGGGGGGGGGGTTGAATTTTTTTTTTTTATAAAAAATATTTATATGTATGGGTTATGATGAAAAAAAATTTTGGGGGGGACGTCAAAATTTTTTTCTTTTCTTTTTCTTTTTTAAACTAAAAATATATGTATGGGAAGGGTAAAAAAAAATTGGGGCGGAAGGGGGGTAAAAAATTTTTTTTCTTTTTTTTCTTTCTTTTTCATTAAAATGTATGTATGGGGAAGGATGAAAAATATTTGGGGGGGCGGGGGGTAAAATTTTTTTTTTTTTCGTTGTTTGAACTAAAAATATTTCTATGTATGGGGGAAAAATATTTTGGGGGAGGGGTCAAAAATGTTTCTTTTTTTTTCTTTTAAATAAAAACATTTCTAAGTATGGGGGAGGATGAAAAATAATTTTTCTTGGGGGAGCAAAAAAAATTTCTTTTTTTCTTTTCTTAACTAAAAATATTTATATTTATGATAGTGACAATACATGAATGAACATTATTTTGTTTTTCTGACACGACAGGGGCGCATTAATATGAGTTCTTAGGTATGCAAACTGGGCTGGAGATAGGTACATATACAGTATGTGTACCCTTGCAGAGATAGGCAAGTATATAGTATGCGCACCAGGACGGCGATAGGTACTAATATAGTATGCGCACCGGGCCAGCGATAGGTATATATATAGTATGTTCACTGGGGTGGCAATAGGTACGTATATAGTAGTACATAGCGGTGGCGATAGGTACGTATTTAGCATTCATACCGGGTCGGCGATATGTACATATTTAGTATTTACACTGGGGCAGCGATAGGTACATATGTAGTATGCACACCGGGTCGGCAATAGGTACGTATATAGCATGTGCACATGGGCGGCAATAAGTACGTATATAGCATGCACACCGGGGCTGTAATAGGTATGTATTTAGCATGCGCTCCGGGGAGGCGATCGGTATGTATATAGAACGCGCACCGGGGCGGCGATAGGTACGTATATAGAACGGACACCGGGGCGGCGAAACGTACGTATTTAGCATTCGCACCGGGGCGGCGATAGGTACTTATATAGTATCTGCACCCAGGCGGTGATAGGTACTTATATAGTATCTGCACCGGGGTTGCAATAGGTATGTATATATTATGTGCACTGGGGCGGCGATAGGTACGTATATAGTATTCGCACCGGGGTGGCGATAGATACGTATATAAGATGAACACCGGGGCGGAGATAAGTACCTATAGAGAAGGCGCAAACAGAGGTGGTACTTTTTATAGAAATATGTCATACTATTGCCCTGGGAATCGTAGGATGAAATGGTGGGGAAGAAACAGCTTTCGCAAAAGACAAAATGAGAAAGTAGCGGTGAAATGGGGCGACCAGGGAAGAGAAAAGTAGAAAGATAAAGAGACGGCTATAGAGAGAGGGAGAGAAATAGACGTTTCAATATAAAGATGTTACACACGCGATTTTTCTTCAATTAAATGTTTTTATGACCCCGAGCAACGCCGGGTAGCCCCGCTAGTAATGATGAAAAAACAAACTACAAGACATTTTTCAAAATAACCCCGTACTTACATTTATTTATGAGATTAACGTTAATAACAAAATTCAGTTTTTATGTCCTCAGTGACTCTAACAATAACGCATTCATCTCATCTCTCTATATAAAAAAACTGCCTCTATTAATACATGCATTTTAAGTTATAGAAACGAATGTTCATATCGATATAAAATTGCAACGATTAAAAATCTATTAAACCGTGCAAAGCTAATCTCTTCAACCCCAAAAAATATAAATTCATAGCTATGTGGAAGATATATGGATTTATACCTTTCCTAAAGGTTTTAGTGAAAGTAATGCTGTTTTCCATCTCTTAAACTAGTTTCCCAATCTAGGCTTGAGAGTACAGTCTACCCTACTATTTAATCTATAGCTGGAAGGAGGATATATGTATTCATACCTCTCCCTAATGTATTAGTGAAAGTGATTCTGTTTTCCTTCTCTTAGACTAGTTGCCCAATAATATATGTGTTATAATAAAACTCAAATATCTTACGCACCCTCTACACATACTAGGAAAGTAGAAAGTGTTTACCAAATATATGCGTCTTCTACAAAACCAATTGATCTACAAACCAATCCTATACAAAACATGCATGTACGACGGTTTCGGCATAAAACGACAACAATTGAGATACCGTCAAACCCAACAACAAATTCATCCGAGAGGATAACATTAACGTTTGAACCCCGTTTCAATGTCTAATGAATCCCCCTTTTCTGCAAGGACACTCAAATATGAACAATTATTCTATGTATTCCTATCTTTGTAAACTTCCATTTTTAACATATATAAAATATCTCTTTTGTGAATTTATGCTTTTGAATTCATCATTTTGTTTGTTGATCATATAACATTTCTCTCGCTCTCTCACACATTTAAATATTACTTAAAACTGTTTTTCTTTAAGATGTTTCTATAAAACTCGGCTCTCCCAAAACCTTCCCCAAAAAACTGGAACCCTAAAAAGAATTCTTCCAAATGCTCTCCGGCATTTGTGAAAATGAAAGAGAAATTCTTCAATCAATGCGGTATTCTACTTGTCTGTTTCATGGATTCTTATCTCTTAGTCTGGTTTACGAAAGGACAGAATTCCGTGAATAAGACTTAGTGCCAGTATTTTATATATACTTATAGGCAAGGGGCGATAACTAAGTATGACTGAGTTAACTAAGTATGACTGAGTTATTTGCCCTTCTCGTCTGCTCAGACAGTTTCTTCCATTATGATATTGTTTACGTTTGGTTGTGTTTGTTAGCTCGGGAATAAAGTCTCTTCGTACCTTCAAATGGTTTCGTGTGGTACTTTTCTTATTTATTGGCGTAGAGTTACCGTGTCTTGTCGTCGTAATATTTCAATTCTTTTTTCGGCGTTTTGTTTAAGGGGAGATAAATCTTGTCAACAATGTTTTCTGTATTTCCTCCCTTGCATATTCTGCTCTACTCTGACTTTTTATCTTATAAATTAGTGAACGGTTCAGCGAAAATTGTTTTTCAATTCGGCAGAGATCAGTTTATTTGCTTTTATCAATTGTTGCATCGTATTTGTTCACGAAAAAAAGCTTGAAAATAGCACGAGAATTCAATAATTACAACAACAAAATTTAAAAAAAATAACAATTTATTTTTTTAATGCAATCTAAGAAAATCTGAGTATTTTTTAAAAATTTTCTTTTTGTTTTCCATTTCCTGAACCCGGGTTCAATTTTGTGGGGTCGCATTTATATAAACACATGCTAGATATAATTTACCAAATGACGTGGTGATCAGAGCTACTGACTATCGACTAGATGGTTGTTGGTTCGATCCCTGGCTTTGGATGTGTGCTGATCGAGCCACACTGAATAGCTGTTATACAGCGAAGCAGTCTGTGGATGACTACATAATCCCCCATTCTCGGGTGGAGTACTATCGTAAATGATATTGTCTGTTACTAATTTAACGTAATGCAAAGCTCTTTCTAAATAAACAAATAGAGCACTGTAAAGTAACCGTCAATGTTTATATAAAAACATGATAGATATCATTTATTTGTATTCAAGTTCTTAATATATTAGTTATTCTTAATATAAGAGGTTAGTATTAGTTAAGGTTAGGGTTAGGGTTTTACAAAAAAACAGTTCGGTTTTTGTCCGGTTCAAAAGCTGTATCAGTACCTTCGGTTGTCTTCGGTACTATTTAGTGCGTTGAAAAGAATTTAAATTATAACGTCTTCAGTTTTTAAACATTTCCCTCCTTTTTTTACTAAAAACGCCAAATCAATCTTTTCTTTTAAATGATAAAAATATTAAAGCGCAAGACAAGGTCATCGTCTTTTTTCCTTTAATGGGGAAAAAGACAGACAAAATTTTCTTGAGTATCAAAGAATAGAACATTTATTAACAATAAAATGGAAAAAAAAACATCAAGATAAGAAAGAAGGTAGACATGCATATATGTTCATGTCATTCAAAAAATAAAATATTAACAGCAAAATGTACTCACAGTTCACAATTTACAATATAATTTTTTTACAGAAGTGGAAATTCTCTTGTGAATTTAGTTCGCTCATCAATGGGCGATAAAATTTCTCTTGGAATAAAAGTTCTTTCATTCTTCATGGAAAACCGCTTCAAGTAGACGACATTTTCATTGAACAAAACCAAAATTCTGGAAACCGGCTTTTTTCATCCTCTCCGGGTTTTTTTTAATTCAAGTAATAATTTAACAAATATTACGCGTGTTTCTGAAAATCAAATAATTATTATTTTCTACCTTTATTAATTCTAATATTAATTTTTCAAATAATTGTACCTCCTTTTTTATATTTAAAATGCGAATTTCTGGACTACAGACTTCCATTCAAAACAAACCCTCGATGACTTTATCCGTTTACCTTTCTGATAAACGAATATTAAATTCAATAAATATTTTTAACTATTTTAGTTCTACTTACTAAATAATAAATATTATCGATCTTGTGTCGATATTTTTCAATCAACCCATAATTAGTCCTTTATTTAGACTAAAAGAACATCAACGATCCGTTTGTCGAGATATTCTCTATCAAATATCAAGCTAAACTGGCCTTCGTTTAACCGTTTTAAAATACTGACATATTGTCATAAATTACTTTTCAGAAACTTTTAAATAATAACTTATCGTCAAATCATAAGTTTGTATTTGAGATTTTCAAATACAATCTTTGCATAATTCTCTTCCTCGAATTGTGATTAACAGTCATCAAATTAAAATGTCTGAAGTCCAAATTAAATTCACATCGTAACTAAGAGATAAACATCTCAAATCTATTTTGTTACTTTTAAAGCTATCTTTAAATTATTATCAAAATTAATTTTCGACATAGTAGCGTCGATTTTACATAAAAACGAGTTATCAAATTCACGAGGGCACAATTTCCCTAAGGAATGAAAACTCTGTCTTTGGAGACAACATTCAAGATGTTAATCAGTCACCATCCAGAATCTATCTGAATATAATTTCTTCAAAATATTCCAGTGAGAAAATTACAGTCTGCTTTGTTTACGTTTGTAAATTAACACGTCACTCAAATTGACCAATCAGATGATGGCACTAAGTTAATCACTGAAATTCAATGAAAAATGTGTCGTCTGCCTCAAACAATTTAGTCGTGGTTGAACCAAACTTGAATTCATTAAAAAACTAATTTTGCAAACAACTATTATCCCTGGGCATTTTCAATAAAAATGAAACATGCCCACTCTTTAAAAATATATTCTTAAACTTTTCCAAAAAACAAAGAAAAGTTCTCCTTAATCTATTTCATGAAAGATTAACATTCTATCTTTGATAGAAGAAGAAACAAAAGGAGACTATACCACTTTCCATAGAATTCTAACAAAATACACACAGAGAAAAGATCGAAACATCAATACCAAAGATAATCATCATTGTTTCACATGTTCTCAGAATTCTTCTGAGGTCTAGAATTAGCATCCGCATTGGAAGTACTTGCAACCTGTACCTTCTCTCTCATCTTTCGTGCTCAAGCATCCCATTCTCCTCTACTCCAATGTATTTATGAACAGCATCCTCTCCTAGGTCTTCAATAGAGCCAGTGTTGATATTAAGATGTTTCATCTTGGAAATTTGGTCCGTGGAGAAGGCATTGTTTTTGAAGAAATTGTACTTTTGACATGTGAGTTTTTCCTTAACAATGCCATTCTTGCTTGGGCAGTAGTGTCTTAAAATCTCTTGCCATTCTTGGCATCTTTCTGCCAGTTTTTGATGTTTTGTTTTGGCATACTCCATTGCCCATATCAGCGCCCATTTTTTCTCCCTGCTCCATAGGGTTTGGGCAAATTTAATAGTGTTGGTCTTGGTGAAGTCAATCATCGCTTCACCAACAGCTTCTGCTTCGATTGTATCTTTCACATCTTTTGGGAGATATTCATATATCTGTGATACAATCGAAGCAGATGTTTGCTTGTAGTGTCTGATATTTTTCTCTTGGTAGGGCCGACGTCCTTATTTGAGCCTCGAATATAATATTTTTCTTTCTTCCACACTTCTCATACTTTGAATAAGCGAAGTTGTGAAAATAATTTTCTTCTCCTCAATTGACCACTTGATTATAGTTTATTTTTCTGGTGGTCATTGTTTGGTTTTGCCAGATTCCAGGACCAGAATTTGGCTGGTCTGGTGGAGTGTCCAGTTTAGTGTTGTTGTTTATGGTAACATCATTAGAAGAAGGTGCACAGTTATTTTTCTTCATATGACCCAGTGCGTAGCCATTCTGAGGGCATCTTTTTATTCTGGACAACATCCTGCCAGTTTGTAGACCTTGGATTTCTTTTCATTTTCATTTGAATATATGGTCAGTGTTTACTTCAAATGGAAAGTATCCTCGTGTCAGGATTTCTGACAAACCCCTGCACAGAGAGATCTTAGACACTCGAGGACAGTGTCTAGTAGATATTCAAGTTCTCTCCTGTGTGAGTTTGCGTGTGAGGTTTTAGATTGCATTTTTCTTTAAATGCAGACCCACAAATTTGAAAAAATATAGATCTCGCTTTTTTTCTTTTTCTTTTCATTATCTTTCATTTGCTGGGGACGGGCATTCTTCCAAATGCCATACAATCACCCGCTATGTACAGACTCCAACCGAGAGCTCTTTTCAGTATTCTGGCTTTTCCCTTGAGTGCAGTTGGTTGGATTTCGCTTGCACTTAGTTCACCAGGTATACTTGCTAAATACTTTTTCAAGTTCTTCTTCATGAGTCCAGTGGCTCCTATGATAACTGGAATGATGGCGATCTCTTTGAGGTTCCAGTTTCTTTTCATATCATACATTAGACATTGATATTTGTTATCTTCTCCCTTTCAGCTCTGTTTACCATTCCATCATTAGGAACACTGACCTCAACCAAAGTTGCCACTCTCTCTCCTACTCTCTCTCTCTCTCTCTCTCTTGTTCCGTATGACAATGTCAGGTTTGACAGCTACGTTTTCCAGATAGGTAGCTGTGAGGATTTCATGGTCATAATGGATGGTGTATGTCTCATTCCCCACAGTTCTCTCAAGTAGAGGTTATCAGGGCCTGCTGCTACACCTGATATTCATTTTTGTACAGATGGTCCAGTGGAGGTACCTACACACTCCATTATGTCGTGCTGTACAGGAGCCATCTGCCAACATGATTTTGCAACTCGATATCAGGTGGCTCACACTCTCTCCTGTGTGTATCTGCATGTGCTTTTTTAGAGAAGAATTATATGATAATTCAGACTGACAAACTTGACACGAATAGGGTTTCTCTCCGCTGTGTGTTCGCATGTGAACTGTTAGAGAATAATTCTCTGAAAATGCAGACCCACAAACGTGACAAGTATATGGGTTTTCTCCCGTATGCTAGCATGTGTATTTTTAAAGAAGTATTCCGTGAAAATGCAGACATCACAGGATTATGGTTTCTCTCCTTTGTGGGTTTGCAAGTGCTTTTTTAGAGATGAATTCTGTTAAAATGCAGACACACAACAGTAAAAAGAATATGCTTTCTCTCTATTTTTTATTTTTCTTATCTTTCTGTTTTTGCTGGAGATGGGCACCTTATCGGATGCCAGACATTCATCGGCTATTTCATACACTCCAGCGTAGAGTTTTTTTGAAGATTCTAACCGTTGCTTTAAGTGCAATTGTTTGTATTTCTCTTTCACTCGGTTCACCGGGTATACTCGCCAGATAGCTTTTGAAATTCTTTTTCATTAGTCCTGTTGCTCCTATAATTACTGGTATGATGGTGATTTTCCTAAGATTCTAGTTTCTTTTTATGTCGTACATAAGACCTTGGTATTTCGTAATCTTTTCCCTTTCTGCTCTGTTCAATCCTGCATCATTATGGACACTGACTTCAACTAGGGTTGCTACTTTCTCCCTTGTGTCCCATATTACGATGTCAGGTTTAACAAATACGTTTTCTAGATATGTAGCTGAAGGGATTGCATATTCATAGTGGATGGTGTATAACTTATTTTCAACTGTTCTTTCTTGTATATGCTCCCATGACTTGTTGCTACACTGGATATTCAACTTTTTACAAATAGTCCAGTGAACATATTTACCCACTCTGTTGTATCGCATTGTATAATAGTCATCCCCCAGGAGAACCTTACAACTTGCTGTCAGGTGGCTCACACTCTCTACTTCTGTGTGGCAGAACCTGCACTTGCTATTGTTGCTGAGACCGCTCATCTTTTTAAAGGCATTGGTCATTAAGCCTTGATCTTGAGCAGCCATTATCATTCTCTCCTGATCATAATGGAGAGATGCTCTTTTCAGCCAGTCTACAGAGCCTTCCTTATCAATATATTCCTGGAATAATTCACCTAGGAAATACTTAGCAGGTTGTTGGTTACCCCATACTTCCAGTTTTCTGAAAAGGAAGGTTTGGGTGTATTTCTGACGGCTTTTGCGAGCTATTTCTGCGACAGGATTGTTGTCTGTTTCTGCATCATTTGTAAGACAGTCCTGTCCAAAATGTTTGACCAGTTTTGGGATAGAGGTTGTTCTGCTTGCTCTAATTTCTTGATGTTGGCATACCATCATAAGGTTTGCGTTCTGGGAGCTCATCAGATATTGGTCGGTTCTCACAATAGTGGCTCGATGTTGATGGTCAATTTCTGAGAGACCCATACCCCATGTTCCTCTTGGCAGATACAGCTTGTGTGAGTTCGCATGTGAACTTATAGATTGCCATTTTTTGAAACTGCAGATCTACAAATTTGACAATAATATATCTTCTCTCTTTTTAAAAAAATTTCTTATCTTTTCGTTTTTGCTGGAGATGGGGCATCCTACCTGATGTTAGACATTCACTGACTATTTCAGACACTCCAACGTAGAGATCTTTTTAAGATTCAAACCGTTCCTTTAAGTGCAATTGTTTGTATTTCTGTTGCACTCAGTTCACCGGATATACTCGCCAGATAGCTTTTGAAATTCTTCTTCATTAGTCCTGTTGCTCTTATAATTAATGGTATGATGGAGATTTTCTTAAGATTCCAGTTTCTTTTTATGTCGTACATAAGGCCTTGGTATTTCGTAATCTTTTCCCTTTCTGCTCTGTTTTATCCTGCATCATTAGGGGCACTAACTTCAACTAGGGTTGCTACTTTCTCCCTTTTGTCCCATATTACGATGTCAAGTTTAACAGCCGTTTTTTCTAGATACGTAGTTGTAGGGATTACATCTCTCCTGTGAGTTTTCGCATGTGATTTTTTAGATGAGTAAGCTGCGAAAATGCAGATCCACACATTTTACAAGAATATGGCTTCTCTCTTAATATTTAATTTTACTTCAGTCGAAGTTCTCAGAAATCAAGAGGCCCCTTCTTCAGGCTAACACATGATCTCTATATGAGATACATAGATACCCGAGTATTCTATTAAAATACTCTTTTATTTCTCAAGCATTGAGTTAGTAAAAAAGTTAAGAATAATTTCTTCTCTCCCCAACTGACCAGTCAATATGTCATAGTATATCTTTCTTGTGGTCTGTTGGTCTTACCGGATTCCAGGACAAGAATTCATCTAGTCTGGTGGAGTATCCAGCACGTGGTGTTACTTGAGGTAACATCACAAGGAGAAGATGCACTATTCCTCGTACGAGGGGATTTTGTTTGTACTGCAGGTACTATGTAATTTGAATATTTGGTCAGGGTTTACTTGTAGGGTTAAGTATCCTCACGTCAATTTGTCCTGACAAACCCTTGTACAGAGAGACCGAAGACACTCGAGGATAGTGTCTAGTAGGTAATTCAAACACTCCAGTAGGTAATTCAAACTCTCCAGTGTGTATTCGCATGTGGATTTTTAAAATACAATTCTGTGAAAATGCAGACTCACAAACTTGTTTTGAACTCAAAATATTTCTCAGGGTGGAGCAAAATGAAAAATTAGTTGGGATGGGGGCTGGAGAGATTGAGGGGTCTGAGAAAATTTTAGGGGTCATGCCGAAATTTTAGGGGTCAGACCAAATATTTCCTTTTTTTGTTTTGAACTCAAAATATTTCTCAAGGTTGAGGGAGAGTGAAAAATTTGTTGGGATGGGGTACTGGAGAGATTGAGAATCGGGAAATATTTTAGGGGTCAGGCGGAACTTTTATGGGGTCAGGCCTAATTTTTTCTTTTTTTTGTTTTGAACGCAAAATATTTCTCAAGGTTGAGGGAGAGTGAAAAATTTGTTGGGATTGGGTACTGGAGAGATTGAGAATCGGGAAATATTTTCGGGGTCAGGCGGAACTTTTATGGGGTCAGGCCAAATTTTTTTTTTTTTTTTTTTTGAACTCAAAATATTTCTCAGGCTTGTGAAAAGGTGTAAAAATTAGTTGGGATGGTGCCTGGAGAGATTGAGGGGTCGCGGAAAATTTTAGGGGTCAGGCCGAACAGTTAAGAGGGTCAGGCCAAATTTTTTTGTTTTTTTTGTTTTAACTCAAAATATTTCTCAGGGTTGGGGGAGAGTGCAAAATCAGTTGGGAGGGGGGGGGCTAGAGAAATTGAGGGGTCGGGGAAAATTTTAGGGGTCATGCCGAACTTTTTAGGGGTCGGGCCAAATTTTTTTTTTTTTTTTTGTTTTGAACTCAAAATATTTCTCAGGGTGGGGTAGAGTGAAAAATTAGTTGGGATGGGGGCTGGAGAGATTGAGGGGTCGGCGAAAATTTTAGGGGTGATGCCGAAATTTTAGGAGTCAGATCAAATATTTCCTTTTTTTGTTTGGAACTCAAAATATTTCTATAGGTTGAGGGAGAGTGAAAAATTTGTTGGGATGGGGTACTGGAAAGATTGAGAATCGGGAAATATTTTAGGGGTCAGGCGGAACTTTTATGGGGTCAGGCCAAATTTTTTCTCTTTTTTTTGTTTTGAACTCAAAATATTTCTCAGGCTTGAGAAAAGGAGAAAAATTAGTTGGGATGGGGCCTGGAGAGATTGAGGGGTCGCGGAAAATTTTAGGGCTCAGGGCGAATTGAAAACGGGTCAGGCCAAATTTTTTTGTTTTTTTTGTTTTAACTCAAAATATTTCTCAGGGTGGGGGGAGAGTTAAAAATCAGTTGGAAGGGGGGAGGGCTAGAGAAATTGAGGGGTCGGTGAAAGTTTTAGGGGTCAGGCCGAACTTTTAAGGGGTCAGGCCAAGTTTTTTTGTTTTGAACTTAAAATATTTCTCAGGGTTGGGGCAGAGTTAAAAATTAGTTAGGATGGGGGGCTTGAGAGGTTGAAGGGTCGGGAAAAATTTTAGGGGTCAGGCCGAACGTTTTAGGGGTCAGGCCAAATTTTTATTTTTTTTTTTAACTCAAAATATTTCTCAGGGTTGACCCCTAAAAAGGGGTCAGGCCGAATTATTATTATTTTTTTTGTTTTGAACTCAAAATATTTCTCAGGGTTAGGGGTAGAGTATTAGTTGGGAGAGGGGGCTGGAGTGATTGAGAGGTCGGGGAAAATTTTAGAGGTCAGGCCGAACTTTTTAGGGGTCAGACAAAATATTTTCTTTTTTTTGTTTTGAACTCAAAATATTTCTCAGGGTTGAGGGAGAGTGAAAAATTAGTTGGGATTGGGTGCTGGAGAGATTGAGGGGTCGCGGAAAATTTTTAGGGGTCAGGCCGAACTTTTAAGGTCTAAGGCCAAATTGTTTCTTTTTTTTTTGTTTTGAACTCAAAATATTTCTCAGGGTTGGGGAGAGTGAAAAAATTAAGTTGGGTGGGGGGTTGGAGAGAAAGAGGGGTCGGCGAAAATTTAAGGGGTTAGCCCGAACTTTTTAGGGGTCAGGCCGAATTTTTTTCCTTTCTTTGTTTTGAACTCAAAATATTTGTCAGGGTTGGGGAAGAGTTTAAAATCAGTTGGGAGGTTGGACTGGAGAGATTAAGGGGTCGGGGAAAATTTTAGGGGTCCGGCCGCACTTTTAAGGGGTCAGGCTAATTTTTTTTGTTTTAGAACTGAAAATATTTCTCAGGGTTGGGGGCACAGTGAAAAATGTGTTGGGAGGGGGGCTGGAGTGATTGAGAGGTCGGGGAAAATTTTAGGGGTCAGGCCGCACTTTTAAGGGGTCAGACAAAATTTTTTTTTTTTGTTTTGAACTCAAAATATTTCTTAGGGTTGAGGGAGAGTGAAAAATTAGTTGTGATTGGGTGCTGGAGAGATTGAGAATCGGGAATATTTTAGGGGTCAGGCCGAACATTTAAGGGTCAAGCCAACTTTTTATTTTGTTTGTTTGTTTAGAACTTAAAATATTTCTCAGGGTTGGGGCAGAGTTACAAATCAGTTGGTATGGCGGGCTGGAGAGATTGAGGGGTCGGGAAAAAAGTTAGGGTTCATGCCGAACTTTTTAGGGGTCAGGCCGAATTTTTTTCTTTGTGTTTGTTTTGAACTCAAAATATTTCTCAGGCTTTGAAGAAGGTGAAAAATTAGTTGGGATATGGGCTGGAGAGATTGAGGGGTCGCGGAAAATTTTAGGGGTCAAGCCGAACGTTTTAGGGGTCAAGCCAAATTTTTTTTTTTTTTAGAACTCAAAATATTTCTCAGGGTTAGCGGCGAGTGAAAAATTTGTTGGGATGGGGGGCTGGAGAGATTGAGGGTCGGAGAATATTTTTGTGGTCAGGCCGAACCTTTTAGGGGTCAGACAAAATATTTTCTTTTGTTTGTTTTGAACTCAAAATATTTCGCAGGGTTGAGGGACAGTGAAAAATTTGTTTGGATTGCATGCTGGAGAGATTAAGAATCGGGAAAATTTTTAGAGATCAGGCCGAACTTTTAAGGATTCAGGCCAAATTTGTTTTGTGTTTGAACATAAAATATTTCTCAGGGTTGGTGGCGAGTGAAAAATTAGTTGGGGTGGGGGACTGGAGAGATTGAGTGGTCTGAGAAAATCTTAGGGGTCAGGCCGAACTTTTGAGGTGTCAGCCTAACTTTTTTGTTTTTTTTTGTTTTGAACTCAAAATATTTCTCAGGGTTGGGGGAGAGTGAAAAATTAGTTGGGATGGGGGCTGAAGAGATTGAGGGGTCGGGGAAAATTTTAGGGGTCAGGCCGAATTTTTGAGGGGGTCGCTCGAAATTTTTTGTTTGTACGGTTTGAACTGAAAATATTTCTCAGGGTTGGGGGAGAGTGAAAAATTAGTTGGGATGCGGGCTGAAGAGATTGAGGGGTCGGGGAAAATTTTAGGGGTCAGGCCGAATTTTTGAATGGGTCGCTCAAATTTTTTTTTTGTTTGGTTTGAACTGAAAATATTTCTCACGGTTGGGAGAGAGTAAAAAATTAGTTGGGAGGGGGGACTGGAGAGATTGAGGGGTCGGGGAAAATTTTAGGGGTCAGTCCGACCTTTTAAGGGGTCAGGCTAAAGTACTTTGTTTTGAACTTAAAATATTTCTCAGGGTTGGGGCAGAGTTACAAATTAGTTGGGATTGGGTCCTGGAGAGATTGAGAATCGGGAAAATTTTAGGGGTCAGGCATAACTTTCTAGGCGTCAGGCAAACTTTTTATTTTGTTTGTTTGTTTTGAACTCAAAATATTTCTCCGGCTTAGGGGAAGGTGAAAAATTAGTTGGGATAGGGGCTGGAGAGATTGAGGAGTCGCGGAAAATTATAGTGGTCAGGCAGAACTTTTAAGGGGGCAGGCCAAATTTTTTTGTTTTTTATGTTTTGAACTCAAAATATTTCTCAGGGTTGAGGGAGAGTTAAAAATCAGTTGGGATAGGGGCTGGAGAGATTGAGGGGTCATGGAAAATTTTAGGGGTCAGGCCGAACTTTTAAGGTGTCAGGCCAAATTTTTTTGTTTTGGACTTAAAATATTTCTCAGGGTTGGGGCAGAGTTACAAATTAGTTGGGATGGGGGGCTGGAGAGATTGAGGGGTCGGGAAAAATTTTAGGGTTCATGCCGAACTTTTTAGGGGTCAGGCCGAATTTTTTTTTTTTTTTGTTTTGAACTCAAAATATTTCTTAGGGTTGGGTGAGAGTGAAAAATTAGTTGGAATGGGGGCTGGAGAGTTGAGGGGTCGGAGAAAATTTTAGGGGTAAGGCCGAATTGTTTAGGGGGTCGGACCAATTTTTTTTTTTTTTGTTTTGAAATGAAAATATTTTTCAGGGTTGGGGAGAGTTAAAAATCGGTTGGGATGGGGGCGTGAGAGATTGAGGGGTCGGGGAAACTTTTAGGGGTCAGGCCAAACTTTTTATGGGTCAGGCAAAAATTTTTTCTTTCGAACTGAAAATGTTTTACAGGGTTGGGGAAGAGTGAAAAATTAGTTGAGTTGAGGGCTGGAGAGATTGAGGGGTCGGGGAAAATTTTAGGGGTCAGTCTGAACTTTTAATGGGTCAGGTAAAATGTTTTGTTTTTTTTGGTCTTGAACTAAAAATATTTCCTAGGGTTGGGGCAGAGTTACAAATTAGTTGGAATAGGGGGCTGGAGAGATTGAGGGGTCGGGAAAAATTTTAGGGTTCATGCCGAACTTTTTAGGGGGTCGGACCAAATTTTTTTTGGTTTGTTTTGAAATGAAAATATTTTTCAGGGTTGAGGAGAGTGAACAATTAGTTGGGACGGGGCGTGAGAGATTGAGGGGTCGGGGAAACTTTGAGCGGTCAGGCCAGACTTTTTAGGGGTCAGGTTAAATTTTTTTGTTTTGAACTGAAAATGTTTTTCAGGGTTGTGGCAGAGTTAGGATGGGGCTGGAGAGATTGGGGGTTCGGGGAAAATTTTAGGGGTCAGGCCGAACTTTTTAGGGGTCAGGCCAAATATTTGCTTTTTTTATTTGGAACTCAAAATATTTCTCAGGGTTGAGGGATAGTTAAAAATTAGTTGGGATTGGGTGCTGGGAAAAATTTTAGGGGTCAGGCCGAACTTTCTAGGGGTCAGGCAAACTTTTTATTTTGTTTGTTTGTTTTGAACTCAAAATATTTCTCCGGCTTAGGGGAATGGGAAAAGTTAGTTGGGATAGGGGCTGGAGAGATTGAGAGGTCGCGGAAAATTTTAGGGGTCAAGTTTAACTATTAAGGGGTCAGGCCAAATTTTTTTGTTTTTTTATGTTTTGAACTCAAAATATTTTTCAGGGTTGGGGGAGAGTGAAAAATCAGTTGGGATAGGGGCTGGAGAGATTGAGGGGTCGTGGAAAATTTTAGGAGTCAGGCCGAACTTTAAAGGGGTCTGGCCAATTTTTTTTGTTTTGAACTTATAATATTTCTCAGGGTTGGGGCAGAGTTACAAATTAGTTGGGATAGGGGGCTGGAGAGATTGAGGGGTCGGGAAAAATTTTAGGGTTCATGCCGAACTTTTTAGGGCTCAGGCCGAAATTTTTTCTTTTTTTTTGTTTTGAACTCAAAATATTTCTTAGGGTTGGGGGAGAGTGAAAAATTAGTTGGGATGGGGGCTTGAGAGTTGAGGGGTCGGGGAAAATTTAGGGGTCAGGCCGAATTTTTTAGGGGGTCGGACCAAAGTTTTTTTTTGTTTGTTTTAAACTCAAATTATTTCTCTGGGTTGAGGGAGAGTGAAAAATCAGTTGGGATGAGGGCGTGAGAGATTGAGGGGTCGGGGAAACTTTTAGGGTTCATGCCGAACTTTTTAGGGCTCAGGCCGAAATTTTTTCTTTTTTTTTGTTTTGAACTCAAAATATTTCTTAGGGTTGGGGGAGAGTGAAAAATTAGTTGGGATGGGGGCTTGAGAGTTGAGGGGTCGGGGAAAATTTAGGGGTCAGGCCGAATTTTTTAGGGGGTCGGACCAAAGTTTTTTTTTGTTTGTTCTAAACTCAAATTATTTCTCTGGGTTGAGGGAGAGTGAAAAATCAGTTGGGATGAGGGCGTGAGAGATTGAGGGGTCGGGGAAACTTTTAGGGGTCAGGCCAGATTTTTAGGCGTCAGGTAAAATTTTTTTGTTTTGAACTCAAAATGTTTTTCAGGGTTCGGGAAGAGTGAAAAATTAGTTTAGTTGGGGGCTTGAGAGATTTAGGGATCGGGGAAAATTTTAGGGGTCAGGCCGAACTTTTTATGGGTCAGGCAAAATGTTTTGTTTTTTTTGGTTTTGAACTCAAAATATTTCTCATGGTTGGGGGAAAGTGAAAAATTAGTTGGGATGAGGGGCTGGAGAGATTTATGGTTCGGGAAAAATTGTAGATGTCAGGCTGAACTTTTTAGGGGTCAGACCAACTATTTCCTCTTTTTGTTTTGAACTCAAAATACTTCTCAGGGTTGAGGGATATTGAAAAATTAGTTGGGATTGGGTGCTGGAGAGATTGAGAATCGGGAAAAATTTTAGGGGTCAGGTCGAACTTTTTAGGGGTTAGGCCAACTTTTTTGTTTCTTTGTTTGTTTTGAACTCAAAATATTTCTCCGGCTTGGGGGAAGGTGAAAAATTAGTTGGGATATGGGCTGGAGAGATTGAGGGGTCGCGGAAAATTTTAGGGGTCAGGCCGAACTTTTTATTGGTCAGGCCAAATTTTTTTTATTTGTTTGTTTTAACTCAAAATATTTCTCCGAGTGTGGGGAGAGTGAAAAATACGTTGGGAAATGGGGCTGGAGAGATTGAGGGGTCGGGGAAAAATTTTTTAGAGGTTAGGCCAATTTTTTTTTTTTTTTTTTTGAACTAAAAATATTTCTAAGGGTTGAGGGACAGTGTAAAATTTGGTGTGATGGGGTGCTGGAGAAATTGAGAATCGGGAAAAATTTCAGGGATCAGGCCGAACTTTTAAGGGGTCAGGTAAAAAAAATTTTATTTTTGAACTCAAAATATTTCTCAGGGTTGAGGGATATTGAAAAATTAGTTGGGATTAGGTGCTGGAGAGATTGAGAATCGGGAAAAATTTTAGTGGTCAGGCCGAACTTTCTGGGGGTTAGGCCAACTTTTTTTGTTTTTTTTGTTTTGAACTCAAAATATTTTTCAGGGTTGGGGGAGAGTGAAAAATCAGTTGGGAGGGGGGCTGAAGATATTGAGGGGTCGGGGAAATTTTTAGGGGTCAGGCCAAACTTTTAAGGGGTCAGGCCAAATTTTTTGTTTTGAACTAAAATATTTCTCAGGGTTGGGGCAGAGTTACAAATTAGTTGGGGTGGAGGGCTGGAGAGATTAAGGGGTCGGGAAAAATTTTAGGGGTCAGGCCGAACTTTTTAAGACAGACCAAATATTTCCTTTTTATGGTTTTGAACCTAAAATATTTCTCAGGGCTGAGGGAGAGTGAAAAATTTGTTGGGAAAAGTGCTGGAGACATTGAGAATATGGAAAAACTTTAGGGATTAGGCCGAACTTTTTAGGGGTCAGGCCAAATTTTTTTTTTTTGTTAGTTTTGAACTCAAAAGATTTCTCAGGCTTGGGGGAAGGTGAAAAATTAGTTGGGATATGGGCTGGAGAGATTGAGGGGTCGCGGAAAATTTTAGGGGTCAGGCCGAAATTTTATGGGGTCAGTCCAATTTTTTTTCTTTTTTGTTTGTTTTTAACTCAAAATATTTCTCAGGGTTGGGGGAGAGTGAAAAATTATTTTTGAGATATTGAGGGTCGGGGAAAATTTTAGGGGTCGCGGCCAATTTTGAGGGGTTGGGCCAATTTTTTTTTTTATAACTTAAAATATTTCTCAGGTTTCTGGGAGAATGAAAAAACGTTGGGGGTGCTGAAGAGATTAGGGGGTCGGGGAAAATTTTAGAAGTCGGGCCACACTTTTTAGGGATCGAGCCAAATTATTTTTTTTTAGTTAAAATATTTCTCAGGGTTATGTGAGAGTGAAAAAAGGTTGGGAGGGGGGCTGGAGAGATTAGGGGTCGGGGAAATTTTAGGGGTGGGACAAAAAATTTTTTTTTAAACTTAAAATATTTCTCACGGTTTTTTTTTTTTTAGGGGTCGGATAAAATATTTAAGGGGTCAGGCCAATTTTTTTTAACTTAAAATATTTCTCATAGTTGTGGAAGAATTAAGAAAAAAGTTACGAGGGGGCTGGATAGATTAGAGGTGGGGAAAATTTTAGAGGTCGGGCCAAATTTTTTAGGAGTCGGGCTAAATTTTTTTTGTGTGAACTCAAAATATTTCTCAGGGTTGTGGGAGAGTGAAAAAAGGTTGGGGAGCGGGCTGGAAAGATTAGGGGGTCCGAGAACATTTTAAGGGTCTGCCCAATTTTTTTTCTTAACTTAAAATATTTCTCAGGGTTGTGGGAGAATGAAAAAAGTTGGGGCACCGGCTGGAGAGATAAGAGGGTCGGGGAAAATTTTAGGGGTCGGGCCGAACTTTTTAGGGGTCGGGCCAAATTATTTTTTTAAAACTTTAAATATTTCTCAGGGTTGTGGGAAAGTGAAAAAAAGTCGGAGAGGAGGCTGGAGAGATAAAGGGTTAGGGGTCAGGCCAATTTTTTTTTTTTTTTGAATTTAAAATATTTCTCAGGGTTGTGGGAGAGTAAAAAAAGTTTATGAAGGGCTGGAGAGATTAAGGAGTCGGGGTAAATTTTTAGGGGTCGGGCCAAATTATTTATTATTATTTTTTTAACTTAAAATATTTCTCAGGGTTAGGGGAGAGTAAAAAAATCAGAGGTTGGCGAGATGGGGGTTAGGGGTAAGGGGTAAGGGGTCGGGGAAAATTTTAGGGTTCAAGCCAAACTTTTTAGGGGGTCGGGTCAATTTTTTTTTTTTTAAATGAAATATTTCTCAGGGTTGGGTGAGAGTTAAAAAAGTTTTGTGGGGGTTAGGGTTGGAGAGGTCGGGGAGGTCGGGGAGGTCGGGGAGGTCGGGGAGGTCGGGGAGGTCGGGGAAAATCTTAGGGGTCGTGCCCAATTTCTTAGGGGGTCGGACCATAATTTTTTTTTTTACTTGAAATATTTCTTAGGTTTGGTGTAGAGTAAAAATTTTAAGGGCTGGGTGGGGGTGGAGGGTAAACATTTTTGGGGGGCTGTGGGGTGGTTCCCAAAATTTTTAGGGGGTATGGCCAAATTATTATTTTTGTTTTAACTTAAAGTATTTCTAAGGGTTGGGGGAGAGTAAAAAAAATTGGGGGTGGGGTTTGAGAGAGTGGGCGTCGGGGAAAATCTTTTTAGGGGGTAGAGCCAAGCAATTCTTTTTTTTCACTTAAAATATTTCTGAGTGTTGGGGAGAGTAAAAAAATGTTGTGAGCGGTTAGAGGTGGAGGGTAAACCATTTGGGGGGAACATCTTTTAGGGTGATGGCGCCAAATTGTTTTATTTTTTAACCTAAAATATTTCTTAGGGTTGGGGGAGAGTAAAATCTTTTTTGGGAGGTGGGGCTGAAGGGTAAAACTTTTAGGAGGGGTCAGGGAATTTTATTTTCTTGAACTTAAACAGGACTCATTAATATGAGTTCTTTTTATGATAGTTCAACTACACAATTGACCTTGATTGTTGTTCTTTGATACAACAGGGGCGCATTAATATGAGTTATGTTTTTAGGATAGTGACATAACATGAGCAAACACATTTTCTGACATGATAGGGGCGCATTAATATAAGTTCTTATGTAAGCCAACTGGGCTGTAGATAGGTACATATATAATATGTGCACCCTTGCAGATATAGGTAAGTATATAGTATGCACACAAAGGCGGCGATAGGTACAATATAGTATGCGCACTGGGGCGGTGATAGGTATATATTTAGAACATGCACTGGGGTGGCAATAGGTACGTGTATAGTAGTGTATAGGGGTGGCGATAGGTATGTATATAGCACGTGCACATGGGCGGCAATAAGTACGTATATAGAATGCGCACCAGGATAGGTATATATTTAGCATACGCTCTTGGGCGGTGATGAGTACGTATATAGCATGCACACCAAAACAGCGATAGGTACATATTTAGCATTCGCACCGGGCCGGTGAAAGGTACATATTTAGCATTCGCACCGAGGCGGCGATAAGTACGTATTTAGCATTTGCACCGGGGCAACGATAGGTACTTATGTAGTATGCACACCGGGGCTACAATAGGTACTTATATAGTATCTTCACCGTGGCGGCAATAGGTACGTTTATAGTATGCACACCGGGGCGGCGACAGGTACGTATTTTGTATGAACACCAGGATGGAGATATGTACCTATATAGTATTCACACCGGAGCGGAGATATGTACCTATATAATATGCACACCGGGGCGGAGATATGTACCTATATAGAAGGCGCAGACAGTGGTGATAATTTTATAGAAATATGTAATACTTTGCCCTCGGCAACGTAGGAGAAATGGTGGGGAAGAAAGAGCTTTCGCAAAAGCAAAATGAGTAAGTAGCGGTGAAATTGGGCGACCAGGGAAGAGAAAAGTAGAAAGATAAAAGGACGGCTATAGAGAGAGGGAGAGAAATAGAAGTTTTAATATAAAGATGTTACACACGAGATTTTTTTCAATTATATGTTTTTATGACCCTGAGCAACGCCGAGTAGCCTCGCTAGTCTCTTATATCTAGTATGTATGTATGTATGTCTGTTTGTATGTGAAGCTTCTCCTCCGAGAGTACCCAACAAACAGTCACACGGTTGACATCATTATGAACGGCCAGACCCGGGATGTGTAATATCTCCGAACCGAAAAAAAACTGACTCTTCGGGGGTCGACTGAGTACTTTTCTCCAATGGGGGGGGGGGGGCTTTTTCCTCGATTTTCAACGTTGTTTAGTACTAATTCGAGAAAAAACAATGCTATCATGTATAATTTGAGAAATAATGCCAAGTCACGATTTTAACAAGAAATTACGTCAGAGGAATAGAGTGTAGGGAAGAAAATCCATCAAACTGCAATACTTATTTCCCTCTCACTCCTACCTTCTTTTCTTAATTAATATTCCTTCTTCCCTACGCCCGTTCTGTTGTCATGATACGACCCTCCTAGGCATTACTTCCTCCTTTTTTTCAGTAATTTTTCATTATATTTTACAGTAATTTGAAATTGCTGAGTCATATTGTAATTTAATTACGTAATACCTCAAGTTAATAAAACAATTAACCATTTTTAATGAAACTTATTTGTTAGAGGATAGCTAAGGAAGAACGATAACTCACGTTTAAAAACACACTTTAGGTTTTTAAAACAAGGTTAGAGAATATACATAACATATAAAAGTGTATTCTTATGTAAAATTCACAAAGTAAGATGATGATAGTATTCCGGAATCTATAAACTCACGCCTTAGGGGTCCATGGGGCATATTTCATCAGGGGGGGGGACAGTTATTTTTCATTATATTTTATAGTAATTTGAAATTTCTGAATCATATTGTAATTGAATTACGTAATACCTCAAGTTCATAAAACAATTAATCGTTCTTAATGAAACTTATTTGTAAGAGGATAGCTAAGGAAGAACGATAACTCACGTTTAAAAACACAATTAAGGTTTTTAAAACAAGGTTAGAGAATATACATAAAATATAAAAGTGTATTCTTATGTAAAATTCACAGAGTAAGATGATGAGAGTATTCGCGAATCTATGAATCCACCCCTTAGGATTCCATTGGACATATTTCATCAGGGGGGAGGGTTTTCAGTTATTTTTCATTATATTTTATAGTAATTTGAAATTGCTGAGTCATATTGTAATTTAATGACGTAATACCTCAAGTTTATCAGATAATTCATGGTTTGTAATGAAATTTATTTGTTAGAGGATAGCTAAGGAAGAACGATAACTCACGTTAAAAACACAATTTAGATTTTTAAAACAAGGTTTGAGAATATACATAACATATAAAAGTGTATTCTTATGTAAAATTCACAGAGTAAGATGATGAGAGTAGTCCGGAATCTAGAAACCCACCCGTTAGGGGCCTATGGGGCATATGTCATGAGGGGAGGAGGGTTTTAAGTTATCTTTCATTGTTTTATAGTAATTTGAAATTGCTGAGTCATATTGTAATTTAATGACGTAATACCTCAAGTTTATCAGATAATTCATGGTTTTTAATGAAATTTATTTGTTCGAGAATGGCTAAGCAAGTGCGATAACTCACGTTTAAAAACACAATGAAGGTTTTTAAAACAAGGTTAGAGAATATACATAAAATATAAAAGTGTATTCTCATGTAAAATTCACAGAGTAAGATGATGAGAGTATTCCGGAACATATGAATCCAACATGGCCGCCAGCGATTAAGTCATTGCATTCAAGTTCGATTTTAAAGTCTTTAATAAAATAAAATATAATTTTATGTCGGCATCATTACATTATTATTAGTTTTTAAAATATTTAAACAAGAGAAGAATCATATGGGAAAAGGGTAATAGAGGGTTGAAGGAAGAAGGGAAATAATGAGGACCAGGGAAAGAGAGACGACTAGAGAAAGAAGAGAGATTGAAGTTTTTATAAAAAGATGTTACACACATTCTTTAATTTCTACTACTTTGTTCTTTATCGCCCCGGGCAACGCGGGGTATCCCTGCTAGTCTCTTATATAAAGGCACTTGTATGTATGTATGTATGTGTGTATGTATGTGTGTATGTATGTATGTATGTATGTATGTATGTATGTATGTATTTATGTATGTATGTAAAGCTTCTCTCTAAATATTACGCGGTGACATGGACCGGACAACACCTGGGATCTTATCTCAAAATCACAATAAAAAAATGTTACTGGGTGTCAACGGGGCCAGTTTACGGCAACGGGTCTGCTTTTTTCACGCTTTTTCAATGTCATTTAGTATTAATTTGTAAATTATCCAATGTATTTATGTAATAACTTTATAAAAGTGCTGACTCACTGAACATGTCCCATAATCCCTTGCCGGATGTGCCCGGTCTTGCCCTAAATTCTGTCCGGTTATATCAGGTCATCCCATTACTTTTGTCCGGATGCATCAATAACATCATAATAAGGCTACGTTAAGAGTGTGTAGTGAAACAAGGGTTGCGCAATCACACCAGTAAGAGTGATTTCAGTAGTGCTCAGGAGGCCTCCTCGATTTTCAATGTTCTCGGCATTGTCTGGAAGTAAAAGTGCTCAATGTCCCAGATAGAGCTGTTGTAATGATAGATTTGTATAGGACCCAGCACCGGGGGTGCTTCTACAATATAGGACCCGGAGGCTTCTGCAGATTAGGAACCATTGAAAATGATGAAGAATATCATAAGAGGATTGAAAATGATGAAGAATCCCATGAGAAGATTACAAATGATGAAAAATATCATGAAAGGATTGAAAATGATGAAAAATATCATGATGGGATTGAAAATGATGAATAATATGATGAGAGGATTGAAAATGATGAAGAATATCATGAGAGGATTGAAAATGATGAAGAATATTATGAGGGGATTGAAAATGATGAAGAATAACATGATAGGATCGAAAATGATTAAGAATAGCATGAAAGGATTGAAAATGATGAAGAATATCATAAGGGGATTGAAAATGATGAAGAATATCATGAGAGGATTGAAAATGATGAAGAATCCCATGAGGGGATTGAAAATGATGAAGAATATTATGAGGAGATTGAAAATGATAAAGAATAACATGAGAGGATCGAAAATGATTAAGAATAACATGAAAGGATTGAAAATGATGAAGAATATCATAAGGGGATTGAAAATGATGAAGAATATCATGAGAGGATTGAAAATGATGAAGAATAGCATGAGAGGATTGAAAATGATGAAGAATATCATGAGAGGATTGAAAATGATGAAGAATATCATGAGGAGATTGAAAATGATGAAGAATATCATGAGGGGATTGAAAATGATGAAGAATATCATGAGGGGATTGAAAATGATGAAGAATATCATGAGAGGATTGAAAATGATGAAGAATATCATAAGGGGATTGAAAATGATAAAGAATAGCATGAGCGGATTGAAAATGAAGAATATCATGAGGGGATTGAAAATGAAGAATAGCATGATACATATCCATGCTAAATGATACATACCTATGATACATATACATGATACATATCTATGATACATATACATAGTACATATCCATGATACATGATACATATAAATAATACATATCCATGATACATGATACATATCCATGATACGTATCCATGATACATGATACATATCCATGATAAATATCCATAATACATATCCATGATACATGATACATAGCCATGATACATATCCATGAGACATGATACATATACATGATACATATACATGATACATGATACATATCCATGATACATGATACATATCTATTATACATATACATGATACATATCTATGATACATACCACATATCTATGATACATGATACATTATACATATCTATTATACATGGTACATACTACATGATATATATCTATGATACATGATACATAATACATGATACATATCTATGATGCATGATACATAATACATGATACATATCCATGATACATGAAACATATCTATGATACATATACATGATACATATTCATGATACATGATACATATCCATGACATATGATACATGATAAATATCCATGATACATGATACATGATACATATGCCTGATACATGATACATATCCATGATACATGATCCATGATACATAATACATGTTACATATCCATGATACATGATACATATCCTTGATACATGATACATGATACGTATCCGTGATACATGATACATGATACATATCCATGATACACATCTATATGCATGATCCATTATACATAGCCATGATCTATGATACATGTTACATATCTATCATACAATATACATGATACATATCCTTGATACATGATACATATCCATGATACATGATACATATCTATGATACATATCCATGATACATGATACATATACATGATACATATCTATGATACATATCCATAATACATATCGATGATACATGATACATATCCATGATACATATCCATTAAACATGATACATGATACATATCCATAATACATGATACACATCCATGATACATATCTATGATACATATCCATGATACATATACATATTCATCATACATATCCATGATCATGATACATGTATTCAGCATTCGCACCGGGTCAGCGATAGGTATGTATTAAGCATTCGCTCAAGGGCGGCGATAGGTACGTATTTAGCATTCACACTGGGGCGGCGATAGGTACGTATTTAGCATTCAGGGGTGCGACAGGTACGTATATAGCATGTGCATATGCACATGGACGGCAAAAAGTATGTATACAGCATGTGCACCGGGCCGGTGATAGGTATGTTTTTAGCATGCGCTCCGGAGCGGGGAGCGGTACGTATATAGCACGCGCACCGGGGCAGCGATCGGTACATATATATAACAGGCACCTGGGCGGCGATAGGTACGTATTTAGCATTTGCATCAGTGCGGTGATAGGTATGTATTTAGTATTCGCACCGGAGTGGCGATAGGTACGTATTTAGTATTCGCACTGGAGTTGCGATAGGTATGTATTTAGCATTCGCACCAGGGCGGCGATATTTACATATTTATTATTTGCATTGGGGCAGCGATAGATACTTATGCAGTATGCACAATGGAGTCGCAATAGGTACGTATTCAGCATTCACACCGGGGCGGCGATAAGTACGTATTTAGCATTTGCACTGGGGCGGCGATAGGTACGTATTTAGTATATATAGTATATATAGTATCTGCACGGGGGTTGCGATAGTTATGTATATATTATGTGCACTGGGGCGGCGATAGATACGTATATAGTATGAACACCAGGGCAGAGATAAGTACCTATATAGAAGGTGCAGACAGAGGTGGTACTTTTTATAGAAATAAGTCATAGTATTGCCCTGGGAAACGTAGGATGAAATGGTGGGGAAGAAACAGCTTTTGCAAAAGGCAAAATTAAAAAGTAGTGGTGAAATGGAGCGACGAGGGAAGAGAAAAGTAGAAAGATAAATAGACGGCTATAAAGAGAGGGAGAGACATAGAAGTTTTAATATAAAGATGTTACACACGCGATTTTTCTTCAATTATATGTTTTTATGACCCCGAACAACGCCGGGTGACCTTGCTAGTCTCTTATATAAAGGGCACTGTATGTATGTATGTATGTATGTATGTATGTATGTGATGCTTCTCCTCAAAAACTATGCAGCGACATTTCAAAAAGTTGAAATCATTAGGACCGCACATATCCTGAGATCATAATATCAAAAAATCGTAAAAAAAGATTCACTTGCTGAGGGTCAACCGGACCAGTTTCCGACATTGGGTAGCATTTTTTCCGTCTTTTTCAGACTTTTTTCAATGTTAATTAGTAGTCATTTAGAAATTATCTAATGTATTTATGTAATAACTTCATAAAAGTGCTGACTCACTGAACATGTCCCATAATCCCTTGCCGGATGTACCCGGTCTTGCCCTAAATTCTGTCCGGTTATATCAGGTCATCCCATAACTTCTGTTCGGATGCATCAATAACATCATAGTAAGGCTACGTTAAGAGTGTGTAGTGAAACAAGAATTGCTCAATCACATCCACACCTGGCCACCGGCAAGGGTTATTTCAGTAGTGCTCAGGAGGTCTCCTTGATTTTAAAGTACCTGCCATTGTCCGGGAGAAAAGTGCTCAATGTCCTAGATAGAGCTGCTGTAGTGATAGATTCGTATAGAGGTGCTTCTACAATATAGGACCCGGAGGCTTCTGCAGAATAGGAACTATTAAAAATGATGAAGAATACCATGAGAGGATTGAGAATGATGAAGAATATCATGAGGGGATTGATAATGATGAAGAATATCATGAGAGGATTAAAAATAATGAAGAATATCATGAGGGGATTGAACATGATGAAGAATAGCATGTAATGATTGACAATGATGAAGAATATCATGAGAGGATTGAAAATGATAAAGAATAGTATGACGGGACTGAAAATGATAAAGAGTATCATGAGGGAATTGAAAATAATGAAGAATATCATGAGGGGATGTAAAATGATGAAGAACCTCAGGAGAGGATTGAAAATTATAGAGAATATCATGAGAGGATGGAAAATGATGAAGAATATCATGAGGGGATTGAAAATGATGAAGAATATCATGAGGGGATTTAAAATGATGAAGAATAGCATGAGAAGAAGTAAAATGATGAAGAATAGCATGATATATATCCATTATACATGATACATATCTATGATACATATACCTAATACATATCTATGTTAGATAACACATCTCAATGATACATACACATGATGCATATCAATGATACATATCTATGATACATGATACATATCAATGATACATATCCATGATCCATGATACATATCCAAGATACATGATACATATCCATAATCCATATCCATGATACATGATACATATCAATTATACATGATACATATCCATGATACATATCTATGATACATATACATATCCATGATACACATCCATTATACATGATACATGTACATATCCATTATACATGATACATATCAATGATACATGAAACATATCCATGATACATGATACATATCCATGATACATATCAATGATACGTGTCCAGGATACTTATCCGTGATACATATCGATGATACATAATTATGATACATGATACATATTCATGATACGTATCCATGACAAATATCCATGATACATATACATGATACATATCCATGATACATATAAATATCTATGATACATATCCATGATACATGATACAAATCCATAATACATGATACATATTGATTATACATGATACATATCCATGATACCTAACTATGTAACATGATCCATATCAATGATACATATCCATGATGCATGATACATATCCATGATACATATCTATGATACATGATAAATATTAATTATACATGATACATGATACATACCCATGATACATAATCAATTATACATATAGATATTAATCATACATATCCATGATACATGACATATATCAATCATACATATCCATCATACATGATACATATCGATGAAACATAATACATGATACATATACATGATAAATGATACATATGCCTGTTACATATACATGATATATATCCATGATACATATTTATGTGCACCCTTGCAGAGATAGGTTAGTATATAGTAGGTGCAATGATACATATCCATGATACATATACAGATCTATTATACATATCCATAATACATGATACATATCCATGATACATATCCATGTTACATGACACATATCTATGATACATATACATGGTACATATCTATGATACATAACACATATCTATGATACTGATAAATATACATGATACATATCTGATGCATAACACATATCTATGATGCATGCTACATGATACATATCTATGATACATATCCATGATACATGATACAAATCTAGGATACATGATACATACTAATCATACATGATAAATATACATGATACATATCTATGATACATAACACATATCTATGATGCATGCTACATGATACATATCTATGATACATATCCATGATAGATGATACAAATCTAGGATACATGATACATATCTATGATACATGATACATATCCATGATATATATCCATGATACATATCAATGATACATATACATATCCATCATACATATCCATGATATATGATACATATCCATCATACATATGAATGATACATGATACATATCGATGATACATGATACATATACATGATACATGATACATATCCATGATATATGTACATGATATTTATCCATGATACATATTTATGTGCACCCTTTAAGAGATATGTAAGTATATAGTATGCGCAATGATACATATCGATGATACATATACATTTCCATGATACATATCCATGATACATGATACATATCCATGATATATATTTATAATACATGATACATATCCATGATACATATTTATGATACAAGATACATATTTGTGATACATATACATAATACATATCTATGATACATAACACATATCTATGATACATGATACATGATACATATACATGATACATATCTATGTGCACCCTTGCAGAGATAGGTAAGTATTTAGAATGCGCAATGATACATATTAATGATACATATAAATATTTGTGATACATATGCATGATACATGATACATATGCATGATACATGATACATATGCATGATACATGATACATATCCATGATACATGATGAATATCCATGATACATATACATGATCCATGATACATATCCATGATACATGATACATATCCATGATACATATCCATAATACATATCCATGATACATGATTCATATCTATGATACATATACATTATACATATCTATGATACATTACACATATCTATGATAAATGATATATATCTATGATACATGATACATATCCATGATACATATCCATGATACATATACATACCCATCATACATATCCATAGTTCAAGATACATATACATATCCATCATACATATCGATGATACATGATACAGGGTACATATCGATGATAAATGATACATTATACATATACATAGTACATGATACATATCCATGATACATATACATGATACATGATACATATCCATGATACATATCTATGTGCACCCTTGCAGAGATAGGAAAGTATATAGAATGCGCAATGATACATATCCATGATACATATACGTATCTATGATACATATCCATGATACATGATACATGATACATATCCATGATACAAATCGATGATACATGAGGAATATCCATGATACATATACATGATACATGATACATTTCCATGATAGATGATACATATCCATAATACATATCCATGATACATGATACATATCTATGATACATATACATACTACATATCTATGATACATTACACATATCTATGATACATGATACATATCTATGATACATGATACCTATCCATGATATATTATACAAATCGATGATACATGATACATATCCATGATACATGATAAATGATACATACCCATGATACATATCCATGATATATTAATCACATCCATGATACATATCCATGATACATGATACATTATACATATCCAGGATACATGATACATTTCCATGATACAAATCCATGATACATATACATATCCATCATACATATGTATGATACATGATACATATACATATCCATCATACATATCCATGATACATGATACATATCGATGATACATGATACATGATACATGATACATGTACAAGATACATGATACGTATCCATGATACATATCTATGTGCACCCTTGCAGAGATAGGTAAGTATATATTATGCGCACCAGGGCGGCGATAGGTACGAATATAGTATGTGCACAGGGCCGGCCATAGGTATATACATCATATGTTTTCTGGGGTTGCAATAGGTACGTATATAGTAGTGCATAGGGGTGGTGATAAGTACGTATTTAGCATTCGACCCGGGGCGGCAATATGTACATATGTAGTATGCACACTGGGTCGTCGATAGGTACGTATATAGCATGTGCATATAGGCGGCAATAAGTAGGTATACAGCATGTGCACCGGACCGGTGATAGGTATGTATTTAGCATGCGCTCTGGGGCAACGATCGGTACGTATATAGCATTCACAGCGGGGCTGCGATAGGTACGTATATAGCACGCGCACTGGGGCAGGGAAAGGTATGTATTCAGCATTCGCTCGGTCGGCGATACGTATGTATTTAGCATTCGCACTGGGGCGGCGATAGGTACGTATTTAGCATTCGCACAGGGGCGGCGATAGGTACGTATTTAGCATTCTAGTGCGGCTATAGGTACGTATATAGCATGTGCACATGGGCGGAAAAAAGTATATATATAACATGTGCACCAGGCCGGTGATATGTATGTATTTAGCATGCGCTCTGGGGCAACGATCGGTATGTATACAGCACGCGCACCGGAGCGGCAATAGGAACATATATATAACGGGCACCGGGGCGGCGAAAGGTACGTACTTAGCATTCACACCGGGGCGGTGATATGTACGTATTTAGTATTCGCACCGGAGTGGCGATAGGTATGTATTTAGCATTCGCACAGGGCGGCGATAGGTACGTATTTAGGATTCGCACCAGGGCAGCGATATGTACATATTTTGTATTTGCATTGGGGCAGCGATAGGTACTCATGCAGTATGCACACCGGAGCGGCAATAGGTACGTATTTAGCATTCGCAATGGGGAGGCGATAGGTATGTATTTAGCATTCTCACCGGGGCGGCGACAGGTACGTATTTAGCATTCGCACCGATAGGTACTCATATTGTATTTGCACCCAGGGCAGCTCTAGGTACTTATATAGTATCTGTATCCAGGCGGCGATAAGTACTTATATAGTATCTGAACCGGGGTTGCGATAGGTATGTATATATTATGTGCACTGGGGCGGCTATAGGTAAGTATATAGTATGCACACAGGGGTGGCGATAGATATGAATATATTATGAACACCAGGGCAGAGATAAGTACCTATATAGGAGGCAAAGACAGAGGTGGTACTTTTTATACAAATAAGTCATTCTATTGCCCTTGGAAACGTAAGATGAAATGGTGGGGAAGAAACAGCTTTCGCAAAAGGCAAAATTAAAAAATAGCGGTTAAATGGGGCGACCTGGGAAGAGAAAAGTAGAAAGATAAATAGACGGCTATAGAGAGACGGAGAGAAATAGAAGTTTTAATATAAAGATGTTACACACGCGATTTTTCTTCAATTATATGTTTTTATGACCCCGAGCAACGCCGGTTGGCCCTACTAGTCTCTTATATAAAGGGCACTGTATGTATGTATGTATGTATGTATGTATGTATGTATGTATGTATGTGAAGCTTCTCCTCAAAAACAATATATCCTGAGATTATAATATCTGAAAATCGTAAAAAACGATTCACTTGCTGAGGGTCAACCGGACCAGTTTCCGACAGAGGGTAGCAGTTTTTTCGTATTTCTAAGACTTATTTCAATGTTAAATAGTAGTAATTTGGAAATTATAATGTATAATGTATTTATGTAATAACTTTATAAAAGTGCTGACTCACTGAACATGTCCCATAATCCCTTGCCATGGATGTACCCCGTCTTGCCCTAAATTCTGTCTGGTTGCATCAATGGCTTTTCATTTATTTTTCATTATATTTTATAGTAATTTGAAATTGTTGAGTCATATTGTAATTTAATTACGTAATACCTCAAGTTCATTAAATAATTTATGGTTTTTAATGAGATTTATTTGTTAGAGGATAGCTAAGGAAGAACGATTACTCACGTTTAAAAACACAATTTAGGTTTTTAAAACAAGGTTGGAGACTATACATAACATATAAAAGTGTATTCTTATGTAAAATTCACAGAGTAAGATGATGAGAGTATCCCCGAATCTATAAACCCACCCCTTAGGGGTCCACGTGGCCTATTTCATCAGGGGGGAAGTGCTTTTCAGTTATTTTTCATTATATTTTATAGTAATTTGAAATTGCTGAATCATATTGTATTTTAATTACGTAATTATTAAAGTTACTAAAACAATTAATTATTTTTAATGAAATTTATTTGTAAGAGGATAGCTAAGGAAGAAGGATATCTCACGTTTTAAAACACAATTTAGGTTTTTAAAACAAAGTTAGAGAATATACATAACAGATAAAAGTGTATTCTTATGTAAAATTCACAGAGTAAGATGATGAGAGTATTCGTGAATCTATAAACCCACCCCTTAGGGGTCCATGGGGAATATTTCATCTGGGGGGGGGGGCTTTTCATTTATTTTTCATCATATTTTATAGTAATTTGAAATTGCTCAGTCATATTGTAATTTAATTACGTAATACCTCAAGTTCATAAAACAATTATTGGTTTTTAATGAAATTTATTTGATACAGGATAGCAAAGGAAGAACGATAACTCACGGTTAAAAACAAAATTAAGGTTTTTAAAACAAGGTTAGAGAATATACATAACATATAAAAGTGTATTCTGATGTAAAATTCACTAAGTAAGATGATGAGTGTATTCCCGAATCTATAAACCCACCCCTTAGGGGTATATGGGGAATATTTCATCAGGGGGGACTTTTCAGTTATTTGTCCTTATATTTTATAGTAATTTGAAATTGTTGAGTAATATTGTAATTTAATTACGTAATACATCAAGTTCATAAAACAATTAATGGTTTTTAATGAAATTTATTTGTTAGAAGATAGCAAAGGTAGTGCGATAACTCACGGTTAAAAACACAATTAAGGTTTCGAAAACAAGGTTAGAGAATATACATAACATATAAAAGTGTATTTTTATGTAAAATTCACAGAGTAAGATGATGGAGTATTCCCGAATCTATTAACCTACCCCTTAGTAGGGGACCATGGGGAATATTTTATCGGAGGGGGAGGTCAGTAATTTTTCATTATATTTAATAGTAATTTGAAATTGTGAATCATATTGTAATTTAATTACGTAATACCTAAAGTTCATAAAACAATTAATGCTTTTTAATGACATTTGTGTGTTAGAGGATAGCTAAGCAAGAATGATAACTCACGTTTATATATTGTAGTTTAATTACGTAATACCTCAAGTTCATAAAATAATTCATGGTATTTGACGAAATTCATTTGTTAGATGTTAGCTAAGGAAGAGCGATAACTCACGTTTAAAAACACAATTTAGGTTTTTAAACCAGGTTAGAGAATATACATAACATAAAAGTGTATGCTTATGGTAAATACACAGCGTAAGATGATGAGAGTATTCCCGAATCTATAAACCCACCCATTAGGGGTCCATGGGGAATGTTTCATAGGGGGGGGGGGGGGTCTTTTCAATTATTTTTCATTATATTTTATAGTAAGTTGAAATTACTGAGTCATATTGTAATTTAATTACGTAATACCTCAAGTTCATAAAACAATTCATGGTTTTTTATGACATTTATTTGTGAGAGGATAACGACGGAAGAACGATAACTCACGTTTAAAAACACAATTTAGGTTTTTAAAACAAGGTTAGAGAATATACATAACATATAAAAATGTATTCTTATGTAAAATCTACAAACTGGCAGGCCGGCACCCAGGATAAAAAGGGCCCGTCAACTCGTTTATGTACCAGGCGGGAAGAGGTATGCAATGGTACAAACCTTTTTACCTCTGAAAATGTCAGTATAGACATGTCAGAGACCAGACAAGGACAGCCACCAGGCCTTGATGAAAAAGACCCTGGCACCCAGGGTCCACCACAAGCAACGACCAAAACAAGGAATACAAGGGGTCTAAAATCCCAAAAGTGGTTAATTTCACAAAAAAGGATTTTACTGCACTGCTACCATTACTCGATGTTCGAGAAATGTAGTAGTAGCTCAAAAGAGATTCTAACCGAGAGAATAAGAGCGTCTGACCTTCCTGAAGAAAGAAATGTAAAATTCACAGAGTAAGATGATGAGAGTATTCCCCAATCTATAAACCAACCCCTTAGGGATCCATGGGGCATATTACATCGGGGGGGGGGGGGTAGTCCTTTCAGTTATTTTCCTTATATTTTATAGTAATTTGAAATTGCTGAATCATATTGTAATTTAATAACGTAATACCTCATGTTCATAAACCATTAATAATTTTTAATAAAATTTATTTGTTAAAGGATATCTAAGGAAGAGCGATAACTCACGTTTAAAAACACACTTTAGGTTTTTAAAACAAGGTTAGAGAATATACATAACATATAAAAGTGTATTCTTATGTAAAATTCACAGAGTAAGATGATGAGAGTTTACCCCAATCTATAAACCCACCCCTTAGGCGTCCATGGGGCATATTTCATCGGGGGGGGGAGGGCTTTTCAGTTATTTTTCCTTATATTTTATAGTAATTTGAAATTGCTTAGTCACATTGTAATTTAATTACGTAACACTTTGAGATAACTTTTAATTTTACTTTTCTTAGCGTCAATACTATTTACATGAAGGGGGTAAGAAACTATTGAAGGTCCGCCATTAGCCGCCACTGCCCGCCACTCTGTACGTACACAAATACATGTATATGTACATTTTATAATATCTTATATAAGAACAGTATTCGGCGTTGTCCGGCAAATTATACCTCAAGTACATTAAATAATTTATGATTTTTAATGAAATTTATTTGTTCGGGTATAGCTAAGGAAGAACGATAACTCACGTTTAAAAACATAATTTAGGTTTGTAAAACAAGGTTAGAGAATATACATAACATATAAAAGTGTATTCTTATGTAAAATTCACAGTGTAAGATTATGGGAGTATTGCTGGATCTCTACACCCACCCCTTAGGAGTTTATGGAGCAGATTTTATCAGCGTGGGGGTCGTTTTCTAGTTATTTTTCATTCTATTATATAATAATTAGAAAATGCTTAGTCATATTTTGCTTTAATTACGTAATACTTTGAGATAACTTTTAATTTTATTTAACGTTTCTTAGCGTCAATTCTATTTACATAGAGGGGGGTAAGAAACTATGCGAAGGTCCGCCACTAGCCGCCACTGCCCCCCACTCTGTACGTACACAAATACATGTACATGTACATTTTATAATATCTTATATAAGAACAGTATTTTATTTAACGTTTCTTAGCGCCAGGGACGCGCCTCTAAATTTTTATTTTTTGGGTATTGTTTTTTAAATAAGCGACAAACGCTAATCAAATTATTGCTACTATTTTACGAAAGAAAATTATAGGAAATTACAACATGGCCGCCAGCGATTTAAGAGAGACGACTAGAGAAATAAGAGAGATTGAAGTTTTTATATAAAGATGTTACACACACTCTTTAATTTCTACTACTTTGTTTTTTTTTATCGCTCCGGGCAACACCGGGTAGCCCTGCTAGTTGATTAATAAATACTGAAAATTTCATTAAAATTGGTTGATGTTCTGAATTTTAGTGATTTTTTACGTGAAGGGAGGGTCAAAATGTTTTTACATTTTTGGAATAAGCCATTGATTTTTCACATACCTACAAAAAGAAAAAAAAGAAAACTATTTTGATTTTAACGCTGGTTCGTTTTGCTTCGGCTTTCTACGGCTTTTTACGTGTTTCCGTATTGCCCCAAATCGGTTTTGTCTGGTTTAAAAGCTGTACCAATACCGAAAAATGTAATGGCTGACTTGTTTACGAAGAAAAAAGTGCATTCTGGTAGATTTGATTGCGGAATTATTTTTAAATAGGATTTTTTTAAAATTCGTTTCGTTTCATTCTATTCCATTTTTATTTCAATAAATAGTCAATTAATAGACGAGTTAACAAAAGGGTGCGGTACTGTTATAGCTGACGCGCCAGATTTCCGTGACTTCGCGTCGGTAATGATCGGACAGATCTAGGAAGCGCCCGAAAGCTGACGAAGTATTAACTAATCAGGTTGCAGCATTCATTCGCCAAGCAGGCTATAGCAAACAGTCGACAAGGAAAAAAAAACAATGATCACATTCTATTGCAACAACAATCTATATATTAATACGATAGCGTGTGTGTTCGTGTGTCACGCTTCCGGCAAAAGCTCTGCGCATGCGTGCCGCACCTAGATTTTGAAAAGCATTCAAGACAGGTAATTTTCGTAAAGTTTCAAGTATTTCTCTTTTGCGCAACGGTTAGCGACGTAGGATTTTGACGTCGGTTGTCGACGTCGGCCCGATAAGTTTGTAGTTCGATTCCAACCAACCTCAAAGTTTTTTTTTCTACATCGAAGGGGAGGAAGGGAGTCAGGTAGGGAGGGGGAGACCGGCAAGACACATATTAGTACGATAGCGTGTGTGTTATTTTGTGTGTCACGCTTACATCAAAAGCAACGACCTTCCGAATCTTTGTATGCTACTCATGAATTGGAGCCAAATTTAATTTAATCTAAAGCATTTACAAAGTAATGTATAGGTTAGAAGTAAGATAATTAGTATTGAAAACATCATTTCGTGTAATTTACACGGGTCTTGCTAGTGAATTATTATCAGCTTTGTCGGGTCGTCGGATTTCCGAAAGGACTAATTCAAAAGTATAACATTTTCTTTTCTTTCTTTGTTTTATGTTAAAAAACATTGACAAAGTGTTTACCCCCCCCCTCCTTAAAAAAAACAACCTTATTTCCACAAACAAATCAAAACATTTACATTTACACATTTGATTGACAATGGTTCATTTGGCCCACCAAAAAATAAAAATATATTTGGTACTTGTCCGAATATTGACCCTAATTTCCGTGACTACCCGGCAGCAGAAAGCCGACAGCTAACGGAAGCGTCCGAGACCTGCCGAATCGAAAACGAGGCTGGCGTCAAAAGCAGACGATAGCGATTTGAAGGAGAGACGCTTGGCAACTGTAGAAAATGAATTTCGAAGTGCTGTGTCGTACAATTGCCTCTCCGGAGCAGTGCATTAACTTTTGCCAGCAGAAAGCTCTGCTGGCAAAAGTTATGCGATGCGGCGGCGGCCGACTTTGCCGGGTGGTACGTATATTCATCGTCTTACATTGTTGTCGTCTGCCGACTCGGCACGTCTCGGACGCTTCCGTTAGCTGTCAGCTTGCTGTTACCGGGCAGTCACGGAAATTAGGGTCAATATCTGGACAAGTACCATATATTTATTTACAGTTCTTCAGCAACGGTTTGTCCGTTTTTTTTTCTTTTTATCTATGTATTTTTTATTTGAAAGTCTTCCATGAAGCGCTTGGCAGATTCAGCCTCGTTTTCGTCTGGTCTCATCTCGCCAATTCTCGGGCGCTTCCGCGACCTGCCCGATCGTTACCGACGCGAAGTCACAGAAATCTGGCGCGTCAGCTATAACAGTATGACGGGTGCTTTCACAGATTAGGACCCACGCTAACTTTGACACCGTCGTTAGGGTTAGGATCGGGGTAGGGGTTAGGGTTAGGGCGAGCGTCAAAGTTAGCGTGGGTCCTAATCTGTGAAATTACCAACAAAGTATAATGTGTAAGTCACGTAGATGAGAGAAACAGTGGAAAGTTTTGCTATAATTTTTTGTATAAACCTAAAAAAGTGACTAAAAGTGACTAAAAATGACAAAATTAAAAAATCTCATCTGGAAACTGTGAAATCTCAAATAGAATGATTTGATTTTAAATAATGAAAATGTTATTTAAAGATTATGAAATTTCAAAGAAAATCATATAAAAAAATGTAACTCATCTTTTTTCTTAAATTCTAATGCCGCGATAATATGCTTGTTACTTCAATTTGCTTACCTTGGTCTGTCATGAGGTATCGATGAAATGTGGGTTGTTCGTCTGTAAATTTGCATTTCATACTCTGCTACTTGCAAGGGTTAAGCCACTAAATATGGCGGCAATAAAAACTTCATATCAAATAACTTTTTATACTAAAAGTGTATACTGATAATTTATACAAAATATAGGTTTGTGTTTCATCGGATTAAATCCTATGAACAAAAACTCAAAAGCCCCATATATATAATATATAAATATATGTATATATTTTAGTATATCTATCTATAGATATATATCTTCAGTATCTACTACTAGAAATATGTGGAGCTCGTTTATGTACGTGCGTACTGGACGACAGCTGAACAATAAATGTGTACACTGAATAGAAAAACAGATGATGACGTCGTAAAGAAGAAGAGAATTTATTTGTTTCTTGGTTGAATTTTTCCTATTATGACGTCAAAAAATGCGCTTTCGGCAGCGCTGGTTCCCCACACACACCTTACTCCTTATAACAAGGGGAATGGACCCCGCGGGGAATTCGAGCGATTAACATACTAGTATATATTTGGGGACCCGCGCCGAGTGCAATAAGAAAAAGAATGAAATTATTTTCACACTGAATTATTGTTTTCTATTTCGGAGTTAAAAGTCGCACAGGTAAAAATAGTGTTTTCAGTTTACGTTGACTGATTTTGCAGCTGTAACGGCCGAGGAGAAGACAAAGATCAACCTTTTTTCTTCTTCTTATCTTTCTGGAGATGGTGCATCCTACCGGATGCCAGACATTCACCGGCTATTTCAGACACTCCAGACTAGAGATCGTTTTAAGATTCTAACCGTCTCTTAAAGTGCAGTTGTTTGTATTTCTCTTGCACTCGGTTCACCGAGTATACTCGCCAGATAGCTCTTGAAATTTTTCTTCATTAATCCTGTTGTTCCTATAATTACTGGTATGATGGAGATTTTCCTAAGATTCCAGTTTCTTTTCATGTCGTACATAAGACCTTGGTATTTCGTAATCTTTTCCCTTTCTGCTCTGTTCAATCCTGCATCATTAGGGACACTGACTTCAACTAGGGTTGCTACTTTCTCCCTTTTGTCTCATATTACGATGTAAGGTTTAACAGCTCCGTTTTCTAGATATGTAGCTGTAGGGATTGCCTAGTCCCCGTATGCGAGCTGCTATGATTTGAAAAATGTCAAACCGAGGAGAGTTTGTGCAGATCTGATCTGGTGCAAAGACGTGTTTGCCCCACACCCTTCAAAAAAAATTGTGGCTTTACCTTCTCACCTTTTGAGAAGGAGTTAGTTTATTGCTAATCGCCTGAGGCTCCCATGCAGGGGAATAGGTACTTGTCCACATATTGAACCTAATTTCCGTGAATGCCCGGTAGCACCGAGCCGACAGCTAACGGAAGCGTCCGAGACCTGTTCCGATGGATACTACACACTACAGAATAAAAAAATACAAAAGCCACTAATGACTTTCTTTTGGCTAAGATCACAGTGTAGTATCTGTTCAGATGGATACTACACACTACAGACCGGTATCGTCTTGACCTTCGGGGCTTGATGACGCCGGTCTGTGTGTTTGTCCTGTGCAGTTCTAAGAGGGCTACCCTCCCAGGCTTTGAGAAGGGGTTAGTTTATTGCTAATCGCCTGAGGCGCACCTACCGGGGAATGCCGACGGGGCTGACCGGGCAATTTATAAAGGTCATAAGTGCTTTTCCTCTAGTGTGCTAACTTATCAAATCCCACTTTCCGACCTTGTGTCACATCTTACTGCTATGGGAGGTAGATAAATAATCCGACAGTTTAAATGCTTCTAAATTCCTTTCAAATTTCGAAAGAAAAATTAATTTATTTGTTTTTTTTTTTTCGACTGTAAAAAATTGGAAGTGGAACAGCTTTTGAACTAGACAACACTGACTCTTTGTTCGGCATCTTCCGGCCGGTTACGTAACCAGCCGGGAGATACCGACGCGTTAAGCCAATCAGAAGGCGAGAGCAGACGACAACTTTACCTGTAAATAAATTAAATCTTAATCGGGTTTTGTTCGGTTCAAACGCTGCACAAGTATAAATTTAAAAAAAAAACGAAAAAAAATCTAATAAAATCGTTGTTTCATTGATTATATTCTTTACAATCTTTAGTTTATTAATAAAAAAACACAATTTATCGAAAAATATTTAAAAAACTTTTCCGTGAATAAAAAAGATTTCATTGATTTTCTTCGTCAAAAAATAAATAAATTGTCATAAAAATAAACATACAGTAAATGTTTTCTTACATTGTTTTTTTTTCATGTTGTAAAGCAGCCTAGTTTTGATTTGCTTCGGCCTTTTCCGGCTTTTTACGTGTTTCTGTGTCGGCCAAAATCGGTTTTATTTGGTTTAAAAGCTGTACCATTACCGAAAAATGTAATGGTTGACTTGTTTATGAAGAAAAAAATACATTCTGGTAGATTTGATATCGTATTTGTTTAAATAGGATTTTTTTTAAATTCGTTTCGTTTCATTTTATTTCATTTTTTATTTAAATAAATAGTCAATTAATAGACGAGTTAACAAAAGGGTGCTTTCACAGATTAGGACCCACGCTTACTTTGACAGGGCTTTACGGAGCCCTCCAAAAAGGAGCGCGCTCCAGGAGCACGCTCCTTTTTGCTGGAGCGAAGGAGAGGAGGGCTCTGGTAGAGAGAGGGAGGGGAATCAAACGGAAGACGATTTAATTGTAATGTTTTTAACAATCTTTTCTTTTTTATTGTTTTATTCATTACCCCCCCCCCAACCCGTCGGCTTGCTATCAAGCGATGAGACGGATCAAAGGCGTTATTGACTTGAGCGTTCTATTTCTTTGGAAAGATTAAACATTTGAGTTAGCGGTACGAACGATTTTGCCACAATCTGAGTGCGGGTCGGGAGGGGGCGAAAGAGAGAATTCAAAATGTTTACTAGCTGACTTGAGAAAATTACTAAGGCCCTTTTAAAAAGTACACTGCTATCTTTCTGTTGAATAAAAACTCCGAAAATTAGCACTCTAGATAGGGGAGGTAAGTTGCCCAATCAAGGTTTCAGAGTACAGTCTACCCTACTATTTAATTCATATAACTTGGTGGGGGGATATATGTGGATTCATACCGTTCCTAAGCGTATTAGTGAAAGTTATGTTGTTTTTCTTCTCTTAGACTAGATAGTCTGCTTGAGTGGATAGAAGTGTGTATGTATAATACACAATTTAGGAAAACTCGGCAAAGGAAAACTCGGCAACGGAAAATTCGTCAATGGAAAATTCGGCAACGGAAAACTCGGCAATTTTAGCCAAGTAGGAAAATTCGGCAATTATCGAATAAATATCGATTGAAAATAGATTTTAGAACCGTTTTTACAGGAGATATACTTGTAAATACGGGGCTACCTCATCCCCAGTGAAGAATATTTTTTACATTATTTGTTGGTACTTGTGCAGTTTACGAACCGGGCTATTTTTTAGATAAGATTTTCAAGTTAAATTAAATTTTTACGATATATTTTGTTTATTAAATTGTTAGGTGAAAGTACAGAATAGTTAACAAAGCCCCCCTCACTCCATGTTAAGAATAGCTTTCTAAATAATCCGGTTCGTAATTACGTTATGAAATTAAAGGTTTGGACCGGGTTATTTTTTACATAAAATTTTCAAGTTAAATTCAATTTTTACGATATCTTCTGTTTATTAAATTGTTACGTGAAAGTACAGAATAGTTAACAAAGCACCTCCCCATTCTCCCCATGTAAAAAATCGTTGTCTAAATAATGTTATTATTTCAAGCCGGTTCGTAATCAAGTTACGAGATTAAATCCATCATAATTCATTTGGATTTCTTCGTAAACAAGTCAGCCATTTTAATTGACAAAACATCAATTACTTCGTGTGTTTGCAAAACTTGAAAGGAATTTATAAACTATCGAGTAGAAAGTCATTTAAACTGGCTTTAAATTCTTAGAAAATGTCCATGTATTTAAAAAAAAGCAAAATTGTTTTCTTGTTCTCAGGAAACGAAAATTTACGTATAATCTTATACTTCGTCCGACATGTTCTCCTATAACTCTCAAAATATTAGCGAGATTTTGTCAAATATTATCTTACGGTCTTACACTTAAAGTGACATCTCAACCCACATTGACGAGATCTTTTGACGCCCACCCCTACCCTTCGACAACTCATTGGCAGAATAGAACGTTATGAAAGAATGGATTTTTTATTATGGAGCTCTGAAACAGAGCCGCTCCTTTTTTATAGGAGTTGGAGCAGGAGCGGCTCCTTTTTGAAAATGAGGAGCGTGAGAATAGCCAGCTCCAATTTTGGGCGTTGGAGCAGGAGCGGGAGCAGCTCAAAAAGTAGTGGAGCGCGTAAAGCACTGAACTTTGACCCCGTCGTTAGGGTTAGGGTCAGGTTCAAAGTCGGGGATAGGGTTAGCGTTAGGGTTAGGGTCAAAGTTACCGTGGGTCCTAATCTGTGAAATTATCAACAAAGTATAATGTGTAAGTCACGTAGATGAGACAAAGAGTGAAAAGTTTTCCCATCATTTTTTATATAAACCTGACAAAGTGATAAACAAAGTAACTAAAAGTGACTAAAAATGACAAAATTAAAAAATCTCATCTGGAAACTGTGAAATCTCAAATAGAATGATTTGATTTTAAATAATGAAAATTGTTGTTTAAATATTATGAAAATTCGAAGAACATCATATAAAAAAATGTAAGTCATCTTTTTTCTTAAATTCTAATGCCGCGATAATATGCTCGTTACTTCAATTTGCTTAACTTGGTCTGTCATGAGGTATCGATGAAATGTGGGTTGTTCGTCTGTAAATTTGAATTTGAAATCGATTTTGTACATTTCGATTAAATCTGGTTTACTGCAAGAAAAGGATTCCCTGCTTTTTGCAATGTCTAAAAGTTCATGTATATATATATATATATATATATATATATATATATATATATATATATATATATATATATATATATATATATTGTATGTGTATTTAGGCAGCATTTTCTCATTTATGCAAACATCGTTAAAAATTACAGAATTCGTCTGTTTAATTGTACCTTTTAGTATTAAAATCAAAATGATTTAAGACACATTCTAGTTAATAACACTAAAATTATACATTCCGAATATTCGAAGCTATCTACATAAAAACAGAACCACCTAAAATTAACAACATCACATATGAAAGCAGTGGTAACATTTTAAAATACTTAACGTAATGCAATCTTGTTCTGTGATGCCATCCAGTGTTGCTGTATTTAAAATCGCCAACGACTTCGTGGAACAATGCGGAAACGTTCTATGCGCGTTTCCACCGTCTTTTTAAAATTCTCTTCTTTCTTTCTTTTTTTTATCCTCCTCCTACAGCGGTAAGATGTGACACAAGGTCGGGAAAGTGGGATTTGAAAAACCAGCGCCCGAGAAAGTGAGCACTCTGGCCTACAAAAAAGTGCCTGGCCAGCCCCATAGGCATTCCCCAGTAGGGGCGCCTCAGGCAGTAAGAAATAAACAAAGAGGGGAAGGATAGCATGGGAGGGTGGACCTCCTAGAACTACACAGGACAAACCCACAAACCAGCGTCATCAAGCCCCGAAGGGCAAGACGATACCGGTCTGTAGGGTGTAGTATCCATCAGAACAGATACTATAATCTCAGCCAAAAGGCCAAGAAGTTCAATTCTCTTCTTTCTCCAGATTTTTTGTTCAATTACTTTTGACACCTCGAATCGAAAACGTTCGTGAAACATGTGAAACCTATAGTACATTTATAACGACCCCCTCGTTATTCTGCCGGGACCGGCAAAATAGCGAGGGTTCGTTATTCTGCCGGCTTATGTTTTTGGCAACTGCCATTCATCCTTTATTGTGTAGCACTGATTGTGGCGACTACCATTCATTCATTATGACGTCTTTCTGTTTTTGGCAACTACCATTCATCCTTTATTATGTAGCACTGATTGTGGCGACTACCATTCATTCATTATGACGTCTTACTGTTTTTCTGGCAACTGCCATTCATCCTTTATTATGTAGTACTGTTTTGGCGACTACTATTCATCCTATGTTATTTATTTACAAATAAATTATATATATATATATATATATATATATATATATATATATATATATATATATGCAAACATTGTTAAAAATAGGGAACCCTCAACAAGGTTCTAGTCGACCTCGACCCCTACCCCATGCCAACGATCGACCATTTGTTCCACAGAATCGGCGAAGGAAACAAATATTTTGCATCCCTCGATCTCCGCAGCGGCTATTGGCAAATCGTCATCGACGAACGGGATCGGCACAAAACTGCATTTACATGGAAGGGCAAATGCTATCAATATACGCGACTGGCCTTCGGTCTTACATCTGCTGGACAGATCTTCTCCCGTTGCATAGCCGAAGCCTTGGCTACCGTTACATCTCGTGCCAACATATCCTCGTACATTGACGACAACCTAGTCCACGCCAAAACATTTGAAGGATATATACTAGCACTGGAACAACTATTTACTGCCCTTTGTAAATTTGGGCTAAAGTTGAATCCAGATAAATGTACCTTCCTCGGAGACAATGCAAAATTCCTCGGTCGCATTGTGAATAACAAGGGATTTGAAGCTGACCCTGAATACGTCCGCGCCATCATAGAAATGAGACCTCCAACAACAAAAAAGGAACTACAAGGCATCATAGGTCGTCTAGTATGGATACGTCATTTCCTTGAGACACGTCTACAGGAGCGGATCAGGTCGGACACATTTTCCAACATCATGGCACCCATCCACGAACTAAACAGGATCAATAAACCATTTGTATGGACTGAGCAGGCCGACAAGGCGTTTGAAAAGATCAAGAAAAGACTATCGTCACCTCCAGTCATTTCATTCCCTGACTTCAATCAACTCTTTACACTCACCACTGATGCGAGCGACATTGCATGCGGGGCCATGATTATTTAATATTATCTTGTTCGTTGAAGATATGAATCCTGCTGCTACCAGATCAGGCTGTAAATACTGGCTTCCTGGCCTAAAATGCACCAAACATTGATGCCATTCTTTTTATCCCCCCTCTTTGCAAAACTCAATCATATTCTGCAAAGTCAAAAACAAAAACAACAATTTTCCTCTACAAAAACAACCAAACACATTTGCAGATGTAACAAAACTTGAAGCATAAAAACTTTTACCAAAATGATCGGATTTGGCATTAAATAACTCGAAACATGGTTGAAGAAATACATAAATGTTGGATGGAACCAAATTCTCTTTAATAAATATGGATGTTACGTAAACCGTAGAAAAATCCCAAGATTTTTCAAAAATAACATTTTTTCAAAAATAACATTCCTAAATTTCTAATTAAAAAATTAAAAAATTTCATGACGTGAATTTTATTTATTTTTTTATTATTGTGGTTGTCTTGATTCCCGGTTTTGGATCGAATATTTTAGACGACGGTCGCGTCTTTTAGGGATTGCCAAGCACCAAACTAAACAATTAATATTTGTGTTGCTAAATTGGGACGAGACCGACTCGATAAAAACATACATGTTTGGAATGGGTCACCAGTTAGCAAGTGTTTAAAGAGTGGATCTTGGGTATCGCACTTCAAGTGGGGTGATTCTTGTTGTTGTTGCTGTCGTCATCGAGAGCCGAGGCAAGCCGTTCCGTGTCGCCAGCGAACTCTGATTTCTTTTGACCAATTCACTGTTTTTATAAAGTTTCATTTCGTACCTACTTGTTACCTTCAGATTAAACACATTTGTGAACACTTTTCACTGAGTTCAAACTCTGGACAACATCTGTAAGTACTTATTTTACTAGCAACTGGCCGCAAGGTGATCCCCCTTCTCAAGAAGAAAGAAAGAAATGGAAAAAAGAGGAAGAAGAGGAAATAGTAAGCCGAACGAACCTAGAAAAAAAAGGGGTAACTAAGGTAGCACTCTCCTTCAATGCCCTTTCATCTTATCAATGTATTGATCTGCCATAATTTTTACTTTTATATTAAGGACCCTTAAGGAAATTATTCTGTTAACCCTAACTTTTTCCCTAACCCTAACCAGATTTGCTTGCCTAAACATTTACACATATTACATGTACTATTTTTGCATACAAACTTTTCACCCAACTTGAAACATTATTCTATTAAGGTATACTAGTGGGACCCGTGTAAATTACACGAAATGTCGTTTTCAATACTAATTATTTTGTTCCTAACCAATACATGTTTGAATAAAATATGATAAGATTTGACTAGTATATTTATTTTTAAAAAATGAACAATACATGAAACAATTTACAAAACTTCTTTATATACAATATTTCTAGTGAAGCAGATGATAACGGAAAGAAGAAAATTATAGCAGTCGCTTCGCACATATTTAGCCCCACAGAACAAAACTGGTCCACAACCGAACGTGAGGCATATACGATAAAATGGGCCATATCCAAATTCGATTATTTCCTGCGCGGCCGCCCCTTCGTCATCTTCACCGATCACAGATCACTGACTTACCTGGATCAGCGGGTGTTCAACAATGCCAAAATTCGCCGATGGCAAGAAGAGATCGCATGCTATAAATTTGTCTTAGAGTTTATTGAAGGAGAATCCAATGTCTGGGCTGACATGCTCAGCGGGAGACACGGACAAAGGAAAAATACCACGCCGGCCGACACCACCCCTGCAGGCGAAACATTCAGAATCAAAGGCTCTAATCTTCACATTTATATCCCATTATGGTGTACTGATGAAATAAAGGGATCGATGCTCATTCCCGAAACACATACACCTCAGAACATCCGCCACCACAAGAATATCACAGATGCATTCTTCGCATATCATTTTACATCAACTATACCCACTAAGAATAACTGCGACCAGGTCAATATCGCTGCTGAACAGTGCACAGACGACACACTATCGAAAATCATCAGAAACCTCCGGACGAATGACTCAAACAAAAACTTCGAGATCGATCCAAATGACCACCGGACCCCCCTTCTCAACAAATACATTCACCAGTTCTACCTAGAGCTTGGCACCTCCGTTTTAATGATTAGAGACAACAGCCACCCCCAAAACTAGTCGTACCATACAAGCTCCGCCCCAAGTACCTACACCAGGCACATGATTGCGTTAATCATTCAGGTATCACTCGCATGCGTGAGCATCTATCTGGCTACTGGTGGGAACTCAAGGACCGTGACATCAAAACATATGTCGACTCCTGCGAAATATGTGCCAAGCGGAAGGGCAACTATGGCAAGCAAAGAAATTGGCCCTCCGGACACTGTAAGCGTGGGAAAAGGCCATTCGAGATCATTTATGTCGATTTCGTCACAATGCCAGTTTCAAAGGGAAAACGCTACATCTTAACCATGCTAGATAGTTTCAGTAGACATCTTACTGTCGTACCGTGCGCCAGGGATCGTGCTATCGACGCCGCCCGTGGACTCTACAGTTTCTTTCTTCGCCACCGGGAAATACCACGCATTGTATCATCCGATCGCTGAACCCATTTCACGGGGGAGGTATACAAGAACTTCTGCCAACTCACATCAATCACGCAGGAATTGCACTGCGCATGGCGACCACAAAGCTCAGGCAACATCGAGCGGCAGCACCGCACAATGAAAAACGCCATCTACATGCTATGTGTGGATAGAAACTGCGAATGGACTGACGTCCTAAAATCCGTTGTCTCTTCAATGAATGCTACCATAAACAGTGCCACTGGTGCATCACCCCACTATATAATCACTGGTCGACATCCCAACATTGGTTTACCCAAACTACCCGACAACAGACTTACAGGCCATAGCCCCACGGCCTATGGCATGCAGGTTAACGCTCTACTGAGGCAAGTCCATCAACGCGTCGCGTTGGCCAACAATGAAGCCGACCACATCCACAATCCAAAAGTAGACAAAATCATGAACAAGGCACCGATACAAATCGGTGATAACGTGCTAATACACCGTCCTCAATCGGTTATTGCTCACGCGTCTCACCTACCCTGGATTGGTACTTTCGAAGTCACCAAAACCAATGACATGGTGATCCAGATAATAAACGAAGACGGCGAGAGTGAATGGGTGCACCGGGCACATATTCGCCGACTACTATCGCGACCAAGACATCTGTCTCCCAACCTACCTCCTATACCTTACACAACCGTGGTAACAACGCCTTCATCCACGGCTGGGGCACACGGGGCATTACAAGACTCCAGACACATAGAAGTTCCTCAAACACCATCCAGATACAGACCAAACCTGATCCCTAGACGATCGACACGAGGCCAGCTACCTGCACGTTTTAAGGACTTCATCATGAAGTGATTTCACTTACGCGTGCGACTTTACACATGCCACACAGGTCAAATCAAAATGAGATCTGGGGGAGCTGTTATGATTTTTAGGTCTCGTTTTGATTTGACGACGCTCGTCATACCAGCTGGAGTGTTGTTGTCATGGCGACCACCACCTTGATGTGTCTTGTTTGGACGATTCCCGATTGCTCAAAAGTGGAATCCCAGGCACTGGGAGGCGTTCTGTGATCGCCACAGTGGCACAAAAGTCGGTAAAAATGATCATGTTTACTACCACGAAGTTACGTGCTGACTGATTATGTGCCGTGATTACTGTGGCGAAAATAGAAATTCAAACAAACACAGTTTGTTGACGCCGGCGTCAGATTTTCATCTCCGTGTCATCGGTCGTATGTCTACGACTACGTCCGCAGGCTTTTCCATAAAACCAGCTGGTCCAAGCAGACGACAGAAACAAATCTGGAATCAGCCAAGAACACAAGTATAGCGACGTTCGGTCCTCCTCAAACAACGACGAAAAAAACAGCAACTTTAAGTACAACAAAATAACAATTCAACAACGCGACTAACTTCTACGACAATTTCGTCTGCTAAACGTCATTGAATCAGCGACGCTGAACAACAACACAACTATTCGCACTACTGCTACACCGAGTCCTCCAACGCGGACATCATTATACCGCAACTATTACTGCTTCTACTATGGCTCGCTCGGTTCGCCTACAGGACGTTGTAAAAACAAATTACTACTACCCACTAAGGCTTCTCGACTGTTATTGACATTCACTCCAATTCCGAAATTACTTCTCGGAAAATTCTTCCCGTTTATTTGTTCTGGAAAATAAACCATAGTATTTTTCCAATTTAAATTCTGTGTTGTTCGTTCATTTATGCTTGTCACCATACGCTTACAGTAATACAGGGTGTTTCAAAAGTCTTGGGAACATTACAAATGCGTATATCTCATGAACTATTCCAGGTAGAAAAATGAAACTGGTGCCATTTTAAAGCTTGCTTAATCAAGTGTTGGGTCATACTAATGATTTTCGTGTTATCTTTCCAGGTGCAGTAATGGCGTTCTCTAAACAAGACAAGGCATTTTGCGTCCTTCAATTTGCAAAGACTGAATCGTGGACATGTGTTCAGCGTGCATTTCGCAGGAAATTTAAAAAAGAAGCCCCTGAAAGGAAATCCATTGTCAGATGGCATGCTAAATTTGTGAAAGATGGGTGTTTGTGCCCAAGTAAGCGAACAGGTCGCCCTTCAACTTCAGAAGATGCAGTTGAGCAAGTTCGGACAGCCTTTCAGCGGAGCCCCCGTAAATCAGTGAGAAGAGCCAGCAGGGAACTTCAGCTTGCTCCAGCAACTGTCTGGCGTGTCTTAAGGAAACGACTGCAAATGGTACCTTACAAGCTCAAGTTGGTCCAAAAGTTGAAGGACACTGATAAGCCACTTCGCCGTGACTTTTGCATTGCAATGCAAGAGAAGTTGGAAGATAACGGCTTTGATGACCGGCTTGTTTTTAGCGATGAGGCGACCTTCCATCTGAATGGCAAAGTTAACAAGCATAACACTCGCATATAGGGTACTGAGAATCCTCATGAACTTCTTGAGCACGAGCGAGATTCACCAAAAGTGAACGTGTTTTGTGCAATTAATAAGAAAGGTGTCTATGGACCGTTCTTCTTTGAAGAGGCAACTATCACTGGTGAATCCTATCTCAACATGCTGGAAGACTGGTTAATGGCTCAGTTGGAACAAGCAGAATCTGATGACTTCATTTTTCAACAAGATGGTGCACCACCACACTGGAGTCTTAGAGTAAGGCAGTTTCTTAACACAAGGCTGCCTGGTAGATGGATTGGGAGATCTGGGCGAGGTGATGACGTTCTCATGCCCTGGCCTCCTAGGTTTCCAGATCTTACCCCGTGTGACTTTTTCCTTTGGGGCTTTGTCAAGCAACAAGTCTATGTGCCGCCCCTTCCAAGAGATATTGACGAACTAAAGGCTCGAGTAACGGCAGTTGTGGGAACCATTGACGTCAAGATGCTGGAACGCGTTTGGCAGGAAATGGACTATCGACTAGATGTCTGCCGTGTGACGAATGGTGCTCATATTGAGCAACTTTGAAGATTCCCCACAAAACTTGAAACTTTAATAACCTTTCCAACGGTACCAATTTCATTTTTCAACTCCTAATAGTTTTTGAGTTATTAAAAATCGTTATGTTCCCAAGACTTTTGAAACACCCTGTATAACAGAATTAACAAAAAAGCTGAAGAAGAAGAGAAGAGAAGAGAATTTTAAAAAGACGATTTAAATTCAGCAACGCTGGATGGCATCACAGAACAAAATCGCATTACGTTAAGCATTTTAAAATGTTACTACTGCTTTCATATGTGATGTTGTTAATTTTAGATTGTTGTCTTTTTATGTAGATAGCTTCGAGTATTTTGTGAAACCTGTGGAACATTTATTTATTTATTTATTTTAATACAAAAAAGACCATCAGAAAAAATGAAAAAATGAAAAAGGTATAATTAACCAGACGAATTCTGTAATCTTTAACAATGTTTGCATAAATGAGAAAATGCTGTCTAAATACGCACATACACACACACACACACACACACACACACACATATATATATATATATATATATATGCAAACATGTTTAAATAACACGGAATTTTTGCTTACCAAGTAAATTCAGTGTAACATTCACCTATGTCGAAAAGATCACGAAAGGATTGATAAACACACACACACACACACACACACACACACACACACACACACATATATATATATATATATATATATATATATATATATATATATATATATATATATATGCAAACATTTTGAAATAACACGGAATTTTTGCTTGATAAGCCTTTTTTATTTTTTTCTATTTTCCGAATAGTCCATTTAGTATTTCGGTCAAATTGGTGTATATAAGTTCCGCGGCTTTTTTGCTTTATGTTTCTTTCTATTTTTTTCTGCGAGTAATTTACCAAGTAAATACAGTGTAAAATTCACCCATGAACTTATACAGATATCCCCCCCTCCCCCCCAAAAAAAACAAATAATAAAATGACCGCTTCACTTGATGTTGAAAGGTTATTTACAAATTTTCCAGTACACAAAACAATAGATATCATTATTGATAACATATACAAACCCATCCTTCCATCCACTAAAAATTGATCCTAAAACACTTAAAAAGTTATTATTAATTCGCACAACCGAAGTCCCTTTCTACGACATAAGAGAAACGTCTATACCCAAATTGATGTAAACATTACTGAAGGTCGGTTCGAGAACCGATCCCATAGAAACTATGGGATCGGTTCTCGAACCGACCTTCAGTAATGTTTACATGGCTGACCTCGAAAATAAAATATGTAATATAATTACTAACCCCTCCATTTATGCCCGCTACATTGATGATCTTGTTTTAGCAGACAATAATGATGAAAAAACAAACTACAAGACATTTTTCAAAATAACCCCGTACTTACATTCATTTATGAGATTAACGTTAATAACAACATTCAGTTTTTATGTCCTCAGTGACTCTAACAATGACGCATTCATCACATCTCCCTATATAAAAAAAACTGCCTCTATTAATACAATAAATAGTCAATTAATAGACGAGTTAACAAAAAGGTCCTGTACTGACGCGCCAGATTTCCGTGACTTCGCGTCGGTAATGATTGGACAGGTCTAGGAAGCGCCCGAAAGCTGACGAAGTATTAACCAATCAGGTTGCAGCATTCATTCGCCAAGCAGGCTATAGCAAACAGTCAACAAGGAAAAAAAACAATGATCACGTTCTATTGCAACAACAATGAATTATTATCAGCTTTGTCGGGTCATCGAATCTCCGGAAGGACTAATTCAAAAGCATAACATTTTCATTTCTTTCTTTGTTTTATGTTAAAAAAACATTGACAAAATCCCCCCCCCCCCAAAAAAAAAAACAACAACCTCATTTTCACAAACAAATCAAAACATTTAGATCTACACATTTGATCAACAATGGTCCATTTGGCCCACCAAAAAATGAAAATATATTTATTTATAGTTCTTAAGCTACGGTTTGTTCGTTTTATTGTTTTCTTTTTATTTACGTATTTTTTCTTTGAAAGTCTTCCATCAATCGCTTGGCAGATTCAGCCTCGTTTTCGTCTCGTCTCATCTCGCCAGCTCTCGGGCGCTTCCGCGACCTGCCCGATCGAAGGGTACTTTCACGGATAAGGACCCACGCTAACTTTGACCCCGTCGTTAGGGTTAGGGTCAGGTTCAACGTCGGGGATAACGTTAGAGTTCGGGTTAGGGTCAAAGTTAATCTGTGAAATTACCAACAAAAGTGTGATGTGTAAGTCACGTAGATGAGAGAAACAGTGGAAAGTTTTGCCATCATTTTTTATATAAACCTAACAAAGTGACTAAAAATGACAAAATAAAAAAAATCTCATCTGGAAACTGTGAAATCTCAAATAGAATGATTTGATTTTAAATAATGATAATTGTTATTTAAAGATTATGAAATTTCAAAGAAAATCATATAAAAAAATGTAACTCATCTTTTTTCTTAAATTCTAATGCCGCGATAATATGCTCGTTACTTCAATTTGCTTACCTTGGTCTGTCATGAGGTTTCGATGAAATGTGCGTTGTTCGTCTGTAAGTTTGCATGTCATACTCTGCTACTGGCAAGGGTTAAGCCACTAAATACGGCCGCAATAAAATCTTCATATTAAATAACTTTTTATACTAAAAGTGTATACTGATAATTTATACAAAATATAGGTTTTTGTTTCATCGGATTAAATCCTATGAACAAAAACTCAAAAGCCCCATATATATAATATATAAATATATGTATATATTTTAGTATATCTATCTATAGATATATATATCTTCAGTATCTACTACTAGAAATATGTGGAGCTCGTTTATGTACGTGCGTACTGGACGACAGGTGAACAATAAATGTGTACACTGAATAGAAAAACAGATGATGACGTCGTAAAGAAGAAGAGAATTTATTTGTTTCTTGGTTGAATTTTTCCTATTATGACGTCAAAAATGCGCTTTCGGCACCGCTGGTTCCCCACACACACCTTACTCCTTATAACAAGGGGAATGCACCCCGCGGGGAATTCGAGCGATTAACATACTATCTAGGAGGTCCACCCTCCCATGCTTTGCCTTCTTACTCTTTGAGAAGGGGTTAGTTTAGTGCTAATCGCCTGAGGCGCCCCTACCGGAGAATGCCGACGGAGCTGACCAGGCAATTTATAAAGGTCATAAGTGCCCTTCCTCTAGGGTGCTGACTTATCAAATCCCACTTCCCGACCTTGTGTCACATCTTACTGCTATGGAAGGCAGATGAATAATTGGACAGTTTAAATGCTTCTAAATTCCTTTCGAATTTTGAAAGAAAAATTAATTTATTCGTTTTTTTTTTTCGACTTAAAAAATTGGAAGTGGAAAAGCTTTTTAATCAGACAAAACAGAATTTATTTGTTTCTTGGTTGAATTTTTTCTATTATGACGTCAAAAAATGCGCTTTCGGCAGCGCTGGTTCCCCTCAAACACCTTACTCCTTATAACAAGGGGAATGGACCCCGTGGGGAATTCGAGCGATTAACATACTAGTATATATTTGGGGACCCGCACTGAGTGCGACGAGAAAAAGAATGAAATTATTTTCACACTGAATTATTGTTTTGTATTTCGGAGTTAAAAGTTGCACAGGTAAAAATAGTGTTTTCAGTTTACGTTGTCTGATTTTGAAGCTGTAACGGCCGACGGGAAGAGAAAGGTCAACCCCGTATGCGAGCTGCTATGATTTGAAAATCGCGCAACCCTAACCGGCGACTCGGAGGCCCAGGGCATACGGTGGAAATAGACGAGTCTCTATTCAACCGCCGGAAAAAACAAAAACAATGCTGGCCGTGTTTTCTCCAGCCGCTCTGGGTCTTCGGAGGGGGGGGGGGGATACGACCCCGCAGAGAAGGAGGGGTTTCCTGGTGACAGTGCCTAACAGGAATGCCGAAACCCTAACTCTTCCAATAATCAAGCCAGTACCTGGGACGACGGTAGTATCCGATTGCTGGAGGGCGTATAACAGTCTTTTGCTCAGCCTAACAAAACAAGCGACATCAAAAGTAGCAGTAAACCCTGAACATCTACGAGAAACTATACGTAATTCCCCCCCCCCTCCCACCAAAAATAAAGGAAGAACTTGCCTAATTGTAAAATTGACTTATGTAACACGAAACACACAAAAAAAACAACATAAAAATGTTTCATTTTGCCCACGAAAACGATAATAAAAAAAAGTTTATTTATAGTTCTTCAGCTATGGGTTTGTTAATTTCTTTCATTTTTTTTTATAAAAATATATGAATTTTTTTTCTTTCCGTATATTCATAGTCTTATATCGTTGTCGTCTGCCAACCTTCCATTTTTTTTGCACGATTTTTAGGTTTTGTTTATACAGCCGCGTTTTCGTCTCGAGAGCCTCGTTTTCGACACAGCAAAGTTACTAAAAGTTACTAAAAATGACAAAATAAAAAATCTCATCTGGAAACTGCGAAATCTCAAAAAGAAGGATTTGATTTTAAATAATGAAATTGTTATTTAAAGATTATAAAAATTCGAAGAAAATCATATAAAATCATATAAAAAAATGTAACTGATCTTTTTTCTTAAATTCTAATGCCGCGATAATATGCTCGTTACTTCAATTTGCTTACCGGTCTGTCATGAGGTATCGATGAAATGTGGGTTGTTCGTCTGTAAATTTGCATTTCAAATCGATCTTGTACATTTCGCTTGACTTGTTGACTGCAATGAAATAATTCCTTGCTTTTTGCAATGTCTATGGCGGCAATAAAAACTTCATGTATATATATATATATATATATATATATATATATATATATATATATATACATATATATATATATATGAGAAAATGCTGCCTAAATACACAATATATATATATATATATATATATATATATATATATATATATATATATATATATACATATATATATATATATATATATATATTGTGTATTTAGGCAGCATTTTCTCATTGATGCAAACATTGTTAAAAATTACAGAATTCGTTTGTTTAATTGTACCTCATTTATGTTTTTTTAAGTATTAAAATCAAAATGATTTAAGACACATTCTAGTTAATGACACTAAAATTATATATTCCGAATATTCGAAACTATCTACATAAAAACATAACCACCTAAAATTAACAACATCACATATGAAAGCAGTGGTAACATTTTAAAATGCTTAACGTAAAGCGATTTTGTTCTATGATGCAATCCAGCGTTGCTGAATTTAAAATCGCCAACGACTTCCTGGAACAATGCGGAAACGTTCTATGCGCGTTTCCACCGTCTTTTAAAATTCTCTTCTTTCTTTTTTTTTATCCTCCTCCCACAGCGGTAAGATGTGACACAAGGTCGGGAAAGTGGGATTTGAAAAACCAGCGCCCGAGAAAGTGAGCACTCTGCCTACAAAAAATGCCTAGACAGCCCCGGTTGGCATTCCTCGGTAGGAGCGCCTCAGGCAGTAAGCAATAAACTTACTTCTCCCCAAAGAGGGGAGGCAAAGCCTGGGATGATGGACCTCCTAGAACTGCCCTGACAAACCCACAAACCGGCGCCATCAAGCCCCGAAGGCCAAGACGATACCGGTCTATAGGGTGTAGTATCCATTGGAACAGATACTACAAAAAAGACCATCAGAAAAATTGAACAAATAAAAATAGAAGAGGCTATTTTGCCGATCCCGGCAAAATAACGACCCCCTAGCCCCCACGTAGCCAGGGGGTGCCAGGGGGGCAAGCCCCCCCCCCCCCCTGCAATTACATTGCCCCCCCCCCCCTGCAATTTGTGATCCAAAAAATATTATAAATATAAATACTCTTATATTTCCTAGTCAACTATACTTCTTCATTATGAAGCAGTATTTACTTTTGTGTAATATATTTTATAGCAGGGCCGGATTAAGGGGCCACGGGGCTGAGGCCCTAAGCCACCCACCAAGAGAGGACCTCCCACCAATTTTTAACATAATTTCCGATTTCAAAAACGTTTCTTTGGATTTTATTTTGTTTAAAACTTAATTTTCCATTCCTGGTACTAATGATACCATAATAAATATTTACGGATTTTAAACTACCAGTTAAAATAAATCTATTGACCATAATAACATCTAAATATGATTTAAATTCATGTTACCTTGTAAAAAGAAAAAAAAAATGTACGTGTTCTCAAACTCAAACATAACTTCGCTAGTTTCAGATCAAGTGGTGAGGGAAACAAAGCCTCGATGCTTTTCACCTGTTTCCTGCTTGGTGAAAGAGATTGTCAGTGTATCTGTCTTTTTTGTCAACTTACCAAATATATATTTTTTAATATTGTTAATTAACACTATTTAATATTATAAATTATCAATTAAATAATTATAATCCAAATGATGTAATATAAACACAAAATTAATTCGCGTTGTTGTTCTGCCAGCTTCTTTTAAAGATATTTTTTAATTTATAAAAGAAAGTGTTGTCTTCATTCAAAAGATAGAAACGAATACTAGCAACCTAAATTATTTTCAAATGAAAGTGGGAATTAGTTTAAAAAATTATTTTTGTATTTTATCACGAATCTCAAATACGTTTTTTTCTTTTTGTTGTCAGTTGTAACTATTAATTAAAAAAATTGTGAATGTTACATTCAATATTTTTGAAATTAACATAGAAAAAAATCCCAGATTTCACCCGAGATAAAGTTGAAAGAAAAACAACATTGGTAGGGTATAAACCCCACGTACAAATAGAAGATTATAACAGAATTCTGTAGAGCTAGCAAGTAGCTACCTTATTTTACGAACTTTATGTTATTATTACTGTGTTTACTATGCTTTATGTGCTTTACTATACTGATGTTGTTATTTACATGTACCTACCGAAATACACAACAATATATTTAGATTATATAAAAGAAATTGAAATTTTGTATCTACTTATTTATATTTATATATCAGTACACACACACACTGAACCAAAACGTCACCCATATTAGAATATCAATATTAGTTTTGCCCCCCCCCCCTAAAAATGCCTTGCTCCCCCCTAAAAATGCCTTCCCCTCCCCCGAAAAATGTCTTCCCCCCCATAAGTAAGAAGTCTGGCTACGTGCCTGCCCCCTAGTTATTCTGCTGGGACCGGCAAAATAACGAGGGAGTCGTTATTTTTCCTGTCAAACTGCATTCATCCTTTATTATGTAGTACTGTTTATGGCGACTACCATTCATTCTTTATGACGTCTTACTGTTTTTGGCAACTGCCATTCATCCTTTATTATGTAGTATCGATTTTGGCGACTACCATTCATCATTTATGACGTCGTACTGATTTTTGGCAACTGCCATTCATCCTTTACTATGTAGTACTGTTTTTTGGCGACTACTATTCATCCTATGTTATTTATTTACATGCAAACATTGTTAAAAATAACAGAATTTGTCTGTTTAATTACACCTTTTTTATTTTTTCAATTTTTTTATGGTCTTTTTTGTTTTCCAATTAAAAAAATAATACAAGTTCCCTAGGTCTTACGAACGTTTTCGATTCTTCGTCGAATTATCCTGAGGTGTCAAAAGCAAATTAACAAAAAAGCTGGAGAAAGAAAAGAGTTTTAAAAAGACGGTGGAGAAACGCGCAGAGAACGTTTTCCGGATTGTTCCAGGAAGCCGTTGACAATTTAAATTCAGCAACGCTGGATGGCATCACAGAACAAAATCGCATTACGTTAAGCATTTTAAAATATTACCACTACTTTCATATGTGATGTTCTTAATTTGAGATTGTTGTCTTTTTATGTAGATAGCTTCGAGTATTTTGTGAAACCTGTGGAACATTTATTTATTTATTTATCTTTATTTTAATACAAAAAAGACCATCAGAAAAATTGAAAAAATAAAAAAGGTATAATTAACCAGACGAATTCTGTTATCTTAAACAATGTTTGCATAAATGAGAAAAGTCTGTCTAAATACGCACATACACACACACACACACACACACATATATATATATATATATATATATATATATATATATATATATATGCAAACATGTTTAAATAACACGGAATTTTTGCTTACCAAGTAAATACAGTGTAACATTCACCCATGAACTTACACAGATACCCCCCCAAAAAAAAACAGATAATAAAATTACCGCTTCATTTGATGTTGAAAGGTTATTTACAAATTTTCCAGTACACAAAACAATATATATCATTATACATAACATATACAAACCCATCCTTTCATCCACTAAAAATTGATCCTAAAACACTTAAAAAGTTATTATTAATTTGCACAACCGAAGTCCCTTTCTACGACATAAGGGAAACGTCTATACCCAAATTGATGGCGTTTCTATGGGATCGGTTCTCGAATCGACCTTCAGTAATGTTTACATGGCTGACCTCGAAAATAAAATATTTAATATAATTACTAAACCCTCCATTTATGCCCGCTGCATTGATGATCTTGTTTTAGCAGACAATAATGATGAAAAAACAAACTACAAGACATTTTTCAAAATAACCCCGTACTTACATTCATTTATGAGATTAACGTTAATAACAAAATTCCGTTTTTATGTCCTCAGTGACTCTAACAATGACGCATTCATCACATCTCCCTATAAAAAAAACTACCTCTATTAATACATGCATTTTAAGTTATAGAAACGAATGTCCATATCGATATAAAATTGCAACGATTAAAAACCTATTAAACCGTGCAAAGCTAATCTCTTCAACCCCAAAAATATAAATTCATAGCTATGTGGAAGATATATGGATTTATACCTTTCCTAAAAGTTTTAGTGAAAGTAATGCTGTTTTCCCTCTCTTAAACTAGTTTCCCAATCTAGGCTTGAGAGTACAGTCTACCCTACTATTTAATCTATAGCTGGAAGGAGGATATATGTATTCATACCTCTCCCTAATGTATTAGTGAAAGTGATTCTGTTTTCCTTCTCTTAGACTAGTTGCCCAATAATATATCTGTTATAATAAAACTCAAATATCTTACGCACCCTCTACACATACTAGGAAAGTAGAAAGTGTTTACCAAATATATGCGTCTTCTACAAAACCAATTGATCTACAAACCAATCCTATACAAAACATGCATGTACGACGGTTTCGGCATAAAACGACAACAATTGAGATACCGTCAAACCCAACAACAAATTCATCCCAGAGGATAACATTAACGTAAACGATGAAGAGGAACACGAAATAATAAATAACAACACAAATATAAAGAAATGGTTTTTTATTATTGCCACTGCATGCTACCATACTTGAACTTGTCATATCTAACTGCATTTTGCCCCCCCCCCCCAATGTGCACAGTCGTCAAACAGCATTCTGTTTCTTGTCTCTTTCTCGTGTTTGATTTGACCTAATATCTAACTCTCTTTGTTTTATCGCTTTTCAATGATATGCGGGGGGACTTTGGTGATCTTCGCATCAGTAAGAGGTGTGATCCTGAATGGGGTTCACATTCATCGGACATATATTCCACCATCTGTGGGCTGAGCTTATCTCGAAGATAATGTCAGTGGAGGTCTGGATGGTGCTTGTAGCAGACGAGTTTACCCTTCGGTGCCGAAAATATAAGTGCTTAAACTCGTTTCTGCGCACACCGCTTTGCGCACGAATCTGCCAAAATTAATCAAAACAAATAATAATATTATGAACCAATCAGAGGATTTTTCTGAATTTATACAAATTGTCGTTTGGGAGCCACCTTGACCCCATATAAACCCAGATTTTTCTTTCAACTGCATCTTTAGCCCTAATCCACGAGAGATCTAACATCAACGTTTCTACAGTCCCTATCCCCACTCTGCAGGGCCTTAGGAATGCTGAAAAACGCCTTTTCTAAACTCACGCACACATAGCCACACTGACATCAACGCACACACAGCCACAATGCATTAACTCTTTTATTGTCTTACGCATAAGCACACTAAAGGCGACATACACTGTTTGAACCCCGTTTTCAATGTCTGCATATTTAAAACAAACTCATAAACTTAACCATTTTAATACTTCATACATTTCTCACTGAACTTTCAAATATGAAAACAAATGATTATTGACTCTATTTAATAACTTTCAATGAAATGTAACTGATGTAATTGAGTGAGGAAGTTTTGATTACGATTTTTCAGACCCGTGAATAATTCACAGCCCTTGAATTATCAAGTCAGGCTTCCTCGATATCTCAACTAATGAATCCCCCTTTTCTGCAAGGACACTCAAATATGAACAATTATTCTATGTGTTCCTATCTTTGTAGACTTCCATTTTTTACATATATAAAATATCTCTTTTGTGAATTTATACTTTCGAATTCATCATTTTGTTTATTGATCATATAACATTTCTCTCGCTCTCTCACACATTTAAATATTACTTAAAACTGTTTTTCTTTAAGATGTTTCTATAAAACTCGGCTCTCCCAAAATCTTCCCCAAAAACTGAAACCCTAAAAAGAATCCTCCAAATGCTCTCCGGCATTTGTGAAAATAAAAGAGAAATTATTCAATCAATGCGGTATTCTTCTTGTCTGTTTTTTTAATTCTTATCTCTTAGTCTGGTTTACGAAAGGACAGAATTCCGTGAATAAGACTTAGTGCCAGTATTTTATATATACTTATAGGCCAGGGGCGATAACTAAGTATGACTGAGTTAACTAAGTATGACTGAGTTATTTGCCCTTCTCGTCTGCTCAGACAGTTTCTTCCATTATTATATTGTTTACGTTTGGTTGTGTTTGTTAGCTTGGGAATAAAGTCTCTTCGTACCTTCAAATGGTTTGGTGTGATACTTTTTTTATTTATTGGGGTAGAGTTACCGTGTCTTGTCGTCGTAATATTTTAATTCTTTTTTCGGCGTTTTGTTTAAAGGGAGATAAATCTTGTTAAGAATGTTTTCTTTATTACCTCCCTTGCGTATTCGGCTCTACTCTGACTTTTTATCTTATAAATTAGCGAACGGTTCAGCGAAAATTGTTTTTCAATTCGGCAGAGATCAGTTTATTTGCTTTTGTCAGTTGTTGCATCGTATTTGTTCACGAAAAAAGCTTGAAAATAGCACGAGAATACAATAATTACAACAACAACATTTTAAAAAAATAACAATTTATTTTTTTAATGCAATCTAAGTAAATCTGAGTGATTTTTTTTTTTTGCTTTTTGTGTTTTCCATTTCAAGAACCCGGGTTCAATTTTGTGGGGTTGCATTTATATAAACACATGCTAGATATCATTTACCAATGACGGGGAGATCAGAGCTACTGACTATCGACTAGATGGTTGTTGGTTCGATCCCTGGCTTTGGCTGTGTGCTGATCGAGCCACACTAAATATCTGTTATACAGCGAAACAGTCCGGTCCGTGGATGACTACATAATCCCCCGTTCTCGGGTGGAGTACTGTCGTAAATGATATTGTCTGATACTAATTTAACGTAATGCAAAGCTCTTTCTAAATAAACAAATAGAGCACTGTAAAGTAACCGTCAATGTTTATATAAAAACATGATAGATATCATTTATTTGTATTCAAGTTCTTAATATATTAGTTATTCTTAATATAAGAGGTTAGTGTTAGTTAAGGTTAGGGGTAGGGTTTTTTTAAAAATCAGTTCGGTTTTTGTACGGTTTAAAAGCTGTACCAGTACCTTCGATTGTCTTCGGTACTATTTAGTGCGTTGAAAAAAATTTAAATTATAACGTCTTCAGTTTTAAAACATTTCCGTCCTTTTTTTTTTTTACTAAAAACGCCAAATCAATCTTTTCTTTTAAATGATGAAAAAATTAAGGCGCAAGACAAGGTCATCGCCTTTTTTCCTTTAATGGGGAAAAAGGCAGACAAAATTTTCTTGTGTATCAAAGAATCGAACATTTATTAACAATAAAATGGAAAAAAACATCAAGATAAGAAAGAAGGTAGACATGCATATATGTTCATGTCATTCAAAAAAGAAAATATTAACAACAAAATGTACTCACAATTCACAATTTACAATATAATTTTTTTACAGAAGTGGAAATTCTCTTGTGAATTTAGTTCGCTCATCAGTGGGCGATAACATTTCTCTTGGAAAAAAAGTTCTTTCATTCTTCATGGAAAACCGCTTCAAGTAGATGACATTTTCATTGAACAAAACCAAAATTCTGGAAACCGGCTTTTTTCATCCTCTCCGGGTGTTTTTTAATTCAAGTAATAATTTAACAAATATTACTCGTGTTTCTGAAAATCAAATAATTATTATTTTCTAACTTACTTAATTCTAATATTATTTTTTTAAATAATTGTACCTCCTTTTTTATATTTAAAATGCGAATTTCTGGACTACAGACTTCCATTCAAAACAAACCCTCGATGACTTTATCCGTTTACCTTTCTGATAAACGAATATTAAATTCAATAAATATTTTACACTATTTTAGTTCTACTGACTAAATAATAAATATTATCGATCTTGTGTCGATATTTTTCAATCAATCCTTAAAAACAATTAGTCCTTTTTTTAGACTAAAAGAACATCAACGATCGTTTTGTCGAGATATTCTCCATCAAATATCAGGCTAAACTGGCCTTCGTTTAACCATTTTAAAATACTGACATATTGTCATGAATTTCTTTTCACAAATTTTTAAATAACTTATCGTCATAAGTTTTCTTTTCTTCATAAGCAATGGTTTGTATTTGAGATTTTCAAATACAATCTTTGCATAATTCTAGGAGCTCTTGCTCGAATTATGATTATCAGTCATCAAATTAAAATGTCTGAAGTCCAAATTAAATTCACATCGTAACTAAGAGATAAACATCTCAAGTCTATTTTGTTACTTTTAAAGCTATCTTCAAATTATTATTCAAATCAATTTTCGACACGGTAATGTCGATTTTACATGAAAAAGAGTTATCAAATTGACGAGGGCACAATTTCCCTAAAGAATAAAAACTTTGTCTTCGGAGACAAAATTCAAGATGTTAATCAGTCAACATCCAGAATCTATCTGAAGATAATTTCTTCAAAATATTCCAGTGAGAAAATTGCCGTCTGCTTTGTTTACGTTTGTAAATTGACACGTCACTCAAATTGACCAATCAGATGATGCCACTAAGTTAATCTCTGAAATTCAATGAAAATTTGTCGTCCGCTTCAAACAATTTAGGCGCGGTTGAACCAAACTTGAATTCGTTAAAAAACTAATTTTACAAACACCTATTATCCCTGAGCATTTTCAATAAAAATGAAACATGACCACTCTTTAAAAATAAATTCTGTAACTCTCCCAACAACAAAAAAGAAATGTTCTTAATCTATTACATGAAAGATTAATATTCTATCTTTGATAGAAGAAGAAAAAAAGGAGACTATACCACTTTCCATAGAATTCTAACAGAATACACACAGAGAAAAGATCGAAACATCTCCTTCCACATCAATACCAAAGATAATCATCATTGTTTCACATGTTCTCCGAATTCTTCTGAGGTCTAGAATTAGCATCCGCATTGGGAGTACTTGCAACCTGTACCTTCTCTCTCATCTTTCGTGCTCAAGCATCTCATTCTCCTCTACTCCAATGTATTTATAAACAGCATCCTCTCCTGGGTCTTCAATAGAGCCAGTGGTGATATTAAGATGTTCTGATGCTGTCTTTTTCCTTTTCATTTTTGTGCATTTAGCACATTTGTTGAATCCAAATTCCATGCAGATGTCTTCCGTGGAATCATTTACAATTTCTATCAGAGAGACGAGTTGTTTCTCAGATTCCGCATAGAGTTTGAGATCGTCCATAAAGATGAGATGATTTATTCTTTTATTTTTATCCTTCTTTCTGCCTCTGCTAAGGTTGTATTGAACATTGGATCGTTTAAGTAGCTTAGTCAGTGGATTCATTGTGAGGCAAAAGAGAAGCGGTGATAGGGTGTCTTCCTGGAATATTTCTTGCTTAATATTAACGTTTGGAGTCTGAATTTTTCCATTCCATATGGTGAAGCATGATTGATGTACGCCATCTGGTCATTTGCATCTGGAGGAATGTACAGGTCCACACAGCGAAGTATCTAGGAGTGAGGTATACTATCAAAGGCCTTTTTGTAATCGATCTAGGCCATTGAGAGGTTTCTCTGTCTCTTTTTACAGTCCTCCAGGATTGTTCTGTTTACAAGGAGTTGGTCTTTTGGGCCAAGTCTTTTTCTCGTACATCCCTTCTGCTCACTTTCAAGGTAGTTGCCGGCAGCTAGATGTTCATATGTTGCCTCAGCAATAATCACTGTTAGAAACTTGTATGTTGTTGTTAGGCAGCATATAGGCCTGTATTTGTAAACCAAATAGGTATCCTCACTTTTGGAAAAAAAGGGACGTGTTGCCTACAGTAAGCCATTCCGGTGGCTCCCCATCACCACTGATGATTCTATTGAACGCCTTGGTGCAATGATGATGAAGTGCTGTCAGTTTTTTCTAGACAGAAATTTGGGACATTGTCGATTCCTGGGTCTTGAAATTACTATAGTGGATTACCTTCCTGCAAACAACTTCTTTGGTAATTTCCAGGGCTGGCATCTTTGGTTTCTCCTTGTTATCCTCTTTGATGGTGTTGATCCATTCTTTTTCCAGATATTGTTTGGGGTCCTCATAGAATAGCCTCCAGTAGTTTTTAACTTCCTCTTGGGTAGGTGGAGAGCACACTTTTATTTCTTCTCCTATGAGGCTCTGATACACCATCCTGGGATTCGTCATTAACAGTTTATTTATTCTTTTTGACTCATAGTTTTTTTACTTCGTTGTTTTTTTTTATTTGTGCAGCTAAGGCTTTTATTTCAGCTTCATGTTCTGCTATCTTATCTCTCAGCTGCTGCGGGTTTTGAAGGGATACTCGGTTTTAAGTTTATTCACCTTCTTTTTCAATGTTGATCCTGGGTGTTTACATGACAGAAAGGCAGATATCTGAGCGGTATCTTGTCAGACATTTTCAATCTTTTGTTAGAGTTTTCTCTTCTAGGCTGGCTCATAAGCGTTGGTCTTCAAGTTTCCCTCTTTTTAATTTCTTGGTGTTGGGGTAAATGTTTTGATTGCATGAACCATGCTGCCCCATAAGTTGCATGGTTTATCTCACTTAGAGACGCATTCTTTGGGACGATCCTTGAAGGGCATCATTAACCTTTGTATCAAGAGTCTTGAAGGCTTTACTCTTGTTCATATTTACCAGTCTGGGTCTCCCTCCAACAGTCAGACCTTGTGCCACTTCTATCATGTTTGCCAGCCCTTCCTCAAGTTCCATCTGGTCTGTATCCAGTGTCTCTTGTTCAGGCGGGGCATTGTGTTGGCTCTTTTGCCCAGAGTGATGTTCTTCGTCTTCACGCGCGCCTGTACGGAGTGACACTCGAAGAGATAGCATGCTGTTTAGTGGGGTGTTGTTTCGGGGACGCATCTGCTTTGTCAATCGTAGGCTTCTCAGGCTTGGGCCCGGTGCTATTATGTCAGGTAGCTGGGTCAGCGGAGATCATGTTCTACTGTCCTTTGATTGGGCCTCACAAAACCTTGGCACAGGGAGGGGGTTACCGATTGGACAAATGTTGTCTTCAACCATCTCACGGATGTCTAGTTTCATCTTGGAAATGTGGTCCGTGGAGAAGGCATTGTTTTTCAAGAAATTGTACTTTGACATGTGAGTTTTTCTTTCACAATGTCCTTCTTGCTTGGGCAGTAGTGTCTTAAAATCTTTGGCCATTCTTGGCATCTTTCTGCCAGTTTTTGATGTTTTGTTTTGGTATACTCCATTGCCCATATCAGCGCACATTTTTCCTCCCTGCTCCATAGGGTTTGGGCAAATTCAATAGTGTTGGTCTTGGTGAAGTCAATCATCGCTTCACCAACAGCTTCTGCTTCGATTGTATCTTTCACATCTTTTGGAAGATATTCATATATCTGTGTACAATCGAATGCATATTTTAGGTTGGGCAGACGTCCTTATTTGAGCCTCGAATATATTATTTTTCTTTCTTCCACACTTCTCATACCTTGAATAAGCGAAGTAGTGAAGAATAATTTTCTTTTCCTCAATTGACCACTTGATTTGATTATAGTTTCTTTTTCTGGTGGTCATTGTTTGGTTTTGCCAGATTCCAGGACCAGAATTGGGCTGGTCTGGTGGAGTGTCCAGTTTAGTGTTGTTGTTTATGGTAACATCATTAGAAGAAGGTGCACAGTTATTCTTCTTCATATGACCCAGTGCGTAGCCATTCTGAGGGCATCTTTTTATTCTGCCAGTTTGTAGACCTTGGATTTCTTTTCATTTTCATTTGAATATATGGTCAGTGTTTACTTCAAATGGAAAGTATCCTCATGTCAGGATTTCTGACAAACCCCTGCACAGAGAGATCTTAGACACTCGAGGACAGTGTCTAGTAGATATTCAAGTTCTCTCCTGTGTGAGTTCGCATGTGAGGTTTTAGATTGCCTTTTTTCTGTAAATGCAGACCCACAAATTTGACAAAAATATAGATTCTCTCTTTTTTTTCTTTTTCTTTTCATTGTCTTTCATTTGCTGGAGACGGAGCATTCTTCCAAATGCCATACAATCACGCGCTATTTACAGACTCCAACCGAGAGCTCTTTTTAGTATTCTGGCTTTTCCCTTGAGTGCAGTTGTTTGGATTTCTCTTGCACTTTGTTCACCAGGTATACTTGCTAAATACTTTTCAAGTTCTTCTTCATGAGTCCAGTGGCTCCTATGATAACTGGAATGATGGAGATCTCTTTGAGGTTCCAGTTTCTTTTCATATTATACATTAGCCATTGATATTTGTTATCTTCTCCCTTTCAGCTCTGTTTACCCTTCCATCATTAGGAACACTGACCTCAACCAAAGTTGCCACTCTCTCTCTCTCTCTTTCTCTCTCTCTCGCTCTCTCTCTCTTGTTCCGTATGACAATGTCAGGTTTGAACGCTACGTTTTCCAGATAGGTAGCTGTGAGGATTTCATGGTCATAATGGATGGTGTATGTCTCATTCCCCACAGTTCTCTCAGATAGATGTTCTCAGGGCCTGCTGTTACACCTGATATTCAGTTTCTTACAGATCGTCCAGTGGAGGTACCTGCACACTTCATTATGTCGTGATGTATAGGAGCCATCTGCCAATATGATTTTGCAACTCGATATCAGGTGGCTCACACTCTCTCCTGCGTGTGTCTGCATATGCTTTTTAGAGAAGAATTATATAAAAATGCAGACCCACAAACGTGACAAGTATATTGTTTCTCTCCTGTGTGCTCGCATGTGTATTTTTAGAGAAGAATTCCGTGAAAATGCAGACTCCCAAACATGACAGGATTATGGTTTCTCTCCTTTGTGTGTTTGCAAGTGATTTGTAGAAAGAAATTCTGTGAAAATGCAGACACACAACAGTAACAAGAATATGGTTTCTCTCTATTTTTTATTTTTCTTATCTTTCTGTTTTTGCTGGAGATGGGGCATCTTACCGGATGCCAGACATTCACCGGCTATTTCAGACACTCCAGCCTAGAGATCTTTTTAAGATTCTAACCGTTCCTTTAAGTGCAATTGTTTGTATTTCTGTCGCACTCGGTTCACCGGGTATACTCGCCAGATAGCTTTTGAAATTCTTTTTCATTAGTCCTGTTGCTCCTATAATTACTGGTATGATGGAGATTTTCCTAAGATTCCAGTCTCTTTTCATGTCGTACATCAGACCTTGGTATTTCGCAATCTTTTCACTTTCTGCTCTGTTACATCCTGCATCATTATGGACACTGACTTCAACTAGGGTTACTACTTTCTCCCTTTTGTTCCATATTACGATGTCAGGTTTAACAGCTCCGTTTTCTAGATATGTAGCTAAAGGGATTGCATAGTCATAGTGGATGGTGTATAAATTATTTCCAACTGTTCTTTCTGGTATATGCTCCTAGGACTTGCTGCTACACTGGATATACAACGTTGTGTCTCATTGTATAGTAGTCATCCCCCAGGAGAACCTTACAACTGGATGTCAGGTGGCTCACACTCTCTACTTCTGTGTGGCGGAACATGCACTTGTTATTGTTGCTCAGACCACTCAACTTTTTAAAGGCATTGGTCATCAAGCCTTGATCTTGAGCAGCCATTATCATTCTCTCCTGATCATAATGGAGAGATGCTCTTTTCAGCCAATCTACAGAGCCTTCCTTATCTATATATTCATGGGATAATTCACATAGGAAATACTTAGCACGTTGTTGGTTGGCCCATTCTTCCAGTTTTCTGGAATGGAAGGTCTTGATGTATTTCTGACGGCTTTTGCGAGCTATTTCTGTGGCAGGATTGTTGTCTGTTTCTGCCTCATTTGTAAGACAGTCCTGTCCAAAATGTTTGACCAGTTTTGTGATAGAGGTTGTTCTGCTTGCTCTAATTTCTTGATGTTGGCATACCATCATAAGGTTTGGGTTCTGGGAGCTCATCAGATATTGGCCGGTGCTCACAATAGTGGCTCGATGTTGATGGTCAATTTCTGAGAGACCCATACCCCCTGTTCCTCTTGGAAGATACAGCGTGTGTGAGTTCGAATGTGAACTTTTAGATTGCCGTTTTTTGAAACTGTAGATCCACAAATTTGACAAGAATATACCTTCTCTCATTTTAAAATTTTTTCTAATCTTTTCGTTTTTGCTGGAGATGGGGCATCCTACCGGATATCAGACATTCACTGGCTATTTCAGACACTCCAACGTAGAGATCTTTTTAAGATTCTAACCGTTCCTTTAAGTGTAATTGTTTGTATTTCTGTTGCACTCAGTCTACCGGGTATACTCGCCAGATAGCTTTTGAAATCCTTTTTTTTCATCTTAAGAAACCCCGTTTCTGTATTATGTGAAACCAATTGAAATATGATAATATAATATCGGATTAATGAGCGGCCATTACGGCTTTTGATATTAATAAGATTCTCTGGCGACTGATTGTTAAAATGGCGTTCGTCTTCGTAGCTACAATGGCATTCAGAAATTATCGGATGGTAATTTTGTCGGCTCTCAGTTCGTCGCTCCATAGACACGAGAATGGTAATTACGAAGATCAGGGTTCAGCACATTAACTTGTGCTTCATGGTTTTGTGACGTTTTATGATTCTCATCAAAATGACGACAGTGTTTAATTAATAATGCTTCATTCAGATAGTCGGTTATGGCGGGTGAATGCCGCTAGATGAAGAGAGTTCGAATTCCGACCATTGCCGGAGTGACACACGACGCAAACAAGCTGGGGACATATCAAACTTCAATGGGAGTCGGTATGTACGAACTTAGTTTGATTTCTTCTGAATCGGTTTATGACAAATATTTGTTGACATTGCATTTGAAGATGACTACGTTGTAAACTGTAGGGAAGCAGTCCCACGATAATGTGTTCCAAAGACGGGGAGACGCTTGCAAAAAAGCTCTACCCATGGAAAATCCGCGTAACGGTAGGCACATGCAGAGGGAAATACATGTATTTTGTCCGTTGTGGTTATAAGTCAAGTTCTTACTCTGAATGTCTTACCAGAAAGATCCAGAGATCGGAGCTCATTCGGGTACCTTTTATGGAAAGAACGAAAGAGTAGAAAGAGATTAGCAACGTGTCTTCTTTGAGAAAGGGACTGCATAGAAGAGAAGATATCAGCGCATACTAGATTGTGAAATCGATTTTGTACTCTGTCAAAGAAAGGATGAGTATTATGTGTCGCACCTTCCCGGAGGTGGCAACAGTACACTATTTTAAGACGTACCTATATCTGATACAGGTAGAGAACTGCATCTGAAGTCAGATACTTACTAGAACGGTAAAATGATCCAGCCATTTTTCCAGCGGCAGGTAACTCTTCCTGTATCGGTGCTTACGATGACAACTAAGTAATTTGTGTGTGTTTTTTTTTCATTTACATTTTTGGTACTCTCATAGCTGACGCACCATGTTTCCATGACTTCGCGTCGTCAACGTTCGGGCAGGTTACAGAAGCGCCTGAGAGGTGACGAGGCGAAAACTGCCAAACGCTAAATTGAAGACTGGCAGCCGATGAATTACGACGAAGAAAATCAAACCAAAAAATATATATATAAAAACAAAAAACTAACAAACCATTACCCCCTTCCATGTTAAAAGGGTAGTGTAACATCAATTCGGTGATAATGTAACCGTTCTCTGGTTGCATATTTTAGGTTGCTAATAGTATTAATGAAATCGATTTGATCGCATACCAACTCGGCTTAACCGAGTCTATTTCGGTATCCATTAAGCTAGCCAAGCCCCCGGCAATTCTGAGTTGAAAACTAAAGAATAATAACTTGCAAGAAACGAACAAGACATGTAAAGCGGTGTCAGGACCCAATAATTGGCAATGAGAATCGAAGTCTTCCGATTTGGACTTTTAGCAAACAATAGATGAGGAGAAATCGCGATTGAAATGATAAAAGAAAAATGCAGACTATTTTTACGTACATGAAATGTGAAAAGAAATCGCACACATTTTTTTTTCAATGCTTGAATGCGAACCACAGATTATTTCGAGAAAGAAAGATGGCGTCTACTGAAAAAAAGAAGTTTTTTTTTGTTCTATGCCAGTAAGACACGGCATGTAATTGCGACAATCTGAATGCCGACGGCGAGATTTCCGTTTTCCTGAAATTACCGCTGCAGCCGATGTGCATTGGATGAGTTTAAAAATTAACGTTCGACTCTTTTCCAAAGTGTTAAATTTCGTTTGCGAGATGACCGTATCACGGGGTTTTCTCGGTAACCGCCTGCGGTTATACGAGCGAATTCTTTTTTTTTTTTATTATTTCTTTTTGTGTGTGTGAAGTATATTTACCGTCCCACTCGGCGCGATAACCACTCTGCTGCCAAAAACCAACTCCAATTCAAGAGTATCTTTATTTGCTCGTTTTTTTTTTAACCTTAACAGGTCTCCCAGTCTTTTGTTCCGTCCCCCCCTCTCTCTCTCTCTTTGGATATTTCTCTTTCTCTCTATATCTTTCACTTGAACCCTCTCTCTCTCTCTCTCTCTATATATATATATATATATATCCATGGCTTTTATACACATACACACACACACACGAACCCATACAGAGACAGTTAAATATCCAGTGTAGCAGCAAGTCCTGGGAGTATATACCAGAAAGAACTGTTGGAAATAGGTTATACACCATTCACTATGACTACATCTCCATCATCCCAGTAATTGTAGAAGCAACCGTTTCAAAAACGACCTGGCGAATATACCCGGTGAACCAAGTGCAAGAGAGATACAAATAATTGCACTTAAAGGAATCTTAAAAAAATATCTCTCGACTGGAGTGTCTGAAATAGCGGGTGAATGTCTAGCAAAAACAAAAGGATAAGACATTTTTGTAAAGACATACTATAGACCACTGGTGATCCGTTGGGTCAGTATTTTCTATGTATATTACTAGCATGGATACCCAGGGGCATAGAAAATAAAACAGAAAAGTTAAAATTTTTGCACGCACAAGATTTATGAATTAATTAAAAAACAATCTATATATACAAAAATTGATGACACGTCCGATTAAGAGTTAATTTAAATGCAGTCATCTGCATATTCTTAAAATAAATAAACCGTTTAGGGTAGCGACAAATAATAAAAACGCAACGGTAAACATCAGTCGACTATCGTCAGAAAAAAACAATAACAAAAAATCAGCGTATATATATATATATATATATATATATATACATATATATACAATAGTAAGCTCTACTTACGTATTGAGTACTGTTGAAGTAAATACTGAAAATTCATACACAATATATGATATCACCTTATAATAGGGTATGTATATACATTAAATAATAATATTGCTCTCTATCCCTTTTTCTATCGCCCCTCTCTTTCTCTCAGTCGCTCTCTCAACTGGTTCAATATGTAAGAAAGTAAAATAAATCTGACTGACTGCCGTTTGACCTAATTACAGTGTTTTCCAAACTATGAGTAATTTTTGTACATCCCCCGCTGCAAAACTTTGATCCCTCAAAGGGAATGAATATTGCAATGCTGCTTTTGACACACTGAATCCGATTATGTAAGTTTTGTACATGTGTATCCTGTGAAGTTTCTCACTTTTAATCGGTGACACGCAAAATTACAATTTTCTTTTAAATAATAATTAGAATTTAAAAGTCTATTCTAAACATGGAGTGGTAGAATTACCGGTTCTTCAGACTCAGCAATTTCCACAAAGTAACAGATTACTACATAATAACATTGAATCATCGTTCTCTATATTAAGAATGGATTTTTTAACAATATTTCTTATTTAGAAACCCATTCCCCGCATTGGGAAGTGTGGAATTATCATTTATTAAGGCTCACCAATTTCAGCAAAGTAACACATTACTCTATAATAATATTAAACCCCCGTACCCCATATTAGAAATGGAATTTTAAACAATAATTATTATTTAGAATCCCACTCTTAACAAAAACGTAGATTTATTAGCTCAAAGCTCGGCAATTTCAACTAAGTTACTAATTACTATATAATTAAATTCGCTTCCCCATATACAAAATAATAATTTATATTTAAAAACCCATTCTCAACATGGCAGGGGTGGAATTAGCGTTTCTTAAGGCTCTGCAACATTCCGTAAAGTTTGAGAAATCCTGGATTTGAAGGTTTCCTAATGATTCATTTCTGTTTTTATTGAATATTGCGGAACTTTGAAAATAAATATGTTAATATATATATATATATATATATATATATATATATATATATATATATATATATATATATATATATATGTATTAACGTATGTAAAATCAAATATAAACCAAAAGTAAACTTTCAGTAAATAGAACCTATAGTGAAAAGGTTAAGCTAAATATACGAGATAGAGCAATTATAAAGATAGAAGAAATAAGAGTGATAAAAATGTACGAATGTCAAAATTTATTTCAAATTTCGATTGTTCAATGCAAGGTGTATTCTTTGAAAAACCTTGGCTTAAGGAAAGAATAATAAACACTAGTTTATTACAGAATACACCTTGCATTGAACAATCGAAATTTGAAATAAGTTTGGACATTCGTACATGTTTATCACTCTTATTTTTCTATCTTTATCTTTATATTAACATATTTCATTATATTTACTCTCTTTTAACTATATATACAAATATGATTATAAATATTTGTTTATCTACATACTTATACGTTTCATCTTCCTGGAATCGTAAGTGTAAAGATAATTATTCAATTATGCTGTATTAATACTACTCACTACAGAGCCCAGCCTATATTATGGGGCGACACATAATAATAAATATTTGCTTATCTGCATAAGTTTCTGTTTCATCCTTCCGGAATCATCAGTGTAGAGATGATTATTCAAGTCGGTCGCAGCATTTGAAAACCCGGAACAAGTCATTTTCATAACTCAAATTCCGACGTCTTAACCCCCACGGCCATCATGAACAACTACATAAACAGTGAGAGTTTAAAACGTATTGTAGGCAGCCGACGTCAAGAGTGTTCAACTTATAGAGAAACATGCATTAAAGCTATGATTTTGACGGCTGTATTAATACTACTCACTACAGTGCCCAGCCTAGATTGGGGGCGACAAATAATTATAAATATTTGTTTATCTAAATATGCATACGTTTAATCGTTCCGGAAGCGTTTAGCAGTAGTTTTAAATTTTGATCGTTTTTTTTCTTTCTTGTGGGTGGGGTGTATGGTACCCCCTAACTTTTATAGTTAAAAAAAATAATGTGCTCACGTTACATACCCTGTTGCCTAGAATACATATTCAATAATCCATAGTGATAAGTTCGATAGTTAAGGATTTTACCATGCACACACATATTATTGACATTCACGCACCGATTCTTTCAAAAATATATAACTTGTGTGGAGCAATTCTTTTCTCTATTAACTTGTTTGATTGTAACTTATTTTTAAGAGAAATTGAGGGCGGGTGCGAGTTTTGAGTGGGCGCACTCCCTAAATGTAAATATACATACTTGACTTTATATATATATATATATATATATATATATATATATATATATATATATATATATATATATATATATATATATATGTAGAAGGATGAAAAGGAATTAGAAAAGCAAAAGTCAAATCGTATTTCTATTCAGTTGCCCGGAGCAAGGTATATTCCGCAATAAGGCAATTTATTCAAGTTAATTTTTTCCTTAAGCCAGGCTTATCATCAGAGGAAGTTGTTGGGGTAGATAAGTTGGCAAAGGCCAAGATCTAAAATTTGAAAAAGTAAAATTGTAGGGAAAAAACACAAGGCAAAACTCTGCCCGAATGCAAGCAAATGTCCGATTGCAAAAAAGTCCGGTGTCAAAAAGTCCAGCGGAAAAAAGTGAAATGTAGATAGGTAGGTCGTTAAAAGGCACGAGAAGTGATAAGAGAGGATTCAAAGTTAAATTCAAAAAAAACACATCTTCAGGTGCGGCGAAGATAGATAGAATCCAGAGGGTAAAAGGTCCAATAAGGTTCGTGGATGCAACAAGGCTCAGTAAAACGTGAGGTGGAAAGTATTCGCCATTTAAAAAGACTTCCTGGGCTAAAAATCATGGAATAGGTTTAAATTGGCAAAAAGATAACGGATTAATATTGAAGGCTTGCCCGTTGAAAAACAAGACTAGTCTGAAGAAAGGCAAAAACACATATGCGACGAGTAGGCAGGAAAGGGAGGTGTAGGGGGTGTGAAGGAGGAGAAGGGTGCGGGTGCGATGAATAAGTGCGATTTAAAACTAAGAGTGTGAATGTGGGGGGTAGGTCGCTTAAAGTTGAAAGTGGACGTTAGCGCGAATTAGGGTTCAACTAGAAATGGGATAGAAGGGTGTGGGGGCAAGTCAATGAGTGCGGGGAGGGAGAATTAAAATACCGGAATGTGTCGGGGAGGATATGAACAGGGGTACGGGGTTAGGTGTTTAATCAGATGACCTTACTTATAAACAATGAGGCAAAATATATTTGAAGGGTAGAAATAAAAAATAAATAGTAAAAATAAAAATAAAAAATAAAAATAGAGATAAAATTAATTAAATGAAAAAAATAAAAAAAATAATAATAAAATTAGTCTTAGGCTCGCAAGGAAAATTATGGATTGACCGATAAAGAAATATATAAATAAGGGAATAGTCGATAAAATTGAAATCCGGGTGTAAGTATTAGAATAAGGAAAAGGTAATTTTACCTCGAGTAAATACTCGAAATAGAAATCCCCAAAGTGGTTAAAGATTTGGGTTGAAATAAAATATGTTGTTACGGGACGCTAGTGCTTTTTGGATGTAGGAAAATTTAACTTTGAATAAAAAAAATTCAGAATAAGATATATGGAAGTTAATTAAGAAAATTATTAAATAGGTTAATGATGTCAGAGAGAATTTGAGACATACTTTGGTTAAAATAGTGACAATAATTTAAACCAGAGTGAGAATGGAGATGGCAGTTAAGAGGCAATATTTTGGGGGTTAAAAGATGTAGAATGAGGGCGCAGGTCGGGATTGAGCAGGGTCTGAGAGAAGTGAGCGAGGGGCGAGGTGAACGAGGGGGAATAATCGAGGCTATTAAAAGAGTGAGAAGAATTATTTAGAAGTTTAACATGGGAGAAAAACAGTAATTAGAATGCACAGGGAAAACGGTGAGCAGTTCGATATCGAAGTGTGCAAAGGGGATTAAAAGTAGATAAGGCGAATCATCAAGTAAATAAGAGGGCTAGGGTCTAATGAAAATATGATGGGTTAGTTATCAGGTTGAAAGGGAAGATTAGAAGGTTGGATGTGTTGATGGGAAGCGGACGAGTGTATTAAAGGAAGTTAAAGGAAAAAGTAATAGAAATCATATAACGGTTATACAATTAAGGAGGTTAAGTACAATGATTTAGGGGGTAGTGGGAGAAAGGTACTAAAGCTAAGGGGATTTTTTAAGTTAAGAGAAAAGCTAAAGGAATGAGGGAGATATATGCAGAGTTATAGAACAAAAGGAATTTGAACTATCGGAGAAAAAATCCGAGATGTAGGGAGGGTAAATCCGAAATATATATATATGCGATTTTATGAAGGTTTACCAAAGCATTCCTTTCAGGACACCAATGATCACCATTAAAGATATTTTTCTTACAAATATTATTTATTCAAATTAAATGTTTTTCCTGCACGTGTTTCACTACCAAGCAGGTACTTGCTTGGCAGATCATCAGGGAAATTACATGTCTGGAATAAGGGTTTCAACTGCCGACAATACACAATGTGGCGTTGCAATAGTTGAGGTCACTTAAGAAGAGAAGAGGAAAAAAATAAAAATAAAAAAGTTAAAATTAAAAAACAAGAAAAAAACAACGATAAAAAAGAAAGTCATAGAAAATGTATTAGAAAAGTAGCTCGTGCATTATTTCTGCCACCAAGCCAACAAGCAAATAATCGGTCCCAAATACATAAAAAAAACAAACAAACAAAAAAACGGAACAATGTGCGATAATACACTTTCACGTCGGGCGGCACAATGATGAAAAATCCCCCCCCCAAAAGCCCAAAACCCTAAACCATTCAAGGTACCGCTCACAAGTTACCATTCCAATCCAATGATAGTATGGGAATTTTAAATCTAATTCATCACAAGGAAAAGCAACATAAATGTTCGTCCGGAATGTCAGCGGTCAGACGAGCCTTATTTCAAGGGCTGACTTGTTCCCCTTCCCGTTCCCCTTGAAAATTGATACATAAAAGATTATATCTACTTATAACATTGTATGTGGATACATGAAATATATATATATATATATATATATATATATATATATATTTCATGTATCCACATACAATGTTATAAGTAGATATAATCTTTTATGTATCAATTTTCAATATTTACTTGAACTACGTGAGTAGAGCTAGGTAGTAAGTTATGAAATATATTCATGGCAATTAAGCTACACAGAGACTTCCGTGTTTCATCCCCTTATGGAATCGTCAGGCTAAAATACATGGAGTTTCTGTCACCGGGGTTTTTATATATACACGTGGTGTTTAATCTAGCTAGTTGACCAATCAGCTTCTTTATTGTTCTCTTAGCCAATCTTTGGGCCACTCACAAACAAAGGTTCGGTTGATTTTACTTTCTATTCTATTGTTCTGTTTTCTATAGGGTGGCCCATCCCTGTTTCCTTGTTGTGTCGAAATAATGTGTGACCTTATTTTAACATGTACATGCTTGTATTTCTATTTTAGGTTTTAGTTTGGTTTAGTTTTTTATTTATTAATTTGTTGATTAGTTCATTTATTTATTCATTAAATTATGTGTTGTTAACCTAAGGTAAATTTTATTCTATGTAAGCAGTTTGCTATTTTACTTCTACAGTTTAGGATTTTCCTTCAGTTTAGGATTTTACTTCTACAGCTTAGGATTTCCATTCATCGAAACAGTTTTTCATGGTAAACAACTGATGATCCCTTAAAATAGTGTTAGAAACTAACTAATATAATAACTGTAAAAAATAAATTGACTTACATGAGTGATTTTCCACTGGAAGACTTGAGACTATCAGTTTTTTTGTTTTTTTTTGTTTTTTTTTATATAGTTTTAATGGTTGAGAAACTTCCGAGACTATATATATATATCTCAGCATTCAAAACATGGTGTGTAACACATACTCGGCTAAAATAGAACATTCATTCAAATGAACAGATAATACAATTATGACGTAAGTTGTGCCCCGATGACCGCCAAATGAATTTGCATAAATACTACCATTAAATCCTTCGTCAAATTTCACCTAGGAAAGTTGTATTAGAAGTTATTACATGACCTTAATGTCAGTTGGATCGTCGAACAGAGATAGATAGAAGCACACCACATTTATAATATACTAGCAAATATATGCTAGATGAGTGCCACCGCAGACACCTCCGTTCCATCACAGGTCACTGCTGGCTGAAAAAACTTATCAGCAACAAGGCACTATACGAGCTGTGCAACGAAAAAACCCTCTCCACAAAGGTCGCTGAACAAAGATGATCTATGTTAGGCCATGTCCTACGAATGGATCCTGACACTCCCGCACAGAGGGCACTAGACTTTACCATTACTGGCTCGCAAGCCTACCAACAATGACTAGGACGGCACTGCACAAATCTGCTGGGAACACTACGTGCTGACCTCAAGCAGGCGGGACTAGGACCACTACGTACAGAGAAATAACTTCATTGTCAACGACAACTTGCGCATGACAAGGCGAGATGGCCTGGGACT